>CM067539.1:33927500-38727500 GCA_034509755.1 Anisodus tanguticus
TCTAAAAGATAACCCATGTTTGTTATTGTTGTTGTTCTTTAAAGTGTTAAAAGGTATTACTATAATGGCGTATTTCATTGGATAATAATAAAAATAATTAATAATTGTGTTTGCTAATGTCGTTATTCTTCAAAGTTATGAAGGTATACCATAATGGCGTATTGAGTTAAATTATCAACAAAAATGATTAAGACTTGTGTTCGTTATTGTTGTTGTTCTTTGAAGTTATGAAAGTATACTATAACGTCGTTTTCCGTTAGATTATAAAATAAAATAAATTGTTCCTCTTCTCTTTTTGTTAGTGCTCTGTTTCAATGTTTCTGCATTTTGCTTTAATTGAATGGAAATTGACAGTTTGGAATGACTAGTCAGGTTTTTGCCTTTTTCTTGTATAGAAAGAACAAGGATGAATCGGTTGAAATTAACTGTGACAACTATTCGTAGCCCCAAATACAAAAAAGAATACACTTACATTTTGAATTACAACAACAAAATGACTCCTTTCATTTAGCCTTGCAATACAGATGTGACTAGGCATATGTTCTATCTCGTGAAATAGTTACTACACAATTTATATATGTTAACGTAATCTCCAATTTGGATCGTGGCATGCCTGTTAACTTAATTTCTACAGAACTATACCGGACAAGACATAGGTTTTATGAAACTTTGTCTTACGAAATAGTTACAACAAAACTTATGCATGTTAACTTAATTTCTACAGAACTATATCGTACAAGGCATATGTTCTACGTAACTTTGCCCGAATAGGCACAGTTTCTATGAAACCTTGTCTTACGAAATAGTTACTACACAACTTATGTTTGTTAACTTAATTTCTACATAACTATGCCAGACAAAGCATAGTTTTTATGAAACCTTGTCTTACGAAATATTTTCAACACAACTTATGTCTGTTAACTTAATTTCTACAGAACTATGTCAGACAAGGCATATGTTCTACGTAACTTTGTCTGAATAGTCATAGTTTCTATGAAACCTTGCTTTACGAAATATTTACTACACAACTTATCCCTTGTAACATCCCGCATTTTTTTCGTTAGGTTACGCAGTATGTTGAGATGAACTTGGAGAGTTTATAACAATGTTACTACAAGACCCCGTATATTCAACAAACTTGAAACCACTAAATATTATTTTGTTATGATATTTTCTTTTAAGTCAAATACTTTTAGTAAAAAGTTTTATAAATGGGATTTTATATAGTTATTAATATTACTACTTTTTCGATACACTTTAAATTTTATATGACATGTAACACCCCGTACTTTCGGGCGATGATTTGAGCATCTAGACGTATGCAAGTAGACCCGAGCCTTGGAGAATTTGTGTCATATTCACGTATGCAAATAAAGATCTTAGTATATAAAATAATGTGGTTCCGAAATAATTTAAGATTTAAAAAGTATGACGACAATGATAGAAAATATTGTTTTCGTGTGAGCCTACAGAGGCTATAGACGAGTGTTATATTACATGAACATGATAATGGGTATATGAAGTGTGTTAAAAATAATTATTATTTAAGTGAATTGAGATCAAAAAATTAGTTGTGCGTGTAATTGGATAAATGTGAATTTGTAGTGAAAGATAATAGGGCTTAACAATGATTATTTGGGTAAGTATGTTGCAGGTATTTGTTCCACGTGTCTTATAGGAAGAGAGGTAGCTAAATGAGTCATACAATAGTTAATTAGGTGGATGGCATGCGTACGATATATGTTAAAATGGTGGACACCACGCTTTAAGAAGAAAGGGGAAAGACATATTGAGATTACACGTTAGGAAGTAGTTATTCCTCTTAGGAACTTATCTGCAACATTCATATATATAGCAGCCATATGCATTTATAGATCTCTTATACTCTTAATTAAGTATTTCACATTAGTGGTAGAAAAATTTGTAAGGAGTCTGCAAAAATCCGTCCGTGACAATTATAGAATATACATCAACGTGATTTTCATAGTGACGAAGGGTGGAAGAAACAAAATTCTTGGTAAATAATATTGAAGTATTATATGGGTTGCGTGGGATAGGTGGTGCCGAGAAGTGGTTCAGGTATGTTAAGGCAAATCCTTCTTTCTTTTGGCATGTTCTAAGTACGAAACATCAACGTAATAATGTCTCATAAATGCTTCTACTCTTAGTAGTTAAGGATGTTCATATTATTCATTTCTATTGTCAAAGCATGTCTAAATACATTCCTAAATCCCTATTGAGATATATGGAAAAGATGTTAGTATTCATAATGTTAATCGGAAGTGAAGCGACATTACATCACTCTGACAAACTTATAGTGTCTTATTATCATATCATTCATACATTATATTCATGTACATACCATGACCTCAAAGGTGTTATATAAGCTACTATATGTATGCATTATATATGTATGAAGTATGGGAAAAGGGAAGGTGTTATATACGCACACCACCTATAGCTGGTACAGATATACGATGATGATTATGCCCACAAAGGCCGATATGATATGATGGGATACCCGCAGAGGTTTAATGGCATTATATACGCATATGTATATGTATGACCAGCATTGTGCATGACATTTAAGAATATTATGTCCCTCAGAGGCATTTTGTACATGTATGACACTTGGGCATATTATGGCCTTAGAGGCATTCTCTACTGGTTGGTTGTTTCTTGTCTCATGTTACTTTCAGGTCTCTATTATGATATTCTTCATGCCTGACATACTCGGTACATCATTCGTACTGACGTCCTTTTGTCGGGGGACGCTGTATTCCATGCCCGCAGGTAGATAGGCGACGGTCAGCACCAGTAAGTTGCCAATTTAGCTGATATTGGAGCACTACATTTGTCCCGAGGTTGCGGTCTAGTCTTGGTATGATATTTTTGCATATGCATATGGGTATGGTGTGGCCCTGTCCCGACCTTGTGATATCGCGTACTCTTTAGAGGCTTGTAGACAGTTGTCCTGTGTATAGTAGTCGTGTATGGCCTTGTCGGCCTTGATATGTATATGTATAAAGGTTGGGCCCTTCAGGTTGCAGGATTTTACATAGCTTATTTCCAGTTTACTATTTTCATATGTCAGCAGGGTATCTCGTAGCGGCCTCGTGGGCCAGCGAAATTACGGATATATGATAAATATATGATTAGTGGTACTCGGCAAGTAAGGTTCGGGTGCTCGTCATGGCCATCCGATTTGGGTTGTGACAACTTGGTATTAGAGCAGGTCTGTCCTAGGGATATCTACAAGCCGTGTCTAGTAGAGTCTTATTTATGGGTGTGTAGCGCGCCACACTTATAAGCAGAAGGCTACAAGGCATTTAGGATTGTTTCCTCCTTTCATAACCTAGATCGTTCGATAGAGCCGATTCGTAAGAAAATTTGTTCCTAATCCTATTTTCCCGTTTGAAATTGCAGTGATATCTATGACGAGAGAGACCCTGGTTAGTAAAAGTGTGGGTATGGCGGTGAGGGAAGATACTAGACATATACCACATACTGGTACGGGTCAGAGGGCTACGAAAGTAGTAAAATAAACGTAAGTTACACGATTGAATCAGACCCATTGGAGATCATGGTTTTTGTTGAGGAGGATCCATATGAGTCGCTCGCTCAAACAATTTCAGTTCTGCCAACGGAATATGGGGCAATGGGAGTTCCGTTCTCACCGAGGCCCTTAGTTTCAGTATTGGGCCCCATTTATCATGGTGCGAATGGAGCAAAACAAGGATTGGCACAACCTGGTTTCCCTCAAGCTCGACACCTTGTCAGGGTATTTATTTCATTTACCGATACCAGCTCTTCTGACGTTCCAGATAGTCCACAGTCTTAGGAGTCCGTTAATCAAGGCTCGCCGGTCTATGTCATGAAATACGCGGAGCAAGAAGAGAGTAGGCAAGACAAGAGAATGTCAGTAGCTAGTAAGGATATGAGGGTTCCACTTCAAAGTGTGTTTGATCGAGGATCACGTATAGGACCGAGGTAGGACAGTGCAGGTATATTAACTGGATCACAACATTATCCTAGCGCCTATCCTAATAGCCCATAAGGTCCTTAGATTAGTTACCTTTAAACAGATCATGTATTGTGCTTAATCGATATGTGGTTGTATGTTTGGATTAATCGAAGAGGTAATTGGATTCTGTATGTGGGTTGATAAGATTGTTGTACAGTTTAGTATTGTGAAGATATGTGTCTGTTTTATTTCAAATTGCTCGTGTATGCATGAATAACATGCATATAGGCTAAGATGGTTGAAGAACTTAATTAGATTATAACATTTGTGTAGTTTCAACTATTTGTTTGACTGGTCCATTTTGTTCACATATTTGGTCTTCGTTGTCCAGTTGATGATTAAGAGTGGACTAATATGAGTATGAAATAACTAGTTTGTTTGTTAAGCCAAATCTATTTTGGAAGTTCTAATTTGGTTAAAGGATGTGTGTTAAAAACCAATTTTCTTACCTAAACCTCTTTAGTGCAGTTGGGTTTCAAATGAGTAAGTTACTTGTCAAAAGGGTAGAAAAAGTTCAGAGAATTATATGTGGTCACTGTTTTGGTAGTGAGAAATGATTTGAATATGCTCTCTTTTGGTATTCTTAAAATGAGGTAGAACAATAGTTCAAACATTGATAATGGTTTTCCCTTCATTTAAGATTCAGTTGCAAATCTGAAATTCTACTTAAATTGATGCTTGTTTATGTGCTTAAAGAAAATATGTCTTTCTAAGCAAGTAATAGTAATTTCTGCAGCAAACTTATGAGTTCTGAGATAGTTACTTAGTTTCAGGACAATGCTAACTCTTAGAATGATTTGTTACTCTTTTCTAGAATGATTGAAGTTGTCTTAGTATAAGCGCTGTCCTGTTTGAGAGTTTCTGTCCAATTTCTTTATTGGTATTCACTTACAAATTTTGTTAAGTTTAGAACATTTTCAGTATCTTTAAAACTATCCCTTTGATATGATTTCCTTACTTGCATCTCCATTGCCTTTGTTATTATCTTACTGGTTAAAACCCAAAGCTTTCCTTGAAACGACACTAGTAAGATTTATAAGGCAAGAAATGTCCGCCACAGACAGATATAGTATGTATGTATGTATATGTATGTATGTATGTATGTATGTATGTATGTATGTATGTATGTATGTATGTATGTATGTATGTATGTATGTATGTATGTATGTATGTATGTATGTATGTATGTATGTATGTATGTATGTATGTATGTATGTATGTACATGTCCCTTCTGAGCACCCAAATGACGTTGAAGTTATCGTACTATGAGACGTATATCCTGACGGAAAGTTAAGTCACGGAGAAAAAGGAAATTAGATATGACAAATCAATGTAAGGGGGAAACAATCTAAGGAGCTAAGGTGGTGACTACACTCACCAAATGAGGGGAGATATAAGGAAACATCAAAATACTCGGATGGAGTAAGGCAAATTGATTCAGAAGTTAGTAACAGGCCAAGAAGGATCGAGATAGAGATATTGCATATGTTTTGGGAAAGAATGACAAAAAGGATATCATGAGTCGGAATAAGTATGTTTCAGTTATCTAACTAACCATCTCCTTCATAAAGCATGTCAACAATAAAGGCTATCAGAATGGAATAAGTTCATAACAGAAGACTTCAAGACTGCCAATGCAAGGAAAAACGCGTGTGAGGTTCCGATGAAGGTTACCTATGGTAAAGAATATGGCGAGACCACGATAAAAAGGGAGTACGATAAGTTACCCCATAACATTGGGTTCCAGAAATGGTGGGTACTCAAGACAGAGGCAAAGTATTAACATTATTGCTTTTAAATATGTTGGTTAAGAATAAGGGACAACGACGAGATTGAGACCACGCAAAAGACGTTACAAGGAATATGGGTACTAAAACAACTTGTGTATGTATATAGAGAGTGTCAGCAAAAGGTCAAAGGTGGAAATCACCCAACGGATGTATATAGAGAGTGTCAGCAAAAGGTCAAGAGTGGAAATTACCCAACGGATGGCGCTAAAGAAGGAACTAGAGGAGCAATATGAAATGAGGGCAGAGTATGATCTATGAGGTAAGGTACAATACAAGTGCTTCCCGGACGTATAAGGGCCATAGTAGTTTCAATATCATATATGTGTGTAAATGTAATCAGTGAGTGCATTGGCCTGCATATAGGTTGAAAATAATATTTTGTGTAATCGCAACGGAGATATAGATAGTCGACAATCCAGACAAGAACCCTAGGGGTGACTAGAGTGGCTGGTTCAGGGTAAGTCAGGGATTAAGGGCATGTGAAATAACAAGAGATAAATTTCATGTTGAGAGACAAAAAGGAGCCCGATATATAGATATTAAATGAGACTAGAATGAATTACCTAGGCTTAAATAAAAAAATCGAATATCATAATGGAAGTAATAGCCATTGGTTGGTTCACAGGTAAAGGGCGTTGGTATGAGGACAAATATGATCATGAGAAAGCTAGACATGGAAACTTTAACACTCAAGGACGAATGTACCTAAGGGGGGGAGGATGTAACATCCCGCATTTTTTTTCGTTAGGTTACACAGTAAGTTGAGATGAACTTGGAGAGTTTATAGCAATGTTACTACAAGACCCCGTATATTCAACAAACTTGAAACCACTAAATATTATTTTGATATGATATTTTCTTTTAAGTGAAATACTTTTGGTACAAAGTTTTATAAATGGGATTTTATATAGTTATTAATATTACTACTTTTTCGATACACTTTAAATTTTATATGACATATAACACCCGGTACTTTAGGGCGATGATTTGAGCATCTAGACGTATGCAAGTAGAACCGAGCCTTGGGGAATTTGTGTCATATTCACGTATGCAACTAAAGATCTTAGTATATAAAAGAATGTTGTTCCGAAATAATTTAAGATTTTAAAAGTGTGACGACGATGATAGGAAATATTATTTTCGTGTGAGCCAATAGAGGCTATAGATGAGTGTTATATTACATGAACATGATAATGTGTATATGAAGTGTGTTAAAAATAATTATTATTTAAGTGAATTGAGATCAAGAACTTAGTTGTGCGTGTAATTGGCAAAATATGAATTTGTAGTGGAAGATAATAGGGCTTAACAATGATTATTTGGGTAAGTGCAGGTATTTGTTCCACGTGTCTTATGGGAAGAGAGGTAGCTAAATGAGTCATACAATAGTTAATTAGGTGGATGGCATGCGTACGATATACGTTAAAGTGGTGGACACCACTCTTTAAGAAGAAAGGAGAAAGACATATTGAGATTACACGTTAGGAAGTAGTTATTCCCCTTAGGAACTTATCTGCAACATTCATAGATATAGCAGCCATATGTATTTATAGATCTCTTATCCTCTTAATTAAGTATTTCACATTAGTGGTAGAAAATTTTGTAAGGAGTCTGCAAAAATCCGTCCGTGACAATTATAGAATATACATCAATGTGATTTTCATAGTGAAGAAGGGTGGAAGAAAAAGATTTTTTGGTAAATAAGATTGAAGTATTATACGGGTTGCGTGGGATAGGTGGTGCCGAGAATTGGTTCAGGTATGTTAAGGCAAATCCTTCTTTCTTTTGGCATGTTCTAAGTACGAAACATCAACGTAATACAGTCCCATAAATGCTTCTACTCTTAGTAGTTAAGGATGTTCATATTATTCATTTCTATTGTCAAAACGTGTCTAAATACGTTCCTAAATCCCTATTGAGGTATATGGAAAAGATGTTAGTATTCATAATGTTAATCGGAGGTGAAGGGACATTACATCACTCCGACAAACTTATAGTGTCTTATTATCATATCATTCATGCATTATATTCATATATATACCTTGACCTCAAATGCATTATATAGGCTACTATATGTATGCATTATTTATGTATGGGTATGGGAAAATGGAAGGTGTTATTTACGCACATCACGTGCAACTGGTACAGATATACGATGATGATTATACCCACATAGGCCGATATGATATGATGGGATGCCCACAAAGGCTTGATGGTGTTATATACACATATGTATATGTATGACAAGCATTGTGCATGACATTTAGGCATATTATGGCCCTCAGAGGCATTTTGTATAGGTATGCCACTTAGGCATATTATGGCCTCAGAGGCATTCTCTCCTGGTTGGTTGTTTCTTGTCTCATGTTACTTTCAGGTCTCTATTATGCTATTCTTCATGCCTGACATACTCGGTACATCATTCGTACTGACGTCCTTTTATTGGGGGACGCTGCATTTCATGCTCGCAGGTAGATAGGGCGACGGTCAGCACCAGTAGGTTTCCAGTTCAGTTGATATTGGAGCACTACATTTGTCCCGGAGTTGCGGTCTAGTCTTAGTAAGGTATTTTTGCAAATGCTTATGGGTATGGCGGGGCCCTATCCCGATCTTATAATATCACGTACTCTTTATAGGCTTGTAGACAGTTGTCCTGTGTATAGTAGTCGTGTATGGCCTTGTCGACCTTGGTATGTATATGTATATAGGTTGGGTCCTTCTGGTTGCAGGATTTTACATAGCTCATTTTCAGTTTACTATTTTCATATGTCAGCAGGATATCTCGTAGCGGCATCGTGGGCTATGCGAAATTAAGGATATATGATTAGTGGTACTCGGCAAGTAAGGTTTGGGGGCTCGCCATGACCCTCCGGTTTGGGTCGTGACATGTCTGTTAACTTAATTTCTACAGAACTATACCGGACAAGGATAGGTTTATGAAACCTTGCCTTACGAAATTGTTACTACACAACTTATGTCTGTTAACTTAATTTCTACAGAACTATGTCAGATAAGACATATGTTCTACGTAACTTTGCCAGAAAAGCATAGTTTCTATGAAACCTTGACTTACGAAATAGTTACTACACAACTTATGCATGTTAACTTAATTTCTACAGAACTATGCCGGACAAGGCATAGGTTCTATGTAACTTTGCCCGAGTAGGCATAATTTCTATGAAGCATTGCCTTTTGAAATAGTTACTACACAAGGTTATATGTAATTTTGCCCGAATAGACATAATTTTTATGAAACTTTGCTTTACGAAATAGTTGCTAGACAACTTATACCTATTAACTTAATTTCTATAGAACTATGTCGGACAAGGCATATGTTCTATGTAACTTTGCATGAATAGGCATAGTTTCTATGAAACATTGCCTTACGAAATAGTTATTATACAACTTATGAATGTTAACATAATTTCTATAGAACTATGCCATACAGGGTATAGGTTCTATGTAACTTTGCCCCAATATGCAGAGTTTCAATAGGCATAGTTTCTATGAAACTCTGCCTTGTGAAATACGTACTACTCAACTTATGCATGTTAACATAATTTATACAGAACTATGTCGGACAAGACATAGGTTCTATGTAACTTTACCCGAATAGGCATAGTTTCTATGAAACACTGCCTTGCAAAATAATAACTAAACAACTATGCTTGTTAAACAGAACTATGTCGGACAAGGCATATGTTCTATGTAACTTTGCCCGAATAGGCATAGTTTCTATAAAACCTTTCCTTACGAAATAGTTACTACACAAGGTTCTATATAACTTTGTCTGAATAGGCATAGTTTCTATGAAACCTTACCTTGCGAAATAGATACTACACAACTTATGCATGTTAACTTAATTTCTATAGAACTATGCCGGACAAAGTATAGGTTCTATGAAATTTTGCCCGAATAGGCATAGTTTCCTTGAAACCTTGCCTTGCTAAATAGTTACTACACAACTTATGCATGTTAACGTATATTCTATATAACTATGTCGGATAAGGTATAGGTTCTATGTAACTTTGCCCCAATAGGCATAGTTTCAATGAAATCTTGCCTTGCGAAATAGTTACTATACAACTTATGCTTGTTAACATAATTTCTACAGTGACAAGGCATAGGTTCTATGTTACTTTGCCCGAATAGGCATAGTTTTTATGAAACCTTGCCTTGCGAAATAATTACTACACAACTTATGCTTGTTAATTTAATTTCTACAGAACTATACCGGACAAGGCATAGGTTCTATGTAACTTTTCCCGAATAGGTGTAGTTTCTATGAGACCTTGCCTTGCGAAATAATTACTACACAACTTATGCTTTCTATGAGACCTTGCCTTGCGAAATAATTACTACACAACTTATGCTTGTTAACTAAATTTCTACAGAACTATGCCAGACAAGGCATAGATTCTATGTAACTTTGTCTGAATAGGCATAGTTTCTATGAAATCTTGTCTTGCAAAATAGTTACTACACAACTTATGCATGTTACCTTAATTTCTAAAGAACTATGCCGGATAACATAGGTTCTATGTAACTTTATCCGAATGGGTATAATCACTCCATACAAACTGTAACTTAAATGCCTCTAAAGGGAGTTCGGGGATGTTTTAAATTCTAAAGAAGACATTGACATAAATAATGTGGATGCTTTCCAGGGTCAAGAGCGTGATGTTATTATTATGTCATGTGTGAGTACCTCAGGTTATGGGGTTGGATTTGTTGCAGATATACGGCGAATGAACGTAGCTCTTACTCGTGCAAGACGAGCTCTTTGGGTATGTTTCTTCGCTCTCCGTTTTTGAGCGTAATGTTATATTCATAATCTATACGTGCAAGCAGCAACATACGATTCCACAATAACTTTACTCTTTAATGTTTTCTTAACAGGTAATGGGAAATGCCAATGCTCTGGTGCAATCAGAAGATTGGGCTGCATTGATTACCGATGCCAAAACCAGAAAATGTTACATTGATATGGATACTTTGACTAAGGACTTCTCGCTACCCAATGGATCTTCTCATGCTCCTCCACCGACCAAGATATCTAATAATCGAGGTTTAAGATTTGGGTTACGACACAGAATATACGATACACACATAGAGTCCAGTTCAGGAACACCTTCAGAAGATGATGAAAAGTCAAATGCATTACATGTACGGATTGGAAGTTACAGGCCTTCTAAGCTATCACAAGAGAATTCATTGGATGATTTTGATCAATATGCTGACAGATCTAGAGATGCCTGGCAATATGGCATACAGAGGAGACAAAATACAGCTGGAATTGGGAGAAGAGAGATGTGGTTGATGTCCGTGAATATGTGTAATACATCAAAGGGACCAACCATTTTTGTTCCTGATGTTTTGGTTGCTCCTGGCTAGGAGATTGGTTGATGGTACAGCTACGCGTGCTGGTCTCATGTGCAACACAGTTTGGTCGACTTCTTGGTGATGCAAGAATGGAAGGCTATATGGCAGTAATGAAGCATTTATGATCCTAAAAGATTTGCTCCTGGCTTGGACAATGGTCGATAGCAGAGCTGGTCAAGATGGTTTCATGTACAGGATATGGTTTAGTAAAAAATTCTCGTTGATGAAGAGAAATTGAGGGTATGTTAGAAAGGAAGAGATCCTGGTTGATTATGGTGGTACTCTTGGAAGATTTAATGAGTTGATGGGATTTTGAGCATGGGGGCTCTCGGTCGTGCCTGAAGTTCTTTTGCTGACAGATTATAAAGGTAAATATTTGAACCGTGTGATGACTTGAAGTTCTTGATATATACAACATTTTCATTTGTTTTGAGATTTTCAACAGAGCACTTGGCAGCTTAACATCAAGTATTCGGCAGCTCTAATGTATATGCTTGCTTCCGTTGTTGGGATTAAGAAGAAAAGCCTATCACAGCAAATGGTCTTGAATATACAGCAATCCATGGCTGGAAAATGGGAACCCTTTATGATTGCTTATACCACCGAGACTAACACTAGAGACTTTGGAGCATGGTGTAAGTAAATCATGTTTAATATCCTGAAAAGGAACAAGAAAACTCCTCCATAAAAGAAGCTCAGGATAGAAAGAGGACTGAGCTGGCCATGTGTGGGGAAATTATTTCAGAAAGTTACTGAATTCATTTAAGGCTGAACATGGAACTCTGCTCAGATGGCAAGTCTGTGATTTCCAGAACCATTACAAGCTGACGAATAAGTCAGGACCACCGTATATACTGACAGAGTACAGTTATTTGCATCTCAAATGTTATGGAGGCACTTGGAAGATACCGACTAGTTCTGTACATATTCTTGTGAATAACATAATTATTTTTATTCAGGTTGTCTAATTCTTAGGAATATTCACAGAATATCTCTTTGTTATTCTTCTCAAAAGAATCTTGAAGTTCATCTTTTGTCTTTTAGTTGTATCCTTTTTCATGCTCAATTTATTTTTCTATGTTCAGTACCCTGGAATGTCGTGTTGGTAATGTATGTGCACTGTTTGCGAGTAGTGTTATTCTTCTCGATGGTTGTATGGAATATTAACCTCTCTAACCAATAAATTGTGCATTGTGGTTTGTATTTAAAAGGTTAGGAGTAGATTTTAATTTGTGAATTAAGTGCTCAAAGAGAAATGAATTGCACAGATTTGAGAATGACACTACTGTATCACCCATTCAATGCGATTCCACTTAATTCCTCTTTTGTTGCCTAATTAGCCCACAATGCTTGCTGGTGAAGGGATGGAAAATTGTTTCTCGTGTTTATTTTTGTTGGCATTAAAAATAAACTAAGGTTTTAATTATACTACCGAACAATCACATTCATCAATGGAAAATGAAAGAAGGTTGTATTAGTTCAATTCTCTCAACTACAACTAGTATTTTTTGCAAAAAGTCAACAAGTACTCTCGAATTCATAAAATATTTCTACCTTAAGGTATTGTTTGAATTTCTTATAAGGCAGAATTTGCCTTATGCCAGAAGGCAAACTCTGCCTTAAAGGTAGAGTTTGGATTCGCAAGACAGAATTTGTATAAGGCAGAGTTTATTTATGCCTGAAGGCAAACTAAGGTAAAGTTTGCAGGCAGTGGTGAGAATGCTTTCTATTTGTTTTCCGGTCCTTTTTATATCTGTGTTTTGATGATCATTATTTCTATAGGTAATAGTTTATGGTGCTTATGCTTTGAACGCGAGACTATGGTCTTTGCTAGATATACAAGTTGTTGTGGTAAAATCTATGTTTTACATTGTATTCTATTTAACCATGGATCAATTACTTGTATATGACTCATACAAATATAGTATATATGTGCTTGTCACTTAGGTTGGTGTGTTCACTCCAGCCTTATTTCTAAAGTTCAGTATGATATAGGAGAATCTTGCCCGCTGGATTCCCTAATCGACGGTATTTTCCTCTGTTCAGGAAGCATATCGAACCAGACCTTCATCATGCTCAGGTAAATTTTGAAGTCTCACATGCTAATTTGTCTTCTTGCAAAATCTTATTATTGATTCCCTACGTATTTATGCAGATTAGAATTAACAACAGTTTTGTGTCATCGTTTAGAGAGCCAATCTACAAGCTCAAGTGCAAAAGTGAGATGTGTAAGGTTCAGTTCTAATATTTAAATGTTACTGTATGGAATTTAATGGTATGGCTTCTTACTTTAACTAGAGAGATTTTCTAGTCCACACTACCTTAATATGAAATGTCATGTTGACATGATCGTTGACATTTGTGCCCTAAATGTTGCTGGCCCGGATACAATTGCAAATCTTGTTAAGCATTTATTGATGGTAGTTTAACCCCCTCTCCAATGATAATAATACTTTTTCTTTAGCTGATTTGTGTTTTTTTCCTTGGATGTGCACAGGGTCTTATGTGAAGATTATACATTTGACACCATTCATAGCTGTGTGTTAAGTTAATAGGCTTCTTTCTTAATCACTTTTGTTATGATCTTCTACATCCTGGGTTTTCCCATTTTGTCATCTAGGTTATGTTCTTCATGTAGCATTATAACTGTGTAACTATATGAATAGTTTTTTTGCTACATATGGCCTTTTAGTACTTTTGTTGACACCAAGTTCGTCACTTGTTAAATGTATAACCTATCCAACTTAGGGGAATAATCTGACAATTCAGGAGGCAGTGTTTTCTTTGTATAATAGACCTCCATTTCGGGAGACTATTATCTCCAAAATAAAGGGGCATGCCTCTTAGAATCATTCAATTTATGTACTGGCTGCGTCTTTTGTATAAGAAACATAAATCTAGCTATGAATTAAATTCCCCTAGTGTAGCAAATCGAAGATGAACATGCATCTCATGTATTTCATGGAAAGGAAGCACAAGTTGACAAGTGAGTTCTAGACTCTAGCTTCTTCCTATTATTAATTATGTAAGATGATATTAATCTCCCTTATACAATAGGAATCATAAGCCTATACAAATGAGGAATCCTAAGCCTATACAAAAGAGGAATCCTAGTCTTACCATAATTATATTTACACAATATATGAAAATATTCTAATTATGGGTAGGGAATATATTTACACGTTTACACACCCCTCAGTCGGAGCGGGAGGAGGCCGGACGCTGAGACTGGCTCTGAAGTCAAGAAATAACTGTCTGGGAAGTCCTTTGGTAAATATGTCTGCATACTGATACGATGATGGAACATGTAACACTCTGACATGGCCTAACGCAACTTTCTCACGAACGAAGTGTAGGTCTATCTCAATATGCTTGGTTCGCTGATGTTGAACCGGATTATGAGAAAGATAGATGGCGAGTTGTTATCACAATACACAATAGATGCCGACGCAAAGGACACCGAAGTTCTAACAAGAAATTTCGAGCCAACAAATCTCGGCTACTACATTTGCAACGCCTCTGTAATCGACCTCGGCACTTTGGAGCAAGATAGGGTAGCCTGTCGCTTGGCGGACCAAGAAATCGAGATTATCCCCTAAGAAAACACAAAAGCCGGAGGTGGAGCGTCGCGTGTCCGGACACCCCGCCCAATCTGCATCCGTATATGAAAGCAACCCGTCCGGTGCGAGAGGGGTATAGGTGCAAACCATAATCAAGAGTGCCCTTAATGTATCGAATGATACGCTTAAGAGCAAGAAATGAGACTCCCAGGGGGCATGCATGAATAAGCACACCTGCCGAACAAAGACATAAGCTATGTCCGGCCCGGTGAATGTGAGATACGAAGTGCACCCGCAAGGCTCCTATACGGTAGGATCGAGAGACCGGAGCACCATCCATAGCACCGAGCTTAGATTTGGAATCAATCGGAGTAGGCACCTCTTTGCGCTTCGCCATCTTAGCCCCGTACACAATCTCTTCTCGCATACTTACGCCGACACAAGAACATATGATTGGCAGACCTGGTCACTGATATCCCCAAAAAGTAACTCAGCTTTCCCAAATCAGTCATTGCAAATTCGGACTTGAGCAAGGCAATAATCTCATTTTTCAATCCGTCGGAGGAGGCAGTAAGAACAATATCATCCACGTAAAGTAATAAGTAAGCCGTGCTACTACCTCGATGAAAAATGAAAAGTGATGTATCATTCTTGCTGCATACAAACCCAATCTGCAAGATATACCTGGCAAAGCGATCATACCACGCACGGGGGGCCTGCTTCAAGCCATATAGTGACTTACGGAGATGGCACACATAGTGAGGAACTGCTGGATGGGTGAACCCTGGTGGCTGATGCATGTAGACTGTCTCTCTCAGATCCCCATGTAAGAATGCATTCTTCACATCAAGCTGATGGATCGGCCAGTGTTTGCCCATGGCTATGCTCAAAACTGTGCGGATGGTAGCCGGTTTGACAACCGGGCTGAAGGTCTCACCACAATCAATGCCCTCCTGCTGATTTGTGCCATTAGCCACAAGACGGGCCTTATACCTCTCAAGATCCCCATTGTCTCTGAACTTGTGACGAAATAGCCACATACAACGAATGACATTCACCCCCTCAGGTCTAGGTACTAGATCCCACGTGTGCTGTTTAGTTAAAACATTGAATTCCTCATACATAGCCGCATTCCAATTAGGGTCTTGTTTGGCCAATTTTGGGTTCTTTGGAAGTGGAGAGATGGTTTGGGCAGACAAGTTGAAATGGACTTTGGGTTTGAAGATTCCATGCTTTGAACGAGTTTCCATTGGATGGGTAGGGACAGTGGGTGGCGGAGTGGTGTCTGAGACGGGGGGTAAAGTCGGATAAGGAGAGGGTGGGGGCGAAGCCGTCGGAGGTGCCGCGGCTCCTGGATCGAGAGTCGCGGTGCTAGAAGGTTGACAGGCTTCTCTGAAGTTTGGGTGTCGCGGCTCTGACGACGAAACAGAGGATGTGAGTTGTTCGATTATGAGGGGAGAGATGGCAGACTCGTCAAGAAATGAGTAGTCCTGTTTTTGGAATTTTGGAAGATTCGAAAACGGGAATGTGGTCTCGTCGAATGTGACGTGATGAGATATGTGGATCTGACGAGTCGACAAGTCATAGCATAGATAGCCCCTATGGTTCGGCGGGAATCCTAGAAAGACACATGGAGTGGACCTAGGAGCAAGCTTGTGAGGGGCGGTGGAGCTAAGGTTGGGATAGCACAGACAACCAAAAATCCGTAGATGATCATAAGAGGGGATTCTATGGTAGAGGATTTCGGTAGGGGTCATATTGTGAAGAGTGCTAGTAGGGAGAATATTTAGAGTGTATTCTGACATTTTAGCAGCATAGACCCAGAAGGGTGGAGGGAGGGAGGCATGAATCAATACGGTGCGAATCATATTGTTAATGGCGCGGATGATTCTTTCAGCTTTACCATTTTGTGGTGAGGTGTGAGGGCAGGAGAAGCGAAAGACCATGCCATTATTGGTACAAAAGCGGTGAAACATAGAGTTATTGAATTCACGACCATTATCGCACTGAAATGATTTTATGCCTTTTCCAAATTGTGTTTGAATGAAATTGCGAAACTCAAGAAATTTGACAAACACTTCCGATTTAAATTTAAGAGGGTATAACCAAACGTAGTGTGAAAAATCATCAAGCAACACAAGATAGTATTTATGACCGAGAGAACTAGGGATAGGAGATGTCCATAAATCGTCATGTATGATATCAAAAGGAGCAAATGTAACACTAGTAGATGATTTAAACGGAAGACGAATATGTTTGCCTAAAGAGCAAGAAACACAATTTTGGGCAAGTTTCCCATTACAAGCAATGAAATTGTTGCCTCTAAGAAAATTAAAAACTGGGACTCCTGGATGACCAAGCCTATTATGCCAGGTTGAAGAAGAAACAGCCGCTAGAGTGACGGGAGAGCAAGATCGGCAAATGAGGTGGAAGTGAATGGATAGAGATCCCCATGCTATTGCATCTCGTAAGAGGTGTCCCCGTATGAAGATCCTTTACAGTAAAACCAAAAGGGTCAAAATCCACAGAGACAGAATTATTACGAGTAAATTGGCGGACAGATATGAGGTTCTTAATCATGTGTGGGGCATATAGGGTGTTTTTGAGGGAGAAGGGTGGATGAGGAGGTTGTGTGTATGAGGTACCATAACCCTTAACCGGAATGCGTTGTCCACTACCAACCGTAACATATTGAGGATGCTTTAAACAAAACAGCTTTAGGAATAGTACTGCAGACCGGGTGACGTGAGATGTGGCGCCCGAGTCCATGTACCAAGTATTGTCGTGTTGTTGCATAGATAGGGTGCTTTGAACGCCCGACCCAACTCAATGGGTGTCATGCCGGAGGAGGGGCTGCGGGACCCGACCTTGCATGAAGTGGGCTCTTTGTGGGGGGCCGGAGCGGGGCCTAACAAACCGGGGTAAGAATACGGATTGTATGGCTGCTGGTACTGGAATGGACTTGGGGCCGCGGCTCTGAACTGGGGTGCCGCGGCTCTGTATTGGGGCTCCGCGGCGCTGTAGACGAACTGCTGAGGAGTCGCGGCCCAGTTGTTCTGCGATCTCTCGTTCTTGTTGTTGCTTGTTGGTTCCGTTGACCGTGACCCTTGCCACGACCACGGCCTCCTCTCCTGCCGCGGCCTTTTCCACCCTTGTTGTCGCGGCCCTGCCGCTGTTGGGAGTTGTCTGGTGGCGTCTGATCTTGGGGTTGCGTGTCGACAGCTAACACCTGCTGGGCGTGCTCATCCTACTTAGCACGACGGGTTTCTTCGAGCAACAATTGTGAGCGAGCTTTGTTAAAACTCGGTAGCGGATCTGCTTGTTGAATAATGGTGGCCAAAGTATCATATTCGCCCTTAGTAAGGCCAGAAATCATTTGTAGCACCATTTTATCGTCAGTGACAGGCGTGCCGATGTTGGAGAGTTGATCCGCTAGAAGTTTAAGTTGTTTGCGTACTCGAGACATTGGAGAAGTTTTCAAGACGTGTTTTGTTGAATTGTTCTTCCAAATACACGGCACGAGTGTGCTTGTTGTCCTGAAAAATTTCCTCCAAACGATTCCACAAGTCAAGGGCTGTGGAGTCAGATTTCATGATAGTAAGGAGCAAATCCTGAGAGATACTACCATATATCCATTGTTTGACGCCGGCGTCGAGACGATGCCAGATAGAATCATCAACCTCCGTTGGGCGCGGAATAGTGTCATCAATATGATCAAGCACGTTATAGAGACATGCATGATTGCGAAAAAGTTCAACCCAGGGAGAATACTGGTTGTTTTCTTGGTCAAGAATAATGGGAATATGGTTCTTGATGTTGGAAACAGTAAGGGCGGGATGAAACAGGGGTGATGACTTTGTGGTGGGATTTGTGGAGGTAGAGGCGTCAGAAAGTGTGGAAGAATCAGGGATAGCCATTTAGAGAAGAGAAGAAAGGAAGAATAAAACTCGAAAAACAAGAAGAAAATCCGGGAGGGCCGCAGCGTAGGAGAGGCAGTCGGCGGCTGTGGAAGAGAAAGGTTTTTAGGGTTTTGTTTATTTGGCTCTTGATACCATGTAAGATGATATTAATCTCCCTTATACAATAGGAATCATAAGCCTATACAAAAGAGGAATCCTAAGCCTATACAAAAGAGGAATCCTAGTCTTACCATAATTATATTTACACAATATATAAAAATATTCTAATTATGGGTAGGGAATATATTTACACGTTTACAAATTATGGTGACTTATAGTACTCGTTTCGTTCTTGCCTTAAAGTAGAGTTTAAATTCGCAAGGTAGAATTTGCCTGCAAACTCTGCCTTATAAGACAAAATTAGCTTGTCTTAAGGTAGAGTTCGGATTTAGAAGGTAGAATTTGTTTGCAAACTCTACCTTTAAGGCATATTTTGCTGGCAAACTCACAATTACTACTACACCTAAACCAATTGTCGGTAAATTTGGTAGATATTCAAGAGAATCCTAGCATAAGGTAAATTTGGTAGATATTCAAAACAATCCTAGGCAATCCACCTCCACAGTATTCATTTCCCAGTAATTCCTTCAAACTCATCTTTGAAACCTGAATGCATCGATACATCTCTCTCGTCGATTTTCACACCTAGTCCCTTTAAAATCACTCGAACATGACAACAATCCTCACATGTTTTCCTTACACCTCTTAGGCTTGTGAAATAAACAAGTTTATTTTTACCCACCTTGTACTCAGTTACTTCCCCATTTACCAAAGGTTTAAGGTGAAATGGATTTGCAGGTGGGAGATCTTCTAATGCTTTTCTGAATGTAGAAATCACTTCAGGATCAAACGCGGAGACGATAAATGAATCGTTTGAATTTGTTATCTCCTCCCACAATGGCTTTGGGGAACCTTCAATAATTATGGGAGTAGGCGGATTTTTTTTTTTAAGTAACCACTAAGTGATACTTAGTGGGCATATTTTATTCATTTACTAAAAAAGAAACACATCGTCTGTACACATAAAGTAAACAAAAGGGAAAGCTACTTGGTCTACACATATACCAAGATCATCTTCGGTAGACAGATCATATTGAAGACGAGTTGAATTTTGAGAAACATGGAAGGAAAAACTATGAACATGAGAGAAAGATACTCAAATTAATGTACTCAAAATACTTAAATAATCCAATAGCTTTTGAAATTCACCAGTATTGATATTTGAAGCTCAAAGAGGAGAGAAATATAAGATTGGGGAAGAAGATGAATTGAAGAAGAACCCTAGAATATGTGAGATGAGAGGAATATTTTCATTATAATGTTTTTCAGATGTGAGGGGCAAAATTTAAAGACCAGCCCAAAATAAGAGCATTTGTACCAATGACCCTTTGCAAAACAATAAAGAATTGCTTGTATTATTGGAGAGGTTACAACTTCATTAAAAAAATTAAATATAACACAAATAATTATATAAAAGAAATTTTTTTCTCCCGAATATATGATTACTGAGTTACCAACCTTAAAACTATAATTATTGAATTTTTAATTATATAATAACTCTGCCTTATAGATAGTATATTTATTATAACACTCTGGGCAAATAAGTCTTGGGGTTCGCTCGGTGAATAATTTAGACCAAGTATCAATCACATCTCACCCCAAATTCGAGTCATGACTGGTGATATGGATACTATTCATATTTGAACCATTTTAAAAAGGTCAATTATCCAATCTCTTTTTAATTAGGCGGGTTGGATGGACTCCCCATTCACTTTTAATTGTCCACTATACTAAAAAAAATCACTTTTACTCATCCAATATAGCATATCAAGAGAAAGACAATCATTTTTTTCTATTTTACCCTTAACATCAACTTCTAACTCCCCAAATCAGTTTCCAATATATTGAAATGCTAATAATCATGGGTATCAAAGTAAAATATGCATTTTGTTATTTTCATGCTAAGTCCATCGTGAACAAGTAAAAGTGATCGGAGGAGGAAGTAACAACTTAAACAGCACTAGTCCCTACTATGAGACTGCAAATCAACTTCTATTTTCCCATTTCAACTATATTGGGCTCCAAAGCAGATGTCTGGTAATTAATAAACCAAAGCTATCAAATTATAAAACTGAAGGAACATATTGAAAATGCCTGAAACAGGGTGATAGGATATCTTAGGACGGGAGGAGCAAAGTACTTCTGAGACATTAAGGTATTGTTTGGATCACAAACTAGTTATGCAAGAATATAATACATAAATTGTTGTGTTGAATAATGATGTAAGATTGTTATAAGATCCATAATCCTCTAGTAATAATGGAAGGGTCAAAATTAAAAGAGAAATTTCTCCAAAAATTTTTACTACAACTATAATCAACTTACTTATATAAGGTCATTTGAAACTTTAAGATGTAATTAAAACAAGTATGTCTCAGTCCTAAATAAGTAAGTATGGCTAGGCTATATGACCTCACTGACCATGACCATGTTTCTAAATGGGCAAAAATATAAGATCACATAACTCCACTGTCACTGTCATAAAATTAACTAATGGGGATAGTGATACACGTCATTGCACCAGAAAGAAGAAGCTGCATTATTCTGGCATGAGACGAAGATGTTCCGAGTTGGTCCCATATCTTCTGGCCCCATTCCTCTTGCAGCTCTGCAAGGTGTTTTGATCGAAAATGCTCTGCTAAATTGGAGGCATGATTATATTAAACTTGAGTGTGAAGCTACACAGAAAGTGAATATAAGTTTATGACGATCCCAAATTTATAATTCAAATTACCACAAAGGGATGATTATTCACAACTTGAGTATGCACCTACACAGAAAGCGAGTATAAGTTTATGACAATCACAAATTTATAATTCACATTAGCACAAAGGAAACAATTTCTTATGCAATGTCTTGAACAAAATCATAGTACTTACACGTCTTGTCTGTGGTGCAGATGTAAAATATAAGAAGATTTTCAGCAGCTCTGGTTTAAGTTCTGGGAAATGCCACATCAAGGATGTTGTCTTTTGTACGATTTCTTGATTAGCAGCACATTCTAAAGAGCAACCATGAAATTATCGACTTGGTTCTGCAGCCCACTTCCTCCTACTTATAGAGCCTGCATTATCATAATCATGCCACACCAACTCCATCTGGAAAAGAATGACGCAAAACTCAGTCATATTATCCCTGACACTCGCACACATTACAGAAAAACTGAAAATTGTGCTGCTGGAGGAGAAAAGGCATAGCAAGAATTCCTCTTCACTCAACTAAGGCAATATATCTCCGAGGATGTCGAGAGAATTTTATCAGGACATGTTAAGCAAAGCTATGTGTAGTACTGGTAAGCCTTGAATAGACGAACTCAAAAAAATGTTGGAAGAATAAGAAGCTATCAGCAGACAGCAAATAAGTTCAATGCAAATTACGGGAAAAGAAGCAATTATGCAGTCTAGTGGCTAAGATGAGCTAGGAATAATGAAGCAAAGTAGCATAGGCATACATCTCCAACAACGACGGTGTCACTCTCTTTCACACCAAGCTTGAGCAGAGATTTATTCACACCGCATGCCTCCAAAACGTGTTGAAATCTTCTGTCTGAATCCATATATCTGCCACAGAGAACAAGATTCCTTTTTAATGGAACTCAATGTAATTTGGATAAGCTCAAGTATATCCAACAAAACTTGATTTAAAACCAGGTGCCTTGAGCAAGGAAATGGACGGGACCAGGCTTCAGGACTCTCTATCATCTACCCATGTTAAATATCCGTACACCTAAATTTAGGATGATTTATGAGATCACTGGAAAAAGTTCAACTCAACTTGAAAATGTTGACTAGTCTCAGCTATGACACAAGAAAATGCAATCAAATTCAGGGCCAACATGCTACGACCAAAATGTGTTTCCATAGGGATGCTAATCCAAAGGAAATAGGGGGAAAAGGCGCTTGATAAAAGGCAAAAAACAAGAAGGTAAAAGAAGACAGGATCAGAGAACAGCAAGATCCATACCTCCAGTTTGTCATTTGGACAAAACGGTGCAGGCCTGATCCTTGAACATACCAAGTTTTGGAAGAACTATCATGGGAGATCTCAAACTCGTTTATGGGAGCATTTCGCTTCTTTTTCACCAAGTCAGCAACATAGTTCAAGTTTACTGTGTCTGTTCTCACTGTACAAGAGATTAAAATCAATACAATCAGAGAACTGGGCACTATCCCCCTCCCCCCTTTTTAAATGCAGTTATCAATAATAGATGAAACTCGGTGCTGAAAATACAGAATAGAAAATCCTCACGGGAACCCTCAAATTCTTCTTCTTTTTTTAATTTCTTGATAAACACTTGTTTTAATTCCTCCAAAAAGACTATATAGGAGTTTACCCCGGGGAAGGAGGCCGAAAGCACTCTTTTTTTTTTGACAATGGTAACATAAAGCACTCTCATTTCATGTCACATAAACAAAGAACGAAGCAATCCAAGCAAATCTAATTGCTATGGAGCAATTCTGGAGGAAAAGGAAATAAGGATTCAAAGAAGAAAAAAACAAACAGCAAGGGCGCCACATTCCCCCCCCCCCCCCCCCCCCACGCCCAAAAAAAATGAAATAAAGGGGAAAAAACACTTCATTCAAAAGCTAACTATGTTACTTCATCCATTCCTAATTTTTTATAACCATGGTGTCGGGCCAGCTTGCGCGCACCTTGACTAATTCCACGGGGTACTTGCTACCCTCCCACCAACACAGGTATAGGGTAACCTTGTCCACCAAAACTTAGAGAAATGAGAAGAAATCACCTAGTGTTTTTGCCTCATGATTCTTATCTCACTGCATTGACCACTAGGCAACACTCTTGGGTGCTACTCCATCCATCCTAATTTGATAGTCCACTTTTTTATTAAGCTTAAGTAGTAAGAGAATAGTGAATACATGAATTGTTTATTATTTCTTGAGAAACATGGATGCCATTTTTTACTTTTGCATTGTGGAAAGGTAGAAAAGAGGATAAAGTATTGAGAAAAGTAAAAGTGCGGGCATTTGAAACTTCTGTGTATTTAATATGTGCTAATTATAAAATGAACATTTTAGGCCAAACCAGAAAGGGGACAAAAAACTTGATTAGGGATATTTATTTAGCTAGAACAGACATTGTTGAATTTAATTGCACTTGTCAAAACAAATTAACTGAACATCAAAGGAATTTTAGCATAATCATGCCCACGGGTAACGAAACAAGTAACAATACAGACATAAGAAACGCTTACCTTCTTCTTTAGAAGCTTCTTTTCTTCTGCGAACAAGCTCATAAGCAGCACAAATAACTTCATGTGTACCCTCGCTTTTCACTGCACTCATGCAAAAGGGTTCAATTCCACGAGATCTCAGACTGTCCCTGAATGTCTTCCAATTCTCATATGTGTCTGGGAGATCCATTTTGTTATAAACCACTAAATAAGGCTTTTCAGCAAGTTCAGGACTAAACATTTCCAATTCAAGACGAACAGCTTCAAATTCATATTCCGGTTGTGGAGATGAACCATCAACCACGTGCACCTTTCTCCAAATAAAAGTTCCATCAATTAGTCAAACATATTAGCTCAACATCAGAATAATAAAAGGGTAAAGAAATGCTCTAGTGAAATAATTGGAATTTGTAAGTGATCTATGAAATATATGGCTGCACAGAGTAATTGGGGGAGGGGATCTTTACCCAGACATCTCTCCAATTTTGTCTGCCGCTCATGTCAATGGGCCTAAGGACATAGTACAGTGATTCCATATTGCGGACCTCAGAAAGGAAAGGAGTAGCTAAATATGAACCACAATACCTGCAAGGGTGGCTCAGTTGGTTGAGCATGAGGCTTCCATAACGGAGGTCTCAGATTCGAAACCCCCTGCCTACTACAGCAGGGGATTTGCCCGTCCCACGGGACTTGCCTAGTGCGGGTTATCTCTCCTGTGTGGTTTTAGAGCTATTACACATGAGCGGGGTTTACCCTATGCCCTGCGGGTTCTCTTGTCATAAAAAAAAAATATGAACCACTATATTTTAAAAAAAAAACTGGTAACATGTATTCCTCAGAGCCACCTCCAAAAGTGTGATTACAAGGAGGAATTAATTACAAAGTTCCTAAGAAGTCCACTATTTGTACTTCATCATCTATACATTGTTCTTTACACCAAAAACATAGAGAGGTAATGCAGTTCCATTTGATTTTCTGTATGGAATTTAATCTACCCTCAAAAATTCTTTCATTTCTCTCCTTCCATATGTTCCACCAAATGCATGCTGGTACAGTTTTCCACCACCTTTTTTTACTCTTGCTCCCTCCCCTTCTAATCCAACCACTACTTTTTTTCTCTTTACAATAAAAAAAACACCAAGCTACTACAAACTTGAAACAAGAAAAGAACAAAGAATAATTAAAATACAGTTTGCAATTTTTGGTGTGCAGCCCTTCACCCGAACCTGCGTGAATGTGGAATGCTTCGTGTTGGGCTGTGCCCTTTACAGTTTGCAATCTGTTTAACCTTTTCAAATATATATTTTTAGATTAAAAACTCTCCCAGTAACGTTTTATCACGAATTAGCTATAACATAGCAGCATGTGCAAATAACAAAATGCAAACTATATAGGAATATGGTAAGTCAGCCGGTGCACAAAGCATCTCGCGTTAGCAAGGTCCAGGGAAGAGCCACACCCCAAGGGGTGTGATGTAGATTGTAGACAACCTACCCTAATGCAAGCATTAGTGGTTGCTTCCACGATTCGAACCCGTGATCTATAGGTCACACGGAGACAACTTTACCGTTACTCCAAGGCTCCCCTTCACTAATAGTTTAGGGATATGGTAATCTGCCAAAATCTTTATCTGATTCAACAACTCACTAATAGTTCTATTTATGCAGAATAGGACCAAATTCAACTTATTTATGCAAAGAAAGAACACTTTAGAAAAAATTGTACCAGGACTGAACATCTTTCTGAGTACCGAAGAAACTCATGGCCTAAACCAAAACCTCGGTGTGCCCCTTCAAGTAGACCAGGCAGATCAGCAACAACCACAGTAGCATCATAATCAAATGAAACAACGCCCAAATTTGGAAGCAAGGTGGTAAAGGGGTAATTCGCAATAGCTGGCTGAGCAGCACTTACAACACTGAGAAATGTACTTTTCCCTGCATTTGGCGCTCCGACTATACCAACATCAGCCACCAACTTAAGCTCCAATTCTAACCACCTGGGCAATAGGACTGTTACTTGGAAGATACATAAATAATGGAATATGAAAGAAATCTGACTAGGATATAGTCCTAGCTAAATTGGAATACAAAATTAAGGATGACAGCTTAATAGACCCACAAATGAGAGGTTTCAATCATTTTTCCAAGTCACAACATTCTAATAGCATACTGTTATATAGTTAGATGCTGAATGTTCCCAAAAGATACAAATAAAAAATTGCAAAGTGTAAAGAGCATAAAGGATATTCATTGAAGATACTCACATCTCTGGACCTTCTTCTCCATTCTCCGCTATCTTGGGCACCCTATTCAACCCTGTCTTAAAAGAGGCATTCCCTCTCCCACCTCTTCCACCAGGCAACAGCAATGCCCTCTGTCCTGGATGCAACAACTCGAAAAGTACATCTCTTTGAATTCCACCCTCCCCAGCCTCCCTAACGACAGTACCTGGTGGCACCTTTACCACTACATCCTTGCCTTTTGCCCCAAATTGCTTCTTTCCATGACCATGTCCTCCTCTCCCAGCTTTAATATGCACACTCTGCCTAAACGGCAACAACGAATTCATCGACCTGTCTACCTCAACATACACATTCCCTCCCCTCCCTCCATCACCACCTGATGGTCCACCCAATGGCACAAACTTCTCCCTCCTAAATGCCACCACCCCATTCCCTCCATCCCCTGCTTTTACATATATTTTCGCCCTATCGAAACACCTCATTACTGCTGGAACCCCTTTCTCCTTCTCCTTTATATCACTCCCTTCCCCTTCAAACACGTCACCACCCTCATAAACCCCACTTCTAGAACCTTCCATTTCACTCCCCACCTCATCAAAATCATCGTTAACCTCGTACAACTCGAATTTTCCATTACCCTCAAATACCCTTTTCCTAGAACCTTCCATTTCACCATCCACATCATCATTTTCATCATCCTCACTCACATCCTCATCGTTAACCTCGTACAACTCGAATTTTCCATTGCCCTCAAATACCCTTTTCCTAGAACCTTCCATTTCACCATCCACATCATCATTTTCATCATCCTCATCGTTAACCTCGTACAACTCGAATTTTCGACTACCCTCAAATACCCTTTTCCCAGAACCTTCCATTTCACCATCCACATCATCATTTTCATCATCCTCGTCATTAACCTCGTACAACTCGAACTTCGCATAATCAAACCTTAAATTCCCCACATTCTCATCATCCAACAAATCCAATTCTATATCAAGATTCTTACTTGGGGTGGCAATACTTGACTCAAAAAGTGATATTTCAGTTGAATCTTGAAGGGATGGGATAAAAAAGTCATCTTTAGGGGGTAAGCGAGTGTAGGTTGTGGCAGTGTCGCCGGAGGCGGTGGTAATTGGCGGTGGTGGCCTAAACTCGCCGGATTTGAGTTGAGGGCGGTGATTTTTGGGGTTTTGGTGCTTTCTTTTGGTTGTGTTTGTAGACACGCGCTTTGGGTTCGTTCTATTGCGACTGGTATTGGGTCGAGCTTGGAAGAGAGGAGAGAAGGTTGATGTAGTAGTTGTGAACAAAGAGAAAGCCATGGATATGGTGGTTACAGAGCTCAAGGAATTATCCGTTTGGGCGGGTGTTTCAGAAATTGATGTATTTCCTTCAGATAATTGGAAGTTCTCTATTGTTTAATTTGAGATGTTAACTATTTTTAGCAAGTTTTTTTCCTTCCATTTTTTCTTTATTTGTATTTTGTCAATGAAATTAATAATAATAAAATGCAAGATGTAGAAAAAAAATCCGGAGAGGGAGAGAGATTTATTTCTTTTAAATTTGATGTATAAAATGAATTAATTTAACCTTCTATTTATTGAAGAAATGAAGATTGAGATTTTTCAAAAGATGTTTACAAACTAGGTGTTTGATTGCAAGTCACAGAAAGTTATTGTAATGTTTTTTTAGGAATTACTTGTAAATTGCATGTTTGAGCTATTTGATTGCAAGTTTCTTCAGAAAAGTTATAGGAGTGGAATGCTGAATTGCATTCATAACGCTCCCCTAAAATGTTCATAAATATATAATGTGTCTTATTAAAATTTTATTAGGAGAAAACTCTAGTAAGGTTTTCACCAATTATAAATTTTTATATTCATAAAAATATATATATATATTATAATTTTTAAAATATAAATTTCATAGCCAAACAAGATTTAAACTTCAAATAAATCATTAATTTCAAATTCATTGTCAAAACGACCAAGTGACGGGAAGTATATCTGCAAAGACGGCAATCGGGTCATATTGATTTACCCTTTTTAGTTTTTTTTTTATCTGAACATAACTTATAATTACAGACATGAAGTAACATCTTTTTAATAAATTCAATAATCTCATGTATTCGGGGCAAATAATCTTTAGGAGTTTGTCCAAATTGTTCTCTCGTTAAAGTAAATTTAATATGTTATTTGTTTTACAGTTTTAAATTTTGTTAAAACCTTTAGTGCTTTTATTTAACTGAAAATTTATTCCAAGAACGCCGTAGTGGTTTTCTCCATTTCATATGTTAAAAGATATTTCTAGTTTAACCTAGGGCTGTCCAACGGGACGGGGCGGGCATGGCAGGCCGAGGCGGGATGGGGAAGGGTCGGGACCGGGTCTCTGGCGGGCCGGCCTTACTGAGACAGGCGGATGTCCCGTCCCGTCCCACATCCTGCCGGAAACGGGGTCGGATCGGGGAGGGGAGGGGAGGGCGGGATCGGTATTTGGGGGTTTTTTTTTACCACTTTATTTTAAAAAAATATATATATATATATATATAAACACTTCAATAATTGAACAAGACAGTGTAATAAAAAAATATCAAAGTTGTTTTTGTGCCTCTTATATTATTTAATAGAAATATAATTTTTTTGTAATACAATTTCAAAAGTTGCAAATCATATAGTAAAATTGCAATTAAAAAAATTACATAGTTAACCATACTTTTTCGAATTTCCTCACAATGTCTTGAGGATCTTCGGTTGAAATTGGAATTTGTTTATCAAATTGTTCGACGTCGCTTCATGTTCCCTCGGAAAAATTTCGTTGTAGTTGTAATCTTCTTCTTCGTTGATCTCCGGTTGACCGCACCTTCTATGCTCCGCTCGAATCCAATCTCTGAAAAGAACTGTAATCTCCAATGCGTCTCCCGTCAATGAATGTCTGTGCTTTCCTATTTGAAATCTTCCAACAGAAAAAGCATTTTCAGACGCTGTTGATGACGCTTGAATGTTCAACACATCTCGGGCTATCTTTGCTAGTGTCGAAAATGTCTTCTCGTTCTGCCTCCAGTATTTCAGCAAGTCTTCATGTCCTTCATCATTGACAATTAATTTGCACGGTACAACACCCTGCAAAACATAAAAATCAAATTCGCTAACTTGTGAAGAAGTTGAACCACTAATCATTTTATTTCTAAGGCCTAGAATACTAGCAGCAGAAACCGCATGTGTTTTTATAAGGTTGCAGCGAAGTAGTAGAAGATGGTACATAAGTCGGTTGATTATTTGCACTTTGTTGTTGGTAATACATATATACTTGTTTGCATTCAGTGTGTATGCTAGACGTAACTTCTTATTTAGTTGGTTTGTGTGTTGATTCTTCAGTTGGGTCTGTTGAAAGTATTAGCGAATATTCTCCGAATATTTACAGTATATTTTGTAATTATGATAGGTGTATATTTAAGGTAAATTAGAATTCTCATTGTATTAGGAATCAACCTCCGTACAACTATATATATTGTGATTAATGAAAGGAATCCCTAAGGGAAATTATTCCAATCTTACATGGTATCAAAACCAAACCCTAATCCCTACTCTTTTCTTTCTCATACGCCGCCGACCACCACCCAAATTCTTCTCCCTTCCTCTCGGCCAACGGCTACACAATCGACACCATGTCTCGCCCTACTTCCCCCACCAATTCCGATTCTTCCACTGGCACTTTTGACAACCCCCCTCAACGTTCATCGTCTTCTTTTCATCCCGCATTCGCCGTTACCAACATCAAGAATTTTATCCCTATAATTCTTGACCAAAAAGAATGTCAATATTTCATGTGGATAGAACTGTTCTATATTCATGCTTGTGCATACAATGTGCTAGATCATATTGATGATTATGTTCCACGTCCCACCGATGTTGCAGACTCGACATGGCGTCGCCATCGTCAAACAGTGGATATACGACACCATCTCAAAGGATTTGTTGTGTACTATCATGAAAACAGGTGCTACGGCACGTGAACTCTGGGTACGGTTAGAAGAAATTTTTCAAGATAATAAAATTACTCGGGCCATGTATTTGGAAGAGCAATTTAACAATACGCATCTCGAGAATTTTACGAATATGTCCGAATATTGTAAACAACTGAAACTCATAGCCGACCAACTTTCCAACGTGGGGACGTCTGTTTCAGAAACCAAGATGGTACTTCAACTAGTTGCTGGTTTACCGAAAGGTGAATATGATACACTTGCAATAATGATTCAACATGCCGACCCACTACCGAGTTTCAACAAGGCGCGTTCACAACTTTTTTTGGAAGAGACCTGCCGTACTAAACAAGAGGAGCACAATCAAAAGACAGTAGCCATTGAAAGCACGTCACCACCGACGGCCAACACCACTCAGCCACCACCGCCAAACCACCACCAGCATCAGTCCCGCGGCGGCGGACGTGGCGGCAGAGGCCGTGGTAGCAACAACAAATGGAAGGGCGCGGCAAGGACCAAAGGAACCAACAGCCAAGCCCAGCCCCTGCTCCCTACTTTCAGTGGGCTGGAAAGCCCCCTTGGCCCAATACCGGCAAATGGGCCTCGCCCGCATGCCCTTACCCAACATCATGGGCCCAATTCCAACAAGGTTGGCAGCCAGGCCTCTTGGGCTCCGCCCCAGCCAACCGGCAGGCCCACCAACCCACACAACAGGCCCATCTGGTTACAGCCCATCAACACCCGCAAGTTAGCAGCCTGGCCCCCACCTATTTGGGCCAGGCTTTCAGCATCGTGAACCTTCAACAGCCCGACAATAATTGGTACATGGACACCGGAGCCATATCTCACCTCACCCGGTCGTCAGGTAATTTATCTCAAATGCTTCGATTATAGTGTCCTCAATTTATTACTGTTGACAATGGTCATCGCATTCCAATTGAAGGTTACGGTAACACGCATACCAAACATCCCCACCCGCCTTTCTCCCTAAATCACATCCTTTACACCCCTAACATCATTAAAAACTTAATCTCTGTTAGAAAATTCACTCGCAATAATTCTGTGTTTGTCGAATTTGACCCTTTTAGTTTTTCTGTGAAGGATCTTAATACGGGGAAAATTCTTACGCGTTGCAATAGTGTGGGAGACCTCTACCCCTTCACTCAATCTGCCACTGTCAAACCGCAAGCACCTCTATCCCTTGCGACTATCTCTTCCTCAACTTGGCACAACACATTCGGACATCCCGGAGCCCCTGTTTTTACTTTTCTTAGGACTACTAAGCGTATTCAATGTAATAATGGGAAACTTGCCCAACACTATTTTTCTTGCCCGCTTGGCAAGCATACTCTTCTTCCATTTATGTCATCCAACAGTGTTACTTTTTCTCCTTTTGATATTGTTCATGCTGATTTGTGGACATCTCCGGTTGTTAGCTCTTTGGGTTACAAATTTTATCTAGTATTCTTAGATGATTTCTCACATTTTGTCTGGATTTACCCACTGAAATTCAAATCTAAAGTCTTTGCCAAGTTCCTTGAATTTCAAAAATTCATTAAAACACTGTTTGAAAAATCTATAAAATCTTTCCAATGTGATAATGGACGTGAATTTAATAATTCGACATTTTCACAATTTCTGCTCTAAACAAGGCATGGTTTTCTATTTTTCCTGTCCCTATACTTCCTCCCAAAACGGAAAGGCTGAACGAATTATGCGTACCATCAATAACATGGTTCGCACCCTTCTGTTTCATGCATGTCTTTCACCGCCTTTTTGGGTTTATGCTGTTAAAATGGTAGAATCCCTCCTTAATATTTTACCCACTACCACTCTTCAAAACAAGACTCCCACCAAAATTTTATACCGCAGGATCCCGTCCTATGATCAACTCAGAATTTTCAGTTGCCTATGCTACCCCAATCTAGCCTCCACTGCCCCTCACAAATTAGCACCACGAACTACACCCTGTGTCTTCGTTGGCCTCCCGTCTAATCATAGAAGTTACATGTACTATGACCTGTCCACTCGTAAAATCATTATCTCCCACCACGTCACATTTGACGAGACGTGTTTTCCATTTTCCAATCTTCGGAAATTTCAAACCACAGACTACACATTTCTTGATGAGACAGATCTGTCCCCGCCAGTCAATCACTGTTCCAACTTCTGACCACTGTTCACGCATCAACATCGTCGGCGCCGGTGGTCTCAACTCCACCAGTGACCATCACCGACGACGTCCGTGCACCACAGAGGTCCCCGTCTCCCATTCCCATGATCGAACAACCACCTCCACCACCAACCCACCAAACACCCGATCGGTTGTCCGAAACCCTATAGCCACCACATCGCCGACACACAACCCCATCGAAAACCTGTAACCACTACCAATGCCTATACTGCCAAGCTCCACCACCTCGCCACATAACCCACCAACACCGACAACTAACAAATACCCCAACCAGTCTCCTCAACACCCATCACCGGCGACTCTCAGAAACCGACATCGTCTACTGAGCCCGAAACCCAGCCGATACTGCCCACCCATCATATGGAAATTCATGCCCAACACGGGATTTTCAAATCCAAAGTTCACTTCAACCTCTCCACACAAACCATATCACTCATTCCCAAAAATCCAAAACTAGCCAAACTGGACCCTAATTGGAATGCGACCATGTGCGAGGAATTTAATGCTTTAACGAAGCAGAACACTTGGGATTTGGTACCTAGACCGAACGGCTTGAATGTTATCCGGTGTATGTGGCTATTTCGTCAGAAGTTCAGACACAGTGGTGACTTGGAGCGGTATAAGGCAAGACTAGTTGCTAATGACACTAATCAGTAGGAGAGTATTAACTGTGGTGAGACATTCAGTCCGATTGTTAAACCGGCTACTATTCATATTGTTCTCAGTATTGTTATGGGCAAGCATTGGCCGATTCATCAGCTTGATGTCAAGAATGCATTTCTTCATGGAGATTTGAAAGAAACTGTGTACATACATCATCCCCCTGGCTTTGTTCATCCGGCAGTCCCGCAGTATGTATGTCATCTTAGGAAGTCCCTATATGGCTTGAAACAGGCACCCCGCACTTGGTATAATCATTTTACCAGGTATATTATGCAGATTAGATTTATATATTGCAGGTGTGATAACTCTCTCTTCACTTTTCATCGCGGTAGCAGCACTGTTATATATGGATGACATTGTTCTTACTGCCTCCTCTGACGGTTTGAAGAATGAAATCATTGCTCTACTCAAAAATGAATTTACTATGACTGATTTAGGCAAGCTGAGTTATTTCTTGGGTATATCCGTGATCAGATCTGCAGCTACTATGTTTTTGTGTCAGCGCAAATATGCGGAAGAGATAGTGTACAGGGCTAAGATGGCATATTGTAAAATTATGCCAACTCCGGTTGACTCGAAATCCAAGCTCAGTGCCAATGATGGTGCGCCAGTTTCAGATCCCAACTTTTATCGGAGTCTTGCAGGAGCCCTTCAGTATCTTACATTCACTAAGGCCTGATATTGCATATGTCGTTCAACAGGTGTGTCTGTTTATGCACGCCCCGCGAGAATCCCATTTTGCTGCCCTCAAGCGTATTATCAGATACATTAAGGGCATACTTGACTTTGGACTACATCTCTACCCTCTGCACCAACCAAGTTGCTTTCCAACACGGATGCAGATTGGGCAGGATGCCCGGACATACGTCGCTCCACTTCAGACTACTGTGTATTTCTAGGGGATAATCTTATTTCATGGTCCGCCAAGCGGCAGGACACACTATCTCATTCGAGTGCTGAAGCGGAGTATCGCGGAGTTGCTAATGTTGTTGCTGAGATCTGTTGGCTCCAAAATCTTCTTTTGGAGCTCCAGTATCCACTGCGAAAGACGTCTATAGTCTACTGTGATAACATATCTGCCATCTATCTGTCTCACAATCCGATCTAACATTAGCGGACCAATCATATCGAGATAGATATTCACTTTGTGCGTGAGAAGGTCGCCCTTGGTCAGGTCAAAATATTACACGTGTCTTCCTCATATCAGTATACCGATATTTTCACAAAGGGATTACCGAGACAGCTATTCACCTACTTCCGATCCAGCCTTAGTGTTTGGCCTCCTCCCGCTCCGACTGAGGAGGAGTATTAGCGAATATTCTCTGTATATTTATAATTATGATATGTGTATATTTAAGGTAAATTATGATTCTTATTGTATTAGGAATCAACCTCTGTACAACTATATATATTGTGATTAATGAAAGGAATCTCTAAGGGAAATTATTCTAATCTTACAAAAACTACTTCTATACAATCATAAATCGTTTCTATTTGTGTTTTACAACCGTCTACTTTAATAGTCGGATTTAATACCGCACCAATAATATAAATAGTGGGAATAGGAAAAAAGTATTTTTTTAAATTTTTTAAACATGTTTTCAATAAATGTCTTATAAGTTGGTTTTTGCATATATTCATTAAGTAACAAAAATATTAGAGCTATATAAAATAACATATTTGAAATAGTATGATAATAAATACCGGAAAATTCTTTATTAGGTTGAAAAAATTTCTCTAGAAATCCATTAAGTTCTAATTTTTTTCCCAATCATTATCTACAAGCATATCCCTTGGATTTTTATTATGGGCGTTAAATAATAAAGTTATAGGTTGTCTATAATCGTAAGCAACAAGTAGTTGTTCATACAAAGAATTTCACCTAGTCAAAACTTCTTCTGAAATTTTTCTATTTGGTAATCTACAATCATGACAAGTGTTTTTATATTTTTTGCGTCTTTGTATTTTATTACTTTTAAAATAAAATTTATATCAAATTGTATTTTATCAAGAATGCTTTCAAAAAGTTTTAAGTCATCCTTTACAACTAAGTTATAAATATGAAACGCACATCTTATATGAAAATGATCAGGAAAACATAGAGTTAATCGAACTTTTAAAAGTCTTATAGCATAATCATTAGAAGTAGCATTATCTAATGTAATAGTCATAATTTTATCATTTATTCCATAATAATCACAAATTTCATTAATAATTTGTGCAATAAAACTTTCAATGTGCTTATCATCAATATATCTATATGCTAAAATACGTTTTTGCATAGACCAATTTTGATCTACCCAATGACATGTTACTGTTAAATAATCATTATTGTTAGTACTACGGTCTATGTCAAAAGTGATAGTCACTTTGCCATTAAAATGATACAATGCATAACGTAAATATTGTTGATATTCACTTGCAAATTTAAAAACATTGCTTCTAACAGTTGATCTAGGAAAACCATTAAAATCAGGATTATATGTTTCTCGAATGTAATGAATAAAATCAGGAGAGGAATGAAATGAAAAAGGCAAACCCTCCACCGCAACTAATTTGTCATATTTTCCCTATCTTTGTTTTTATCATATTTAGGACTGAAAAATTCTCCCGTCGTCGGGTTAATTTGACATTGTACTTGATCGGGGACACTAGAGGTTGAGGTGCACTAGTGGGTGTGTCATCTAGATTATCGTCTAAATTAAAGTTTGGTTCATCTACCTCATCATCTAATGGTATATCATTAAAAAAGGAGTTTCATCTATATGAGTGAAATCAATGATATCATCGGGACTAGAAATATGATTACTAGAAGAAGTACCTCTGCCCTTGTTACCCCTACTAGAAGAAGGACCCTTACCATTAAAACATACCTCTTAATTCTTCCATTTTAATTATGCAAATAAATAATTAAAGATAATGAAATTAAGTGTGATAATTAAAATTAAGTAACAATAATAATTTAAAGAAGGAACAAAGGTACCAAACGTCGACGTAACATCGACGTGTAATCGAGGTTGAAAATTAAAACTTTGCTCGATGGATGATCCTCAAGCTAGTTGCCAACTTCACTCCCAATTTTTTAACTTTGATATAAATGAGCAAAAAAATATAATATTTAATAGGTAATGTAGAATTGTAGAGAGATAAATTGAGAGATTAGAGAGATTGTAGGAAAGATTTGTGAGAAAATGAAGAGGAAAATAAGGTATTTATAGTTGAGAAATAGGGTTAAAGTGTAAATATATTAATTTAGGGGTTAAAAATAAATATTAAGGGGGTAGGAGGGTTTATGGGGTGGGGGCAAAAATGGCCGTTATAGCCGTTGCACAACGGAAAAAATAAAAATTTGGTCGTTGTTGCAACGACTATTTTTGCAAAGGGGGAGGGGGTTGGCGGGGGCGGGACGGGATCGGGATGGGCGGGACGATCCCAGGCCCCGTCCCGCGTTCGAACCCCGACGCCGACAATTTTTTTTTTTTAGGGGGAATCGGATCAGGATCGGGCCGACATGACCCATTGAACAACCCTAGTTTAACCCAATCAAATGACCTTAATTTTGTTATTATTAGCATAATAAAGGGATGAAAACGTATAAAGACGTAAGTGTTTCGATTGCCTTTTTCAAGTGTTTATCGGCTTTTAAGCTTGTATTGGGTGAAAAGCATGTCCGGAAGAGCTCGAGTAACCGGATACTCAGAGGAAGCGGGGATCTCTACAGCTGGCTCCCACTTCTACCAATTCGGGTCACATCTGTCAGCTTCGATTAGAGCGTCATAACATATATGCATGTTGGAGCCACAGAGAGGTCACATCACTCATACTTTAGAGTTTGAAAAGTTCAACTTTGGCTTATATAAGAATAGTTTAGGATAGAAGGAAGGGCATCTTGCTCACACTTTTTAACCATAACTCTTTTTTCTCTCTAAGAAATATACAGAAGAATATCCATTATTTTACATACACTTTCTTGAATTATTTCTTGCTTTTTATCTTACATTATTTTTAACCATGTCCACATTTTATTAGCAAAATCAGGCTCGCAAAGGAGTTTCGCAGATCGGATACAACCTACATGTCTTCAAAACCTATTAAAATAAATCTCTAATTGAATTTATAGTTGAATCCATTTTCACTGGAAAAACAGTTTGCCCCGTCTGTGGGGATAGACAGTTGTGGCATTGTCCTGATTCGTAGCAGAAAATTCTCCCTTAAAAATCAAGTGTAGTTACAGTACTTAACTAAGCATGTCGGGGTCAAGCAGCTGCTCACATGAATCACAGGGACTCGAGAACACTCGGGTATTAGCTAACACACGAGACATAGCGGACCTAGTAGGGATACTGGTGTCGGAACAAAACGAAGAGCCCATGCGGGAGCAAAGGAGCAGCATAGGTGAGATTCTACAAAGAAAACCTAGTGAGGAATACAGAGGGGGTGTTTCGAGCATCGAGGAAGCAAAAAAGCCTCGGGGGGGCACGCTCAAAAGAAAGGGTCGGGCCCAATCTCAGGCGAGAAGACAAAGACCCGCCAAAAACGAAGGCTTCTTGACAAATGGCATGGTCATGGCCACGCTCAAAGCACATGACGGTATAATGCGGCGCATGGAGAGGGCTGTAGACATTATAGCCAACCATTCTAGGGTTGGGACTCCAGCGTCAAAACAAAACATAGGAAAAGCCCTTGAAGCACTGCAAACTAAAGAAGTTGAGGCCGATGGCGCAAAATAATGGTTGGACGCATTCACTTGGGGCTCTTCAGGGTTACGAGGGAAATGAATGAGCAGATGAACCAAATACCGAGAGCCCTGCCCGTAGTGAAAGGCGCAGGAGCCAGGAAATACAGACAACTGCCATTCTCGTAGAACGCGGCCCCTGCCCCTATCCCAAGAAGGTTGAAAATGCCTGACATATCTAAGTATGACGGGACTACGGATTCTGAGGAGCATGTAACAACTTTCGAAGCAGCCATCACCGGGAATGATCTGAAACAGCACGAGATCGAATTTGTCATGCTTAATAAATTCAATCAAACGCTCATAAAGGGAGCACTCTCCTAGTACACCCTTTACCTGAAAACTCTATTGATTCTTTTGTTACTCTTGCAGATGTTTTTGTCAAAGCTCACGCGGGAGCTCGGAGGGTTGAAACACAAGCAGGACGTGTTCGCCATAAAGCAGAGGGGAAATGAACTGCTAAGGGCATTCATGGACAGGTTCCAAAGAAAGAGAATGTTATTGCCAGTTATCTTGGGAGACTTGGCGCAGCTGCTTTCAGGGATGGTGTAAATCCAAGTTGTTCAGACGCATCCAGGAAATTAAAAGAAAGCTTGAGGGAATTTCCGGCCAAAACATAAAATGAAATAAATCTTAGATACACGACTAAGATGTGTATTGAGGAGGATCAACGGGCAGCAACACCGATAGAGGTAGGTAGTCACCTGATAAAAGGGTCAGATCTGGTGCTTGGTGCAAGTACATAAACTATACGGGACGGTTCGAGCCATACGAAGCTCGCAGATTCCCTAGTCAAAACATAAACTGGGGGAATGACAAAAGTAGTTGGGGCCTCATCAGGAGGTACGCCCCACGTTCTAAAGGATCAGTGTCAAGGGGAACCGAACCCCCAAAGTTATCAGATCACAATTTTAGTTTAGACGTGGTGGATCTCATCGCATTGATGAAAATGATAAAGGAAGCTAGGTTCCCACAAGAAATATGGGAAAATTCGGATAAGAGTAATCCGAGTTATGGTGCCACTTCCATAACATACATAGGCACTCCACGGAGGATTGCACAAATCTGAGGATTAAGGTGGCTCAGCTACTGCGAGCGGGACACTTAAAAGAATACATCAGTGACCGAGAAAAATTTAACATGAGCCGAAGCCCCAGACAAAAGCCAAACAAGATGTCGCAGCCTATCCACACTATCAACATGATCTTTAGGGAAGAGATGGTAAACAAAATCACGTACACGTCGCTCAAAAAATCCAAAATCTCTATCAAGACTATGAGTCATGTCTAGGAGCCCACAGAAAATAGAGACATCTCTTTCTCCAGCAACGATTGCATGGGTCTGGTAATATCTATTCAATAATGACACCCTGGTAATATCTATTCAAATTTAAAATTCTTTTATTAAGAGTGTATTGATCCAAGAAGTTCAGCAAACATTGTCCAACTACGAGTTCTGAAAAAAAATTGGGGTGGACAGATCGATTATCCTTGTAACTAAGGTGCTAGCAGGTTTGAATATGTCAAGTGAGTTAACCTGGGAGAAGATCTAGCTGCTAGTTCACAAAGATGCATAGAATAATACACGGCTTTCGACGTCGTATCCAGCTACATGACTTATAATGTAATACTTAGAAGGTCGTTGATACACTCAATGTGAGCGTTCCCCTCCACCTTTCACCAAAAGATTAAATTCTCTACTCCTTGGGGGGTCGGGTAGGCTAGAGGGACCAAAGAACATCCTGAGAAATGGAGGCCACGACGGTAACAATGGCTCGGAGAGACAAGCTCAACAAGTAGCAATCACAAACACCGGACTCATATGACAGGTTCGAAGAGAAGAAAGAACAACGTTAGAAGGGTGTAGTATCAGGAGCGAGATCCCAGGATCAGGCAATCCAAAAGGTTTCATTGTCCCAGTAGACAATGACCTTTTAAACTAAACAGTAGAAGAATTCGAGCGCGTAGCACTTTTCAAAAAATATCCTGAAAAGAAGGTACACTTTGGCTTGGAACTTTCACATTTCTAAGTTCTTTAAAAACTAACTCTGATTGCTTTTCTTGGTCTCACCTGGACATAACATGGATTTTCCTAGAGGTGGCTATACACAAGCTAAGATCTGATCCCAATTACCCTCCTTAAAATAGAGGAGACGACCGATATTCACCATCAGGAACCAATTTGTCAAAGAATAAGTAACATGTTTGCCTAATATAGGGTCGGTCAGAGAGAGTGGAGAATCCGGATTGGTTGGCAAACGTGGTAATGGTCCCCAAAAAGCTCAAGAAATTCAGAATGTGCATGGATTTCAAGGATTTGAATTAAGCCTGCTCTAAATACTCCTTCCCATTACCGCACATTGATCAAACGATTGACGCCAAGGCATGACACGAGCTACTTAGCTTCTTGGATGCATATTCCGGTTATAACCAAAGCAGTTTGCACCCGGAAGATCGAGAGAAGACTACGTTCATGACCAATCATGAAAATTTTTGTTATAATGTGATGCCTTTTGGTTATAAAAATACAAGGGCGACGTACCAAAGATTAGTGAACAAAATGTTCGAAGGACAGATTGGCAAATCCATGGAAGTCTACATAGATAGCATATTGGTCAAGTCCCAAGAAGAAAAGACTCATTTGTCCTCCATATGAGAAACCTCCAACATTATTCGCTAACACGGTATGAAGCTAAATCCAGATAAGTATGCCTTTGGGTCAGATTGGGGAAGTTCCTAGGTTTCTTAGTTTCCAGCCGAGGTATTGAGATTGAATCTAAACAAAGTCAGAGCCATCCAGGAAATGTCGGACGTACTGCATACCATCAAAATAGTGCAGAGGTTGACAGGAAAAGTCGTTGCCTTGGGAAGATTTGTGTCCCAGTATTTGGACCGGTGACACAATTATGTTAGTTTGATGAAGAAAGACAATAGGTTCAGATGGATGCAAGAATGTCACCAAATCCTGAAATATCTCAAAGAGTACTTGTCGAGCCCTCATGTTATAGCGAAACCAAAAGAAGGGGAGCGCCTATTCGTTTATGTGACAGTTTCATCCAGTATCATGTTGGTGCTGGAGGAAAGAGAATGACAACTTTATATCTATTATGCCAGCAAAACATTATGGGGGTGGAATCCCGATACTTGAGCCCGAGAAACTGGCCTTAGCCCTAATTACAGCCACTCGAAAGCTGCACCCGTATTTCCAGTGCCACCCGATGACGGTGGTCACAACCACCTCGTTATACTTGTCACTATAGAGGAAAAATCTTACTAGTTGGCAACCTAAATGGTCAATGGAGATAAGTGAGTATGACTTAACGTATCAACTTCGCTCGACAATACACATGCAAGGCCTGTCGAATTTTCAGATGACTTCGCCACCACTATATGACCTTAAGGGGCACAAGTACGAGTCATTGACCCATCTTTGTATGGCTTTCTCTTTAACATTTTGGCCACTGGACTGGGACTGGGACTAGCTGAAGGAGGAATCAGCTCCGATAGAAGCAGACAAGAATCGGAAAATATGTGTTGCACTCTTTTCCTTAGCTGAGTTTTTTTCCCAAAAGGCTTTTTACCGGTAAGCTTTTTAATGAGGCAACAATCATAAAACGTGTTACACTTACAAATGCAGCCAAGACTCCGCTTAAAAAATCGGAAGCTTCTTCCGTGCCATCTGAAGCTGCTACTTTTTATTCATTTTTATTCGTTATAAATGTACATGGGATCCGCGCCTTACCTTTATGAATGAAAAAGGCTCAAGCCACGTCTGTTATATTCTGAATTTGTTGGTACGAATGCATCCCTCCGGGCTAAAAAAATATCCACCTCAAACACACGACACGACCTGCGAGGATCAGAGCATGAAGGAAACTTAAACCTTATGTCAAATAAGATGAGCTCGAGACGTCCTCCTCATCGGCGTCGAACAAAAAGGGTCCCTCATTTTACTATAAATCATACGAATATAATTCCTGATCATAAAATACACGGCCGGAAGTAACAAGCCCGTATTGATAAAAGTGATTGTACAAAATATCAACTCTGAAAAGCAAGAAAGTAAAGCAATTATGATACCTAAACATATACATCTAATTAAATATGGAGCATAGTTCCAATAAGAGGATTCTAGGGTGGAAGAGTCCCTATGGTTAAAGTGTTCCCCCTCAAATGATCAGATAGTCCCTATATCCGGTCCACAATGAATACCAATAAAACAAGAGTAATAGGCAATAAATACATTGCCGCGAGAATTCAATAACGACAACTAACTTTAGTTTGGAAGGCAAACGACCACGCAAAAAGGCCTTAGCATGTACAAGCCCAAAAGCAAAGGCAGTATCTGAGAATAAGCGAAATAACTACAACACGATCAAAAGTTACCAAACGAAACATGGCTAAATGCCAAAATAAACCTAGAATCAACATAAAGTACATAGAAAAATAATCAAGAGCTAGCAACATCGGCTGAATCCCTGGGTCCATCAACCTCTGAAGGTTTGGGAGCTTCCAAAGCAGGAAGGACAGAGTAGCCTCCAGAAGGACCTCCCTCGGTGAGGGATTCCTCGAGCTCAGCCGCATCACCATCAACGGGGGCCTCAAAGGGCTATTCTCCAATCTCTCCAAGGACCTTTTTTGCATCCCATTCCTTCGACGATCACCCACCACTATCAGAAACCTAGGCAGGATCCTCGGTCGGAGGCTAAACAGGAAAAGCCCTGGCGGCGGTCTCTTATATGGACAAATTTGCAACAATATGGGCATCAATGTTGGCTATCATATTATGAGCTTCTTGAAGAGCAATCTTGCAGGCTTGACATTGCATGAGCCTTCTCCAAGGCAAATTGCCTCTTCTGATTTTGCATACGGGCATCTACATCGGTGAAACTCAGCCAACTTTGCTCAAGTGTGCTTCGGAGGGAGGCATTGGTGTCGAAAAGACACTGGTTGGCTTCAACCTGTTCTTTATTTTGGGCCATCTGAGCATGAAGTCTTGCCACAAAGTGACTCAAGATTCTTCTACAATAACTTTTTCTTTCATGCATGCCTGCAACTCTAGTTCCAGTATCTGAACTCTCTCTGTCTGGCCGATCTCCATCTGTAAGACATTGGGATAATGATCCTGATTATCAACCCATTTCTTCTGCTAATTGGCAAGCTCAGAATAAAACTTGGTCACCTCCTCGTTGTGAATTCTCATATCCTGCTCTAACTGAGCCAATTTTACTTCCAGCTCTTTCACGGCCACAAGATTAACTACAGGATGGGGAGAAGCTCTTGCAGCTTTTGTACTGACCCACTTCTTTCTCTCTTCAGTAAGCTTACGCTGAAGGCCTTCTATCGTCAAAATATTAGCTTGAGATAAGATAAATACCCGATATTATAACTCAGCATGACAATAAGGATGGATGAAAAAAGAAAAAGAAGCTCCTACATAGCCAAGGAGACAATCCCCTAAGATAACATTCATTTTTCTCTAAACCTCCTATATAGCCAATGGCTTCAGATAGTTGGAAACCCCTACCGGTTAGAAAAGAGATGGAACTCAATTGGAATGGCAAAAGTGACTTGCCAGCGAGCCGTGGGGTTAAGTACTGGGGCCGGGAAAGTGTCTACCGATCCCCACCTGTGAGTTTCTCGAATACCATCAGGCTTTCCCCCGTTATTCGAACCTTAGGATGGAGAGGTTTGCTTTCGAAGAGCCAATGGAGGAGCTACTTGAGATGAAGAAGGAAGAGACGAAATGGGCATCGAGCCCAAAGCCTCTGTCCTGGCCCTATCGGAGACAAGAAAGGGGCGGTAGGAGGAATCCATCACGGGAGAAAGTTCATCTCTATAAAGAGATTATTGGTAGAGGTTTCTCAGGGGCTTTCCCCCTACAGACAAGCTCTTGGGCCGAGTCAGCCTCATCCTCACTAGACTCGGTCTCCAAGTTAATCGTCGCTTGAGGAGTGGCCGACATTCCTAAGGCCGGACCCTGACCGTCACGATCGAAACGCTCTACCTACTTCTCTTAGCTAAAGGGTAGAGCAGGATGATGCTCTTTGCTCAGGCTGAGGGTGACCTCTCCTGACCTCGGCCAAGTTGGGATGCAGCTTGAAGGATTTGATGTGCAACCACTGCTAAATCATCGGACACATCTTCTAGAGGATGAACTGATGATCATTTAAGTAAGCCATGGTTCTTTCATTTCCAATTATTCTTCATAGAATTATCCTTTCACACACACAGAGAAGGAGTGGAGGAATCTAGAATTTTTCAGACCCACTACACCACGCCCTTCACCGTATTCAGTTTCTATGCCATGGCTAAAAATACAAAAAAGTGGAAATCAGTAGTCAAGTTCAAAGTCGGGATTATAGAAAAAGAAAAATATTCAAATAATGGACTCACGATGAGGATTCCACTGCTTGGGTATGGAGGTTTCCGATGGCTTGACTAAATCTCCAGTCGATATGATGACATACCTCTCCATCCACCCTCGGTCGGGGTCGTCATCAATACTTGTGACCAAGGAGTTCTGGACACGCTGGGTCAGTTGGATAACCCAGGCTCTAAAGATTTTGGGAGAGTAAAGGCAGATTAAGTGGAAGAGCGTAAAATCCTCTCCAACTTATGAGGAGAGATACCGAAGATACGCCACGGTCCTCCAACTGTCGGCCCAACATGGGCCAAGCATATATTGTATTTCCTACAAAACTCCAAAATGATAGGATCAATTTTGTCGCTCACCCTAAGCGAGAAAGGATAGGAGTATACGAAAAAGTAAACTGGCCTGTGAGAGGTGATGTTCTCCCCTTCCCTTGAGATGAGCACCTCTAAAAGAAAAGAAACTACGTAAAGCTGTTAAAACATAAACAAAATTTCTTTTCCAAATTTACTCTATAATCTTTCGATAATGTGTAAAAATGCAACTGTGCAAAGCAAAGTTCAATTTTCTAAAGCTTTATCATCTCTTTTGGATATAATTATTGGAATCAAAGCAGTACGGAAGGTAAAAAAATATTACAAGTGTTCGAAAGGATAAACTAACAACCAAGATTATAATTACCGCAAACTTGTTGAGTCTTGAATCTTGACAATCTAAAATCAAGAAACACTAAATCTGGATTGTTACAACTGTAGCTGAGTCGAGAGATGGCTCTCTATCTTTAAGACAAAATTGTCCCGTATATATGTTTTTACGTTAGCGGGCAATAGTCTCCCAAGATAAAAGAGCAACTAATCAACACTACAAAGCAAATAGGTTAATTCTGGCGAAGAAAATAAGCATGAAATGACTTGCTGAAGAATGGAAAATTTAGAGGAAAATGAAGAGTTTCTGTTCTTTTCTTTTTACTGTTTCTGCTGCTCTCTTATCTTTCTATTCCATTGCCCTCAAATAAGAGTAAGGTCCAATATATAGTGTTTAGGATGACCTCTCAACTAGCCAACTAATGACTTTTAATATCCATGTAATGACACTTAGTAAGGAGTTATATTCAGCCAAGTAATGGCAGAATTCAAGTGTCTTGTAATGGAGATTCAATGCTCCAAAACCAGCCCAAGAGGCAGAAACCTTCTGCCTTCCTCTTCCTAATTTTATCATTCCTGAAACTCCAGGGACCAAACTGTAAGTACTAAATAATTTGGGATCCAAAAGATAATATCATAAGAATCTCAAGGCCCACGCCCCAAGCCCGAACCTAACGGGCGGACGGCGGCGGCGCACGTGGGCTTAGCCTCGAACCCAAGCACACCTAGGTCTTCCCTCCTTCAAACACATGGGTTACCCCTTGGGGTCCTAAACCCTTATCCATTTTTTAGGCTTATTAAAAGAACAATTATTCCTTTTCCCACCGATGTGGTTGATTTGTCCTACACCATATTTTCATGCCTCAAACACCTTACTTCATGGACCAATATCTCTTTCATTTCTTAACAAATTTGACGATCTTTGGCCCTACGGTCATCTACTCACTTAGAGATTATGCACGTGTGAAAAGACAAAGCCTCTAACATGCGGAACCCTAGTGTTTAAGTCATTAAATATGGGTGGACGCAACCCACCCCACCAAAGGCAAATTTCCAAAAATCCCCTCTTGAAAGAGATTTTGGTGCACACACAAGGTACCTACTTTTAGCAATCTTTCAGCGAAAAGATTTTACATCAGGAGAGGTAGCTTCCGCTTTGAACCTTCCTAGTTGAATACCTCCAGACTTACTTACTAGATGTCTTGAACCATCAGTGTTTAGTGTAAGCCAAGACAATGATACCAACACAATAACTCCCTTTATTTGTTTTCAACTTAACCTTTTGCCGCTTAGTTTTCCCATTGAACCAAATTCTTGGGAAATCCAGTCAGTATGGTTGGGTTACCACCACAAAGGTTTGTATTGTTTGGGTTTTAAGCTCATTCCCCTAGACAGGAAGAATTCTTGATCTTCGGGTAGTCCCTTAGTTAAAGGGTTCGCTATATCCTTTGATTAGTAATCAAGGAAGTGACACCCGTGGTGATCAACTTTCATACGGTCTTATGTCTCCGACAGATATGTCCAGACGCCTTCATCCGTGACCTTCCTGAAGCCAATCGACTAGCCATAGTGTAGAACTTCCCAAGGCACGGGTTTCTCCCAATAAGGGACATCCTCTAAGGAGTCGTGAAGTTACTCAACTTCTTATCATGCTTTGTTTAAAGCGATAAACTCTGATTTCATCATGAATCGGCTGATGCAAGTTTGCTTAGAAGATTTTCCAAGACACATCATACACATTTACTTGTGGCTTTGGTGTTCTTCATGTCCGATGTCCAGTTTACAACACTGTGTTCTCCCAGAATAGCTAGACATCCAGAATACCATAATCTGTAGATGAGTGAATATTTCAGACATCATCATATCCGATTTAACGCCTTTTATCAATCATTATATCCAGAATCACGAATGAACCTTACTTCAACTAATCTACTTTGTAAGTCGATACTAGGTCGGTTGTAGTTGTAAAATACATTGAACTACATGTGACTTGCGCATATCGCTCCTAGTATATGGGTGCACCATGATTCCAATCAATTCTATGATTCATATCCATTGGTGGCTTCAACGAGACTGTCAACTACCTCACAAATGAGTTTGGATTTAGACCAGTTCGTTAGATGTCTTAGAAATCCCAATTCCTAAAATGTCATATGTGATTTTCATATCGAGACCTTTTGTTTCAATATGACTTCCACTTTCATATTGTTGGTTTTCCAACTATTGGCTTTCTAACTTCATAGTCAATGTTTATGTTGTCAAATTCATTGTTTATGTTTCACTTGAAACTTTTAGGACCAAAATGTAAACATTTCAGGGACCAAATAGAAAGTTCAGGAAGAAGCCCAACAGTCTAACAAACCAACGTTGATCCTCCCCTTTCAACTCCCCGATTAGGAAGGCTGTCTTAACATCCATGTCAAGCAAGACCGCAATGGCCCTAGATGTTAATTTATTCACAGAGCACATGTCCAAGTAGCCGAGGCCTTATACTCGACAGTAGATCCATCTTCTTTGTACTCAATTTGAGTATCCACTTTTACAACCCAAATGTTCTTTTCCCGGAGGAAGGTCAACCATTACACAAATATGGTTCTATCTGATGGAATCTATTTCTCTCTCTACAGCTTCTTTCCAAAGTGGTGCTTCTGGAGATGACAATTCTTTGTTAATTGTCCATGGTTCATTCTCAACCATGCAAGCTAGATGGTCTGGAACAAATCTTTGTCCCCTCTTTGGTCCGTCTCGGTTCAACATCTAGAATCCCCGAGTTCTCTAGATCTGGAATATTAAGTTACGGATAGTCAGCAACTTTCGAGTCCTGTAGATCTGGAACGTCTAGTTCCAGAAAATCAGGCACTCAGGGGTTCTTGTTAACCTCGAGCAATTACTTCGTTTTCCTTCTCAATGAAGGTTATCTTCAAAGAATTCAGCATTATTTGACACAAAGAGGTGATAAACACTATTGTTATTTGCAGATCTAGTAGATATTTACAGTCTTAGGTCCAACTTGACCTGTTTCGGTATTTCAACATCTACCAAGCCACCCCACAACACAACATTTGTAGGTGGGATCATTTCCATGTTTCACACGGAGGGTTATCTTTATCCTTATGCGTAGTTTTATTGAGAATCGCATTAGCGGTAAGGATCGCCTTGCCCCACATACTTTTGGTGTACGGCTTTGCGCTTGTCTAACACCATTAGAATGAGGTAAGTAAGGAGCGGTCGTTTGATAAATGATGCTTCACATTCTCCTCCTCTATCACTACGAATTCCTCAATCTGTAGGCTTAGTTAATTTTCAACTTCTGTTTTGTAGCGCTTATCCGCTTCAACAGCTTCATCTTTTCAACAAATAAATGATGTAATACATTGTACCATCGTCAATGAAGGTCAAAAAGTACTTGTCTCCCTCCTCTATTTTGTACAAACTTCAAATCACCCATATAGGTGTGACTAAGTTCTAGAGGAACAGTGCTTCTTTCACTATTTCTTTTATGGAATGGAAAGGTGATTTTGCCTCTTCGCCTACCTCGCATTTATTTTGAGGGTTTATGTCGATAGAAGGCAACAATCTCAACTTCATTAGCTTTTGAATGACTTTCTATTTAACGTGTCTTAATATATGATGGCATAGATGCACGAATTACAAATATATCATTCATTTGGCTACAGACATACTGTACCATTCTTTGTTATTACAGACCTGTTGGACTAGTCTCAAACTAGTTTGACCAACAGAGTCCCTGAAACCAAGTTTGGGACATGTATCACCTCATTTTAGAGTGATCTCATTCCCTAAAGTCCTTTTTAAGGACAACATTTCCAACCCCTTCTACTTTAGAGGTGGCATTGCTTCACATGAACAACGTTTTGCCAGTGGTTAGGGCGTAACCGGATCATATGTGATCTGGATACTCTGGCCCACTCCAGTTGCTTTGGCAGACTGAGTGTCCAATTTCTTTTCTGCCTTTCTTTTGGCTTCAGATCATTTAAGACCTGGAAACTCTGGCCCACCTCACTAGGTGTCCATTACTTTTCTGTCTTTCTTTTGGCCTTCAGATCTTTTAAGACATAGAAATTCTGGCCCACTCCAGTCGCCCGTAGGCTTTGTACGACTGAGTGTCTGATATCATCCTATCAAATGAAGGATCTTTTGTCAGATAGTGTGACAGGTTCAACGTCTTAAGATAAGCCATTATCTTTTAGTCTTCTTCCCTTGAGATTGGTGCCCAGATAACTCCTGGCGCTTGCTTACGTGTGGTAACAGTTTTCACACAATCAGTGGATCTCTCTCCTTCGTATGTGCGAATATACTTTACACACTTTTAATAATTACACCCAAAAGAACGGATCTTTTAAGTCGTTGTTTACAATAGTCCAATCTTTAAACGGGAGGGAAGGTGAGATTAAACTTCTGATTTTAAAGCGTAAGGAATATAATTTTTTTTCGGGAAAACATTTTCATATTCCTCCTTACTTTAAGCCCTTTTTAATCAGACATTATTTAATCTTATTTTTGACAAATAAGAAAAATGACTTATCCCAATTTTGAATTCTGGCCCACTTTAGTCACTTCGTCGAACTGGGTGTCCATTTCCTCTTTACCATAATTCGGATCATTTGTCTAGGACAGATATAGGCCTTCTGCTACATGATAGAATAACATCTTCAGCCTTCTCCTCTTGTCCCAGTTGACATCCTCGACCTCTCGTGGGCGCTTGTTCCCACCACTCTCGGGAGAGGTGACACCATGAACACCTTGACCGTCAACAGCATAATCAGAACTGTCTTCTACCAGAAAAAAACAACCATAGCCAGATTTAGTCACACAACTGTTGACTGACATCTTTCGAACACTAATACAATCTTGTCTTAAAATTGTTGGATATAATTGTTGGAATCAAATCAGTACGGGAAGTAAATAAATATTACAAGTGTTCGAAAGGATAAACTAACAGCCAAGATTATAATTGCCACAAATTTGTTGAGTCTTGAATCTTGATAACCTAAAATCAAGAAACATTAAATCTGGATTGTTACAATTGTGGCTGAGTCGAGAGATGATTCTTTGTCTTTAAGATAATATTGCCCCGTATATATGCTTTTACGTCAGCGGGCAATAGTCTCTCAAGATAAAACAACAACTAATCAACACTACAAAGCAAATAGGTTGATTCTGATGAAGAAAGCAAACATGAAATGACTTGCTGAAGAATGGAAAATTTAGAGGAAAAGGAAGAGTTTTTGTTCTTTTCTTTTTACTATTTCTGCTGCTCTCTTATCTTTCTACTCCACTGCCCTCAAATAAGTGTAAGTTCTCAATATTTAGTGTTTAGGATGACCTCTCAACTAGGCAACTAATGGCTTTTAATAGCTATGTAATGGCACTTAGTGAGGAGTTATATTCAGCCAAGTAATGGCCGAATTCAAGTGCCTTGTAATGGAGATTCAATGCTCCAAAACCAGCCAGAAGAAGCCCAAGGCCCATGACCCGAGCCCAGACCGGATGGGCAGGAGGCGGCGGCGCGCGTGGGCTTAGCCACGAACCCAAGCACACCTAGGTCCTCCCTCATTCAAACACATGGGTTACCCCTTGGTGTCCCAAACCCTTATCCATTTTTTAGGTTTATAAAAAGAACAATTCTTCCTTTTTCCACCGATGTGGTAGATTTGTCCCACACCATATTTCTCTGCCTCAAATACCTTACTTTGTGGACCAATATCTCTTTCATTTCTTAATGAAATTTGACGATCCTTGGCCCTACCGTCATCTACTCACTTAGTAGATTATGCACCTGTGAAGAGACAAAGCCTCCAACATGCGGAACCCTAGTATTTAAGTCATTAAATATGGGTGGACGCAACCCCTCACCAACGGCAAATTTCCAACATCTCTTAATCTTTAGATGTGTTACACTCGTGATATACAAAGATAAATAATTTTCTGTTAAGATTAAATATTTATATTTTTCTTTGCAAAGTTAAAATGTTTATATAATTAATGATTGTTAGAGACTTACAGCTAATAGAAAGGAAAATTTTGATGTTGATAATGGCCTTTGGGTGGCACAAAACAAGAAATAAGTTTCGATCCAGTGACATTACAAGTTAAGGGTATAACGGAGCTCTGCAACACTATTACAATTTGTTAATATTATTATTCAAGATCTTTTGAGAAATATTTAATAGTTGTTGGAAAGTATTATTGGGTCAGGTCCATCCATAAGGGTGCTAGATGACCTATGAGCTCATTAATTATTTCTCCACATTAAATCCTAAAGTTAGCCTATATAAACACAATTATGGGTGTTTAAGAGAGGTTAATCAATCATATAAAAATGGCTAGGGTTCACACAAAATATATATCCGTATCAGTTAGAGGGATATCTTGGTTGTGGAAATATGAAAATTCATTCGCTTTGTGAGGATTTCCGACGATCTGTGACACGATTCGTGGTTGCTCAAGATCCATTTTTGCTATGGAGAAACTCGTAAGTCTCCTAACTAGTTTTACACCTTCAATTACTACATTGGCATCAGAGCCATAGGCTCGTGTTCCGATTTGGAGACATGATCGTATGCAACACATGAGAATTAGGGTTTTTTATGAATAATCTCGAATATTAATTGCATTATTTCATATCTGTAAATGCCTAGTTTTTGCATGAAACCTTAGGAATTTTATAGATCTCATCGAGAGCTTTCCATCGATATGTGGATCATATTTTTTGGCCTTGTAATTTGTGAGATATTGAATTTTAAAGTTTTAGTGTTTAATTATTACGAATTTAACCCCAAAATTCAATAAATTCGATTTTATGCACTTTTTGTGCAAATTGACTTAAGTAATATGTTACTCATATGTTTTTAAGAAAAATCATATAATCAATTGTGATTTACATCGAAAATTTGGGAAGATTTTTAAGAAAAATTGGCTAGGGTTTGTTTAGAACAAAACCGGTCAATTTTTTATCATATAAATAATTTCTTGGACGGTTTTACTTTAATTTGATGGTTTAAATCAATCCTAAAATACGTTTAGGATGTAATAAGGTGATTTAATTAAATAAAATTGGTCGGAAAGTATGGTTTTTGGCCGGAAAACATCCAACCCACCGGAGAGAACAAAAAACAACCCCTTTTGTCTTTGAATTTGGCACATTTTTTGATGATTTTTCGAGCAATTGACGCTTGAAATCACTCCTAAAAAACGTTTGGGATAAAACTTTGTGTTTTAATTGAACCAAAATAGCCAAAATATAAAGAAAAATGTAACTGGGTCACATTTTTGACCCATTCCAGCCCAAATGGGTCGAGTTGGGTGAAGAAGATGACCAGTCTTGGTTGCTGGCGAAGCCCACTATCGGCTGAAACACGTTTTTGAAGAGTGTGGTTCACCCGGAACTCCGATTTTGATCATTTTTTTATTTTGAAATTACATTTCTGATTTTTCTATATTTTTGAAATAATTTTTGGACAGTGAAAAATATTTTTCCCTTAATTAATACCTTTCTGAAATTGCTAATTCTATATTAATTAATTTATGTGATATTTATCAAATATGAAAAATTATTATATGATGCATCGAACATGTCTATGTTACTCACTCTCCTTAAAGGTTAATGAAAAATAAAAGTCATGTTTTCTAAGTGAAATGAGGTATTAATATTAATTTTCTCCTTGATTTGTTCTTGCAAAAATTATGAAAATTAATTTTTCAGACTTAATTAAATTATTCTATTGATATAGAAGTGTATCTAGAATAAGATCTAACTTTTTCTATTTAATGTATATATTTATGAGTATATACCACTTGTTTAATTATGAAATAAAAATATTTATTAAAATATTTAGTGACTTAAATTTAGTTGATATGATTATTTTACATTTAACATCTATTCTAGACGATGATTGAGAACGTAGTGAACTTTCGACTCTAGAATTTATGTTTATGTTTAGTAACCCTGTCAATTTGCTTAAGTTATATTTGTGTATGCAAAAACATTAAACATGTGTGCTTTTATGCTAATTGTGAAACTTTGTGTTTTACAAATATGTAGAACTTTAGTGTTCTATAAATACCATGTCTATTGCTTTAAATAATATTGTTGTAGAGCTTATCAAAAGTAAAAAGCTCAATGGTGACAATTATAAAAAAATATTAAACTGTAATATGTGCTGGAAGAACCTTTTTATTATAAATAATATCATGGATAAAGCATATGATGCTTGAAAAAAATTTCTAGCTCGCATTATGTCGCAAGCTGTGAAGATGTCATTTTCCTTACTCATAAGATTACCAAACTCTATAGGATACTCTCGAATATAAGTGTGGTAGCACTACATTTACCAGGCTTAAGGTCATAAGTTAACTAGCGAGCACCAAGTTCAATACCTAGATGTAATAGTACATTTTATGATGTGAGACAATACCTAGAGTTAGAAGAGGAGCTGCATGAGGCTGTCAAACAAGGTGCAAAAGTGCACAAAATAATTTCTAGTTCAAGAAATGATTTTAAACGTAAAATAAAAGGAAACTAGAAAGTTAAGGCTCATCCAAATAAGAATCCTAAAATGATAACCAACAAGACGATAGAAAGTGAAAAAAGAAATGTGACTAAAGTGAAATGCTTCAATTGTGATCAAAAGGGTCACCATGCTATTGATTGCACTAAGCCTAATAAAGCACTTCATAATGAGTCTAACAAGGTACTTAGTGTTCCTTATGCTAGTAATAAATGTATTGCTAGTTGTATTTTTTTCTTCTAAAGACTAATCTTTCATCGTAATTGACTTAGGAGTCATGTACCACATTGTGAGGGAAATGAAGTCTTTGTGGACTTCTAATGGGTCCCATATGTGTAATATGGATATATGTAGGAAACCACATCAACGTTGTTAAAAGGATCATATCATGTGAATTAGTTTTACGTGAAAATCGAGACTTTATCCTACATAATACCTTAATTACTCCTTAAACTTTCAAGAATATTGCTTTGTGTTGGTTTATTATTGTAATTTTCATGACATTAAGGCACATGAACAACTTATTTTGGTTATGATTTTATCAAAACTAATTTTTTCTTTAATGGATTTCGAATATTAGTTCTTTTAAATCGATTGTGAGCTTCCACAAATGCCTTATCACATAATTACAAGAATTATGTGAAATTTGGCGTGCTAAAATTGGTCATATGGGTCTATGACATGTGGATAAGTCCACTTGTAAATATTATCTAGTTCAAAAAGCTAATAGAAAATCATTTAAAAACATCATCAACACTTATTTTTCATTGCATATATTCATTCTGAAGTTGTATTTTTATGAATGTGAAAATGTGGCAAAGAGCTTCTAATTTCATCATATTAATTGATAAAATTACTCATTTTGGTGATGTCCATTTGATGTCACATACTCTAAGGCAGCAAGTTGTTTAAGAAGTATGTGAAAAATATTGGAAATCAATTAGACAAATCAATAAAAGTATTGAGAACTAGCTGATAGAGGTCATGAATACGCCTTGGCCCCATTAAACGAGTTTTTTTATTTATTATGAAAGTGAAATTGTTGATAAATTGACTATTCCAATATTTCACAATAAAAGGTGTTGTGGAAAACATAAATAGAATGCTCCTTAGAACGATTAGATCAGTGATGGCGCAAGTAAGTTACATGTTTCCTATTGGAGATGTGTTGCACTAATTTATTGCCTACACTCTTAATCGTGTGCCATCGGAATCAATACATCATAAGAGTTATGGAGTAATAAGAATCTCAAGTATTTTGTGAGACCTCTGTGATGCACAACTTATGTATATAATTTTTCTCTTGAAATATTAGGCCTAAGAGGAAGCAAAAGTGTCTATATGAAATATTATAAATTAACGTACTTATGGAGCTACATCACAGTGGGAGTGTAACTCAATTCGACTAAAGAAATTTCAGATTTTTAGAGAATGGAACCCAGAAGGGTGAGATAAGTTAAGACTTGTCTCCTTATGAACCTAAGGACCGAGATTAAATAGGATTTCTTCATTCGAGTGGGAGATTTTTAAGTGATGAAGGATTAATTTCTGATCTAGATCAACCTTCATCATCGGATGTGACTGAAAGTGATCCTTCTCCGAGTGGGAGCGGCAATAATTTTCTTATTCCAAACGGGAGTGAGATGAATCTTGTTTCAAGTGGGAGAGAGATAAATGATTCTGGTCCAAGTAGGAGAAAAATTATCTAAATAGGATCACTATGAGATTATATGAATCACAGTCAAGATGTAGTGCTCCTACGAGAGGAAAATGATCCAAGAATTAACTCTTTTATGCCCTTAAAATGATAAAATGAATAAATGCAATGAAAAAATACATGGAATCTAGGAGAATCAACAAAGTTTAGGAACTAGTTGTTCTTCCAAAAGAACACAAGACTATTGAAATCAAATGGGTTTCCAAAGATAAACACAAGGCTTGTAACATAGTTGAGATATATGGCTCGACTTGTTGCTAAGGTGTATACGTAACAGGAGTGATTGACTATGACGAGTCTTTCTCACTTGTTATGTGAATTCTGACTATTGTTGCTAGCTTGGATCAATAATTGCATCAAACGGATGTAAAGATTGCCTTCTCTCGGAGAACTAAGTGAATAATTAATTTGAAGTGACTTAAGGGTTTCATCCAAAAGTCAACAAACATATGGTTTGTAGACTTTTGTAGTCTTGTTATGGCCACAAACGATCTTCAAGGCAATGGTATATATGTTTTCTTAGTGTGGTCAATTTTATTGAATTCACAATGATTCACAAGGGATCATTACGTTTATACTAAAAGATCTTAGAGCAACTTTATACTTATGTCATTATATGTTGATGACATATTAATAGCTGGAAAATAATTTGGAGTACATACACAAGATAAAGGCCTTGTTATCGTCTCACTTGGAGATGAAAGATATGGGTAAAGATGCATATATTCTTGAAATAAATATTTTGAGAAAATGTTTAAAGAAATTGTTCTTTAAATGATTAAACTTACTAAATTTTGACCATATCAAAACTCTAATGAACAAAAACAATGTCTTGTATGATAAAATGTGTTCTAGGACTCCAAAATAAGATGAACAAATAAGTAAAGTTCCTTATGCTATATACGGTTGGTAATCTTATGCAAGATACGTTTGCTAGACTTGATATCTATTTCGCAATTGGCTTGTAGAAAAATATAAGATCAACTTAAATCCAGCACATTCTAAATATAGTTAAAACGAATCATGAGGTACCATATGAAAACTTCTGATTATGCGCTTTGCCATAAGGACATGACATGGAACGGAGGGGATACATTGACGTTGATTGTAGAAGAGATATGGACAAGAGTAGGTCCACCTCCGAATGTGTGATATGCTGTATAATAATGACATATCCTAGCCAATGAAAAACAATCGCGTGTAGCTTTATTCATGATGAGAGTTGAGCTTGTGGCTCTCTCTTCAGTAGCGCAATAGGTTGTTTGATTAAAAAGGTTCTTGGATCATGTGTTGATGCTGAAATTAGTACTAAACTAATGAGTCTTTATGATTGTCAAGCTGCTATTTTGAGCACCAAAAATCCTAAATATCATCATAAAGTCAAACACACTGACATTAAATTTAATTTTGTGATGACATGGTTGCACGCAAAGAACTTAACGTAAAGTATATCTGCACAAACGGTTGCAGATCCACTGACTCAGTCAGATCTCAGAGATGCGTGTTTTTGTTCATGCAAGATCTTGAGGACTGTGTAGATTTTAATATAGAGTCATTGATTTTTTGATTTATTTTTCCCAACATTCATGTTTATTGTTTTCGTAAAAATCAAATAAGTTTGATTTGCATACACGTATTATTTGAATGTTTATGTACATTTTTATTGTGAATGTTTATTGTACATTCATATTTTGGAATGATTTTAGTGCATTCTTTGATATTATTGAAAGGTATGTCGGGTAGATAGAGGTCAGCATTTTCACACAGGTCACAGCCTCAATCAATTTAGTGTTGATGGGATATGAGACGAGATCTTAAATAAATTATCATAAGGATACTTTTACAACACATGACTTAAAGATTCTTAGCGTCGCACAAGTAATGACAAACGATTATTATAGTGTTTTTATGGTGTAAATAAGTCTCACCTAGTCTACTTTGAGAGGCCAAATGTGAGTTCATATTTATTGAGTAGATCAAGGAACTCAGTTCAGATGCATATGGTGTCTGAATATCATCTGTACAGCATTATGTTATGAGATAAATACATACGCTCCATGGGAAAGGAGAAAATATTGTAGCACGTGTTTCTTACCATGTGTGCAAATGTCGATCTAAAGGGTGAACATAAGTTTTATCTCGACTTATTGTTGTGTGAGACCCTAAATCGAGTACCCTCACGACTCCTATCAGTGGCTCAAAGGTTGGTTCGATGATTGCTATCTTAGCATGCTACCAAATAATCATGAGAGATTCGGTTTGGCGGAGCATGACTAGAAAATCGAGTTGGATATAAGTTGAGAGACTCGTGAGAAGAGGAAGATCATTAATGGAATCTCATTTAGTTTGTGTTTGCTGGTACCAGTTATGACTTATGGGTCATAATTGTGAACACAATAACTATGATACATGAGATCAAAGTGTGATGTATCAATGTGATTCAAATGATCTAGGGCACTGAGCATACTTCTTATGATTTACTTGATGATTTTCATGACGACAACGAAAGGCTATATATTCCTTACAGATGTATAGCAAAGTGCTCTCATAGTATGCCCGTCCCACGGCCTATTTATCCAGTATGAATGATGCAAGAGAGATTAAAAAGAAGAATATACTTTTTCCTTAGATCGATGGAGCTTGAGCACTCCCTTATGTGTGAGTGGGAGATGTTGAAAAGTATTATTGGGTCAGGTACATCCATAAGGGGTACTAGATGGCCCATGAGCCTATTAATTATTCCTCCACATTAAATTCTAGAGCTAGCCTATATAAACACAATTATGGGTGTTTAAGAGGGGTTAATCCATCATATAGAAACAGCTAGGATTCACACAAAATATATCTCTGCATCAGTTAGAGGGATATCTAGGCTGTGGAAATATGTGGATTCATCCGATTTGTGAGAATTTCCGACGATTGGTGACACGAATCATGGTTGCTCAAGATCCGCTATGGAGAAATTCGTAAGTCTCCTAACTAGTTTTTACACCTTCGATTACTACAATAGTTAACTATGGTTAAACATTAAGAATTATAGTTAAATAAAATGACATATGTTAGGTGTGTATTGGTTGGTCAAATTAAGGGTTTGTGGGTTTTTATCAATTCACTTTTAGCCTTCTTTTTTTGTTTTTAATGAAGTGTCTTTAATTTGCATATAAGATTTCTAAAAATAACATACAAGAAATCTTTACAATGTCATTTTCTTCCATTCGTTGTAAAGAACTATGTTCATTCATTTCCACTTGTTCAGTTTTACTGTGGTGCTTCATTATTTACTGTCATTCCAAGAATAGAAAGAAAAAAAGAGGAAGTTTACGGTTACTCTCATATTATGGAATTAGTAGCCGTTGATGAAATTTCTTCACTGGAAACTTGGAGCTGAAGTTGTGGCAAAAGACCCTCAAATTTACCAAGAAAGTGTAGCAAAAAGTTTGGCATGCTTGGTCCCATCAACATGTGAATGTCTCTACTATATATTCCTTTATTGGAAATGGGAAATGACACCCTTTTACCTTTTGTTTCTCTAACTGACCCCAATTATAGAAACTATCAGGCTCATTTACCCTTTCACCTTGTTCTTTCCTTATTTTTCTTACTTGAGTCGAGAAAGTCATTGACACCAAAACCAAGATGGTGTGGAAAATGGATTTAACTTGTATCCATTGACAATGTAAAGAATCTTATGCGTGCAATTTTAGCTGCCATAGCAGGTTACTTGCATCATTTTTTAAGTGACAAGTTTTACTAATTATGAATACTTTTAGTGTATAGAAGTTAAAGTCATCCAAAGTATGTACGTCCAAGACTGAATATCTTAACGAGTTACCCTTGTCGTATACTAGCGCTCTATCCCTTTTTCAACTTTACGTGCTCGTTTTTAATTAATAAAACTTAAACAAGATGCTGAGTACATTTGATTCCATGCAGTGGATCATTTAAGCACTTGGTGGATGAGAAGAGTATCTTGCATATTGTCAACAACCTCTTAAAGATGATACTTACAAGTTACAACATCTATACTTGGTATCAAGTAAGGATTTTAGACTAAGTTGATTAAATAGTTACAATACTTATGAGATCTCCAGCATAACTACATAGACAGAATTTATAGCCTCCAACATCCATTACTGCAAAAATGGCTGATGATTGTTACATTGGTAAACAAATTCTATTCAAAACAAGAGAAAAAAAGGTAAGTGGAGCGGTTGATGGTACTAAAGATTCCTGAATTGAACATTTTGTAGTAATCTTTAGTATACCAATGGTGTTTCTTATTTGAAGGGGACAAAGGAACATGTTGGATACTGAAGGATAAGAAATCTCTTGTGACCATTTATCTGTTTGGGCAATTTTCGTTGTGCCTTGTAGATGAAAGAGCTTCTCATATTTATTTTTATTGATGCACATGTATTTTTTTTGTTGACGAGATCACCATTACTCGGAGATCTAGAAGCAATGAGGAATCAGAAGTGAAACACACAACTTAAGCCATTTTAGACAATCCTCAGAATGTAAGTCCTTGGAGGTATCTTAGTGATCTCTATAAAGAAATCTAAACTCTATTTCAGTGTAATCATGTTCATGCCCTGGATGTGCTGTTAGGTCTTCTCATTCATGGACTTGAACCAAGCGAAAAGTAAGAATGTGCAGTAAATGCACTTGCACCAGGATAATCCTCTTCAGATTAAATCTTGGCAATAAAAAATTGTTCTATGTGGGAACATGTTGATCCAATGAGAATAAACTGTTGGAATTGGAAGAGTAGTCACTATTCAATCAACTCAATACAAAGGAACACGAGATTGTACCAAAATTTCACGAACTTCATTTAACTTCATTGAACGTGAGAAAAAAAAAATTCCCTCTTCTGCTAGTTACAATAATCATCAGGACCTCAACCACAAATCTAAAATGGATCATTTCTTTCAGCATATCGACTCTATCAAGTAGGATACTAATTATCATAAATCAAACAATACTGTCCTTAAACGCCTATCAGGGTTGCTAGCGTTTTGGACTAAAAATATTTGTTGCCTATACTTTTTGCTCCTCTAGCTTTGTAAAATGAAGCAGTAGGGGAGAGGGAAAAGCCAGTCAATCTGATGTACATTTACTTGCAGGCCGAAAACAGAAATCATTGCTTCAGTTTGTAAACAATTGACTCCCTAGAGTTACTGTGGAAGTACCTTCTCCCAGAACAGTTGTGTGCATGATTTCCCTCTCAAGAATCCTTTCAAGATCCAACACGACCGTTTTCATGGTTGGCCTATAACTACCTGGAAAACTCATGCATCTCAATGCTACCTTGATCAAATCCCTCATCGCCTCTCCAGTGAAGCTTCCCACCAGCCTATGATCGACTAAATGCTCTGAACTCAACTCTTTTTCAACCTTAATTTTGCCAAGTTTACATAAGCATTCAGTATAAACATGATGAATTGTTTAGATATTGAATTTGGTTCTTTAACTTACCCAATCAAGTACACTTTGGTTTGATCCAAATTCATCTATATGTGAAGCATCCCTTCCAGTTATGAGCTCTAACAGGAATACTCCAAAACTGTAAACATCACTTGTCTCACAGAGAATCCCAATTTGGTTTATCCTAAACATGGAACAGAAAACGAATCAAAAAGTGCTTAAAAGTCAAGTTTGTACTCTGGAACTTCAAATGAGGCAAACTGCTCTTTACTCTGGATCTCTAAAAGCATTGACAGAACTGAGGCCAGAAGGACCTGCATCATCAATTTTCTCGAGTAGTTTCAGAATCCCCGCGTCTGCAACTTTAGCAATGAAGTCCTCATCAACCAGAACATTAGCTGTTTTAAAGTTCCCATGGATTATTGACTGGTGTTGACCATGTAAATGACTTAAACCTGTTACAATTTAAGAACAAATTTAGAGTCATCCTTGGTTCTGTTTTGAACGAGTCTTATGATATACCTTTAGCTGTTCCAATAGCAATCGATAACCTTTGCTTGAATTCTAGCTTTGTTGCAGATTCCCTTCCTGTGTCTGACAAGAGAACCAATCAGCTTTGGCATATAATGGATAATATACAATAGAGCCCTACCATACAAGTGATTGTGCATGCTTCCATTAGGCAAATACTCGAAAACCAGCATGGAGTATCCACTGTCTTGGCAGTAGCCTAAAAGACTGACCAGGTTGCGATGATGAATCCTTGATAAATGAGCAACCTATAATTGGAAATGAAAAGTTAGAGCTAGCTTAAGAAACATATGTGTGACCCTTTTGGTGATTAGTACTTAAATAATTGAATTAGATAGTTTCAATGTTACATGTTTCTTTGAGGTTCTAGTTTCCACTTCTTTGCTTTTTTGTTAAAACGGGAATATGAAGTTCAAAATTGTATCAGTTCCTTAAGAAGGAAAGGGATGAAGTGAAAAGATGACTAGGATAGTACATAATCCATTCCTTGCCTTGTTTTCCTATTCTATTAAACAATCAACCCCTTTTAATAGCTAGACATACCTCATCAGTAAATTCCTGTTTAGGAGTCCCTAAACGCCTTTTTATAGCAACGACAGATCCCTCACAAAGCAACCCTTTGAAAACCAGACCAAAACTCCCACAACCAATGAGATTGCTCTCATCAAAATGCTTTGTGGCTTTCTCCAACTCTTCCATTCTGAACAGCCTTGATGGACCAAAAGATGCTCCCCTTTTCATCTCCACTGAAACTACTCGGCCAGTACATTTAGCAGTAAGTAGAGTTAGCAGAGCAAATTTTTAGTGATGATTTTTTTTTCTACATTACCTACTGGAGATGGATCTGAAGAAGCTGAGTCTGAATTCTTATTTGAGTTCTTCCTGTTGCGGAATGCACGAAAGCATACAAAGAAGATTACTCCCAAGAGAAGTACTGCCCCTCCAATTCCTCCTGCTATAGCTGCTAATGAACTTGCCATCCAAGAAAATCATCCAACTGATTTGAGCACTGACACTTGTGGTAGTTATATGGATCAATGAACAAACTTTCAAGTTAAATTACTGTTGAAAAAGCTGAAATGTTTTCATGTCCTCCTTCACAACAGTGCTAAAAACCATACAGATGAATAAAGGCACCAACTTGAAGTACTCCATCAGTATGAAAAATCAGATCAATGTGGTGGTCCTCTACTTGTGTACTAAATATAAATGCTGACAAAAAAATCTTGAGAAATGTTGATCTCAAGAATCTATTTGGGAAACAGTAACTATGGTAAGGAAGCAATGCTGCCAATTTCCTTGTATCAGACAACTCATTGGCTAATTTCCATAGTACCCCACTTTCTTGTCCATGCATTCACTCACCCATACCAATATGTCGTTCAAGAAAGAGTAAGCTCTACCACAGTTGAACAACCCACATTTTATATGCAACAAAAATCTCTTTCTTCTTCTTCACTTTTTCCCTTAGCCTGCTCTCAGTAAAACTACTAATAAAGAGGAATTAATATTAGTGGCTTTCATCATATTCTGTCCCTCTTTACACCAATTCAGTTAAGATTACATACCTTGTCAGTTGTACATGTACTTTTTGATTCCCTTGTGTAGAAAGATAGTTGGCATTGGAGATATCACTTAAATGTGTCTAACAATATCCACACATCAAGAATATCTTAAATCTTAATAAGCGTGTGACAAATTCACATGAAATTAGTAATAAAATGTGCTTTAGTAATGTCTTTCAAAATAGGAAAATAAGGAAGAGAGGTTCTCATCCAATCTTAGTAGCTGTAACTGATAGTAAAAAAAGTTTGTCTTTACTAGGTTAGGAACAGTGAAAAAAACTACTACTAGGTAACTTTTACTGGACAGACATAATAATTGAAAGGAATCAAAAGAAAAGGTGAAAAAATCCATCCAAGTCTTTTCCTTGTATACACACAAGAGCCTTTTTGCTTTCTTTTTCTTTGTATGACCTGGAAAGAAGAAGAGTCTCTGTTGTTATTTTTGTTGGTAGAATGAGACATCACGTCATTACAGATCATGACAGCTGAGCAAATAAGACATTCCCCACACCAAAATCCATACACACAAATGCTGCTGGACTTACTTGTTGCCTTTTTTTTTTCTTTTTTCTTGTTTTTGATATCCAGTTCCCGGCTCACTTACAAGGTACTACCCCAGAAGAGAGCAAATTGTTCCCACCAAGGTTCGAATCCACGTACGTTGCAGGCCTCCAGCTGGATTTTAAGTTCTCCTCCTTTGCCATCCAGCTATGACCCGGGAGACAGTTGCCTTCTTTGTTATTACACCTTAATATTTGTTTAGAACATGGGGGCATCATTAAAGAAGTTGAAAATATGTATTTAAGTGGAAATTGATCTATATTCTTGTGGATAAATAACTCAGGATTCAATCAAGTGCACCATTCAGTCTTTTTGGAGCATGAGCGCCAGCAGATAAAGTATATAAATTATCTAGTTTGGCGGAGAGACCACATGTTTGTGTGGGCGCCGCTATTTCAAGAGTAAATTCGCCTATGTTTAGGGGTTATTTGGTTGTTGGTTAGACTTATGCAGGTACTAGTAATGAAGGAATTAGTTATGCAGGTACTAATTATGCAGAGATGAATTATTCATATATTAATTATTATATTTTCTGTTCTGCATAAAATAATACATGGACTCCTTCATAACTTACACATGTATTAGTTGTGCGGAGAAAAAAAATATAAACCAAACTTTGTATTAGCAATGTTATGTTTTACGTGAAAAAAGAGAATCAATCAAACCTTGTATAACTTATGCTAGATCCAATATGGATATTATTTTTCAACATTTTTATACCCAAATAGTATATGAAAGTTATGCTAGATTTAGGCCTCATTTGTTTGCACTTAATGGGGGTTTGAATCTTAATCGTTCAGATTCAGCTATTAAGTGTATTTGTTTTATAGTCTGAATCTTAATCATTAAGATTTAGCTCATTAAGTTCATTTGTTTTATTTCCTTATGAAGCCTCTTAATGGGTCTGAATGAATCGGATGTGTAACAGAGTCTTAACACCATTAAGACTCATTTAAAATAATGTGTCTTATTTCACAAAACATTTCACGACTTCTATTCTCATCAAAATTTTCACACCTCTAGTTATCCTTTCTCAACCAAATATTATCAATAACTCTTGTTGCCACAAATATTAATTGATTAACAACAACAACAAACTGATTTTCTTGAATCTATTAAAAAACTTATTTGAAATTCTATCTATAACCCTAGTTCATGATCTATTTTGCCCATAAAAATTAAACATGGGAAATTCATCTTATCAATAAAATGCCTACCTTCGCTTCTCAATCTTTGAAAGATCTCAATGACTCAATAAATTAGTGTTCCTCGCTACAATAACAATGAATTGAAAAAAAAAACTTGAATACTACATAATTCTCTAATCAAATTTGAAACTAAATACATAATATCAAGCTTCAAGAAACAACATAAAACACTCAAAAATTGTGTCGAATAATGTAAAGTTTTCTCCTTTTTATTTTATTTTAATAAAATTTCTTACTAGAACACATCTCGTGGAATTCAGTCATAACAACTCTCTTTAAATCACTTTCAGTTGATAGGGAAAAGTTTACCATTTTAATAATAAGCGCAAATTCTTAAAAATTAAAATGTTACCTTATTACAATATTTTTTTATATTGATATACTCCCTCCATTTTTTAAAAGATTGTCTTACTTTTCTTTTTAGTCCGTTTCAAAAAGAATGTCTCTTTTCTTTTTTTGGCAGCTCTTTCATTCCGACTTTCCACATGACATGTTTGAGACCACAAGATTAAAGATCATTTCTTTTACATTCAACACATCTTTAATTTAAGACCACAAGATTGAAAAGTCTTCTCTACTTTCTTAAACTTTGTATCAAGTCAAAACCAGACAATCTTTTTAAAACGGAGGGAGTATAACTTTTATTTGCATTTCAGATGTTCAAATTTTATCTTTTTTATAAAAAAAAAAAAGGAGATAGTTCAATTTTTTAATCAAATATAAATATTCAAAATATTATTTTCTATCAAACATAAGTTTGTTTTGCTGAAATGAGATTTTTATAATATTTTATTAATATAATGATTAATTTCATATGCACATTCAGATATTGAAACAAACAATCGTAATCATATAGTATTCAGATCTAGAGACATCTTAATATTCAGATGTGTATTCAGATTCAAATTTCTTAATTTAAATGGAAACAAATGAGGCCTTAATACATGAATGACTCATTTCTAACCAAACAACCCATTAGTGTAGTGTTTTAAAATGCACATTGATTTTAAGTCCTTATGGTCCCCTTTTTAGGTGCTAATATAATGGTTGGGGATAGAGTGCTAATATAATGTCGGGGTCAGCCAATCTGGTGGCTGTGAATTTAAAGGGAAAAAAGTCTTATGCACCATTACCATGTACAGAAAAATCTCACCATATATATCAGTGTTATTTGAACAACTTTAATACCAAGTACTCACTTTCTCTCATTTTACTTGACACTTCCCTTTTTAATCTGTGTTGTAATTTCAAGAAGGATTAACGGTCTTTTAATATTTAAAAATAATTTAACTTTAAACTTTATTTTATTTTTAATAACATAATTGTATAGCCACAAGAATATCGATGACATATTTTACATTACAAGTTATTCTTTCTTAAACTATATATTTAGTCAAATTTTTGTCACGTAAAATTGAAATGAAAGAGTATTGTCTAGTGAAAACACTTGTCTATTACTTCCTCCGTCCCAACTTATGCGGCGCACTTTCTTTTTTAGTCTTTCTCGAAAAGATATCACCTTCTATAACTAGAAACAATTTAACTTTATAATTCATTTTTTACCCTTAGTAAAAAAGATTTATCGCCACATTAATGTTTAAAGTTTTTTCTAGACCACTGACAAGCACAAAACACAGTATAATTTAAGCGCTTCACTAGTCAAAGATAGTATAGTATTTAGATCGTTTCCAAAGGAATTGGTACAAACAGTTACTCAAATAAAACTTGCTTGGTATTATTCAGGTGATTAAACTTGAATTTGTTGTGGTTATAAACCACAATTTTTTATCATAATTAAAGACAATTGACAACGAAAAGCAAAAGATACTATTAATATGAGAAGTAAGGGCATTAGACAAGGCAGATGCAAAATTTTAACAATTAGCTCCGATTCGTTTTATCATTCTCTTCTAAATTTTATTGAGTCTTTCGAATTCAGTAAGTAATTATTTTACTCAAGAATCTAATAAACATCTTTCGATTATTTATACATATTCCACAAGGTAAACTAATGCAAGCCCGAGAATGTTCAAAAACTATGGATAGAAATAAATCTTCGAACGACTTCTCACGAATACCGTCAACTAATAACCCAAGATAAATTATTGAAGAGTCTCTTCCAATTACTCAACCGAATCATTAAATCAAGAGCTAAATCAGATTTATATTAAGATAATTCATAAAACATTAAGGGTTTAGTCTAAACGAAAACGTCTCTCGAACATTTTCCTCTCTTGGTTCAACCAATTATTCCAGAAGCTCTTTCGATTACTTAAAAGAATTTTCGATTAAAACCAAACAAAATAATGCAAAGATATTCACAAAACTATTCATCTTTTGATTAAATAAAATAGTAAATAACTCTACAATTCAATTCAAAACTCCATTAATGAATTCAAGCAATAAAACAAGAATCGAATCTAAAAACGTCAATCAATACATCATGTCTGTCAAAACCTTATAAGAAAACTACTCCATAATAAAATAAAAAAATATAGAAGAAATAGACTAGAAAACATTACAACAGCCGATTGATCTAAACTTTCTTATTGAATCATATCGTGATGATAAATAACGAATTTTGTGTTAGCATATATAAAGTTTAGTGACTTTTGTGTTAAAAAGACAGTTAAGTAAATGGAGTGACAAAAATAATAGTTAAGTAACGAGGGCTGTTGGGATTTACCTTTTTCCCCTCAAAGGCTGGAGATGAGCTGTTGGTACTAGTAGTTGTGTGGAAGATTCTTGAGATATAAGATATTCCCTGTACATCCTCTCTTTGTCTTGCTCTGTCTCATTTATAAGTTTTTTGTTTTATTTTCTTATGAGTCTTTTTGTCCTTTTTTTGGGAGGAAGAGAGAGGGAGCTACACTGTACAGCAGAAAAGGGATTGGTAGAAACGAAGAGCATGACGTTTCTCGAGTATTCGATACTTGAGCAATATCAGAAAAAGAAAAAGAGTCAAATTTGTCGCTCTAATGGACCAAAAAAATTAATTTTATCTTTTATTATATATTATTTGTCCAAAATTACTTTAGTCTTTACCTAAATAGTTTAAATATACCCTTTTTTGTTAGGGTTGTCCAAGATGGATGCTTAATTTCATGTGACACTAACATGCATGGTGATGAACACAACATGGCATGGCACGTCACTTCCCCGACCCATTTTACCCCATCCCCTCCACTTCTTCCACACTAGTACCTTCTTGCCTCAATCACCATTGTCATTACTATCATCAAATGTCAGTTTCACGTGAAACTGAGCCTTCACCTTGGACAATCTAAAGAAGAGTATATTTGAACCACTTAAATGATTCTTTTCACATTGTAAAGGATCAAATTTCACCCTTTTCCATATAAGAAAACACATTCTTGATTGAAGTTCTTTCAAAATATCAAGCACGTTGTCGGCAACAAGTGCAGTCTTACCACTTTCGTTAGCTTGAATTCTTATATATAGTTGAATAATTAAAAATATATGAAGTTTCCACCCAATTGACAAAAAAAAAAAGTGGGTGCAATGGTATTGATTTAGAATGTTGAATTAGTCTCTAATCGAGCCAATCACGATTTATAAACGTTTTAAAATAAGTAAACAATAAATTCTACCGTTACAAAGAAATCTGAGTTGTATGCCAATTTTAGTCAAGAACAGGTCATCCAGGATTTAAGTCAGTGGGGTTCAAAGGGGTTCTATTGTGTGCATGTATATACACAACGCTACGTGCGTGTATGTATGTACATATACTTTTTACATACGTATATAAGGTCCGAGTTTGGTTGAATTTGCTACAAAGGGCTAGATATGCCTCTGAGTTATACGCTCGTTCTAGCCGGGAATAGAGGCAGATAGGATTTATTATTAATGAGTTCAGACTGTTTTCTTGTAAATTTGGTGCATATGTGTACATGATAATAAGCAATCAATTCAACTGAACCTGCTGCAAAAGTTAGTACTAGTGTCTCTGGTCAAGAGGAGAGTTAGTAATCTGAAAGCGAGGTGGTGTTGCTTTCAATATGCTGTCAGTGTGATATGCGCATTTGATGGTAGTAATACATATTGTTCAACATGTGCTCTAAAAGCTGCAGGTACTTCATAAAAAAACTATATGTATATGCAGTCGAATGCAATTGGTTACCAACTCTGGTGGTCCAAAGACTAATTGCTCCCATTTGCTACTTTCACTATCAACAACATATTATTTTGGTGTTTCTCATGGGTCGTTGTTTCTTCCTTTATTACTTTCTTTTTCTGTTTCGTCTCTTCTTCATTACAATAGATTTTCTTTTTCCTTTTGTATTCTGATGTGTGTCTACCAGATTAAACTAGGTGAGAGTGTCATATCTCTTCTTATCATTTTAATCATCTCAATATTTCTAAATAATTTATCTTTAAAGGCAACGAGTATCCGATGTGCTATGCACGACAAAGTTATATACATGGCAAATATTCCGTGTGGATAAATAAATTCTTTTGTTTCACTATGAGTTTTAATTAGAAGATCATTTGAGAAATGAGAACTGAAAAGGGGTCAGCAAGTATTTTTTTTTTTTTTTTGCAAAGATAATAACAGTGATGGTGAAGCCAGTAAGTAAATTTCTTGGAAGAAAAACTATTCAACAGAGAAGATATGAAAACAAGATCTAAAGATTTTAAATTGGAGAATGAGGTAAATGAAGATTTACACAAACAGTAAGAAAATTCTTAAATGAGACAAGAACTAGAATTAAACTCAACAAAGTACTCAATGGAGCTTTACTTGTATTTTTTTTACCTTCTCCTTCTCTTTTTCTGTTCTGCTAGTATGCTGTCCCGTTGCTTCCCTTGAGCAGCTAGCATAACATCATCTCTTACACACTTTTTAAGGGTTTTACTTTGGTTTAGACTTTTTTTCATCAAGTACTTTAGTTTCGACTTTAGTCAGATTCAAAGAGATTTGTCTTAGTTATAAGAACTCTAGACTATAGTTTCTCGCAGCAAAACAGTTTCATATTGACAACACTCAACAAGTTCATGAAAAGCATAATATAGCTGGCCAAAGGTAGAGATGATACAAGAGAGCAGGAAAACCTGACATAGCTTTTTCATCACAAGACTTCTAAAACATGCTCAATTTTGTGGGGGTATGCCTAGTGAACCAACCAATACGCACCTTTGATTCAGTATCCATCCATCTCAGATTTCAGGAATCTCTCTGCTACACAAGATTTCAAACATACAACTTCTGGAGGTTTGTTCAGCATCCAAGAAGACTACTTTAATGCCAGCATGTTAGCCACTTCCCATTCACACAACTAAGAAAAGCCAAATTCTCGACATACATAGGATAATCTATTCTGCAAACTAGGATCTGATGTTAGTGCAACTACAGATGATTGGCTCTTTGAATCCTTCATCCTTCTTCTTGGGGTTCTTCCTCTTCCTGTAGAAGATTTTCCCTGTTGTCATGGGCCCAGAAACCACGCACGTCTATAAGCATGCTTGCAACAGTGCCACCTTGTTTGCATGATAGCAAATCAGCCAGTGATATCCTCAAAGGGTCAGCTGGCTTCACCATATCCCATATTTCATCCCTTACATCCTCAATGCATAGTTCATAGTTCCCTCCAATCCATTTTTGATGGACATCTCTGTTTTTTAAAATACAAAGGACGTTTCATATCAGAAATGGACCACTATTGTAGAATGTTCAGTGATAAAAGAATAAATCTGATTTTTATATATAAATACTTATCCCATTGTGATGATATAAAATGTTTCACGGACTGGGAAAATTATGAACCTAAATCATTTTTGGTGTTTGGTTGGACATAAGTCGATGCAATATAATATTAATGGAGAGTGGAGGTGGGGAATGTTTCCATTTACGGAAACATATTCTTCAGTTCTAAGTAACCAAATACAAAAAGATTTCATTAAGGAAAACATTTTTTTAAAACTGACATTAAGGAAAACATTTTACATCATACCAAATACGTCTTAATCTGGACACTGGAAGAATTCTGTAGCAAGTTATGGTGACTAACACCTAGGTGGTCAAACCAAAACCCTCTAACCTTTCATGAGTTTTTGTTCTCTTTTCCACATCCTTTTTGGTGTACAAGGTACAGATAAATAGTACTGGTAGCGTATAGAATCAAATAGTGCAATTCAGCCTATTCAGTGGATTGTAATTCAATGAGCTGATGTATCTGGTTATTTGAGACTTGCAGCACTATCTCAGGAACCACAAACAGGAAACCCCAGAAACTCTTTTTAGGAAGACTGAATCCGGATACATCTCAACTTATATGTGATCCCTTCTTTCACTTCCATATTTCAAAAAAAAAAATCTCAATTTGGAATAACAAATACAAAACTACACCTACCACTAACTAGGCAGGTGGAGAAAATCTCCTCAAAGCAAAAAGTACATGTTCTTTTACCTGAATAGCGTGTGAATATCAGCTGTAGTTAGGAAACCCCTGCCATGGAGATCAAGACATCTGAACAAATATGTTAACCCTCCGGAGCATCCTTGTTCTCCAGGGCTAGAACGAAGTCCAGAAAACTTTCAAAATCCATTTCACGGGCATTCCCGCCTCCAATTTTTCCACACCAAACATGCTCGTCAAAAACTAGTGATTACACAAACCAAAGGAAGTTCACAACAAACACACGAGTTAAATCCTTGGAATATATAAAAGCTATAGGGGTGCAAAGATAAAAACATCCAGAGCATTTTTTTAATGGTAAATAAAGAGCGCCCAGAGGACTTCTGACAGTACAGATGCGCAATGCAAATTGGTATGAAATAACAGTAAGGAGCAGAGATGAAAAAGACTTATGAGAGAAGAGAGCTGTTAGTTGAAAGGAGCCAAGAGCTTTCTCTGGTAGTCCACTGCGTCAAGTTACCAACAGCAAGGAAAGGTGGAAACTAACATGATGTGGCTTTCTCTGGTAGTCCACTGAATCAGGTTACAAACAGCAAGGCAAGGTGGAAACTAACATGATGTGGCTGAAGTTCATTTGAAATGTTTGTGTTATTTCCTTGAGGGGAAGGCAGGATAATTTTAGGTGCATGCAAATGGAACACTTCAGGATAATCCATCTCAAAAAGGGCCAAAATCCTTTAATATGAGTGGTGGTGCAGGTCTGTTTCCTCTAGAGTGTGGGCTGTAGATACTGTAAACATGACCTATAAAGGAAAAGATTGCAGTAGTAAGGTGGGGAACCATATTGATGATGGAGCCTGGAGGTAGTGTTGGTAGTGTTTAGATTACATTCTAATCTTATTTCTTTTTAAGATAGAACGTCCAAATGCTTTTTTATCATTAGGACGTATCCAAGTGGTTTATGGTGCCTAAAAAATGAAGTTGGTAACAAAACTCAACAGGTGGTGCCAAGAACTGATTCTGGCAATGAGGCAATCGTAGGACTTAGACATATGGCAGCAAGACAAGAGCCATCCATAGTGCCTATAGGGTATATGGGAACACAATCAATTGCTTGACCAGTGCTAATCCTGTCTCTTAATATTGTGAATATTTTGGCGAAATAGACAAAATCCAAAGAAAATACCCTTGATGGTGGTGCCAGATTGGAGTACCATGACAGCAGCAACTGGCAAGGAGCTCTCTTGGTGAGACAGCTCACCATCCTGGAACCTATGTCCACTAGTGAGGCCCCAGTATCAAAAGAAGAGACATGGCTGACTACCTACCTAGTTTAGACAGGACAGCAATTTTAAGGCAAACTCCTAAGTTTCGTGTCAGGTAGGTGAATACACAAAGTGTCTATCTTGGACAAGGTTTCAATGTGAACTGCAGGAGTGACTCCTATAGGACAACTTTAAGCAATAATTGCAGAAAATGAAGTAAATAGTTGGGAAATGAGACCGCAGCTGCAGCGGACCACGCATCTGAAACATCCAATAGATCCTCAAGAAAGATACATTTATGGTACATAAGCAGACTCTTAGTTTTACCTCTTTCAATGAAGATATCTGTTAGTGTACCATCTGCATATTCCCTTAGCTCCTGCTTGCTCAATGTTCCATTCATATCTTTATCAAGAGCAAGAAACATGTCTGCATAATTCACATAAGCATATTGATCATAAATCAAGGAAGAAGAGAACCAATACCCAGAAAAATAAATACAAGAAAACAGCATAGGGAGAGAAAGAGTGGAGGAAAAGGAGAATAAAAAGGAAAAGAAGGGAAAGGAGGAAACTGTGGAAAAAAGTGAGGGAGTAATTAGAAAGACATGTGAGCGTAACTATTATGGGGATACGGATGTACCAAGTGTTCATGACCAAGTACTGAGAAAATTGGAAGCACTAAACTGACAACCTTTTGTTTCCTATCACCTCAATAGTACTTAAGAGAACATATTTTTTTGAGGCCAGGATAACCACATATACGCCCTACAGTTTTGTATTTACAGGTATGTAGAAGTTCAACGGGGAAAATGTATCAGCTGGTAAACTAGCAGACAAATGGTCCGGGAGTCTAGAAAACTTGGGAACTATAACCTAAACATACTGCAACCCAGGTTTACAGTACTACTGGTAAGAGTCTCCCACACAATAGGCGTGGGTTCGATTCTCACTATCCCCTTCCCCCTCTCCATTCCCAGATTCCGAATGTAATAACATACTACAAGCTCAATTCCCGATGATTGAGCAGAAACTCAAAGACAGCTCCAACGAAAGCTGGGTAGAAAGAAAGCAGTAAACAAAACATGACATGGATCTGCTTCTACATTAAGAAATTCAAAATACTGACCACAAATGCGCTGTGCAGAAGTCAACGAAAACCAGTTTTCAGCTTGTTCCGTGTCAGTGACTTCTTCCTCAGTTTCCTAGTAGAACAAAAATGTGAATATGTCATCCTCAAAGTAAAAGGAAGCTAATGCAAAGGCAGATTCTTTAGAATAACTAGGGAAACTATAGTAGTAAGTTATAAGCTTCTCCTGCCGAATATAATGAATGCTTGCTACAAAATGGTTCAGGTGAACATTTTTGTCCAAGCAAACGAGTAGATCTTTTAGGTAGATTGTAAACAAACTGTAGATTTCGAAACCTAGGTGATGATTTGTAAAAGTTGGTTTCCTTAACAAAGAATTATGCAAAAAATTTGATAAGATTATGCAAAATAATAACCTGTGATCATCGGTTTCATGTGTTTCAAGTTCTACGAACAGCTGAATAACCTGATTCTACTTGCCAACCCACAATTTTAAAGCAATAATATTTAGCAAAATACTAGGGTTACAAAAGGTAACAGAAGTTAAGAAAACTAATTTAAGATATAAGAATGCCTTCCAGCATTTCACGAAGTCTCAAATAGTTAAAATAATGATATTTTGACAACCGCTCTTTCGGAAAGCATTTCTAAACTTCAATTGGAGTGATTAGGAAGAGATTAAGCAACATGTCGGGTCTGAGTCTCCCATTCTGTCAGGTTTAAGTCCATCCTTTTACATTCTAATTAAGAAGGCCACGAACTCAATGTATGTCCTCACTTTGTTGTGTTCCTCCAGTGAGTCAAGTCACTCCACTGAAGCTGAAACATGGCATCTGGAATGCTAAAGCTTTCTTCATCCCCACCCCCTCAAATTCCCTTATTCGGTGCCTTCTAACAAAATGAAACTGAAGTAAATGAGGGCATGAAGTTTGATTATAAAGAATCCACACATTAAATTTTTGCTGCAGGTGGTGCTGCATGAAAGAAGTTAAATGTTTGAGGCTGATTAAAATGAAGGGCTATGAGCATTTCCATTAAGGATTGTGAAAAAGGACCAGTTAGAACTGTCACACGGATAAATGACAGGTAAATGACCATACACTAAAGAGAACTTGTGCAATATTTATATGTAGCTCTTAAAGCAAGCTTAATTGCACAAAGTAGTAGTAGACAACAACAGGAAGTTACCTGGTGAAGTTCCATCAACTCCTGGAGACAGTTGCTAAGCAATATCTTTTTTATGCATGCCTTACCTGTGGGATCAACATTGCACTTGTCAAGCTAAATTCAGGTAATAACTGTATAAGAAGTGTGTCTAGCCCAAGATAAAGGCAACAAACATCTTATGGGTTGGGACATAAAGCAAGAATATTTCTGCTTGGAAAACTATTGATTTGCTGGACTACGAAACAGGAGTACCACATATGAAAGCTGGTAATGAGAACAGTCATTAAAAACACAAACCTCGTCTATGGGGATCACAAAAGAAGAAAAACTTGTGTGCAGCTATACGGCAATACATTTGCACAAAAGCTGCTGGCATGTCTCAAAGCTGTGCTAGGTTGGGAATCAGGCCCCGAATATAGGCTTCCATTTCCTGTTTAACCCCAAAAAAGTGCATATGTGAATTCAATTTGTCTAAGTGAGCTAATTATACGAAGATAGCAACTGTATAAGGCAACAACGTAATAAGTGTAAAACATTGGAGTTGATAATAGTGAAGAACCATACATGAGGTTGAAGGAAGCCATCAGAGTCTTCATCAAGCTCACTCATGTCAATTAGGGCTTGAGTAAGTGAAACCTAAAACGGAGAGAAACCATATTACATAAGCAAGAAAGTTGACAGACAGCTTAATACCTCTTCCTAGTTTATTTTTAGCTGAGATTGACTCTCCATTTAGTGCACCGGGCCCTTCCCCGGACCCTGCGCATAGCGGGAGCTTAGTGCAGCGGGCTGCCCTTTATTGACTCTCCATTTAGAGTCATCCAGTTCTTGAGAGAAGACGCATCAACTCTTCGAGAGGACCAAGGACTACTAATCATCAGGTTCCAAAAAATAACAAGTATCAAATGACCAACTTTCTCAAATTTGAAAATATGGAAGGAACCACACAACAATTTTGGTCACCAACATCACAGTGACCATTACATCTCGCAATATGAACCTTTATTAGAAAAGCATGGCCAAGTAGCTTGCCTGCAGGAAGCTTTCAGAAGATCTCTTTTAATTGTGAAAAACTTCCAACAGTTTACGCATTACAAAGTTCTTACAGAGAAGGAAGTCCGGAACGCTGTAATTATTGAATGAACGTTTCATTTCAACAGAAGTTCCTGTTCAAAATAAGTCTTAAGTAGCACTATAGCAAGATCTTCAAATAACGTATAACTCAATTGAAGGATTGGAGGACAGCCAATATATGGTGTCTCCAGTTTTTATTTTTCAAATAAAATAGAGTTGATTTATGCAGTTCAGAGTGCAAATCCTGTTAGGTAAAATATACACTACTTTCTTAAGAGCTGAATCTTATTTACGTTTTCCCTTTCTTTAGTTCCTTCACATTTTCCTCTTATTTACGTTTTCCCTTTCTTTAGTTCCTTCACATTTTCCTTCTTTTCCTTCAGGAAGATCCATGACAAAGACACTGAAACAAACATATACACTTGTTGCGATTTGATCATTCCAACAAGTTAGCATCAAAATTGTTCACTTAACAGGCAATGTCTGTTATTCGCGACGGAAGTGAGTTTCATCAAGGGTACAAACAAAGCACTGAATATATGAATTTCGATATCAAAATCAAGCAGATTGAACAGCCTTAAAATGTATAAAGAAACCAATAAACAGTCAAATTTCAGAATAAAAGTGTAAACAGATTCAATATACTTCCATCATGTCAGAGACAAGGATATCTGAGTGTATTTAAACACTAATGAGGGAAGAAACTTAATACTAAATGGACTTTGCAGGTAAGGGTCAATAATACTCACTGTATGCATCACATAAAGGTAAAATGGCAGGATGGAAATTCTACCTGATTCATCCTTCTCAAACTTCATGAAATTTGAAGGACTAAAAAAGTGGCGACATTTAGGCCCTATTTGTTCTGTACAGACAGGCAATGTGGCAAAAGTCTTCATAATTCATCTAAACAAGACAAAGAATCACCTTCTCAGAATTTCATGCTTACAAATGTTACAAGAAAGCAAAGAATTAATACAATATAGTAACAATAATAAATCAAGAAAACTTTTTGTCTGTTTTGTCTCAGATGATTCAAAATGTCTACGGTTAATTGCTCAAAGAACAAAAGAAGTGCAATCAACATAAATGAGAAGCAGTTGAGGATATAGTCAAGCAATTAGATATCTTTAATAACCACATCATCAAGCAGCAAAAATCAATCATCTGAAGAATGAGCTAAACCACCCATATGCACTTAATACCTATTTCATCATTATTTTTAGGTTTATTAATACCTGAGCCAAGGATCTATCGGAAACAGTCTCTCTATCCCGTAAAGGTAGAGGTAAGGTCTGCGTACATCCTACCCATACTACTTGAGCCAAAGTAAATTGGAAGTAGGATTCATGCGACTACAGTGATTTGGTATGACAGCCATTCAGCAGAAAAGTCGGAGCTATTACGACCCTAAAATTGTCCATTCTAAAACTTCCTGAATTAGTCTCAAACTCTAAGTTCAACAAATAGAAAGCTGCTTACAGTTTGCTGAATGATGCAAGTGCCTTTTGGCAAACACAGTTTAGACAATTGCAAATAAAGGACTGTATGGAGAATCTGAATATGCTACAATTTTGATTAAGACGTTACTCCATTATGAAGCTAAGATTAACTCAAAGAAACTATTATTGTGGCTCACTAGTTTCATCAAAAAAATATGGCAGTTTACCAATCACTTACACAAAAGTAGGGGTGGCCAGTGGGCCGGGGCGGGGCGGGCCGGGACCAATCCCGGAGGGACGGGAGGAGGGTCGAGACGCGAGCTCCGGCAGGCCTGGCGGGCCGGGAAGAGGTCCCGTCCCGTCACACGTCACGCCGGAAGGGGGCCGGGATTTGGCGGGACGGGTCGGGTCGCGGAATTCGGAGGATATTTTTTTAAAATTGAATTTTCAACACTGAAATTAACATTCACACCTACATTACTACGAAATTTCGACGTTAAAATGTATTGTATATCGTGAGATCTTTACTAAAGAAAAGAGAAAATTAGAAACCGATTTGGGGGGAAACACAAATTGATTGGAAAACGTAAAAATTAGTGGCGCCAAACCGCCTTGCGTCAGTTTGACCGGCCAAGTCTCGAAAAAATACGCAAAAATTAAAAAAAATCGGGTAAAACGGACATCCGAGCGCAGAGTTATTACCATTTAAAGTTGCACCAATTTACAACTACTTTCTCTCCCTACATTTTATGTCAATGCTTCCGTGATATGTTAATTAAGTTCATGCCGCATTTGACTTTCCTAAAAGCTTCATAGATTGGCTTCAATCTAGCCACTCAATGACAAATGTACCATTAAATGCCAATAAGGCTTCATAAATTGGCGTTCATAACACATCTCATGTTGCTACTTTATTTGTTCATAATATGATTATTGCATGGTGTTCTGTAAACAATTCTTACATGCTATTCAAGTTTCCCGAGTCCTCGTAAGCTCTACAAACAATTATCTACATTATATAAATGATAGCAATACTGGAGTCAATAATTTAACTCAAAAGAATTGACAAGTTCACTATTCATAATTTACAGCTACTGAGATGGTAGGAAGATTTGTGACAAAAATGAAGAGAAAATAAGATATTTATAGATATACTAACTTAGGGGTTAAAAATAAATATTAAGGGAGTAGGGAGGGTTTATGGGGTGGGGGGGGGCAAAAATATTGAGGGGGAGGGGGATCAGGGCGGGTCTGGGGCGGGACGGGCCCGGGCGGGACGAGCCCAGGTCACGTCCCGGTTTCGAGTCCCGACACCGTCAAAAAATTTTTAGGGGAATCGGGTCAGGTAGGGACCGGGGTCAGGATCGGGCCGACCCGGCCCACTGGCCACCCTTATACAAAAGAAAAGGAAGGGACAACAACACAGAGCTCGAGTGAGTGCAAAATATTTTTCCATATATATGTAAGTGTTAATGTGTGGCAAACAGGAGAAGAAAGGAGAGCCTCCCAAAAAGTATCTCACTTGATGCTGGTTACTGGAGCTGAAACCGCAGGAAAATAAAGTTGAGATCTAACCTTTTCTGCACCAGTTGCATCATCTATCACACAGTTCTCTCTTAAGCAGACCCACATAGCATCCAAGTCATCAGCATTCAGCAAAAGGTCAGATTGTTTCTGAACAAATAAAAGTAGTTGATTAACTTCATGTATTTTCACAAACATGAGCTATAACGATATCAACTATCCCAGTGTCATTGTTTCGAAAAATAGGTAAAAACAGTAGTCACCAATATCAACATGATGGCCATCAACCAGAAAACCAGAACCCCTCAGTGACGACAGAAAGAAGCTTCTTGGCCACGAGCACTGGAAGACTAGACCTCAATGCTTAAGGCTTTACAGCTAGTAACCATATGCAAACTGGGAAAAGGGTATTAATACCTTTAAAAATCGGTATTTTGCCAGCCTCTGAACCCTATGACTAATAGATCCCTCTTCCGGTTTCTATAAGAAAGAAAAAATTATAGTAGTAAGGATGAGAATAGGAAATGAGGTAGAAACAACACTATCTTATAAGAATGCAGTGTGATACCTTCTTATAAAAGCTAGGAATTGTGCCAGCTTCAGCACTCTTTTGTTGCTTCTCCTTAAAAATATCTAGCAAGATTCTTTTCGTTTCAAGCTCTGAATGAAAACAAGGCGACGTAGTCAGACAACACAGACTGCACATAGATTCACGATATACAGAATGCAGCAATAGTCTTGCATATCAAGGGAAATGTTAAACCAAACCAAAACATAAAGAAAAGGTTGACACAGGAAATGTTAGAATCATCCATCTAAGCTAATATAGGAGGGCAAAAAACTAAACAAACAATTTAGCTTAGAAAAACCAGCTCTAAAAATAGAAATCTAAATCGGTACAGAAAGCTAATCAATGCTGAAGTGGCAAATGTGGAGTCAATTTGAAACCATTGAACACAAGTGCAGAACAGTAGCCCACTTGGATTCTAGATGGACCTTTTGATCAATAGAGAGCAAATAAAATATCAGATAGTGTTCTTGGGTCCAACAGCATGAAATGTATCATAATATGGGAGAATCTCATCCTTACCATATGTTTTTCTGTCTCTAATGTGCATATGTAAATAAAACAAATGGGTGGAAGCAATCAAATTACCTGTGATATCATTTATCTAAAAGAAAAAAATGAAAAGCAGAAAACACATGTTCCTACAGCTATCGGATGGAAAAAATAACCACACCCATGACCACCTTTGAGTTCTATGTAACTTTTAGTTATTAACATAAGTAGTCTCAAGAACCAGCCTACCACGGTTGGATCTCACAATCTCCCCTATGGTTTAACTAGTCCTCCTCCTGTTGCCATTTTCCATCAAGGATTTATAGCTCGTGAACAACACGAATTTCAAGAGAGAAAAAACTAGCACAAAAAATATCACATTATAACCCTTTTGAAATGCACCCAAAGGGGCCTAGGGGTTGGGTGGTTCGATACCGGTGGTGATTTCTTCTCATCTGTCATAGTCTTGATGGACAGAGCTAACTCGTAGTTGTTGTTGGTATCCCAGTAGAGACAAAAAAAACCTTTGATGCTTGCATATACACATACATAACAAAATTGTCCCCGCAGTTGTATACATACATAAAAGAAGAAAGAACACGAGAGAGTGAAAAGAGAGAGACCCATTAGGGCTTCGGATCCGATGTATCTACGGAGGTTTCGGACCAAAGCATAGAGGATGCTGGGCCTTCTCCATCGCTTGACCCACTGTACATTGCTGAATAAACCAATTTGTTATGTATGTATATCACAACAGTGCTCCTCCTGTTGCCATTCCCCTCACTATGCACTTAACAATTATAGTCCTTTTAGTTTGCCACAAGTCAGAAAAAATGGTCTCTTAAAAATAGGCTCTTAAGTATTCACTTTAACAGTTTCAATTTTTTATCTTCTTCAAAAGTTAATACTTTTATTCTTCAACAAATTATTCATCAAACTCTATTTGTTAGATTTAAAGAGAATTATGAAAAAAAGAAAAAAGAAATTAGCAAGAATTCACATTTATAGATATACGTTACTAAAGAAAAGGTCAAATACCTCGGGACAAAACTAACAGATGTCCGTCGGTTAAAGAAAAAATCGAGGAAAAAGCAATACGCTTGATAATGTCAGGAAATAGTGTCTCGAAACACAAAAAATGAGTAGGTCATCTCCTAAGTAAAATACACTAGACTTTAGAAATAAATTACTCCCACATTCCTTATTTGATAATAATTTAACTTTAAACTTTATTTTTTACGCTTGACGAGATGATCTATAACCACATAAAAATCTGGCTTGTTTTACACCACAAGATTCAAAAGTCTTTCTCTATTTCTTAAACTTTGTGTCAAGTCAAACTACATCATATAAATTGAAACAAATTGAGCAGAAACTACAAAAGCTATCACTACTAAAAACAAGCAAAAACTCGATGGATGAAAACTGATGGATAAAATCGAGGGACACTATCAGAAAGCCAATTCTTCTAAAAATTTTATTTTTAACGAAAATCGACGAACCGTCGGTTATTTTTAGGCAAAAATGTGCGGAAACTATTTTTTTAGAAAAAAAATCACTACAATATTTATTTTTATATCAGGTTTTAGATAAAAATTGAGTCTATTGTATTCTACCTAGACAATAGACTCCCTTGATTTTAACTGATAGAGTCCGTCGATTTTTTGTGTTCCAAGTCACTATTTTCTGACATTATCAAGTGTGTTGGTTTTTGCTCAGTGTTGCACTATAACGACGGACGTCCGTCGATTTTGTCTCAAGGTCTTCTAATAAACATTGAATCAACAAAATCCATTTTCAATTTTTTTAAGCTTGAAACTCTAACAATGGGAACATATTACTTTCGCTTTGCGAATTCTGACTTGGATAAAAAATAACAATAACATTTTGGTGCATTCAAAGTCTCGCTTTGAGGACTCTAATTTGGTATAACAAACTTGCTTTGGGGAATTTTTATCAAAATTAGAAAGAACACTTATTACAGTTACCTGCATGTTTCTTCCTCGAGAACAAAAACCCTCAAAATTAAAGCGAGTAATGAAGTTAGGAAGTGATCCAAATAGAAATTCACATATAAATTTTTATTTTAGGTTACATGTGGTTTGATTGTTACGTGGTAAAGTAGCAATACTAAGATGTCCCTTTTTGGTGCAAATTGTTTCTTACATGTTGTGGTCTCATTCCTGAAAGAACTAATCTTGTAAGATGTGTTGGGATACAATTTTTGTAGGGAACGGAAAGTAAGTAACTATTACAATGGTAGAAAGGATAAACAAACTATTATAATAAAAATGAAAATCAAAACCTTAATAAACTGCTTGTGTGATTTGCTAAGTCGAGTGATGGCACTCTGTCTTTAAGACAAGATTGCCATGTATATCTCATTTTACGGTGTTGAGCAATAGTCTCCCAAGATACAACAACAACTTTAAAAATGAGCAAAGGAAACTCAAGTGTTACTCTTGAAGAACTTTGAGTATAGTAACTTTGCTAGAGATGAAGAATATGAATTCAAAAAATCTAGAGTATTTTCTAAGTGTTGAGTGTGGTTCAATTGAGCCAAAGGCCTCAATTTATAGTGTAAGTAGAAGACCCCTCAACTATCCAACTAATGGCCTTCAATAGCCATCTAATTGCACTTGATTGAGGGGTTACATTAAGCCAAATAATGGTTGAATTCATGTGCCAAGTAATGGAGAATCAATGCTCCAAAACCAGCCCAAATGTCGGGTTTTTCCAACTTCCCGTCGCATTTCTGCCTCCGAAATGCCGCGGCGCTGTGAATTAGCGGCGCTGCCTAGGAGGCGCTTCGGCACCGCGGCTCCGACGGTGTGGCGCCGCGGCCCTTCATGGCTCCGGGGCGATTTCTGACTCGTTTCATTTTACACTTTGTACATTTCTTCCTTCATTTACCAACGTGGAATACTTTGTCATTTGGCCAATAACCGTCCATAATTCTATGTCTCAAACGTATTACATACGTACCAATATCTCTTTCACTAATGAAATTTGTGATACTTGGCACTACGTGTGCACGTGTGTGGAAACGACATTTCCGACGTGCGGGCCCTAATTGTTCGAGTCATAAATTAATGAAATATACTTAATTCCACATTTAGTAAATTTCCAACAATCCCCTCTTGAAAGAGATTTTGGCGCACACTTGGTGTATTTTCTAGTAATCTTTTAGCGGACCGATGTTGCATCTGAATAGGTAGTATACGCTTTGAACCTTCCATATTTGAATACCATTGGACTTACTGCTCGGTGAACGTGATGTCTTGAACCGTCAGTGTTTAGTGTAAGTCAAGTCAATGGTACCAACACAACAACTTCCTCTACTCAGTTCTTCGTAATGTTTTGTCCGTTGTGGCCGTGGACACTTCTTCAATTCTTAAGTGCGTTCATTTGAGGCGGCCTGTCCTCGCACTTAAATAGGTGGTCTCCTACAAGGTATCCTGCTATACCCCACTTTACAAGTGTTAGGAACCATTAAAAATTTCCACAAACCTAACCTCAACCGGTGAGGATCATTAAAGGTTTTGGAAACTTAACCTTCACCCACAATGCAAATAGCACTTATAGTCTATCGCGGGAACAACTTTGGATTTGGTGTTTCTTTACAGAAATCACTATCCGAAGTGCTCATGCTTCCACCGAAGCGATCAACTGAACCTTTACATCTTAGTTTTTCCATTGAACCTAATTCCTAGGATCTCCAGTCAGTAAGGTTGGGTTACCACCGTATTGGTCCTTATACTTTGGGTTTTAAGCACATTTCCCTAGACAGGCAGAACATATGATCCTTGGATAAGCCATTTGTCAGCGGGTCTGCTATATTATCCTTTGACTTTATGTAATCAATGGATATTATACCCGTGGGGATCAGCTGTCTAACGGTCTTATGCCTCCGTCGAATATGACGAGACTTGCCGTTGTACATAGCATTTGTGCCCTTCCTAGAGCCGACTGGCTGTCGCAGTGGATCATTACAGAAGGTACGGGTTTGTTCCAGCAAAGAACATCCTTTAAGAAGTCGTGAAGCCACTCAGCTTCTTCTCCTGCTTTGTCTAAAGCGATAAACTCTGATTCCATCGTGGATCGGGCGATGCAAGTTTGCTTAGAGGATTTTCAAGACACAGCCCCACCACCAATTGTAAATACATACCCACTGGTGGACTTGGTGTTCTCTATGTCAGATATCCAGTTTGCATCACTGTACCCCTCTAGTACAACTGGTATCTCGAATAATGCAACTCGTTAAGTTAGCGTGTATTTCAGGTATTGTAGTACCCGATTCAACGCCTTCCAGTGATCATTACTCAGATTACGGGTAAACCTAGCCAACTTGTTAACTGCATAAATAATATCAGGTCGGGTGCAGTTTGTTATGTACATCAAACTACCAATCACCTATGCATATTTCTCCTAGCATATGGGTGCACCATGATTTTTATCAAGATTTTGATTTCTATCCATTGGTGACTTTATAAGTGAACTGTCATAAATCTCGAACTTTCTCAAAACATCCTCGATGTAGTGAGACTGAGATAAGACTAGTCTGTCAGACGTCTTAGAGATTTTTATCCCTAAAATGACATATGCGATACCCATATCCTTCATGTCGAAGCATTATTTCAACATGTTCTTCGTCTCTAGAATTATGCTAGGACTGCTCCATGTGATTAACATGTCGTCTACATACAGACATATCATAACAAACGAGTCAGAGTTACCTTTCATGTAGACACATTTGTCACACTCATTAATGGCGAAACCCTTCGATAGTAGAGTACTATCAAATTTTTTGTGTCATTGCTTCGGGGCTTGTTTCAGCCCGTACAGAGATTTGACAAGCCGACAGAATTTCTTCTCTTGCCCTTGAACCACATACCCCTCGAGTTGGTCCATATAAATTTCTCATTCTAAATCACCACTTAGGAAGGCTGTCTTGACATCCATTTGATGTATCTCAAGGTCACCCAACGCTGCGATCGCATGAATACTCGTATGGACGTCATCCTAGACACCAGAGAGTACGTGTCAAAGTAGTTAAGGCCTTCCTTTTGCCGATAGCCCTTGACTACCAACCTGGCCTTGTACTTATCTATAGACCTATCTGCTTTATACTTCCGTTTGAGTATCCACTTACAACCCGACGGTTTATTTCCCGGAGAAAAATCAACCAACTCCCAAGTATGGTTATGCAGAATGGAGCCTATTTCACTCTCAATAGCTTCTTTTCAGAGTGGTGCCTCTGGAGTTGACAATGCTTCAACAATTGTCCTTGGTTCATCATTAACCATATAAGCTACAAAGTCAGGGCCGAATGATTTATCCTCCATGGCCCTTTTACTTCGTCTTAGTTATATCTCTGGACTTTCCAAGTTCTGAGAATATGGAATACTAGATTCTGGATATTCAGCCACTTCGAGATCCACTAGATCTGAACCATCTAGATCCGGGCTGTCAACGACTCTCGGTTTCTGAGAGCTTTGTTCATAACTTCGTTTGCGAGAGGTTATGTCTTTTTCCTTTCTAAGAAAGGTATCTTCAAAGAATTGAGCATTCATTGATTCCATGATTGTACCCCCGTGGATATCTGGAATATCTGACTTATGCACTAAGAAGCGATAAGCACTACTATTATTTGCATATCCGATGAATATGCAATCTACAGTCTTAGACCCAATCTTGACCTTCTTTGTCTTGGGTACTTCAACCTTTGCCAAACAACCCCACACCTTTAAATATTTATAGGTGGGTTTCTTTCCTTTCCATGATTCATATGGAGTTTTGTCCTTACCCTTAAATGGGAATTTGTTAAGAATCGTATTAACGGTAAGGACAGTTTCTCCCCACATGTTTTGGGGAAGACCGGAATTGATGAGCAAGACATTCATCATTTCCTTCAATGTGCGGTTCTTACGTTCCGCCACACCGTTCGATTGAGGTGAGTATGGAGTCGTCGTTTGATGAACAATGCCTGATTGGGCACAATATTCCTCAAATGGTGCTACGTATTCTCCCCCTCTATCGCTACGAATGGATTTAATCTGCATGCTTAGTTGGTTCTCAACTTCTGCTTTGTAACATCGGAATGATTCAAAGGCTTTCATCCTTACTTTTCAACAAGTAAAGGTAACAATACCTTTGTTCCCCCCTCTAGTTTGTGCAAACTTCAAATCATATATATCTGTGTGAATAAGTTCTAGATGAGCGATATTCCTTTCGATGGATCGAAAATGAAGCTTTGTGAGTTTTGCCTCTACGCACCCCTCACACTTATGTTGAGGGTTTACGTCGATAGATGGCAATAACTCCAACTTTACCAACCTTTGGATGGACTTGTAGTTGACATGTCCTAATCTATTATGCCATAAATTAGAGGACTCAAGCAAGTAAGAAGAAGAGGCTTCAATATTATTGCTTGTGCGTAATACAAACATGGTGTTAACTTTGAAGAGGCCTTCACAGATGAATTTTCTTCCTACAAACGTTCCATTCTTAGTGACTATAAATTTATTGGACTCAAACACTAGCCTAAAACCAGCATTAACCAATAAAGGACCTGAAATTAAATTTCTTCTAATCTCAGGAACATGCAACCCTTCAGAGTGAGCTAATTTCCAGAAGTCATCTTCAGGACTACCTTTCCTACCCCCAACACGTCAGAGGAAGCGTTGTTGCCCATGAACAACTGCTTGTTTGTAACCGGTGTATAAGTGGAAAATGCATCTCTATTGGAACAAATGTGTCTTGTAGCACCTGTGTCCATCCATCATTGCATGGGATTCTCAACAAGGTTTGCTTCTAGCACCATTGCTGAGAACTCTTCAATCATGTCATCCAGAAACTGGTCTTTGACGACGTTAACTTGTGCCTTGCCCTTAGCCTTGGCCTTCTCTTGTTGCTCAGTCTTGAGCTTACGGCAGTCCTTGATCATGTGACCAGGTTTCCCACGTGGTGACGCTTTCTTTGAACTTCTCCGCCGCTTGGGTCTTGCCGTCTTTACGGAACTTGCGCTTCTTGCTTGGGTTCCCTTTGGCCTCAACCAGATTTGCCTTTGCCTCAGCGGGTTGTTTACCCCTAGGCAAGGCCTTCTTATTATCTTCCTGAATTTGGAGTTTGATAATAAGTTCTTCAAATGTCATCTCCTTTGTCTTGAGTTTTAAGTAACTCATTCCATGAATGAGGTAAATTTTCAATCAGTGATGCAACAAAAAACAACTCGTTTGGTTTCATACCTTCAAAATCCAAGTGATGTAGAATCATTTGGAATTCCTGGACTTGGGACATCACTGTTTTATTATCCACCATTTGAAATTTCAGAAATTTCCAATGATGAATTTCTTAGTACTGCATCTTGTGCGTTGTACTTTTTTTGCGCTTTTCTCCCATAACTCTTTGACAGTGCCAACGGTGCAATACACCGTGTAGAGAGGGTCTGACAGGCAGTTCAATATGTAATTCTTACACATGAAATCACTATGACTCCATGCATCAAGAACCATCTTCATGCCATTAATGACATGGATACCTAGGCCCCCTTCACCCGTTTCAGAAGGCGAAGGGTCCATTTCATCTCCAGCTTGTGGAGGATCTTCTGTTAGGAAACGTGTCATTCCCATAACAGTCAGATATAATAGCATCTTTTGTTACCATCTCTTGAAGTTTGACCCCATGAACTTTTCAGGGCGTTCATGGTGAAATCCAGCGGGTGGAGGAACGACAATGTTCCCTTGAGCGGCAGTAAAGGCATTAGATGAGATTTGAGCAACCAGAAAGGCATTAGGAGTGTCTTGAGCAGTGGGGAAGGCAGAGGGATTGCCTTGAGCAGCAGCAACAGAATCAGAAGCAGTTTGATCTATGTCATTCATCTTTCTAACTTACTTACAACAAATCTTGTCTTAAAATTGTTGGGATACAATTGTTGTAGGGAACGGGAAGTAAGTAACTATTACAATGGTAGAAAGCATAAACAAACTATTACAATAAAATTGGAAATCAAAACCTTAACAAACTGCTTGTCTGATTTTCTGAGTCGAGTGATGACACTCTATCTTTAAGACAAGATTGCCCCGTATATCTCTTTTACGGTGTTGAGCAATAGTCTCCCAAGATACAACAACAACTTTAACAAGTGAGCAAAGGAAACTCAAGTGTCACTTTTGAAGAACTTTGAGTATAGTAACTTTTCTAGAGATGAAGAATATGAATTCAGAAAATCTGGAGTATTTTCTAAGTGTTGAGTGTAGTTCAATTGAGCCAAAGGCCTCAATTTATAGTGTAAGTAGAAGACCCCTAAACTAGCCAACTAATGACCTTCAATAGCCATGTAATTGCACTTGATTGAGGGGTTACATTCAGCCAAATAATGGCTGAATTCATGTGCCAAGTAATGGAGAATCAATGCTCCAAAACCAGCCCAAATGTCAGATTTTTCCAACTTCCCATCGCAGCTTTCTGCCTCCGAAGCACCGCAGCGCTGTGAATTAGCGCCACGGCTCCAGTGACTGACCAACCAATTTGCGCTGCGGCGCCGCGGCTCCGACGGTTTGGCACCGCGGTCCTTCACGGCTCCGTGGCGATTTCCGACTCGTTTCATTTTACACTTTGTACACTTCTTCCTTCGTTTACCAACGTGGAATACTTTGTCATTTGGCCAATAACCGTCCATAATTCTATGTCTCAAACGTATTACATACGTACCAATATCTCTTTCACTAATGAAATTTGTGATACTTGGCACTACGTGTGCACGTGTGTGGAAACGACGTTTCCGACGTGCGAACCCCAATTGTTCGAGTCATAAATTAATGGGATATACTTAATTCCACATTTAGTAAAGAGATATTGTGTAGGTGGTCTTAGTACTATAAATCTAAACGAAGCATATTACGAGTTTATTTTAGAACATCTGAACTGTTTGCATGTGTTAGTGCATGGTAGTCAAGCCTTGATAAAGACTTCAAGTAAGCTAAAGGAATTTGGGTGAAATAATTGATCTGAAAATTATTTGTTTGATTGTTGAACTAAAGTTCATGAAAGAAACAATGGCTCAAAGACACATCCATTGTTAGAGTTTGAAGCTTGAAAAAAAAAATTGAAAACTGATTTTGTTGATTCAATGTTTGTTAAAACAAATTGGTAGTTGGGATTTGTTCACTGAATTTTGAGGAAGTTGCATCTCAAATTTGAGCTCATTTGATTGAGAATTGAAGGAGATTTGATCAAAAAATTTGAGCATTCTTCTTAGAGAAGAAGATGAAATCGGGGCTGGATCGGGATGGGTCAGGAAGGGATTGAGTAATTTTTTTTAAATTGGATAATTTAATTTGATTTGGGGTTTTCCATCCAAATAGGGGTACATGTGTAAACTTTGTAGACGACAGAAGTATATTTATTCACAATTACTAACGGGGGATAAAATTGGCTAATAAAACAAAGTAGATGTGTATATTTGACCTTTTCCCTAAAATTTATACCTTGTTTGGTTGAAGGTATAAATTTATCCAGGGATAAAATTATACCTTCAACCAAACAATGTATAAATTTTATCTCAAACTTAGGTGTGGATATCATTTTATCCCATCAACCTTGATATTATTTTATCTCACCTTCCAGGTAGAATAACTTAGTACTAGGATTATAATCTCAGGACTATAATTCTGAGATAATTTAATTTGCGTACCAAACAACCCTAGTATTAAATTTTGGTGAACTTAAAGGCAAAATTGTTAAGTGCATACTTAAGGGACTATTTTTAACCTCCCTCGTAGTTAAGAGACCATTTTTGTTAACTTGTGGCAAACTTAAAAAACCAAAACTGTTAATTTCATAGTTAAAGAATGATTTTGAATATACCCTCATAGTTAAGAGACCATTTATGTCGTTTTCTCCATGTATTTGTTTAAAATGGAAAATGGTTAAAAATGTCCATAAATTTTTAAAAATAGAATAAAAATCTTTTTATTTATTTTTGGTTCAACTGTGTACTTGAACTATTAGAAATTGGATAAAAATACTCTCGTTGTTAACAAACTGGTCAATTGTATCCCTATCGCGTTAACAGGGATGTATCCTTTTTGAAATTTATTTCTTTGTTGCGATGAACTCCACCTTCAAAAAGAGGCTACCTCAATTATTTGTTAAATATTATGTTTTTTTTTTTTTTTTTGTTTTGATAATCTAGGTTTCCAGGCTTGTGCCTAACTACTTCACTGGTATTACCCAGACGTCCTGGAGGTAATAGCACCGGTCCTTCAACACTATTACCAGGTAAATCGCGGAATGTGCTCCGGTGGTCAGTTTTTCTGGGAGCGTACAACTGATCAATGAGACAAGGTCAAATTTCCCAACATGCAGAGTTTCTTCGTGCTTGCGGGGAATCGAACTCACGCTGTCCCATGCCAGAGCGCCTTATAGCGCACAGGCTTTACCACTGGACTATGCCCCGGAGGACAAATATTATGTTTTCTACTTCATTGGAAAGATGTACCTTTTTGTTCTTGAACTTTCTTCTCCATGGAAAGTCAGAGCATATTTGTATGTTAAGAGTTCCACGTCGGATATGTAATGGGAACATGGACTCCTTATATGTACTTGGATAATCCTCACCAAATAAGCTAGCTTTTGGGGTTGAGTTAGATCCAAGATCCATTCTTTACATGGTATCAGAATTAGACCAATTTCAATTCTTTGTTCACCGATGTTGAGTCCCCAAATTATATTATTCACGCTCCAGTTAACAAGGTCTGGGTGTGCGAGGGAGTGTTAAGAGTCTCACATCGGATATGGAATGAGTGGACTACTTATATGGACTTGGACAATCCTCACCCAACAAACTAGCTTTTGGGGTTGAGTTAGACCCAATATCCATTATTTACCGTGTATTCCTAATTGGGAAAAATTCATAAAAAACATAAATTCAAATCTCAACAGATAAAAAGAGAAATATGATCTATCTATATATATATATATATATATATATATGAATTTTGAAGGACTGAGGGAAAATTGACAATTTCGACTAGCATAAATAAAAATTGAAGACGCAACCGTATTAATTCATATAAATTATTAAATATATGACTTAATTCACAATTTTTATTCAATCCGTTACAACGACATGAAAATTATTGAAGTGCTTGATCTTTTGATTTTTGCAACGATGACCTTCTTTTTCCTCATCTAATTGAAGGTATTACTCTTGAAATTCCTCTACTCCTGTTTTTCACTACAGATAGGCAAATCAATATGAATTATGAAATATTTTGTTGAATTGATATTGGATATTATCTCATCATGTCTTGCCCCGTAGTTGTGATTTTGTACTCACGTCCCTTACCCGCTAAGCATCTTCTTGTCATATGGGCTTCATGTACATTAATGTTCAGAACATTGTCATTATACTTCATTTAATTATTTAGACTGAGGGTTTAGTTACCATTCTCTAAAAGTCTAAGAACCAAGTAAATTTTGGTTCGCTGGATCACAACTTTTAAGGCACCTAATTTGGGGCATGACAATGACTTTGGAGAATTTAGTATAGTAAAATGTACCTACATATATACAAGTGTACTAAAAGCCTAACTATACATTTTAAGTATAGTAACCTAAACTAAGTGTGGACTGTGGTAAGTGAAGTAACACCCAACAACCAACTTCTAACAACTTCACCTAATTGTAATTAATTCCTAGATTAAGAATCTAAGCTGAATTAATCTCTATAAGAAGAGATCAAAAACAGTTTTTCAAAGTTTAAAAATTCATCTTAAAAAACTAATCAAAAAATCATACTGATGATCAAATAATATTTTGAAAATATTTTTTTTAAAAAAAAAAAGAAGAAGAAGAAAAGAACTCATGTCCACACGAGCCCTTAATATATTGGGTGGTGTTATAACTAATCTTTCCTATAGGTGTATCATGTATGCATTTAAAAGGCAAATATGGCTGGCATTAGGTGTTCGCAGTTTGCTAATGTCGATCAGGCGTCTCTTGAAGACGAGGGGTGCTGGCCGTGCTAGACACACTACTATTTTACTAGAAAAAAAAAGGACCAACTCAATACACTAAACTCCATTGTGAGCGGAGTCCGAGGAATTAATCATATAACCTAAGTAGGAAATGACAAAAAAAGCTAAACTTAAAATTAATGACCATTTTCGACTTCTTGCAAAATAATTGTAACGAGATAGTTCTTTGATTTGTATGGAAGTAAACCTAGCTTGTAAGCTTTAATGTTAGATATATTTTTTCGTTAAAGGGGGCTAAAAATAACCCTAACATATGAAGAATGACTCACAAACACCTTCCATTTACCTATTGGTCTAAAAATACCCTCAACCTATTTTTTGGCTCCAAAATACCCCTCAAACTAACACCCTAAACCTGATGACCTTTTCCAATTTAACAAGTCACGTGGCTTATTATGATTAAACTCACCCACTTTTAAACCCAAACCGGCTGACCCATTTAATGTACAGCTGTAGATTTGAAGCTAAATAATTAATATTCAATGGAGATAAGTAAAATTCCAGATTTGTTTATACCAGATTATGAAGTACTTTGGTTATGCAAAATGAGATGTGCTAACTACGTATGTACTACTTTGTACTGTTGCACCTTTGGTTCATCTCCATAAAATGCTCGTCATAAGACTCCCATTTGTATATAACAAATTGCACCAGTTCAGTCATCTATATGGACAAAAAGCATTAAACTTCAGATAAAATGGGTCAGCGGGTTTGGGAGTTATTTCTCTTGGGAAAGACAAATGCTAAAAGTAATTTACCCAAATACTGGAAAACTGCTAAAACTGTTGTATCCAAAGTCACATTCTCTGTCTTAGATAAACAAAAGTCACATAATCATTGACCACAGAAAAAGGTCAAATCCAAGCATTTGTGTTCAACATCGTTATGGCCTATGGGCCAGGGGTCTCAAAATGCCAACTTTGCCTTTACGCACACAAGGAGTGATATCCGTATAGCTTCATTAACAACTTCAATTTAGTATTTGAGCACATAAGAAATGGGTAGTCACTTGCACGGGTAAAAAACAACTATCCATCTATTTGGTCGATATATCAGAAGATGGAGGTGCCTTACTAGTGGCAGCAGATGAGGAACTTGTTGACTCTTCAGCTTGAACAAGTTTCCGGAGTCTTTCTTGAAGGACTCGAACTCGAGTCTCGGTTTTACGGAGCTTTCTCCATCTATAGGCAAACCAAAGCCCAAATCCCCCATACACAACTATATAGGAACCCCAAACATAGGGGTAAGTTTCTGCATTCTCTTTGATCTTCTGGTACTGGTCTTGTATCTTGTCTGCCCAATTAGTATATGAGTAGCTTCCCAACTGCTTTTCTGCATCAGCTGATTGTTGACTACCTTCACTTTTTTCCTGAGAAGTCATCGCTGGTCCCTTGATTTACCACTTCAATCTATCCTCAGAAAGATAAACCACCTTGTAGACGTTTGTTGCTTGGGTGCAGAAAAAAGAGCATTACTTGGTTACTTTGAGGAAGAACATTATCCAATACTACAAATGCCCGATTATTATATTTCTTAAACTCTCCATGGGAGGCACACAATGTTCTCTAATATGTAGAAAATAAAAGTAAGATTACTTTGATATTTTCACATGTATCGAGTTACTGCATTAAGTGCATGCTATGATGCAAACAATTTTTGAACAAACATGAGGATGCATCTTAACAACATTTCCAAGATGTGTTTCATCATATCTATAAGGTTTCACCAGGATAATACTAATCTCTTGCTTTTTCTATTTCACAGTATCTGTGACACCATATACTAAAATTCAATATACTTTCAAAGAAACACAAATCAAATAGGCATGCCTTTGAGCACACCAGATTAGACATCAAAATGCCAAATAATGATAAATGTCAGTATCTTGCATTTTCTAAAAGGTGCTTGGAAAGCCAAGGGCATAACTACATAGTCCAAAATACCAACTGATTTGGTCACTAGTTGAGTAATGGAAAGTTAAATACAGGGCTCAAGTTCATGCATCTTGTAAGAGCCTGTTTGGATGGGCTTATAACTTTTGGCTTATTTTTGTTGTTTTGGCTTAAAAATGAGTGCTTAAAAGCACTTTTTTATCTTACGAAAACACAACAAAAGTGCTTAAAAGCTATTTTGGCTTAAAAACACCTAAAATAAGCCAATCCAAACAGGCTCTAAACTAAGATATCAACAGCAGATCAACTAGCAGAAAAGTTCCAAAAGTCAAAAGTAGTTACAGATTACCAACTTCATAAACGGATCTCGTCAGCTCTTTACATATAATGCTTCCTTGGAGAAGTAAAAGAGCTAGAAGAGCAATCTTCCCTGATGACTTCCATGGGTATACCAAAGAAATCCATGTGTAGACTTTCAATAATCAATGGACCAGTTTATCCAACCCGGCAAAATTTTGATTAGAAGGGCACACAAAAGAGACATAAAACAACATTTATTTAGCTACAAAATGTGAGTAAACAATTTGGAACAGTTTGGTGCTCTAAGACAATTAAACTAAAATCCCAAACAAAGTTGTCAATGTCCATTACCATCCTTTTTATCATGATACCAACTTAGAACCGGAGAGAAATGGAACATTAAAGGTTCATTCCCCAACCGAACCTTATCTAAATTACATGTCCCATTTTTTGAATTCTCCATCTAAGCACATTTCATTCGGATAGTTAAACTAAATGAACTTTGACCAACTATTTTGAAATTTAATCATTTTCCATTTCCATATGATAAAAAATGTAACTTGGTACACTTTTTATGTGATCTGAATTTCAAGTTTAAAAGAAATCTAGTCTAATTAGCTCAAAGTGTCTTATGTATATATGTGAAAAAGCATCAAATTGGAATTTTGATTCGTCAAATACCACCATAAATCTTTAACTACATGCTAAATAATAAAATCAATACGATGTGAAACTGCAAAGCTCGGTACCTTTAGCTGGAGTTATTTCTTTGAAAAGAAACGTTCATCTTGCTCTTTGTAGTTGTAGCTGAGATGCAAAGGTAAGTTGTAGGGTTTATGGAGCTTTGAATTAGAACCTTCTACTTTGCCCTTTCAACCCCCTAAAGTATTCAATTGGTAAACTTTGGTGCCATTAGTTTCGTCTTATTATTATTATTATTGTTTTTTCTTTATGGAAATTGCTTTTTATAAAATAAAATACTACTATTGGAGAAGGATTATGTGTTTATATAGATTAATTAAATTTAGAGAACTCCCTTTGCTTATAATAAGATAATTTTTATATAAAATATCCTAGTCTAGATTTTTGAAAAATCCCTTAGACTATTTTTATTTTTTTCAGAAAAATATTTAGCTTGATTCTTTAAATCAAATTATATTTTTTAATCCGAGCTTTTATGAAAGAAATTGTTCTGAGCGAATATGTTTAATTTATGACAATATTCTTTAGTTTTTTTTTTGTGTGGAAGGAGTGGACGAGTAAGTATGGTTTTTTATAAAAATAAATTATATGAAAAATAATGAAGGTATTATTCTTTTGGCAATCAACCTAAAAATAATCTAATCCCGATAAATTCTTCTAAATATTGCATGAGCTAAATGGATTGCAGAGAACACATGACTAACCTAATTAATTAAGTTCAAGATATAAATAATTGATTCTTATTTGTTACTTGATTATTTGCTTTTTTTATTTTAAAAAAAAAGTAAAAAGAAGGAAGGAAGAATTTGAGAAAGTTTTAATGATATTTGGACCTGCTCAAGCTAACATTCTTCTTCTTTGTCTTTTTAAGAAAAAAGATTAAGGAGTGAATGTATGGGGCAAAATTCTAATATCAGGAGAAAAATAAACTGAAAAAGTCAAAGTTAAAGGAGCTATCTAGTTCCTCCATTTCTTTTTACCTGTTTTTTATATTAATATTTTATTTATTTATCTATTTTAATAAATTGAGAGTTAATAATTAACTATATAGTACTAGTAAAATTTAAAATAAATCACTAATAAATAATTTCTTAAATGAAGTGCCAAGTACAAGTACTCAATTCATTTTCATAATAAATGATGTTTTTAGTTTGTGCGCATTCCTTAAGAAAACTTGTCACTCTTATAAAAAAAAAATTATTTTTATTAACTTATCCTTAATCAAATGTCGTACTCAGGTCATTCCAAAGAAAGGAAACTTCAAGTTCCCCGGGTCTATTATCCAAGGGAATAAAGAGATTGATGACGATGTCACACATCGTATTGGGGCAAGATGGATGAAATTGAGGCTCGCATCTAGAGTCTTGTGCAATAAAAATGTGCCACCAAAACTTATAGGCAAGTTCTTTAGGGTGGTAGTTAGACTGACTATGTTGTATGGGGCAGAGCGTTGGCTAGTTAAGACTTCGCACATCCAAAAGATGAAAGTTGCGGAGATGGGGATGCTGAGATAGATGTGTGAGAATACAATGAGAGATATTATTAGAAATGATGATATCCAAAATAGAGTGGGAGTGGTCCCGGTGGAGGATAAGATGCGGGAAACGAAGTTGAGATGGTTCGGACATGTGCAGAGGAGAGACACAGATGGCCTAGTACGGAGGTGTGAGAGGTTGGCTATGGACGGGTTCATGAGGGGTAGAGCTAGGCCTAAGAAGTGTTGGGGAGAGGTGATTAGATCGGATATGGCATAGGTGAAACTTACTGAGGATATGACCTTAGATAGAGGGTTGTGGAGGACACGGATTAAGGTAAAAGGGTAGTAGGTAGTCAAGCGTAGTCCTACTTACGCTTACAAAATGATAGTTGTAGTGTTATTACTGTAGACCCGATTAGCCTATCACACTTTATTAATTCTTTACTTTTGTGCTGCATTTTGTGTTTTATATTTGGATGTCATCACATGATTTCAATATTCAGACACTGACAACTTGTTATTGGGTTACATCATATAAATGTGTGATATATGCTTGATGAATAACATATTTCTCTCCCAGGCACATTCCCCAAGAATATGACATTAGGTCACCTCTGAATACCTTATTCCCCCTCCGGCGATCCTTCTGATCACCATAAATTTCCCCTCATTTTTTTCTCTTCCGTCCCTTTTCTTCCCTTTCTATAGACACCAGATTTGTCATTTTTTCAAGCACCGTTCAGGCATGACAGAACTGTTCTGATGAAGATCTACAATTTTTCAGTTGATATTTTTCCAGATATGTTCTTTCTCGGGTATTGTTAGGTTATTTTGACCCTACCTGTGCATTTTTATGCATCCACATCAACTGTTTTGAAGCTCCAATGACTTTTCCGGCCACTGTTCACGTTCAGAGTTTTCAACTTACAGACGAAAATGTAATAGTTAAAGACTGAAGAAAAAAAGACAAGAGGAAGAGATTTCTACTCAGTTCATTAGTTTCAACTTTGTAGAAAGATGAAGACAACACCATCTATTTTGATGTTGGTTTTAAATCTTACGACATCACCAGAATCAAATCAAGAAGCAAGATATGGTATGAATGGGTGGAACACATCCGAAATACGATCACAAGAACGAGTTTTAGCCAGAAGATGATGGAATGATTGAGTTACACTCTGAAGGAAGCATCAAAGATACAAGGAAACATAGTAAGAAGGTGGAAGTTTCATCAACATGTCACCAATATTTTCTGCTCAAGAAATTATAACAAGTATGGACATTATATAAGTATCATCAATATGCAAGGTAAAAGGAGGTCGGTTATCATTGTTCCAGAGGGGTCATTCAATACGGGGTGGATGCATATCACATTTAAGATATGAAAGTTCATTAATGAGAAAACCATGAATGTATTTATAGATGCACAAAATTTTACAGAGGATGGCCTACTCTATGCAGAAACAATTAGAAGAAACAAATGGACAATGAGAGGAATGAATTAAGCTAGGGTACAAGTAAAATACGGCATCATCAGCATCACAAAAGGTATTAGTTGAACCCATAACGAGAACCTTTCCGGAAGTGTAGTGGGAAATCTTTCTGAAGAGAGTGTTGATATTCCCCTATCTAAAATTCGTCGGTGGGCTGGAAGCACATGGAACCACATTCACGGCATTAACATCTACGAGATAGGTCAAAATAATTTTCTCTTCGAATTTCCATCGAGAATGAATAATGTTCACATTGTGAAAGGTGAATGGTGGCTAAGAAAACACAAATTCGACCTTCAATGGTGGTCGCCGACAGCGGGCCTTAGACCAGTAGATGAGAAGACTGATCAAGTTTGGATCAGACTACTAGGGCTCCCTATTCAGTTGTGGTCTCAGAACGTCTTCAAAAAAATAGGAGATTATTGTAGGGGATGGATTCAAACCGAGAAAGAAACGGAACTAAGAAATCATCTCAAATGGGCTAGGTTGAAAATTAGGGGAGACAAGAATGCAATCCCAAAATCTGTGGAACTGGATCATGAAGGAATCCTATTCAAGATTCAAATTTGGTGTGAATCGTCGCCGACATTCAAATTCGGCGAAAGTAAAGGAAAGATGGATATGGACCAACGGGTTTTTGAAGGAGCTTTTATAGTTGTGAGAGGGGCTCTAGGTCAGAAGAAGGTATCAAGGCAGGTGTGCTGCTCATATATGACTATTCCAAATCCTAATCTAGGATCACATATGGACATATGTGAGAAGCAGGGACTTGTAAATGATATGAGTCAAAAGAAACAAGTTATTAAAAAGAAGAAAAGTTTGGGCCCAGACTTTATGTCCCAAACTATGGCGGCAAAAGTTAATTACAAAGGGCCATTAAATGAACTCAGAACTAACCCTTTTATAGAAGAGATCGTAGCACTTAAAATTCTCTCTTCTTCATTCAAACCACCAGCAAAGACAAGATTTCAACTCGGAGTAGAGAGAGACGGAAGGTGTAGAAGAAACAAATCACCACCACCAACAAGAACGATGCAGTAGTGAAGGGGCTTTGGCTATATCAACATTGAATAATAGCCAGGAGGCTGAACTAGTATCAGTTGAAGACTTGCAAGATGACGGAGGTGGAGAAAAATAATGGGTTGTAGATGAAGCAACTCCTTTAAATGTACAAACTCTAGGGGAGGAAAAAGACCCTGAATTTGACGCTCATTTGCTGATACATCAGATTATACTAAAGCTCATCAAATAATTTGGTGTGAGTTTTGTAGGATATGAAAGATAAGCCTTGCAACTATTCCTAAAGATTGACAATGTAAAACAAACTAGCAATCAAGAGACAAACATGAAAGTGGCAGCAACCCCAAAAATTAAACGGGCCAAGGAATTAACAAGTTTGGATATTGGCAGCAACTTTAAAAACAATGGTACTAGAAGCAGGGGGAATATCTTACGAATGATGATCAATGAAAGTCAACATCATTACATGGAATATGAGAGGTCTGAATCAAGAAAGAAAGAGAATTTTGATAAGAAGTTTAGTATAAGACTGAAAAGCTGATATTTATTATTTTCAAGACACAAAAATTGAAGGTGAAATCAAGGAGATTGTGAAGGAGCTGTGGGCAAATAGATGGGTAAAATTTACACAATTGGAAGTTAGGGATGTATAGTAATTTTTTGGAATGGTAGGTTCTGGGAAGGTGTAACCAGCAGTGTAGGAGTCTATTCTCTTACTTGTAGTTTCATTGGGAAGACCCGGGACTTTTCTTGGCACATTTCCAGCATATATGCTCCAAATAGTAGGGGGAAAGAGAGGAAGTCTAGGAGGGGGGGGGGGGAGTTAGGAGCTGCTAGAGGGTGTATTTCTGGCCCATGAGTTGTTAGTGGAGACTTCATTATTGTAAGATATCCTTCTGAAACGAAAAATTATAACATATTCACTAGAGCAATACTTGAGTTATCAGATTTGATTGAGTACACGGGCTTGTTGTTTTTATCCTTGTTGGAGGGGAATACACCTGAAAAAAAAGAGATAGGCATGATGTAGCAGCCAGATTGGACAAATTTTTTATAACAAATGAATGAGAGGAGTTTTTCAGAAATATCAAGCAATCAATTATGCACAGAGTGACATTAGATCATAACCATGTTCTTCTACAATGCGGAGATTGGTAACCAAGAAAATTCTATTTCAAGTTTGAAAATTGGGCTCAAGACAGAGGGCTTTAAATATAGACTAAAGAACTGGTAGGAGTTTTTTGTATGTGAAAGAGACCAGGCTTTATTTTGGCTTTCAAACTTAAAGCATTAAAGGGCAAGCTCAGAGAGTGGAGAAAATCAACAATAGAAAATCTGAAATATCAAAAATTAAACATCCTCAACAAACTCTCTGAATTAGAGGAAATTCTTGAGCAAAGGAACCTTAGTGAAGAAGAAATTCAATAGAAAGTTGCTTTGCTAGTGGATTTTGAGGATAATGTTAGGTATGAGAAGGAGGCATGAAGACAAAGGTCTAGGGCTTTATGGTTGAAACACGGTGATAGAAATATAAAGTTCTTCCATTGAACCGCAAATTCCTATAGAAGATACAACAAGATTGATGAGTTGATCATTGAAGGTGAATCAGTGAAGAACCCAGAAGATATCAAAAAGGAAGTTGTCACCTTTTATCAAAATTTATACTCAGAAGCAGAGGAGTGGAGACCTAGAGGCAACATCAGGCAATGCCTCATGATTAATGCTGAAGAAAACTTGACACTACATGGGCAATTTGATAGTCAGGAGATATGGAATAGTGTTCAAGCATGTGCTGGTGATAAAGCACCCGACCTGATGGCTTCTCCATGGCTTTTTTCACTCATTGTTGAGATGTGGTGAGTGGGGATGTTATTGCTGCTATTCAGAATTTTTATGAAAGATATGTCTTTGAGAAGAGCTTTAATGCCACATATGTGGCTTTGATCCCAAAGAAGATGGGAGGAAATGAGCTGACAAAGTTTAAACCTATTAGCATGATAGGTTGTATCTACAAGATTATCTCCAAGCTTCTTACCGAAAGACTTAAAAAGGTTATTGTTAAACTGGTGGATGGGCAACAAATGACATTTCTAAGAGGAAAACCGATCATGGATGCAATTTTAATTGCCAACGAGTGCGTGGATTCAAGACTTAAATGTGATAATCTAGGAATACTTTGCAAATTAGATATTCAGAAGGCTTATGACCATCTAAACTGGATTTTTTTGCTTGAAATTCTAAGACAGATGGGTTTCGATTCTAGATGGACCAAGTTTGCATAAGTTCTGTTAAATTCTCTATCTTGGTTAATGGTTCACCAGTAGGTTTCTTCTCTTCTCAAAGAGGTCTGAGACAGGGTGACCCTTTTTCCCCTTTTTTGTTTATCATTGTAATGGAGGGTCTTACTAATATGTTGAAGACTTCTCAAACAAACAGCTGGATAAAGGGCTTCAATGTTTCTACTAGGTCTGGTGAAAATCTGGAAATTTCACATCTCTAGTATGCAGATGACACTTTGATACTTTGTGATGCGGATATTGAACAATTGAAAATTCTTAGGGTAATATTTATCTTGTTCGAAGCTATTTCTGGGTTACACATCAATTGGAATAAGAGTTTCTTATATCGTATTAATGAGGTAACAAATATCAATAAGTTGGCTGGAATACTTGGAGAAAGAGTTGGTGAGCTTCCCATAATATACTTGGGATTCCACTTGAGTAAAGAGCAAGTCCAAGGAACTATGCAATGGTGTCTTGGAAAAATGTGAAAAGAAGCTGGTAAATTGAAGAGTCAATACCTCTCTCTAGGGGGTAGATTGACCTTAATCAATAGTGTGTTAGATGCTCTGCCAACTTACATGATGTCTATCTTTCCAGTTCCTGTAAGTGTAGTGAAAAAAGGAGGCTCTGCGAAGAAACTTCTTGTGGCAAGGCAACTGTGATTCCAAAAATTTCCATTTGGTTAAATGGGATGCAGTTACTGTCAGCAAGAAGGAAGAGGGCTTGGGAATTAGAAATATAAAAATTCAGAATCACAGCCTCATGATGAAATGGCTATGGAGATTTGTCTTAAATAAGCAGTCCCTGTGGAAAAATGTTATCAATCAGAAATATGGCATGGAGGGAAATTAGATAACAAAGCCAGTAGTCAGCCCCTATGGTGTTAGCGTTTGGAAATCAATCAGGAATCTTTGGTCAAAGTTTAAGAACAACTCTTACTTCAAAGTAAGGGTGGCCAGTGGGCCGGGCTCGGGTCTGGCGGGCCGGGTCTGGCGGGGTCGGGGTCGGGTCTAGCGGGGCCTAGCGGGGTCGGGTCTGGCGGGACCTGCTCCAGTCCCGTCCCGATCCCGATCCCGTCGGTATCGGGGCGGGGCGGGGTCGGGTCGGGCTCGGGGCGGGATACGATCGGGTTTTCCTTTTTTTTTTAAAAAATAACATATGTATTATAAAAAACTCAATAAACAAAACAAGATAGTGTAATAAAAACATCTCAAGGCTGTTTTTGTGCCTCTTATATTATTTAATAGACATATGATTTTTTTGTAATACAAATACAATTGTCTAAAATCTAAATTGCAACTTTGTGGTGTTGTCCAAAAGTTGCAAATTACATAATAAAATTGCAATTAAAAAAATTACATTCTCAAAAAAACCTATTCTAATTGCTTGATGATTTCATGTGGTTCTTCGGTTGGAATTGGTATTTGTTGGTCAAATTGATCCACGTCCCTTCCACTACCTTCGGTTAAGATTTCGTTGTAGTTTTCATCATCTTCTTCGTTGATCTCCGGTTGACCGCACCTTTCTCCGCTCCGCTCGTATCAAATCTCTCGAATAATACCGCAATTTCCAAGTCCGTCTCCGGCCAATGAGTGTCTGTGGTCTCCTATTTGATATCTACCTGCGAAAAAGCGCTTTCGTACGCAGCTTGATGACGCTTGAATGTTCAAAACATCTCGAGCCATCAATGAAAGTGTCGAAAAGGTCTTCTCATTCCCCTCCAAAGATTTCAAAGAAGTCTTCTTGTCCATCTTCATTGATATCTTCTTGATACGGTACAGAACCCTGCAAAACAAAAATATCCAACTCGCTAATTTGGTTAGTAGTAGAGGTACGGCCGCACATTCTATTTCTGAGGCTTTCAATACTAGTCGCAGAAACAACATGTCTTTTGTGAGGTTGTGTTGAAGATGAAAAAGATGGTATGGAAGCCGGTAAGTTACTAGCATTTTCTTGTTGATAAAGTCTATATATATTTTTGCATTGGTGTTCTACGCTAGACACCGCTTCTTCTTTAGTTTGTTCAATAGGTGGTGGGTGATTTAGATTTTTGGGACTTGGAGGTGGTAGTACTTCTATACAATCGTAAATAGTTTCAATTAGTGATTTAGTACCGTCTATTTTAATAGTAGGATTTAATACAGAACCAATAATATAAATAGAGGGAATAGGAATAAAATATTTTTTTATTTTGACAAACATTTTTTTAATAATTTGCCTTATAAGTCGGTTTTTCCATATATTCACTAAGTAATAAAAATATTAGAGTTATATAAAATAACATAGTTGAAATAGTAGGATAATATATACCGGAAAATTCTTTTGTTGCTTGAAAAAATTTCTCTAAAAATACAATAAGTTCGGAAATTTTTACCCAATCACTATCTAAAATCATATCAGCTGGCTTTTAATTATGAGAGCTAAAAAATAAAGTTATAGGTAATTTATAGTCATAAGCAACAAGTAATTGCTCGTATAAAGAATTCCACCTAGTGGATACTTCTTGTGGAATTCTTCTATAAGGTAGTCCACAATCGTGACAAGTTTTTTTATATTCTTTTCTACGTTGTACTTTATTACTTTTAAAAATAAAGTTTATAGCAAATTGTATTTTACTAAGAATGTCTTCAAAAAGTGATAGACCATCCTTTACAATTAAGTTATATATATGGCACGCGCATTTTATATGAAAATGGTCTGGAAAAGATGGAGTTAAACTATTTTTTAACATTGTAATTGCGTAATTGTTATTAGAAGCGTTATCTAATGTAATAGTCATAATTTTATCGGTAATTCCGTAATAATCGCACACTTGATAAATATTTTCTGCAATAAAAGTACCAGAGTGCCTATCATCTATATATCTATACGCTAAAATACGTTTTTGCATAGACCATTTATAATCTATCCAATGACAAGTTATCGTTAAATAATCATGGCCGTTAGTACTACGACCTATATCAGACGTGATAGATACTTTGCCATTAAAATGATATAATGAAAAACGTAAATATTGTTGATATTCATGCGCGAATTTAAATACATCTCTCTTAACAGTTGATATAGGAAAATCGTTAAAAGCAGGATTATATATATCTCTAATGTAATGAATAAAACCGGAGATGAAGGAAATGAAAAAGGCAAACCCTCCACAACAACTAATTTTGATATTGCTTCCCTATCTCTATGTTTATTGTATTTAGAGCCTACAATTCCCCCCGTCATAGGGTTAATTTGACCCTGTACTTGGTCCGGGACAGTACCAGTATGTGAACCTTGTCCCGATGGAGCGGGCGTTTGCGCACCCGATTTTGAAGCCTGGTATTGGGCATACCTAGCTGGATGAGTACTTACTACGTGTCTAATTAAACCCCCCCGTCCCACCGTGACCTTTTCCGCTTTTAAATTTTAAAACATTTTTACTAATTTTACGTATGATTACTTGATTCTCTACGTCCCTATCAAAAAATGTCCATGCATCTGATTTTAATGGTCGTTTTGCTGGACCTCGTCTCATACTAGGGGGAATAAGAGGTATTTCAGTTGAAGGTGCACTAGTGGGTGTGTTGTCATCAACATTAGTGGGTATATCATCTAGATCATCGTCTAAATTAAAGTCTTCTTGAGTTCAGAAAATAGCTCCTTGTCTAAATCTAATGGTATTGTAGGAAAATGTTGAGTATCAACAAAATCATCATGTGTAGGAATAAGATGACTAGAAGAAGTACCCTTGCCCTGGTTGCCCCTACTAGAAGAAGCACCCTTACCTTACCCTTACCCTTACCCTTAAACATACCTTTTAATCCTTCCATTTTAATTATGATAATAAATAATTAAAGACAATAAAATTAAGTGCGCTAAATAAAAATATAAAATAAACAGACAATAATAATTTAATGAAGGAACGAATGTACCAAACGCCGACGTAACGTCGACGTGTAATCGAGAGGTTGAAAATTGAAACTTTGCTCGATGGAAGATCCTCAAGCTAGTTGCCAACTTCACTCCCAATTCCCAAATGAATTAATAAAATTGAATATTTAGCAAACAATGTAGACTTGTAGAGAGATATATTGAGAAATTAGAGAGATTGTAGGAAGATTTGTGAGAAAGATGAAGAGAAAATGAGTTATTTATAGTTGAAAAATTGGGTTAAAGTGTAAATATAATAACTTATGGGTTAAAAATAAATATTAAAGGGTAGGGGGGTTGGGGGAGGGGGCCCCTACAATGGTCGTTGGCCAACGGCCATAATCTAAAATGATCGTTGGTGCAACGACCATTTTTGCAAAGGGGGGAAAAGGGCGGGGTCGGGGTCGGGACGGGCTCGGGGCGGTCTCGGGTCACACGGGCCTGGGGCGGGCTCGGGTCTGGCGGGACGAGACATCGTCCCGTCCCGAGTTTGAGTCCCTCCCCCATTTTTTTATTTTTTTTTAAGCGGGGTCGTGGCGGGACCGGGACGGGGTCGGGCCGTCCCGGCCCACTGGCCAGCCCTACTTCAAAGTAGGAAATGATGAGAGGATTTCTTTCTGGGAAGACAAATGGTTAGGGCAAAGATCATTGAATGAACTATTTCCAGATATTTATAATTTAAATTAACAATAAAATTCAACTGTTGGAGGGTTTGGGACAACTAAGGCTGGAGATTGAGTTACATGAGGTTCCTTAATGACTGGGAGATTGACAGATTAACAAGTTTCTATCACTCTTTGGAAAACTTATGACTTTTGGTTTTTCTTCCTTTACTGGTTTCGATCTTATGGGCTCGTATTTATATCTTTCTTTTTCTATAATATCTTTACCATGAGTCTTTAAAAACGTAATCGCACTAGGTTCCATTAGAATTTACCTTCTTTATTTAGTCTTGTTAATCCTCCTAAAGTATCTATTACATCTTTCGGTAATTTTGGTTTTATTCTGCTTATGTCTACCATTATAGGTATTTTACTTCTTCTCCATGCATCTATTGGTACTATTTCTGGTTTATGTGTAGTAGTCTTTGCTATAGTCGTTTCCTTACTAGTACTGGCTTCTTCACTAGGTTCCTTTTGTTTTCCTTTGCTTTTTTCTTCTAATAACATATTCAATTTTTCTAATATTAATTTAAACGTTGGTATTTCTGACACATTCCATAAGTTAGTTAATTCTTCTCTAATCATTTGTTGGGTTTTATTCTGATTATCTTTTACTTCATCCATTAGTAGTAATATACTTTTCATCTTTTCTTTTAATATTATTTCCTCCCATAACGCATTTATTTTTTCGTTATTATTCATAATCAGGGTTGTTTATTCGTTTCTTCCATCCGTTACCTACGTCTATCCAAATCTTACTAAACTTTTCGCATTGTTTTTCCAACTGTTCTATGTCTTTTTCTAATTTCATTTCTTTGGCGCTGTACTTTAGGTATTTTAGCTGGCTGAATATTTCTCCTGATAAGGCCGTTTTTATAGTCTTTAACTTCTGTTTCTTCTTTATTATTTTTAACTGTATGTTCATATTTTATTGATAAATCTGGTTTTACCTTGATCATTAATTTCTATTCCGTTATTGTTTATCTTATAACTAATCATAGATAAAAAATCACTTCCTAATAATAATTCATTTAAGCTATCATATTCTATTACTCCAATATTAATCTTATATTCTAAGTCTTGGATCTTAAATCTTAAATTTACACTTTTAGTGATTATTATTTCTCTTTCATTTTCTGGGTAATTATAAGTCTGTGGTTCTATAATACTGCACTCGTTTTCATTAATCTTGTTTATATGTATAAAACTTTTAATTGCTCCAGTATTTATCTCTGCTATACCATCCATGGTAATCATATCTTTGAATATTATGACTTTGATTTTTAATCTGTTACTTTCTATATTTATTAAGTCTATAGTTCTAGGTTCTATTCTTGGTAAACTAGGTAATGATTCTCTGGTTATACTCAGTCTTGATCCTTCTACTCTTGGAATTAATCTTTTCGAAGGTGTTAATGTTCTGGTTTTAAAATCCATGAATATTTCCTCTGGTATGGTAATCCTAGAATTTTCCTTATGCTCTATTTGCTCAAGTATTTCTTTATACATTCTTGGTACTATTATATTCATTTCATGTTGTTTTCTTATATGATGGTTTCCTGTTAAGGTGTATATCATTTTAGTTTCTATACTCATTACTTTGCTTCCTGGTGGCATTTCTATTCCATCTAATTTATAATATAACGTTAAAGCTAAATCTTTATGTTCGTCTTTTAGCGATACACTAAAGTCTGGTTGTATAGTAAATTTTAACTTCTGATATATTAAATTTCCTTTAATTACTGATATTAATGCATCTTGCAAATTTCCTAGTATTCGTCATCTAATACATATATCTGTATGGGTGTATCAATATTCTTTTGAAAGTATGCTTTTATTGTAAACTCTACTCCTCCAAAGTAAATATTTCTATATTTCTTTGCTTCTTTAGTCGATAGTTTGGCTAATTCTCTTTTTATTACTTCATCACTTATCAAATTAATCTTGGTTTTTCCATTTGTACTCGTTGTATCAATTATATTTTCATGTTTATGGGCGATATATCTTATCTCCTTATTTCTCTCAAACCATTTTGTTTTAAATATCTTTTTTACTGATACTTCATCTCTTTCTTCTTGAATCTTTTGGTATGTATCTGGTTTAAAACTCAATGTTTGACTGGTTCCTCCTTCATAAGTATTCAGTTGATAATAAAGGTCTTTAGGTTCTAATTCACTCTGTTTTTCTTTATCCATATTTTAACAAATCAATATATCTATATTGTTCGTGTATAATTTCTTTTAGTTCTCTAATTTCATTTTCGCTGCTTATCTCTTTCGCTAAGTTCTGCTCTCTTATCTTTTCGATTTCTTCATCTTTCTGCCTAATTCTTTCTTCTCTTAGGGCTGATAAATTTTTTAACAGAGTTATCTTTTCTTCCTGTGTATTCATTGTTATATGTTGTTCCTGTCTTCTATAATTTTTATTCCTATTCTACAACTTATAATATGTTGGTTTATATCCCTATTATATGTAAGCGGTTTTTCTGCTATTCTTTCTAACTGTACTTTTTGTGCTTGATGTTGTGTTAATCTACTTTCATCCATAATGTTCTATTTCGATTTTCAAATCTGATTTTATACTATCTATAAACGCATTTATCTGGTTTATTTCGGTATTCTGTTCTGCTAATCTTTCATATAAGTATAGGTTCTTATCTATTATTCCTTCGAGTAAGTATAGCTGATTGTCAGTAAATCCAATCTCAGAATTTCTTATTTCAGATATCATTTTATTCTGGGCATCTATTCTTATTTCTATATCATTTCTATTTATGACTAATCGTCTCATTATCTTTCTATGTATCCATAAAATCTGATTTAACATTCTAACTTGTCTAAACGATGGATGTTTTTTCATTTTTTCAAACTTGTTCTAATTACAAGCTCTGATACCAATTTCTGATCGGGCTGATTTGCGGACCTTTTCTGCATCTATATACCCCTAGAGGCTAGAACATAGATGGTAATCTGTTTAATCAAACTTTTTTCAGAGTTAATCATATAATAAGCATGTAATCGGGTAGGTAATCTTAAGTGTATTCTTAAGTTCATCATCATCTTTTTATAATCAAGTCTATAATCCTCTATCAAACATTCAAACATCAACAGTATAATCTCTATCAACGTCGGAACAGTATAATCATAATCTAATAATCAACGTCTAAGCAAATAACAACAAGATAATATACTTATCAAAATCATAATTAGAAACACATAGTTTAAGCACATACCTTTCAAAGAGATAATCGGATCACCAAAGTAGTCTCTACCCTCCTATGGCCTCGTATTTCCCCTTTGCCTTCCGCCGTGGGTACTCTTTCGCCTGGGAGCCTGGGAGCCAGTTATGGGTATCCTCTGATCGTCTTCCTGCCGGTGTTGTACTTCTACCAATATGGTTCTAATCATAAGTTTTCAAAGTATCTAATCTATGTCTTTATGATACTCTTGGTTGATATAAGATTAATCTTAAGGTGTTCTTGGATGATATTCGATTAATCTTATGATGTTCTTGGATGACCTTTGGATTATAGACTAAAGGGTGCTTTATCTAAACATAGAGAGAATTTGTGTAAAGATTGTATTTCAGAATTTTTCGAATGATCCTTCGTCTTTACAAGAGGCTCCTTATATAGATAACCTCGGCTAGTCACTATTCATCGCTTTTTTAAAGTAAACAGTATTACTTTTCAAAAGTCGTAAAGTGAACAGTAATCAAATAGTAATCAGACAAAATACTTTTCAAAAAGTCATAAAGGCTACAGTGTGTACAGTGCCTTGTCTGCTACTTTCCGTAAAGTTGTTTTGTCGTCTTCTCTTCTGCTTTCCAAAAAGTCGTAAAGGTAATAGTTCCTTGTCCGCTGCTTTTCGTAAAGCTGTTGTCTTTATTTTGGCAGTTGTCCATCCAGAGTGGCTGCTGTCATATTCTTGTCGGGCGGCTTTCCTGTGTAATAGTTTCCAGCTGTCCGGTTGATTTTTGTTTAGTCCATGGTGACTGAATAATCATGTTTTGGGCCGTAAGGCCATAATCTGATTTTGGGCACTAAGGCCTCTTTTGTTTGGGCTTTCTGTAGTTTAAACTACATTGGGACGTATTCTTTTGGGTCAGTAAGACCTTTTTTCCGTATTATCGGTTTTTGGGCTTTACCATAGTTTAAACTATGTTGGGCCATATTCTTTTGGGTCAGTTATGACCTCTTTTCTGTGTTACCAGTAATTAGTCTGTTTGGGCCGTTAGGCCGTAATCCTTTTGGGTCCGTAGGACCACTTTTATGGGTTATATAGTAAACTACATTCCCTAATTGATATGCTGTTGGGCTTTATCGTAGTATAAAACACTACGTTGGGCCATAATCTATTGGGTCGCTATGGACCTCTTTTGCTGGATCACCAGTATTATAATCTTTTGGGCTGTGAAGCCATAATCTTTCCAGGCCATAAGGCCTCTTTCGCAAAGGTTTACATTGTACCTGCAGAAATAATCAGTTTTCCCTCCTTATTCAAAAGGATCAGGATGTAATCAAAATGTATTTTGATTCCTTTCATATTAATCACCTAGTAATGTGATGAGTGGTCTTTTAGTAGCCAATCAACAACTTGTATACTGGTTTCCTTTCCATTTATTAGATATTTAATATAATCAATAGTCCCAAATGCTAGTCATCTTATTCACTATTACTTGTCGACAATTGTATTGCCTTGATTGTCTAGTAATCCAGATGGCTTCATTTCGTTGTAATAGAGTAACTCTTTCCGGGCTAGCCTTAGTTTTTCACAAAGGATATTCCGTTCAATGATATATTGCAACCTGTCTCTATTCAGTTCTCTGATTTGGTTGAATGAAGGATAAGTTTTCATACTGATCTTTCACTGCTGCTAATCTTGAGATGTTTCCTTAGCTTGCTGTTGCATAAAACATCATGGTTAATCATGAACATAATATAATCTTGAGATATTTCCTCAGCTTGCTGCTGCATAAAATATCGTAGTTAATTAGATAATCTTTGTTAGTCTTAGTTATTATGGTGATACCTGCTAAGAAAATCAGCTAAAACATTTTTAGTTCCAGATATATTCTTAACAATAAAATCATAACAACAAAAGAATGATTGCCATTTTCTCCTTTTATTCAGTTCTGGTAATGGATCTATTCTGTTTGTGATAAACGCTTTCACCTGAGTATTATCAGTTCTAACAATAAACTTTACTGGTAGTAAATGGTAATGAAATCTTTTAATTCCAAATTTTACTGCCAATAATTCTTTTTCATTTATGTGATAATTCTTTTCATTTGGTTTCCATGTTCCTCCTCCGTATCCACAAATTAATATCTTTTCTTTATCAACATCTTCTTTATCATATGCTATTAGAACGGCTCCCCATCCTATGTCACTAGCATCTGTAAAGAGTTCTAATTGGTCTTGATCAGTTGGTACTCTGTGTTTTGGTAATGATTTTACCTTCTCCTTAATCTTGTTGATCGCCTGGGTGTGCTCTTCTTTCCATTCAAAGGTCACATCCTTTTTAATCAAATCCTGCAGCGTGGCTTTCTCAAATATGGTAGATCCTTTATATGATCTCACATAATTGATTACTCCAAGAAATTGTTTGTACTTCTCTTTTGTTCTCTAATCGTTCTTTGAAATTTTTAATCTTTGTTACCACATGTTCCTGTAATTGTATTCCCTCGCTATCCACAATATAGCCTAGGAATTCAATAGTATTCTTGAATACTTCTGATTTCTTTTCTGATAAAAGTATTCCATGTTGGTTAATCGTTTCAATGAATTGCTCAATATGTTTGATATGATCTTCTAAGCGTCACGCCGTAAACTAATATATCATCAACATATATGATACAAAAGTCTGCAAGCTTTCTAAACACTTGATCCATTCTTCTTTGAAATATTTGCGGTGCATTCTTTAGTCCCATTGGTAGTACATTCCATTCATAGTGTCCTTGAGGAGCACTGAATGCCGTTAAAGGTTTAGATTCATTAGTCAATTTAATCTGCCAAAATCCACTTTTACAGTCGAATTTGCTGAACCATTTTTTATTTCCTAATCTGTTAATGAGATTTCTTTTATAGGGTAGAAAGTATCCATCAAAAATAGTCTTTTTATTCAATTCTCGATAATCAATTACTAATCTGGCTTTTCCTCGCTTTAGCTCATTGTATTTTCTTACCAAAAAGGCTGGGCTACTATGAGGACTCTTACTCTCTTTTATTACCTTCATTTCTAATAGTTCTTTAATCTGGATTTCAAATTCTTTTTGATCCGTTGGGCTATACCTTATGGGTTTTGTTCTTACTAAATCACTTGAGTCTATTAATTTTATTTCTCCATATATCTTTTCCTTTTCCCAAAGTTGCATCGGATTTTCTCCAAAGTTGCTTTTTAACATTCCTAAATACTTCTCTTTTAAAAGCTCTAAATTATTCTGGCGTTCCATTTTAATCGTACATAATCTAATGGTGTTGACTGGTAATATTCTTTTTAGTATAATCCATGTATTACAGGGGGATTGTAGACAAAATGTATTCTTATTAATCACTTGAGTTTTAAAATGATCTAGGAAGTTGTTTCCTAGTAAAACTTGTTGTTTCATATTGTCTAGTTGGTATACGATTGGTATTTTGAAAATAATTTTTCCTAATATAATTCTCATATTTTCTGCAATTATATCTAATTCTTTAGATTGCTCATTAAATCCTGATACCTTAGCTCTATGGATTCTAGATCTTTTCCATCTATGTGATTCTAATACATCTTTCCTAGCTAAGCATATGTCTGCTCCGCTATCAATGAATATCTTTTGCTTAAGCTTTTTATTCGGTTTATATTCTATATGGGCTTCTATATGTATTGCTACCATTTAGTCAGGTTCATCTAATCTCCTGTTGAGTTCTTCATCTTGTTCGTATTCTTGTATTTCCTGTCTAATCTCTTCATTTCGCATAGCTTCTTCGATTAATCTAGCTATTTCTATTTGTTTCCAATGTATTTTATTCATTTCTTCTCTAATCTTTGCTAATCTCTCGGGTAATCTTTTTGTACCTATCATTATAGTACATACTTCCAGTTTCATTAACTGCTGAAGTTACAATTAGTTTGCGTCGAGTATATTCTTCGCATTGTATCCAGTATTCTCTTTCTCTCATCAGCTCTCTTTTCTGTCTTTCTAGCGTATTCATTTTATTCAGAGCTATCTTTCTGATCGTTGGTTGATATAACTTACTTTTTCTGTTTCTGATTCTTCATCTGTTTCACTAATATAAAAGTCTTCATAATCATACCATTTATTATTATCTTCTTTAATCTGTTGTAAACTCATTATAAACTGTTCTGTATTTATGTATTTTACTCCTTCTTTCTTTAGCTTTGGGCACTTATTTGCATAGTGTCCTTTCTCATTGCAATTCCAACATTTGCATTCTTTAACTTTTTCTTCTTTAGTCTTAGATTTATCTGCTTCTATAGGGTTAACATTTCTTCGTCTTCTAAATTTTCTTTTATATCTAAATTTGTTTCTCGTATCTTGATTATTTTTATATCTTCTAAATCTCTTTTTCTTATAGGATTTATAATAAGGTCGCTTCTTATATTTTTTATATTTTTTATCTCTGTAGTCTCTTTCATACTTATCCTTGTATTTTCTATGTCTTTTATGCTTCCTATACTTCTTTTCCTTTCTATTATCATCGCATCCAAATATTAATCTTCGTTCAGTGAATCCACATATTTCTCTTAATCCTATCTTTTTATCTTTTTTAATCTTTTGCTGTAATCGATATTCTTCGCATTTTCTCATTAGATATGCTCTTAATACACGTATTCTTTCTCCTAGGGTATTTTCCTTAGGTTCTAATTGTACGTATTCTTTTGATATCTCAATATTGTACGGTACAGGCAAATGATCATAATATAACTGTTGATAAATTACTCCTTCTTCTGGTAGGAATCTAGCTTCGTAAAAGAATTTACTAAAGCTAATCGTATATTCTGGTAGTTTGTTTATCTTACAACATTTCATATTATTCAAGTTCATAATGATTTCTGTTTTTCTTTCTGCTAATACATTTTCTCTGGCTACTAACCATTTTTCTCCTAAAAATTCTCTTTTTAATAACAGATCAAATATCATCAACATTGATTTCCAATCTGTTGCATAACTTAATACTTCTCCTCTCAGTTGATATGCAATTGATTCTATCCAGTATGCTGCTTTTCCAATTAAAGTTTTTGATATTAAATCGTACATGTAATCTAGGTTTTCTGTCTGCGTACTGTTCATTAACGCAATATACATTCCTAAGTTCCAATCTGTTATTCTTCTTCCTACTTCTTGTTCATCATAAACATTATCTAAATCTAGAAAATATCCATTATAATTTACTCCTTGGGTCATTGATCCTACAAATTCTTTAAATTCAGCTTGTTGTCCTATGCGTATTCTGGTAAATGTTCGATCGGGCTGATCTGCGGACCTTTTCTGCATCTATATACCCCTAGAGGCTAGAACATAGATGGTAATCTGTTTAATCAAACTTTTTTCAGAGTTAATCATATAATAAGCATGTAATCGGGTAGGTAATCTTAAGTGTATTCTTAAGTTCATCATCATCTTTTTATAATCAAGTCTATAATCCTCTATCAAACATTCAAACATCAACAGTATAATCTCTATCAACGACGGAACAGTATAATCATAATCTAATAATCAACGTCTAAGCAGCATAACAACAAGATAATATACTTATCAAAATCATAATTAGAAACACATAGTTTAAGCACATACCTTTCAGCAGATAATCAGATCACCAAAGTAGTCTCTACCCTCCTATGGCCTGTATTTCCCCTTTGCCTTCCGCCGTGGGTACTCTTTCGCCTGGGAGCCTGGGAGCCAGTTATGGGTATCCTCTGATCGTCTTCCTGCCGGTGTTGTACTTCTACCAATATGGTTCTAATCATAAGTTTTCAAAGTATCTAATCTATGTCTTTATGATACTCTTGGTTGATATAAGATTAATCTTAAGGTGTTCTTGGATGATATTCGATTAATCTTATGATGTTCTTGGATGACCTTTGGATTATAGACTAAAGGGTGCTTTATCTAAACATAGAGAGAATTTGTGTAAAGATTGTATCGGGACTCAAGCAATAGACAAGGTACTTACACTGTTAAAAGAGCTTACAGATAATACAATGTCTCAAACAATCAGATTGACTATTGGCCTTGGAAACTAATTTGGAAGGCCAAAATCCCATATAAAGTAGCATGCTATACTTGGCTACTAGCTAGAAATGTTGTGCTAACTAAGGATAATTTAGCAAAAAGGAATATACATCTGTGTTCAACATGCTTTCTATGTGGAAATGAGGCAGAGACAATTAATCATCTTTTTTTACATAGCAAAACCACAAGCCACTTATGGAGGATCTTCATAAACCTGAAAGGACTTTTGTGGGTAATGTCTGGAAGTATTCTGAAGACATTAGAGAACTGGAACAGTTACAGTAGTCTAGCTACAAAGAATGAAAGATGGAAAATTGGCCTTGCTTGTATTTGGTGGACAATGTGAAAGGAAAGGAATCGAACATGCTTTGACAACAAATGCAGCTCCATCCAGAACATGAAGATGAAGTGCTTAGTTTTGTTTTATTATTGGTGTAAACATGAATATATGGAAGATCATGAATCCTTTGTAGATGTTATAGGAACCTTGTGAACCAAAGGAACATGATACTGATCTATAACCTTTTGTAATTACTCTGGACTACATTAAGTTGGTGCAGTATTTTTTGGAGAAATATAATAGTTGTTACCTTCTAAAAAAACTTGTTATTGGGTTGTTCAGTTTCATGAATGAAGTTTTTTTTGTTTCTTACCAATCCCATTGCTAGTTACTTTCTCGCTGTGCTAGTGTTCGTGGAGGGACAATGGAGTAATTTCTCATTTTATTTCCCAAAATACAAAACCAAAGCTAAACCAGACCATGTTGTTTTTAGTATAACCCCACATAAAAATGAGGGAACTAATGACAATCTTAGGTTTTTATATCTCATGTTTGCTATGTGGGGTCGAAACCCATTGCTACGGTGAGTCAGTGAAACTTTATATAGGAGAATGACATGGGTAATCATGAATGCGCTATCTTACAAAATATTTTGACTCATTGAACGGGATACCATTCTGATGCGAGTGTACAACCGTAGAAGATATCCTTAGAGTACTTACTCATGAGTTGATAGATCAGGTGGTGCCAAACGTGCTATGGTGACAAGACATAAAAACCATGAACTTAGGGTTCTCCATGTGGTAAAAGGTGAGCTAATTTACAACTAAGGATGTGACCTAGTGATCAATGAAGTGGTACGAATCTTGTAGACTAGGGTTTAAATCCTAATAGAGACAAAAAAAATACTACTCCCTGTTTTCAATTTATGTGAGCCTTTTTTATTAGGCACGGAGTGTAAGAAAAAAATAAAGACTTTTAAAACTTGTAGTCTTAAACACGCCTTAACATTTGGGTGGCTATAAAAGCTTACCATTAAGGGTAAAATGAGAAGTTTATGTTAATTTGTTTTTCAAATTTAGAAGTGTGATCATTCTTTTTGAAACTGACGGAAAAGGAAATAGGGTCACATAAATTGGAATGAACAATTGAAAAGCCTCCAATCAATGTGCGATCCAAGAAAGTATTGTGCTTAAGATGTCCGATCTTTGCATATCTTCATATATTGGCAAGATGTAGATAGAACACTCTAATAACAAAGTTAGATATAGGCATCAGGTGTTTACTTCTTCAATAAAAATGTAAAGAATGGATCTTGGGCCTAACTCAACCTCAAAAGCTAGTTTGTTGGGTAAGGATTGTCCAAGTCCATATAAATAGTCCATATTCCCATTCCATATCCGATATGAGACTCTTAACACTCCCCGCACGCCCAGACCTTGTTAACTGAAACGTACATAATATAATTTGGGGGCCCAACATCGATGAACAAATAATTGGAATGAGTCTGACTCTGATACCATGTAAAGAATGGATCTTGGGCCTAATTCAACCCCAAAAGTTAGCTTGTATGGTGAGGATTGTCCAAGTCCTTATAAAGAGTCCATGTTCTCATCCCATATCCGACGTGAGACTCTTAACAAAAAATACTCTTCTAACATATGTGTAAAAAAGTTACAAACTTAATTAAGAAATAGTCAACACGCAAAATGTCAACAACTGATAAGGCGACTCGTTTATAACAATTGATGCATAGGAATACGCAAAAATCAAATTAAAGAATTAAATGACTTTAATTGGAAAGTTTAAGGAAAATAACTATTTTTCAGTTAGGGGAGGTACATGGCCTATGCTGAGGGATGGTTAGGGGGGAAGGAGAGAAATGGGTAAGAGGTAAAATCAGAGATCCCTTATTCTGATTGCTTTGATTTCCATTTCCTTATCATTTTGATATCAACTTGGTTCAAATTCCTCGTGGTTTGCATACGTCTCTCAGTATTTGAACTTGTCAACTATAAGTGAAAGATATCCGTTATACACGGTTTGATCGTGTATATCACATGAGTATGTTTTGTATATATTTTACCATATTTAATAGAGTTCTTATACATGTAGAATTATAGTAGTAGTCTTGTATTAAGAAAATTTTATAGTCTTGTATTAGGAAAATGTAGATTTAATTTCCTTAATTAAATATTGTATATCATGTATATATATACTTTTTCATTAATGAAAATAATTAAGGGATTATTCTCTTTCATGGTATCAGAAGACTAGGGCAAATTTTCCTTCTCCAAATCCTTTCTTCCGCCTCCCTTCCTCTCGGATTACCCCTCGGCCACCGGCCGACCGACTCCTCTTGTTCTTTTTCAATTTTTTTTTCTTCAAAATCCTAATTCTCCTCTTGTTCTTTCAATCATGTCTACCACAAATAACACGTTTCATCTTGCCCTTGCAGTCTCCAACATCAAGAACACCATCCCTATCATTCTTGAGATAGAAAATATCCAATACGCAATGTGGACAGAACTATTTAAAGTTCACGCACGATCTAATCGAGTCCTTCATCAAATCATCCCCAGCAACAGGCAATGAGAAGGTGCCTACCACCGATGATGAAATAGAGTTGTGGGCAACTCTTGATGCTACGGTACTCCAGTGGATTTATTCCACTATCTTTACGGACCTCTTGCGGACTATTATTGAACCCGATGCCACAACAATTGACACTTGGAATAGGTTGTGTGATATATTCCAGGATAACAAAAATTTTGGTGCCGTGACCCTTGAGCAGGAATTCTCCCACATCAACATGGGGGATTTTCCGAATGTCTCAGCTTATTATAATAGGCTCAAGGAGTTATCGGATCAACTCAAGAACGTTGACGCTCCCATCACGAATGTTCGTCTTGTTATTCAGATGGTTGCAGGACTATCTGAGGCTTATAATGGCATTGGAACTCTTCTTCGTCAAAGCAATCCTCTCCCGCCGTTCTACCAAACACGTTTCATGCTCACCTTAGAAGAAGTTGGGTTGGCTAAAATGCAGCAACCGGAGCCAATTCTGCCATGATGGTAGCCACGTCCGATGACCCTCACTCATTTTTGAATAATTCTAGCCAAAACCGAAACAATGGTGGCGGAAAAAAGGGCCAAAATCGGAAAAATGGTGGCCGCCGCGGTGATGGCAATGGCAGTGGCAGTAGCAGGGGTGGCAGTGGCGAAGGACGTGGTGGCGGTGGCCAGTCGACTGGGCCTCTACACCACTGACCGCAGCCTTGGGCCAGTGCACAGTGGCCGTGGGGCGGGCCGGTGCACGGTGGGGGGGGGGCCGGTGGCCCAGTGGGCCACGCCACAGTTTCCAAGAAATTGGGCTAGGCCCAATACTGCCCAGCAGTTCCAGGCGACCCAGCAATCACATACTGGGCCTTAGAAGCAGGCTGGCCTACTTGGGCCTCGACCTTAGCAGGCCTTCATTGCTGCGAGCCCAGTATCGATTCCGACTCCCACGGATAGTGAGGCAGCGATGCATACACTTGGATTAAATCTCTCGGACGCAGATTGGTATATGGACACCGGGGCCACCTCTCATATGATGTCCGCGCCATGTAATCTCTCGTTTATTTCAATTTGAGCAAAAATCATGGCATAAATGTTGATAATGGTCATTCAATTCCAATTCATGGTTATGGTCACACAAACTTAACTCCCCCGAACCCACCTTTAGTCTTGAAAAATGTCCTACATGCTCCTCACTTAATTAAAAATTTAGTGTATGTTAACAAATTTACAACTGATAATTGGGTTTCTGTTGACTTTGACATTTTTGGATTTTCTGTGATGGATTTCACGACGGGGATACCTCTAATGAGATGTAATAGTCTGAGAGAGATTTATCCAATCACCACCACCACTTCCACTAATCAAGCCACACCGTCCACATTTGCCGCTCTAGCTCATTCCTTGTGGCATGCGCGTTTGGCCATCCGGGGGCATATGTTCTTTCCTCTCTTAAAAATGATAATTTTATTGAATGTAATAGTACACGTAGTACTAATATTTGTCCTTCTTGTCCGCTTGGGAAACATGTTAAATTACCATTTGTAGCCTCCAATTCTAGTACTTTGTTGCCATTTGATATTATTCATAGTGATTTGTAGACATCTCCCATTTTGAGTTCTTTGAGCCACCGTTATTATGTGTTATTTTTGGATGATTATTCTAATTTTTTGTGAACCTTTTCTTTATCTAAAATGTCTCAAGTTTTTTTCACATTCCTAACGTTTAGAGCATTCATCCGTACCCAATTTGAATGAGAAATTAAAAATATTCAATGTGATAATGGAAGGAAATTTGATAATGGGTCATTTAGGAAATTTTGTAACACTAATGACATATCTTTTCAGTTTTCTTATCCTCGCAAAATGGGAAAGTCGAAAGAAAAATTCGACCATTAATAATATTGTTCGAACTTTACTAGCCCATGCTTCATTACCACCTTCTTTTTGGCATCATGCATTACAAATGACTACTTACCTCCTTAACATACTCCCTAGCAAAGGATTAACATATCAATCTCCACTAAAAATTCTTTATCGTAAAGATCCTTCGTACTCTCATCTTAAGGTGTTTGAGTGTTTGTGCTATCCACTTTTCCTGTCCACTACAATTAACAAACTTCAAGCCCGTTCTACTGTTGCTTGTGTATTTTTGGGTTATCCGTCTAATCATCGTGGTTACAAATATTTTAATTTATCCTCTAATAACATCATAATTAGTCGTCATGTCATTTTTGATGAAACCTAATTTTCGTTTGATAAATTGTATAATTTTGTGTCTAGTTATTATAATTTTTTGGATGATGGGCTCTCACCGTATATCATCCACCAGTGGGCCCAGTATTTTCGTGACCCAATTCTGCCAACAGGCCCACTGCCTGATGGCCCGAATACTCCCTGCCTAATACCTGTTTCTCAGCCAGCAGGCGCACTGTCTGCTGGCCAGTCCTGAGACGACCCGACACCATCCCAAGTCTAGTCCACTTCTATTCAGAGTTAGGGGCCCGTTACTCGTAGCCAATGGGTATTTTAAAACTGAAACAACATTTTAATCTCAATTTTAATGTCACTAAATCACCCCTACCACATAACCCAGTGTTTGCCCTTCATGACCCAGATAGGAAAATGGCCATGGATGATGAATATAATGCTCTTATTGAAAATCAGATGTGGGAGTTTGTGCCCCGTCCACCTGGTGTCAATGTTATTCGTTCTATGTAAATTTTTACTCATAAGAAAAAATGTGACGGTTGTTTTGAGAGGCATAAGGCACGTCTTGTAGGTGATGACAAAACTCAACAGATTGGTGTGGATTGTGGAGAGACATTTAGTCCGGTGGTCAAACCGATAATAATTCGCACTGTTCTCACTCTGGCTCTCTCGAAAGCATGGCACATTCATTAGCTGGATGTGAAAAATGCTTTCTTACACGGTGATCTCAAGGAAACAGTACACATGCATCAACCCTTGAGTTTCAGGGACCCCGATCATCCTAACCATATCTGTTTGCTGAATAAGTCTTTATATGGGCTTGTTATAAAAGGTTTGCAGATTATGTGTCGACTATTGGGTTTTCTCACAATTGGTCTGATCATTATCATCTATCGTCGTGGTACTTCTTTGGCATACATTCTATTATATGTGGATGATATTATATTGACTGCCTTTTCTGATAAACTGTGCAAGTCTATCATGTCTCTTCTCAGTTCAAAATTTTCTATGAAAGACTTGGGGCCTTTGAGTTATTTTTTTGGTATAGTTGTAACTCGTCATGCATATGGTTTATTTTTATCCCAGATGAAGTATGCAACTGAGATTATTGAGAGAGCTGACGTGTCATCCTATAAGTCCTCTCCTACTCCGGTTGATAGCAAACCGAAACTGAGTGCTAATTCTAGCACACCTTACGAGGATCCCTCATACTTTTGTAGTCTTGCAGGGACTCTTCAGTATCTTACTTTTACAAGGCCCGATATTACTTATGTAGTGCAACAGGTGTGCTTATTTATGCATGATCCGAGAGACGAGCATATGCATGCTCTTAAACGCATTGTGCGTTACATTCATGACACTCTTGATTATGGTCTATACTTATATCCATCCTCAGTATCTACTCCCATGTCTTATAAAAATGCTGATTGGGGTGGATGTCTAGATACCAGACGTTCGATATCTGGTTATTGTATGTTTCTTGGTGATAACTTAGTCTCTTGGTTGGCTAAATGCCATGCTGCTTTATCGCGATCCAGTGCGGAGGCCGAATATCGAGGGGTAGCCAATATTGTGTCTGAGTCATGTTGGCTACGTAATCTCTAGCATTTCAACACTCCCTTCATGGTACCAAATTGTTGACATCTTTACTAAGGGTCTTCCCTTGGTTCTGTTTGAAGATTTTAGGAACAGTCTCAGCATACGAAAATCGTCTTCTATGACTGCAGGAGTGTGAAAGATATTTGTTATACACAGTTTGACCGTGTATATCACATGAGTATGTTTTGTATATATTTTACCATAATTAGTAGAGTTCTTGTACATGTATAATTATGGTAGTAGTCTTATATTAGAAAAAGCTTATAGTCTTATATTAGAAAAATGTAAATTTAATTTCTTTAATTAAATATTATATATCATGTATATATACATTTTCATTAATGAAAATAATCAAAGGAAAAGTATCAACTCTCATGCACCTAAATAAGTGCCAACTCTCATGCACCTAAATAGGTAAAACTGTTTAAGATCTGATCCGAAGCTTAACTGTTTGGGCTTATTGTTGCAGTCTTGCCGTGTCCTTTGATACAATTTCTTCCGATTGCTTTGGTTTGACAAGACGAACATTCCATTTGAATATTTTATCCTATTTTTGCTTTCAATTTCATGGCTATGTTTGTCACTGGAAAGAGGCGAGATATTGTTCTTCTAACACGTCTCAAAAGGATTTTCATCGCAGGAAAATATATTTAAGACGGTGTCACTTATCATGACGAAATCTTGTTGGATTTTCTTTCTTTCTTATTTTTTAATTGAGAAGTTATAATATATGAAAAAAAAAAAAAGGTAAGGTTGTAATATATTTAGTATTGTATTACCATAATAATCAGCCCATCCGAGGGTCAATCTGTGAGCATAGCCGAGACATAATATACACAATATACACATGTATATTGTGTATATTTAACAGTTTTATCTCCTTGTAAACGAGATGTGCAAAAGCTAAAAGCAGATTCAGAAGTATTGTGTTGACAACAGTAACTCTTCCCATAACTCTATCCACTTTTATAGGAGGAGCAATTTTTCTCTACTCTTCAATTCTTCTAAAATTTTCTTATTTTTAAAAAAGGCAGGATGGAACTCGTAATATGTTGAAAAGCTTCCAGATATTTGAAAAGTTACAAATGGAAAATTTTCAGTTCTCAATTTAATAGGGAGGGAATGTTAATTTGTAAAACCAAATATATATAATTGAGAGCTGTCAGATTCAATCAAATTAGTTGGATTGTTTCATTACTTTCATACTTGAATTTCAATATGAAATCTGACTAGATAATCAATTATGACAGATTAGAAAGTATTGTGGAAAAAGTGAAGCATACTATAATGAGGGAGTGTTGAAATGCTGGAAAATAACTAACCAAATAATCTATTGGTTTTGTTGGCTTGAACCCCTTATTGGCCTTGCTTAGTTTAATGTTATACCACTTTGTATCTCTTTCTAACTGTTTATATAAGTTTGTATCCTACCTTTATTAAATTTAATTAATACCTAGTAATATCCATTTTATATCTCGTTTAACACTTATGTTCTACTCTGGCCATACTTGGCAAAATGTTCTCAATATTTTTATGCATTGTCTCACCAAAGTTATTCCTAAATGTTGATTGATTTTGTTATTAAAATAAATTGAAATACTAGAAGCTAAATTTATTAATTAAAGATAGTAATAAGAAATGGTAAGTATAAAATATTTGGGGTAACTTAAAAATTTCTGATATGAACTAACCCAAAATATTTATGAATATAGTTCTTTTACATGATATGCTAAGAAAAGAAATTAAACAACTTAACAAAAATTCAAGGTTGTCAATGACCTGATCATTGAATAATCAGTATTTGAAAATTAATTTTTTCCTTTTCTTTTGTTACCAAAGTTGGTTTAGATTTATCATTTATCAGAAAATAATAAGGGAAAAGTGATATTTTTGACAAATGTGAAGATAAAAGTTTGGGTGGTTTTCTAAAATGAAAGAGCAGGTATCATGAAGATTTTTACAACTAGTTAGTCTTATCTGGGAATTGCTAACCATAAATGATTAACAAATGAAAGCAGTTTCAGTGGGTTCTCTGTTCCCTGAATTTTATTTCTGCTGTTACTTTCTTTTTTTTAGTAGCAAAACAGAAGCACATAACCAATATACCACTTGCATTCTGGCAGATTCCTGCACAGCAATAATACAGTTATTATTTATCACAAAATAAAAAGATAATACTGTTTCTGTCTTTGAACCAGGAAACAGGAAAAAGGTTCTATCCAATGGCCTTTAAAAAGTCAAATATTCCTTTATACATGATGCTAATTTTTGTTTGATTTTAGTTGTTACATTTTCAAAAAAAAATTGTTTGATTTTGCTTATCACAGTGCTGTTCTTTTTTTGCAGGTGGTCTGGAATTCTTTGCAGAGCTTCTGCGACGATTTCCCAATAACATACATATTCTGCTTGAAATGGCTAAGGTGCATAATATGATTTTTTTAAAATATGCAGCATAGCACAACCCTCTTTTATTCGTATGGCCAAATACATGATAGCCCCTTAAAGTTGACATGAACGGCTAGTTAGACACTTTACTTTGCCACTAACCGGGTAGACACCTCTACTTGACACAAATATGTCTCGTGGATATCTAAGTCTAGCAGACCTCACGTGTGAGTTGCAATCACGAATGACGTGTCAAATAGACAAAACAACCAATGACACTTTGCGGCAGAGTAGAAAGTTGAGCTTTTCCTCGCGTAGCTCCATTCAGAAAGAACACAAAAAGGAGAAAGAACATTATTTCACAGATTCTTGCCAAAGCATCCCTAGCGGTACAAAAAGAGGGGTCGTGATGATATCATCTACGTTCGTACCGCTCCTCGTGGAGTAGATCCCGCATCCAACCAAGTCTTTGACCAGGGAACGGGAGAATTCCCACTACCGTTGGCAGGCCAGCCGGGCCGTGAGCGCGGTGGGAACGGGCTTCCCAAAAAGCCTGCCCGGGCCGGGATGTGTCATAGCTCTATAATTCGGATGTGGTTTATCGTTGGATGAACTGCTGATATTGATAAGCCTATTAGGCTTACTTTTTCTTCACTTGAATCATAATTATAAGAATCTATATTTGAGTGAATCTAGATTTGAGTATCGTGTGGTAAGAAAAAAAATGAATTGAAAAAAATATTTCTTTTTTTATTGAATTGAATGTGTTCATTCATTTTAACTACTTTAGCATATTTTCTCATACTAATTTCTACTCTACCTTTCCGGAGTTCATTCTCCGGGAAACTCCATTTAAATGATTCTGGTGGATTCTTTCCAATCTACTTCCTTTATGATTTCGTTCGAAATCATAAAAAGACAATTCCTATTTGATATAGCTATTTGTGCAAGTATTTTACGATTAAGATGGCAACTGTCTCTTGTACAGATCGTGTATTAATCTACTATAACTATAGGATACTCCTGGTGTATTTTTATAAAAATATTTCTAATTTTTTTTATAAATACAATATTGTAATTTTTCTAAAAAAAAAACAGAGAAAACACCCACCAAACCCTCCTGCTGCCGATGCTTCCCCCCTCCCCACCCCCCACCCCCCTCTTCTTCATCTCATCATGTGCAATACCTGAAAGGAAGCTTTATTCCCTTGGTTGAAAAAGATATTATGATGATCCTAGCCTTCTTTAGTAGTGGAAAGGATCCACTTTCATCTCATATCTCTTCCAAAAGATTTCAACAAGTTTAAGTCCTTGCACATGTACGATAGAGACATGTGAAAAGAGAACAAAAAGAATTAAAAAAAAAAGAGAGATTGATGTGAGTCATTCTCCAGAGTGTTTCTTCAACTTTTTATATATTGGGTTGATTTTTCAGTGTTGTTGCTGGAAAACAGAGATGGATGAGTGAAAGTGAGTGGAGGAAGGTGAAAAATGGTGAGCTGCACGGTGATGTTTTGGTTTCGGATGAAGCTGGTTGGGAAAGGTTTTATAGTGGTTGATGGGTTACGTAGTAGAACTTTTTGTTATATGTATGTGCATTATGTGTTATATCAGGAAGAAACAATGTCATGTGGATTCCATAGCTGAACGATCACCCAAAAAGAGTGTTGGAATCTCCATATTTCTAGTGAGAAAGAGTGTATGGCTGCATTCTTGTTAAGTAGTCTGATGGTTAAGGTGGCATTGGGTGGATTTAATGGTGTTTGTGAGTGTGTTTTTGTATATGTGAAATGGTGTGGAGATGGTGAAGGAGGTGATGGTCAGTCATGGAGGGTGGGAGAGAGAAAAGAGAAGTGTTCTAAGCCAACCAAAAAAAAAGAAAGACTTGCGCACTAAAAGATTAGGTAGAGAACTCTCATCTGCTCTGTCATCCACGGGTATTCATGAGACCTATGTTGCTCGGACTCTTCAGAACTGTTTCCGCACTGCGTCGGATCCTCCAAAAATACACTAATTTTAAATGATCTGACACACATCCTTTGATATTTTTGAAGAGTCCGAGAACAAAGCATAAGACACATATGTGCAGAGTTGAGGTGTCGAACTAGTCACCAGGTTAGATAAGGTGTCGAACTGGCAGTTCGTGCCAACTTTATGGGGATATCTATATATTTGGCCTTGATTATACTATGTAATGTTCGGCAGTAGGACGATACTCATGATTACCATGTCGGAGGCATGGATATATCAATTGAAATGTAACCGAATTATTATTCATAAAAAGCCGAATTATTTGAAAGTAATTGTGCTTTTTCTTTCTCCTGGATCAAATATTCTCTACACTGGCTTTTGTTATTAATCTGTATTCCAAAAAATCAATAAATAATAAACACTGAAAATAAACAGAATCAGTGTTGAAAAATAAGAATAATTTTTCAGAATATAATCGAGCCCACTTAGTTCAAAGTGTGTCCTTAAGGAAATTATTCCCCTCACGACTCGAGGTTGATGGAATATCCCCTCCCGGATAGAGCGATTATCTTACCGTAATAGTAGTACTCCAAATTCGGTAGCGGCGAACCACTCAACGGCGATATCACACGAAATTTATTTGTGCGAGAAGAAGAAGAAGTTTGTATTGTTCAAAAAATTCGTAAGTAAAATTCGAGGAATCAAACGAATTTATAGCCATGGAAGTCTTGTTTCGAACTTTTGCAACCTTTAATGACGACACCGAAAACTCGGTGGGAAATTTAAATATGGAAAAGAAACCGGGTCGCGGTCGACACGCGGATGCGGCGGGTCGCGGGTCGGACACGCGGATCCGGCCGGTCGCGGTCGGGGTCACTAACGGTAGGATTGGATAAGTTAATTAATTTAATTAAATAATAATTAATTAAATAATTAAAAATTAAAGAAAATTTGGTCCAAAAAGATTATCAATCAATCACATCATTTGTCCAAATCCAAATCCAAATCCAAATCCGAGTCGAGCCGAGCCGAAGCCGAGCGAGCGACGACGACGGCGCGAGGGGTCCTTGCCCCCTCAACCCTTTTACTGACAAGAAGGAGTAATTCTACTTATAAGTAGAAGAACTTTTCTTTCCACTACCGATGTGGGACAAATGCTTATTTTATAAAGCAAGAGGGAACTCCCACTTTTCTTTCCACTACCGATGTGGGACAACTCCCACTTTTCTTTCCAATCGTTTCTCATTCACCATTATCAATACCCAACAATCCCCCACATGAATGGGGAATGGTTATAATATAAAAGCGCGGACAAATGTGATATACAAGCGAGAATTGACTGCATCTGGATAAGTAGGTTTCCCTTTGAACTTTCCGTAGTGAACTTATATCGGATATACTAGATCAATCGGTAGATTTGATATCTTTGAACCGTCGAACTTTGTTGTATACCTAGACAACATAAGTCACATAATCAACCCTCAACCGTTTATGGTTCTCACGGTTGTGTTCGTTTCAGCCATGAACACATCCTGGTTTCATGAGTGCGTAGAGAATGGGCCTTCACTGTCATTCCCCTTTAAAGCGGCTTACACTTAACACTCACATAGGTGATTTCTAAGCATGTGGTCCTATAGCCACATTATCCGGTCATACACTCCCGCATTTAGATAATCATTAAAGAACCTTAATGCTTTATTAACTCATTAACAAGCCATAAGGTTTTACCCTTATTTCTGAACATTGTCTTCATCCGAGAATGGGTTGAGTTATTTGACAATGTTGAACCGTCAGTCACAACTTTGTTTGATCTCCTTGAACCTAGCTCTTGGGATCTCCAGTCTGCTAGGTAGAGTTACCGCCATGATGACTTGTCCTCAGCCTTAACCCCATTCCCATTGATGATCTACTAACTCCCTCTCTAGATAAGCCTTTTGTAAGCGGATCCGCCACGTTATCTTTTGACTTTACATAGTCAATCGTGATAACGCCACTAGAAAGGAGTTGTCTAACGGTATTGTGTCTTCGTCGTATGTGACGAGATTTTCCGTTGTACATTACGCTCCCTGCCCTACCTATTGCTTCTTGACTGTCACAATGTATACATATAGGAGCCAAAGGTTTGGGCCAGAATGGAATATCTTCCAAGAAATTTCTAAGCCATTCAACTTCTTCACCGGCCTTGTCTAAAGCTATAAATTCAAATTCCATTGTAGAGCGGGCGATGCATGTCTGTTTTGATGATTTTCAAGACACTGATCCACCCCCAATTGTGAAAACATAACCACTCGTGGATTTAACTTCAGATGATCCGGTGATCTAATTTGCATCACTATATCCTTCGATCACGGCGGGATAATTGTTATAATGCAAAGCATAGTCTTGGGTGTGTTTTAAATACCCCAAGACTCGTTTCATTGCCATCCAATGAGTTTGATTGGGATTACTCGTGAATCGACTCAGCTTGCTTATAGCACATGCTATATCTGATCGTGTACAATTCATAATATACATCAACCTTCCCAAAACTCGTGCATAGTCCAATTGTGAGTCACTTTCACCTTTATTCTTTTGAAGTGCAAAACTTACATCAATTGGAGTCTTTGCAACATTGAAATTTAAATACTTAAACTTGTCAAGTACTCTTTCAATATAATGAGACTGCGATAATGCTAGACCTCGTGGAGTTTTATGATTTCTGATGCCTAAGATCAAATCAGCAACTCCTAAGTCCTTCATATCAAATTTACTAGCCAAAGATACGCTTCGTAGCATTTACATCGGTAATATCTCTACTCATTATCAACATGTCATCAACATATAAACAAACAATGACTTCATGATTTGGAGTATTTTTAATGTAAACACATTTGTCACACTCATTAATCTTAAATCCATTTGCCAAACATTGTTTGGTCAAATTTCGCATGCCATTGTTTGGGTGCTTGTTTAAGTCCATAAAGTGACTTAACAAGTTTGCACACTTTCCTTTCTTTACCAGGGAACCACAAAACCCTCAGGTTGTTCCATGTAAATTTCTTCCTCCAATTCTCCATTTAAGAAAGTTGTTTTGACATCCATTTGATGGATTTCAAGACCATATACGGCCGCCAGTGCTACTAACACCCGAATAGATGTTATTCTTGTTACCGGCGAGTATGTGTCAAAGTAATCAAGGCCTTCTTTTTGTCTATAACCTTTGACCACAAGTCTTGCCTTATATTTGTCAATAGTGCCATCAGCTTTCATTTTCCTTTTAAAAATTCATTTTGATCCTAAAGGTTTATTTCCAGGAGGAAGATCAACCAATTCTCATATATGATTGTTCAAAATTGACTCAATCTCACTATTGACTGCCTCTTTCCAAAATGTTGAATCAGAAGAAGACATCGCTGCTTTAAATGTTTGAGGCTCATTTTCAAGCAAGAATGTCACAAAATCTAGTCCAAAGGAAGTAGATGTCCTTTGACGTTTGCTACGCCTTGCATCCGCTTTACTTGGTGTATTTTCCTTTGGTTCTTCCCGCGGTCGTTTAGATCTTTCACTTGACGACTCACACTCAGTTTTATACGGATAAATGTTTTCAAAGAATTCAGCATTATCTGATTCAATTACCGTATTAACATGAATTTCGGGATTGTCCGATTTGTGAACCAAAAACCGACAAGCTTTGTTGTTTGTAGCATAACCAATAAAAACACAATCCACAGTTTTTGGTCCGATTTTTACCCTTTTGGGCAAATGAACTTGGACCTTTGCTAAACACCCCCACACTTTGAAATATTTCAAGTTGGGTTTTCTTCATTTCCATAGTTTATATGGAATAAATTGTGTTTTGCTTTGGGGCACCCTGTTGAGTATTCGGTTAGCTGTAAGGATAGCTTCCCCCCACAAGCTTTGCGGTAAATCGGAACTTATTAGTAAGGCATTCATCATTTCCTTTAATGTTCGGTTTTTCCTTTCCGCAATTCCATTTGATTGTGGTGTGTAAGGGGCAAGTAGTTTGATGAATAATTCCATATTCTAAACATATCTCTGCAAAAGGAGATTCGTACTCTCCACCCCTATCACTTCTAATCATTTTTATCTTTTTATTCAATTGATTTTCCACTTCGTTTTTGTATTGCATAAATGAATCAATTGCTTCATCCTTACTATTAAGCAAATACACATAACAATATTGAGTGCAATCGTCAATAAAAGTTATAAAATACTTTTTTCCACCGCGAGATGGTATTGACTTCATATCACATATATCTGTGTGAATTAAGTCTAAAGGATTTGAATTCCTATCAATAGACTTATATGGATGTTTAACAAACTTAGATTCAACACAGATTTCACATTTAGATTTATTACACTCGAATTTAGGCAATACTTCTAAATTAATCAATTTTCACAAGGTTTTGTAGTTGACATGTCCTAAACGAACATGCCATAAATTATTTGACTCCAATAAGTAAAACGAAGCTGAATTTTTATTAATACTGTCAACAACCATTACATTGAGTTTGAAAAGGCCCTCGGTGAGGTAGCCCTTTCCTATGAACAATTCATTCTTATTACAATTTTCTCACTAACTAACACGCACTTAAACCCGTTTTTGACGAGTAGTCCGGCTGAAACTAAATTCTTCCGAATTGTTGGAACGTGCATAACATTGTTGAGAGTCAGGACCTTGCCGGAAGTCATCTTCAGAAGTATCTTCCCATATCCTTCAACCTTGGTGTTGCGGTATTTCCCATAAACAATACCTCTTTGGGTCCAAATGGGAGCATAGGTTGCAAATGCTTCTTTTGTAGCGCAAACATGTCGAGTGGCACCGAATCAAGCCACCACTCCTTTGGGTTTCCAACCAAATTGCACTCCGATAGCATTGCACACAGATCATCTATATCATCATTCTTTTCCACTATATTGGCTTGTCCTTTTCCCTTGTTCTTTTTCGGGAGACGACAATCTGGGGCTTTGTGGCCAGTTTTCCCACAATTAAAGCAGTTGCCCTTGAACTTTTTCTTGTTGGAATCCTTCTCCTTTCCGAAGGCCTCTTCCTTTTCTTGTTATTTTTCGAGCAAAGATCTTCAACGATGTTTGCCCCTTCAATTGGTGAAGTCTTACGGTACCTCTTCTCAGCGGTTTTGTTATCTTCCTCGATCTTGAGACGAATCGCAAGATCTTCCAACTTCATTTCCTTTATTTTGTGCTTAAGATAATTATTGAAATCTTTCCATGAGGGCGGCAACTTCTCAATCATTGCAGCCACTTGGAACTCTTCATTTACTACCATACCTTCAGCAATAAGGTCATGGAAGATAAGTTGAAGCTCTTGAACTTAGGTTCCAATGGTTTTTCCATCCACCATTTTGTAGTCTAGGAATTTGGCAACCACAAACTTCTTCAAGCAAGCATCTTCAGTTTTGTACTTCTTTTCAAGTGCACTCCATAGTTCTTTGGAGGTCTCCACTGCACTGTAGACGTTGTACAAGTCATCTTCTAAGGCACTCAAAATGTAGCCTTTGCACAAAAAATCAGCATGTTTCCAAGCCTCGGTAACCATGAATTGTTGGTTGTCAGGAATGTCGGCGGCAGGCACGGGAGGGTCCTCATTGGTGAACTTTTGCATACCAAGGGTGGTAAGCCAAAAGAACATCCTTTGCTGCCATCCTTTAAAGTTGGCACCGGTGAACTTCGCAGTTTCTCGGCCGGTGGCACGGCGGTACGGGTTGTAGGAGTAACCGGTGCGTAATCGCAGAGGTAGTTCCGGTCTCAATTGCCATTATTCATTTGTCACATCAAATTGACAAACTCTTTTAGTTAATAAAACCGAATAGCAATTCAATCACGGACTTAAACAATGAAGATTTTATTTCTTCAAATCGCAAGATATTATGAAACTTTAGTATTCCAACGAAGTTTTTATATCTTCGAGTCGAATACTAATATTCATATGGAGTAGAAAACTACACAAGTTTTAATCTCCAAACCGAGAATACAAAGAACGATGAAGTTTTTATGTTCTTCAAATCGTTGTACAAGTATGAACTTTAATATTCCAATGAAATTTTTATGTCTTCAAGTCGAATATGAAATTTCATACGGAGTAGAAAACCACACAGTTTTAGTCTCCAAAACGAGAATACTGATTAATCTAAAAATATAATTTCCTTAAGATTGTTATTAATCGTATTCCAAAAAACCATAAATAATAAACACTGAAAATAAACGAATCGGTGTTGAAAAATAAGAATAATTTTTCGAATATAATCGAGCCCACTTAGTTCAAAGTGTGTCCTTAAGGAAATTATTCCCCTCACAGTACTCGAGGTTGATGGAATATCCCCTCCCAGGATAGAACGATTATCTTACCAGAATAGTAGTACTTCAAATTCAGGTAGCGGCGAACCACTCAACGGCAATATATCACACATAATTTATTTGTGCAGAAGAAGAAGAAGTTTGTATTGTTCAGAAAATTCGTAAGTAAAATTCTGAGGAATCAAACGAATTTATAGCCATGGAAGTACTGTTTCTGAAGTTTTGCAACCTTTCTGAACAGCTACTGAAAACTGGTGGGAAATTTAAATATGGAAAAGAAATCGGGTCGCGGGTCAGACACGCGGATCCGGCCGGGTCGCGGGTCAGGGTCACTAACGGGTAGGATTGGATAACTTAATTAATTTAATTAAATAATAATTAATTAAATAATTAAAAATTAAAGAAATTTTGGTCCTAAAAGATTATCAATCAATCAGATCATTTGACCTAATCCAAATCCAAATCCATCCAAATCCAAATCCAAATCCAAAAGCCGAGCCGAGCGAGCCACGACGACGGCGCGAGGGTCCTTGCCCCCTCAACCCTTTTACTGACAAGAAGGAGTAATTCTACTTATAAGTAGAAGAACTTTTCTTTCCACTACCGATGTGGGACAAATGCTTATTTTATAAAGCAAGAGGGAACTCCCACTTTTCTTTCCACTACCGATGTGGGACAACTCCCACTTTTCTTTCCAATCGTTTCCATTCACCAATATCAATACCCAACAATTTTCTCCTTTACTGGTGTCACATATGTAGACAAGTAGAAGTAGTGAACTATCACATCCCTAGCATTTCCTATCGGCGTTCTAGATTTGTCTGGTCTGTCATTGAAAGTCCGACCATGCACATTTGAACTGCTCATCAAGGAAATGCTTTATCTTAATAATTGTTCGTAAATTACCAAGAAAAAATCCTGCATGAAAACTATATTTTTCTTCACTTTCCAGCTTTTGGACAATAGAGAACTACTGTTGGTATTTGTTTATTTTCACGGATGGTTGAATGCTCATTGACATAATAAATCGAAGAAATCTCTTAGGATGAAATAGTTTTTATCCTAAACCCTTAAAGAAGATGGTGTCTTAACTTTTTTCTGCAATTTTTATTCTGAAAATGAAGAAAACGTTATCGTTATCTCTATCTCATGTTTTCACTTCTGAAGGTTGAAGCCATCATTGGAAAAACTGAATAAGCTATAACGGATTTATAGAAGGTAAAACAAGTGCTACGTGCTGATATGATATTTTATTATTTCTAAATATGCACTACATTTTAATTTTGCATGGTCTATTGATCCGTATGTTATTACTTATATGGACGAGTATGCTATGCTTTTAAAGCTGAAATCTGATTATTCGAAGTTAAATAAATTAGTACATGATCTACTAAACATAGACCCGACCAGACCTGAAGTTTTTGTGGCCTTATCTGTCTTATGTGAAAAGAAAGATGAGAGAGGGGCTCTATCTTATTCTGAGAAGGTTAGTTTTGAATGTGTTATTGACGAAGCAAGTATAGACTAGTGATAATATTGTCTTTTTGCACCCAGAGCATCCGCATTGATGAGAGGCATATAATGAAGGTGCGCTTAAGATTTTTTCTGTGTCTAGTGGAATGCTTTTCAATACCACATAGTTAGGGAAATTTATTCTTATCAATGAATCGACCTGAAGCTGCTGTGATTGCCTTCAGAGGAGCTCAAGAATTGAGACCTGATCTTCCTTCTTATCAAGGTTTGTATTCAAGAAGAGTGAAGTTCGATTGTGTAGGTTGCCAGCATTCTGCTTCTTTGAACGATGCCATTGTGTTGTTTGATTCCTTGTCTGAATTTAGTTTCTTACAAATACAATTCTAGGTTTAGTACGCTCTTATTTAGAGATTTCAAAAATTAAGGAGCCACTGCATGCTGCAAGGGAGGCAATGAAGGCCATGCCACAGTCAGCAAAAGCTCTAAAATTGGTGGGCGACGTATATGCTAGTAATACTAGTGAGAGGGAAAAGGTAAAATTGACTTTCCTCCTTTTGTACCTTTCTATGTTTTGAATTGAGTTCTAAGACTTAGCTGGTTTATTTACCTCCTCCGTCTCAAAAGATTGACTTAGTTTGACTTGACACATAATTTAAGAAATAAATGAAAACTTTTAAAATATGTAGTCTAAAACAAGTTTTAGATATTTATGTTGCTATAAATCATCTCATAAAGTTAAATTATTTCAAAATATATAAATGTGCCAATCTTTTTGGGACAAACTAATAAGTAAAGTAGGATAATTTTTTTTGGACATAGGGAGTATTTGTTATTAGTTGTCACGACCCAAACCGGAGGGTCATGACGGGCACCCGGACCTCACTTGCCGAGTACCACTAATCATATATTTAGCATATAACCGTAATTTCTCATGGTCCACGAGATACCCTGCTGACATATTTAAATAGTAAACTGGAAAGAAGCTATATAAAGTCCTACAATCATAGGGACCCAACCTATATACATATACATACCAAGGCCGACAAGGCCATACACGGCCACTATACACAAGACATCTGTCTACAAGCCTTTAAAGAGTACATAACATCATGAGGTCAGGACAGGGCCCCTCCATACCCCAATGCATAAACCAAAATATCGTACCACGACTAGACTGCAACTCTGGAACAAATAGAGTGCTCCAAAATCAGCTGGACCAGCAACCTACTAGTGCAGACCGTCGCCCTGTCTACCTGAGCCTGCGGGCATGAAACACAACGTCCCACGACAAAAGGGACGTCAGTATGACTGATGTACCAAGTATGTCAGGCATGAAAATAGCATAATAGAGACCTAAAAGTAACATGAGACAAGAAACAACCAACCATTAGAGAATGCCTCTGAGGGCCATAATATGCCTAAGTATCATGTCTGTGCAGAATGCCTCTGAGGGCCATAATATGCCTAAATGCCACGCACAATGCAAATGCAGTCATTCATATACATATGCGTATACAACGCCATCAAGCCTCTGTGGGCATCCCATTATATCATATCGGCTTTTGTGGGCATAATCATTATCATGTATATATGTACCAGCTGCATGTGGTGTGCGTATATACCGTCGTATCCCTTTTTCCATTCCCCATACATATATAATGTATACATATAGTAGAGTATATAACTCCTTTGAGGTCAAGGTATGTACATGAATATAATGCATGAATGATATGATAATAAGACACTATAAATTTATAGGAGTGATGTAATGTCGCTTTACCTCCGATTAACATTATGAATACTAACATATATCTCAATATGGATTTAGGAACGTATTTAGACATGCTTTGATAATAGGATTGAATAACATTAACATCCTTAACTACTAAGAGTAGAATCATTTATGAGATAATATTACGTTTACGTTTCGTACTTAGAACATGCCAAAAGAAGAAATGATTTGCCTTAACATACCTTAATTGGTCTTCTTAACAACCCAATCAATGCAGCTCATCTTAGACAAGCTGAAATCAGCTCGTTCTACTCCGACTTCCATGAATCGGGCTACTACAACAACATGGGCGGGCTTTCATGTTTCTTGTTAATTAAAAGGGTATATGGTTGCTGCATATAAAAAGGTTGCACGGTATGGTTTGGCCAAGAATTGTTAAGATGAAATGTCTCTAGCTAAATTAATAAGTAAGATCTAGAAGTACTAATTTCTATTGGACCGTATAAAATGTAATCATTTTGTCCCTTGCATTTATTAGTAATAGAAATCTTGTCTCTGTGTCATTACTAGACCATATATTTGTACCTTAGTCACACACTTCTTTCGTACTATGGATCCACATGGAAATTATTCCCACTTAACTACTCATCCACTTAATTAATTCTTAGTATAATTCACTTAAATAACACTCACTTCTAACACATTTCATATATTCATTATCATGGTCATGTAATATGACACTAGTCTGTAGCCTCTTTCGATATACATACAATATATTATTTTCAATCCTCCTCGTCAAACATTTAAGTCGTAAATATTTTTGAGACTTCGTCCTTTTATACACCGAGCTCTTGATTCTATAACAAAAATTATACATGGTCTTTATAACTTGCTCCATATTCCGAACTTTGACGAAACTTATTTCTCTAATTCCTTTAACCTCTAATCCCCGCGTAACCTCTTCAACATTGATATGAATCTTCTATAACTTCATGAATGACCTCAATCTCATTAAACTCATGTGTGTTTACCCTGTTGTATCCTAAAGTTAAAGTACGGGGTGTTACATCACCTCCCCCTTAAGAACATTCGTCCTCGAATGACATGTATACATATGGGACCAATTAATCCTCAAGGTTCCCGAAAATTATATATATATTAACTGAATTTCCCTTATAAATGGGATTATCCGAACCCTGTCAGTGAGTAGAAGATATCCAAACTTGCCTCATACGGCCATACAACAACATATACATATCACCGGCTTCATGTGGCCGTCAAACATCAAACATAACTATCTAACGTGGGAACTCACCTCATGTATCCATACGCCAGTTCTTGGTCAGGTTATGCGTCACTCTGAGCATCGTCTTTAGTCTAAAATAAGTGGGGATACTTATACTTCATTTCCTCTTCCGTTTCCCACGTCATCTCTTCTACATTCTTATTTCGCAACAAAACTTTCACGGAGGCTACTCCTTTAGTCCTCAACTTGTGGACTTAACGATCTAGGATAGCAATAAGAACCTCTTCATATGATAAGTCCCCAGTAACTTTCACATCGTCAATTGGCACAATCTGGGAAGGATCTCCAATACAAGCTCTCAACATAGAAACATGAAAAACCGGATGAACAAACTCTACCTCTAAAGACAAGTCCAATTTGTAAGCCATTTGGCCAACTCGTCGAATTATGAGATATATCCCAATGCACCTTGGATTGAGCTGTCCCTTTCTCCCAAATATCATTACATCCTTCATAGGAGAAATCTTCAAAAAGAGCCAATCATCCACCTGGAGCTCTAAATCTCGTCGTCGCACATAGGAATACTACTTCTAACTACTCTGAGCGGCTAACAAGCATTCTTGGATATGCTTCACATTCTCTATGGCTTGGTGCACTAGGTCAGGCCTAAATAATTCTGATTCGCCTACTTCAAACCATCTGATATGAGACTTACATTTTCGTCCATAGAAAGCTTCATATGGAGCCATTTTGATACTAGCATGATAATTGTTATTGTACACAAATTCAATAAGGGATAAATGATCATTCCAACTTCCCCTTAAAGTCCAATACACAAGCTCGTAGCATATCTTCGAGCGTTTGAATCGTACGCTCGGCCTGCTCGTCTGTCTGAGGGTGGAAAGCTGTGCTAAGATTCACTTGAGTGCCCAAACCTATTTTTTTAAAATGATCTTCAGAAATTAACCGTGAACTGCGCATTTTGGTCAGATATAATGGAACTGGGCATACCATGAAGGCGAATAATCTCCTTAACATATAACTTTATGTAGTCGTCGGTTGTATAGGTAGTTTTGACCGCTAGGAAATGAGGTGATTTTGTCAGTCTATCAACAATCACCCAAATAGAATCAAACTTATCATAAGAGCTAGGTAAACCCGTAATGAAATCCATATTAATAATTTTCCATTTCCACGTCGGATTTTCAAAGTTTTGAGTCAAGTTGTCGGGTTTTTGGTGCTCTACTTTTACTTGCTGACAATTAGGACACCGAACTAGCAACTCCGTAATGTTCCTCTTCATGTTGTTCCACCAATACATACCTTTGAGATCATTATACATCTTAGTAGATCTAGGGTGAATGAAATAACGTGAGCAATGGACCTCCGTCATTGTCTTGTCTCGTAATCCTGCTACACTGAGAATACACAAATGGACCTTCCACCTGGGGGTCCCTCTCCCATTATGCTCAAGGGTCGCGATTTTTCTTTTGTTAGATATTCTTCCCGATATTCCCTAAAAATGGGATCGTTATCATAACGTTCATTTTCTTCAAGGTATGAATGGTGATTCTATTGTATTCCGAGTCATAGGGCTATCACTATCTGAATCCTCCAATCGCACTCCCACTTAGCTAACTGATGTGTTCCCTTAGGTCAACTTCTCTCCTTCGTCGTCACAATAGTCAAGCCACTTGTGGGTGAATGATTCTATTGTCAACTTAGCTTTGTTTGCTAACTGGTGTGCTGAAAACTCTTATATTTATAGTATCTCAACTATGAACACTTTATGGACAATGTCATCAAATCTGAAGCGTGTGTATCATCATATTTAACCCCCATTCATGGTCTGAAAGGAATCTGTACTTTCTCACTACTCGTAATTATAAACAACTTTCTTTCTTACTTCTTTTGACACTTGTTCACTTATTTTCTTACTTGTCGTACTAGTGTTAATTCTAAAATATTCTGGTATACATACGTACTCTCAAATATTGCTCTTGATTTCAATCCTTGGCGTTACTATCCCTTAAAGGATGATTTGTTAACTTATTCCCTTAATCTGTACGTGAAAGATTCTGAAGAATTTTGCATTACATGGCGTTGGCCTACTATATCCAAACCTGGTCATTATACTTAGATTCGAACTCCTTCACTCGCCTCATGGCTAAGACTTTCTGTCAATGGCTCTTTGGGAGAATATTTCATTGATCTCGTTAAGTTGTAAACCCATTACTTTATCTATCTCGTAGAACCTTTGGTTAGTTAAAAAATGCTCATAGACATTTGTATTTGCCTGACATTTTATCTTCATAATAATGTCATTATCTCTTGACATATATCTTTAATGTCTACCTTGTATCCATAGGCGTCATTGGCCTTTTTTAACCTATTTAGGTGCTAATCTCGAGCTTTACTCACTGTTACTTCCGTTTACATACTTTCTGAAATGTATGACTGCATATGTTGTGGAACCGATGCTTCGTATGTTTAGATACAATTCACGGTGTTACATGATCCAATGATTTGTCAAGCTTTATTGTCTTATTATTATTAGGTCTCCCATCGACCGAGTGACCATTCGTCTTACCTTTACATTTCTATTTCAAATTGCCTTGGGGGAAATCTCTTATCTCAAAGCATTTCTCGTATTATCTTCCTGAACATCAGAGGTTCGTCACCTTTGACCGAAGAGTTCTTACTGTCCCTCATCTACCGTTGGTCCTTACACTGTTCTGGAGTAATCATACCTTTGTGAAACCTGCATAACTATAATCTTATTCACCTTTATCCTTCTTGTCATAATTCTTCATTCTACTCGTCATTAAACGAAAAATATTTATTCCTTGATACTTTATCATACCATTCCATCCATACTTATTAAATGTTTTCATATTTCTTACAACCATTTTCGATTGTTCCATATTTCTCATCCTCAATTGCCTCTAACAAGCTATTGTTATCCGGAGGGCATTTAGAATTGTAACATGCTGCACAATGAAGCCGAAGACCTTACCAATCCAATACCTATAGCATGATTTAGCTTACTAACATTGATACATGTAATTCTCAATAATACACGGTATGACCCTTTACGCATGGACGAGAGGCTTATGTCCCCTTCCACTACACTGGATAACTCGATCCTTATATATATGACTTGGGGCTCACTATTCTGGGTACATCACTTTATGTGATATTTTTAAACTTACTGATGGTCACTCTTCACACGATTAGATTAGGGCAATCCATTCTCGATAATGATGTCCTCGGACAATTCCCGATCGATTCTAGGTAGGACATTACAATTTAGGTCGCACGTACATAACATATTCCCTTATTCTAATCAACAAAAGTCACTGTAAAACATGTAGATTTTCATAACCTACTAAACCTTCCAATGATGTCTTTTGTTTTTCATCTGTACAACTCATAATCATCTTATCCTTACATTCACTTTGGAACGTTGTGGCCATGGTTGCCACACTAAACCAACCCCCTATACTTTTGTGGCATAATTCGACATGCGCTCGACCATACTGACTACAAGATGGTCGGGGCGGTCTCACTCGACCTTTACAACTTTGACCCTGAGATATTGGTATCTTCGAACCCTTTAAATATCGGTGATCCCTGACTAATAAACTCCATATGTTATGAGCTCCCTGACCCCTCAAGGGCATATCTCTATCAGATGCTCTAGGATGAAGTCGTGTCTAGGAGGAAACAAATTGATTCAATACCTGCACCGCTCTCCTTACATCCTTATCAAACGGGGCCAGTGGTAGGACTGATGATACGACAGCTTCCCTCAACTTCTATGGTACTAATAGATTCATCGACACCTGGTAAATTAACTTACTCATATCCTCTGACGGATCTGTCTCAATAGAGGGCATACTACTCGCATTTACACTTAATCCAAACTCAATCTCCCTACTAATCATAGCCCTGTTGGAAGAAGGCATTGCTGTAATCATAAACACGATAAGGTTTACAGAGAGAATTCTTACAACTCAGCTCTCTATAACACGATTCCAAATCAAGAATGAAGGTAACCATTATCCTAAATGCCCTGTAGCCTCCTGTCTATAAGTGTGGTGCACAATACACCCATAAATAAGACTCTACTAGACACGGCTTGTAGACTCCTTAGGACAGACCTGCTCTGATACCAAGTATGTCACGACCCAAACCGGAGGGTCATGACGGGCACCTGGACCTCACTTGCCGAGTACCACTAATCATATATTTAGCATATAACCGTAATTTCTCATGGTCCACGAGATACCCTGCTGACATATGAAAATAGTAAACTGGAAAGAAGCTATATAAAGTCCTACAATCATAGGGACCCAACCTATATACATATACATACCAAGGCCGACAAGGCCATACACGGCCACTATACACAAGACATCTGTCTACAAATCTCTAAAGAGTACGTAACATCATGAGGTCAGGACAAGGCCACACCATACCCCAATGCATAATCAAAATATAGTACCACGACTAGACTACAATACTTGGAACAAATAGAGTGCTCCAATATCAGCTGGACCAACAACCTACTAGTGCGGACCGTCGCCCTATCTACCTGAGCCTGCGGGCATGAAGCGCAGCGTCCCCCGACAAAAGGGATGTCAGTACGACTGATGTACCGAGTATGTCAGGCATGAAAAAAGCATAATAGAGACCCGAAAGTAACATGAGACAAGAAACAACCAACCAGTATAGGATGCTTCTGAGGGCCATAATATGCCTAAGTAGCATGTCTATGCAGAATGCCTCTTAGGGTCATAATATAAGTATCATGTATGTGCAGAATGCCTCTGAGGGCCATAATATGCTTAAATGCCATGCAAAATGCAAATGCGGTCATTCATATACATATGTGTATACAACGCCATCAAGCCTCTGTGGGCATCCCATCATATCATATCGGCCTCTGTAGGCATAATCATTATCATGTATATCTGTACCAGCTGCAGATGGTGTGCGTATATATCGTCGTATCCCTTTTTTCATTCCCCATACATATCTAATGCATACATATAGTAGAGTATATAACTCCTTTGAGGTCAAGGTATGTACATGAATATAATGCATGAATGATATGATAATAAGACACTATAAATTTATCGGAGATGTAATGTCGCTTTACCTCCGATTAACATTATGAATACTAACATATATCTCAATAGGGATTTAGGAACATATTTAGTCGTGCTTTGATAATATGATTGAATAACATGAACATCCTTAACTACTAAGAGTAGAATCATTTATGGGACAATATTACGTTTACGTTTCGTACTTAGAACATGCCAAAAGAAGAAATGATTTGCCTTAACATACCTTAATTGATCTTATTAACAACCCAATCAATGCAGCTCATCTTAGACAAGCTGAAATCAGCTCGTTCTACTCTGACTTCCATAAATCGGGCTACTACAACAACATGGGCTGCCTTTCACGTTTCTTGTTAATTAAAAGGGTATATGGTTGCTGCATATAAAAAGGTTGCACGGTATAGTTTGACCAAGAATTGTTAAGATGGAATGTCTCTAGCTATAATAAGTAAGATCTAGAAGTACTAATTTTTATTGGACCGTATAAAATGTAATCGTTTTGTCCCTTGCATTTATTAGTAATAGAAATCTTGTATCTGTGTCATTACTAGACCATATATTTGTACCTTAGTCACACACATCTTTCGTACTATGGATCCACGTGGAAATTGTTCCCACCTAACTACTCATCCACTTAATGATTTCTTATCACAATTCACTTAAATAACACTCACTTCTAACACATTTCATATATTCATTATCATGGTCATGTAATATGACACTAGCTCGTAGCCTCTTTCGGTATACATACAATATATTATTTTCAATCCCCATCGTCAAATATTTAAGTCGTAAATATTTTTGAGACTTCGTCTTTTTATACACTGAGCTCTCTGTGACAAAAATTATATATGGTCTTTATAACCTGCTCTATATTCTGAACTTTGACGAAACTTATTTCTCTAATTTCTTTAACCTCTAATCCCCGCGTAACCTCTTCAACATTGATATGAATCGTCTATAACTTCTTGAATGACCTCAATCTCATTAAACTCATGTGTGTTTACCCCGATATATCCTAAAGTTAAAGTACGGGGTGTTACATTAGCATTGTGTAAGAGAATCATAAGTATTTGTTAATAGCATTGTGTAATAGAATCATAAAGGTTTTAGTGAAATTTAATACTAAAAGAGGTATTGGGTTCCCACTCACATATTATTGGTTGCAATATCATAAAGATGTATATAAATACTATTTCAAATTGAATGCTTAATATGATTAGGCAATTGTTAATGTGAGCTGGAAACATGCATTTTCTAGTACACTCGAAATTGTTGACCTAACTAGTTTACTCACAGCTCGTTGCACATGGCTGTAATGGAGAATGAAAAATAAATAATTTCTTATAAGTTCTGTAAAAATTGTTTGATTATTGAAATGTCTAGGATAATGCTCTACATTTACTTAGTATAATGTTAATGTTGGGTTTGGTGTTGTGACATTTGACCAAACATATCTTCTGAAGTACTGATTTAAATGCATAAAAATGTTGGGACAAATGTTATAACATTCGGATCAACATCTTCAAAAAACAGTTTTGCCTTACTTCACGGAATGAAGTAATATTTTGGTAAATATTACTATGAAGTAAAAATGATTTGGCAAGGTAAAAAGGAGCCGGTGAAAAACGTGGGAAGAACAAGTCAAGGTTGTTGCTTTGCGTGAGGAACAAGTCAAAGATGTTAGAGGATTTTACTCTGTGATCTTCTCCAACAAACACACCAGCTGCCCACCTTTTCCTCAACCTTCTCAACGGATCGATGAGCTCTTCAAGGAAGACTCTCTACTATAAATAGAGAAACTACTATAGTGAATCGATATCCAGAATCAGATTGCAAAAATACCAAGAGAGCTCTCGGGATTTCATCTCAGAAATCTGGACCACAAGTGTTGCCTAAGTGTAGTCGACAACATTCGGTCCAACATTACAATTGCTATTTAGATTCTAGATTGATTTTGTATGGAGCGATTTTAATGAGAGGTTGTCTATGTCTACTTAGTTAGATTTTTCAGTCAGAAGTCATCTGCGACTTCAACTTTTAATTCATTTCCATTTTATCTTGTAAATCTGTAAAGAAAGGAATTTGTAATTTTGTATTTAATATATATACAATAAATTTGATCATTGACCATCATAGGTTATAATATATATATAACTTATAAAATTTTAAACCTTTGTGTTCTTTAAATTCCGCTGCATTTACTATTTAAAGTTACTGTTTTACTAAGTGTTGTTACTGGTGTCGGACGACATAATTGCCGACATTCGGAAACAGAATTGACATTCGATTTATTTTATTTTGTTTTTACTTTCCCATAGCGTTTGACACCCTTCAAGTGGTATCAGAGCCGAAACTTAACACAATAAGTGCTTGGTCCTGTTGTCATAAGCTATGGATTCGGCAAATCTTACTATTGGTAGACTTCCTATTTTAGATGGGTCAAATTATGCCTATTGGAAGATTCGCCTACGTTCACATATCAAATCAATTGATATTTGTGCATGGAGATCTATAACCAATGAGTATGTTGTTCCAATGTTGGCACCGGATGAAGAAGGTGACATTATTGCTAAACCTGAATCCGAATGGACTACAGAAGAAACCAATTATGGTAGCTTTAATGAAAAGGCCATAAATGCAATTTTTGGATGGGTTGATATTTCCATGTTCAAACGCATTCAAAACTACCCAACGGTCAAGGACGCATGGGATACTTTACAAATTTATTGTGAAGGGAGCTCAAGTATTTGTCGAACAAAGCTACACATGCTCATGAGTAAATATGAACGTTTAAGAATGGAAGAAGCAAATGATATTAAATATTATTTTAAAAAGTTGATTGACATCTCAAATGAATGTCAAGTGCTTGGTGAACCATTAACCAACACTCAGCTTGTTGAAAAGGCTTTTCGTTCTCTTCCTGAATAGTTCAATTTAAAGATTTGTGCTATTGAAGAAGCTCACAATTTTGCAACAATAGACCTTCATACCTTGATGAGCATACTCAAAACTTATGAGATTAACATTGAGAATCAAAAGGAATTGTATAAAAGTAAGAATGTGGCACTTCAAGTTCAATCCTCGGAGAGTCAAATCGAAGAAGAGGATGAGAATCTTGAAGAAATTGGTGAATGTGCAAATGTTGCCTTACTCAAAAATACAATTTGATGGTGAGGAAGTTCAATAATGAGAGAAATCAATCTAAATCTAAGGAGCACCAAAACCAAGTCTTCAATCAAAAGCCCACTAGATTCTTTCCAAATGTACAAAAAGGAAATCAACTAAGAAGAACCAACTCAGATCGTACCAAATTTGATCCCAAACAACTTGAGTCTGTGCAATGTCATGCATTCTCAGGTTGGGGTCATTATGCTAACGAATGTGCAAACACTCTTAGAAAATTTGGTAAGAACCTATGGATTTCTCTTAGTGATGATGAAGAAGAAGAGGAAAGAGATCGTGAAATTGAAACACAAGCAATGTTGGCCACTATTTTCGAATAGTCTCTATCGGACAATGAAGATGTCGTATATAATATTGTCTCAGATGTCACGACATTTGCTCCAACATAAAAAACTACATCAACATCCTCAGCGACATCCGAAAGGTATGAATCTTTAACTATTCTGATGTTAATTGCTTTAGTGGTTCTATTTCTGTTAGTGAGGCTGATTGTATCGATCAAGTTCAATGCAAATATGATATGATTAATGAATTACAAAGTATTTGTAAAGCCTTAGTCATATAATCCAAGCAACTTGACAAAAAGTAAAATCTTTAACTCATGAGAATTTAGAATTAACAGGCACGATAACCTGACTTGAGGTTGCACTTACCAAAAAAGATATTGAATTTGGTAAGATTCGTGCAAAATTGGATTTAGCTGAAGCAACCTTCCACGAGCTCAACACATGGACTTCTAAATTGAATGAGATACTCAACTTTAGTAAACTTTCACATGCAGATATTTTGTACAAAAACTCTCTTAAAACCATATACTCTAATATCTTTGATAAAATGAGAAAATACGCTTTGTAAAAGAAAAAGGGATGAATAATAGGTTCTCAGATATGTCAAAGAATATGAAGTTTGTATGTCATCATTGTAACTCTCCTGGACACTTAAAACCATACTATTTCAAACTTCAAAATTATGTGAGCAAAATGTTGCCCAAATTGTTGTCCAACACTCCGAATAAACATCGAAGCAACATTTCTGAGCCAAAAGGTAAAAAATATTTTAAGAGAGTTTGGGTTCCTAAAAAGGAATGTAACTTGTAATGTTGCCATAACTGCATTAAGAACATACATTTCAGGTTCTTGGTACTTTGATAGTGGGTGTTCTCGCCACATGACAGGTACAAAATATTTTCTGAAGAACTATAAGTCATTTAATGGAGGAAACGTGACTTATAGAGGTGGCAGTAAAAACAAAATAATGGGAAAATGGATCTTGGATGTTCCTGGATTTCCAGCCTTAAGAAATGTCTTACACGTTGAGGCTTAATGGCTAATTTGATTAGTATTAGTCAACTGTGTGATGACAATCTTGAGGTAAAGTTTAACAAGAATGCATGTAAAGTTACGAATGAAGCAAATATATGTGTCATGACAGGTACAAGAACATGTGATAATTGTTATCTTGTTGTAAGACAATGCAATAATGCTATGATCGATGACACAACACTATAGAATAAAGTTGGGGCATGTCAACTACCGCAATTTTAAAAAATTGGCTCATATAAAGCGGTTAGAGGCATACCCAAACTTAGCCATAAAGGTAAAACTGTATGTGAAGATTGTTTGAAAGGTAAGCAAACTCGTATCTCTCATAATGTTGTCCAACATGACGGACAACATTCAGGTACTTCTCACTGTTTTCAATTGTTACATATGGATTTAATGGGTCCAATTGAAGTAGACAGTTTAGGAGGCATGAGGTATTCCTTTGTGATAGTAGATGATTTTTCTAGATATTCTTGGATATATTTTTTGAAAGTTAAATCACAAATGTTTGACATGTTTAAAATCTTGCACTCTAGAATTAGAAATTTATTCTACTCTCCTATTTTTTTTATTAGATCTGACCATGGAAAAGAATTTGAAAATAGTTCATTCACAAATTTTTGTGAGTAAAAGGAAAATTTTCATGAGTTTTCTGCCCCCAAAACTCCTCAACAGAATGGGATTGCAGAACGGAAAAATAGGACATTGCTAGAAATGACTAGAGTTATTCTTAGTTCTAAACACTTGTCAAAACGTTTATGTGCAGAAGCCTTGAATGCTGCTAATCACATCGCTAATAGAGTATATCTAAGGCCATGAACAAAGATGAAACACTATGAGATTATAAATGGAAAGAAATCAAATTTGTGTTACTTTCATGTTTTTGGGTGTATTTGTTATATTTTAAATGACAGGGATCATTTGGAAAAATTTGACTCTAAGAGTGATAAAAGAATTTTTGTTGGCTATTCACAAAATAGTCATGCTTATCGAGTATACAATCTGAGATCCAGAACTATACAAGAGTCTCTAAATGTTATATTTGATGATCTTTCTGATGTTTCAGGAAAAAACTATTGAAAATAACATTGTAGATACAGTGGAAAGTCCACAGATTGTAGAAGAATCGGATGTTTCCACAAATGTTGTCACACCTGGAGCAACATCTAAAATAGCAATAGAGACCACAGAGGCCACAGATGAGGAGTCGAGTGCTGAATTGTTAGACCAAGTTCGTAGGGACCCCTCATCAAGGATTAGGAAGAATCATCCAACGAGCCAAGTGATAGGGGGAGTTTTTGAAGAAATTAGGACAAGAGGCAAAGAACCACTCAACTATAGAGAAATGGTAAGGTATGTGTGTATGTCAACCATATACCAAGAGGTTAGACTTTCTTGTTTTATATCTACATTAGAACCAAAGAATGTTGTAGAAGCACTTAAGGATAATTTCTGGATACAAGCAATGTAGGAAGAGCTTGAACAATTTTCTCGAAATGAAGTCTGGGACTTGGTTCCACGTCCAAATAATACAAATGTAATTGGAACTAAGTGGATTTTTAAAATAAATTAGATGAATCGGGAACTATTGTTAGAAACAAAGCATGTCTACTTGAATAAGGTTATACTCAGGTTGAAGGAATTGATTTTGATGAAACCTTTTTACGTATAGATAGAATTGAATCAATTAGACTTTTACTTGCTATTGCTTGTTGTCTGAAAATTACTTTACACTAAATGGATGTAAAAGGTGCCTTCTTAAATGGTTATCTAGACAATGAGGTATATCTTGAACAACCAAAAGGATTTGAAGATCCTTACCATCCACACTATGTGTATAAGCTCAAAAAGGCTTTGTATGGGTTGAAACAAGCCCCTCGTGCATGGTATGGTCGTTTAACTAACTTTCTTCTTGAATTTGGTTTTAACTGTGGCGAAGCTGATCGTACCTTGTTTATTAAACGACACGATGTAGATATTGTTATTGCTCAAATCTATGTGGATGATATAGTATTTGGATCGACTTCTCAGTCATATCTAAATTCATTTATTGAAGTTATATCATCAACGTTTGAAATTAGCATGATTGAGAAATTAACTTTTTTCTTAGGCTTATAGATAAAGCAATGTGAAGATGAAATTTTCATCTCACAGAGTAAATATGCCAAGAATCTAGTTAAAAGATTTAGTTTGGAGAATGCTAAATAGATGAAAATGTCAATGGGTTCATCGCAGAAGGTATGTAAGGATAATGTTAGTGAAAATGTCGACCCAACATTATGTGGATCTATGATAGGTAGCCTTTTTTATCTTACTGCTAGTCGCCCAGATATTATGTTTAGTGTTTGTGTTTGTGCACGTTTTCAAGCCTGTCCCAAAATGTCCCACTTAAATGCTGTGAAACGTATTATTCGATATATTGCTGGCACATGTGAGTTGGAATATGGTATTCCAAAGACACTAATCCTAACTTAATAGGATTTAGTGACTCGGATTGGGCTGGAGATGTGGATGATAGAAAAAAATACAAGTGGAGGATGTTTTTATCTTGGCAATAACTTTGTTTCATGGTATAGTCGTAAATAAAACTATGTCTCACTTTCAACTGTTGAATCTTAATATGTAGCAGCTGGAAGTTGTTGCTCTCAATTAATATGGCTACGACACATGTTAGACGACTATGGATTTACTAGCAACATTTTGATTTTGTACTGTGATAATTTGAATTCTATAAATATTTTCAAAAATCCAGTTCAGCACTCACGTACAAAACATGTTGATTAGACATCACTTTTTAAGAGATTTAGTTGAAAAACAACTAGTTAAAATTGAACATGTTGACACTCTTCATCAACTAGCTGATATTTTTACAAAAGATTTGGACCACGAGAGATTTTCTAGTTTGAAGAAATCTCTTGGTATTTGTAATCTCTAAAAAGAAGGCTTTTTTGGTGAATGTCGGTTGAAATGTTGTCTAACATTTTGGGTGACATTTACCTATGTTATATCACTAACTGATTGTTGTTGATGTATAGTGCATAACTTTTGGTCACACAAGCATGATCCTACAATAAGAATATGTTTTCAATGTGATATTGTTCCATGCGATGATATATATATATATATATATATATATATATATATATATATATATATATATATATATATATATATATATATATGCAAAGCCTTTACATATATTTGGCAACTGTGAAAAATAGGCAAAGGCTGTGAAAAGATACCGTTCCTATTCTATAGGAGTATCGAGTGCTTCAAAAGAGATTTGAGAATACCATAAAAGTATTTTTATTTTTTACATGAAAAATTCTTGTATATGTGTTATATGATTAGACCAAGGACACGATGAGAAAATGTTACATTGGTCTAGTGGTCAAACTCATAAAGTGCATATAAAATGTGTCTTGGTAAGTTGCCAAATCTGAAAATTCTTGTGGGATCAAAATACTTGTGTCGTCCAAAATGTTGCTAACATTGCTGTTGACATTTTCAGAAGGTGATATGTGTTGGGATGTTGTGTTTATCTGATCGTTGAAATATCAGATCCTACTCCATATTATATGCCTTGTTTACAGGAATTTCTAAATTTAAAATGATAAGATTATAGTTATTCCTACCATGATGTTTATCCCAATATTTTCCGTGATGTTTATCCAAATATTTTAGGTGTAAGTTATTGTGTAAAAATGAAACACCTAAAACTAAGGGATTTTTGTTGCTAAGAAAGGTTAGCCATGTATATAAATATTCCTCTCATTTGCTATCATTTTTTAATTTTCCCATAAAAAGAAGGGAAAATCACATCGGGTATACATTCTCTTACCCGATGGACTCACCAAATCAAACTCCAATCTCAATCTCAAAACCCTCTCCTTAAGCTTCACCTATGAAAATCTCTTCAATGTCAGAACAAAAATCAACCAACATTCCACCCAACACTCCCATGAGCATTAGCCCTCAAGCACATATCAAAGAGAGAGGATATTGTAGGAAAGGCTTCTGACCTTTACACAATAAACAAGACAATTTTAAAGAGCAAAGAAAGAGTTATTAACTTGCCTTGGAAGAAGGAAGCAGAATGTGAGAATGTTGCCAGAAATGTCACCAACATTCAGGGCAACACTAATTCAATACAACCAACCCTGTCAACAGACTGGTTAGTAAGTCAAATAGCAAAAATCAACTAACAAATTTCAAAGGTTGATGCTGCCAGGGTTGCCTTGGTTCAAGCCAGAGACCATTTCTTGCTATTACTTTCTTAACAAAAGGGGGAGATGCTTCTGTGCAGGGGGAGCAGGGGGAAGAGGTTGAAGGTGCACATGGTGCTGTTGCTGAAGAAGCCGTTGGGAGGAAGGTGTTGCTGAACATGCTAAGGCTGAGGGCTGAAGCTGAAGCTGTTATACAGAAGTAGAAACCTACTGGAAGCTGCTGCTTCTTTGCATAATGAGCCAGGAAGAAGTGGGTTGATGTGCTGCACCATGAGCTTTTAATGTTTGGTTTATGATTGTTTGGATTATGATCTGCTTTGTGTTTTGGTTAATGGTTGATGTGGATGTTTATTTTGGACAATGGTTTATTCTGACAATGGGTTCTTTCTTTTTGTGTTGTGTATATTGGATGATACGTGTGCACATATCATTTTATAATCCTATGACTTGGTATACACTGGTATACACAAGTTTTGCTTGTATGCCATCACAGGTTAAGGGAGAGCTTGTCAGTAATCACAGGTGTTGGACAACATCTGTGACAATGCACTAAGTCGTTTGTACATTTTGTAATGTGTTTTGTGAAGACAGACAAAAAGGGGGAGATTGTTAATGTTGGGTTTGGTGTTGTGACATTTGATCCCACATATCTTCTGAAGTACTGATTTGAATGTATAAAAATGTTGGGACAAATGTCATAACATTCGGACCAACATCTTCGAAAAACAGTTTTGCCTTACTTCACGGAATGAAGTAATATTTTTGTAAATATTACTATGAAGTAAAAATGACTTGGTAAGGTAAAAATGAGCCGGTGAAAAACGTGGGAAGAGCGAGTCAAGGTTGTTGCTTTGCGTGAGGAACAAGTCAAAGATGTTAGAGGATTTTACTCCATGATCTTCTCCAACAAACACACCAGCTGCCCACCTTTCCCTCAACCTTCTCAACGGATCGATGAGCTCTTCAAGGAAGACTCTCTACTATAAATGGAGAGGCTACTACAGTGAATCGATGTCCAGAATCAGATTGCAAAAATACCAAGAGATCTCTCGGGATTTCATCTCAGAAATCTGGATCACAAGTGTTGCCTAAGTTAGTCGACAACATTATGTCCAACATTACAATCGTTGTTTAGATTCTAGATTGGTTTTGTATGGAGAGATTTTAATGAGAGGTTGTCTATGTCTACTTAGTTAGATTTTTCAGGCAGAAGTCATCTGCGACTTCAACTTTTAATTCCTTTCTATTTTATCTTGTAAATCTGTAAAGAAAGGAATTTGTAATTTTGTATATAATATATATACAATACATTTGGTCATTGACCATCATAAGTTATATAATATATATAACTTATGAAAATTTTAAACCTCTGTGTTCTTTAAATTCCGCTGCATTTACTTTTTAAAGTTACTGTTTTGCTAAGTGTTGTTACTGGTGTCAGACAACATAATTGCTGAAATTCGAAAACAGAATTGGTATTCGATTTAGTTCATTTTGTTTTTACTTTCCCATAGCGTTTGACACCCTTCATATATTATTCAAAATTGTTAAGAATTGTTTCCTTTGCCAAGAATCAATTATGTTTTTGCAATATGAAAGTTGAACAGTGTACATTCTGAATTGATTTCATACATTTGTTTTGTGAAAATAAACACTTAGAGCCTGTTTGGCCAAGCTTCTTGAAGGCTAGAAGCACATTTTTCTCTTCAAAAGCACATTTTTCTTAGATATTAGGTGTTTGGCCAACAAAAAAGTGCTTTTGAGGAGCGGTAGAAGCAATTTTTCTGTTATTGGGAATAAGTTATAAATTTCTGCTTTTTCTCAGAAGCAGAAGCAGAAACAGAAAATTAATTCATTCAAGACAAAAATATCCTTACCACAAATTTATATTTACCAAAGTATCCCCATTAATTTAATACATATATCTCTCAATTAAATACAAATTATTTTTATCTTTTGGTTTCCATCGTATCTTTCCTTTTTTTTCGATCTCTCTTTTTCTTTTCCTATTTGGAATAGTCTGTCAACTATAAATACGAGTTACTTCTTCCTTTTTTTCGACTGTCTTTTTCCTCTATTTCTCATCTCCCTCTCTGAAATAACAAAATATACTAGATCAAAATACAAATTTATATTTTTCACATGACTTCAAAGGCTTTCATAATAATTATTTTTAAAATAATTGCTTTGTTTAAGATATCCTAATTGTAAAACATGTCATGATACTTGTCCTTTTCGTGTGAAAAAATTGGCCAAACACAATCTATTTATCACTTAGTGAAGATAGCACTTCTCAAACGAACTAGACAAACACAAATTGCTTTTTTCAAAAGTGCTTTTATGAAAAGTTGTTTTGAAAAAAGTGCTTCTCAAAATAAGTAATTTTTGGTAGCTTGACCAAACATGCATTATACTTGGAACTAAAAAAAAATCAAAATAGGTCGAACTCTGAAAAGTTAATAGTTTATCAAAATATTTCAGAATATCAATCTAAAAGGAAAAAGTGGTTTAGCCATGCAAATAATAATCGTGTCACATACTAAGTTGCTCAAATTCCGGTGCGAGTGTCCGATATGATTGCGGATTCAGAGGTGGGATCTTTCAACAACAAACAACAACATGCCTAGTGTAATCCCACAAGTGAAATAGGAGGAGGGTAGGATGTACGCAGACTTTACCCCTATCTTTGTGGGGTAGATAGGTTGTTGCCGATAGACCCTCGGTTTAAAATAAATGTATCCGACGCAGGGTTGTAAAAAAATAGGACAACAAAGTAGCAGATGTCGGATCCTTCATGTTCTAAATTTTAAGATTCGGGGATACAGGTGCGGGGATTCGACTAAAATTTTCAACTATATAAAAATAGAGTTATAAACCTAAATTATGAGATATTATGTGGAAAGCTTGGGGAGAAATATTGATTAAGCAGAGAATTCCGAAGGAGATAAAAGGAAAAGAAGTGATAGAAATTTTTAGATATTCCATTTTCTTCAATTTCACCTTAGCTTTTGTTTTAATTACAGAAATCATTGAATTTGTCCAGAATTTCTCCATTGATTTTGGTCAAAGTACCCAAAATCAGTTGATCAAATCGGGTACGGATTCCACACCCACATCGTGTCGACACGGGTGCGGCACCGAAAATGAAGAGCCTGAGCAACTTAGGTCACATCTATTGGGACACTTTCTTTAATCCTCTTTGATCAATGAATTTGTTTTATTTTTAACCTTTTTAATGTCCATTTAGAAAACAAAAAGTCGAATAGATAAATCTATTATACATGATAAGGAAATTAATGATATTCCAACTCATTTTTAATAGAATGATTACTTAAAAGCGGTATAATATTTTTTTCCTTTTTATGTTTACTATATATAGCTATATACTTGTCATTTGACATGTTCAGTTTTTACATGTAAAGAAAATCCAGTTTGGTAAGACTTGGGGTGTGTTTGGTATGAAGGAAAATGTTTTCCACTAAAAATATTTTGTGGAAAGCTTACTCCAGTGAAAAATAAATGATTTTTTACTTCTTTTCCGGTGTTTGATTGGTGAATAAAATATATATTCGAAAAATATTTCCCAGTAATTGATGGCTGAATAGAAAATGTTTTCCAAGTCTCTTGTTACTTTTTAATCTAATATCAACTTAATAGATTGGGGAATTGCTGCAATTCTTCCTGAATAGCCTGGATTCTCCCGTCGAGAGTCACTTTGAAAGTATTACCTAAACTCTTCCGACTGAATATGATAAAGCCTATAAAACATAGAGCTACTATCATTCCTTATTATAAATTGAGATCTTCTTCGAACTTGATGCACAAATAAATAGAATAGCAGCAAATAGCATTTTTCTAGCCCGCATATTCGTGGAACTCAATCTCATTTAGAAAGCCTGATCTCTATCTTTCAGCAACTGATCGGGAAGTGGTTTAAGAATAAGAAAGGATTGACGAATCGGATGCGCTCGCCCAGCGAGAAAGGCCCTGACTCTGTCACAACCCAACACCACTGAACTGATCAGGTGGCTACAGAAAGACGCTTTTAGAACTTAAGTCAAAGGTCACAAAGATTCATCTTCTTTTTTTCTTATAGAAATACTTAAAATGATTACTTCTTTGTACATTGAGATCGAACACCTATTGCACGCGTCATGAGGGATTTCAATGTCAGAAATATAGATGAGATTGTACATGCGGAAGTGCAGCGCCAGGACGAGGGAAATGGCTTCTCTTGGGTCCGTTTTCCCCTAATTTCAGGAAAGCCTTTTCTTTAGGAAAATATTTTTCCAAGCATTTAGTGTAACCAAACTAGAGAAAATAGAAAAATATTACACCCTTGATCTGGATCAGAGTTTTGTTTTTGTATGTCATGAGTGATGTACATTAGGGACAGTAACTGGCATCTTTAAAGGAAGTACATTTCTTCTTCTCTCCTTTTTGTTTGTATTCTTCACTATTTTTTGGTATACATCTTGTATATGGGACTTTTCCCACAACATTAATAAAATGTTACCTTATAAAATTTTAAAGAAACAACTTAACATTATAGCTTGTACATCTGAGTAGCACTTTATTTCTTTTCTTTTTCTTAAAATTCTAAGTACCAACTCTTTTTACAGGCGAAGAAGTTCTATGAATCTGCACTAAGGCTGGAACCTGGTTATCTCGGAGCAGCGCTAGCCTTGGCAGAACTGCATATCATTGAAGGTCGAAATGGAGATGCTGTTTCTCTCCTTGAGCGATATCTCAAGGATTGGGCTTGATGACTCGTTACATGTTAAGCTTGCCCAAGTATTTGTTGCTACAAATATGCTGCAAGATGCCTTGTCACACTAAGGTAGTGCCTTTTCCTTGAATGCTCTTGCAGTCTAATTCTGCTCGATTTTAAGGCATTAGAAGTGTTGATAATCAATCACTCAAAATCAGCCCTTTATCTAATCTGTGCTTTAAATCAGAGAAGGTAAAAACACATGAGAAATGTTGTACCAACATTTTTGTAAAACTCCAAAAAATTTGAACAAATTAGTTAATTGATATAAAACTCAGCCTATGTGAGCCTTGGAAGCATATTCATTTTCGCCCTCAAATAAATGAGAAATGTTGTAGTAGGTTAATATGATGAATTTTCTGAGCATTGAGAGATTGCTTTTTCGTGACAACGGAGTGTCCCAGACCTCAAAATAGCAAATTGTTGGTTTACTTCTGTTTGTCTGCAGACCATGAAATGGCATACATTTTGGAGACGGTAAGCTACTATTCATCTCTATCCTTTAGTTGGATATATGAAACAGCTAAAAATCTGCAATATTGGCTTTAACTCTATTGCATAGCATCACAGTCGTCTACGTATTCTGCCATTTATTGAAGTTTCTCACCCCTTTCTCATATCCGATACGGAATCCAGCTGAAAGAAAGGAAGAGTTGGTCCATTACCTTTAAACAATCTTTGACCTCAAGGATTAGTGTTAGAATCTGGTAACTTAACCTTCAATGCTGCCACGATACACCATTTAACCAACCGCCTCTTCAAAATGGCAATGGATTTTACAAACAAAAAAACTGGTCATTTTTACTGGTGATTGGCTATTCAGTATGGACCATATTTCGACTCCCACTCTTCTTTTTAAGTAAAGACACATGCAACACTGGATGAATGCACGATAGAGATGGTAATTCCAACCAGTAGGCTATCTTTTCAATCCTTTCCACCACTTATAAGGATCATAGTATTTTGAGTAGAGTTTGGGGAATTGGGGCTCCTTTTAAGTGCTAGGGAAGTCTGCCTGTAAGGCTATAGCTTTAGGTAAACTAGGTCACGTTGCAAATTCCCTCTTAAACTGTTTCTTGTCGACAAACATTTTTATTCTTTCATGAAACCTCATAAGATGATCCGTAAGACAAACCAAGACATCCCGTTATCATTTTTCTAAACCGAGCAAAACTTAGGATTTCGCTTCAATATCATGCGGAGCAAGTTCTAAACTCGTATGCAACACATAAAATATATAAAAAAACTCACCACAAGCACAAGTCCCACTCAAGATAATTTCATTCTATAAATCTACAGTGTTGGCATTCATTTAATTCCATCACATCGTAGCCGTCACAGGGTCCTCTGTTTATTTAAGTATCTTACCTTTCTTATATCCTATACCTAATCCAGTTAAATGAAGAGCTGATCCATTACACCATGATTTCAACTTGATTAATTCAACCTTTAAAATTCTTAATACTGAACTCACTATAGTTATAAATTACGAGTTCAAAATCTAAACATTTGTTTAAAGTTTTTGTTGTTTTACACATATATCTATTTTCAGGGCACTAAGGCTACATCCACCACTGTCACCACCAAGCCAACTCCTCCCCTTTCAAATGATAGTCTGTTGAACTTTAGGATTAAGCTAATGGGCTAACTGCTAAGTCCACTAATACAGGAATAGTAAGATGCTCGTTAGGTTTGATTCCGCCTCAAAAGGCATTGGACGACTCTTTAGGTTCACGATTTTTCTGGAATATTGAGATTGCTAGTCCTTTATTAGACAAAGATTTCCTGTCATATTTGGTCTACGCTTGATATGGAATATAGTACAATAGAAATAGCAACTAATGTACAACATTGTAGTTTGACAATAGTCTTGCAAAATTTAGAGTTTGTCGAGTGAACTATGTTGCAGGCTTAAGCAATCTGGATAGTTCGTGTTTGATTCTTCCTAAAACGAGCCAATATAGATAACTAACACTTGAAGTCTAAAATATATGTACATAATCTTATCACAACTAATATACAAAATGTCAGGCTGTATATTCTAAACGTGGAAAGGTTTCCGAGGTGTTGGAGATCGATTCTCCAGTGACTGCAATCTTTGTTTTAAATGGAAAACTTCAACCTGCAAAACCAAAGGATATTCCCTGATTAAGTACAATGTCAAGGTTTGTAAAGTAACCTCCTGGAGTAGAGGAAGAAGCAAAGTGAAGCATAAAAACAATTGAATCTCTCCATTATCTGCTTACAGTGTAATCGTGACAAATTACATGATTACAAGAGAGCTAATAAATTTCTAAGTTATCTAAGATGGTCATGTGACCAAACTATGCATAAAGCAATTATGCGTGGGGATAAAACCAATTTTATAATTTGAGAGGTAAATCTCAAGTAGAGCAGCTATATCCTAAAGGTCTGTTGACATTCGCCAGGTTCTTCCCCATCCGGTTCCCCTTACCCAAGCATCCCCACCCCAGAATAAGAATTAAAAGATGAATAATGTTAAATAATGTGTTGCTTATGATTGATTTCCTTTATCTAAAATTATGCTAGTGACCGTACCTGTAACTGGAAAGCTCTTGCCCTTTCCCCAGCAAGGACACCCCTTGTTGTATGCAGTTCCTGCATTCGATATTCATAAACATCAAACTTAATAAGAGTGGGCTGAAAAGTTGGCCCAGACATGCTAGGAATGGATAAACCAATAAAACCGTGTACCTTCTGTGTATCATCCATAACTGCCTTGAGGAAAGCCACATCATGCTCAAGCCTGACATTATCAGAGTGGACAATGTTGGATAAACTGTTTGCCTCTTCCTGGGCCAATTCAACACTAGCTAGCTTTTCTTTAAGCAACTCCATCTCCTTTACAGCGTCAGCCAACTTTTTTTCCATCTCCTGTTTACTCTTCAGAGCAGAAGATAAATTTTTCTCTGCTGCTTCACGGCTAGCCGATGCAGCTACCAGTTGTCCTTCTAGAATTTCGTTCTTTCTCATTAGGGCAGAAAGTTTTGATTCATACTGCTGACAAGCACCTGATGAAGCTGCTAATCCACCTTTATAATCACCTTCTTGGAAGACAAAATCATCAGTGTCTTGAAAAAAGTTTGCACTAGCTTGTCTGTAATGTGTAGGCAAATGTCCAGATTCAGAGATAGTAGACATCTCCTCAGCCATAATTTTACCTCCACTGCTGCTTGTTTTTATTCCTATGTCAAGTTGTTTTGCTCCTTGTTCCTTAGACTGAAGATGAATGAAACATCAGTTTGACTGAGATAAACGAAGTAAACTTTAGAACTTAAAAACACATGATTGCAAAATATAAATCTATCTAATTGTTGTATCGTTGAGCCCAGTAAATAAGAAAAAAATCTAGAAGCAAAAACAGCAACACTTAGAAAAGACGAGCACAGAATCACAAAAAAAAGAAAAGAAAAGAAAAGAAAAGACAAGCTATAAGAACCTCCTGAATAAAACACACCTCACACGTGAAATTTCAATGTTCAACACATAACACATTGCCATCAAAAAGGAACTAGGATATTCAGGGACTTCAGACCAAATTGATCAAAGGGAAGCCCAATGCATGAATCGTGCGTTCACGCAGGTCACTTCATGGGGGTGAGATGTAGGAAGTGGCGGACACAACATCCGGGTTCATTTGAACCCATTATTTTCGATGCAGAGCATAAACTTACGTGCAAAAATACAATAAAATAGCAATAAATAGTAGGTATGAACCCATATCTTTTAAGAATACAATGGGTTCAATGGTAATAACCTTAATGTTGAACCCATATGACTTAAATTCTCGATCCGTCTCTGGATGTATGCAGCCTACCCTGATGCAAGAATCAGTGGCAGATTCCACGGTTCAAAATAGGTCACACAGAGACAACTTTCCAGAGTACAAATTGATAAAAAAGTCCAAATTCTTTTCCTATCTAATTCGACCAACAAATCATCTCAATCATAACCAGTATCTTATTTCATGGTCATGGCCCTGTCCATAGAAAATGCAAATAAAGAACTTCATTTGATAGGTCATATGTACTCATCCATCTACACAGGGACATGAGATTGTGAAGAGTGGAATACTAGAATAGTTGCTATAGTTTACCTGTGAAGGACTTTCGTTGCCTGAAGTCTTAGTCATCTTTGCACCGGCGTCTTCATCATTGGAAAATTGCTTGCGAAGTGAGACATTACCAGAGACAGAACTAGGGTCAATGAGTAAAGACTCTGACAATGATTTTCTACCAGAGCCATGATGCTCAACCACAGAGGCTAGATTCTGTCTCGCTATAGAATCCACATGAGAGGTAGAAGTTCCATTAATTGACTGAGAAGCAGGGCCAGTGGATGTCAAACGATTCCCAGATACCAAGTTCCCAGCAGCTTTACTTAAGCTTGATCTGCGACCCATTGACAATTCATTTTTTTCCATAATGAGTACCTCAACCTGTAAAAGAAAGACGAAATGAGGCAAAGCAAATACTTTGTACATGAGAAATTTCAATCTAAGAATATAGTATGTCTACGCTAGCTAATAGATGATTATACAGCAAAAGTTCTAGTTTTCATGTTACCTCATTTGATGGATCTTTCTTGAAACCACCAAAACAAACAAGAAAATCCCTTTCCTTATGCTGCACAAGGACGAGGCTGAATCCCTGGCATTCATAAAAATGTTGAATATATTCATATGAACCATCAAATGGTCAACGTTATGCTGCGCAATCTAGAGCAAGAGCATGTAATTTTGTTAAAGTACATGTTCAAACACCAGATCGTAAGTGCACTTTATAGTAGACCACACGACTATGCCCTTAACAACCCTTTTGCATTGGAAAAGTTTTTCATAAACATTAAAAACTGACGTTTTGATTGGAAGTATTATGTTACTTTTGAAAGCAACCTGTTTACTTTTGCCGTAAAATAATTTAACAAAAACCAAAATATTTTCCTTTTTTTTCCAAACACTAACCCAAAGCCCAAATACATTTTTTTGATAACTCAGAAATCCCAAAGAGCCGGCCCACACGGTTCGAAACTCGGTAGATAATCCCCCCCCCCCCCCCCCCTACCTCCTCTACCTTTCTCCACTTAAATACCAGGTGTTTTCTACAGTAGGGGCAAGTCCAAACACATATTTTTCAAAATCATTTCCAAAAATTAGACAAAAACAGAAATGGAATTGTAGCTAGTCGCATGTGGATACATACTGAAGGCAGCGGGTGGGGGTGGGGGTGGGGGGTTGCACCCAGTCCTCAACCCGAGTTGTATATATAGTTGAAAAGTTATGGAAATTACATATTCATACTTAATCTGAACACACGGTAAAAGAAAAGTAGTGAGTGCAACGATTTTTCGTGCATTTTGATCCAGCCATGAGGTCTAGTGGTTGAAAGTTGAAACTCCAGACTGCAGCACTTACATGCAGGTTCCAATCCCTCTAAAGGCCATTCCTCTTCTATCTTCTCTTGCTCACTGTCTATGGACTACTCTCAAAACCATGACATGCACCTAATCCACGCATCACATAGTGGCTTTTACCACTAGACCAAAGCCTTGGGGGCAAGTCCAAACACATTTCTCAAAATCAATTCCAAAAGTTTAGAGAAAAACAGATTTAGACTTGTAGCTAGTCATGTGGATACATACTGAAGGCAGTAGATGGGGTGGTGGAGGGTTTCACCCACAGCCCTCAACTCGAGTTGTATATATTGTTGAAAAGTTACGGAAAATACATAGTCATACTTAATCCGAACCCATGGTAAAAGAAAAGTAGTGAGTGCAATGATTTTTCACGCATTTTGATCCACCCATGTGGTCTAGTGGTTGAAAGTTGAAACTCCAGACTGCACCACTTACATGCAGGTTCCAATCCCTCTACAGCCCTTCCTCTTCTATCTTCTCCTGCCCCACTCTTCTATCTTCTCTAGCTCACTGTCTATGAACTACTCTAAAAAACTAGGGTCTTGGGTGCTGCTATAAAATTATACTTTCTTTTTAATGAATACAAGAAAATAAAAATTTATGATGAAAATATAAGAAAATATGCAAGAGAGCTAAGAACATATTCAATGATATTTGACATAAATTATAGTAGTTGTACTTTCACGTGCAAAACAAAGCATGGCAAGATCTTTGCTAATGTTCGGCACATATCAACATACTAGAGAATAATGATTATGAGTTGACTGACATGGGAGCAAAGGAGTTGAAAGATTTCAGACCTATTAGCTTAATAGGTAGTGTCTACAAGATCATTGCTAAATTGCTGACTGAAAGACTCGAGAGTGACTGAAGCCATTCATCTTATTAGGAGGTTGGTGGAGCAGTATAGAGAGAGGAAGAGAGACTTACATATGGTTTTTATCGACCTCAAGAAGGCATATGACAAAGTCCCTAGGGAGATTCTATGGAGATGTTTGGAGGTTAGAGGTGTACATGTGGCGTACACTAGGGCGATCAAGGATATGTACGATGGAGCCAAGACCAGGGTACGGATGGGGTTGCACCATGGATCATCTCTTAGCCCATTCTTATTCGCTTGGTGATGGATGGATTGACGCGAAAAATTCAAGGGGAGGTGTCATGGTGTATGTTATTCGCAGACAACATAGTCTTGATTGATGAGACTCGCAGCGGAGTGAACGCTAAGCTGGAGGTTGAGACAGACGCTGGAGTTTAAAGGATTCGGCCAATGCTAAGCTGGAGGTTTGGAGACAGACGCTGGAGTCTAAAGGGTTCAGGCTGAGTAGGACCAAGACAGAATACTTGGAGTACAAGTTCAGTAATGGGAGCGACCTTGAGACAGACGTGAAGGTGAGGCTTGGTACTCAGGTTATTCCAAATAAAGGAAGCTTCAAGTACCTCGGATCTATTATCCGAGGGAATAGTGAGATTGATGACGATGTCACACATCGTATTGGGCAAGGTGAATGAAATGGAGGCTCGCATCTGGAGTCTTGTGCGATAAAAAGATACAACAAAAACTTAAAGGCAAATTCTATAGGGTGGTGGTTAGAGCGACTATGTTGTATAGGGCGGAGTGTTGGTCAGTCAAGACTTCGCACATCCAAAAGAGAGAAGTTGTGGAGATGAGGATCCTAGGATGGATGTGTAGGCATACAAGGAGGGATATGATTAGAAATGATGACATCCGGGACAGAGTGGAGTGGCCTCGGTGGAGGATAAGATGCGGGAAGCGAAGTTGAGATTGTTCGGGCATGAGCAGAGGAGAGGCACAAATGCCCTAGTGCGGAAGTGTGAGAGGTTGGTTATGGACGAGTTCAAGAGGGGTATAGGTAGGCCAAAGAAGTATTGAGGTGATTAGACGGGATATGACGCAGGTGCAACTTACTGAGGACATGACCTTAGATAGGGGGGGTGGAGGATACGGATTAGAGTAGAAGGGTAGTAGGTAGTTGAGCGTAGTCCTACTTATGCTTACAAACTGGTAGTTGTAGTGCTATTATTGTACGCCTGCTTAATCTATCATACTAGTAGGCGCAGTATTGCTTTATAGGGGGTTGTGCTATTATTGTGGGATTTCACTGGGTATGTTGTTGTTGGTGTAAAGACTCGAGAGTGATGAACAAATCGGTGGGTACCCAACAAATGGCCTTCATCAAAGGTAGACAAATTATGGATGCAATTCTAATTGCAAATGAATGTGTAGATGCAAGATTTAAAAACCAAGAACCTGGAATTATGTGTAAACTTGATATAGAAAAGGCATATGATCACCTAAACTGGAATTACCTTCTGGAGACCTTGATGAAGTTGGGATTTGGTGGTAGATAGGTCAGCTGGATTAAGTACTGCATCAGCACAGTAAAATTCTCAGTATTGTTCAACGGTTCACCAGCTAGATTTTTTCAATCTCAAAGGGGCTTGAGACAAGGAGATCCTCTATCTCCTTTCCTTTTTATCATTGCCATGGAGGGGTTGCATGACTTTCTGAAGAAAGCTCAGGCAAACAACTGGATAAGGGGGGATTCAAGGTGAAATCTAGTGCTGACAGTATTTCACATTTACAATATGCAGATGATATTGTTGTATTCTGTGAGGCCAATTCTGAACAGGTGACTATGTTGAGGGTAATTTTTATTTTGTTTGAAGCTACATCTGGTTTACATATTAACTGGACCAAAAGCTTTATTTATCCAGTTAATGAGGTAAACCAGATCCAATCTTTGGCTGATATTCTTGGGGGTAGAATAGGTGAATTAACAACAATATATCTAGGGATGCCGTTGGAGGCCAAAAGCAAGTCAATAGGAATATGGAATGGGGTCCTGGAGAAAATTGAAAAGAAACTAACAAGATGGAAGAGTCAGTATCTTTCAATGGGTGGTAGACTAATCTTGATCAATTCAGTTCTTGATGCTCTACCTACATATATGATGTCATTATTTCCAATCCCTGGGAATGTTTTAAGTAGGATAGATTATCTGAGAAGGAATTTCTTGTGGAAAGAAATAGTGACAAAAAGAAATATCACCTGGTTAAATGGAGATCTGTCATAGTCAGCAAAAAGGAAGGGGGATTAGGCATCAAAAATTTGAAATCCCAGAATCAAAGTTTGATGTTGAAATAGCTATGGAGATTTGCTAGTGATGAAGAATCTTTATGGAAAGAGGTGATCAAAGAAAAGTATGACATAGAAGGTAAATGGACAACCAAGACTGTGGAGGGTCCTTATGGGATTAGTCTATGGAAGTCAATCAGGAACCTGTGGCCAAAACTCATGAACAAGGTGAGCTTTAAAGTCGGAAATGGCATGAAGATATCTTTTTGGGAGGATAAATGGCTAGGTCAAGGAGCTTTGAAACAACTCTTTCCAGATCTGCATATTTTATCTCAGCAACAATTGGTGAGGTATGGAGCAGCCAAGGATGGAATTTGATCTTTAGAGGATGCTTGAATGATTGGGAAATTGATAGGCTGACAAAGTTCCTCAAAACTCTAGAGCTATTTACAGGAATCACAACTTCTGAGGATAGCATCAAGTGGCAAGGAAATACTCAAGGAAAATTCTCAGTCAGATCAGCCTACAAAGAATTCAACCTTTTCAACAATCAGATTGGGTGTTGGCCTTGGAAGATGATATGGAAAGTCAAAATTCCTTATAAAGTATCTTGTTTTACTTGGCTACTAGCTAGAGGAAAAGCACTCACACTGGACAATCTTAGTAAGAGAGGTCATCATCTATGTTCCAGGTGTTCGCGTTGTTTTCTATGTGGTGAGGAACCTGAGACAATTAATCATCTGTTCTTGCACTGTAAACTGACCGAACAACTATGGAGGATGTTCCTCAAGTATAGGGGGATTTTCTGGACCATGCCAAGATGGAAGATTATTCCAGCTTGCATTTGGTGCACAATTTGGGAAGAGAGAAATCAAAGATGTTTTGAAGAAAAAGCCAACCATTTCCAGAAGATTAAAATGAAGTGTTTAGGGTTGTTCTACTGTTGGTGTAAAGGAATAGGGTTAGAAGATAATGAGTCAATATCTGATATATTATAATCTTTGTGAGGAAGGGGAGCCTTGGAGTAACTGGTAAAGTTGTTGACATGTGACCGGGAGGTCATGGGTTCAAGACGTGGAAACAGCCTCTTGCAGAAATGCAAGGTAAGACTGCGTACAATAGACCCTTGTGGTATGGCCCTTCCCCGGACCCCACGCATAGCGGGAGCTTAGTGCACCGGGCTGCCCTTTTTTTTATTAGAATCTTTGTGAGATGACACAGGATTAGACGCTTACACTTCTGTAATCTGTAATTAGGGGGACTACACAGTTTTGTGTAGTCTTTATATATATACACACAAATATGTTACCTTCTCAAAAAAAAAGTTGACTGACGTAAAAATTCAAAGATAGCACCAGCACAAGAGCATATACTGTGTGTTCACTGACATAAAAGTCGACAGGCATAACAAAAGGCAGTAGCATGTATTATAATTGTGAGGCGGTGAAAAGAAAAACTGAACTGAACCTTGTTGGTTGTGATAGAAGAAGCTGGTGAAGCGACAGCAACAGACCATTCAAGTTTTAGAACATCAAATATTAGAGTCTCAGCATGTCCTGAAGGAAAAGTGTAGTTATGTATTAAGAATGGAAACAAAGGAAGAACGAGAAGAATAATTTCAAAAATCAGAAAGCTCAAGTAGAAAATAGGTTCCTATTAAATGCATTTCTTTGTTGAGTGTATATCGATGGTGACGAAGTAGAAGGCTGCAGTTAGTAGCTATTTAGACATACTCCTTTTCCTGCTACCACCCCCAGCAATATACCATTTTGTTCCACAGAGCACTCCACAACAACCAGCTCTAGGTGAAGGATGGAATCCACGTATTTTAATTCTTGACCATGCCATCTGAGGTGAACACGAATATCTAGCATTAGAATGTTGCATATAAAAGAAATTTGCATTCATTCAGGGAAGGGACAGCTTTAGATTTTATTCCACAAACCGTCTCAAAATCAAGCGTGTATAAGTCATTTAACGTCCTGGACTTTGATGATCCGCCAAAAATCAGGAGCAATTTATCATCATAGAGGGCAGACACATGGTTTGATCTTGGTGACGGACCTGTTCCCCTGCATGCATGTGCTAGTAATCAAGAAATAAACCTGATAATGCCACCATCCGGTAAGATTAATGGCCCAAGGAGCAGGAACAATGGTAATTATAGAAATGATATATCCCTTAGCAACTCACGTGCAATGAAGTGGCAGCCATGTCAAGGATTTAAGATCAAACATATGCAGATCATTTAGCTTCCTCCTCTTTCCGTCTTCACCCCCAAATAAAATCAAAACTGAGCTTGCTCTAAGGACAGTATGGCCACTACGCGCAACCTGTCGATTGAATTGACCAGTTAAAAAGAAAACATAAACATTGACGAATTGCACTTCAGGTAACACACAACAAGCTGAAGTGAAATCTTTAATATTTTCCTGTTGTTACCCTTTAAAGAATAAGATAATTACCTCATGCAAAGGAGAAATGTTATAGAAGTTTGCTTCACCAGACTTACCAGACTTAGTGAGACGTGGTACAGAAAACAAGATATTAACTACTCCCTCCGTCTCAATTTATGTGATGGTGTTTGGTTGAGCACAGAGTTTTAAGGAAAAAAGAATTGACTTTTGAACGTGTAGTATAAAATGAGTCATAGATATTTGTGTGGTTGTAAATCATCTCATTAAGGGTAAAATGGGCATTTTAAAGTTAAATTGTCACTAAATATAGAAAGGTGTCATTCTATTTGGGACTGACTAACAAGGAAAGATTGTACATAAATTGGGATGGAGAGAGTATTTTTCTTTTCGTTAAAGGATAGACTGGAGTCTGGTTTAGATCGTATTAGGTGTTAAACTGAGTAATCACTTCTATGAAGTGAATACCACAAAGGAAAAAAAAGGGTATGCACCATCAGATCGCACAGGAGGACTAGAAGCTTTACCGGAACGTCTCCTTTCGCTTCCAGAAGTGACCAGCATTCAGTTTCAGTGTCAAATGCCCAGACTGCAACAGAAAATTTTGGAACAAGTATATTGTGGAAAGCACAGTTGGAATAGATAGAAACACTGTAAAATTAGCAGAAAATCAACCTGATACTTTGTCACTTGCAGGGTCAGTTTTTCCACCAACCATAAGAATCTTTTTCCCCCATTGAACCTGGGAAATAACAGACAAATTTTCTGATGAATTGTACTCCAACACGACATACTTAACACCACAAAAGATACATCAATCAGATTAATAAATTGCATTATAACATCAGAACAGCAAAAATCAGTGCTACCATAAAAGTAAAACACATGTAGTAGACTTGTACATAAGCATTTATTTCTCTTCATCATCTGAAGTCAAGTACTGATATCAAATATCATTGTGATTGGGGGTTAAACAGAACAGCAAACATAAGTGCTACCATAAAAGTAAAACACATGTAGTAGACTTGTACATAAAGAACTGTTTCTCTTCTTCATCTGAAGTCAACTAGTCAAGTACTGATCAAATATCATTGTGATTGGGAGTTAGGCAGTTCAGACAATATTCATGTAGATGTTATCCAACCAACCAATACACTCCCTTCTTTCTATTTTGTTTGCTCTTCTAGCAACTTTAATCCGTTCCAGAAAAAATGATTTCTTTCCTAAAATAGAAAATCAACAATTTACACACCCTCCACATCTTCCAATTATAATAATTATCTCAGGGTTTCCCAGCTAGCTTTGGGTCACCAACTAATCTATCAGGCAGCCTACTACAATGAATATGGGGTGCTCACACTGCGTGTCTTAGTTGGATCCGAACCTGAGATCCCAAAGTTTGTTATTCTCACACCTCAACCACTCAGACATCTCTTTGGAGACCATTTGCACTCTATTATTTTGATATCCTTCTACCCAAACTCAAGCGTAGTAACCTATCCAGACTTTCTTCTGTTAATCTCCGTGACACATCAACTATATCAACTAAAATAGGACAGGAAATATCGCACAGACAACATTTTTGAAAAGTGAGCTTCAGCTTTTTACCTTTTGTGGAATTCATATATAAATAACATCATGTAGGAAGTTTTTCAAAATTCTTTAACTAGGTGTTAGCTAGGTCATTGCATGTTTCCATTAGCAGGTTCTCAAAACCTACAAACTCTCGCTTGAAAGAGACATATCACCAAGACATGGTGCATCTGTATATCTGTTACAGTTTCTTGACAAGTAAAATCCAAAAAGGAAGCAACAAAATAGACTAGAAAAAAAAGGAGTAAAGGTTACCAAAGCATGACCCTTGCATGCTGGGATCTTTAGAGGAAGACTGGTGGGCGAGAGGTAGAGCTTTGATGAAGCTGTTGTCCAGGAAAAGCTATCAAAATTTAGCACCTGAAATGAAAATGAATGCATGCCACTGGTATCAAGTATGCCACCTACGAAGCAAGTTGCACGACACTAATGATTGAAACTCGTCTCAGTTACAATCTAATCATTTCCCATTTTTCAAAGATCAATACAACTGCAGAATGGAGCATTGATAACACATATAAAAAGAGATGAAAAAACAGGGGAGATTGGCTAATTTGGGTGTGCATACTAGTAGATCATCTATCTTCAATGAGGCAATTTCACTGCCAGATTTTGTTAAAGCCACCTTGAAATTAGATCAACAAGGTGTAACTAATTTTAGAATTAGACCTAGATCAGGATACTTGGAAAGATTTTGTAAGTTGATTGGATATAGCTCAACTGGTAACAATGCTAACACTAGCTCTTAGCATTCTTTTGTTTTAGTTTTCTTTACAAAGTGCCCTGACAGGAGTTAGCTCCTCTCCTTTTGTATCTACAATAGAGGTTCAGGCCTAGTCCCCCTCTATGTAACGGTCTCATATTTATACTCCCTCCTCCCAATTTATGTGGCACAGTTGAAATTTCGAGATTCAAGCTTCTAAATTTCGACCGCGATTGGGTACATAGAAGCTTTATGTTTTTTGAAATAAAATTTATATATTTGGAAACTACGTCAAAAATAGTATAAATCACAATAATTAACAACTTTAAATATTTAAAAGGCATATAAGGAAATTCCGGTCAAAGAAAAACTTGATTTGACTCTCGAAATCCGAAAGGTGCCCCATAAATTGGGACGGAGGGAGTAATATATATGCAAGGCTAAGCAATTGGCTATTGGGTCTTTTGGAAGAAAAAATATAACTACAGAAATTTTCTTGTGACAAAAAAGGTCAGAAAAAGAATGGGTTCCATGGTTTTGAAAATCCCTCCACGGCAAGACGAAGGAGCTTCTTTGACCAAAAAAAAGATGAAGGAGCTTCTTCTTATTGTTGGGCACGGACATTTAAGTCATATTTCTGTCTATTTACATGTTTTATTTCTACACATTTCATCCATGTACGTGTGTTTCCTTCAAAATCTAACTTCAGCATATCTTCTTTAATACTATACTTTTATCAACCGAAACATGTTTGATGTTGATCTTTGGTGATAAGCGCAAAAAAGATCAATATTTTTGTTTATATTTCCAGGCAGGAGTCATCACACTTGAGATAATGGAACTTAAGGAACAATCACCAATTTACCTGCACATCCTCTAACAATCGGCTACCAGTTTCTCCACCGACAACAACCATCTTGTTCCCAACAACAGCTGCTGCATGCTACTCAGTAAAAGCAAGATGTTAAGTCTTAAAGCATCATATTTTTAATAACATGTGATATCTTTGAACAGTAATCAGTTACATTGAAGCGAGGTGTAGGTTTTTCTCCAGCTATAGAAAGAAGCATCCAATTTTCTGAGCCACCTGAAGCACAATTGTTAAACTCAGGTGCACCTGATGAGCATTGGCAGCTCTTTTCTTCAGAATCGTTATTATTTTGAGGAACACCTTCACCCTGTCATGCATAAGGAGTTAAATTTCAGGCTTCTCGTATGCAACAATAGGAAAAGTTGCAATAGAGGTCTTACATTGGAACTGCTAGAACGCTTGGGGTGCCTCATTGGACTTCTAGTTCCTTGAGCTGAGTTCAACCTGAGTAAAATAGTGATGAACTCAGACAGATATAACTAGCATATGGTTCAGAAGACGTGGAATTTTAGAACACGCTACGCTATAATGAGGACATTCGTATCCTTAAGAAGTCCAGTAACAAATTCACCTGAGAGATTAAAAAGCCTCAAGTATCGATAGAAGAATTTTAGCAACTTAGGTACGCAAGGACTTCATATTTCTGTTACTTACAAGGTATACAGCATACTAAAAATTGTACTAGAGATCGCAATGGCATCTTACTCTGAAATGAGAGCCCAATTGATTCAGAGGATTCATCTTAGACAACCCTAACTAGTTTGGGATTGAGGTGTAATTGAGTGAAATGGCATCTTAAACATGGAAAGGATTGCAAAGAAAGCAAAACCATATCTGACATATGGGAAAATCTTTCAGTGATTCTCTCTTACCTAACATAATTAACATCTAAGTTCAATTTGACCTTCCACAAGTGCTCCATTGATAGAGATCATAAAACTTTAAAGATCGATGCAATTTATAGTTTTTGAAGAGGTGTGAAAGCTACAACTCCTAGAAAAAGCTCATGGAGAACTCCTTCTTATGAGGTAAAGGCAACATCCAGTTGCTAAATACTAATGTCAAGATAAAGTACCCAATTGAAACCCAAAAGTTGTAGAGCTCTGCTAAACGTCTCCAAACTCTGCTATTTAGAGGAGGAAATCCTAAGTTCCTCTGCCACTAGCAACTCATTCTAGAAAAGAAGAAGTATTTTGTCTAGACCATTGTGAATTTACCAGCAACAGCAACGAAATTAAATTATTACAGTAAAAGATAACATGATTAGGTCTTGAAACCAAATTAACTAACTTTAACATGTCAATAGTTTCTTAAACTAAGATAAATATACAATCATTCATGGAAAACTAAGCACAACACATGCTAGTAAACAAAAATACACACATTTTGGCAAAATATATGGTTTCTAGGCATTAATAAGGATATCATTACCTCCCGAGCTTCATTCGCCTTTTCGAGAACCCAAACATTTTGTTACCGCTGCAATACAAACACTCAAACCTTCAAAAAAACATAACACAAAGCCACATTATTATCTAAATAAAAACTCAACGATTATAGTTGCAGAGGAAAAACTCACTTCCGAAGTGAAAACGACAGAAATTATCTCCAAAACTTGATAAATTTGGGATTTTCTTCCTCCACAAATGTGTATATACACACACCTGAATGTATATCTATAGGTAGGTGTAGAGATACAGATATGTGTATGTCTTTAATTTGGTCATGATTTTACTGTCAGCTGAAAATGACTGTGCGTATATACTTGTATCTATAGGTTAATGTAGAGATACAGAAATGGTGTATGTATAGCTTGTACAGTGTAGTGTGGATTTCGAGAATTAAATATTTAATTCTTATAGTGGATTCGGATTAGAATTTTCAAAGTTTTTAGAAATTAAATTTGCATAAAACTATATAAGTAGAAACTCTATAAATTAATTCTCTTGGGACCACCAAAATTTAGTAATTAAAAGAGATATTAATTAATTGATAAATTAATAATTATTAATTTATATATTAATTAATACTTTATCAATTTATAGATAAATTTATAATTAAATACTCAATTTACAAACACCCTTCAATCTTCAACTTCATTATTGTTTAATGTACTATATCAAATGAAGCATCATTCAATCTCCCACTTTATTATGCTTCTTGTGTTCAATGTACTGATATTAAAAAATATTTCATATATAAACACAAGATCAAATCATGCTGCCACAAACAATGGATGTCGAACATGTCCTGAACTACCCAGAAGAAAATATAGTTGCACAATTATTAACTGATGAAGAAATAATTGAGAGCGTTATGGGAACTGATAGAGGTGATGAAGATGATGATGAAAGTTCTACATTAGAGCCCATTCGCGAAACGAGGGTATTAAAGCGGCAATCACATTGAATAATTTCTTGTTGAGCTATGAGAAAACAAAACCAGAAGTTCTTACAATGATAAGAAAAATTAGAGATAAGATTCAATGTGACATTGATTTCAACAAAAAAACAAAAGACAATTGAGTCATTTTTCAAGAAGTCTTCATAAATCACTCATGTATTATGTAGTATAAAGAAATTATTAATTTATATTTTACATGGGGTATATATGAGTAATCAAAAATGTATTATCTTATAATTTTAGCGAATTATTAATTTAGCACGTTATCCCCGAGTCGGGACCGGCCAAAAATATTATCTAAAAGAGTTTATTAAATAATCGAGTATTAATTAATAGAGTTTCTACTGTAATAGTCAAATACATACCTAAACTATCACTTTTTCGTGAAATTCCTACATGAACAAGAAGATAGGAAATTGATCCATTAATAATTGAGGTGAGTTTTGATAAATAAATGATGATTATGTAAGAAACTCGCACGCCCTCAAATAGGAAACTTAGGAAAAAATGATATTTAAGTGTACTTTTTATCATTAACTCTAATAAATATTTTTTATGTCCTAATTTGTATGACAAATTTTGTTGTCATCTTGAAAAGAATGATACGTTTTTTTATTTGGAAACTATTTAACTTTAAATTTTAGATTTTACACTTAACCAGATGATCTATAACCACACAAATATCTTTGGCTTATTTTAGATTACAAAATTCAGAAATCTTTTTTTATTTTTTAAATTTCGTACCCAGTCAAACTACATCATATAAACTGAGACAGAAAAAGTACTATAAATTATAATGATTAATAATTTATACTCCTTCCGGATCAAAAAGAGTGTACATTTAGTTATTTGCATACTCATTAAGATTATACTAACTTTTAGGTAAAAATATGTAATTGATCCCTAATTAAATAGCTATTGAGATTTGGTCACCTAAAATTTAATAAGGGCAAATTTAGAAAAGTAAGGTTCATTCTTTCTTTTTTCCAATAAAGGTGGAACTCCCACCCCAGGAGCCCCCACACCCCGGTCCGACAGGTCTGTGAATGAGGTAAATCATGGTGACTCAATTGATTTCAAAGGTTAGACCAGTACCACGCTGCGCACAAGGGGCCCTCCTTTATTTTAAGAAGTAACCCCCACACTGCCGCTGACGGGATTCGATCCTTGGCCATTTTCCAAATATCCCCTTGATAACCAATTGAGTTGTTCAAGCGGACTAGGTTCATTCTTTCTTGATTTGACAATTGAACATTTTTTTTGACTCAAAAATAAAAATTAAGTGAACACTCTTTTTAATCTAGATACAATAATACTAAAAAGATATATAAAAAGTTTACTATTAAAAAATATTTATTTGCATCGCAAAATTCGAAAAATATCATATAGATTTTTCACTTATTGATTACTCTGAATGTGTTGTTTTCGTCGTCATATAAATTGACAGAAAAGTAGTTGATAACACTGAGGAAATGAGATGAATTTGACCAAAGAGAAGTGCGTATTTTAGCATTCTAACACAAATATACATGTACACACACTTTGATGTGTATCTACAGTGATCTGTAGAGATATAAAATTGTGTATGTATTAGGTTGGTGACAATTTTACTGCGTGACAGAGAAAGTGGGTGAAAATGACTGAGGAGAACAGAGGTGCGCATATTAGCATGCGATTACGTAAACCATTGCCGTGTGGATGCTAAGATGCGCTGTGGGTGTTCAGTGGACCGTTTTGTTTGATATGGGTTTTGGGTAAGACCGTAAGAGTGAGTTGAGAATTGCGAGGGAAGAAGTGGGTCCAGTAGGCCCACTTTTTTCTTGGAACTTGTGGGTACGCAAGATTCGAATCCTTCTAAACTTTATACTTGTGTCAGAAAAGACATTATTTGAGTGGGCTGAATGTGGGGTACTACTAGTGCTCCAGCCCAGAATAATTAGGTCTGTTTTCTCAATTGTATGAGCAACTTCTGATGTTTGGGCCTTACTCATGGATAAAGTTCGACCAGTTATTTACCAAAAGCTGTTTTTTTTTTCCAAGCATAAATTTATAACTTCGCATCATAATATCCAAGTTGTACCCACATGATTTTGGCCCTTAAAAAACTTATGTCCGCTAGTCATAAGTTCGATTAATAAAGGCAAAAAAGAAAATTAAACTGAGTGTCCATATGGGTATCTAGTTTGCTATTTTAACCCAACTATCCATTTCCTTCTCATTTGTATCTTTCTCCAATTTAATTTATCGAAATTTTAGCCACTGAGACCTTTCCTCTTCTCTGCCAAGTTTCAACTACCCAGCATGGACAACTTTTGCCCACTCCATTTTGAGCAAAGTTTCTCCTTCTCTGCAAACCTTTTGGCGTACATAAACGAAATACTTCATTTGTTTTCATTAAAATTAAGACGATTGAATCTAAATACACATCTAAATATTAAGATATACATTAAAATCTAGATATATGAATTTGAATACACATATGAATATTAAGATGTTGTCTCTAGATCTGAAAACTGAATGATTAGAACTGTTTGTTTTCAATAACTGAATGTGCATATGAAATTAATTACTATATCAATAAAATATATTATAAAAATCTCATATCAAAGATTGAGAAGTGAAGGTAGGGATTTTATTGATAAGATGAATTCCCCATGTTTATTTTTTCAGGAGCAAAATGGATCATGAACTTGGTTTACACATAGGATTTCAAATTAAATTTTTGATAGATTCAAGAAAATAATTTTGTGTTGTAGTTAATCAATTAATATTTGTGTCAACAAGAGTTCTTGATAGTATTAGAGAAAGGATAACTAGAGGCGTAAATTTTTTGATAAGAGAAGTCGTGAAAGGTTTTGTGAAATAAGACGTATTATTTTAAATGAAAGGTTTTGTGAAATAAGACGTATTATTTTAAATGAGTCTGTATGGTGTTAAGACTCTGTTACATATCTGATTCATCCATACCAATTAAGAGACTTCATAAGGAAACAAAACAAATGAACTTAATGAGCTGAATTTAAATGATTAAGATTCAGACTTGTAAAACAAATGCACTTAGCTGAATCTGCATAATTAAGATTCGGACCTCCATTAAGTGCAAATAAATGAGGCCTAGTCTTTAATTGATTTACTAATCTCTTATTTATTTTTTCATTTTTCTCTATTTGCCTAAATAAATTTGTTGTCTCATTGATCTATGTAATGTTTATATATAGCTATACAATATACATTATCTATATATTGCAATTTAAGTTGGTTTCGTGTGTCTATACATGATTATACAAACTACAAAGCACATACATTATATATACAGAGTATATGTAATGTTTATATATAGTTATACACATCAAATACATTATCTATACACCAATAATATGATGGACTACATTGACTATAAACTAGATCTGTCGCCCCTATATATGAGTTATTTTCCAAGGCAAATAAAAAAAACCAACCCATTTGAAGGGTCAAGCGTGCAATTTCTTCAATGCTATTTTGTTTTCTTTTCCGGACAACATTTGAAGTTGACAACTAAGGTTAATATTGATTGAACATTCTAACATGATCCAAAAGTATATCTGTTAAATACAAAATGATTAATCAATAAAAACAACTAAAATTATGTATTTCACGCGCATGATGTGGAAAAAATAACCAATGAAAAAGGGCGAGTTGCTTTGGCTATAATTAATAGGGAAAATCTTTTGAGAAAGAAGAAGACAATGACTTGACCCACCTATTTCCTTTCCCCTCCCCTCGGTGTTACCTGTTTCAATGACCAAACCTCTTGTCGTCTCCTCCACTGATACGGTTCACTTTCATATTCGCACGTAAAAGCTATTTCATAATTTGATGTTTATCGTGAATAAATAGACTTGTCACCTAATTTATTGAATGGAAATTAGAAAATCAATTTGAAAGTTAATTTTTGAAAACCTTTAAAAAATCTAGAGAATGGGTAAGTATTCTGGTGATCCCCGAGGAAGGTTTTAAGCACCTCGATATTAAGAATCCACCCAATACGGTTTACCTATGGATTTAACATTTTATGACTAAAAATTGTATAACTTATGTGTAAAAAATGTGTTTTAAAAAGTTATATGTATAAAGTTTGAAAGAAAGTCATTCATGGCTAACTAATTAGAAAAGGAAGTATATTATTTGAAAATCATTTTTAGCGTTTTAACTACTCATTAACTCAACGAGTGAATTAATTTATAATTCGACTAATCGTAAAAGAATTAATGCCTCCAAATGTGCACGGCTATTTAGATTTTGTATAATCCAACTTCTTAATCCGTTAATGAATTCACTTGTTTAATTAAAGATATATAGATCTTTCCGTTAAATTAACAAGTTCTGAATTTTTTGAAATAAGTTTGGACTTTGACTCCAATTTAAAATCTGCTCAATCGTCTTGAAATTGCACGCAGCTCAAAAGGACAAAATCTATCATTTTTTAATTTTGAAAATATCTCTTTTGTATAAGTCTCAAATTTTGAAATCTCAGAGCTAAAAACGTATCTTTCTTTTAATGTTCAACACTATTTCCATAAAAATTGCTTTGTTTATAAACATCAGAAAAAGCAACTACGACTCATATTTCTGCTGGGGGATCCAACTAGGTTAAGAAAAGAAAACAAAGAGTTAGTAATTTTTACAAGTCAAGTACATAACAAACAAATAATAAAGTAAAGTAAGAGGAATAATTAGCTAATTGGGCTCAGCCCACTTTTGCGATGCTGCTAGTCTGAGAATAGGATGCCGAATGGGGCTGACTCGATATTATGTCGGGCTTCAGCCCAACAAACAAGAGGGGGGGAACTGGAAAATAAGTAAAAATGCTAACTTAACTCGAACCACACTTAACTGGAAATGAACAAAACTGAAGACTAATATGCTAAGATAAGAAAGCAAATTACTAAACTAATGATGGCTATACTTAAGTAAGCTGACAACATCTAATTCATGATTAATATTAGCTACAAGCTTATCAAGATTAGAGCTATGTTGTTACACTAACAGTTATACCAAGCAGTGCACACAATAATCTTTATCATCCAACTAAGCAGTCTCGACATTACATAACTTTAAACTAATCTAAACAACAACGCAAACAAGTACTAAATATTAAACGCACACTAATCATATACCATAACTTAATTAGGACTGAAATTACCTTTTTGAGACCAGCGACTTTCTTGGTTCTGTTGAAGAAGAAATGTCTGGAATTTGAATTATGCACTGGAAAGGAGAAAGAGTTTTGAAGACAAACTCTATTAATGCCTTTGCCCAAAATGGCGAGACAAGGTCTGGGAGCAACGACAGAGTGCTGAATTTAGCCGAAGCTACGTTGGGGATTGGGGCGGCTAGGGTTTCGCTGTGGGGCTGATTTTGATGGAATGATTTGGTCTTTGGGATTTCAAAGGAAAAGTGGGCTGGGTCGTGTATTTGGGCTGGATAGTTAATGAATACGAAGGCTGATCTTCTTCTCTTTTTTTTGCGCGGATTGGCATTCAATGACACTTGTCTTTAATTTTTATCCCTCAAACTTGAAATCTTTAATTTTTTCCCTTCGCTAAAAAATACTCCAAAGTTCCGGATTCGAATCCATTGCTTAGTCAAAATTTAAAAAAAAATCCACAAGGTTGAGTAAACTCTGCCGGATAAGGCATAGTTTGCAGATAAACATTGTCTTAAGGTAGAATTTCAAACTCTACAGCACTCTGTCTTCAGCCAGAGTTTGTCTCTTACGAATTTTCTTTTAGTTTTTTTCTGAGCGGGGTTTTGAACCCGGAACCCAAGGGTTTTAGGCGAAGGCAAAAATTAAAGACCACCCCAAAATAAAGGCATTCCTGCTAATTGCCCGAGGTTGATTCTTTGAGTTAAAATAGTGGCTAGGATTGATTTTAGAGTGTGGCCTTTTATGTTTAAATCGTATCCAGAACGTTGGTAGGATAACCCAAACTAAGATGAATTGATTATTAATCAAACAAGCTTCTTAAATTTAACAAAGTAAAATATTTATTTGCGAAAGAAAATTAGTTGTAGTAATTAAGCCGTAAATTACTTAAAACTTTCAATTTGAAGTAAGTACTAAATTAAACGCTTATTTTGAACATAATTACTACTTAAAGTTATATATAAAATATATTTAATATATATTAGGAGATATTTTCAAATAATATGGCAAAATAACACCAAACTAGTGAATACAATATTTTTTGGGCTTTATGAACATCTATTTTGCTATGTTTGAAATTCAAGAAGCTTGACCAGTTAATTTAAAATGTGGAGGATCAAAATTGGGTGTCAACACCCATCGATCGGTGTGCTTTTGACTGTTGGAAAATCGGGGGAGGAAAATCAATCTCAAACACTCAAATTTTCTCTTGAAGACAAGTGATGCAACATTTCTTCTTTATTCCACTGAACTTGACTAACATAACCGATCATTCTCTATGAAGATAAGTGGGAAAGAAACTCTTCCACCAACTCAACTTAAATAAAATGACTATACTATCTAGTTATTTATAGGACTATCATAGCATGTACCTAGTCTAGTACATGTACTATTATTTAATTCTATTCATTCTCTTTTTTTACATATGTATTCAACCATACATGTATCTTATATTAATATTCTAAATACGTGAACTAATTAATTTCATGTATCACATAAATGAAAAAGTCTTTTTTTTTCTTCCATGTTAAGGTTCATATTTCAACACTCCCCCTTGATCCTTGTGGTTGGAATTCATAAAATATTCTTCAACATCTAGATTTCATCATTTTCCTCCTGAAGCGCCAATAGCAAAGTTGTCTCCTCTTCTTCTTCGAGGAGTTTGAGTCGATCACAATCTTGACTTGCAAAGCTAGCTCAAGACCATATTTGTTATGTGATTTCATCTTCTCAACATATGTTTTCTTCTTGAGATTTAGGTTGTCATTTTTACTTATTGTGCTTCAAAAGGCACATCATCAGTTTCATCAAAACTTTCATCTGACCACTGCTCTCCCCTTCCGGAGATTTCTCAGTAGCAAGAGTAGTTCTTCTTCATCATTTTCTCAATTATCATATTTATTGTAAAAACCCACCTACCAAAACAATTTCTTCATGCTGGTGGTTATCTACCACAACATTCTCATAGCTATAGTAGCTAATCTCATTCATATTCATCTCGATATGAAAATTCATTATTTCAGATCTTTCGAAAATTCAAGTTCTCCACAGGTTCCTTAATACAAGTGGCTCTGATACCAAATGTTGGAAAATCCGGGAAGGAAAATCACTATCAACCACTCAAATTCTCTCTTGAAGACAAGTGAGGCAACAATTCTTCTTTATTCCAATGAACTTGACTTACATAACCGATCAAGACAAGTGCGGCAACAATTCTTCTTTATTCCACTGAACTTGACTTACATAACCGATCATTCTCTGTGAATACAAGTGGGGAAGAAACTCTCCCACCAACTCAACTTAAATAAAATAACTATACTATCTAGGTATTTATAGGACTATCCTAGCATGTACCTAGTCTAGTACATGTATTATCATTTTAATTATATTCATTCTCTTTTTATACATGTATTCAACCATACATCTATCTTACATTAATTTTCTAAATACGTGAACTAATTAATTTAATGTATCACACAAATAAAAAAATCTTTTGCTTCTTCCATGTCAAAGTTCACATTTCAACATTGATTGTGTTGAGTAGAGTATTTTTTAAAAGTATGGTTGTGAGCTTTTTTTAGTGAGCATCAGGAGGTTCTTGAAGAGTGAGGGAGAAGGCAAAATGTGGTTGGTCGAAGAGTCCACTAAAGGTGTTGTATTCAAGAAATTGAGCTCCCAGAAAAGGATAAAATGAACGGGTGCATAAGGACTCGAGAGCTCTTCACATCTGGCTACCACTCCCACCAACTCGTATTACATCCATCAGCCTCGATCTACGTTCTAATGCAGAGGGGCATATTGGATCTGTAAAAATGTCCCATCACCTGTACTTTAGGGTTGAAAAGTCTAGTTTTGATTTGGATAAATGTAACTTTGAGGGGAAGAAATAAGATATCTCATCTTATGTGCTTGTAACTTTAGCAACATTTTGCTCTCTAAACTTGAAATACACATCTCCATTTTTGAGTTCTTATTACCTTATACTTGTGTCATTTTCATTCATTTTTATAGCATTTGACTGGCCGGGTATGAGATCGTGATCGGATACAACTTACTTGTCTTTAGCCCTACTTTCATAACAATTTTAACTGAGAATCCTGAAGTTATTTTTTTAATGGTAAATAGTTTGACGCCATCTGTGGGGATAAACAATTGTGGTGTCGTCTCAATTCATTGCTGAAACTCGTTTTAAAATGAAAACTCTAGTAATCATTGACCTAGGCAGCAACATACCTAAGAACGACTATCCCAGTGTCACACAGCCGCTTGGAGATGAATGAAGCCTGGTGAACCTTTTGGACATATAGATATCCGGACATGCTAATTCCTTGTAGTGTGAACAAAATGTAGCGTATCCTCCTCTGTTGCAAACTCAAGCCAAATGCCCCAGCGGGGAAATTAGGGCGGGGAAATTATCATTGGAGATTCGACTGTAAGTAGAAGAGCTTATTACCAAAAGTGTGACCGTAAAATTAAAAGCCATAGCCGATCTCACTCAAGAGTGATGGGGCTACCGAAAAGTAAAGAACCAACGATGGGGGGAAGCCATGACTGGCATGATGACAATGCAGAACATGATCATGTAGTAGATCGAGCACTTTATAACCACTCTGGTTGGCCGGTCGCAAATCGGGACTCCTATGTCAAACCAGGGTGCAACGTGAGCCCATAGAACTTCACGGATCGGGACACAAGAAACAAATTATGGACAAGGGCCTCAAGATGCATTCACCGTGGATTGAAAAAGAAATGAATGATCGTATGAACCAGATACCGGGGGCTCCTCCGATCATAAATGGATCTGGAACAAAGAAATATAAGAAACTGCCTTACAAGCTAAGTGTCTTGCCAATGCAGATCCCCAACATACCGAAGTATGATGGGACTACAAACCCGGAAGAGCATGTAGTGACTTTTGAGGCCATTATCACTATACACGACATGCAGTCACATGAAATCGAATTTGTTATGCTAAAGAAGTTCACTCAAACACTCATAAAGGGAGCACTCTCCTGGTACACTCATTTGCCCAAAAATTCTATTGACTCTTTTGTTATGCTTGCAGATACATTTATCAAGGCGCACGTCGGAGCCTGGAGAATTGAAACTCACAATGAAGATGTTTTCACCATAAAGCAACAGGAAGGAAATTACTCAGGAGATTCATCAAAAGATAACAGCAAGAGAGAATGATGCTGCCAACAATACCTGAAGATTGAGCGACAACCACGTTTGCTGACGGCTTGAACCCTAATAGTTCGGATGCATAAAAAAAAGTTGAAAGAAAGTTTAAGAGAATTTCCAGCTAAAACTTGGAACGAAATAAGCCATAGGTATACAAAGAAAATGCGGATTGAGGGTGACTCGAGGGTAGCTGCGCCTATCAAATTTAAGGCTCGTCTCCTGGAAAGAGTGACTGCGCCGGGACCCGGTGATCCACGAGGTCATTTCAAGCCATATAAAACGGATCGGAGACCCTAGGCCTAGGGGAAATGTGAAGGCGAGTCATGGCAGGGATGGACACAACTTTATTGGGAGAGAATTCGTGTGGCTCTCCCGCCCAACCTCAAAAGGATTCGGACCTTTAAATTAGCCGAGCACAATTTCAATATCAACGCTGTGGAATTGGTGGCAGTCATGAAAAACATGAAAGATGCCCGTTTCCGCAAGAGATTCGTTCGAACCTGGATAAAAGGAACTCCGTCATGTATGAAATAATAATAAAAATACAAGACAATTAGAGATGTATAAAAAAAAACAAAAGAGGAGAGATATATTTTATTTCTCTTGAACTTGATGTACAAAATGAATTGACTAGCTTCATATTTATAGAAAAAAGGGAGTTGTTGTAAGGCTTTCATTATGCTGCAAAAGCTTTTCTGGAACAACTTGCAAGCTACCTACATGAGCTACTTACTTGATTGCAGGACTTTTCTTGAAGCTGTTGTAAGGCTTTTCTTGAAGCTGTTGTAAGACTTTTCTTGATGCTGCTTACAAGCTGCCTACATGAGCTACTTGCAAGCTACTTATTAGATTGCAAGCTTCTTTCGAAAGCTATAAAAGTACAGAATGAACATCCACAATTCAATGTATTCATAACAATTTTAGCTAATTTTAAGCATTAGCTTCTTTAATTTCTTATTTATCCCCAATATTACATGTACATGTTCTACACATTTTATCTCCATTTAAGTGTGAGCATCAATTCTGCGTGAACCATAGCAGAAAAAAGAAAATAAAAAGAAAAGATGGAATATAATCTAATTCATATATATTTGATTCTCTAAGTGAAGCACATAACATCATTATATTGCTGAAAGTAACATACAACATTAGTATTCCTCTTATCACCTTCATCTCTGGATTCCATATATTTGTCAAGTCTCATGCATGACTACAGTTGCATTCAATTTAAAGGAAGCAATATTTAAATAATAACTATAGTGACAATAATGATTATTATCAGCAATACAATCTTTTCAAGAAAATGTTTATGTCTATGCTAAGTCGCCATACCTTTGCCAATGATTTAATTAATTACATGGAAATATTTGTAACATTTTTCGATTGGACTAGATTATTATCTCGTTGACATCATGAGTTTCCTTAACTATATTTATTAATATATCTTTCTAGACATTAATCCTTTTCATGAAGCCACTGAATAGTAGCTTGCATGCATGCAACCATTCACATATGTTAGATTCTCTTCTATCATAGTAGAACTATTTGTGCGGGCAAGTACTTCCCTTTAATTTAGATTCTGCAAGGAAAAAAGTTCATATTGCTCAATTTTATTTGTACTCGTTTCTTCTTATGAATGCACAAAATTTAGATCTATAAGCGCATGAATTAACAACTATATATGTTGAAATTAATGAGACATAATTAAACATCTGAATTCACAATTAATTAGGCAGAAAAATAAATAGAAGCCACTGTCATATAAAAAAACTGAGATTTATTACTCGCAAAAAAGACCACAGCTTACATAACAAAAAGAGAGAAGCTGGGGTACTAGAAGTGAACACACTTATTCAATACTCCATACTTATATAAAGTTAGCTAAAGAAAATTGCACTCACTCTTTTTACATACACACGCACTCTTGTTTTTTTTTTTTGGGGGGCTAAAAGTAACTAATTAATGTCCACCTCTAGCTTATATTATTCTTCCGCAACAAAAACACATCGCATTATTATTGTTATTATTGAGGACAAATATATATATAGTAATTTATTAATTAATTAAACCCACAGAGCTCCAGCCCTTTTAAGCATTGGCTTTAAGGAGCGTTGAAGATGAAGAGTCATGACTTCATTTTCACCGCCCACGAGTTCACCACCGATGAATACGGCTGGAACTGTAGGGTTACAACCGAGCCTCGAGAGGGCGGCTTCGATCTCTCGCCCTCTCTGCATCTCATCGAGCTCATGAACTGCCGGGTGAACGCCGAGGTCACAAAAGAGAGACTTAATGGTGTGGCTCATGCAGCAAGAATTCTTGCTGAAGATCACCACTGGCTTTTCAGCTACCATTCTGCTTACCCTCTCCATATTATGTATTTGATAATTCAAGAATGTATGTGTTGTATTTTAGGGTTTGGGAAGTGATTAGAGAATAATGTTGAAGGTTAAGGATGATAATGATGTGGATGTTGTTTGAGGTTTAGAGATGACTTGTGGTTTATGTGTAGGGACGTTGATGGGTTTTGAGGTGAGGAAAAACGAAGCACCAACAAGACATATTTATAGATAGAAAGTGTAGATTTGCTGAGGTTGTAAAAAGAATAAAAAATATATGTAAAATAACCATAGCATGATCTCATGTCTAGTTTGATTCTCAAAACTCAGCAAAAACGACAGCTGTCAATTGTAAGCAAGACACTTGAAAAATAGAGGGGAACACTAACATATATCAATGACATGACCTTAACACATGGCACTATAATTATTCATTCTTAAAGTTCACATGATCACATAAAAAATCTTTACACTGATAATATATAGTTTCTCCATTTCAATTTATATGACGTAGGTTGATTTGACACGATATTTAAGAAAATATGGAATTTTTAAAATTTTTATAGTCTAAAACAAGTAAAAGATATTTATGTGATTATAGATCATCTCGTTAAGTGTAAAAAATAAAATTTAAAGTTAAATTGTTGTCTAAAAAAATATGTCATTCTTTTTTTGGGACTGACTAAAATGGAAAGTGTGTCATATAAATTGAGACAAAGGAAATATATATATATATATAACTTTTAGTATTATATTGTGTTTAAAATGAGAGTTTAAGTTCTATCATTTGACAGTATAAGACTTTTTTATAAACTATCAAGTTATAAAAGTTGAGTTACAATAAAAAGTGACTCACTAGAAAATGCAGTATTAACATTATAGCTGATTAAAAAAAGTTGATGGTGTAAAATTTTTTAAACTATCAATATATATTCTTTAACACAATTTTTTTCTTTTTCTTGAGTTATGTTTTTCGTAAACGCTTATGAAGAAACCTTCTGTGAGAGCTTTCTATCTCTACCTATCCAAAGATCTTATAATAGTTTGGGATGCCAAACTCAAAGCTGTAATTTTTGTTCATCAATTATCGAAGATGACAGTTCAATTTTTTTTTTTAAAAAGAAGAAACCTTCTGTGACATCCTCATTCATATTTTTATCAAAGTAACTTTCGCTATTAGCGAATATTCTCCGTATATTTTGTAATTATGATAAATGTATATTTAAGGTAACTTAGGATTCTAGTTGTATTAGGAATCAACCTTTGTAAGGTAAGTTAGGATTCGTACTGTATTAGGAATCAACCTTTGTACAACTATATATATTATGAATAATGAAATAAATCCCTAAGGGAAATTATTCTATCTTACATGATATCAAGAGCCTAAAACCTAAACCCTACCCTTCTCCTTTCTTTTTTCGGCCGACACCACCCTTCCTTTCCCTCGGCCGGCGGCAACAAAGGCAACCACCATGTCTTCCCCCACAAATTCCGGTTCCTCCACTGGCACTTTTGACAACTCATCTCAACGATTATCGTCTTCTTTCAAACCACGGATTACACATTTCTCGATGAGTCTCTTATGTCTCCTTTACTCCAGTCGATGTGTCTCCGGCAAAGGATAATACCGCTGCCATCTGTTCCGGCAGTGGACACTGCCCCGTCCCCACCACTTCTGCCTTCAACTCCCTGCTCTTGATCTACTGCAACCCCGTCAGAATCTCCTGCAGCAGTGCCTCCTATACCTCCCAGTCCAGATACCACCAGCCCGCAGCCTACCGGTCCGCGGCAAAGATCGTTGCCTGCAGCGATCCGAACCGGTAGCTCGCAACCCCCCCCAGTCCCGACCTCCCACTGCTACCCTCTCATCGCATGGAGACTCGTGCACAACACGGGATCTTCAAACCCAAGGTTCACTTCAACCTCTCCGCACAAACCTTATCTCCTATTCCAAAAAATCCAAAACTAGCAAAACTGGACCTCAATTGGAATGCGGCCATGTGCGAGGAATTTAATGCTTTAACCAAGCAGAACACTTGGGATTTGGTACCTAGACCATAAGGTGTGAATGTTATCCGGTGTATGTGGCTATTTCGGCATAAGTTCAGAGATAGTGGTGACTTAGAGAGGTATAAGGCAAGACTAGTTGTCAATGGCACTAATCAGTAGGAGGGTATTGATTGTGGTGAGACATTCAGTCCGATTATTAAACCGGCCACTATTCGGATTGTTCTCAGTATTGCTATGGGCATGCATTGGCCGATTCATCAGCTTGATGTCAAGAATGCATTTCTTCATGGGGATTTGAAAGAGAGTGTGTACATGCATCAGCCTCCTGGCTTTGTTCATCCGGCAGTTCCGTAGTTTGTATGTCATCTCAGGAAGTCATTGTATGGATTGAAACAGGCATCCCGTGCTTGGTATGATCGTTTTGCCAGGTATCTTATGCAGATTGGTTTTGTATGTAGCAGGTGTGATAACTCTCTCTTCACTTTTCACCGAGGTAGCATCACTGCATATTTGCTATTATATGTCGATGACATTGTTCTTACTGCCTCATCTGACGGTTTGAAGAACGAAATCATTGCTCTACTCAAAATTGAATTTGCTATGACTGACTTGGGCAAGCTGAGTTATTTTTTGGGTATATCGGTGACCAGATCTGCAGCCATTATATTCCTATGTCAACGTAAGTATGCAGAAGAGATAGTGTACAAGGCCAAGATGACAAATTATAAAATTATGCCAACTCCGGTGGACTCAAAATCCAAGCTTAGTGCCAATGACGGTGCGCCCGTTTATGATCCCACTCTATATATTGGAATCTAGCAAGTACTCTTCAGTATCTTACATTCACTAGGCCTGATATTGCATATGCCGTTCAGCAGGTGTGTCTGTTCATGCACGACCCCCGAGAGTCCCATTTTGCCGCCCTCAAATGTATTATCAGATACGTTAAGGGCACACAAGACTTTGGATTACATCTATACCCCTCTGCCCCAACCAAGCTACTTGCCTACACAGATGCAGATTGGGCAGGATGCCCCGACACACGTCGCTCCACCTCAGGGTACTGTGTATTTCTTGGGGATAATCTTATCTCATGGTCCGCCAAGCGGCATGCCACACTACCCCGTTCGAGTGCTGAAGCAGAATATCACGGTGTTGCTAATGTAGTTGTTGAGATTTGTTGGCTCCGAAATTTTCTTTTGGAGCTCCAGTGTCCACTCCGCAAGGCGTCTATAGTCTATTGTGACAACATATCTGCCATCTATATGTCTCATAATCCGGTCCAACATCAGCGGACTAAGCATATTTAGATGGATATCCACTTTGTGCGAGAGAAGGTTACCCGTGGTCAGGTCAAAATATTACACGTGCCTTCCTCTTATCAGTATGCAGACATCTTCACTATATATATATTGTGAATAATGAAAGAATCCCTAAGAGAAATTATTTTATCTTACCTTCACAAATCACACTATTGGAAAGATATTTGGATAGGTTCCAAAATTTGCATGAGATTACAAACTTGATAGTGATGGATATATAGGTTGGCACTACATAAAAAAAAGTTTCATGTTGCACGATAACGATTCTTTGCATACGGAAACAGAGACGTGTCAATGCTGCGGCTTTTCTCTTTGCAAGATACGATTAACCATTAATTTAGTCACTTTACCCCATTTTCCAATTAATTATTCTTGTTTATCAATATATAAGTAGTAAAACTATAGGTCGGTGCCCCATGATTTGACCCCTCACCTTTGCATGCTTCTTGTTTTTGCTCTGAATTTAATTAACACTATTAAATGTTTTCCATTATCTTTTCGTAGTGGCACAGAAAGTGGATTTCATGATGTTTTCTTTCCTTTTTATGTATATGTTTTTTGATAGTTAATTAGTAATCTTCGAAGTTAGAAAGGGATGATTAGAGAATCGGGTCGAGTTAAGATAATATTGTTTAATTTTGATGGAGTGATTATTAATGATGCATCTTTTTCCAGGAAGAATCTGCTGAGTTGGAGAGAGGGAAAGTAGATTTATCCAATAGGAAACTTTATTGTGGTCCTATAAATAAAGATACGCATCCAATTCACCAACAAGTTACAAGTATATGGAAGAAAGGCAAAAAGGATAGAATTTTCGTAAATGACATTGATGACCACATGCTTAAACTGTGTGTATATACAATTATGGGGTTGTGTCTAATTTATATATTGAAGTCAATATCTAAACGGACATGCATGATCATCAAGCTCGTTCCAATTAGAAAAATAGAAGTTGCCTTTTAGTTTTGTGTTTTATAAACTATCTGTTTGTATTACCGAATATTCTCCGAATATTCACCGTATATTTTGTAATTATGATAGATGTATATTTAAGGTAACTTAGGATTCTAATTGTATTAGGAATCAACCCTTGTAAGGTAAGTTAGAATTCATACTGTATTAGAAATCAACCTTTGTACAACTATATATATTGTGAATAATGAAAGGAATCTCGAAGGGAAATTATTCTAGCTTACATGGTATCAAGAGCCTAAACCCTACTCTCCTCTCCAAACAATTCTCTCGGCCGAAACCCCCCCTCTCCCTTCATCTCGGCCGGCGGCACCAATTGCCACCATGTCTTCCCCCACAAATTTCGGTTCCTCCACTGACACTTTTAACAACCCCTCTCAACGTTCATCGTCTTTTTTCACCTGGCTTTCGCCGTTACAAACATCAAGAACTCTATCCTTATAATTCTTGATCAAGAAGACTGTCAATATTCCATGTGGACAGAACTGTTCTATATTCATGCATGTGCGTCCAACGTGCTCGACCACATTGATGACTCTGTTCCTCGTACCACCGACATTGCCAAATCGACATGGCGCCGCCTTGACGCCATCGTCAAACAATGGATATACGACACCATCTCCAAAGACTTGTTGTGTACCATCATGAAAACAGGTGCTACGACACGTGACCTTTGGGTGCGGTTGGAAGAAATTTTCCAGGACAATAAAAATACTCGGGCAGTGTATTTGGAGGAGCAATTCAACAATACACGTCTCGAGAATTTTAACAACATGTCCGAATATTTCAAACAACTGAAACTCATAGCCGACCAACTATCCAACGTCGGAAATTCTATTTCTGAAACCAAGATGGTACTCCAATTGGTTGAAGGTTTACCGAAAGGTGAATACGATACACTTGCAACGATGATTCAACAGGCCGACCCACTACCCAATTTCACCAAGGCACGGTCACAACTCTTGTTGGAAGAACCCGTCGTGCTAAACAAGAGGAACATAATCAAAAGGCGTTAACCGTTGACGGGATGTCAACACCGGCGGCCAACACTAACCCGCCACCACCACAAGACCACCACCAGCAGCATTCCCGCGGCGGAGGTCATGGCGGCAAAGGCCGCGACAACAACAACAAAGGCAAGGGCCGCGGAAAGGGCCAACACAACCAGTGGGCTGGACAACAAACAAGCCCAAACAATGGACAACAATAATTCTGGACCAACCAGCAGCAGGTCTGGCCCAACCAGCAGAACTGGGCCTCGCTTGCATGCCCATACCCGACTATAGGGGCCCAGTTCCAGCAGCCTGCATGGTTGACCAGCCTCTTGGGCCCTGCTCCAGCCACCGAGCGAGCCCACCAAGAGCAACGAGAGGCCCATCCGGTGTCGATCCAACACAAGAAGAAGAACACACCCCCGCACTGGCCCCCATTGATTTTGGCCAGGCCTACAATACTGTGAACCTTCAACAACCCGACAAAATTGGTACATGGACACCGAAGCCACATCTCACCTCACCCGGTCGTCAGGTAACTTATCTCAACTACTTCGATTAAAGTGTCCTCAATTTATTACTGTAGGCAATGGTCATCGCATTCCAATTGAAGGTTACGGTAACACACACACCAAACATCCACACACGCCTTTCTCTCTAAACCACATCCTATACACCCCTAACATCATTAAAAACCTAATCTCTATTAGAAAATTCACTAGAAATAATTTTGTGTCTGTCGAATTTGACCCTTTTGATTTTTCTGTGAAGGAACTCAATACGGGGAAAATTCTTGCATGCTGCAATAGTGTGGGAGACCTCTACCCATTTACTTAGTCTTCCGCTGTCAGAATGCAATCACCTCTATCCCTCGCGACGATCTCTCCCTCAACTTGGCACAACATACTCGGACACCCCGGAGACCCAATTTTTACTTTTCTTAGGACTTCTAATCGTATTCAATGTAATAATGAGAAAATTGCCCAACACTATTTTTCTTGCCCACTAGGCAAGCATACTCGTCTTCCATTTATGTCATCAAACAATGTTACTTTTTCTCCCTTTGATATTGTTCATGCTGATTTGTGGACATCTCCGATTGTTAGCTCTTTGGGTCACAAATTCTATCTAGTATTCTTAGATGATTTTTTACACTTTGTCTGGATTTACCCACTGAAATTCAAATCTGAAGTTTTTGCCAAATTCCTTGAGTTTCAAAAATTCGTTAAAACACAATTTGAAAAATCTATCAAATCATTCCAATGTGATAATGGACGTGAATTTAATAACTCGGCATTTCACAATTTCTGTTCTAAGCAAGGCATGGTTTTCCATTTTTCTTGTCCCTATACTTCTTCCCAAAATGGAAAGGCTGAACGAATTATACGTACCATCAATAACATGGTTCACACCCTTCTATTTCATGCTTGTCTACCACCGCTTTTTTGGGTCTATGCTGTTAAAATGGTAGATTCCCTCCTTAATATTTTACCAACTAGCACTCTCCAAAACAAGACCCCTACCAAAATCTTATATCGTAGGCTACCATCATATGATCAGCTACGTATATTTGGATGCTTATGCTACCCCAACATTACCTCCACTGCACCTCACAAACTTAACCCTCGCACTCTGCCCTGTATCTTCGTTGGTCTATCTCCTAATCATCGGGGCTACCTATGCTATGACATTGCCACTCGCAAAATCATCATCTCCCGTCACGTCACCTTTGACGAGACAACCTTTCCTTTTATCTCCAAAAATTTCAGACCACCGATTATATATTTCTCGATGAACCGAGTCCACTGTTTCGACAATACCAACAACAATCCATTGTTCCGACAGTACCAACAATAATCCACTGTTCCGACAGTCCCCACACTGTCCAACACCACCCTAACAGACCCCTGCCCTCGGTCCAACACCCCGACACCACCCATGCTGCCTCCAGTTATGTCTCTTGCACCCCAATAGCCCCCCAATCCCCAAATCCAGAAACTAGTCCCGCTGCACTGCTGCCCACTGGTCCATAACCAGTGGACCAGCAACCTCATAGCCCCGACCCACCAACACTACCTTCTCATCGCATGGAGACTCGTGCATAACACGGGATCTTCAAACCCAAAGCTCACTTCAATCTCTCCACACAAACCTCATCGCCTATTCCAAAAAATCCAAAACTAGCAAAACTGGACCCAAATTGGAATGCGGCCATGTGCGAAGAATTTAATGCTTTAACCAAGCAGAACACTTGGGATTTGGTACCTAGACCAGAAGGTGTGAATGTTATCCGGTGTATATGGCTATTTCGGCACAAGTTCAGAGATAGTGGTGACTTAGAGAGGTATAAGGCAAGACTAGTTGCCAATGGCACTAATCAGCAGGAGGGTATTGATTGTGGTGAGACATTCAGTTAGGTTATTAACCGGCCACTATTCGGACTGTTCTCAGTATTGCTATGGGCATGCATTGGCCGATTTATCAGCTTGATGTCAAGAATGGATTTATTCATGGGGATTTGAAAGAGAATGTGTACATGCATCAACCTCCTGGCTTTGTTCATCCGACAGTTTCGCAGTTTGTATGTCATCTCAGGAAGTCATTGTATGGATTGAAACAGGCACCCCACGCTTGGTATGATCGTTTTGTCGTATCTTCTGCAGATTGGTTTTGTATGTAGCAGGTGTGATAACTCTCTCTTCACTTTTCACCGAGGTAGCATCACTGCATATTTGATATTATATGTCGATGACATTGTTCTTACTGCCTCATCTGACAGTTTGAAGAACGAAATCATTGCTCTACTCAAAATTGAATTTGCTATGACTGACTTGGGCAAGCTGAGTTATTTTTTGGGTATATCGGTGACCAGATCTGCAGCCACTATGTTCCTGTGTCAGGGTAAGTAAGCAGAAGAGATAGTGTACAGGGCCAAGATGGCAAATTGTAAAATTATGCCAACTTCGGTGGACTCAAAATCCAAGCTTGGTGCCAATGACGGTGCGCCAGTTTCTGATCCCACTCTATATCGGAGTCTAGCAGGTGCTCTTCAGTATCTTACATTCACTAGGCCTGATATTGCATATGCCGTTCAACAGGTGTGTCTGTTCATGCACGACCCCTGAGAGTCCCATTTTGCCGCCCTCAAACGTATTATCAGATACATTAAGGGCACACTAGACTTTGGATTACATCTAAACCCCTCTGCCCCAACCAAGCTACTTGCCTACACGGATTCAAATTGGGTAGGATGCCCCGACACCCCTCACTCCACCTCTAGTTACTGTGTATTTCTTGGGGATAACCTTATCTCATGGTCCGCCAAGCGGCAGGCCACGCTATCCCATTCGAGTGCTGAAGCAGAATATCGCGGAGTTGCTAATATCGTTGCTGAGCTCTGTTGGCTCCGCAATCTTCTTTTGGAGCTCCAGTGTCCATTACGCAAGGCGTCTATAGTCTATTGTGACAACATATCTGCCATCTATATGTCTCATAATCCGGTCCAACATCAACGGACTAAGCATATTGAGATGGATATTTACTTTGTACGAGAGAAAGTTGCCCGTGGTTAGGTCAAAATTTTACACGTGCCTTCCTCTTATCAGTATGCAGACATTTTCACAAAGGGACTACCGCGATAGCTCTTCACCGACTTTCGATCCAGCCTTAGCATTCGGCCTCCTCCCGCTCCGTCTGAGGGGGAGTATTAGCGAATATTCACCGTATATTTTATAATTATGATAGATGTATATTTAAGGTAACTTAGGATTCTAATTGTATTAGGAATCAACCCTTGTAAGGTAAGTTAGGATTCGTACTGTATTAGGAATCAACCTTTGTACAACTATATATATTGTGAATAATGAAAGGAATCCCGAAGGGAAATATTGGGAATTATTGCTGGAGATAATGTGTGTCTAAAAGATAGTCAACTATATTAAGTAACTTACGCGTTCCTTATTTCTTTTAGCTAATAAATGAAATATATTTTTGCAAAATTCAGTAACAAGAAAAAAGACCTTACACAACAAGGAGACAAGCCTTGAGGTTCAGGACATTATCTTCCTCTCCTATTCAACACATGTTGCTAATAGTTTACTTGATAAATTGGTAACATTTCTGGCCCACCAAAGATAAATCAATTGTTGGTTTCTTAGTCACGGCCAGGGTAAAATTCCATTAAACATTAAATATGTGGTAGAACTTCGATAGAATTGTAACGTTTTCACGAGGATGATCTTGATGAGTGCGTATGGAGATTCGAGGCCAAGAAAAAATCTATTCTTGAGAAAGAGTTTACCGGAGAGAAAATTCTACTAATAGTTATGTCTAATTCATACTTGATTTTGATAGTGTTTGTATATGCACCGTCACCTTATTGAGCATAATAAAAGACCCTTTCTCATTTTTAGTATGTTTACTCACTGAAAATATTGTTGATGTTACAAAATAAAAATTATAAAGTAAATACATCAGAGATAAATATATAGAGAGAATGATATATTATTTTACCTTGAACTGATATAAAAATGAACTGAACTGACTTTTTATTTATAGAAGAAAAGAAGCAGCTGCAAGACTTTTCAGGAAGCTGTTGCAAGGCTTTTCAGAAGTCTTGGCAAGCTATATGTTTGAACTACTTGCAAGCTATCTGCTTGAGCTACTTGTAAGCTGAATGTTTGATTGCAAGCCTGAGAAAGCTGTTGCAAGGCTTTTCAGGAAGCTATCTGCTTGAGTTACTTGCAAGTTGCCTACTTGATTGCATGCCCGAAGAAGCTGCTGCAAAGCTTTCAGAAAGCTGTTGGCAAGCTGCATGCTTGAGCTACTTGCAACCTATTTGCTTGAGTTACTTGCAAGCTACTTGTTTGATTGTAAGTTTATTCAGATGACTGTGTATTTGAATGGACATCCATATTACAATGCATTTATAACACTCTCCCTTAAATGTTCATTAATAGATAATGTATCTCGTTAAAACCTTACTAGAAAAAATCCAAGTGAAGGAAAAAAAGTACACATTTAGTAATACGCATTACAAGATGCCTCGTTAAAAACCTTACTAGGTTAATCCAATGGGACAAAACCTTGATTAAGGAAAAAAGAGTACATCGCGTATTTTGCTCTCCCTTATGAAGACCACAATTCATATGTCTGAGTCGTCACATTCCTATCTTATTTTACAATCTTCTCAAAAGTTGAAGTTAACAAAGATTTGGTGAACATATCTGCAGGATTATCACTTGAACGGATTTGATGCACATCAATATCACTATTCTTCTGGAGATCATGTGTAAAGAATAACTTTGGTGAAATGTGTTTTGTTCTATCTCCTTTTATGAATCCTCCCTTTAACTGGGCTATGCATGCAACATTGTCCTCATATAAGACTGTGGATATTTTTGTATCACACTTCAGGCCACATCTTCCTCTGATGAGATGTATCACTGATCTTGACCACACACATTCTCTACTTGTTTCATGAATAACTATTATTTCAACATGATTTGAAGAAGTAGCAACAATAGATTGTTTTGTAGATCGCCATGATATAGCAGCACCTCCGCATATAAGCAGATAATCCTATTGAGATCGAGCTTTGTGTGGATCACATAAATAACATGCATCTACATAACCAACAAGATCTACACTCTCTTTGTTAGCATAAAACAGACTCATATCAATAGTTCCCTTTAGATGTCGCAGTAGATGCTTAATTATATTTCAATGCCTCCGTGTAAGAGATGAGCTATTTATTGCTAGCAAATTTAAAAAATATTACTCTCCCCGTTTCAAAAATATTATCTATTTTTGTGAAAGGTTCTTTCCAAGACCATCTGCTATTGAATCAGTTGTTGTAGCCTGGTGAGATTTTATCTTTTTCTTGTACTTGGCACAAAGTTTAAGAAAGTAGAGAAGACTTTTGAATCTTGTGGTCTTAAATTAAAGATGTGTTGAATGTACATAAATGTCCTTTAATCTTGTGGTCTTAAACATGTCATATGAAAAGTTGGAATGAAAGAGTTGCCAAAAAAAGAAAGAGTCATTCTTTTTGAAACGGATTAAAAAGAAATAAGACAATCTTTTTGAAACAAAGGGAGTATGTCGGGTCTTGTAGTATTAGCAAGATATATACATAAGTGCACCAATGTCACTAAGATATGGTACATTAGGATCAAGAAGCTCTTCATTTTCTTCTTGAGGTCGGAACGAGTCTTTACTCACTTCAAGTGAGCAAACAAGCATTGGAGTACTTAAAGTATGTGCATTGTCCAAGTAAAATCATTTTAAAACTTTCTCAATATAGGCAAATTGATGGATAAAAATCTCATTTTCTAACGTTCAATTTGTAGACCAAGAATTTTTTTTATCTTTCCAAGATCTTTCATTTCGAATTCTTTCTTTAGATATTCAATTGCCTTCTGAAGCTCTTTTGGAGTTCCAATGAGATTTATGTCATCAACATAAACAATAAGTATAATAAACTCTAATTCTATTTTCTTGATAAAAATACATGAATAAGTGACATAATTTGTATAACCTTCATTTATCAAGTACTCACTAAGGTGATTGTACCATATGCACCCTTATTGTTTAGATCATATAATGATCGTTGTAATCTGATTGAGTACATTTTACGTGACTTTGAACGATATGTTTCAGACATCTTTAATCCTTCTGGGACTTTCATATAAATTTCATTATCAAGTGATCTGTAAAGGTAAGCTGTAACTCCATCCATAAGATGTATTTCAAGGTTTTCATGTAAAACTAAATTGATGAGCATCAAAATGCTATTGCATTCATAATTGGTGAATATGTTTCTTCATAGTCGATACTGGGTCTTTGAGAGAATCTTTGTGCAACAAAGCACGTCTTGTATCTCATAATTTCATTTCTCTCATTCCTTTTTCACACAAAGACCAATGTATGGCCAACTGATTTTACACCATCAGGTGTTTGGATTACCAGTCCAAAAACCTCGCATTTATCAAGTGAATTCAATTATGATTGTACTGTCTCTTGCCATTTTATCTAATCACATCATCGTTGACATTCTTCGATGGATAGATGTTCTTGATCCTCACTGTCTTTCATAATATTCATTGCAACATTAATGCAAAATATTATCCATTATAATTTTCGATCGATTCAAAATTTTCCCATCACCAGTAGAACTTAATGATAGTTCTTTGCTCACTTGAATCTCTGGTTCATTGATATCTTCAGGAATATCATGATTAATCATATCTTAATTCTCTTTGTGAGATTTTTTATAGTGCCATTTTGATCACTTTTTATTCTTTTTAAAGAATTTCTATCCTTAGAACCCAATGGTCTACCACGGTTCAGGCGTGTATGAGATTAAGTAGTTATGGCGCTAGTAGATGATCCTATTGAGAAATCAATTCAGATAGGCACATTTTCTACAGGGATATGTGACTTAGTTAAATTTTTTTAAATCAGTAAATGCCTCTGGTATCTGATTTGCTATTTTCTGCAAGTGGATGATCTTCTGAACCTCATGTTCATATATAAGGACAAATGGATCAAAATGAGATAGTGATGAAATTTTCCACACAATTTCTCTTTTATTTTCTTTCATTTCTCCCCCTAATTGTGAGAAATTTATTTCATCAAATTGACAATCTGCAAATAGAGTAGTTAATAAATCCCCCGTTAATGATTCAAGGTAGCGAATAATAGAGGGTGATTGAAACCCAACACATATTTCTAACTTTTTTGAGGGCTATCTTAGTTTGATGTGGTAGTGAGACCGGCACATATACATCACAATCAAAACTTCGGAGATGAGCAATATTTGATTCATGACCAAATACTAATTGTGACGAGGAGTATTTATTATAATGAGTCGGTATGAGATGAATAAGCGATGTTGCATGTAAGATAGCATGACCCCAGACGGTAGTAGGCAATCATATTTTCATAAGTAGTAGACTTGCTATCAATTGCGAGTGCTTAATAAATGATTCAGCAAGACCATTTTGAGTATGAACATGAGCTACAAGATGTTCAACTTTTATCCCAACCGATAAACAATAATCACCAAAAGCATGAGATGTAAATTTTCTATCATTATCGAGGCGTATAACTTTAATGGGATAATATGAAAACTCTACCCTTAAGCGTATTATTTGTGCCAATAATATCGCAAACGCCAAGTTGCGAGATGATAGGAGGCACACTTGAGACTATCTTGAAGATGCGTCTATTAAAACCATAAAATATCTAAATAAACCAACAAGGTGGGTGAATAGGTCCACATATATCTTCATGTATATGCTCTAGAAAGACAGGGGATTCAATGCCGACTTTCATTGGCGATGGTCTTGTTATCAATTTTTCTTGACAACAAGCATCACATGAAAATTTACCACTTTCAAGAACATCAAGTTCTTAAGTGGATGTCCATTTGAATTTTCAATGATTCGTCTCATCATTATTTATCCAGGATGACCTATTCGGTCATGCCAAATCACAAAGTACTCAAATCATTAACTTCTGATTTACTATTGAATGTGCTTCAATTGTACTATTTCTGCATAATACAAGCCAGAAGATAAAGTTGATAGTTTCTCCAAGATATATTTATAATCGGAGACATGCTTGGTAATACCAAGATATTCAATATTCATATTATTTAATGTCTCAACATGATAACCATTTCAGCGGATATCTTTGAGACTCAACAAGTTTCTTGGGGATTTAGAAGAGAACTATGCATAATATAGTAGCTCTTCTATAACAATTTTCTTCCCCTTAGGAAGAATATAGTAACTCTTCTAGAGCCTTTAATCAGTTTCGAATTACCAAAAATTGTAGTAACATTTGCCTTTTTTCTAAGCAAGTAAGAAAAATATTTCTCATCTTTGAATATGATATGTGTTGTTCCACTATCAATCACACAAATATTTTCATGATTGATCATTGATCCAAATAAAATTTGAGGAATTTTCATATATTCTTAAAAATGAAAATATAGACAAAGCAAACATTATAATAAATATAATTATCAAAACATGATATACACTTTATTTACAATACTCATAACTGTACACACCGGATCACTAAAATAAAACATGATTTATATTTTAATGTGACCAGTGCCCCTTTCCTCCACATCGGTAGCATTTATTTTCTGAACTTAACTTTTGCACCACTTCATGCTTTTCATCATTCTTTTTATACTACTGGTGGTGAAGAGTATTATTTAGTGTAGAACGATAACTATGATTAGAATTTCTTCTTCGACCACGACCACGACCTCTTCCACGCCTTGGTGAAAGTTTGCCTCATTCATTTAAGAGAATGGGATAGTACCAGTAGGTCGATTTTCATGATTTCTTATCAATAATTCATTATGTTGTTCAACCACTAGGAGATGTGAAATTAGGTTAGAATATTTCTTAAACCTTATCTCTCGGTATTGCTGCTGTAGAAGCATACTTGAGGCAAGAAAAGTGGAGAATGTTTTCTCCAGCATATCATGATCAATGATATTTTCACACCTAAGTTCAACTGAGAAATAATTTTGAACATGAAGGAATTATACTCACATATAGATTTAAAATCTTGTAGCCTTAAATGGATTCAATCAAAACGTGCTTGTGGAATATCTATCTTTTAAATTATCCACAACATAAGAGGATCTTTAACAATAAGTATTCCAAGTTCAGGCCCTCATCAAGGTGATGGCGGAGGAATTCATTGCCTTGGCACGATCTTAGTTAGATGCTTGATTTTTATCTTTGATGGTGTCTGCCAGATCCATCACATCATGATGAATTTTTGCATCAAGCACCCAAAATAGGTAGCTTTTGCTCGTTATATCCAGGACAATAAATTCACTTTTAGAAATATTTTCTATTAATGAATAAAAAGAAAGTCAATACCTTCGAGGCTTTTAAAGTATTTGCCCCAAATAACAGAGTCTCGTGCTGATAGAGTGTTATATAATAAAGACTATAAAGTAAATACACCATAGATAAATATATAGAGAGAGTGATATATTGTGCAACCTTGAACTAATATACAAATAAACTGAATTGACTTCCTATTTATAGAGGAAAAGAAGCAGCTACAAGGCTTTTCAGGAAGCTGTTGCAAGACTTTTCAGAAGCTACTGGCAAGCTGCCCGTGTAATGACCCGTTTGGTTGATTAGCACTTTTAGGCTTAATATCCCTAAAATACCCTTTCAGTGATCTTTTTTTTAGTATCTATAGCTTGCAGGAAGAGGTGGTGCGCTTCCCGTGGCAATTTAGTGAGCGTTAGAGAGGAATTAGTGAAATTGAAAATTCTTAGGTTAAGAAAATGAAAATTTTGAGCTATCTATTTAACTAATGTTATTTTTTATTTATGGGTAATTTTTGAAATATATTTATCTTATTTTATTGATTTGTCTCGAATTACCTACGGAGTTTGAGGGGTTAACTAGATTTTTGATTCCTTCTCCATTTTTTAGAGCTGGGTCTAGACATGATAAATAGTGATGCCCACCCGCAGAGCGTAGTCCTCACTGCAGCCTTGAAGTAGACTATTTCTAGAGTTTGATCTTATCTCTAAAGCCTAGAAGTTTCAACCTTATTGACTATGACAACAATCGCGGCTATAAACAGGCTCGTGACTATGGCAGGGCGGTACACCCTGCTCTCTCGCGACCCCTACTCTAATCAAAAGACTAGAGCAGGAGAATGATCAGGCTCGTCTACGTGTGATTCCTCATTTGGTTCCTAAAAGGTGAGGTGCGCTGCATACATCTTAGTGGACTATGGTTTCCAAAATAATATATGTATATACTTTTGGCATGAAAAGAAAGAGAAAGGAGAACTCTTTGGCACTACAAACTATCGGCAACATCTGAAAGAAAATTTTCCGTGGATGAAAACTTAGTCCAGGTAGACCTCATTTATTTTGGTTGTTGTTGTAGTATAATTTCTTCATTTATATGCATAATGATTATTGAATAATGAGTATCAATGATAACATAATGATGAGGGGGTTCATTAAGAGATGATGGAGAAGGGATTAAAATTGTCTAGACATTTTGGGTTCGATTTCCTTGATGTGAATATTAAGAACTTTTGGGCCCTAATTTTAAGAAATGAGAATTTATTATTTGAGAGTTCATTTGTGGTTGGAATTAACTAATTTTTTTGGATATATGACCCTTAGGTTATGGGTAAAATTATTTTTCAATAAAATTTCAGTTTTTCCCTCGGGGCTTGTGGGTTACCTTTTTGGATTCCGAAATAACGTATAGCAATATGTGTAACGATCCGTTTGGTCGTTAAAGTGATTTCTCTGCATTTACTCCTGTTGACCCTTTCTCTAGCTTCGTGAGAGCATTTATGTCCCATGGAAATGGGTAATACAGTTTACGAAGTGATCGGGTTGGTTTGGGGATAACTAAAAATCTTTAAGTTGAATTTATGAGAGAGTGTTGTCCAATAATTAACTTTTGGGTAAACAAACCTTTTTGGGGAAATCCATTGATTCTCTAAGGTCCAGAAGGTCGATTATGACTTGGTGGGATATTCGATTTGATTTCTGAAACGCTCAGGAGTATTTCGTGTTCTTGTTTGAAATCTTGATTTTGGGTTTGGGGGTTGACTTGGTTAACTGGACCTCCATTGGGAAGTCTGAGCGTCACGAATGAGTTCGTAGCATGTTTTTATGTATGGCTGTATATATGGTTTGTATCTAGGAGGCCTCGGGTTGGTGTCGGGATTTCGGGTGAAACTTATGAAAATCAGATTTTTTGATTTCTGATGTTTCTGCCCCGACGAGACATGTTTTTCCCATGCGAGTTTGCCCCAGCGAGGCTTGACTCGGAGGAGCGAGGATCGGGGACTTAAGTGAAGTCCGCCCCAATGGACAAATTCCCCGCAGGGGCGAGAATCACCGAATCAATAACATTAGATACCCTATTTCAAACCATTCCTTCCCTCATTCCTAACTTTGAGCTAAAAGTAAACTAGGGGAGAATTTCAAGAGAGTTAAGTCTTCACATCTTTGTGGTAAGATTCTTTCTATCATTTATTTTTATCCACTTTCTAGGCTTGGAATTCATGGTGGAAAATGAATTAGTTTAATGGGGAAGATGAACTCTTATCACTAAAATTGGTATTTGATTTCTATACTCTCTAATCTTGTTTTATGGGTATAAGTTGTCTATATTGAGATGATATTGCACGAATCTCATGAATTTCTAATAAGATCTCTAATCTAGCCTAAGGTGTGATTATGAATAAATTAGGGTTTGACCTCAAATTAGGAATTTTGATTCTAATGATGAAAATGGTGGTCTAAATAGCATAATTAGCAATTGGGGAATAAATTTTCGTGTCCATAAAGTCGATTTCCTATATCCACCTTTGAAATTCCCGTTTTGACCTTGTGGGTCTAATTTTACCTCTCTTATTACTTTATTTTCGAGTAGTGTGACTTTATAGTAATATGGATATGATTAGTTTCTAGTTCTAACCTAGATGTCAATAATGGCTAGCCTTTGGATATTTGGAGACTTTTTGGGAAGGGTTTGACTCGTGTTTGATGGTTCGTGGCACATGTTCGACCATCCAGGTAGGTTACGACTTACCTTCTGGTTAGACTTCAGTTAGCAAAGCATATGTAAAGTTAGTTACTATAGAATAAAGCATGTATACCTTTGGGTACGAAGTTGGGATGTATTATTTTGGTTTGATATTATTGACTGAATTGTGGTCTTGTTGTCTCTTTGTGAATTATTAGCTTGCCGCCTAGTGTTCGATATTGGATTTGCACTTAGTTTCCATATCATGATTATGATATAGTTATCTCTCACTTATATTGGTATTATCATGGATAAAAGAAAGAACTTGACCTGTTACTGATAGTGAAATATGTGTCCATATGTGGCACGATTGTTATTCGATTATGATTTACACTTGAGATTGATACATGTATACACATTCTACATGATTCATTGTGGTGAACTGTGATTCGATATTAATAATAATAAAAGGGAAAGTGAATCATCTGAGGCCTCCTATGTTGGTGTATGCTACGTGCATATGTTGTATGACCTCTCTGGCATGTATAATTGGTGTTACCTATGTGGTCCGAAGGAAATTGTTCCGGACGTGGCATTATACAGATTTTGGAATAAGTTCATATTGGTAGTTGATTTACGGATGTTGTTATGTTTATTTATCTCATAATTAATGTTGAATTTGACATTCATACATGTATTCATCCTCATTTCCATGATACATTGACATTTTATGTGATTGGCGTGATAGTGATAGGTGATGATGAAATATTTGTGATTTTTATAATATATTTAGTAGTGTATCCATCTCTGAGCTGTATGCGGAATGGCTAACAGTGTGGTGGGTGGTAGAGTCATTTCCAAGATGTATGTGTGAAGTGACTAGTACATAGACTTCGCAGGTATCCCATAGGTCATGACTGGCGAACGTAGAGATATTTTGCCCGAAGAATATGTGTAACTGTTGGCCAGTGCATTGCATTGCATTACATTGCATCACACATACATTCATATTTTATCCACTCATTCATTGTTTTGCATGATGCATTTCAGCCTTGATTACTTTGTTGTTGATTTATTTGAAATGTTATGTGCTTGTTAGTCTCTTACCTAGACACTTGATGGATTAGAGGACTAGAGATTTTACCTAGGCTATGATTGTAGACTACTGAGATCTAGTATGGTTCATATTACTGCAAGTCTTACATAGATGTATGCTTAGCGATTACTTCATTCTCGTACTCTATGGATTCTGACGTGTTACTTCTATAATTGGGTTATTGTTCTTGGATTGTGTGGTATTTATACTTAGATTTTGAGCATGTCTATCCTTCATTTTCTTTCTTTGTATGTGTTAGATAATTGTTGTCAGCCTATGATACCTACCAGTACATAGTGTTTGCTACTCTTGCTATACTCTTTTCAGGGTGTAGATTTGTTCTAGGTACATGAGCGAGGTTCGATTTACCTTCACGGATCTCATGGAGTTCATCTAGACTTTTCTGTTTAATTCTCATTCTAAATAGAAACTGTATTCATGTTGTGCTTGTAACTTTTATTCCACTTGTATACTTAGAAACTTTTGTACTATTCATACCAGATTCCTTAGGTAGAGTTGTATTCTGCATTTTCATATGTCTATGTTTTTAGACTTTTATTGCTCTTATTATTTATTTATGTTATTGGATGAATCTGTAAGGGATGGGTTTACCTACCAGGTGAAAAGGGTAGGTGCCCACGCGTTCCCTGATTTGGGTGTGACTAGTTGGATCAGAGTCTTAGGTTATCCGGTCTATAAGTACAAGAGAAGTGTCTAGTAGAGTACTACTTATGGGTGTGTTGCGCGCCACACTTATAATTGGGAGGCTATACGACATCTTGGAAATTTCTATTATTTAATTCATTTCATGCTATTTAATTCAAATTGGTATCTAGTCGATTCTAATTGGTATATGAATTTCTTTGTCTTAATCACCCACAGAAGATGGGAACTCATCCTTAAATTCTTATGTGAATGGTTTATTTATGACGTGTTATGGTATGGTACGCGATGTGTCATCCTAATTCAGACGCGTGACCAAGTTCAGTTCTAGCTTTGGCTTGAGGATTCAATTATGGGGGGTTTTCTTGAGGAATGGGAAAGATGGTATAGAGGGTCACATGATCTGCATGTTTTCAGTGTTGGGTTGCTCGAAAGTGGCAAAAGTGCATTAATGGCTTAACAAAAGTGATTTTTTGATAGTATGATTGGTTTGGGAAAGGTTTCAACATTGTCAAGGTATTATGATGGTTTGTGTGGCACAGGTGTACCAATGGTAGGTCTACGATTCATCAGTGGCATGGTATTATGTGTTAATATGCGGGGAAAAGTGTAAGTTTGGTGTGGATCACCGGATATGGAAAAGTATAGTGACTGCATGCAATAAAGAAGAGAAGTTGGGAATAAGGACATGAAGGACAACGTTGTGGGAAACATGTAGAAAAGTAAGATTTTTAGGGTATTTTGGTAAGAGTACTTTTTGTGATAATGAGACAGAGACGTGAGGAAGAATATATGGATAGATCAATTTCCGCTATTAGGAAAGGAAACATTGGTATTTGACGTGTTTGACAGGATAAGGTGGCAAATGGTACAAGAGTGGATTTCGTCTTTGATTGTGAAAAGTCAAGTTGGATTTCGATGTGACTACATGGTAGTAGTTTGGGGATTCTTCCAGGAAAGTGGTTATTAGTTCTAGATCGGAAAGCAATGCTACTTGTGATGAGTGGAGACTTAAGATGTTGGGCAGCTATGGTCCTGTTCCTTCAATAAAGGGTGTGTTAACCGGGTCTTCGTGTTAGAGAAATTATAAGGATATCATGGGATCAAGAGTTGATTTGAGAGTTATTTTATGGTCATACATGGTAGAATAGACATAAGGGTTCAATGTTGAGTTGGTATGTTTGGTTATGACTATGAGCCAATGAGAGTGAGTGGTTGACTAGTAAAAATGACTCTAGTGTTGGACAAGTGCAAAGTTTTAGTACTCAAGGAGCTATCAGGGGTTGCATCTGATTATGGATTAGTGTTGAGAGCCTTATACCTGTTGTGTAAGTTTTGGCTAGTTTATGCTACTACTGGTGTACTACTTGGTTGAGTTGATTGAATGAAAGGGATAATCGTGCGAATGGTTAGAGGTGTTTTGGTTCGACAATTAGGACATTTGAAGTTGTAAATCAATGATGAGGTTTGAATTAATTCAAGTTGTGGAGAACATTCAGAAATTAAGCTAAGAGAGTTTGAGCAAGGGCACCTTGGTGGAGATACGTGAGGATATTAGTAGGACTGTGTATGTGGTATGCTGGATTTAGAAAGTATTCAGTTTTAGAGTTGAATGGGTTTGAGAAATGGTTGGACGGTGATGATGATTGTGATTGATTGGAATTGGGGAATTCAATAGTCAAGAAAAAGTATAGTTGACCGAGAATCTATAAAAATAAGGTACATCTTCGGGATTACTTGTGTCAATAAAGGTTGTAGAGGTGTTGTCTCGCATATTTCAGATGATGTGTGATTGTATGCTTAAAGAAATGATTGTACAGAAGAGGACTAGTGATAGAATGGATTAAGTGTTATGAGGACTTCTGTGAGGTTTGATAGTCAACAGCTAGTGAGAAGTAAATTTCAAGTAACCAACACATTAAGGCTTATGGAAGTGGCTTGTATGGTGCACTGTTGGGAAGTTTTGTAACACTCTTCAGTAGATGAGTTAGTGTGGACTAAGGAAAATAAATTATGGAAATTCCCATAATGTGGATGCTAGAGTTATATTTTTGAGATGAGACTGTATTTGTGGTAGAGCATTATGTTGTAAGTAATATTGACTGGATAGCTTGGGTGAGCACTGTTAGATATTAAGGACTTAGGAGTAGTTGTGTGATTTAGAGCGGTAGTTGTAAGATTTGATACTTTTGGAATTGTTACAGGCATATCGAGACGTTACAATAGGAGATTCGATGGTTAAAGGGGTATTATATGAGGTTACAGGTTTTGCGTCAGAAAGTTCGAGGTTGATCAGATTTGCGTATCGGGTGGGAGTTGAGAAACATGAAGATTGGAATCATAAGGTATAATCTTCGGTGTTAAGTTGACAACTTGGCTAAGACTCAACTTTTGAAGTCGAGGGTGACTAACATGACTGATTTCGCATGGGGAAAATATTAGACTTGGCCACCATAGAGGTGTGGTAGTACTGTGATTAGTTTCGGGAAGTTGGAGTTAGTTTGAGTGACTATTGGTAGTATTCAGGGGTTGTGCATTCATTCAGAGTTAGAATTATTCGATTAGAGCTTAATGAACTAGGTTTAAATTTGCAGGCGGACTTATGGGTTCCTAGTATATCACCTCCATGGATTCGATGAGTTCAGTTCAGATTTGAAGTATGACAGGTTTACCGAGCTTTATTAGGGTTTGCGAGTGGACTGATGATATTTTATTGAGAGCAGCTACTCGGACAAATGTAATAGGTTACGTCGGTACTTGGTAATTATTTAAGGAGGTACTATGGTTGCAAGAGGTCTTTATAGTAATCAGATGGTTTCCTATAGACTTGGCTCGGTGGGGTATGCAGTGGTATGTTTCTTGTATTATGATTTGAAGGTTTAAGAAGACTTAGAAGTAGTGAAGTCAGCTATGTGTAATATCAATTTGATGGAATTTCTTAGAGTTGCTCCGATAAAGCAAGAATTCTTTTCTGGCAAGAGTAAGCCATGGTTTCGGGCTGGTGTTTATGAGTTTCTAAGAAATCGTGGTGTGAAGGATGGTTGTAGAAGGGTTAGCGAAATTAGTTCAAATGGTTGAGGATCAGTTGTGTAATAGGTTTTGGGTATGAGAAGCGACAATATGGATATTGAGCTAGGTTATTGGTAATTCGACTGGTAATGTGAACAAATGGTATTGTCGGTGTATTTCTCTCATGTGTGGGCCTCTTTGAGATTTGAAATTGCCAATTTCCCTGGTTATTCTCTAGATTGCCGTACTCCTCCTCATCGTTTGAGGATGAATGATTGTTTAATTGGTATCTGATATTTGGTCGTTACAATGATTTCTCTCCATGTACTCCTCTTGACCCTTTCCCTAGCTTTGTTAGAGCGTTCATGTCTCGTGAGAATAGGTAATATAGTTTCCAAAGTGATAGGGTTAGTTTGGCGATAATTAGAAATCTTTAAGTTAAATTTATGAGAGAGTGTTGTCCAATAGTTAACTTTTGGTAAACATACATTTTTGGGAATCCGCCAATTTTATGAGGCCCGGAAGGTCAATTATGACTTGATGAGATATTCGGTTCGATTCCTGAGGCGCTAGGGAGAATTTCGTGTTCTTGTTTGAAATCTTGATTTTGGGTTAGGGGTTGACTTGGTCAACCGGACCTCCGTTGGGAAATCGGAGGCCATAGATGAGTTCGTAGCATGTTTTTATGTATGGCTGCGTATGTGATTTGTATCTAGGAGGCCTCGGGTGGGTGTCGGGATTTTGGTTTAAACTTATGAAAACTAAATTTTCTAGTTTCTGCCCCGGCAAGACATTTTCCGCCCCTGCGAGTCTGCCCCAACGAGACTTGGATCATAGGAGCGAGGATCGGGGACTTAAGTGAAGTTCACCCCAGTAGAGGAATTCCCCGCAAGGGCGTGTGCGCGGGCCCAAACTAAGTTCCGCAAGGTCGAGAATTGTCGAATCAGTAGAATTAAATACCCTATTTCAAACCATTCATTCCCTCATTTCTAACTTTAAGCTAAGAGTAAACTAGGGGAGAATTCCAAGAGAGTTCAAGTCTTCATATCTTTGTGGTAAGATTCTTTCTATCATTTATTATTTATCCTCTTTCTAGGTTTGGAATTCATGGTGGAAAATAGATTAGGTTAATTGGGAAGATGAACTCGTCTCTAAAATAGGTATTTGATTTCTAGAGTCTCTAATCTTTTTTTATGGGTATAAGTTGTCTATATTGAGATGGTATTGCATGAATCTCAAGAATTTCTAATACGATCTCTAATCTAACATAAGTTGTGATTATGAATAAATTAGGGTTTGACCTCAAATTAGGGGTTTTGGTTATAATGATGGAATTAGTGGTCTAAATAGACTAATTAGCAACTGGGGAATAGAATTTCGTGTCTGTAAAGTCAATTTCCTATTTCCACTTTTGAAATTCCCATTTTGACCTTATGGGCCTAATTTCACCTCTCTTATTAGTTAATTGTCGATTAGTGTGACTATATTGGATCTCAGTACAACGTTCACCCTCAAACTGACGGTCACTCCAAGTGGACTATTCAAGTATCAAAGGATATGTTACGAGTCTGCGTGATCAATTTTGGTGGTGATCGGGACTAGCACTTACCCTTGATAGGGTTTGCATACAATAACATGTATCACTCCAGTATCGATATGGCAACATTCGAGGCATCGTATGGTAGGAGATGTCGATCTCTAATTAGTTGGTTTGATACATTCAAGGTTCGTCTTTGGGGTACTGATTTATTGAGGGAGTCCTTAGAGAGAGTGAAAATGATTAAGGACAAGATCCTGGCAGCATAGGGTAAGCAAAAGACTTGACCTGATATTGATAGTATGCTATATGTCCATGTGTGACACGATTGGGATTCGATTATGATTTACACTTGAGATTGATACATGCATATCATTCATACACATTCTACATGATTCATTGTGGTGAACTATGATTTGCTATTAATTATGATATAAGGTAAAGTGAATCATTTGAGGCCTACTATGTTGGTGTATGCTACATGCATATGTCTTATGACCTCTCTTGCATGTATAATTGGTGTTACCTATGTGGTCCGAAGGGAAACTATTATGGACATGACATTATAAAGATTTGAGAATAAGTTCATATTGGTAGTTGATTTACGTATGCTGTTCTATTTATTCATCTCATGATTAATGTTGAATTTGACATTCATACATGCATTCATCCTCATTTTCATGATACATTGATATTACATGTGTTTGGCATGATGCTAATTCCATGATACAACGATATTACCTGTGATGGTGATAAGTGAGGATGAAATGTATGTGATTCTCGTAACATATTTGATAGCGTAACCATTTTTGAGCTGTGTGCGGAATGGCTAACGGTATGGTGGATGGTAGAGTCTTTTCCAGGCTGTGTGTGCGGAGTGACTGGTACATGGACTTTGCGGGTCCCTCATAGGTCATGACTGTTGGGACGTAAAGATATTCTATTCGGAGCATGTGTGTACGATATGAGACTGTTGGTTAGTGCATTGCATTACATTACATTTCATCGCACATACATTCATATTTCATCCACTCATATCTCTGATTCTGGTTGATGTATTCTTTGTTTTGCATGATGCGTTTCATCCTTGATTCCTTTGTTGTTGATTCATTTGAGATGATGTGTTCTTGTTAGTCTCTTACCTAGACACTTGTCAGATTTGGGGACTAGAGATTTCACGTAGTCTATGATTGTAGACTACTGAGATCTAGTGTGGTTCACATTACTGTAAGTCTTACGTAGATATGCTTAGTGATTACTTCATTCCCGTATTCCATGGATTCCGACGTGATACTTCTATACTTGGGTTGTTGTTCTTGGACTGTGTGGTGTTTGTACTTTATTGCGAGCATGTCTATCCTTCATTTGATTTTTTATATATATTAGCTAACTGTTATCGGCCTACGATACCTACCAGTACATAGTGTTTGTATTGATACTTCTCATGTACACCCTATTCGGGGTGTAGAGTTGTTCCAGGTACATGAGCGATGTTCGATTAGCCTTCACGGATCTCATGGAGTTCATCTAGACTTCTCTATTTAATTCTGATTCTAAACAGAAGTTGTATTCAAATTGTGGTTGTAACTTTTATACCAGTTGTATACTTAGAAGCTTTGTACTATTCAGACAAGATTTCTTGGGTAGTGTTGTATTCCGCATTTTCATATGTCTATGTTTTTAGACTTCTATTGCTCTTATTATTTATTTATGTTGTTGGATGAATCTGTAAGGGACGGATTCACCTACCAAGTAAGAAAATGGTAGGTGCCTGCGCGTTTCCTGATTCGGGACGTGACAATATGTGTATTGTTAGACTCATATGACCTTGTAGAAAATTAATTTGACTATGATGACCTTGATTTCACAATAAATTGACTATTTTGACCTTCGGGTTTAGAGCGGGGTTCGTGGCTCAAAGACTCAAGCTTGATTGTTCGTGGATCCCGCTCGGCCTCGAGATAGGTTACATCTTACTTGAGTTAGACGTTGATTAGAGAGTCATATATATGTCGTAGAAATTGATGGGGATAGTATGATAGGCCTTTAGGCATGAAGGTGGTGATAAATTCAACTGGTTTAGTATGTATGTTGTTAACGTGGGCTTGTCGCCATATGTGTTATATTCTATGATTATTATGTGTCTATTTCTCTGTCACATACTAACTCACTCATCTCGTGAAAAGAAAGAGTAATATTGATTAATTGATGGACATGTTCTTGGGTTTAGACATGAGGAGTCAATTGTGACTTCGCTTGATTTGGAAGGTGTGTTTCGGTGTTGATGGCGCATGATTAGATTCAAACCAGTGGGGTGGATTTATGGTTCTTACTCTTTGGTTCAGTGATATTCTTGAGAATGGTAGTAGTAGTGCAAAGTATCGCATTGATGGACATGTCTTCCAAATCTAGTTACTCGGGTGTTGGATGAGTGTTTTTATGGCATAAGGGTTATTGGGGAGTGAATTGACTATTTTAAAGGGTACGGTCAGCGGAATAACAGTAGCTTCGGACTCTAGCTCTATCCTTCGGAACCAAGTTCATTCCAGCTCCGTATGAGCTCATAGTCGCTAAGAGAAAGAAAAGCTTATTGAATTCTCGGCATCGAGAGAGATTTGAGATTCCGTAAGTAACTCAGTGAGTGCTTTCTAAGAAGGGCTTGGGAGAAGAAAATGAAATAGGAACAACCGCGTTGGTCGTAATAGATCGACTTTAATGCTAGTTCTTTCTCCAGCATGAAAGTTCCATTTCAGAGAAGGACGACGTACTATGATACTTTATGTTTCTTCTTTATTAAAAAAAAACATTCTGAAGTGAACCCACATATAAAAGTGGGCTGGTCTGCTATTTATTTAGGGGAAACGAAGTCAAGTCTTAACGTCTTCTTTTTCTTCTCATCGGAGTTATTTCACAAAGACTTGCCAGGGTAAAAAAGAAGGGGGAGCAAGCACACTTGGAGAGCACAGTACAACGGAGAGTTGTATGCTGCGTTCGAGAAGGATGAATCGCTCCCGAAAAGGAATCTATTAATTCTCTCCTAATTGGTTGGACCGTAGGTGCGATGATTTACTTCACGGGCGATGTCTCTGGTTCAAGTCCAGGATGGCCTAGCTGCGCGAGGGAAAAGAATAGAAGAAGCATCTGACTACTTCATGCATGCTCCACTTGGCTCGGGGGGATATAGTTCAGTTGGTAGAGCTCCGCTCTTGCAATTGGGTCGTTGCGATTATAAGGTTATGTGTGTTGTAGCTTTGTATATTCTGCGTGAGAGGTTTTGGCACAACATAATGATTTATTAGGATGGAACATATTTTAATATCCTGGAGGTAAAGAAAAATTAGGGTGAATCATTTACCGGACAAGAGGAACAAATGATGAGGCTATGAAGGAAATCGTGGGGAGGCACATTAGCATGAAAAATGACCTTCGTGATGAGGTATGAGGAAGTAAGACTTGAAATAGAGAGTGTGTGAAAACTCTTTAGCTACTTGATGGGACAAAAATGTAAAGGAAGAAATTCAAATGGATCATTTTCAGTGATATGGCGAGCCCAATTGATAGGTGTGCTCGTCCGACAAAGGTTACTATAGAAGATTAAATCTTGTGGGAATAATTGGGTGTGTTATTTCAGTTAAGTCCGTGGTTGCTGGTTCACTTGATATTTTGGTGTAGGGCGATGAGGAATCATTGTTGAACGATGAGCTTGATTATCCAGTGTGAGATTATTTTAGTTATGAAAGGAGCACTAAAAGAACACAATTCAATTAGTTGGGTGGACTGCGTGTATATTTTTTGGGGAAGGAACAGTAACTGATTAGTGGGATGATTCTAGCGATAGACGAGGGTGAAAAATGAATTACTTATAGAATTTTCGGTTGTTACACTTAAGTTTTGGGAGGAAATGTGGGTATTGTGTATGTTGCTTAGGCTCAACATGCTTTTACAAGTGATAGTAGATGGTAATATGTTCTAGTTACGAAGTAGAATAAAGGCGATGAATTAAGTGTTAGTTCAGATAAATAGCAGTGGATTCACCAAGGGACCCTCAACGGTTTATATTGAGTTGGTAAACTCACGAATCAAGATGGAAGGGCAATTCATCTGCTAAGGAACGTACAAGGAAATTGCTATGATCTGTATGGGGACATCGATAAGATTTTGGGCGCAGGAGTTGAAGATCACCCTACATTTTATGGAGTAAGTCGACGGTGGTTTGAAGTAGTATAACAACGATAATTAACTTTGTGGGTATGATTAGGTTTGGTCGGTACTGTGGTCAGAAAGGCTTCGTTGGGAATGATATGTATAATTGTATTCAGGTTGGAAAAGTGCTCAGTTAAAGATTTGAGTAAGCAAGGGGACTTTTAAATACTCTAGATGATGGTTTACTACTATCTCTATGATTAGCTCAACTACTTTTTAAGGATGTGTGACTTCTTGATTCACCACGGGTGGGTGGGTTTGAGTGATTTTGATTGATTAATGATAAAAGTAATCTTGAATGAAGTATGATAGAGAAGGAGTTAAGGAAAAGGCACCTCACTCATTGGCTTGGGATGATTAATTTTTGTGAGACTTATTTTTAAAGCAACGCAACTACTTGCAGCATGCACGGGTCATTGGTGACGTTGTACTACATCTTGCAGTTAGAGTGAAATAGTGATAAGAGTGATTGAGGAAGAAATCTACAAAAAAATTTAATTGGTGTATAGCAAGAGCCAGCAATACTTGATGATTGGAAGATTATGTGGAATAGATCGTGTAGTATTAGTAGGGGTAATTTCAAAGCATCTTCGAATAAACAAGCTAGAGTTGATTAATAAGGAATAATCTCTACAATTGGAGCTGAAGACATAGTTTCGAGGTAAGACCTATGTCAGTGGTAATGGACGGTGTCAAAGAATCGACGGTTGGATGGTGCAGTTGAGTATTTTAGATATGAATGACTTAGAGTAATTATGCTAGGTAAGGAACATAGATATGTAAGATTTGATACTTTGGATTGTTGAAGGCATAATAAGGTATTGCACTCAGAGATCTTACGATTGTGAATGGTGAAGTACGAGACCATAGGCCTTATATTAGTGTTTGAAGTGATGAATGAGTTGGGCAAAATTGCAAGGATGAGAGTTTGATGTAATTAGAACTCCTTGAAGATTTAAGGTCACAAGGTATAGCCCATTAGTACTTGGTTGATGACTTGGAAAATCCCAGTTTTGAAGTTGGAAACGACATCACGAGATTGTGTATTCAAGAGTAAGAGATGAAAATGGGTCACCGAAGAGTTAGAAAAAGCTTACTTTTTGGGTATAAAGTTTTGGAAACAGTTCGGGTGATTATCAATGACATTTATAAAATGCCGCATTTTAGCCGGGTCAGGTTCATTCATTTAAATAGGGGGGCTTATAGAGGTATGATATGTTTACCGAGCATTATTGGAGCTTACTAGCAGATTGGGTAATATGTGTTGATAACAATGATACAAGCAATTATGATGGTCTACATGGTCACATGGAGATGTTTTGAGGAAGTACAATTGAATATTAGAAGTCCTTGGGGGTGATTAATTGATTCTTACAAAATTGGCACGACAAGACAATTATTAGGGTGATGCGCATAATACTATATTTGGAGGTTTAAAAGGGGTTCAATGGATGGGTGTTGACAATTAGCTTCAGCTCCGTGATACGAAACTACGGGATTGAATTTTGCGCAATCGACCTTAGATAAGGTCGGTATTTGACACAGATTCTTACAATGGGCTTAGTACAAGCGTTAGTTCCTTTTCTAGTCAGTGGGGGTCATGTATTAGACTAGCGATGTGTGACAACACGATTTTTACAGATTTCTGGTACTAAAGATGACTTTGGAAGGTGTGGAAGAAAGATAAGTAGAATCAGGATGCTTACACATACAGTAAGAATCTTTCGATTTAGAAATTAGAATTCTTTGTTTGAAATATTTTTGGAGCCCGGCCACGAGGTCTGAATATAGACCGGTAAAACAACAGTAGCCACAGATACGATTCTCAATCAACAAGGTCAGATTGTGGCCTCAGCAAAGAGACTGCGATGATTATGAGGATGTGTGTGGAATCAACCAATTGCGTTCAGAGTTATGATTGTAACCAAGTCAGGTATTTTAAGTTTAGTCGGATCAGATATGTGAGGATCAGATTACGAGTCTAAGTGAGGGAAGGAACGACATATAAAGTGAGCAAGAGAATTGTATGGACTTGTTGTAGGGTTATCATGGATCTTGGGAAGGCTTGTTGTTACTTGGGTCATGGTGTACCGTTTGACCGAGTCAGTTTTTTTTTGTACAGTGCCAGACTACTTACCGCTCAGGTAGAGTTTGCATTTCATTTCACCCCTAGATAGATGGTCCGTCCGAACGGACTATTCAGGTTCTCGAGGGTATGTTGTGGGCATGTGTGATTGACATTGGTGGTCATCGGGACCAGTTCTTTCCCTTGATGGAGTTTGCCTACAATACTAATTATCATTAGAGTATCGAGATGTCGCGGTTTGAGGCCTTGTATGGTAGGAGATATCGGTCTCCGATTGGTTGGTTTGATGATTTTGAGGTGAGTTACAGACTTGTTGAGAGATTCATTGGACAAAGTGAAATTGATTCAGGAAAAGCTCCTAGCGGCTCAGAGTAGACATAAGGAGTATGCGTACCAGAAGGTTTGTGATATGGAGTTCATGGTAGGTGATTATATATTGTTGAAGGTCTCACCCATGAAGGGTGTGATGAGATTTGGAAAGAAGAGTAAGTTGAGTCTGAGGTATATCGGGCCATTTGAGATGCTTCGACGTGTTGGTGAGGTGACTTAAGAGTTGGCTTCGCACCATGTTTATCAGGTGTTCATCCGGTGTTCCATGTCTCTATATTGAAGAAATACCAGTCTGATGGGTCCTACATCATCCAATGAGATTCGATGTTATTTGGTCAAAATATGACATTTGAGGAAGAGCCTGTGGCCATTTTGGACAACATGTTAGGAAGTTGAGGTCCAAGGATATTGCTTCAGTTAAGGTACAGAGGAAGCAACGTCCGGTTGAGGAGGCTACTTAGAAGATCAAGACGAATATGCGGAGTAGATACGCTCAGTTGTTTGGCAATTCAGGTATTACTTCCCACCCCTTTTCTTTTTTGGTCGAGGACGAGCGATTGTTTGATTGATATATGATATAATGACCCGTATTGTTTTTAGCACTTTTAGACCTAATATCCCTAAAGCACGCTTCCCGAGACAATTCTGTTCTGTGAGTGTCAGAGAAGAATGAGTGAAATTGAAAATTCTTAAGTTAAAGAAATGAAAATTTTGAGTTATCTCTTTAACTACTGTTATTTTTATTTATGGATTATTTTTGAAATATATTTATTTAAATATTTTATTCATAAGAATATTATTTGCACCCATATAAAGTATAAATTGGTAAATATAGTATTTGACGGAGTGAATAAATTTTAAAATAGACAAAGTGATTAAAGGAATAAGAGAACTTAAAAAACTATTGTGATAAGTTATTGGGCTAGGCCACCTCTTATGACCCATACATCTTAGTTGCTTAGGTTCCCAAAATAATATATGTATATACTTTTGGCATGAAAAGGAGAACACTTTGGCACTACAAACTATCAGCAACATCTGAAAGAAAATTTCCGTGGATGAAAACTTAGTTCAGGTAGGCCTCATTTATTTTGGTTGTTGTTGTAGTATAATTTCTTCATTTATATACATAATCATTATTGAATAATGGATATCAATGATAACGTAATGATGAGGGGGTTGATTAAGAGATGATGGAGAAGAGATTAAAATTATATGTCTAAACATTTTGGGTTCAATTTCCTTAGATGCGAATATTAAGAACTGTAGCCACCAATTCGTCACTTGTTTTTGGCAAATTGGGTAACTTTCTTTTTCTTATTATTTTATCTTTTCTACATGAATTAAGAAAAATGATATAGTTATGATGAGCTATGATTAGACAATAATAATGAAAGGAGGAAATACTTTTGAATTCTCTGGTTTAAGCTACAAATTTCGTAAATTTCTTCGGGTTAGAGATTTTCTCATTTAATTATGTTGCAACTTGAATTTTCTAATATATTGGATAAATGTGATTGGATATTAGGTGTATTTAATAAAATTATTTTTCAATAAAATTTCAATTTTGCCCTCGGGGCTCGGAATTACCTTTTTGGGTTCGTTTTTTTACTTTTGAAATAAAATATAGTAATATGGATATTGTTGGACTCATATGACCTTGTAGAAAATTAATTTGACTATGATGACCTTGATATCACAATAAATTGACTATTTTGACTTTCGTATTTGGAGCGGGGTTTTAGATGGATGTTCTTGAGTCCAAATTCTTTTATAGCAATATGGGTACCTATAGAATCACATATTAATGTAGATTTCATAATTGATAGCCGGAAGCTTTCCGGAAGGGAAAGACTCAAGCTTAATTGTTCGTGGCTTCCGCTCGGCCTCGAGGTAGGTTACAACTACTTGAGTTAGACTTTGATTCAAGAGTCGTATATATGTCGTAGAAATTGATGGGGACAACATGATAGGACTTTGGGTATAGAGGTGGTGATAAATTTCACTAATTTGGTATGGATATTGTTTACGTGGGCTTATCACCATATGTGTTATATTCTATGATTATTGTGTGTCTGTTTCTCTGTCACATACTAGCTCGCTCATCTCATGAAAAGAAAAGTAATATTGATTAATTGAAATGTGAACAGTTACATGAATTGTACGTGTTGATTAATTATTGATGATACTATTGAGATTGATATCATGCATGTCATGCTTAGTTATTACTCGAATATGGTCATGATGGTGAGGTGAGATACTCCGAGGTCTTTGCCGAAGATTGAATGTGACAGAGATACTCTGAGGTCTTTGCCGGAGATTGAGAGTAACAGAGATACTCCGAGGTTTCTGCCGGAGACGAGAGTGATTGATGCTTTTGAGGTTTTGTCGAAAAGCGCGAGTGGTACATGGACTTCGCGGGTCCCCCATGGGTCATGGCTTTGAGAATTTATCCTTAGCATGTGTGTACAAGAGTGGAGTGAGAAAGGTGAGTATTGCATTACATTGCACTCATCCATTCTTATTTTCTCAATTATTCTGTTGGTGACTTATATCTGTCTTTGGTTGATTACCTAATTTTCTTAATATAGTCTTTGGTTGATTACCTGATTTCCTTAATATAGACTTGTTTATGATACTTGATCTTACCTTTTTGCTGTATGTGCTACTTGTTCGTTTCTACTTCTTATTGCGTTATCTAATCTTAGCCGGCCTATGATACTTACCAGTACTAGTGTCGTACTGATACTATTCTTGTTGCACTTTTGTTGAGTGTAGAGTACGATTCTGATTCCAGCTCTACGCCTTGTAATTGATATGCGAGGGTGACATCTTTGGTCATTCAGAGTGAGCTACTTGATCATCCGTGGCCCCTGAAATGACCCTACTTATTTACTTTTGTATTTTTTTTCATCAGACAGTATGTAGCCTTCGGGCAGTTCAGACTCATATTTCTTATTGTATTAGAGCTCTTGTACACTTTTGACCACTTAAGACTTGTTAACTTATTCTTATTTAATTTATGCTTATTTAACTTGATATTTTAAAATGTTGGGATGTGGTTCGCCTACCCGGGAGATAGTGTAGGTGCCACCACGACCTACGATTAGGGTCATGACAACCTACTTGAGCTACTTGCAAGCTGCCTGCTTGATTGGAAGCCTGAGGAAGATGCTGCAGGGCTTTTCAGGAAGCTACTGGCAAGCTGCCTTTTGAGTACTTGTAACCTATCTGCTTAAGCTACTTGCAAGCTACCTGCTTGATTGTAAGCTTATCCAGATGACTGTGTATTTGAATGAACATTCATAATATCGTGTATTTATAACAGTTGATTTATAAGGTTTTAATTGTTGATCAACTAATTGCTAATTCACTATTTTTGTGTATATAGTAAAAGAAAAAACATGGAAACACATACGTATGCACCCGTGTATATGTACGTATACCTTTAACATTGGCGAAATCTATTTGGAGATTATGAATTGAAAATAAGACTAGTACTTAATAATTGAAAATAAGATTAGTAATTAATAATAAGGTAAAATAGGTATAAAATGATAAATTATCTCTTAATTTTTTAAGTAGATAAGTAAAAGTGAACATCTACATTTAATATACTAGACAAATATAAACGTGGACGGAGGGAGTATAAACATAGAAGTGGCAATATTTAATACAAATTCCTCTAATAATTTAATTCGGTAAGGATTTATCATTAATACTCCCTGTGTCCTAAAAATGTGAGACTCTTTTCTTTTTACTTAGTTAAAAAAAGAATAATAATTTTTCTATTTATAGTAACAATTTATTCTCACATATTAATTGTCAAGATTATTAAAATACTTGTTCCAAAATGCTTGTCATTTTACAAAACTTAGATGAAATTAATTATTTTAACTTATCCTATTTTACCGTTAATATTAAGTGTTCTTGAAAATAACCAATATTAATTAGAGTGTAATTTATTGGAGACAGATAATGGTAAAGTAGTAAATTTTATTTATGATTCCCTAATGGGCGTGCAAAAGCGAAATGTGACATCTAATATGGGACGAGGGAGTATCTTAAAACTTCCCAATTTACACTAAATGAGATAATTTATAATCACACAAATATATATGATTTATTTTATTCCACAAATTTCAAATATTTTTCTTTCTTTCTTAAATTTCGTACCACTCAAATAACATAACATAAATTGGGACGGAGAGAGTACTGAACAAGTAATTAAGACAAATAGGAAATAAAAAAGCATTCATTCATGTATGTGGATAACTTTATACTAGCCGAGGTCATTACTTTTACTTTGTTTACTACTTTATGAGATTTTCCAATATCAAATACTTAAAAACTATGAGAAGGAAATAAAGTAGTCTCTGGAGAAATCTCGACAATTCAAAAGTTGATTCACTTTTATCAGGCTTTAGATCATGCATGCATATATGGGAATCTTGGACATGCTGATCATAAACTAATAAAAGGTGTCCAGCTTGTTCATGTGAATATGTGATGTGATCGAATGGAATTTGCTAGTGCTTTGAGTTCATGTTCTACACAAGGGGTTGTGGCCTAAAGTTGTGGCAATGCAGTGCCCACAATTGGCTCTTGTGGATCCCAAAGGCCGGGTTTTAAGGTTACCTGTTCGGAATTGAAGTTATTCCCTCAAAATGCACTTTCTAGTGCTGAGCAGATAAAAGATATCCCAACTGAGCTAATAATTCAACTCGTGATACAGCAGTTTCAGTTATTGTGATCGATAGTTGGACTATTCCTGTGTGATAGGATCCCGGATTGCTCGAACACAGCAAAGCATATTGCAGAATGTTAGCTCCATTTATTATAGATTTAGTAATGACATCACTAACTTTGGGTCCCTTGCACAAATGAATCCAACGACAACAAGGGCCAACAAGTTCGGAGAACAAGTGCATACAAGGAAGTCTGTTTATCTGTAAAACGATACAGTTGAATTTGTATACGTGGTCAAGAATATGTGGATTTCAAGTGACCGATTGGCAAATATATCAGATAATATATAATGCAAATTAGTAATATTAAGATAAAGTAAAGAAATAGTTAGTCTGGGCCTGATATTAGCTTCTTCGCAAAGCTTATGCGTATGAAAGCGCACGTATTGAGAATAATCTTAATAAATGTATTGTAATAACTTGCATAATAATCTTACAATGAGATAATATGTCTTATTTATACATGATCTCACGGATACAATTCCCACGATTTATGCCCTTATTAATACAAAAGAATAAATATTGTAATAATTGGACAATTAGTGTCTTCATAAATGTCATTAATGCTCCGTTGAAAGATGTGGGATCGGACTAGTAATGGTCATCCGTTGGAATTCAAACTGTTCACCTGATCACCAGTACCTCGCGTCCTTACAATGCCCCGGTCCCGCTCATGCTCCACCGGTAGCACCAAAAGCTGATATGGAATCGATTCATCATCAATTGCCACGCGTCATGACATAATTCGCCCAACTGTATTATACAAATTTTGCCCCATACAGATAGTTCCCGCACTTTCCACGTGTGTCTTTCACGCGTCCGGAAAGTGGGTTTAGCCCCCGGACTGATCAAAACCCTACACTTTGGTGGAAAAATTGCAACGCAATGATTACAAATACGTCAAACGTCACATCTATTTAATGCTTCTGAAACGGCGACAACTGACCATTCACTACGATCGTCGTGAAATATTGCAATGATGATGTATGTATTTTCACTTATCAAATGTTACCTTTCCATTCCATAAATAGGAGTCCAAAATCCTTCATAGAAGGCAACTAAGATTTTCTCCAAACTTACAATCCTAAAAAATCTTCCTTCCTTCTGCTATCTAATTTCCATAATGTCATCTTCCAAGTCTTCTCCTTTACACTCTTATGACAATGATGACGGTTCTCCTCTAAACCATCGTCCAGGAAAATAACATATCTCGCTTAAAAGTTGACAAGTTGATCTGCATTTTCTTGCCATAGAGATTCTTCCCATTGGATTTGATTTCTCATGGGATCTCCGTGTAGAAGAGAACTTTGAATCAGTTGAAGATATAAAATCTTTGATAACTGTGAAAGTTCTTCCTAAAGTTATAAAAGACTGTAATTTCGACTCCTATACGGACATCAGAATAGTAGACCCGATTTATCGGATAAACCACCATATTGAGGGATTTTCAATGGTTCATACGTACCCCTTTACTATCTATTTTTGACTCCATGTTCCAAAGATTATATAGGACATCTGTCGTCGATATAGAGTATTCTTAGGGCAAGTTGCTCCTCAAATTTGGAGACTGGTGTACTATATTCAGATGTTAGTTGACTGTGCCAATGCACCATTCACAATCAACCATATTTTCATTCTTTACTGCCCTAGGGTGTTCCGGGGTGGTATTCTTCACTTGTATCCCCGTGGAATTCATAGCCTCGTTAATGCTAAGGATGACTTCGACTGGGGCTGGTTAACCCAGTTTGTAATGATCAGGACTGGGTTAACCTAGAATATCACTCATTTTTAGCTATCTTTACAACATTGCTTCCTTATTGACATAACTTTTCCTATTTAGGGGCATGCCACTACTCTTTCTGCAATGAATTTAGCTAAATCTATAGCCCCTTCTCATGAAGAAAAAAACTGTTAGAGGAAGTTCAATACATTAGAGCCGAGGTTGAAAGCCTTAGAGCCGACATCAGATATTCTAACTCTCTTCAAGCTTCCCTCAGATTACATTTGCAAGATGTTGTTGATTCATTTAGGGACCAGGAAAATTCTCTCCAAGTCTTGAACTCTTCATACCTGACCCTTCAAGGAAAAACGGCTAGGCTAGAAGCTTATTTAGCCACTGCCCGGGAATAGTTTATCTCTTTCGAGAATACTGTGACTGAGCTCCAGGACAAATGCCAAAGGTGGAAGCTTTGCAGGGATCTAGCCATTTTAAAGACTCACGTCCATACTGATGCAAGTAAGGATGGGTGATGTTTGGTAAGTGGTTCGGGTCTTTGGTTGTATACGGGTCGACCCAAAAATGGATGCCAAAGTTGGGGTTCTCGGCTTAGCCGGGCAGTGTAGTGTTGTGGGATTATTTTGGGTAGTTCTATATGGAATTGGGTCAAGGCGTTTTATGGTGGTGTTTCGGGTATATTGAGGATGATGTTAATGGTTGAAGTTCAGTGATTGGGTGGAGGTAGGGTGATAGAAATGAACTGAAATAGTGAGGTTCCAATGAAGGTTATTTAAGTGGACTGTTTGTGGTTGTCGGGTTAGGACGGTTGTGTACGTATGGTTTCGGTTGACAACCTTCGGAGGGGGTGTTTGTGAAGTACTGTGGGAGGAAAAGGGTGGTTAGTATATAGTGGGTTGGATAAGGATTGAACACGAGTTACAAGATGCAAGCTCGAGTGAATGATGGTTGGTTTGGTTCAGTTGATATGGTTTAAGAGAGGTACGGTTTATATGTCAAGGATATGGACACGGGTTTTTAATGCCCGAGTTGACACCAAGATGAAGGTGACCAATTTCACAAGGACTTGATCGAGGTTGCTAAGTACAATCCCAAATACAAACCAAGTAAGAGTGGCCAGAAACCTTAAGATAAACCATAGACTTAGGTTAGGTTGGATCACACAAGTTCCAACGTTCACTTGCAACCAATGGGGTTCCTTAAGCTTGGGTTTGATTAAATCACACAAGTTCTAACCAAAAATTACGCTGAAGGGACCTTAGTTTGGGTTTAACTAAGTCACACAAGTCTTAGCTAAACTTACACCAAAGGTTTGGTTCACACAAGAACCGAAGGCCCACACAAGGACCAACTAAGATAAACAACACACAAGTTGAACAACTTAGCAAATGAGTAAAACTCGCTAATTTTCCTGATGACTGTGTATGACCCTTTCCAGTTCGAACTTAGTTTCCCTACATTAAGTTCTCGCGTGCTTTGATTTACACTCCGGATCACCAAGTCCCCGAGTTTGAAATGTCGAAGATTTGTGCGCCGGTTGTAGTATCTTTCCATTCTTTGTTTCTGGGCAACCATTCAGACGTATGCAAGATCTAGATGTTCTTCAATTAAGTCTAGAAGTACGGATATTGATTTAATTAGCTTGCTCCTCTTTCCGGAGATACCTCAAGCTTGAAGTTCCAACTTCTATCGAAATCAAAGCCTCTTCACCATAGACCAAGGAAAAAGAAGTTTCTCCAGTACTCGTTTTTGCCATAGTTCTATCTGCCCTTAATATTTTCGGTAACATGGAAGGCCATTCCTTTTGTTGCTTCCAACTTCTTCTTCACACTGGGATGATAGGTAGTGGAGGTGAAACACTTAATGTTTAAGTCATCAGGAACTTTGTAACTTTGGCGCCAATAAAATTCTGCCGGTGTCACAAGATATATCCTTTGGGATGCCAAAATGACAAATGATATGCTACTAGATAAAGTTGATAACCTTCTTCTCCTGGAGTTTTGTATAAGCTGCAGCTTCAACCCATTTAGAAAAATAGTCAGTCATAAATATAATTTGAGATACCTGTCCTGAAGCCACAGACAAAGGTCTGACTATATACATTCCCCATTTCATAAATGGCCATGGGGATACAACCGGATGCAATTCCTCTTCTAGTTGGTGTAGCAGTTATGCATGACGCTGCTATTTTTCGCATTTCTTCATGAACCCTTTTGTATCTTCCTTGATTCAGGGCCAATAATAGCTGACCCTCATGAGTTTTCTCATTAGGGATTCTGCTTTGGAATGGTTTCTGCATATCCCTTTATACACTTCCCTTATCACGTAATCGGCTTCCTCAGGGCCCACACACCGGGCCAAGGGATCATAATAGCATTGCAAGTAAATTTTTCCATCAACAATGCAGTAACGGGCCGCTTTGGTCCTTAGAGCTCTGGATGCTTTCCGTGTTGGAGCCCACATTTGCAAGTGCATCAGCCTCTACATTTTCCATTTAAGGTATATGCACCACCGTCCACTCTTTAAATTGGGGAAACAACTTTAAAACCTTCTCGAGGTATCTTGGCAAGTGTTCATCTTTGGCTTTGAACTTCATGGATTTGGTTTACCACCAACAACTAATCATATTTGACTTCAATTATTTGGGATCCTAAGCCTCGGACTAGCTCCAAACCTGTAATCAAAGCCTTATACTCGACTTCATTGTTAGTCAAAGGAGAACTATAAATTTCCTGCCATAAAACGTCGCCTGTGGGAGTATGCAATACTATTCCTAAACTTATCCCCTTGACGTTGGAGGCTCCATCTATGTAAAGTGTCCAGACCCCGGGGGCAATCCCCGAGACTAAAATGGCTTTTTTTTTCTGCGTGAGGGGTTAACCTCATACTAAAAAATTTGCCACAAAATCTGCAAGGACTTGCTACTTTATCGCATTCCGAGGCTTATATTCAATATCAAATTCACTTAACTCCACTGCCTATTTAGCCAAATGCCCTGAAAGTTTGGGCTTATGTAACACGTTCTTAAGTGAAAATATAGTTACTACAACAATTGGGAGGCATTGAAAATATGATCGAAGCTTCCACGATGACATAACTAAAACGAAGGCCAACCTTTCAAGTAAGGGATACAAGGTTTCGGCCTCTGACATTACTCTACTTACATAGTAAATAGGAAATTACATACCTTTTTCTTCCCGTACCAGAAATGCACTTACTATTACCTCCGAGACCGCAAGATATATGAGGAGTTGTTCTCCGTCCTTTGGCGTTAACATGAGCAGAAGACTGGATAGGTAAGTTTTCAGGTCCCGTAAGGCGTACTGGCATTCGGGCGTCCATATGAAGTCAATCTTCTTTTTTAGAAGTGAAAAGAACCTGTGACACTTCTCCAATGATCGGGAGATAAACCTGCTTGAAGCTGCCACTCGCCCAGTTAGCCGTTGTACCACTTTTACGTCTTCAAGCATATCTGGTATATCTTTGATGACTTTTATCTTGTCGGGGTTTATCTCAATTCCTCTATGAGAAACCAGGAAACCCAAGAATTTTCCAAAGCCTACCTTGAAGGCACATTTCTCAAGGTTGAGCTTCATATTATATTTTCTCAGCGCCTCAAATATTTCCTGCAAATGACTTAAATGGTCCTCTACACGAAGACTCTTGACAGACATATTATCTATATACACTTCAATAGTTTTTCCTATTTGTTTTTCAAACATCTTATTTACTAACCTTTGATGAGTAACTTCGACGTTTTTTAATCCGAAAGGCATAACGTTATAATTAGTGCTGAAAGTAGTTAAAAAGATGTTTTCTCTTGGTCTTCCGGGTGTATCCTTATTTTATTATACCCGAAATACGCATCAAGAAAACTCATTATCTCGTGTCTGGACGTAGAATCGATTATTTGATTTATGTTTGGCAGTAGGAATGAGTCTTTTGGGAAAGCTTTGTTTAAATCTTTATAGTTAATACACATCCTAAATTTGTTCTCCTTTTTAGGTACTACGACTACGTTTGCTAATAAATCCAGATATTTTACCTCCTGGATTGATCCTATATTAGGTAATCTAGCTACCTCTTCATTTACAAACCTATTACGGAGTTTGGTGATGGGCCACTTCTTCTGCCGCATGGGAGGGAAATTAAGATCCAGGCCCAACCTATGAGTTGTAACTTCTGGAGGGATGCGAGTCATATCCTTATGTGACCAAGAAAAACAATCATTGTTAGCTGCAATATAATTAAGAATTAAATCCCTGAGCTCAGGGTTAATCCCGTGCCAGGTATACTTTTATGTCGGGAGTTTCCTCTCACAGAGCAATCTGCTCGACCTAGTACTGGTCTGAAAACTCCTCTTTCGGATAAGTTGATTCTGTTTCTGATGGCGGAACTTGATGGATATCTTCTGATGCGGGCTCCACTTCCTTTAATTGCTATTTAGGATCTGCCGCTGCCTCTGGTTCCTCTATGGCATACTTCTATATGACAGTGGGTTGTTCTCCCTTAATTTGTTAGATTCCTTCTGGTGTCGGGAATTTCACCAGTAGATGCAATATTGACGGGAAACACCTTTATATCGTGTATCCATGGCCTCCTGAATATAGCATTATATCTCATGTCACTGTCGATGACATAAAACTTAGTTACCTTTATGACTCCCATAGCATCCACCGGTAGGTAAATTTCGTCCTTAGTGGTGTCGTTAGACATATTGAAACCTGAGAGGGTTATGGCAGCCGGAACAATTTTATCTGTCATGTTCATTTCTTCTACAACTTTCAGTCGGATAATGTTAGGACAACTTCCGGGATCGATCAGAACTCTCTTCACCTAAAAGCAATCGATAGGTACCAAATCACCAATGCATCATTAGGGGGGAAATCGCATTGGCAAAGTCTTCTTTAGTAAAAGTAATGCCCACGGTCCCGCTCATGCTTCACCGCTAGCACCAAAAGCTGATATGGAACTGATTCACCATCACATGCCACGTGTCATGATATAATTCGCCCATCTATATTTTACAAATTTTCCCCATACAAAGCCCAATGATATCAGCCTACTGCCACAAATGTTGATCGACTTGGAAAAGAAAAAAAGGAAAAACCAAACAAGATCTTGAACCAGTATTATGTAATTATTGACGTGTGCAGAGAAAGGAAAAGCAAGATCTAAGAACTTCAAATTAGGACCAAGCAGTTCACACATATCAATCAGACAAGGAAAGGCGCCTCATCATCACATCAATCAAGACCACAAGAAGGATATGGAGATTGTAATCAAGGATAACACAAATATTTGACGGAGGATAAAATCCCTTTGGTTACAGGCTACAACTGGAGAGATTAGTTATGATCAGTTTGTTAGGCTACAACTGGTGACAACAACCAATTAGTTACAACATTAGGTAGCTAAGTCGGGTAGTTAACTGTTAGATATTTTCTTTTTATTCTCTTTGTATAAAAAAAATCTTTGTAATCAGTGTATTTAATTTTTGATAATCAATGAAGTCAGATATGTCTGAAAGTACCGATATACAAGGTCAACCCGTGTATATGTCTTGTGTATATTTTGTATATTCCTTACCATAATTAGTAGAATTCTTGTACATGTATAATTATGATAGTAGTCTTGTATTAGGAAAAGCTAGTAGTCTTGTATTAAGAAAATGTATATTTAATTTTCATAATTAGATATTGTATATCATGTATATATATCTTTTCATTAATGAAAATAATCAAAGGATTATTCTCTTTCAATCTCTCTGTACTTCTCTGTTCTTCATTTCTATTGTTCTGCAAGTTCTAGGTTTCGACATTGAAGGTGAACCTCAATTCTTCAATTCACAGCTCAATCCTGAGCTTTACACAAACAATAGCGTCACGAATGAATTCTGATTCCACGTACTAGCGTCATAGCTAATGTATGGAGTTGGGTATTTTCTTATAAACTAAAATAATCAAAAACTTTCAAAAAATTAATATATGTGAAAGAAATAATTCCCTTCATTATTTTCATTAATGAAAGATTATATATATACAATTTACAATTTTCATAATAGAAAAATCCTATTCCTATTCTACTCCCAAAACCCTATTCTACTTGTACAAGAATCCTACAATTATGGTGAATATATACAATGCTAATTATATACAATTACTACAAAATATTTTGTTACCAAAAATAAGATATACACAGTGTGTATACCGTGTACATCACAAATTCCCACTTGTGATGGGTTTTCGTGATATACACGATATACACAAACCTTGTGTATACCGTGTATACTTATATATATTTTCACACCCCCGCTGTCATAGCGAGCGGTCTTCTTTCGCTGAGACTGTCCCTAAAATCTTCAAAAAGGACCGAGGGAAGACCTTTGGTAAAGATGTCTGCAATTTGATACGTGGAAGAGACATGACAGACGCGTACTTGTCCTCGAGCTACCTTTTCGCGAACAAAGTGGATATCCATCTCTATATGTTTAGTGCGCTGGTGTTGAACCGGATTACCGGAAAGGTAGATGACACTAATATTATCACAATAAACCAAGGTAGCTTTCTGAATAGGACAATGAAGTTCCAAAAGAAGATTACGTAACCAACAGGATTCATAGACCACATTGACTACCCCTCGATACTCGGCCTCTACACTAGAGCGTGATAATGTAGACTGACGCTTCGCAGACCATGAGACCAAGTTATTACCAAGAAACATACAATAGCCAGACGTAGAATGTCTGGTGTCTGGACAAACACCCCAATCATCATCTGTATACGAGACAAGTGTAGACGTCGATGCAGGATATAAATGTAAGCCATAGAGTCAAGTGTCCCCTGGATGTACCGAATAATGCGTTTGAGCGCATGCATGTGCTCAACCGTGGGATCATGCATAAACAAACACACCTGTTGTACGGCATATGTAATGTCTGGTCTCGTGAAAGTAAGATACTGAAGAGCTCCTGCAAGACTGCGATAGCGGGTCAGATCCTCGTAAGGTGAGCCAGCCGCAGCCTCTACCTTGGGCTTAGTATCAACGGGAGTGGAAATGGACTTGCATGAGGACATACCAGCTTACTCAATGATTTCAGCTGCATACTTCTGTTGGGATAAGAATAGCCCACCTATAATAAATGAGCATTATCATGACAGACTGGCGCATAACATCAGTAGAGGCATTCAAGATAATATCATCCACATATAATTGTATATAAGTCAGGGAAGCACCACGACGATACATGAACAATGAATTATCAAACTTGTTGTGAGAGAACCCAATAGTCGAAACATAGTCTGCAAATCTCTTATACCAAGCCCGTAGGGCTTGATTAAGCCCATACAATGACTTCTTCAATAAACAGACATGATGAGGATATTTGGGATCTCTAAAATCCAAGGGCTGATGCATGTAAACTGTCTTCTTAAGATCACCATGTAAGAAAGCATTCTTCATATCTAACTGATGAATATGCCATGCATTTGAGAGATCCAAGATAAGCACAGTGTGAATGGTAGCCGTCTAGACCACCGGACTAAATGTCTCACCATAATCCACACCAACCTGCTGAGTATAACCATCACCTACAAGACGAGCCTTATGCCTCACAAAAGAACCGTCCGAATTTTCTTTATGAGTAAAAATCCACATAGACCGAATAATATTAATACCACAGGGACGGGGTACCAACTCCCACGTCTTATTATCAATAAGAGAATTATATTCGTCGGTCATAGCAATTTTCAATTCGGGTCATTCAAAGCTGAAACTGGGTTACGGGGTAGGGGTGATTTAAGAGCATTAGAATGGAGATTAAAATGTCTTTTTGGTTTTAAAATACCCCACTGATTACAAGTAACAGGTCTATGACTCGGGGGAGAATTGAGTGGATTTTGGGAAATAGCGGGACTGGTGATGGGCTGGCCAGCAGGAAGTGGGCCTGCTGGCCCAACACTGGACTCGGGAGGTGAAATAGTGGTAGGAGAAGAATGGCCAGCAGGCAGTGGGACTACTGGTCCATGACTGGAAATAGAATTGTAGGCTGGACCGAGAACTGAGATAGGAGTAGAACTGGGCTGCAACATCGGCCTAGTCGCTGGACCCATTCCTGAAGGGATGGGTATTGGTGACGTTATTATAGGTCTAGCGGGCAGTGGACCCGCTGGTGGAATGTGGGTGTGGGACACGTATGATAAATGGTGGATAATATACGAGGATATATTGTCATCCAAAAAATTATACGAACTAGGCCTTGGACTATTTACCTTGGCAAACGGAAATTGGATTTCATCGAAAATCACATGGCGACTAATGATGATTTTATTAGATGATAAATCAAAATACTTGTAACCACAATGATCAGACAGATAACCCAAAAATACACAAGGAGTAAAACGGGCTTGAAGTTTGTTAATTGTAGTTAACGGAAATAGTGGATAACACAAGCACCCAAAGACCCTAAAATGGGAATACGAAGGAATATTATTATATAGGAATTGAAGAGGGGATGAATATGCCAAACCTTTGGTAGGAAGTATGTTAAGAAGATAAGTAGTCATTTGTAGAGCGTGATGCCAAAAGAAAGGGAGTATGGAAGTATGGACCATTAAAGTTCGGACAATATTATTAATGGTACGAATTTTGTGTTTAGCTTTCCCATTTTGTGAGGACGTATGAGGACAAGAAAAACAAAAATTTATTCCATTAGTACCACAAAAATCCCGAAATACCCCATTATCATATTCTTTGCCATTATCACATTGAATATTTTTTATTTTCCGTTCGAACTGGGTAAGGATGAATGCTCTAAATTTTACGAAAGTGAAAAACACTAGAGATTTTTTCGCTAATGGAAAAGTCCATAAAAATTAGAATAGTCATCCAAAAATAGAACATAACAACGATGGCCTAAAGAACTGAGAACAGGAGATGTCCATAAATCACTATGAATAATATCAAATTGCATTAAAGTACGAGAATTAGAGTCTACAAACGGTAACCTAACAAATTTTCCTAAAAGACAAGATTGACAAAATGGAGTACTATGCATACCCTTACAAGAAATAAAATTATTTTTATCTAAGGAAGACAAAATTGACGACCCCGGATGACCTAGACGTGCATGCCACAAGGAAGGAGAAAGAGCTACAAAAGTAGATGGCAAGGCTTGACTCGAGAGACCGGATGTGGGAGTGATAGGATAAAGATCTCCCCAACTATAATATCTCATGAGAGGAATCTCCGTCTTGAAATCATTCACAGAAAACCCAAAAGGATAAAAAACAACAGACACCCAATTATCAGTGGTGAATTTACGAATAGACACCAAATTTTTAATTAAGTTAGGGCATGTAGAGTATTTTTCAAGATAAGAGGTGGATGGGGGGGGGGGGGGGGGGAGATAATATTTTATGACCGTAACCACGAATTGGAATTGAATTGTCATTACCAACAATTATGCCATGAGAGTTGCTCAAATTGGAATAAGACGAGATAGTACATTGGTCGGACTGGGTAGTGGCTCCGGTGTCCTTTTCCATTTTTGTCTGAGGGATTTAATTCAAGTGTGTGCATCGTGGCTTCAATGTCGATAGATGTGGGGTCCACTGCATGATGGGCTTACGGAGGCCAAGGCCCAAGCACACTAGCCTGATGTACCGGCCCAGAACCTGCTCTCGGTACCTACTAATTCTGGGCAGAATTAGGCCTGCAAGCTGAACCCAGAAATTAGGCCCAATAAGGATGTTGGGCATACAATGGTACATAGGGGCTGTGTGGCCAGGCCCAGTGGCCCAGTTCCACGACCATGGGCCCCAGGGTTGTGGCCTGTTGGCTTGCGACCCACTGCCCTGAGGCCCATTACCATCCCCATTATTGCCACCTCGGTTGCCGCCACGATTTTTACCATTGTTTTTGCTATTCTGACCCTTTTTTCTGCCACCGTTGTTGCGGTTTTGGCCGGAATTATTGGAGACAGATGGAGAAAAATTGGACTCGGCCACCATGACGATAGAGGGGGCCCTAGTGGCCATTTTCTTAGCCAAGATGGCTTCTTCGAGTGTGAGCATGGAACGGGCCTGATAAAACTGCGGAAGAGGACTGCTCTGACGAAGAAGCGTACCGATCGACGCCACTATAGGCCTCAAAGAGGCCTGCAACCATCTGAAGAACAAGATGATCGTTGGTAACGGGCGCACCAACGTTGCGGAGTTGGTCCGCTAATTCTTTCAACCTTTTGCAGTATGCTGAAATGTTGGGGAAATCTTCTATATTGACGTGAGAGAATTCTTATTCAAGAGTAACAACATGAGAATTTTTATTATCTTGGAATATGTCATGCACTCTATTCTAAGCATCCATCGCCGTAGCGTCTGGTTCAATAATCGTTTGCAACAGGTCGGTAGATATAGTGAAGTAAATCCACTGAAGAACGGTAGCATCAAGTGTCGTCCATAACTTAAGATCATCCTCGGGTTTTGGCACCTCCATATCCGCAGGAGCCGCATGGATTATGTGATGGAGGACTTGATGCGAGCGTGCATGAACTTTGAACATTTCGGCCCACGTCGCGTATTTGACGTTTTCTATTTCAAGAATAATAGGGATGTGATTCTTGATGTTAGAAACCGTAAGGGCAGGGTGAAACATGTTCTTAGCCATAATAGCAACGCAAGACGTGATGTAGGGATTTTGGAAGAGAATTTAGGAAGAGGGAAGACTCCGCCGGGCATGGAAACCGAGAGAAGGGGGGCTCAGAAACCTGCACAATTTGGACGGAAATTGGGAAGAAAAATATTAACCTAGACTTCTGATACCATGAAAGAAATAATTCTCTTCATTATTTTCATTAATGAAAGAGTATATATATAATTTACAATTTCCATAATAGGAAAATCATATTCCTATTCTACTCCCAAAACCCTATTCTACTTGTACAAGAATCCTACAATTATGGTAAGTATACAATGCTAATTATATACAATTACTACAAAATATTTTGTTACCAAAAATAAGATATACACGGTGTGTATACCGTGTATATCATAGATTCCCACTTGTGATGGGTTTCCATGATATACACGATATACACAAGATATGTGTATACCGTGTATACTTATGTGTATTTTCAATATGTGACAATACACCAAAACAGATAAGTTAATTAAAATATACCTTCCTTTTTAGTACTACTAGTGATGGATAGACAACGCCAGCTTCTAAAAACTTTCAAACAGTTTAAAGAAAAATCTTTTGGTTCATTTATTGAGCGGTCTTTCCTCCTTTTTTGTTTGTCTAGTTTAAAATCGATTTGGATTCTTCAGTTTGATCCATTTATTAAGACAATTTAAAAGGTGTTTTCTTGTTCTGGGATCCTTTATCTTTATTTTATTTTAAATCATTGGATTTAGACATTAAGCATCCATAATCCTAAAAGCATAAAATTTTAAGAAAAAAGAAAATTATTCCAAGTAGTGTTGATTGAATTTGCATAGCTTAACATAAAGGTAGAAAATTCATACTCCAGGAAAATTCAGTGATTTAATGTATCAATTCGAATTGTATTGTTATGAGGTCGAAGTTTGGTGATCTACAGACGACTACTACAAGTTGAACTTTTTCAACTGGTAAGATAATCATGTGAAAAAAATAAACATTTACATGTGCAAATGATTCTACAATTTTAGCTTCTCTTTTTTAAAATTATATCCTTTATAGTGATTCACAATTTGTTGCATGATGATAAGATGGATCAAATGCTTTGTAGGATATGATCCTCCTTTTTGGAATCACACGATAATGTGTATCATATATATATATCTCACACATGCTCGAAGTGGTGCTTGATCCCTCTGATTATGCCCTCCTTTTTTTTTTTCAATTTACATAGTGTTCTTTAAGAATAAAACAGGAAAATCTAATGTCATAATTTTTTTTAATATTAATTTATGTTTTTTGAACGGACAGCTCTAGAAGCAGAATGTCAGCCACTGCAAGATGCTTACACTGATTTATTTATATTAACTTACCAAGCTTGTTATCTTTCCTTTTGTTTGTTGAAAATTATTCAAGAACAATAATTTAAATTTCCAAGAAAAGAAAAAAGACAAATCGAACCTTCATAAAGAGAAGCGTCAGGTTATACAATAGCATTGGGTTGACACTAATTATACAATAGAAATAATCGCTTGATTATTTTCATTAATTAAATGGATATTTATACAATTTACATATTTTCATAATAGGAAAATCCTATTCATATTCTACTCCTAAAACCTTATTCTACTTGGACACTAATTATACAATTATGGTAAGTGTACAATACTAATTATACCCAAATAATATTACCTAAACTAATATGGACAATCTTGTACAATTACCGTGACCAAATCACGTGATATACACTTATACTAAGTGTATATCATGTGTATACTTTAACACACTCCCAATACTAATTATACCCAAATAATATTACCTATAATATGGACAATCTTGGACGATTTTCACTTATACTAAGTGTATATCATGTGTATACTTTAACACACTCCCGCAGTCATAGCAGGCGGTTCTCATACGCTGTCCCTGAAATCTTCAAAAAGGACCGAGGGGAGACCCTTTGTAAAGATGTCTCCCATTTGATACCTGAAAGGGACATGGTAGACACGTACTTGTCCACAAGCTACCTTTTTGCGAACAAAGTGAATGTCCATCTCGATATGTTTAGTGCGCTGGTGCTGAACCGGATTACCAGAAAGATAGATGGCACTAACATTATCACAATAAACCAAGGTAGCTTTCTGAATAGGACAATGAAGATCTAAAAGAAGATTGTGCAACCAACATGATTCAGAGACCACATTGGCTACCCCTCGATACTCGGCCTCTGCACTAGAGCGGGACAATGTCGACTGACGCTTTGCAGGCCATGAGATCAAGTTATTACCAAGAAACATACAATAGCCAGACGTAGATCGTCTGGTGTCTGGACAACCACCTCAGTAAGTATCTGTATATAAGACAAGTGTAGACGTCGACAACATATATAAATGTAAGTCATAGTCAAGTGTCCCCCGGATGTATCTAAGAATGCGTTTGAGTGCATTCATGTGCTCAACCCTGGGATCATGCATAAACAAACATACCTTCTGTACGACATACGTAATATCTGGTCTCGTGAATGTAAGATACTGAAAGGCCCCTGCAAGACTGCGATAGCGGGTCAAATCCTCATAAGGGGAGCCAGACGCAACACCCAACTTGGGTTTAGTATCAACCGGAGTGGAAGTGGACTTACATGATGACATCCCGGCCCTCTCAATGATCTCAGCTGCATACTTCCTCTGGGATAAGAACAACCCACCTATGTGACGAGTGACATCAATCCCCAAAAAATAACTCAAGGGCCCCAAATCTTTCATAGCAAACTCAGAACTGAGCATTGTCATGATAGACTGGCGTAATGCATCAAAAGAGGCAATCAAGATAATATCATCCACATACAATAGCATATAAGCCAAGAAAGAACCACGATGATATATGAACAATGAATTATCCGACCTGCTGTGAGAGAACCTAATAGTCGAAACATAGTCTGCAAACCTCTTATACCAAGCCCATGGAGACTGCTTAAGCCCATACAAGGACTTCTTCAATAAATAGACATGTTGAGGATATTTGGGATCCCTAAACCCCAAGGGCTGATGCATATTATCTCCTTGAGATCACCATGTAAGAAAACATTCTTCACAACTAACTGATGAATGAGCAATGCTTTCGAAAGAGGCAAGCTGAGCACAGTACGAATGGTAGCTGGCTTGACCACCGGACTAAAAGTCTCACCACAATCCACACCAACCTGCTGAGTCTTACCATCACCTACAAGACGAGCCTTATCCACATAGACCGAATAATATTAACACCAGATGGACGGGGTACCAACTCCCACGTCTTATTATCAATAAGAGCATTATATTCATCTGTCATAAATTTTTTCCAATTCGAGTCATTTAAAGCAGACACAGGATTACGGGGTAAGGGTGATTTAAGAACATTATAATTTAAATTAAAATGTCTTTTTTGTTTAAAAATACCCTGTTGACTACGAGTGACTGACCTTTAACTCGGGGAAGAATTGGGTGGATTTTGAGAAATATCGGAGACGAACTGGCCAACAGGCAGTGGGCCTACTAGCCCAATATTGGAAAGTGGTGACGGGACTGGGCTGGAACCCGTCACTGGAACAGTGGCGATAATGGGCTGGGAATCTGGCCCAATTTTCACTAGTCTAGTTTCGGGACTGGTTACTGTGACTGGAACTGTGGGGCCAGCGAGCAGTGGGCCTGGCCCGTTGGTGGATTTGGGGTGCGGGACACGTCCAAAAAATAGTGAATAATAAACGGGGATATATCATCATCCAAAAAATTATACGAACTAGGCACGAGACTATTTACCTTGGCAAATGAAAATTGGTATTCATCAAAGATTACATGGCGACTAATGATGATTTTATTAGATGATAAATCAAAACATTTGTAACCACGATGATTTGACGGATAACCCAAAAACACACAAGGGGTAGAACGGGCATGAAGTTTGTTAATTGTGATGGACGGAAAGAGTGGATAACACAAGCACCCAAAGACCCTAAGATGTGAATACGAATGAGTCTTATTATATAAAATTTGAAGAGGGACAAATACGTCAAACCTTTGGAAGGAAGGATATTAAGAATATATGTAGCCATTTGTAGAGCATGATGCCAAAAAGGAGGGGGTACGGAAGCATGAATCAATAAAGTTCGAATAATGTTATTAATGGTACGAATTTTGCATTCGGCTTTCCCATTTTGTGAAGACGTATGAGGACACAAAAATGAAAATTGATCCCATTATTAGCACAAAATTCCCGAAACACCCCATTGTCATATTCTTTGCCATTATCACATTGAATATTTTTTATGTCCCGTTCGAATTGAGTTCTAATGAATGCTCTAAATTTTAAAAAGATAGAAAAAACTTGAGATTTTTTTGCTATCGGAAAAGTCCATAAAAATTTAGAATAATCATCCAAAAAGAGAACATAATACCGATGACCCAAAGAACTAAGAACAGGAGACGTCCATAAATCATTATGAATAATATCAAATGACATTAAACTATGAGAATTAAAGTCTACAAATGGCAACTAAACTATTTTTCCTAAAGAACAAGATTGACAATTCGGAGTACTACGCGCACCCTTACAAGAAATAAAATTGTTTTTATCTAAGAAAGACAAAAGAGACGATCTCGGATGACCTAGATGAGCATGCCAAAAGGAAGGAGCCAGAGCTGCAAAAGTGGATGGCAATGCGTGACTCGAGAAACTGGAACTTGGTGTGATAGGATAAAGATCGCCCCTACTATCACACCTCATCCCCGTCTTGAAATCCTTCACAGAAAAACCAAATGGATCAAATTATATGGAAATGAAATTATTAGTGGTGAATTTTCGGACAGACACCAAATTTTTAATCAATTTTAGAGCGTGACAAAATAAGGGGTGGATGGGGGGGGGGGGGGAGACAACGTTTTATGACAATAACCATGAATTAGAATTGAATTACCATTACCAACAATTATACCACGATTGTTGTTCAAATTGGAATAAGACGAGAGAGTACCTAGGTCGGACGTCATGTGAGTAGTGGCACCGGTGTCAATGTACCAATTTGGGTATGAAGGATTTATTCCAAGCATGTGCATCGCGGCTTCGGTAGGAGTGGGGCCCGCTGTATGATAGGTCTGAGGGGGCTGGGCCCCAAGTATACTGGGTTGTTTTCTTGGCCCAGAACTGGGGCGAGAACCACTGGGCCAAACTAGATTGGGCCTGAAAAAAGGTTGTTGGGCAGTCCGGTGGCCAGACGTCGAAACTGCTGGGCCGTAGGGACTGTTGGGCCACTGCACACTGGCCCAGGCCCACGGCCAGGGGGCCCAAGGCTGGGACCAGTTGGGTTATGGTCCACTACCGTTATTCCGAGACCTACTGCCACCGTGATCATCTCCGGAACCACCGCATTTACCCCTATGATTTTTGGCATTATTTTTCTGACTATTTTTGCCGCCACCATGAGTACGGTTTTGGCCGGAGTTATCAACACCACCCGAGAATTTGTAGAGGACGTCATCATGACTACGGGACTAGCACCGGTAGCCACCTTTTTGGCCAAGTCAGCTTCTTCGAGGGTAAGCATAACCTGATAAAATTGCGGAAGAGGGCTGCTCTGACGAAGAAGTGTTCCAACACCACTATATGCCTCTGAAAGGCCTGCAACTATCTGAATGACAAGACGACCGTTGGTAACTGGCGCACCAACATTGCGGAGTTGGTCTGCCAACTCCTTCAACCTTTTGCAATATGCTGAAACGTTAGGGTAATCTTCCATATTGACGTGGGAGAATTCCTGCTCCAAGGTAACAGAACGAGAATTTTGATTATCTTGGAATATATCACGTACTCTATTCCAAGCCTCCATCGCCGTAGCGTCTGGTTCGATAATCATTTGCAGCAGGTCGATAGAAATAGTAGAATATCCACTGAAGAACAGTAGCATCAAGTGTGGTCCATAACTTTGGATCATCCTCGGGTTTGGGAACCTCGGTATCCGTAGGTGCTGCGAGGATAATGTGATGGAGAACTTGATGCGAGTGTGCATGAACTTTGAACAGTTCGGCCCACGTCGCATATTGGAGGTTTTCTATTTCAAGAACAATAAGGATATGATTCTTGATATTCGAAATGGCAAGGGCAGGGTGAAACATGTTCTTAGCCATAATAGCAACACAAGATGTGATGAATAAAAAATTTGGGAAGAGAAAAGTAATTTCCGGGCACGGAAACTGAGGAAGGGAGGTCGGATTTCGGGTAGTTTGGACGGATTTTTTGGGAGAAATTTGGGGAAAATATTGACCTAGACTCTTGATACCATGAAAGAAATAATCCATTGATTATTTTCATTAATTGAAAAAGTATATACACAATTTACATATTTCCATATTAGGAAAATCATAATCGTATTATACTCCTAAAACCTTATTCTACTGAACACTAATTATACAATTATGGTAATACAAATTATGGTAAGTGTACGATACTAATTATACCCAAATAATATTACCTAGACTACTATCGACAAGCCTGTACAATTACCGTGACCAAACGTGTATACTTTAACACGGCCATTCCATAACGAAAAATCCAAAATAACCCATTTTTTCTTTTAGGTTTTTGAGTGATTTGCACAAAAATGTCAATTTTGCGCCGCTGTTCAGATTTTGTCCTCACGTGTGATGATGATGCAGAAATGACTCTTCTAATTTTAATGTATTAGCTCTAGATTACAATAGGAAATATTGTTGGATATGTAAAGCAATACAGGAAGTAAATAAATATTACAAGTGTTCGAAAGGATAAACAAACAAGCCAATATTAAGAACTGTCGCAAGCTTGTTGAGTCTTGAATCTTGATAACCTGAAATCAAGATACACTAAATCTGGATTTGTACAACTGTGGGCTGAATCGAGAGATGGCTCTCTGTCTTTAAGACAAGATTGCTCCGTATATATGCTTTTACGTTAATGCAATAGTCTCCCAAGATAAAACAACAACTAATCAACACTACAAAGCAAATAGGTTGATTCTGACGAAGAAAACAAACACGAAATGACTTGCTGAAGAATAGAAAAGGAAGGAAGAGTTTTCTGTTTTGTCCCAACGTTTCTGCTCATGTTTTGGACTGAATTACTGTGTTTTACTCTTATGTTCGTCTCTGTGTCTATATGTTGTAGTCTTCACAATTGTGCCAAAAGACACCAATATATAGCATAAGAGAGAGACTCATCCACTGCCAAGTAATGTTGTTTATGGACATTAGTATGACCATTAATCAGCCAAGTAATGGATTTTTATGACCATTAGTATGACCATTAATCAGCCAAGTAACGGTAGGCAGAAACTTTCTGCCTTCCATCGTTCCCAATTTCATATTTTCAGAAACTCCAAGGACCAAACTGTAAATATTAAATAATTTAGGGGTCTATCAGAAGAAGCCCAAGGACCACAACCCACGACCCGTGACCCGATCCCGGACCGGATGGGATGGGCGGGCGGCGGCGGCGGCGGCGCGCGTGTGGGCTTAGCCTTGAACCCAAGCACATCTAGGTCCTCGCTCTTCAAACACATGGGTTACCCCTTGGGGTCCCAAACCCTTAGCCAATTTTAAGACTTATAAAGAGAGCAATTCTTCATTTTCCCACCGATGTGGTAGATTTGTCCCACACCATATTTCCATGCCTCAAACACCTTACTTCGTGGACCAATATCTCTTTCATTTCTTAACGAAATTTGACGATATTTGGCCCTACGGTCATCTACTCACTTAGTAGATTACACACGTATGAAGAGACAAAGCCTTTAACATGCGAAACCCTAGTGTTTAAGTCATTAAATACGGGTGGACGCACCTCCCCACCAAAGGCAAATTTCCAACAATCCCCTCTTGAAAGAGATTTTGGCGCACACACAAGGTGCCTACTTTCAACAATCTTTCAGCGAAAAGATATTGCATCAGGAGATGTAGCTTCTGCTTTGAACCTTCCCTAGTTGAATACCACCGGACTTACTTACTGTGTGGTGAATGTGATGTTTTGAACCGCCAGTGTTTAGTGTAAGCCAAGACAATGATACCAACACAATAAATCTCCTTATTTATATTCTTTTTATTGTTTTGTCCGTTGTGGCCGTGGACACACTTGGATTATTAAGTGCGTTCATTTGAGGCGGCCTGTCCTCGCACTTAAATAGGTGATCTCCTACAAGGTATCCTGCTATACCCCACTTCACAAGTGTTAGGAATCATTAAAAGTTTCCCCAACCTTAACCTCAACCGTTTGAGGATCGTTAAAGATTTGGAAGCTTATCCTTTACCCACCATGCAGGTAGCACTTTATTGTCTATCGTGGGAACAACTTTGGATTCATGTTTCCCTACAGAAATCATCATCCGAAGTGCTCTTGCTTCCACCGAAGCACTTAACTGAATCTTTTGCAGCTTAGTTTTCCCATTGAACCAAATTCTTGGAACTCCAGTCAGTATGATTGGGTTACCACCGCAAATGTTCGTATTGTTTGGGTTTTAAGCCCATTCCCCTAGACAGGACATAACACTTGATCTTTGGGTAGTCCCTTAGTTAAAAGGGGCCGCTATATCCTTTGATTAGTAATCAAGGAAGTGACACCCGTGATGATCAACTGCCATACGGTCTTATGTCTCCGATAGATCCTGACAGATATATCCAGATGCCGTAATCAGTGTCCTTCCTGAAGCCGATTGACTAGCCACAGTGTATAACTGTTGAAGGCAAGGGTTTCTCCCAATAAGGGATGTCTTCTAAGGAGTCGTGAAGTGACTCAACTTCTTTCATGCTTTTTATAAAGCGATAAACTCCGATTCTATCATGAATCGACCGATGCAAGTTTGCTTAGAGGTTTTTCCAAGACCCACCATACACATTTCCTTGTGGCTTTGGTGTTCTTCACATCTAATGTCCAGTTTGCATCACTGTGTTCTCCCAGAACCGCTGGACATCCAGAATACCATATTCCGTAGATAAGCGAATATTTTAGATATCGTCATATCTGACTCAACGCCTTCTATTAATCATTTATTAAAATCATCAGTGAACCTTAATTCAACTGATCTGCTTTATAGGCCGATACTAGGTCGGTTGTAGTGTGTAACATACATTGAACTACATGTGACTTGTGCATATCGCTCCTTGTATATGGGTGCACCATGATTTCATTCAGTTATATGATTCATATCCATTGGTGGCTTCTACGAGACTGTCAACTATCTCACAACTGAGTTTGGAGTTAGACCAGTCCGTTAGATGTCTTAGAAATCCCAATTCCTATGATATCATCTGTGATACCCATATCTTTCATATCGAGACTTTGTTTCAATATGACTTCCACTCTCAGACTATTGGTTTTCCAACTGTTGGCTTTCTAACTTCAGAGTCAATGTTTCTATGGTCAGATTCATTATTTCTGTTTTATCTAAAACTTCCGGGACCAAAATGTAAACATTTTAAGGACTAAAAAAAAGTTCAGGAAGAAGCCCACCAGTCCAGCAAACCAACTTTGATCCTCCTCTTCCAACTCTCCGGTTAGGAAGGTTGTTTCAACATCCATGCCACGCAAAACTGCAAGCCCTTGATGTTAAGCTATTCACAGGGAAGCACATGTACAAGTAGCCGAGGCCTTATACTCATCAGTAGATCCATCTACTTTGTACTCTCTTTTGAGTATCCACTATTACAACCCAAAGGTTCTTTTTTCGGAGGAAGATCAACCATTACACAAGTATGGTTCTATATGATGGAATCTATTTCTCTCTTTAGCTTCTTTCCAAAGCAATGCTTTTGGAGATGACAATTCTTTGTTAATTGTCCATGGTTCGTTCTCAACCATACAAGCTAGAAGGCCTAGAACAAGTCTTTGTCCCCTCTTTGCTCCGTCTCGGTTCAACATCTAGAATCCCTGAGTTCTGTAGATCTGGAATATTAAGTTCCGGATAGTCAGTAACTTCCGAGTCCTGTAGATACGGAACGTTTGGTTCCGGATAGTCAGGCCCTCACGGGTTCTTATTAACCTCGAGTAATTACTTTTTTTTCCTTCTCAAGAAAAGTAATACTAAGAGGCGATAAGCACTACTGTTATTTACAGATCCAGTGAAATGCAATTTACAGTCTTAGGTCCAACTTTACCTGTTTCGGTATTCCAACTTCCACCAAGCCACCCCACATCACAACATTTGTATGTGGGATCCTTTCCATGTTTCACACGGAGGGTTATCCTTATCCTTATGCGGAGTTCTATTGAGAATCGCATTAGCGGTAAGGATCGCCTTGCCCCACATATTTTGGGCGTACGTCTTTGCGCTTGGCTAACATCGTTAGACTGAGGTGAGTATTGAGCAGTCATTTGATGAATGATGCTTCACATTCTTCCCCTCTATCACTACGATTTCCTCAATCCGTAGGCTTAGTTGATTTTCAACTTCTTCTTTGTAGCGCTTATCGCTTCTACAATTTCATCTTTTCTTTTCAACACACAAAGGATGCAATACGTTGTACCATCATCAATGAAGGTCACAAAGTACTTGTCTCCCCGTCTATTTTGTACAAACTTTAAATCACCCATGTAGGCATGACTAAGTTCTAGAGGAGAGGTACTTCTTTCGCTATTCCTTTGATGAAACTTGGAAAGGTGATTTTGCCTCTTCGCCTACCTCACATTAATTTTGAGGGTTTATGTCGACAGAAGGCAATAATCTCAACTTCGTTAGCTTTTGAATGACTTTCTATTTAACGTGTCTTAATCTATGATGGCATAGATGCATGGATTACAAATATATCATTCATTTGGCTACAGACATATTGTAACATTCTTAGTTATTACAGACCTGTTGGACTAGTCTCAAACCAGCTTGACCAATATCGTCCCTTAAACCAAATTTGGGACATGTATCACCTCATCTGAGAGTGATCCCATTCCATGAAGTCCTATTGAGGACAACCTCTCCAACCCCTTCTACTTTAGAGGTGGCATTGATTCACATGAACAACCTCTTGCCCGTGGTTAGGGCGTAACCGGATCATATGTGATCTGGATACTCTAGCCCACTTTCTTTCTTTAGGCCTTCGCTTTAAGCTAGAAACTCCCCCACTCCGAGTGTCCAATTTCTTTTCCTATGAAATGAATTCTGGCCCCACTCCAGTCGCCCGTAGGCTTTGTATGACTGAGTGTCCAATATCATCCTATCAAAGGAATTTTGGCCCCTCTCCAGTCGCCCGTAGACTTTGTATGACTGAGTGTCCAATATCATCCTATAAAGGATCTTCTGCCAAATAGTATGACAGGCTCAACGTCTTTAGCTTTTAGTCTTCTTCCCTTATGATTGGTGTCCAGACAATTCTTGGCACTTACTTAAGAGTGGTAACATTTTTCGCACAATCAGTGGATCTTTCTCCTTCGTATGTGCCCAATGTGTTCAAATACGTAATCTATATAACCATACTAGTTCGTAGACACCCATATTGATATATAAAATATCTGATCAAAAAATCAATCCGAAATTCAATCCTAAACCTCCTAGATCAAAACTGAATTTTTATTGCATAATTAAGTTACCAATATCCTATAGGTCCAAAATCTAAAAAAATCCAATTCCATCCACAGATCGATACTCAATTCCACAATTTTCATTCTCATAAGTTCTATTGCTAAAACTCTATTTTCTTCAACAAATTTACGGATTAAAATGACAACTAACTAAAGTAATCAAGAGTAAATACCAAAATAAGGATTAGATGCTTATCTCTTCATCAAATCAAGAATAATGTCGCAAAAATCACCCAATTCCGAGCTCTAGAACTCTAAATATGCTCAAACTACCAAAAATTTTGATTTGTCCATTTAAAGCATTGTTCGGACGAAGATTCTTCTTCGTGTTAGCGAGTTCCCTTCAACTCTTCTTTTTTGCGGTGAATGATCAACTCACAAATTTTCTTCATGCTCACGGTATACACTTCGCGTTCGTGAAGAACAAACTTCGCAATAGAAAATCACCAATAGTTATTCATGAATAAACATAACATATTTGTACAATCTCAGAATTGGACCATTCTTGTTACTATGGTTCAGAAACCATGATAAGAATCTAATAGATCAATCAAACTCAACTTAGAGCTCATTTATTTAATGTGGTACTATTTATGCTCCAAAATGACATTGAAACATCAAATATGAGTGTGACACAATCCAAATTCATCAGAATCTAACTTAAACTGCGGACAAGTCAAAAATCATCATACAAACTTGATTGAATGCTCAAAGCATCGCTCCGTGATCACCTTGACCCGATATTGACCGTATCCCAACCAATTATTTGAATCACTCTCGTGTCTATTAGAATTTGTCCACTCCAACTAAGTCATAAATCACCATCGGACCTATGAAAACTTTCAAACCTCAATTATGAGTCAGTTTACCCCAACTGTTGACTTTGGTCAACCATTTTCGTATTTCAACTTAAGAATTTCAAATTTAGAATTTTCTCTCGAATACATTTTAGATTTTTCTCTCCAATACTCACCTAACCGTCTCTAAAATCATGTTACTCATCCGCACAAGTTACAAACACCATTTTAAAGCTACAAGAAGATTCATTTAGGAAAAATGAGTTCTAATGCTCAAAACAACAGAACGGATTATCACATCATTATCCAATCCGAAAATGATCTGTTTTGTGGTGTAAATTGATTGTAACTTCTGTGATGAACTTCTCTTATTCTATGTTTAAGATGATAACAAATATGTCGCATTGGTATGTTTTGGTAGTCTATTTTATAGTACCTATTTTATTAATTTTCAAGCGGTATGCAAGTCACGAAAAATTAATATAATTTGAGGTTATATTTAACCTGGCTTGTTATCCTGTTGTATTATCCACAAACCATACAGATTTTCATAATTCCAACATTATAAACAAAATAAGGAAAAAAAAATTAAAATTGTGTGTAAGTCATGACAAATCGGCAGAATTTTATGTTGTTCAACCTAGCTATCATGTTGGATCACCATAAAATCTACCGGAATGTCATGACTTTGTGCTCTATTGATTCTACCTAACTTGTTCAATTGCTCACAAATTTTACCGAATTGGCATGACTTCGTGCTATATTCATTCTACCCATGTTGTTCTATTGTTCATAAATTCTATCGGATTGACATGACTTTGTGATACATTTATTCTTCCTTTTTTGTTCAATTGATCATGAATTTTACCATATTTGCATGACTTTGTACTTGTTTAATTTCTTATAAAATCCTAGCGGATTGGCATGACTTCATTATATATATATTTTACCTATATTGTTAAATTGTCCACAAATACTATTAGATTGTTATGATTTCAAAATTTCACTCATGATACCTCTCTTTTATGCTTTCAATTCTACAAAAGAAAAAGAAATACTTCATAACGATGACATGAAAGTCATGACAAATCGATAGGACTTCATGCTATATTTACCTAGCTATGTTATTGTATAACTCACAATTTTATCAAATTGACATAGCTTTGTGCTTATTAATTTTTTCAATAGTTCTACTAGATTGGTATGACTTTGTATTATTACATTCTACCTATATTGTTAACTTGTTTAAAAATCCTACCAGATTGGCATGATTTGCTTGTATTGTTCAACAAGATTTTTTGAATTTGCAATTACAAATTCGATCAAACCAGCCCCCATCCCTCCTACTATGTCGGATCCTAGAGCAAATTGTGATTTACATTTGTTACAAGTAGCAACACATGCATCTCTATCATGAGAAAAAAATAGTTATGCAAGTGATTTTCTCTGACGTGTTCATGCATGTCTATCATGAGAAAAAAATAGTTATGCAAGTGATTTCTCTGACATGTTACCTTAATCTTACACCTAGTAGGACGTACAAGGAGAGGCTTTGCTCTAAACTGAGATTGAGTCTGAGTCAAAGCTTCTATAACTGGATTACTGGGTGTTTTTTTTTAAAAAAATCATCCTCCTGAATAAGTAAGACCCCACTCTTTCGAATTTCAAAAAGAGGGGTGAAGCGCTCATTTGAGCTCTTACTTTGCCTACCCTCCTACTTCTTATTCTGAGGATTATAGAAAGATATGAATGGCCTACTCTTTAAAGGGTTGATATGTCATTAGATTGTTGAAAATGAAAGTGGTTCATTCCACAGGAACTGGATAACTCACAATTCTAGCTATATTTACCTAGCTATGTTATTGGATAACTCACAATTCTATCATATTAACATGACTTTGTGCTTGTTGGAACTTGTATGGAATTAAGAAGAAATAAAGTGATCAACGGACAGAAAATTCGAATCAAAGATTGCAACTTTTCAGAACAATTACAACCTTTGGTATGAATGGTTGTAACTGTTCATATGCTACTCTATATAAAGAAGGTTGATCACTTGGTTGGAGATAGATACATAACAAGACAGAAAAAACTACAATCAATCAGTTTTTTCACAATTAATGATCTAAGATTGTGGCTTCTACTTCTTCTTCTTAAAAACAAGTTTCTGAAGAACACATATAGTAAATTTGCCAGAAGTGAAGTTCTTGTGCTAGAACTCTCACTTAGATAGTTGTATCCTCTAGACAGACGTCCGTAAAACTGCAGCACAAGTGGGGGCGAATTTTTGTCTTAGGACACTGCATCAAGCAGGCCTCTATCGACACCAAGTTAGTATGTGTTTTCAATTTGCTGAATTCATTGTTGTTGATTTCAAGTTATTTTGAGTTATTATTATATTACTGTGCTCAATTCATTTCATCATTGATGATACTAGATTGACACTAACAATCTAAGACAAAAATTACTATTCACAAAAAAAAAATCAAATTTTTTTTTCGATTTGTTGAGGTTGCAAAAATTTTCAGAGAATTCAATTTCCTGATTTGCAAAGATGGATCAATCTGGATCGTCAATGGTGAAAACCCATGTTGAGAAACCTAAGAAATTCAAAGGTTCTGATTTCAAACGCTGGCAACAGAAGATGTTGTTCTACTTGACAACTCTTCACGTGGCAAACATATTGATTGCTGAGGCTCCTATGGCTTTGCCAGAAGGAGAAGGGGAGAATACTCCGAGTGATGCGGAAAAGGCTGAAAGGCTGAAAGACATTCAAACTTGGGAAAGTCAGGAGTTTCTTTGCAGAAACTATATTCTCAATGCCTTGGATGATTCTCTCTACGACATCTACTCCATGTTCAGAACGGCACGGGAGTTGTGGCAATCGTTGGAGAACAAGTACAAAAATGAGGTTGCTTGTTCCAAGAAGTTCATCATCAGAACGTTTCTGAACTTTAAGATGAGTGATGCCAAGGCAGTTGTCAAGCAAGTGGAGGAACTCCAAGTCATTGTTCATGAGTTAGAGGTTGAATGTATGAGCCTTAACCCGAATTTCCTTGTTGGTGCTATTATTGAGAAATTACCTCCTTCATGGAAGGATTTTAAGGTTTATCTGAAGCATCTAACCGAGGAAATGAATTTTGAGCAATTGGTTCTGAAAATTTGAGTTGAAGAGGATAACCGGAAGAATGAAAAGGCAGATGTTGTTTCATTGGAGCCTAATGCCAACATGGTTGAAGGCAATGCTTCTAAGGCCATGTTTTAGAAAGGCAAGGGCAAATTTATTGGTGCCAAGCCATCTTTTGCAACCGGGAGGAATGCATTCGCCCTACAAAGGACCAATGTATTCAAGAAACCACAACCAGGACTCTGTTGGGTATGTGGCAAACCTGGACACAGAGCAAAAGATTGTCGCCTTCGCAAGAATCAAGGTGGTGGTGTTGGAGGTTCGAGTAATGTCAACCAATCCAACCGGGCTGAAACTAAAAACCAATTCATTGGGGTTGTGGCGGCTCAAGCAAATCTGGTTACAAATTCAACCGATTGGTGGATGGACACGGGTGCTACACTGCACGTATGTTATGAAAATGATATGTTTTCATCCTACCAGGCCATCAAGGATGGAGAACCATTGTTCGTAGGGAATGCTGCTTCTGTGAAAGTGAAAGGGAAAGGGAAAGGGAAGGTGACTTTACAACTCACTTCCGGGAATGATCTTGTGCTAACTAATGTGTTGCACGTGCCTGAAATTTGTAAGAATTTGATTTCTGGGCCCGTTCTTAGTAACAAGGGCTTCAAAATTGTATTTGAATTTGACAAATTTGTACTCCCCAAGGGTGGGTTGTATGTAGGGAAGGGTTACCTCAGTGAGGGACTCTTCAAACTATCCGTTGTACCTACTAAGGCAATTGCCATTATTAATGAAAATGCAGGCACTAGCACTGCTTCTATGTATATGGTTGATTCCCCTTCTTTATGGCATTCAAGATTAGGCCATGTTAATTATGGCTCTTTACAAAGAATGGTGAAGTTAGGCATATTGCCAAATTGCTCTATGAACAAAATGACTAAGTGTGGAGTTTGCATAGAATCAAAATATGCAAGTCATCCTCATAAATCTGTAGTGAAATCAAATGAAGTGCTTGGTTTAATTCATAGTGATTTATGTGATTACCAAGCAACCCCATCTCGTGGAGGAAAGAATTACTATATATCATTCATAGATGATTGCAGTAAATTTTGTTATGTGTACTTAATACATACCAAAGATGAGGCTTTGGACATGTTTAAAACATACAAAGCAGAAGTGGAAAACCAACTTGACAAAAGAATTAAGATTCTAAGGTCATACAGAGGTGGTGAATATCAATCAAATGAGTTCAAAGAATTATGTATACTCCAAAACAAAATGGAGTTGCTGAACGTAAAAATAGAACATTGAAGAATATGATGAATTCAATGTTGATTAGTTCGGGTGCACCCCTTAGTCTACGGGGTGAGGCATTAATTACTGCAAATATGATATTGAACATAAATTTCTCAAAAGAAAAATGACCAATCTCCCTATGAGTTATGGAGAGGAAGATCGCCTACTTTCAAACGGATGAAAATGTGGGGTTGCCTAGCGAAAGTTCAAGTTCCCTTACCAAAGAGAACTAAACTTGGACCAAAAATGGTGGATTGCATATATATTGGTCATGCCACTAATAGTGCAGCATATAAGTTTTTGGTGTATCATTCCGATGTTGAAGGTATTCACAAAAACACGCTTATGGAATTTGGTGAAGTAGAATTTTTTGAGGATATTTTTCCTTACAAAGACAAGGATAAAAGTGTTCCTAATCATAAGAAAAGGACACTACCTCAAGATGAGTCAAACCAAAACACTAATAATGATGAAAATCTTACTTCATCTGTTTAAGAAAAAATCTTTGAACCAAGGAGGAGTAAACGTGGGAAAATTTCCAAAGATTTTGGACCGGACTTCATGACCTTTTCCGTTGAAGGAGAACCTCAAACATATAGGGCTGCTATGGAATCATCCGAAACACCTTATTGGAAAGAGGCTATTCAAAGTGAGGTAGAATCCATTGTGCAAAATAATACATGGATATTGGTTGATCTCCCTCCGGGACAAAAACCAATATGCCATAAATGGATTTTCAAACAGAAATTAAGGCCTGATGGTACAATAGAAAAATACAAAGCTCGTATAGTAGCCAAAGGGTTTCGACAAAAATAAGGTGTAGATTTCTTTGATACTCACTCACCAGTAACGAGAATTACGTATATAAGAACGTTAATTGCTATAGCAGCGATTCACAATTTGGAAATACACCAAATGGATGTGAAGACCACATTCTTGAATGGTGAATTAGATGAAGAAATTTACATGAAACAACCCGAAAGGTTTGTTGTTAAAGGTCATGAACAAAAGATTTGTAAATTGATTAAGTCTTTATACGAACTTAAACAAGCTCCAAAGCAATGGCATGAAAAGTTTGATAATACGTTATTATCAAATGGTTTTCAAATAAATGAATGTGATAAATGTGTCTACATTAAACAATGTAAAGATTCATGTGTCATTATATGCTTATATGTTGATGATATGCTAATTATGGGAATGGATAAAGTTGTAATTAACTAAACTAAGAAGATGTTGCATGCCGCTTTTGATATGAAAGATATGGGTATAGCGGATGTCATTCTTGGTATTAGAATTCAAAAAAATTCTGATGGTTACATCTTAACACATCCCATTATGTTGAAAAGGTCCTTAGAAAATTTGGACACTATGATGATCGACCGATTGTTACACCATTTGACCCCACTAGTCACCTTAAGAAGAATGAAGGTGAAAGTGTGTCTCAATTGGAGTATACACAAGTTCTTGGAAGCTTGATGTACATAATGAATTGTAGAGACCGGATTTAACATATACAGTGAGTCGACTAAGTCGATACTCACATAATCCTGGAAAGGATCATTGGTTTGCACTAATAAGAGCACTCCGATATCTACATCATACAATGAACTATGGATTGCATTATACAAAATATCCTCATGTGTTAGAAGGATATTGTGATGCTAATTTGATTTCTAACCAGTCGGAAAGTAAGTCCATAAGTGGTTATGTATTTACACTTGGTGGAGCGTCGGTATCTTGGAAATCATCAAAGCAAATGGTAAATACGCGATCAACTATGGAAGAAGAGTTTGTAGCCTTAGACAAAGCTGCCGAAGAGGCAGAATGGCTCAGAAATTTCCTAGAAGGTATTCCGTTGTGGACAAAGCCTGTGATAGCCATTTGCATACATTGTGATAGAATGGCTGCCCTGACGAGGGCAAAGAATCAGATATACAATGGTAAGTCGAGACATATAAAGCGACGTCATAATACAATACGAATCTTGCTAAATAATGGAATTATTTCCATTGATTATGTGAGATCAAAGGACAATATAAAGGATCATTTGACAAAAGGCCTTAACAGAGAGCAGGTCGTATTTACATCGAGGGGAATGGGCTTAAAGCCAACACAATGAGTCGTTAACTGGCGGAAACCTAACCTATCATAATTGGAGATCCCATGGTTTAGGTTCAATAGGAAAACTAGTTAGGGAAGACTTAAGGAGCATAAAACACACATATGCTCATTCCTATGGTGTACTAAGTATATTACTCCGTTGATGTTTTAAGGGCTGAATCTTATTCTTAATAATACTAAAAGCCTTATGGTGGGATAGTATGGACTATTCTTGTTTGGTACTACCTATATGAGATTGATGTGGGGTCGCATCTGGGAGAACCGATATGGCTACGTTCTCTAGAAAATCTCACGAAGAAGGAGTTGTTCACGACCGAAATGAACACAACCGTAAGAATTGAAATATAATGATATGATATGTGTGATACTTGTTGTCTTGATTTACTACAAAACTGAATAGTTCAAGACATTTCGTCCACTATTTCACAAAGTAGATCCGATAGGTATTCACTACGAACGGTTCAAGTCCAAAAGACACCTTTTCCGATGCATGTCATATCGCGTTGTTCAGAAATAACGAAAAGTTCCTTATTATCTTATTTTCTATCCAAATGTGGGGTATTGTTGATGTTTGAATAGAAAATGTGGAGTAGTGTCGGAACTTGTATGGAATTAAGAAGAAATAAAGTGATCAACGGACAGAAAATTTGAATCAAAGGTTGCAACTTTTCAGAACAATTACAACCTTTGGTATGAATGGTTGTAATTGTTCATATGCTACTCTATATAAAGAAGGTTGATCACTTGGTTGGAGATAGATACACAACAAGATAGAAAAAACCACAATCAATAAGTTTTTTCACAATTAATGATCTAATATTGTGGCTTCTACTTCTTCTTCTTAAAAACAAGTTTCTGAAGAACACATATAGTAAATTCGCCAGAAGTGAAGTTTATGTGTTATAGCTCTCACTTAGATAGTTGTATCCTATAGACAGACGTCCATAAAATTACAGCACAAGTGGGGGCGAATTTTTATCTTAGGACACTGCATCAAGCAGGCCTCTATCGACACCAAGTTAGTATGTGTTTTCAATTTGCTGAATTCATTGTTGTTGATTTCAAGTTAGTTTGAGTTATTATTATATTACTGTGCTCAATTTATTTCATCATTGATGATACTAGATTGACACTAACAGTGCTTATTATACTTTTCAACGGTTCTACCAGATTGGTATGACTTTGTGTTATAACTAACTATCTTGTTAACTTATTGAAAAGTCCTACCAGATTTGCATGATTTGCATGTATTGTTCAACAAGGTTTTTTGAATTTGCAATTTTAAATTTGATCAAACCAGCCCCCGTCCCTCATACTCAGTCGGATCTATTGGCAAATTGTGATCTACATTTGTTACAAGTTGCAACAAATGAATCTCTATCATGAGTAAAAAATAGTCATGCAAGTGATTTTCTCTGACGTGTTACATTAACCTTATTCCTAGTAGGACGTACAAGGAGAGACCAAGCTCCAGACTGAGATTAAGTCTGAGTTGAAGCTTCTATAACTGAACTAGTGAGTTTTTTTTATTTATCTTTCATCTCCCTAAATAAGTAAGACCCTACTCTTTTAAATCTAAAAAAAAACAAAGGTGAAGCGCCCATTTAAACTCTTGCTCTGCCTATCCCCTCCTACTTCTTATTCTGATGGTCATAGAAAGATATGAATCACCTACTCTTTAATGGGTTGGTGTGGCATTAGATTGTTGAAACTGAAAGCGGTTCATTTCACATACAAAAAACTGGGAAATAAAGGGTTAGAACTACAGGGATTTGATATTTGGCTTTCATCTCCTTCTTTCTCATTCATATTATCGAAATCACCAAATTGTCTTTCTAAAATTTTGTTAGCTAGTGGCTCCTCCAAATTAATATCATAAAAGCCAGCTGGTTGGATATTGAAAGAAATAATCCCTTCATTATTCTCATTAATGAAAGAGTATATATACAATTTACAATTTTCCATAATAGAAAACCTACTCCTATTCTAATCCCAAAACCTTATTCTAGTAGTACAAGAATCCTATAATTATGATAAGTGTACAATACTAATTACACTAAAGTATTACCTAACACTAAGACCATATACACGGTCATATACCCAAAGATACACAAACCATGACTGCCAAATATATACAATACCAAGACCAACTATACCTAGGATATACAATACCATGATATACCTTAAGTGTATATCACGACAATCTCTTCTCTTTAACACACCCCCGCAGTCATAGCGGACGGTCTTCGTACGCTGAGACTGACTCTAAAATCTTCAAAAAGGACCGAGGGAAGACCCTTTGTAAAGATGTCTGCAATTTGATTCCTGGAAGGGACATGGCAGACACATACTTGTCCCCGAGCTACCTTTTCGCGAATACAATGAATGTCCATCTCGATATGTTTAGTACGCTGGTGCTGAACCGGATTACCAGAAAGATAGATGGCACTAACATTATCACAATAAACCAAGGTAGCTTTCTGAATAGGACACTGAAGCTCTAAAAGAAGATTACGCAACCAACATGATTCAGAGACCACATTGGCTACCCCTCGATACTTGGCCTCTACACTCGAGCGGGACAATGTCGACTGATGTTTGGCAGACCATGAGACCAAGTTATTACCAAAAAACATACAATAGCCAGACGTAGACCGTTTGGTGTCTGGACAGCCACCCCAATCAGCATTTGTATACGAGACAATTGTAGACGTCGATGAAGGATATAAATATAAGCCATAGTCAAGTGTCCCCTGGATGTACCGAATAATGCGTTTTAGCGCATTCATGTGCTCAATCCCTGGGATCATACATAAACAAACACACCTTCTGGATGGCATACATAATATCTAGTCTCATGAATGTAAGATACTGAAGGGTCCCTGCAAGACTGCGATAGCGGGTCGGATCCTCATAAGGTGAGACAGCCGCAGCAGCCAACTTGGGTTTAGTATCAATCGGAGTGGAAGTGGACTTACTTGATGGCATCCTAACCCTCTCGATGATATCAGTTGCATACTTTATCTGGGATAAGAACAACCCACCTGTATGACGAGTGACAGCAATCCCCAAAAAGTAACCCAAATGCCCCAAGTCTTTCATATTAAACTCAGAACTGAGCATTGTCATGATAGACTAGCGTAATGCATCAAAAGAGGCAATCAAGATAATATCATCCACATACAATAGTATATAAGCCAAGGAAGAACCACAATGATATATGAACAATGAATTATCCGACCTGCTGTGAGAGAACCCAATAGTCGAAACATAGTCTGCAAACCTCTTATACCAAGCCCATGGAGACTGCTTAAGCCCATACAAGGACTTCTTCAATAAACAGACATGTTGAGGATATTTGGGATCCCTAAACCCCAAGGGCTGATGCATATAGATTGTCTCCTTGAGATCACCATGTAAGAAAGAATTCTTCACATCCAATTGATGAATGAGCCATGCTTTCGAAAGAGCCAAGCTGAGCACAGTGCCAATGGTAGTCAGCTTGACCACTGGACTAAATATCTCACCACAATCTACACCAACCTACTTAGTCTTACCATCACCTACAAGACGAGCCTTATGCCTCGCAAAAGAACCGTCAGAATTATCCTTTTAAGCAAAAAACCACATAGACCGAATAATATTAACACCAGATGGATGGAGCACCAACTCCCACGTCTTATTATCAATAAAAGCATTATATTCGTCGGTCATAGCAATTTTTCAATTCAGGTTATTTAAAGCAGACACAGGATTATGGGGGTAAAGGTGATTTTAGAACATTAGAATTTAAATTAAAATATCTTTCTGGTTTAAAAACACCTCGTTGACTACCAGTGACAGGTCTATGACTCGGGGTAAACTTGGGTGGATTTCGGGAACTATCGGGACACGTGACGGACTGACCAGCAGGTAGTGGGCTTGCTGGCCCAACACGAAATGGGGTTACTAACCTTAGCAAACGGAAATTGGGATTCATCAAAAATTACATGGCGACTAATTATGATTTTATTAGAGGATAAATCAAAACATTTGTAACCACTGTGATTAGATGAAAAACCCAAAAACACACAAGGGTAGACCGGGCCTGAAGTTTGTTAATTGTGGTGGACGGAAAGAGTGGATAACACAAGCACCCAAAGACCACAAGATGGGAATACGAAAGAGTCTTATTATATAAAATTTGAAGATGAGATGAATATGTCAAACCTTTGGAAGGAAGAATGTTAAAAAGATATGTAGCCATTTGTAGAGCATGATGCCAAAAAGACGGGGGTACGGAAGCATGAATCAATAATGTTCGGACAATGTTATTAATGGTACGAATTTTGCGTTCGGCTTTCCCATTTTGTGAAGACGTATGAGGGCAAGAAAAATGAAAATTGATCCCATTAATAGCACAAAATTCCCGAAACACCCCATTTTCATATTATTTTCCATTATCACATTGAATAATTTTTATTTCCCATTCGAATTGAAATGAATGTTCTAAATTTTAAGAATATGGAAAAAACTTGAGATTTTTTCGCTATCGGAATAGTCCATAAAAACTTAGAATAATCATCCAAAAAGAGAACATAATACCGATGACCCAAAGAACTATGAACCGGAGACGTCCATAAATCACTATGAATAATATCAAATGGCATTAAAGTATGAGAATTAAAGTCTACAAATGGCAACTTAACATTTTTTTCCTAAAGAACAAGATTGACAATTCGGAGTACTACGTGTACCCTTACACGAAATAAAATTATTTTTATCTAAGGAAGACAAAATAGACGACCTTGGATGACCTAGACGAGCATGCCACAAGGAAGGATCCATAGCTGCAAAAGTTGATGGCAATGCGTGACTCGAGAAACCGGAACTTGGCGTGATATGATAAAGTTCTCCCCTACTATCACACATCATGAGAGGACTCCCCGTCTTGAAATCCATCACAGAAAACCCAAATAGATCAAATTTGACAGAAACAGAATTATCAGTGGTGAATTTACGGACATACACCAAATTTTTAATCAATTTAGGAGCGTGAAGGGTGTTTTTCAAAATAAGGGGTGGATGGGGGGAGACAACGTTTTATGACCGTAATCACGAATTGGAATTGAATTACCATTACCAATAATTATAGCACGATTGTTGCTCAAATTGGAATAAGACGAGAGAGTACCTGAGTCAGACTTCATGTGAGTAGTGGCGCCGGTGTCCATGTACCAATTTGGGTCCGAATGAATTATTCCAAGCGTGTGCATCGTGGGTTCAATGTCGGTATGGGTGGGACCCGCTGCGTGATGGGCCTGCGAAGGCTGAGGCCCAAGCCCACTTGTTTTGCCCCGGCCCAGAAGCAGTGTGGAAACCATTGGGCCAAGCAGTGTTGGGCTGATTAGCCCAATGCCTAGGCGTTGGATACATCGGCAGATATGGGCTTCTGGGCCACTGCCCATTGGCCCTGACCCACTACCAAAGGGCCCATGGTTGGGACCAGTGGGACGGTGGCCTACTGTTGCCAGGACGGGGCCCACTGCTATTACCGTCACCATTGCGTTTGCCCTCGCATTTCTTGCCATTATTTTTCCGATTATTTTTGCCGCCCCCTTGAGAATGGTTTTGGCCCGAATTATCAGCAAAATTTTGAGAGTTAGGGGAGGACGTCATCATGACCACGGGACTAGTACTAGTAGCCGCCTTCTTAGCCAAATCGGCCTCTTCCAAAGTAAACATGGACCTAGTTTGATAGAACTTTGGGAGAGGATTACTTTGACGAATGAGAGTTCCAATGCCAATATAGGCCTCGGATAGGCCTGCAACCATCTGTAGAACTAGACGATCTTCGCTAACGGGCGCACCAACATTGCGGAGTTGGTCCGCCAATTCCTTCAACTTTTTGAAATAAGCTGAAACATTCGAGAAATTTTCCATGGTTACGTGGGAAAATTCCTCCTCAAGAGTAACAGCTCTAAAATTTTGATTATCTTGGAATATGTCACGCACCTATTCCAAGCAGCCATCACCGTAGCGTCCGGCTCAATAATTGTCTACAACATATCGGTAGAGATAGTGTAGTAAATCCACTGAAGTACGGTGGCATCAAGAGTCATCCACAACTTAGGATCGTCCTCGCGTTTGGGCACCTCCGTATCCTCAGAAGCCGCGGGGATTATGTGATGAATGACTTGATGCGAGCGTGTGTGAATTTTGAACAGTTCGGCCCATGTCGCATATTGGACGTTTTCTATTTCAAGAATAAGAGGGATATGATTCTTGATGTTAGAAACAACCAGGGCAGGATGAAACGTGTTCTTTGAATTAGACATAACAAAATAAAAAAGAGAAGATTTGAAGGGAAAACGGCACGGAAACCGAGGGCAGTAGGCCGCGGACCGAAGGAAAATTTTGGAGAGGAAAATTTTAAACCTAGACTTCTGATACTATGAAAGAAATAATCCCTTCATTATTCTCATTAATGAAAGAGTATATATACAATTTACAATTTTCCATAATAGAAACCTACTCCTATTCTAATCCCAAAACCTTATTCTAGTAGTACAAGAATCCTATAATTATGGTAAGTGTACAATACTAATTACACTAAAGTATTACCTAACACTAAGACCATATACACGGTCATATACCCAAATATACACAAACTGTGACTGCCAAATATATACAATGCCAAGACCAACTATACCTAGGATATACAATACCGTGATATACCTTAAGTGTATATCACGACAATCTCTTCTCTTTAACACACCCCCGCAGTCATAGCGGACGGTCTTCGTACGCTGAGACTGTCTCTAAAATCTTCAAAAAGGATCGAGGGAAGACCCTTTGTAAAGATGTCTGCAATTTGATTCCTGGAAGGGACATGGCAGACGCGTACTTGTCCCCGAGCTACCTTTTCGCGAATAAAATGAATGTCCATCTCGATATGTTTAGTACGCTGGTGTTGAACCGGATATGAATCGCCTACTCTTTAATGGGTTGGTGTGGCATTAGATTGTTGAAACTAAAAGTGGTTCATTTCACATACAAAAACTGGGAAATAAAGGGTTCGAACTACTGGGATTTGATATTTGGCTTTCATCTCCTTCTTTCTCATTCATATTGTCGAAATCACCAAATTGTCTTTCTAAAATTTCGTTAGCTAGTGGCTCCTCCAAATTAATATCATAAAAGCCAGCCGGTTGGATATAATTTTAAGAAGAGAACTAGGATTACAGAACTAGCACCTTTACTACTCTTTACAAAAAATGGATTGGCATACCTAATATCTTTTTAGGAGCCATAATTTTAAAAATATAATAAATTTAAATTTTATTAATTGAAATATAATAAATTAAATACGAAAATCATTGAAATTAAGAGATAGAATGAGTGATCAAACGTTGCGCAAAAACAAATGACACTGTAAGCCATAAATAAATGTTGAAACTAGAATGAAATTTGCTCCAAATATTTGCCCAATTCACACAAAAAACTTGATAGCACTTAGATGATTAGCAAATTTAGAGAGAGAATTAGAGAATAATGGAAAAATGATGAAGGATGGAGGGTGCTTATAGTTTAGAACTAGAGCCACAATGTAATTTAATAAATTTAGAGGCTAAAATAAAAATTTAGTGAGGGAGATAGGTGGTTGTTTTAGCCGTTTTAGGATTGTCCCACCCTGTAATCTAGGATTGGGCTAGTACCAGGACGTCCCGTCCCATTAGACAGTGAGATAATCTCACTTGGAGTTTCATTTATACAATCTACTCCAAATTTTAAAGCGTAGATTATGATAATTCTGGGTCAATTCACCATAATGTTAATATATGGATGAAAATGATGGATCACCTTTGATGATTTGAAGTTCCGTTTTCTAATTGAATTTATAAAAATATAAGAAAAATATTGTTGTAACTTGTAGGCTTTGAATATCCTTGTAAATTTATCTATTAATAAAATAAAAGGCTTCTAGTGCTTTTGAAATTTCTTTTCAAATTGTGTCCACTTAATCAGTTATAGGGGTTGGGTTGGATAAGGTTTGCCAACCCATAACCGACCCCTAAGGGCAACCCTATTCATCCGGTACCAAGATCGACAAGGATGACCCTTAGGGGGTCAGGTCTAGTAGACTGGTTTATGTAACATTGGACATTAACGACCCAATATTCATTTTCGTAGGTTGCCTTTTAACTGTTATATAATCGTTCTTTTTTGTAGATATTCTAATTCTATCACATAACACTCCGGTAGCACTTCATTATTTCAATTATATCTATTTTTATTATATATATAATATTCATATGTCATTTCATTCTCCTCGAAAATCGAGTCTAGAAATTTGAATTGCTTGTATTTAGACATCATAACATCGTCTAATCTCGCTTCAACTTCAATCTTCTTATGTTTACTAAACTTGGAAAGTATATATATATATATATATATATATATATATATATATATATATATTCAATCTTACTTCTACTTATCCTAAAACTTTTACTCTCTAGAGTGTTTCTCCAGAGTTCAAAATTTTGGTTGATACCCTCGTTGTCACGACCTTTTACAAGAATCATAGTGGCACCTACACTAGCCCTCGGATTGGCGAACCACTTACAAACTCAATAAAACGATTCAAGACTTAAAAGCGGAAAAGAAAGAAATAATACTAAATTGTCTTGCCACAGATAATAAGTCATAAAAATATTGAAATCATCTAATTAATACAATTCCCAAAACCTGATCTAAACAGTACAAGAGTGTCTACATAATAAGAAATACAAGTCTGAATAGTCTTGTGTTGGAAATAAAGCAAGAACATGGATAAATGAGAGGAGGATCTAGGGTTGTTGAAGAATGGCAAGGCTCACCCTGAATCTCCAAGTCAACAGCTTCAGACATCAACCACGAGGTTTGGAACTGGTAGACGACATTGTATTTGTATCCAAATAAGAATGCAACAAATGTAGTATGAGTAAACAACTTTCCCCCGTAAGCATCATATGTCGACAACGACAGATAACATGTAACACATATAAAGATTGAGTCTACCTAACACATAACCCTTAATCAACTCAATCATATTCCAACACATAAATCACTTCAAAACAGGGATAATCAGAAAGGCACAGAACACGTAAGTTATGTAAATGATGACATGTGAAATGCATGAATGCAATGTATCTTTCATCAACTTGGTATACACATGGTACTTAACGTCGCTACATAGCTATGACCCGTGGGGGACTCCGCGAGTCCATATACCACTCACAACCAACCGACATGATCCATCGAACTGGTAGAGCATCAAATCACTGATTCATTTATCGAGTTGTTTCATATCATATCATATCAGTATCAATATCATCTCATATCGAACTCATTTACCTTTATTTCCCGACCTCATCGGACCAAATATCATTCCATAACAGATCTATCTCAATATTAATGATAATATGAATGTGTGAATGCAAATGGTAAATAAGACAAGTAATCATGGTAGCATGAGATGAAAGTCATGTTTTTAAGAGACGAATACCCACAAGACTCAATGGCATCAATTTCACAATCATTCCCAATAATCAGTCTTTTCAGGTTAAGAGACATAGAGTGATGAGATAAATCAATGCACACACCAAATAGGAGTTCAAATACGGCTATCATAGCCCACATAACAGCTGACGGAACCAACCTAAGTGTGATCATCCCTAACATAATACACCGGAATCCACCCAAGTGCTCATCACAGTCACTAAGGCGGTACCCCCATCACTTCCAATACCCCTAAAAAAATATAACCATTACATGAATCTATCGGAGTCTAAAAGAATAAATCGTAGCCTACCTCACATCCGAGCAAATGCCACGAACTCACTCCCACGCCAAGGCCTTGCTTTTTCGTAGCGCCTCTGAACGATCATAGTCTAATATCATAGATTGTATGTTAACACATAACTCTAAAACACAGCCATAAAGGATAAGTTATTCATATAATTTGGAAACCCGATCCCAAAAGTGACTCCGGGCCCATGAGGACAAAATCAGAACTTTAATCCCCAAATTTTAAAAACCCTAATTTTCACTTAGAAATCATGGAATTGAAATATAAATTTAAGATTAAAATTAGTTTCCTCAAGCATTAACAAGTCTAAAACTAAAGGATTAACAAATAAAGCCTAGTTCTTGGCATTGATTTCATAAAATAAGTGCTCTTAAGATTTTGGGCTCAAACCCTATGTTTCCTACCCATAAATCATCCACAATCTACAATTTAATAAAAGGAAACATGGGTAATTAATAAAAACAAGGTGAGAATCTTACCCCCAAGATGAAATAGTTAAAACCCTCTTGAATCTCCCCAAAACTGAGTCTAGACTTGAGGCATGTGAGAAATAAAGACTAAATTCGGACTTGGGTATTTTAATGATTCTGAAAATAACGATTCTGCTTCTGTAGACTTTTCCTCACAGAAGCGATCCCAACTTATCCGCCACATTTGTACATGAGCGACCAAGGTCCGCAGACGAGGCCTCGCACCTGCACCATGGGTTCTGCAGAAGCGGATCTTACAATTACCCTGGTTTCTCGCATCTGGAGACCAGCTTCCGTAGATGTGGCTCCGCAAGTGCAGCATAAACCCCCAGAGCGATTACACCAGCAACAATAGAAACAAAGAATATCAAGTTCTCTATACAACACCCGAAACTCACCCGAGACCTCCCAAATACAAACCAAATATGCTACTTGAGTGTAAACGATGCTACAAACTTGGTTGCGCACTCTGAATATCTATCTGACAATGCTAAGACTCATTTTCCTACATATCACTCCTAAACTACCTAAATTTCACAATTAGCAAACAAGGACCCAAAACACATCTGAACGTCTCGCGAAGCAAAATAACAACTCAATTAAGCCATAAATGATGTTCCGGATCTACTGGAAGCAATGAAACTCGGAAACAAACCCATTTACCTAAAAGTCAACTCATTCTAATTCAAATCTTCAAAATTAGATTTTTTTCTCAAAACCTATCTAACTCACCTCAGGAATCGTGTCACCCATCCCTACGAGTCATAAATACTGAAAGGAGTCTACATGGAGGGTAATTTGGTCAAATAAAGTGTTAATCCAAAAACAACCAAAACATGGATGGTTTGCTCGTTCTGACTGTCCGTCTGCGGGTGAAATGCCTTACTGAGGTCCAATCGAGTCCGCAACTCTTTTTGTAAAGTCCTCCAGAAATGAGAAGTGAACTAAGTGCCCTGGACAGAAATGATAGAACTGGGCACTCCATGCAACCGAACAATCTCTCTAATGTAGATTTTTGCCAACTTATCTGAATTGTAAGTCATCTGATCCGAAATGAAGTGTGCACTTGGTTAACCTATCCACTATGACCCAAATGGCATCAGACTTGCCCAAAGTATTCGGTAGTTCAACTACGAAGTCCATAGCTATCCTCTCTAATTTTCACTTGGGTATGAGCATCCTCTAAGTCACACCACCCCGTCTCTGGTGCTCATACTTAACTTACTGTCAATTCAAACAATGAGATACAAATTCCACTAATATCCCTCTTCATACTACCCCACCAATAATATTGTTTCAAATCATAATACATCTTTGTCGCACCCGGATGGATAGAATATCTAGAACTGTGGGCCTCCTCCGTGATCAATTTAGTCAACCCTCCAACACGAGGAACACAAACTCGCCCCTTAATCCTCAAGACTCTCTCACTATCAAGAATCACCTTCTTAGCTTCTACTAAGGTTCACTTTTACGCAGAGGCATAACAACTATTAGGAGGTTGTTGAAACTCTATTTGAATATTTATTTTTATAGTCTCCACCTAATTTATAGGAAAATTAGGGAAACAAGGTAAAGGATTTATTCAAACATCTGAAAAAATCCTTTTTAAACCAGAGTTCGAGGTAAGGGTTCTAGTGATCCCCCGTAGAAGGTGTTTGATACCCCGATATTAAGGATCCATAGAATATGGTTAACCTTCGAGTTCTATAACATGTTTAATTATTAAAAATTGCTTTAAGAGTGTTTAATTTCTGCAAAATCATGATATGTCATCTCATTTTTCATTTCAAGAAAAGGGGTTTTGAAAACCAAGGAGTTAAATTCCGCTTAAAAATCATAATCAATTCATTTTTCAGACTAAGGCACACTCAAAATTTAATTTCAGTCCCACTATTTTAGTCCAATGATTTTTCTAATATCCTTACACATTTCATTGGAAGTCTTTTGAAAAAATAGCATAGTTCATTTGAAATGACATGCCATGGGTTTTTGATAGAAATAAAATACATGTCTTTTTCTTTAGTTATTTTTGAAGGTCAACTCATATCACAAATTTTCATTGTTCAGTCCAAGTTTTTGATGTCCAAAATTCCAATTTATTGAAATAAAAAATAATTCATTTTTATGCCAACACAGTCTGATTTTAAGGTCAAATACATTCCAAACTAAGATCCTAAAATCATTTCATCTTTTATTTATACAAAACGTACAAGTTGCATTTGGGAAGATTTGAAAACATGTTTTTTGGGATTCTATCTGTTCTAAATGAAGTATCATTTTTCCTAATCCTAGGTCATTATCATATGGGTTCCAATAACTTTATCAAGTATTTATACAAGTATAATTACATAAAATATAATACAAAATAATAAAAAGGAGAAGAGTTAGGCTGGTGGGCCTACCGAGCCCACCAGTTAACTATTTCCACCCACAGTTGAGCCTTCATGCACAGCTACAGCCCGGACTTGATGAAAATGAATTGGTTGGGCCTTGATGCGAGGCCCAAGTGTCCCATCCCAGTGCGTGTAGAAGAAGGAGAAGGGAAAAGAAAGGTACAAGTTAGAATGCACCCATACTTATCTAATTTAAATACATGCTATATAAAATAATTTAAACAAACAAAAGCAGTCCAATAATAATCACGACCCAAATTCAAAATAGTAAGAAAAAATATGCTAATTATACAAATCAATGTACAAGAACAAGCAGAATAGGCTGAGCCCAAACTAGGAAAATAGCAAAACACCCGTATTAAATTAAGACATGTTGGCCTAGCCCAAATAACTGCTAATAGTAATGGAGAAATAAGGCAAGGAAATCAAAGAGAAATGGGCCAAGCCCAATGTATGCACTAAACAATCAGTATAGCAACTTAACTCATAAGGTATTAGGCTTGAGCCTAACAGACAGATTATCAGAAAATTCTGAATGATATACATAGGTGTATATTTAACTTGTATACCCGGTATACTAAGTATATACAAAGACTCATCACATATTTGATAAAAGAAAGCAGCAATTGAGAAGCATAGGAATAACACAAGCAAACCCCTAATCCCCCCCTTCTTTCTTAGCATTTTTTAGGATAGAATGTCCCAACATGATTTACCAGTTACCGATTGAAAGTTCAAATCAGTGTATACAGCAAGACAACAACTAACATAAACACACCAGATGACAGACACACTCATGTCATCTCCAGATTTCAAATTGTACATTATATGAACCAGTTTTAACACATAAGAGCAACATGGTCATAAAGAAACATGTCTTATCCTTCAAAATCCACACAGTACACGGGAAAAACAACTCATTCAACCTCATGATCATATTCAAAGTGGAGCAAAGCTAATCCTAGATAATTAACCACGTGCTTTCTATAATCAAACCTTAAGACCACATTTAGTCACCTTGAGAGCTTAACAGATTATTATGATTATATTCATTCACCTCATGATTCAACACACATTTAGAGGATACAATCCCATGGCAGTTTTCACATAACCTATAGGTCTTAATCAAGTTAACAATAAACTGGTTCATGCATAGCATACGGTAAGGAGCAGACCATTAGATTAAATCTAGACATTTCTTAAGCTATTTCATAGATATAGTGACAGTCCATGTATCATGTATCATGTATCATAAGACCAAAAGAAAAGCGCAAATCTAAAAGAAACATGTTTATGCATAACAAGGTTGATCAAGTTCCAATTTTCACTTAAGGTCTTAACCTCTAACCTACAGAATATGCAAGCAGTCCCTTTAAATATACACAAACCAATACCTAGATGAGCATGCATGTCCAACTTAGTTTCATTTCTTAAACAAGACACATGACATAGTGTTGAGCATGGTACTACAGATTTCAGGTTCTTACCTAAACAAATATCAAATTAGATGATTTGAGCTCCAAACTAGAACTTTTAGCATGGACATACAAGCATATACAAACAGTTATTTAAGATGATACTAAGACTCAACCCTATATCAGTTTGAAGCTCTTAAAGACTTATCATTCATTCAAAACTAAACCTAGGTGCAAATAGACATGGTCATGCATGACATTTGTAACTAACATAGGCAAGATGGTTTAAGAACAAGAGCATACAGACAAACCAAGGCTATGTCAAAACATACAAAGGGTTGTTTTGTTAAAGATATGAGCAGATGTTCTAAAATATACACCTACCAGTCTAGACAAGTAAAAACATACTATCATTTAAGATTTAGACTGAAAAATACATAACTGAGCCTAAACAGAATTCATAAATACAAAAGCAAGCTTACAGGGGCAAGATCTAAACTAAAAGAGTCCTAAAGGTTATTTTGACTTGGACTGAGTTTAGGATATGGAAAATAAGGAGCATAAACAAACACATGATGAACACGAATGTATTTGAACCATATTACATTAGGTATCAAACCCAAACCATCCCAGTATGCCCATGAATCAGCAAAACACAAGTGAAACAGATTTATCTAGCATTTAAGGACATCGTGAATTCATAATCATCTTATTTCCAAATATATACACATATCAGGCTAGGCTAGAGTAAGGTTACTCCTATTTTAAGTTAAACTAATCTCAGATCCAAATAAATATACTTCACAAGCTCAGACTAGCTTGTTATCTCAACAAATTGTATCAAACTTATTATTTCAAGCTAGATTTTAACTTATGCTAGTCTAACAAAATCCTAAATAAGGCTTCTAGATTTTAACAGTTCAACATTTAAATTTGATAAGTCATTTTTAACTATCCTAAGGCTGTGTGTTGCTCTTAAGTCCATTTTAAATCAAATTTATACTACATCAACCTATAACCGCTACTTAACTACAACAATAAGCAAGAAAACAGTCATACTTCATTTTTAAGATCACTAAGCACACAACAAATCATTTTCACATCCCATATTACTACTAAGTCCCCTAAAACAATGATGATAATATTTGGCTTAAGCCACATGATATTTTAGTTAAACAATTGATACATCCTACAAAAAGTGTTAAACTTTGACTCCATTTTTAAACTTAAACTAGTTTAGGTTAAATAATAGGCATAGTACCAACTAGACTAGTTAAACATGGATTATTATAAGCTATTACATGCTTCTTAAACAACTATCATGCTTCAAACAGTCATTAAATTAGGCAAACAGGTTTAATCAAAACATAATACACTGTAAATCACACAAATTAACTAAAACTTATTGAAATGACCAGAAATTTAAAAGGAGAGGGAAATACCTCTTATGATGGCAGCCCTGGTCGAGGTATGGGGATTGTTCTCCACTCCACCACTCGATCACACAAGAAAAAGAAAAGTTTAAAACTGATGGACGGAATTCGAGACATAGGATCCCACCAAAGGGCTTGGAATCCAATTCACTCAAACTCAAATAATAAATCGCAATAGATAAGCACACCTTGGTGCCTCTACGGCGTACTGGTGAGATAAAGATTGCTCTTAACTCTGATGAGAAAAGCACACATACTGGCCCCTTTCTAGAATATTTTTTGTTAAATCATTTTCATCTCATAAAAAGCATATTTTACTCAATCTGTAACTCGTAAATCCTGAATAATTCAATAAAATTATTGGAGGGTAAAAAAATTAGGTATTAACAACTGACCTTCGTTGTTTGGGGATGAAAGACCATCTCTGAGCAGCGAAATTTGACAAACCTAGTTTTTAGTTAACCAATTGAAAAGTACATCTCGTATTTATGCAAGTTTTGAAGATTATGGATGGACCCTAGTCTCTTGTTTTCATACATATCTTAGGTTGTATGAGAATTTCGGCCACTTGTAGTTCGACTCAATTAGATTTTTAAAATCAATAAAGTAAAGTAAAGTAAATTTCATAACGAAAAGGTCCTAAAACAAACTCATTGGAATGTGACCGGTCCTTAAATATTAAGTTCGCCTCCATATCCCTGATTTTCAGGAATTTGATCACTTGTAGTTCGACTCAATAGGTTGAAAAGGGTATCCCTTATGTGGGAATGCCTTTACCAATTTTGAAAAACTTTTTCGGTATGTGTCTAACCGGTTGCGGGGTTTTAAAAACTAAAATTTTCTCTTACTGTTTGTGATCGAGTATGGTGTGTAGTGTTCAAGCCCAAGTTCAGATATCTTGACTCGTGTTGGCACAATGTTTCGACCGGCTGCCAAAGCAAAGGCTCCACGTTTGCTCTTTATGAGCTGGATTTGCTCTGCTTTCTTCCCTCCTCTGGTAGTTCCTGACCTATTTATGTTTGCTGGGATACTGATGTGTTTGATTATTTGTTCTACCACACTTGCACGACTTTGTTTGACATGCCATCTTGGATGACTATTTTGAGCTGGTGACACATCCAACACCGTCTGGCTCGTGAGACTTCTTGGTTGAACTTGTTTGAGTGGATGCCTCCTCCGACACCATCTGGATTGTGTGAATTGGTCTGAACTTATTCGAGCGGATGACTCCTCCGACATCGTCTGGCTCGCATTATCCCTTGGTGAGTTTTGTACAAATGCATAGATGGTTCTTGTGAAAAATTGATATGAATAAGTAGTCTTCCTAGTTGTGCTTATATCCGAATGAAGTCCTCTCTGTAGTGTTTGTATGAATGGCCCTATCGGCATGCTATTTGTATGAATGACCCTCTCGACATGCTTATTTGTATGAATGACCCATTTGGCATGCATTTTGTATGAATGACCTTTTCGGCATGCTTGTTTATGACAGATATAACCCTTGAGGCTGGATTGTCTTTCTTTCGTACTTTGTTGGCTGTGACCCTCCCGGTCAAATGGACGTTTTGTCATTTATATGGCTATCATGGTCGGGTTATGCCACTCTTGTGGCATTTTTCATTTATGTGGCTCGCATGGTCGGATTGTGCCGCCCTTTTAGAGCTTTATCTTTTATGTGGCTCTCATGGCCGGATTATGCCGCCCTTGTGGCATTTTGTCCTTTTTATGGCTCTCATGGTCGGATTGTGTCGCCCTTGTGACAGTGTCCTTTTTGTGGCTCTCATGACCGGATTGTGCCATTTCCCGGTGTCAGAGTTTCTCCTTTGCACAACATGTTTCATCACGAACAAATAAGTTAGTGGAATAAACCACCATCCTCTTGACGGCATTTCAGAAACCAGCAATCATAGAAACAATTGTTTGTTTCCATGAAGTCGACCCGTGTCGTCGATTCCTGCTATGTCATTCCTCTACTTTCTGGTGCCGACCCTTTTGGGCTCGGTATAATGAGAGATGAATTTAACTTATGATACAAAAAAAAATTCAAAAATATTGAACAATATTTGACTAAAGGATATTTTTGTTTATAAAAATTATTATCTCATTGTCATGACATATATGCTTTGAGTGACGTTCTTCGACCGTCCTTGGCGCTCCGGGGTACGTTCTTTGTTTGTCCGATGAAATTTTTAAGACCTCAAAAATTTTGCCCCAGTTAAAGGTTGTCTTGCGGAGAACTCTCGTGCTGAATTGCGATGAAGGAATATTTGAGACCCTCTCAAAACTTCTGCCCTAGTTGAAGTCTAAGATCGGCTGAATCTTCTGTCGGATTTGTCGGTGGAATTTTTTAGGCCTTCTAAAATATTCTGCCCTAGTTGCAAGGTTTGGGGTCCAGGGCTTTCGCGAGGAGTTTTCGTAATCTTCTTATCTTAGAGGCTTCCTAGGGGTTTCTTTGTTTTTTTGTTTGGTGTGACCGAACTTTGAGAGCGCCACATATCTTATCATAGAAAGAATCAGGTCGAGCGTAGTTCGGAATAAAATGGTTGATTTTTATATTATTGTGATTGAGTCCTAAATGGACTGCCTACGTATCCCACCTCGGGAAATCAAGGCATCACGTAGTTCATATTACAAGAAAATGTCATTTAGTTTTTCTATTACAGAAGAGAGAAGACCAAATTCAATGAGGATTTATCTACATATCTCTTCCGTAAGAGATAAATCTTGTGTAGTGATTATAAGTAAAAGAAATGTGATTACAAATTTAAAGAGTGTGCCTTCACACATAGTATCTCTTGATTGCATCTCGAGTTGATTGCTTTGAGCCATTCTTGGCTGTCTATTTCTGCTAGGATTACAACTTCTCCTGATAATACCTTGCGGGCCATATAGGGCCCTTGCCAATTGGGTGCAAACTTTCTTTTGCATTCGTCTTGGTATGGAAACACGTGCTTGAGTAACAGTTGTCATATCTGCAAAAATTTGGGCTCTAACCCATTTGTTGAAGGCCCGTGCCATCCTCTGTTGGTATAGTTGACTGTGACATACAACAATCGTCATTTTCTTGTCAATTAGAGCCAGTTGCTCATATCTTTTTTGGACCGACTCTGCATTGTCCAGTTTATCTGTACACTGCATTTTATTTGAAGCAGTGTGCAGTAGCTTTGCTCCTTGATTCATTAATATTTCAAGTTGACTTCTTGAATATAATCTTGTTGTTGTTAATAGCCTTAGTGAATGACTTGCCACACTATGATGGCTCCGTTGCTTTATATCTTTCTTTGCATTTTCTTTTATTTATCCAAATAGTTAGAACTTATTGTTGAAAGACAAGTATTAAAATCATTCCTCGTCTATTTCCTTGAATCCTAAATATGCAATGCAAGGATATTTATAATTTTTTAGAAAAATGCTTCTTGTATGATTCTAAGTGATGGTATCTCTACCTCGGCTGGTATCACTGCTTCAGTAGCGTAGATAAGTAAGTATGTAGTTGCTCATGTTGAGGTCTGAGTTGTTGTTCGGTATCTTAGAAAGGCATAGGGAAACTGGTCATGCGAACATTTAAATTATCCATCATTTTCTCAATATCCTCTTGATGTTCTTATTGGCCCTCTATGGCTCTGTTCATTTGTGGCATGTAGGTGGTGGAATTCTGGTGGGTTATGTGGAATTTTTCACAAATATCCTTCATAAAATAACTATTCAAATTTTCTCCATTGTCAATGATCGACAATGCTGAATCGGCATATGATGTTGTTATGTACAAAGTCAACTATCACTTTCTTTGTTACCAACTTATGAGAAGTAGCTTCAACCCACTTGGTGATGTAATCTATGGCGAATAGGATGAAACGATGTCTGTTGGATGTGATTGTCTCTATGGGCCCAAAAACGTCCATGCCCCAAGCTACAAATGGCCACGGTGAGCTCATGACATTGAGTTCACTTAGTGGGACTCTGATTAAATCTCTGTGGATCTGGAATTGATGGCATCTTTGCACAAACCTATTACAGTCGATTTCCATGGTTATCAAATAATAGCCTGCTATTAGGATCTTCTTGGCTAAGACGAGCTAATTCATATGAGGACCACAAGTCCCGGCGTGTACCTCTTCTATCAATTTCATGGCCTTTGTGGCGTCGACTTATATGAGTAGTCCTAGATCGGGCATTCTCCTGTAGAGTACTCATTTGTTCAAGAAGAAACCGTTGGTCATTCTCCTAATGGCTTTCTTCTGGTTGTTTGTGATATACTCTTTCTTCTCTATGTATGTGCTTATGTCGGCGTACCAGGGTTTGCCGTCTAGTTCTGCTTTCACGTGGGAACAGTAACCAAGTTCTTCCATGATGTTGATCTTCAGATGATCAATGTGATTGATTTCAGGATGTTGTATCATGGATGATATGATTACAAGAGCATTAGCGAATTCATTCTAGGATCTCCGTATATGTCGAAAATCGATCTTTCGAAACCTTTTGCACAACCTTTGTGCTAGGTTTACATACAACATGACCTTTTTGTTCTTCGTAGCCTATTCTCCCTAAACTTAATGAATCAATAGATTTGAGTCTCCAATCACCAACAATTCCTGAATATCCATGTCGAGAGCCATGCGGAGACCTAAAATGCAGGCTTCGTACTCTGCCATATTATTGGTGCATCGGAACTTGAGCTTCAAAACCATTGGGTAATGTTGACCCATTTATGAGACTAGAACTGCTCCAATTCCTGAACCCTTATAATTTGACTGCACCATCAAAGAACATTCTCCAGCCTAAGTAGGTCTCGATTGTACCTCTCTCTATTGTCAACACTTCCTCGATCGGGAAATATATTCTGAGTGGCTCGAAATCTTCTTTGATTGGACTCTCTGTGAGCAAATCGATCAGTGTCTGACCCTTGACATCTTTTTGAACCACATATGTGATGTCGAATTTGCTCAAAAACATTTGCCATTTGGACAATTTCCCTAAATGCATGGCGTGGCGAAAGATGTACTTTAAATGATCCATTATGGAGATGATGTGGGTAGTGTAAGACGACAAGTAATGTTAGAGCACATTATGTTTACTCCTCCAAGGTATACCTCGACTCGCAGGCGGTGAATTTCTTACTGATATAGTAGATAACTTGTTCTTTCTTCCCAATTTCATCGTGTTGTGCTAACATGCATCCAAAAGTATTATTTGATACTGATAGATATAACAACAATGGACTCCCCGGCCTGGAGGGACCAAGACTGGCGGATTAGAGAGATATCTCTTGATAGTGTCGAAGGCCTTCTGACATTCGTCTGTCCATTTGGTGGGTGCGTCTTTTTTCAATAACTTGAGGATATGTTCCACAATTATCTTGGATTGCGCTATGAATCGTCCAATGTAATTTAACCTTCTCAAAAAACTCATGATGTCTTTCTTAGTCTTTGGCTGCAGTAATTCCTAGATAGCTTTAATCTTTGAGGGATCTAATTATATGCCCCCGCGGCTGGCTATGAATCCTAACAATTTTCCGGTGGGTACCCCAAATGCATATTTGGCCGGGTTTAACATAAAATAGAACTTTCGAAGTCTGTCGAAGAACTTTTGCAAGTGCATGATATGATTTGAACTCTCTTGTGATTTGATTATGACGTCATCCACATAGATCTCTATCTCTTTATGCATCATGTCATGGAAGATGATGGTCATTTCTCTCGTGTAAGTTGCATCGATCGGTGTTCTTGAGGCCGAACAATATTAGCCGATAGTGGTACACTCCCCATGGAGTGATGAAGGCTATCTTCTGTGCATCTTCTTCACTCATCGGGATTTGATGATAACCGACGAAGCAATCCATAAATGACTATAACTCGTGCTTATCACAATTGTTGATGAGTATGTGGATGTTCAGAAATGGAAAATTATCTTTAGGACTAACTCTGTTGAAGTCACGGTAGTCCACATAAATCTGAATCTTCCTATCTTTCTTCGATATAGGCACAATGTTGACCAACCATGTCGGATACAGAGTTACTTCCACTACTCCTGACTTGATTTGTTTTTCAACCTTGTCTTTTATTTTTATGCTCAAATCTGGCATGAACTATTGGATTTTCTACTTAATCGGAGTGAAACCTTCATTGATAGGCAGCCTATGGGCCACTATGTCTCTGCTAAATCCGAGCATGTCCGCATATGACCACTCGAAGATGTCAATATATTCTCTTAGAAGATTTATCATTTCTTTTTTTTGGGGCGTTTCTAAGTACGCGCTTATCCTAGTTTCTTTGACTATTTCCTCATCCCCGAGGTTGATTACTTTGGTCTCATCTAAGTTAGGTTTCTTCCTATTCTGATATTGGTCTACCTCTCGATAAGATCCTCATGTAACATGGTCTCTTTATCGTATTCTACTCTCACACCCTAACTTCAGGGGATGTGGCCAGCACACGGTGCATGAACGGCCCGAGCATACCACCTGTATATCATAGAATGAACATATAATTGTCTGGGCCGACAAGGCCTCAGAACGACAATTATAAGAGAATTGGAAATAACAACTTGAACAAGTGACATGAGAACCAACATATGTGCATATATAATAAAGCAGACAAGGCCACAACCAATCTCAAAAGTCCACCAAGACCATAATAATAGTACTATCAGACTGACAAGAAGGTCGACCAGGCCATACATAGTGACAATACATAACCCACTAGTCTACAAGCCTCTAAGAGTCATATAACAAATAATCAGGTCAGGACAAGGCCCCCACATACCCGTAAATGTATATATATATAAACGTACCAACTCTGACTAACATCTCAAAAACAAGTGGAGAGTTTTGACATTCCCGTAGAGCTGAGATCCTACTAGAAATGAGCATCATCCAACTATCTATACATGCGGGCATGAAACACAGTGCCCTAGAAAGGGACATCAGTATGGAAGAATGTACTGAATATGTAAGGCATAAATAAATGTAATTAAAGGCATCAATGTGCAAAGGAAACTGAAAGCAACAACATGTAACTCATAAGTGTCGCTGAGGACCGTATTGTACATAAATGGGATATAATCACATATATATAATGTCGTAGGCCTCTATGGGAAATATCCTCAATACTATATCTATACAAGTTGTGTAAATAATGTCATAGGCCTCTATAGGCAATATCATCAATATCATATCTATATAAGTTGCGTAAATAATGTCATAGGCCTCTATGGGCAATATCATCAATATCATATCTATATAAGCTTCGTAAATAATGTCATAGGCCTATGTGGGCAATATCATCAATATCATATCTATATATGTGAGAACCATCAGAGGAATATGGACAACTATGTAAGCCTGTCGAGTGACGTAAGGTAGTTGCACCTCTGGCTATCCTTATGCGGATAACATATCATTTTACCTTTCTATATGAGTTAACATGAATCGACAACACTTACCATTTTCTTTAGCTTTCAGGAATCAACAAGCAACCATGTTACATCAAGATGAGAGTGACTTTATAGAGTATGGGAATTTCATCACGATAAAGGATTAAATAAGATTCATATGATTCTTTATACTAAAAATGGGTGTGCTTCTTATACCTCAATTTCATTAATTATAGAATTTGAATACGGAACCTTTATCATTTGACATTTTCTTTATGATCATGCTGATAGAAAGAAAAGTAAGACTTACATACCTTATCCACGAAGCTATTTCTGTTCCACGAACCCTCGCACCTTTTACGACGATTATCTATATCACATAGAGGGTTGGTATCAATATCAAATTCATACTCTATAAGAAAGTTTATTTAGATATTTTAGCGAACAACTTATGAGCGTAACGTTAGAGGATCGTTTGTAGCTCACCTTCTTTATCTCTTGACATACAGTCTTTATTATTACTTTTACTCACTTCCACCACTCTATCCATAACCTCATAACTTCATGAAGCACCTTCAAATCATATAAAATAGTCCACAACCACAAGGCACAACTTTAAGATTGTACAAACATTTGTTCTTTAGGAATTCTCAAACAACTTCACCCCAAATACTTATAGAATCTTAAGAAGATTATGTATAAGTTAAATCTTGCCTTAGGGTGCAAGAACCATTCCAAAGCAGAGGTTACTTCACATCCAAGATGTCTCCAAAGATCACTATGACGAAGGACAAGATGATTCTATGATATCCACGAGATTCCTTACGTCGATCTTGCGTATTTCACCTTTGATTTTGTATCCAAGGTGTTAGGAACCCTTTGAGAGGGTAAGAGATATATTCTAGGGTCTAGGGAGAATTAAAAATGAAGCTACAAGTCTAGGAATCGATATATGTATATATATATATATATATATATATGTATATATATATATATATATATATGAAAAATAATCTGGACCGCCCTGTTTTACGCCCGTAATGTAGGGGTTGTATTTTTTTCTAAGGTCCATACAATGTTTTCTACCGTCAATATAATGTTTTACAGGTCCGTAACTTTCACCATATTTCTCATATTTATGAACCATCTGTTGCATTAGAAAGTAGACTATATGAACTTGAATTTAGATAGGTTATGCACTCCATAATTCCTTACATACTAGGAGATATGCACCCGACAAGTTGGACCAAAAATCAAGTCCAAAATTCTGCTTGTCTTTCCCGAATTTCGACGAACTTAACTTTTTTGATCTGTTTAACTCCAAACTCTTATGAAACCTACGTAGCACTTGTTTAAAATTGTTTCCATCCAAAAATGAGATGTTATCCTCACCGGGCTTCATATTAATTTACATACGACGTATACGGGCGCAAAAATACGGGGTGTAACATCCGTCCCCCTTAAGAACATCCGTCCTCGAATGTCGGGGTAGCTGAACTCTTAAAATTTATTATACATAGGATTCTTCTAAAATTTTGGTAGAGTTTCCCTTATAAATAGGACTATCCAAAACCTATCAAGTAGCCAGAAAAGTTATCCAATGCCTCACAGGGCTATACAATAGAATAACATGACATATCGGCCACACACGGTCGTCTATCTATTCAGAAATCAAAAGGGTGAGGTATAACTCACCTCAACTATCAAGTACCGTAGTCGGGGATGCGGCTGTCACTTATATGCTAATAATATTACCTATACAAGGTATACTATATAAACTTCATCACTACAAAATAAGAAATAGGGAAATAATATCGCCTGAGTGTCGATATGATCTTTTTGCCATAATAGAATAAGGATACCTAGCCTTCGCATCTTTCATAACTTCTCAAATCATTTCTTTTATCCTATCGGAGTTTATCTTTTTAGTTTGCAGTTTTCGAACTCTATGATATAGCATAGTAACTGAGGTATATTCATAGGGCACTTCTCTATATTATGAACATTCCTGATTAGGGATATGTGAAATAAATTTCCTTTATTCTATTGCAACATCGATATGTGGAAAGCTGATTTAGACTTTCTTTAACTCACGGAGGTAACCTTAGCTTATAGGTTCACTTGGCCAGATCTTTAAGTGATCTTATACAATCCATTAAGCTTGTTTTGTTAGTCGAACCTCATTACACTTTATAGGCAAGAATCTTTAGAAATACTTAACTAGAAACAACATTCCTTAGATCTCAGCTTCGCACATCAGTAGGTGATCCTTGGTAATTCCTTAATTATCAACACTTTGCCCTTGAAGAGGCTTTGCTTCTATTACCATTTGGGGGGTTAACTTCGGCCTCCACACTCCCATTTCCTTCTATCGAATCGATTGATAGAAGATTTGTACCTCTGACTATACAAGGTCTTATAAGGTTTCATCTAGATGATAAAATGATAACCACCATGATACGTAACTTTTTGTGGGATGGGAAATCCTCTCACTCTCATTAAAAATTTAGCATACTTGCTTTTCATATGTCAACGAAGGTCCAAAATTGCACGTCTGGCTGACTTCATATTCTGGATAATGCTATGATAGGATTACTTCATACCCCTAAACCTTTCTAGAGGAATATTAGAAGTTACCATAGCTTGGACCATTTGCATGAGTTTATAGACATTAGAATGTCTTGAAATCATACGGTTTTCTTAATATATATTACTTGCATAGTTCACTATGACAAGAAATGGGTGATCCTTATAAATTTGTCGATTATTAACCAATTGGGTAACATATCTGATAAGAATGGGGTAAGTTCATATTGAACTTTATCCTTGAAACACTTTTCTATTCCTATATTGGGAAATCCATTCTCTACACTGGCCCACTGGGCCTAGATACTCTGTCCTTTCCTGTTGATCATTGGGTCATTACGCTAAAACTTGGCAATTCTCTTTGCCGCATCATCACGCCAATACATATTTCTCATACAGTGGTACCCCTTCATCGAACCAATGTGAGTAAAATAGCGGGAATAATGCACTTCCGCTCGAATCTTGTTCTTGTAAATTAGCCAAATTTGGAACATACAATCGACCTAGGTATCGAAGAGCTCATTCTCCCTTTATCTCAAATACTTGCTTTATTTGCTGATAGTACTAATTTTGTATTCTCATAAGTTGATAACTTCTGCACAATTATTCTATTATCATGGGAGCCTTGAAATTGGACCCTTAACACATTAACTAATAAAGCTCATTTGGATACCTTTTTCTTTCCTCAGTCTCTAGATAGGCTAAGCCGCTCAACTCTCTTACATTAAATAGCCTTAAAGGCTACTGTCCTGTTCTATTAAACTCTCTTTTCAAACTGTACTAGAATGGAAGTCCTTTACCCATGTCATTTTACTTCGACTATTAAGAATGCTACTACTGAGTTCTAGTTAATAACTCTATCTATTATAATTTAGCTTCTGAACCGTCTCCTTCTCGTCGAGGGACATACTCTACTATACCATTTGGGCTCGCCTTTACTTACTTCTTAATTCCAAGAACTGTTATTCTCTCTATAAGGAGACTCATAGGTCTTTATAGTTACAATGACATCAGGTTGTATTTCTAATGCATACTCACTGTTGCCGACCTTAAGTCTTGGTCTGCATGCCCTCTTAGTTTCCCAATCGCCTTTTAAGCGTAAATGTATTTATTCCCTAATTCATCAAGAACATTTGCATTGCAATGCATTAGTTTATCTAAAATTATATCCAAAAGTTTCTTGCATACCTGGCCTCAAGTTCCACTTGGGGTTATAACCTTGGTTTTCTTCTTACTTAACCAACATACCAAACGACAATTATTGACATACTTTCCTGCTATACATACTTATACTTAAATCAATATATTCGGAGTCTTGGTTAACATCCCTTAGTAATATACTTTTAGCAATGTCGTCCTCACATACCCTTATAGGATCTTCGGTATCTTTAACTATCCACCATTATTCCTCTCATCTTTATATCCATTTTTATTCTAACAACGCCAATTCTGAGTGCGTACTTAGTTGTTTGGATCCCTTTTCCAGGCTCCCTAAACTTTCAACTTGATTCACTTTATACTGGACCTCTTTATCGTAAATTTTCATTTAGATTGCTTCCTAGAAGTTGTGATCACTTACCAGGTAAGTTAAAAATCCAGGTTCTAGGACCATTTTATACTGTAAAATTTATACCGACGGGCGGCCCTTCCAGCCTCATATACCATCTTTTGTCTTATCTCAATTTGTCACTTTTTCTTACTGATTCTGAATATCCCATTTTTGGGATTATATGCCTCTGTCTTCACTTACGGGCCATACTTTTCTCTTCTGAGTCTTATATATTTAGCGGCTCTTACCATTGCCTATCTTCTTTAACTAGAAGGTCGCTACCATTCCTTTCTTAGTGTTGACACTTACATCTCATGTCATAGTCAGGTCACATTTGTCGAATCTGGATGACATGATCTGGTTCATCTTGAAACTTTTCATCGTAACCTTATCGTTTTCTTATTAAACCATCATATGAGTTCTGCATCAATTCTTCATCGTACTATCTCCCATGTAGAAGGAGAACCACTTTCTATTCTTAAGGGATTTTCGCCCTAAAAATCATATTATTTTTTAATGACTTACAATTTGCTCAAATACAATTTCTCTCACTAGGGATTACTAAACCATTTACACGGATAAAACGACATGCATTCATAACTGACATATCCAGTCTTGATAGACTTTCTATCTTCTAACTATGCCATAAATCTTAAGGGCTCCTTTATTAATAACCTCTAAGGATTCCCCTATCTTTTGTAGTTTGTTCTTGTACTGTTTGATTGCTTACCTTGCAACTTCTCAATATATTTTATCATAACAATCTTTCAAAGCTCCAACTCTTTTTCTGTCTAATTGAGCGATCCTGTCAATATCAATACTTTTCTTGATCCAGAGAGATAAACCATTTGATTGATATATCCTGTTAACATTTGATCATTCAGACCTCATAGTCGTTTCTCATACTTGTTCAGGTGTCTAACTTACATTCGTATCATTCTCTTGCTATCAATCTCACTTTTCACCTTAATCTAGATATTTGTAACAAAATATTTGAGCTACAAGCTCTTAGCAAAAAAATCTACTACATCTTGTAGAAGTTCAAACCCAATAAGGAGATGATAGAACTTACCTTTAGGGATTAAAGTCAGTCCCTCTAGCACCCTTTACATGCACAAAACAATATTCACAATCAACCAAGAAGAGAGGAGAAATAGTAGGTTAGGCTTACAATTTTCCGAATGAAGAGTCACGTTGCTCTACTTCCGAACCTTACTTAAATCATCAAGAACATTTAGAGAAACTTTGGAGGAGCTCTCAAGGAGGAGCTGCTTAGGGTTGTAGGAAATGAGAAATGAACTCTAGATCATGGCTCATAAAAAATATAAGGACTCAAAAGTCGGCCACCACCCAGAAGTATAGTACAATTGTATGGTTCGTACATTTATATACAGTCCATACATTTGGACCTTTATAACCAGACCTGAAACTTGAAAATTGCAGGGAAAATTATGGTTCAAATCCCTAATTGTACGGTCTATACCTATAGGCCATAATTATGGGAACTTGTTGATTTCGTCAAAACATATTCTCTTCGATCTATTTAACTCATATACTTCCCAATACATCTATAAACAAGTCTCAACTCATCGTTACCCTTCCGTATGAGACTCATCCTAAACAAGCAATCTCTATCGAATTTTTGTCGAACATACTTCAGTCAATCTGATAAGTCTTAAACCCTTCCGAAACATACTCCACACTTCCTTAATCAACCTAAAATCAACACATCACCTTTTTATGCCCGTATTGCCTTCCCTATATATGTACGAGAAAAATACTCACATTCTAAAATCTTTTATAATAACCGTACCTCTGGCATCCCATCAACCCGGTAGGGATCTTTCATTCACTTACTATGAATATGAATGAGTCGATATTTTTCTAGTAATTGGTATTACGGAAATGGTATAAAGTATGAGTTAGATTTGAATTCTTACAATTCAGCTCTATAAGATGATCTTTGAGATGAATGAATGGAAATCATCTCTAAATGTCTTGCAGCCTCTTGCTTATAAGTCTGGTGCACAATACACCAATAATTAAGACTCTACTAGACACGGCTTGTAGATTCCATAATATGGACCTGCTCTGATACCAAGTTTGTCACACCCTAGCTTCAGGGGATATGGTCGGCACCCGACGCCTGAACGTCCCGAGCGTACCACTTGTATGTCATAGCATGAACATATAATTGTCTGGGCCGACAAGGCCTCATAATGATCACAAGAGAAATTGGAAATAACAACCTAAATAAGTGACGGCAGAACCAACATGTGTACATATATAATAAGTCTGACAAGGCCACAACCAATCTCAGAAGGCCGCCAAGACCGTAACAATAGTACTATCAGACTTAGAAGAAGGACGACCAGGCCATACAGAATGACAATACATAACCCACTAGTCTACAAGCCTCTAAGAGTCATATAACAAATAACCAAGTCAGGACAGGGCCCCGCCATACTCGTAAATGTATATATATATATATATATATATATATATATATATATATAAACGTACCAACTCTGACTAACATCTCCGAAACAAGTGGAGAATTCTGACATTACCGTCGAGCTGAGATCCTAATAGAAATGAGCATCGTCCAACTATCTATACATGCGGGCATGAAACACAGTGCCCTAGAAAGTGACATCAGTATGTAAGAATGAACTGAATATATAAGGCATAAATAAATGTAATTAAATGCATCAATGTGCAAGGAAACTGAAAGCAACAACATGTAACTCATAAGTGTCGATGAGGATCGTATTGTACATAAATGGGATATAATCGCGTATATATAATGTCGTAGGCCTCTATGGGAAATATCCTCAATACTATATCTATACAAGTTGTGTAAATAATGCCATAGGCCTCTATAGGCAATATCATCAATATCATATCTATATAAGTTGCGTAAATAATGTCATAGGCCTCTATGGGCAATATCATCAATATCATATCTATATAAGCTCCATAAATAATGTCATAGGCCTATGTGGGCAATATCATCAATATCATATCTACATATGTGAGAACCATCTGAGGAATATGGATAACTCTGTAAGCCTATCGAGTGACGTAAGGTAGTTGAACATCTGACTATCCTTATGCGGATAACATATCATTTTACCTTTCTATATGAGTTAATATAAATCGACAACACTTACCATTTTCTTTAGCTTTCAGGAACCAACAGGCAACCATGTTACATCAAGATAAGAGTGACTTTATAGAGTATGGGAATTTCATCAAGATAAATGATCAAATAAGATTCATATGATTCTTTATACTAAAAATAGGTGTGCTTCTTATACCTCAATTTCATTAATTATAGAATTTGAATACGGAACCTTTATCCTTTTACACTTTCTTTATGATCATGCTGATAGAAAGAAGAGTAAGACTTACATACCTTATCCATGAAGTTATTTATGTTCCACGAGCCCTCGCACCTTCTACGGACGATTATCTATATCACACAAAGGGTTGGTATCAATATCAAATTCATACTCTATAAGAAAGTTCATTTAGACATTTCATCGAACAACTTATGAGCGTAACGTTAGAGGATCGTTTGAAGCTCACATTCTTCATCTCTTGACACACAAACTTTATTATTACTTCTACTCACTTCTACCACTCTATACATAACCTCATAACTTCATGAAGCACCTTCAAATCATATAAAACAGCCCACAATCACAAGGCACAACTTTAAGATTGTACAAACATTTGTTCTTTAGGAATTCTCAAACAACTTCACCCCAACAACTTATAGAATCTAAAGAAGATCATGTAGAAGATAAATCTTACCTCAGGGTGCAAGAACCATTCCAAAACAGAGGCTACTTCACGGCTAAGAAGTCTCCAAATATCACTACAATGAAGGAGAAGATGATTCTACGATATCCACGAGATTCCTTACGTCGATCTTGCATATTTCACCGTTGATTTTGGCTCCAAGGTTTTAGGACCCTTTGAAAGGGTAAGATATATATGTATGAGCCATATTTGTTTCTACGGTCCGTACAATATTTTCTAAGGGTCATACAATTTTGTACAATCCGTAACTTTCATCGTATTTCTTAGATTGATGAACAGTTTGTTGCATTGGAAAGTAGACTCTCTAAACTTGAATATAATCATATACTTAGCAATTGTAATATTCGCGTTCCTAAACCTTTTTGCACCAAGGTTTTCTAATTATTTTGAAACATAATTGTGTCAAATATTGATTCAAACCATTGCCCCTATAATCATATTTTTGTTAATAATAAGGTTTTACCCAATGGGTTACAAAAACTGATAAAGCCGACAAGGGGCTATAAAGTAATAAATAAAGATCAGCGGAAACGGCCTCCAGTGGCTGATGATGAAGCCTTGTCTGTCCGAGCTTTTTTTGCCCTTCGAAGGGTAGTCTAAATTCAGAGGTGAGTCGACATCAACAATGAATCAACATATAACCCTTTCTCTATAAAGGTCATAGGTGCGGTCTCGTCCATCTCTCTCCTCATCCCAGCATCAAGATCCTCTAAGCACTCATGAGTGAAGTCTAACTCCTAAGTCAAGCTAGCTATGATAATCTGATTATGCTCAATCTTTTCCAAATATTTAGCATCATGGTCATTAGCTTGCCTTTGGATACGACATGCCTTGATCTCGGCTTTCAAATCCTTATCTTAGCTACACTGATAGGGGTTGGGTCCCGGAGTGAGGGTGCCTTGAAAATATGCCCTAAACCAGTCGGTGTAATCCTCATCACAAACTTGATAGAATCTATCCTCAACTAGGCGCTCTGGACCTCATCTCACTCGAATAGCAATCCCTTTGATCTTATCTTCTTCGTAGTCGACCACATAGTCCCTCATGTTTCCTAATTAGGGTATCACTTGTATCCTACCAAACTATCTTAGGACCCTAATAGGTGCATATGGATGAATTTCCCGATTCCCATAAGTGGCAAGAAAGGACATTTTCTACCTCTAACCACAACATTCTCAGATATGAAGTCGGGGAACCTCTATTGTATGTTATCCTCTCGGAGTCTCGAAAAACTGAAAGCCCACCCCACTTTGATTTGGTTTCCAAAATTTAGACAATGGGCTTGGAGGTTATCCTTTCTACATCTCTGTCTAGGTACGAGGGACCCTCGTATTTGTTTAGGTGTTTGATAATCCACCATTGTAGTAGTAGGTTACACCATTGGAAGTACCTATGGAGGTTTCAGCATTAACCTAAATCTCGGTATATGTCGGCTAGGATGACGGGGACTAGGTCAAATTATGTAGTTTCTCCATTTGAGGTTATGCCACGAAAGATAGCATGGGTGACATAAATGATACGGTTATTTATGGCAAGGTGTCGGTATTTGGGGTAAACTATGATTTCTAGTAGGCATATGGCAAAGGATAGGGGTCGGGTGGCCTCCCAATCGGCGTAAGTCTGAAACTCGACTGAATGCTCTAAGTACCCTCTTTTAGACACAAAAAAGTTGTAAAGTTTCCTAAAGGCTATCGTTGGACCGAAGATCCAATTGGCGCTGACTAGGGACAATAGCTTCAGTATCTCGTTAGGAGTGAACCTATGTGGGATTAAGAAGTTATGGTCGGGTTTCTTTCACCTTCTCATGCAAGTCCCATTGTTGTCTATGTAGTCCCCGATCTCCTCTAAAGTTGGGGCCACCTCTAAATCCCCGAACCTAAACACCATTCTATCACAATCCAAATATCCAGCTGAGGACTTTCATCAATTCTTTATTCCCTTTCATGGTCATTAACGAGAGTAGGTATCCTCGACAGTTCGTAACCTCTTTGTGTTGTTGGGCATCTAGCCACAACCACTAAAACAGTAGCAACTCGGGTGCTTCTAAAACCATGTCGAACTTGAGGTTGGTATGCATCTACAAAATAGAGCACAGTTAAATTCCCCACCCTCCCAAGGACAATGGTTAATCACATAAGACACAATCATGTTTCCACATAGCAAGTAGTTGGATGTTGTGTCATCGGGTCATAGACCGTCAAGACACGGAGTAGTCGCCTAATGGATCCATATATGTCTAAAATATCCAAACTCATATAGGTAAGCATGTGCTAGTTCAGTAGATTCGGCTTCGCTCTATCCTAGGCAAACTAGAGTGGTTTTTCGGACGACTGGAGACTCGAGCGGACTACTCGAGGTGAATCGTTGCCGACTGTTGGACGATCGCAAACCAACTCCGTCTTCAACGTATTCAAAAGAAACGTTTTTGGTTTTTTACTGGAGGACGATTTCGAAACCACATAATCGTCTTTGTACACTGATGTGAGTGTGTGTGTGCCATTTGGCTGAATCATAAAATGCATGAATGACAGTTATATTTTGCGAAAAGTAAATGCATAAGCAATTTATAACAATTTAAACATGTTGTATTGGAACCCTTATGGTTAGAACCTAGGATTATCCTCAGCAAAGTCGCTATCTGTTATGGTTCACTTTTATGCAAAGGCATAAAAGCTATTAGGATGTTGTTGGAACTCTATTTGGATATTTATTTTTAGAGTCGTCACCTAATTTATAGAAAAATTAGGAAAATCATGTAAAAGGGTTTATTTAAAAATCTGTGAAAAATCCTTTTTAAATGAGAGTTCAAGGTAAGGGTTCTGGTGATTCCCCGGGAAAGGTGTTAGACACCCCGGAATTAAGGATCCGTAGAATACGGTTGACCTTCGGGTTCTATAGCATGTTTAATTGTTAAAATTGCTTTAAGAGTATTTATTTTCCACAAAATCATAACATGTCATCTCATTTTTCATTTCACGTTTGAAAAGGGGTTTTGAAAACCAAGGAGTTGAAATCCGCTTAAAAAGTTCGTATAGGGGTAATTTAGTCAATCCATTTTTCAAACTAATGCACGCTCAAAATTTAATTAGAGTAGAGTCCCACGATTTTAGTCCAATGGTTTGTCTAATATCAAATATTTTGAAAAAAGAGTATAGTTCAATTGAAATGACGTGCCAAGAATTTTTAATAGAAATAAAATACAAATCTTTTCCTTTAGTTATTTTCGAAGGTCAACTCATATCCCAAACCATTATCTCAAACTTAGGCTTTCAAAGATTTTTCTTTTATTTTTAGAAAATCAGTTTAGTTCGGCTTGGCCCAAAATAATCCTCAAGGTTTTTGCAAACTTGACCAGCTTTCCATTTTAAAGTCAGTTTTGGAAACTCATTTTTCAACCCAAGTCTTCAGCTTTCTATTCTCTTCAAAAACAGTCTGAATTTTCATTGTTCAGTCCAAGTTTTTGATGTCTAAAATCCCAATTTATTAAAATGAAAAACAAACCATTTCAAGCCAAAACAGTGCCATTTTAAGGTCAAATTCAGTCCAAACTAAGCCCTTAAAATCATTTCATCTTTTATTTATACAAAACGTACAAGTTTAATTTGGGCATATTTCAAAACATGTTTTTGGGACTCTATTCATTTTAAATGATGTATCATTTTACCTAATCCTAGGTCATAATCATATGGGTTCCAATAACTTTATCAAGTATTTATACAAGTATAATTACATAAAATATAATACAAAATAACAAAAAGGAGAAGAGTTAGGCTGGTGGGCCTACCGAGCCCACCAGTTAACTATTTTCACCCATAGTTCGGCCTTCATGCTCAGTTACTGCCCGGGAAGGCCCAACCGGTTTGGAGATGCAGAGGCCCAAGTGGCCTGACCCAATGCGTGTAGAAGAAGGAGAAGGGAAAAGAAAGGTACAAGTTAGAATGCACTCATACTTATCTAATTTAAATACATGTTATATAAAATAATTTAAACAAACAAAAGCAGTTCAATGATAATCACGACCCATTAAAACAGCAAGAGAAAATCCGCTAATTATACCAAGCAATGTAAACGAACAATAAGAATGGGCTGAGCCCAAACTAGGCAAATAGCAGAACCCTGTAATAAATTGACATGTGGGCCTGGACCAAATAATTGCTAACAGTAATCGAGATATAAAGCAAGAAAATCAAAGAAAAATGGGCCAATCCCAATATATGCACTAAACAATTAGTATAGCAACTTAACTCATAAGGTATTAGGCTTGAACCCAACAGAGATTGTCAGAAAATTTTGAATGATATACATAGGTTTATATTTGACTTATATACCCGATATACTATGTATACTTGGTATATAGTCGATATATCCTTGTGTATATCATACAAATACTCATCACATATTTGAGATAAGGAAGAAGCAATTGAGAAGCATAGGAACAACACAAGCAAACCCTTAATCCCCCCCCCTCCTACTTAGCATTTTGGGATAGGATGTCCCAACATGATTTACCAGTTGCTAATTGAAAGTTCAAATTAGTGTATACAACAAGACAATATCTAACATATACACACCAGATGATAGACACACTCATGACATCTCCAAATTTCAAATTGTACATTATATGAACCAGTTTTAACACATAAGAGTAGAGCATGGTCATAAAGAAACGTGTCTTATCCTTCAAAATCCACATAGTACACAGGAAAAACAACTCATTCAACCTCATGATCATATTCAAAGTGGATCAAAGCTAATCCTAGATAATTAATCATATGCTTTCTATAATCAAACCTTAAGACCACATCTAGTCACCTTGACAGCTTAACAGATTATTATGATTATATTCATTCAATTCATAATTCAACACACACATTTAGAGCATACAGTCCCATGAAAGTTTTCACATAACCTATAAGTCTTAGTCAAGTTAATAAAAAACCGGTTCATGCATAGCGTAGGATAAGGAGCAGACCATTAGATTAAAACTAAACACTTCTTGAGGTATTTCATAGGTATAGTGACAGTCCATGTATCATGTATCACAAGACTAAAAGGAAAGCGCAAAGCTAAAAGAAACATGTTTATGCATAACAAGGTTGGTTAAGTTCCAATTTTCACTTAAGGTTTTAACCACTAACCTAAAGAACAGACATAGTATTGAACATGGTACTACAGATTTTAGGTTCTTACCTAAACATATATCAAATTAGATGATTTGAAATTCAAACTGGCACTTTTAGCATGGACATACAAGCATATACAAACACTTATTTAACATGATACTGTGACTCAACCCTATATCAGTTTGAAGCTCTTAAAGACTTATCATTCATTCAAAACTAAATCTAGGTGCAAGTAGACATGGTCATGCATGATATTTGTAACTAACATAGGCAAGACAGTTTAAGAACAAGAGCATATAGATAAAACAAGGTTATATAAAGACATATAGAGGGTTGTTTTGTTCAAGATATGAGCAGGGGCTCTAAAACAGACACCTATACGTCCACACAAGTCAAAACATACTATCATTTAAGATTTAGACTGACAAATACATAACTGAGCCTAAACAGAATTCATAGATACAAAAACAAGCTTACAGGTGGAAGATCTAAACTAAAAGAGTCCTAAAGGTCATTTTGACTTGGACTGAGTTCAGGATATGGCAAATAAGGAGCATAAACTAACATATGCTGAACACAAATGTATTTGAACCACATTACATCAGGTATCAAATCCAAACCACCCCAGTATGCCCATGAATCAGCAAAACACAAGTCAAAACAGATTTATGTAGCATTTAAGGACATCATGAGTTCATAACCACCTTATTTCCAAATATATACACACATACCAGGTTAGGCTAGAGTAAGGTTACTACTATTTTAAGTTAAACTAATCTCAAATCCAAACAAATATACATCACAAGTTCAGACTAGCTAGTTACCTCAAGAAATTATATCAAAACTATCATTTCAAGCTAGATTTTAACTTATGTTAGTCTAAATAAATCCTAAATGAGCCTTCTAGATTCTAACAGTTCAACATTTAGATTTGATAAGTCATTTTTAACTATCCTAAGGCTGTGTTGCTCTTAAGTCCATTTTATAGTAAATTTACACTACATCAACCTAAAACAACCACTTAACTACAACAATAGGCAAGACAACAGTCATACTTCATTTTTAAGATCACTAAGCACACAACAAATCATTTTCACATCCCATAGTACTACTAAGTCCCCTAAAAAAATGATGATAATATTTGGCTTAAGCTACATATTTTTTTAGTTAAACAGTTGATACATCCTACAAAAAGTGTTTGAGTCCATTTTTAAACTTAAACTAGTTTAGGTTAAATAATAAGCATAGTACCAACTAGACTAGTTAAACATGAATTATTATAAGCTATTACATGCTTCAAACAGTCTTTAAATTAGGCAAACATGTTTAATCAAACACATAATACACTGTAAATCACACAAATTAACTGAAACTTAATGAAATGACCAGAAATTTAAGAGGAGAGGGAAATACCTCTTATGGTGGTAACCTTGGTCGAGGTATGGGGATTGTTCTCCACTCCACCACTCGATCACACAAGAAAAAGAAAAGTTTAAAACTGATGGACCGAATTCGAGACTTAGGATCCCACCAAAGGGCTTGGAATCCAATTCACTCAAACTTAATCCAGATTTTTGATCGAAAATCAAGCTCTTAAAAATATAAAAAAAAAACTCAGAAATTCAATCGCCGACCGTGATAGAACCCCCAAAACTCTATAAATTGGGATAGAATCAGTGTGGGACAACTGATTTGAGGAGAAAACTCCCTCCAAAAGGCTCTTGACCAATCACAACATAGGAATTCAAAAACAAATGAGACAAGAAATAAATAAATCGCAATAGATAAGCATGGCTGCGGCGTACTGGTGAGATAAGGGCAAGAGCATTAATTTCTCTTGCCCAAAATGGACGAGCAACTCTACTGGCCCTTGCCATTTTTGGACGAAAAGGGGGAAAAGGAATGGGGTGGTCTGCATTTGGTTTTTACGCTTAAAGATGGGTTGGGCTGGTTCTCGGTCCAATTAGGCCAGACCCGACTGCCTTTAAAAATAAAAGAGGGGAGGCCCAAATTCGATTTTAAATCGAATTAAATTCAATGGTCATATTTTTTAAACGTGGCCTTTTTTAAATTAAGAAATCTCCCAATCTTTTCAATTTTAACCAAATTAAATCAAAAGCTTCAAATTGAGACTAAATTTGACATAAATTGGAAATTGAGATATTTAAATCAAGCAAACTCTTTTAATAAAAATAATTTGAAATTGATATGTAACTTAATTATCCTATTTAATTATATATTTTCCCAATTTTGATGGAATAAAATATTGATCATTTTTAAATTGAGAGTTTAAGAAATTAGTTGCACAATTATCTTTACTTTAACTTTGAAAAATTGCAATTTGATGATCAAAATTTTGTAAAATGAAACATGATATACAATAAGTATATTGACTTATAGTTTTTCAAATGAAATGATAAAATATTTTTGAAATAATTTTTGTAAAATTATTTTCGTCTTGTAAAAAGCATATTTTACTCTGTCTATGACTCGAGAATCCTGAATAATTAAACAAAATTATTTGAGGATAAAAATTAGGTGTCAACAACTTCCCCTCGGAACACATTATCTCTAATCTTACACAAATTCACATCATCAAACTATTGGCCTTAATTTTCTTCAAAAGAGATGACCCCGTCTCAACAAAAGCCAAAATTCGACCCAGTTTTGAAATATCAAGTCTCACCATGCTTTTGACCAAGGAACTGCACATCTAATGCCAAAGGACACTCATACACAATCAACCGCACCAAACTACCCATATTCACTGCCTTTCGGCTCAACGTATCCGCTACCATATTAACCTTGCCCGAATGATAAAGAATGGTCATATCATCATTCTTGAGCAACTTCATCCATCTACGCTACATTTGATTCAAATCCCTCTAACAGAACACATGTTGAAGACTGCGATGATCAGTGAATACCTCACAATGAACCCCATACAAGTAATGCCTTTAAATCTTCAAGCCAAGAACTACCGCCGCCAAGCCAACTTTAAATCATGAGTGTGGTAGTTCTTCTCATGCACCTTCAACTACCTTGATGAATATATTTTAACTCTTCCCTCTTGCGTCAACACACAACCCAATTCAATCTGCGAAACCACAATACATGGTGAAATCCTTCCCTTCCACAGGTAAAGATAAAATCGGGGCTGAGATCAATAATAATTTGAGTTGTTGGAAGCTCTCCTCACATTCATCAGACCACTGAATGTACATCTTTCTGAGTCAACTTGGGCAAATGGGAAACATTAGATGAGAAACCCTTCACGAACCAATGATAATAACTCGCAAGACTTATGAAACTCTAAATCTTGATAGTCCTAACCCAATCTCTGACTGCCTTAATCATCTTAGGTTCTACCATAATACCCTCATTCGACACTACATGCCTAAGAGATGCCACCTAACTGAGTCAAAATTCACACTTAGAATATTTAGCATAAAGCTTATTCTCCTTCAACAATCTAAGAACAATCCTCAAATGCTTCTTATGATCTTCCTTACTCCGAGAATACACCAAGAAGTCATCGATGAAGAAAATGATGAAAGAATTCAAATAAGGCTTGAAAATCCAATTCATCAAATTCATAAATGTTACAGAGGCGTTGGTAAGCCCAAATAACATAACCAAGAATTCATAGTGGCCATAACAAGTCTTGAAGGTCGTCATCGGAATATCCTCCGATGTATACTTCAATTGATGGTACCCTGACCTCAAATCAATCTTGAATAATACTGACGCACCCTAAAGCTGATTGAATAAATCATCAATGCATGGTACTAGACACTTATTTCTGATGGTGACCTTGTTCAAATGTCGATAATCAATACACATCTGCATGGTACCGTATTTCTTCTTAAAAACATAACGGGAGAACCCCATAGAGACACATTGGGTCGAATGAATCATTTGCTTAACAAGTCTTGCGACTACTCTTTTAACTCTCTCAACTAAGATGGAGCCATCCGATACGGAGGAATAGAAATAAGACGAGTGCCCGCCTCTAAATTAATACAGAAATCAATGTCCTGGTCCACCGGCACACCAGGCAAAATCCATCGGAGAGACCTCTATAAACTTGCTCACTACTGGAACATACTCAAGAGGGGGAGTATCCACACTAGTATCTCGAATATGAGCGAAATACGCCAAACATCCCTCATCTACTAACTTTCTCTCTTGAAGAAATGATCTAATCCTCTTAGGTGCAGGGTTAGGAGTACCCTTCCACTCTAACCTCGGGATACCCGGCATAGCTAACGTGATTGTCTTAGCGTGACAGTATACAGACTGCATGATAAGGTGACGACAAATCCATACCAAAAATAATATCAAAGTCTACCATATCTAGAATAACCAAATCTACCCAAGTGTCAGACCTCATAAACGTAAGCACAAAAGATCGATAGACTTGATCCATTATCATAGAATCACCAACATGAGTAGAAACACGAATAGGTACATCAAGCATATCACATAACATATTCATACCCATAGAGAAATAAGTGGGCACATAGAAGAAAGTAGAACTTGTATCAAATAACACTAAGGTAGACCGATGACAAATTGAGATGATACATGTGATAACTGCATTAGAAGCCTCGGCTTATAGTCTACTCGAAAAAGCATACAACTAGGCACATCACCCTCGGATTGTGTACCCGGTGACCACTGCGGGCTTCTAGAGCTCCTTCTCTTACTGAGTACCAGCCCTACCATCCTGGTAACCACCTCTGCTCGACTGTGAGCCTCCCCTACTAGACTGTCCATCTCCCTTATCTGACTGCACTGGAGTCCTAGGTATCTGAGCTCAAGAACCCTGTTAAGCCCCACCATGTCTGTGTTTGGGACAATCTCTCTAAAAGTGATCTAGGCCACCGCACTCATAACAAGTCTTGCCCGACATAGGCTGCTGAAATGACATAGATGAACCAGAATGCCCTCCACGATATGAAAATTGGGAGTAAGAACTCCTAGAGGGCTGCCCTGCATTATAACCACTATGCCCAAAAGAGTGTAACACTCCGTAAATTTGAGTTAGGTATGAATGAATATTGACATGTCATATTTTAGTTAGGTGAATCCCTTCAAGATGAATTTGGGTGATAGATAGTCGTTTTGAAGTCAAACCCAAATAAGGGAGTTCGTAAAAGTTCTTAAATTCGTATAAGTTTGAAGGACTCTTACTATTTCCTATTTTCTGGATAGTTTCATTGGGAATATGAGAAAAATACAAACACGAACATTGTAGGTATTTGAAATACCTTTCCAACAGTATGTCGCCCAGGTCAAATGAATCTACGTACAAAATATTATGACTGTTTTACGGAGCAAGGATTGGCAGTCACATCGCAAAGGTGCCGCAGACAGAATGTTGCCCAGGCCAAACATTTGCCTTATGCGGCTCCACCGCATCGCAAGGGTGTCGTGGGTGGTCCCATCTGTGATGGGCCCGTGATGCTAATATGTTGTGGCCCATTATTTTTCTGGTTCCGAATTTTATAAGTTTCCTACTTCGTTATATTCATTCCCACTTCGTTTGGCCGACTTTTTGAAAGGAAACAACCCTAAAACTTTCCCAAAATATCCAAGGTAAGTTCTTGATCAATTTACATCATTACTACATCAATATCACATCAAATTGACCCTAGATAATCTCTCTAAACCTTAGATTCTTGAAAATCGAAGAAATAGAAGTTGAAAAAGACTTTGGGAAACTTCTTGAAGGTAAGTTCTTTGAACTTTACTGAGATTATTGAGAGGATAGGACTAGTGTAAGTTATTAGAAACAATAAGAATTCATGGGGGATTCAAGAGCACATTTTTGGACACGAAAAGCCCTAGCTTTTCGATAAGGGTAGAGACTCTTAGAATTTGGTTAAAATTCTAATATTTATCATCTAAATCAACTGTAGAGCGATTATTGAATCTCGGAAAATCTGTTTGGTAGAGTTGTAGCTAAAATTGAGGTATGTCTCTTTTTAAAACCCCTTTTGACTATAAAAGTGATTTGTAGGTCTCTTTTTTTAACATACTCTTTCAAACGTTTAAGGTGTGTTTGGTAAGGTTTGTGTGCGTGAGGAACAAGCCCACATTAAACCTTTATGTGTATTATATTATATATATGTGTACATGATTTTTCCTTGTGAAAGGATTATTGAAATTGAATTATAAAGCTTTAAAATTTGAACATGATTTACCCCTATAAGGGATGCTTTAAACTTATTTTCGAAGGTTGGGATATTTGAAGTGTTTTGCCCTACGAACGGGTCTCGCTGAAAATTGATTGATGAGTTGAATATGACTTCTAAATTGATTAATGGCTTGATATACCCCTACTAATGGGATGTTGAACCTAATCCATAATGAATAATTTTGCTATTATGATATGATTTGAGATTCGGCTTCCATGCCATGACTTGTGATTAGGCTAATATGCCATGATTTCTATTGTTTAGGTTTGGTTTAGGTACTCGGGAGGAAGGATAGTCACTATAGATTCTAGTGGGGTTAGCCTAACTATTCGGGAGGAAGGCTAGCTGTTACACCTTGTAAGATTAAGACGATAATTAAGAACGTCATTAAGAAAGCAAGATTCGGATATTGAATATAGGGAACGCTTACATATGTTAATACGGGAAATTAGTGTATAAGCGGATGTTATCCCGGAATAATTTTTCTTTAGTGCTATACACGTGACGACGAGAATTAATCCTAGAAGTTGAATTTATTCCAATGGAGTTATGGAATAGTTTTGTATTAAAAACATTATGGCATTGAGGATACGAGGCTTATGGAATTCTCGGGAATTAAAAGAAGTGGGTTTGAGTTTTACTAATTGAAGAACTTGGGGGCCAAAGTGTAAAAAAAGGAAAACAAATCAGATTTTTTTATATAACCTACACTTACCTCTTCATCTTCTTCCAAACTTAACCAAAAAAAAAAAAAAATACTCTCCTCTCATTCTCTCCTCTACACTAATCCGAAAATCACCCTCCACCCATAACCAAAATTAAGGTTGTTATCTTCTCTTCCTAGACTACATTTTTTACCAAAAATTAGAAGCAAAACCACACCAAAATCGGTGGCGAAAGCGATGCAAAAAAGCCACTTTGCTTGGACCGAAAACTTGCCAGAAAATTGGGATTTTTGGGATGAAATTTTGGAAGAAAAATGTGTAGGGATGATGGCTTAACATGGTAGAACACTTGCATGCCAATTGGAGTTGAAGAAGTGAACAAAAAGGAGGAGAAAAATTACAAAAAAGTGGGGAATTCTCGGACAAACGGTGGCAGAAAATTTGCGGACTGTTTTGACGAATGTGAGGTATAAAAATTCTTCTTTCTATGATATAATTGGAATGCATGTTGTTAGAATTAAGGTAATGAATTTGTGTTAAGGAAGAATTGAAATTTGAGCATTGCATGTGACCATTTTTGGCTAGTTGCCAATTTGGGACAGATTTTGGTGTTGTTGGATTCGTTGGTTATTGTGGTTATTATTATCACTAATTGCATGATGAAATTGAAAGGAAACATTGATATTTAGTTGGAATTAGTTATATGGAAGTATTGAAATACGAAATTGGATTTTAGGAGTTAAGATAAGAGTTATGGAATTATGACATGTTGTGGCCAAGAACTTGCATGAAATTGTTGGACATGTGGTGATGTATATGGACTGTTTTAGGGGCTATTTTTAAGGTGGATTAAGAGGCAAAATTTACATGAGAAGTGGGTGTGTAAATTCCCTTTATTGTTGTTTTGATTGTGCCCTTAATTGGTACTTGGTTATTGATGTTATTAGCCTCGTTTGGAAGTTGTGGAAACATGTATAAACGGGGGAAGTGCTGCCCGAATTTTTATAGAATAAGAAGTCGTTATTCGATATAAAGTATGCTAGTAACCATAGAATTGACGAACGTATTACCATTGTTATAGGTTGAAGTGCTAGACGAGACGAACTTTAATTAGTAAGTTGGTTAGTTCGACAATAAGGTATGTGAAACCCTTACTTCTTTCTTTTGGCATGCTTTAATGAAAGTACGGCGGACGTACTTAATTCTTATATAGTTTAATTCCTAAAGAGGATTGTTATGAGAAGTGCCTATGATTTTTCAGCAAAGAGTTTATTATGACATTATTGTAATGATTTTATTGAGAGTCAAATGATGATTTTTACTTGCATGGCACTCATGATATCTACTCGTGCTAAGTGTTACTACTTCACCTCACCGAGTCCGGGCCGGGTTACGATTCGTGCACCACCTTGCATTGTTCACCGAGACCCTCACTAGGGGGCGGGTTACGTAGGATGGATCCATAGATGAGAGATGATTTACCGAGTCCTAGCATGGGCGGGTTATGATATGATTCCACCGAGTCCCGCACTAGTGGGCGGGTTACGTTACGGTATATATATGTATATGGACGGGCATTCATGTTTTCTTGCCTTGACTCTTATTTTTATAAGGCACAACCGACTTTTATGGTTTATGGCACGTTGGATTTGAATCCCGATTTTTATACGATCTTCTTTTCGTTGGCTAATTATGATCTCTTTTACGGCTTCATGTTTTACATACTCGGTACATTATTTCGTGCCCCCCCCTTCCCTCGAGGGGCTGCGTTTCATGCCGCGGTACATGCTCTCGGTTTGGTGAACCTCGGGCCTAGGTTCCTACTCGGCGAGTTGGAAAGCTCCTTTGATCCGAGCTTTGTCATGTTGGTACCGAATATCTTTAGAGCTTGTTTGTATTTAGGGGCACGACGGGGCCTGTCCCGTCATATGTCGTTCTTCTTCTTATAGAGGTCTGTAGACGGTGGTGGGTTGTACGTATGTAAGGGTTATGACTCTGTTTGGGTCGGTCATGTTATTGTATTCTGTCTTTGGGGTGTTCCCATGTTTATACGTTACTATCGGTGGCGACTTTGTCGGCTTGCTTGTTATTTTATATTGGCTAATTGTGACTCCTCGGGAGACGGGTGCATTCGGGGGTAAAGGCGGCCTTGTCGGCTTGCCTACCTGGGCATATGTTGTTATTGCGACGTTATGCTTTGCCGGATTTCGGACTCATTAAGGGTTAGTTAGATTATGTGTGACAGGTTAGTATAATGACGTCATTAGGGCGGTTAGTCGCGGCCCGTCGGGTCGGGTCGTGACAAAAGTGGTATCAGAGCAGTTAGTCCTCGGAATGTTTACAGACCATGTCTAGTAGAGTCTTGTGTATGGGTATGTTGTGCACCATACTTATACGCGAGGAGGCTGCTATGGGATATTTAGGATTGGTTTCTATTCTTCTTACTCTAAGATCGTGCGATAGAGCTATGTTATTAGGTTATTCCCTCTTTGACGTATTAATGTGTTGCGGCTATGCCTCCGAAGAAAGCGACAATGCCGGAAGGGCAATACAAATTCGAGGTTATGAGAAACTATCTTACTAGTATACGGGAAGAAATAATGTAAGCTTGGGACATGGAATATTTGAGACTCTTAGAATATTAGATAATCGTTGAGACCTTAGATATACAAGGCCTTCTTGAGTAAAATATTTTATGTTTGATCTGGGTTATAGTACGTGGTATATGTGAAGTCTATTAGTTGTGATGACTCCTTGGTATGCTTATGTTAAAATGAATAGGAATATGAGATATGCCAAAAATTGGAATTGCTACTTACTTTGTTGTACATATAAGGTTTGTTGTCTCTGGAGCAAGTTGTCCGGATAAGTCCTTGAAATTAGTTCGGCGGGTAGTTGATAGTCGTTAACGGGTTGTCCTACTTGTGGATGGGGCTTAGGAGTAGATGGTCCTCTACATGTTGTAATATTACCCCGTTTAAGTTGATGTGTTCCAGGCTTTTCTTATGAGTTATTCTATCCATGTTATGTATAAATGTATTTTGTCTTGGTCATACTTCTTTCGGACATGGTGGTCATTAATGTTCTGTACGATATGTGGGATGAGTATAAATCACTTGTGTTAGGACCTATCTTCGCCAATTTTACTCGGTGGGACTACCTCTAAACAGATTAATTAGACTTGCTTAGATATCTTTTATGTTTGATTAAAATTTCCCCCGTAATTGTCTTTGCGTATCATAATGTAGAATGCAAAATGTTCTAATAACCCAAGCTTTGTGTTTTATCTCTTAAATAGGGAATAGACTCGTATGCCAAACATGTTGTCAATAGTTGCTTAAGGGAGTGGAAAATTGAGTATTTACATAATTCCGGGAATGACTTGTCTTGCTTTATGAATAAACGGTTTACTTATTTAGTTAACTATTAAACCTTGAATATATTATGCCAAGCATTATGTTATATATGTGAATATTGTGGCTATTTGTGACTACTCTATTAATGTCAAGCATATTCGGTTGATGAAAACAACTTTGTTAGAGTATTGTGTGACGATTATTTGTGTGTTAAGTGGTTGTCTTGTTAAGTTTAAGGGTTATTTGACCTTGTATTATCCGTTTAAATGACCTTGAAGTAATTGGTATACTAGTTTTAGTCCATTGTAACCCCTCTTGGATTGTTTAAGTCTGTGGTGTCCATAGTATGTTAGGTCAAACCATCATTAGCATATGTACTAATTTTGTATGCTTAATACATGAACATGAGGTTTGTTCCCCTGTTAACTTGAACAAATTATTTCGGTATGTTGCTATAGTGGCTTGAGAAGTATATTAAACCTCTTAGACACTATGTTCGATTAATCCATGACTCAACTACACAGGTTATGTTAATTAAACACCGAGTTGTTGAAGTTAAAAATTATGCTTACATAATGACTATGTTGGTTGTAAAGGTCACATTTGGTATGGAAATGATTGAAGGGCTTAATATTTTTATTTATTTATTTATCTATCTCTGCCTATAATAAGGGAACTAAGATTTAGCATAAGAATGTTGTTATAGTTATGATAGGATCACCTAATGACTTTGAAATGGATGTGTGTCTTGTTTAAGTGTCTTTGTCATGATCGAAGGATAGTTAGGAGCCTATTTGGTGTATGTTTTGCGTGTTAAAGGGTCATATCTATCATTGGCATGTCCCAATAGTCTTAGCTGGTCTAATACTCATCTGAACATAACTATTTAAAATAATCTTGTCCTTTCCTCATGTGCATAACTCTGCATCCAGTTTGGTTTGATTGTATATGTTCATGTGTTTGTATCTATGTGTTGATTATATCAAGCTGTTAAGTCCACCTATTCCCATATGCCTCTTTGCGGTGTATGTCTACCCCCTTCTCCTTTTATGTAAATTTGGTAGATAATATAAGATCATTTGAGTTTTGATAGGTATCTAAATCACATGTTGAAAAAAAAATGAATGAATATCTGAGTAGTTCCTCAATTATGTGCATTCCCTTGCTTACATCGATTTGGTTAAGTTATTAAGTGAGTAGCGATGAGGTTAGCATGGCATGGATAGGCAATCCACATATGTTTGGTATGTCTATATATACTTGTTTATGCCTACTCATGTCCGGATAATTGGTTTACCTGTTACCACTCGGGATTGAATATCTAATTTGGTATAGTTATAGATTCCTTTAAGTTTTGATTGACATTGTCCATTTTCCAAGATGTGAAAGGGGGGGGGGGGGGGGGGGTACCTTGTATTTTATGTTTCCCAATCCACTTCTTGATGGTACCTACAAGATTGTAGCTTTAGGTAATACCAAACTTAGAAACATGTAGAAGAGAGATTCTTGTTCTGTCCTTTAAGAGTTTGGGATTATGCTGGTCACCATCATCTTTATATAGGGAGAAGAAGGGGCATTGTTACCAAATTGAAAGTAGTAGTAGATGTCAACAAAAGAGTGTAAATGTTCCATGCTGATTTAGAATAATCTGTACAATTGAAATAGAACAAAACAGGTTAATTTTAGATTTGTCTAGTCGTGTATGGGCTACTTAGTTAATTTAAAGATATTAATGATATATAAAATGCCTAGATTTGATTTAATGGATTGGCAGGTTGGATTGAAGTTGGGTTTAGCATGTATGGGTTATTTTAAATTAACGTGATGACCAATATATTATTTTGGAAACTCGTTTGGCTATCTGTAAGTCGTTTGGTCATATTATCTACCTAAAACAAGCGTCACTAATTAAGAACAAGATTAGTTGTCCTATTTAACAAAACTTGTCTTATATCGTCTGATATGATAATTTAAAACTAGAAGAGAATGAGTTAAGTGGGTTGATATGGTTGAGGTTATATGATGTTATTTATGATGGGAATTGATAAAGGGTAGCCTATGTGATGATTGTGAATTATGAATATTACCTAAATTCCGAGCACCTTTCTTTACGATTTGGGGGTATGTTAGAAGTTATGACTAAGCATGCCTAATTAGTGTTAATATGATTTGGATATATCTATAAGTTTTGGATTAGTAAGTTCAATACGGTGTCGACTTGTAATAGATAAAGTCTTGCTAATCATTGTTAAAAATGAGACATTGAGTAACCTGATTTGATTAACTTAAGCTTCCAATTTATGCTCATTGTTTAAAATTATTCTTAATATGGGTATTAAGTATATGTTAGGCTCAAATAACACGATATGGATAACACTTGCTATTTGAATTATTAGAGATATAGTGATTAATATCTGGACAGGAAAACTTAGCTCATTATATGCCTATTATGTGTCCACTTGTTCTGATTTAGGCTTGATGTAGGTCTAATATAAACTTTAAGACTTGTTTAGCCTTAGTACCTGATCATAGGCATGGTAATGATGGATTGGACATTCATTTAGCATCTCTTGTGGTCCTAAATATATATGTGTGGTTGGGACGGTCTAAGGTAGTTTGTATGCATATGTCACTTATTTACACCTGCCTTGTGATCCCTTATTTATGGTTCAGACTAGGCAACTATTGTATATGCCATGTTGGTGTCTTGGGCATGTTCATATGTATATCATCGTGAGGGTATCTTGTGTGATTTTCCTTAGTACCCTGCATGATCAGACAACGCCTCTATTAGGTATATTTGGATTCTATTATATAGAACGCTTGCATCTTGATCCAAGTTGAGGATATTAGGCTTTTGGGAACTCGGAAAAAAATATATATATATTTTAGTCTTTGCTATTACACCATTTTGAAGTTATGTCTTCCCCGATCCTTATGTGCTTAGTTGAAGCTGCTGATTTTGAGTTAAAATATTCATTTAAGTACTTAACTATTTGGTTAAAATAGGACCAGGGAATCGAATATATAAAATGGGGATTAGTCATTGATTGTGAAGATGCTATCTGTTCTCAAGTTTAAGACTAAGGTATAGATTATGCTTAAAGTTCTTGTATATATGTACATAATGTGGTACTGCGGGAGTAATGACTCTACTTAGCCTTAGTTTTAGTATACTTCACTTTTAGAAAATTACGAATAAGCTAGGACGTAGGTTGTCTCCTTATTTATCGAGTCCTTTTGTTAGATAATGGCAAGAGTTGAGTTGTTTGTAAGTTGGATATTTGTTGGCGAAACGTGTATCATAGAGTCTAAGATGACCTAATATGCAAATTTATGTGTGCTTGTGAATCCTTGAATCAAGTTGTATAAGATGTGCCCAACAGTATGAACATTCGAGGACGAATGTTTCTAAGGGGGGAAGAATGTTACACCTTGTAAGATTAAGACGATAATTAAGAACGTCATTAAGAAAGCAAGATTCGGATATTGAATATAGGGAACGCTTACATATGTTAATACGGGAAATTAGTGTATAAGCGGATGTTATCCGGAATAATTTTTCTTTAGTGCTATACACGTGACGACGAAATTAATCCTAGAAGTTGAATTTATTCCAATGGAGTTATGGAATAGTTTTGTATTAAAAACATTATGGCATTGAGGATACGAGGCTTATGGAATTCTCGGGAATTAAAAGAAGTGGGTTTGAGTTTTACTAATTGAAGAACTTGGGGGCCAAAGTGTAAAAAAAGGAAAACAAATCAGATTTTTTTATATAACCTACACTTACCTCTTCATCTTCTTCCAAACTTAACCAAAAAAAAACTACTCTCTCTCATTCTCTCCTCTACACTAATCCGAAAATCACCCTCCACCCATAACCAAAATTAAGGTTGTTATCTTCTCTTCCTAGACTACATTTTTCACCAAAAATTAGAAGCAAAACCACACCAAAATCGGTGGCGAAAGCGATGCAAAACAGCCACTTTGCTTGGACCGAAAACTGCCAGAAAATTGGGATTTTGGGATGAAATTTTGGAAGAAAAACGTGTAGGGATGATGGCTTAACATGGTAGAACACTTGCATGCCAATTGGAGTTGAAGAAGTGAACAAAAAGGAGGAGAAAAATTACAAAAAAGTGGGGAATTCTCGGACAAACAGTGGCAGAAAATTTGCGGATTGTTTTGACGAATGTGAGGTATAAAAATTCTTCTTTCTATGATATAATTGGAATGCATGTTGTTAGAATTAAGGTAATGAATTTGTGTTAAGGAAGAATTGAAATTTGAGCATTGCATGTGACCATTTTTGGCTAGTTGCCAATTTGGGACAGATTTTGGTGTTGTTGGATTCGTTGGTTATTGTGGTTATTATTATCACTAATTGCATGATGAAATTGAAAGGAAACATTGATATTTAGTTGGAATTAGTTATATGGAAGTATTGAAATACGAAATTGGATTTTAGGAGTTAAGATAAGAGTTATGGAATTATGACATGTTGTGGCCAAGAACTTGCATGAAATTGTTGGACATGTGGTGATGTATATGGACTGTTTTAGGGGCTGTTTTTAAGGTGGATTAAGAGGCAAAATTTACATGAGAAGTGGGTGTGTAAATTCCCTTTATTGTTGTTTTGATTGTGCCCTTAATTGGTACTTGGTTATTGATGTTATTAGCCTCGTTTGGAAGTTGTGGAAACATGTATAAACGGGGGAAGTCTTGCCCGAATTTTTATAGAATAAGAAGTCGTTATTCGATATAAAGTATGCTAGTAACCATAGAATTGACGAACGTATTACCATTGTTATAGGTTGAAGTGCTAGACGAGACGAACTTTAATTAGTAAGTTGGTTAGTTCGACAATAAGGTATGTGAAACCCTTACTTCTTTCTTTTGGCATGCTTTAATGAAAGTACGGCGGACGTACTTAATTCTTATATAGTTTAATTCCTAAAGAGGATTGTTATGAGAAGTGCCTATGATTTTTCAAAGCAAAGAGTTTATTATGACATTATTGTAATGATTTTATTGAGAGTCAAATGATGATTTTTACTTGCATGGCACTCATGATATCTACTCGTGCTAAGTGTTACTACTTCACCTCACCGAGTCCGGGCCGGGTTACGATTCGTGCACCACCTTGCATTGTTCACCGAGACCCTCACTAGGGGGCCGGGTTACGTAGGATGGATCCATAGATGAGAGATGATTTACCGAGTCCTAGCATGGGCGGGTTATGATATGATTCCACCGAGTCCCGCACTAGTGGGCGGGTTACGTTACGGTATATATATGTATATGGACGAGGCATTCATGTTTTCTTGCCTTGACTCTTATTTTTATAAGGCACAACCGACTTTTATGGTTTATGGCACGGTTGGATTTGAATCCGATTTTTATACGATCTTCTGTTTCTGTTGGCTAATTATGATCTCTTTTACGACTTCATGTTTTACATACTCGGTACATTATTTCGTGCGACCCCCTTTCCTCGAGGGGCTGCGTTTCATGCCCGCGGTACATGCTCTCGGTTTGGTGAACCTCGGGCCTAGGTTCCTACTCGGCGAGGTTGGAAAGCTCCTTTGATCCGAGCTTTGTCATGTTGGTACCGAATATCTTTAGAGCTTCGTTTGTATTTAGGGGCACGACGGGGCCACATCCCGTCATATGTCGTTCTTCTTCTTATAGAGGTCGTAGACGGTGGTGGGTTGTACGTATGTAAGGGTTATGACTCTGTTTGGGTCGGTCATGTTATTGTATTCTGTGGCCGGGGTGTTCCCATGTTTATACGTTACTATCGGTGGCACTTTGTCGGCTTGCTTGTTATTTTATATTGGCTAATTGTGACTCCTCGGGAGACGGAGTGCATTCGGGGGTAAAGGCGGCCTTGTCGGCTTGCCTACCCCGGCATATGTTGTTATTGCGACGTTATCTTGCCGGATTTCAGACTCATTAAGGGTTAGTTAGATTATGTGTGACAGGTTAGTATAATGACGTCATTAGGGCGGTTAGTCGCGGCCCGTCGGGTCGGGTCGTGACAATAGCCATCGAAGGCCAATAGCCTCGGTGTCATTTATATATCCATTCGGGAGGAAAATTGGCCATCGAGGGTTCATAACCCTGATGTGGTTTTGCCTATCTATTTGGGAGGAAGGATAGCCATCGAGGGTGACAACCCTGATGTGGTGCCTCTATGCAGTTTTAGGAAACCGTAATTGTTATCCCTTGGTTACATTGATTTGGGCTTGTATTGGCATGTGTTGATCTCTTGGTTGCCTATGAGTGGTTTGTTCATGATCTTGAGTTCATGATTGAAAAGACTTAACGTGAAGAATGGTATAATAAATTGAAATTGATTTATTTCTATGTTATTGGCTTTTATTGATGATTTTACTAAGGTTGTAATCTTACTCCTTCTTTGGGATATAGAACTATTTTGAAAGAACTTAAGGTAACAAGAATGACTTAAGGATTCAAAGTGACTATATCCTCATTCATGAGATGTTATCCTTTATTTTGAATTGTTTCTCAATATTATTTTTAATTACACTTATTACTTATATATTTTTCTATTAACCATTGTCCCGGAGACACTCACAGAGTACCCAATACTCAGGCATACCATTGTTGTTTATGATGGTATGTTAGGTTGCGAAGAAGAGTAGGTTCGTGGTATGCGTACAGAGTAGGAGAACTTGTTGCTTTCCAGACTTATTAATGAGCTCACACCCTTGTTCGTGGATCACCCCATCTATATAGCTTTATTGTTTTAGTTTTCGGGCTACGTCCCGATTTGTTAGTCTATTTATGTTTCTTATAAGCTCCATAGATAGTTGTCAAAATTGTGGGTAGATGTTGAAAGTCTCATATGACTTGTTGGGTGTTGCTATGTTCATGACTCATTATCTATATTAAACTTTCGCTAATTTTATTTTATAAGTGTGACTATGATTTTAACTAGTCTTAAATGTCTCGTATTAAACAAATGTTAAAAGATTACTAAAAGAGATTAGATGTTTATTGACTTTATAAGGGGCTTCCGGTGTTGTTCATAGCATCGGATGTCTGGTGCGTCCAGGGTGGGTTTTGGGGTGTGATAAAGAGCCATTTGCTGAAGTCTGGAACGCTGACTAAATCAGGCACCTGGACTAAGGGTTAAAGTAGGGCCTGCCATACTATACTTATCTTCTGGAAGAAGAACTACTGAAGTTATCAAACCTGCGAGCCTTTTTCTCGAAACCACTCTTCTGAAACCCACCCCTCATTGACTCAACCATCTTGGCGTGATCCGCCACAGTATGGAATGATGCCCCAGAAGCTACCAACTACAGAGTAATCAATTGAAGGGGGACAGTCAATCCCCTCACAAAACATCTAACCATCTCCACCTCAGTAGGGAGTAATAGTGCCACATAATGAGACAGGGCATGAAATTGGGACTCATAATATGTAACAAACATACCTCCCTGGTCCAATCTAGAGAACTCATCCTTTTTGCTCTCTCTCAAACTGCGGGGAACATACTTCCCCAAGAAAACCTAGTAAAATTGGGTCCAAGTAAATGGAAGTGACCCAGCTGGGTGACACTTAATGTAAGACCTCCACCACTGTTTGGCATCCCCAATCATCTGAAGAGCAACATAATCGACCCATGCGACTCCACAATACCTAGAGTGTGAAGCCTCTCATGGAAACTCACAATAAACTCATACACATCCTCCTTGGGTGTACCATAGAAACATAGAGGCTTTATATTGGAAAACTGCTCAAATGTCTTCCGCTCCTCGTGGGTCATAACTAATACATGAACTGGCCGAGTACCAAACTCTAGTGCTGGAATCTCATCAATGTGGGGTGCCATAGCAACTGCACATTATGTCCCTAAAGTATGATACAGGTCTGGAGTTTGTCCTCCAACTCGGGTCTGTAACCCATCTGGAGTAGCTGAAAGAACACCCGTCTGGGTCAAACCCTCAATAAGGCTTGGGGGAAAAAGATCATGAAGCACTGGCGTGGCAATAATCTCTGGCTGAGCTTGGGTTAGTTCCATCTCCTTCTCAAACTGATCATTATGATGCTCAATCTCTGGCTCGGGGGACAAATATTTAGTATTGGCCTGGCCATCCCCCTGTGCTCCACCCCTAGTCAGTGCCATTCCACAGGGTTTACCCCTACCACGACCTCTACCTTTACCTCTACCGCGCTGCACAATAGTAGGCGACAGTGCCTCATCTCTAGCTGAGTTTGCACGAGCGCTCACCATCTATGAGAGAATAGGAAAATCAAGGTTAGATACCAATTTGATGAACTAGCACGAAAGGAATGGAATAAGTGAAGAATACAAAATTTCTCATAGCCTCTAGAAGATAAGTTCAGACATCTTCATATCGATCCGCAAGATCTACTAGACATTGCTTTTGTACTCGTAAGACCAGTGAATTTAGAGCTCTGATATCAATTTGTCACGACCCTTTTCAAGCATCATGGTTGCACCTACACTATCCCCTAGTAGGCGAATCACTTCCAAATCTAATAAAAAGATCTAAGACTTAAAAGCGGAAAAGAGAGAAATAAAACTAAATTGTCGTGCCATAGATAGTAAGTCATAAAAATACTGAAATCATCTAATTAATACAATTCTCATAACCTGTTCTAAACAGTACAAAAATGTCTACATAATAAGAAATACAAGTCTGAATAATGTTGTCTTAAAAATAAAGCAAGAACAGGAATAAATAAAAGGAGGGTCCAGGGTTGCTGAAGAACGACAAGGCTCACCCTGAATCTTCAAGTCAGTAGCCTCGGACGTCATCCACGAGGTCCGAAACTGGTAGACGGCGTTGTATCTGCATCTAAATAAGAATGCAACAAGTGTAGTATGGGTACACAACATGCCCTTGTAAGCATCATATGCCAACAATGACTAGACAACATGTAACACATATAAAGATTGAGTCTACCTAACACATAACCCTCAATCAGCTCAATCATATTCCAACACATAAACCATTTCAAAATAGGGATAATTAGATAGGCATAGAACACGTAAGTTATGTAAATGATGATATGTGAGATGTATGAATGCAAGGTACCTTTCATCAACCTAGTATACACATGGTACTTAAGGTCGCCACATAGCTATGACCCATGGGGGACTCCACGAGTCCATATACCACTCACAACCAACTGACATGATCCATCAGACTGGTAGATGATCAAATCATGGACTCATTTGTTGAGTTATTTCATATCATATCATCTCAGTATCAGTATCGGTATCATCTCATATCGAACTCATTTACCTTTATTTCCCAACCTCATCGGACCAAACAACATTCCATAACAGATCCATCTCAATATCAATGATAATATGAATGTATGAATGCAAATGGTAAATAAGACAAGTAATCATGGTAACATGAGATACAAGTTATGTTTTTAAGAGATGAATAACATAAGCCTCAATGGCATCGATATCACAACCATTCCCAATAATCAGTCTTTTCGGGCTAAGAGACATAGAGTGATGAGATAAATCAATACACACACTAAATAAGAGTTCAGATACGACTATCATAGCCTACATAACAGCTGACGGAACCAACCTAAGTGTGATCATCCCCAACAAAATACACCATACCCATCCAAGTGCTCATCACAGTCACTAAGTTGGAAACCCCATCACGCTTAATAGCCCTCAATAATTATAAGCATTACATGTATCTATTATAGTCTAAAATAATAAATTGTAGCCTACCTCACGCAGCAGTGCCACAACTCAATCCCACGCTAAGGCCTTGCCTTTTCATAGCGCTTATGAGTGATCGTAGTCTAATATCATAGATTATATGTTAACACATAATTCTAATTCACAACCATAAAGGATAAGTTAATCAAAGAATTCGGAAACCCGACCCTAAAAGTGCCCCCAGGCCCACAAGGACAAAATTAAAACTTTAATTATGAAATATAATGCTCAATATCTAAATAGTTATATCCTTAAATTTAATAGAAAACTAATCACATTTAGGCCTTTTTTCCCTAATTACAAAAAAATCCCAAATTGGAAGAACACTAATTTTCACTTAGAAATTATGGAATTGAAATGAAAATTCAAGCATAGAATTAGTTTTTTCAATCATTAACAATTCTAAAAGTGAAGAATCGACAAAAAAGCCTAGTTCTTGTCATTAAGTTCATAAAATAAGCTATCTTAAGATTTTGGGGTAAACCCAATGTTTCCATCATTAAAACATCCACAATCTACAATTTAATTAAAGGTAACATGGGTAATTAATGAAAACCATGTGAAAATCTTAAACCCAAAATGAAATAGTTGAAACCATCTTGAATTTCCCCAAAACCGAGTCTTGACTTGAAGGATGTGAGAAATGAAAACTAAGTTCGGACTTGGATATTTTAATAATTATGAAAACAACGATTCCACTTCTCGGACTTTTTCACGCATAAGCGGTCTCACTTCTACGGAGAATTGACCGCAGAAGCGATCCCAACATATCTGCCACATTTGCACATGAGCGAGAGGAAACCACATAAGCGGCCCCCACTTGCGCTAAGGGTTCCGCCGAACCGTGAAGCGACTTTTCTTTCCTCCCAAGGTTCTCGCATCCGCGACCAGCTTTTGTAAAAGCGATTCCGTAAGGGCGGCATAATCCGTTGGGCGATTACACCACCAACAATAGTAACATAGAATATCAAGTTCTCTATTTAACACCCGAAACTCATTCGAGACCTCCCGAATACAAACTAAATATGCTAAATAAGTGTAAACAACGCTACAAACTTGCTCGCGCACTCGTAATACTCATATGACAATGCTAAGACTCGTTTTTCTAAAAATCACTCTCAAATTACCTAAATTTCACAATTAGCAAACAAGGGCCCAAAACACATCTGAACACCTCAGGAAGCGAAAAAAACTGGACTAAGACATAAATGACATTTCAGACCTCCCGAAAGCAACGAAACTCGAAAACGAATCTGTTTACCCAAAAGTCAACTTTGAGTCAACTCATTCCAATTCAAAACTTCTAACTTAGATTTTTCTTCCCGAAACCTATCTAACTTACCTCGGGAACCGTTTCACATATCCCCACGAGTCACAAACACCGAAAGGAGTCTATGGGAAGGGTAATTTGGTCAAATATAGTGTTAAGCTAAAAACAACGGAACGGATCGTTACACTCATTCATTTCATCAATTAACACGATATGATCAGCAAATAACATACACCACTAAACCTCATCTTGTATTTTATTATTTATGATAACAAGTAGGGCTTAATAAATCGATCCTCATTATAAACCCACGGTAATGGGAAGATTCTTGTTTCTCCTAGCTAGTACGTATCATTCTTATGCTAGTGACAACTCCTTGATATATGTACTTTATAGAATTTTTATATTTAATATGATCTATTTTTTGCTTTTCAACACATACCAAAGGAAAAATAAAATGCATACTTACAGTATTTTAACTTTTTTAGATATGCATATATAGTTTGAGCAGATGCATGTTTGTAGATATGCCCTTATCTATGTGTAAAATGGGCATCCCTATGAACTAAGCTCCCGCTATGCGCAGGGTTCGGGGAAGGGCCGGACCACAAGAGTCTATTGTACGCAGCCTTACCTCACATTTCTGCAAGCGGTTGTTTCCACGGCTTGAACAAATGATCTCCTGATCACATGGCAGCAACTTTATCTGGTCACATCCCTTAACTATGTGTACCTTTTACTTTTAATATGTCTTTTAGGGAAGCCATTGGCTACCACATAATTGAAAAATTACTTAAATTATGACAAGCCATATGTGTTCCTCTTTTTGGGAATCCATAATCGAGACATATATCTTTTTCCATAACCAATAAACCAAAGCCAGGTTCAAGATACCCTTTCTATATAAAAAATGATAGAGAATATATTAATATTCTTCATATATTCTGTAATTAGGATTTTGATGTAATTATGAAAACTAGATATCCTCATACAATTAGAATTTGTACTTGTAAACAACTATATATATTGTATCAATGAGAAGCTTCCAATCAAGGGGGAATTTTATAATTCTACATGGTATCAAGAGTCAAACTTTAAACACAATTCTTACCACTCTTGTTCGCCCCCCCCCTTGCCTCAAGCGGCGGCAACCCTTCCCCCTAACCCTAATTTTTCCCCTCTCTTGAACCACAAGAAACTGCCCTCTTATGGCTACTCACGAATCTCATGAGGGTTTATCCTCCAACCCCGACATCACACATCCTTATCCTCCATCCTCCTCTCCTAACTCCTTTCATCCGGCCTTCGCCGTAGAAAATATCAAGAACTTTATCCCTTTGGTTCTTGATCAAGAGGATGGACAATACTCATCATGGGTTGAATTATTTCACATACATGCTTATGTATATAACATCCTTAATCACATCGACGCCACCACACCTTGTCCACCCGACATCGATAACCCGATGTGGAAGAGGATAGATGCAATTGTTAAACAATGGATTTATGGTACAATCTCTAAGGATTTACTTCATACTATTATGAAAACAGGTGCTACGGGTCACGAATTATGGACACGGCTAGAGGAAATCTTTCAAGACAACAAACATACACGCGCCGTCTATTTGGAGGAACAATTTAATAATACACGTCTTGAATACTTTGCCAACATGTCAAACTATTGTAAACAACTAAAATTGGTTGCCGATCAATTGTCTAATGTTGGCACTCCAATTTCAGAAATAAATATGATTTTATATCAATGGTTTGCCAAATGGTGAGTACGATACACTTGCGACGATGATCCAACAAGCAGATCCCCTCCTTATCTTCAACAAAGCCCGGTCACAATTATTGTTAGAAGAGACTAGACGTGCCAAACAGGACGAACACAATCAACAAGCATTGGCGGTTGATGTACCGCCAACCGCCACCACACCCGTCGGTCCACAACACAACACGGACCACCATCCTCAACGTGGCGGATGAGGAGGCAGAAGAGGTCGTGACTGCGGGAATTAAGGCAGCGGCTGAGGGAAGGGCCGTGGTGGTAACTCCAGGTCCAGTGGACAGTCACGATGGCCCAACACCCCTCTCAGTGGGCTGGCCCAACACTATGGAACATGACCATAGCCCACATCCCCGGGACTTGGGCCTCACCACATTGTTCGTATCCGATAACCCAGGTCCAATTCACTGGGCAATGCCAACAATTGGGACTCCTAGGCCCACCTCCAGCCCCCTGCTACACAGACCAACAACATCAGGCCTACCTATCTCCAACCCAACAGCCATACAGTCTTATGACCCTTACAGAAATAAGTTAGGTCTACAATACTATGAATCTCCAGCAGCCCAACGATGCATGGTACATAGATACGGGGGCCACATCCCATCTCACTCATAACTCTGGTAATCTCCCTCAACTGTTTAATTTGCACAATCCTCAATGTATTTTTGTCATAAATGGAAATCGCATTCTAATTTAAGGTTATGTCACCACACAAACACCTTGGACACGACATTGTCCGTCACGAGAATAGTGGTAGGGGGTGAGGTAGTGGGCTCGGAGATGGGACCGATGCGGCTGATTCATCAACTTGACATGAAAAATGCATTCTTACCTGAGAATTTGAAAGAAAACATATATATGCATCAACCGCCTGGCTTTGTACATCCAGATGCTCCTTAGTATGTTTGTCGTCTTCGAAAGTTACTCTATGACTTGAATCAATCCCCTAGAGCTTGGTAAGAGCGCTTTGCCACTTATATCATGTAGACCGGGTTCGTGTGCAGTAAAAGTGATAATTCACTTTTTATTTTTCATCAAGTGACCAGATCCAAAAATGCAATGTTCTTGTACCAGCGTAAGTATGTCGAAGAAATTATTTATAGGGTTAAAATGGCAAACTGCAAGATCATTCCCACTCTAGTCAACTCGAAGTCGAAACTCAGTGCCGATGACGGGGATCTTGTGCTCGATCCTTCTCTTTATAGGAGTCTTGCTGGTGCACTTCAGTATCTTACCTTTACTAGGCCCGATATTGCATATACCGTTCAACATGTGTGTTTGTTCATGCATGCTCCAAGGAAGACTCACTTTACTGCTCTTAAACGTATCATTCGGTACGTTAAGGGTACTTTTGACTATGGATTACATCTTTATCCATATGCACCAACTAGGATGATATCGTATACGGATGCTGATTGGGGAAGCTGACCGGACACACGTCAATCTACTTTCGATTACTGTGTATTTTTGGGTGATAATCGCATCTCGTGATCGGCCAAACGGCAAGCCACGCTATCCCGTTCGAATGCAGAAGCAGAATATAGAGGCGTTGCGAACGTTATTACCGAGATATGCTGGCTCAAAAACCTTCTTCTAGAGTTTCAATGTCCCTTACGTAAGGCATCTCTTGTCTACTGTGATAACATATTTGTTGTTTACTTGTCTCATAACCCGGTCCAGCATCAGCGAACAAAACATATTGAGATGGATATTCATTTTGTTCGTGAGAAGGTTGCCATGAGTTATGTTAGGGTGTTACATGTTCCTTCTTCATATCAGGACGCAAATATATTTACTAAGGGACTTCCTCGGCAGCTGTTCCTTGACTTCAGATCCTGTCTCAGCGCCCGACCTCCTCCCGCTCCGACTGAGGGGGTGTGATAGAGAATATATTAATATTCTCCATATATTCTGTAATTAGGATTTTTGATGTAATTATGAAAACTAGATATCCTCATACAATTAAGATTCGTACTTGTAAATAATTATATATATTGTATCAATGAGAAGCCTCAATCAAGGTAGAATTTCATAATTCTACAAAAAAATGCTAGGAGAAATTCTCCGAGACTTCATTATGACGTCCTGTGATAGTTCATGTAACTGTATCCATAACCTGCTTTGATGTTTATCATCTTTAATTTCCCCTCTTTTTCAATTACGTATCTTATGTTGACATTCTATCTTGTACTCTGATAGCTAGCAATCTTAAAAATCAATCTCTAGAAGAAGAAAAAAGAATAATAAATAAAAACCTCTAAGATAGTAGGAGGATAATCGGCTAACCTTATAAGTTGCTCAAACTATCTTATAAGCATTTTTTGGCTTATTACGCTTGGTAAGCACTAAAAATACTTATAAGTCAAATTTTGTCAAAAACCATAAGTTGGTCATCCCTGCTTATTGTTTGACAATTGTAAGTGTGAGATACAATAATTACAGGAAACGGGAAGTAAGTAAATATTACAATTACTAGAAAGGATAAACTAAAGATTACATTAAAACTGGAAATCAAGAATGAAGCAAACTCCTTGTATGATTTGCTGAGTTGAGTGATGACACTCTGTCTTTAAGACAAAATTGCCTTGTATATCTCCTTTTACGTTGTCGGGCAATAGTCTTCCAAGATACAACAACAACTTAACAATTGAGCAAAGGAAACTCAAGTGTTACTCTTGAAGAACTTTGAGTGTAGTAGACTTGCTAGAGAGGAAGAAGAAGATGTTAGAAAATTCTGTTGATATTTCTAAGTGTAGTGTAGTCTTCAACAATTGAGCCAAAGGCCTCAATTTATAATGTAGTGAGATGTCCCTTCAGAGAGGAAGAAGAAGATGTTAGAAAATTCTGTTGATATTTCTAAGTGTAGTGTAGTCTTCAACAATTGAGTCAAAGGCCTCAATTTATAGTGTAGTGAGATGTCCCTTCAACTAGCCAACTAATGGCCTTCAATAGCCGTGTAATGATACTTATTAAGAGGGGTTATATTCAGCCAAATAATTGTTGAACTCATGTGCCATGTAATGGAGATTGAATGCTCCAAAACCAGCCCAAAGGTCAGAACTTTCCAACTTCCCGTCGCGGCATTCTGCCTCCGAAGCGCCGCGGCTCTGTGAATTAGCGCCGCGGCTCTAGTGACTGGTCAACCAATTAGCGCCGCGGCTCCGACGGTGTGGACCCGCGGCCCTTCACGGCTCCGTAGTGATTTTCGACACATTTCATCTTACACTTCTTCCTTCGTTTACCAACGTGGAATACTCTGTCATTTGGCCAATTATCGTCCATCATTCTATGTCTCAAACGTATTACATACGTACCAATATCTCTTTCACTAATAAAATTTGCGATACTCGGCACTACGAGTGCACGTGTGTGGAAACGACGTTTCCGACGTACGGGGCCCCAATTGTATAAGTCATAAATAATGGGATATACTTAATTCCACATTAGTAAATTTCCAACAGTAAGCACCGAACGAAACTTTTATAATTTTATTTCTTGTATCTTTTATAACCTTTAAAATACTCTTTCTAAAATATACGAGTAGTAACTTTTATTTATTTTTCTATTCGTTATTCATTTTTTTTTCTAATGTAAAAATGCTTTTTTATATTTTTGAAAATAATTTCAAGAACATTTCAGTTATTTTAACATATAATGTGTATTATCACCTTTTCAAAATATACTACTTGCTTATTATCGATTTCAAATTTCAAATAAGTAAATACTTATTTTTGAATACAGCATTAACACCTAAAAGTGATCTTCAATATTTGATGTTGTTAGTTAAGTTTAATCAGCTAACTCAAATGGGCCCGGATCAAAATATTTGGAATTTGTTACTAGTGAAAATCGTTTTCATTTCATTTTACAAGCATATGCTCATTTCTATAGGAAAAGTCGACTACTTGTGAAGATGTCAGAGAAACTCCTGTCATTAAAGGACAACCTAGAGGTGGCCAGTGGGCCGGGTTCGGGTCTGGTGGGTCGGGTCTGGCGGGGTCGGAGCGGGGCGGGACGGGCTAAAGGGTCGGGGTCGGGTCTGGCGGGGTCGGGTCTGGGGGACTTGCTCTAGTCCCGTCCCGATCCCGATCCCGATCCCGATCCCGTCGGAATCGGGGCGGGCGGGGTCGGATCGGGGCGGGTTCCTGCGGTTTTTTTTTTTTTTAAAAAAAATAACATATGTATAAAAAAAACTCAATAAACAAGACAAGATAGTGTAATAAAAACATCCCAAGGCTGTTTTTGTGCCTCTTATATTATTTAATAGACATATGATTTTTTTGTAATACAAATACAATTGTCGAAATTGCAACTTTGTGGTGTTGTCCAAAAGTTGCAAATTACATAATAAAATTGCAATTAAAAAATTACATTCTCAAAAAAATCTGTTCTAATTACTTGATAATTTCTTGTGGTTCTTCGGTTGGAATTGGTATTTGTTGGTCAAATTGATCCACGTCGCTTCCACCACCTTCGGATAAGATTTCGTTGTAGTTTTCGTCTTCTTCTTCGTTGATCTCCGGTTGACCGCACCTTCTCCGCTCCATTCGTATCCAATCTCTGAATAATACTGTAATTTCCAAGCTGTCTCCGGCTAATGAGTGTTTATGGTCTCCTATTTGATATTTGCCGGCAGAAAAAGCGCTTTCAGACGCAGTTGATGACGCTTGAATGTTCAAAACATCTCGGGCCATCAATGAAAGTGTCGGAAAGGTATTCTCATTCCCCCTCCAGTATTTCAGCAAGTCTTTATGCCCATCTTCATTGATAACTTCTTGGTACGGTACAGAACCCTGCAAAACAAAAATATCCAACTCGCTAATTTAGTTAGTAGTAGAGGTACGGCCGCACATTCTATTTCTGAGGCTTTCAATACTAGTCGCAGAAACAACATGTCTTTTGTGAGGTTGTGTTGAAGATGAAGAAGATGGTATGGAAGCCGGTAAGTTACTAGCATTTTCTTGCTGATAAAACCTACATATTTTTTTGCATTGGTGTTCTACGCTAGACAACACTTCTTTAGTTTGTTCAATAGGTGGTGGGTGATTTAGATTTTTGGGACTTGGAGGTGGTAGTACTTCTATACAATCGTAAATAGTTTCAATTAGTGATTTAGTACCGTCTATTTTAATAGTCGGATTTAATACAAGAACCAATAATATAAATAGTGGGAATAGGAATAAAATATTTTTTTATTTTGATAAACATTTTTTAATAGCGCCATATAAGCTGGTTTTTCCATATATTCACTAAGTAATAAAAATATTAGAGTTATATAAAACAACCAGTTGAAATAGTAGGATAATATATACCGGAAAATTCTTTTGTTGCTTGAAAAAATTTCTCTAAAAATACAATAAGTTCGGAAATTTTTACCCAATCACTATCTACAATCATATCAACTGGATTTTGATTATGAGAGTTAAAAAATAAAGTTATAGGTTTTCTATAGTCATAAGCAACAAGTAGTTGCTCGTATAAAGAATTTCACCTAATGGATACTTCTTGTGGAATTTTTCTATAAGATAGTCCACAATCGTGACAAGTTTTTTTATATTCTTTTCTTCGTTGTACTTTATTACTTTTAAAAATAAAGTTTATAGCAAATTGTATTTTACTAAGAATGTCTTCAAAAAGTGATAGGCCATCCTTTACAATTAAGTTATATATATGGCACGCACATTTTATATGAAAATGATCTGGAAAAGATGGAGTTAAACTATTTTTTAAAATTGTAATTGCGTAATTGTTAGAAGAAGCGTTATCTAATGTAATAGTCATAATTTTATCAGTTATTCCGTAATAATGACACACTTGATAAATATTATCTGCAATAAAAGTACCAGTGTGCCTATCATCTATATAACTATACGCTAAGATACGTTTTTGCATAGACCATTTATAATCTATCCAATGACAAGTTACAGTTAAATAATCATGGTCGTTAGTACTACGACCTATATCAGACGTGATAGATACGTTGCCATTAAAATGATATAATGAATAACGTAAATATTGTTGATATTCATGCGCGAATTTAAATACATCTCTCTTAACAGTTGATCTAGGAAAACCGTTAAAAACAGGATTATATATATCTCTAATGTAATGAATAAAACCGGGAGATGAAGGAAATGAAAAAGGCAAACCCTCCACAACAACTAATTTTGATATTGCTTCCCTATCTCTATGTTTATTGTATTTAGGGCCTACAATTCCCCTCGTCATAGGGTTAATTTGACCCTGTACTTGGTACGGGACAGTATCAGTATGTGAACCTTGTCCCGATGGAGCGAGCGTTTGCGCACCAGGTTTTGAAGCCTGGTATTGGGCATACCTAGCTGGATGAGCACTTACTACGTGTCTAATTAAACCCCCCGTCCCACCGTGACCTTTTCCAGTTTTAAATTTTAAAACATTTTTACAAATTTTACATATAGCTACTTGATTCTCTACGTCCCTATCAAAAAATGTCCATGCATCTTATTTTAATGGTCGTTTTGCTGGACCTCATCTCATACTAGGGTGAATAGGAGGTATTTCAGTTGAAGGTGCACTAGTGGGTGTGTTGTCATCAACATTAGTGGGTGTATCATCTAGATCATCATCTAAATTAAAGTCTTCTTGAGTTCCAGAAAATAGCTCCTCGTCTAAATCTAATGGTTTTGTAGGAAAATGTTGAGTATCAACAAAATCATCTTGTGTAGGAATAAGATGACTAGAAGAAGTACCCTTGCCCTGTTTCCCCTACTAGAAGAAGCACCCTTACCCTTAAACATACCTCTTAATCCTTCCATTTTAATTATGATAATAAATAATTAAAGATAATAAAATTAAGTGCGCTAAATAAAATAAACAGATAATAATAATTTAATGAAGGAACGAATGTACCAAACGCCGACGTAACATCGACGTGTAATCGAGAGGTTGGAAATTGAAACTTTGCTCGATGGAAGATCCTCAAGCTAGTTGCCAACTTCACTCCCAATTCCCAAATGAATAAATAAAATTGAATATTTAGTAAACAATGTAGACTTATAGAGAGATATATTGAGAGATTAGAGAGATTGTAGGAAGATTTGTGAGAAAGATGAAGAGAAAATGAGTTATTTATAGTTGGAAAATTGGGTTAAAGTGTAAATATAATAACTTATGGGTTAAAAATAAATATTAAGGGGTAGGGGGGAGGCCAAAAATGGCCGTTGCTTAACGGCCAAAATCAAAATGGTCGTTGGTGCAACGGTTATATTTGCAAAGGCGCGCTCTCGGGCGGGATCGGGGACGGGCTCGGGACGGGCTCGGGGCGGGCGGGCCTGGGGCGGGCTCGAGTCTGGCGGGACGAGACATTGTCCCGTCCCGAATTCGAGTCCCGCCACCGTTTTTTTTTTTTTTTTTTTTTTTCGGGACCGGGGCGGGGTCGGGCCGTCCCGACCCACGGGCCAGCCCTAGGACAACCCAATGGTTAAGAGATCACTTATTAAATTTTTAAAAGCTTAAGTAATTAAAGCCATTTTCCTTAATTTTTACTCGATTGTTTTTTCATTTTTTTTGTTCGTTTTTTGAAAAGGCTAATTACCAACGTTCTTCTGTTAGATCAATTTCATCGACTATAGACTCTTGGTTATTTATCATATGTTTTTATATTATGCTTACTCTGACTATACCAATTTCAAGTAAAAAGAGTTTAAACCTTATCTAATGATACTGAACTTCTTGTTTACATAATTAAGTTACTTATAACCCAATTGTAACGTAAGTACTAGTTGTTTACGTTGCCTCAAAGAATTTATGTAATTTTGTGTGTAATTCAACTCTACAAGAAATTTTGTGTGTAATTCAACTTATTGATAAAAAAAGAAATTTTGTATTTAATTCAACTCTACAAGCTAGCCAATAATTTGCACAACAAGATATTTCAGGGACACCTTTAAATTTTGTCCCACTTTTAACATTTGATCTGAGTTGGCTGTTTTAAATTAATTAAAAGATTCTGGATTAGAATACTCTTAAGCTGAGCGACGATGTAAAGAGACAACACCGATAAGCGAAACTAAGACCAATCATATGTGGCTTGCAACTCATGACAGACAAATATGATATCATGTTATATTTAACTTTTAGTTAAATTACTGATAAATCATATATATAGATATGATCAAAGCCCTTATGTGTCTTAAACTTATATCGAATGCGATTAATATAAATTTTGTAATATTTATTTTATAATCATTAATTAAAAGGAGAGATTTTTTTAATTTTTGTTATAGCTATTCCAGCTACGGAAGCAGCCATTGGACTAGCTATTATTTCATCAATTTACCGTAACGGAAAATTACTCGTATCAACCAATCAAATTTTTTGAATAATTAATATTAATCATCTAGATTTTAATATTGATAAATTAATCTTAATTAGCATGTTAGCTACGTAAGAAACCAAAGTATTTTGGCCTCTCATAAACCAATCTAGAAGGAGGTTCATTAGAAAATTATTATAACTCATTGATTCATCTGGTATCTAAATATATATGATTTGTTTCTAAGTTATTAGATCGGAAATTTATAACATTAAAAAGTGTATAGATCCAATGTCACATTCATTAAAGATAATGATATGTGTATAGGGTGTATTCAATGTATCCGAGCACCGATATATTACAAATGATTTATTGGGACGGTTGTAAAGCTAAATAAATTGTTAAAATATTTCTTTATCTTTTTCATACATGAATGCCTTTGAGTTGGTTGACATTATTTGCTTCTTTTTATCTTTCATTATCCGCCTCCGCCCAAACAAACTTAAATAAAATTATCACAAATCATAGTGCTCTACAGAGAAAATAAGTTTCCATGATAGAGGAAAAATATTACATGCCATAGAAGAAAGCTCTCAAAGCGGACAACTTTTGATTTTGTTACTATCTCCCTTTGCTTAAAGTTACAACTAAAGAAAAGGGGAAAAAAATACATTACAGAAATATGCAATTTATAGCATAATGGTATGATTTCATTTAATCTAGCTATTATATTAGATTACTCACAAATCATATCGATACTTTTATGATTTTAATTAAAGCTACAAATAAAGAGGAGGAAAAACTACATTTCATAACTATAACAAGTAAGTCATGACAAACATGTATGTCTTCAACATATACGTAATCTAATTATCATGTCGAATTACTCATAAATCATGTCAAATCATCATGATTTAAATCTACTAATGATCAGTAAAAAATATTTCAAAATGTTACACAGATTGTAACATTGGGGTGAAAATGTTAAAGAACAGTGAAATAAATTTATTTTTTCCAGTACAATGAGTGAAATGTATTTATTTAATGAATTATTTTCTCAATTACTATGAGTTAAATAAATTTATTTGAAGAATTATTTTTCCAAGTACCATGAGTGAAATACTATTGATAGAAGAGAAGAAAATACATTTCAATTTCAAAATTGTGGCTTGCAAGTCACGATAGAACAATATGACTTCATGATATATTTAACCTAACTGTCAAATTGCATTATCACAAATCATGGAAAGTTGTCTTTCTATCACAACTACAAACAAAGGAGAGAAAAATAATACAAGTCATGACAGATCAGTATGACCTCATGCTATGCAATGTAACAGCCTGTTGGATAACTTACAAATCATATTAGATCATCATAATTATATGCATAAACATAAATGCACTGGCTTATAATTACAAGGGTGTAAATATGTTATTTTCCTAATCCATAAAAAAATACATTTATTTTTTGCCAAATATGTAAAAAGTTGGACAAATATTAAATGGCAGTCCTGCGACGACTCCTTGAACAATCTCACAAATCATAAAACATAATATGAGGATCCAAAATAAGATAAATCAAGAATTGAAATTGGTCTAACTTTAATATCATAATGAAAAAATAAATTTTGGATCTAACTCAATCTGACAACTACAAGATAGCTCGTGAGTTTTGGATTGACCAAAATCATATAAAGAGTCATTATCATCGAAGAAATGATGTGGGGACTATGTAAGTTGACATACTATTGAATCCTAAAATAGAAAAGTTTATAATGTATGTCCGTCTCATATTAGATGTCAACATTACTAGAAATATTCATTCTAAAATATTTGTCATTTTATAAACCAAGATAAAACTAACTACTTTTTTTCCCATTTTTCCTTTAACACTAATTGTATTTGGAAGTAATCAATATGAATAAAAGGGCGTGTAAAAAAAAAAACGTTTGACAAGTAATATAGGAAGCAGGGAGTATTGGTTATAGTTAGGATATGGGAGGAATAAATTCTACCACTAAGTCAGCGTTATAGGGATCAGACGTATTTATCTAAAATAGTGGCCTTTCGATTCTTGCCACCCAACTAAGTAAAGGCATGACGTAGGTAGTGGAATAGGTGTCCTTTTCAAAATTAGGGCAAAGAGGGGAGGGGCCCCGTATATATAGTTCTTGGCTCTTGCAAATCTAAACCTACCATCGAAGCAAAGAAAGAGAATTTTGCATATTGTTATACAAAGGCATAATCAAGAATCTAGAATCTATCCAAATATCTCAAAGAATTTTCACTTTTGGCCATCTCCTTTTTCTCCAAATACAATAAACTATTGAGATTATCCAAATTATACCACCACCTTCATCATCATCATTTTCCCCTATATAAATATCCCTTCATAACATCTCCATTACCATCTCAAAACCAACTCTCTATAACTATCTATAAAATCCAACTTCAAGAAAATAACTAAACCCCATTTCATACAAAAATTAAATTGAATCAATGGATCGTGTAGTGAAGGTGGCATCACAAAAGGCAGTGGTAATATTCAGCAAGAGTTCATGTTGCATGTGCCATGCAATTAAGAGGTTGTTTTACGAGCAAGGTGTTAGCCCTATGATTTATGAGCTTGATGAAGATATCAATGGCCGTGAAATGGAGAGATCTCTTCTCAGGTTAGGCTGTAGCCCGGCCGTTCCTGCCGTGTTTATTGGTGGTAGATTTGTGGGATCAGCCAACACTGTCATGACACTTCATATCAATGGTTCACTCAAAAAGATGCTTAAAGATGCAGGAGCTCTATGGCTTTAGTAATGAGTGCCTTTGTTAATATTTATAAACAAGGCCTTTTTATTTGTACTTTATGTTAAACTTCCTCCTTCATGGCTTTTTATACTAGGCCATGATCTTTATGGGAAGTGCCGAATGTTAAATGCAACTTCTGTTTAAAATGGAAATGCAACAGTGTATAGTGTTGTATAGTGTCTGCACCACTATAATACTATCTCTTCACTCTTCTCTTTCCCAATTTCTTATCCAAAATTATGGTCATGAAAATCGTTGTTTTTTAGGGTCATGAAAAAAAAGAAATTCGAGTCTAACAAACTTTGCATGCATGAATGATGAATTAAGCATAATGGTTGATTTGTTTTGCGAAGGGTATAATTAATATAAACCACACTGCCATACCATATAAAGCTACAGCCAACAGCAGAGATGTTATTGTTTTGGTATGTACAAATGATTAGACGAAAAGGAAATCACTTAAACGTTAGCGTTAATTAATTAAATGATTTTTGTAATGATTAAGACAGTAATATGTGAAGATTCGTAAGTGTGTCACATAAACTCTTGTATATTGATATTCTGAAGCATTTTTCATTTGCAAAAGCATGAAGTGACATTTCAATACGTATGGCGATCACAAAATGAACAATTGTAACGTCAGTGTGGTGAATGCACATATTCTCGTAGATAACTAAAAAACATACCACTTGAAGTTTATATTCTTAGTGTCGTCCCATTAACATGAATAGAACTTTTTTTTTGCTTTTGAGTATTACTTTGGATAGCCTAAAAAGATTGGAAAGGCACTATATTAATTATCTCCAAGTCATTGCATTTGGTGCCCTAAATTCATTTTTAATTTTGAAGATCAAACATATAATTGTTGTTCTTTTTATAATACTTTGCCTCATGCTGAAAAATAAATCATCACTAAATTTGGTGTCTTTTCAATATATTTTCCTAATCAACATGTTCGCGTGAAGGATATATAAAGATTGATCTTCATTTTGTCAATAATAATGTTGGGAGTAGTGATCTCACTGTTAACCATATACTTATAGAGAATTAGACAGCTGGCATTTAGTTTCACCAAAGAATTATCAATTTCTTGGTTTCATGTATTATGCTCCAATCTTCACGTTATACCTCATGCTCATATTGAGGCAGTTGATAGAGTATAATTTTACTAATCATAGATCAGATTTTATTCTATAGGACATATTTGTGTGATGGAAGGGTTACATTCGATTCTATGGAATAATTTTGTACTATTATAGGATTAGACATGACTTATTGATGCATCTATTGTAAATATGAAGAGATAGATGGTAGAAATGCAAAATAATATAATTCATTAGCATTCTCTTCCTCTCCCCCTAACTTCGAGCTCACTCTCAACCTGTTGAGTTTGATCTCTCTATACGTATATCATGTCCAATTTTTAATCTTCTTAAGAAAACTTATAAATTATATGCAAAATGGTGTTAGAGAAGACATTTGTAATTCCTTACTAGTTGTAAAAAGGTTTCTAAATGTATTTATAATAGGTTTTGCGATAGAGCAGATATATCTCTCGTTAAAAAAGTGATGCATATATCCCATGTCATTACACAAGTGGTGCAAATATACTCTTTTGTTGACGGAATATTTTTAAAAACTATTTAGCTTATTTTTTAATTAACAAATGTCACATAGCTTTAAAAAAAGTCTACCCATTTTATTTAGTATACCTATTTTTTAATAAGGCATGTGGTAATTTTTTCTGGTGAGTTGGGTCTGATTCATTTAGAAAAATGGGTAGACTTATTTTTGCTAATTCCACATAAATATTATTTTAGATGAACCATATCCGACCCACCAGAAAAAAAAAACACGTGGCTTTAAAAAAATAAGTCAAAAGAATAGGTAGACTTATTTTTATAAAGCCTCGTGATATTTTTTTATTAAAAAATAAATTAAATCATTTTAAAAAAAATAATCAGTTAGCAAAAATGATATATTTGCACCGTTTGTGTAATGACAATGGTACTAGTATATTTGCACCATTTGTATAACATCGATGATATATATACACCACTTTTTATCGAGGGATATATCTGTTCCATTATCACAAAGTTGAGGGGTATATTTAGACATTTGTCCACTTTATAATATATTCTTGCGCCACTCTATCTATTGCTTCAGGTTTTGATCGAGTACTCAAAACTTTTCACGCAAAAATAGAAGAGTTAGTACTCAAAATCTTCTCTAACAAAAATTTCAAGTGGAAGTGAAAAGAGAGCAAATGTGGGAGGTTTGAGTGGAAGAAAGAATTCATAACTTTAATTAGGAATCTATAAAAGATAGGATTTCGGCGCCAGCACATGTATGATATATAATACTAGGCTAAGGTTTATAGCAGAATTTGAGGTTCGTGTTACATTGTATGCGCATGAATGTTCTTGAAACATTATTCTTTTATTCTTTCAAGCTGAGAAACAGATCAAAGATTACATTATATTCTCAGTGGTTATTGCTAAACATTTTGCTTTTCTTTTAATATTCCTAACTTTGATGCCGGTTGCTTTTATAATCTAATCAGTTTATGGAACTAAAAGCCTAAATCTTGAAAATTTTATTTTCCATTCAACTATGATCTTAAATAGAATTTTAAAGATATCGGGAGAACTTCAAATTAGCTTTTGTTGTAGTGATAAATCTAAAATTTAGACGTTATGAATTTTAAATTGAAAGTGTAAATTTGAAAAATATGTCTACCTCTATTTATACATACTAGTTTCTCGGCACGTGCGTTGCAGGTGTATATCAAATCCTGTAATATATATATATTTGTGTAAAATACTATCAATATTATTAAAGAGAAATTTAAATAAATAATTATACAAAAATAATATACAAGTTTCTTTGAATGATTAACATGGATCATCGTATAGTGACTTATTTATTGCGGTCAAGATGATACGATATCGTTTAAGCCTATGAAGAAAAATAATCAAAGTTTAATTAGGTACATAATTTTTTTCTTATTTTTTGTTGGAAATTTGCCTTTGGCGGGGAGATGTGTCCACCCATCTTTGATGAATTAAACACTAGTGTTCCTCATATTGGATGCTTTGTCTCTTCACACATGCATAATCTACTAAGTGAGTAGATGACCGTAGGGCCAAGAATCGTCAAATTTCGTTGAGAAATGAAAGAGATATTGGTCCACAAAGTAAGGTGTTTGAGGCATGAAAATGTGGTGTGGGACAAATCTACCACATCGGTGGGAATAAGAAGAATTGCTCTCTATATAAGTCTCTAATGGTAAAGGGTTTGGGACCCCAAGGGGTATCCCATGTGTTTAAAGGAGGGAGGACCTAGATGTGCTTGGGTTCAAGGCTATGCCCACACGCGCGCCGCCGTCCGGGCCTCGGGCCTCGGGCTGTGGGCTGTGGGGACTTTCTGATATTATCTTTTTGGACCCCAAATTGCTCGACCTCCTTCAAGACCATAAATCAGCCTCACTAATGGCATTAATCCTGCCATTTACAGCCCTCCTAATGGCTATTAACAACCATGTTTGGGCAGTTGGACATCCCTCCTCCATGCTATATATTGGTGCCTCTTTTGGCTCAATAACATGAGAGAATGCACACGAAAATAGCAGCACATTTCAGTCACAAAAGAGCACAAAATAGTGGCCAAAATCTGTACAAAACAGTGGTATGATCAAACCTATAATTTAAAATTGCAAATCATGTAAATTACGTTAGCTTATCTATTTAATGCGTCAAATAATCATTTTTCATGAAAAGTAGTGTAATTTTAATTTACCTTTCGTTTGTCATAATTATCTCTGTTATATAATTCCGTCTTTCTTCAATAAGTGGTTTCACTATAACTAACATGCAAACTACATTTAAAGTAAGTTAAGGCCCGTTTGGCCATAAATATATTTTTGGTTTTTTTTCCAAAAAAAAAAAATCAAAATAGCCTTTGATTATAATATTGGACTTATTTTTAAAAATATTTTTCAAGATAGAGTTTCAAATTTGAAAAATTAATTTTAACCAGTTTTCAAGTGAATTTTTTTTCTCTCACAAAATTTCTATTTGTTTTAAAGTTAAATGCATATTCAAATACAATTTCAACTTTCAAATAACCTTTTTTCAAATATTACCTTTTTAAAAATAATTCCATATTTTTTATGTCCACACACCACCTAAAATTAGTTAGAAGTATCAATTAAATATGTACGGAAATAATTGATAAAGTACATAATGAATTACCAACCGTGTTGTCCATAAAGTTTTGAAATAATTGATAAAGTCTATAACTGAGAAAATTATGGAGCATTAAAGGAGGGCCAAATGAATCGGATAAAGATTAAGGCGGTCATAATAATTATCGAATGTATTCGAGTCAATTTTCACATAGAGCAATTTTATGAGATTGTTAAGGCTTAGTTCGTTGATTTATGCCTCCTCATATTCTTTTATAGTGTCGTCCATAATATTTTGAAAATATTGTAGTTGTTATCACAAAGAACATTATGAAGCTTGAAAATTTAAATAACAAAAATCAACAACCCCTAGTTTCTTCTAATTGTATGTCTTTGTCAACACAAAAATTATCCATAACCTTGAAAAATTAACAAAAGAATAGAGTTCAAACATATACAAAGGTAGAACACAAGCAGAATATGAGCAACATATTATGATTAGAGATGGCAGCGAATCCTGGACTCGGTCCGGATCCGATGGATCCAAATCCGTTTTATAGGATATGGATCTTCAAAATTTGGACCCGACGGATCTGGATCGGACCCGGATCCGTTTCTGACGGATCGGATCTGGATATGGATCTTGTATTTGAGATCCAGATCCGGTCCAGATCCGACCCGTGGATCCGTTATTTTATTAAATAGATTAAACATTTATACATTATTTCTTTAATCTTCTCGGCCAGGCCCAAGTCCAAAAAGGACCGAAGGCCCACCATGCGTTTTAACTGTTAGCCAACAAATTAATCTTCTCGGCCAGGCCCAAGTCCATAAAGGACCGAAGCCCAGCCCATGTGTTTTAACTGTTAGCCAACAAAAGGGTAAATGTAAATGCCTAACTTAGTTCACTCCATCTCTCTTCTGTTCCTAAGCCATCTCTATGCCTAAGCCTAACCTAAGGGAAAAGAAGCCGCAACCCGCAAGTCTCCTCAGTTCACTCCATCTCTCATTCTCTCTTCTGTTCTTCATAGACAGTTCATATACCAAAGACCAAAACTCTAGTCCCTAGCCATCTTCTTTACTTGCCAACAATCCATGTCCACCCTCTTTCGATTCCAAGGTAGTAAGACAAATCAGATTCAATACTTTCTGCTATATTAAACGGTGAGTTCGATTTTTTTTGGCCTTTTTACCTCTGTTAAGTGTTAGTTCTTCTTTTTGTTAGTTCTGTTTTTTCATTTATATAATATTTGATGTTTTGGGATTTTGAAAGATATATTAACAGTCATTTTTATAATATTTGATGTTTTGAGATTTTGAAAGATTTATTAACAGTCATTTATATATAGGGTGTGTGAAATTTCTGGTGAATGAAAGATAATGTGTGTGTGTGTGTATTATTGTTCTTTAGGAAAAATGATGGAGAGTATGTGAATCGAAGGTAATGGTGGCAGTGGCACTGGTTTAGTGTGTGTGTGTGTATTATTGTTCTTTAGGAAAAATGATGGAGAGTATGGGAATCGAAGGTAATGGTGGCAGACTGGCAGTGGCACTAGTTTTCTGGTGAAGGAAAGATAATGTGTGTGTGTATTATTGTTCTCTGTTATGTGCATGATATTGATACTTCTCTGTTATATTATATATAATGCACTGGTCAAGAGTATATATACAATGCACTGGTTTTTTTATAGTATTGAGATTTAAATATGTTAGTTGGACTAAAATGTGCATGATACTTCTCTGTTATGTGGTTAAGTAATGTATTCAAATATTTTCTTGTAGGAAATGGATAGTGAACAATCTAACAATAATGCAAATGCTACTAATAAAAGTCATGCACGCTTTCTTTTAGCCCACCTCCGGTGCCTCTTGCTTTGTGGAGTGGATGATTTAGAAATGGATTCAGAAGGTCTTATTGAGGTTGGAGTAAAAGAAAAAAGTCAATCAAGTAAACTAACAAGCAAGAAACTCACTTCCGAGGCATGGGAATCTTTTGATAGGGTCGTAGTGAAAGGTATTACAAGAGCAAAGTGTAAATATTGTACATCTTTACTCTCTTATAATGGTGCGAATGGAACCTCACATCTTCTTAAACATTCTAAGAAGACATGTCCGGGAAAGCATTTGCGGATTGGAGTTAGTGGTCAAACACAATTGAAGGTTAAAACGGAAGCCGATGGGTCTACTACTTTAGAACTTAAAGAAAAGGGAAGGGAAAAGGAATTTGATCAAGACTTTTCAATGAGAGAATTGGTTGGTATGGTGGTGATTCATGAGTATCCTTTATCCATTGTAGATCATATAGGTTTTAAAAGGTTCGTGAGGAGTCTAAATACTCATTTCAAGATGATTTCGAGGAACACTTTGAAGAGTTACATTTTGAAAAAGTTCAATGAAGATAAGGGTTCTCTTAAAGCTCTATTGGAGCATAATGAGGGTAGAATTGCAATAACTACCGACATGTGGACAGCTTCCAACCAAAAAAGGGGCTACATGGCCGTGCCATCTCACTTCATTGATCAACAATGGTTTTTACGCAATCGAACCTTGAGGTAATGAGCTTATTCTTATTTATAAATGCTGATTTTTTAGGTTTATTGTATGTGTTTAATGTATGTTTTTATTTAGGTTTTGTTTTGTGCCATGTCCACATACAAAGGGGTTATTGCAAAGATTTTGATGGATTGTTTGTCTCAATATTCTTTGGAAAACAAAATTTCATCGATTGTAGTTGATAATTGTACCACTAATGATGCAATGATGAATGTTTTATTGGAGAAATTGGAAAGTAGGTATCTAATGTTAGGTGGGGAGTTTTTGCATATGAGGTGTAGTGCTCATATTCTAAACTTGATTGTAAAATATGGTTTAGAAGTAATTGATCCGGCAATTGAAAAAGTTCGAGATTGCATTTTATTTTGGATGTCTACTCCTAAAAGGGTTGAAAAATTTGAGGAGGCTTGTCGGCTTTTGAATATTTCTAAATCTAAAAGAGTGGTTCTTGATGTCAAAACTAGGTGGAATTCTACTTACTTGATGCTTAATACCGCTTTGCCTTTTCAAGATGTATTTGCTAAGTTAAAACGTATGAATAAGAAGCTCAAGTTAGTTATTCCTAGTGAGAATGATTGGATGATGGCAAAACTTGTTTGTGAGAAGTTGGAAATTTTCTACAAGGCCACTAGACTGTTTTCCGGTAGAAATTATCCTACTTCTAATTTGTTTTTTCGAAAAGTGTGTGAGATAAGACTTGCTTTGAGGCGTTGGGTGGAAAGTGATGTTGAGACCATTAGAATGATGGCTAAAAATATGATTGACAAGTTTGACAAATATTGGCATAATATTAATGAGATGTTGGCGGTTGCTTCAATTTTAGATCCAAGAAATAAAATGGATTGTGTGGAGTACTATTTTAAGAGATTGTACAAAGATGATACTGATAATGAAGTGGCAAAAGTTAGAAAAAATCTTGATAAACTTGTGGTTGAATATCAAATGAGAAGTGAGGGAAATAAAAGTCAAGAACCTTTTCCAAGTGGCAAACGAGGAATTTCAGAGTCTTTTGATAATGATGAGGATGAATATGCTCAAGCTAAAAGAACAAAGAAAAGAAAGATGAATGTGAGGGGTGAGGTGGAGCATTACTTGGAGGATGATCCTATACCCGAGAATGATGATTTTGATGTACTTAATTGGTGGAAAAGAGATCAAATGTATCCTACTTTACAGAAAATTGCCAAGGTCATCCTTGCAATTCCTGTCTCTTCTGTGGCTTCGGGAAAGTGCCTTTAGCATGGGTGGAAGGGTGATTAGTTCTCATCGTTCTAGGCTTCACTCTAAAACTGTGGAGGCATTAATGTGCTTGCAAAATTGGATGATCGAAGACATTAAAGGTATCTATTATTTATGTATTGATTATTCTCATATATGTTAATATCAATTTTCCCCCTAACATGAACCTTCTATTTATTTTTCAATTTCTTTCAAATAAAGGTACTTTTGAGGGCACACATGCTTGTTCGATAGTTACTGAAGATTCTGAAGAAGAAGGAGAAGTAGTTGACTATATTGATATGGTAAATGATATATTTAATCATAAATATTTATTGAGATGATTTTTTTTAGTAATCTCTTTTTAATATGATTGTTTCTTTGTTATTTTAGGATGTTGATGACGTTGAAACTAGTGATTTCGAAGACTAGTTTATGAAGTTTGGCAAACTGGAAATCTCAAACTGGAAATGCCAAACTGAAAATTCCAAACTGGAAATGCCAACTCACTGGACAAGTTCTTTTACCCTTGTTTCTTGGGAGGTTGTAAACTAAAAAATCTTAAGCTTTTGGCTTCTGAAATCATGTAGTAGTAATAGTAGAAGAAAATGATTCTGGGAGGTCAAGGAAAGCTGCAGAATATAATGTTCTGCTTTTGGTTATTTGGTGTTCTTTTCGTATTTTGGTTTATAAAATTTCATTTGACAATAAATTATTGAAGTTTTCAGGTGTTAGAGGAAACACTAGGTTGTTTGTAACGGTGGCTTTGGACAAACTGTTGATGTTTTACTTTGTTTGTGTGCTGAAGTAAACTGCAACCTTCCTATTTGTCTCCGCAATTTGAGTTTTTGACCATGAAGCAAACTGCAGCCTTCAAAATTTTTTACATGTGGATCCAGATCCGATCCGTGGATCCGATGGATCTGAATTTGGATATGATTTTTATGGACCCGATGGATCTGGATACAAGTATGAGAAATGGATCTGGATCTGGATCAAGTAGGATCCGGTCCAGATCCTATCCGTTGCAATCCCTAATTATGATAGATAAATTAGATTCATGCAAACAAAAACTTGAAATGCAAAATCAAAAGATCATTCCGAACATTAGTAGTAATCAGACCACGGTAGAAGCAATTTGGGAGGAAAATTCATTGGCAACTATTGAAAAGTTAAAACTAAACTCCTTAAATTTTGATTTTGAAAACTGTTGGCTCTATATAATTCAAATAAGAATAGGAAATATAAAAGTAAAATCGCGTAGTTCAAACATATTCCATCCGTTTCATAATAAGTGGTGTTTTTAGCTTATGCACATCCATTAAAAAATTGCTCACTCTTAGAAAATTATGAGTTTTACTAACTTACCCTTAATTAATACCTAGAAAAAAAATCTACTTAATGATTCTCAATCATGTAAATAAGGATAATTTTGGAAGAATAAGGTTATTTTTTCTTGAAATCTTAAAGTACCACTTATTTTGAAACAAATTAAAAAGCCTAAAACATCATTTATTTAGGAAAGGAGGGAGTAGTAAATAAAAGGAGTTCTAAGTGCACGGCCACTTATTTGTAACTTTTTACTTATATTCTATTTGGTCAAACTTTCAAAATTTATTTATTTTCAAAAGTGTTTTGTATAAGAAATACTTCTGGAAAAAGTTCTTTTGGAGAGTATTCATAGGATGTAGTAACATATAAGGTCATCCAACTATGGATAATCATCTTCCAAAGTCATGTTTCTTTTTTGTTAACAACAAGGTCATCCAACTTTTTCTATTTCACAATAAAAGTCACTCAATTAATATTTTACCAACAAAATATGACATGACATTTAATTTATTCCACATAATTTTATTTTCCAGTCTACATGGCAATAAGACCCGACCAGACCCATAACCCAAATTAATCGTTATTAACCCTATTCTCTCTTAATTAAAATGGAATTTCACTCCATCTGAAAAACAAAATTGGCCCAATCATTTTATAAAATCGTTTCAGTCTTCTTTTCTTTCTTGTTCCTCTTGTCAGACCCTTTGTAAAAATGTCGCAATTTGATAACGAGACGGGACATGGCATACGCGAACTTGACCCTTTGCAACCTTTTCACGGACAAAGTGAATGTCCATTTCGATATGCTTGGTGCGCTGGTGTTGAATCGGGTTACCGAAGGTAGATGGCACTAATGTTATCGCAATATACCAAGGTTGCCTTCGAATGGGACAATGAAGCTCAAAAGTAAATTACGTAGCCAACATGATTACGAGACCACATTCGCTACCCCTCGATATTCTGCCTCCGCACTTGAGCGTGATAGAGTTGCACGACGCTTTGCCGACCATGAGACCAAGTTGTTGCCGAGGAACATACAATAGCCGAAGTCGATCGTGCGGTGTCGGGACAACCACCCCAATCGACATCCGTGTAAGAGACAAGTGTGGATGTAGGCGAAGGATACAAGTGTAACCCATAGTCCGGTGTCCCCCGAATATACCGAATGATGCGTTTGAATGCATTCATGTGCTCAACCCCGGGATCATGCATGAATAAACACACCTGCTGAACCGCATATGTAATATCCGGTGCTGGTAAAGGTAAGATCTTGGAGAGCCCCCGCAAGACCTGCGATATCGGGTCGGGTCCTCGTATGGTGCACCTGCTGCGGCACTTAGCTTTGGGTTTGCATCAATCGGCGTGGAAGTGGACTTACGGGATGACATCCCGCCCTCTCGATGATCTCGGCGACATACTTCCGTTGAGACGAAACAACCCACCCGAATGACGTTTGACGACAATTCCCAAAAAGTAACTCAACGGCCCTAAGTCCTTCATAGCAAATTCGAACGAGCATGGCCATGATGGGACGACGCAAAGCATCGGAGGAGGCGATCAAGATGATATCATCCACATATAACGAGAATATAGGCCAATGACGAACCACGACGGTAGATGAACAAAGAATTATCGACTGCTTTGTGTGTGAACCCAATAGTCGAAACAAAATCAGCAAATCGTGTATACCGAGCACGTGGAGACTGCTTAAGCCCATATAATGACTTCTTCAACAAACGGACATGATGGGGGCGGTTGGGATCCTGAAACCCAACGGCCGATGCATATAGATGTTTCCTTGAGATCTCCATGTAGAAAAGCATTCTTGACATCTAGCGATGAATCGGCCAAGTCTTTGAAAGAGCCAAGCTAAGTACGGTGCGAATGGTAGCCGGTTTGACCACCGGACTAAACGTCTCACCACAATCAATACCAACCTCTTGAGTCTTACCATCACCAACAAGTCGCGCCTTATGCCGAGCAAAGGACCCATCCGAATTCTCCTTATGAGCAAAAATCCACATAGACACGATAACATTAATACCATATGGACGGGGCACCAACTCCCACGTCTTATTCTCAATAAGAGCATTATATTCATCGGTCATAGCAATTTTCCAATTAGGGTCATTTAATGCGGACACGGGATTGCGGGGCAAGGGGAATTTAGAGACATCGAATGTAAATTAAAATGTCTTTTAGGTGTAAAAATACCCGCCGACTACGAGTGACCGGTCTATGACTCGAGGAAGAAGGGATGGAATTTTGGGAATTTTACTCGGGCTCGGGACGGACCGGCCGACAGCAAGCGGTGGGCTGCGCTGGCCCAAATCGGTAAAGGGTGGACTCGGATTCGGAGCGCCCGAGAATTGGGTACAGGCGGTGCCCGATTCTTGGAACTGTTCCGGTGGTCTGGAGCGACGAGGGGCGACGATGCTTGTGGGGGCCGGCGGGCGGTGGGCCCCCGGCCCACTGGGAATTTTGGGTACGGGAGTTGTCCGAAAAATTCCGAATAATATACGGGGATATTTGGTCATCCAAAAAATTATACAACTTAGGTTCGGGAGTATGAACTTTCGTAAACGGGAATTGAGTTTCATCAAAAATGACATGGCGATTGATTATGATTTTCTTGGAGGATAAATCAAAACACTTATAACCACGATGATTTGACGGATAACCCAAAAACACACACGGGGTAGACCGAGCACAGGAGTTTGTTAATTGTTGTGGATGGGAATAGTGGATAACACAAGCACCCAAAAATCCGAAGGTGAGAATAAGAAGGGTTCTTATTATATAAGATTTTGAGAGGGGAAGAATATGTCAGACCTTTAGACGGAATTATGTTAAGAAGGTAAGTGGCCATTTGTACAAAGCATGATGCCAAAAATACGGAGGTATGGAGGCATGGATTAGGAGAGTTCGGACAATGTTATTTATGGAACGAATTTTGCGTTCGGCTTTCCCATTTTGTGAAGATGTATGAGGACATGAAAACCGAAAATTTATCCCATGAGTAGCACAAAATTCTCGAAACTCCCTATTGTCATACTCTTTCCCATTATCACATTGAATATTTTTTATTTCTCTTTCGAATTGAGTACGAATGAACGCTCTAAATTTTATGAAGACGGAAAACACTTGTGATTTATTCGCAATTGGAAACGTCCACAAAAATCTAGAATAATCATCTAAAAAGAGAACATAATATCGATGACCCATTGAACTAAGAACGAGGAGATGTCCATAAGTCGCTATGAATAATGTCAAATGGCATAGAAGTATGAGAATTGGAGTCTACAAATGGCAACTTAACAATTTTTCCTAAGGAACATGACTGACAAATTGGAGTACGACTCGTACCCTTACAAGAAATAAAGCTATTTTTATCTAAAACTGATAAAATAGAAGATCCCGGATGACCCAGACGAGCATGCCACATGGAAGGAGAGATGGTGCAAAAGGCGATGGCAAGGTGGACTCGATGGACGAAAACCGGGCATGATAGGATATAGATCCCCCTACTATCACACCTCATGAGACGACTCCCCGTCTTGAAATCCTTCACGAGAGAAACCGAAAGGATCAAATTCAACGAAAACAAATTGTCATTTGTGAACTTTCGGACGGACACTAAATTTTTAATCAATTTAGGAGCATGTAAAGTATTTTTCAAGAGGAGTGGTGGATTGGGGGAGACAACGTTTTACGACCGTACCCTAGAATTGGAATAGAACGCCATTACCAATAATTATACCCCGAGGGGTGCTCAAATTGGAATAAGATGAGAGAGTACCTGAGTCGGAAGTCATGTGAGTAGTGGCCCCGGTGTCCATGTACCAATTTTGGTCCGGTTGAGTCAATCCCAACGTGTGCATCGCGGCCTCGATATCGGTCTGAGTAGGGCCTGCTGCATGATGGGCTTGCGGAGGTCGGGGTCCAAGAACTCCTTGCCGAGCTGGGCCTGGTCCGTAATCGCTACCACGCGCCGCCGGGCCACGCGGCCGGTGGGCCGCCACCTGCTGGGCATTGGGCACGGAGCGTTGGCCGGCCACCGGCGCCGGAATTTCCTGCTGCCTGTGGGTATGGGCTGCTGGCCCACGGTCCACCGCCATCGCTCCATGCCATGGGCCCCACTTCTTTGGGCCCATGGGGGCGGTGGGCCACCGTTCACCGGATGGGACCCACCGACGTTTTGCGACTACCGGAACCTCCACCATTACCACCGCGTTTGCCCCCGCGGTTTTTGTTATTATTCTTGCGATTATTCTTGCCGCCACCATGATTATGGTTTTGGCCCGAATTATTAACAAAACTCCGAAGGATTAGGAGAGGATGCCATCATGACAAGCGGACTTGCTCCGGTAGCCGCCTTTTAGCCAAACCGGCTTCTTCCAACGTAAGCATGGAGCGGGCTTGATGGAAGTCGGGAAGAGGGTTGCTTTGGCGAAGGAGAGTGCCAACACCATTATAGGCCTCCGAAAGACCGGCAACCAACTGTAGAACTAGACGATTATTTGTTACTTGGTGCGCCAACGTTACGGAGTTGATCCGCCAATTCCTTTAGTTTCTTGCAATATGCGAAACGTTCGGAAATACGTCCATTCGAACGAGAGAGAATTCTGCTCGAGTGTGACGATACGGAATGCTTTGGTTGTCTTGGAATATGTCACGCAATCTATTCCATGCAGCCATAGCCGTTAACATTGTCATATAAAAATTATCAAATACCTTAGCACTTTATGATTTAAATTTAAATCTTTAACATGTATGATAAGTCCATAGGGTCTATTATGATTAACATTGTTGTTTGAAATGGACAATATAGTTTTTTTATATTTAAGTTAGTATGTTAAGATGAAAGTTGCGGAGATGAGAATGCTGAGATGGATGTGTGGGCATACAAGGAGGGATATGATTATAAGTGATGATATCCGGGATAGAGTGGGAGTGGCCTCGGTGGAGGATAAGATGCGGGAAGCGAGGTTGAAATGGTTCGGGCATGTGCAGAGGAGAGGCACAAATGGCCTAGTGCGAAGGTGTGAGAGGTTGGCTATGGACGGGTTTAGGAGGGGTAGAGGTAGGGCGAAGAAGTATTGGGGAGAGGTGATTAGACGGGATATGACGCAGGTGCAGCTTACTCAGGACATGACCTTAGATAGGGGGTTGTGGAGGACACGGATTAGGGTAGTAGGTAGTTGAGCGTAGTCCTATTTACGCTTACATACTGGTAGTTGTAGTGTTATTATTGTAGCCCTTCTTAGCCTATCATACTAGTAGACGCAATATTGTTTTATAGTTCCATGTCATTTGATTTCTATTGTTGTATATTCTTTCGTGTACTTTGTTTATCTTATTTACTTGCGATAGTTACTGCTTTTTTTCCAGAATGTTTTATCATGGATTATTCGCTTTTGTTACCACCATTTTCATACTGCTTTAAATTTCTTGTCCGGCTCTGGCCGTTTCTCTTGCTTTGCTTGTGCTTATAATTTGTCTTGAGCCGAGGGTCTTTTGGAAACATCCTCTCTACCTACCTATCTACCAAGATAGATGTAAGGTCTGCGTACACTCTATCCTCCCCAGACCGCATGTTGTGGGACTTCACTGTGTATGTTGTTGTTGTATATTTAAGTTAGTATGTTAAATTAATTTTAATTCTAAGTAGCAAAAGTCAAAGTATTACCAATTGTGTGATAAAGTAATTCAAATAACCTGTTAGAGTAGTACAAAACAAAATTAGTTAAGATCCAATATTAAATCGTCGGGAAAATCTTTACAATGTACAACTTCTCCTTTGATGTTGTTGTGCATATTGTGTCAATGAAATTTCACGAATCTGATTACAAAGCAAACTCAGAGCAATAAATTAAAAGTGAGAAGTGTGAGGACTATTACTATTACCTTGTTGATCAAAGCAAGAGAGTTCCATCTTTCCAAATGAGAAATCCCACACTAAGGAATCTGTGACAAATATAAAAGCAATTATATATAGTCATTTATACGCAGCCCCACACAGAGGGATCTGTGGCAAATGTAAAAGCTATATATAGTCCTTTATACTTTAAGACGCATTAGAAGTGAAGCATTTTCCTGTAAGTCTGTAACGGTGCAACTCTTCGACAAAGTTAGAACAAAGGCCTTTTTCCGGAAGTTGCGTCTATTTGTAGAGTATTTTTTTAGGAAACAATTAAATAAGATATTAAGATAATTAAAAAGAATATTTATATAATTTAACTTTGAAGTTCATGTTTTTAATATAATATATATGTCCATGTTATCCGTATGACAGGTTGCCATACTGATCATTTTCATTTGTCATACTCACTTATGAATATCCTTTGCCTCCTTAAACTGAAGTGACTTCCTGAAGTCCTTATCTTTAATTTTGGCGTTAAGATAAAGCATTGATGTTTAATTTCATTTCTAGATCTATAAATTTCAATTACTGTTTGTTTGAAGTTTCTTGAGGTAAATGCAAAACATTCCATTGATTATAACTAATGATGTTTGAAGATAAATTAAGTAATTAAGGCGTATCTACTTTTAATAGCTTCAATTTTTAGATAAGATGGTCATATAATTCAACAACTAAAAGATATCTCGGGAGTTGTATTACAGTAGTGTTGGTTACGTATTGTGAGAAAGTTAACAAGTCATAAAATCTTATTTCTCAACAACAGTTTTGAAAGAACAAAAGGAAAAGTGATGATAAAACACTTATCACGAAGAACATATGCAGGACCAAACTCAATTTCATTAAGAAACTGTTGGAAATTTACTAATGTAGAATTAAGTTTATCCCATTATTTATGACTTGAACAATTGGGGCCCCGCATGTCGGAAATGTCGTTTCCACACACGTGCAATCTTAGTGCCAAGTATCGTAAATTTCATTAATGAAAGAGATATTGGTACGTAAGTGAAATGTTTGAGACATAGAATGATGGACGGTTATTGGCTAAATAACAAGTGTTCCACATTGGTAAACGAAGGAAGGATTGTGCGAAGTGTAAGATGGTACAGATCGGAAAAGGGCCGCGGAGCCGAGAAGGGCCGCGGCGCGCGACGCCCCTTACAGCGTCGCGACGCCTGATTGGCAGTGAGCATCGTGAGTTTCTGGCTGAATTAGCGCCGCGACGCTTCATTGGCAGTGACTGCTCGACGGAATCCCAAAGGTTTGGTTGTTGAGGTGGTTTCAATGGCATTGAATCCACCCAATAATGGTCATTACTTGGACCATTATGTTGTTGCATTACTTGGGGGTTAAATTTCATCAATTACATGGCAATTGAATGCCATTATGAGGCATTTGAAAGACCATCTTTCACACCTATAAATTGAGGCATTTGACTTAATTCTATAGGGGAACAAGTGAACATACTTACAAGTTAACAACACCACAAAGAGATCAGTTTTTTCTGATAAACAATCCTTCTCTTAGCAATCTTCATTATTCGTGTTCTTCGCTGGGATCTTTTGTGTAGGATTTGCAAATTTAATAGTTTGTTGTTTCATCTTGGGAGACTATTGTCCACACTTCCGTAAAGCCTATATACGGAGGCAATCGTGTCTTAAAGACAGAGAGTCATCCCTCAACTCAGCCGGTGGTGTTGTGATTATATAATTGGTTGCTAAGTGTTTCAGGTGTGAACTTGAATCTCAAAGGAATCTAACAATTCGGATTCTCAACGGTTCTACAAGCCACAAGTGTAGCAGTTCATGTTCTTGTATTTATGAATACAAGATCCAGATTTGGAGTTTCAATTCAAGATCAAGAGATTGACAACTTGTTGTTGTAATCTTTGTTGTTTATCCTTTCGAAGCACTTGTAATAGTTATTTACTATTCCCCTACATGCTTTACATATCCAACAAATTTAAGACAAGATTGTATTACTGCTCGAAAGATGTTTGCCCGCAGATATGGTCCCAAATCTGGCTGTGGTTTTATTCTTAAAAATAGTTCTGCTAACAGTTCAAACACTGTTTCTGTCAACAACTGTTCTTTCAAATCTGATCCTAGTTTTGGTTCTCTCTTTGACGACAGTTACAAATATGTTTCCGTCAAAGGTGGGATCTCTGGATCTGATACTGAGCTTCAAGATACTGTTGATATTCATGCTAGTACGGCTAAAGATCAATGACGAGTTGGTGTCACCGCTCCCAATGGTGGTGGAAACAAGCGCTCACGAGAGGCTGAGGATATCAATTGGGACAAGAGAAGAAGACTGAATATGATGATGTTCTATCATGTAGAAGAAGGCTTATATCTATCTCAGACAAAGGATCCTAATTATGGTAAGGAGGATGTGGACACTCAATCTAACTGAAGTGGGCCAGAATTCAAAAGGTCTAAGTTAATTATTCTTCCTTATCTATAATGTGTTTAGTTAATATCTGAATAAAAGTGTGTAAAGCAAGGCTGGGAATATGAAACTGTTTTCATTAAAAACTCATATTCCCTACACTCTAAAATCAGATATTGAATCTTTTTTTTCCAGTATAAGATTGGACTATTGTAAACAAAACATAAAAGATCCATTCTTTTGAGTGTAATTATTAAAAGTGTGTAAAACATGTTCGCACATACGAAGGATAGAGATCCACTGACTGTGCAAAAACTGTTACCACTCTTAAGCAAGCGCTAGGAATTGTCTGGGCACCAATCTCAAAGGAAGAAGACTAAAAGATAATGGCTTATCTTAAGACGTTGAGCCTATCACACTGTCTGACAGAAGATCCTTTATTTGAAAAGATGATATTGGACACTCAGTCGTACAAAGCCTATGGGCGATTGGAGTGGGCCAAAGTTTGTAGGTCTTAAATGATCTGAAGGCCAGAAAAAAGGCAGAAAAGTAATGGTCACCTAGTGAGGTGGGCCAGAGTTTCCAGGTCTTAAATGATCTGAAGGCCAAAAGAAAGGTAAAAAAGAAATTGGACACTCAGTCTGCCAAAGCAACTGGAGTGAGCCAGAGTATCCAGATCACATATGACCCGGTTATGCCCTAACCACGGGAAAAAGGTTATTCATGTGAAGAAACGCCACCTCTAAAGTAGAAGGGGTTGGAGAGGTTGTCCTCGATAGGACTTCAGGGAATGGGATCACTCTAAAAGGAGGTGATACATGTCTCAAACTTAGTTTAAGAGACGATGTTGGTCAAGCTGGTTTGAGACTAGTCCAACAGGTCTGTAATAACTAAGAATGGTACAATATGTATATAGCTAAATGAATGATATATTTGTAATATGTGCATCTATGCCATCATAGATTAAGACACGTTAAATAGAAAGTCATTCAAAAGCTAACGAAGTTGAGATTATTGCCTTCTGTCAATATAAACCCTCAAAATGAATGTGAGGTAGGCGAAGAGGCAAAATCACCTTTCCATTCCGTCAAAGGAATAGCGAAAGAAGTACCGCTCCTCTAGAACTTAGTCACACCTACATGGGTGAATTGGAGTTTGTACAAGATAGAGGGGGAGACAAGTTCCGTCAAAGGAATAGCGAAAGAAGCACCGCTCCTCTAGAACTTAGTCACACCTACATGGGTGATTTGAAGTTTATACACAATAAAGGGGGGAGAAAAGTACTTTGTGACCTTCATTGATGATGGTACATCGTATTGCATCTTTTGCTTGTTGAAAAGCAAAGATGAAGCTGTTGAAGTGGATAAGCGCTCCAAAGAAGAAGTTGAAAATCAACTAAGCCTACGGATTGAGGAATTCGTAGTGATAGAGGGGGAGAATGTGAAGCATCATTCATAAAACGATTGCTCATTACTCACCTCAATCTAACGGTGTTAGCCAAGCGCAAATCCATACGCCCAAAATATATGGGGCAAGGCAATCCTTATCGCTGATGCGATTCTCAACAGAACTACGCATAAGGATAAGGATAACCATCCGTGTGAAACATAGAAATGATCCCACCTATAAATGTTGTGTTATGTGGTGGCTAGGTAGAGGTTGGAATACCGAAACAGGTCAAGTTGGACCTAAGATTGTAAATTGCATATCCACTGGACCTGCAAATAATAGTAGTGCTTATCGCCTCTTGGTGTCAAAGAATGCTGAATTCTTTGAAGATAACTTTCCTTGAGAAGGAAAAAGAAGTAATTGCTCGAGGTTAACAAGAACACGCGAGTGTCTGACTGTCCGGAACTAGACATTTCGTATCTACAGGACTCAAAAGTTGCTAACTATCTGGAACTTAATATTCCAGATCTACAGAACTCAGGGATTCTAGATGTTGAACCGAGACGGAGCAAAGAGGGGACACAGACTTGTTCCAGGCCTTCTAGCTTGTATGGTTGAGAATGAACCATGGACAATTAACAGAGAATTGTCATCTCCAGAAGCGCTGCTTTGGAAAGAAGCTACAAAGAGATAAATAGATTCCATCATATAGAACCATACTTGTGTAATAGTTGACCTTTCTCCGGGAAACGAACCTTTAGGTTGTAAAAGTGGATACTCAAAAGTGTATACAAAGTAGATGGATCTACTGACGAGTATAAGGTCTCGGCTACTTGTACATGTGCTCCCTTGTGAATAGCTTAACATCCCGGGCCATTGCAGTCTTGCGTGACATAAATATTGAGACAGCCTTCCTAACCGGAGAGTTGGCAGAGGAGGATCAGAGTTGGTTTGTTGGACTGTTGGGCTTCTTCCTGAACTTTCATTTTGGTCCCTGAAATATTTACATTTTGGTCTTGGAAATTTTAGATAAAACAGAAATAATGAATCTGACAACAGAAACATTGACTATGAAGTTAGAAAGCCAACAGTTGGAAAACCAACAGACTGAAAGTGGAAGTCATATTGAAATAAAGTTTTGATATGAAAGATATGGGTACCACAGATGACATCTTAGGAATTGGGATTTCTAAGACATCTAACGGACTGGTCTTAATCTAAACTCATTTGTGAGTTAGTTGACAGTCTCGTTGAAGCCACCAATGGATAGGAATCATAGAATTGATTGGAATCATGGTGCACTCGTATATCAGGAGCGATATGCGCAGGTCACATGTAGTTCAATATATGTTACACACTACAACCGACCTGGTATAGGCCTATAAAGTAGATCAGTTGAACTAAGGTTCGCTCGTGATTCTAAAACTGATCGATAGAAGGCGTTAAATCAGATATGACGATGTCTGAAATTATCGCTTATTTACGGATTACGGTATTCTGGATGTCCAGCGGTTCTGGGAGAACACAATGGTGCAAACTGGACATCAGACTTGAAGAACACCAATGCCACAAGTAAATATGTATGGTGGGTCTTGGAAAATCCTCTAAGAAAACTTGCATCGGTCGATTCATAATGGAATCGGAGTTTATCGCTTTAAACAAAGTATGAAAGAAGTTGAGTAACTTCACGACTCCTTAGATGATGTCCCTTATTGGGAGAAACTCGTGCCTCCAACAGTTATACACTGTGGCTATCCTATCGACTTCAGAAAGGGCACGGATGACGACGTCTAGACATATCTGTCGGAGACATAAGACCGTATGCAGTTGATCACCATGGGTGTCACTTCCTTGATTACTAATAAAAGGATATAACAGACCCTTTAACTAAAGGACTACCCGAAGATCAAAAGTTTTTCCTGTCTAGGGGAATGGGCTTAAAACCCAAATAATACGAACCTTTGCGGTGGTAACCCAACCATACTAACTGGAGATCCCAAGATTTGTTTCAATGGGAAAACTAAGATGCAAAAGGTTCAGTTGAGTGCTTCGGTGTTAGCAAAAGCACTTCGGATTATGATTTCTGTAAAGAAACGAAAATCCAAAGTCATTCCCGCGAAAGACACTAAAGTGCTCCCTGCATGGTGGGTAAAGGTTAAGCTTCCAAACCTTTAACGATCCTCAAATGGTTGAGGTTAAGGTTGGGGAAACTTTTAAAGATTCATAACACATGTGAAGTGGGGTATAGCAGGATACCTTGTAGGAAATCACATATTTAAGTGCGAGGACAGGCCACCTCAAGTGAACGCACTTAAGAATCCAAGTGTGTCCATGGCCACAACGGACAGAACAATAAGAAGAAACGAATAAAGGGGAGGTATTGTGTTGGTACCGTTGTCTTGGCTTACATTAAACACTGACGGTTCAAGACATCACCTTCACCGCGCAATAAGTCTGATGATATTCAACTAGGGAAGGTTCAAAGAGGAAGCTACCTCTCCTGATGTAATATCTTTTCGCTATAAGATTGTTGAAAGTAGGCACCTTGTGTGTGCGCCAAAATCTCTTTCAAAAGGGGATTGTTGGAAATTTACTAATGTGGAATTAAGTTTATATCATTATTTATGACTCGAACAATTGGGGCCTCGCACGTCGGAAATGTCATTTTCACACACGTGCAATCTTAGAGCTAAGTATCGTAAATTTCATTAATAAAAGAGATATTGGTATGTAAGTGAAATATTTGAGACATAGAACGATGGATGGTTATTGGCTAAATAACAAGTGTTCCACGTTGGTAAACGAAGGAAAGATTGTGCGAAGTGTAAGATGGTACGGGTAGAAAAAGGGTCGTGGAGCCGAGAAGGGCCGCGGCGCCTCCCGGACTGAGCCGCGGCGCCGGAACTCCACGGCGCCTCCTTGTAGCACTGCGGCGCCTTCTTGAAGTGCCGCGGCGCCTGATTGGCAGTAAGCATCGTGAGTTTCTGGCTGAATTAGCATTGTGACGCTTCATTGGCAGTGACTGCTCGACGGAATCTCAAAGGTTTGGTTGTTGAGGTGGTTTCAATGGCATTGAATCCACCAAATAATGGTCATTACCTGGACCATTATGTTGCTGCATTACTTGGGGGTTAAATGTCATCCATTACATGATAATTGAATGCCATTATGGGCCATTTGAAAGGCTATCTTGCACACCTATAAATTGAGGCCTTTGACTCAATTCTATATGGGAACAAGTGAACATACTTACAAGTTAACAAAACCACAAAGAGATCAGTTTTTTTTTTATAAACAATCCTTCTCTTAGCAATTTTCATTATTCGTGTTCTTTGCTGGGATCTTTTGTGTAGGCTTTGCGCATTTGATAGTTTGTTGTTTCATCTTGGGAGACTATTGTCCACACTTCCGTAAAACCTATATACAGGGGCAATCTTGTCTTAAAGACATAGAGTCATCTCTCGACTCAACCGGTGGTGTTGTGATTATATAATTGGTTACTAAGTGTTTCATGTGTGAACTTGAATCTCAAAGACTCTAACCGTTTGGATTCTCAGCGGTTCTACAAGCCACAAGTGTAGCAGTTCATGTTCTTGTATTTCTGAATACAAGATCCAGATTTGGATATTCAAGATCAAGAGATTGACGACTTGTTGTTGTAATCTTTGTTGTTTATTCTTTCGAAACACTTGTAATAGTTATTTATTATTCTCCTAAATGCTTTACATATCCAACAGAAACGGCTTCCTTTAATCCTAATCATCATAAGATCTTGTATTGCAAAGCATCTCTTTTAGCTTTTCAACTAATGAATTTTTAATTATTTGTCTTATCAGAATCGTCAGATGGAAAATAACAAAAAGAACTAGAACACTATAAAAGCTACTCCCTCCGTCTCATTTTAATTGTCTAACTTTTTTTAGTCTGTTCCAAAAATATTGCCTCTTTTCATATTTAGTAAGTTGACAATTTAAATATTCTACATGACAAGTTTATAATCACAAGATTTAAAGACAATTTAATACATTATACACATCTTTAATTTAATACTATAAAATTCAAAATCTCTTTTTATTTTTTAAACTTTGTACCTAGTCAAACTAAAACACTTAAATTGAGACGATGAAAATATTACATATACTCTAGTTGTGTGTTGCAGACTTGTAACATCAACTAGACAAATTAAGATAAATGAGAGAGAGAGAGTGTGTATGTGTACGCAAAATATTCTTTTGAGTATTTTTACCGCATGCAACTCAAACAGTGACACAAATTTGATACTTGAGCATAGTGTAGAGGTCCTAATATTTGTTGGATTCCCATGCTTTTCTTAATAAGCTTTATTAAAAGTTGACATGCCCCATACTCATATTCACAATATTTCTAGTTCAGTACTTTTAATTAAATAAAGTCAAATGTATTTCATTTATCTAACATCTTATTATTTGCTATATTAGAAAGAAATAAAGAAAGAATTTTCTTTTCTTCCTCGGGATCAAATTACCGTTTTATGATTGGCCATGATTTCTAGCGATTCAATTTTATGCATACAATATGTATAGTGCAACCTGCTTATTTACTTATTTTAATAATGCTAGTCATATTAAATTTATTTGGAAGGTGTGTAGTTGATTGACTGATGATATTTTTACAACTCTGGTTCTCTGCTCTTTTCCTCCTTTATACTTTGTAAATTAAGATTTTTATTTTTTTTCATCTTATTTTTCATGCTTTTCTCTTGCTTTTCTTTCCACGTACTTGGTAAATTAAGTCAACTTAACCTTGTTCATTTTTTCATCTTATTTTTTCATGCAAAACAACTTGCATGAACAATTGATATGAAGAAAACTCACTCCCGTAACTTGGTCAAATAGAGAATACAACTCTGAAAGATAGAATAATTTCCCTTAGGGATTCCTTTCATTATTCACAATATATATAGCTGTACAAGGTTGATTCCTAATATGGTATGAATCCTAACTTACTTTACAAATGTTGATTCCTAATACAATTAGAATCCTAAGTTACCTTAAATATACATCGATCATAATTACAAAATATATGGAGAATATTCGCTAATACTCCCCCTCAGACGGAGCGGGAGGAGGCCGAATGCTAAGGCTGGATCGGAAGTCGGTGAAGAGCTGTCGCGGTAGTCCTTTTGTGAAAATGTTTGCATACTGATACGAGGAAGGCACGTGTAAAATTTTGACCTGACCACAGACAACCTTCTCTCGCACAAAGTGGATATCCATCTCAATATGCTTAGTCCACTGATGTTGGACTGGATAATGAGACATATAGATATAGCAGATATGTTGTCATAATAGACTATAGACGCCTTGCGTAATGGACACTGGAGCTCCAAAAGAAGGTTTCGGACAGATCTCAGCGACGACATTAGCAACTCCGCAATATTCTGCTTCAGCACTCGAACGAGATAGTGTGGTCTGCCGCTTGGCGGACCATGAGATAAGATTATCCCCAAGAAATACACAGTACCCTAAGGTGGAGCGACGAGTGTCGGGGCATCCTACCCAATCTGCATTCATGTAGGCTAGCAACTTGGTTGGGGTAGAGGGGTATAGATGTAATCCAAAGTCTAGTGTGCCCTTAACGTATCTGATAATACGTTTGAATGCGGCAAAGTGGGACTCTCGGAGGTCGTGCATAAACAGACAGACCTGCTGAACGGCATATGCAATATCAGGCCTAGTGAATGTAAGATACTGAAGAGCACATGCAAGATTTCGATATAGAGTGGGATCAGAAACTAGCGCACCGTCAGTGGCACTAAGCTTGGATTTTGAGTCCACCGGGGTTGTCATAATTTTACAATTTGCCATCTTGGCCATGTACACTATCTCTTCTGCATACTTACGCTGACACAGGAACATGGTGGCTGCAGATCTGGTCACCGATATACCCAAAAAGTAACTCAGCTTGCCCAAGTCAGTCATATCAAATTCAGTTTTGAGTAGAGCAATGATTTCATTCTTCAAACCATCAGACGATGCAGTAAGAACGATGTCATCGACATATAGTAGAAAATATGCAGTGCTGCTACCTCGGTGAAAAGTGAAGAAAGAGTTATCACACCTGCTACATAGAAAACCAATCTCAGAAGATACCTGGCAAAACGATCATGCCAAGCGCGGGGTGCCTGTTTCAATCCATACAATGATTTTCTGAGACGACATACAAACCTGCCGGATGAACAAAGCCAAGGGGCTGATGCATGTACACAGTTTCTTTCAAATCCCCATGAAGTAATATATTCTTGACGTCTAGCTGATGAATCGGCCAATGCATGCCCATAGCAATACTGAGAATTGTCCGAATAGTTGTCGATTTAACAACCGGACTGAATGTCTCACCACAATCAATACCCTCCTGCTGATTAGTGTCATTGGCCACCAGTCTTGCCTTATACCTCTCTAAGTCACCACTATCTCTAAACTTGTGATGAAATATCCACATACACCGGATAACATTCACACCATCTGGTCTAGGTACCAAATCCCAAGTGTTCTGCTTGGTTAAAGCGTTAAACTCCTCGCACATGGCCGCATTCCAATTAGGGTCCAGTTTTGCTAGTTTTGGATTTTTTGGAATGGGTGATAATGTTTATGTGGAGAGGTTGAAGTGAACCTTGGGTTTGAAGATCACGTGTTGTGCATGAGTCTCCATGCGGTGAGAGGGCAGCAGTGGGGGGTCTGGACTGGGGGGTTGCAAGGCTGCTGTGTCGGGATTGAGAAGCGACGATCTTCCGCCGATTTGGAGACTGCATTGTCACTGTTTCAGGGTTGATAGGCAGCAGTGCTTTGCCGGACTGGGTGGCTACAGGTTTACGGCTATTGGAAGCAGTGATGTTGTGGTTGCAGGAGACACGGCAGGAGGCAGTGAGGGTGTTGGTGAGGTGCTGGACGGTGGCGGGGACAGGACATGGTGGTCTGTCGGAACAATGGGCTGCTGTTGGTATAGATTTTGGATGATCGGGGACAGACTTGGTTCATCGAGAAAGAAGTAATCGGTGGTCTAAAATTTCCGGATATTGGAAAAAGAAGGGTTGTCTCGTCAAAGGTGACGTGACGGGAGACGATGATTTTGCGAGTAGCAATGTCATAGCACAAGTAGCCTCGAAGATTAGGAGATAGGCCAAGTAAGACACATGGCAGAGTGCGAGGGAAAAGTTTGTGAGTTGCAGTGGAGACCATGTTGGGTAGCATAAGCATCCAAAAATATGTAGGTGATCATATGATGGTAGCCTACGATATAAGATTTCGGTAGGGGTCTTGTTTTGGAGTGTGCTAGTTGGTAAAATATTAAGAAGGGATTCTACCATTTTGACAGCATAAACCCAGAAAGGCGGTGGTAGACAGGCATGAAATAGAAGTGTGCGAACCATGTTATTGATGGTACGTATAATTCGTTCAGCCTTTCCGTTTTGGAAATAAGTATAGGGACAAGAAAAATAGAAAACCATGCCTTGTTTAGAACAGAAATTGTGAAATGCTGAGTTATTAAATTCACTTCCATTATCACATTGGAATGATTTGATAGATTTTTCAAATTGTGTTTTAATGAATTTTTGAAACTCGAGGAATTTTGCAAAAACTTCAGATTTGAATTTCAGTGGGTAAATCCAGACAAAGTGTGAAAAATCATCCAAGAATACTAGATAGAATTTATGACCCAAAGAGCTAATAATCGGAGATGTCCACAAATCAACATGAACAATATCAAAGGGAGAAAAAGTAATACTGTTTGATGACATAAATGGAAGATGAGTATGTTTGCCTAATGGACAAGAAAAACATTGTTGGGCAATTTTCCCATTATTACATTGAATACGCTTAGAAGTCCTAAGAAAAGTAAAAACTGGGTCTCTGTGGTGTCCGAGTCTGTTGTGCCAAGTTGAGGGAAAGATCGCCGCAAGGGATAGAGGTGATTGCGGTCTGACAGCGATAGATTGAGTGAATGGGTAGAGATCTCCCACATTATTGCAGTGTGTAAGAATTTTCCCCGTATTGAGTTCTTTCACAGAAAAACCAAAAGGGTCAAATTCGACAGACACAGAATTATTTCTAGTGAATTTTCTAACAGAGATTAAGTTTTTAATAATGTTAGGTGTGTATAGGACGTGGTTTAGGAAGAAAGGTAGGTGTGGATGTTTGGTGTGTGTGTTACCGTAACCTTCAATTGGAATGCGATGACCATTGTCGATAATAATAAATTGAGGATACTTTAACCGACGTAATTGAGATGACTTTAACCGACGTAATTGAGATAGGTTACCTGACGACCGGGTGAGGTGAGATGTGGCTCCGGTGTCCATGTACCAATTGTCGTCGGGCTGTTGAAGGTTCACGGTGGTGTAGGCCTGGCCCAAATCGCAGGGGCCGTGGCCGCTGGTTGTTCTTCTTCTCGGACCGCAACCAGGTGGGCTCTGCTGCTGCTTCTTTGGTGGGGGCTGCTCGGTGGCCGGGGCAGGCCCAAGAGGCCGGGATCGACCAAGGTTCTTTGGGCCCGGCCCCTGCAATCGGGTACGGGCATGCAGGCAAGGCCCAGTTCTGTTGGTTGGGCCACTGCTGCTGGTTGGACCACTACTGCTGCTGGTTCCAGTTCTGCTGTCCAGTGTTTTGGCATGGCTGTTGTCCAGCCCACTGGTTGCGTTGGCCCTTGCCTTTGTTGTTGCGACCTTTGCCGCCACGACCTCCGCCACTGGCCTGCTGCTGCTGCTGGACTTGCTGTGGTGGCTGGTTGCTGCTGGCCACAGGTGTTGCAATCCCGTCAATGGCTAACGCCTTTTGATTATGTTCCTCTTGTTTAGCTCGTCTAGTTTCTTCCAACAATAGTTGTGAACGTGCCTTGTTGAAACTTGGGAGACGGTCGGCTTGTTGAATCATTGTTGCGAGTCTGTCATATTCACATTTCGATAAACCCACAACAAGTTGAAGCACCATCTTGGTTTCTGAAACAGAAGTCTCGACGTTGGATAGTTGATCGGTTATGAGTTTCAGTTGCTTATAATATTCGGACATGTTGTTAAAATTCTCGAGGTGGGTATTGTTGAATTGCTCTTCCAAATATACGGCCCGAGTATTTTTATTGTCCTGAAATATTTCTTCTAGCCGGACCCAAAGTTCACGTGTCGTAGCACCTGTTTTCATGATAGTGCACAACAGGTCTTTGGAGATGGTGTCGTAGATCCATTGTTTGACGATGGCGTCAAGACGGCGCCAGATTGAGTCTGTAACATCGGTGGGACGAGGGACAGATTCGTCAATATGATCGAGCTCGTTGTATGCACATGCATGAATGTAGGATAGTTCCATCCACATGGAATATTGATAGTCTTCTTGGTCAAGAATTATAGGGATAAAATTCTTGATGTTGTTAACGGCGAATGCCGGATGAAAAGAAGATACTGAACGTTGAGAGGGGTTGTCAAGTGTGCCAGTGGATGAACCGGAATTTGTGGGGGAAGACATTGTTGAAGGGAAAATTCTGGCCGATAAATTTCTGGTTTGGCCGAGAAATATTCTGCTGGTTTGGCCGAGAAAAGAGAGAGATGAAGAAGAAGAGTAGGGTTTAGGTTTTAGGCTCTTGATACCATGAAAGATAGAATAATTTCCCTTAGGGATTCCTTTCATTATTCACAATATATATAGTTGTACAAGGTTGATTCCTAATATGGTACGAATCCTAACTTACCTTACAAAGGTTGATTCCTAATACAATTAGAATCCTAAGTTACCTTAAATATACATCTATCATAATTACAAAATATACGGAGAATATTCGAAGAATATTCGCTAATAAACTCTATCTTAATTATAGCAAAAAATAAAATTCTCCCTATATAAAAACAGAGTTTGTAACACTGCTAATAAGGGAAGTAATTGGCTATACTCAAACACTTGGAGATAGGGCTCTTTAAAATCAACCGTAACCGATAACCCAACCGCAAAATTAGCTTATTGGTATTGGGTTATCGGATTAACGGTTGTTGAACGGATTAAAATTTTATCGGTGCGGGAACGAATTACTCAATTTTCTTATCGGTTTAATTTTTAATCCGTTAAAAATTATCATATTTATAATTTACCCTAGATATATAAAGTATATATATTATTAATTAACCCTAATAAAGCCAAAGCCCTATCCAGTATTCTATTCCATCTAATAAAAGAGTTCTTGATGGGCACACCCACTAAATTGCTGCAAAGAAATTCCAAAAGTTGACACTGATGCTCGAAAGCAGGACAGAAATCTTTAAAAAATGGTAAGCAAATGTACTTATCAAAAGTAATGGAAGAAATAGTAGCAATATATACGTGTTGTGATTTTAGTTTTCAACTTTTTTTGATTTAGTTGACACATTACCTGTTAATCGTCCGATAATTAGTAATCTGATACCGAATCAATCGATATCTTATCGGTTGGCTAGCGGATTAGTACATATAAAAGCCGATAACCGTTAAATCAAATCGTTAAGCATAATTATCCGTCCAATAAGCAGTCCTACTTGAAGAATTACTTACGTATATCTCTTTCCATTAAATATAACTTTTTTTAACGGAAATTATTAAGTAAAGTTATAGTTGATTTCTGAATCGACCGTTGAAAATTGATAGCGAGAGAACTCCTAATTAATTACTACTACTACTTATGAATTAACAGAGATGACTTTAATACTTTTGCAATATTTTCTTTTTTTATTTATATAATTTCTTAAATTCGGGTGTGTAGCAGAAGGTGAGAGCTTTGGTGCGATTGGAACCTTCATCGTTCGTTGTTAAAAAAAGGTTAAAAAAAGAAGAAGTTATAATAAGTAGACTGCAATTCCATTCGTCCATCGGGCATAGCCGAATGACAAAGGAGGGGAACTTAAAATTCAGTTGGAGGCCTACATCGTGGGTTCGAACCCTGGTGGGAGCAATTTGCTCTCATCTGGGGTAGGACCTTATAGGTGATATCAGTTGCTCTGTTCTCAAACCCTAATCATTCAGGCACATTCTGCGATTTACTAGTAGTAGTGCTGAGGGACCGGGACTACTATCTCCAGGAATAGTTTGGCGTAAGCCGAGAAGCTGGATATCAAAAAAACAAAAGTTATAATAAGTAGACTGCAATTCCATTCACTGTTCTTTTACTATGGAAACCGGAAAATATGTAAAAGTAAAATATTTCTTTTTGCGGAAAAAATATAGAAAGAAAGAAATGTAAGATATAATTAATTGTAGCCATAGTAGAGAATAAGACACACGTATAACGTAATCTTGAGATAGAATTAAGGAAGTGTATCGCTCATCACCATTGAGTCACCAGTGGTAGCAATCCACGGCTAAGCCTAAGAGCAACTTCCACGATCCACTAGCTATTCTCGATCGATATATGAGGCTTCAATCACTATACCACGTATTGAAGAACAGAATATGCTAGGGTTTCTAATTATAGGCAGGAAAAGGGGGTTGGCCTATATTATAGAGAGTGTCTACCCATCACAGGTCAATAGTTAGTGTGCCTAGCTTATCCACACACATAATAATTTAATATTAGGCCTTTTACTAATCTACCACTTGGGCCACGTCACTATCCTTTCAGGCTATAATCAATTAACACGAGTTTAAATTTTAACATTTTCCCACTTGGACGTCAGTGTTAATTGAGGACACAAAAATAATTTTCAAAAAATTGAGCTTTTGAAAAAATCATTTTGAAAAAATCATTTTGAAAAAAGATTTTAAGACTATAGTGGCCACAATACTCATATAGCCAAGAATATAATGACTCATTCAACAATTCGTCCAATTTCAATAGAGAACACTAACAACGAACCAGAGCAGGCATCATACCTTTTGAAGGTATGGATTCTATCTATGATCACATATGCTAGAATTTTTATCAACATGGACCAAATATGTGTGCTAAACATATCATCTTTCTAATCAAGGTGAATAAAATCACACCTCTTAAAAAGACATAGTTCTCCCAGTGACACCAAAATCATATCACCTCAAGAGGTTTTTATTGTGTCTTACCCAGAATAATCAAGGCAGCAAGCAGCAAAACTCAAAAATACCATGAGTTTATGCAATATTCAATTGGAACTAATATATAAACAAATAAACGTGTCAGTCAATAAACATGACAAATATCAAACAACATAAGCTTGTATTTAAGGACAAGAAACGAAATTCATTAAAATTAGTATCGTAGTCAGCACTTATAAAGTAACTCCCACTGACTAAACTACATTAAAAGACTCTAAAATATCCATATTTTGGGCATGTGTATTAAACACCACGGGCCTAAGACCTAATTTAGTTAAAGGATCAGTCAAGATAGATTTTGTTCTAATATGCTCAATACATATATCACCTTCTTTTACCAGTCTCTAACCTTAAGATACTTAAGAGTAACATGTTTAGAGCCTCTTGTTATTTTTAGAGAAAAAAACAACGGAATTGTTATCACAAAAGATGGACATTGGCTTAGATATGAAATTCATAACTTGTAATTTAGTAAGAAAATTCTTCATCCAGACAACATGTGAAGCAGTCTCAAAACAAGTAGTAAACACTGCTTTCATTGTGGATGTAGCAGTGAGACTCTGTTTCTCACTCTTCCAAGAAATGGCACCTCCAGGCAGCATAAAGATATAACCAGATGATCTCATATAGTCTTGACAACGTGCAAAATCTGAATATGAATATACAAGAAGGTCAAGATTATCAACCATTATGTAAACAAGCATGAAATTCGTGATTCGTTGTAGATATCTCATCACCTTCTTTGCACCTACCCAATGTGTGCACCCAGGATTCGAAGAAAATCTTCCCAACATATTAACAGCAAATGCAATATCAGGTCTTGTACAAATCTGTATATACATCAAACAACCAACAACACTTGAATGTGAAATATCCTTCATGATTTTCTATTCAACTTCATTTTTCGGATATTCATCTTTGCTAAGTTTGTTACCTTTCACATTAGGTGCATCACCAGGTTTGTAATCTTGCATATTGAAAATTTTCAGAACACTCTCAATATAAGCACGTTGAGAGAACCCCAACAAACCACAAGATCTATCCCTTTTAATTTCTTTCTGAAGAGAAAAAGAGGTTTTACCGAGATATTTCATATCAACATATCTAGACAAAAAATTGTTTAGTCTCATTCAACAAGCTCAAATAATTTGTAGCAAGTAAGATGTCATCAACAAAGAGAATCATAATAATAAAATTACCGTTGGCTATTTTGATATAGACACATTCATCAAGCTTATTTTTTACAAACCCAAATTTGTAATGACTTCATCAAATTTCAAGTACTAGTGTCTGGAGGCTTGTTTAAGCCCATATATGAATTTGTTAAGCTTATACACTAGATGTTCTTTACAAGCTTCTTGAAATTCACCAGGTTGAATCATATAAACTTCTTCACACAAATTACCATTAAGGAAAGTTGTTTTAACATCCATCTGGTGCAACTTTAAATCAAAATGAGCCACAAGAGTCATGACTACTCTAAATGCATCTTTTGATGAAAAGGGAGAAAAAAATTCTTTATAATCAATACCTTCTTTTTGAGTAACCCTTAACAACTAACCTTTCTTTGTAGCGGTCTATATTTCCCTTGAGTCTCTCTTTTTAATTTAAACACTCATTTGCAATCAATACATATAGACAACTCTACTAACTCCCACATTCAATTGTGTTTCATGGACCGCATTTCATCTTCTATTGTCTCACGTCATTTACCAACATACAGAGAGGAAAGCACTTGAGCATATGACAAAGGATAAGTAAACTCTCCACTGTTACTAGGAGTTTCACTCATATACACAATAAAATTATCAGAAATGACAGATCTTCTTTCTCTTCGTGATCTACGGGGTGACTCAATATATTCATTATGCTAAAAGATTGCAGGATCGTTGTCATTGTTCCCTAAATTCTCCCCTTCATGAATAAGTCAGTTTACCACCTTTGTATGTACAATAGGTACATAAACAATTTTCAACACAATTTTCTTACCACATGTACAATCACAATTACAAACATCATGCTCATGAAAATTTGCATTAATGGACTCAATGATTTTTGTGCCACGTCCAGGACAGAAAAATCTAAAATCCTTAGAGTGATCAAGATAGCCTATGAAGAAATAGCTGGTAATTTTAGGATCAGTCTTCTTTTCAATGGGTGTATAAATACATATTTCAATCGGACATCCCCAAACATGAAAATGGTTTAATCTAGGTTTTTAGGGACATATTTTGTAGGAACTCTATTTAGAATATAGGTAGTTGTTTTTAAAGCTTCACCCCAAAGAGACTCAGGCATGCTAGTCCTTGACATCATAATTCTCACCATTTCCATGAGAGTACGATTTCATTTTTCGGTCGCACCATTCTGCTCAGGAGTACCTAGCATGGTTTGTTGTCCTACTATCCCACATTCTTGTAAAAATAAAGTAAAAGGCATCATAAATTGATCAAACTCATCATATTTTTCATATAGCTTACCCCTACGGTCAGGCCTCACTATCTTAATAGACTTCCCAAGCTATTTTTCAACTTCAGTTTTGTAAATTTTAAATTTATCAAGTGCTTCAGATTTCTCTTTTAAAAGGTATATATAACAATATCTAGAAAAGTCATCAATAAAAGTAATAAAATATTTGCGATTGCTCAAAATAGGTACATAAGGTCCACTAATATCAGTATGAATAATTTTTAAGAGTTCAGAGCTCCTAGTGGAACTAGGGGTGGGCAAAAAACCCGGAGAACCGAAAAAACCGAACCGAACCGAAATTCGGTTCGGTTTTTTTTCAGTTTTTTTAATAAAAAAAACCAATTTTTTTAAAAACCGAATCAGGATATAGTGATTCGGTTCGATTTTTTATTTTGGAGACGAACCGAACTGAAAAAACCGAATTAAATAAATAATTATTCTTATTTTTTATTTTAGGCTACTACTATCTCTTGAATCATAGCCATTGAAGTCAATCTATGAAGCTTTTATGGAAGTCGAATGCGGCATGAACTTGATTAACATATCACGGAAGCATTGACATAAAATGTAGGGAGAGAAAGTAGTTGTAAATTGGTGAAACTTTAAATGGTCATAACTCTGCGCTCGGATGTCCGTTTTACCCTATTTTGTTTTTTATTTTGGGTATTTTTTCGAGACGGGGCCGGCCCAAACTGCCTGGTGCAGCCAATTTTTACGAAAACGTCCATTTTTCCAATCAATTTGTGTTTTCCTCCAAATAGATTTCTAATTTTCCTTTTTCTTTAGTAAACATCTCACGATACACAATAGATTTCAACATCGAAAATTCATGGTAGTGTAGGTGTGAATGTCAATTTCAGTTTTGGAAATTCAATTTTTTTAAAAAAATCCTCGACCCGACCCGGCCCACTAGAAAAAACCGATATAATCCGATTAGTTCGGCGATATAAACCGAACATATCAGTTTTTTTTTTAAAAAAAGTTGTATTCGGTTTTTTTTTTAAAAAACCGATTTTTATTCGGTTCATATTTTTCAGATACAAAATCGAACCGAACCGATATACGCCCACCCCTAAGTGGAACCATTTCTCTTAACCTTGGTCATTTTACCTTTGACACAATCAACACAAATTTCAAACTTTTTTGGATCAAGAATAGGTAAAATGTTTTCCCTTATCAATCGCTCAAGTCTTTCTTTAGAAATATGACCAAGACGCTTATGACATAACATGAAGACATTTTACTCATAGTAGACCTTTTGTGGGCAACTTTATCAACATGCATTGCAGAAACAATTTCACTCAACACATTTAAGCATATAGATCATCACTCAAAAAATCATCACCAACGATATGTGAATCGTATAAAATTTTAATAAAATCACCATTTACTTGAAATGCATAACCAGATAGATCCAAAGTGAAAGAAAAATAAGTTTTTGTCTCATGGATGGTACAAAAACAATATTTTCTAAATAAATATTAGAGTTATTTTTGAAAGATAAAATAGCAATCCCTATAAACTCTACTTTTGCTTTGACTCCATTACCCATTCTACACTGGATTCATCCTCTCTTTGCTTCCGTCTGCTTGTCAAGTCTTGCAAGTCATTGGTTAGGGATGTCAAAACTATTTCAAAAACCGATCAAACCGACCGAACCGTACCTAACTGGATCAATTTTTAGGAGTTTCTTAATGAAATCGAAGGTTTCAAATGTTAACTTATAACCATACCGAATATATAATAAGTTAAAATTACAATTTACAAAGTATTAAACTATTTTATTTAGGGCCTTGGACTTTTGGGTGAATTACAAATCAAACTTACCGTACCACAGCAAAGAAATTACACAGTCTTTATGTTTATTGCTTATAATTTGCCTGTTTTTCAAATCTCAACAATACGTGTTTAGTTGTTCTTCTTAACATACTTGTTCAACAAGAAGGCAAATTTACTAAGGTAGGTCTTTACTCTTCACCTTTTTCTTCCCCTTTATATTTGTAATATTTAGTCAACTTTAATCTTTGTTTTCTCTAAAGTTCAATAAATCTGATCTATGTTCAACTATTTAAAAGATCAAGATTAAACACGTTTGAATTTAAGAGTTTATTTAACTATTTATAATAATATCCAGTTCGATCCTTGAAATAAAGGAGAAAAAAATAAGATTGAATAGCTTAAGTTTTCTAAGAACGCTTGCGTATGTTATTTATAGCAGTAGTAGGTGCTTATGTTTATACTCTCCCTGCTATATAATCAGATTTTTACTATATTTTGTTAACAATATATATTTGTACTAAAATTTTGTCACTGTCAAGATTTCTTCAATACCATTTTGAAGAATTTGTATTAGAATTCTGCAAAATGACTTTTTTTATTGATCTGCTAGGAAATTAATTACCTTAAAATTTGCAGATACCGTGGAATTGTAAAACCTGCATGAAATTTATTCGCTTAATTATTCTCTATTCAGTATCTCAAGTCGAGAACAGAAAAATATATGATTTGAATTAGACTACTCGTTATATTATATATGAATCATCGATTATTTATTACATTACTTTATATAAGGTGATGTTACCGAAAATTAACCGATACTGATACCGAAGAGAAACCGAGATAATTGGTACGCTTTCGAAAAGTTAAATTTTGATTGTATTCGTAAATGAACCGAAAAATTGATATGATATAATTTTTAGAAAATAACCGACTGAACTGTATGACACCCATATCATTGGTTACATGAACAATTGCACAATTTAAAGGAATATCCACAAGACTAATTTCAAAGCAAACAAAAGTAAAAAAATTACCTAATTTCCTTTTTAGAGGACCGTCAGCATTCTTATAACCTACTTATTTGCAATTACAACACTTAATTTCTTTCTTAATCACAGCTTGAGGGATTATAAGATTATGAGACTGGCCTTGATTACCATCAGACTTATGACCACCTAGATGAAGAGACTGATCACGTTTCTTTTTTAGAAAATTTGGGTCCACCTTTTCTTTTATAAAAGGGATAATCAACTGACCTAGACGACTACAAGGTTCACTACGTCCTCACCTTTCTCTTTTCTAACCCTCCCTTCCTCTACCGCACAGACAGTGATATGTCATCAACACTCCACTTATTTTTTTGTCAAACTACTTAGGAATGAACCTTAGAGATTGGTGAACAAGAAAATCATTGGTAATAGTGACACAAACTATTCAACTTGATAGCAATGGTAATCATTTTTATGATGTGATCATGAACATTACCTACAAAGTCATGTCTTATGGTGAAAAGGAAATCAATCAGTCTATCTATCTCAGCTTTATCAAATTCTCTGAATTTTTATCCAGTGGCACTCAAGAAATCTTTTGTGTTTTCATTATCCTTGATTGCACCTTTTATGTGATCAGAAATGGATCTCTTCATTATCATAAAGCTCAATTTGTTAGCCTTAATCCACTTCTCATACTTAGCCTTTTTCTTCAAAGGAGTTGGTAGTTCTAGATTCAGCAGGTTTTAATACACTCAATGTAAAGTCTAGGTGCATTAGTCCTAATACTATTTCAATATCTTGTTTCCACTTCTTTTAGTTGCTACTAGTTAGAGTTTCAATTGAATAGTCATGTTGTTAACAACGGTAGGCAAACAACAAAAAGATTAGAGCAAAATCATGGACATTAATATATATCTCTAAAGAGTCTAAGACATCTATTACACCTCTCCTTTGGATAGAAGATGCAACTGTCTCCTCTTTAATAATCAAGAAATCAAAGACATTTATTGTATCCTGGCCTTAGGGCAAGAGACATAAAATCTCCAACTTAATTAATTCAAGAGTCTAGGACATGCATTATATCCTTTCTTTGGGATAGAGACATAAAACCTAATCTTATAACAAATTTGTCCTCTTATTTTATATACATGAGAATCTAAGACATTAAGTCTCCTCCTTTGGGTGAAAAACACAATATCTCTTCTCAATAATTGACTTAGATTCACGAGTATCAAAAGATAAACATGCAACATCAGCGTACACTGATTAAGGACAATTTAAACATGGTTCATTGAAAATAAAACAATGACTCAAATAAATAAACCACTTTGATGAAAACTATTTTAATCATAGTTCTCAATTCATGTATGATATCACTTGACATGTACAAAGTTTTAAGAAGTTTCAATAATTCGAAATAGATAGACCATTTTGGTGGAAACTACTTATTAATCATAAATTCTTATTTAAAATAATATAATATACATATAAGTAGACCCACATGATTAAACCCCTTTAGTGTTACATTTTTTTTAAAAAAAAAGCCCCATTTTTTTTTACTAGAATAGTACTTCCTCTGTCCCATAATAAATGTTATCTTAGTCAAAAAATTTGTCTCATAATTAGTGTCACCATAGAAAATTAAGACATAAATTGACTAGTTTTTTTCAACTCTACCCTTTAACAAAAAAATGGCAAGTTTATGTATTCAAGTAACAATTACATTAAATGATGATTGAAAATGAAACTTTTGGCCTATGGAATGAAAAAAAGAACATAGTAATTAGATATTGTTGGATTTTCAATGTAAAAAATAATTAATGCTTTAATCAAGAAGAAAAATAATTTTTTTTATTATATAGAGATAATTTAGTAAACTTTACATTATATTAAAATTACACTTATGGGACAGAGGGAGTAAAATACTTGGCAGAAGTTAAGATTACAAATAGAGTACAAGATACTGTTATAGTTTCGGACAAGCTACTAAGAAATAATATTTATATTTCTATGAGACCACAATTCATCAAGTATCACACGGGACAAAGTCTACAAAGAGAAAGATCATAATTGGTGGGCCACTCATATTAAACCAAAGGCCCATCGCCATTGAAAACTAATCTCGGCGGAAAAAGAAACATGGTTCGTATAGGCCAAGATCAAGTTTATCAGTTTAGTTTAGTTCATTCTATCCGTCAAAACTGACACCAGATCCCCACGTCAGAGAACGAACAACATACTTCATGTGTTTTCAAGATTAAATAATGAACTTAATCTCTAGCTATGGTGCCTCCGATATCAACCTTAAGATAACTAATTTGTAGTCATAGTAGAAATTAAGACACAAAACATAATTTTGAGATAGAATTAAGGAAGCTTACACCATTCATCTCCATTGATTCAACAGCGGTAGCAATAAGTGGTTAAGCCTAAGTAAAATTTTCTAATAGAAAGGGAAAGGGGAGTTGGTCTCTAGTTATAAAAAAGTGTCTATCCATCACATATCAATAGTAAATGAGTCTAATTTATCCATACATATATAATTTAATATTAGATCTTTTATTAATCTATCACTTGAGCCACGTCACTATTCTTTCTGACTATAACAAAAAATAACACAAGTCCAACAAGAAATTGATATTCTGAAAATGATCAAAGTAAATCCTAGTATATATCCATCATTTTAATTTATTTAGGGGATTTTTACACTACACAGTAACCCAACAAAATGTTGGATATGTAAAGCAATACGGGAAGTAAATAAATATTACAAGTGTTCGAAAGGATAATCAAACAAGCAAATATTCAGAACTGTTGCAAGGTTGTTGAGTCTTGAATCTTGATAACCTGAAATCAAGAAACACTAAATCTGGATTGTTACAAATGTGGGCTGAGTCGAGAGATGACTCTCTGTCTTTAAGACAAGATTGACCCGTATATATGATTTACGTTAATTGGCAATAGTCTCCCAAGATAAAACAACAACTAATCAACACTACAAAACAAATATGTTGATTCTGACGAAGAAAACAAACACGAAACGACTTGCTGAAGAATGGAAAAGGAAGGAAGAGTTTTCTGTTTTTGTCCACTGTTTGTGCTTCACGTTTTTGGACTGAATTTCAGTTGTTCTCTTTATGTTTGTCTCTGTGTATATATTGTAGTCTCTACAATTGAGCCAAAAGGCTTCAATATATAGCATAAGGGGAGACTTCTCAACTGCCAAGTAATGGCTGTTTATGGCCATTAGAGAGGGAGTTAATCAGCCAAGTAATGGTTGTTTATTTGATCTCCAATTTCTTTGAAGATGAAATTGGGAAGTCTCCTCTGATGCTATTTATTGAAGCAATTGGGAAGTCTCTCTAAAGTTTCTGGAGTTTTTGGAGATCCTTGCAAACAGTCATTACTTGGCTGATTAATTCCCATCCTTGCAAACTTCAATCCCTTGTCCTTCTCCGTCAAAAAATTTACCTTCTCCATTTGTTAGCACTGTTTATTCACCTTTTCAGTCACCATTTGTTAGCACCATCGACCCATCATCCCTGTCCCGATATAATCCTGTTGTGGCTCTTGCTGCACAAAACTCACAAATTTGGTTTCCATAAAACTTGCCTCTGTTGAAGACTACCTAACATGGTGTTGTTAAATATACACAATATACATGTGTATATTAAATCTCGGATTTGGTCCCAATAATAGCTCTCGGTTTTGGTTGTTTATGTAAAGTAATTTATGGTAAATATTTAGTATCCTAGTTTAGGTAATATTGTAATATAATTAGTAGTGTATTACCATAAATGTATAGAATAAGGTTTTTAGAATAGAATATGAATAGGATTCTCCTATTTTGTAACTTGTATATATAGCCTTTCAAGTAATGAAAATAATGAAGGGGATTATTTCTTTCATGGTATCAAGAGACTAGGTCTAAACAAAAGTTTTCTCTCCCAACTTTTACCCTCTCTCGGCCGAGACCCCCCCTCGGGTTTCTCTCTCAAATTTTGTCTTCCGCTCTAAAAAATCTCTCTTAAATTTCCCCTCCTTCTTTGTTCTTTCAATATGTCTAAGAACAATTATCATCATGCCCTCATGCCCTCATGGTTTCTAACGTCAAGAACAGTATCCCTATTGTACTTGAAATGGAAAACGTCTAATATGCGACGTGGGCAGAATTGTTTAAAATTCACGCTATCTCCCATCAAGTTATCCATCACATAATTCCTCCCGCTACACCTCTTCCCGCGGAGGATCCTCAGTTATGGATTACGCTTGATGCTACCATTCTCCAGTGGATCTATTCCACTATTTCGGTTGACCTTTTACAGACGATTATTGAGCCGGATACCACAACAATGGCTACCTGAAATAGATTGCGTGACATATTCCAAGATAACCAACATTCACGTGTCGTCACACTCGAACATGAATTCTCTCTAGTTCGCATGGAAGACTTTCCAAACGTATCGGCATATTGCAAGAAACTGAAGGAGTTGGCGAATCAACTCCGTAATGTTGGCGCACCTGTAACAAATAATCGGTTGGTTCTACAATTAGTTGCCGGCCTTTCGGAGGCCTATAATGGCGTTGGAACTCTCCTTCGTCAAAGCAACCCTCTTCCCGCCTTCTATCAAGCCCGCTCTATGCTTACTTTGGAAGAAGCCGATTTGGCTAAAAAGGCGGCTACCGGAGCAAGCCCCGTCGTCATGATGGCGTCCTCCCCAAGTTCTTCAGGTTTTGTTGATAATTCAGGCCAAAACCGTACTCATGGTGGCGGCAAAAATAATCGTAAGAATAATAACAAAAATCGTGGGAGAAAATGCGGTGGTTCTGGTGGTGGTTTCGGTGGTCAGCAAGCACGCAGTGGGCCCCATCCAGTGAACAGTGGCCCACCACCCTACTGGTCCCAATAGTGGGGCTGGGGCAGTAGACAGTGGGACAGCAGCCCCTACGTTTCAGCAATTCCCAGCCGCCAGTGGGCTGGCCAGCCGTTCAGGCCCAATAATCAGCAGTGGCGGCCCACTAGCCCAGTAACGCAACAGCCAGCAGCTACGGTACAATGCAGCCCAGTCTTGGAATACTTGGGCCCCGACCTCCGCAAGCTCACCACGTAGCAGGCCCCACTCAGACAGATATCGAGGCCGCGATGCACACATTGGGTTTGACTCAACCGGACCCAAATTGGTATATGGACACCGGTGCCACTACTCACATGAATTCCGATTCAGGTACTCTCTCATCTTATTCCAATTTGAGCAACCCTCGTGGTATAATTGTTTGTAATGGCAACTCTATTCCAATTCAGGGTTATGGTCAGAAAACGTTGTATCCCCCCAATCCACCCCTTATCTTGAAAAATACTTTACATGCACCTAAATTGATTAAAAACTTAGTGTTTGTCCGAAAGTTCACTACTAACAATTCTGTTTCTGTTGAATTTGATCTTTTTGGTTTCTCTGTGAAGGATTTCAAGACGAAGAGTCATCTCATGAGGTGTGATAGTAGGGGGGATCTTTATCCTATCATGCCCGGTTTCAGTCCATCGAGTCAAGCCTTGCCGTCAGCTTTTGCAGCCATTTCTCCTTCCTTGTGGCATGCTCACCTTGGTCATCCGGAATCTTCTATTTTATCAGTTTTAGATAAAAATAACTTTATTTCTTGTAAGGGTACGAGTCGTACTCAAATTTGTCAATCTTGTTCGTTAGGAAAAATTGTTAAGTTGTCATTTGTGGACTAAAATTCTCATACTTCAAAGCCATTTGATATTATTCATAGCGACCTATGGACGTCTCATGTTCTAAGTTCGTTAGGTCATCGATATTATGTTCTTTTTTTGGATGATTATTCTAAATTTTTGTGGACATTTCCAATAGCCAATAAATCTCAAGTGTTTTCTGTCTTCATAAAATTTAGAGCATTCATTAAAACACAATTCGAAAGAGAAATAAAAAATATTCAGTGTGATAATGGGAAAGAGTATGACAATAGGGTGTTTCAGGAGTTCTGTGATAATAATGGGATCAATTTTCGTTTTTCGTGCCCTCGTACATTTTCTCAAAATGGGAAAGCCGAACGCAAAATTCATTCCATAAATAGCATTGTCCGCACTCTATTACTTCATGCTTCCGTACCCCCATAGTTTTGGCATCATGCTCTACAAATGGCAACATATCTCCTTAACATAATTCCGTCCAAAGGTCTAACATATTCTTCCCCCTCCAAATCCTATATAATAAGAACCCTTCTTATTCTCATCTTCGAGTTTTTGGGTGCTTGTGTTATCCGTTATTCCCATCCACCACAATTAACAAACTTCAGGCTCGGTCTACTCCGTGTGTGTTTTTGGGTTATCCGTCTAATTATCGTGGTTATAAATGCTTTGATTTATCCTCCAAGAAAATCATAATTAATCGTCATGTCATTTTTTATGAAACCCAATTTCCTTTTACGAAAGTTCATACTCCCGACCCTAGGTTGTATAATTTTTTGGATGACCAAATATCCCTGTATATTATTCGGCATTTTTCGGACATCTCCCGCACCCAAAACTCTCCAGCGGGCCCACTGCCCGCTGGCCCCACTGTACCGTCCCATGTTCCAGTTACTGGATCAGTCCTAGAAATTGGGCCAGTCCAGCCTAATTCTGGAACTGGTCCCCAATGGCTGCTCCAGATTATCGATTTGGGCCATACTGCCTGCTGGCCAGTCCGTCCCGAGCCCAGCAAATTCCCAAAATTCACTCAATTCTTCCTCGAGTCATAGACCGGTCACTCATAGTCAGTGGGGGTATTTTTACACCTAAAACACATTTTAATTTACATTCTGATGTCTCTAAATCCCCCTTGCCCCGTAATCCTGTGTCCGCCTTAAATGACCCTAATTGGAAAATTGCTATGACTGATTAATATAATGCTCTTATTGATAATAAGACATGAGAGTTGGTGTCACATCCATATGGTATTAATGTTATCAGGTCTATGTGGATTTTTGCTCATAAAGAGAATTCGGATGGGTCATTTTCTCGACATAAGGCGCGGCTGGTGGGTGATGGTAAGACTCAGCAGGTTGGGATAGATTGTGGGGAGACGTTTAGCCCGGTGGTCAAGCCGGCTACTATTCGCAATATGCTTAGCTTGGCTCTTTCAAAGACATGGCATATTCATCAGTTGGATGTCAAGAATGCTTTTCTACATGATGATCTCAAGGAAACAGTATATATGCATCAGCCGTTGGGTTTCAGAGATCCTAATCGTCCTCATCATGTCTGTTTGTTGAAGAAGTCCTTATATGAGCTTAAGCAGTCTCCACGGTCCTGGTATACAAGGTTTGCTGACTATGTTTCGACTATTGGGTTCACTCACAGTAGGTCAGATAATTCCTTGTTCATCTACCATCGTGGTTCATCCTTGGCCTACATTATGTTATATGTGGATGATATCATTTGACTGCCTCTTTCGATGCATTACGCCAGTCTATCATGGCCATGCTCAGCTCTGAGTTTGCTATGAAGGACTTAGGGCCCTTGAGTTACTTTTTGGGGATTGCCGCTAAGCGTCATTCAGATGGTTTGTTTTTGTCTCAAAGAAAGTATGCGGCTGAGATCATCGAGAGGGCTGGGATGTCATCCTGTAAGTCCATTTCCACTCCAGTTGATACTAAGCCCAAACTTGGTGCCACGGCCGGCATCCCTTACGAGGATCCGACCCGCTATCGCAGTTTTGCAGGGGCTCTTCAGTATCTTACCTTTACCAGACCGGATATTACGTATGTTGTTCAGCAGGTGTGTTTATTCATGCATGATCCCAAAGTTGAGCACATGAATGGAATCAAACGCATCATCCGGTATATTCAGGGTACACTGGACTATGGTTTGCATTTGTATCCTTCATCGACATCCACACTTGTCTCATACACTGATGCAGATTGGGGTGGTTGTCCAGACACCAGACGGTTTACGTCTTGCTACTGTATGTTCCTTGGCAGCAACTTGGTCTCCTGGTCTGCGATGCGTCAGGCGACTCTATCCCGCTCAAGTGCCGAGGCTGAATATCGAGGGGCAGCCAATGTGGTCTCAGAATCATGTTAGTTACGTAATTTGTTTTTAGAGCTTCATTGTCCGATTCAAAAGGCAACCTTGATTTATTGTGATAATATTAGTGCCATCTACCTTTCATGTAATCCGGTTCAGCACCAACGCACTAAACATATCGAAATGGACATTCACTTTGTCCGTGAAAAGGTTGCTCGAGGTCACGTTCGCGTATGTCATGTCCCGTCAAGATATCAGATTGCAGACATCTTTACAAAGGGTCTTCCCTCGGTCCTTTTTGAAGATTTTAGGGACAGTCTCAGCGTTCGAAGACCGCCCGCTATGACTGCGGGGGTGTGTTAAATATACACAATATACACACAATATACATGTGTATATTGTGTGTATTAAATCTCGGATTTGGTCCCAATAATAGCTCTCGGTTTTGGTTGTTTATGTAAAGTAATTTATGATAAATATTTAGTATCCTAGTTTAGGTAATATTGTAATATAATTAGTAGTGTATTACCATAAATGTATAGAATAAGGTTTTTAGAATAGAATAGGAATAATATTCTCCTATTTTGTAACTTGTATATATAGTCTTTCAAGTAATGAAAATAATGAAGGGAATTATTTCTTTCAGGTGTACTCAATTTCAATCTCTCTTATTATCCCATGAACTTCTTGGCTTTGTGGATGGCTCTCTATTACCACCAAATCCCTTTGTTCACGATGCATCTGGAAGGCAACAACCAAATTCTCTTTATCGTTCATGGCTTTGGATTGATCAAAGTGTTCATTCTTGGTTATTCTCCACACTTTCTCGGGAGGTTCTCATGGATATTCATTTATTTCCTACTTCACGTGATATCTGGAACTTGTTGGTATACAAGGATTTGCAGAAAACGGAAATTACAAGTAACTCGCTTATGTAGGAATTGAAATTACAATTCATAGGTGAGGGAGGGCTGTTTAACTGCCCCCATAACAGCCATTATTGTGCTGGACGTTTCGTTTCCGGACCGTCGAAATTCGATTTTCGAAAAACTTCGGGATCAAACTCGTACTTTCGGCAAAGTTTTAATATCGAAGGCCCACGCCCCACGCCCCACACGCCCACGCCCCGAGAGCCCGAGAGCCCGAGAGCCCGAGAGCCCGAGAGCCCGAGAGCCCGAGAGCCCGAGAGCCCGAGAACCCGGAACCCGGAACCCGGAACCCGGAACCCGGAACCTGGAACCCGGAACCCGACGGGCGGCCGGCGGCGGCGCGCGTGTGGTCTTTACTTGAACCGAAGCACATCTAGGTCCTCCCTCCTTTAAACACATGGGATACCCCTTGGGGTCCCAAACCCCAAACCAATTTCAAGTATTATATACACAACAATTCTTTCTTCCTCTACCGATGAGGGAGAATTGATCACACACCACACTTTTCCATGCTTCAAACACCTTACTTCGTGAACCAATATCTCTTTCATTTCTCAATGAAATTTGACGATTCTTGGCCCTACGGTTATCTACGTACTTAGTACATCATGCATGTGTGAAGAACCGGATTCTCCAACATACGGAACACTAGTGTTTAAGCCGTTAAAGTTGGTCGGTCGCAACTCCCGCCAAAGGCTAATTTCCAACAATCCCCTCTTGAAAGAGATTTTGGCGCACTCACATGGTGTCTTTTCATTTCCAGCAATATTTCAGCGGACCGATGTTGCATAAGGAGAGGTAGCCTCAGCTTTGAACCTTCCATAGTTGAATACCATCGGACTTACTTACTGCGCGGTGAACGTGATGTCTTGAACCGTCAGTGTTTAGTGTAAGCCAAGACAATGATACCAACACAACAAATTCCCTTACTCTCTTCTTCGTAATGTTTTGTCCGTTTTGGCCATGGACAACGTCTTGGATTCTTAAGTGCGTTCATTTTGAGGCGGCCTGTCCTCGCACTTAAATAGGTGGTCTCCTACAAGGTATCCTGCTATACCCCACTTCACAAGTGTTAGGAACCATTAAAAGTTTCCCAAGAACCTAGCCTCAACTGTTGAGGATCATTACAGGTTTTGAAAACTTAACCTTTACCCATACTGCAGATAGCACTTAATGTCTATCGCGGGAACGGCTTTGGATTTGGTGTTTCTTTTCAGAAATCACTATCCGAAGTGCTCATGCTTCTACTGAAGCGATCAACTGAACCTTTACAGCTTAGTTTTCCCATTGAACCAAATTACTGGGATCTCCAGTTCGTAAGGTTGGGTTACCACTGTATTGGTCCTTATATTTTGGGTTTTAAGCCCATTCCCCTAGACAGGCAAGCCATCTGATCCTTGAGTAGGCCCTTTGTCAATGGGTCTGCTATATTATCCTTTGACTTGATGTAATCAATGGATATTATACCCGTGGTGATCAGTTGCCTAACGGTCTTATGCCTCCGTCGAATATGACGAGACTTGCCGTTGTACATAACATTCCGTGCCCTTCCTAGAGCCGACCGACGTCGCAAGGATCATTACCGAAGGTACGGGTTTGTTCCAACACGGAACATCCTCTAAGAAGTCATGAAGCCACTCGGCTTCTTCTCTCGCTTTGTCTAAAGCGATAAACTCCGATTCCATCGTGGATCGGGCGATGCAAGTTTGCTTAGAGGATTTCCAAGATACAGCCCCACCACCAATTGTAAATATATACCCACTGGTGGACTTGGTGTTCTCTATATCAGATATCCAGTTTGCATCACTGTACCCCTCTAGTACAGCTGGATATCTCGAATAGTGTAACCCGAAGTTTAACGTGTATTTCAGGTATTGTAATACCCGATTCAACGCCTTCCAGTGATTATCACTTGGATTACGGGTGAACCTAGCCAACTTATTGACTGCGTAAGCAATATCAGGTCGGGTGCAGTTTGTTATATACATCAAACTACCGATTACCTGTGCATATCGCTCCTGGTATACAGGTGCACCAAGATTTTTATCAAGCTTATGATTTATATCCATTGGTGACGCTATCGGAGAACTGTCTAACATCTTGAACTTTCTCAAAACATCCTCGATGTAGTGAGACTGAGATAAGACCAGTCCGTCAGACGTCTTAGAGATTTTAATCCCTAGGATGACATCTGCGATACCCATATCTTTCATGTCGAAGCATTGTTTCAACATGTTCTTAGTCTCTAGGATTATCCTAGGACTGCTTCCTGTGATCAACATGTCGTCTACATACAGGCATATCATAACAAATGAGTCAGAGTTACCTTTCGTGTAAACACATTTATCACACTCATTAATGGCGAACCCCTTCGATAGTAGAGTACTATCAAATTTTTCGTGCCATTGTTTCGGGGCTTGTTTCAGCCCATACAGAGATTTGATAAGTCGACAGACTTTCTTCTCTTGCCCTTGAACCACGTACCCCTCGGGTTGGTCCATATAAATTTCTTCTTCCAAATCACCATTTAGGAAGGCTGTCTTAACATCCATCTGGTGTATCTCAAGGTCACGCAAAGCTGCGATCGCAATAAATACCCGTATGGATGTCATCCGGGATACCGGAGAGTATGTGTCAAAGTAGTCAAAGCCTTCTGTCTGTCGATAGCCCTTGACTACCAACCTGGCCTTGTACTTGTCTATAGACCCATCTGCCTTGTATTTCCGTTTGAGTATCCATTTACAACCCAACGGTTTATTTCCCGGAGGAAGATCAACCAACTCCCAAGTATGGTTATGCAGAATGGAGCTTATTTCACTCTCAATAGCTTCTTTCCAGAGCGGTGCTTCTGGAGTTGACAACGCCTGAGCAATTGTCCTTGGTTCATCATTAACCATGTAAGCTACAAAGTCAGGACCGAAGGATTTATCCTTCCTGGCCCTTTTACTTCGCCTTAGATCCATCTCTGGAGTCTCCAAGTTCTGAGAATCTGGAACACTAGATTCCGGATGTTCAGCCACCTCGAGATTCGCTAGATCTGAACCATTTAGATCCGGGCAGTCAAGGACTCCCGGTTCTTGAGAGCTTTGTGCATAACTTCGCTTGCGAGAGGTTATGTCTTTCTCCTTTCTAGGAAAGGTACTTTCAAAGAATAGAGCATTCCTTGATTCCATTATTGTACCCTGGTGGATATCTGGAATATCTGACTTATGCACTAAGAAGCGATAAGCACTACTGTTATTTGCATATCCGATGAATATGCAATCTACAGTCTTTGGTCCAATCTTGACCTGCTTTGGCTTAGGTACTTCAACCTTTGCCAGACAACCCCACACCTTAAAATACTTGTAGGTGGGTTTCTTTCCTTTCCATGATTCATATGGAGTTTTGTCCTTACCTTTATGTGGGACTCTGTTCAGAATCGTATTAGCGGTAAGGACGGCTTCTCCCCACATGTTTTGGGGAAGTTCGGAATTGATAAGCAAGGCATTCATCATTTCCTTTAATGTGCGGTTCTTACGTTCCGCCACACCGTTTGATTGAGGTGAGTATGGAGCCGTCATTTGATGAATAATGCCTTCTTGGGCACAATATTCCTCAAAAGGCGCTACATATTCTCCCCTCTATCGCTACGAATGGATTTAATCCGTAGGCTAAGTTGATTCTCAACTTCGCTTTGTAACGTCGGAACGCTTCAAAGGCTTCATCCTTACTTTTCAACAAGTAAAGGTAACAATACCTTGTGCTATCATCTATAAATGTCACAAAGTACTTGTTCCCCCCTCTAGTTTGTGCAAACTTCAAATCACATATATCTGTGTGAATAAGTTCTAGAGGAGCGGTATTCCTTTCGACGGATCGAAAAGGAAGCTTGGTGAGTTTTGCCTCTACGCACACCTCACATTTATGTTGAGGGTTTATGTCGATAGAAGGCAACAACTCCATCTTTACCAGCCTTTGAATAGACTTGTAGTTTACGTGTCCTAATCTATGATGCCATAAATTAGAAGACTCAAGCAAATAAGAAGAAGACTCAACTTTATTTCCTTGACGCAATACAGACATGGCATTCACTTTGAAGAGGCCTTCACAGACGAAGCCCCTCCCCACAAATGTGCCATTTTTAGTGAGTACAAATTTATTTGATTCAAACACTAGCCTAAAGCCAGCATTAACCAATAAAGGTCCAGAAACTAGATTTCTTCTAATATCTGGGACGTGCATCACTTCCTTCGAGTGAGTTCCTTGCGGAAGTCATCTTCAGGACCACCTTTCCAACCCCTAGCACGTCCGAGGAAGCGTTGTTGCCCATGAACGCTTCTTGTCGGAGACCGGAGTGTACGTGGAGAAGGCATCTTTGTTGGAACAGATGTGTCTTGTTGCACCTGTGTCCACCCACCACCGCATCGGATTCTCCACCAAGTTGGCTTCTAGCACCACTGCAGAGAATTCCTCGATCATGTCATCCAGGAGCGTGTCCTTGACGACGTTTGCTTGAGCCTTGCCTTTTGACTTGGCTTTCTATTGTTGCTCGGTCTTGAGCTTGCGGCATTCCTTGATCCCGTGACCAGGTTTCCCACAAAGTGATGACAATTACCTCCGAACATCTCTCGCTGCGCAGGGGCTTTGCCGTCTTTCCGGAACTTCCGCTTCTTGCTTGAGTTCCCTTTGGCCTCTGCCAGTTTGCCTTTGCCTCGGCATGTTGTCTACCCTTTGGCAAGGTCTTCTTATTATCTTCCTGGATTTGCGGTTTGATAACAAGCTCTTCAAAGGTCATCTCCTTTGTCTTGAGTTTCAAGTAACTCATAAACTCATTCCATGAAGGAGGTAACTTTTCAATCGCCGATGCAACCAAAAACTCGCTCATTTGGTTTCGGTCCTTCCAAATCCAGGTGATGTAAAATCATTTGGAATTCCGGACTTGGGACATCATCGTCTTCTTGTCCACCATTTGGAATTTTAGAAATTTCCCAACGATGAACTTCTTAGTACCCGCATCTTGTGCGTTGTACTTCTTTTGCGATTTTCCCACGACTCTTTGGCGGTGCAACGGTGCAATAGACCGTGTAGAGAGGGTCTGCTAAGCGATTCGAAGATATAGTTCTTGCACATGAAATCGCTATGATTCCATGCGTCACGAACCATCTTCATGCCATTAATGACATGGATACCAAGGCCCCCTTCACCCGTTTCATTGGGCGAAGAGTCCATTTCATCTCCAAACATGGAGGATCTTCCGTAAGGAACCGGGCCATGCCCATAATCATTAAGTAAAACGATCTTTTGCTCGCCATCTTTTGAATTCTCGATCCCATGAATTTTTCGGGCGATCATGGTGGTGTGATGAAGAGGGTGGAGCTCCAACGATCGGGAAGGCGGCAGTGTTACGCTTGAACAGGAGCAAAGCGAAGCGAGCAGGAGGCCGGCGGAGTTACCGCCTTGGGCGATAGCGGCGGTGGCGGGGAAGGCGACAACATTGCCTCGAGAGGCGCGGCGATAGCGAAGAACATCGGTCATATTTCCACCATGTTATTGCAAGAGCTTACCGTAAGCAAAATATTGTCTTAAGTTGTTGGTATACAAGGATTTGCGGGAAACGGAAATTACAAGTAATCGCTTATGTAGGAATTGAAATTACAATTCAACAAGAAAGCTGAAAATTACAATATAACAACAAAATTGAAATTACACTTTTGTTGAACAAGAAAACGGGAAAGTTGTTTAAGCCGAGTCGAGTGTGGCACTCTCGTCCTTAAGACAATATTGCCCCGTATGTATCCTTTATACGTCCCGGACAATTCGTCTCCCAAGATAAAACAAAGCAATGGAACTATTGAGCAAAGGAAACTCAAAAGCTACCGTGAAGAATATTGAGCAATGAAATGATGCTTGGAAGATTAGGAAGAAACTGATTTTTGCTTTGTGTATTTTCATGTATGTTAAGTACTCCTCAACAATGGTATAAGGGGTGTTTATATAGGTGAGGGAGGGCTGTTTAACTGCCCCCATAACAGCCATTATTGTGCTGGACGTTTCTGTTCTGGACCGTCGAAATTCTGATTTTCTGAAAAACTTCTGGGATCAAACTGTACTTCTGGCAAAGTTTTAATATCAGAAGGCCCACGCCCACAGCCCACAGCCCACAGCCCACAGCCCACAGCCCGAGAGCCCGAGAGCCCGAGAGCCCGAGAGCCCGAGAGCCCGAGAGCCCGGAACCCGGAACCCGGAACCCGGAACCCGGAACCCGGAACCCGGAACCCGACGGGCGGGCGGCGGCGGCGCGCGTGTGGTCTTTACTTGAACCGAAGCACATCTAGGTCCTCCCTCCTTTAAACACATGGGATACCCCTTGGGGTCCCAAACCCCAAACCAATTTCAAGTATTATATACACAACAATTCTTTCTTCCTCTACCGATGAGGGAGAATTGATCACACACCACACTTTTCCATGCTTCAAACACCTTACTTCGTGAACCAATATCTCTTTCATTTCTCAATGAAATTTGACGATTCTTGGCCCTACGGTTATCTACGTACTTAGTACATCATGCATGTGTGAAGAACCGGATTCTCCAACATACGGAACACTAGTGTTTAAGCCGTTAAAGTTGGTCGGTCGCAACTCCCGCCAAAGGCTAATTTCCAACAGAACTCATTACAGCGCCGCTACATGGATGCAAGTCAAACAAAATTAGTTGAACTTAAGAGACAACTTACGACTTTGAGCAAAACTGAATCTATGTCAGTTGATCAATATCTTCGCCGAAGCCAAGCAGATTGTTGACTCTCTTGCAGCGATTAATTCCCCTGTTTCATCTCAAGATTTCTTCGATCACGTGCTTCTTGGATTAGGCAAGGAATATGATACTTTGGTTGGGATCATTATGCACTTTCCGGGCTCATTATCACTTGAAGAAGTACGTACTACGCTTCTGCTTCATGAACAACGTCTGCAATGTTTTAAGGATATGGATTCGAGCGTTACTCATCAGAGGTCACGGTGGTAGAGGCCGAGGTTCTTTTGGTCTTGGTCAGCTGCAACAACCCTCTCCATCGAATGCCTCTACTCGCAATGGTTTTCCTGGACAACCATCGTCAGGTATAGGTAGCGCCCCTACTGCTTCATATACTTCACCACCTGTTAGTACCTATTTACCGTCCATGGGAGTTTTAGGTCCCCCACCTTGGTACTCCTGGTCATAATACTCTACAGTGTAACAATCGGTTTAACCATGCCTACATTGGTAATGATCTGCCTAAGTCTTTTGCTGCTATGTCTGTTGGTGAAACAAACGATGCTATCTGGTACTTCGATTTCGCTGCATCAACTTATATGACTCCGTCTGAAGGTAATTTTATGCATAAATTTAGTTACAATGGTTCTGATCGTGTATTGGTTGGGAATGAATCTTTGCTTAAAATTGATAATATTGGGTATTCTCAATTTCCCACTTCATCATGTCCCCTACATTTGAACTCTATTTTTCATGTCCCTCATCTTCGTCAAAATTTAATCTCTGTCAAAAAAATTATGTAAGGATAATAATTGTATTGTTAGTTTTGACGACTCCTCTATTTCTGTTAAGGACAAAACTTCGGATCAAACTCTCCTTCAAGCTTCCAGTAAAAGCGACGTCTATCCTATATCTCCTTGGTCCATATCATCTACTCCTCAGGCGAATGTTGTTTTTCGTCAGCCTGGTGATATTTAGCATTTTCATTTGGGTCATAGTGGAGATGTGTCTTAGCCAGTATTAGGAATAATAATTCTATTAGTTTGTTAAATTCGTTTAGTGATAATTGTATCTCTTGTCGTTTAGGAAAATCTCGTCATTTATCATTCAATTTAGTGGAACATTGTAGCTCTTTTCATTCTGACGTTTGGCAATCACCTATTTTATCCAACTTGGGTTTTCAATATTATGTCATTTTTATTGATAATTTTTTTCGATTTACATGGCTTTATCCAATGAAAAATAAATCAGAAGTTTTTATTCATTTTTGTGCCTTTCAAAAGTTGGCGGAGATTTTTTTTAATACTAGAATAAAAGTTTTTCAAAGTGATGGAGGAGGAGAATTTGTTAACAAGGCCATGCTTTCACATTTTACTAATTATGACATTTCTTTTAGAAAGTCATGCCCGGACACTCCTCAACGAAATGGGATTGTTGAATGGAAACATCGACACATCATTGAAATGGTTTGAACTATTCTTACAGATGCTACCATTCCATTTCAATTTTGGGTTGATGCAGCCTTTTATGCTATTTATACCATCAATAGGTTGCCTACACCTATTTTACATGGTCTTTCCCCCTATGAGAAATTGTTTCACAAAAGTCCTTACTATAACTTTCTTAGAGTCTTTAGTTGTGAATGTTTTCCAAATCTGTCTACTTGGGTTTCTCATAAACTTGCACCCCGTTCTGTGAGATGCGTCTTCCTTGGATATGCCTTAGAACATAAGGGATATCATTGTTTAGATCCCAAATCTGGTCGTGTTTATGTTAGTCGACATGTTATGTTTTATGAGTTATTTTTTCCATATCCCGAGTTAACTAGATCTCATATTGTCTCATAACCGTCTGCCACATCTAATTCTTTAGTTGTCGTATCGCCCTTAAAACATACTTCTCCAACACCACAATTGGCGCCTTGTATAACTACCAATGTACCATCCCTGCATAATGCTTCTCCTTTATCTCATCCACCCTTCTTGAGTACTACAGATTCCACGAGTGGTTAGATCTCTACCTCTGAGCATATGTTAACCGCAACCAGTGTTAGTAAGTCTTTCCCCGTGAGTCCTTTACCACCTTCGTGTCCCTCACTCCCTTCTACTCAACCCTAACTTCCTCATCCACCCTTGCCTTACATCCAATGCAAACCAGATCCAAATATGGTATTACTAAGCCAAAGAAACTATTATCTCTAAGTGTTTTTGTCCATGAACCTGCACCTTCTTGCTTTTCTCAAGCCGTGAAAAATCCAAAGTGGCAACAAGGAATGGCGGATGAATTTAGTGCGCTTTTACAGACTAAAACTTGGGTTATTGTTCCCTTGGCCGCTAACATGAATTTAGTTGGTTGTAAATGGATATATCACATAAAATATAACTTAGATGGGTCTATTGAGTGATACAAGACTCGTCTGGTAGCACAAGATTTTCACCAGCAGGTTGGCATCGATTATCACGAGACATTTAGCCCTGTTGTTCGTGCCACTACTGTGAAAATTATTCCTTCTCTTGATGTCTCATTTTCCTGGCCAAATCGCTAGTTGGATGTTAAGAATGTATTTCTACATGACATCCTTAATGAGGAGGTCTTTATGAAACAACCTCTAGGTTTTGTTCATCTCGATTATCCTAATCATGTTTGCAAACTAACCAAAGCTATTTATGGCTTGAAATAGGCACCCCAACTTAGTTTCGTCGTTTCAGTTCATTTATTCCGTCTCTTGGTTTTGTTTGTAGCAAATATGATAGTTTAGTGTTTATCCATCATTCCCCTTCTGGAATCCTTATTTTCATACTTTATGTTGATGATACCATTCTCACAGGTAGTCATATTGATCTTCTAAATCAGTTCATTTATCGTCTTTCTAATCAATTTGCAATGAAGGATTTAGGTGATCTTCATTATTTTATTGGTATTCAAGCAGTCCGTACGTCCCAAGGTCTTCACTTGTCTCAACAAAAATGTATCTCTAATGTGCTTCGTAAATTTCACATGCACATATGTAAGCTTGTACGTACTCCTCTTACTTCTCGTACTTTTATTTAGCTTATGAACGGTGAGTTACTTTCAAATCCTAGTGAGTATATGAGTATGGTCAGTGCTCTTCAATATTTGACTATGACATGTCCCGATATTTCCTATGTCATACATGTTGTGTCTCAATTTATGCATGCTCCCCGTACCACTCACTTGCATTGTATCAAGCACATTTTCAGGTATTTTCAGGGTACACCAACTTATAGTTTTTCTTTGCGTACCTCCTCATCCATCTCTATGGTTGTTGCTTACTCAGACATTGATTGGGCTGGTTGTCTAGATAGTCGGCATTCTACTTTGGAATTTGCTATTTTCGTGGGTTCCAATCTTATCTCTTGGCATGCAAAAAAGCAACCGACAGTCTCCAAATCTTCTACTGAGGCTGAGTACAGGGCTATTGCATACACTGTTGCTGAGACTTGTTGGACTCATCACATTCTTTGTGAGCATGGTGTCTTTCTTTGTGATCCTATCAGTGTATTGTGTGACAACATTAGTTCCACATATATGACTCGTAATCCAATTTTTTCATGATTTCTGAAAGCATATTTGTCACGCCCCGAACAATGGCTTGAGCGGAACACGACACTCGGTGCCTGGACTACATGTGACCGAGCGAACCACATGACTTTCTTGTCAACATGGGCATCAAAACATACCAAAATAATGATTTAAAATATGTAAAACATAATGTTGGAAGTATGAAATAATCATAGAGGAAATAATCTAAGTAAAACATGATAAGTCTGAAAATATAATGTTGACATTACTGACATGGCATAACACTTGACTAGTCTATGAAACCTCTGAACATGAGTCTGTAAAACTGTCTACCAGGACAAGGCCCTGACATACCTCTACTAATAATGCATAACCATTGGTAACTAAACTGACACCTCGAATGAGATGGGGCTCACCGAAATAGTTGATACTAAAGCAATCATATTGAGCAAATCCGTCTCCCTGAAACTCAGCACTTGCACCATGAAGTGCAGGCCCCATGCAAATGGATGTTATTATATTTGAAATGCATTGTATGTAATGCAAGTGAAGGAAATAAGCAGGGACATGATATAAGAGGAACATGAAACTGAAACTGAAGCATGAACATGATCATGAATATAATAACATGAGTAAAGTATGAAAATAATATATATATATATATATAATTGTATATCCGTAGGGAGAGTAGTAGCATAATCAACAATATGAAACACCACGTGGGTACATGGAGTCTGGTACCTGACCCGACCAGTAGAGTTTTTCTATGTCTTGTCAGGGTATGAGACATGAACATGGCAAGAAAGGATCCAATCTGTAAATCTGAAAGTATTGTCCTCTGGGCGGAGTGACCTTTATCCTACGGTGGCATACGTAGTTTCAGCCTACTAGAGCCTTCTTGATAAACTATGCAACTCCCAAATATGTACTTGAACATAGTGGCTTGTAAGCCCATAAATTTCATGAAACAACTTGTAAACATGATTCGTGAATTTAATATAACATGTAAATACATTTAGATGTTAAATGTCTGTGTACACTCGTAAACAACCATTTTACCTACCAAGGTAGAGGTAAGGTCTGTGTACACTCTACCCTCCACAGACCCTACAATGTGGGATTTCATTGGGTATGTTGTTGTTGTTGTTGTTGTTATGTAAACACATTTAGAATATAACTTGTATAAATACATGAAAACACACACACACACACACATGTGTGTGTGTGTGTGTGTGTGTGTTTTCATGAAACTGAGTAATACTGATTATAACTCGTATATAGGAACCCATGAAAATTAAGGCATGGGTTCATGGATTACGGAAAGGTTCATGACAATCACCATTGACCAATCATGAATACAATTGATGAATAGTAATATAAACATGACATAATATTCATATAACTAGGGTTATCAAGATATTAGAACAATAATCCTAAGTTATGGAGTTTTATTGATTTCATAGAAACGTGGCATGGGATGAACAGTGATGTTGCGACATGGATATAAGCTCTACATACCTGACTTGCTTCAAACGTAAAATCCCCGTTTTGGTTTCCTACATCCGTGGATTATAAAATATTCTTAGTTTGAAGGCACGAGGTGTTATAATATCTCCACATTGGGATCATTCGTCCTCGAATGATAGGTCATGGTTAGAAATGAGACTGGACATGGCATAAGTACATGAGTGTGAAGGAACATGACATGAAACATGGAAACTGAACTGACATGATTACATTAAAACATGAACATGGGACATGGAACATGGAACATGGGACATGGAACATGGAACATGGAACATGAGTACTGAATACATGAACGTGAAACATAAGACATGAATATGCAAGGGACATGGCATGACTACTGAGGGTATTTACTTTGGTCATTTTCTGCTTGCTCCTCGAATAAATGTGGCTATCTGGACTTCTTGTCCTTTTCGGCTTCCCATGTAGCCTCCTCAATATTTTGACTTCTCCATAATACTTTCACTAAGGTGACTTCCTTTGTTCTCAACTTTTGAATCTGATGATCCAAAATAGCCACAAAAATCTCTTCATAGGTCAAACCATCCTTAAGTGAAATAGAATCGGTAGGGACAACCAACGATGAGTATCCCACACACTTCATCAACATGGACACATGAAACACCGGATGAACAACAACCAAGTCTTGTGGCAATTCAAGTTCATAGGTCACTTGGCCAACTCTCCTCAAAATCATGTATGGTCCGATATATCTGGGATTGAGCTTTCCTTTCTTCCCAAACCTCATGACACCTTTCATAGGTGATACTTTCAGAAATATCCAATCATCAACTTGAAACTCCAAGTCTCTACGCCTCACATCCGAATAAGAATTCAGGTGACTCTGGCTATTTTCAAATGCTTCTAAATTAACTTGACTTTCTCCAAAGCCTAATAGACCAAGTCTAGTCCAAACACTTCTGCCTCCCCACTTGGAACCAACCAATTGGCAACCTACACCTTCGCTCATACAAGGCTTCAAATAGTGTCATCTGAATATTGGCATGATAGCTGTTATTATAGGCAAATTCAATAAGAGGCAAAAGATCATCCCAATTACCTTTAAAATTGAGAATACATGCCCTCAAATATCCTCAAGATATGAATAGTGTGCTCTGCCTGGCTATCTATCTGAGGATGAAAAGTTGTACTAAGATTTACCTTAGTAGCCAATCCTTTCTAAAATGACCTCTAAAAGTGTGTTGCGAACTGAGCACCATGATCTGAGATAATGGATAGTGGGGTACCATGAAGCTTGACAATTTCTTGAATATACAACTTGACATAATCATTTGTTGCATCTGTGCTCTTAACTAGCAAGAAGTGAGTTGATTTAGTCGATCGGTACACAATCACCCAAATTGAAATCATGCCTTCGGACTGAGCGATGTAGACATGTTATGAAGTTCATAATTATCATCTCCCATTTCTAAATAGGAATATCAATAATCTGAGCCAACCCACCAGGCCTCTGGTGCTCGGCTTTCACCTGTTGACAATTCTAACACTTGGCTACAAAATCTGACACATTCCTCTTCATATCGTTCCACCAATAAACCTTCTTAAGATCATGCTACATCTTTGTATAACCTAGGTGAATAGAATACATGGAATGGTGTTCTTCTTCCATGATTCGTTCTATGAGTCTATCTACATCTGGAACACATAATCTGCATCAGTACCTAAGATTACCGTCATTTCCCCCTTGTTCGAAAGCCCTAATATTATGATTTTGAATCCTCTCCTTCAGTTGTAACAAATAGGGATCACTAAACTGATTCTCCTACACTTTGGCTACTAAAGAGGATCCGGACTTTTTTCTAAACAACAACACCGCCATCTTCGGAGTTCATGAGTCGAACTCCTAGACTGGATAATCAATGAATCTCCTTTGTCATGGTTATCTTATCTTCCTCGACATGTGCTAAACTTCCTACGGATCGCCGAATAAGAGCATCGGCTACCACATTAGCCTTCCCTGGATGGTAGAGAACATCTACATCATAATTGTTTATCAGTTCGAGCCATCTCATCTGCCTGAGATTCAACTCCCTCTGCTTGAAAATATACTGAAGGCTCTTGTGATATGTGAAAATATCAACATGGACTCCATACAAATAATAACACCATATTTTGAGTTCAAAAATCATGGTTGCCAATTCTAAGTCATGAGTCGGATAATTCTTTTCATGAGGTTTAAGCTGTCTGGATGCATAAGCTATAACCTAACCATGTTGCATTAAGACACACCTAAGACTAATACCTGAAGAATCACAATAAATGATGAACCCCTCGGTTCCCTCTGACAATGTCAGTACTGGAGTAGAAAATAGTCTCATTTTCAATTCTTCAAAACTACTCTCACATGCATCTGACCACTGATTCTTCTAAGTCAATTTGATTAATGGAGCTGATATAGAAGAAAAATCATCTACGAATCGCCTGTAATAGCCTGCCAGACCCAAGAAACTCTGAATATCTAAAGCAGAAGTGGGTCTGGGCCAATTCTTAGTGGCATCTATTTTTTGAAAATCAACCTAGACACCTTCACCTGAAATCACATGGCCTAAGAATGCCACTGACTTAAGCCAAAATTCACACTTGAAAAATTTCACATAAATCTCACGATTCGTAAGTGTTCGCAACACTATTCTGAGATGTTCTGCATGATCAATCTCACTACGAGAATAAACTGGGATATCATTAATAAAGACCATAACGAAAAGATCAAGATAGGGCTTGAAAACCCTATTCATAAGATCTATGAAAGAAGCTGGGGTATTTGTCAATCCGAACAACATGACACAAAATTCAAAATGACCATAACGGGATCTGAAAGCGGTTTATGGAATATCAACTTCCTTAACCTAAAGCTGATGGTACCCTGATTTGAGGTCAATCTTGGAATAACATTGAGCATCCTGAAGTTGGTCAAATTAATCATCAATTCTGAGAAGGGGATACTTGTTCTTAATTGTGACCTTGTTCAACTGCCGGTAGTCAATGCACATATGCAAAGACCCATATTTGTTTTGAACAAACAAGGTGGGTGCACCCTATGATGAAACACTTGATCTAATGAATATCTTATCAAAAAGATCTTTCAACTAGGCTTTTAGCTCTCTCAACTCTGCTAGAGCCATTCTGTATGGCAGAATAGATATCAGCTTAGTATTGGGAAGTACATCAATTCTGAACTCGATCTCTCTATCGGGAGAAACTCTGAGAAATTCCTCTGGAAAGACTTTTGGAAATTCATTTACAACTGGTACGGACTAAAGAGTTGGGGTTTGGGTATCTGCATCCCTAACCCTAACTAGATAAATGTACCCCTTGAATATCATCTTTCTAGCTTTGAGATAGAAAATGAACCTACCCATGGGTGGTATTGCATCACCCTCCATTCTATGACTGGGTTAGCAGGAAACTCAAATTTTATGATTTTGGTTCTATAACCTATTGTGGCATAACATCAAGACAACCAATCCATACCCATGATTACATCAAAGTCTACCATTTCTAACTCTACCAAAACAGATATGGTAATGCAGTGATAGACTTTAACTAGACAACCCTTATATACCTGTCTGACTATAACTATTCACCGACTGGAGTGGATACTTCAAAGTGTTCATACAACTTTTCTAGTTCTATCCCAAATTTCTTAGCAACAAATGTGGTTAAATATGATAGAGTGGATCCAGGATCCATAAGGGCATAAATGCCGAAAGTGAAAATGGTCAATATACAAGTGACCATATCTGCACGGGCCTCTATATCTTGTCGACCTAATAATGCATACAAGTGGTTTAGACATTTGCCTGCATTACCGACTTAGTTGGACCACGCCCTGACTGAGTTTGAGAATTATGAGGAACTGTAGAATTCATGGAATGAGCCATATTACCTCCTACACTCTGTCTCGCTGATGGACAGTCCTTCTAAAAATGACCTAGCTGACCACACCCATAACAGATATTCATGCCAAAACGACACTCCTCTGGATGCCTCTTACCACACTTGCCACAAACTAGGTAGCTAAACGAACTCTGACCCATACTGGCCTGTGGCTGGGAGCTTGATGCTCTGAAGTTCTGTTTTCATGTTATCATATCTGAACTTTGGAGTTGGAGCAAAGCTGAAGATGGAGAAGGTCCTGATGACATGTTTTTAAAAGCACTTCCTGCATCTACCACCTCCATGACTGAAGTGACCTAAAGACTTGACTCTTGTTAAACCTCTTATTATTCTCTTTATGCAAGGCTTCTTCTTTCTTTAACCTATTCTCATTACCCTGCACGAATGCAACCATTTTCGTAATAGTCATCTCTCTGTTATGAGCTGTAATATTGGTTGCATTATATAAATGGGGATCGAGATCATACACGTAGTGTCTAACTCTGGCCCTCATATCTTCGATCATATATAGAGCATACTTTGCCAAAGAGACAAACTGAAGATAGTACTCCTGCACAGTCCTGCAATTCTGCCTGAGCTTTTCAAATTCCACAACCTTAGCTTCTCTGACCTCTATCGGCATAAAGTGTCATCTAGTGGTTCATCTAAATTAAAGTCTGATTCATCTACTTCATCATCTAATGGTATATCATTAAAAAAAACAATATCATCAATATGACTGAAATCAATCAAATCATCGGGACTAGGAACATGATTACTAAAAGAAGTACCCTTACCCTTGTTACCCCTACTAGAAGAAACACCTTACTTTTACAGTAATCATACATTTCAATCCTTCCATTTTAATTATACAAATAAATAATTAAAGTAAATGAAATTAAGTGTGATAATTAAAATTAAGTAACAATAATAATTTAAAGAAGGAACGAAGGTTCCAAACGCCGACGTGTAATCGAGGTTGAAAATTGAAATTTTGCTCGATGTATGATCCTCAAGCTAGTTGTCAACATCACTCCCAACTTTTTAACTTTGATATAATATTTAATAGTAGGAAGATTTGTAGAATTGTAGAGAGATAAATTGAGAGATTAGAGAGATGGTGGAAAATTTGTGAGAAAAATGAGTTATTTATAGTTGAGAAAAAGAATTAAAGTGTAAATATATTAACTTAGGGTTAAAAATAAATATTAAAGGGTAGGGGGTTTATGGGGGGTAAAAATGGCCGTTATAGCTGTTGTACAATGGCCAAAATTGAAATTGTCGTTGTTGCAACGATTATTCTTGCAAAGGGGGACGGGGTCAGGATGGGGCGGACGATCCCAGGCCCCGTCCCGAGTTCGAACCCTGACACCGACTAAATGTTTTTTAATGGGGGATCGGGATAGGGCGAGCCATGTATTGGGACGGGGCGGGTTGGGATCGGGCCGACCCATTGGACATGCTTACTTGAAACCAGTGTTTGACAAAGTTGCATTTGCTCCTTTTATTGAAGTAAATCAAAACCTGCATGCATATAGTAAGTTAACTCATTCTTTCTATTTGGTAATACCATGAGAATGCCCTCTGACTGAAACTGTTTCTTATCCATCTTTTATGCGGAGTATACGAATGACATACTCCAGAATATACAAGGCATGTAGTTTGGATATACAGCTGGTGTATATCAGAGTATTACTCCTGAGTATATCACACGTCTCCGAAATACCTTGTATATTATCATCTGTGTGATAAGTGTTGGGCTGAATAACTATGGAGATGCATTTTTGGGCCTATCTATTTTTGTTCTCATCCCTTTCTGAAATCAGAGAATAGCCTATTAGGCCAATCTATTTTATTTGCCTTCCTTCAAGAGGGGCTCAACCCATATTTGGTTATATGACATAGATTTTGGGCTTTGTTTTTTCTTTATCGGCCTGTATGAATTGTAAATAACGTTCGTATGTGGGCTTGGGATTCTATTTCTCTGATATTCACAATGCGTTATTTGTGTGTTGATAAGTTTGGTATTTTTGCTAACTCTTATACATTTCTTTCTTCTCCCTTTGCATGATCGTGGGCCCACGAGGCCCACCTACTTCTGGTTCTGCCTAGATCTGTTTTGAGCCGTTGTGCTTACGAGCCCAACAACATCCTATTCTTCACCGAGTTCGGTTGAATTGAAGGCCTAACCATAGATAAAAATGGTAGAAATCCCAGCCATGGGTAAAAATGGCATAGACAATAGAATTTACTTCTTGTATGCTATAATAGCGGGCCCGGTATACCCATTAGCTCGCTTTTATTTTCTTATCTTGCATTATTGTATTTGCTATGTGTAAAAACCCTAAATAATTATTGGAACCCCTTAATTAGAACTTGATCATAATAGAGTTTCTAGTCTTTAGAAATAAAATGAGTTTTTTGAATTATGTGGTAAAATTTGGATTTCCTTGGCCTCTAATTAATTCTCGGTTGTTTCTTAACACTTGGCTGATAATGAAATAAGAATAATTCGGTTGGAGTTTCTAAAGGAAAGATAAAGATTCTTCTCCAATTTGACATGAGTTAATATTTTGCAACTAGTTTTTAATTGTCTTTAAATAAAAGTGTGAATTTTCCTTTATTAATTAAAGTTCAGGCAGGGAAACAAACTCCCTTAATGGTTGGCCTCGTAATAAAAAAATATTTTTATTAAGGTTGTATTTTTTATTTTCACTTAAGTATTAAATATTTTTACTATCTCTTTGGTGAAAATGAAAAGAAGTACTTTTGCTAAAAGGAAGGATTTTGCGAAAAAGGATCTTTGTGCATTTAAATCTTTTAAAGTGTGTAAAGCTTTTGGTGGAAAATGATTGAAATGACTATTATTTTGTGATATTTTAAACACATCAATAGTTTTAAAGCAATTTATGTTATATAAGACAAAATGTCAATTGTATTTTATGTATCCTTAATAACAGGGTATTTAACACCTTTCTCGGGGATCATTTGAACCCTTACCCGAACTCTGATTAATATTGAATTTTTCTATAATTTTGAAAAATCCTTTTGAAAATAGTTTTCTAATTTTTCCTTATAAAGTAGGTGGCGACTCTAAAAAATAAAATAATCTCAAGAGTTCACAAATTATCCAGTAGCTTTTATGTTTTGTGTAAAAGTGAACAGTAAAGACATTACATCATTCAACTGGAGTGAAGACCGCAACACCTTCACTGAAATTACATCACCTGACTCAATATAAAATGAAAACCACGACCATTTTATCTGGCATTACATCATTCAACTGGAGTGAAGACCGCATCACCTTCACTGTAATTACATCACCTGACTCTATAGAATGGAGACAATGACAATTTTGTTGGCATTACACCATTAGATTCTTGGAATGAAGACCGCAGTCGTTAGGCCGAAATTACATCATTCGACTCTATGGAATGAAGACTGCAGCCGTTAGGATGGAATTACATCATTTGACTATTGGAATGAAAATTGCAGTTGTTAGGTCGGAATTACATAATTTGACTCTTGACTCTTGAGGTTAGGTTGTACCCTTCCTCCTGCCGCTCACGACATTTTCTGGCATTGCGTCTTTGTCTTGTTTGATGATTTTTCCAGTGTGGGAATGGCTTTCGTTATACCTACTTCAGTCATGAGCAAAAAAGTTTGTAGAAAAATCGGTTATCCTTTCGACGACATTCTGATGACCTGCAATCATAGAAAGGTTCGTTAGTTTCCTTTATGGTCGATCCGTGGTGCTGACTCTCGGTGTGTGGTTTCTCCATTCACTGGTCTCGACCCCTTTTCGTCCATGGTATAGTTAGAGAGAGTATCAGTAATAGAAATGTTTGAAAAAATATTTTTTTTAAAAGAATGCCTTTAAAATATCATATATATAAAAGTATTGCCAACTCATGTCATGACGTTGTTTGCTTGAGAGAGATTTTCTGAAAGTCTTCGGTTCTCCGCTCTTGTTTCTTCGTCTTGATCTTGATGAAATTTTCGATCCTTCTAAAAAATTTTACCCAGTTACATACTTGGATCGGCTGACTCTTGGGCCGATTTGCGTTTGAAGGAATTTTGAACTCAAAAATTCTGCCCTAGTTTATAAGTTTTGACCAACTGATCCTTTGATCCGGATGGCTGGTAGAATTTTTGAGATCTTCTCAAAAAATTTCCCCAGTTTATGAGCTTTGATCGACTGATCCTTTGAGTCAGATGGTTTGTGGAATTTTTGAGATCATCTCAAAATTTCAGCCCCAGTTTATGTGAGGCAATCCTTCAATTTCTTGATATCTGTGAGGTTACCTAAGGGTTTACTTGGATGTTTCATCTGGTACGATCGAGCTCGAAGAGCGCCTACGTATCTCATTTTGAGAATCAAGTCAAAACGTAGTTCGAGATAAATATAGTTGATTTTTGTAATAATGTGATCGAGTTCAAAGAGCGTCTTTGTATCCCTCTTCCGGAATCAGGTCCTTGCGTAGTTCATATTACATAAAATGGTGGATTTGGGTAATGTTGTGATCGAGTCCGAAATAGATGCCTATGTGTCTTCTCTTTTTGTTTGGGAATCAGGTCCTCGTGTAGTTCATTACATAAAATGATTTGGTTTTCAAATGCAATTGCAAGCAGTGAAAATGCAATTACAAGCAACATAAAAGTGCAATTATAAGTAGATAAATGTGATTATAAGTAAAAGATGATTACACGCCTTGAGGAATGTGCATTCACGCGTAGTACCGCTTGATCGCCTCTAGGGCAAGTTTTGGAGAGTTAGAAAGGAGGAAGCTTTACATAGACATAAGGGTAAGTTTCTAACCTAGTTTTCATTAATTCCAATTGATTTCTATCATCTTTTAGTTGTTGTAAACTTTAGAATGTTGAAAATTGATGAGTTAAGAATCCTAGGCCTAAAATTAGAAAATATGAAATTGAAGTTCTTGTGATGAGTGGAATTCCATGAAATTAAGATCAAAGGTTAACTAAACTTTGGGTAGTATAATTGTGCCCTAAATTTCCCATTTTACCCTCGTGGTCCTTGAGTCTTATCGTAGGGATATTTTGGGTATTTTTATGAAAATATATTAATATAGATATCAGTTGCGTATTCTAATGTAGAATAATTATGTGAATAGACTCTGAATGTTCGGAAGCCTCTCAAAGAGGAAAATCCCAAATTTGAAGAGTTCAGGATGTGATTTCTGCATTGAGGTAGGTTATGACTTTGCTTTTGCTAGACTCGATTAGCGAATCATATGCATGTGTATAATTGACGGGGGAAATCATGATAGGCCTTCGGACATGGTGATTGGAGGATAAGTTCAATTAGGTTAGTATGACTTCTGATTAATTTGATTTGCCACTGTACTTCTCGTATTAGTGATGATCCTGTAAATGTGGACTTGGTTATTGGCATATGAGATGATTTCTCATGATACTATGGTTGCACAATGAAAAGGAGATGAGGTTGTGAAATTTCCATTTATGATTTCAGTCATTGCTACTTCTTGACTTGTGTATGCATTCATACCTTCATTCTAGACTGGTTAGTTGATGATTGTTATGATATTTGGAGCAACATGTCGACCAGGTGATATTCCGGGCTCAGTATTGACAAGTTATGATATTTGGCGCCACGTGTCGACCGAATGATATTCTGAGCTCAGTGTTGGCAGGTACATGGATCTAGCTAATCCCCTGGGTCATGACTAGAGGTAGCGAAAATCTCCGCCACAGCATGTGTGTATAGATTTGAGAGAGAGATTCTGGATCTTGACATTGAATTGCATGGTATTCATACTTTATAGTAGTGTTTGTTATTGACTTAGTGATTTGAATGGAAACTGGAACTTACTCTGCCCTTTAGACTTGATATTTTGTCTCTATGATTTGTGACTTGTTGATGCCTTATCTTCTCAACCTATTTAGTTTTATTTCATATATATGTTTGTGGTCGGTCTATGATATCTACTAAGTACCGTTGTTTTGTACTCATACTATTCTTGCTATACTTTTTCTAAGTATAGAGTTTGAGCAAAGATCTAGTTCGAGGCCAGGTAAGTAGCCCGAGGCTTATTTGCTGAGATTCAGAGGGTGAACTAATATCCGACCTGCAGCCCTGGATCTCCTCCTTTCTACTGTCTATCATTCTATCTTAAATAGTATTTTTTATATTTCAGACTCAGTAGTAATTTCCAAACTTGTAATTATCATTTTGATTTTGTACTTCTTAATGCTCTTGTACAAGTGACTACCAAGTTTTGGGGTTGAAAGTGTTTATGTACTTCTGCATTTTTAAATAGAATAAAAAGGATGTTTTATAAACGTTTTATTGCTCAGTTTTGTTTTATTCATTATGATTAAGGGAAGGGTTCGCCCACTAATAGGGGAAAGTGTGGGTGTTCATCATGACCCACGATTTGAATCATGACAACATGGTATCAAAGCACTAGGTTTATTGATCTCATGAGTATAAAAACGGTGTCTAGTAGAGTCTCACGGATTGGTATGAAGTGCCCTGTATCTATCCTCGAGAGGTTATAGGACATTGAGGAAATTTTCATTCTTTCACTCATTTGGTGCTACTTTATTCTGATTGATATCTGGTTCATTCAGATTGATATATGAACTAGTTCTATTCTCTCACTAATGGTGGGAACACATTCTTGAATTTGTAAATGAGTGATTTGGGAGTACGTGGTGTGATACAGTATGAAATGTGTTTTCTTCTGCAGACGTGTGATCAAGTTCAGTTTTCAGCTATGTTTGAGACTCTTTCGTTCTGTATGGGAAGTGGAGTGATAATTCAGATGATCGCATGATCTCCATGTATTCATCGGTTAGTTGCTCAGAAGTCAAAAAATGCAGTCATGGTATAACAAGTGAGGGCAGAGATAGTTGGCAATTTGGGTTGGTACGACTAGCGAATTAACCATGTCATAAGTGTTGTGACTCCGAAAGCCACAAGTGAGGATAGTTGACTTAGCAAGAATGACTTGCTCGAGGTGTGATTGGTTTGGGAAATTTTCAGTATCATCAAAGTAAATTCTGATAGTTGTATGGAACAAAGGTATCAACGACAAGTCAACGAGTTAGAAAGGAAATTGGCTAGATTATGCTATTTTAGGGTAAGTATGAGTTGAGAGTATCAAATGATCAGATGAGAAGATAGTATCCATGGTAAGGCTACGAAGAGAAGTTGAGGATAAGGAAACAAAAGGCAACTTCCATGACGAAGTGTGAGGAAGCGAGAGTTCTTAGGGTATAATGGTGACGTAATTCATTATTCTATGGGATGGAGATGTAAGGAAAAGTATTTGGATAAGTCAATCTAAGGTATATGATGTGAATGATTGGTATCTAACGTGTTCATTAGGATAAGGTTGCAAGATGTGCGAGGGTGAATGTTGTAAAAAGGTTAGGGAAGGGTAAGTTGGGTTTTGACATGACAGGATAGTAGTGGTGGAGTAAAATACTAGTGGTTTGCAGGATTCCTTCAAGAAATGGCTCTCTGTTTTAGCTCAAAAGACAAGGTTACTCATGACGAGCGAAACTTAAGGATTTGGGCGGTGGTGGTCCTTCAGTACATGGAGCATTCGTAGGGTTGTTTGATGTTTTTAGGTTAGTGATAAAATGGAATCATTTGAATTATAGTATAGTTGTTTAAATGTAGGGTGGATGTACGTGGTCATGTATGAGTTGGTAGGGTTGACTACAGCTTAGGCGAATGGGAGCCAATGATTGGGTATTCATAATAACTTTATTGTGGACGAGCGTGAAGTTCTAGTATTAAGAAATTGTTGAGTGTTGCATCTTGTTCTTGAATAAGATTCATGGGTATGGTATACATAGGGATAATACTTTGGAAGCTTCTCCGATTGCTTGTAGAGTTGACAGAAATAGAGGAATAATCGTGCGGTTGTTAGGTGTGTTCTAGGTTAGCGACACAAAGTAAAGGGTGGTTTCTTCGCGGGCTAATATCGTTAAAGAACCTTGAGTGAGGAGTCAATTAATAAGGACATTTGAAGTGGTAGATCAATGATGGTTTTAAATTAATTCAAATTGCAAATAGCAGTTTAGAAATTAAGTTAAGGGTCAGTAATACTGGTGGAAACAAGGAGAGATGAGTTCACTATAGAACGTTGGAGTATCGATGTTGGTTCAGTAAACCCATGAACCAAGTTGGATGAAGGGTTCTTCAGTTAATGGATTTTGTCAAAGGTACTTCAGTGTAGTTACATGAGGACATTAGTAGATTATGTGTACGAAAATTAAGGATCGCCTATGAATTTTGGCTCAGTTTAGTGGTAGTTTATGGTACTATACATCGACAAGGATTGTTTTTTGTTAGAACGACCAGAGTAGGTCAGTAATTGCTAGTAGAGGGACTTCATGAAAACAATTATATATGTGATGTGTTGGATTTAAAAAAGTATTCAATTCTGGGGTTCGAGTGAGGCAAGGAAGACTTCCAGTTGCGTACGTTTATGGTGTACTACTATCTACAATATCAGTTTAGCTATTCTGCAGGGGTTTGATATTTCGGTATATCTTCCGAGTGGATTTTGATGATTTTTTATTGATAGCAGTAGGAATGATTGCGAATGGGATAGGGATTTTGGAGAGTTGGGGTAAATGCGTTCTTGCTTTTGAGTTGGAAGGATTATGGTTCATCTTTAGGAGGAGAAATATTTAGATTCGAAGCAACGGAATTACTTGAGTCAAGTATGGATTATTGTGGTGTTATGCTGCCTCTTTCAGCTAAGGTGTGAAAGTGGGGAATATGATTGAGAATGGAAGTCTAAGGACAATTCAACATGAAGTATGGCGAGTACTATAGGACTTTATGGATAGAGATAGTAGAGGCATAATGTTGGAGGCGTGTGTGACATGATTGATGAATAAGTGAATTGTAGAGTATCAAAGTGAGTAAATGTAGGGTATGCTCGAATAAATGGGTTAGAGTTGATTTGTACTGGGGAATCTTGGGATCTTTTCAATTGAATGTTTATGTCATATACTCAAAGAGAGTTTGATGGAATTAGAGGTTATGAAGTTCGTAATTGGTGACTAGTGTGAGTTAAGTACATAGTGAATTAAGTCATAAGGTGTAGTTCATGAGTGGTTTAGGTATTAACGACTTGGGCAAAGTTGTGTAAGGCATGGTGCATAGATTTTGAGATGTGGTACTTAAAATTCGTTAGAGGCAGCTCGAAGTGTTACAACTAGATATTCAAGGGTTAAGGGTGTACTAAATGAGGCCGCAGGTCTTGCGTCAAGATGTTCGGAAATGTGAGTAGGTTAAGGGTAAGCACGAGGAGGGTTTGACATATTAACAGTTCATAAGAGTAAATCAAAATTGCATATCAGTGAGATTCGAGAAACATGAAGAGTACAATAATAAAATATCGTTCTTTGGTATTAAGTTGATGACTGGGATAGATTTCAGCTCATGGATTTGGGGGTGACAGCACGTGATCGATTATTCATGAGGAGGGAGACAAGAGAGGTTGCCGCTGATGTAGAGGGGATTTACTAGGTATATTGTAAGGGTTTCATATTGGTTCGTTTATGAGAAAAATGATTATAATCAGTCGCCACAGTGGTATGGAAGTACTATGATTGGATGCGTAAAGGTTTGGGAGTCCGTTGGATGACCATTGGTGGTATTCAGAAAGTCGTGCATTCTTTCTCGAATCTGAATAGATTTTTGAGTTGGATAACTATGTTTACATTACCAGGAGGACTTATGGGTTTCCAGTAACAATCTTCAACAATTCGATGGATTTCAGTTTAGAATTTAGGTATGATAGGTTTACTAAGCCTTATCGGGGTCTGCGAGCGAACTTGATGATATTTTATTGGAGCAGCTATTTGGGACAATTATAATGGGCCACTTCGGTGCTCTATAGTGATTTGAGAAGGTAAATATGATTGTGGGAAGGAAGTAGAATGATCGGGTGAGTTCCTACGGATTAGGTTAGGCGATGGGTTTTGGCTAAGTGGGTTCAACATCGGGTTACGGGACTAACAGATTTAGGACTAGTGCGATCGGCTATGGATAAGATCAGTTTTGATGAAATTGCTTGGAGTTTCCTCAGATGAAGCAAGGATTCTCTCATAATGAAAGGAGGTCATGATTTGGACTCGTGGCATGCGTCCTTGGGTGTCTAGGGTATCTGGGTCACGACAATGACCTGGGAGATGTGGATGAAGGATTAGCATGATCAAAGTATTTTAACGTTTTAGGTTGGCACTACATTGCGACGATAGTCAGATGGTTGTGATATCTGAGTCGGTGGAATCAACAGATCCTTTCATTAGTTTGGTTATGGTCGTAATTTGAGTAGAGTCAATTCTTATATTTGAGGGTCGATCGAAAAAGGAATAATTCAGATATTTGAGCTAATATGGGGTAGTTGATTGATACGGCGAGTTAGCGATACTACCGATGTACATTCTTTCTTGTGGAAGTTGCAAGAGGGCTCAATGGAGATCCTTTAATTTCTCGTAGGTTCCGTGCTTTTCATTCTTCATCGTTCGAGGATGAATGATTATTTGATTGTTATCTGATGTAATGACTCGTTTAGTTGTTTATGTTGATTTGATCATTTTACCCATGTTGACCCTTCCCCTAGCTCCGATAGGGCGTATTTGACTTGGTGGGATGGTTGGTTTGATTCTCGAGGTAGTCGGGCGGGTTTGATTTGATTTTAAGGATTTTAGAGTTTATAAGTTGAATAAGTGGAAAAGGGTTGACTAAAGTTAACATCAGGGGTATTATTGTCTTTTTCTGAGTTCTCTTGGTTCCATTAGGTTTAGAATAGCATGTATGACTTAGTCGGGCCTTTGGTTCGGGTTCCGAGGCCTTAGGTGATGATTTGAGTGTTTCGTCGTGAATTTTGAGCCTTAGAGGTTTTCGTAGAAAAATGTACCTTGGGTTGCGTGATGAGTTTTGAATGTGCGAGCAAGATTGTAGCATCGATTATAAGCTATCTACATATTTGGTTTGTGTCCGGGAGGTTCCGGGGTGATTTCGGGTGTCAAAACCAAGTTCGGAAAACATCAGAAAAATATGATGTTCAATTTTGGTTTCCTTCATTGCGATCGCGAAGAAGGAGTCGCGATCACGAAGGTGTGGGGCTAGTGCTCTTCGAGTTCGCATCGGGGAGTCCCCCGATTGCGGGCATATGCATTTCTGGAGGGGGTCAGTCGCGCTGCTACGTGAATGCGGGCAATGCCTCGCGATCGCAAAGCGTTGGGTATTGTTGTTCTTCGCGTTTGCGGGAAGCTTCTCGTGATCGCGTAGTAGGTACTGTAGATGGGAAACAATGGGTTTTAAGCATAGAAACCGAGACTCAACTCCATATTTCATATTCTAAGTTCTACAGCAAGTTTTGGAGAGTTAGCAAGGAGGAATCTTTCACATAGACATTGGTAAGTTTCTAACCTAGTTTTCATTCCAATTGACTTCTATCATCTTTTAGTTGTTTTAAACTTTAGAATGTTGAAAATTGATGAGTTAAGAACCCTAGGCCTAAATTTAGAAAATATGAAATTGAAGACCTTGTGATCAGTGGAATTTCATGAAATTAAGATTGGATGTAAATTAGACTTTGGGTAGTATAATTGTGCCATGAATTTCCCATTTTACCCTCGTGGTCCCTGAGTCTTATTGTAGGGGTATTTTGGGTATTTTTCTAAAAGTATATTAATATGGACATCGTTAGTTGCGTATTCAATTTAGTATAATTATGTCAATAGACTTTGAACGTTCAGAAGCCCCTTGAAGAAGAAAAGCCCAAATTTGAAGAGTTCGGGACGTGATTTCGGCATTGAGGTAGGTTATGACTTTACTTTTGCTAGACTACAATTAGCGAATTATGTATGTGTAGAATTGAAGGGGGGAAAGCATGATTGGCCTTCGGGCATGGTGATTGGATGATAAGTTCAATTAGGTTAGGATGACTTCTGATTAATTGGGTTTTCGCTGTACTTCCCGTATTAGTGATGATCTTGTAAATGTGGACTTGGTTATTGGTATATGAGATGATTTGTTATGATACTATGATTGCACAATGAAAAGGAGACGAGGTTATGAAAGTTTCATTTGTGATGTCTAGCATTGCTACTTCTTGACTTGTGTATGCATTCATACCTTCATTCCAGACTGGTTAGTTGATGATTATTATGATACTTTGAGCCACGTGTCGATCAGATGATTTTCCGGGCTCAGTATTAACAAGTTATGATATTTTGATATCCAGCTTCCCAGCTTACGCCAGATTTTTACTGGAGATAGTAATTCCGGTCCCTCAGCACTACTACCAGTAAATCGCGGGATATGCCTGAATGACCAGGGTTTTGAGAACAGAACAACTGATATCACCTACAAGGTCCTACAGAAGAGAGCAAATTGCTCCCACTAGGGTTCGAACCCACGCTGCAGGCCTCCAGCTGGATTTTAAGTTCACCTCTTTTGTCACCTAGCTATGCCCGGGACTCTTACGCCCCAATTTTATTGGTAGAAAAAGATGTAAACGCAAAGGTTATTGCAGAATTCAAAAAGAATAAGGAATCGGTGTCAATTGACACGAATACCGAATCGGGAGGGGTTCGAATAAGTTTGAGCAGGAGGGATTGTAATTTGCACAATTGAAAGATTTTGGGAATGATTTCTGGTTCTACGTTCATTTTAACAGTGGAAAAATAAAGGAATTTTGAAGATTCTTTTTTGAGAATTGAATATAAAATGGAGGGGTTTTGACTAATGAAATATTTATTCCCAATAATTGCAATAAAGGTACTACAGATTTTCAGTTCATAGAATTGTACTTTTAAGTGCAAGAGTAATTTACATTGTTTTTTCTTGTTGATCCCCGCTTGCAAAGAAGATAATTAGTTGATAAATTATTTTTAATGTATTTGTTAAATAAGTCATTTTGATAATGTCCATTAATTGAACTAAGTTAGTATTAAGAAGGGAAAATCTGTTAAATTATATTTTATTTATATTTATTTTAAATAGGTTTAAAGAATGGTTACAAAAAAATTAAAATAAGGAAGGTGGGTGTAATATCGTAAACCACGTGGGAGGTCAATGTGATTGAGCGAAATCCCAAGGGAGGTCTCTAAAATTATCTCTATATTTTAATAAACTTAGTTACGAGGGTGCAACTGTAGAATTCTCTTAATATAGGGGTTATAAGTGTTTGATTTTAAAATATAAGTTCATCATAAGTTCATAAAATGGAAGCTACTTCATTCAACCGTGAAAGACTAGGATCGTCAAAGCTAGCGCTCAATACAAATGCTATTTGAATTGATTGGTAATTTCGTTTATATAATAAATTTTTCATAATTTTATCACTAAACTGACACATTCTTCGTGTTGGGCCAGTGTTAGCACGGGCTTACCATCATCCAGTATATATATGCACACACACAATTATGTATATTGTCTTTGTCTTCGTATTGTTTGTCACAAGGAAGCAATGAACTTAGCGATGGTCTACTTAGAAATCTTAATTCCTTCTCTAAACAAGAAAGAGAAAGAAGGTTTGTATATTTAGCTAGCTCAACAGACTTTTATCGAATTTAATAAGAAATACATTAGTATTTGTACATTTGTGAGAGTATATATAGTTAGATGATCATGTAGTTCATCTATAACAAGCTAAGATTGATTTGTATGTTTTATATTTTTGGTTTTTATGTCTTTCAAATCCTTAATTTTAGTGCAATGCTTATATATAGGAGATTTGTGTTGCACCTATGCTCTCCTATATACTTCTTCCGGATCAAAAAGAGTGTCCATTTAATTTTTATTTTTTTTGTTCAAAAAGAGTGTCCACTTATCAAATCACGAAACAATTAACCTTGTTTTTTCATATTTGTCTTTATTAGGTTTCCAAATCTCAATACTTATTTAATTAGTGGCATTTTAGTCAAATACCTATTTTTCCCTAAAAGTTAGTATTTTCTTAAGGTGTGTGTAAATGACTAAGTGTACATTTTTTTTTTATCCGGAGGGAGTATCACACAATTGGTATTGCGATCATGTTGTTACTTGGTGCTTTCATGACAATTGCATTTGCTAGAATCTATTAATTTTTTGAAAAAAAAAAAGAAAAGAAAAATCATAATGTTTTTCTATTTTACTCGTTTGATTGTAAAAAGAAAGTTAAGTAAATATTTGGAGTTTACTCAAATGATTATCGAATTACTATTCTTCAATAAAAAATATTATATTAATTTTCGTCACTTTGAAATTACTGAATTTGTCATTAATTACAGATGAAATAAGTATATATGTAATGGGGTATTTCATACCTTCTGGAACCTCATAATCCGAATCTTTACCGTTATTTTTCAGATCGATGCACTAAAGGTGAAACATTCTTTTTTCTTCTTGTTACAAAGTCAAGGGGTAATGTCATGAATAGGGTAATGTCATGAATGGAGTACTTAGATTCATAAAAGCATCTAAATTTTATTTTATAGATAAATTATAATATACCCATAAGATACCTATGTATAATAGAAGATACCAATCACCAGAAAAATATTTTGCTCTGGTTGCAACTTGAAAAGCCACATTGGCATTTTGAGTGATTTTGCATGTTTACTTGACTTTGTGATTATATTTAAAGAATTTTTCCGTCAAATTTATATTTTGAGTGATCAAGTACTATTAATTCAGTAATTTTAAAGTGATAAGAAATAGATAAGTAACGTTTATAGGAAAAAACCAAGTTGAATGACATATAAAATTTAACTATAATATTATAAAGCAAGTTTTTTGGTAACCTCACCCTTAGACAAATCAATACTGCTCCTAGTTCACTACTTGTTGGTTGTAGGTAAAGTGATTACTAACTAAGCAGGTCTTACTAATTAAAAACAAGATGCCTAAATAATTCAACGACATTATTATTGACAACTAAGTGATATCCCTTGTTTCAAATTATTTATCTTACTTTCCTTTTTAATTCATTTAAAAAAAAATATCTCTTTCCAAAGCTCCAAAGTTTGACATGATACTAAAAATAGTATTATAGGGTATTTTGTTTATGAACTCTCACTTCTCCTTAAGTTTCTTTTTCTTTTACTTTAGTAATAATTTTAGATTTTTTTTAGGTTTGACTTAGTAACACTAATTTTTCTTATGATTTTAATATTATGCTTATCTTTATAGTAAATTCTTTACATATTTATCATTAGTATAAAAATATTGTGATATGACTAATTTGTCTTTTCAAATATACTGTTTTGTTTATTAGTTTTCTAAACCTTTTTTCTTTACTCCCACATTACTATTACTTTGAAAAATTTGGAAGTACTACTGTATAATTGATGAAATTCAACTCCTCTCTAAGCTACTGCTTGAATTCACACAAGCCTTAATGCATTGTTGCCTTGTTGGATAGAAGCAGTTGATATTGAGTAAATGCTACAATTTTGCTCTTCCCAGATTCTAATTCATCTGAGTGAGATTAGCAGTATTTTCTGTAATAACCATATGCGCCATGTAATGCTTCAGAAAATGTTTATTAAGTAGGAGTATTACGTACTCGATCAAGCTCTAAGTTGAGTACAGCCATACAGGGGTGTCCGAAAAATGATAAAGGTGTATAGCGCCAAAATATCATATTTGGAAGATTGTATGGATATTTACAAGTCATTACATATATTAAACACCCATGTATGATGATTCAGTTACGGATAGACCCATATATTTTAAACCCTTACACCCCTATGATGTTATCCTTACTTTTCTAAAAACGCTTAAACCCTTTATATAATGAAAATTCTACACAAATAAAACTTCACCTCACTAAGCATATTTAAGATAATTTTGAAGTGGAAAATAAATAAAAAGATAAATTTCTATATAATTGTCACGATCCAAAATCTCATTTGTGCTGTGAGGGCACCTACCCTAACCCGTAGGCAAACCACCAACATTCAAACAGAATAATTATGAATATAAGTGCAGAAAAATAAAGAACAACAGAAGTATTGTCAAGCCTTAGTACTTAATGCATAATCCTTGAAAAGAAAATCCCAAAATTTGGTTATCATGAGTACATAGCTACTAGAAAGATTACCAGTCTGAAGCTCAAGTACAATTCACTGTCTGAATGTAGGAAAAAAAAATAATAAACTGAAGGAGTTCCAGTGATGGGAAAGTGTTTGCAGCTCACCCTGGACTCCCGATAAGCTATCAAATGTGCCGCGTCTATGCTCTATTCGAATCCTGATCAATACCTGCACATAGAGTGCAGTAAGTGTAGAGTGAGTACGGAAAGCACATGTACCCAGTAGCATCGTCGACTGACCCCAACTATAGCGAAGGTGAGGGTTGATACTCCCAATACTTCTCTTCTTGCTTAGTTAGTTAAAATGTACAACTTATAAGTATTACAACCATTCAACTAAGATTTCCACAACCAACCGAGTCCTAAAATACATTACTTTTTGAGGATCATGCTAAAGTTTCCAATTACATTCAATTAAGATAAGTTTAGCAATAGGGTTCCAACCTATACCCAAATCGGGAATCTAAACAACCAAGATTCCACTTTTTCATCAAATACATAAGTTTACTCTAAGGATCCAACCTTTGCATCAACTAAGGCACATACGTTCATTAAGATTCGACCTTTATCCTATTTAAGGTACTATAATAACACAGATTCAGTCTTTCTATCTTTTAGAACAAGTATCTTCATAAAAGTTTTATCTTTCCATCCTTTACATTAAGAAAACCCACAAGGATTCTATCTTTACACTCGTTGCACTACATAAGTCGTAAGGATCCCATCCTTATTTCACTTTCAAGCAAGTAAATCGTACCATCTCATATTTCCGTCTTATATCAAGACTAAGTTACAAAGTTCCAGTATTTCTTTCCTTAAGAGTCAAATGATCATAAAGTCTACAACTTTACATTACCGAGTACACATAGCAAAATTTACACATCAAGAAGTATGAATGAAATGCAATGCAGATGATATGTATGCAATGCAATGGCCATATGTTTTGGTATACACACGCTCCTGAAGTAGGTATCACGTGACCCATGTGAGACTCATGGGGTCCATATACCCATCGATCCCAGCTCTGTGGCTGTAATATCATCATCATATGGAATTTCTCATCGGATCCCAGCTCTGTGGCTGTAGTATCATCATCAATCATCACTCTTGCACCATGTACCATATCCAATAACCGACTTTCAAGCCCCTTTCATCAATATCTCAACAGTTCAAATGGCAATAATAATGTGTATGAATGATATGGATATGTGTACACCATGCAACAACATAATCAATATAATCAACATTATCAAATCCTTTTTTAGTATTTAGACGAGATATAGAGTGATGAATGCATGACAAGTCAAATCAAGATAGGCTATCAAACATGGCTATGAGCCCAAATAACAGTAGACATACCAACATAAGTGGATTTATACATCACGTTCATGACCCGAAGGCTAAACACATAATCTCCGTCATGTACAACATACTAAGTCATTTTTAATTACCCTTTTAAGTACACCGGCACCCTTACAAGTGCTTGCCACATCACTAGTACGGGACCCCCAATTCCATTACTCCCCTTAGTTATTAAACCAACACATAAACACTATATTATTGTCTAGTAATGTAACGCCCCAAACCATGACGTGGGCAAAATACGACACTCGATACCTGACTGCATGTGACTGAGCGAACCACATGGCTTACTGAATCAACATAGGCATCAAAACATGTAATATTAATAGTAATTAAAATGAATAAATTATGAATACTGAGATATAGTCTGAAAATATATTATGGAACTAATCTGAAAAATATAATTCGTATGAATAATTGAATGAATGACATGGCATGCTAAACTAGTCTATGAAACCTCTGAAATGTGAGTCTGACTGCAAAATTGTTTTACCAGGACAAGGCTCTGGCATACCTCTGGTGTAAAGCATAACATTAAAATAAATAAAACTGACACCCCGAATGAGATGGGGCTCACCAATAACTAAGTTGGTAGAAATTCTAACGAGCTGATCCATCGTCCTGAAACTCAATACATGTACCATGAAGTGCAGGCCCTGGGAAAAATGGACATCAATACATTTGAATTATACTGTATGTAAAGTAACTGAAAGAATAAGCAGGCGCATGAAATAATAGAAACTGAAACTGTAACCCTTGCATGAGCATGTATAATATCTGACATGAATATAATATAAAATATGATAAATCATTTTTAAGTGAGAGAGATTTAGTATAAACGATATGAAATCACCACGCTGGAATATGGCTTCTGATCTCTGCATGATCAGCTACCATCTCGTACCTTCCCGGGGTACGAGACATGAACATGACATGAATGGATCCAATAACCCGCAATGGTAACATGAAGGAATCATCCTAAGTGGGGAGAGCAGTCCTTATTCTACGTTGTCATACTTAGTTTCAGGTATTAAACTTTCTCGGTAATCTGTGCAACTCCCAAAACATGAACATGAATATATTTATCTTGTATGCCCATGAATTTCATAAATATAACTTGTAAGCATGGTTTGTAAATAAAATATAAAAAAGGGCAGTCCGGTGCACTAAGCTCCCGCTATGCGCGGGGTCCGAGGAAGGGCTGGACCACAAGGGTTTGTTGTACGCAGCCTTACCTTGCATTTCTGTCAAAGGTTGTTTCCACGGCTTGAACCCATGACCTCCTAGTCACATTGCAGCAACTTTACCAGTTACTCTAAGGCTCCCCTTCAAGGAAAATCATGAAGAATTTTCCTTCACAATTCGTATAGTTTTATTAAGACAAGGAAAATCATGAAGATTTCATGAGGTGAAACAATAGCAGTTCATTAACAATTCGTATTTCATGCTTGAACTCATGGAATCAATATTATGAGTATTCATAGATTACAGACGGATTCCCGATAACCATAACGGAATATCCAGAACTATAAGGAAATAGTATCACAAACATGGTGTATTAATATAGATAATGTAGGATGTTATGAACTAGGAATAAAACCCTAAGTATAGTAGTTCATGGTTTCATGAATAAATATGGTGTGGGGAAGAACAATGATGTTCCCACACGTGGATAGAAGCTCTACATAACTTATTCACTCCTAATCTTGTAATAAAGATCTGAACTTGACGAAGGATTCCCAAAAGCCTGAACTTAATTCTTTGAGATAGGTTTTCTTGAAAACCCTAGGTTAAAAATAATGAATTTCTACTTAAAATTCATGCGTATACGTTAGAATCCATGTGGAACAGGCTTACCTTGGTGTAAGAGAGTTATGGGAGGAGATAACCTTCCTGCTAGGGCTTGAAAAGGATGAAAGCTGGTTTTTAGAACTGATTTCGCGAATATATAATATTCAGTCATCAGGGGTTATAAAGCCGGATTGTACGATCCGTATAATTTCTACGGTGAGGAGTACTGTCGTACATAATTTTACGATCCGTATAAAGTGGCCATCATCGGATGGTAAATTCCAGTGACCATCAAAAGTCTGAGGTCTTCCTACGGTCAAAAGGTACAATCCGTATAATTTTGTACGATCCATATAAGCCATCGTATTTCATTGATTTTTTGATGATATTTATACGGTACAATTCTACGGTCTGTATAACTTTCTACGACCTGTAGAACCCTGGCATAAAATATGGATTATTAAACTGAAATGGATTTTTAATTTCACACTCCTCGTCTAGGTTTTCTAAGCTCCAGAATCATGAACAAGGCTTAGTCCGAAGGTAGGAGGTGTTACAATATCTCTCCCTTGGGATCATTCGTCTTTGAATGATGGGTCATGGTTAAGAAAGTGACTGAAGGTGGCATGAGTACATGAACGTGAAGAAACATGATGTGGAACATGAGAGCTGAATGACATGATTACATGAAAACATGAACATAGTGACATGAGTAACGAATACATGGACGTGAAACTTGATATATGGATACATACGGGACATGACATGAATACTTAAGGTATTTACCTTGTATGCTTTCTGCTAATTCCATAAATAAATGCGGATATCTGGACTTCATGTCCTCTTCGGCTTCTCACGTAGCCTCTTCAACTTTCTTACTTCTTTATAACACTTTCACTGGGGCAACTTTCTTAGTTCTTAACTTGCGAACTTGACGATCCAAGATAGCCACAGGGACCTCTTCATAGGTTAGGTTATCCTACTATGATAGACTTGACAGGAACAACCAGCGATGAGTCTCCACACACTTCCTCAACATAAATACATGAAACACTAGGCGTACAATAATTAAATCTTACAGTAGTTTGAGCTCATAAGCCACTTGTCTAACTCTTCATAGGATCTTGTATAGTCCGATATATTTGGGACTGAGTTTCCCTTTCTTTGCAAACCTCATGACACCCCTTATAGGTGAAACTTTCAGAAACACTCAATCATCAACCTGAAACTCCAAGTCTCTACGCCTCACATCCGAATAAGACTTTTGGTGATTCTGAGCTATTCTCAAATGCTTCTGAATTAACTTGACTTTCTCCATATCTTGATAGACCAAGTCCGGACCTAACAACTCTGTTTCACCAACTTTGAGCCAACCAATTGGCGACCTACACCTTTGCCCATACAGAGCTTTGAATGGTGTCATCTTGATACTAGCATGGTAACTGTTATTGTCGCGCCCGATTTTGACCTGGCTCGAGGTTAAAGCGAAGCACGGACGTGTTCGGTGATTCCTGGGTAAAGAATTGAGGAGTCGCCACCTAATTATTTTTTATGGTGAATTAGGACACCTAAATATTTAAACTAAATGCTGCAATGTAACTCCAATTTTAAGGTCTGCGAAACTAGCCAGATTCTAGGTAAGGGTTCTTTATTATCCTAAAGGGAAGGGGTTAGGCATCCTTTAAGATCCGCTAACTTGCGGTTATCCGGTCAAACTCAGGTTAATTTTTACTAGAAAAATATATGTTTTTACAAGTATAATAGATTTAAAGATGTTTGCAAATAATTAGTAAATGATGCATTTTAAAAAGAAAGATACATGTAGAGATTTTTTTAATATGCATTTGTATGGTATTTAAAGAGAAATACATGTAGAGTTGAAAAAATATGTATTTGACAATTGATAGTAAAACAAATTATTTATAATGCCAAAGAAGTAAAATTTGGGGAATCAATGAATTGTAAATTGACAAAAGATAAACTTATTCGGTATGATTTAATAAAGCAAATAAAAGATGACAAAAGTTGTTTTGAAAATCTTGAATACGCGTGACGAGCCTAAAATAAATAAACTAGCGAAGGATTTCTAAGTTTGAATTTAACCGAGCCTACAAATAAATAAGCTAGCGACGGGCTTCAAATCTTAAACTACCCTATGAATTAATCCTAAGTTTGCCTATTCTAAGCATTTCAATAGTTACATAAGTGCGATAAATAATATTACAATACAAAGCGGGATAAAAGCTGAATTAAAGAAAGAAATAAAATAAAATAAACTCCGAGGAATATCTGCCTTTATTTACTTTAATCCCTGCAAGCTGTCAAGAATAAACGGTTAAAAACAATTAAATACAAATAACTTCATATCCGTATTCAAAACAGTGAATGTTTTGATCACGGAGGGCTCAGACTTAAATTTTGAAAAGAACATTCCAATCACGTCGTGGCTACAAACATATGACTAATGTGGTTTATTTTGATTGCCTCGCCTACTAAACGTGTTGGTCTCTCGGGTGAAATAGAAAAGATCACTATAATCACGTCGTGGCTGCGAATATATAACTTGTTGGTTATTTTAGTCACCTCGCCTACTAAACATGTTGATCTCGGATGAAATAAAAGGTTTAAGTCTTCATCATTGCCCAGAAGTTATATTTCCGTCTTTTCAACTGTGGAGGCCTCAAAATCGACGGATATTTTTCATCCGCCGTGTAGTATCGTGTTCAAATCAAAGCAAAGTTAAATTGAAACAAGAACAAATGACGATAGGCGGTAAAACGATGAAGCGAAAAATAATTTCCGAAAAAAGACGCGGTGTTTAGTTTAAAACAATAAAACAAGATAGAAACAATAATTTGGAACCGAGCGATGAACTCGAAATAGAAAGCGATGACCCGAAAAGACGCGGTATTTATTCAAAACAAGAAAAAAAATAGTAAAACAAAAAAAACGTGATATCCGTTGCACGGATGTTTAAAACAAGAAATTGAAAAAAATAGTAATCGAAATCGAGGAATGAACCGAAACAGAAAAACAACACCCGAGCGGAGCAATATTTGTTTTTTAAAAAAATAGTAAAAACAGTAAAACAGTAAGATGTCCGTTGCCCGGGTACTTAAAACAATGCTAAAAAAATAGAGAAACGAAACGAAAGAAAAGTGCGGCTTCGAAGTTAATTTCATCGGCCTTAATGCAATATTAATAAAACAATAAAACAGTAAAAGAAACGAGCAGTGAGTAATTAAAGTATCCGACCCAAATTCTGAAATTCTGGAAATATCCAGATCGGGTCGACCCGACCCGAATCATTGATCCAAACCCGAATCAGATTTTAACACCAAATTCAGATAACCAATAACAAGAATATGAAATGCAAGAATTCCGGAAAATATTCAAATCGGGTCGACCCGATCCGGGTCATCGACCCGAATCCGGGTCAGTGACCCGAATCCGAAATCAAATGATCCAAACCCGAATCAGATTTTAATACCAAATTCAGATAACCAATAACAAGAATATGAAATGCAAGAATTCCGGAAAATATTCAAACCGGGTCGACCCGATCCGGATCAACGACCCGACCCGAATCGGAAGCTCAACCCGAAATCAAATATTCACAAATTTCAGATAACCAATAACAAGAATATGAAATGCAAGAAATTTGGAAAACCCAAACCGGTCGACCCGACCGGGCGATGTTTGACCGACCCGAATCATGTGTTCAACCCGGAATCAACTAATTTCATCAATTTCAGATAACCAAACATACAAAAATATGAAATGCAAGAATTCTGAAAATGTTACCCGAACCGGGTCGACCCGGCCCGGGTCAGTGACCCGACCCGAATCAGGTATCCAAAATCAGAGAATCAAAAGTGGAGAACAAACCTTTTCGGACTTGATTCTTGAATAACAAGGAGGGCAAATGCTTACCATCAAGAACACAACAAAATATTTATATATTGAATCGTTTTCCAAAAATCCTCCGAAAATTCCTTTGAAAATCCTCCCAAAATCTGTCCAATCTCCCCCTCAAAAATGAAGAACAACATGGGGTATTTATAGGTGGATTCCCCCTTAAAACGAGTTTGAAATTCAAAATAAATGAGCCAAAATCGCGGATTTGAGGGGCATGGGTCGCGGATTTTCGGGTGTCGGCGTAATAGAGGGGGGTTGGTGGTGTCAGGGGTCGGTGATGGCAGGGGGTAGGGTGCGACGTGGGGGTAGGGTATGGGGTGGCGGCTGGTTGGGTAGGGTGTTAGGGTTTTGTTTTTATTTTTGGGGTTATGTTTGGTTTGGGGGGAAATAAAAAGGGTTGGGGTGATGGGTCGGTTTAGGGGGATTGGGCTGTTGCGGATCTGGGCCGAAAATAGGGTTGGTTTGGGCCGGTGGAAATGAGAGAAGGGGTTTTGGGAGTTGGGCCGAAAGGGTATGGGCTTCGGTTGGACGATTTGGGTTAGAGTTTTCTTTTGGGTTTTGCTTTTGGTTAGGGGGAAAATAAAGGATGGGTTTGAGTATAAGGGAATGGGTTGGTTGAAAATAAGAAAAGGGGTTGGGCCGGTTGGGCTTGGTAAAGGAATTAGTTTGGGTAGGAATTGTTTTGGGTTGGGAAAAAAAAATAAAAAATGGGTTATGAAAAAATATAAAAGGGGTTTAACATTAAAAAAAAAAATTTGTAAAAGATGTGAATTATTTAAAATAACATAACGATGTGATAATAATAAAAATATAATATTTGTGAAATGTTTAATGCTTAATAAAAATTGGAAATGCGATGCAATTTTGCGAGAATAAAATAACATAGAATTTTCGGATAAAACTTATGATTATGATAAAGATGCAAATGATAGTAAAAAATGCGAATAATAATAATAATAAGATATATACACATATATGCCTATATTTTAAAATTGTTTTAAAAGTGTCAAAAATACTAAAAATTACGAATAAAATCATAAAAGATGGGACAAAATTGGGTGTCAACAGTTATTATAAGCGAACTCAATGGGAGGCAAGTTATCCTCTCAGTTACCTTTAAAATCTAGGACACATGCTCTCAACATATCCTCGAGGGTCTGAATAGTCTGTTCTGCTTGGCTATCTGTCTGATGATGGAAAGATGTATTGAGATTTACCTTGGTACCCAATCCTTTCTGGAAAGACTTCAAAAATGCATTGTGAACTGAGCACAACGATCCAAAATAATGGACACTTAGGTCTCATGAAGCCTGATAATTTCTTGGATATATAACTTGGCATAATCTTCTGCGGCATTTGTGGTCTTGACTAGCAAGAAGTGTGTTGATTTAGTAAGTCGGTCCACAATGACCCAAATTGAATCATGCCTTCGGGATAAGAGATGTAGACCTGTTATAAAGTCTATGTTTATCATCTCCCATTTCTAAACATGAATATCAATATTCTGAGCTAACCTACCAGGCCTCTGGTTCTCAACTTTTACCTGCTGACAATTCGGACATTTGGCTACAAAGTCTGCCATATTTCTCTTCATATCATCCACCAATAAATCTCTTTAAGATCATGATACATCTTTGTAGAACCTGGGTGGATAGATTACCTAGAATTGTGCGCTTCTGCCATGATTCACTCTCTAAGCCCATTCATATCTGGAACACACAACCTACCTCGGTACCTCACAATTCCATCATCTCCCCATTGTTCAAAAGTTGTAGTCTTATTCTTTTGAATATCCTCTTTTAGTTGTAACAAATAGGGATCATTAAACTATTTCTTCTTCACTTCGGCTACTAGAGAGGACTCGGACCTATTCTAGACAACCACACCACCATCTTCGGAGTCCAAAAGTCAAACTCCTAAACTGGCTAGTCAGTGAATTTCCTTCGTCATGGTTCTCTTTCCTTCTTCAACATGAACTAAGCCTCTCATGGATCGCTGACTAAGAGGAATAAATATGCTTAAGGAATAAATTCTTGCACTTTAAATACGTATGTTATTTATTATTTTATTTAATTATAATATGTTATTATTGTAATGACTCGTTTGGTCATTTTGAACTTTTTGACTTGTTTTTCCAAGAATACCTTCCCGTAGATTTATCTCGGTACTTATGACTTGCGGGAATAGGTGGAGCGGTTTCCGAGGAAATCGGGCGCATTTCGAATTGACTTTAGTGAGTTTTGAATTTTTTAAGTAAAGAGAAGAAGAGGTTTGACTCATATTTGACTATTGTTTAAATGAATTAGTGTCAAAGTTTCATCAATTTTATTAGGTATGGATTATCATTTATGACTTAGTCGAGTCATTAGTTCTCTTCCCGAGGAATTCAGGTGTACTTTATGGTCATATTAGTAAAATTGTGGAAAATTGGATGTTTTGGGTGATTTCATAGAAAAGTATATCTTTGCTCGGTCATATGAGAAATCTGAGTGCGCGAGCGAGTCCGTTGCATATTTTAGGAGTGGTTTGCATGTTTGGTTTGTATCTGATGGGTCCCAGAAGTATTTTGGATGTTTGACGAAGAGTTGGCTAAGTTGGGATGTTACTGGTTTCTGGTGTCTGCACCCGCGCCCCCCGTCCATTTGGCTCACAGATGCGAGTATTTCCCAGGTGTTTAGTTTCCGCTTCTATGGATGCTTTTCTCGTAGAGGCAAGTGCACCTCTGCGGAGTCATTTCCTCCCCAACAACTTTTAGGGAATATTAAGTGACCTCGCCTCAGCAGCTTGTTTTTTCCGCCGAAGCGCATCCGCTTCGGTAAAGGCAATTCCACCGAAGCGGAATCATTGTTTCAGATCAGATATTTAATTTCCATTTCGAGTGTTGGGTTCTTATTCACATATTTGGAACATGGGAGCTCGGTTTAAGGAGATTTTAGAGGGTTTTGCAAGGTTCACCTATTGGGTAACCTTCTAATCTTCCTTTTTTGATCATTACATTGATTAGTAAAGAATTTCATGGTAGAATCTATGATTTGGAATGAGCGTTTCTTGGGTTATGAACCTTAATTTGGAAAATAGAGTTTTCTCTAATAAATCATAAATTTGGTATTAGATTTGGATGATAATTGGTATATAGACTCCCTAGAGGTTGGGTTAACTAATTTTGGACTAAATTTCCCATTTTTCCCTTTGAGGCTCGAAATCCTATTTTAGGTGACTTTTTGGATTTTGAAATAAAGTCTAGTAAAACGAGTATCGTTGAACTAGTCCAACTCTGTAGACTGCTATTATGACTAGATTGAACTCGTTCGGTGAGTTTGTACACGATGGAGATTCCGGGAGGCTTAATCTTTGCGCGGACAAAGCTTGGAGCCATTCATGAGCTATGGGACTTCATAATAAGGCAAGTTGAGACTTACTAGACTCTAATATAGTATTTTTTATTGGTATAATAACTAAGGGGAGTAATGGGGAATTAGTGGTCTCGTACTACTAAGGTGACGAGCACTTGTACGGGTACCGGTGTACTTAAAAGGGTAATTAAAATGACTTAGTATGTTGTACATGATGGAGATTATGTGTTTAGCCTTCGGGTAATGAGCGTGGTGTATAAATTCCACTTATGTTGGTATGTCTACTGTTTATTTGGGAGTAGCCATGTTTGATAGCTTATCTTGATTTGACTTGTCATGCATTCATCACTCTATATCTCATCTAAATACTAGAAAAGGATTTGATAATGATGATTGTATTGATTATGTTGTTGCATGGTGTACACATATCCATATCATTCATACACATTACTATTGGCATTTGAACTGTTGAGATACTGATAAAAGGGGCTTGAAAGTCGGTTATTGAATATGGTACATGTTACGAGAGTGATGATTGATGATGATACTACAGCCACAGAGCTGGGATCCGATGAGAAATTATGAATGATGATGATATTACAACCACAGAGTTGGGATCTGATGAGAAATTCTGAATGATGATGATATTACAACCACAGAGCTGGGATCCGATGGGATCGGATGGGTATATGGACCTCATGCGTCCCACATGGGTCACATGACACCTACTAAATGAGCGTGTGTATACCAGAACATATGTCCATTGCATTGCATATATATCATCTGCATTGCATTTCATTCATATTTCTTGATGTGTAAATTTTGCTATATGTATTCGGTAATGTAAATCTGTAGACTTTATGATCACGTGACTCTTAAGGAAAGAAATACTAGAATTTTATAACTTAATTTTGATATAAGATGAAAATATGAGACGAAACGGTTTACTTGCTTGAAAGTGAAAGAAGGATGGGATCCTTACGACTTATGTAGTGCAACGAGTGTAAAGATAGAATCCTTGTGGGTTTTCTTAATATAAACGATGAAAAGATAAAACTTTTATGACGATACTTGTTCTAAAAGATAAAAAGACTGAATCTTAGTTATTATATTACCTTAAATAGGATAAAGGTCGAATCTTAATGAACGTATGTGCTTTAGTTTATGCATTGGATCATTAGGGTAAACTTGTGTATTTGATAAAAATGGAATCTTGGTGGTTTAGATGCCCGATTTGGGTATAGATTGGAATCCTATTGCTAAACTTACCTTAATTGACTGTAATTGGAAACTTTAGCATGATCCTCAAAAGGTAATATATTTTAAAACTCGATTGGTTGTGGAAATCTTAGTTGAATGGTGTTAATACTTATAAGTTGTACATTTTAACTAACTAAGCAAGAAGAGAAATATTAGGAGTTCCAATCCTCGCCATCGCTATAGTTAGGGTCAGTCGACGATATTGCTGGGTACACGTATTTTCTGTACTCACTCTACATTTGTTGCACTCTATGTACATGTATTAATTCGGGTTCGAGTGGAGCATAGACGCAACACATTTGGATAGCTTATCGGGAGTCCAGGGTGAGCTGCAGACACTTTCCCAGCACTGGAACTCCTTCGATTTATTTTTATTTTCTGTCATACGTTTTAGATAGTGAAATGTACTTAAGCTTCAGACTTGTAATCTTTATAGTAGTTCTGTACTCATGACAACCAGATTTTGGGGTTTTCTTTTCAATATTTATGTATTAAGTACTAAGGCTTGACAATACTTCTGTTGTTCTTTACTTTTCCACACTTACATTCATGATTATTCTGTTTAAATGTTGGTGGTTCGCCTACAGGTTAGAGTAGGTGCCCTCACGACACAAATGAGATTTTGAGTCATGATAAATTGGTATCAGAGCACTAGGTTCATTAGTCTCATGAGTACAAGAGTAGTGTGTAGTAGAGTCTTGCGGATCGGTACGAATAGCTCTGTATCTATCTTCGAGAGGCTATAAGACATTTAGAAAACTTTTATTCTTTCATTCTTTATCGTGCGTGTGTGGTTCAGTCTAAGGTATAAACTTCTTTATTTCAATCTCTCACCAACAGTGAGGACACGTTCTAGAATTAGCCACGAGCGGCTGGATGTGACATGGCGCGGTATGATTCGAGATGTGTCACCGTGATAAGGACACAAAGATTTAGTTTAGATTGGAGCTATTATTTGAAGACTCGAATTGAGCGGGGTTGTGATTCAGACTTTTGGTTCAGTGATATCCCTATGAAATGGGAGCGATGGTATGAAGGACTGCATGATCTCCATATCTTCAACAGTTAGTTCATGCAAGGTTATAGTATGATTGCTGGAAAGATCGACTTACACTCCCCCCACCCCCACCCCCATTTGTGTTGTCAAATCTTAACGTATGCAAGGTCATAATATGATTCCTAGAGAGATAGACCGACACTCTCCCGTGCGTATTGCTAGATCTCAGGTACGCAAGGCCATAGTATGAAAAGCTTTATTTTAATTTTAAAAAATTACTCCCTCCGTCTCAATTTATGCGATTACGTTTGAATGGGCGTAAAATTTAAGAAATGTCTAAAAACAAAAACTAATGGTCAAATTATAAGTTGTCAAATCACATATTATCTCGTATCAATTTGGACATTAATTAGTAAAAAAATTAAAACAAATAACTATATAAAGAGTTGTAATAAAGTACATTTTATTATCTTACAAAATACTTATAATATTCAAAACTTGTAAAAACTGCCCGTCTTGTCAAATATGTTAGTAATGACATATAGAACGGGATAAAGGGATACTAAGGAACAAATGCTTGGTGGCCTCCTTTAGTCTTTTTATTTTTTCTATTTAGTGTTCGGTATTCACATTATAGTCTGATTAGTTTGAATTTATATCGTGTAGGGTCCATTCGAGGGAAGCGCTCCCTTGCATTTTCTCATATTCAATATTCAAACTCGAAACATCTAATTAAGAATCAACTTCGTCCGTTTTAATGGTGCCTCCTTTAGTCTTAGTAAAGCCATATTTTAGTTTTGGAACTTTATTGTTTTTGGGAAGTCACTATTCATGGATCATGTAAGTATTCTTTCTAATTAAAATATTCCTTCTTGTCTTTTGGGGTTTAAAAGGTGTCGGTAACTTATTCTTTTATTTTTTATATGAAAAACAAAGTGAAGTAAAGATACAGTAATTATTAAGGTAATGTTGGAAATAACTTTGTCCATTTTCATTTCATGGCAGGGCCCATTATTGACTGCATGTTTAGATATTTGTAGTTTAAAATTATTACCGCCTCTTTTGTAAATATCTATTTATAATATTCTCTTTTGATTTCCACCTCATGTTTAATATCCGTTTTGGGTTTGTTAGTGAAATTTTCAGATGCAAATTCATGTCGCCTAATACTTTCTTCGTTTCAATTATGTGATATTATATTTATTATTTGGAAATATTTAATTATAAAATTTTCATTTTACTTTTAATAAGAAACTTTTATATTCATAGAAATTTTATAGTGTTCAAGATTATAAATTTCAAAAGTTTTATAGGCACACATATGTTATGACATGTATAACACCAGATATTTCAAAAGCCTCGTTTTCTTGTTTAAATTGTGCATTGAGTCAATTATTTCACATATAAAGGGACTAATATGTACTGTAACTTTTGAGGGAGAGTCACCAAAGAATGTGTTGCAGTGGATGTGGCTGTTTTTTTCTTAACCAGAGGTCTCGGATTCGAGTCCTAATATGAAAAAATTCTTGGTAGGAAGCGATTCCATCCAAATGGGGCCCTACGACGGCTCGAATCCGAATATAGTCATACTTCAATGCGAATATCAAACACTAAGGGGGAAACCAAAAAAAAAAAAAAAGAGAGAAAGAGAGCGCGCAAAAGAGTTGAGGAAAGTTATTGAAAACTAAGATAGGAGAACATTGACTTGCATGTGATTTGCACCAATTACATTCATTCTGCACAGATTTGAATGAAATGAAATAGTAAGTATTTTGACTAGAGAAAAAAGTATTTAGAGTTTTAGACCGTCAAGTGGTTTTTTATTCTTTTCGTTTGGTTCGCGTCCAAATTACCTGGAAATTATAATATAGTTTATGCAGCAAATATTAATTTTATTATTTATCGGTGAATCATAATGAACAAAATGAAACATAGAAATTACTTACTTTAAGGGTATTTTTGGCTTCAACTATTTTATTTCAATATTATTGATATAAGTATTCTTATTCCAAATAAAATAATAGACATAGATTCAACAATAATTTTATATGAGTGTTATTTAATAGTGTTTACCAGGAAAACAGTACAATTGAATTTGTATACATGGTCAAGGACACGTGGATCTCAAGTGACATTTTGATAACCATTCTAGGTAAAATGCATAATAATTAAGCAATAATAAGATAACACAAATCAATGATTAGCCTGAACCTTGTGACGACTTCTGGGCTGAGTTACGACAATGTATACGCAAGCACAAAGATCAAGAGAATATGAGTAATTATGTTATAATAACTTGAATGTGTCCTTTACAATGGAACAATGTGCCCTGTTTATACATGAGCTACATGGGTACACAATCCACGAAATATGCTCTCATTAATAAAAACAAATGAATGTTGTACTAATTGGACAATTAGTATCTCAATAAATGTTATTAAAGCCCTATGGAAGACATACGACCGGTTTAGTAACGGTCATCCGTTGTAGTCTAAACAACTCTCAACCTTCTGTATTACCGATACCAGCTTTGCATATATCTTTTCTGGTACTGCTCACATTTAATCGGTAGTGACTCAAGTTGATGTGACCCCAACTCAGCACCGTATTCCACGTGTCATGCTATAATTCGTACAACTGTCTTATACGAATTTTGTCCTATACAAATAGTCCCCACACTTTCTGGGCATAAATCTTACACGCCCGGGAAGTGGATTCGAACCCCCGACTGAATGAACCTTATACTTCGGCAGGAAATTTGAAATATAATGATTACAAGACCTGTCAAACGTCACATCCATTCAATGCTTCTGAAACGGCGGCAACTGAACCATCGCTCTACTCGATGTGAAATGCGGCAATGATGGTGCATGTCTTTTCACCTCCAGACGTTATATTTTTATACCATAAATAGAAGGATAGATCTCCTCACAAAAGGTAACTACAATCTTTACAACATCTTTCCTTCCTTCTTGAATTTTTTTACCATAATGTCGTCCACCAAATCTTCTCTCTCTCATTCTTCTGAGAACCACGATAACCCTTCAAGCCGTCGCCATGGGAAAGAACATGTCTCCCCTACAATTCAAAAGATCGACTTACACTCCACTGTTGCTGAAATCCTTCATTCGGGTTTTGATTTCTCAGGAGATCTCTGTGTTTAAAACAACTATGAAATGTCAAGAACTTTGAATCCAAGATAACTGCCAGGATTCTCCCTGACGTTATAAAAGATTGTGGCTTTTCCTCCGACATAATTGTTAGAATAGTTGACCTCGTCGATTGAGTGCACCAATATGTTGAAGGGTTTTCCATGATTTATACTTACCCATTCACCATTGGTTTTAAGCTCTCTATCCCAAAGATTATTGAAGACATTTGTCGCCGATATAGAATCCGCTTGGGTCAAGTTGCTCCGCAGATTTGGAGATTAGTCTACTGCATACATATGTTAGCCAATAATATATATGTTCTATTTACTGTCGATCATCTTTTCCGCCTCTATTACCCTAGGGTTTTTTGAGGTAGAATTATCTATCTAAACCCCCAGAGAATCCGTAGCCTTATTTGAAGATGACTTCAATCGCGATTGTCTAACATGTTTTATTCTAATCAAGACTGACCAAGTCCACCAGCCTTCTTCAAATCCTTTCCCGAAAGAGTGGAATCCTTCCCGTGAGTATTTTTTCCACTACAAATTTCACTTATTTGGCTTTTGAATAAAGGAAAATCCCTTTCTTATGAAAATAGTGTAACTTTTTAGCCGTTTCAGTTGAGCCACAACTAATTGAAGGGATTTTCAAGTGGGCGGTTAGTCTTCTTCGTGCCTCCCCCGACATCACCCTATCATGGAAGAGTATCACCTCCGAGTGGTGGAAGGGGAAATACCACGGTAAGTTTTATCCCTATCTTTCCCTTTTTATACGCTTCACCCCGAATTTCTTGGGATTCTTTTTCATTCTATCTTCTAAATTTGCAGGTCTCTCAGTACAAAAATCTGCATCCCAGAAAGTTCCATCCCGCGCAGCCGCTTTGTCTAACACTCTCCAGTCCTCTTCTAGCAATCAGAAGCATAAAGCTCGAGACAAAGCTGCTAAGACCCTAGTTGGAATTGGTTCCCGGGTGAGGAATTGCCACCGGCTCATGGAGTTGTAATACCTCGTACCTCTAAATTAACCCATGTCCATGATTCATATGTTTGAGAATTTAAGACGGGGAGTTTAAGTTGAAAAATCCAGTTGCAGTTCTACAGATCATATTTTACGGATAATTTATATGGATCGTAAAGTATTTTATGGACCGTAGATTTGAACCATCAATTTTGAGATTGACGGAGCCTAGTAAATTTTTACAAACCGTAAAAGATTATACGATATGTCCTTTCTAACCGTCTCGTCCCTCAAAATTTTAAAATCTCTGGAATGTTACATTTTTGGTCGACGATCCATTTATACGACCCATAGAAAAATTTACGGTCTAGACTCATATCGTAAATAGTTTGACGGACCGTCAATTTTGACTGTAAAATCCTTCCGACAAGAAAAGTATAAATATGCAGACTTAGTTCTAAAAATCAGTTTTCACTTTTTTCGAACCCTATCACGAAGTTCCTCTCTTTCCTACTTTCTCCAATATCAAGGTAAGCCTATTTCATGCAAATCCTAATGATTCTAACATATATACATGAATTATAAGTATAATCCATTATTCTTAACCTAGGGTTTTCAAGATAAACCTATTCCAAGGTTTTAAGGTTCAAGCTTTGAGTTCCTTCTCCCAAGTTCAAATTTTAAAGACAATTCTTGGAGCGAATAAGGTATGTAGAGCTTCTATCCACATGAGGAATTATCGTTGTTCTTCCCCATGCCACATTTTTTCATGAAACTATGAAAGTCCATAAATTATGGTTTTTTATTCCAAGTTCATGATAACCCTAAACTACATGTATCATGTTATACCATGTTGTACATCATTCGTTATTTTGTTCTTAATATTCCATTATGGTTATTAGGAATCCATACGTAATCCATGAATACCCATAACATTGAATTCCATGTGTTCTTACATACAAGTCATGAACCATTACTACTCAATTCTATGAAATTATACATGTTTTCATGTTTTACACAAGTTATATTATATATTTATTATCATGCTAAATTATAATCACGAATCATGTTTACAAGTTATATTTTCATAAAATTCATGGGCTTACAAACCAACTATATTTATGTTCATGTTTTGGCAGTTGCACAGATTATCGAAAAGGTTCAGATAGCCTGAAACTATGTTTGCCAGCGTATGATAAGGATCGCTCTGCCAGAGGACGATACCTTTATGTTACTCCTTTTTGGGATTATTGGATCCATTATGTTCATGTCTCGTACCCCGGCAAGGTACGAGATAGCTTAGTTGATAGGGAAGAGATCATACGCCACGTTCACACGTGGTGGTTACATATCAGTTTTGTTAATGCTTTACCCACAGATTTACAGATATACAGATATATATTTATACAGATTTTACTCATGTTATTATACTTATGTCAGATCATGTCCATGTTCGTTGTTCAATTTCAGTTTCATATTTCTATTATTTCATGTGCCTGCTTATTCTTTCAGTTGCTTTACATGCAGTACAATTCAAATGTACTTACGTCCCTTTTTCCCGGGGCCTGCACTTCACAGTGCAGGTACTGAGTTTTAGGATGATTAATCTACTTATTAAGGTTTGCCTTAGTATCACCTATTGGTGAGCCCCATTTCCTTTGTGGTGTCAGTCAGTTATTTTACATGTTATGCTTTATAGTAAAGGTAGGACAGGGCCTTGTTCTGGTATAACAGTTTTGCATTCAGGACTTACATTTCAGAGGTTTCATAGACTAGACTAGTTTAGCATGTCATGTCAATCATGTCATATTGGTTTTCAGACTTACTATATTTTCATATATTTCCGCAATACATTTTCAGACTATATTTCAGTATTTAGTTTACATATTTTAAATTAGTATTATTGCATGTTTTTATGCCTATGTTGATTCAACAAGCCATGTGGTTCGCTCGGTCACATGAAATCAGGCACCGAATGCTGTGTTTGACCCAGGCCATGGTTCGGGGCATTACAAAACTTAGTATCAGAGCATAGGTTCAAGTGTCTTAGGGAGTCTATGAAACCCTGTCCAGTGGGGTCACTTTTACATGTGTGTGTATGCCACACATATAAACGGTTGACCGCCAAGACATTTAGGATTGTCTCACTTCTTTCATACTCTAGATCGTGTAATTAGAGCAGTACTTTCAAGAATTCTTCTAACTCGTGCCATGAAGCCTAAAGCAGTAGGTAACATTCTCTTTCCATCTAATTCCAAACGTATCAAATGCATAAGTGCCGAGAAGGAAATTCAAGGTCTAAGTGAGAATGATTACCCATCGGGGTGTAAATTGTGACGTACATGTTGGTAACAGATGAGACCTGAAATGGTATTGAAAGTAGGACAAAGTGCATGGTTACTACAAACTAGAGCATCACCCTTAACAGAAAGTGCGAAAATAGTTATCATGATTTATCAGTTATACAATATTTCAGTTAGCATGATTATGGTTATTCAGTACACCAGTGTTCGGTTATGTAGTTATCGCATCTTTAATTTTCGGTGTATAAAGACTCTTATGACTTGTGAGTATATAGTGATGCCTCTGGGTGTAAAAAGGAAGTATAAGTGACGATGACTATAATAAAATATTCGCATGTTGTAAGTTCGGGTTATGATCTAAGGCTCGTCAAATGGCGCATAAAGTAATTTATCAAGTGATGGTACCATTGTAAGGACAAGTTTATGTATGATAGTATACATATATTCTATACCTTATAAAATAAGTTTTATTGGATTTTTAGACTATGGAGCTATAAATATGAGGATGATAGTTCAGATTTGAGACCCTACACGGTAACATGTTATGAAGTTAGCCACAGCAAGCATAAAATATCCACGATAGTTTTGAACGAAAAATAGTCTAAGAGCAAATCATCTGTGATTCTAAAATGTCTCGATTTTTCAAAGATATATATTATGTCCTATGACATATGCACATGACTAAGAAGAGATTGTGTATGCTATGAGAACCATGAGCAGACGATATTAAATTTCTGGGAATAATTTTAAATCATTTAAGTTTTTCATATCAGAACTAGAGAGTATGAAGTTAGTAAGTTACTATGAGAATATAATATTATGAGATAACAAGATTTGACAGTTCCTCTTAAATTATGTGAGTAAATGTTTATCCCGGATGTGTATAATATGATATGATTTTAAAGTGTATAGAAAGTTTGGGGTTAGGTATTTTAATTTTTTTTCATTTTAGACTTACGTATTTTCCCTAAGTGAGATCCATGTCTATATTACAGAAAAGATAATATATCACTGTAGAATAGGGTCGGACGACTAGGAAAGCTAGAAATGATCTACGTTTCACCTTAGCATTCAGGATAGAATTAGAGAACATGATGCTAGAAGGTGTTTAATAGGGAATAGTAAGTAAGTTTTGAGTAAATACAATGAATTAACAATTTCAACAGAGCTAGTAGAGGTACGATTTGATTTCCTTAGTTAGGTTAACACTGATGAGTGAGTAGCAGTTTGAATACACCGAATACGTGTTAGAACCTAAAGAGTTTAAGCTAAGTATGAAGTGCAATGACAGTGGGAGAATAAATCAACTAGACATTAAAAGAGGAAATTATAGAAGAATGATCATTTAGAGTTATCAAAAAGGAGTCTCCATAAGACTAGCAGTGTTAGCAAAGTTAAGTTGTTAAGACAAATTATATTAGTAATTATGTCCTTGTAAGTAATTTAGCTCCCCATTCATGTAAGTAATTCAATTTGCCTAGTAAGGAAGATCGCTAAGAAGTAAGTCGAAAGATAAGTCGTTAGTGACATAGAATGAAAAGAATAGCAGAAGTTGAGGAAAGTTGGTTGGATCCCAACGAGAGAGAATGATCCCCAAATATAGATTTTAACCTTTAGTCCAAGAGAGGAATGTGTAAATTGTCAATGAGTATAGTTGAATATTTGAAAGCCCGAAGGGTTAGCATGAGATGTGAAGGACCTTAATTCAGTAATGAGGGTGTAATCATATAGTCTCCATAAGGTTGTGCCTCGTATGTACAAGAAATGCGAAGTGAATAGAATGATCATTGATTGACTTATGTCACAATCAGTTATTATCAATTAAGTGGTCACAGAAAAGTTATAAGATCATGTCCAATTATGTGTTACAATAGTAGTGCCATCACACGAGACTCTATTCTTCAAGGTGTTGGTCAAAGGCTCAGCACACAACAGTACTATGAGTATTTCAGGAAGTATTCCAGAAAGAAATCAAGTATGGGTAGTTTAGCTCATGTTGGGGCAGACATGAGAATCATGATGAAAGAAGTTAATTGTTTAGCAAACCTATGAGTTCAACTTTTGGACCCCGAAGATGGTAGAATGATTGTGCAGAACAGAGTCAAATCCTCTTTAGTAGTTGAGCAAAAGAGGAAAATAGTTTCATGACCCCTATCTATTGCATCTAAAGGAAGGGATTCACAGACATAAATCCATGGCCTTTGAACAAGGGGGAGATGATGGTACTCTAAGGTACCAAGGAAAATTTTACGTCTCAGATGTATATAGACGCAAAGAGAGAAGTATGGTAGAGGCGGACAAATTCATAAATCATATCTATCCAAGCTCCACAAAAATGTGTCATGACCTCGAAGGGGTTTATTGGTGAAATTACATGAAGAATAATGTAGCCAATTTCATGGTTTAAGTTTCTTAATTGGTAGCAAGCGAAAGCCGATTCAACAGATGGTTATGCCAAGTTATATATTAAGGAAAGTTCCAGATTTCATGGGGTTCCAATGTCCATTAGATCAGTTCGAGGTGCCTAGTTCTAAGTGAAATTTCTTTAAAGTCTTTTTAGAAGGGATTGGATACCATCTCAGTACCTTTTTTCATCCTCAAACAGATGTTAGTTAGATCGCCCTGTCCAAACACTCGAAGATATGTTGAGAGCATGTGTCCTAGATTTTAAAGGTAATTGGGATGATCATTTGCCTCTCATTAAATTTTCTTATAATAATAGTTATAATGCTAGTATCAAGATGGCACCGTTCGAAGCCTTGTATGGGAGAAGGTGTAGATCACCTATTGGTTGGTATGAAGTTGGTAAAACAGAATTGCTAGGACCAGATTTTGACCATTAGGCTGTTGAGAAAATAAAATTAATTCAGGAGCAATCGAAATGGCTAAGAGTCGCAAAAAACCTATGTGAATGTGCGGTGCAGAGATTCAGAGTTTTATGTTAACGATTGGGGGTTTGTAGCAAGTTTTGCCTATGAAAAGTGCCATGAGATTTGAGAAGAAAGAGAAGTTAGTCCCAAATATATTAGATCATAAAGGATCCTATGAAATACCGTCAAGTTCTCAAGCTAACAACCTCAAGTATTCAGACCTCATGTCAGTTCAATGTATATATCTCCCATTCGTTCAACATTCAGATATCCTGATGTAACATTCATGTTTTCAGCATTCAGATTCCTTGCTATAATATCCATATTTCAGATATTGTGTTAGTTTAACACTCATGTATCCAAGTCAGCTAGTCTTCATGTATTCATGTCTTATATCATGCTCCTCACGTCCATGTAGTCATGTCATGTTCATGCTCATGCTCTAGTACTCAAGTCACTCATGCCTATGACTTCTTTTTCAAAATCCCATGTATAGTATTTATGTATTCATTCAGCCCAATATCCATGTGTTCATGCTAGCTCAGTATTCATGATAGTCACGTTATGTCATGTCATGTGTACTGAGATGCTCTATGAGGCTTGTGTTGATACTCTTGTTAGCTGGCATGTGTTTGAGAGATGTTGTGATAGTCCTATTTACAAAGGAAATTCTGCCATTTTTTTTGTAAAATTCCACAGTTAGTAGTACTTTAACCATTATTCACCAATCGAGGACAAATGTCTCATATTTCACGCTCATGTATTCCGTACTAATGATCCATGTCCCCATGCTCATGTTTTCATGTACTCATGTCATTTAGTTCCCATGCTTCATGTCATGTTTCTTCACGCTCATGTACTTATGAAATGCCCAATCTTATTCTTGACCATGACCCATCATTTGAGGACGAATGATCTCAAGGAAGAGATATTGTAATACCTTGTACCTCTAAACTAAGCCATGTCCATGATTCAGATGTTTGAGAATTTAAGACGGAGAGTTTAAGTTGAAAAAACCAGTTTCAGTTCTGCAGATCCAATTTTACGCTCAATTTATACGGACCGTCGATTTGAACCATCAATTTTGAGATTGACGGATCCTAGTAAATTTTATGGACCGTAAAATATTATATGGTCTGTTCTTTCTGACCGTCTCAGTCACGCAAAATTTATAAGTCTCTGGAAAGTTGTATTTTTGGTTGACGGTCTATTTATACGGACCGTAGAAAATTAGCGGTCCAGACTCAGATCGTAAAAAATTTGACGGACCTTCAATTTTGACCGTAAAATCCTTCCGACAGGAAAAGTATATATACGCAGACTTAGTTCTAAAAATCAGTTTTCACTTATTCCAAATCCTTGCATGAAGTTCCTATCTTTCCCACTTTCTCCAATATCAAGGTAAGCCTATTTCATGCAATTCCTAATGATTCTAACATTTGAATTCTAAGTAGAATCCATTGTTCTTAACCTAGGGTTTTCAAGATAAACCCATCCAATGTTTCAAGTTTCAAGCTTGAGTTCCTTCTTCCAAGTTCAGATTTTTAAGACAATTCTTAGAGCGAAAAGATATGTAGAGCTTCTATCCACATGATGGAACGTCGTTGTTCTTCCCCACACCACAGTTTTCCATGAAACTATGAAAGTGCATAAATTAGGATTTTTATTCCAAGTCATGATAACCCTAAACTACATGTATCATGTTATACCATGTTGTATTGCTAATTCGTTATTTTATTCTTAATATTCCATTATGCTTATTAGAATCCGTACGTAATCTATGAATACCCATAACCTTGAATTACATGGGTTCTTAAATGCAAGTCATGAAGCATTACAACTCAATTCCTTGAAATTATATATGTTTGCATGGTTTAAACAAGTTATATTATATATTTATTATCATGCTAAATTATAATCACGAATCATGTTTACAAGTTATATTTTCATGAAATTCATGAGCTTACAAACCAACTATATTTATATTCATGTTTTGGGAGTTGCACAGATTACCGAAAAGACTCAGATAGCCTGAAACTATGTTTGCCAGCGTTGGATAAGGATCGCTCGGCCAGAGGACAATACCTTCATGTTACCCTTTTGTGGGATTATTCGATCCATCATGTTCATGTCTCGTACCCCGGTAAGTTACGAGATGACTTATTTGGTCGGGTAGAGATCAGACGACATGTTCATATGTGGTGGTTACATGTCAGTTTTGTTAATACTCTCCTCACAGATATACAAATTTACAGATATACAGTTATACAGATTTTACATATGTTATTATACTTATGTCAAATCATGTTTATTGTTCAGTTTCAGTTTCATGTTCCTATTATTTCATGTGTCTGCTTATTGTTTTAGTCTTTTTACATACAATACAATTCAAATGTACTTACGTCCCTTTTGCCTGGAGCCTGCACTTCACGGTGCAGGTACTGAGTTTCTGGACAACAGATCTGCTTATTAGGATTTGCCTTAATATCACCTATTGGTGAGCCCCGTTTCCTTCGTGGTGTTAGTAAGTTATTTTACATGTTATATTTTATAGTAAAGGTATGCCAGGGCCTTGTCCTGGTATAACAGTTTTGCATTCAAAACTTATATTTCAGAGGTTTCATAGACTAGACTTGTTTATCATGTCATGTAAGTCATGTCAATATTGGTTTTCAAATTTACTATGTTTTCATATATTTCCGCAATACAATTTCAGACTATATTTCAGTATTCAGTTTACATGTTTTAAATTAGTATTATTGCATGCTTTTGATGCCTATGTTGATTCAACAAGCCATGTGGTTCGCTCGGTCACATACAGTCAGGCACCGAGTATCGTGTTTCACTCAGGCCATGGTTACAAGAAAGGGATGCGGGCCAAATCTACAGTGGGTATTATTCAGATTGATGATAAAGAGAAGGCGAATAATGACAATACCGACTCGTGGAGTCCCTGGTGAGATGCTCCGGAGGCGGAGACAATTGTTCCTCCAGACGACCCTTTTAAGCACAACTCAATTCCTACATTCATACTAAGGTCGGGACATCAGCTTCTTCCCCACGGAAATCTCACAATGCAACCCTTGAACCTTCCTTTACACATCTTGCAAATTTGTTTTCGCATGTAAAATTCTTCCTTCTTTTAGTTGCTCTTTACATACTTCATACTTTTTCATCGGACGCAATCCTTTTATCCAGGGTCATACCACTACTCTTTCCACTAGGATTTAGCTAAAATGATTGGTCCCTTCTCCTGATGAAAAGAAGTTGAAGGAGGAAATCCAACATCTTAGGGCAGAAGTTGAAGACCGCTAATCTAACCTTAAAGACTCAGGCTCTCTTCAGGCCTCACTCCGGCTGTGCTTACAGGACATTGTTGACTCTCATTGAGTATGGGAGAGTTCCCTTCAGGCATTAACCACTTCTTACGTGACCCTTCAAGGGAGGACAACAAGGTTGGCAACCGATTTAGCAGAAGCCCAAGGTCAGCTACACACCTCCAAACACACCATCGATGAGCTCCAAGATAAATTCCAAAAATAGAAGTTTCGGAGACATTTGTCTATCCTGAAGAGTCATATGGACACCCTTGAGGAAGCCAGCAAGCCGGGGATTGATATTCCTTCTAAACTTCTGGACGCATAAATTGACCTCCACGATGCTAAGTTATCGTTGGAAGCTCTACGAGAAAATAGAGAGGATTTAGATGCGGAAGCTGGTGGAGTGGCTGGTGGCAATGGTGATGATGATGAACCCCTCCCCTAACTGATCTTTATTAATCTTTTTATTTTATTGACAACACTAGAAACACCCTCAACGGACCATGGAACGAACATGTCATAACCTTTTGCACGGGTTTTAATTTTAGTCTTTTTTGTTTTGTTACCGGGTCACTTTTGGGTCCGATTAGTGTCTTTTGTAATTGGATCGATTTCGATTCAGAGAATATAAATGAAGAACTTTTCCTTTTCTGAAATTTTGTGTAAGGTTTTATCCTTCATTTATTTTCGAGAAGCAAGTATTAAATACAATTTCATCTGTAAGTTTACAATTACTTTGCTTTTGAAACCTAACTTTGAGGTTTACTTTACCGGAACATGTCAAGGTTTGGATGTTTAAAAACTTTTCGACAATCTTAATTTAGTTCAAAAGATGCGTTTTTTGTTTCATCTTAGATTGGGGCTTCGTTAATTCCGGACCTGACTTAGTTTCAGCAAACTTTAAACTCTGGTACTTATTTTACCCTGAGTCTTAACTTTATTGTTAAGGTTTTAATAAGAGAGGGCTCTTATTCTTAATGGTGTTGTAGAAGAGGACATCTCATGTTCATTATGACACGGGATTTTTGATATATTTAAGGTAACATACATTTTTATGCTCGTGATGGCAAAGATTTATTAATCATAAAAAATTTATTAATTTCTTTAACTTACAAATGTGAAGACAAGTGCAAGAATAATTCGGTTATCATCTAGTATGGTCAGTCCCGTTACATGTACTTTTAACTTTTATGTGGTCCCCAGTATTGGGTGCTTGTTTTAAGCACACCTAGTGTTTGGTTGTTCATGTTATGAAGACTTGAACACTGGATAGTTCTTCTCGGTAGTAAGACTATTAAAATTCTTATTTTGTGGTGCTTCCTCGTTAAAAACCTTACCAAAAAAATCCAATTGGGACAAAAATAGGATGAAGGGAAAAAAGTGCAGTTCATGCTTCGTCCTACTACACATAGTACTTCTTTGAATGGCTTACATTCCAAATGATAGGAAGTTTATTTCCTTGTTGGTCGTTCAATTGATAAGCTCTTTTATCGGCAATACCGGTGACCGTATACAACCCTTCCCAATTTATGACTAATTTTCCTGCATTATGCTCTTGGGTACTCTGAGTTACCCTGCGGAGCACCAAGTCCCCGAGTTTGAAGTGTCAAAGATTTGTGCACCGGTTGTAATAGCGCTTCACTATTTTCATTTGAGCGACCATCCGAACGTATACAAGGTCTCAACGTTCTTCGAGCAAATCCAGGTGCACGGACATTGATTCTGTATTTGATTTATCCTCAACCCAGAGAAATATCAAGCTAGGAGTTCCCACTTCTACCGGGATCAAGGCCTCTCACCGTAAACAAGGGAAAAAAAGTTTCTCCAACCGGTGTAACAGTTGTGCATGATGCTGACACTTATCGCATTTTCTTACAAACATTTTTGTATCTTCTTTGATTCGGGGCCAATAATAACAGGCCCTCATGAGCTTCCTCATTAAATATTTCGCTCTCGAATGATTTCCACAAATGCCTTCATGAACTTCCCTCATTATGTAATCAACTTCACCGGGGACTACGCACCGGGATAGGGACCATAAAAACACCTATGATAAAGTTTTCCTTCTACGATGTAGTACCGAGCAACTTTGGTCCTCAGAGCTATGGATGCTTTTGGGTCCTCCGAGAGCTTTCCGTTCATGAGATAGTCTAAGAATTTATTCCTCCAATCCAAGGTCAGGCTGGTCGAGTTTACCTCGTCATACCCGATGGGATCCAGTGGTGAATGCAATAGCTGAATAATTGACTCAGTTTTGGAACCCTCGGCTTCCGTACAGGAGCCTAAGTTTGCAAGAATCTGCCTCTATGTTTTCTTCCCGGGTATATGTACCACCGTCCATTCTTGAAAATGAGACAACAGCTTCAGGGCCTTTTCAAGGTATCTTGACATGCACTCCTCTTTGGCTTCGAACACTCCGTGGATTTGGTTCACTACCAGCAGTGAGTCATACTTGACTTCAATGATTTGTGAGCCTAAACCTCGGGCCAGCTCCAAACCTAGAACTAAAGCCTCAAACCCCACTTCATTGTTAGTCAACGGAATGCTATGTATTGCTTGCCTTCACATTTCACCGGTGGGAGTTCATAATACTACTCCAAGGCCGGTCCCCTTAACGTTGGAGGCACCATCTGTATGAAGGGTCCAGATCCCGGGGACAGCCCTAGAGACCAAGATAGCCTCTTTTTTTTTGCTAGTGGGGTTACTCTTGGACTGAAATCGGCCACAAAGTCTGTGAGGACTTGTGACTTTATCGCAATAGGTCTATAATTAATGTCAAATGCACTTAGTTCTACCACTCATTTAGCTAAGCTCCCGGAAAGTTTAGGGTTATGCAACACATTTTTAAGAGGGAACATAGTTACTACTGTAATTGGGTGGCATTGAAAATACGGTCGAAGCTTTTGCGACGATATTACTAAATCAAAAGCCAATCTTTCGAGTAACGGGCAATAGGTCTCAGGCCCTGACATTACTCTACTTACATAATAGACAGAAAATGGCGTACCTTTTTCCTCCCATACCAGAACTGCACTTACTGCTACCTCCGAGACCGCCAGATATATAAGTAATTACTCTCAGTACTTAGGCTTTGACATGAGCGGAGGACTGGATAGGTAAGTTGTCAGATCCCGTAGGGCCTGTTGGCACTCGGGTGTCCAGACAAAATTGTTCTTCTTCTTTAGAAGTGAGAAGAACTTGTGACATTTTTCTGACGACCAGGAGTTAAACTTGCTCATGGCCGCCACTCGCCTTGTCAGTCGTTGTACTGCTTTCATATCTTCAAGTACGTCCGGTATATCTTTGATTGCCTTTATTTTATCAGGATTTATCTCAATCCCTCTATAGGAAACTAAGAAACCCAAAAATTTACTGGAACCAACCCCAAAAGCACACATTTTGAGGTTTAGCTTCATAATATATTTCCTCAGTACCTCAAAGATTTTCTGCAAATGACTTAAATGGTTCTCTGCACGAAGGCTCTTAACAAACATATCATCTATGTATACTTCCATTATTTTCTCTATTTATTTTTCAAACATTTTAATTACTAACCTTCGATACATGGCCCTGGCATTTTTTAGTCCAAAAGGCATAACATTATAATAATAAGTATCGAAAGTAGTTAAAATGATATATTTTTCTTTATCTTCTGGGTGCATCCTTATTTGGTTATACCCATAATACGAATCAAGAAAACTCATGATCTTGTGTCCAGCCATAGCATTGATTATTTGATCAATGTTAGCTAGCACAAACAAATCTTTAGCACATACTTTATTCAAATCTTTATAATCAATGTACATTCTAATTTTCCCCCTTTTTTGGCAATATGACTACGTTTGCTAACCAGTCCAGATATTTTACTTCCCGAATTGATCTTATATTGAGTAATCCAACTACCTCTTCTTTAACAAACCTATTGCGGAGTTCGGTAATCGGTCACTTTTTCTGTCGTATTGGAGAGAAACTAACATCCAGGCCCAACTTATGAATTGTGACTTCTGGAGGGATGCCTGTCATATCTTCATGAGACCATGCAAAGCAATCAACGTTAGATATAAGATATTTAATAATTAAATCCCTAAGCCCCAGGCTTAACCCGGTGCCAGGTATACTTTCATATTATGGGTTTTTAGATGTAGCGCAATCTGCTCAAGTTCCTCTACAGTGGACTTGGTGATATCTGACTCATCCGGTACCTAAAAATACCTTGGCACGTGGTACTGATCCAAAAACTCCTCCTCCGGATAAGTTGATTTTGTTTCTACCAGCGGAACCTAGTGAATGTCCTCTGGTACCGGCTCTACTTCCTATAGTTGCTATTTATCGTCTATCATCGCCTCTGGTTCTCCTATGGTATATATCTCCCTGGCAGCTAGTTTCTCACCTCAGATTTGTTGAATCCCTTCTGGTGTAGGAAATTTAACCAGCAGATGCAGTATTGAGGGGACCGTCTTCATATCATATATCCAATGTCTTCCGAATATGGAATTATACCTCATGTCACCATCAATGACATAAAATTTAGTTATCTTAATGACTCTCATCGCATCCACCGGTAAATCCACTCCACTTTTAGTGGTTTCGCTTGACATATTGAAACCTGAGAGGGTTCTGGAAGCCGGAACTATCTTATTTGCCATATTCATTTCTTCTACCACTTTTAAATAGATTAAATTAGTCGAGCTCCTAGGTCAATCATAATCATCTTCACCTGAAAGCAATCAATAGGTACCGTGACCACCAATACATCATTATGAGGAAAGATTACACCGAAAGCGTCTTCTTTGGTGAATGTGATAGTATATTCGTCAGGTATCTCCCGAAATCTCTTCTATTGGGTTACGGAGATTTTTGTCTTTTTGGCCGCTGTACATAATGTATAGACAATCATTGACCCACCATAGATCATCTTCATCATATGAGGTGGAGCAACCGAATTTGATTTACCTTCGACTGGAGGTCCCCACTCATAATTGTTACGGGCTCTCTCGCTTAAATATTCTCGGAGGTGGCCCCTGCTTAGAAATCCTGCCACCTCTTCTCATAAATGTCTGCAATCCACCATTTTATGTTTGTGAGTGCTGTGGAAATCACACCAAACATACTGATCTCTTTTGTTTAGATCAGATTGTAATGTTTTCGATGGTCGAGACGACAGATGAGTGCTCAGTACCGCCAGCATTTGCTCTTCGTCGATGTTGAAGTTATACTCAGATAATTTTGGGTATCCGGTACCCTTAGATGAGTTTCCTTTATCAGAGTTCACTAATTCTTGATTGTTTCGCTCGGGACCTCCTTTGTTACTTGACTTTTTGAAGGAACGAAAATCATGTCTACCTCCCTGCTTTCCAGGGGTAGGATAAGGTTGGAAGCGATTCTTCGAGGAGTTCTAGTCAGCATCGACTCATTTGTCAGACTTCCCAACGATACTCCTAGCTTTGGATTCGAGCATATCATCATCAATCCCAATCTTGGACTCATACCGGTTATTCACATCCTCCCAAGTTATTGCTTGGAATTCCAAGAGATTTTTGGGATGGCGGGTAACAGCATCCACTCCTTCTGGAACCATATAATGAAGTCCCTAAGGAGTTTTGTTTCTCCTTGCGCAATGCGAAATATATTCGCCTTGCATGTCTTCTCCTTCTGAGACCCAACATAAGCTTTTATAAACATATCGGCAAGCTGAGCGAATGATCCGATATAGTGTTCAATGAGTTGTGAATACCATGTCAAAGCTCCCATAGAAAGTGTTTCAACAAACTTCTTGATCAGAACCGATTCTATTACGTGTTCCCTTAGATCATTTCCTTTTACGGCCGTAGTATAGGCCATTATATGCTTATGCGGATCAGTAGTTCCATCATATTTGGCTACAAAAGGCATTTTAAACTTTTTGGGGATCAGTTCGGGGGAAACCTCTGGATTATATGCCAACTGAATGTATTTCTTAGCGTACGGACCATCAACCATTAGAGAAGCCCCTGGTATTTGACTGAACTAGAGTCAAAACTCCTGGGCGGTTTTTCCGTCTTTTCTGCATTAGTGTCGACTTTGGTCGTTATGTATCTCATGAATTTTAAGACTTTTTCTTGAAATGAATCTCTAGGGGCGGCCTCACTTTCTGAATCGTCATTTATTTATCTACCCTGGTCATCGTCGGTTTCTCTATTAGCATTTGGTGGAGGCACCAAGTCATTTGTTAGAGTACTGCCAGCATTCTCGGATATGTACTCCGCTTGAAACTGCAGTAGACGCTCCAACTGCTCACTCATAGCAGCATTGTATGCCCTAGGATTCTATATGGCTTCTTCAGGTATTTCGACAGTGGGAGCATCCTCATACTGAGTCTGTCCGCCTTCGGAAGTGGTTCCGTCTGCAAACATCAAGTCTCCTGGTGTTATGGTTCCTATTGGCAAACATCTGGTCCTAGTGGGATATTGTTCATGTTGTCCCCAATGTTGCAACTGCTTCTGTGTTCTCCTATTTGTATCATCTGTTTGACCTAAACAAGAAATAAGAATAAAAAGGAAAATTTAGATTAGTAGAGGGGTCACTTGTGACACCACAATTACCAAGCCCCACGGTGGGTGCCAAACTGTTTACTCGTAAAATGGTACAATTGAATTTGTATACGTGGTTAAGGACATGTGGATCTCAAGTGACATGTTTGATAATAATTCTATGTAAAATGCACAATAATTAAGCAATAATAAGATAACAGAAAGCAATGATTAGCCTGAGTCTTGTGACGACTTCTGGATTGAGTTACGAAAATGTATACGCAAGAAAAAAGATCAAGAGAATATGAGTAATGGTGTTATAATAACTAGAATGTGTCCTTTACAATGGAATAATGTGTCATATTTAAAAATGAGCTACAAAAGTACACAATCCATGAAATATGCTCTCATTAAAACAGGAGAATGAATATTATAATAATTGGTCAATTAATATCTCAATAAATGATATTAAAGCCCTTAGAATAAATCTCAGCACGCCTCTCTAATAATAAAAATATCTATTTATAGCCTAGGGTAATAATCTAAATTAAGGAAACCAAATTCCAAACGAATTGGGATGACTGGACGAGACACGCGATGCGAACTCAATGCAACAATTCTTCTCCCGTGACACAGGCTTGACGCACACTTTCCTTCAGCTTCCAAAATTTGCTCTAAGTGTTGCAAGATCCTCTCGTCACCTCGTTCATATGCAAATATCTCCAAAATCTACCAAAACTTCTCGATCCCTTCGTTTGTCCTCGTTCTACCTATACATACAAAACATACCAACATAAACCCGAATACAATAATTTCATTATAATTAAGGCGATTAAAGTACTACGAACATGAGGTAAAGTGACTCAAAACATGGATATTTGTGTCAAATATCACCCCCCCCCCTTAGACTTTACTCGCCCTCGAGCAAACACATACTATTATCAAACTATCACCACTTACAACTACACCATTTAAACAAGTCTACTCGGGCTTCGATCAATGCGACTCTTCAAAAAATCATGCCATACAAAATTTTCAAATTTTTTAAAGACCACAATCAACCTTCTCAATCAACAACTTATTTTCGAAAGACTATTCGACTCAAAAGACACCACCCAAAGAAAAATAATTATGCTACCCAACCAAAAATCCAACACTTCACAAATCCATTGTCAACTATGTGCCCTCACCGAAAGAAAGTTGTCCATCTATCACACAAATCAATCAATTTTTTACTTCAATGGACATGAAATCAACAAATACGCTCACTCTCCCAAAGAAAATCACATGCCAAATACAATGAACCATAGGCTTGCCCGTAGTGTGACCGCTTCACTAATATAAGTGTATCGAACTTAGGATCAAGCAGGACTTAATGGTCTATAATGTAGGCTAAGGGACGGGTAGAAAATATTTTGGCCAACATAGTGACTAACCTCCCTAAGCACTTTAATACTTACAACACTTAACAATTTTTCTCAACTTTCTTCATCAACCAATCCCAACACCAACCAACACCTATTTCACCCAAAATTCCCCAATTGTTTATTTAAGCACCAACTTTTGACATCACAAGTTAGAAAGAAACCTTTTTTTTCTATTTTGTTTATTTTTCTTTTGGTTTACTTTCTCTTTTTTTTTTTCAAATGAATTCCCAACTAACAAGCAACAAGAATTTTTCTTTAGGTGCACCAATAGACTTTACTAGATTTCACCAACAAACGCCCCTTTTTTTTAAAATCCCAACTCCCATTTCATCAATTTATCATTAAAGTGATCAAGGAGTATATTGGATCAAAATTAGGTTAATTAGAACGAAAAGGATGGGTTTATCGACGGCTATCAAAGGAAAAGACTAAAGGCTCAACAAGACTGACTAAGGATACATATACATATTGGTAGGACAAGTCAAAAAATTAAGGCTAACAAAGATATGCCTCTATCACTTACTTAGTCACAACATACTTCATTTCATTTTACGAACACACGGAGCAAGTTCTAGACATCAATATAAAGCATTAATTATACAACAAATAATCTCACACACACATGGCACATAATCAAACACAAGAAGGATCCATATCGTCCCTCGAATCAAGCAACACGGTTGGGTGATATTCTAATTCTAAAAGAAACATAAGTGATATTTGTAGACAATTCTTAATACATGGGTGACCTTTTAGGAAATTTACTGCCTGAATCATTTGAGCCTCTAGAATTTGAGTGTATCTTGCTATTTAATGTCATATTTTTTGTATCTACGTCGAATTTCTTTTATTTTGTTTTCCATTTTTTGAGTTAAAGGTCTTCCGAAAACAACATATTTGCCCCCCGAAGCCCAAAGATAGGGGTAAGGTCTGCGTACAATATCCTACACTGAGTATGTTATTATTCTTTTTTTAAAATATGAAATTACTTTAAAATTTATGATTTTTTTAAATAGCCTTGAGGAAGTTTCAATCAATTTAATAGAAAAAATGTTTATCATCTTTTTATCAAAGTACATTAATTTATTATTATCAATAATGCTAAATGGGTCATAAATGAGTCAATAAAATAAAAGTTAAGTGTTTCGAGAAAGGTCGTTCGTTTTTAAGACATGTTTTCCATTAAAACCCAAGAATCACTCTCTTGTCAATAATTTAACTAACCTGAGAACCTAGCATTCAAATGGTCTTAATAGGTTCGACTAATTTTCCCCTCAGGACGGTCATCATCCATCCTCATCGGTAAATGCCTCTCATGTGATGAAAAGAAAAGAAAAATCCTAACGGATACTTTACGCCACTACCAAAGATCCGATAAACTACAAAACAAAATCTTTTTGGTTTTTGTGAATATCGATTTTTTTTGTATTTTTTCAGTTTTCACGACTAAACTACACTAAAAATTAAAGACTAATCCTATCAAATAAAAAAATCCCAATGCATAAGTATCCTCTATCTCAAGACATACCTCCCATCCCATACTTTATTTCATGCAATATCCCCAATGCATATGAAAAGATAAAACAAAGCTAAGGCGAGAGATACTCCATGAGGCCTACTAGGGCCTAGTCATCATCCTCATTATCAGCATCGACATCCACCAACTCCTCATCATCTTCATTCTCAGGAGCTTGAGACTCTACTTCTTCCCGCCACCAAATCAGCCTCAATGACATCAATGAAGTTCACATCCTCGTCGGCGGGCATCTTGGACTCATCCCTGAAGAGAGCGCGGGAGTACACCGTGTGTGAAACCTCAGCAAAAACACTCGAAAAATCTAATTTGAAGTACTCACCAACTCCAACTGTTACAGCCATATTGTGGAGTTAGACCAACAATGTAGATTATGCTGACCTTTCCTCAGACGGTGTTACATTGTTATTAGTACTTTGCTCTGGGTGTTGATATTCGAGATATCAAGTCGGTCCTCAGGTGATTAAAGTGACCTATCAAAGGACGGGCCAACTCTGGGTTGATCAGCATCAGGAACTTTGTGAGAGTGTTGTCGTAACTCAATATCTTAGACTTGCCTGACACACTCTGTTTATTTCTTCTATCATTAAGTGGCTAATGTTTATGGGATGCCCCGTCATTAGGAAGTAGATTATACAAAACTTTCTTTTTTTACATCGGTGTAGGGTCAAGGGGCATGATCTGATAATTTAGTAGCCTCAACCACACACAAGCTTCTTTTGAAAAAGTTTCCCATTCGCATGCTTTTGTGTGATCTGTATTTTCCAGTGCGTCGGGTCCATGTGGCCTTAGAATCAGGCCCACAAAGTGTCTCTCGTATGGATTTGTAGTCTGGCTGTTAAGGCCTCTAATAGCTCAATGGGATAGTCGGGCACCCCAAGTACTCCACATAAGCCATTCCCCCTGAACATGAACAGACTTTTGATCCTCATATGATATTAACAATCTGTAGTTAGAGTAGATCTCTAAGACCAGGTCAACATTTATAGGTCCCGGATTGTCAAACACTGACCTCCATCCCATAGAAATCATCATGTCAAAGATAATGGGGAACTAGCGCCTTAAGGTGTCTAGATTGATGGCATGCTCATGGAAATATCCCCCGACAAATCAATTTTTTTATTCTATTCCTCCCTTTCCCCTGTACTCTGAATACATGGCGAAACCTCAAAGTAGAAGCCATATGAAAAGGGATAGTGGATTTCTTTCCTCCTTATTACGATCTAATGCTCTTCCTTGATGGGGGTTTAGTTGAGCGGGTCCTTTTGGTGCCCTGGGATGAGGTGGCGACAACTTTTCTGTTGCCTCTCAAGTTTACTATTTTTCCTGCAAAACACCACACCAACACCATGAGTTCAATTCAAGAATCAAATGGGTCGTACTTGATCTATTCCGGGGCTAAACCAACTCCACACTTACTTCAAACTAAGTTACAAAAATACAAAATTAAGAAGTTAACTAATCTTACACTATTTGAAAAACAAACAAACAAAACAAGAAAATTTATGTTTTAGGACATGGGCTAAATTTTCCCACATTAAATTTTTCATCAACTTTCCAATTTTTTGGCACAAATAGGTGCCCCAAGGATTCGTGTAATCATCTAATGGTACAATGCTACTCAAGACTTCACAATTGCACAATAATTTTGATTCACACATTTTTTCGAACACCTTATGGGCATAGGATCTTCCTTATGAATTTGAAAATAATATAGGGTGGTGAACCACTCCAAATTGCAATAGGAATCATCTTCTAGCCCTAAACATTATGTACAATCAATCATAATAAGACAATACCAAAACCCCACCCCAATTCACCCAAAACCCTAGGTTTTTCAACCTTAGAACTCAAGAACTATGATAGAATTAGTGAATGGAAGTGAAGATTCCTTACCTTGATTGTGTTAATGGATGATGAATTAAAGTTCTTGAGTTGTAAAGGGGTACAAGGGAGGTTTCGGCGAGGGTTTAGAGAGAGAAAGAGAGTGTGAGAGACGAGTTTATTTTTGTGAGAATGAAGAATGGGTCGGCCATCTTTTAATTTAAACTTGGGTTTTTGAACTGGGCCTGACCCGCATTGGACCTGTATCGCAGGTCCATCGCATAATATTTATTTTCCAAAAGTTTTTACAGGACCCGCGCTACATGTATGTCGCGAGTCCATCGCATAAAATTCAACCTCCAGAAGATTTCATAGGACCAACGTTGCATGTGCGTCGTGGGTCCATCGCGCAAATTCAACCGCCAAAAGATTTCACAGCACCCGCATTTCATGTGTGTCGCGGGTGTATCACGCAATTTCATCATGTGGGAAATACTTCCTATGTGTACTCACGCATGCAACGTGTCTAGCAAACCAGGAGCGTAATTTTTTTATTTTTGCCTCACTTGCGTTCTCACTCCTTCCCTAGTCCTACAACATGAACAAACGTGACATATAATACAAAAGTTGGGTTTCCTCCTAACAAGTGTCTTAGTTAAGGTCGTGGCACGATATTTTTTGTATTTTTCTTATTTTCTCTATCCTACTATTACAAACTCGGGTTACCTCCCAAGAAGCGCTTGATTTAACATCGCAGCACGATGCATGCTTTCTCAAGCCCCTCTTAGCTCGACGGAAGTCTTATCACATTCAATGACTTCCCCCCAAAATATTGATTCACTCGCTGCCCACTCAACAAGAATGTTTTATTAGAATTAAGCGGCCTCAGCTCAACAGTTCCATGCGCAATCACCCGCACTATCTCAAGCGGTTTAGACCACTTTCTTTTCAATTTCCCACCAAATACTTTGAGCCTTGAATTATAGAGCAACACCAGTTGTCCAAGCTCGAAGTCACGACGTTGAATATGTTTGTTGTGCATTCTCTTGGTCCTTTCCTTGTAAAGTTTTGCATTCTCATTAGCATGAAAATGAAATTTATCAAGTTCGTGCAGCTGCAACAACCGCTTCTCACCAGCTGCCTCCATGTCCATATTCAACTTCTTAGTAGCCCAGTACGCCCTGTGTTCAAGCTCAAAAGGGATATGACATGTCTTTCCGAAGACTAACCTATATGGAGAGGTTCCAATAGAAGTCTTGTATGACGTTCTATATCCCGAAAGTGCATAATCAAGCTTCAAGGACCAATCCTTCCTATTAATGCTCATAGTCTTCTCTAAATTCCGCTTGATCGCAAAATTAGACACCTCACTTGACCAATCGTCTGAGGGTGATAGGCAGTCTCCACTTTGTGCTTCACCCTATACTTATGTAATAACTTGTCAAAAATCCGATTGCACAAATGCGTACCTTGATAACTGATGATGCCTCTTGGGGTTTTGAAGTAGGTGAATATGTTCTTCTTCAAAAATCTGGAAACTGCACTTGCATCATTAGTCGGGAGTGCAATTGCTTCCACCCACTTTAAGACATAGTCCAGTGAGACCAGGATGTACATGTTCCCCTTAGAAGAAATGAATGGCCCCATGAAAAAAATACCCCAACAGTCAAATATTTCGATCTCGGGGATACTATTCAGCGACATCTCGTGACATTTTGTAATATTCCCCGTCCTCTGGCATCTATCACATACCCTAATGAATGTGTGAGCATCTTTGAACAATATAGGCTAAAAGAAACCCAATGGGATTACCTTCACTGCAGTTCAGTCACCACTATGATGACCCCCATAAGGTGGTGAATGACAGCTATCAAGAATCGTGCTCACCTCCTCTGTTGGGACACATCTTCTCACTAATTGATTTGGACAAATTTTATACAAATACGGCTCATCATATATATAGAATCTGTTATCGTGCAAGAGCCACTTTTTTCTCTCAGAATTTGCATCGGGTTGATAGACCTCACTCACCAGGAAATTCACCATGTTTGTATACCATGGAAGTTCAAAAGACTGAAGAGCAAAACGTTGCTCATCTGGAAAAGTCTCATTGATTGTTGTGCCCTCATCTACATAGTCTCGATCCTCAAGTTTGGATAGATGATCTGCCATTTGGTTCTATGTGCACTTTCGATCAAACATCTCAATATCAAACTCTTGCAATAACAACACCCAACGAATATGCCTGGGCATCGCATCCTTCTTCACAAACAAGTAACGGACATCAATATGATTTGTGTACACTATTACCTTTGTCCCTACCAAGTATGATCTGAATTGCATAATCTGAATGGCATCCTATGGAATAAAAAAGTGTCATAAGGACATGTTAACGTGGTCTTCTCCTGATCCTCCGGCGCTATCATAATCTGATTGTAACCTGAATATCCATCCAGGAAACAAAAATAATTGTGCCCTGCCAGTCGATCGAGCATCTGGTCTATGAATAGTAAAGGAAAGTGATCATTCCTGGTTGTAGTGTTCAGCTTGCGATAGTCAATACAAATTCTCCAACCAGTTACCATTCTCTGAGGCATAAATTCGTCCTTCTCATTCTCCCCAAATGTCATGCCCCCTTTCATCGGGACACATTACATAGGGCTAACCTAATTACTATTAGATATAGGATATATAATGCTAGTGTCTAGCCACTTAATCACCTCCTTCTTCACTACCTCTTTTATGATCGTGTTCAACCTCCGTTGATGTTCAACACTCAGCACGCTCTCCTCCATTAGTATCTTATGCAGAACGCACTACTGATCCTTCGGATGTCTGCTATGGACCATCTAAGAGCTCTTATTATGTCTCTCAAAACCCGCAACACATGCTCAACCTGCACATCAGACAAGAACACTGAAAGGATCACAAGCAATGTGTTATTACTGCCTAAATAAGCATACCAAAGATAAGACGGTAAGGGTTTAAGCTCAAGAACTGGTGGCTCTTCAATTGAGGGTTTTGGTTTCTTCCAAGTAGATGGCTTGTCAAGCTCCTCAAACAGGCTATCTCCTTGCACAAAGGTACAAGAAGTGTCAAGAATATGAAGACACTTCTCGACTGCATCATCCTCTACCAAGCAAAGGTCAATTGCCTCGACCTTTGCTTTGTCAACCTCTATGCCTTTTTTAGAGATCTTGTGCCCAAGAACAATACCTTCTCAAATCATGAAGTGACACTTCTCCCAGTTTAGCACCAAATTAGTTTCCTCACATTGTGCAAAAACAGCATCAAGGTGACGTAGACACTCATCAAAAGAATCCCCAAACACTGGAAAATTATCCATGAATACTTCCACATACTTTTCCACCATGTTGGTGAAAATAGCTATCATACATCTCTGTAAAGTACCTGGAGCATTGCATAATCCGAACGGCATCCTCCGGAATGCGAAAGTGCCTTAAGGACATATGAACGTGGTCTTCTCCTGATCTTCCAACACTATCATAATCTAATTGTAACCTGAATAGCCATCCAGGAAACAAAAATAATCATGTCATGCTAGTCGATCGAGCGTAGTAATCATCTTCAACTCCTCATAATTAGCAGGCAGCTTGGTAGCTTTGAAAACATCAAACGTTGCTTCTTTCCCAATTACTGTCATGGTCATCTTTCCCTCTCAAACTCGAATGATAGCATCGGTTGTAGCTACAAATCCTCTCTCCAGAATAATAGGTACCTACATGCTTGTTGGCCTCATAATCAAGAATAATGAAGTCTATGGGAAGAATGAAGGGCCCCACCATCACGAGCATATCCTCAATTATACCATCCCGATAGATCAAAGATCTATCTACAAGATGTAAGGTCTCAGTCGTTGGTCTTGGCTCACCCAATCCCAATGTTTTGAACATGGAAGTGGACATCAAATAGATTCCCTTAAATCATATAGTGCAAGTCTCACATCAAATTTCCCATTTTTATCAAAATAGTGGAACTGCCTGGATCTTTCAACTTTGGAGGAATTTTACTCCTCACCCTCGAACTGCACTCATCAATAAGTGCCACTATTTTAAACTTTATCAACCTTCTTTTGTTTGAAATAATGTCCTTGATGTACTTAGCATATTTTGGAACTTCTTGCAAGAGCTCCACCAAGGGGATATTGGTATGTACCTGCTTCAAGATTTCAAAATACTTCTTACAAGCTGAGTCTGCTTTTTTTCTTTTGGAATCTCTGTGGAAACGGTGGGGGTGGTTTGATTACCACAACTTCCGGTTGCTCTGTTTCTTTCTCATCATTTTTATGTTCTGCATATATCCTCCTAGTAGGAATTAACTTATCAGTCACTTTCTCATTCTTTGGAGGGACTTCCTCTAATTGCCTCCCATTCTTCAAAGATAGAGCATGACATTGCTCTTTTGGGTTCTTCATAGTGTTGCTCGGAAGAGCACCCTGAGGTTTAACATTCTGTGAAACTGTCATCTACCCCATCTGACGTTCTAACTCATGAATAGATTATACGTCTCGGTATTCACCTTATCTCGCTTTGCCATAAACTGCCTTAGAAAATCCTCTATGGACTCACTCGGTTGCTATATCTGAAGTTTCTGAAAATTAATATTATAGGGCCTCTGATTATTCCGATTTCTACCATACGAGAGATTCAAATTATTATGGTGGTTCTAATTGGAGTTGTTTCCAAACTGATGACCCTGATTACCATAACCACAATTTTGTTGCCCCACATAGTAGATAGACTCTAGATTCTACATATAATTCACGTAAGCATACTCATCACCATAAACCTTACAAGAAACTCATACTTGTTGCACCTGCTGCACTGGATTGGGAGTTGGAACATTAACCGATCTATTAACGACGTAAGCAATCTGGCTCACTTCTGCTCGAAGTGCTATCATCTCATCTACTTTAAGTACCCCAGCAACTCTTTGAGTGACCCTTGAATGGCTTGTATCTGCATAATATTGACTACCTACATATATCAAATTTAAGAGTGCTTTCATCTCCTCATATGTTTTCGCCAAGATCTTACCTTGAGTAGTAGCATCCAACAATGCTTTAGAATCATGTCGAATGCCCTGAATGAAGGTGTGTGCAACTAACTCCTTCGGGAATCTGTGATGTGGGAAATCTCTCAAGAAGCTCTTGTGTCTATCTCATGCTTGTGGTAACTCCTCACCCTCTCTCTGAGTGAAACTAGCAATTCTCCCTCTCAACTCTTTCGTTCTCCTGGAAGGAAAGAATTTGCTAAGGAAACAGTTGGACAAGATCTACAAAGAAGTAATGGAGCCAGCCGGCTCATTTTGCAACCATTCATTTTCCTCTCCGATCAATGAGGAAGGGAACAATATTTACTTCATATATTAGTCTAAAACATTCTGATAGTGAAACTTTTTGCTCAGTTCGATGAATGCTATCAAGTGCTTATGTGGGTTTTCATGTGGCTTACCATATACTGGCATGTCTGCACCAGCCACACTGTACCTTCTTTCAGCTCAAAACTCCCTATGATGTTAGGCTTAACGATAGCCTTCGATGCAATCTCTAGGTTGGGCCTAGCATAATTCAACACAGGAACCCCTTGTTGTGCCATCTCTACCACTGCAAGTTCTCTATTTTCCACAAATTCATGAGAAACCTCTTCATCCAATTTGTTTGCTTTGTGAAAAGACCTCTTGATTTCGGGATCAAAGTTAACCAATGGTTTTCCCTAACTCTAAGTATTTGGCATAAAACATAGCAGTCTCCTGAGACACACAAAATGAACCAAATAGTAATTCAAGAAAATAGAATTCAAACTCGAAAAACAGTAAATTTTCTAAGTCCCGACAACGGCGCCAAAAACTTGTTGCTCCCAAATGCACACACAAGTATATACGGTCATACAAGTAATATAGAATTTTAAAGTTCAGATATCATATCCACAAAGACTTAGATATTCTACTACTAAACTAATTCAAATTCTTTCATAACTATTCAAGGGAGTAAAATTAAGATTGTTTTGTTGGAACTAATTATGACTAAAAGAAATAAATAAAATTGAGTATTTTGTGACTGAGATAATTGCAACGAAGACTGTAAGATTTATCAAATGTGAATGGAATCCAGGGTCATAGCTTTTGACAATCCAGTTAAGTCTTCTGATAGTTCTACCAATTCGATTTCTTGGGTTACTAGTTGACGGTTTGATGTTAACTTTATGAGTATCTCTCGAATTTCTCATAAGCATGTAGATGTTACTCTAACGTCTATATCTCTATGATCGCTAGAAAATAACAAGAACTTATTTAAATCTCTGTGACCAACTAGGGTATATCTCTATCCTCAGTAGCGAAACGTATAAATACGAACAAACCCTATTTATTCTTATTACGAAAGTAAGTTCCCTTTCTAAAGTTCAACTTACAAGGGACAAACAATAGCATACGAGTGATATAACACTACGAAAGACATGCTCGATAAGAACTCTTCTTTTGTGTATTTCGTTGGAGACCATTTTAGGTTTAGATTCATGCCAAAGAAGAAAGTAGGACATCCATTACATACCTTTCATCGTCTAACCAACACAATTTGTGACGTACTCGAGTTGTATAATACTTCAATCTACAATAGAATAACAATAGAGTCATCGTCAACTAAGGGAACTAGAATACGATAAACCGAACAACAAGCTCGTCTTATAACAACCACCAATGGCTCTCTATCAATTTATCCTTCTTTACAACACCTCTATTACAACCACAACAATATACTCAAGTTATCTTTCATAATTTTTAGTCATACAAGGTCATACATACACCCTAAAATAGTACAACATACAATGACAACACAGCCACGATTTTCGACCTTTACGTCATGAATTTTCAACTCAACAAGCTGGCTATGACTTGTATAACCTTAGATATACATAGATGAAGTAGAGTATTACCTTGATCCATCAAGAACAACCCCTTTTGAGCTTACTTCAATCCTACAAGAATTCTTCAATACACAACAAGCAAGAAGAGGTGAAGTACACAATCTTTAAAAGCTCCCGAGGCTAGAATTTTCTTCTATCTTATGGATCCCCTATTAGATGATGGAGGAACCCTTGGAGAACACTTAGGGGTGTTTTGGATCTGAAACAAGTGAGAAGTGAGGTCTAAAGTCGAGCCACTGCCTTAAATAGAACTTAAAAAGTTTCCACCACCTCACTTTCATGGCGGCTTTCACGCCCCGTGAAATGATTCTATGGTGGATTTGCCACCGTGAAATGGTGTCACAAGCCGTAGATGACACCGTGAAACACCACCCGAATTCCAACATCCCGCCACCAACTTATAGTGGCACTTTCACACTTTAATAGGTCGTGGAACTGTTTCACGGTCCGTGAAACTTCCCAAAGTTCTCCAATCTTCGACGAACTTATTTTTTTCGATTAGTTTAACCTCTAAACCTTCTAATACTATGATCACAAACCTTTATAGCTTAAGTATGAACATGTTTTACCGCTTATAACCTCGAAGATAGTCTCATTCCTGATCTTACGTAGGCTAACTTATAATGAAACTTAACGTATAAAACACGGGGTGTAACAAAGAACAAAAAGTCATCTCTTATCTTTAATTTCAAGTTAGATAACTAAAATAGTAGTGCAGAATGGTGGTGAAGGGAAAGAAAATGTTAGTGGTGAAAGAACAAGTAGAGGGGAGGGATAAATAGAGTTAAAGCACTGAGGTGGCATGTCACATGGCGTCCACCTCGTCAAAATGTCAATGCCACGTGATTAGGTATCTACCTTGACAACCCTAACGGGTGAAGGGTATAGTTGAATCATTTAAGTAACAACAATTGTATTTGTATACACATAATATAATGAAAGGTAAAATCGATCATTTTTGCATAGTAGATGAGAAAATTGGACTTTTTCTCTTATATCAAACATAGATAATATAATTCAGATACAGCAGAATAATTTAACCATGTAGAAGTAGAATTGTAGACCAAACCCGTTATAAAATGTTAAGGAGCATCTATTTTCCAAAAAAGGTGGAACTCCCACCCCAGGAGCCCCTACACCCCGGTCCGACAGGTCTGTGAAGGAGGTAAATCATGGTGACTCAATTGATTTCAAAGGTTATACCAGTTAAGGAGCATCTATGAGTCTACGTACAAGAGATAAAGTTTAATCTGATCGATTGCTTAAAAGTCACGATAGCAATGGAACTGTAAAAAAGTATATAAAAAACACAGTTCTTTTCTAGGGACGCAACCTGAAATACTTAAAAAGAGAAAATAAACATAGTAGCCACCTAAGAGACTGTGCTTGGCTCACCTCAACAATATCTGAAATACCGCCTTGAAAGAAAATCAATATTAATCGGTGATAATACTAGTAGTCTGCTTAGAGCAATAATTGGTGAGTCACAAGGACCCAATAAGATTTTCACCTCTCTTTCATCTTACTCAGTGGTCAGTTATAAGGACCCAATAAATCTGGTCGGTAATCGTATTTAACAAATTTTAAAGGATGTTTAACTCTTTTCCTTTGGGATAACTAGAACTCTTACCTAGAATTTTAAGACTAAGGAGATCACTAATGGAGTTTCGTTGTAATCAATAATTAGATAGTTAATATGTGTCCTAATTCACGATAAAATAATTAGGTGGCGATTTGCTTTTATTAATAAACTCTAAAATTATTAATATGTTATACTCTAATTTGACCGGTTAAATGGGGTATAACAAGTAGCACATACCAGATCTTGCTCCATAACCGCGCAAGACTAGTATGACTTACTCGGTGTATTAAAAGAATTAATACATACTTAAAACCTCTCTACGTATTTTGTCATAGTCATAAGAAAGCATAACATAGCTCATAGAATAAAGGGATCTAAAACATAGTGTATTAACTCAAAAATATAATACATGTCCTAGTAGAGGCTCACCCCACAACATATTAGGTAATTTGAAATTACTTTAAAGCATTTATGCAGTTCTCAAATTGTGCTTTTGCAAAAGCAAGGAATCAAGAGGTTAAAATTTTACTTGCCTAAAAAACGGTAAGTTACTAAACCTTGAAAGTCCATAACTCCAACCAAATAGCCTCCAATAGCCTCAAACCTATACAAATTATTGAATAGTTGTATTACTTATACTAGCCAGGATCATTTCACAATTTTTTTACAAAGTAAAAGTCAAAATTCAACCCCGGTCAATTTAGTCAAAAAATAAAGTCAATTATAGAATTAGATTACTCTTTCATCTCCGAGTCTAATTAAGTTATTAGATTCATAATTAGAGTTCAATTACCCTTCCAAATCCCCAAATGAAAAACAAGTTTAAAATTGTTAACTTCTCCTCTTGAATCCCACATTTCTATGGTTTAAATTCAACTGAAATTGAGAATAATCATCAAGACCGATAATGAACCATTACCTTATATTTTCATAATTCTCAAAATGGGAAAAAGTGGTTGTTGTTATGCCACTATTCCCTTTTATATTAGCAGATCATTCGCGATCGCACTCAGCTTATCGCTATTGTGATCTTGCCTCAATTGGGCCCTTTCGCGATTTAAGTTATTATTCCTCTTTCATAGAATTGTGTTGAGTTCGAAAGGTCTGCTATCACTAAAAACTTGTCTGATTTTACGAGGTCAAATAATTGAGCTTCATCACGACCGCGGTCGATGCTTCTGTTGGTCCCGGGGCTACGGATAAGCAAGAATATGTAAGAATAAAACAGTAACAGCTAAAGCAATTAAAACAGTTTATGGATGTTGCCTTTAATGTTGTGTCAACATCTAAGGCAACATTGTGATAAAACAGTTATAAACCTTTATAGAGTAAATGCAGCGGAAAAGTAAAGAGACACAAGGTTTATATTTTCAAGGGTATATATTAATATATCCCTTGATGGTCAATGACCAAAGAATTGTATAAATTATATACAATTACAAATAAATTTCTTTTTACAAGATTGAACAATAAATGCGAAAAAGAAATTACAAACAAAAATGAAGTCGCAGATGACTTCAGCCTAAAGTTAAAAGATCTAAAAAGATAATTACAACATCTTCATTACTATTGTTTGAAATATAAGCTTGATCTAGAATCTGAGCAGCAGTAGTAATGTGGGACTAGATGTTGTTATACAACTTTAGGCAAAGTGTTGATCCAGTTTCTAAGGTGAATATCCGAGAGTTCTCTTGGTAATTTTTTTCGTTCAATTCTGAATATCGATACTCTGAAGTTCCCTTCTATTTATAGTGTGGAACTTCCCTTGAAATCCTCACTGGTTGGTTGCGGAGGCTGAGTAAAAGAAGGCTTCAGCTTGGATCGGTTCTTGCTCCTTCAAAAGCTCAACGTTCTGGACTTGGTCTTTACGCTGCTTCCTCTCCAAGCTTTGACTGTTTCTTTTACCATGTTTTAAACACAACATTATTGTTAGTTTTCCTAGGTCATCTTTTACTCACAGTAACACAACCTGTTTTGGCCGGAAGAATAGGCAAAATCGTTACAGGAATGTTGTCAGGAATGTTGTCACAACATCGCAGGCAACATTCTTATTTTCATAAGATGTTGTCCTGAGCATTTACAGATGTTGTCACAACATCCATCCAACATCAACAATCTCCCCCTTTTTTCCTTTCTTCACAAAACTCCATACGAAGCGAAAATGACTTGGATACTGATTCCCGATGTAGTCCTTACATTCCAAGAATCGAGTAGGATCAATGTTATGCTCCCCCTTAACTCTGCATAGCGTAGCAAATTTCAAGCGTGTTGTATCGATGATTTGATCGAGATAGGAGTTATGTTCTGTTAGTTGTGACTTACTTACGGCAAGAATGCGTAATCGATCTACGATAACCATTCATAACAATCCACATCGAGCAAACATATATAAACGACTTTTGAAAGCAGTCACAATGTCTGCAAGAACAGATCAAATGTCTCAAAGTAAAAAAATTAAAACACAAATAATATTCCAAATGTCAGTAATGTCAGTATAGTCTACTATTCAAATAAACATTCATCATTAAATCAACACTCCATCAGCATAATCATCCTTGCCTAGAGTAGTCAAGTCACAATAGCTTCCAGCCGCTTTTTGTGATCAATCACTCTGTGCAACACCATTTCCACCTCTATGGCTTCAGAAGTAGTTAGCAATCAATCATCTCACCTCCTCTCCCCTGCATCATTACCTGCACCTTTATCGAGCGCTTCCCCCCTCTGCCGCTTCCGGCGGCGGCTGACATCGGCATCGGCGCGACTCCCCATGTCATGCTGCGCTTCCAAAGACAGAATCGAGCATCATCTCCCCCTATTTGTGAAGAAAGTAAGCCCATGTAATAGTTCCTGGATCGCACTAGTTCTTGAATTTTTCTGTCAAGTTCAGCAATGTGCTGTCGTAGCCAGTCTTTGGACATTGGGACCTGTCCTTGAGCAATGTTGCCAGGAATATCGGCAACATCCTTTGATGTGTTAGTGTCCCATTCATCTTTCTTCCGGGCGGGTCAATAACCCTGTCCTGCCTGTTAACAACTGCGCTCGTTGTACGAGTAAACCTCTAAGGTTTGGACTCGGTTTTTCTCCTTTTGGAGTCTTAAAACCTTGGTTGAGCGGGATTTGAAAAATCAAGGAGGGTATGAAAGGGCGAGTTGCTTTGTTTTTCTGCCAAGTTGACAGCATGGTTGAATATAAGTGTTCCTAAGTCAACTTTCTGATTCTTTCCAATCTTAAAAAGCAGTGATATTTGATCAAGGGTCACTACTGTCTCGTTGAGAGAGGGTAGCCAGTTGTATATAGCAAGTTTGTGCAAAGTGGCAAACAAGACAGTGAGTTTCGACACAAAGTGCGTGCGAGGAGCCCAAACATTGATCAAATTCCCTGTAAGGTACTTGATCATTGAATTGAGTTCCTCTACAGTGGGGTTTGGTTGAGGTTCTCTTTTACTAATAATTATCCCAAGGGTGGAGTTGATGATATTAGGTGTAAAATTGTATACCTTGTTGTATAGGTACACTTTCCCAAATTTCTTTGAGGTTGTGTCCTTAACAACAAGCATCAGATTAGCATAGAACACCCTAATCACCTTCTCACAATAAGGATTCTTTCCAGATACAGAGCTTAAGATGTTTCGACTACTTAAGAAATCAACTAAACCATTTTTGGAGAATGAAGTTAGGTCAATCACTTTCTCCCCTCTAACTCCTCTATTCTTAAACCAATTCCAATTGCTGGAACATGATTTAGTTTGAAACATGAAAGAGTAGGGGATTACCTCGGAATCTGTTTCAGATTCTGTGTATACTTGTTCGGATGAGGTGGTTGCAGGTGTTACCTCGCATGTTGGGGCAACATAGTCTGGGTCCATTTTCTTGTATGTTGCCTTTGATGTTGAGGCAACATATTTATCAAAATTCCAGTATGTTCTATGGACCCCTTTAGGAATGAAGTTTCGTAGAGGTGTGTCATCAAACATCTCTTCTTCTTCTTTTTCCTTCTCAGATTCTACTTGTGGAGTGGAAGTCGATGGAGTTCTGGAGGAACTGGGCTCACTGAAATTGGTGTCAGTGCTGCTGCTTGTGGTAGTATCAACAGGGAAAGTCGACTCTTCCCTGTATCTTTTGGCAGACTGGTATTCACCGAATTGGTTTTCGAAAACCCTCTTTGACCTTTGTGTCGGAAATGTCGATTTTGAGGCAAGGTTCGAGAAATCAGATGTTGCATCAACATCGATTGGGTTTTCATTATCGCCTGGTTAGCTCACACGTAATGGCTTATCTGAACCAAGCAGGATCATAGCCTGTGTGCAGTCCTCCTCGACAGGTCTCAAGTCATTGATTGAAGTATAATGCTTGTAAACCTTGTCGTTATTTGCTGGACTAGTCGACATTGGAGAATAATCTTTGGTGTTTGTTGATTTTGGGGACACGGACATAGGAGAGGCTTTTGAAGGATTTGGCGTGTTGGAGAAGCTTTTGGTTTTGAGAAATGACGGTGTTGTTTGAGCTGCCATGGTTTAATGGGTTGGTAGTCGGCTGATGTGACAATTCCAAGACAAAAAATGGGAGGTTTTATTATGGCAAAGTATACTTACACTTAAACTCCTTTTTCTTAAATTTAGATTGTATAGAAGAATAAAAACTCTTTACACACCTAAAATAGGATTGTCATAGCACATATTATCATTTTAAAAAAAAACGGTCATCCAGAATTTTTGGACTTCCAGTTAAAAACATAGACGTTTTAAATACCAAAAACATGAATAAAATAAGATAAACCAGTTTGATCAATGTACTGGAACACGATGTTGTTGATGATGTTGGCAACATTTCAAAGTTAAACAAGCATTATGAGACTCCAAGGATTTTCTGATTTGGCAGATAATATTTCCGTACATGTTCCCTATGAGACTGATCGCTGGACTAATGTAACATTTTACCATTGTCCTTAATCAACTTAGTTGAACACATACAGATTAAAAAAAATATTGAGGAATTTTCAACCTTTTTGAACACGTGGTACTCCTATAGAATAGGAACGATACCAATCTTAGAGCTTTGCTCTTTTTGTATACATCCAAATCTTTTAGTAGAGGCTTCGCCTTCATATCTTGTCCTTTTAAAATCATGCTTGAATCTTTTTAAAAAAAAATGCAACATCACTACAACACTTATCATGCATATTGACTCAACAGTAAATGTTACCTAGAATGTTAGGACAATATTTCGGACAACATCTACCTAGTCTGTCTTATTTTCAAAGAAAACAGAGACCAAGATATTTTTTCAAGCTAGAAAATCTCTCATGATTTAAAGGTTTGGTAAAAATGTCAGCCAGTTGAAAAAGAGTATCAACATGTTCTATTTGAACTAGCTGTTTTTCCACTAAGTCTCTTAAAAAATGATGTCTTATGTCTATGTGCTTTGTACGTGAATGCTCAACTGGATTTTTGGAATTATTAATAGAACTCAGAGTATCACAGTACAAAATCATAGAGTTATTAGATATGTCATAGTCATCTAGCATGTGTCGTAACCAAATCAGTTGAGCACAACAACTTTCGGCTGCCACATATTCAGATTCGGCAGTCGAGAGTGATACACAATTTTGTTTACGACTGTACCATGAGACTAGATTATTGCCAAGAAACACCCACCACTAGTGCTTTTTCTATCGTCTACATCACCGGCCTAATCCGAGACACTATATCCTATTAGATTAGGATTAGTGTCTTTGGAGTACCAAATTCCCAAGTCACTTGTACCGGCAACGTATCGAATGATACGTTTCACAGCATTAAAAATGAGATACCTTAGGACCGGCTTGGAACTGGCGCAAACACATACGCTAAACATGATATCGGGCGACGGCGAAGGTATAGAAGGCTACCTATCATAGATCGGTATAATGTTGGGTCAACATCTTGTCCAACATCGTCTTTACATACATTGTTGCGCGAGCTCATTGGAGTCTTCATGTGTTTAGCATTTTCCAGACCAAATCTCCTAACAAGATTCTTGGCGTATTTTCTTTGAGTTACAAAGATCCCATCTTCATTCTGTTTAATCTGCAAGCCTAAGAAAAATGTTAGTTCTCCAATCATGCTCATCTCAAATGTTGTCGACATTGCTTCGACAAAAGACTTTACTAGTGATTCTGTAGTCGAACCAAAAACAATATCATCAACATAGATTTGAGCTATTATTACATCTACACCGTGTCTTTTAATGAATAATGTTCTGTCAGCTTCTCCACGGGTAAAACCAAACTCAACAAGGAAGTTAGTTAGACGACCATACCATGCACGTGGTGCTTGTTTTAGTCCATACAAGGCTTTCTTGAGCTTGTACACATGATGTGGATGGTGAGGATCCTCAAATCCCTTTGGTTGTTCAACATAAACTTCTTTGTCCAAGTATCCATTGAGAAAGGCACATTTAACGTCCATTTGGTGCAAGGTAATCTTTAGATAGCAAGTAGCAAGAAGTAACCTTATTGACTCAATTCTAGCCACAGGAGCGAAGGTCTCGTCATAGTCGATACCTTCTACTTGTGTATATCCTTGAGCAACAAGTCGAGCTTTGTTCCTGACAATCTTCCCTAACTCATCTGCTTTGTTTTTTAATATCCACTTGGTCCCAATAACATTTGTGTTGTTAGGTCGTGGTACCAAGTCCCAAACCTCATTTCGGGCAAATTGTTCAAGCTCTTCTTGCATGGCTTGAATCCAAAAATTATTTTTAATGCTTCCCCAATATTTTTAGGTTCCAAAGTAGATGTAAGACAAGAGAGACTTACATGTTGATAAATGGTGGACATGCACACATACCTTACCATTTCTCGGTAATTTACTGGCTCTCTCCATTTTGTACGCCTCTCCTCAAAAACTCCCCCTATCACCTGGTCGGGTGGATGGTTCCTTCTAATTCTCGATGGAGAGTCTCTTCTCACTTGATCATTCAGTTCGGTAGCAGATTCCTCCTCGATTTCGTCCCATGTGTTCTCTTTTTGAGGTTCAGATGTTTCTTCTGATGTTGGGACAACATCTGGGACTACATCTGTTTCTTCTGTGGGTTGCTCCTCTTCAACTGTAACCACAATGTTGTTTTCTGAAGATCTACCAGATGTATCCAGCAGGTCATTGAAAATAACATTGACTGATTCTTGTATGGTCTTTGTCCGAAGATTGTTTATTCGATAAGCATGGCTATTCTGAGAGTAGCCAACGAATATTCCCTTGTCACTCTTAGAGTCAAATTTGGCCAGTTTATCCCTGTCATTAAGAATATAGCACACACACCCAAAGACATGAAAGTACCGCACTGTAGGTTTCTTTCCATTTAACAGTTCATAGGGTGCCATCTTGGTCCCTAGCCTTAAATAAATTCTATTAGTTATGTGTAGAGATGGCAATGGATCTTGGACCCGATCCGAATTCGGTGGATCCAGATTCGTTTTATAGGATATGGATCTTCATCACTGACGAATTTACCCTAATTAATGTTCATGTGGAGGAAACAATTTTCACCGTTAGGGGTTGGGAAGTATTCATCTTTGTTAAATTCTTATTTTAGAAACCCAATTAACTTCTCAAAATATCCATGAATGCAAATCAAATAAAAAAAACTCATACTGAAACTCTAAGTCTCTCCAAAATCAACTTACAATATCAATAAATAATGAAAATTCTCTGTTCAACTCACAAAATCAGTTGAGATACCCCAAAAATCAAGCTAAGATTCTATAGGGTTTTGTTGGGTTCAAAACACATAAGTAATGCACATCGGAAGTTTTAAAATTTTGTTTCTTACTTACCCCAACAAGTTTTCTGGTATGGTTATACAACAATCAAACATGTAACATAAAGCATAATACTTACAGGTTATAGTATCTGGAATCTTTATCTACTATAAAGATGACATGTGGTTGCCCATTCGATTTCAAGCTCCAAGCTTCAATGTATTTCTCTTTCGGAGAGCTAGGAAATCCGGCAGAGGTTTGAGAGAGTATTTTAATTCTAAGTCTCTAAGGCTTAGAATGATAATCTAAAAATTAGTATGTAAAAAATGAAGATAATGTCACTATTTATAGGTGAAAATTAGGTCAAATCGGATTAGGGTTTGACCTTGAGCCTAGCCCAAAAATCTAGGCAGAGGCGCCGCGGCCTAGGGTATAGGCGCCGCGGCGCTCGACGTGTTCCTGCACTGTCTTGATTTATTTTATGTGCATTCTTAATTAAATTCAAAATTCAATTTTGACTTAATTAAAATAATCATCATTCATTTAAATATCTCGATTCTAAATCGAACATTTAATTACTCTCTCAATACATCCTTAGATCAAAAGGACAATCGACATAGTGTGACCCTACAGGCCTTCACATATCGACATTAATCAAATTAAGGCCTACGCGAAACTCCTAGACAGCGCGGCAAGATGAACTCAATATGTGAAGTAACTTTACGCGAATTCAGTAAACTTAACCTCTATGTGGTAAGATAAAATCCTTTCATTCACGACACACCCGATAAAGCTTAGGATTTGTCAAAGTGTCTATCCAAATGGCTTAATCATTATATCTCATCTATATTAGTTGACAACTAGACCACATTCTAAATATTTATATTGTGTTGGTCAACGACTTAGTCAACCTAATATCACTTAGAATCCGAGTGTTCTCTCGAATATACATTCGAGGAATGAATCCTAATCTTGGCTCAACTACCACATTTAATCCACATCGCAATGTACCCAATATAAGTCGTATCTCAACCTATAAGACATTTGAGCTTAGGACGGGATCAAAGTACATTACTTTGTAGACAAGGCGCGTATTGACCTCAAGTCTAAGGACTTCTATCTCCCACACGCTGATCATACTTTAGACAAGTATAACAAACAGTATATCAGCAGGGTATACCAATACTTTCAAAGTATCCATGTGTCCATCACGAGTAGCCACTACTCGTAGCAGATGAGACATACTACATCCTCTAAAGATGTGATGCAGACCACATGTCGACTTATCACATATCATCGATATCCCATTCTCGATGATCATTAGTCGAGGCTATTTTAAGAGTTACGTTATAATATTAATATCTCACACTATTAATAACAGTGTAACCTCCAAGAATGCATATTATAGAATATTACAAACAATCAATTAATAATTCAATAATTGCAAATGCCAAATTATTAATCTCTATTAATAATAATACGAATGTGTATAAAGTACATTTGTTCTAATACGGATTGTCTCTAGGACATAAATATACTTTCAATCTCCTACTTGGCCTAGAGCCAATCTCCAACATATCTAATGCCCATATTCTCAAAATGACCATTATGCTTGACTAAGCTTAATGGTTTAGTGAATGGGTCGGGTCAGCCTAGATTATCGTACGTAGGAACATAGTCTAATCTAATCTCTTCGGTCTCCACCATCTCCCTGAGTATGTGGTACTTCCTTGGTACATGCTTGTTTCTGTTGGTTGATCTTGGTTCCTTAGCTTGCGCAATCGCACCAGCGTTGTCACAATAAACTATTATTGGACAAGTGTCACTTGGAACAACCCCTAGTTCCTTCAGGAACTCAGATATCGCGACAGCTTCTTTACCAGCTTCCGATCCAGCAATGTACTCAGCTTCTGTTGTCAAATCAGCAGTTGTAGCTTGTTTGGAACTTTTCCAGCTTACTGCTCCATAATTGAAAATGAACGTGTACCCAGATTGAGATTTGTAGTCATCAACATCCGTCTGGAAGCTAGCATCAGTGTACCCAGTAGCAGCTAGCTTTTCTTCCCCACCATAGACTAAGAAGTAATCTTTAGTTTGTCTAAGATACTTAAGAATACTCTTGACTTTGCCTTCTAGTGTTCTTCCCCGAGGATTCTGCTAGAATTTGCAAGTCATACTAAGTGCAAAGGCCACATCTGGCCTAGTACAGGTCATGACATACATGATCGATCCTATAGCCGAAGCATATGGGATCCTTTTCATGCGTTCAAGTTCTATAGTATTAGAAGGGATATCCTTCTTAGATAACTTGATACCTTGTCCTATAGGTAGACCGCCTTTCTTGGAATTTTCCATAGAAAAATGTCTAAGCACTTTGTCTATGTGGGCGGCATGATGTGACCCTCAACAATACTGTTAGGTCTATCTCTATAGATCCTAATCCCCAGAATGTAGCAGGCTCCACCTAAATCTTTCATCATGAAGGTACTGGACAACCACTCATTGACTGACTGCAGGAGAGTCTTATTGTTTCCCATTATTAATATGGCATCTACATATATGATAATGAAGGCAATACTTCCATCCTTGTGTTTACTATAAACACATGGATCCTTTTTGCTTCTGACGAAATCAAACAACTTGATAGCCTTGTCGAAGCAAATATTCCAACTCTTCGAGGCTTGCTTAAGCCCATAAATGGACTTTTGTAGCTTGCATACGGCATTTGGTTTGGACTCAAGTGAAAAACCCTGAGGTTGTTTCATATACACCTCCTCAACTAGATTACCATTGAGGAACTCAGTTTTGACGTCCATCGGCCAAATGTCATAGTCATAATATGCAGCTATTGCAAGCAAAATCCGAATGGACTTAATCTTAGCAACATGTGAAAAAGTTTCATCATAATCGACCACAGGCCGTTAATTATAACCTTTAGCCACCAATCTTGCTTTATAAGTCTGTACGTTGCCATATGCGTCAATCTTCTTCTTGAAGACCCATTTGCATCATATGGGTCTAACCCCTGTTGGCAAATCAACCTTGTTCCAAACTTGATTTATGTACATCGAGTCCATCTCAGATTTCATGGCTTCTTGCCATCTCTGCGAATCAATGTCTAACATAGCTTCGTTGTAGGTTGTAGGTTCATCATCATCGGGAATATCTATCTCATTGTGTGTTTCAACAAGGAGATTAAGTCTTTCAGGCGGACGATGAGTCCTAGTGGTCCTACGGGGTTGATTATTCTGCGTTTCAGTGTTTGTTGCATTCTGATTGTGAGAAGGTCTTTGTGTGTTGGACAATCCATCGCCTTGAGAGCTTTCAGGAATGTCATTTTCATGTATTTCCTAAATGGAATGATGTACAACCATTGTATCATCTTCTATTGGTTGTGTATGCGAGTCTTGCATTTCTACACTATCTCTCACAGCACTCCCACTGGCTGAAGGGCGTACTCTAAGTACCCAATCTTCATCAGATACTCCTACTAAATCCTTGTTTAGGTCATTCGACAAGGGTTCAACTTCTGTGTTATCTTGTGGTTCTTGAATTTCTTCAAGTTCTATCTCTATGCAGCTATGTTCCTTGTAGACATATTCTTCTTCAAGTAAAGTTGCATTCCTGGAAACAATGATCTTATGTTCTCCAGGAAGATAGAAGTAGTATCCCTTAGTTTTCTTTGGATACCCCACGAAGTAACATTTCTCACTTTTAGATTCCAACTTGTCAGTGAGCATCTTCTTAACATATGCGGGGGCACCCCCGGGGTCTCATATGTTTAAGAGTCGACGTACTTTGCCACACCATATCTCATAGGGTGTCTTTTCTACCGACTTGGAAGGAACCATGTTCGATGAACATATATAGAGGTTTGTATAAAATGTCCCAAAAGGTATGTCTTCACGTAGCTAAGGAGCTCATCATGGATCGAACCATATCCACATAAGGTTCGATTTCTCCTTTCACGAACACCATTTATCCGTTTGGTGTTCCAGGAGGTGTCCATTCTCATTGGACTCCATGTAGCTTTAAGTAATCTAGAAAATCCTCTGCGCAAGTATTCGGCGCCTCGATCCGATCGAAGGGTCTTAATACTTGTTGTAAGTCCTTCCCAAGCTATTCCGACTTGTACTCTTTTATAAACTTCTCAAAAGCCTCGAAATTTGTGTCTCATAAGATACACATATCTATACCTTGTGAAGTCGTCGGTAGTAAAGTGATGAAGTATGGGAAGCCTCCTTTAGCTTGAGTCGAGAATGGCCCACATACATCGAGTATGGACCAACTCAAGCACCTCCTTGGCTCGCACACCTTTCCCAAAAAGTGATTTATTGATCATCTTTCCTCTCAAAAAGATTCACGTTACGAAATAAGACTCCAAGTCAAATGGTTCGAGATAGTCTAACTTCTCAACCTTGCTATCTATTGTTGATTCGTTGATATGATTCCTACGGTAGGTAGGTAAAGTTTCTATTACTTATCTTGGCTCATTTATTCTATACATCTGAATATCTCTCGACTACGCTTTAGTGTATATAATCCATCCACAAGAGGAGCGAAAACCCATCCGATATAATATTATCAAAAGAATTGAATGGGGGTATATATCCATTATAAATATATGAGAAAAAACCCTCCATGTCCAAAACTAGGATAGAAATGATATTCCTCGTTAACGAGGGTACATAAAAGCAATCAGACAATACAACAACATACCCGGTGTAATCCCACAAGTGGGGATTCTGGTCTTAACGATGATGTTGGAAAATTGGAGGGATCATTTGGTGCAAACACTATAAAAGTTAGTGCTCAAGATGTTCAGTTGGTGCCGGATTCCCCAATGGTAGAAACGACGTCGTCTTTCGGGTTGACAAATTCCACCCCATCGCTGACGAATTTACCCCCAATTAATGGTCATGTGGAGGAAACAATTTTCACCGTTAGGGGTTGGGAAGTATTCATCTTTGTTAAATTCTTATTTTAGAAACCCAATTAACTTCTCAAAATATCCAGGAATGCAAATCAAATAAAAAAAACTCATACTGAAACTCTAAGTCTCTCCAAAATCAACTTACAATATCAATAAATAATGAAAATTCTCTGTTCAACTCACAAAATCAGTTGAGATACCCCAAAAATCAAGCTAAGATTCTATAGGGTTTTGTTGGGTTCAAAACACATAAGTAAGGCACATCTGTTCGGTCCGCAAGTTTGTTCATCTCATTTAACATTTTCAACGATAAGCTCGACATCTTTAATAATTCAAGAATTAATTTTGACTTAAATCAAACTCAAAATCATCATTCATATTATACACATTCGTTTAGGCTAATCAACATGGTCTTTTGTTTATTTAGCTCCCACTATTTTAACATACTTCTACGACCCCAAGGACAATCGACATAGTGTGACCTATTTTAATATGAGGTCATAATGGGCCAAGATCCAAGCCTATGCTATCTCCGCGTTTGCTTTGGCAAGATAACTTCAATAACACATCTTGGTAGGTTCTAAACCAATTGCAAAACTTATTTGCAACTCTTGTTAAGATTAAACATTACATTTAATCTTCATGCGTCATTAGATTAGTCAAACTTTGGCGCTTAAGATTTGTCTAAGCAAGTCAACCCCATTACTACGACCACGTTTATGTATATAAGTAAATTTGGCCTTTGTGAGCAAACACTTTGGTGTAAATACCCATAAAAGTTTATCGTTTACCTTTACATTAAAACACATCTATGAAAGAGTCTGGGTTCTCGTAGACTTAGAGCAAATGCTTTGGCATAAATACTCGTATCGCCGAAAAGGATTTTGCACTCTAACAATTATAATGGACGACGCGTTTTAATTTAGACTTGTATTTAAAGTTTTGGGAAACATTTTAATTCTGGATTTTAACCAAGATCAACTCTTTTATGCTACATCTAATATGACATCTTAATATCATGCAAAACCAATTACACATATAGTTGGGAACCGTCAACCCATTATGCATGATATAAGATGGTTTAATCAAATACTGGGCACCGCCTGCCCAGACAATTATAGCGGATGTTATTCTAGTAATTTGAATGACAAACAATTTGACATTTAGCACATAAATAATATACTTAAAAATATATTGTTTAATAATAATCATGGGTTAAACATTCTGAACAATAATTTTATTTTATTTTCAACCGATGGGGTCGCGGCGCTAATCATTAGGGTCGCTGTGCCAGTGAGGCAGAAACCGAATTTCTGCTTTTGCAATGCATTAGAGCCGCGACGCTCCACCATGGGGCCGCGGCGCTTGCAAGGCAGAAACCTTCAGCTTGTATTAGGGCCGTGGCGCTCCACCATGGGGTCGCGGCGCCTAATGTCCAGAAAGTCCGAAACTTAAAAAAATGAAACATTAGGGCCGCGGCGCCCTACCATAGGGTCGCGGCGTCGACGTCCTGACAAAACATTTTTTTGTTGATTTTTCAAAATCGTTCGAGCCCTAAATCCAATTTAGGGATCAAATCACAGGTCCTTTATCATCACCCACCATTATCAATAACGCGCATATCGACCATCATCCCTTCTTACCCTTTATTAGCCGTGCACCGTGCAATGAGCCGGACAACGCACTTTTGGCTTAGTTTGAGTTAGAGCGGAATGACTTCCTCGAGTTAGCATAGGAGATAATTTAGGGTGATATCAAAAGGTTAACATTCGGTCAAGACATGTAGGATTTCAAGAACCTCATTTTAATCCAATTTTATGTTTAACCCATATTATTACTTTATTCAATTGTTATATAACCATTGAACCAGTCTGGTCTCTGATACCACTGTAGGGTTTTGTTGGGTTCAAAACACATAAGTAAGGCACATCGGAAGTTTTAAAATTTTGTTTCTTACTTACCCAACAAGTTTTCTGGTATGGTTATACAACAATCAAACCTGTAACATAAAGCATAATACTTACAGGTTATAGTATCTGGAATCTTTATCTATTATAAGGATGACACACGGTTGCCCCTTCGATTGCAAGCTCCAAGTTTTAATGTATTTCTCTTTCGTAAAGCTAGGAAATCCGACAGAGGTTTGAGAGAGTATTTTAATTCTAAGTCTCTAAGGCTTAGAATGATAATCTGAAAATTAGTATGTAAATAATGAAGATAATGCCACTATTTATAGGTGAAAATTAGGTCAAACCGGATTAGGGTTTGACCTTGGGCCTAGCCCAAAAATTGAGGCAGAGGCGTCGCGGCCCTAGGGTATGGGCGCCGCGGCGCTCGACGTGTTCCTGCACTGTCTCAATTTATTTTATGCTCTTTCTTATTAAATCCAAAGTCCAATTTTTACTTAATTACAATAATCATCATTCATTTAAATATCTCGATTCTAAATCGAACATTTAATTACTCTCTCAATACATCCTTAGATTGAAAGGACAATCGACATAGTGTGACCCTACATGCCTTCACATATCGATATTAATCAAATTAAGGTCTACGCGGAACTCCTAGATGGCGCCGCAAGACAAACTCAATATGTGAAGTACGTTTACGCGAATCCAGTAAACTTAACTTCTATGTGGTAAGATAAAATCTTTCATTCACGACACACCCGATCAAGATTAGGATTTGTCAAGTGTCTATCCAAATGGCTTAATCATTGTATCTCATCTATATTAGTTGACAACTAGACCACATTCTAAATATGTCTATTGTGTTGGCCAACGACTTAGTCAACCTAATATCACTGAGAATCCGAGTGTTCTCTCGAATATACATTCGAGGAATGAATCCTAATCTTGGCTCAACTACCACCTTTAATCCACATTGTAATGTACCCAATACAAGCCGTATCTCAACCTATAAGGCATTTGAGCTTAGGACGGGATCAAAATACATTACTTTGTAGACAAGGCGCGTATTGACCTCAAGTCTAAGGACTTCTATCTCCCACACGTTGATCATATTTTAGACAAGTATAACAAACAGTATATCAGCAGGGTATACCAATACTTCCAAAGTATCCATGTGTCCATCACGAGTTGCCATTACTCGTAGCAGGTGAGACATATTACATCCTCTAAGGATGTGATGCAGACCACATGTCGACTTATCACATATCATCGATATCACATTCTCGATGATCATTAGTCGAGGCTATTTTAAGAGTTACGTTATAATATTAATATCTCACACTATTAATAACAGTGTAACCTCCAGGGATGCATATTATAGAATATTACAAACAATCAATTAATAATTCAATAATTGCAAATGTCAAAATATTAATCTCCAGTAATAATAATACGAATATGTATAAAGTACATTTGTCCTAATACAGATTGTCTCTAGGACATAAATATACTTTCAGATTCAAATTTAGAAGTTCAGACCTGTTCGGGAGACAAACTTTCACATTCATGTCGACAAAATCCCTTTTTGTGGCTAATGATGGGTTCAAATTCTTGGAATCAATTCACTGGTTTTTTTTCTACATAAAGTTCAATGCAAGTGATACTGCAATTTTGATACTAAAATTCCTACTCAACCTCTCAAATCTGGTTCGAATGCCCCAAAATTTGAGGCAATGGTTGAAAGTAGGTGGTGTGAGTGTATGTATTGGTGAAGAGAATGGGAAAATTGGTAGATTTTGCAGTGGCGAAAATGACAATGAGGGGTTGTCATGGAAGGTTTTGGGTCGGATATGAGTTTTTTTAAGCGGTGGGTTGGATTTTTCATTTATAATGTGCAAGTCCAGTCCTAGGGATCTACTAGATCCGATCCGATCCGTTTTTCATACCGAATCCGTATCCGTCGGGTCCATAAAAATCAGATCCAAATCCGGATCCATCGGATCCACCGGGTCCACGGATCGGATCTGGATCCACATGTAAAAAAAATTGCCTTGCTAAGAATGTAACCTTGCTAAGATTTTTTTTTAAACTGACAAACGATTTTTACTTAGCTAACAGTTTACTGTGTTTCAATTTTGAAATGTTCACATGAGATATTTTGTTCGTTGTCTCGTTTTGATTGTGAGCTATTAATTAAAAATGTTGGACAATGACAATAGTTGTGGAAAATGTTGACTAGTATTTTCACAATGCAGAACTTGTATGTGCTTGGAATCTTCACAAATGAAGTGAATATAATTTTAACTACTTGTCTATGGAGATGTTAGTCATTCACTAATATAACATTGATTTTATTATCGAAGTTACCTCTTTATTTTTGGATTTTTGAGTTAACGCGGGGATAAATTAAACTTGTTTTGAGAATTAAATTTGCAAGGATGTGCTTAGCACTTTTAAGAAAATACTTATAAAATTACATTCTAGGTTATGAATATATTTAATAAAAAATAGATCCACGGGTCGGATCTGGACCGGATACGGATCTCAAATACAAGATCCGGATCCGATCCGATCCGTCGAAATGGATCCGGTCCGATCCGGATCCGTCTCTCTAGTCCAAATTGTTAAAAATAGGGGATAAATTTAGAATTTTATTTAACGATAGGAGTATATATAACCAAAAAAGTATAAAAGGGGACATGGTTCAGTAATAGAACAAAACAGAAAGGTATACCCAACCCTTTTACGAATGAATAACGTTGTAAACAATGTTCATGCTCCATTAGTGATAAAAGTGATATACTATTTTGAATAAGTTTAAGAAGGTATAAGACCCTGCAAATTTAAGTTGTCTTTTTAAATATTAGGGACTAATTTAGGTCTTTATGATTTTTTTTTTATTTTTCAATCTTTAAAAGGACATCACAGAATTTGGTATATAAAAGAGGAAAGAAAGTATAGTCATTAAATACAACAACAACAATTACAAAAAAAAAAAAAATTATATGAAATAGCAAATGGCGATAAAATAATATAACATTCATTTAAATGGTACCAAAATATTACTACATAGATGCAATAGTTGATTTTTTTTTTTTTTTGAATGCTTTCAGAAGCAAAGAAGAATAATTTAGTCCAATATTAAAAGATTTGTGATCATGTGTCTTGCATTTTGCAGTATTCAAATTTACAGAATTATTATTGCCTAATAATCCTCAAAATTAACATGTATATGAAATAAATTTATTTTTATGTTGTTTAATTGATTCTTGAGCTATCTTACTTTTTTGGTCTCGGGGTTTGATTAATCCCGGCTAGTTATCTCTTTGGATTAAGTCCAAGTTGTCATTTTCTATCATTCTTGATTTTTTTTTCTTAATATGAATTTGAAAATTTGAACCAGTGCATATTTGAGTAATTGCTTTGTTAGCACTGAATTATTTTTAATTCTTGAAATGTTACTCCTTTTTAGTAAAGCTCATAAAGAATTACTCCCCCTTGTCCAAAATATTTGAGGTTTTAATCTCTACACATTGATCCAAAATAATTGAGGTTTCACAAAATTAAAAAAATATTTAATTCTCTTTTTTAAATTATGTCAATCTAAAAAGATAAGAAAATCATAATTACTATGCTTTCTTTCCTCTTTTATATACCAAAAAAAAAAAAATATTAAATAAGTACTCCCAGAAGTTACGTCAAGTTTTCTTACCTAACAAAAGCAATTAACCCTCTACATAAATATAAAAATAAGTAATTTATATTCACTTTTACCCCTAAATTTCATCCAATATCCTATTTGTGCCCTTGGGTGAATAGGATAACAATTCCAAAAAGATCATGTTAAACAAGATAAAGATTCACCTAATCAACTCTAAATATTTTCTATCCTATTTTTGTTTGTTTTTACCGTAACCCCTCACTAAATATTAATTCTATTTCCTTATATATTCACACACATATATATAAACCATAAAATCCAATTTTTATAATAAAACCAAAAAAAAATCCCTTTGTTTCTGCTTTTCTTTAACCATCAGTTTTTTCTTTGATTTGTTGATCTACTTTATATGAAATGGGTAGTTGTTGATCTTTGTTTTCGAACTCATTTGGGTCACTGATGAGTGGCTCATGTATGAAGAATATCTATAAGAAAATTCCTGTGAGGTAAAGTTGGAATTTTTATGAAAAGGGGGTTTTCTTGAAAATATCATATGGTGAAGGAAAAAGTTGAAATTTGATTATATATAGAATTTTGTGAAGTGGGGTTTTTTGGGTTTTGTTTGATTTGTGTAGATTTGATATGGGTGGGTGTTTTCCTTGCTTTGGATCATCAAACAAGGAAAAAGGTGTAAAAGAAGTGGTAAAGAAAGAGTCTTTTAAGGATGGTTCTGCTACTCAATCTATCCATTTGAGCAAAGTTAATTCAGGTATGTTATGTGTACTGTATTTTGCTTTCTTTGTTTCAAATTATGTTTCTTGATTTTATGTTTTTTTTGTTCTGTTCGCTTTGGCTATGTTGAATTTTTGTTTTTGTAGTCCTTATTTTGAGTGTTATAGACTTGATCTGAGTTTTCTTGATGTTGTGTGTGGTATTTTAGCAAGGGTTGTTACAGATTTGACTGGCTCTTTGTGAAATGAATTTGGTTGTTTTTTATATGTTTTTTTGTTGTTTTATTCTTTAGTAATGCTGATGTACATTTGAGAGATCTGTCACTTGTTCTAATTGTTTAAAATTTTGTTTGCTCGTAAATTGTTTGAATTGGTCAGAATTATCTGTATAAAATAGATTCTAATAAACACATTTGGCTGGGAAAGGAGTCATTTTTGCTCCCTTTTTTTTTTTGGGGGGGGGGGGGGGGGGGTTGAGAGGGCTTTCAAATAGATGAAAATAAAACATGTGCTAATTTAACAAGGAATTTTAACTTGGAGAACTCTTGAATTACTATTACTAATTGGGAGGGGAAGAAGTTCAGTCTTAAACCCCTATCAACAATGAGGAATACGTATACTAGCTGAACAGGCTGATAATGTGTAAATGACAATGCTGTGAATATGAATGTCAAAAGGACTTTGCATAATCCAATGAATCTGTTTGGGAATTTGGATTCTCATAGCATAGCAGAGCCTGAAAGCTCAGTGGATCGTCATGATTAATACAGCATATTGCTCACTCTGCTGTAACTTACAAAAGAAATGTTCTTATTGCAGTTAAAACTGTTCAATGGATCATTTTGCAACTTGACTTCTTTTTCTTCTTCATTGGTATTGGCTCGATGTTTATTTCTTATATACAGATAAATCAAAGTCTCGTGGAAGGCATGATCCTAAGAAAGATCCAGCCATTCAAAAAGATGGACCAACAGCACATATTGCTGCGCAGACATTCACATTTCGTGAGCTTGCTGCTGCAACAAAGAATTTTAGGCCAGAGTGCTTGCTTGGTGAAGGTGGGTTTGGACGTGTTTACAAAGGTCGGCTGGAAAGCACCGGACAGGTAGGTTTTACTTTATAACAAGGTAATTCTGTAATGCAGAAGCAAATCATTAGCTATAGGAAAACTATTTAGAGAAAAATATGCTAGCATAGGAAAGAAAATTTAAATGTCAAAATCTTCAATTGCACACTGACGGAATGGTCTCTTTGCAGGTGGTTGCTGTTAAACAGCTTGACCGCAATGGTCTTCAAGGGAATAGGGAGTTTTTGGTGGAGGTTCTGATGCTTAGCCTACTACATCATCCAAATCTCGTCAACCTGATTGGTTATTGTGCAGATGGGGACCAACGCCTCCTTGTTTACGAGTTTATGATGTTGGGTTCTTTAGAGGATCATTTACATGGTTAGACCATTTACTGCAATTTATTTAGTGATTTGCACAATGCAATTATAGTTTGGTTTATCATGAATAGTTGTTCACTGATTAGAACCCTGCCCCTTCTCCCTATAAGAAAAGGGCAGCCAAATGTACTAAGCTCCTGCTATTCGTGGGGTCTAGGAAAGGGTCGGACCACATTGCGTCTATTATATGCAGCCATACCTTGCATTTTTGTTCCTGTCGACTTTGCCCCTCACATTGAAGGGTATTGCATTTCTGAAAACACAGTGAATTCCACGATCTTTTCACTGTTGTTGTGGTTAGTAGATGCTTGGAACAATTGATAAACTATATATTATTTTCTATAGAAGTTAAATTTTGATAACTGGTATCCTGTTAACCAGTTGAAAAACTGAATTTCCATAAGTAGATACATATAAGATCTGACTCTGCCTTCTAATACCTATAAAGGGACCTTAACGACCTTTGGCCCCCATCTTCCCCATCTCTAGTGACGGATTGCTCAAGCGAATGCTATCGCCAATTGCACTGAAATATTTTGGATACTCATGCTTGATAATGGATCTGCTGCCGGTGCTGGAAATTCACTTAGGAACCTAAAGAAAGTGTGCATAATTATCTCCACAATGTTGTGGGTTTAGGAGATAGTGAGAGAGCCAAGGAAATCTCAAGTGCAAATGTTCAGTAAAACCACTGCCAAATGATGGCAGCCTACTGCCACTAGCAACAACAACAACAACATACCCAGTGTAATCCCACGAGTGGGGTCTAGGGGGGTAGAGTGTACGCAGACCTTACCCCTACCTTGACAGGTAGAGAGGTTGTTTCCGATAGACCCTCGGCTCAGCCTACTGTCACTAGCAAGTCTTTAAAACAACTTCTATTTATATATCGATGGTATGAGACCTAAGGAACAGTAGTAATAATGGGAAGAATATGATTGAGGTTGGCGTAAGCAGTTCAGGCAAGCTAAGGCCGGAGGTCGAGGACTATGGATCTACCATATATGAGCAAGAGATGGAGAACGAATGTAATGAACATGGGCTGGCGGGAGTTGATTGTATAACTGTGAGAGAAAAGGAGTAACTGGTTAAGAAACCTCTTCCCATCCTCTCCCATTCAAAAAGAAATATTAAATGCCAAAATCAATAGGAAAAATAGTAAAATTTTGATCAACTTTCTGATGTCAGATTTTTTGTTGAATTAGCAAGGGTAACTATGTCTGAGGTATACAACAACAACAACAAACCTAGTGTAATCCACAAGAGGGGTCTAGGGAGAGTAGTGTGTATGCATACCTTACCCCTATTTTGCGAGGGTAGGGAGATTGTTTCCGATAGACCCTCGGCTCAATGAGAGGTGAAAAAGTAGTAATAACAAGCAGTAACAACAAGATAATAAGATAAACGAAGCGAAAGAAACAATCGGGTAGTAATAGAGATTTAAGAATAAGCAAATGTAAAAATAATACTAATACTCCTGATATAGGAAAAAAATACGCTCGACAACCTACTAACCCTCTGCCCAAATTCTCGACTTTCACACATTCATCTCAACACCTCATTTTTTCTACTTTCATCTTCTAGACATGGGTGTTCTTGACTGGCTCACACGCCACCCCATACTTTATAGTCGGTTTAACCATCATTCTGTAGAACTTGCCTTTCAGTCTTGGTTGCACATTCTTATCACATATAACATCGGGAGCGAGCCTCCATTTCATCAATCTTGTCCTAATACGATGTTTGACATCATTGTCAAATCCCCAATTTCCTTGGATTATTGTCCTTATATACTTGAAACTTTCTCTTTTGGGGATGACTTGTGAATCAAGCCGCACGTCCATGTCCGCTTCATGAGTCATGTCACTGAACTTGCACTCCAAGTATTATGGCTTAGTCTCGCTCAACTTGAAACCTTTAGACTCCATGGTCTGTCTCCAAATCTCTAACTCGCGTTAACTTTGATTCACGTCTCGTCAATCAGTACTATGTCATTTGCAAATAACATGTAGCATGGCACCTCCCCTTGATGTGACGCATCAGTGCGCTTATCGCCAAGGCAAATAGAAACAGATTGAGAGCGGATCCCTGGTGCAAACCTATCACGAGTGAGAAGTGTTTCGAGTCACCTCCCACTGTCAGTTTTGGCTCCATCATACATGTCCTTTATCAATTGTATGCTACAGGAACACCTCTAGCCTTCAAATATCTCAAAAACCTTGTTGGGGACTTTGTCGTATGATTTTCTAGGCCAATGAACATCATAAGCAAGTCCATCTTCTTCTCCCAAATTGCTCCACCAACCTCTTCATAAGGTGAATGGCTTTTGTCGTAGATTGCCCCGGCATGAATCCGAATTGTTTCACAGAAATACACATTCCTCCTCACCTTCACTTCCAACACTCTCTTCCAAATTTTCATAGTGTGGCTCAGTAGCTTGATACCCTTATAGAACATGTTTACCTTAGATGATTCAAAGTAGCTGATAAGTATTAAGTGTTGAAAGCATTATTAAGTGTTGAAGTTGATTTAATAAATAAGCAGTTATGTGATTGGATAAAAGTGTTGAAACTGATAATAAGCCGCTGAAGTGATTGGCAAAAAAGTGATGATAATTTTTTTCTTGTTAAAATGACTTAAATGTCCTTTAAAGTTATTTACACTAATAAGTAATAACGACGTGATTTTTACAAGAATTTAAATTTCAGTTTAATTGAAAACAAAATAACTTATGTCTTATTTATTTTTAATACAAAATTTATTAGATAAAATTATTTCTTATAAATATAAATTATTTGTATTATAAGCTAAAATATAATCATAAGCTATAATATAATAATTAATAATCTAACTAATTTGTTTTAGTAAAAACATACTTAAATAGTGCAAAAAATTGTATAAAAGGAACAAATACTAAGTTATCGCTAATTAAATTGAAATATTCAACTATCATAGATATTCTCAGCAATCAGATTGTTAAAGGGTTCTATGTTTTCTACTCTACTTCTTTTTTCAGTTTTCATATTTATATTTGTCAATAATATTATTTCTCTTCCGGTTAATTAGCTCTTGTAATCAATACTAAATATCTTAGAACATAGAAAAGTGAGAGACGGTTGCGTGCTTTACAAAATCAACGATATTGATGTCAAATTGAAGAAGGGTTTCATGCTTGGTCGTGGAACTTTTTTTTTAGAAGGTAACATCTTGGTCGTGGAACTTGAAGAACTAAAAAATATTCGAGAGAAATTTGTTACCCCAAAATAATGTCATGGAGAACTGCAGAGTTGTTGTCAACATTGAAGACGCGGAGAAATTTTAAGTTTGGAAGAACAAACGTGGGAGTGAAATCATAGAGAGTGACAAGAATTTTATTTTAAAATAAGGTATTTTAAAAGTTATATAAAAATATTAGGGATAAAATCGCAAAAGGTGTGGTCAAACTAAAAGTGCTTATAAGTTGTAGAATCATAAGTTGGGGGTGACCAACTTATGACTTATGGGTTATTTTGGCTTATAAGTAGTTGACTTATAAGCACTTTTAGTGTTTATCATACACGTAGATAAGTTAAAAAGTGCTTATGAGCTGGTTTGACCAACTTATAAGCTTAGCCAAACACCCTCATAGTTGTTGCAATTTTGGATATCAGCTTTGTTCTTGTACAACGAATCATCGTACTCCACCTCCATTCTTCGGACATCTTTGACGACCTAAAATGACATTAAACAACCGAGTAAGCCGCTCCAAGCCTGTCCTGCCATGTTCTTTCAAAATTCCACCGGGATTTCCTTTGGCATGGTCGCCCTTCCCTTGCCCATCTTTCGGATAGCCCCCTCCACCTCCTCAACCTTTACTCACCTACATTACTCAAAATTTTGACGACTCTCGGAGTGCTTACAACTCCTTGTTCCCGCCTTTGTCCCCAAATACTTCATACAAACGTCCAAAAGCTGCAGTTTTAGCCGTTGTAACTGCTAACTTCGCCTCCTTTTCCTTCTTATACCACTCCGTATCCGTCCTCTTCTCCTCTTTGTCTTTGCTTTCCACTAGCTTCGAATGTATCTGACGTAAACTGTTCTCTATATAAAATATTAATTTATAATTTTTGAAATATATAATTAATTGACCTCCTAACATGTCACGGTAGTGAAGGTGTGGTGGGGAGCATTGAGAGAGTAATTTGGTGAGTCGTAAGTAATTTGAATAGAAATAGTATGTCTTATTTTCCTAAGTTCCCAGACTTAAGTTCTTTGCATACTTTACATGAATGTGTGCATTTAGCATGTCTAGGGTACAAGACTTGCCTACCTTTTGCTCATTTCTCCTCCCCTTTTTGTCCATCTTAGCATACAGGATTAGGAATTGCTCTCTTATTAATAGGAGGCGGTGTATAGCTTTTTCAAACATTTGGTGCTGAAATCTGATATAGCCACATAATAGAATTGCGCTTTCGAAGATTGATGTCTTCCAATGCACTCATCAAGAGAATTGAGCAAAAAAGATCATGATTTGAGTTCTCTTAACCCAGGGGAGGAAGCACTGTGGTTTCCGACTAGGTTCTTTTCCAAATTTGCACATTTACGACATGTACAGACGAACCAGTGTATAATGTATCAAGCAGCTTTTATTTGAACATTTAGAGCATGTATCTGAATATTCAATGTCTTTTTAGTTCTTAATGTCACGATATGCCATAGTCCTAAATTTAAGGTAACAAACAGGAAAGTCTTGGTCACTTGCCTGGATAAATCAAATAACAGTACTATGCTGCATAGGAATAAAAAAATACTCATGCAGCAGATATACTTGTAAGAGTGTGTGGATAGTATGCTTTCACTCAGAACCTCTGCATTGTTTAGTAATAAGTAAACAGTTTTATTAATAAGAGAGAATCTCTTGTATACAAGCAATTTACCAATATGTATAGAAAATCTACAACATAATTTGATTATCTATGAATGACACTAATCTTCTAAACAAACTAGTACCTCACGGGTTAATATCCAAAAAAACTAGGAATGAGAGGCTACTCTTTTTTTAAATGGCAGTGGTGTCCCAGGCCAACTTGAACGCTCTCTTATTTCTTCCCTTCCACTTGAGTGTTAGTGGTGCAACAACCCAGGCTTTTCGACCTTTCATCCTTCTAAGTTTTTGGTTGGAGAATGCTTCATTCACTGTGAAGGGGATCGCTAAATTGCATTCCAAACCTTCTCAAGCTCTCACACCACAAGTTGCCAACGGACAATGTAAAAGGTAGTGGTCCACATCTTCACCTAGACATTTGGACATGAAGCACCATATGACATATGATCTACTTTTTCCTCAAATTCTCAATTGTCAATATTGTTTCCATCGCTACCAACCAAGTGAAAATGCACACTTTTGTTGGTGTCATGTGAATTGAACCGCACAAATGTGGAAAATTCGACTCCTCCCTTACCAAGAGCTTAGAATAACATGACTTTACTGAAACAAGTCATCTCTTCCCCCCTCCCACCGCCCCACCTCCATAAGTCTCGACTAGCATGTAATGTACTCTGCTTGTGAAGTAATTCAATTAGACCTTGAATAAGCTATTTTCTGCCCTGAAGGTTCCTCTTGACCTTTACGTCCTAATGAATTTTCCCTTCTTGTAACCTCTGAAGTTGTATTATCATATCCTACTATGAATATTCGAAAATGCGAGTCTCAATGTCTCTCCACACCACCTGTAACTTCAAAAACATTTCCTTCTATCCTCTTCCGTAAAGGTTTTGTTGCCGATGAAGTCTTCCCATCCTTTCTTAATATACCTTATCAACTTTGGCAGTTATGCTTGAACATAGTGGCTCAAATGGATTGCCAAGGAATGTCAGTGGACTCTTTAGATGTTGCACGGGAAAGGAAACCTGAGGTAAAACAAGTGGTGGAAAATGAAATTGATTGAGAATCATGAGATTTCATATTCAAATCCTAGCGGAGGCAAAAGCACTAAGTGATCTCTTTCCATCTGTCCAAGTGTTGGTCGACATAGTTACTTAGTACCTGCGCTAGTGGGAAGTAGCAGGTACCCTGTGGAACTAGTCGAGGTGTGGTGCAAGCTATCTCGGGCACAACAATTATAAAGAAATGGTGAAATATCATCCATGCTTGGATATGGTGGACAGTGTGAAGAGTGGAATGGAAGATGTTTTGAAGACAATCAGTTCCCTTCAAAAGATCGTGTTCTGCATACATGTTTTTTGCTTGGTGTAAAAAGGATATTTTAGATGGAGCTGAATGGAATCTTTAATAGATCTCATAGTCCCTGTAAGTATATAAGTGGGACAATTTTTTTGCTTGTAATACATGTACAACAACAACATACCAGTGTAATCTCACAAGTGGGGTCTGGGGGTAGAGTGTACGCAGACCTTACCCTCTACCTTGGGAGGTATAGAGGTTGTTTCCGATAGACCCTTGGCTCAGAATAAAGCAATAGCAAAGCAGGTCAAATAGGAAAATGAACAGTAAATAATAACAGAAATAATATGCTAAGCAAGAACATGCGACAATAAATAATAACATAAATCGAAGGATAAGAAACTACATGAGAAATACTATGGCTACGCGACAACGCTCTACTACCTACTAACCTTCTACCGTAATTCGTATCCTCCTATCTAAGATCATGTCCTAGGTAAGCTGCAACTATCTCATGTCCTAACTAATCACTTCTCTCCAGTACTTTTTCGGCCTACCTCTAACCCTCCCGAAGCCATCCATAGCCAACCCCTCACACCTCTGCACTGGGGCATCCGCGGATCTTCTCTTCACATGTCCGAACCATCTCAGTCTCACTTCCCTCATGTTATCCTTCATCGAGGCCACTCTCACCTTGTCCTGGATATCTTCATTTCTAATCATATCTCTCCTAGTATACTCACACATTCATCTCTTGAACGTGAAAGTTTTTGACTTGCCACTACTCCGCCCCATACAACATAGTTGGTCTGACCACCACTGTGTAGAACTTGTCTTTGAGTTTTGATGGCACCTTCTTATCACACAAGACTTCGGATGTGAGCCTTCATTTCATCCATCTCATATCAATACGATGTGCATCGTCAATCAGTCCATTACCCTAAATAATAGAACCAAGATACTTGAAACTCTTTCTTTTGGATGACATGTGTGCTGTGAGAAATTATGGGAGAAAATATATTATTGTATCTACATGATTACACTGAGCTCTATTTATACACACTTCATTACAATCATTTTCCTAGTAGGATACTGTATATGAAAATCTATTCATATTCTACATTACAAATTTTTTTCTAGTAGGATATTATATATGAAATTCTATTTCTATTCCAACACTCCCCCTCAAGATTATGTACCGAGCTTGTTACAGATGTATTAATACGAGGATCAGTGAGGGACTTGGTGAAAATATCTACAGGTTGATCACTGACTTCATAAATTTTGTAATAATATCACCGGAGAGTATACCTGATCTGGATTGAGCAACCTCAATACCTAGAAAATACTTCAGTCTGTTGAGATCTTTAATACGAGTCATGCCAAACTCCTGAATTACTGTGTTGAATTTCTCAAATCAGGCTCTGAGAGACTGTTTTAGACCATAAAGTGACCGACGCAATCGACACAACAGGTTAGACTCTCCCTGAGCAACAAAATTAGGTGGTTGCTCCATATAAACTTCATCCCCAAGGTCACAATGGAGATAATAGCATACTTCACGAATGTGTCCAAGCCTATTACAATAACTACACCTAGGTCGAGATCTTCCAAGGAGACCTCCTCGTCACTTTTTCATGGACTGTGATGTGCGATTTTCGATCTCCTCAAGGATTTTGAAATAATCATAGGACTTGAACTTTCAATTCCCGTGTTTTTAGAGTTAAACATATCAAAATCGATAGACGTGGTGAAATCTGTCTTGAAAGATGGATGAAATCTGGCGAACACAATCCAAGAAGAAAATCACCGAGATCTGGCCGGAAAAAGGTGCATGCGCGGCGCGTGGATCTGACGCGCTAGCCGGAGCTGGCACTTCGAGCGGCACGTGGTGGCGCGTGAGTGGGTATTTGCCTGAGCCGCTGACTGGGTTTTAGTCGGAAAGGATTGATTTACCTCGTGGTGGTGTTGGAATTTGCGCAACACTACCCGAAAGTAATTTTGGCGCGGAAAGCTATGTTGTCACTAGAAATATTGCATGGTGACTGATTTGCTTTCCCAGAAATTGTTGAAAAATTTGCACAACAATTAGTTTCTCACTAGTTTGAACTTGATCTATGTTGTGGTGGTGTTGATTCTGCACAACACCACTGAATAGAGATGTGATGCTAGTAGCCACCGAAAATATTATGTGGTGGTGTTTTTTTTTCGAATCTTCGCTGGAATATTGCGCAACGGATACTTTTTTACTAATACTCTGGAAGAGGACGCAAAACAGTCGCTGGAATCGAGGCACGGAACTGTGATAATATTTTATGGGTAGGATCGGAATAATGGCATGACCCTATGGGACGCAAAACAAACACCAGAATTGAGGCTCGGGACTGTGATGGTATTTTATGGGAGAATCAAAATGATAACACGACCTTACGGGACGAGAAATTATGCTTGATAAGTTGTCGAACCTCGAAGAAAGTGGTATGGGTCAGCTCGGAATCTCTGCGCAATGCTGACAGTAAAAATAATTCTTAAAAGAATGATTGTAAACAACCTTGAATCACCGGAATCCGAAAACACTGTTCATGATGTACTGTTCACGGCGATTTTTTTTTGTTCCGGTGATAATTATTATCTGAAGGAAAATATTTTATTTATATATATTTGAAAGTTCTCTACAATCTTCATTCTACCGTTATCTTTGGTCAGATGGGCGACACATTTTTTACTGCCGCCCGCCGGCAGCGGAAGCTCTTTGATTCTCTACCAAGATCGTAGAAGCTCGGATACCATGTGAGAAATTATGAAAGAAAATATATTATTGAATTATTGTATCTACATGATTATATTGAGCTTTATTTATAAACACTCCATTACAATCATTTTCCTAGTAGGATACTATATATGAAATTCTATTTTTATTCTACATTACAATCCTTTTTCTAGTAGGATACTATACATGAAATTCTATTTCTATTCTACATTACAATCCTTTTCCTAGTAGGATACTATATATGAAATCATATTCCTATTCTAACATGTGCCAAGCCTTACTTCCACGTTAGCCTCAGATGTCATGCCACTGAACTTGCCTTTGAGTTTTGCTTGCAATACCTATAAAGAACAAAAAACTCTTTAGCATTGTAGTAATAAACTTACATTATTCAAGAAAATTTTCTTCAGAATCTGCAGCCAAAAGGAAGTGTGATAGTTTTAGTCCTCCGCTCCCTTCTATACTTTGTTGCTATCACTTTCCTCTATAGATCTTTCTCCTTAATCCTGATCTCAATAATCATTTCCTAGTAGGGCCTTGTTGCAAATTTGGAGATCTTTCACCCGAAGAACCCCCCCCCCCCCCCCCTAATTTCACTAGATGGTGTGTGAAGCAATGACATAAAGTATGTAGAGATGCTCGACAGAATGCTCTTAATTAATTCTTCCGTCGCTCTATTTGATAAGTTTATTTCTGGTACAATTAACTGAAAGTTTCCATTGTCTAAAGTTGAAGCAATCTGTAATGTTGGTTGTTTTGTGTTGTGTCCCTACTTCCTAATTCTCTCCTGTAATAGAAACAATGCAAATTATGCAGTGGCACCTAATCCCTCTCTTTGGAGTATGTATGCAGATCTTCCACCGGATAAAGAACCATTGGACTGGAATACAAGGATGAAGATTGCAGCTGGTGCAGCGAAGGGTTTAGAATATCTGCATGACAAAGCCAACCCTCCTGTAATATATCGAGACTTAAAATCTTCCAACATACTTCTCGATGAAGGATATCACCCTAAATTATCAGATTTTGGGCTTGCTAAACTGGGGCCTGTTGGTGACAAGACTCATGTGTCTACACGTGTGATGGGCACATATGGCTACTGTGCTCCTGAATATGCAATGACAGGTCAACTCACATTGAAATCTGATGTGTACAGTTTTGGGGTTGTCTTCCTTGAGTTGATTACAGGCCGCAAAGCAATTGATAACACACGGTCTCATGGGGAGCATAATCTTGTTGCCTGGGTATGTCGTCCTCTCTGCCATTGTATGTGGTCATTATGATGTGTGTCCTCTGTTTCTTAGATTTCTTTGACATTTGATGTGTGGAAGATCTGTTTTTCATTGATTTCATTTTTACACCTTCAAAAGGCAGAATATTTTTTTTTGCCCTTTTTATACATTGAGAAATGTGTTTTTTGCAGGCTCGACCACTTTTCAAGGATCGGAGGAAGTTCCCGAAAATGGCAGATCCACTATTGCAAGGCCGTTACCCAATGCGAGGACTTTACCAAGCACTGGCTGTGGCAGCAATGTGCTTGCAAGAACAAGCATCTACCAGACCTTTAATAGGGGATGTTGTGACAGCTTTAACATATTTAGCGTCTCAAGCTTATGACCCTAATGCAGCTGGTGCACAAAGTAACCGTGTTGGTTCATCCACTCCGAGGAGCAGGGAGGATAGACTTCACTCAGTTGATGGAGTAGATAGCCCTGATGAACATTGCAGTGCTCACCATGGTTCTCCTTCCATCCAGTGGAATTCTCCTGATTCCAGGAAAAGAGATTCCGCCAGGGATTTCAATACTGGGATAGAGTTGAGGAAAATTGCAACTAGTGGTGGATCTAGTCGTAAGTGGGGTTTGGATGAATCAGAACGTCCTGATTCCCAAAAAAACAGCCCTGTCAGTGCAGGTAGAACTAGAGAAACCCCAAGGAATCGGGATCTAGACAGGGAACGTGCAGTTGCTGAAGCAAAGGTATGGGGCGAAAACTGGAGAGACAAAAAGAAGACAAGTGCAAGGGGTAGTAGTTTTGATGGGATAAATGATTGATATGCGCAACAATATATTATTTTGCAATTCTAGGAATGTAGGTTTTTGTCGTCATGATGCAATCAGGGGTACCACAATTGCATAATCGTTGGGCTCTTGGTTTTCCATACTCAGTTTGGAAGTAAGAGTCCTGTCCTACTTTCTGTGTTTGCTCATTGAAGGTAATTCATTCTTGTTCAATGTAAACTTATTTCAGCTGTTGTGGTCGAAGGAAACACTGTTAAAATGAAACGGAAAGCAGCTTGATGATGCAATGTGGGACTAGAGTTGGGGGATAGATGGTAGCTGCATTGTGGCAACATGTTAATCATATGTGTTATGGGGTTTATGGTACAGGAGAAGTGGGGAACATATCTAACCTTAGCTTCTTATGTGTTCTTTGTATGGAGGAACTTGGTGGATATGGTTTAGGATGTTCCTTGTAATTCCATTGTTACACCTTGTTTTCTGTTGTAGTTCCCGTCTGTAAGGATTTCCAGAGTCTCGCGTTTTGGCTTTTATAGAAAAGGGGTTTGAGTATCACCATGTCTCATGAGATGAACTACTGTATATTTTGGATTAGCAGCTGAGGTTCAAACTGAAAATCTCGCTTTTAGAAGGGTTTGCAAATGAGTTCCAGCATTTCTCACTAGCAACCACTGAAGAGTTTAATGGGGACTCGACCGTCCTCATTATATATTGCATTAAGTAAGTCAATTTGCTGAGGTGACCTATGCAACATTTTGGCACGATGGTTACTCTTCGCTGTTGAACCTGCTGTGAACTTAGATTTTCCACCTTCATTTCATTGTCTTGTCACTAACCAAAAACCTTGCTGAAAGTATTTAGAACTTCATTAAACGGTCTCACAGTTTGTAGAATGTGAAAATTGGTGGACATGGGGCTGGGGTGCGAAAAGAATAGAACATTAAGTTAAATATCTGAAATCAGTTTGCCTCTCCGGCATATGAAATCTTATACCTAAATGTTTAGCTTGGTTAATTGATCAAGCTTGGTAAAGTTCTTTTTCTTTTCAAATGAAAAATGCGTATAAATGTGTGCACCAAACGAAAGCAGAATAGCGAGCAGGCATAAACAATGAATTGAGAAGTTGATCATGGTTTACATATTAACGTCACATCACGGTGATAACACTGGCCTAAATGGAATTCTACTTTGATTTTGTACAATAACATCATATATGAATACTTTGGTTTTCCTCTGCACCTGACAGGATTGCAATGCCCTTGACATTGCAGCTAGAGTATCAGATGACCAGCCTGGTTAAACAAAATACTAGATGATCTAAAAAAAAAAAAAGGCTGCAAGTTAAACCATCATTTCTTCCTCTTACCCTGTAAAAAGAGGAAAGAATCATGCACAATATTAAGTCACGAGAGGGAACTCAAACCAAAACAAACACAATCATAGCACAAATATTTACCGAGCTCACAAAATCATCCATTGATGACTGCTTCCGCTTCTTTAAGGTAGGAGGGCTTTCGGCTGCCTGTCTTGCCAAAGTGCGTTTTGATGGTGTCGTGTTCTGTTAATACAAAATGCTTTTAGCATCAAATGTATTTTTACGCTGCAAAAAGCACAAAGAGGTCCCGGGTATATACCTTTGCAAGTTTCTTTTCTTTGCGTGCCTGCCTCTCCCTCTCATCAAATTCTTGGTTTTCCCTCTCCACCAAACGAACAAGTGTATCACATCTTCTGGCAAGTTCTTGAGTGGTCCGAGACTTCACAAACCAATCAAACCGAAACAAAGGTGACGTGCGGAATGCAGCCTTCAGCTCATCCCAGTTTCCATAGCCGAGCTTGTGAACCATACACATCTACAAAGATCACCATATACATGAATCCCAAAGGTAAACAATAGAAGATTAAAGCACCAGGAGTGTAGTCCGCTTACCATGAAACGATCACACTCCTCATTATACAATTTGCCCTTGTTCTGACCATACTGGATCTTCAACTCCAACCATGGATTCTTGTAGCGGTCCAACTTCTTCCTGATTGCTTTCATGATCTCATCTTTTCGCGAAATTCTAGCCTCTCCTCTTTCAATGTTCTTTATAATCCTATCATAATCTGCAAGCAGTCTATCCATTAGAATAAAGTGCTCAAATGTCAAAAAAGAGCATGGTTAAACGCTATCTAGTACAAAAACATCAGCCACAAGAGGGAGCTTTATTTGTGCCCGAACATCAAGAACTTATTTGTCCACTTATTTTTTTCTAGCTCCACAATGTCAATTAGTATGGCATTGTGTGAAGGATCTAGCAATTCAAATGGCCCCAGGGCTTTGGTGTAGTGCTAAAGGCACAACACATGATGTATAAGTTAGGCGCATGTCACGAGTTTGAACCCTATCATAGACAAAACCTGGTATTTAAGTGGAGACTGGTAGAGGCACAAGCCTATTATCCACAAAGTTTCAAACCGTGTGCCAGTCGCCCTCATGAATTCCTTGATTATCAAAAGAGAAAGAACTAGCAACACAAAGTATACTCCCACAATCTCAATTTATATAACACCATTTGGCTGAGCACATAGTTTATGATGCCAATTTGACTTCTATATCACACTCGTAATAGAAGAAAATAGTTGAGAAGTATGTCTAGTGGCAAAAACATTGTCCGATTTAACTGTGAAGTGTTACATATCAAAAAAATATTACTGAATAGTACAATAGGATCGTTTACCCTGTGAAAGTTGTTTGAATAGCATTATTAACTGGAGAACGAACTATTTTTATTCTGGATGACGTGTGATAAAAATCCCTTAGGAAGTTAGAAAACTTTACGTAGAACATGAGCATTACAAGAACAATCACATAAATAACTAAATGGTGGTGTATACTGAAGATGAGAACCATAACTAGATCAAGAACCAACCTTTTGATTACCATATTTTACTTTTTGACAGGTCTAGTCCCTTAGTCTCTCAAACAAAAAAAGCATATACACTAGAGAATGGAAGAATATCACATACAATCCCTTCCCAAATTAAAAGTATTATCTTTTTTCTTTTTATGACCAACGTGTAACTTCTGAAAGGGAATCCCACTCAATACGATATAGTGATTAACAGTTGCATAGGATCCAATTTGCTCATTCCAGCACTTTTTTTCCATTTCCAGTTAATATAATTGACAAGAAACGGTTTTCTGAAAGAAGGGTATCATCTCTCCTTCCCCGTTCTTGCACCCAAAAAAAAAGAAAAGGAAACATGTGCACTACATGTTTACCCACTTGAAACTTGATGGTATTTACCACTCTCGTGTTAACAAATTATATCATATAACAATTGGATGTTCAACTTGGATTAGAGAGTAGACAGTAGTTCTATCTTTATTTGCAAATTAACTACCACTTACCATTTAGCTCTTTGTATCTTTCTTTGAAAACTTTAGCATATCTTTCAACCTCCTCCTTTGTCTTCCCTTCCATTTCAGCAGTAATACTTCTAATGTCATTCCGACCATACTTCTCACATGCCCTGATAAATGTATTGAAGTCTCTCCTATTCCATGTTGAAAATCCCTACATGTACAAATTTTCAAATTCTGATACATATAAAAGCTATATATAACCCCATGACAAGTTATTAAACCACTTACCTCCTCCAATAGTTTATCCTTTTCTTCCTGCTCCTCAGCAGTTAAAGGCTCTCCCACATCTACAATGCAACAATTGTTAGCACATATTCACAAAGCAAATTAGATCCTGATTTGTCCCTAAATCCAAGTTCTTAAATAAAAAAAGAAGAGAGAACTACTTTAAAAGGAAAAAGAGATTATACCTTCGGGCTCTTCCACTTCTATACTGTCTTTTAATTGATTTTTCTGGTGAGTTTGCTGAAATGGATAAGAAAAGTAAGACACCAAACAAAAACCAGTACATATGAATGTGGCAATAGAAGAAATCTGGAACATCCCAAGGCATAACCCACCATGAGATAACGCACTTCCTTCTCGTACAGTTCACTTAGCCTCTGGGTATTAAAGAACTGAAAGTCGTGCCTATGAATGGTAAGACATGTCAATACACAGAATTTTGGCAAAAGAAAGAGACCAACTTGCGAAAAGTTGAACTCAGAGAATTCAGTTTTGCTTATGGCACAACAAAGACTGGGAGGAGCAAAATTTAGAATGGTTTGCAATGCTGACTTACAGCTGAGGCATCCTAGGAATCCTAGGCTCTTTAGGTCTTGCAGGACCATTTTGTCGCAGGGTTTGCTTGAAATATTCAGACTCCGAATAACTGACACTAAGAAGAAGTCATATAATGATGGCAAATTTAAACTCTCAACACATTAAAGGTGAACTTAGCAACTTAAAAATCATACTTGCGCTTTCTCTCCCTTCTTGGAGGTTCTATCCAATTGTCACCGGCAATTTTCTTGAAATCTGCCTTCTTTTCATCCTTCATCAACAAAACATAAAGCATAAAAGGAAAATAAGCACACCAAAGAAGTTCCTGGAACAAAGAATTGTTAGATAACTAACAAAAATTTCACACTTACCTTGTCATCATCAAAGTCATACAAATCAGCAGCTGTAAAAAGTAGTCAATCTATAGTTAAAACCATATCTTTTTACAACAGCAAAAAAGCAACACAAAGTATATAGCCCCAAAAGATACAATCCAGAAGCCAAAAGGAAGAGGAGCAGAGTGCGTACTATCATCCATCTTAAACTTGATAGCATCTTCTGTAAACTTCTTCATCTTGGCATCAAGTTCCGCTGTTGCCTCTTCTCCTTTGGCAATGATTCTATCTATATCCTCATCTGTAATAGTACTATCTTTGGAACTGAAAACCATTTCAGCACCAAATCGCACCATCTGCAGCAGTTCATCCTTATTAACAGCTGCATGATCAACCAACCAATGACCACATTCAGTACACACTAATATCTAAAATACAATACAAAGAAATAAAACAAAAATGAGAACTCACTTTTTTGCTCAGCCAGCCGTCCCTGTTGGATAACCAATGCATCAAGTGCCAGCTTCTTATAAGCCCTTTCAATCACTTTCTCCTCAATTGTGTACTGTTGGAATTAATTGAAATCAGAAACTCTCAACAACAAAAAAAAGTTGAAACAAGAAACTCTCAACGAAAAAAATGAAATAAAGAATGTGTCAACTGCCAATACAAGAGACCAGAGTGGCATGTTTTCAGTACAGTAACACATCTAGAAAGAAAACAAACCTCAGTGCAGAAACGGAATACTTGGACTTCTTTCTTCTGTCCAATCCTATGGGCACGGTCCTGAGCCTGCAAGTCAACCTGTGGATTCCTGTAATATGATGACAGGAAACCCAAGAGACTCAGATATCATTTTATTCTCCAGATTCTGAAAACCAGACAAATTTTATTCTCCAGATTCTGAAAACCAGACAAGATCCTCACCAGTCACTGTCATAAAGAATTACAATATCTGCTGTAGCAAGATTGATACCAAGACCACCAGCTCTGGTTGACAATAAGAAGGCAAATTTTTCACTCTCTGGTCTGTTAAATGCTTCAATAGAAGCATCACGATCTTCTCCACCAGTGTTTCCATCAATCCGACAATACTGGTGACCTCGGTACAACAGGTAGTCTTCAAGGATGTCCAGTAGTCGTGTCATCTAAATAACAATATTGCAATAACGTGGTCAGCCCAAAAAGCTGTACATTAGCTAATTAGAAAAGGGATAATAGGCCATAAGGTCTAAAACAAAAAGAGGGAAAAACCTGTGAAAATATTAAAACCCTCGAGCCACGTTCCTTCAGCTTAGGAAGCAATTTATCTAGAAGAACCATTTTTCCTGCATTGAGAACAAGCATTATAAGAAAAAACTTACTACAATTGATTAGAAATTCCTATTCATTCATAGAAATCAAAACATTACCAGCATTTTCAATGAGATGCTCTCCAGTTGTATATGGAGGTCCCGGCTCAGCTCCTTGGAAAAGATATGGATGATTACAACATTTTCGGAGCTGCATTGCTATATTAAGAAGACGCTTGCGCTCTCCTCCAGAATTAACAACATCAAAATCTTTCTGCAATAGAGCCCTATAGTAGTGTTTCTGCATCTGGGACATACCAACCTTCAGAATTGTTTCTTTCTTTGGAGGCAGACCCTTCTCAACATCAGACTTCAGTCTCCTAAGAAGGAATGGACGAAGGACCTGATTAAGCAGCAAAACCAGAAAGTAAGTGAATATTTTTTCTCAGTGGGATGCCAACAAATATGGGAATCATGTCTGCTGCAAGCTCTCGCACACGTAGTTGGTCTTATCTTTGTCCCTTCATCCTGAAGGCTATATCTTATGACATAGCCAAACTGCTAGTATTAGTTATACAAACTACTACTGACAATTTTACCTTATGAAGCTGCTGAACCACCTCCTGCTGGTCATTCTCACCAGATATTTGAAACCACTCATCAAAAGTCTCAGCCGAGCTAAAGATCTCTGGCAGCAAAAAGTTCAGAAGCGCCCAGAGTTCATGAAGATTATTCTGTGCAATTTGCATAAAACCCAGCACATCAATTGACAGCAGTCACGAGCCTAGAGAGATCCATAACCAGAGAATAGTACAAGATGCCAAAACATAACAAAGGTAAGACATAAAAAAAAGCATTTCCTGTTACAAAATAGAAGAAAAGGTTTAACTGTTAAAGAAATTAACAGAAAACGTTCAAGAAGCCGTGATATGGGAGAGTTTAACAGAATAAAGCATCTGAAATGTTCAAAGGAAAAAAAATTAATTTGCTAAAGAGATGCCCCACACAAATTATTAGAAGGCAACATCATTCGATATCAATTATAGAATTTTGGGATAGGTAAATATGCATTTCAGGAAAGGGTCGGGTAAATTGGGATGTAAGTTATAAGAGAAGGTCAAGTATACTTTCAGATAAAAGTACTTGCTAAACAAGGAAATTGTAGAAGACAAATGTTCACCTGAAGTGGCGTCCCTGTGATTAACAGCCTGTAATTAGTGTTGTAGAGCCTCATGGTTTTGGAAAGAAGAGAGTTTTCATTCTTGATTCTATGAGCCTCGTCAATGATGATGTAACGCCAACTAAAGCGTCGTAGAGCAGACTTCTCTTTGATAGCCATCTCAAAACTTGTGACACACACATCGAACTTCCCAGCAACTAGTAAATTTTCCCGAATGTGCGTCTATAAAAGGAAAATGCCAACATAGTCAGGAGAAGCAATGAGATATATACATAAGGGAAAGAAAGAGAATCCCTTATCAGCTTACCCTTTCTTCAGGGTTCCCAAGGAACTTTACAGCGCGTATAATAGGACAAAAACGTTTGATTTCATTCATCCAATTGCCAAGTGTGGATTTCGGAGCAACAACCATGTGAGGACCTGTAATCCCTCTAAATTCATGCAGGTACCCCAGCAAAGAAATGGTTTGCAAAGTCTTACCAAGACCCTGTGCAAATACATGAATATTTAAATAAACATGCTTCTCTCAAAAACCCAACGCACAGAATAAAAAGGAATATCTAAAAAATCAAGTAATAACACGGACCATTTCATCAGCAAGTATCCCATTTATGCCATTTTCATATAGCCGTATCATCCAGTTCAAACCGGCAAGTTGATAATCCCTCATCTTTCCCTGAATACCTGACAAACACGCACGTGTAACTGTTACATCCTTGAAGAGACAAGGAAATGAGAGCATTGATAGAGACATTTTGTCTAACATAGAAGTATTATTAATCACAATAGAATTCAAACTTCCACTACCCAATTTGATTATTCCTCCAGAATGCCTACCCCAAGGTCAAGGCTATCAGTTTTTAGCACTTTTATGTAAAATGTTGGTAGTGGAAGACTTCAGTAAGGAATATACTGTATTTTGTGAACCACATTATCTAAAAGTTCAAAAGATCGCAGAGCGGACACATTTATTTAATTGTTTTAGATCTACTACACACCCTTCCTCCGCAGGCCCAATTCTTTTTTCTAGGCTAAGAACACGGATTTTTTTTTATAGATAGCAGCAGACTCAAATTCAGGATGAACCCCTGCATGCTCCAATACTATATTGAGTTGTGTGAACCACCTCAGTTAAAAGCTTGAGCTATTCAAGAGGGGACAACCTTATTTATTTATGTAAGGTTTTCTGTAATATGCCTTTACATTTTTTTTCTAATACTTAATGTTCCTAAGAAGACTCGCTGTCCCTAAGCTTCATCTATTTCAGAAACGACTACATAAAAAGTGAAGACTCCACAGTTTAAAAAGTATTTCTGTGACACAACTATAGAGAAGGGACTTAAGTTCTTTGCAACTATGCACACATATCGTATAACCTAACAGTATCACCTTCAAACAAATATAGTGCCTTCAATGGGCAAACTAAACTATGGATACACCTGTAGGACCTTAAACAAGCACATTTCATATGATATAGTAGGATCGTGCAAAGTTCCAACTCAATGTTATCTAATATCTAGGTTGTTTTAGTTGGTTGTATAGGAATGGCCTTGCAACTTTGTTAACTAACCTATAACAAGATTTGCAGGAGCAAGGCTTATTAAAAAAAACCGGTAAGACGTAATTATTTCTCAACTAGTAGAGAATTCAAAAAGACTTGAAAATTTACCTCAAAAAGGTTAGTAAATTTGAAGACAATATATTACCTTATAAAAAAATTGCTCAAAAGATTACTGAAATCACTTTTCTTATAAGCATTTATTATTTATAAGCACTGTTGAAATAGCATTTCAAGTAGAGTTGCATTTAGATATATGAATAGTTGAACTGTAAAAGAGAAGGATGCCAAAGGGGATCACTAAACAAAGCATTTTAAATATCTAGAAATGAGGGTCATATTTGATCACCTAGGAGACAAACAACTCAGGGTAAGTCTGATCTTAAAGCCTTTCTGAGACAGTTCCCACAGTTGGTAGCGGCTTCATACAACAAATATACTTGCACTAAGATGTGCAGTGTAAAGCAAGAAGCTATGATACATAGGGATATATGATATTTACATTAAACAAATGAATGTAGAATCACATAAATTTGTATATGAACTTTTATTACTTGTCTATACCTAAGCAATTAAGTAACTTCACTTTAATTTGTAAAATTTTAAGGTCAAATACTTATTTGCTTTCATATAAATATTGAATCCCCTGCGGATGAAGAGTGAAGACACTTGTTGCCAGCGTTTAACATTCAACTTGTTTGTGACGAGATTGTTTTCAAGATAGTTCTTATTGGCAATAGGAAACATTCAACTTGTTTGTGTTGAGATTGTTTTCGAGATAGTTCTTATTGGCAATAGGATCCATACAGGTCCCGAACAATAATAGAATCTTACAAGAGGGTTGTGCCAGTAGTCGTGTACTCCCAGATAGCCCACCCTCTTCTTCTTTGAGATACTCTTCATCTTCTTCCTCTTCAGTTATCTTTGACGCATGACGCCCCCTGGAAAAAAAGTTTAATCAGTTGGCTCATACAGAAAACAATCATACATATATACAGTAATGTAGTGAATCACATTAATGAAGCAAGCTACTCCATATAACATAGTAATGTCAACGGGAAGGGATTAAATTCAATCACGTTCATCTGAAACAGCACATAGCACTCAATTCTAGTATAAGCAATATACAACTATAATTTTTGGGAAGTAAGCCTGCCCTGACTGCGTTCAGAAGATGAAAGTAGCGGAGACAAGGATGCTTAGATGGATATGTGTTCATACTAGGAGAGATATGATTAAAAATGAAGTTATACGGGATAAGGGTGGAGTGACTCCGTAGCGGACAAGATGAGAAAAGCGCAATTGAGATAGTTCAAGTATGTGAAGAGGAGGTGTGCGGATGCGCAGTTAGTTAGGAGGTGTGAGAGATTGGTGGTCACATGGGCTAGGAGAGGGAGAGGTAGGCCGAAGAAAAACTAGGAGAGGTGATTAGACAGGACATGGCATAACTTCAACGGACTGAAGACATGACCGTAGGTAGTCGAAGATTAGGATAGAAGGTTAGTAGGTAGTTGAGTTTTGTCACGATGTGTGAGAGGGAAGCCTTTCCATCTCCTCATTTTCTTAGTAGTAGTATTTAAGTATCACGTAGGTCATTATTTCTATGCGGGTATTACTTCATTTGTTCTATTTCTTGATATTTTATGTTGTCTTATTTTCTTGATCTTGCATGGACTACATTTTTTTAGCCGAGGGTATATCGGAAACAGCCTCTCCGCCCCACAAAGGTAAAGGTAAGGTATGCGTACATCCTACCCTCCTCAGACCCCACTTCATAGGATTACACTGGTATGTTGTTGTTGTTGTAAGCCTACCTTGCCGAGACAACAATCCCTTGTCACCATTTCAAGAAGAAGATAGTATTTGAAAACCAACCAAACAAAGTGAATAGTCCCTATCAAGCCACCCAAATAACAATACTAGTATCTAGGATGTGTTGATTTCAATTTGCCAACTACACCTACCAAACAAGAATGGATGCCTACACATAGTTGCCCCCAAAAAAGGTTGAGAAAATTACCCTTTATATTGAAGGAGGAATATAAACATAAACCTCAAAGAGGTTAATGTTTTCATTTTTCCTTTTCGCCCATTCTATTTCCTCACCACTAAAACCCAAAAAGTGCATGGTTCAAAATTAACAAGAAAGCTTTCAAACAAAAGGCCCTGCATATTATGGGAAAGCATCAAAGAAAACATTACACTACCTTCCTTTTGTCTTCTTTTCAGAAATAGACTGACCACCTTTTGCAAAATGTGCAAACAACTCTGTCTGCTCCAAAAGATACTTCAGACGCCCCTTTCCCTTGTTATTCTGTCAAAAATAAAATTACCATAAGGCACACCTTCACAAGGAACTAACTGAAAAGAGGAGAACCCAAAATCTCTAAGCAATTAGTCTTAAATAAGATACCATGTCAGCTTGTATGGCAGCATTCTGTGCATCCAACATTTCCTGTATCTTTTGCTTCTTACGCCTCTGCATATCTTTTAACCGCGCCTTTTCACGCTTGGAGATCTCATTAGCTGTAGCATCTTCCTACAGGTAGGATAGTAAAACAAACTTAAAACAACTGCAGTAAAACTCATTATTACATTGAATCAGCCAAGTCGTCATCATTTTGGCTTCAAAAATACTACACATTGAATAATACACACTAATGGGCTATCAAAAATATGTGCTTTATCAGCGACGTGAACTTCTATTTCAGTGGCAAAATAATCTTTCCTTTTCCTTTATGCCATCAGCTGAAATACTAGCTCTAAGCTAAGAACAGTACTGTGCCAACTAATTAGGTCAAATGCTGGGCTTCAATTCGTACTAATGAACCACAAAGATATAGTTTTCACCGGGAACGTGAGCTTCTATTTCAACAGAGAATTCATATTCACATTCCTTTCTGTCATTTCAAAAACTCATGGAACTTAGCGTATCCACTCATTAGCACATTGTTACTGGGAACTAACTCGTAATAATGAGCTAGAAAAATGGTCTGAACAGTAACAACAGCTCAATTATTCACATTCATTTCTCCCATTTTGAAACTTCACGTAAAACACCACTCTAACCTAAATCACTAGGATATCCATTCATTAACACATCATTATTCCACATTTATGAGGCAAAATCACCAAACAAAAAAGAAGGCATAATACCTAGATAGACACTTAAAGTTGGACTCTACCGGCAACTAAACACTCCAATTTTGAGAATGCACATCTAGACACCTCAACTCATTCTCATTGTCTCAGTTGAACACTACAACTTACAAAATGATAGTCTAGCCTCCAAAGTTATGTGCCACGTCAGCATCCATTGTCCACTAGACACAGTGAGGACGTGTCTAGATATGCTTTCTCAAAGTTGGAGTGTTTAGTTGCCATTTACCAAAAATGATTCCTATATAAACTCATATCTACCAATAGCAGTTAAAAAACAAACAAAATCACAAGAACTAAATAAACAATACCTCATTATCGTCGTCTTCACCGTCCACTCTGTCAACAACAACGTCGTCGTCGTCTTCCGAGTCATCGGCGGACCTAGCGACGGCTTCAAGCTCCTCCTCGTCTTCCTCATCGTTGACTTGATTGTTGACTTGCTCCTCTTCGGAACCGTCCGATAATGGCTCCGATGACGACGATTTCGCTCTCGAATTTCTCGCCATCGCTTTAATTCAAAATCGCAAAGTTTGAGGGTTTCTATGTGAAGAGGAAAGGAATATAGGGACCGACTCGGAAACGGTTTAGAACGTTTTAGGTATTTATAGCAAACCCGTTTAGACCAACAAAATGAGAACTTTTTACTGATTTATTGATTTTTTTTTTGGCTGAAGTGTCCTTCCCGCCACTTATTGGTGAAATATAATTTCCCGCCTTTGGACTGGGGTTCGGTATTTGTTTGGGCCGAACCTCCTGATTTGGGCCTATGTTGTGCTCAAACCCCGGTTGGTATTTACCCTTTACTTTTGCAATCATTAAGGAATTTTACCAAAATTATAAAGGGCAAGTAACCGGTCGTTCATAAAATAATTCAATTTATTAGTTAAATATATAAAATAGATATATTATTTTTTATAATATAATATATATATATATATATTACATTAATATTCAAACAATATACGTATCTACTATTATTTTGGTGGGCAAATATACAGTATAAAATACTAATTACCACTATTAGGGAGGTCCCATTTAATTACCTAACATGGTTGTATTGGTAAAATTTGGTAAAAGGAGTTTTTGCCTTGAATTTACCACCTGCTTACTCTACCTGTCTAAATGTCACCATACTTAGCACATAGCACATAGCATGAGCAAGACCTTGTGAGTCTAGCCTAGCTTGAATGATTTTGTATCTTTGAGATGTTGTCCTCAAATGACTACTTGTTCATCTCCATGTCTTATAAATTGATCATTTACTTGCATTCCCTGCCTAAGTGTTAAGTTATATCCATGCCCTGCCTGCTAAAGCTACGGAATAGTTGTCTGCATATGGTATTTTGCATTTGGCTGAGTTCAGTTTGAATATGTTAACCATAAGTCCTTGTTTGCCTGCATTGTGGTCTCTAAGTTTGTTTACAAGCATATATAGGTATGGTTGAGATAATTGAAATTGCTCAAGGATTTTGAATATGATGTAGCTGACTAGGTACTTGCTTGGTAAAATGTCAATGTTTCTCTGGTAACACTTATCATGTCTAACCTGCTTACTTAAATTGTATGTACTTGTATTTGTCCATGAATCAGTTTATATTCAGCATGTTGGTTTCTCATTAGTTTGATTCAGCATGTATAGGTTACTTGCTCATGAGTATACTGTCTAATCTTCCTCATCTAGGCTTAAGTTCATAGTATTTAATCTGCTTAACCATGTTCTCCTTAGCTTCCTGTTGTTTGAATTATGACATTTATGGTTTTATTCCTCCTATAACACCTGCTCTTATTTTGTCTAAGTGTAAAAAGGATCCCTGACAGTATGTGATGATCTCTCTCATTTTCCTCTTGTAACACATTATGTCTAGGGTTCATTAAATGACTTATATGCTAGCCTTTTTATTTTGATGGAGCCAAGCTATGCTATGCTAATTTTAAAGTCCTTGTACTGCATGTATTTGGTATGCAACCATGATCAGGTAGGTAAATATATATAGAGCACACTTTGATAAATGGTTTTGGAGCATGGCATAGGGAAATACCTTCTAGAAATCAAAAGGTCTTAGCCTTTTATTTGAAATGATGCATATAGGTCGCCCATTAGGATACATGTTGTGCTTGCTTCCAGTTTTGAGTTATTCATGTCAACTTGTTCTGTCCTGCCGATTCAATTGAGCCATTGGGCCTACGAGTCCAACATCACATTCTTCATCGACTGCAATACTTTAAAGGCCCAATCATGGATAAAAATGATTTAGATAATAGAAATTCCTTTCTTGTATTTTTAAACGGTGTTTGGTGGGCCGATATACCCGCCAACTCGTTCGCTTTGTATTTATATTTATTATTTGCTAATTGTAAAACCCTTAATTATTATAGGAATCTAAATGATTAGAACTTAATTAGAGTTACCATGATCCGCCTTTTTAATAAAAGATCATTTTTGGATAATTAACTAAAGTCGTTTAATGTTTCATTATATGTCTTTAAATCAAACCAAGTTTGAAAAATGCTTTGAAAAAATACGAAATTGGTCATGTCTTGAATAAATGCATTTTACTAGTCTGTAATTGTCTTTAAATAAAAAATGTGAATTTTCCTTTATTAATTAAAGTTCAGGTAGGGAAACAAACTCCCTTAATGGTTGACCTCTTAGTAAAATTATTTTTATTAAGGTTGTTCCGTATTTTACCTAAGAAATAACAAGTGTTGTATTTTCTAAAAAAGGCAAAGGAAGTATTTTTGCTAAAAGGAGGATTTTTTTGCGAAAAATGGATCTTTGTGCATCAATCTTTAAAAGTGTGTGTATAAATTTTGGCAGAAAATGATTTGAATGACTATCAGTTTGCAATATTTTAAACACATAAACAGTTTTAAAGTAATATTATATTATATAAGACCCGAGGTCAACCGTATTTTACGGATCCTTAATACTGGGGTATCTAATACCTTCCCCGGGGATCATTTGAACCTTTACCCGAACTTTGGTTGTTACTGAATTTTTCTCTTGTTTTGAAAAACCCTTTTAAAATATGATTTTCCTGTTTTTCCTTATAAAATAGGTTGCGACTCTAAAAATAAATATAATCTCAAGAGTCCATAAGTTATTCAGTAGCTTTTATGTCATGCGTAAAAGTGAACCGTAACACTCATGAGTGAGTTCAACATCAAATATGTGGTCCAGAAAGCTATCAAGGGACAAACATTGGCTGATTTGCTAGCAGAAATTCCGGTCGACGAAGAGTTCGCACTATTAAGGACATATTTTCCAGACGAGTAAGTAATGGCAATCGAAGAATAAACAGTCGAAGCATACTCAGGATGGTAAATATTCTTCGACGGTGCATTCAACTACAAAGGTTGAGGAATCAGAGCAGTTTGTATTTCAGAAACGTGTCAACATTATCCGATGGCAGCCAAACTCAATTTTCAATTCACAAACAATATGGCAGAGTACGAAGCCTGCATTCTAGGTCTTCGTATGGCCATCGACATGGATATCCAAGAATTATTGGTAATAGAAGACTCAAATCTACTGATTCACCAGGACCGGGGATAATGGGCCACCAAGAATGAAAAGATCTTATCATATGTCAACCTCGCACAAAAATTGTGCAACAGATTCAACAAGATCGAACTCCGGCACACGCCGAGAGACCAAAATGAATTCTCCGGTACTCTTACAACTATAGCATCTATGATACAACACCCTAAAAGCAGTCATATTGACCCACTAGATATCAGCATCAGGAAGAGCATGCCCATTATTCCCATGTGGAAGCAGAACCCGACGTCAAACCATGGTATGTCGACTTAAGCACATATCTGGAAAAAAAAAGTATCCCGAGCATACTACAACCAATTAAAATAAAACCATCAAAAGAATGTCAATTGGTTTCTTCCTAAACAAGGGAGTACTCTACATAAGGATGCCAGATCAAGGGCTACTCAGATGTGTCGATGCCGCAGAGGCCACAAAGCTGTTAGAAGAAGTAAACGCCAAAACTTTTAGACCTCACATGAATGGGTTTGTCTTTGGGAAAAAAGATTTTAAGAGCAAGTTACTATTGGATGACAATGGAAACTGATTGTAGCCGATTTGTGCAATGATGCCACCAATGCCAAATTCACGGAGATCTGATCAAGGTCCCTCCAAATGAGCTTAATGTCATGAGTTCACCCTGGCCATTTGTGGCTAATGCATATATTTTATTAGGCCCATAGAGCCATCAACATCCAACCGACACTGCTTTATCCTAGTCGCCATAGACTACTTCACAAAGTGAGTTGAAGTTATTACGCATAAGTCGGTGACAAAGAAAGTGGTAGCCGACTTCGTGCTCAACAACATCATATGCCGATTCGGCATTCCAGAGTCAATAATAACAGACAATAGAGCGAACTTGAACAACCATCTGATGAAAGATATCTGTGAACAATTTCGTATCACTCATCGAAATACAACCGCATATAGGCCACAGATGAACGGAGCCGTAGAGGCAGCAAACAAAAACATCAAAAGAATCTTAAGAAATATGACTGACAATTATAAGTGTTGGCATGAACAGTTGCCCTACACGTTGCTAGGATACCAAACAGCCAATCGGACCTCAACCGGAGAAACTCCATACTTGCTTGTCTACAGCACTGAAGCAATAATACCATCTGAGGTAGAGATAGCCTCGCTCATAATTATACAAGAAGCAGAACTGGACAACGCAGAGTGGGTCTGGAAAAGATATGAGCAACTGGCTCTGATCGATGAGAAAATGATGGTTGTCGTATGTCACGGTCAACTCTATCAATAGAGAATGGCACGTGTCTTTAACAAATGGGTAAGAGCCCAGATCTTTGAAGTAGGACAACTGGTACTAAAGTGTGTATTTCCATACCAAGATGAGTACAAATGAAAGATCACATCCAATTGGAAAGGGTCGTACATGGTGCGCAAGGTACTATAGGGAAGAACTATCATCCTCACAGAAATGGATGGCCAAGAGTGGCCCAAGAAATTAACTCAAACGCAATCAAGCGGTACTATGCGTGAAGACACACCTCTCAATTGTAATCCCTCTTACTTGTAATCACATTTCCTTTACTTATAATTGCATTTTTCTTTTGCTTGTAATCGCATTTTGCTTGTAATTGCATTAGAAAACCAAATCATTCCTTGTAATGAACTACGTGAGGACTTGATTCCCAAAAGAGGATATGTAGATGTCCATTACGGACTCGGTCACATTATTATTAAAATCCACATTCCTTGTAACGGATTACGTAAGTACCTAATTCCCCAAAAAGGGATATGTAGGCATCCATTACGGGCTCAATCGCAATATTACCCAAAACCCATATTGCTTTGTAATATAAACTATGCAATGACCCGATTCCCAAAGAGGGATACGTAGGCATTTTTCGAGCTCGGTCTCATTATTATAAAAATTCAACCATATATATTCTGAACTACATTTCGACCTGATTCCCAGGATGGGATATGTAGGTGCACTTCTAGCTCAGTCATACCAAACAAAACACCAAAGAAACCCCTAGGAAGCCTCAACGACATCAAGAATATGAAGAATTGCCTCACACATTGTAAACTGGGGTAGAATTTTTTAGAAAATCTAAAAAAATTCATCAACCACCCGGCTCAAAGGATCAGCCGATCCAAGCCCATAAACTATGAAAGAATTTTTGATAGGGACTCTAAAATTCCTTCAAACACAAATCGGCGCAAGAGTCAGCCGATGCAAATCTACAACTTGGGATAATTTTTGAGGAGATTGAAGAACCTCGCTCAAGCGAATATGTTATGACATGAGTTCACAATATTTTAAATATAGAAAATGTCTTGGTCAAAGATTCCGCTTTCCAAAATATTTTCAAACATTTTTATTCAAAACATTTTCTCTCATTACACCAGAACCGAAAGAGGGATCGAAACTGGAAAAATAAGAAATAACACAACGGGAGTCAGCGATACGAATCGATCGCATAGGAAACTAATAATTCTTTTTGTGATTGCAGAGAACGTCGATGAGAGGACAACGAGTTTTTCTACTAACCTATTTATTTATAAATGAAACAAGTACAACAAAAGTCATTACGGCACCGGAAAATGACTGCCAATCCCCAAGAGCCACCAACAAAGCAAAGACACAACGCCAGACCTGAGAGCCGCATCTAGAGAAAAATGCCTCAAAAGGACATAAGGTAAAGATGTACAACATGACACTAAGAGTCCAAAGTTTGAATGATGTAATTTCGGTGAAAGGTTGCAGTATTTATTCAAGAGTCAGAGTGATGTAATTCGAGCCAAAAAGTTGCAGTCTTCACTCCAAACATCATAATGATGTAATTCCGACCGAAAGGTTGCAGTCTTCATTCAAGAGCCGGAGTGATGTAATTTTGGCTGAAATGTTGCAGTCTTCACTGTAAGTGTCTGAATGATGTAATTTTGGCCAAAAGGTTGCAGTCTTCATTTGATAGTCCGAATGATGTAATTCCGGCTGAAAGATTACAATTTTCATTCAAAAGACTGAGTGATATAATTATGGCAGAAAGGTTGCAGTCGTCACTCCAAGTGTCAGAATAACGTAACTCCGACTGAAAGGTTGCAGTCGTCATTCAAATTTCCAAGTGATGTAATTCCGACTGAAAGGTTGCAATCACCACTCAAAGTGTCAGAATGATGTAATTTTGGCTGAAAGATTGCAGTCGACATTCAAAAGTCCGAGTGATGTAATTTCAACTGAAAGGTTGCAGTCGTCACTCCAAGTGTCAGAATGATGTAATTCCTTCAAAAAGGTTGTAGTCGTCATTCAAAAGTCTAAATGACGTAATTCTGGCCGAAAGGTTGCAGTTGCCACTCCAAGTGTCAAAATGATGTAATTCCAACTGAAAGATTGCAGTCGTCATTCAAAAGTCTGAGTAATAATTTTGGCCGAAAGGTTCCAATCGCCACTCCAAGTGTCAGAATGATGTAATTCTGACCGAAAGGTTCAGTCGTCATTTACAAGTTCGAGTGACGTAATTCTAACCGAAAGGTTGCAATCGCCATTCCAAGTATTAGAATGACATAATTTCGGCCAAAACGTTGCAGTCATCATTCAAAAGTCCGAGTGATATAATTCCGGCCGAAAGGTTATAATCGCCACTCCAAGTGTGAGAATGATGTAATTTCGGCTGAAAGGTTCTAGTCATCATTCAAAAGTCTGAGTGACATAATTTCGGCTGAAAAGTTACAGTCGCCACTTCAAGTGTCGGAATGATGTAATTTCATCCGAAAGGTTACAATTGTCATTCAAAAATATGAGTGACGTAATTCCAGCCGAAAGGTTGCAGTCGCCACTCTAAGTGTCAGAATGACATAATTTTAGCTTAAATGTTGCAGTCGTCATTCAAAAGTCCAAGTGACATAATTCTGGCCGAAAGGTTATAATCGCCACTCCAAGTGTGAGAATGATGTAATTCCGGCTGAAAGGTTCTAGTCGTCATTCAAAAGTCTGAGTGACATAATTCCGGCTGAAAATTTATAGTCGCTACTCCAAGTGTCACAATGATGTAATTCCATCCGAAAGGTTACAATTGTCATTCAAAAGTCTGAGTGACGTAATTCCAGCTGAAAGGTTGCAGTCGCCACTCTAAGTGTCAGAATGACGCAATTTTAGCCGAAATGTTGCAGTCGTCATTCAAAAGTCTGAGTGATGTAATTCCGACTGAAATGTTGCAGTCGCCGCTCCAAGCGTTAGAATGATATAATTTAGGTCGAAAGGATGCAATCTTCATTCAAAAGTGTTATGTGATGCAATTCCGACCGAAAGGCTGCAGTCTTCACCCAAAGCCGAATGATGTAATTCCGATCAAAAGCCATAATCTTTATTCCAAAAGAATAAAACTATATCACATGATCAACAATATTACACTAGCGAGTCCATGAAGTCAACAAAGCTAGACGGTATCACATGTGGCATCCGCTCGAGACAAACAACTCGATAGAGCTTCGATCAAAAGAAATCACCCAGGAGGGGACAACAAACAAAGTCATGCATGTATGAAAACAGAAAGACCAGATCCAGATACATGCAGAGCAAATGTGGAACTTGTTCTTGGGTTGTCGATCAAAAATATGTGTCAACGAGAGACAATCTCTCTACACATGAGCTTGAACATCACTCCATGCTGACCTCACTCACAAACTATGAAGTTTTTATTTTTAAAACCCATAACCGATCGGGCATATACTAGAAAGGTCAAAGGGATTCCCACATAAGGGATACCCTTTTCGGGCCATCAAATCAAACTACAAGTGACATGATTCCCAAAAACCGGAGATATGTAGGACACTCAATCTCGGAGTATCGGTCACATTCTAACAAAATCACTCCAAAACTTCCCGGTCTGATGTTTTTGTTTTATAGGCTTTTTAGTAGTTTAATTGAGTCAAACTACAAGTGGCCTGAATTCTCATTCAACTTGAGATATGTAGGAAACCCAGAAACCAGGGTCCGGCCACATTTTCCAAAAAATTGCATAAAAACGAGAAGTAACTTCCTATTGGTCGGCTAAAAATTAGATCACTCAAATTTCGCTGCTCAGGGATGGTCTAGCCATCCCCAAATAATGAAGAGGCAGTTGTTGACACCTAATTTTTACCCTCCAATAATCTTATTTAATTATTCAGAGTTTTCGAGTCACAGATGCAATGAAATATACTTTTTACAAAGCGAATATGATTTTAGAAAATTATTCCGAGAGTATTTTGTCATTTCATTTGACAAAATATCACTTGGTATATATATTGTATATCATATACTAATTTTATATAATTTGATCATTAATTATGATTTTGGATTTTAACCGACAGTTATAAATGTAATTATCTTAAAAGAATCTTCAAAATTAAAGGATTAATGTTCCGCTCCGTCAAATTCAAGAAATTAATAATTAAATAAGATAATGAAATTACATCTCAAATTTAAGTCATGTTTTTAATTTAAAAGATATTTGCATGATTTTAATTTCCTTAATCTTAATTAGTATCAAATTTGGACTCAAAATGAAGCTTTAAATTTAAATTGGCTATTCACAGTTTTATTCAGTCGTTTCTTAATTTAAATTATGACCACATTTGCAAAATGTGAGCGCCTTTGATTAAGGCCACTTTAAAAACTTTGGGCCAACCCCCTCCCCATTTAATTTGACGGCCAGGCCCAAGCCAAAAGGCTTAGGCCCAGCCCACAACGGCATAAGTAATGGCAAAGTCCCTCTTTCTGTTTTCTTTTACGCTTAAGGGATAAGGATAAACCCTAGTTGTTTACCTCTCTTTGTCCTCATTGCCTTTAATGGCAAAAACACGGTGTACTGGTGCTTCTGTTGTGGTCGTTGCCTTGGCGAGAGAGGAAAGAGTATTAAATGCTCTACTCTCACGCATTGATACCATCGTACCACCCCCAACCCCCAAGGTGAGGTTACCCTTCTTTTTTGCTTTTTCTGCTAGCATTAATTGCTCCATATCCGATTTGCATTTTGAATTGAACATTCTCGTTGGTTGAGAACGATTTGGAGGGATATTCCCCCCCCCCCCCCCCATTTTGGTTCTCCCACATCGGTTGAGGGTCTTTACTAGGGTTTAAGATTTCCCCTATAAATACAGACCATATTCCTACGTTTCAAGGGTTGGTAAAAAAAAAAAAAAAAAGAAACTTGACAGCTGGCATTCACGTTGATTGAAAGCCATTTTTGAGTTTAAATTGGTTAAATTAACTTAAATTGGGATCCAAACCATTTACGGGGAACCAGAATTAGTTGATTTGGCCTTCACAAACTAAAATTGTTTCTTTTTTCATCTATTTGCGAGTCTTTGGGGTTGTTGGAGTGAAGTCAAGTCCACTTTTGATCTTTAGGCTGCCTCCACACAAGGTAACCCCTTTTCCTTTTTAATGTTCTGTTTAAATTCAAGTATGATCTGTATCATGTATTTTCTGTATCATGTATTTTGTGTGCTAGTTAAGCATGATTAGAGGTTGTTTAGTTTCATTTTTTAGTTATTAAACATATCTTAGTTGTTGTTTGAGTCTGTTAGGTTAACTATCAAGTATGGTTAAAATTATGATTGTTTAGGCTCATTAGTTTAACGGTTAAGCCTATCTAACTGAGACTTGTTGGTTGTTTATGATTATTAAGTCAATATTAAACATGTTTAGTTAGATTATATACTGTTAGTGTTTATTATTATGGTAGTTTGTGCTCCTTAAGTTGATATTCAGCATGTTTGGTTAGTATTAGACACTGTTAGAGTTCATAGCAATGGTTAGTGGTGTGTTAATTATTTACCATGTTAGTTTAAGGTTGTATTAGTCATGTATGCATACTTAAAGTGTCAGAACTTGTAACCAGGCTGCTCATGTGTTTAGTTTAGCATTTTAGGTGATTTTATTCACCATTCATTGATTACTTGTGTATGATTATGCATATATCTACCTAATACGTTAGTTAAGGTTTATTATATCCTATGTGACATGTTTAAATAACCTTAAAGTGATTAGCATGATTATTATAGTCTATCTTAACCATTTTTAGCTATAATGTGATGTTGGTTTGGAACTTGCTAATTGAATAAACTGATTTAAGAAGCTACTATAGTGGTCTAAGAAGTATGTTTAGCCTCTTAGGGACTGTGTTTAGCTGATCCATGTCCCTGCCACACTTGTTTTGTCATTAAACACTAGTATTAAGATGAAAGGGGTTGTTAAGGTCAATCAAGGCTTGTATAATGTGTATGTTGGCCTGTAAGGTCCATCTTTGTTTTGAATGTGTTACAAATGACTTATAACTAGGGGTGAGCACGGCTACAGGGTACCCAGATACCCGACCGGAGCCGATACTATCGGGTAGGTTTCGGGTATTAAAATTAGGAACCGATCAATATCGGGTCCGGTTCCGGTTCCGGTAAATATAAATCGGGTACCCGGACCCGAAACCGATACCCGGACCCTATGAACCTACCCCCATTTAAATTATTTAGTTTTGGGCTTTGGGGCGTTTAAATTTTTGGCCCAGTCCGATTATTTGGCCCAGTCCGGTTAAAAGAAATTCGCATTTCACTACTTCACTTCGCCCAAATTTCCAAAATCTTCACTTCGCCCTAATTTCCAAAATCTTCTTCACTTCGCAGCTCACACTCACCAGAAGCTCACACTCACCAGAATTTCCAAAATCTTCTTCACTTCGCAGCTCACATTAACCAAAATCTTCTTCACTTCGCAGCTCACAACTTCGCAGCTCACACCCACCAAAATCTTCTTCACTTCGCCAGAAGCTTGACAAAGGTTGTTGTATTGTGCTCGAACTCCTCTCGGTTTTGTTACTCACAACTTCGCAGCTCACACCCACCAAAATCTTCTTCACTTCGCCATAAGCTTGACAAAGGTTGTTGTATTGTGCTCGAACTCCTCTCGGTTTTGTTAAAGGTAATGAATAACCCTTAAAGTTGTTGCATAGTGAAGAACATTAGATTTTTGCATTTCTTGGGTTGATTTCTGTATTATAATGTTACTGTTTTTTATTTCTCGTATTATGATGTTACTTGTTTTTTTTATTTTTTATTGTTTGTTGTTAGTATTTGGGTTGATTTCTGTTATAAAAGCTAGTATTTGGGTTGATATTTCCCTTTTATTGTTTGTTGTTAACTTGTTTGCAGTTCACAGTCGCACTACTACGCAGCTCGCCATCGCCGTCGCCAGTCGCCATTACGTAGCTCGCGCCTCGGCATCGCCATCAGCCCATCGCCATCGCCGCCCTCTTCTCTCACTCCGTGCTTGACAAAGGTTGTTGTATTGTGCTCGAATTCCTCTCGGTTTTGTTAAAGGTAATGAATAACCCTTAAAGTTGTTGCATAGTGAAGAACATTAGATTGTTGTATTGTGCTCGAATTCCTTTTATTGTTTGTTGTTAACTTGTTATGCTCAATTTATTGGAGTTGTTTTTTGTTTTGTTTTATTTTGATACTTTTTTTTGGTAGATGGTGAGGCTAGCACGCATCCACAACTCGTGCACCATCGAAAAAGAAGGCAACAAAATCTGAGGTTTGGGAGCATTTTGGTAAAGCAATAGATGAGAAAACTGGTAATGTTGTTTCTATTTGTAACTATTGCAATGAAGGCTTAGCTTATAGTGTTAGCAATGGTACCTCATCCATGTGGAAACATTTGAGAAGTTGCAAAAAGTATCCTCACAATATTGACAAGAAGCAAAAATTGCTTGGTGGTCATTTTAAAGGTAGTATAAATGGGGATAATGAGCATATGCTTAGCACTTGGAAATATGATAAAGAGTTTTGTAGGCACATGTTGGCTAGGATGATTATTATTGATGAGCAACCATTTAGAACGGTTGAATGTGAAGGTTTTAGGGGTTTTGTGTTGGCATTACAACCTTTATTTAAGCATATTTCAAGATTCACAATTGCTAGGGATTGCATGAAACTTTATGTTTGTGAAAACTCATGCTTAAAAGATAAGTTGTCATCTCTTAAATCTAGGATTGCTCTCACCACTGACATTTGGACTTCCATTCAAAATTTGAGTTACTTATGTCTTACCGCTCACTTTATTGATGAAAATTGGAATTTGCATAAGCGATTGCTAAACTTTGTTGTTATGCCTAGCCATAAAGGTAGGGATATTGGTAAGATGGTAGAAAAATGTATAATTGAGTGGGGAATTAGAGATCGTATATCAACAATTATAGTTGATAATGCGAGCTCTAATGATGTGGCAATTGCTTATTTGAAGGACAAGTTAAGAAATACCCTTGTTTTGGGGGGTGAGTTTTTTCATATGAGATGTGCGGCTCATATATTGAATTTGATTGTGAAAGATGGGTTGAGTGAGGTTCGTGAATCAATTAGTCGAATTCGAGTGCAGCTTAAGTATGTTAGGAGTTCCCCAAGTAGAGCACAACAATTCCAAAGTTGTATAACTGAAGAGGGCATAACTTATAAGGGCTCTGCTTGTCTTGATAATAGTACGAGGTGGAATTCTACATATCTTATGTTAGAAAGTGCTAGTAAGTTCAAACAAGCATTTGTAAGACTTGAAGATGATGATATGGCTTTTGTGACTGAGCTTGATTGTGGTGTCCCGAAAGATGAGGATTGGGAAAATGCATCCTTGTTGTCTTTATTTTTGAGAAATTTCTGTGAGGCTACTATTAGGATGTCAGGAAGTCTCTATGTGACAACTAACCATTATTTTCATAAAGTTATTAGCATGTTTTCAACATTAACTGAATGTGAAAGCCAAAATAATAATGAAAACCTTAAGGCAATGGCTACAAAAATGAGAGCCAAATTTGACAAGTATTATGGGAGTATTGAGAAAACAAACATGATGGTGTTGATAGCCGTAGTACTAGATCCTCGATATAAGTTGAGATTTCGAATTGGAGTTGTAGAAGGATTGGTGTTGATGATGCTAAAATAGAATTGATCGTTAGTAAGGTAATGAATGTATTGGAACGTCTTTTTGCATTCTATGACAAAAATCATTCTTCTATGCTTGATTCTAATGTATTGGATGAGTCTCAAGGCTCTATTGACAATGTTGATGGAGAAAATTTTGGTTTTGTTGATCCAAATTCACTTGTCAAAGATTGGTACCAGGATGACCAAGATGAACTTAGTGGGGATTTAAGATCCGAATTGGAAAGGTACCTTAGTAGTCCTCGTGAGCCCAAAAATGAAACATTTGATTTATTGATGTGGTGGAATGCCGCTACGTCGACTTACAAGGTTCTCGGTTTGATGGCTAGAGACATCTTAGCCATCCCCGTATCCACGGTAGCCTCGGAATCGGCTTTTAGCACATCCGGTCGAGTGCTTGATCAATTTCGCACTCTCTAACTCCTAAATTTGTGGAAGCTTTGATTTGTTGCCAAGATTGGTTGCGCTCATCTTCAAAATCAATTAGTGTTGAGCAATATATGGAAGATGCGAGAAAAATATGAGGAAGGTAAGTCACTACTCACTAGGTCTTTCTTTATTTTTGTTTTATGGATTTGGGTTATTTAGAATTTTTATTTTTGTGTATTATCTTTTGTCTTGGAATCTCACAATAGTTTTATTTTATTTTTGTAGAGCTTACTTGTGTCACGGAAGACATAATGGTGGATTAGTATGCAAGTGGACGTGTGACATTTAAACTCTTCTCAAAATGCGGATGTTAGTCTTTGCGGCGAAGAATGCGACGAAGAAATCAATGCGAGCTCAAAATGCAAAGAAGAAAGAATGCGGATGTGTTGAAGCCTCACAATGCGGATGTTAAAGCCTCACAATGCAAAGAAAGAACACCTAGACTAACAGCTTTCTCGAATTAATAAATCGGTGATCGATATTTCGTTAAATGTCACCGGATTATGCGGTGTAATTTTGCAATGTTTTCTTCATTTAGTCATTGTGAATTGTGATTGTGTTGTAGTCATTTAAAAGGTCGGGTTGCGATATATCTCTGTTGTAATGAAGTGTATACAATTTCTTGCTTTTCTATCGCTACTTCGTTCCATATTATGCAATATTTCACACATATTTTGTCACCGCCGCTTCATTCCATATTATGCAATCCCTATGCGTAGTATACTATTTATGACAAATGTTTTACGAGGTACCGGAACCTACCCGAACCGCAGGTCCGGGTAGGTTCCGGGTAATGATTGCTACGGGTAGGTTCCGGATAACAGATTTAGGAATCGATCGTTTACTGGGTAGGGTCCGGGTAGTTTAAAAAAGTTAGGGTACCCGGACCCGCTCACCCCTACTTATAACATGCCATCTAGTCTCTATTAGGTTTAAAATGATATAAGGGTTAAGTATTTAGTTCATTTGGTCTGTTTAACACAAGGTAACTAAGACTTAGTAAGAACATATTGTTATAATCATGGTAGGATCACCTAATAACTTTGAAATGGATATGTGTCTTGTTTAAGCTGTTGCTATGACTTGAATGCTAGTTTAGGAACTTGTTTGGTGTATGTGTTGTCTTTTAAGAGCCATATTTGGTTAGGGCATATTGAATGCCTATGTTATGTCACTTAGCTCCGTTTAGGTTTGAAATTACTAAAATGTTTGGCGTTTAGTATAGTCAGTTGTTTAGCCATACTAGCCAAAAATGTGTCATGTATTACCTTAAGAAGAACTCAATTGCATGTCCTTAAGTGTCCTAGTTGTCCTATCTTACCCTCAACATGCTTCCAATAGCCTTTTAAGGGTCCAATGTGCATCTGCTCATAACCTTACCCTTTCATCATGTTCATAACTCTGTATCTAGTTTGGTTTGACTGTATATGCCTCTATCTTGTGTCTATGTATTGATTAAATCAAAGTGTTGTGTTCCCTGTCTCCCCATATCTACTAGTGCAGTATGCCTATCTCATTTCCCTTTGTGTGTGAATCTGGTAGATAACATAGGCTCAGTTGAGTTTTGGTATGTATTTAGGTCACATGTTGAAGGAATAAGGGTCTGAGTAGTTCTTTAACTAAGCGTCTTCTCATTTTTATTGTTTCTGCCTATTTGGGTTAAGTCATTAAGTGAGTAGTTGATAAGGATGGTATGTTATGGATATATACTGCATATATGTCTGGTATGTTATGGATATATACTGCATATATGTCTGGTATGTTATGGATATATACTGCATATATGTCTGGTATGTCTACATGTGTGCTTGCCTATGCCTGGCCATATCTAGATAACTTGTTTACTTGCTTCTACTTGGGATTGAATATCTGATTTGGTGTGGTTGTAATATCATTCAAGATATGTTAACACTGTCTATTTCCTAAACTATGAATTATGGCTTTTCTGGGAAGAATATAGTTAAGAAATAAGGGTATACACCCATGATATACAACCATGTTTGAATTCCTTCCTTTAAATTTCACTCTTGTGTGTTTCCCTTAAAGAAAATACCATGTTATATCCCTGATATACAAGTCATATGCAGTCTAATTGTGCTAATATTTCAAGTGTATGAAAGTCTGTACATCTGTATGCCATTAATGTTTTGTTATAATTGGGCTCAACCCATTTTTTGTGTTTATTTAGCTCATCCCATACGACTCTGGGTTTTTTGGCCTGGCCCAACTATTTGCTTCGCCTTGTTGTTGATGAGTTAGGCCCATCAGATTATCTTGTTTATTTAGTCTAGTTATGGGTCGATAGTTTAGTTAATCTTTATTTACATTAGATAATTTTGGATACGTCTAACTTGGACCCTTGTTTTCCCCTTGTGTGTTTTCATGCTACATCACCACAAGATGGGCCTTTACTGGGCCCATCACTTCTATTCAGCCAAGATCAAGTCATCTATATGCGTGTCAACCTTAGCCGATTGGGCTGAGGACCAGTCATACTTTTTTTTTGGTCGAGAAATGAGCAAGGGAAGCTAATATTTGTAAGAAGACCCAGCTATGGGTAAAAATAGCCAACTAGTGGGCTTTGGTAGGCTCACCAGCTTAAACTTTTCCTATTTTAATTCTAATACATGTGTGTGTATATATATATATATAAATATATATGTATGTATGTATTGATTGTAATAAAATACTTTGATAAATATTGGTACATTTTACTTATGGTTCGAATCCAGGATAGGCAAACGATACATAGATTATTTTAGTTTGGATCGCTAATTGTTTTTCAAAACCTTTGTTTAAATCTGGAAATAATATAACAGACTGTTTTGGCTGAATAAAATGAAACTGTTTGGACAGTAAAATATGGAAAAAGAAATGACTTTTCAAGTCAAGTGCAAAACTGATTTTGGATTTTGAAACCAAAACTTGGGCTTCGAATTTAGAAACTGAAATGGACTGGTTTGAAGTAAGGCTGGCAAGTGGGCCGGGTCGGCTCGGTCCAGCCTCTGACATTTAAAAAAAAATAAAAATTTGCGTTACAGGGACTCGAACCGGGCTGGGACATGGTCTAGTCCCGACCTGTCTCGGCCCGTCCCAGTCACGCCCGGTCCGACTCGGTCCCGATCCCGATCCTGCCTCGGTCCTGCCTCTGATTCCGCCCTAAACCCTCTCTTTGCACAAATAACTGTTGCACCAACGATCATTTTAAATTTTGGTCGTTGTGCAACGGTCATTTTCGGCCAACTCCATCTCCCCATACCGTTAATATTTATTTAAACCCATAAGTTATTATATTTATATTTTAACCCATAAGTTATTATATTTACACTTTAACCCAATTTTCCAACTATAAATACCTAATTTTCTCTTCATTTTTCTCACAAATCTTCCTACAATCTCTCTCAATCTATCTCTCTACAAGTCTACATTGTCTACTAAATATTGAATTTTCTTTATTCATTTGGGAGTGAAGTTGGCAACTATCTTGAGGATCTTTCATCGAGCAAAGTTTCAATTTTCAACATCTCGATTACACGTCGACGTTACGTCGGCATTTGGTACATTCGTTCCCTCATTAAATTATTATTGTCTGTTTATTTTATTTAGCGCACTTAATTTCATTTACTTTAATTATTTATTAGTATAATTATAAATTTATAATGGAAGGATTTAAACGTATGCTTACGGTTAACGGTCGGGTTTCTTCTAGTAGGGGCAACAAGGGCAAGGGTACTTCTTCTAGTCATCCTATTTCTAAACAGAATTCTATTCCTCAACATGATGATTTTGTTGATACTGAACATTTTTTCCTACAATACCATTAGATTTAGACGAGGAGCTATTTTCTTGAACTCAAGAAGACTTTAATTTAGACGATGATCTAGATGATACACCTACTAATGTAGATGACAACACACCCACTAGTGCACCTTCAACTGAAATGCCTCTTATTCCCCCTACTTTGAGACGAGGTCCAATAAAACGACCATTAAAATCGATGCATGGACATTTTTTGATAGGGACGTAGATAATCAAGTAGCTAGATGTAAAATTTGTAAAGATGTTTTAAAATTTAAAACTGGAAAAGGTCATGGGGGGGGGGGGGGGGGGGGTAATGAGACACGTAGCAAGGGCTCATCCATCTAGGTATGCCCAATACGAGGCTTCAAAATCAGGTGCGCAAACGCCCGTTCCATCGGTACAAGATTCACATACTGTCCCGGACCAAGTACAGGGTCAAATTAACCCCACGGCGGGGGGAATTGTAGGCCCTGATTACAATAAACATAGAGATAGGGAAGCAATAGCAAAATTAGTTGATGTGGAGGGTTTGCCTTTTTCATTTCCTTCATCTCTCGGTTTTATTCATTACACTAGAGATATGTATAATCCTGCTTTTAACGGTTTTCCTAGATTAATTGTTAAGAGAGATGTATTTAAATTTGCACATGAATATCAACGGTATTTACATTATTCATTATATCATTTTAATGGCAAAATGACTATCACTTCTGATATAGGCCGTAGTACTAACGGCCATGATTATTTAACGGTAACCTGTCATTGGATAGATTATAAATGGTCTATACAAAAATGTATCTTAGCGTATAGATATATAGATGATAGGCACACTGGTACTTTTATTGCAGAAAATATTTATCAAGTGTGCGATTATTACGGAATAACTGATACATTATGACTATTACATTAGATAACGCTTCTTCTAACAATTATGCTATTACAATTTTAAAAAATAGTTTAACTCCATCTTTTCCACATCATTTTCATATAAAATGTGGGTGCCATATATATAACTTAGTTGTAAAGTATGGTCTATCACTTTTTGAAGACATTCTTAGTAAAATACAATTTACTATAAACTTTATTTTTAAAAATAATAGAATACAACGAAAAAAAGAATATAAAATAACTTGTCACGATTGCCAACTACCTTATAGAAATTTTTTAGAAGAAGTACCCACTAGGTGGAATTCTTTATACGAGCAACTACTTGTTAATTATGACTATAGAAAACCTATAACTTTATTTTTTAACTCTCATAATCAAAATCCAGCTGATATAGTTGTAGATAGCGATTGGGGAAAAATTTCCGAACTTATTGTATTTCTAAAGAAATTATTTCAAGCAAAAAAAAAATTTCCGGTATATATTATCATACTATTTCAACTATGTTGTTTTATATAGCTCTAATATTTTTACTGCTTAATGAATATATGAATAAACTAGCTTATAAGGCAGCTATTAAAAAAATGTTTATCAAAATAAAAAATATTTTATTTCTATTCCCACTATTTATATTATTGGTGATGTATAAAATTCGACTATTAAAATAGATGGTACTAAATAACTTATTGAAACTATTTACGATTGTATAGAAGTACTACCACCTCCAAGTCTCAAAAATCCAAATCACCCACCACATATTGAACAAATTAAAGAAGAAGTGTTGTCTAGCGTAGAAGACGAATGCAAAAAAGTATATATGTTTTACCAACAAGAAAGTGCTAGCAATCTACCGGCTTCCGTACTATCTTCTTCTTCTCCAACACAACCTCACAAAAGATATATTTCTGCGGCTAGTATTGAAAGCCTCAGAAATAGAATGTGCAGCCGTAACGCTACTAACCAAATTAGCGAGTTTGATATTTTTGTTTTGCAGGGTTCTGTACCGTACCAAGCAGTTCTCAATGAAGAAGGACGCGAAGACTTGCTGAAATACTGGAGGGGGAATGAGAAGACCTTTCCGACACTTTCAATGATGGCCCGAGATGTTTTGAACATTCAAGCATTATCAATGGCGTCTGAAAGTGCTTTTACTGCCGGCAGATATCAAATAGGAGAGTACATACACTCATTAGCCGGAGACAGCTTGGAGATTGTAGTATTATTCAGAGATTGGATACGAGCGGAGCGGAGAAGTGCGGTCAACCGGAGATCAACGAAGAAGAAGACGAAAACTACAATGAAATATTATCCGAAGGTGGTGGAGGCGACGTGGAGCAATTTGACCAACAAATATCAATTCCAACCGAAGAACCTCAGGAAATTATCAAGAAAATAGAACAGGTTTTTTTCAAAATGTAATTTTTTAATTGCAATTTTACTATGTAATTTGCTACTTTCGAACAACACCACAAAGTTGCTATTTTGACAATTGTATTTGTATTACAAAAAAAAATCATATGTCTATTAAATAATATAAGAGGCACAAAAACAACATTAAGATGTTTTTATTACACTATCTTGTTCAATTATTGAGTTGTTTATATATGTTATTTTTTAAATTAAGTGCAAAAAAAAATCCCGCCTCGACCCAATTCCGACGGGACCGAGATCGGGACGGGACCTCGGCGAATCCCGATCCCGCCTGTCTCGCCCCGACCCGATCACTCCCTTCCCCCCGTCCCGCCCCGACCCGATCCCGCCAAACCCGCCCCGACTCGTCCCGGCCCGTTGCCCACCCCTAGTTTGAACGACCCATAATTGGGCTTGAGTGACACTTTTATGATAAATGGACTATCAGAAAATCATATTGAATTAGGCTAAAAAATGGACAGCTTTTTTAAAGTTAGAATGCGGGCTAAGCCCAACTAAATAGTTTTGACATAAAAGTTATGTTGGACTTGAGTTTGGTTAATGGTTTGGACAAATAGAATCTGATGTTGATTATGGCAATATAGCATTGCAAAAGGAAATAAAAATAATTTTCCTACTATATCTTTTCCAAAAACCAACTTGTTATTTCAATATAACTATACCACTTTTGAAACTTAGAAAGGATTTTTGAAACAAAAGATGCAAGTGTGAAAATAGTCAATGTAGTTGGACTAAATGTGGAGTTCTACTCAAATTCGCATTTGAGTGTTCTGAGTCTGAAAACGAAAATTGTCTAAACTACCCCGTGCATACTATTTTAGGCGGAAGTTCAACTCTTTGTTTTAAAATAAAACCTTGAGTTTTGAATACATGAAATGACAAGTTATTCTGTGGATTTTAAACTTTAAGCAATTTAAATCATTTTGAAGCATGCTATAGAACCCGTAGGTCAACCGTATTCTACGGATCCTTAATACCGGGTGCTAACAACATCCTTAGAGGATCACCAGAACCCTTACGTCGACTCTTGTTTAGACATGAATTTTCAATGAATTTGAATAAACCCTTTCATACAAATTTTCCTAATTTACCTATAAATTAGATGACTACTTTAAAACATATTTTCAAATTTAGAGCACCATCCAAATTCTTAATAGCTCTTTATGCACTCACCCGTATAAAAAGTGATATCCAACATTACTTGCCTTACATATTCATTATATCTTTCGTATTGACGACCCTTTCTGGGGTGTTGTGTAAAGTCCCGCAGGTACAAATAGACAGAGAGGCGTACCTTCTCAGTAAGGTGCATGTTTCAGCTGTTGGTTGTTGTACTCCACTTCTTCGGAGTTGTTGTACAGAGTCGGTAGGCATCACTGCATATGCATATGGTTATTTTAGGTATGTCGGGGCCTTGTCCCCACTTGATGACACATGCAGACTAGGGGTTGTTGTATATATATTTTGTGTGGCCTTGTCAGTAACTGGTATACTCGTGCCGCCCTTAGTTTAATCATATATTATATTGGGTCTTTTCCGCGTGCATGTTATTTGTTGCTTTCCATCTTATTGTTGCTATTATGAGGCCTTATCCGCCCAAGTTTCGTATCGTGGCATTCATGTACTATAGTTGGTTTGGTCGGGGCTTAGGGTACCGGGTGCCGGTCTTACCTCCAAGGTTGGGGTGTGACAAACTTGGTATCAGAGCAGGTATGTCCTAGGGAGTCTGTAAGTCGTGTCTAGTAGAGTTTTGTTTATGGGTGTGTTGTGTACCACACTTATAAACATGAGGCTACAGGACATTTAGTATGGTTACATTTTGTCTTGATCTAGAATCATTCCATAGAGCCGAGTCGTAAGAGTCTTTTCCATAACTTTTATCGTGTTTGTAAATACTGGAATAACTTCATCAAGCAGAATTATGGCTAGCAGAGTGATTGAGGATAAGCTGAGGGGAGGTGCGAGTAGCCCGCCCTCTATTGAGTCAGGTCCGTCGGAGGACTCGGGTGAGTCTCCTTTACAGGCATCTCCAACTCTAGGAATACTAGAAAAGCTGAGGGAAGCTCCCACCTTACCAATCCTGCTGCCAGTTCCATCTGATGAGGATATTAGGAGAGCGATGCAGGTGTTGACTCAACTGGTTGCCTGCCGGGCATGGCGCTATCCCAGAGCATCTCATATTGATAGACCCCATGAAGGGTCATGTAGTTCACAGCCTTGGGAGATTTTTAGCTCGAGACCGCCGATGGGTACCAGATTTGACTCCGTTGAGGGTAATGAGAGGGCCAAAAGGGCTAGGACAGTTGGGGGAGTGCAATGGGCGACTGTATAGCAACGCGTTACATTTGTATGATCCACAGGTCAGACCTTCACGACAGATCGAGTATAAATGTAGGGTTTATATACCCTAGTATCTCAGGGACAGAAGAGTGCAGGTCGAGTGAGGACATCCTGGCCAACTTGTAGGTAGTATGGTCGAATTGATACAAGGTCGTGCCGTAAGGGTACATGATTTTTCTATGGGTGTGGCAGGCGAGGCCAAAACGTACGCGGATGTCCATGGATGATCAGTAAAGATAAGAATAATGGAATGGATGGAGCCTCGAGGCCCGATGCCATTTGAGGTATGCTATCATTATATTGTTGTCGATATCTCTACCTTTTATAGACTTAGTGTCGATCCATTTGTGTCGAAAAGTGTTAATATGACCCATCTTCCAAGGACTAGTTATATGATACCACTTGGGGGATTAGATACCCCGACAAGAATAAGTCATGACAATAGGAATGAGGCATTAAGTAGATCCCCATGTTTACATTGGGAGGATTGGAAGAAAGTGAAATCCCACCGATATAGTGATGGAATAGGTAATGTGATTCTTCATTTTAGACGATTTTGTTAGGTAAATCCTGAATTTATGATGTTATGTTACTCTAATAACTTTACAAAGACCTAAGTCTTGTGAGAAGGATAGTGTTCCGGAGATAAATGTGGAAGTGAAATGTAGAGAGTGTCGTTGAAAGGGTTAACGAGGAACTTGGGAACTCACCCATTTTGCGATAACTTTCTTTGATATATACATGGAAGTGCTTCATGAATAGGAGACCCAATAGCCACACATTGTTTACGGAACTGGGGATGACCCCATGATATTAGTAATGTGAATGGATGATTTTGGATGGGTTGTATTAAGGCTGGAGATGGATACGTTTGGGAGAAATGCGTAGAATGGCGCACTCGGAACGATGACCCCAAGTTATGCTAGGGATAATTACCCATAACTATAGGAGGTGGTATAAGCCCTTCGTCTAGTAATACATAAGTCATATAGCATACTATAAGTGATGAAGTGAAGAAATCAAATTGACGGGATGATGTGTTGTAATTCTAAATACCCCGAGATAAGAATAGTTTGTTGGAACAAAAAATGGCAAGAACCCTGGGTCGATTGAGGGATGCGTAAAGGAAAGCAAAAAAATATTTGAGTAGTACTAATGGGAAATCATGATGGAATGTTGAAATAAAGATAGGTATGCTGACAACATAAAGGTGGGTTGGAGCGAGTAGGATAAAAGTAGGAGTGGCCAGTGGGCCGAGTTCGGGACGATCGGGGCGGGTTTGGTGGGATCGGGGCGGGGCGGGACGAGGGAAAGGGGCGAGATCGGGTCGGGTCGGGACAGGCGGGATTCACCGCCATCCGGTCCCATTTCCGGTCCTATCGGAATCGGGTCGGGGCGGGATCGAGGGGTTTTTTTTTGCACTTAATTTAAAAAATAACATTTATACAAAAAACTCAATAATTAAACAAGATATTGTAATAAAACATCTTAATGTTATTTTTGTGCCTCTTATATTATTTAATAGACATATGATTTTTTTTTGTAATACAAATACAATTGTCAAAATTGCAACTTTGTGGTGTTGTTCAAAAGTAGCAAATTACATAGTAAAATTGCAATTAAAAAATTACATTTTGAAAAAATCCTGTTCTATTTTCTTGATAATTTCCTGAGGTTCTTCGGTTGGAATTGATATTTGTTGGTCAAATTGCTCCACGTCGCTTCCACCACCTTCGGATAATATTTCATTGTAGTTTTCGTCTTCTTCTTCGTTGATCTCCGGTTGACCGCACTTCTCCGCTCCGCTCGTATCCAATCTCTGAATAATACTACAATCTCCAAGCTGTCTCCGGCTAATGAGTGTATGTACTCTCCTATTTGATATCTGCCGGCAGTAAAAGCACTTTCAGACGCCATTGATAATGCTTGAATGTTCAAAACATCTCGGGCCATCATTGAAAGTGTCGGAAAGGTCTTCTCATTCCCCCTCCAGTATTTTAGCAAGTCTTCGCGTCCTTCTTCATTGAGAACTGCTTGGTACGGTACAGAACCCTGCAAAACAAAAATATCAAACTCGCTAATTTGGTTAGTAGCGTTACGGCTGCACATTCTATTTCTGAGGCTTTCAATACCAGCCGCAGAAATATATCTTTTGTGAGGTTGTGTTGGAGAAGAAGAAGATAGTACGGAAGCCGGTAGATTGCTAGCACTTTCTTGTTGGTAAAACATATATACTTTTTTGCATTCGTCTTCTACGCTAGACAACACTTCTTCTTTAATTTGTTCAATATGTGGTGGGTGATTTGGATTTTTGAGACTTGGAGGTGGTAGTACTTCTATACAATCGTAAATAGTTTCAATAAGTTATTTAGTACCATCTATTTTAATAGTCGAATTTAGTACATCACCAATAATATAAATAGTGGGAATAGAAATAAAATATTTTTTATTTTGATAAACATTTTTTTAATAGCTGCCTTATAAGCTAGTTTATCCATATATTCATTAAGCAGTAAAAATATTAGAGCTATATAAAACAACATAGTTGAAATAGTATGATAATATATACCGGAAATTTCTTTTTTTGCTTGAAATAATTTCTTTAGAAATACAATAAGTTCGGAAATTTTTCCCCAATCGCTATCTACAACTATATCAGCTGGATTTTGATTATGAGAGTTAAAAAATAAAGTTATAGGTTTTCTATAGTCATAAGTAACAAGTAGTTGCTCGTATAAAGAATTCCACCTAGTGGGTACTTCTTCTAAAATTTTTCTACAAGGTAGTTGGCAATCGTGACAAGTTTTTTTATATTCTTTTTTTCGTTGTATTCTATTATTTTTAAAAATAAAGTTTATAGTAAATTGTATTTTACTAAGAATGTCTTCAAAAAGTGATAGACCATACTTTACAACTAAGTTATATATATGGCACCTACATTTTATATGAAAATGATGTGGAAAAGATGGAGTTAAACTATTTTTTAAAATTGTAATAGCATAATTGTTAGAAGAAGCGTTATCTAATGTAATAGTCATAATGTATCAGTTATTCCGTAATAATCGCACACTTGATAAATATTTTCTGCAATAAAAGTACCAGTGTGCCTATCATCTATATATCTATACGCTAAGATACGTTTTTGTATAGACCATTTATAATCTATCCAATGACAGGTTACCGTTAAATAATCATGGCCGTTAGTACTACGGCCTATATCAGAAGTGATAGTCATTTTGCCATTAAAATGATATAATGAATAATGTAAATACTGTTGATATTCATGTGCAAATTTAAATACATCTCTCTTAACAATTGATCTAGGAAAACCGTTAAAAGCAGGATTATACATATCTCTAGTGTAATGAATAAAACCGAGAGATGAAGGAAATGAAAAAGGCAAACCCTCCACATCAACTAATTTTGCTATTGCTTCCCTATCTCTATGTTTATTGTAATCAGGGCCTACAATTCCCCCCGCCGTGGGGTTAATTTGACCCTGTACTTGGTCCGGGACGGTATGTGAACCTTGTACCGATGGAACGGGCGTTTGCGCACCTGATTTTGAAGCCTCGTATTGGGCATACCTAGATGGATGAGCCCTTGCTACGTGTCTCATTACCCCCCCCCCCCCATGACCTTTTCCAGTTTTAAATTTTAAAACATCTTTACAAATTTTACATCTAGCTACTTGATTATCTACGTCCCTATCAAAAAATGTCCATGCATCTGATTTTAATGGTCGTTTTATTGGACCTCGTCTCAAAGTAGGGGGAATAAGAGGCATTTCAGTTGAAGGTGCACTAGTGGGTGTGTTGTCATATACATTAGTAGGTGTATCATCTAGATCATCGTCTAAATTAAAGTCTTCTTGAGTTCAAGAAAATAGCTCCTCGTCTAAATCTAATGGTATTGTAGGAAAAAATGTTCAGTATCAACAAAATCATCATGTTGAGGAATAGAATTCTGTTTAGAAATAGGATGACTAGAAGAAGTACCCTTGCCCTTGTTGCCCCTACTAGAAGAAACCCGACCGTTAACCGTAAGCATACGTTTAAATCCTTCCATTATAAATTTATAATTATACTAATAAATAATTAAAGTAAATGAAATTAAGTGCGCTAAATAAAATAAACAGACAATAATAATTTAATGAGGGAACGAATGTACCAAATGCCGACGTAACGTCGACGTGTAATCGAGATGTTGAAAATTGAAACTTTGCTCGATGAAAGATCCTCAAGATAGTTGCCAACTTCACTCCCAAATGAATAAAGAAAATTCAATATTTAGTAGACAATGTAGACTTGTAGAGAGATAGATTGAGAGAGATTGTAGGAAGATTTGTGAGAAAAATGAAGAGAAAATTAGGTATTTATAGTTGGAAAATTGGGTTAAAGTGTAAATATAATAACTTATGGGTTAAAAATAAATATTAAGGGGGTAGGAGGTTGGGGTAGGGGGTTGGGGGAGGGTGGATGCCGAAAATGGCTGTTGCACAAAAGGCCAAAATATAAAATGGTCGTTGGTGCAACGACTATTTGTGCAAAGGGGGGAGTTTCGGGCGGGATCGGGGGCAAGACCGGGACCGGGTCGGGCCTGGCAGGATTGGGGCGGGTTGGGACGAGACCATGTCCCATCCCGGTTCGAGTCCCGACACCGCAATTTTTTTTTTAAAAAAGTCTGGATCGGGCTCGGCCCACTGGCCAGCCATAGATAAAAGTGAATGAAGTCATGATAATATAAGTCCCATTAAGATGGGATTACGTCAAGACAATGTAGGGGAATGTGTCACGACCTAAATCATGGGTCATGGTGGAAACCACACAATCCCTCCGGTGGGCAAACTATTTCCCATACTAACCTTTCTAAGCCTTTTAAATTGCTAATAAACATGCATAAGTTTATATTAAGAAAATAGTAATAAGTCTCAAACTATAATTAAATCAAGTGCGAAATTAATACCCATTACAATCCTTTCCAGAAATTGGAGTCACCGTATAAGAACATCTAACTATTACAAGTCTGGAAATTACTACTAAGTTTGAAATATAAAATACTTTCTAAGATAGAATGATAGACAATAGGAAGGAAGAGATCCAGTCTGCAGGTCGGCTATTATCTCACCCTCTAAATCTTAGCAAATCAGCCTCGGACTACTCACCAGGCCTCAAACTAGATCTGTGCTTGAACTTTGCACTAAGAAAAAGTGCAGCAAGAGTAGTATGAGTACAAAATCACAGTACTCAGTAAGCATCATAGACCGACCACAATTAGTTAACATATACATGTAGTAGAATTAACCAAGTTGAGTAGATAAGATAATCAACAAGTCATATTATCATAGATCAGGGTATCCATTTAAGAGCAGAGAAACTCCTAAGTTCAGTTCAAATAACTAAGTCAATACACAGTAATATAAGGTATGAATGTAATGCAATGCAATGTCAGGATCTAGAATCTCTCTCTCAAATCTGTACACACATGCTATGGCGGAGATTTTCACTACCACTAGTCATGACCCGGGAGATTAGCTAGATATATGTACCTGCCAACACTGAGCTCGGAATATCATCTGGTAAACACGTAGCTCCCAAATATCATAATAACCATCAACTATCCAGTCTGAATAAATGTATGAATGCATGCACAAGTCAAGAAATAGCAATACTAGAAACCATATGTGGGAATTTCGTAACCTCATCTCCTTTTTATTATGCAACCATAGTATCATGACAAATAATCTCATATACCAATAACCAAGTTCACATTTATAAGATCATCAATAATATGGGAAATGCGACGGCAAGCCCAATACTCAGAAGTCATACTAACCTAACTGAACTTATCCTCCAATCACCATGCCCAAAGGCCTATCATGCTTTCCCTATTCAATTCTAAACATACATATGATTCGCTAATCGTAGTCTAGCAAAAGCAAAGTCATAACCTACCTCAATGCCAAAAGCACATCCCGAGTTCTTCAAATTTGGGCTTTTCCTTTTCGAGCGGCTTCCGAATGTTTAAAGTCTATTCACACAATTATTCTACATTAGAATATGAAACAAATGATATCCATATTACTATACTTTCACAAAAATACCCAAAATACCCCTACAATAAGATTCTGTGACTACGAGGGTAAAATGGGAAATTCAGGGCACAATTATACTACCCATAGTCTAGTTAACCTTCATTCTTGATTTCATAGAATTCTAATCATCACAAGACCTTCAATTTCATCTTTTCTTAATTTTAGGCCTAGGGTTCTTAACTCATCAATTCCCAACATTCTAGAGTTTACAACAACTAAAAGATGATAGTAATAAATTGAAATTAATGCAAACTAGTTTAGAAACTTACCCAAAGTTCTATGTGAAAGCTTTCTCCTTGCTAATTCTCCAATAATTGTCCTAGAACTTAGAATATGAAAGGAGTTGAGTCTCGATTTCCGTGCTTAAAACCCATTGTTTCCTGTCTACAGTACCTACTACGCGATCGCGAGAAACTTCCCATGAACGCGAAGAACAACAATACCCAACACTTTGCGATCGTGAGGAGTTGCTCGCATTTGCATAGCAGCGCGACTGACCCCCTCCAAACAAGCGTATGCCCGCGATCGCGGAACTCGCCGATGCGAATGCGGAGAGCACTAGCCCCACACCTTCGCGATCGCGGCTCCTTCTTCGCTGTCGCAAAGAGTTAAACTAGAATTGAACATCAATTTTTTCTGGTGTTTTCCAAACTTAGTTTTGACACTCGAAATCACCCCGGAACCTTTCGAACAAAACCAAATATGCAGACAGTCTATAATCGACTCTACAAACTTGCTCGCGCATTCAAAACACTAATCACTCAACCCAAAGGTACATTTTTCTACAAAAACCTCTAAGGCTCAAATATAAATTGATCACCAACCATAAACTCCAAATCCCAAACCTTCCGGTCTGCATACTCCTTCTGCCTACTCTGAGCTGCTAAAAGCTTTCCCTGAATCAACTTCACCTTTTCTAAGGACTCCCTCAAAAGATCAGTACCCCAATGCCTCACCTCAAACGCATCAAACTAACCAATCGGAGATCGACATCTTCTCCCAGATAAAGCCTTAAATGAAGTCACGTCAATACTCGAATGGTAACTGTTGTTATATGCAAACTCTGCTAAGGGAAAAAACTGGTCCCAATGACCACCAAAGTCGATCATGCAAGCTCGGAGCATATCCTCTAAAACCTAAATGGCCCACTCAGACTGGCCATCAGTGTAAGGGTGAAAAGCGATGCTATGATCCAACTGAGTTCCCATCTCTTTCTGCAATGTCCTCTAGAAATGGGAAGTAAACTGAGTACCTCTGTTCGAAATAATGGAAATGACACCCCATGCAATCGCACCACCTCCCTAATGTAGATTCTGGCCAACTTCTCTGCATTATAAGTAGTCTGGACCAGAATGAAGTGCGTAGACTTAGTCTACCTATCCACACTAATCCATATGCAATCAAATTTTCCCAGAGTCTTCGGTAGACCAACCATATCAACTCGGGAATGGGCATCCTCTAGGTCATACCACCAGGCCTATGGTGCTCATACTTAACCTGCTGGAAGTTCAAACACTGAGAAATGAACTCCATAATATCTCACTTCATTTTGCCCCACTAGTAATGTTGCCTCAAATCATGATACATCTTCGTTGCCCTAGAATGAATAGAGTATCTAGAACTGTGAGCCTCCTCCCGATCAAATTGATCAAATTACCCACCCGAGGAATGCAAACCCGTTCTTTGATTCTCTAAACTTCCTCACTATCAAGAATTGCCTCATCGACCTCTCCACTCAACACTTTATATAAGATTTTGCACAACTTCACATCATTAAATTATTGTGCCTTAATCTGTTCCAAAAGAGACGACCTCGCCTCAATACTAGCCAAAATCCTTCCCGAATATGAGATGTTGAGTCTCACCATATGGTCTCTCTTCCACTACTAACCTGGCTAGACTCCCCATACTCACTGCCTTTCGGCTCAACGCATCTGCCACAACGTTGGCTTTCCCTAGTTGGTATAGAATGGTCATATCTTAGTCTTTCAGTAACTACATCCACCTATGCTGCCTAAAGCTGAGATCTCTCTGTTTAAATATATGCTGAAGGCTACGGTGATCACTGAAAACCTCACAATGAACTCTATACAAGTAGTGCCTCCAAATCTTCAAGGCAAATACCACCGTTGCCAACTCTAAATCATGTGTGGGATAATTCTTCTCAAGAACTTTCAGCTGCCTCGAAGCATAGGCAATCACCTTTCCTTCCTACATCAAAACACAACCCAAACTTGTCCTCGAAGAATCACAATAAACGGTGAAGTCCTTACCCTTAATCGGAAGTGACAAGATAGGAGTTGTAGTCAACAAAGTCTTGGGCTTTTGAAAGCTCTCTTCACATTCATCGAACCACAAGAATGGCACCTCTTTCTGAGTCAAACAGGTCAAGTGTGAAGCAATCAAAGCAAACCCTTTCACAAACCGACAATAATAGCTCGCAAGTCCCACGAAACTCTAAATTTTTGTCACTGAAGTACGCCTAGCCCAATCTCTAACAGCTTCTATCTTGTTCATATCAACCACAATGCCCTCCTTAGACACTACATGTCCCAAAAAATCCTTTCAAAATGGCAGCAACATACCATTTTTGCGATTTCTATGAAAGAATCCTACAGACGATGGATTCCCGCATGAAACACTCTGGATCGAAAAAGTTTGATCAATTCCAAGAAATTTTTATGCAACGGAACTAAGATAAAACTCGCACTTTGAAAACTTGGCATAGAGCTTATTTTCCTTTAACAATCCCAAAATGATCCTCAAATGCATGTCATAGTCTTCTTTGCTACGCGAATACACCAATATATCATCAATGAATTCGATGATGAAAAAGTCCAAGTATGGCTTGAAAATGCCATTCATCAGATCCATAAAAGCTATCGGGGCATTCATAAGCCCGAAAGACATAACAAGGAACTCGTGGTGGCCATAACGAGTCCTGAAAGCTGTCTTCGGAATATATTCTGCCCGAAACTTCAACTGATGATAACTCAATCTCAAATCAATCTTTGAAAACACTGAGGCTCCCTGAAGTTGGTCAAATAAATCATCGATATGGGGAATATGATACTTATTTTGAAGGGTGACCTTGTTAAGATGGCGGTAGTCAATACACATCCGCATCGATCTATCCTTCTTTTTTACAAATAATACTGAAGCACCCCAGGAAGAAACACTCGATCTAATAAACCCCTTGCTCAGAAGATCATGTAATTGTTTTTAACTCTCTCTGCTCAGCTGGTGCCATCCGATATGGCAGAACCGAAATAGGATGAGTATTCGACTCAAGATCAATATAGAAATCAATGTCACGATTGGGTGGCATGCTGGGCAAGTTTGTGGGAAACACCTCCGCAAACTCGCACACTATCAGAATGGACTCAATAGATGGAGTGTCGGCACTGATATCACGAATGTGGTCTAAGTAGGCTAAACACCTTCTGTTGACTAACTTTTTAGCCCGAATGAAGGAAATATCGAGGAACGACTAGGAGTACCCTTCTACTTAAGTCTCGGGATACCCAGCATGACTATAGTGATTGTCTTAGCATTACTGTCTAAAGTCACATGGTAGGGAGAAAGCTTATCCATACCCAAAATAATATCGAAGTCCACCATATCAAGAATATGCAAATCTACCCATGTGTTGTACCCCATAAAAGTAGCAACGCAAGACCGATAGACTTGATCTACAACCACACAATCTTCAACCAGAGTAAAAATAAGTAAATGTCCGATAAGAACATCACATAACATATCAAATCCGGCAAAGAAATAAGTAGACACATAAGAGAAGGTGGACCCCAGATCAAATAATACTGAAGCTGGCCGATGACAAACTAAAATAATACATGTGATCACCGCATCAGAAGCCTCGGCCTTAGGTCTACCTGGGAAAGCATAGAAGTGTGCACGTCCTCTATCAGACTGTGAACCGCCATGACCTCCCTGACCAGACTAAGGCTGGCCAACGGGGCGGGTCGACCCGGTCCTGACCTGACCCTGCCTCGGTCCCGCCCCTATCCCGCTTAAAAAAATAAATAAATATCGGTAACAGGATTTAAACCGGGATGGGACCTGGGCTCGTCTCGCCAGGGCCCATCCCGCCCCAGTCCCGATAGACCCATCTCGCCTCGATCTCGCCCCATTCCCGCCCCCTATCCGGCCCAAAACCTCCCATTTGCACAAAATAGTCGTTACTTAACAACCATTTTGTATTTTGGTCGTTGTGTAATGGCTATTTTTGGCCTCCCCCCTCCCTCAACCCCCTACCCCTTAATATTTATTTTAACCACTAAGTTATTATATTTATACTTTAACCCAATTTCTCAACTATAAATACCTCGTTTTCTCTTCATCTTTCTCACAAATCTTCCTACAATCTCTCTAATCTCTCAATATATCTCTCTACAAGTCTACATTGTCTACTAAATATTTAATTTATTTATTCATTTTGGAGTGAAGTTGGCAACTAGCTTGAGGATCATCCATCGAGCAAAGTTTCAATTTTCAACCTCTCGATTACACGTCGGCGTTACGTTGACATTTGGTACATTCGTTCCTTCATTAAATTATTATTATTTCTTTATTTTAATTAGCACACTTAATTTCTTTATCTTTAACTATTTTTTAGCATAATTAAAATGGAAAGATTTAGAGGTACGTTTAAGGGTAAGGGTAAGGGTCATGCTTCTTCTAGTAAGGGTAACAATGGCAGGGGTATTTATTCTAGTCATCCTATTCCTAGACATGATGATTTGGTTGATACTGAATTTTTTCCTAAAATACCATTAGATTTAGACGAGGGGATATTTCTGGAACTCAACAAGACTTTAATTTAGAAGATAATCTAGATGACATACCCACTAATCTAGATGACACACCGACTAATCTAGATGACACACCGACTAATCTAGATGACACACCCACTAGTGCACCTCCTATTCCCCATAGTATGAGACGAGGCCCAACAAAACGAAAATTAAAATCAGATGCATGGATTGTTTTTGATAGGGATTAAGAGAATCAAGTAGTTAGATGTCAAATTTGTAAAACTGTTTATAAATTTAAAATGGAAAAAGGTCAGGGTGGGACGGGAGGTTTATTGAGACACGTATAAAACTTTCACCAAGCTAGGTGGGCCCAATACCTGGCTGAAAACCGGGTGCGCTAATGCCCTCTCAGTCGGGACAAGGTTCACATACTGTCCTGGACCAAATACATGGTCAAATTAACCCTATGACGGTGGAAACTGTAGGCCCTAAATACGATAAACAGAGAGATAGGGAAGTAGTAGCAAAATTAGTTGTTGTGGAGGGTTTGCCCTTTTCATTTCCTTCCTCTCCTGGTTTTATTAATTACATTAGAGATATGTATAATCCTGCATTTAACGATTTTCCTAGATCAACTGTTAGGAGAGATGTATTTAAATTTGCTCATGAATATCAACATTATTTACGTTATTCCTTATATCATTTTTCTGGTAAAGTATCTATCACGTTTGATATAGGCCGTAGTGCTAACGGCCATGATTATTTAACGGTAACATGTCATTGGATAGATTATAAATGGTCTATGCAAAAACGTATTTTAGCGTATAGATATATAGATGATAGGCACTCTGGTACTTTTATTTCAGAAAATATTTATTCAATTTGCGATTATTATGACATAACTGATAAAATTATGACTATTACATTCGATAACGCTTCTTCTAATAAATATGTTATTAGAATTTTAAAAGATCTTTTAACTCCATCTTTTCCAAATCATTTTCATATAAAATGTGCATGCCATATATATAACTTAGTTGTAAAGGATGGTCTAACACTTTTTGCATACATTCTTAATAAAATACAATTTGCTAAAAACTTTATTTTTAATAGTAATAGAATACAACGAAAAAAAGATTATAAAAAAACTTGTCATGATTGCGGACTACCTTTTAGAAAAATTTTCGAAGAAGTAGCGACTAGGTGGAATTCTTTATACGAGCAACTACTTGTTGCTTATGATTATAGAAGACCTATAACTTTATTTTTTTAACGCCCATAATCGAACTCCCACTGATATGGTTGTAGATAATGATTGGGATAAAATTTCAGAACTTATTATGTTTCTAGAGAAATTTTTTCAAGCAACAAAAGAATTTTTCGGTATATATTATCCTACTATTTCAACTATGTTATTTTATATAGCTCTAATATTTTTATTACTTAGTGAATATATGGAAATATCAGCTTATAAGGCACCTATTAAAAATGTTTATCAAATTTTAAAAATATTTTATTCCTATTTCCACTATTTATATTATTAGTGCTGTATTAAATTCGACCATTAAAATAGATGGTTGTAAAACACTTATTGAAACTATTTATGATTGTATAGCAGTACTACCACCTCCAACTCCCAAAAATCCAAATGACCAATCACCTACTGAACAAACTAAAGAAGAAGTGTTGTCTAGCATACAAGATGAATGCAAAAAAGTATATAAGTATTACAAACAAGAAAGTGCTAGCAACCAACCGACTTCCATACCATCTTCTTCTTCTTCTTCAACTTCTTCTTCTTCTTCTTCAACTTTTTCTTCTTCTTCTTCTTCTTCAACTTTTTCTTCTTCTTCTTCAACTTCTTCTTCTTCAACACAACCTTAAAAAAGACATGTTGTTTCTGCGGCTAATATTGAAAGCCTTAGAAATAGAATGTATAGTGGTAACATTACTAACCAAGTTAGCGAGTTTGATGTTTTTATTTTGCATGGTGTTGTACCGTACCAAACAGTTCCCAATGAAGAAGGACGTGAAGACTTGGTCACCATACTATGCCTCGCCCCTGCTGGGCTGATGTCCATCTCTATTGGACTGTGAACTACCTCTACCCGAAGCATGACCACCTCATCTAAACTAAAAGTTACCACGACCAGACGATACACCCCTTCTAAAAGATGGCGCCAAAGTCCTAGGAGTCTGGTACTGAGAAGTCTGCTGGCCTCCACTATGTCTAAGACGGGGGAAATAACTCTTAAAATGCCCCAGGTCTCCACACTCGTAACACCCTCTGCCAGAAACATCCCGATGGACAAAAGTTGATGAACTAGAATACCCTCCACGGTCTAAGAACCGGGAATAAGAACCCTGATATGGTCGTCTTGAAGAATAGCCATCGGGCCTCAAAGAGTATCAGTATGGTCCTGAGGAATACCCGCTGGGTCCTAAAGAACCCCAACAAAAGTATGGATAGTTGATTGATAAGGGCAACCTAAATGATGCTGGAAACACTACCCATACTGACCCGGCCCTCTAGATAATGAACCACTGAATGTGCCTCCGATACAAGCCTTCTTATGATCTACCTTGCTGCCATTGGCATGTGCCCGTACTGACTCAATCTCTGTAACATGATCTACTATGCCTTGAAACCCCGTTCATGTAGCTACTAAGTATAGAGCCAAAAGCTTCAACGGAAGGTACAACCCTTGAACAAACCTCATGATCCTCTCTGTAGGAATCAACTAAATAACATATCTGGCAAGGGAATGGAAATGGGTCTCATACTCAGCAACAGAAGACTTGCCCTGCTCCAAGTGACTAAACTCATGATGTCTTCTATTCCTCAGAGTATGTGGAATGTAATTCTCCAAAAAAACCTAGTCCACATAAAAAGAGGTGACCCAGATGGCATACAATCCATAAATGATATCTACCACATCTTTGCATCCCCAAAAAGCTAAAAAGCCACATAATCAACCCCATGATTCTCCACCAGTCCCAGCTTGTAGAGTTTTTCATGATAATCAATAATGAACTCATAAGAATCCTCATTCGGTGTGCCATAGAATCTTGGGGGCTTCATCTTCGTAAACTTGCCAAATAATTCCTGCACATCATAGGTCATTGCTGGACCCTTAACTGGCTTGGGAACAAAATTCGGCGCACGAACATGAGCCTCATCAATGCAGAGAGCCACAATCGCAGATGGTTATGCCTTGGGAGTAGGAATTCTAGCTGGAACATTAGCTGCTCTTGCCCCTCGCCACCTGGTGCAGTTGGAAAAATACATGCCTCAGCCATACCCTTAAGCAGATTTAGTACACAAACCAAAGTGTTAGTCAAAACAGGATCAACAATAATAGCAGATTGAGCTGGGGCTGGTCCCAATTCCTCACCCTCAACACCCTCCTCATGATCATCTACCAATGGCTCAGGTGACTTTGATCTAGCTTGGGCATGAATAGTCATGGGCGCCCTACCCCGAGCGGGTACAGCCCCTTTACTTCTAGCATGACCACGACCTCTGGCTCAGCCTTTACCATATGCCACAACCCCTCTAGAGGCTGGCACTGGTGCCTTGGGATTCTCAGCCTGCGCGTGTGTCCTCACCATCTGTGAGAGAATAAGAAGATGTATTAGATACCAATTTTAAAAACAGATACCAATTTGAACAAACTAGATACCAATTTGGATAATGTAGCACGAATGAATGAAATAATAAGATATTTCCTAAAGTCCTGTAGCCTCTCGAAGATAAGTACAGACGTCTCCATACCGATCTGCAAGACTCTACTAAACATGTTCTTGTACTGTGAGACCGGTGAACCTAGGGCTATGATACTATGTTATCACGTGCCAAATTACGGGTCATGGTGGCATCCACACTATCCTTCCGGTGGGCGAACCATTTCCCTTACTAACCTTTCTAACCATTTTAAATTGCTAATAAACATGTAGGAGTTTAAATTAAGAAAATAGTAATAAGTCTCAAACCATAATTAAATCAAGTGCGAAATTAATACCCATTACAATCCTTCCTAGAAACTGGAGTCACCATACAAGAACATCTAACTATTACAAGTCTGGAAATTATTACTAAGTATGAAATATAAAATATTGTCTAAGATAGAATGATAGACAATGGGAAGGAAGAGATCCAGGCTGCAAGTCGGATATTATCTCACCCTCTGAATCTTAGCAAATCAGCCTCGGACTACTCACCAGGTCTCAAACTAGATCTGTGCTTGAACTTTGCACTAAGAAAAAGTGCAGCAAAAGTAGTATGAGTACAAAATCACAGTACTCAGTAAGCATCATAGACCGACCACAATTAGTTAACATATACATGTAGTAGAATTAACCAAGTTGAGCAGATAAGATAATCAGCAAGTCATATATCATAGATCAGGGTATCCATTTAAGAGCAGAGAAACTCCTAAGTTCAGTTCAAATAACTAAGTCAATACAGACAGTAATATAAGGTATGAATGTAATGCAATGCAATGTCAGGATCTAGAATCTCTCTCTCAAATCTGTACACACATGCTATGGCGGAGATTTTCACTACCACTAGTCATGACCCGGGGGATTAGCTAGATATATGTACCTGCCAACACTGAGCCCGGAATATCATCCGGTTGATACGTGGCTCCCAAATATCATAATAATATTAACTAGCCAATGTGGAATAAATGTATGAATGTATGCACAAGTTAAGAAATAACAACATCAGAAACCATATGAGGGAATTTCGTAACCTTGTATGCTTTTTATCGTGCAACCATAGTATCATGACAAATAATCTCATATACCAATAACCAAGTTCACATTTATAGGATCATCAATAATACGGGAAATACAACGGCAAACCCAATACTCAAAAGTCATACTAACCTAATTGAACTTATCGTCCAATCACTATGCCCAAATTCCTATCATGTTTCCCCCCGTCAATTCTATACATACATATGATTCGCTAATTGTAGTTTAGAAAAAGCAAGTCATAACCTACCTCAATGCCGAAATCACATCTCGAGTTCTTCAAACTTGGTCTTTTCCTTTTCGAGCGGCTTCCGAATATTTAAAGTATATTCACACAATTATTCTACATTAGAATACGAAACTAATGATATCCATATTAATATACTTTCACAAAAATACCCAAAATACCCCTACAATAAGATTCCGGTACCACGAGGGTAAATAGGAAATCCAGGACACAATTATACTACCCATAATCTAGTTAACCTTCATTCTTGATTTCATGGAATTCTAATCATCACAAGACCTTCAATTTCATCTTTTCTTAATTTTAGGCCTAAGGTTCTTAACTCATAAATTCCCAACATTCTAGAGTTTACAACAACTAAAAGATGATAATAATCAATTGAAATTAATGAAAACTAGGTTAGAAACTTACCCCAAGGTCTATGTGAAAGCTTTCTCCTTGCTAATTCTCCAACACTTTCCCTAGAACTTCGAATGTGAAAAAAGGAGTTGAGTCTCGGTTTCTGTGCTTAAAACCCACTTTCCCCGTCTACAGTACCTATTTCATGATCACGAGATGCTTAATGCGAACGCGAAGAACAACAATACACAATGCTTCGTGATCGCGAGGAATTGCTTACATTCACGTAGCAGCACGGCTGACCCCATCCAGATATGCGTCTGCTCGCAATCGCGAGACTCCCCAATGAGAACGCAAAGAGCACTAGCCCCACACCTTCAGGATGGCGGCTCCTTTGTGATAGCGAATAAGGAAACTAGAACTGAACATCAGATTTTTCTGGTGTTTCCCGAACTTGGGTTTGACACTTGAAATCACCTCGGAACCTCCCGGACACAAACCAAATATGAAGACAACCTATAATCGACATTACAAACTTGCTTATGCATTCAAAACACTCATCACGCAACTCAAATGTACATTTTTTTTATGAAAACCTCTAAGGCTCAAACTTTATGAAGAAATACTCAAATCATCACCTAAGGCCTCAGAACTCGAACCAAAGGCCTGACAAAGTCAGAAATGCCATTCCGGACCTAATGGAACTGACATAATTCAGATTAGGATAATGATATCCCAAATATTGACTTTGGTCAACCCTTTTTCACTTATTCAACTTAGAAGTTCTAAAATCCTCAATAATAAAACCAAACTCACCATACTACCTTAGTAATTGTCCACCCATCCCCACAACTTATAAACACTTAAATAGGACCACGTGAAGGGTATTTAGGAAAAAATGACTAGAATAAGCTAAACAATCAAACGGGTCACTACAAAATGAGGATTTGTCGACTAAAGGTGTCAGACCTACAATGTTTGAAAAGTTGGTATGCGAAATATATTAAAGGCAAGAACCCCCCCCCCCAATAACTGGATAGAGAAAGGTAAAAGTAAGATGGTTAGGTAGTTGAGTGAGGAAATATTTGACTATGGTAGAACAAGGAGATTTTGAAGAATCATTGAACCATGTAACACTGCAAATTGAATTGAAATGTATGACGACTTACTGAAAGTATGTAGATGGAAATTATGGTTAGTACAACTAGAGATACTACAAAAGAGAAGCTAGCGGGAAGTAGGTAGGCTCGTAAACTTACAAATGTTAATGAGGCGTTATGAGGGTACGACAAGGGGTAGTAACCCGATAAGGAAAATGGAATTGTTGGAAAAGCAAGATATCCACAAGCATTTACGAATTGACTAAAGCCTCTTCTATAAATAATACAAAGAGAGCGGAAGCCCACGACTCCATGTAATCAATGAAAACTCTTCCCCAATACCACTAGCGGGAAGTCTTAGCCATAAGGCGAGGAAAAAAGTCTGGATTTAAGTACGACGACTGGGTTGGATATATCTAGATAGGGTATATAATGTTAAAAACCTTCACAACTTAGTTGGACCTCGCAAGGGAATAAGTCAATAATCTAATCATTAAGGAATAAACATCATCTCAATTATGAAACATCAATAATATTTGAAGCTACACATGTATACATATGCCAGAGCATTTCAGAATGAATAACATACGATGGGTAAGAAAATGAATGGACAAGTGTTAAAAAGAGATAAAGAAGGAAAGTCTCTTATAGCCACGAATAATGGGAAAGTACAAAAAAGGTTTACTTCTAAACCCTAAATAATAGCTGCAATAATATTATCTATAGAGTATTCACGGCGGAGGCATTGCAAGCCATAAGAGTTATAACATATTGACCAAGAAACGAGGTTAAAGTTATGAAAGACTTAAGTATTCTAACATATCTCCTGTATCGATAAGCCTACATCATTAGAATTAAGCAGTATCATAATCAGTATAGTCAGCCCGATAACCGAAAACGGAGTGACCAGTGCGGAAGTTAAGGAAAAAAAGATTAATCTAGGAAGCATATCACTTAATCAAGTGGAAAGTCAGACAAATGAACTTCAAAAACGTTATCCTTAAGATTCAGAACTCAGTAGAGTCATTCTTCGTATGGAAAGATAGCAGATGTTAGGATAAAGATCTCATTCTTAAGAAAAAGTGAGAAGATATTTAACAAAAGAGAATCGCAACCCTTAAGCTTAATAGAAAAGGGGACCCTTCGGTACCATGGCAACCTATGCATTCCCAACCTAGCGGGACTATGAAATATGATTACGATAAAGATCCTCTGATCGTAACACTAGTACCTAAGGATGATGTACCAATATATATCAAGTTATTAAATAGATATAGTAATGTAGCGACACGAGAAGGAACCTTATGGAGGATGTGGCCAAAATATTGACTATCAACAAGAATAGATTGAGCCCCAAGAGCCGACGAATGGGCTAAAATATAAAGGACCCAATAAAACTGGGAGATGGTTAATAAGAATTATTACTGAGGATTAATTTAGCAGTTGTTAAGAATTTATTATTGCCCGAATGATTGTTGATAGATCGGCTAGCCAACTCTCTTCCTGTCGATTAAAACTATTTATACGGTTGAGGACTACGATAGGTAGTATGATTAAGAAGGTGGTTCACCCTCATGCTGTCTCGGGAGTTGTGATGTTTGATAAGGGTACTCAGTTATAATTGAGTTTGGAAGATCATTCAAAAAGGATTTTTAGACACTCCGGTCAGATTGAGATTCAAATTGAACATATGATTCAAACACCTGAAGGCATGTTACAAAGTTGCGTAGTGGATTCTAAAGGAAAGTGGAATGACCATATACCACCTAGTAAGTTTCATGTAATGGTGACTATCGTGTTGAGCCTGAGAATGATACCTTATGAAGCTCTAAAGAAGAAGAGATGTAGAACTAGTATCGGACGGTCGAAGGTAAGTAAACCAGAGTTACGAGAATTGTCAGTAAGTTGCACTCAGGAAGATAATGACAAGACCTAGAATTCCAAGTCGATGATTCATGAAAATGTAACCTATGAAGGGCGTGATAAGAATTAGCAGGAGAGCCAACCATAACTTGAAATATGTTGGATCGTGTAATATTACTCGAAGCATTAGCCAGATGACATGTGAGCCAGAATTACCCCCAGAATTTGGGAACATTTATTTAGTGTTTGACATGTCAACACTTTAGAGAGGCATAAGAAATTTGTTCTGTATTACCCCTCTAAAGGATTTTCAGAGTATAGAGAACGCGTTGATTGAAGAAATCCCGATTGTTGTCTTAAATCGTTAAATCCAAAAGTTTTAGGTCAAATAAATAACATTTGGTACAATATTATGGTAGAGTAATACAATGGAAAAAGGTGACAGGGAGGCTGAGAAGGGCATAAAGTTCAGATATCCTCATCCAGTTCAAATTACAAGTTTACGTTGGCGTTCGTGTGATACGATTCTTTTATTCCTATTCTACCTATCAAACTTAATCCATCCATCATGTTTAAGTGATATTGTTGAGACAAATATGGCAGGTGGAGTCCAGAGCTCATCAGATGACAGTTGAGGTGAGTTATGATTAACTTTTTTTATTAATACATAAATAGATGGTCGTGGGGCCGATTTGATGTTGTTATGTTATTCTGTTGCCTTGAGTGGCATTGGATATTTGTTTGGGCTGCTTGATAGGTTTTGGATAGTCCTATTTATAAAGGAAACTCTGTCGAAATTTTGTGAAATCTTGAAGAGTTGGAATATTCCTTAACATCCGAGGACGAATGTTCTTAGGGGGGGGGGATGTTATACCTTGTGTTTTCATGCATCATCGCTAGAGTATTGCAAGAAATATAGGCTCAAAGGTGGTAAGACCTCTCCATGAGGTTTATGATGGTTTATGGATGTATTGCGTAAGTTTTGTAAAGGTTTAACACTTATCAGATCAACGAAAATAGGTTTTGACGAAAGTTCTTCAATTCGTCGCCTTTCAGAGTCGTCTGTGAATCGTGAGGCACAACTTGTGACCTACAGGAAGTGTCTGTGAGACACAGAGCTACCTCAGGAATGGAAAGATAGTTTTTTGGACTCAGAACACATTCTATGGTAGTCCTGCAAGACGCAGGACAGTCCTGCGAGTCCCATGAAGTGCCCCAGGATAAGTCGGTGGCCATTTTCTCTTTACCTATAAATAGGCCTCCAACGAATTTAAGCTCATTTTCTTTTATTTCCTTAACCCTAAAGACAATAAATACTCGCTACTAAGTCTCCCATGGTTCAAGACTAAAATCAAAGGAAAACCAAAGGCAAACTATGTAAACCCGATGTAAAGAATCCCGTGATCATCCCTAGATCGTCTTCTTCCTTGTCCTAGAAACTTTGGAGGAAACTTGGTGGTGAAGTCAGCTTGGAGTTGGAGTGTTTCTTGTAACTAAAGGTAAGTTTCATTCTCTATATCATCTACCTAAGATTCTACAAGTGTTTAGGATGGAATTGTTGGAGGTTTCTTAGAGATCAAGTATTTGTAAGATCTTGAAGTATGTATTGTTGTTGTGTGCTCTTTTACATGATTGAAAGGTGTTATATGAAGTTGTGGAGTCATGGCTGGGATTATGGTGATTAGTAGAAGTAGTATGAAGATTTTTGTGATATTATATGTGGAATTTGAGCTATAAATGATCTTATGAACATACACACGTAAGTTGTTCGACAAAATGTCTAAATGAACTTTCATATAAGATTTGAACCCAGAATTGATACAAATCCTTCGTATAATGTAGATAATCATCCATAGAACGTGTGATGACTCATGGAACGCAGACAACTTCATCATTAAGGTATGTAGGGCTAATTTCTTTCTTGGCATGACTTGGTGTAAACACTTCCTTGAAATGATTTTCATCTTGTTAAATTGAATAACCATATGCCTCTCTTGACGAAATTGATCATATTTCTTGTATATTCCTTATCAACGTCATTTTTCGTATTCCATATATCTCAGAATAATTAGCTTAAGAATGAAGAATGTAGCGATAATAACGATAGTCGGAGGATAACGACAATAGGCCACTCCGACTCTGATTATGATGTCTCTTGAGTTTGATCTTGCATTGCACTTATATATATATATATATATATGTGTGTGTGTGTGTGTGTGCGTGTGTGTGTGTGTGCATGTCTTTATTTTCTTACCGCGCCACACTATAGGTGGCTGGGTATGCACTTATATGTGCATACCATTGATTAGTTGGGCAAATATTACCACGTCCTATATGGCCTAATAGTTATAATGAACTCACCCTACAGAGGGATTGGATATTGTATTATATGGCCCCATAGAGTGGCCCAATTTTACTTACATGCATATATTCATAATTATATCAGTTGTCAATGACCATATTTCTAAGTTTCAAGTTGATTCTATACCCTTTACTATTGTATTACATCTCTCATTTATGTACTTTACATGCCTTACATATTCCATACATCTTTCGTACTGACATCCCTTTCTGAGGCGCTGTATTCATGCCCGCAGGTACAGATAGACAGGGCGTCGTACCTTCTTAGTAGGGTGCCTGTTTTAAGTGTTGGTTGTTGCATTCCACTTCTCTGGAGTTGCTGTACAGAGTCGGTAGGTGTCACTGCATATGCATATGGTTATTTTAGGTATGTCGGGGCGCTGTCCCCACTTGATGACACATGTTAGTACTCGCAGAGGCTTGCAAACTAGGGGTTGCTGTATTTATGTTTTGTGTAGCCTTGTCGGCCCTTGTCAGTTCCTGATATACTCGTGACGGCCTTGTCGGCCTTAGTTTAAGCATATATTGTAATGAGCCTTTTCTGCGTGCAAGTTATTTGTTGCTTTCCATCTTATTGTTTCTATTAGGAGGCTTGTCGACCCAAATTTCGTATCGTGACATTCATGTACTATAATTGGTTCGCTCAGGCTTTAGAGTACTGGGTGCCGACCTCACCCTCCAAGGTTGTAATTTGAAGACTTGTAAATAGAATTGGAAAAGTGAAGTGGGAGGGAAAAACAGCATTTAGTGGTTAAAAGAAAATAGTAGCAGAAAAACAAAAATAAAAACAAAAACAAAAACAAAAAGCAGCAAAGTAAAGAAAATAAAGCGGCTCTGTACGGGCAACTCAATCCTTATCAGTTCCGTCACTTGTTAAAACCGGCCCGTATCCGAGTCACCACATCTGTTTCTGTACGCCACCGCATCACGCCGTTTTCTTACGGCGACGCACGGATTTCACTACCGTCACGAAATCACATTATACGCCAACAATTGCATTTATAGTCAAACCCAATTCACCTTCTTTTTTCTGCCAAAAAGCTTGGACCTTCTCCATTAATCGCCGGTTGACATTGCAAGTCATAGCCTTTACCGGTGTTCAGAAAGAAGAAATCCAAAAAGAAAAGCAGAAAAAATTAAACAATTGAGCATCTACAAGTTTACCAGGTGAATCCAGTGCTGTTTATTTCTATTTTATGTAATTACATTATGTCCTGATTTTTGTGTTTTATTTATGGGGTTTTGAATTTGAGTTAATGTTAAAAAACACATCTCAACTATCACTTTTTCGCGAGTAATTGTGCTATCACAATCTATGTAGTATTAAAATATGCCTAGGCCAGCTATAATCTATTCTCTTTTCCTGCCTCAACTATCACGGGTGTTTTAATACATATATGGTGATAGTACAGGTAGGGAAAAGGGAATAAGTGAGAGTTTGAGTGTGCAATTTTCGAAAAAGTGATAGTTTAGTTAGGAAAAGTGAATAACTGATAGTTTGAGTTTGAAACTCGCGAAAAAGTGATAGTTTAGGTGTGTTATCGTTATCTCTTTGAATTTGTAATTTAGGTCCGCTTTTTTGAGTTTTTTTTTTTTGCTAAAATTTTGTTTTGAACATTGTCATACAGGGTATGGATGGAAAAAATTGGTTAAAGCTGGCTATTTTTTTATGCTTAATTGCCTTTTCAACTGGTAGAGGTAATCATGATTTGATATTATTATGAATTACTACTTTGACTTGAATTTTAGTTTCATAAACGTAGCATGTTTACTTGGATGATTTGTTATCAAATTAAATGTGGCTATTTTCTATACTTAATTGACTGTTTCAACTATAAGTTATTTGATTATTTCTATTGATTTTAATTTTAATTTGCTCTATGCTAAGTATAGTATGTTTTCTTCGATGGTTTTGCAATTCAATTGAAGGTGGCTATTTTTCTGTGCTCAATACTATTTTTAACTGGCAGATGTAATTATGTTGTCCAATAATTTTGAATTTATACCATTGATTTGATTTTAACTTTCGTAGGTGATAGGTGTACTATGTTTTATTGGACTGGTGTTGCAATCCAACTTTATGTAATCATGCATAGAAAAAAGATATGTCAGCTTTCATCGTGCAGTAGCATGTGAAATTTCGCTTTTGAGTTTAGTCAATTCAGCTTTAGGTGCTTATTGATTTTTGAATATCTGATAAATGATAGTAGGTGTTGGGTGCTCACTTATGGAGCTAAATTTGATATAACTTATTAGTAAAAGGTCTCACTCCCTCTATTTTCAATTAAATGTTCGTCTTTTTATTTCTATGCAAAATAATATCCACTTCGTTTTATTTGTGCAAAAGGAAAAAGTTTTTGGATAGTTGTAGCTTTTGTTTTGTTGTTCCTTTGAAGCTTTGTGAGTGGAAGTAGATTTTTCCGTTGAAAAAATGTCTCAAGGAAATGAACCGAAAAAAGATTTAAACAAACAACATTTATTTTACATTGAAATGCTTATATCTCGAAAGTTGTAACTGGATCACTTTTAACTTTCTTTATCCAACTATTTTCTACAGTATCCTAAGAAAACAAAAAAATGGGTATATGACTCATCTAATATTAAACATCTTAAAGTTTAACTCTTCTCTTAATCTCTGTGCAAAGCCAAAGTAGGACACTTTGGAAACAAAGGGAGTAAAAATGATTGAGGTAGGCCGTAGGCGTGATGGGGCTGTTAGAGAGGATTGTGCAAACACTTGATAGGTCTGCTGTATGTTTAGACGTTGGAACTTAGTCTCTGCTTAGTGCAAACTGATCAAGACTTTGTCACCGAGTTATTTTACTTCTGTATGCTTTGAAGTTATCTTTTCTGTTTACACCGTGCTCTTTATGATTGTTGCCATAAACTGATCATGGACTTGGCTGACTACCGCTAACAAATTTTTTAGATAGCTTACAATTATTTTGGCTGCAGAACTCAAAGTGAAGGCCAATAACGAGCATCATGCAGCTGTCTACAATCACACCCTTGCCACCATATTAGTGGAATATGCGTCAGCAGTAAGTCTGAGCACTTCCTTAAATTGTCAAGATTTTGTTCCAAATTCTATCTGGACCTGTTGTAGACTTGTAGTTTGGGGGCCACAAGGGTGACTCTATTCCTTTATGGCAGTGTAAAGTTCTGTATTTAGAACCTTGGATGCTTCATCGCTTGAGTTAAAAATACACTTGTATGAAGATCATTAAATTCTTTTTATGTAGTTTTAACTTCTATATTTCTGGAACTCATGTTCTTTGTTTTCTGCACTTCTAATTTGCAGTTAATGCACAAATTTTCCAATTCAGGCTGCTCCTTTAATGCTGTAATTACTTTACATTGTTGACTTATATTTGATATCAACTAAACTATAACCAAAAAGTTCCCTTTCATTTGCAGGTTTATGTGTCCGATTTGACGGAATTATTCACCTGGACATGCTCAAGATGTAATGATTTAACTAAGGTAATCTATATGGATCATCATCTAACATTCTTCATGTTAAAAAAAGCTTCATATAAGTATCACACCATAGTTTTCATATATGATTGTTTTGTTCAAGCCTTAATTGTTAAGTTGTTTTGAACGATATATTTCTTTTTTTTCTTGAGCAGGGATTTCAAATTCTAGAGCTCATTGTTGATGTGCAACGATGCCTCCAGGTGTGTATTACATTATGCAGAAGCAAGCCTGCTATTAACTAGAGGCCCTACTTTGTGATCTAATACTCAATGCCTATTGCAGGCATTTGTCGGTGTGGCACAGGATCTTAATGCCATTCTTATTGCATTCAGAGGCACTCAGGAAAGCAGGTTTGGTTACCACTGGTCTACTGTCCCTTACTTTATTATCATTGTTGTGCAGCATTAAATTTGATGTATGGGGATTCAAAATGTGTAGTTTCGTGGTTAAATAGTCCAATTTACGTTAAAATGGATGTCTTCTTGGGAAAACCATTCTCTTGAAGGAATAATGATATGCTGCTCTAGAAATCCGGTGAACCATTAACAGCTGCTTATGTTCCCTTATCAAAAATAATAATCCTGTGAACCAAAATGAAAGTCAGTAAGAACTTCACGACTGAGGTGATAAGTTGTAAAATAAGTAGAGAAAGTTGTACTTCTACGTACTTTGCTGGCCAACTCTGGATGCAAGTTGGCTATTCTAAAGCACCTTTTACAATGTTGTGGATTCATACACCAATGTGGGTGTATAACTAACTACTGTTCTCCAGCTGAATTTGTTGAAACAAAAGAGGCAGAGATGCTATTGATAGAATTAGCTGTCCACTGGATATTTGGATTTAGTTTGACAAGCTGAAAGTTTTAATTGATGATCTTGACATGTAAACATTTTTCTTAGTATCTACTTTCAACCTGAATAGTCCTAATCAATGTGAAATGTGCTTGCAAAATGTACTGAGGCAAGGCAGAGCCTAATTTCCTCTAGCAGTCAGGTAGGGAGAAGTGGGAACGCCTATGAGATCTGCAACTTTTGTCATGCCTGAGGTCGTGCCTCCGGTTTGCACCCTAGAGGGTTGTTTCTTGAAGAAAAAAACGAAAAAGAAAGAAGAAGCTTTATCAAAAGAAAGGATAATTTAGTTGTTGAAGCTCATTTTAGCAAACCACATCATGTGTGCATGTTGAGGAAAAGCCAAATATTGTGTGAACCGTTTGCATAAAAGTAAAACATGAACCAAACAACACCCAGTTTTCTAGGTTTCTTCTGCATTTTTCTATTTATTTCTATTGGAGACATTTATTATTAGTAGAATTAGAAAGTGTCAACATTGGACATTGGGCTTCCACTTCGGGCCTCATCACAAGTGAACCACCCACCGTTTGCTTCAAGACATTTTCCCTGATAAAATAAGATTCAGTCATTTAGAATCCTCTGAGCACTAAGGTACTTGTGTATTTGGCTACTTATAGTTAAAGCTATAACTGGTCGTGATTTTGGTTTCGAAACTTTGTTGAGGAGATTGAAAGCCTTGACCATCATAGATTATGAATGTTGGTTGATAACTTGTGAATCAGGAGTTGCTGAAGCTGCTTGGATCAGAATTCTGTTACTTTCTGTCTGGGACAATATTATATATGGGAGTAAAAAAGAAGTTGATAGAGCCTTCAGGTCTAAGTTGTGAAATATTAAAGACTTTTTGTTTGTTTGTTGATGTTCACTGTGACCAAGTTTAAAACCCATTAACCTCTGATCAATCTGCTCACAGTTGTGATGTAATATGCATTATCTAAATTACTGTATAGGAATGAAGCTATATGGTTTCTGGCTCTGTGATTCAACATATTTGATATAAAGTTCAAGTTTGAACTTTTTGGTTACAGCCTACAGAATTGGATTGAAGATCTATACTGGAAGCAGCATGATATGTCTTATCCAGGAATGGAAGGTGCAATGGTGCGTGTATGACACTAAGCCTCTTCTGCTTCTATTGTTTAACTTCTTTTCTGCATATTAGTCATCTCTGCCTCTTTCCAGGTGCATCATGGATTTTATTCTGCTTACCACAACACGTCATTGCGTCCAGGAGTGCTAAGTGCTGTTAAACGAGCGAAAGAATTGTATGGAGATATTCAAATTATAGTGACTGGGCACTCAATGGGAGGGGCTATGGCTGCTTTCTGTGGCCTGGATCTCACCGTATGCGCTAAAGACTTGCCCACTATTTTTTACAGAAATTCGTTGTTTACATGTTCTGACTTACCATTTAAAGAGATAGGTCTTGTTAATATCATTGATCTTGCATATCCTTACCGCCGGATGCATGCGTTTTTTCTCAATGAAAGAAAAAATTACAATTCTTGTGGACCATTGGCCATAGTGCAAGAAATATTCTCCAACTTGCAGTTAATGCATTTATCTTCTTATTCCAGGTGCATTTTGGATGCCAGAATATTTCGGTTATGACATTTGGACAACCACGAATTGGCAATGCTGCATTTGTGTCCTACTACAGAGAACGGGTCCCCAATACAATTCGTGTTACAAATGGTCATGATATTGTGCCTCATTTGCCCCCTTACTATCACTACTTCCCTCACAAAACTTATCGTCATTTCCCTCGAGAGGCAGGTTCCGCAAATCAATACCCTATACTGCTTGATTTTGAACTGCACAAGTGTAACGATGTCTTGAAGTGCATAGAAAGTTGTAAGGAATGAGGCAGATATCTCTCTATACATAGAATATCTTGAGTTCAGTGCAGTGGGCTAATTCATAAATGCAAATCTCAAGAATTTAAATTCGTTTAGCTATTCAAATTTACACGTGAATGTGAAATTGTTAATTTCTCTGTTAACCAACTTTCTGCATCTCAGGGATTTTTATGCAAGTAGAAAGTACAGAGAACTTCTAAGTACTTTTATTTTTATTTTGTATAGTTTGAGATTGAGGCATAGTTGTTTATAGTGTTAGCCCGTGACAAATTTACATGGAGAAACATGGTCACTGTGGATTCATATAGCCGACCCTAACTTGTTTGGGACCGGGGCATATTGATGTTTGTAACCAATTTTCAGCAGCTATTTTACTATTTTCTTCCGTCCTTGCTGATAAAGAACTTAATCTCTGTGCTCATTCAAACGTTGTCAGAGAAAACGGGATTGGAGGGAGTAATATCTTTTTGTCCCATTGGTTTTTGTGTGCAGCTATCCCCCACTCTTTTAGAATAAGTTGAAATGGGTATTAATGAATTTATTAAAAAGAAGGCCATCAATAACTGCATTTTTTCTGTAACTTCTGCATTAAGATGTTACATATGATAAAGACTCATGGTGATAGTCTTTCTCATTGAGAGCATTCAAACTATGTTTAGACAAATCCAAGTGACCTGTCTCTTGCTGTCTTGATTCGTGGTTGTATATATTGACTGTGAGATCTTGAAATTGCAGGTTTGGCTTTATGATCTTGGCTTTGGAAGTTTAGTTTATACAGTTGAAAAGGTCTGTGATAATTCTGGGGAGGATCCTTCTTGCAGCAGGTAAAGTTTCTCTTTCATGTCCTCAGCAGAAATATATGCACTGGATTTCTTCAAATTGCTTTTCATGCCGGTTAGATTAATAGCCTGTTTGGTCAAGCTTCTAAAATCAGCTTATTTTCACAAGTGCTTTTCAAAAAAGTACTTTGGCGAAAAACAGTTTGTGTTTGGCCAATTAATTTTAAAAGCACTTTTGAGCAACAATTAGTGTTTGGCCAAGTTTTTAAAAAGTGCTTCTATGTATATCTTTCTCAAAAGTGCTTTTGGACAAAAACTACTTTTTTAGCTTATGAAAAAACTGTTTCTGCTACTCCCCAGAAACACTTATTTTCTCCCAAAAGCTTGGCCAAACACCTCACTTTTTAAAAATAAGCACTTATTGGAAAAAATAAGCACTTCTGGGGAAAAATAAGTTTGGCCAAACAAGCTATAAGTTAAACTACAATCCAAAAGTGGAAAATGCTTATGGAGAATCATAACTAGGGGGGGCTAGTGGGCCGGGGCGGGATCCCGAGGAGGGGGGGGGGGTCAGGATCCGGCGGGACGGGAAGAGGTCCCGTCCCGTCCCACATCCCGTCGGAAGAGGGGCGGGGATTTGGGGGGATGGGACGGGACGGGTCGGGTTGCGGGATTTTGGGGTTTTTTTTAGACAATTTTTTAAAATAATATTTAAACACTTAAATAATTGAACAAGATAGTGAATAAAAACACCACAAAGCTGTTTTTGTGCCTCTTATATTATTTAACAGAAATATGATTTTTTTTGTAATACAATTTCAAAATGATAACTTTGTTTCGTAGTTTAAAAGTTGCAAATCACATAGTAAAATTGCCATTAAAAAAACTACATAGTCAACCATACTCTTTCTAATTTCCTCACAATCTCTTGAGGATCTTCTGTCGGAATTGGAATTTGTTGGTCAAATTATTCGACGTCACTTCCTGCTCCCTCGGATAAGATTTCGTTGTAGTTGTAGTTGTCTTCTTCGTTGATCTCTGGTTGACCGCACCTTCTACGCTCCACTCTAATCCAATCTCTGAATAAACTGCAATCTCCAAGCCGTCTCCCGCCAATAAGTGTCTATGCTCTCCTATTTGAAACATTCCAGCAGAAAAAACGTTTTCCGAAGCTGTTGATGACGCTTTAATATTCAACACATCTCGAGCCATCTTTGCTAGTGTCGGAAATGTCTTCTCATTCTCCCTCCAGTATCTCAGCAAGTCTTCACGTCCATCTTCATTCACAATTGTTTCATACGGTACAACACCCTGCAAGACATAAACTATACATTCTATTTCTAAGGCCTTGAATACTTAAGGCAGAAACATCATGTCTTTTATAAGGTTGCAGCGAAGTAGAAGATGGTACAAAGCCGGTTGATTATTTGTACTTTGTTCTTGGTAATATATATATATATATATATATATATATTTTGCATTCAGTGTGTATACTAGACGTTACTTCTTCTCTAGTTGGTTCGTGAGTTGGTTCTTTATTTGAGTCTGTTGGACTTGGAGGTGGAAGTATTTCTATACTTTCATAATCGTTTCAACAAGTGCTTTACAACCGTTTACTTTAATAGTCGGATTTAATACAACACCAATAATATAAATAGTGGGAATAGGATTTTTTTTAAAATTTTATAAATATTTTTTTAATAGATGGAGCATAAGATGATTTTTGCATATATCCACTAAGTAATAGAAATATTAGAGCTATATAATATAACATAGTTGAAATAGTGGGATAATAAATACCAGAAAATTCTTTAGTAGCTAGAAAAAATTTCTCTAAAATTTCAATAAGTTCTAAAAAAATTTCTCAATCATTATCTACAAGCATATCCCTTGAATTTTGATTATGGGCGTTAAATAATAAAGTTATAGGTCTTCTATATTCGTGAACAACAAGTAGTTGTTCATACAGATAATTTCACCTAGTCGCTACTTCTGAATTTTTCTATAAGGCGATCCACAATCATGATCTTTAAAAATAAAGTTTATAGCAAATTGTACTTTATCAATAATGCTTTCAAAAAGTTTTAGGCTATCCTTTACAACTAAGTTATAAATATGGCATGCACATCTTATATGAAAATTATCGGGAAAAGATGGAGTTAATCAAGTTTTTAAAAGGTTTTACAACATAATCATTAGAAGTAGCATTATCTAATGTAACGGTCATAATTTTATCAGTTATTCCATAATATTCACAAATTTCATGAATATTTCGTGCAATAAAAGATCCAGTGTGCCTATCATCAATATATCTATATGCTAAAATACGTTTTTGCATAGACCAATTCTGATCTATCCAATGACATGTTACAGCTTAAATAATCATTACCGTTAGTACTACGGCCTATATCAGAAGTGATGGCCACTTTACCATTAAAATGATATAATGCATAACGTAAATACTGTTGATATTCATGTGCAAATTTAAAAACGTCTCTTCTAATAGTTGATTTAGAAAAACCGTAACCTCCACCGCAACTAATTTTGATATAAAATCATGAGAGGAAGGAAATGAATAAGCAAATAAAATGAAATATTTAGTAGGTAATGTAGACTTGTAGGGTAGAGAGATAGATAGAGAGATGGTAGGAAGATTTGCGAGGAAAATGAGGTATTTATAGTTGAGAAATAGGGTTAAAGTGTAAATATACTAACTTAGGGGTTAAAAATAAATGTTAAGGGGGGTAGGAGGGTTAATGGGGAATAAATTAGCCGTTATAGACGTTGCACAACGACCATTTTTGCAAAGGGGGGAGGGAGTCGGGACGGGGGGCTGGACGAGCCCTAGTCCCGTCCCGAGTTCGAACCCCGCTATCGTTTTTTTAAAGGGGGATCGGGGCGGTTTGGGGCGGTAAGCGGGATGGGCCGACCCGGCCCACTGGACAACCCTAATCATAACCAGCTGAGGGCACACACTTGGATCCCATTCTGTCAATATGCTGATACATCATATAACTTTCACTTGTCAAATAAGAAGAAACTATTTGAAAAAAAAAAAGAAAAAAAATACATTAAACTAAATTCTAAAAACTGTAATGATGAAAAATAGTCTCATTTTTCTTTTGTTGATGAAAAAAACAAGAAAATGAAACCATAAAACACTGATATTTGATCAAGACAACTCACTTTGTAAAAAAATGAGTAGAAGTGGTATCTTTTTTTGAAGTTTAATCCAAAAAAATTCAAATGGAACTTTGCTGTGGTAAGAGAGGTGGTGATTTTACTGCTGAAACTATGTTGTAACGAAAGGAATCTGTAATCTTGCTGGTAATTTAGGATCCAGAAAGAACATTTCTGGATTAGAAACATGTTGAGACACCTAGAGGATTATCTCCGTAGTAATAAACAACTGGCTGAATTTTTCTAGAGCTGTTGATCTCTTTCTAACTTGATCAAATCTATGTAGGTCGGTGAGTGGCAACAGTATTACGGATCACTTGAGATATTTCGGTGTAAAATTATCATGTGATGTATCAGCCGGATGCAGAATTGTGATGGATAATGGTCTAGCGGCGTATCGCAGAGCAGATAGTGACGGAAATGTCATCTTCTCCAGAGATATATATTCTTCTGTTTTGAGAATGAATGTGGAGCCTAGTGAGGAAGGGAGATCATTGTGATTACCACTTAGCTCTCTAAAATGTGGGAGAGCTGAAGCAGAGTTTCTCACTTAAGCCTTAAATAGGAAATTGTATAGCTAGTCAAATTATGCAGTTGTCCTTTGCTTGGAAGGACGTCATGTATATAGTTCCCTTTCATTAATTTTTTTAAATCATTTTTAACATCTCATCCATGTAAATAAAAGATATTATTACTTGTCTTATATGATTAATATTCTGTTAATTCTTAGAAGTAGCTATCTGCTCCTTAGAAAATGACAAAAATTGAATTCCCAATCACTCACCGTTGGTTTATGCGAATCTCTTATTACTATAGTCGTTGTTTTTGTTTGCTTTCGGCAATGACAAAAAATGAATTCTATCTATAAGATATAATTTCTTTCTCTCGGACAAGGAACGGGGGAGTTAATTCAATACTATTAGAGTAATTTTTAAGTTGATATAGCTTCGTGTACATATTACATGTTTTTTTGAATTAGAACCAATTAATAGAATAAAATTATAACAATTTTTTTTTTTCTGTTTGGGATGTTTTAAAATTTTTGCCATTTTTATGCATCTTTCCTTTCAAAAATTTAGATTCATTAAATCGGTCAAAGCTGTGATGTTTAATCATATCAAACAAACTTGTGTCTTTCACTAGCACTTATTTACATAAGTTAAATGCCAGTATTATATAAAATGGGACAGCGGCATACATCACTGCACTTCCACTTGGGTTTGCCGATTATCTCCCTTAGCTCATACTTAGGCAGACGCTTTATTATCTTTTTGAGTTCGAGATTGGCTTGGTGTTCAGTGGCTTTTCTCTTGTTGTTTCTATCAACATAAAGGAAATGTTTCAGTCACTGCCCAAATCTTGAAACTGTTGAGCCACATGCTTTCTATGAGAAACTCGAGACTCTTTAGAATTGTGAATTTCTAGTTATCACACGCACTTGGTGCGCTGGACTTTGCACTTCCACTTGACACCTATCGTAATGATAAACGGCTCGTCGCGCCGTGACCTTCTCTTGAATTCTCAAAAAAACTTATGTCGCTCCATCCCCGCAGGGGCAGAGAACCCGTTGCTGTCTCGGTTATGCTACCGGAGGCTCTAGGGAAGTCAGAATAGGAGAGCACTCAGCTTGGGGTGGGCTTACTACTTAGATGCTTTCGGCGAGCTATCCGCTCCGCACTTGGCTACCCAGCGTTTATCGTGGGCACGATAACTGGTACACCAGAGGTGCGTCCTTCCCGGTCCTCTCGTACTAGGGAAAGGTCCTCTCAATGCTCTAACGCTCACACCGGATATGGACCGAATTGTCTCACGACGTTCTGAACCCAGCTCATTTCCTATTTAGTAGAAAATGCCCTTCCGCATAATCTTTCGTGTGCCACATGAGTAAATAAACTGCTATCTGCTTTCTTCCCTGTTGGAAGAAGAATGAGCTTCAACAGAATGATTTGGGGTTCTTGCAGAGTGGAACCATGCAGTACACACGAGATAGATCTTCCAAAGAATTAATATTTCATTTATGAAGGGTTGGTGGAGATTCTTAATAATGTCAAGAAGACCAACAGACCAAGACTACATTCACAATTCAAGACTGAAAAAAGTATGGGGTTGATCAACCATTTGCAGTCACAAGCTTTGGCAGTGATTTAAAGAAATTCCCATTACAATACCAAATAGAAGTAGATTTTGATGAAGTGGGACATATATAAGCAGAACAGAGTAATATATCAGTCATCTGAAAACTGAAGAAATATGTATACTTAAGCTGGAAATTACAACAGGCTTTCAAAAGCAAAGGATTAAACTAATAAACAGCCCACTTCAAATTTCCCATGCCTGCAGTTTAATCTGTTTTCGAATCTGTAGTTGCTGATGTTTCAGCTGCATTCTCCTGCAAAATTAAAAAGTTGACACTTGTTTCCATCAACTGCTAATTAACATTATGAACATGGGAATGAGACTCTTTGAAAGAAGAAATTTTATTAGCATATGTTTGTTACGATGCATGTCATTTTTATATTTTTTATAAAAATATTCCGCTGTTTGGTTAATGAGTGAAAAATAATTCATGAGTGATTTGATGATATTTTTTCAGCAGTAAAGATTAATAATAATGTCTAGGGTGTCATTTGGTTCAAATACAAGTTATTATGTGATTTGTTATGCAAGTAGGGATTAGTAATTTTTTTATTGTAATAAAATACTATAGTGATTGTAATGCGTGAAATATTTATTGTTAGATGCTTGGTTTGCTGTATTACAGGAATTAGTTTTGGTGATCATTAGGGTATTTTTTCATTTAGTTAGTTTAGTCCATAGATTATTAATATCCGTATTTTTGTTTCACATTCTCTCCTAATTATATAGATTCCTGAATATTTTATGATTTGTTATGCAAGAGCTTCTCTAATATATAGAAAGGACTTTTGTAAAAATTGATAAAATGATTTACATTTTACATTTCAAGTTCATACCTCTTTTGGCTTTTCCTCTGTCTCTGGTTTAGCAGTATCCTTGGCAATTTCTGGTTTAGCAACATCCTTGGCCTCACAAGTAGTGGTAACTTCTTCCTTCTCTTTCTCTTTCTCTTCTTCGATTGGCTTAATCGTCTCCTCTATGGATTAAAAAATGCATATTAACATCAATAAGGAAAAAAAGAGAGATAAAAAGGTTCAAATTCTAATCGAAACATAAAATCTATGGTCTTCCCCTTGTTGTTTTTATCTTAAAAACTCTCTTAATTTATATGACACTTTCATTTTTAATTAGTTAAAAAAAGAGTGACACGTTTTTTTATTTGTCAATAATTTAATTTTAATTTTTTTTACGCTTAACGAGATGATCTATAACCACACAAATATCTTTAGCTTGTTTTACAACACAAAATATAAAAATGTTCATTTATTTCTTAAATTTCGTGTCCAATTAAACTATATCACATAATTGAGACAGAGGAAGTACAAATTTGAACTCTCAAAATAGGATCCTCTCCGGTAGTTAATTTGAAAATAAAGTCTTCAAGATTTCGACAAAATAGTTATTGAAAAGGGAAAAGGATCATATTTGGCCCTCTATTATTAAAAAAATGTTTAATATCACTCTCTTTTATATTATCAATCCATATATGTCTATAACGTTATAAAAGTTAGCTAAAATTTTCTCTTCCTCCGTTAATCCCATTCATTTAGCGACACAGCATGCCAATTCACCCACGAACCCTTCTTCTTCTTCAATTAATTAGATGTAAAAATTCAAAACAAACAAAAAACTTATCTATTTGATAGGGAGCTAGATGGAATATGGGCATATGTAGACTGATATATTATAGTACCTTTTTAAACCGTAGATGGGCAAATATGACCCTTTTTCCCTATTGAAAATTACCAAGTTTTTCATTTAAATTATTGGGGAAAAAAATTAAAACGAACTTTTTTGAATTTTAAAAGCACAAAAGAAACAATCTTTATTTTTTCCACATTTAACAGAAAACTATGATGAAATAAAATCAACAAACCAGTTTTCTCTTGTGCTTTAATCTCTTCAACTGATTCTTTCTTCTCTACAACAGCAGCAACAGCAACAGCAACAGGAAGGGTTGTTTCATCATTTCCATTCTTCTTCTCTTCAGGTTGAGTTTCTACAACTTTCTCTTCTTTCTTTTCAATAACAACCTCTTCTGTTTTCAACTCCAATTCCACCATTTCTTTCTTCTCTGAATTTTCTTTAACTTCTTCTTCCTTAGCCACCGCAACTACCTCTTCCACCTTGGCTATAACCTCCACTTTTTCATCATTTGTTTTCACAGTTTTCTTGACATTTTCTTGAGTTTCACCCATTGTGGAGTTGGATTTAGATCTCTTGTTCTTAGGGATGGTGGTGGCATTTTCTGTTGCAACTGCATGCTTTGATTCCCCACAACCCATCTTATTATAAAGAATTGGAGGAAAGGGAAACACAAGAAAATTAAAGGGGTATTGATATATATTTTTCTGTTTTCCCTTTGATTTGGATTCAAAGGAAAAAAGAAAAGATAGAGAGGAAGTTTGATGGAGAAAATTATTGGCTCTCTGTTTTCTTTCACCCTTTGGTTTTTTCTTGGCGGGGCCTTGAGGTTTCTATTATACTCTAATTGACAGAGGAGCCGTTTTTTTCGTTGGCTTTTAAGGTTGAGAATTTGCATTTTTTTTTTATTAAGAAAAAGATGTCCAATGGTATATTCTCTTGCCAAATTTACCACTGCTGCTAATCACAACAAGCGAATTCAAGATTTTCCATTTACTTACTATACATATATATGGTCTGAATCAAATGTTGTTGGTGCGATCATATTCAAGGCCGAGCTACATGTGAGCAAGAGTGTTCATCCGAGCCCTTTTTGATGAAAAATTGTACTATATATATAATATTAAGATTATTATTTATATATATATATATATAGTAGATGTTGAATTATCTCGATTTTTTCGTATGTTTACTTTTTCATATTTTAAACTTTCTTAATGAAAATTCTGACTCCACCACTGGTCCTAGTGTCCGAATAGCTTACATATGTCCATATCCATACTTGTATCGTTTGAAAAAAAAAGGAAGATGTACTTAATAATAGTATATCTTTTTATTTTTATTTTACGCTTCTCTTCAAATTTCTGATTTAATTTACTTGTGTGTAACAACTACTTCAAAATTATAAGTATGCATTAAATTGAGGGCAAAGATGCAAATATATTTTTTAACTTTGTGATTTAAAGTAGATATAAGTTCGTTATAAACGTGGTGAATATATACCCCTGCCATTATAAAATGGTGCAAATATACACATTTTGATAACAATTTTTTTTAAAAATATTTATCTTGTTTTTTAATTAAAAAAATTCCATGGGGCTTATTTTTTTTTTTAGTGAACATATTTCTCTAAGCCACATGATAATTTTCTTTCCTAGTGGGTCGGGTCTGATTTGTTTTAAAAAATAAGTAGACTTAATTTTTAAAACCACGAAGATATTTTTTTTAAAAAATCAGACCCGACCCACCAGAAAAAAAAATCATGTAACTTTAGAGAAATATGTCTACTAAAAAATGGATAGAATTTTATTAGGCGAAATAGTCTTGGAGGCCCTTATACTTGTCCATTTTTATCATGCCGGTGTTTGTACTTACAGGTTTGCCAATTACACCCCTCTACCCTTAAAACTGAACATCTTAAACCCCTCTGACGCTGTGTGTATCTCACTCGCCCCTACACGGAGTACACATCAAATCCACTTAGATAAATTAATGCCATATCATCATTTATATTTTTAAAAATTAGCTTTATGAAAAAAATAATTTTATTCCTTTTTTTTTAAATAACAAACCTTTCTCTTCTCTCTCCACCCTCCCATCTCCTTCTTCCACCCACCACTACCACCACCACCACCACCCACCACCAAAATCATGTTACAATCAACCTACTTCATTGCGTCAAAGCTCAATATTTTGCCAAAGAGAGTTCATGGTGGATGGAGTTCATCGGAGATCGGAGCTCCGGCGTGGATAGGTTGGCAGTGACGAGCCATTACGCTAATTCTTCAACATCGTCATAAGCATCATCATCATCATCACTAGATTCTTCTTCGTTTGTCCCTTCACCTATATAAGTAAAAAATAAATATTAATAAAATAAAAAATAATATAAATTATATTAAAAAGACACACACACACACACACACACACACACACACACACACACACACACATATATATATATATATATATATATATAATACACCTTCCGCAAGAACCCAATCACGAAGGCAAACCAAAGCTTGCACAATTTTTGGTTTCAAAGAACTTCTAGTAGCTGATATTATTTTCCCACCAATGTTAAAAGCAGATTCAGATGCTACAGTTGAGACAGGAATGGTTAAGAGATCACGATCCATTACTGCAAGAATTGGATATCGAGCTGAAGACTTATACCAAAAGTCCAAAATATCGAAATCATCATCCCTTGGACGATTTGGTTCCTCTAAATATAAATCCAACTCAGTCTTACCAACTGCATTATTTTCTATCTCTATAGTCACAAATACATCATAATCTTCAAATTTCGATAAAGTATTTTGAGTAATAAAATTATTACCACTAGTATCAGATCCATCTACCCTATTATGTACATTTGTCTCACTATCAATTACCCTTCTATACTCCTCAAAACATACTTTAATAGCGTTCATGATACGATCAATGCGCTCTTGACAACCTTCATCCCCATGCATCTTAACAATACAATACTTTAAAAATGTCATTTTATATCGGGGGTCCAAAAGTGTAGCACAACTCAATTCAAGGTTATACTCACTCTAATACTTGTCAAATTTGCATCGCATATCGCTTAACATATCACATAAAAAGTTATCTTTACTCTTAGAAAGGTCAAACAAAGCTTTATAAACTTTCCATACTCCTAAAACATAGGAATTAGAAGTGGGATGATTTGAAGCTGAAAATAAGTTAGTCACATCATAAAATACTTTTAAAAACTTGTAAACTTAGACTAACTTTGTCCCAAGAAGTAAGTGGAGGAGCCAATTCCTTAACCTTCACGTCTCTAGCAACAACATATACGAACACATCCTTGTAGTGAAGGACACGATCCATCAACATATAGGTAGAGTTCCACATCACAGGAGTATCAAGTCTAAACCTTTTAGCAACTCGCAAGTTAAACATTTTTTCAGCAATGTCAAAAAAGTTTTTTCGTCTAGTGGAAGACCTATCAATGCACTTTACCATATTTATAATCCTATCAAGTATTTCTCCAATAGGATTCAATCTAGATTGCACAATTAAATTCAAAATATGTGCACAACATTGAACATGAAAAAAAATTCCACCATCAACAACAAAATACTTGAAAAAATGTGACTTTTAATCAATTTCATCATCGAAAAATTATATGTAGCCTTATCGGTTGTGATTGTAAGAACTTTGTGCTCTAAGTTCCAGTGACCCAAAAACAAGATTAATTCATCAGAAATACAAGTATAATCATACGGAGGAACCAATGACCTAAATCTTATGATTCTTTTTTTGCAAACACCAATTAGAATCCACAAAGTGGGCAATCACACATATATATTCTTCCCTAGTATGTTTGCATTTCCAATTATCAGTTGTCAAACATACCTTTCCAGGAGCCTTGGCAATAAACTCTTTCATTTTATCCTCTCATTCACAAACATGGCAAATAACTCTCTCGTGGTTGTTTGTCTACAAAAAGGTTTAAATTGCGGGTTTAACCTTCTAGCCATTCTCCTAAATCCTCTCGTCTGTACTGTAATAAATGGACGCATTTCTTCAATCAAGTAAAACATGATAGCTCTTCTATTATCAGAATCATCATACTTAACTTTATTTAAAATAGTTGAACCATCAACATTAGTTTCAGCAGACAACATGTATTGTTTAGTATCTTGATGCATCTTATGTGGACATATTTATAAATGACGTTTCAAATGCGAAGTTCCATGCTTACTATTAGCAGTCAACTCACGCTTACAATGAGTGCATCTAGCTTTAGTCATCTCCGAGTTAGCCCCAATAATTTTCTCAAATTCAATCTAAACACCAGATTGTTTTTACTTCTTTAAAACTTGATTATATTCAATAAAACCATCATGGGTTTCTTTTGTTACAGATGCATTAGAGGTACCTGTAGAATTGGCGTTGCTATTTTCGCTAGCCCGTTCCATATTATAATTGAATTTTGTCAAATAAAAAAAAACAAAAGTTAAAATATAAATGCAAACTTCTGTACCAAATAAGTATTACTACTGTATATATTTTTTAATTTTAACATGGAGCACAAAATATACCAAATTGACTTCTGAAGGCTGTCGCCGGAGAGGAGAGGAGGCCCGAGCCGGAGAGGAAGGTTGAGCAGAAGTGGAGAGGAAGGGGCGGCAGATTGAAGTGGAGAGGAGAGGAAGGGGCGGATTGAAGTGAAGAGGATGCTGAAGGGTTAACCCTTCACTTATATAATGAAGGGTAAGTCACGCGGGTCGGGGTTGGGTCGGATCAGACGGGTAAAAAATTCTGATCCTGGCCCGACCCTACATATGAATGGGTCCTCACTTTTTCGGATCATGTGGTTCACGTGTCAGATATAAACTTTTTCTGACCATGGTTTTTTCGAGTCGAGTTGGGCCGGGTCGGACGGTCCCCGACCCGATGAACATGTCTATATTTGCACATTTATCCTTAGTAGGAGTACACTTGTTTTGTTTGAAAGGGCCAATTCATGCATGCAAAGAAAGGGGTGTAGCCGGCCACATGAAAGTGGACATAAAATTTAGTTTATGAAATTTAAGTTGAAACATCCGCTAAGCATCGTCTGTTAGCCTTTTCTTTTTTCTTCTCTATAAACCAATTGTCAATTCTCTACTGCATTTCCTATATAAATATTTCTGGCTCGTTTCTTTGTACTTATCTTTTCTTCCTTTATGTTTCCTTTTAAAGTTTATCAGTGTAATGAATGGATTTGGGTCTAACTCAACCTCAAACTCCAAAAGCGTCCAAGTACATATAAGGAGTTCATGTTCTCATTCCATATCAGATGTGAGACTCTTAACAGCCCCTAACGCTCAAACCTTGTTAATTGGAGCGTAATAATATAATTTGGGGACCCAACATCGGTGAACAACAATTGGAATGAGCATGACTCTGATACCATGCAAAAAATGGATCTTGGGCCTAACTCAACCCAAAAGTTAGCTTGTAGGGTAAGGATTGTCCAAGTCCATATAAGAAATCTATGTTTCCATTCCATATTCGATGTGAGACTCTTAACAATCAGTTTGATTTTCTTATGATGGATAGGGGCACGTAGCTATGTATGCCTAATCATGGCCACTTGAATAACCTTTATCAAAAAATTATATTATATTAATATAAGTTAAATAGTACTTTATACATATGTATTAATTTTGGGTACCCTTTAATATTCTTAGTCAATGATAATATGATAGTAACATGATGTTACGGAGTATCAGTTGAATTTTTCTCTTAATTGAGCAATTTTAACTTTTCTTTGTTAAAAATATGCGCAAATACTATATACTATTTTTATGAGTTAAGGATTTTTGAAGTACATTTTATCTGAACAAACATTAGGGCAATTACTGGAAGGGGGAGCCACTTAAGTAATCTGAAAATCAAGACTTTAAACGTGAGGACCACAAGTTTGGCATCAAATGAGTTTTAAGGGACTTGTTTTGACTAAGAAGTAGAGTTAAATGTAAAGATAATTCCAAGAAAAAGCTTTGAAAATAATCGTTTAACTCAACGTACAATCAATTATTTCCAAAAGATTAATATATAAAAATAGAAATATTGATTTGTTTTCATTAATGAGAAAGCAACACTTGCATTAGATTAACCATGTAGGCGTCTTTCCCATCTCCAATCTATTACTCCCTCCGTTTCAATTTGAGTATCTTAGTTTGACTTGACACGAAGTTTAAGAAATAAAAGAGAGACTTTTGAATTTTATGGTCTTAAATTAAAGATTTGTGGGGTCTTTTAAATCTTGTGGTCTTAAACTTGCATTGTGATTGAAAAACTTACTAAATATAGAAAAAGACACTCTTTTTGAGATACACCAAAAAAGAATGTAAGACACTTAAATTGGAATGGGGGAGTAGTTAAAAATTCTCATCATCTAATCCTTGTTGTCTTTTAATTAGGAGTATTTTTTTCAATGCTTATCTTTTTGTTTCTAATTTAAAGCCGGTACAAGCATAAATTTTTTCAAGAAGCATCTTAATACAAGAACATTAAATTACGGACCGAATCTTTTATATGTATATATCCCAGTACAAGAAATGATGCTTGCACATTTGTACGGTGTGCTTGAAAAGTTGAACCATTCGATTTGCTGGATTTGGTATGCTCTACAACAATTTACACATATAGCTTTTTTAAGGATCGGTGTTTAATTTTTGACCCTATTAAAAAAAGTTGTGCAGAAAAAGATTTTTGCCGGAACTTCACTCCTTCCTTTGCCCTTCTTTATCTCATCTTTTCTCCTTACATTGCTTATTTGTTGTCGAAATTGAATGGGTAATGTTTCATTAAGCTTATATTGTCTATCCTTAATAATGTGGATACGTTTGGTCGGAGAAAATTGAAAATATTATTGTTGGGTGTTGTTGAGTTTGATTTTTTTTGTTTGAATAAGATAAAGTGGGTCTAATAATTTTTGATAGTTTAAATTAATCTAACTATTGAAAATTATGACGATTGCTATTAGAAAGTTGTATATCAAATTTGAAGTCTTGATCAACTTTGAAGCAAAAATGTGTTGTAAATTTCTACTCAACTGATACAATATTGAATCCCTAAACTAAGAACAAGAAAGTAAAGGATAAAGAGATAGACACAAAATGAGTTCAAATGAAAACTATAACTATATTAAAGCCAAAACTCACAGTTGAAGGATTTCAAGAAGCACCTAATCTATGAAGAAGACCTCAAGGGACTTAAATTCCCCTTGCAACCCACTTTTCCAAACAACAATTAACAAAAGCTTCACCAAACTTCTCTCAAATCTCTCAAAGAGCACAAGTTTAATAGTCATAAAAACTAAGGAATGAAATGACAAGTTAGCTATTTATATCCTAGGCTAACTTATCACATAAAAGGCTCAAAAGTAGCACTCAAAAGTTTGCAGAAATGGACATCACTAGCACCACTTGCGGTCGTATGTAGTCACTTGTGGTCACATGTTGAGTCGCAAGTGAGGCACACCTCCCCTCCTTGGTCTTAAACTCTTCCATCCCAGCTACCTTCCATATCTTGAAAGTCGTTCTATGTTCATTTCTCATGATCTCCAATGACTCCATCTTCATGATCGATCAAGGAGTGCATAACTTGAGGATGTACACTTGAGCTTCCTTGAAGTGTGGAAATGCTCCATGAATTGTCCCTCAAAGCAGAATGAAATTGGGAGTTGACACTAGACGACAAGCACCTCCTAAGCCTCCGAAGTAGCGACTTGATGAAAAGTCCATGAACTTCCTAGCTCGACTTTGTGTGCAAGTTTTTGATGAAGCTTGGCTTGCATCAACAACATATTATAGTGATGACGGACCGAGTTGCAAATAATGAAAAAATTATAACGACCCACAAATAACCATAACTTCTTGTTAAAGAAAGTCCCTGCCAATAGTAAATTAAAAATCCTACCGATCACTAGTATTTTGCTGAAAAATCCTGACAAATTACCATAACTCATCTTGGCAATTGTCAAGAGTGTGCTTTCAGTTTCTAGCGTGGAGGTCATTTTTCAAGACATTTTCTAATGGGGTCAAAATTTAAATGGTGACACTGAAATTTTTTATTTGTGCAAATCATCTGATGCTCTATGCAAAGGTAGGATTTGCACTTGGTAGCCAATTTTGTACTTTCTATTTAAGTTAGTCGACAAATAAGTCACCACACAACGATCCAAATGACCATTTATAGAAGCTTTTACTTTATTCTTTCATGTATAATTATTTACTCAAAATTTTATTTTAATAATATCGGTATAGTTTTAAAAAAATTATGTATTACGTAACTCGACATACACGAGCAACGCATATGCCGGAAACTAGCAGTTTTAAATATAGTTATGACAAATTGTTTTTTATAATTTACTGGTATATTTTTATGCCAGAAATTATTATTTTTTAAAAGAAATTAACACATAATATAACGAATTTAATTATACATAAGAATTACACATACTTTTGTTGATATAACAGGTAAAGTTTAGTGACTTTTGATGATACAAATATAGTTTTGTAACTTCACCGTAACAAAAAGTAAAGTAAACAATTTTAATACTTAATTCGAACAACGGATAAATAAACTAAGGTTTATGCAGCACCTTCAAAATCAAAGATATATGTGTGTGGACCACTATCCATTTGTTGTTTACTAAGTGTCATAATCCAGCATAGCTATGTCCTCATCATGTACTACGTCATCTTATACAACTTTTAAATTTGAGAATATATCTATTAGAATAGATTAGGTCTATTTATGGTAATATAAAATTTGATAATTATGATAATATAAAATTTATAGTTTTATTAAAATATGATTATCTTTTTCCCCATTAGATTAGAAAACGGAGAATCTTAGCTCTATATAAGGAGATCATTGTGATGAATGAAAAGTAGAAAGAATTCTCCCAGTATTCTTGTCTCTGTCTCGATTTTAATATGGTATCATAGCCACGTTAAAAAGAACACAAAATCCTAAAATAATGACAGGTAACGGTAAAGAAACCGGCGATACCAGCATATGAATTGTCGGTGAAGAAACAAAACCCAAAGAAAAACAATCTCTACCTACGACATTACGTCGAATGATAACCCTGGAATTGTGGTGACACAAGTGCAATTGAAGGGGGAAATTATAAAGAATGGGCTAGATCCATGAGGACAACCCTAAGAGCAAGAAAGAAGTTCGGCTTGGTCGACGGTACAATCAAGAAACCGAATGAAGAGTCGCCGGACTTGGAAGACTGGTGGACTATAAACTCACTGTTAGTGTCGTGGATTCGCAACACTATAGAACCGACGCTTTGCTCAACGATTACACATAAAGAGGAAGCGAAAGAATTATGGACAAGCATCGGAGAGTGGTCCACCATTATTAACGACCCACAGATGCAACAACTAAAGACAGAACTAGCCGAGTGCAAGCAAAAGGGAAGGACCATAGTGGATTACTATAGAAAACTCACTAAGTAGTGGGAGAAATTGGCGAACTATGAAACTTTTGCTCCGGTTGCTAAGGTAGTAACTGTTCGGACCTTCATGGCTTTTGCGGCTGCACGAAATTGAGAGTTGCAGTAGATGGATGTGCATAATGCATTCTTATAAGGTGAGCTTGCAGAGGAAGTTTATATGAAATTGCCATCGGAATTTCGTGTTCCTAATCCGGGGCAAGTATGTCGACTCCGAAAATCTTTGTATGGTTTGAAGCAAGCTCCAAGGTGTTGGTTTGCGAAATTGTAAAGTGTTTTGATGAAATGTGGGTTCAAACAGTCGTACGCTGATTATTCTCTATTCACTATGCACCGAGGAGGTATACAACTTAAAGTCTTAGTCTATGTGGATGACTTAATTATCTCTGAAAAAGATTATAGTGCCATTGAACGATTCAAAGGCTATATCCGCACATATTTTCACATGAAGGATTTGGACCCTCTGAAGTACTATATGGGAGTTGAAGTTGCACGTGGACCAACTGGGTTGTTTCTCTGTCAATAAAAATATGCCTTGGATATAATCTATGAGTCCGATTTACTAGGAGCTAAACCAATCAATACTTCTATGAAACAAAATCACGGTTTGACGTTGGCCAAATGAGCTACTTTAGAAGATCCAGAATCATATCGGTGTCTAGTCAGTAGACTAATGTACCTCAGTTTCATTAGACCTGAGTTGCCGTATTCCGTGCATGTTCTGCCCCAATTCATGCAGCAACCAAAGGAAGGACACTGGAACGCGGCTCTTCGTGTGGTGCAGTACTTCAAGCAGAACCCAAGACAAGGCATTGTTATGAGAAAAGATTGTGATCTCCAGTTGTATGGATGGTGTGATTCAGACTGGGCCGGATGTCCGTTGATTCAAAAATCACTTATCGGTTGGTTTATATCCATCGGGAGTTCACCCGTATAATGGAAAACCAAGAAGCAACACATTATCTGTCGCTCGTCAGCAGAGGCAAAATATCGGTTAATGGCAATGACAATCTGTGAGTTGAAATGGTTAAAGAAACTTTTACATAGTTTGTGTGTTGAACATAAATCTCCTTTTGAAAAATGTATCGTGATAGTCAAGCAACATTGTATATTGCGCGAAATACGGTGTTTCATGAATGAACTAAACACATTGAAGGCGACTGTCACTATGTCCGGAACGTGCTCCAATCCGGAATAATACTTCTCAGTCATGTGTCAACCAGTGAGCAATTGGTCGATGTGTTTACAAAGGCTTTGGGCAAATCGCTACATGAATATTTACTTGGCAAGTTGGGCATTCGAGGCCTTCATGATCCAACTTGAGGGGGGTATTAGAATAGGTTAGGTCTATTTATGGTAATATAGGATTTGATAATTATGGTAATATATAATTTATAGTATTATTAGAATATGATTACTTTTTACCCTATTAGATTAGAAAAAAGAGGATCTTGTCTCTATATAAGGAGGGCATTATGATGAATGAAAAGTAGAAAGAATTCTCCCATTATTCTCGTCTTCCTGTCTCGATTTTAACAATATCATTTGAGTTCTAGAAATCTCCATTTCCATTTAACATCACCTTTATGGTCTATCTGAGTCATCGTGTACATTTTAATTTACTAAGCCAAACTTGGAGAGAAACTATCATCCAGAATTTGCAAAAGATGGCACTACATTGTTGACATTTTTAAAATAAGTTTCTTAAATGCATCAGCCTTAAAATGGAACGTCATGCAAAAGAGTAGTGGTGGAAATCACAACAAACTATATAGACTAAAAAACTTAATAACCTATTCATGTGATTTGTCAAGTAGTCAAACTTGTCTAAGTGAAGAAAAAAAACTAATTAATCATTAGAGAGATATAGACAATGAAATAGCAAAAGTCATATACAAGACTTATGGAGAAAGAGATTAAATGCAAGTATGCAACCATAGGAGAATTTGTTTGCTTGATGAGTAATGGAATCATAGCTTTGAAAAGAGGAAATTAACTTGTACCAAAAAAAGATAGAAGGAATTAACTTGTCGGAACTCGGAGGTAGCTAATATACACTGAGCTTGTATATTTTTTTGACCTATAAAATACAACGTTTAAATTCTTAACAAGCTAAAAGAAAAAGGCAAACTGTCAACATAGTCTATAAAATATTTGACAAGTTCCAAAGATTAATCATCTTGCAAACTAAACTGCTCTAAAATAATATCTCAAGATTTTCTTAGATTTGAGACATTTTATTTAGTGCACACTTGGACTGTTTTTGTCCAGATTATCCCCCTGAAATTGTTTGTTTGATAGCCTTGACCCTCTAGATGTTGATGTGACCACGAGCATGAATACACTCTCTTAGGTGTATGAGATTGAAAAGATCAGCTTCTAAGTAGAGTATTTTCTGTAGCGATCCTGAAATTTTATAAGCTCTCAAGTCCTCAAAGTATGCTAACGTGTCATTTTGCGTGCTAACTAGAGCTAATAATTTGAAGGATACTATTCGGATATGAAAATATGATGTTGGAAATTTGCCTTTGGCGGGAGTTGCGACCGACCAACTTTAACGGCTTAAACACTAGTGTAACGTATGTTGGAGAATCCGGTTCTTCACACATGCATGATCTACTAAGTACGTAGATAACCGTAGGGCCAAGAATCGTCAAATTTCATTGAGAAATGAAAGAGATATTGGTTCACGAAGTAAGGTGTTTGAAGCATGGAAAGTGTGGTATTGTGTGTAATTCTCCCTCATCGGTAGAGGAAGAAAGAATTGTTGTGTATATAAGATTCGAAATTGGTTTGGGGTTTGGGACCCCAAGGGGTATCCCATGTGTTTAAAGGAGGGAGGACCTAGATGTGCTTCGGTTCGAGGAAAGACCACACGCGCGCCGCCGCCGCCCGTCCGTCCGGTCCGGTTCCGGTTCCGGGTTCCGGGTTCCGGGTTCCGGGTTCCGGGTTCCGGGTTCCGGGTTCCGGGCCGTGGGCCTTGGGCCTTGGGCCTTGGGCCTTGGGCCTTGGGCCTTGGGCCTTGGGCCTTGGGCCTTGGGCCTTGGGCTTTCGATATTATCTTTTTGGGCCGAGAAAACTTTGCCGAAGTACAGTTTGGACCAGAATTCTTTCGTATGTACAGCTTTGGTCCCCGAAGTTTCAAGATGTACGAGTTTGGTCCCCGAGTTTTCGAAAAGTTGGAATTTCGACAGTCAAAGCAGAAACGTCCAAGCTCTCAATTCAGCCATTTATTTTGGCTGAATTACTCCTCCTATAATGGCCAAATCCGTTGGTCTTTCACCATTTATGTTGGTGACTTTACTACCTCCATAATGGCCATTATTTGGCTATTATGGAGGCAGTTTTCAGCCCCCTCCATCACCTATATAAACACCCCCTTACACCATTGTTGAGGAGAAGAACACACATATATGATACACGAAAATTCAGAAATATACACAAGCAAAACAGTTTCTTCCTACACCTTCCAAAGCATCATTTCGTTACTCAATATTCTTCACGGTAGCTCTTGAGTTTCCTTTGCTCAAGGGTTCCATTGCTGTTTTATCTTGGGAGACAAATTGTCCAGGACGTATAAAGGATACATACGGGGCAATATTGTCTTAAGGACAGAGTGCCACACTCGACTCAGCATAAACCAGTTTCCATTTTTCAGTCTTCAACAAAATCGTAATTTCAGTTTTGTTGTTATATTGTAATTTTCAGATTTCTAGTCGAAAATATTGTATTCTTTGTTTATCCTTTCGAATACTTGTAATAGTTAAATACTTCCCGTACTGCTTTATAAAGTACCATAGAGCAAAATCTCCCAACAACTTAAGACAATATTTGTATAGTATTACTATTAGTATTCGATAGATGTCGGTCAAAAGTTGTGTGACCAAATCTGGATATGGCAATGGTTTTCTGGTAGAAGAGAGTGATGATGATGAACGGGTTCATGGTGTCACCGCTACCAAGACTGGTGGAAACAAGCGCTCTCGAGAGCCTGAGGATGTCAACTGGGACAAGAGGAGAAGAGTGAAGATGTTATTCTATCTTGTAGCGAAGGCCTATATCTCGTCCCGGACAAAGGATCCGAATAATGGTGAGAAGGAAATGGACACTCAGTCTGATGAAGTGACTGAAGTGAGCCAGAATTCGAAATTGGAATAAGTATTTTTCTTACTTGTCAAGAATAAGGATTAAATGATAAGTATTTTTCTTACTTGTCAAGAATAAAGATTAAATTATGTCTGATTAAAAATGGATTAAAGTAAGGAGGAATATGAAAATAATTTATATTCCTTATGCTTTAACAAATCGAAGTTTAATCTCATCTTCTTTTCCGTTTAAAGATTGGATTTTGTAAACGACTTAAGAAGATCCGTTCTTTTAAGTGTAATTACTAAAGTGTGTAAAGTATGTTCGCACATACGAGGGAGTAAGATCCACTGACTGTGCGAAAACTGTTACCACTCTTAAGTAAGCGCCAAGAATTATCTGGGCACCAATCATAACGGAAGAAGTCTAAAAGTTAATGACGTTGAACTGTCATATTATTTGACGAAGATCCTTCATAGGATGATATTGGACACTCGGTCATACAAAGCCTCCGGGCGACTAGAGTGGGCCAAAATTCCTTTGATAGGATGATATTGGACACTCAGTCATACAAAGCCTCCGGGTGACTGGAGTGGGCCAAAATTCCTTTGATATGATGATATTGGACACTTAGTCATATAAAGCCTCCGGCGGCCCGGAGTGGTGCCGAATTCATTTCATAGGAAAAGTAATGGACACCTAGTAAGGTGGGCCGAGTTTCCGTGTCCTAAATGATCCGAAGGCCTAAATAAAGGCAAGAAAGAAATTGGACACTCGATCGCCAAAGCAACTAAAGTGGACCCGAGTATCGAGATCACATATGATCCGGTTACGCCCTAACCACGGGCAAAAGGTTGTTCATGTGAAGCAACGCCACCTCTAAAATCAAAGGGGCTGGAGAGGTTGTCCTCAATAGGACTTCAAGGAATGAGATCACTCTAAAAGATGTGATACATGTCCATAACTTGGTTTAAGGGACGCTGTTGGTCAAGCTGGTTTGAGACTAGTCCAACAGGTCTGTAATAACTAAGAATGGTACAGTATGTCTGTAGCCAAATGAATGATATATTTGTAATCCGTGCATCTATGCCTTCATAGATTAAGACACGTTAAATAGCAAGTCATTCAAAAGCTAACGATGTCGATATTGTTGCCTTCTGACGACATAAACCCTCAAAATAAATGTGAGGTAGATGAAGAGGCAAAATCACCTTTCCAAATTCCGTCAAGGGAATAGCGAAAGAAGCACCGCTCCTCTAGAACTTAGTCACACCTATTTGGTGATTTGAAGTTTATACAAAATAGAGGGGGGAGACAAGTACGTTGTGATCTTCATTGATGATAGTACAACGTATGGAATCCTTTGTTTGTTGAAAAGCAAAGATGAAGTTGTTGAAGCGGATAAGCGCTACAAAGCAGAAGTTGAAAATCAGCTAAGCCTACGGATTGAGAAATTCGTAGTGATAGAGGGGGAGAATGTGAAGCATCGTTCATTAAATGAATGTTCATTTCTCACCTCAGTCTAACGGTGTTAGCCAAGCACGAAGTCGCACGCCCAAATTATGAGGGGTAACTTGGTAAAAGATGGGCTACCGAAACAGTCAAGTTCGACCTAAGATCGTAGATTGCATATCCACTTTGGATCCGCAAATAACAAGATAGTGTTGATCGCCTCTTGGCGTCAAAGAATGCTTGAATTCTTTGGAGATAACTTTCCTTGGAAAAGGAAAAAGGAGTAATTGCTCAAGGTTAACAAGAACCCGCGAGGGCTCGACCGTCCGGAACTAGACGTTCCGTATCTTCATGACTCGAAAGTTGCTTTGTCTATCCGGAACTTAATATTCCGGATCTGCGAACTCGGGGATTCTAGATGTTGAACCAAGACGGAGCAAAGAGGGGACAAAGACTTGTTCCGTCCTTCTAGCTTGTATGGTTGAGAACGAACCATGGACAATTAACAAATAATTGTTATCTCCAAAAGCGCCGCTTTGGAAAGAAGCTAAAGGGAGAAATAGATTCCATATATAGAACCATACGTGTGTAATAGTTAATCTTCCTCCGGAAAAGAACTTTTGGGTTGTAAAAAGTGCTCCCCGTGAGTAGCTTCACATCCGGGCCATTGTAATCTTACATGGCATGGGTGTTGAAACACCTTCCAAACCGGAGAGTTGGAAGAAGAGGATCGAATTGGTTTGCCGAACTGTTGGGCTTCTTCCCGAACTTTCATTTTGGTCCCCGAAATGTTAACATTTTGGTCCCGAAAGTCTCGTATAAAACAAAACAATGAATCGATCACGAAACATTGACTCGAAGTTAGAAAGCCAACAGGTTGGAAAACCAACGGTCTTAGAGTGAAAATCATATTGAAACAAAGTCTCGATATGAAAGATATGAGTATCACGAGATGACATCTTAGGAATTGGAGTTCTAAGACATCTAACGGATGGTCAATAGTTGACGGTCTCGTTGAAGCCACCAATGGATATGAATCATAGAACTGATTGGAATCATGGTGCACCCATAGACAAGGAGTGATATGCACAGGTCACGTGTAGTTCAATGTATTGTACACACTACAACCGACCTGGTATCGTCCTTCAAACATATTAGTTGAACTAAGGTTCACTGATGATCTTAATACATGATCAATAGAAGGCGTTAAGTCGGATATGACGATATCTGAATTATTCGCTTATCTACGGATTATAGTATTCTGGATGTCCAGCGATTCGAGAGAACACAAGTGATGCAAACCGGACATCAGATCTGAAGAACACCAAAGCCACAAGTAAATGTGTATGGTGGTTCTTGGAAAATCCTCTAAGCAAACTTGCATTGACCGATTCATGATGGTATCGGAGTTTATCGCTTTATACAAAGCATGAAAGAAGTTGAGTAACTTCACGACTCATTAGATGACGTCCCTTATTGGGAGAAACCCGTGCCTTCGACAATTCTACACTTGTGGCTAGCCGGTCGGCTTTAAGAAGGACACGGATGACGGCGTACGGACATATCTGTCACGATCCGTCGGAGACATAAGACCGTATGGCGAGTTGATCATCACGGGTGTCACTTCCTTATTTACTAACTAAGGGACTACCCGGAGATCAAGTGTTCTCGCCTGTCTAGGGGAATGGGCTTAAAACCCAAAATATACGGACCAATACGGTGGAAACCCAACCTTACGAACCGGAGATCCCGGTAATTTGGTTCAATGGGAAAACTAAGTTGTAAAGGTTCGGTTGATCGCTTCGGTCGAAGCATGAGCACTTCGGATAGTGATTTCGAAAAGAAACACCAAATCCAAAGCCGTTCCCGCGATAGACGTTAAGTGCTATCTGCGGTATGGGTAAAGGTTAAGTTTTCAAAACTCGTAATGATCCTCAACAGTTGAGGTTAGGTCTTTGGGAAACTTTTAATGGTTCCTAACACTTGTGAAGTGGGGTATAGCAGGATACCTTGTAGGAGACCACCTATTTAAGTGCGAGGACGGGCCGCCTCAAATTGAACGCACTTAAGAATCCAAGACGTTGTCCATGGCCAAAACGGACAAAACATTACGAAGAAGAGAGTAAGGGAATTTGTTGTGTTGGTACCGTTGTCTTGGCTTACACTAAACACCGACGGTTCAAGACATCACGTTCACCGCGCAAAAGTAAGTCCGATGGTATTCAACTATGGAAGGTTCAAAGCCGAGGCTACCTCTCCTTATGCAACATCGGTCCGCCGAAATATTGCTTTGGAAATGAAAAGACACCATGTGAGTGCGCCAAAATCTCTTTCAAGAGGGATTGTTGGAAATTTGCCTTTGGCGGGAGTTGCGACCGACCAACTTTAACGGCTTAAACACTAGTGTAACGTATGTTGGAGAATCCGGTTCTTCACACATGCATGATCTACTAAGTACGTAGATAACCGTAGGGCCAAGAATCGTCAAATTTCATTGAGAAATGAAAGAGATATTGGTTCACGAAGTAAGGTGTTTGAGGCATGGAAAGTGTGGTATTGTGTGTAATTCTCCCTCATCGGTAGAGGAAGAAAGAATTGTTGTGTATATAAGATTCGAAATTGGTTTGGGGTTTGGGACCCCAAGGGGTATCCCATGTGTTTAAAGGAGGAGGACCTAGATGTGCTTCGGTTCGAGGAAAGACCACACGCGCGCCGCCGCCGCCCGCCCGTCCCGTCCGGCCCGGTTCCGGTTCGGTTCGGTTCCGAGTTCCGGTTCGGTTCCGGTTCCGGGTTCTCGGGTTCTCGGGTTCTCGGGTTCGTGGGCGTTTGTGGGCATGTGGGCCGTGGGGCCTTCGATATTATCTTTTTGGGCCGAGAAAACTTTGCCGTGAAGTACGCTTTGATCCCGAAGTTTCGAAGTACGCTTTGGACCAGAATTCTTTCGGATGTACAGTTTGGTCCCCGAAGTTTCAAGATGTACGCTTTGGTCCCCGAAGTTTTCGAAAAGTTGGAATTTCGACAATCAAAGCGAAACGTCCAAGCTCTCAATTCACCATTTATTTTGGCTGAATTACTCCTCCTATAATGGCCAAATCCGTTGGTCTTTCACCATTTATGTTGGTGACTTTACTACCTCCATAATGGCCATTATGGAGGCAGTTTTCAGCCCCCTCCATCACCTATATAAACACCCCCTTACACCATTGTTGAGGAGAAGAACACACATATATGATACACGAAAATTCAGAAATATACACAAGCAAAACAGTTTCTTCCTACACCTTCCAAAGCATCATTTCGTTACTCAATATTCTTCACGGTAGCTCTTGAGTTTCCTTTGCTCAAGGGTTCCATTGCTGTTTTATCTTGGGAGACAAATTGTCCAGGACGTATAAAGGATACATACGGGGCAATATTGTCTTAAGGACAGAGTGCCACACTCGACTCAAAGATAAACCGCTTTCCATTTTTCGGTCTTCAACAAAATCGTAATTTCGCTTTGTTGTTATATTGTAATTTTCAGATTTCTAGTCGAAAATATTGTATTCTTTGTTTATCCTTTCGAATACTTGTAATAGTTAAATACTTCCCGTACTGCTTTATAAAGTACCATAGAGCAAAATCTCCCAACATATGATTATGTTAAAAGGTATTTTTACACAAATAGCATCCAGACTCGCTATTTATTTTTCTATAGGTATACAAAAATTATACACTAATTATATATGTTTATACACATTTATTTGGATTATACATCCTTTTGCTATTTTTAATTTAAGCAGTTATGTGAGCGACTATTTTGATGACTCTCATGTGTTATAAAAGCCATGTTTTCTACTTATGATATGACTTCAAACTGTATATTATAATTGCACACCTCAATGATGTTTCAATGAAAAGTTATGATCTTTATGCAAGTTCTATAATATGTTTTCAAGACTTATGCTATGATTCTGAAATGAGTGTTATGTTAATATCAAGGCCATTTTAAAGATTATGTTTAAGGGCCAAAGATGCCAAATGGTACGAAACTATTTTGGGAGCGTTCTCAGTTAGAAAATTGAGAGAGTACGTATTTGGCGAAATGACGAAATGTCTGAAGCTACACGAGCCGATGTAGAGCTATGATTGTACCATTGGTTTGGGTGATTAGATAATTTTCCCTTGATTGGAATTTTCATACGGCATTATGGTGAGACAGTTTACTGATCGAACGACATGCTGATCCTTTGGTGATTTACCATGTTATGTCAATGTCCATAAGTGCCCCTGTTTAAAGTTATGATATATTTTATGTTATGAAAAAAAAGGCTAAGACCACATAATTAATATTCAAAGTATGTTTTATGTCTCTAAACGTTTCATGATTAATGAATTAAATGCCTTTTCTTGATTGGAATTGCATGATGTTTTCATTAAAGTCTTCTTGTTGTCTTGAATTAGGGAGTCCATGATACTTGTAGAGTAAGATATGAATGTTCCTAGCCTTGTGTGACAATAATTTTTGTTTTCCATAACAATTGCATGTTAGATCGACATGGGATACATGCAAGGAATTCGACCCCTCCAGCTTTTATGATGAGCTTGCACTGTACCAGTGGATCTTCTTGTAGTGGTAAAAAATTGTACATGCACGGTGCGCGCCCGAACAAATGATCTCTGGGACTAACCCGAAAGGAAGGCTCCATTCCTAACACAAGTGGCCCGCGCACGATGATCCCCGACCTATGACTCAACTTTCATCCGATATGTGGCACAATGGGGGAAATGCCCCCGTATTCCAAACCTTGCCTCAATTCACATTAACTCTCTTTGATCAAGTCTAAAGGGATAAAATGCACGACCTCCGTGAGATTAGGGGAGACGATATAAGCCCCAACTATCAATTCAGTTCAAATGACTAATCGAAGACCTCAAAGTAGGGCTCTGATTTCAAGAAGCCGAACGACTTAATATAGGACAAAGTACAAGCTACAAGGGCATCAAATACAATCGAACAAGATATATGACAATACTCTACAACACTTTATGTTCTTTATCTTACACTTGTATTATCCTCAAGAACACTGTAGTTTCCCCTATAATATTCCCCGAAGCTCTTAGCTTGTACCACTATCTTTCTTATACTTGTAAATTTAGCATGGGCCTGCATCGCCTTGAGATAGCTTTGTGCTACGTGGAGTTGGACGACAATAATACAAATACGATCTTTCCTTCCTTCATTTTACTATTCACCATTTTAATACCGTTCTTTAAAGTTTCCACATCACTATAGGTTTCTTCCCATTATCGACCGTAAAGTAATTTTTACCCTCTATAGTTTGGCGCTCATCGTGGTGCTTTAGTGGTACTCTCCATATTATCTTGCTAATCAATTTCTTTCATGTTTTTGACTTTTCAGCGTTGAATGGTGGATTCTCATTTCTCAATATCCACCACAAACTTTAACGTCCTCTAAGCATATTGAGTTTGATGCCGACATATTGAAGGCACAACTAAAGAACCTCCAGAATTCTCTCAAACTCCAGATTGAAGATATAGAGAAGTAGAATCTTGCTCGCAGAGTTTCAAACTCTAAAATAACAAAACTCTGAACTGCAGAAAGGGTCCAAACACTGACAAACTCAGATCAACTGTGTAGTAATGTATGATAATGGATAAAGACTATGACTTCATAATGTTACCGATAGCTAACAGTATGCAAGGCACATCGGAAGCCGGACCAAATTGTGGAAATGACATAGCAAATAATGCAATCATGGTTCACTCCCTATGTATATTGCTATATCATTAAGGATAAGATCTTTCGAATATTTAAAGAGTTGGAGGCGCGTTTGGAACTCTTACCAAGAGTTCTATCCCGAAGAAAATAAGCTTGTAGTGGAGCTCCACGAGGCCCAAAAAGAAAATATGTCTCCTCCCCGAGGATCATCCCTTATAGACATAAACCTACGCTATTAATCAATCGCAACAAACACATGTAGAGGGTGTTTGGATTGACTTTTAAAAAGTACCTTATAAGCTAGAAGTCATAAGTTGGTAATACCCAACTTTTAGTTTTTTAACTTATTTTTGTACTTTTCATGCCTAAAATAAGTGTTTTTCAACACTTCTTTTCATTGTCAAACACCACTAAAACTAAAAAAGTGCTTAAAAGTCAATAAACACTTAAAATAAGCCAATCCAAACAACCTCGTACTCGAATGTACTAACTCACCTATTGCAAATTGAGCCAACTATTACGCTCCCTATGAACTAGGTACCGGAGCCTAATTAATTTGCCTACCAATGGCACTCACCTCTCCTTAACAAGGACTCGCTCTTTAATAGGATGATGACTGAGCATAATAAGATCTTATGCTTCACACGCTACAAATATTTGAGTGGAAACCTTTCTATAGGCATGCCTTCCTAACAAATCCTTCCTAGACCAGATACCATCTAACAAGGAACTTGAATTGACATTCCTCCACTACAAATATGCTTACAATGCTATCTTATGGGCCTACATACTAAAATCTAGTTCCGAGAATCTAGACTTTAGCATCATTACATACTTACGATGCATCTTATGGAAAGCTGGACAAAAAGCAAGACAAGTGGACCAACCTTATTCCTATGCCTGGTCAAGTATTCACGAAAGATGTCGAAAAGTATACACGACCAGATCCTTATCGGCAAAATGCGCCTTGTGCTAAGTCCTCTATAACAGGACATACTGGGGATTTTATTATTAAGTAACTAACGAGATCATACAAGTCCTATTTTACTGACGAACCTAAGCTCACACCCCTCAGGTGTAATACCCCGTATCTCTCAACGTGTGTACGACTAAGTTGAAGTCGTCGAACTTACTTGAATGTGGAGGTATACGGTTATAGTTAAGCCTAAAGATCCAAGTGTATGGAAATATTAAGTCTAACTAAAGTAAATGAGATTCATAAATAAATGAGACGTCGTAAAATTCCCCGAACATCCGTGTTAGAATCCGTCGTGAGTAATTAAGGTGAAATTGAAAGGTTGATGACATTAGAAAAGATAACGATTGGTTGAAACGAGTGTTAAGTAAGTATCATAAGAGTTAGAGGTCAAACAGATCGAAGCAAATAAACTTTCGCGAAATTTCAACTTATGGAGTGACTTACAAACCGTACATTGGAGGTACGGGCCGATGTTATAATCCATACTTTTGGGGTAATACTAGGGTGGTTAACATGATAAATAGGCCGTGTTATGAGGTACTAGAATTATATAATAGTCGTATGTTAAGTGTTGAAGTCAAGCAAGTTGTAAAACAAAAGTCGGCAAAAGTTATTGCAAGTTACGTTCATAAGGTCTACTAGTCTAGTAGATAGATATTCGCATTTTCGCGAGACTGTGCAGACAGCCCCATTGAAACCCACTTGAAGCGGTGGATGTTTATCCACATATTTAAAAGAGGTGCTAGGCTCATATCAGGTCATTTTCGACTAACCCTCATTCCTCACAATCTCTAAAGGATCTCTAAGGGTTTCTATATGATCCAAAGGTGAAATCAAAGGTAGATAACATGAATCCAACATCGGGAATCCCATGGTGCTAGTAGATCATAATTGCTCTTCGTTGTTGTTGATTTAGAGGTTACCCCAAGTTGAAGTAATCTCATATTCAAAGCTGCCTTACTTGTTTGAGGTAAGATTATACTCATTCTTCATGCATGTAACATCCCGTATTTTTGGGTCACGGTTTGAATCGCTAGGTGTATGTAAAATCACTAGGCGTGTGTAAATAGACCCGAGCGTTGGGAAAATTTATGTTATGTTTATGTATGATAATAAAGAAATTAGTATATAAAGGGATAAAATTCCGAAATAATTTTGGACGTAACAGGTATGACGACAGGGATTGGAAATAAATTTGGTATGTGCCAAAGAGATTATGGGCTAGTGTCATATCACAAAATTATGACATTGGGTATATGAAGGTCTTATAAGTTATTAAGATTTAAGAGAATTGGGATCACAGAATTAATTATGTGTGTGATTGATAAATTATACGGAAGCAAGTCACTTATTAATGGGGCAATGTGGCACGGTGTAAGGTATGTGGCGTCAAATTTAGCCCTCCACCACCAAGATTGGCTAAGTAAAGGACATGATGATTAGGATTCATTAAGGCACTTAAAGCATCTTTTAAGGGGGAGTTTATATATTGGCTTTGGGACGTTCAACAAACAGTCCATTTAGAGGCATTTCATCCTAAGTTAGACAATTCACTAAGATTAAACCAGTAACATAAATCAGAAGGCAGCAATTGGAAATCAGCTTTTTGAATGCTCGAAGTTGATGGTTTCTTTCCATCAGAAGGAAACAACATTTTCAATTCGGAGGCAGTAGCAAGCATAAATTTTGCTCCTGTCCGATTCAATATTATGCAGCAACATGTTTTTACTACTTTTAAGCGTGGGTTTGAGGTTGAGATTTAAAAGAAGATTAACCCGTCGCAGTTATTTCCAGGATCGTAAATCGATGTATGTTAAGGTAAATTATTTCTTTCTTTTGGCATGTTCCACATAATGAAATATAACCGTGATATTGCTCCATAATTTATTCTACTCCTAGTAGCTAAGAATATTCATGTTATTGATTCCTATGCTAAACGCATGTCTAAATATGTTCCTAAGTCCTTATTGAGTCATACAGAAAAGATGTTGATATTCACAGTGTTAGCCAAAGATGCAAGGATTTTATGTCACTCAGGGTATTTTATTGTTATTCATGCATATTCATTTGCATTGCATTAATATATTACCCTGGACCCACTTGTGCTATGCACACTACTATATGGTAAATATTGTATATATATGGGATATGGGGAAAGGGAAAGGCGTTATATACGCACACCACCTGCAACTGGTACATACTATCACAAAAGAGCCCTAAGAGGCCAATACTGAAGCCTATGTGGCTTATACGATATAACTGGATTCTTGTGTGGCGGTTATGGGAAGGAAGATGCCCTTGTGTGGCCAATATTTATATGTATATCACATTTGCATTGTGCATAACATTTAGGCATATGTATAGGGGCCCTCAGAGGCATTTACTGCTGGTCGGCTGTTTCTGTTTTAGTCGTTGTTATATCCCTGTTATGTTATTATTCATGCCTGACATACTCAGTACATCAGTCATACTGACGTCCCTTTTGTCGGGGGACGCTGCGTTTTATGCCCGCAGATTCAGTTAAAGAGGGTGACGGTTCACGCTAGAGGTTGCTGGTTCACCTAATATTGGAGCACTCTATTTATTTCAGAGTTGCAGTCTGGTCGTAGTACCGTATTTTGCATACGCATATGGGTATGGCGGGGTCCTGTCCAGTCCTTGTGATGTCATGTATTCTTTAGAGGCTTGTAGACAGATGTCCTGTGTGTAGTAGTCTTGTATAGCCTTGTCGGCCTTTGGTATGTGTATGTAAATATATAAGATGGTTATCTGATTTTATATCGTCCTTTTTCGACTTAGTCTGTATTTAATTATGAGTGGGTGTTGATAGTGTGATTGGTGGTACCCGGCGGGTAAGATCCGGGTGCCCGTCGCGGCCCTCCGGTTTAGGTCGTGACAAACTTGGTATTAGAGCATGTCTATCCTAGGGAGTTTACAAGCCGTGTCTAGTAGAGTCTTATTTATGGGTATGTTGTGCACCATACTTATAAACAGGATGCTATTTGACATTTAGGGATGGGTTTCATTCTTTCATCTCATAGATCGTGCAGTAGAGCTGATTTTTAAGAATTCGAGTTTAACTCGTGCCTGTTACAGTTTTAGTAATGCCGGTTACCAAAAAGACTTCGGTTAGTTTATACTCATAGCCAGTAAATGGGCTATTTCTACCAAGACGATTGATACACCAGAAGAGGCAGTATTATTGTTAAAATTTGAGATTATGAGAAGTTGTCTCACTCATATATGGAAGATGGTAGAGATAATGCAAGCCTGGAAAGAAAATATTTAGTAGGGTAAAGGAAGTACTAAGCATCGGAACGCAGGAGTTTGAAGTTGGATTGAGTGTAAATACGAGTAGTATGCTCTCCATTGAGACAGATCCGTCAGGGGATAAGAGTAAGTTTCTTTCACCGGGATCGACGAATCCTGTAGCACCAGAGGAGTTGAGGAAGGCTCATGTACCATCAGTCTTACCACCAGCTCCGTCTGATTAGGATATAAGGAGATCGGTGCAGGTATTGAATCAATTGGTTGCCTCTTAGGAACGACCTCATCCTGAAGCATTTGACAGAGATAGGCCCCTTGGGGAGTCAGGGAGCTTATAACTGAAGGAATTTATTAGTCAGGGATCGATGATAATTAAAGGGTTCAAAGATGCCTATATTTCTGGGTTAAAGTTGTAAAGGTCGAGTGAAACCGCCCCGACCGTCTTGTAGTCAAGTAGCAACTTTGACAGAAGCATCAAATGGAAAGAAATTTAGAGAGCAGTAGTATATCGAGTATAGGCACAAAAATGCTAGAAGATGCAACAATTGAGACATAGCAACAGAGAACAAAATGTAGCAACATGTGCATCATTAAACTACCAAAGTGTAGCAAGAAGATGCATCAACAATGGGTTCAAAACAACAACAGTCAGATAGCCTTGACAGGTAGCATGTTCTCAGGATGTGCAACAACTTATCAAAGTTCATCACTTAAGAAATGATCTGTTCACTCGAGACTTGCAGCAACAGGCAACCACAGGGGACATCCACAACAAGTGGAAATAAAAACGACAACTTAGGAAAGTCTCTCGAGCATAACAGTGGATTAGACATCAAGCAAAACAGCCACTGCTTTTCTTTTTCCAATTATCAGCAAAGTAGCAACAATTTCATTTCAAGTTCAGTAGCAGCTCGAGGACATTTGGGATTTTAAAATCACCAAGTCGTGCAAAGAAAAGAGGGGTGAAGAATGAGTATCACAACTTGCTTAAGTAACAAATGGATTATTATATTAGATAAAGGTTAGGATATCTAAAGGAGTGGGTGAGCACACAAAATAGCTTCATGAATGTAATCTCTGTATAATAATAGGGACAATTGAGGATGAAAATTATGGTACAATCAAAGGATGGTGGTAGGAAATATGAAAACAGTTAATAAGTATGAATGAAATGACATGATTAAGTATCAAGGCAGAAATATTTTCCGCTTAGTGACGAATAGAATAAAGGATTACAACGAGAAAGATAAAGGTGAATGAGATTATAGTTATGAAGGCCTCACAAAGGTATGCTTATTTTAGAACGACATAAGAATCAATGGTGGAGGAGGGACAAAAGGAACTCTTCGGCCAAGGGTGGCGATTCTCTGGTGTTCAGGAATGGAGTATGAGAGGTTCTTGTTGCTATCCTAGATCGACAAGTCCGCAAGCTGAGGACTAAGGAAGTAGCTTTTGTGAAAGTTCTGTGGCGGAAAAAGAATGTGGAAGAGATGACATGGGAGGCGGAAGAGGAAATGATGCATAAATATCCACACCTATTCTAGACTAACGTCGAGGTTCTAAGAGAAGCATAAGGTGAGTTCTATTTTCTTGGTATAAGTCTGATGTGGATGTAGTAATATATGTGATAATATATGATCTTGTGAATAAGCAGTCGTATTCGCTGGTTACGTGACAGTGATTAGATATGTCACCCCAACATTCGAGGACGAATATTTCTAAGGGGGGAAGGATGTAACATCCCGTATTTTTGGGTCACGGTTTGAATCGCTAGGCGTGTGTAAATAGACCCGAGTGTTGGAAGAATTTATGTTATGTTTATGTATGATAATAAAGAAATTAGTATATAAAGGGATAAAATCCTGAAATAATTTTGGACGTAACAGGTATGACGACGGGGATTGGAAATAAATTTGGTATGTGCCAAAGAGATTATGGGCTAGTGTCATATCACAAAATTATGACATTGGGTATATGAAGGTCTTATAAGTTATTAAGATTTAAGAGAATTGGGATCACAGAATTAATTATGTGTGTGATTGATAAATTATACGGAAGCAAGTCACTTATTAATGGGGCAATGTGGCACGGTGTAAGGTATGTGGCGTCAAATTTAGCCCTCCACCACCAAGATTGGCTAAGTAAAGGACATGATGATTAGGATTCATTAAGGCATTTAAAGCATCTTTTAAGGGGGAGTTTATATATTGGCTTTGGGACGTTCAACAAACAGCCCATTTAGAGGCATTTCATCCTAAGTTAGCCAATTCACTAAGATTAAACCAGTAACATAAATCAGAAGGCAGCAATTGGAAATCAGCTTTTTGAATGCTCGAAGTTGATGGTTTCTTTCCATCAGAAGGCAACAACATTTTCAATTCGGAGGCAGTAACAAACATAAATTTTGCTCCTGTCCGATTCAATATTATGCAACGTGTTTTTACTACTTTTAAGCGTGGGTTTGAGGTTGAGATTTAAAAGAAGATTAACCCGTCGTAGTTATTTCCAGGATCGTAAATCGATGTATGTTAAGGCAAATTATTTCTTTCTTTTGGCATGTTCCATATAATGAAATATATCTCCATAATTTATTCTACTCCTAGTAGCTAAGAATATTCATGTTATTTGTAACGTCCCGTATTTTCGGGTAACGGTTGAACACGTAACGTAGGTGAGTAGACCCGAACCCGGGAATTTTTTTTTGTTGTACTTGTGTATGTTAATAAGGAATTTAGTTTATAGAAGGACGTGACCCTGAAATAATTTTTGGATTTAATAATGTGGCGGCGGTGTGTAATAATAATTGTGTATCCCCGAAGAGATTATAGACTGATATTTTATTACGAGAATTATGACAATGTCATAGGAGGATTTTATTAATCGCCGGGATTTAAATAATTGGAGACCGGGAATTTAACCGTGTGTATAATTAATTAATTATGAGATTAATTAATTGGGGAGGGGACAATATATAGTGGAATTGATACGTCTGATCTTATAAACGATTTGGGGGTGACTAAGCCCCCAAACCGATCGACCGACATCAACCATAAGCCCTTATATTCTTCATTAATTCATTTCTTCAATTCCATTTCTTCAACCTTCATCTTCATCAAGAATCTGTGAGGAATTAATGGTCACATTTCTAGCGGATAGAGGAAGTCTCGGTTGATGGGTTTTCAGAAATTTTCGACCAAAATTGGGGATTTCGGTGAGCTTTCTTATAACCAACGAAGGATAAATTCAAGGTGTTATTGGATTTGGATTCCAGTAGAATCGAAGCCGAGAACAAGCCTAGAAACTCAAAAGTTAAACAAGAACCTTGAGTACGAAAGGATTCGGGCGCGAATTGATTTTGGGTTCTGTTTCTGTTTGTCGGAAGTTGATTCGAGCAAGCGATTTTCCAACGATTCTCGTCGTTGTGTTTAAAAGAGGTAATCTTCCTTGATCTTAAAGTATATACAAATTCTGAGTTCGATTCTTGCCACTAGTTCTAGGACGATTATCGAAAATGCTAAGTTTGGATTAGTGGGGTATTCTCAGAACTGTTTGTACGAAATTGGAGGTTGTATGTAGAGTTGTTATATTGTATTGAAGATTGTAGTAATAAAAGAAGGAGTATTAGGATGGTTGGGTGTTTTGCTTTATGTTTAGATTTCTATATAGAAGGAATATAGGTTCTACGCGTTCAAGGTGTTCACTAGAATGTCCCACTGAATCTATTTTTAGTATGTTGAGGTGATTATGATTTAAATCATCCGTATGACGTAGATAAGCATTCATAGGGGCTTACAAGGACCCGCGGAACTTAGATAAATTCAGCAACAAGGTATGAAAAGCTCTTTCGTTCTTTTGGCATAATTCTATGTGCGAAACGTAACTATCGTGTTGCTACATAAATTACTCTACTCTTAAGTAGTTGGGAAAATTCATGTTATTGATTCTGGTGTTAAAAGCCTGTTTCTAAAATGTTTCTAAGTCCTTATTGAGGCATACGAAAAATGTGTTGATATTCACCGTGTTAGCCAAGGGTGCAAGGATGTTATGTCACTCGGGGTATTTTATTGTCATTCATGCATATTCATTTGCATTGCATTCATATATTACCCAGGACTACTTGTGCTATGCACACTACTATATGGTAAATATTATATATGTAGGGGATATGAGAAAAGAAGGAAAGGCGTTATATACGCACACCACCTGCAGCTGGTACAAACTATCACCAAAGAGCCCTAAGAGGCCAATATGATGTGATGTGATGCCTACATGGCTTATTGGGACGGGTTGCACGATCCGCAACACTAATATTGGGACGGGTTGCACGATCCGCAACACTAACATATATATGATATATGTATACCGCATGTGCATCATGCATACATTCATTTGTCATCATATGCTACGAGGCCCACAACGACTGATATGGTAAGAAAGATGCCCGAAGAGGCCGATGTATATGTGTATACTGCATAAAGCATAACATTTAGGCATGTGTATTAGGTCCCTCAGAGGCATTTACTGATGTCCAGTTATTTCTATTTCAGACTATGATATATCTCTGCTATGTTGTTTCTTATGCTTGACATACTCAGTATATCAGTCGTACTGACGTCCCTTTTGGCGGGGGACGCTGCGTTTTATGCCCGCAGGTTCATATTGAGAAGGTGACGGTTCACGCTAGTAAGTTGCTGGTTCAGCTGGTGTCCAGAGCACTCTATTTGTTTCGTAGTCGCGATTTGGTCGTGGTATGTTCTTCTCTGTAGAGGCTTGTAGGCAGGTGTCCTGTGGTTAGTTGTCGTGTATGGCCTTGCCGGCCCTGGTGTGTAAATTTGTAATTTGGGGCTTCTGGGTTGGAACCCCACCATAATCTATCATGGCTCAGTCCGTGTTGAAAATGGTTAAGGGTGGAATATTAATGTGGTGCTGACGGGTAGGGTTCGGGTGCCCGTCGCGGCCCTCCGATTTGGGTCGTTACAATTTGGTATCAGAGCATGTCTGTCCAAGAGAGTCTACAAGCCGTGTCTAGTAGAGTCTTGGCTATGGGTGTGTTGCGCGCCATACTTATAAACAGGAGGCTACATGGCATTTAGAGTTGTTTCCATTCCTTCATAATCTAGATCGTTCGAAAGAGCTGAATCGTGAGAGTGTTGGTTCCTAATCACCTCTTTTTATTTGAACTGCAGTAACGTCCTTAATGAGAAACACCTTGGATAATAGGAGTGTGGGCACTGTCGCAAGACAAGATGTTAGACAGATACCATTCGCTGGTACGACGCAGAGGGTTACAGAAATTGAAAGAAGAGAGATAAGTTATACTATGGACTCAGATCCATCAGAAATCCTGGGGTCTGAAGAGGAGGATCCATAAGAAGATCCCTATGAGTCACCCGCTCGAACACCCTCGGTTTTTCCCACAGAAAGTGGGGTGGAGGGAGTTCCGGCTTCACCAAGGGCTTTAGTATCCGTGTCGGGCCCCACTGACCATGGAATAGGGGGAACAACTCAGAGGCAGGTACAACTGGATTTTCCTCAGGTATCACGCCATGTTCGGGGATGCTGGTCGCTTGATAACCCCGCCCTTCCGAGGTCCCGGGCAGTCCTCAATCATGGGGGTCGGTTAATCAGGGCTTGTCGGCCCGTGTTATTGGATACACGTTGGAGGAAGAAAGAAGGCAGGCTAGGATAAGGCGAGTAGGTAGTGAGGATAAAAGGGTTCCACTCCGAAGTGTATCGGATCAAAGTTCATATATAGGACCAAGACAGGATAGTATAGATTCCCTAGCAAGATCATAAGACTGTTCTAGTACCTATCCCGATAAATCCAGAAGATCCTTAAATTAGTTGTTTTTAAATAAATGATGTTCTGTGTGTAACCGACATAAGGTTATATGTTTGGATTAATCAAAAGGAATATGTGGATTTTGCATGTTGATTGATAAGGTTGTTGTATAGTTGGGTGTCATTTTAGTTGAATCATGAAATGGCTTTTAAGCTATTGGTATGCATAAGTTAAGCAATAATAACATTTGTTTAGGATGAGCATAGAAAATATGTTGGCTTACTATTTTTGGTCTTTCCATGTGGTTCTCCAATGACATGTTTAACTTCAATTATGACTACATGATGTCCTGTCTGTGCTATTAATATCTTGTTACTTCTATGGATCTATGAATTTATATTGTGGTATAAATTGGGATTTTTTTAAAAAAAAAAACCAAAGGACTTATTTTAGTTTATTGTTGGACTTTATGAGCTTAACACTAATCCAAGAGGTTGTGATATGTCCAAAGGGAAGTTTAGTTTATGATTTGTTTTCTTAGGTAGGTATTTGTTGTGTCTATGTTCTTTTAACTTGGAATTTGTTAAGTCTATCTGTATCCAATCTAATTGTATCCATGTTATCATTGCCCATGTGTAAACCAATTCACCTAGTTTAAGTGCATATGTTCTAGTGTGACTATACCATGGCTGTGTGTTCTACTTGTCATATCATCTGTTGATATCTATTCCTATGCCCTAATTGCATTTGCTTGCCTATAATCTTATTTGTCTGGTTCAAGGATGCATGACTGTATGAGAAGTGAGATATTCAGCATGTTTAGACTGGTCGTCAGGAAACCAGTCAAGATAATGAGGCATTTAGCTACCATGCTTGATGCTATTATGTCTGTGGTATGATGTCACCTGTTACTGTTGGTTAGCTGTTGTTCTTGGTAACTGCTATTGATGTCCCTGTTACTCTTTAAACATATATTATTGCCTCAGTTTGTGACAAATGTTGCTGCCCTTTTTCAGTCTCAAATGTCCTGTTTTCAAGCATGTTGTGCTCTCCTAATTATCTACATCCTTTGTTAAGATTTGTGTGGCTTTTAAACTACTGCACTTTGAGTTATAGTTGCTGCTACCTGTTGTCTTGATGCCCTGGACTGCAGTAAATTAGGTAAGGCAGTTGTGCCTTTGAGGTAACTTGTGGTTATGTGTGGTTGTTATTTTGTTACACATATAGCCCTGTAGGATCGTTTCCGTCTTGTCTTTGAAAGGTTGTTTGGTCTCACTTGCGCTTTAATGCAAGTCATTGCTGCATTCTACCTCCTTTGTGGTTGCTGTTAGGGCTGTTTAATTATGCCTTAAGGCTATGTGGTTGTTGTTCCAAAGAGGAATGGCTACTGCTGGAAAGGGGGACTGTTTCACTGCTGTCTGTAATTACAGTTTCTGGTTACTGATGGCTGTGTTCCATTAGTTGCATACTTGTTATTTTCTGGTGCAGTTAGCTACCATGTTTAGCTACTATTTGGTTGTTGTTTGAGGTCACTTGTTGCTGATGTTTAGCTAATGTTTAGCTGTTGTTCTAGTTGATATTTTGATTGTTGTTCTAGCTGATATTTGACTGTTGTTAAGCTCATTTGCTGCTATTGTTTGACTGCTGGTTGGATGTTGTTTTGATGTTACTTACCACTATTATCATTGCTGCATTTTGGTAGAAATTATGCCCTGCACAAACACATGTTGCTGCCTTTATTTTGAGGCAGTTGTGGCTGTAAATTCTGGGCAGGGGCAGAGTGAGAATAAGCAGTTGTGACTTCTGCACTCTATCCCAAACCAGTACAAAAAAAGAATGATCAACCAAACTAGTTTAAACACTAACAGGATCTGATTTGGCCATGGGATGATAAAACAATTGAAGCATGACTAATTGCACTAATGTGTGAACTGTTTTAAATAACTATGTTGCGTATAGGACTCTAAAATTAGATATTAGGACCTTCTACCTCTTTACTTATTGTTTGAATTTAAAGAATGTAATCACCATGTGTTTATTTTTGGTTTGCATATGAAACTTGAGTCTATTATTTAGAAGTAGTCATAAATTGATGTGTATCTCCTCACAATTTAAAAGATTGTTTGAATTAATCCCTGAATGTCGTATCCCTTGTTTTTAATGAATGACAAACTTGCCAATTTGTGTATTCTTTTTTTTTGTATGATGTCAAAAGTTAGATATGTCATACCGGTATTCGAGGACGAATGTTTTTAAGGGGAGATGATGTAACGTCCCGTATTTTCGGGTAATGGTTGAACACATAACGTAGGTGAGTAGACCCGAACCCGAGATTTTTTTTTTGTTGTACTTGTGTATGTTAATAAGGAAATTAGTTTATAGAAGGACGTGACCCCGAAATATTTTTTGGATTTAATAATGTGGCGGTGGTGTGTAATAATAATTGTGTATCCCCGAAGAGATAATAGACTGTTATTTTATTACGGGAATTATGAAAATGTCATAGGAGGATTTTATTAATTGCCGGGATTTAAATAATTGGAGATCGGGAATTTAACCGTGTGTATAATTAATTAATTGGGGAGGGGACAATATATAGTGGAATTGATACGTGATCTTATAAACGATTTTGGGGTGACTAAGCCCCCAAACCGATCGACCGACAGCAACCATAAGCCCTTCTATTCTCCATTAATTCATTTCTTCAATTCCATTTCTTCAACCTTCATCTTCATCAAGAATCTGTGAGGAATTAATGGTCACATTTCTAGCGGATAGAGGAAGTCTCGGTTGATGGGTTTTCTGAAATTTTTGACCAAAATTGGGGATTTCGGTGAGCTTTCTTATAACCAGCGAAGGAGAAATTCAAGGTGTTCTGGGCTTTGGATTCCAGTAGAATCGAAGCCGAGAACAAGCCTAGAAACTCAAAAGTTAAACAAGAACCTTGAGTACGAAAGGATTCGGGCGCGAATTGATTTTGGGTTCTGTTTCTGTTTGTCGGAAGTCGATTCGAGCAAGCAATTTTCCAATGATTCTCGTCGTTGTGTTTAAAAGAGGTAATCTCCCTTGTTCTTAAAGTATATACAAATTCTGAGATCGATTCTTGCCACTAGTTCTAGGACGATTATCGAAAATGCTAAGTTTGGATTAGTGGGGTATTCTCGGAACTGTTTGTACGAAATTGGAGGTTGTATGTAGAGTTGTTATACTGTCTTGAAGATTGTAGTAATAAAAGGAGGAGGATTAGGAGGGTTGGGTGTTTCGCTTTATGTTTAGATTTCTGTATAGAAGGAATATAGGTTCTACGCGTTCAAGGTGTTCACTAGAATGTCCCACTGAATCTGTTTTTAGTATGTTGAGTCGATTATGATTTAAATCATCCGTATGATGTAGATAAGCATTCATAGGGGCTTACAAGGACCCACAGAACTTAGATAAATTCAGCAATAAGGTATGCAAGGCTCTTTCGTTCTTTTGGCATAATTCTATGTGCGAAACGTAACCATCGTGTTGCTACATAAATTACTCTACTCTTAAGTAGTTGGGAAAAATCATGTTATTGATTCTAGTGTTAAACGCATGTTTCTAAAATGTTTCTAAGTCCTTATTGAGGCATACGGAAAATGTGTTGATATTCACTGTGTTAGCCAAGGGTGCAAGGATGTTATGTCACTCGGGGTATTTTATTGTCATTCATGCATATTCATTTGCAATGCATTCATATATTACCCTAGACCACTTGTGCTATGCACACTACTATATGGTAAGAATTATATATGTAGGGGTTATGAGAAAAGAGGGAAAGGCGTTATATACGCACACCACCTGCAGCTGGTACAAACTATCACCAAAGAGCCCTGAGAGGCCAACATGATGTGATGTGATGATGTGATGTGATTCCTACATGGCTTATTGGGACGGGTTGCACGATCCACAACACTAACATTTGGACGGGTTGCACGATCCGCAACACTAACATTGGGACGGGTTGCACGATCCGCAACACTAACATATATTTGATATATGTATACCGCATGTGCATCATGCATACATTCATTTGTCATCATATGCTACGAGGCCCACAACGGTTGATATGGTAAGAAAGATGCCCGAAGAGGCCGATATATATGTGTATACTGCATAAAGCATAACATTTAGGCATGTGTATTAGGGCCCTCAGAGGCATTTACTGATGTCCAGTTGTTTCTATGTCTGACTATGATATATCTCTGCTCTGCTATTTCTTATGCTTGACATACTCAGTACATCAGTAGTACTGACGTCCCTTTAGTCGGTGGACGCTGCGTTTTATGCCCGCAGGTTCATATTGAGAAGGTAACGGTTCACGCTAGTAAGTTGCTGGTTTAGCTGGTGTCCAGAGCACTCCATTTTTTTCGGAGTCGCGATTTGGTCGTGGTATGTTCTTCTCTGTAGAGGCTTGTAGGAAGGTGTCCTGTGGTTAGTTGTCGTGTATGGCCTTGCCGACCCTGGTGTGTAAATATGTAATTTGGGGCTTCTGGGTTGGAACCCCACCATAATCTATCATGGCTCAGTCTGTGTTGAAAATGGTTAAGAGTGGAATATTAATGTGGTGCCGACGGGTAGGGTTTGGATGCCCATCGCGGCCCTCCGGTTTGGGTCGTTACAATTTGGTATCAGAGCATGTCTGTCCTAGGGAGTCTACAAGCCGTGTCTAGTAGAGTCTTGACTATGGGTGTGTTGCGCGCCACACTTATAAACAGGAGGCTACATGGCATTTAGAGTTATTTCCATTCCTTCATAATCTAGATCGTTCGAAAGAGCTGAATCGTGAGAGTGTTGGTTCCTAATCACCTCTTTTCATTTGAACTGCAGTAACGTCCTTAATGAGAAACACCTTGGATAATAGGAGTGCGGGCACTGTCGTAAGACAAGATGTTAGACAGATACCATTCGCTGGTACGGGGCAGAGGGTTACAGAAATTGAAAGAAGAGAGATATGTTATACGATGGACTCAGATCTATCAGAAATCCTGGGGTCTGAAGAGGAAGATCCATCAGAAGATCCCTATGAGTCACCCGCTCGAACACCCTCGGTTCTTCCCACAGAAAGTGGGGTGGAGGGAGTTCCGGCTTCACCAAGGGTCTTAGTATCCGTGTCGGGCCCCACTGACCATGGATTAGGGGGAACAGCTCAGAGGCAGGTACAACTGGATTTTCCTCAAGTATCACGCCACGATCGGGGATGCTGGTCGCTTGATAACCCCGGCTCTTCCGAGGTCCCGGGCAGTCCTCAATCATGGGGGTCGGTTAATCAGGGCTCGTCGGCCCGTGTTATTGGATACGCGTTGGAGGAAGAAAGAAGGCAGGCCAGGATAAGGCGAGTAGAAAGAAAGAAGGCAGGACGAGATTTGGTTGTGGTATGTTTTTCTCTGTAGAGGCGTGTAGGCTGGTGTCCTGTGGTTAGTTGTCGTATATGGCTTGCCGGCCCTGGTGTGTAAATATGTAATTTGGGGCTTCTGGGTTGGAACCCCACCATAATCTATTATGGCTCAGTCCGTGTTGAAAATGGTTAAGGGTGGAATATTAATGTGGTGCCGACGGGTAGGGTTCGGGTGCCTATCGCGACCCTCCGGTTTGGGTCGTTACATTATTGATTCCTATGCTAAACACATGTCTAAATGTGTTCCTAAGTCCTTATTGAGTCATATAGAAAAGATGTTGATATTTACAGTGTTAGCCAAAGATGCAAGGATATTATGTCACTCAGGGTATTTTATTGTTATTCATGCATATTCATTTGCATTGCATTCATATATTACCCTGGACCCACTTGTGCTATGCACACTACTATATGGTAAATATTGTATATATATGGGATATGGTGCAAAAGGAAAGGCGTTATATACGCACACCACCTGCAGTTGGTACATACTATCACAAAAGAGCCCTAAGAGGCCAATATTGAAGCATGTGTGGCTTATACGATATAACTGGATTCTTCTGTGGCGGTTATGGGAAGGAAGATGCCCTTGTGTGGCCAATATTTATATGTATATCACATTTGCATTGTGCATAACATTTAGGCATATGTATAGGGGCCCTCAGAGGCATTTACTGCTGGTCGACTGTTTCTATTTTAGTCGTTGTTATATCCCTGTTATGTTATTATTCATGCCTGACATACTCAGTACTTCAGTCATACTGACGTCCCTTTTGTCGGGGGACGCTGCGTTTTATGCCCGCAGATTCAGTTAAAGAGGGTGACGGTTCATGCTAGTAGGTTGCTGGTTCACCTAATATTGGAGCACTCTATTTATTTCAGAGTTGCAGTCTGGTCGTAGTACCGTATTTTGCATACGCATATGGGTATGGCGGGGTCCTGTCCAGTCCTTGTGATATCATGTATTCTTTAGAGGCTTGTAGACAGATGTCCTGTGTGTAGTAGTCTTGTATAGCCTTGTCGGCCTTTGGTATGTGTATGTAAATATATAAGATGGTTATCTGATTTTATATCATCCTTTTTCGACTTAGTCTGTATTTAATTATGAGTGGGTGTTGATAGTGTGATTGGTGGTACCCGGCGGGTAAGATCCGGGTGCTCGTCGCGGCCCTCTGGTTTAGGTCGTGACAATGCATTTGAGATCATTTGGGTCATATCTAGATCGTTTGCTTAAGAACTTGTGAAATAAATGTCGAACATCGAATTTGAGATATTGTAGTATGTAAACTATTTTAAGGTATTGTCTTATAGAATTGAGGTAAGAATTCTCCTCTCCTAGATGTATTTAAGTTTATCCAAGTCATAACCAAGTTTTTGGATGAGAAAAATACAGATTACTATCGGGAAATGTACACGATTATATAGTTGTTTGTGGGCTGTTTTGATGATGTTGTGATATGGGGGGGGGGGGGGGGGGGGGGGCTCTTCTTGTTATGTTGAGTGGCGACACGTGAATATAAGTTTGGTTGTTGCTCTTATGAGTTTAAAAAGGAGAATGGCATACGAAATATCATTTAGATAATCATATAACAAGTTTGCCGCTCATTGTGTTGTTGTATTATATTATTGCATTGTTCTTGTATTGTTGAGGTGCTAGATATATGGATTAATAGTGGCATGTTATTTTTGATGTTGTGTCATTGAGGGAGGTGTAAGAAACATGTGACATGCTGTCCGATTCATTTTAGAATGAGCTTGTTGCTCACTAGTTAATTGGTATGTTTCTCTTGTTGATGTTAGTATTGTTTTAATTGTTGTGTGACGTATTGGGGATGGTTTTTTATGGAAAAAGGTTGGAGATGTTGATGTACTAGTATTCATGTATTGTTGACGGTGATATGAGGAATAGAGAGGAGTCAGGCAAAGATATTCATCGTAGAATCTTGGATAGAGCCAATTGCCATTTGTCAGCTAATTATTATGTCCCTCGTGTTAATAGTAGTATTGTTTCTTGTTGTAGCTTAAATTATGGAGGAGGCTTGTTCCGCCATCACCGTGGAAATGTCATCTTAGAGGTATGTAATGGCTATTCCTTTCTTCATCTGGAATAACTCATTAAAAGCGTACTAGACGAGAGAAAAGCTTAAGAAGAACAATTGTCGTAGGTACTCTATTCTTGTATTTGATGTCCTTATCACCTTATATTATGATATATATTGTTGAGTTGAGAGTTCTGTGGCTTGTAAGTCAGCTCCTAAGTTTATTAGCATTTATTTGATTCGTCGCATGAGTGTGTATCTTAAATAGTAGATGAACCAACTTGTAAGAAGTCTTATCAATTGTCTCTCAAAATTCCAGTTGCACGTAATAGTTGTCGGCGTGTAATAAGTGTCAAAAGCGGTAAGAGAGGAAACGTAATGAGAAGTTCAACTTATATACTTGTTGGTCCTTGAGCTTGCCTAGTTGATTCCATTCCAAAGTTCCAAACTACTAAGTCTTCATTAGATGCTACACTACTTGACATGATTTATTATAATATTTGGAAACATTAGTTTTCCTCATGAGATAAGAGTCCAAAAAGGCCAGTTGTAGTAAGAATCAGGTCACACAATTGTTAGTTGTTTAGTTGTCCATTTGTAGTTATTATCTTTCTAGTTGAAAATATGTGCATTTGTATTGAACTCAGAAGGTAAGCAAATTATTTAGTTATATTACTTGTAAATGATTGTATGTATCGTGTGTGGTCACTTTAGAACTAAGCTTTGGTTGCATAATGTAATACAAAAAGAGACTAGTTGAATTACGAGGAAATGCCCTTTGGCCCTTGCAACTTATTTGTTGGCTACAGAAACCTAGTTGCTGACCACCGAGGTTTATTTGTTGGCTACATAGCCTATTTTCTAGCCACCGCGGCCTATTTTCTGGCCTTTGAGGATTATTTGTGATGTAAGAATCTTACATTTGTATAACAATTGCGAGTGGTTGTAGCAAAACATGCCAAAGAGGTATTGGTAGTTTCATAAGATGCAGCTTGCACACTAGGGCCAGGTCCCTATATAGTTGATTCTTACTTTCCCATTTGCTTTCATTAGAAGTTTTTGTACTTACATTTGTTATGTTATCTACCTTACATATTCGGTATATTATTTCATACTGACTTCCCTTTTGCTGCTTAAGCTGTATGTAATGATGCATGTCCAAGTTCCAAAGATTGATAGACTTTCCAGTAGTCATTCCATTTGATCAACAGAGGTTTGGTGAGCTCTACTTCTTCCTTTAATAGGTGAGTCTTGGCGCACTTGTGATATTGTTGTATAGGTTATATGGGTAGGTCGGGACTCTTTCCCGGTCAAGTTGTATTCATTTGATGTTCTTAGTAACTTTTGTAGACGTATGTACGTGATAAGAATCGGGTTACTTGAATAAAAATAAAAACATAATGCGGAAGTGAAAATATGAAGATTAAAGACGGAATTTAAAGATATGCAAAATTCGAGAATAAAATCCTCAAATTTGAAGATGAAATGATAAGAAGCCTAATTGATCTTAGTATCAAAATTAGCGGATTAAGTCTAATTACGATATTAATAGAGTCAATTGAAGAACTTATATCAAAAGAGATCTAAACCCCTATTTCGAAGAAATTAGAGACAATAATTAATATAAGACTAATTAACTTCTTTAATTTATGAATAAGAACCAAAGATATCAAGCACGAATTAATCTTACCTCTTAGAAAATCGTTCTTATAAGGTTGCAAGATAAATCCAAAGTAACCACACACAAAGGTGTAAAGAAGAGAAACTCTCAAATTATAATAATGTTGTTTATCTGAAAATAATAAATTCACCCCTATATATAGGGGAACTTATCCCAAGCATGGGATTAGAATATACTCTTATGAAAATAATTAAATACTAAATTCTAACTAGAAAACCTTTAAACTAGGAAACTTTAAACTAAGAATGTCAAAATTATTCGCTAAAGAAATAAGGAAAAGTTTTCACATTTAGAATAAAAAGAAATCCAATTTGGGTGGGGCTTTTTCAGCCCATATTTTGGGCATGCAAATGACTCCTTAATTGCATGAAAATCAGCCCCTATGTCGGCTGTGAGTTTCCCCCTTTTGGGCTTGAAATTTTAACACTTTTGGCCCTGCAAATCATGCTCTCTTTGGGCTCCTTTGGGCCTCCACGTGGCAGCTTCTTTGGCTCTCTTTAGTGCGCATTTATGTGGCATGAAAAAACAACTTCTTGGGCTCTACATTGGGCCTTCATGTGGCATGTAAAATTAGTTCTTTTGTACACTTCTTCCACGATAAGTATCTTCTTGATTATTCAATATTTAGTGGAGGTACACCACTGTGGATGCTATCATTGCCTGTAGGCAGTAACATTATATTAGTAATGTGTCGTACAGGTTGAGGCCTCGTAGGCCATGGGTATACATATGTTTGGGATTTTGTATTTGCAAATGTTTCAGATATAGTGAGTTCTTTGTCTTACAAGATAGGTCACTTTCGTATGTAAGTCACTAGGTGCATGTCCACATCACCTAGGTTGGGGTGTGATAAAGTGGTATCAGAGCAGGTCTGTGTCCCAAGGTGTCTACAAAATCGTGTCTAGTAGAGTCTTATGTATAAATGTGTTGTGCAACACATTTATAAATAGGAAGATACAGGGCATTTAGGATTGGTTACACTTATTTCTTATCCCAATTCATGGTATAGAGTTGAGTCATAAGAGCTTGAGTTTAACTTATGTTTCGCTCTTTTTATACATTTATGAAACAACTAGCAGGTATGGCAATTGCTTCTATGTCAAGATGTACATATCTTTATAAAGCTAGTAGCTACTTGTTATATGTTATATATTTGTTGAGGCCTTACCCTTATACTTTTATTTTCACGATACCATTTGTAGGGCTAGAGCATTCCATTAGAGGTAAACCGTACGTGTAGTTGTGAGGTATCATGTTATTAGTTGTGAGGTACTCAGAGGTTATGTGCATAAGTGGAGTTATTAACAACGGGTTATATATTATTACCTAGGTGAGTCGTATTATCTATCCTTGAAGAATGATTAAATGAACTATATGTTGCTACTAAGTTGAATTGTATGCTTGACTTTGAGGTTAGTGATGAATAATAAGAAATTTGTGAATAAGCGAGATTGTTAAGTAAATGGGGAATCATAGTAGAGTGCGAGTGGCGAAGCATTACTAGAGGTATAACCATATATAAAAAGAGTTATCATTTTAATTGAAGTTATTTTGAACCATCTACTGCAAACTCCTATATGTTGAGAGACCATTCGAACTTGTTTCTTCTAACATTCGAGGATGAATATTCCTAAGGGGGATGATGTAATACCTCGTACCTCTCAACGTATGTACGACTAAGTTGAAGTCGACAAACTTACTTGAATATGGAGGAATAAGGTTCTAGTTAAGCCTAAGGATCCAAGTGTATGGAAGTATTAAGTCTAGGTAAAGTAAATGAGATTCGTAAACGAACGAGACGACGTGAAGTGCCCTGAACTTTCGTGTTAGAGTCAGTCGTGAGTAAGTTAAGATGAAGTTGAAAGGTTGATGACACTAGAAAATATAATTATGGGTTAAAATGAGTGTTAAGTAAAAATCATAAGAGTTAGAGTACAAACGAATTGAAGCGAGTGAATTTCTGCAAAATTTCAGACTTATGGAGTGACTTACAGATCGTACATTAGAGGTACGGGCCGATGTTATAACCCATATTTTGAGGGTAATACTAGGAGTGATTAACATTCTAAGGAGGTCGTGTTATGAGGTACCTAAATCGTATAACAGTCGTATGTTAAGTGTTGAAGTCAAGCAAGTTGTAAAATAAAAGTCGGCAAAAATTATCGCAAGTTACGTCCATAGGTGTACTGAAATTTGGGGCAGATGTCACTGAGATTTTCTCCCAATGTGCTTAGAGTTACAGAGTGATCTGTAACATCCGGTACTTTTGGGCCATGGTTTGAATCGCTGGGCGTATGTAAAATCGCTAGGCATATGTAAATAGACCCGCGCGTTGGAGGATTTTCTGGTCATGTTCACGTATGCAAATAAAGAGTTTGGTGAATAAAAGTATGAAGTTCGAAATGATTTAGGACTTAAAAGTGTGATGGTGGTGATTGAGTATAATATTTTGTGTGTACATAAAGTGGATATGGGCTAGTGTTATACCCCATGATTATGATAACGAGTATATGAAGTGTGATAAAATGATTACAATTTAAGTGAATTAGGATGAAGAATTAATTATGTGTGTGATATGTTAAATGTGGAGTGTGGTTTAAAGGAGTTAATAAGTGGATAATAAGAAGATGTTTATGTGCTGTAATTAGGCATAGGTTGCACAAGATTAGTACTCCCACCTTGAGATGTGGCCAAGTAAGAGTTTATCATTAATTGTTAAACTACACGTGTTCGGACAAGTGAATTGAAGGGGTAAAAATGTACCAGAACCTATATTTCTCATGTTGGATTACATATCACTTTGGAAAAATTATATATGAATGATCTAATGTTGCAGAAATTACTCTTTACGTGAGAAGCACATTTTGGGATTTTTTTTTTAGAACTAAAAAAACGTTCAGCAAACCTACATTTCATGGAAATTATTCTTTTTCCCATTAGGAGTTTGTACTTTAATTTTGGGATTTTTTTGTAGAGCAAAACGCTGCAGAAAGCTCGGGTTCTCATCTTTTGAAATTTTTCAAAGTTTTTGTCGCTCTCTTTCTCGTAATTATCGTAGTTGCTTGGTTCTTAAAAATCTCGGGGAAGAGTGGACTGGTTTAATCTTGTTTAAGATTAAGGTGTAAAGGGGCTGATTCCGACTTCGTTAGTAAGGATCAACATTAAAGGTATGTTAAGGCAAATTATTTCTTTCTCTTGGCATATTCTAAGTACGAAACGTAAATGTGATATTGTCCCATAAGTGATTTTACTCTTAGTAGTTAAGAATTTTCATGTTATTCATTTCTATTGTGAAAGCATGTCTAAATATGTTCTTAAATCCTTATTGAGGTATACGTGAAAGATGTTAAGATTCACAATATTAATCGGAGATGAAGCGATATTATGTCACTCCGATAAACTCAGAATGTTTTATTAACATTCATGCATTATATTCATGTATTACCCTTGACCCACATGTGTTATATACACTACTATATGGTATGCATTATATATATGTAGGAGATGGGAAAAGGGATACGACATTATATATGCTCACCACCTGATCAACTGGTATATGATGATGATTATGCCCACAGATGCCGAAATGATATGATGGGAGTCGGCTTTATATACATACATACATACATACATATATATATATATATATATATATATATATATATATATATATATATATATATATATATATATATATACATATATATATATATATATATATATACATATATATATATATATATATATATATATATATATATATATATATATATATATATATACATATATATATATATATACATACATATATATATATATATACATACATATATATATATATATGTATGACCACATTGTGCATGACATTTTGTCATATTATGTCCCTCAGAGGCATTCTGCACATACATGATACTTATGTTATGGCCCTCAGAGGCATTCTACACAGACATGATACTTATACATATTATGGCCCTCTGAGGCATTCGGTACAGGTTGGTTGTTTCTTGTCTCATGTTACTTTCAGATCTCTATTATGCTATTTCTCATGCCTGACATAATCGGCACATCAATTGTACTGACGTCCATTTTGTCGGGGGACGCTGCGTTTCATGCCCGCAGGCTCAGGTAGACAGGGCGACGGTCCGCACTAGTAGGTTGCTGGTTTCGCTGATATTGGAGTACTCTACTTATTCCACAGTTGCAATCTAGTCATGGTACAATATTCTTGATATGCATAGGGGTATTGCGGGGCCCTTTCCTGACCTTATGATGTCACGTACTCTTTAGAGGCTTGTAAACAGTTGTCCTATGTATAGTGGTCGTGTATGGCCTTGTCGGCCTTGGTATGTATATATATATAGTTTGGATCCTTCTGTTTACAGGATTTTACATAGCTCTTTTCCAGTTTACTATTTCCATATATCAGCAGGGTATCTCGTGGTTTCCTTCTGGACCATGAGAAATTACGGTTATATGCTAAATATATGATTAGTGGTACTCTGCAGGTAAGGTCCGGGTGCCCATCATGACCCTCCGGTTTGGGTCGTGACAAACTTGGTATCATAGCAGGTCTGTCCTAGAGAGTCTATAAGACGTGTCTAGTAGAGTCTTATTTATGGGTGTGTTGTGCACCACACTTATAGACATGAGGCTACAGAGCATTTAAGATGGTGGTTACTTTCCTTCTTGATCTAAAATCGTGCTATAGAGCTGAGTTGTAAGAATTCTCTTTGTAAATCTTATCGTGTTTATGATTACAACAATGCCTTCTTCCAATAAGGCTATGATTAGCATGGAGATTGAGGTTTGATTGAGTGTAAATGTGAGTAGTATGGTCTCTATTGAGATAGATCCGTCAAAGGATATGAGTAAGTAGCTTTCCCAGGCACGACTTCATCCAAGAGCATCTGATAGATATAGGTCCTAGAAGGGTCAGGGAGCTCATAACCCAAGGAGTTTATTAGGCATGGATTGTCGATATTTAAAGGGTTTAAAGATGCCAATATCTTAGGGTCAAAGTTTTAAAGGTCGAGTGAGACCGCCCTGACCATCTTGTAGTCAGTATGGTCGAGCGCATGCCGGATTATGCCACAAAAGTACAAGGGGTTGGTTTAGTGTGGCAGTCAGGGCCACAACGTTCTGAAGTGTCCCAAGTTGATGCGCAAAGGTAAGGATAAGATGATTATGAGTTGTACAGATGAAACGCAGAAGACATCATTGTAAGATTTAGTAGGTTATGAAAATCTACACGTGTTACATTGACTTTTGCTGATTAGAATGAGGGAATATGTTATGTATGTGTGACCTAAATTGTAATGTCTTACCTAGAATAGATTGGGAATTGTCCAAGGATATCATTAACGAGAATGGATTGCCACAATCGAATCTTCTGAAGAGTGATCATCAATAAATTTTAGAAGATCACATAAGGTGACGTACCCTGAATAGTGATCCCAAGTCATATATGAGGATCGAGTTATCCACGGTAGTGGAAGGGGACATAAGCCTCTCATCCGTACGTAAAGGGCCAGACCGCGTATTATTGAGAATTACATGTATCAATGTTAGTAAGCTAAGGCATGATATATGTATTAGACTGGTAAGGTATTCGGCGTCATTGTGCAGCATGTTACAATTCTAAATAACCTCTAAATAACAATAGTTTGTTAGGGGCAATTGAGGACGAGAACTATGGAACAATCGAAAAATGGTTGTAAGAAATATGAAAACAATTAATAAGTATGAATGGAATGGTATGATCATGTATCCAAGCAGAAATGTTTTTCGTTTAATGACGAGTAGAATGAAAGATTACGATAAGAAGGATAAAGGTGAGTGATATTATAGTTATGCAGGTTTCACAAAGGTATGATTACTCCAGAACAGCGTAAGGACCAATGGTAGAGGAATGACTGTAAGAACTCTTCGGCCAAAGGTGACGAACCTCCGATGTATAGGAAGATAGTATGATAAATACTTTGAGATAAGATACCCCCGCAAGGCAACTTTAAATGGAAATGTAAAGGTAAGATGAATGAGCACTCGGTCGATGAGAGATCTAATAATGATAAGAGAAGAAAGCTTGATAAGTCATTGGATCATGTAACACTGTGAATTGGATCTCAACATACGAAGCATTGGTTCCACAACATATGCAGTCATACCTCTCAGAAAGTATGTAAACGGAAGTAATAGTGAGTAAAGATCGAGATTAGCACATAAACAGGTGGGAAGGGTCTAATGACGCCTACAGATACAAGGTAGACATTAAAGATATATGCCAAGAGATAATGACATTATAACAAAGATAAAATGTCAGACAAATACAGATGTCTATGAGCATTTTTTTAGCTGACCAAAGGTTCTATGAGATAGATAAAGTAATGGGTTTACAACTTAACGAGATCAAGAAAATCTTTTCTCAAAGAGCCATTGACAGAAAGTCTTAGCCATGAGGCAAATGAAGGAATTTGAATCTAAGTATAACGACCAAGTTTGGATATGGTAGGCCAACGTCATGTAATGAAAATTCTTCAGAATCTTCTACGTACTGAATAAGGGAATAAGTTAACAAATCATCCTTCAAGGGGTAGTAACGCCTACGATTGGAATCAGGAGCAATGTTGAGATTACGTATGTATACCCGAATATTTTAGAACGAAGAAGAGTACGACAGGTAGGAAAATGAGTGAACAAGTGTCAGAAGAAGTAAAGAAAGGAAGTTGTTTATAATTAAGAGTAGTGAGAAAGTACGAAAGAAAAAAAAAAGAGAAAAAAGAAGAAGATTCCTTTCAGATCATGAATGTGAGTTAAATGAGATGATACACGCACTTCAGATTCGAATGACATTATCCATAAAGTGTTCACGATTAATATACTACAAATATCAGAGTTTTCAGCACACCAGTTAGTAAATAAAGCTAAGTTGACAATAGAATCATTCACCCACAAACAGGCTTGACTAATGTGAGGACTAAGGAAAGAAGTTGACATGAGGGAATGCATCAGTTAGTTAAGTGGGAGTCCGATTGGAGGATACAGATAGTGATAGCCCTATGACTTAGAATACAACAGGGTCATCCCTCATACTGGAAGAAAAGGAATGTCATGATGAAGATCCCCTTTTTAGGAAAGACCGGGAAAGATATCTAACAAAAGAGAACCCCAACTTTCGAACATAATGGGGGAGGGACCCCCAGGGGAAAGGTCCATTTATGTATTCCCAATGTAGCAGGATTATGAAACAAGACTATGAAGACACCCTGGATCTACTCAGATGTATCATGATCTCAGAGGTATGTATTGGTGGAATGACATGAAGAGGAATATTGCGGAGTTGCTAGTCCAGTGTCTTAATTGTCAGCAAGTAAAAGTAGAGCACCAAAAGCCCGGCGGTGTGACTTAGAACATTGAAATCTCGATGTTGAAATGGGAAATGATTAATATGGATCTCCTTACCAGTTTACCTCGCTCTTATCATAAGTTTGATTCTATTTGGGTGATCATTGATAGACTGACCAAATCAGATTATTTCCTAGCGGTCAAAACTACCTACACAACCGAGGACTACGCAATATTGAACGTTAAAGAGATTGTTCACCTTCATGGTGTGCCTACTTCTATTATATCTGATCGAGGTGCACAGTTCACAACTAAATTTTGGTAATCATTTCAAAAAGGTTTAGGCACCCAAGTCAATCTTAGCACAACTTTTCACCCTCATACAGACGGATAGGCCGAGCGTACGATTCAGATGCTCGAGGACATGCTACGAGCTCACGTATTGGACTTCAAGGAAAGTTGGGATGGTCATTTATCCCTCATTGAATTTGCATACAATAACAACTATCATGTTAGCATTAACATGGCTCTATACGAGGCTTTGTATGGACAAAAATGTAAATATCCTATCGGATGGTTCGAAGTAGGAAAATCAGAATTATTTAGGCTCGACCTAGTGCATCAAGCCATAGAGAAGGTGAAGCTTATCCTAGTACGGTTGTTAACTGCTCAGAGTCGTCAGAAGTCGTATTTAGATGTGCGACAGCAGGACTTAGAGTTCCAAGTGGATGAATGGATCTTCTTGAAGATTTCTCTTATGACGGGTGTAATGAGATTTAGGAAAAAAAAAAGGGACAGCTCAGCCCAAGATACATTGGGCCATATCGCATAATTCGACGAGTTGGCCAAGTGGCTTACGAATTGGACTTGCCTTCGGAGTTATAGTTTGTTCGTTCGGTTCTCCATGTTTCTATGCTAAGAACATGTGTTGGGAATCCTTCCCAAATTGTACCGATCGATGAGGTGAAGGTTACAGAGGACCTGTCCTATGAAGAGGTCCCTATTGCTATTTTAGATCGACAAGTCCACAAGTTGAGGACCAAAGAAGTAGCCTTCATGAAAGTTCTTGGGCGGAATAAGAATGTAGAAGAAATGACATGGGAGACAGAAGAGGGGATGAAACACAAATATCCTTACCTATTTCAGACCAACGCTGAGGTACCAAGAAAAACATAAGGTGAGTTCTATTTTATATTATTATAATTAATACTTGAGGACCATGTGAGGTCTGATATAAAGATGTATGTTATATTATATGGCCCCGTGAAGTGGTGGTTGTGTTTTGGGCCAACGTGACAAAAATTAGATATGTCACCCCAACATTCGAGGATGAATGATTCTAAGGGGGGAAGAATGTAACATCCCGTACTTTTGGACCATGGTTTGAATCGCTGGGCGTATGTAAAATTTCTAGGCATATGTAAATGGACCTGCGCGTTGGAGGATTTTCTGGTCATGTTCACGTATGCAAATAAAAAGTTTGGTGTATAAAAGGATGAAGTTCGAAATGATTTAGGACTTAAAATTGTAAGGGTGGTGGTTGAGTATAATATTTTGTGTGTACATAAAGTGGATATGGGCTAGTGTTATACCCCATGATTATGATAACGAGTATATGAAGTGTGATAAAATGATTACTATTTAAGTGAATTAGGATGAAGAATTAATTATGTGTGTGATAAGTTAAATGTGGAGTGTGGTCTAAAAGAGTTAATAAGTGATTAATAAGAAGATGTATACGTGCAGTAATTAGGCATAGGTGGCACAAGATTAGTACTCCCACCTTGAGATGTGGCCAAGTAAGAGTTTATCATTAATTCCTCAACTACATGTGTTAGGACAAGTGAATTGAAGGGGTAAAAATGTACCAGCACCTATATTGCTCATGTTGTATTACATATCACTTTGGAAAAATTATATATGAAAAATCTAATGTTGCAGAAACTACTCCTTATGTGAGAAGCACATTTTGGGAATTTTTTTTGAGAACTAAAAAAAACATTCAGCAAACCTACATTTCATGGAAATTATTCTTTTTTCCATTAGGAGTTTGTACTTTAATTTTGGGATTTCTTTTGAAGAGCAAAACATTGCAGAAAGCTCGGGTTCTCATCTTTTGAAATTCTTCAAAGTTTTTATCGCTCTCTTTCTCGTAATTATCGTAGTTGCTTGGTTCTTAAAAAGCTCGGGGAAGAGTGGACTGGTTTAATCTTGTTTAATATTAAGGTGTAAAGGGGGCTGATTCCGACATCGTTAGTAAATGAGTAACATTAAAGGTATGTTAAGGTAAATTATTTCTTATGTTAAGACAAATTATTTCTTTCTCTTGGCATGTTCTAAGTACGAAACGTAAACGTGATATTGTCCCATAAGTGATTCTACTCTTAGTAGTTAAGAATGTTCATGTTATTCATTCCTATTGTCAAAGCATGTCTAAATAAGTTCTTAAATCCTTAGGTATACAGAAAATATGTTAATATTCACAATATTAATCGGAGTTGAAGAGATATTATGTCACTATGATAAACTCAGAATATTTTATTATCATTCATGCATTATATTCATGTATTACCCTTGACCCACATGTGTTATATACACTACTATATGGTATGCATTATATATGTAGGGGATGGTAAAAGGGATACGGCGTTATATAGGCACACCACCTGATCAACTGGTATATGATGATGATTATGTCCACAGATGCCGAAATGATATGATGGGTGACGTCGTTATATATATATATATATATATGACCGCATTGTGCATGACATTTAGGCATAGTATGGCCCTCAGAGGCATTCTGCACAGACACGATACTTATGTTATGACCCTCAGAGGCATTCTACACAGACATGATACTTATGCATATTATGGCCCTATGAGGCATTCAATACAGGTTGGTTGTTTCTTGTCTCATGTTACTTTCAGGTCTCTATTATGCTATTTCTCATGTCTGACATAATCGGTACATCAATCATACTGTCGTCCCTTTTGTCGGGGGACGCTGCGTTTCATACCCGTAGGCTCAGGTAGACAGGGCGACGGTATGCACTAGTAGGTTGCTGGTTCAGCTGATATTGGAGCACTCTACTTATTCCTGAGTTGCAGTCTAGTCATAGTACGATATTCTTGATATGCATAGGGGTATGGCGGGGCCCTGTCCCAACCTTATGATGTCACGTACTCTTTAGAGGCTTGTAGATAGTTGTCATGTGTATAATGATCGTGTATGGCCTTGTCGACCTTGGTATATATATGTATATAGGTTGGATCCTTCAGTTTACAGAATTTTACATAGCTCTTTTCCAGTTTACTATTTCCATATATCAGCAGGGTATCTCATGGTGGCTCTCGTGGACCATGAGAAATTATGGTTATATGCAAAATATATGAATAGTGGTACTCGACAGGTAAGGTTCGGGTACCCGTCATGACCGTCCGGTTTGGGTCGTGACATGATTCACCCAATATATCAAATTTCTACGAGCCTAGTTTCTAATGAATTAAACCGTTCATAAATACGACTTTGGAGTAGAAAGATATTCGCGTTTTCGCAAGACTGCACATCACTTGAGGCGGTGGATGTTTATCCACCTATTTAAAAAAGGTTCTAGGCTCATTTCAGGTCATTATCTACCAACTCTCATTCCTCACAACCTGTAAAGGCTCTATAAGGGTTTCTACATGATCCAAAGGTGAAATCAAAGGTAGATAACATGAATCCAATGTCGAAAATCTCGTGGTGCTAGTAAATCGTAGTTTCTCTTTGTTGTTGTTGATTTAGAGGTTACTCCAAGTTGCCTCATATTCGAAGATGACTTAGTTGTTTGAGGTAATATTATACTCCCTTTTATGTATTTGAGATCATTTGGGTCATAGCTAGATCGTTTGGTTGAGAACTTGTGATATAAAGGTCAAAAATCGAATTTGCGCTTTTGTAGTATGTTGAACTGTTTTAAGGTGTTGTATTTATAGATTGAGGTAATAATTCTCCTCTTCTAGATGTATTTATCTTTATCCAAGTCATAACTAAGTTGTTGGATGAGAAAAATACGAAACTACTATCGGGAAACGTATACGATTATAGAGTTGTGTGTGAGCTATTTTGATGTTGTTGTGATATGGGGGGGGATATTCTTGTTATGTTGAGGGGATAGAAACTTGAATATAAGTATAGATATGTATGGTTGTTGTTCTTATGAGTTTGAAAAGGATAATGGCATGGCGAAACATTATTTAGATAATCATATAGCGAGTTTGCCACTCGTTGTGTTGTTGGGTTGTTCTTGTGTTGTTGAGGTGTTGGATATATGAATTAATAGTGGTATATTATTGTTGATATTGTGACCTTGAGGGAAGTGAAATAAACAGGGGACATATTGTCCGATTTGTTGGAGAATGTGTTTGTCGCTCACTAGTTAGTTGGTATATTTCTCTTGTTGATGCTAATGTTGTTTTAATTATTATGTGATGTGTTGGGGATGGTTTTGTTATGAAAAAAGGTTGGATATGTTGATGAATTAGTATTCATGTATTGTTTACAATGATATGAGGAATAGAGAGGAGTTAGTCAAAGATATTCACCGTAAAATCTTGTATAGAGCCGATTGTCGTTTGTCAGCTAATTGTTATGTCCCTCATGTTAATAGTAGTATTGTTTCTTGTTGTAGCTTGAATTGTGGAGGAGGCTGGTTCCACCATCACCACGGAAAATCTTCTTAGAGGTATGTAATGACTATTCTTTTCTTCATTTGTCATGACTCAAAACGTACTAGACGAGAGAAAAGCTTAAGAAGAACAATTGTCGTAGGTACTCTATTCTTGTATTTGATATCCTTATTACCTTATATTGTGATATATGTTGTTGAGTTGAGAGTTCTGTGGCTTGTAAGTCAGCTCCTAAGTTTATTAGCATTTATTTGATTCGTTGCATGAGTGCGTATCTTAAATAGTAGATGAACCAACTTGTAAGAAGTCTTATCAATTGTCTCTCAAAATTCCAGTTGCACGTAATAGTTGTCGGCGTGTAATAAGTGTCAAAAGCGGTAAGAGAGGAGTCATAATGAGAAGTTCAACTTATATACTTGTTGGTCCTTGAGCTTGCCTAGTTGATTCCATTCCAAACTACTAAGTCCTCATTAGATGCTACACTACTTGACATGATTTCATAGAGTATTTGGAAACATTAGTTGTCCTCATGAGATAAGAGTCTCAAAAGGCCAGTTGTAGTAAGAATCGAGTCACACAATTGTTAGTTGTTTAGTATTCCACGTCGACTTCATTTGTAGTTATTATCTTTCTAGTTGAAAATATGTGCATTTGTATTGAACTCAGAAGGTAAGCAAATTATTTAGTTATATTACTTGTAAGTGATTGTATGTATCGTGTTTGGTCACTTCAGAACTAAGTTTTAGTTGCATAATGTAATACACAAAGAGACTAGTTGAATTACGAGGAAAGGCTCGTTGGCCCTTGCAACTTATTTGTTGGCTACATAAGCCTAGTTGCTGATCACCGAGGTCTATTTGTTGGCTACAGAGCATATTTTCTTGCCACCACGGCCTATTTTCCGGTCTTTGAGGATTATTTGTGATGTAAGAATCTTACATTTGTATAACAATTGCGAGTGGTTGTAGCAGAACATGCCAAAGAGGTGCGGACGAGGGCCAGGTCCCTATGTAGTTGATTCTTTCTTTCCCATTTGCTTTCATTAGAAGTTTCTGTATTTGTTATGTTATCTGCCTTACATACCCGATATATTATTTCATACTGAGGTCCCTTTTGCTGGGGAAGCTGCATGTAATGCTGCACGTCCAAGTTTCAAAGATTGGCAGACTTTCCAGTTGATCAGCAGAGGTTTGGTGAGCTCCACTTCTTTCTGGAGTAGTCGAGTCTTGATGCACTTGTGATATAGTTGTAAAAGTTATATGGGTAGGTCGGGGCCCTGTCCCGACCAAGTTGTGTTCGTTAGATGTTCTTAGAGGCTTTTGTAGATGTACATACGCCTGTGGCCAGTAACATTATGTTGGTAAAATGTTGTACATGTTGAGGCCTCGTAGGCCCATTGGTATACATATGTTTGGGATTTTCTGTTTGCAGATGTTTCGGTTACAATAAGTTATTTTTCTTATGAGATATGCCAACTCTCATAAGTAAGACACTAGGTGCATGTCCACCTCACCTAGATTGGGGTGTGACAACAGGTGTCAACAAGTTCCCCATGGTCTGCGGTAGGTAGAGTCGTGCCGGTGATATTTGATCTAGGGAAGGTCTAACCTAAATTAAAGAGCAAATCCGTAGTGCAAAGGCACATACCTTACTTGACCTTGCCAATATGGAAAATGCTAGCACATACGTATATAACAATGACTAGCACTAGGCAAACTAAGCATAAAATATCGTCCTATTCACTAGCATACTGGAGACTCATTCCTGAAGAGCATGCCCATTTGAACCCTGCATTGGGACTCCCCCGAGCGAGAAATTCCACCAAAACATATACTAGGGACTCCTCCAGGATGAGCACATCCAGCACTGACGACTCGTCTGAAACAAGCAGATATGTTAGAACTCAATTACAACGAAGTTCTAGAGGTTTGACCTAGATGTACAAAGAATCCAGAGATTTAACAAAAAAAGCGAAAGATTTACATTCGCCCCCAACATATTTATGCTGCAGAGAGGCATGAAAAGACAACTACAAGGTTGTTAGAGAGCATTCACAAGAGATACTTACAATAAGTAGACATAAAAAGCATACAAAATGCAACAATTAAATCTATCATTCCTTTTATTAATTAGAACATATGTACAAAATCAAGTCTTGACTAAAAAAGAAAATGAAAAGATTGAAAACAACTAGCCAACTGACGAAAGAACTACAAAAGGAAGTTGAAATTTTAGGAATAAATAAGCCTTCAACTAAAGACAACAAGTCCATCAGGGTGGTAACCTTCAGAAGACAAAGAATCCCCAGTCAGGGACTACCAACAATCATGTACCTCAGGTAGGACAATATATAACTTTTGTAGTCTTTGGACCTCTTCAGCGAACACGAAAAATGCATTGTCTTGTTTGGTTCAATCTCTCCAGCCGCTGCAGCCTCTACCAATGACTTCTCTACAGAAAATAATAACACTATCTGAAGACGATAAAAGTTTGAAAAGAACTAGTATTTCTAGGAATAATCAATGGAGCCTATCACTATATCCTAGAAACATCCGCTCCTAGCCACGTGTTTTGTCACTTGAACACTTAATATCTTTCACATGATGTGGACAACTAAAATATGCTAAGCATCTCTGAAAGATATCCAATAAGTCTGGCCGACAACCCCCTAAGCGGAGGACACAAGTAGTACTATGGACTATATATCTAAATATAGAATGAAATACGAGAAGTAAAGAAAATAATTGACACAATAAAATACTGTACATCTGCAAGTTGTAACTAAATCTGAGAACTGCATCTGAAACTAATAATTGATGTTAAAACTGAATATTGAAATTGAAATTGAAAGCTGAGTTATTTTCTAAACTGGTTTTATATATCTGTTCTGAAAAGCTCAACAATAATGGCCATGCATACGTACAACTAGGGCCACATAAAAGTAGTGTCAACCTATCTTCCAAAACAAATAATAGCACATGTCAGTGTAGGGTATCTGACCCAGGCCTCTGGCTGCACGCACACTTTATGGAGGTAAACCTGTAAGCATGAGGTAGCTATTATCGGACACCATGACACTCATGATCGGAGAGGTTGACTATTTATCCCTTCTGAATGTGATCACATTATCTGAGTCGGAACTAAATTTGAACAATATAAATAATAGCACACATAACAAGTAATTAAATCACACCATAGAAGTTAGACATTTTCTATCATTATGAGTAATAAGCAAACATATACACATGACTGAGTTCTCTTTTATAATGCCTTCCGCCGTGTAAGGCTGACATTTTAAGCACAAAAATACATATGCTCTCTAGAATGTTTAAACATATATGGATTTAGGTATTCTATCAAACACTTAACATGCCCATTCAAATCTAGCCTTTGACTTAGGGAAGAAACCTCGATTTACCTTAAAACAACCGTCCAAGTCTCTTCTCAACAACCTCGTGTAGATAACTCTTCTAAATCTATGATTTAAGCGGTTAAAACTGTTAATTCAAACTAATCATTCAACCCAATTCCACCATCAAACTCCATTAATTCCTGTATTCAATAGCCGTAATACGGTCAAAAGATATTAACTTTAACGCTAGGGAGTAACAGAATTACCTCTAGCGAAGTTCTCACAAAACCCTAGGTTTCCGCTCTTGAGTTCTTGAAGATGCATGTTTCTTGAAATTTAGAGATTTGCCAAGTGATTTGATGTTACGAGCCTGATTAAGTATTGAGAATCTATATATATAATCGTGAATTACTCACCTTTTGAGTATTTTGAAGTGCCTAAGTTGAAACCCTTCCAAAAGCTCAAACTAAGTTTGAAAATAAAGTGTTCTTCTCTCTCCAGCAGTCCTTTTTAATAATATTCACGGGGCAAAAGAAATAATTCCTTGATTATTTTTATTAATTGAAACATTATATATATAATTTATGTATTTCCATAATAGGAAAATCATATTCCTATTCTACTCATAAAATTTTATTATACTTGGACACTAACTATACAATTATGGTAATACAATTATTATGGTAAGTGTACAATACTAGTTACACCACAACATTACCTAAACTAGGAGACTAAAACATTACCTACACTATAGACCATATACAGTAGCCAAACCGAGAGCCAATATACATAGGATATACACGTGTATATCATGTATATCCTATGGATATTTAACACACACCCCGCAGTCATAGCGGACGGTCTTCGAACGCTGAGACTGTCCCTAAAATCTTCAAAAAGGACCGAGGGAAGACCCTTTGTAAAGATGTCGGCAATTTGATACCTGGACGGGACATGGCAGATGCGTACTTGACCACGAGCAACCTTTTCGCGAACAAAGTGAATGTCCATCTCGATATGTTTAGTGCGTTGGTGCTGAACCGGATTACCAGAAAGGTAGATAGTACTAACATTATCACAATAAACCAAGGTCGCCTTCTGAATAGGACAATGAAGCTCTAACAGTAAATTACATAACCAACATGATTCCAAGACCACATTAGCTACCCCTCGATACTCGGCCTCGGCACTGGATCGGGACAAAGTTGATTGACGTTTCGCAGACCATGAGACCAAATTATTGCCAAGAAACATACAATAGCTAGATGTAGACCGTCTGGTGTCCGGACAGCCACCCCAATCAGCATCTGTATACGAGACAAGTGTTGACGTCGATGAAGGATATAAATGCAAGCCATAGTCAAGTGTACCCTGAATATAACGAATGATGCGTTTGAGCGCATTCATGTGCTCAATCCTGGGATCATGCATAAACAAACACACTTGCTGGACAACATACGTAATATCTTGTCTCATGAATGTGAGATACTGAAAGGCCCTGCAAGACTGCGATAGCGGATAGGGTCCTCGTATAGTGCACCAGCCGTAGCACCCAATTTGGGTTTAGTATCAACGGGAGTGGAAGTGGACTTACAGGATGACATCTCAGCCCTCTCAATGATCTCGGCTGCATACTTCCTCTGTGACAAGAATAATCCACATGCATGACGAGTGACAGCAATCCCCAAAAAATAACTCAAGGGCCCCAAGTCTTTCATAGCAAACTCATAACTGAGCATTGTCATGATCGACTGGCGTAAGGCATCGGAATAGGTAGTCAAGATAATATCATCCACATATAAAATTATATAAGCCAAAGACGACCATGACGATATATGACCAAAGAATTATCCGACCTGTTGTGAGTGAACCCAATAGTGGAAACATAGTCAGCAAACCTCTTATACCAGGCCCGTGGAGACTGCTTAAGCCCATACACGGACTTCTTCAATAAACAGACATGGTGAGGATATTTGGGATCCCTAAACCCCAAGGGCTGATGCATATAGACCGTCTCCTTGAGATCACCGTGTAAGAAATCATTCTTCACATCTAACTGACGAATGGGTCATGCTTTCGAAAGAGCCAAGCTGAGTACAGTACGAATGGTAGCCCGCTTGACCACTGGACTAAACGTCTCCCCACAATCCACACCAACTTGTTGAGTCTTACCATCCCCCACAAGCCGAGTCTTATGCCTTGCAAATGAACCGTCTGAATTGTCCTTATGAGCAAAAATCCACATAGACCTAATAATATTAATACCAGATGGACGGCGCACCAACTCCCACGTCTTATTATCAATAAGAGCATTATATTCATCGGTCATGGCAATTTTCCAATTCGGGTCATTTAATGCGGACATAGGATTACGGGGTAAGAGTGATTTAACAACATTAGAATTTAAATTAAAATGCTTTTTTGGTTTAAAAATACCCCGTTGACTACGAGTGACCGGTCTATGACACGGGGGAGAATTGGGCGGATGTTGGGAATTTTTTGGACTTAGGATGGATGGCCAGCAGGCAGTGGGCTTGCTGGCCCAATTCGGTAACGGGATGGGGACATATAGACTGGACCAGTGGCGTGAATGGGTTGGGTCACTGGCCCAGTTACCGTTACTGGCCCAGTAACTGGACCGGACCCAGTGGCGGGTATTGTAGCTCGTGACAGGGCAGTGGGCCCGCTGGAGGATCTAGGGTGCGAGAGACGTCCAAAAAATGGTGAATAATAAACGGGGATATACCATCATCCAAAAAATTATACAAACCAGGCATGGGAGTACGAACCTTAGCAAACGGGAATTGGGTTTCATAAAAAATGACATGGCGACTAATGATGATTTTATTAGAGGATAAATCAAAATATTTGTAACCACGATGATTAGACGGAAACCCCAAAAACACACATGGAGTAGACCGGCCTGAAGTTTGTTAATTGTGGTGGACGAAAATAATTGATAACATAAGCACCCAAAGACCCAAAGATGTGAATACGAAGGAGTTTTATTAAATAAGATTTGAAGAGGGGAAGAATATGTCAAACCTTTGGAAGGAAGAATGTTAAGGAGATCTGTAGCAATTTGTAAAGCATGATGCCAAAACGAAGGGGGTACGGAAGCATGAAGTAATAAAGTTCGGACAATGTTATTAATGGTTCGGATTTTGCGTTCGGCTTTCCCATTCTGTGAAGAAGTATGAGGGCAGGAAAAATGAAAATTGATCCCATTAGTTGTACAAATTTCCCGAAATACCCCGTTGTCATATTTTCTGCCATTATCACATTGAATATTTTTTATTTCTCGTTCGAATTGGGTTCTAATGAAAGCTCTAAATTTTAAGAAGATGGAAAAAACTTGAGATATTTTCGCTATTGGAAAAGTCCACAAAAATTTAGAATAATCATCCAAAAAGAGAACATAATACCGATGACCCAAATAACTAAGAACATGAACGTCCATAAGTCACTATGGATAATATCAAATGGCATTAAAGCATGAGATTTAGAATCTACAACGGCAATCTAACAATTTTTTCTAAAGAACAAGAATGACAATTCAGAGTACTACGCGTACCCTTACATGAAATAAAATTATTTTTATCTAAGGAAGAAAAAATGGATGACCCCGGATGACCATGACGAGCATGCCACAAGGAAGGAGCAAGGGTTGCAAATGCTGACGGCAAGGCTTGACTCGATAGACTGGAACATGGCGTGATAGGATAAAGATCTTCCCTACTATCACACCTCATGAGATGACACCCCGTCTTGAAATCCTTCACAGAGAAACCAAATGTATCAAACTCAATAGACACAAAATTGTCAGTGGTGAATTTACGGACAGACACTAAGTTTTTAATCAATTTGGGGGCATGTAGGGAGATGAAGTTTTTTGACCATAACCACGAATCGGAATAGAATGACCATTACCAATAATTATACCCCGGGGGTTGCTCAAATTGGAATAAGACGAGAGAGTACCTTGGTCAGATGTCATGTGAGTAGTGGCTCCGATGTCCATGTACCAATTTGGGTCCAGAGGATTTAATCCAAACATGTGCATTGCGGCTTCGATGTCGGTAGAAGTGGGTGCCACTGCGTGATGGGCCTGCGGGGCTGAGGCCCAAACACCCCTGCTTGCTGCCTCGGCCCAGAAGGCTGACTGAAACTAGGCCATTGTATGTTGGGCCATGACTGAGGCTGGCCAGCCCACTGCCATTGAGGTGGAAACATTGGGCTGCTACTATTTGGCCCAGGCTGTGGGGCCCACTTCCACTGCATATGGGCCCACTGTGGGGCCCAAAACTGCTGCTGCTGACCGCCCCGAGGGCCACCACTACCATTCTAGCTGCCGCCATTATTGCCGCCGCGATTCTTGTCATTATTTTTCTTATTTTGGCCCTTTTTACCGCCACCGTTGTTGCGGTTTTGGCCCTAGTTGTTGGAACCGGTAGGATGAAAAGTGGACTCGGTCATTATGACTACGAGACTAGCACCGGTAGCAGCCTTTTTGGCCATGCCTTCTTCTTCGAGTGTAAGCATAGAACGAGCTTGATAAAATTACGGAAGAGGATTGCTCTAACAAAGAAGCGCACAAACACCATTATAGGCCTCAATAGGCTCGAAACCATTTGGAGGACCAAACGATCATTTGTCACTAGCGCGCCAACGTTACGGAGTTGGTCTGCCAATTCCTTCAATCTTTTGCAATAAGCCGAAACGTTAGGGAAATATTGCATGTTGACGTGGGAGAATTCCTGCTCAAGAGTAACAACTCTAGAATTTTGATTATCTTGGAATATATCACGTAGTCTATCCTAAGTTGCCTGCGCCGTAGCGTCAGGCTCAATAATTGTTTGCAAAAGGTCGGTCGAAATTGTGGAGTATATCCACTGAAGGACAGTAGCATCAAGAGTCGTCCATAACTTAGGATCATCCTCGCGTTGTGGCACCTCCGTATCCTCAGGAGTCGCGGGGTTTATGTGATGGATGACTTGATGTGAGCGTGCGTGAATTTTGAACAGTTCGGCTCATGTCGCGTATTGGACGTTTTCTATTTCAAGAACAAGAAAGATATCATTCTTGATGTTAGAAACTGTAAGGGCAGGATGAAACGTGTTCCTTGATGTAGACATACTGATAAAACAATATGTGATTGAGGGATTTGGAAGAAAAATTGGGAGAATATTTAGACAAAGGGAGCTCGGAACTCAAGGTGGGCGACGGAAGTTGGAGGATATTTAGAGAGAGGATTTTATGACCTAGACTTCTGATACCATGAAAGAAATAATTCCTTGATTATTTTCATTAATTGAAAGAGTATATATACAATTTACATATTTCCATAATAGGAGAATCATATTCCTATTCTACTCCTAAAACCTTATTCTACTTGGACACTAACTATACAATTATGGTAATACAATTATTATGGTAAGTGTACACTACTAATTACACCACAACAATACCTAAACTAGGAGACTAAAACATTACCTACACTATAGACCATATACACGGTCAAAGTAGCCAAATCGAGAGCCAATATACATAGGATATACACGTGTATATCCAATGGATATTTAACGTTCTCGTGCCATGGAGCTGACTTGGGGCGTAACTCTAGCTAGCGCTCAACTTTTAAACGGGTAAATTTCTCGTACCATGGAGCTGCCACAGCGCGTAATTACACTATTTTACCAACTAAGACTTGAGACATTTTTTGCTTCTCTCATCTATTGAGCAACCTTTATCAATCCAACTTCCTTTCAACTCATATCTTAGTCATGAACGAGTATTCTAATGATCCAGTTACTCATGTGTGGACCCATACGTACTTCAAGATTAACCCCATTACTCTCTTAAGCTCATTCTTAACCCGAATTGCTTATGAAATTTAGGGGCCTTACAACACTTAAATTAGGCATGCGTCTCGGTCGGTTCGATTTTAAAAGTTATCTGTTCGAATCGGTTATCAATTTGTAGACATGATAACTATTAAAGAACCGTTAATATATCATCAATTGTTAGCGATTCGGTTATCGATTTAACTGTTAAGATTTCACACGAAAATTATAAAAGAGTGATTTCGATTTAAAAGAACAATTAAAAATTCGATGTAATCTTAGTATTGGAAAAAATTATGCCGAACAAGAGCTAATTGTAATATACTATGCAAAAGAGTTTGATGCGGGCTTGCCTAGTAATGTCTCATTGGCAAATCCTTCATGCAAACGAGATTAATTTCTAACCTGATCGTGGCAAAAACAATAGAATATACCAAACAAAGGTAAATTAGATTGCCTTAGATAAAATTTACTTGAAGAGAACATATGCTTACATAACCCAATAACCTAGGACATTGAACTTGAGAGTCTGAGATAGAGAAATCATGAAATTCTGATCGAGAAATGAACTAAACTAAACCCCAAGTCACTTTGGATATTGACGTGTAAAGTTATAATTAAATAAATTATTATTATATTATCAATTTACATGTTAAAAAAAGTGGTCGAGATCCAAATTAATAACCCAACACAATCTAAAATAGTGAATCGATACCTGAATCGTTAAACCAATAGCCCGAACCCAATTATCAATTCAAATTATTAATTTAATCGTTAATTTGCAAAACCCCAACTTAAACTGTTCAATGAATCAAATTGGAAAATGTCCATTTCAGGAGACATAGAACTCCGTATAATAGTTCACGAACATTGAAAAGGATCATCTCCCAATGCTGGATCAACCAATAGACATTACACACCTGCAACAACTGTCAGCCAACCATACTGGTTTTATGAAAACAGCTTGTGTAAATGCCAAGAAACAGTTACTCGTAATCTAGAGGGGTCAGCTTGCTGGCAGGGAGTCAACTTTACGGCCTTAGGATCGCAAGTTCGATTCTCCCTTCCGGATATCGTCCTCCGGGGCACATACATGTGGTAAAGCCTGGGCGCTAAAAGCCGCGCGGGCATGTTGCAGTGTGGGTTCGGTCTCCGCCAAGCCTTGTGGATGGGGCCTGTGGGGGGTCAACCTTATAGCATTGATCCGTTGGACGCAAGCAGACACTGACCATGTGTGCACATCCCGCGATTTACCTGGTGGTGGGGTACTGAAGGACCGGTCCTATCATCTCCAGGACGTCTGAGTAATACCAGTGAAGTAGTCAGGCGCAAGCCTGGAAACCTAAATTATAAAAAAAAAGATAAAAAAAGTTACTCGTAAAACTTATGTTTCACTCATTGCCTTCCCATTTGCCAATAACGCCGGCGCCTGTCCTTTTGTCTCCCATACTTTCCATTTTTGGTATTCTCATATTATTTTAATTTTAATAGCATAGTCTCAATTACTAATTCCCATAAAGATAAGAAAATGTGTCCACTTGACTAGAAGACATTTTCAGATTGATTGAACTTTGGGTTTTCAGCTGTGACCACCTTCCTTTTTGGTATTGACACTTCATTTCAATGGCAACATACTATGAATAATTATTATTTCCTATGTTTCATAATAAATGTCATCTTAATAAAATAATTTATTATAAAATAAGTGTCATTTTAAAAATTTATGGTTAATTTTTTCCTACTATATCATTAGACAAAAATTGATAAGTTTTCTATTCAAGAAACATTTATTGACAAGTTCTTTATTCAAGACATAAATGATTACTACTCATGCATGCTTTAATCAAATGGGAAAAATAATATATTTTTACTAAATATGGATAGTTTGGTAAACTCCACATTGAATTATTAAATTTCTTAATATGTGTGTTTTTGGCTAAGGTGACACTTATTATGGGATGGAGGGAGTAGTACTAAATTCACATGATATAAAAATAAAAATAAAACTTATTTACACTTGTACCAAAAAAACATTTCTCTGTTTCAGTGATGTATCTTACTTTACTTTTTGGTATATTTAAAAATACTTTTTTAATAGAGAAAGCTTCAAGTATCTTGGGTCCATAAATCAAGGAGACGGTAGATTGATGATGATGTCGCAGATCGTATTGGAGCGGGGTGGATGAAATGGATGCTCGTATCCGGGATACTATGCGACAAAAGTGTGTCGCCAAGGCTGAAAGACATGTTCTACAGAGTGGTGATTAGATCCGCATTATTGTATGGGGTGGAATGCTGGCCATTCAAGAACGCTCACATTTAGGGATGACAGGTGGGTACAATTTTACAGATTCCGCACTGCACCCGCCCCAGTTGGGGTGGGTATGGGCATAACTTTGGCGAGTAGTAGGCGGGTATGAGTATAGCTTTGGCGAGTAATAGGCGGGTATGGGTAGATGGTGTATTTGCAGTTATACCCGCCTGCCCCGCCCCGCATACAACCGCCCGCCTTATACCTGTCAACTATAATTTTATTTGTACAACTTTATATTTATCTAAAACCTAAATAATTTGGCACACATAATTTTAGCAGCCCAATAATAATGAATTGACAAGTTGACAAAATGACAAATGAATTGAATACAAAATATGTCTGGCGGGTATTGGCGGGTGGCGGATATCCACTTGGGTAGTGGAGCGGGTGTGGATTTAGGAATATACCCGCCTAGACGGATATAGATATTGAAAATGTACCCACCACGAGTGGCGGGTAGGTGATAGGTATAAAATTTTATGGCGGGTACGGGTGCGGGGGAGGGGGTACCCGCACCCGCCCCGCCCAATTTCCATCCCTACTCACATTCAGAAGATGGAGGTAGCAGAGATAAGGATGCTCAGATGGATGCCTGGCCATACCAGGCCACCTCGAAAGGGTTGAAGTTCAACGCAGAGTTTTTTGGTTGTTGAGTTATAACATGATTGAGCATCATCCAACAACTCGAGTCCTACATTTTCTTGTGCGTTCGAAAATAAATAAAAAGATTTTAAATGTATAGAAGACTCTCGATTGATTAAAAATGATGGTAAAGGTCGTCCATACTGAATCGAACTCATGGCCGTGGATGTGGTATCCTCTTCTACTAATGATATTCTTGTAAGAGATAAAATGGCTTAGTTGAACATAGTGAGACTTCCCTGTCTCCAAGTGTATGATCCCCCGATTCACTAAGTGACTTTTTCTTACCGTTGCGTTGGAGTCCCTATCTCAACAAGGTCGGAGTGGCCTCCGTGACAGACAAGATGAGGGAAGCAAGACTGAGATGGTTCGAGCAAGTGAAGACGAGGTGCGAGGATGCGCCAATTAGGAGGTGTGAGAGGCTGGAGATAGCAGGAGTTAGGAGAGGTAGAGGTAGGCCGAAGAAGAACTGGGGGAGGTGATTCGACATGATATGACACAACTTTAACTGACTGAGGACATGATCTTAGATAGGAAGATTTGGAGGTCGAAAATTAGGGTAGAAGGTTAGTAGATAGTTGAGTAATGTCTCATTATGTGTAGGAGAGGTAGGGGCCTAGCCTCATCATTTCCTTTCTTCGTAGTATTATGTAGATATCGCAAAAATTCTTTACTCTTCCGTGTATTTTATTATTTGTTGCTTCATCTATTATGTATCTTGATATTTTAATGTATTATTCCCCTTACAACCCTGCCTTGATTACGTTTCTTTTGAACCGAGGGTCTATCGGAAACAGTCTCTCTACCGTAGAAAGGTAGAAGTAAGGTATGCGTACATCCTACTCCCAGATCCCACTTATGAAAAATATATTGAGTATGTTGTTGTTGTATTTAGTAAGTATTATATTTTCAATACATCCATTTTACTTTGAGTAACACTCCCTTATAGCCTATAGGAATACAACAACAACAACAACAACATACCCAATATCCCATCAGGTGAGGTTTGGAGAGTGCAGAGTGTACGTAGACTTTATCCTTATAGCCTATAGGAATGACATAACATATTTAAGCTCACAAGATTCAAATGATACTTTTGTTATGATACGTATATTTAATTTAAGATTACAAAATTTAAAATTATTTTTTTATTCTTAAACTTCGTATCGTTTTTTATTAAGAAACATAGAATGAAACCCAAAAATATATAATAGGAGTATTTGTTTTTTCAGAAAGAATATTAAATCACTTTATTATGATAGGTTAGTAGCTCAATTTGTGACTAGTTATAGAGTTGGTAACTTTCTGTTGATTTTGTGCAAATGAATGAATTTTTGTGAGATCTAAGATCTGTGTCCACTTGACAGGATATACCTTTGGGTTCTGAGCTACAACTACCCTTCCATTTTTGGTATTTTTACTATTATTTATGACTTTTGTACTTAATTATTAAAAACACATTTAAATTATCATTTTTAAGTGAGTTTTATATCTTAATTACGCATCTTTTAATTTATCAATGTAAAGTATCATTTTTTTTTGTATTAGACATACTTTCATGTTCTATGCTAAGTTGACTTCTACACGCATGTTATCAGAATAAATATTTAGCTAATTTAATATCGCGATATGTTATTATAAAAGAAGTAATAGTATAAGCATGTAAGTGATAGTTTAGGCGTGTTGTTGAGGCATCATTGAGAATTTTTAATTAGCCAACTATAAGTGAGTCTTTCCACTTGACAAGATGGCATTTGTACTTTTGATTGAACTTTGGGTTTTGAGCAAATATCCATCATTTTCTCCCCTGAGACTGAGACCCACCTCCCACAACTTTCTTCTCTGCTCTCCTTCTTAGAGCTATATATTTTCCATAACGTGGGTGGTGGTGGACTGTTACTATTTTCTCTGCAAAATGGAAGGCTTTTGCCATGAACGTCTTGATTTTGGCAAAATGGGTTATGGGTACTCTCTCTTTTTATTATACAATTTGCATAACTCATGTTTAATATGTTAACAATTCAAATATAGACTAGTGGGTCTTTTTTCTTTTTCCTGTTTATTGCAGGTGAGATGATCTGATATATTTTGAACTGTTTGATTAGTGGAATTTATGTCTTGAGGCTATCTGATTTACTAATAGTGGTGTTTTCTAAGTTAATGTTTATCTTAATGCGTAACTTGAGACCTGATTTTGTGTGAATTTATCTATACGTTTTTCAAGGTTGAAACTTCCCACTGAGCATGTTATCTTTGTATATATGTTTCAAGATTGAAACTTTCCTAGTGTTTGCTTGTGGTTTCCAGTATTGATGTCCATTTTCGTGTGGTTATCTTCCATCTCCACTCCGTGGCGGATCCAGAATTTTCACTCGGGGTTCGAAAAAAATAATAATAGCTACAACATAAAAAGTAATGTTATCCCTGAGATTCAAACCTAGAATGCTAGAGACAATTTTGAACACCCTAAACCGCTTGACCTTTTGTATTTGTTCTGGATATTCAAACGTTAAATATATATACACAAACACAGAAAATCTACCCTATATATACAATACAATTTTTTGTCGAGGGTGTTCGGGTGAACACCCTGTCCAACCCCTAAATCCGCCCGTGTCTCCACTATTATTCTCTTTGTCCCCAGTTTATGTGACACAGTGCAATTTTTTGCCGAGGGTGTTCGGAACACCATGCCCAACCCCTAAATCCGCCCCCGTCTCCACTATTATTCTCTCTGTCCCCTAGTTTATGTGACACATTTTGCTTTTCGAGGTTCAAACTATGTCAACTTTGACCAACATTTTAAAATGTATTTTTCATCAGACTGACATGAGAAAAATTGCAATTTATAGTACTTTATCGTATAGTTTTTGAATAGCTAAATTTTAATTTTAAAATATTAAGTCGATCTAATTCAATTTAGCTTCAAAGATTAATCAAATTCTCTCGAAAAGCGAAAATGCCACATTGTTGGGATGGAGGGAGTATATGTTTTATCTTACAGTCCTGAGTATCTGATTTTAGATTTGTGATAGGTGCAAGCACTATAGGAGAAGATGCAGGATTAGAGCTCCTTGCTGTTATGAGGTCTTTGACTGCCGCCATTGTCACAATGAAGCCGCGGTAACTTCCATTCATTTTTTTTTGTTTTGGTACTGAAATTTGATTGAATAATCTGTTAATCAATTTGAAGTTAATCATGTTTTCTTTGTGTTTGTTTCAACAGAGCATGTTGCGTATTATTTTTGATAGGCATGAACTAGTTCGACAGGATGTCACACAGGTTATATATTTCTACTATTTCCATTTCCAGTTATTCATCTGTTACACTTGTTGTTACAAATTTCTTATCATGAGATATATGTTCTTTGGGTATTTCAGGTCATCTGCTCAGTTTGTGATACGGAACAGCCAGTACGTGTCATTTGACTTGAATGCATGCCTACTTTCTCCGTTTGGTATTACTAGAGTAGATGCTACAATGTCTTTTTCTGTTTCAATCCAGGTTGCTCGCGTTTGTACAAATTGTGGTGTCAGTATGGGAGAATACTTTTGTGAAGTGTGCAAATTCTATGATGATGACGTAATATACTGTGCCTTTTACTAATATGTGGTTAACTCGTTTGCCAGTTTAGACCCTTTTAGCCATTACATTCCAAAATACTTATTCTGGACTCGGCTGTTACAGATAGACAAAGGGCACTTTCATTGTGATGATTGTGGAATCTGCAGGTTAGTATTGTTTTACGTGGTAAAAATCTTCAAAGTTCCCTGTCTGACATGTTATCTTTGCACAGGGTTGGTGGTCGCGAGAACTTCTTTCATTGCAAGAAGTGTGGTATGCATTACAATTTCCTATCATTATGGTTCAAAGCTTTGTGGGAACTTCTGTGTTATTTTTATCATGTGTATCTTTAATATTTTTCTTCACTAACATGTAAATCAATGGTAGATTCTTGAGACTACACTATGAAACTCCAATAGGTCTAATCTTCTTTGCTATTCTTGCTAATAATAATAATTACTCTCTATCAACTTATATTTCGTGGTGTTGAAGAAAGGATTTATTAATAATTAAATTATTTGATTACGATTTGAAGAATCAAGTACTCCTCTTATAACATAGTCTGAAGGACAGACCAGGAATGATAGTACATCGTAGTACAGCTGTGTTTTCTTTGTTCAGTTCGCTCTCCTAATACTTTACTGCTCCTTGATCTGGGAGCCGCCTGACCTATCTTCTATTAGAAGGAATGTAACTTTGATTCTTTACCTTGGAAGTATACATGTTAAAGGTTACCAGGATGAACATTAAGATTTTATTTACACCTTAGAAGCATAAATGTTGTTTGGCAAGTGATTATACTCTGGATATCACTTGTAATACAAACTACATTTACACGTTTCTTCATTTTTAGAGATCTCTCTGTTGTTTTTCTCCCTTCAAATAGTGGAATGTAGGAGTGTCCTCAATGTTTCGTAGAGTTCTGGTTGTGCAACTATGTTTTGATGCTTTGTTTAGTTGGGCTTATTGAACATACCAGTTGTGACAAAGCTTTTTCTTTCTTATATTTACTGGTTAATCAGTTGGTTGGAGAAAGCAAATAGAGAATCTACAGTAAGAGAAATAAATAAAGCCTTTCAATTCATTTTTTTGAATAGGAAACATAAGATCATATCAATTAAGAAAAGCATTTCAATTTCATTTCTATTGCTTATTCAGGAAATTTGCCAATTGTATGGTGAAAATATCGCCTTCTTCTTTCTAATTTTGTGTTGCACACAGTTGCTAGTTCACATAACGTTGTGGCTTCTTCTTTCCTGTTTTTTGTTGCTACATGTGCTTCTTCGCCTACTTATGGATTTCATTCTGCAGGCTCTTGTTACTCAGTTAGTCTGCGTAATAACCACTCGTGCGTGGAGGACTCCATGCGGCATCATTGTCCCATTTGTTATGAGGTATGTTATGTAACTGTAGTCTTCCGACTGTGGATCCCGCCTTTAAATGTTCTTGTCATTCATAATGCTCTAATTCTTTAAGTGCAGTTTCTCTTTGATTCTCTGAAAGACACAACTGTAATGAAATGTGGGCACACAATGCACACAGAATGCCACCACGAGATGATAAAGCATGACAAGTAACCACATTTTTTTATCGATTTATGTTGAGTTTTTGAGTCTCGTTCGATGGGACGACAAGTTTTATGTTTACTGACTTCCATTTTATTTTTGACTCAGCTACTGCTGTCCAATATGTTCTAGATCAATTATAGACATGTCCAAAGCTTGGAAACAAATGGATGAAGAGGTAGGTTTAAATTTTAATACTGAAGGTTGGTCAATTCCCTGATCGTGCATCTTATCATAGGAATTGTTTGCATGCTTAATGAACTTTTTCATGGCTGATTGCTGTTTTAAGCATATTCTAGAACTACTTCTGTTCTAAAGGAATCGGATCCCAGAACAGGTAGAGCATTACTACTCTCGAGTTAAACTATATGATCCAAGTCCAATTTCTTGAATCTTGATCAGTTTGAAACGCTTGAATTGTCCAATTGCTTGAGGATGCATAATCTTTTTATCGGAAATTGTGTGCATGCATAATCACTTGAGAACAGGTTCAGCATTGTACATAAATTTATGGAGGACTGTAAGACCTTTTTTCTCCTCTCTTTGTAGTTGACTAAGCTTGTCTTGGAAAAATATTGTTGTTATAGTTCTATCTTCCGCAAATTCTAGTTGATCATGGTGAGAGAGAGAGAGAGAGAGAGAGAGAGAGAGAGAGAGAGAGAGAGAGAGAGAGAGAGAGAGAGAGATGTGAAGTCACTCCCGTGGTAGAGTGCCCCTTGGTTGGCTTCTTTCTTGAGTGCTCGTTCACCTTCTTTTTCGAAGGAAAAAGAGGAAATAAAGAGAGACATCTGGCATCTGGTTTTTCCATTTAAAAAGGGTTGAAGTTTTGTCTGCAATGGTCATATGCCAGTAGAGGGTGCATTTTGAACCATGTGTATGATCCAGCATGTCTGGCAAATCAGCGTAATTCCCAGAAGTACATTAAGCTCTTGTACTTTGTAAAATGGTTGTGGTTGATGGTGCTGACAGCTGCGCAATGTTCCATTTTCCTTTTCTCTGTCCCAAGGTCGACAAAATATATGTTAAGTCCACTGTTAAATATACCGTGATATACAACCATGTATATCACGGTACATTTCCTTTACCGTACCAAGTGTAGCACACGGTTGTTGTATATATTTTTAGTGTAATTGTACCATAATTAGAATTGTATACTTACCATAATTATAGGAGTCTTGTACAAGTAGAATAAGGTTTTGGGATTAGAATAAGACTAGGATTTTCCTATTATGGAAATTGTAATTTGTATATATTCTCTTTCATTAATGAAAATAATCAAGGGATTATTTCTTTCATGGTATCAGAAGTCTAGGTCAAACAAAAAATTCTCTCCCTAATTTTATTGTTCTTCGGCCACTGACAAAAACCGAGCCTCCCTCGGTTTTCTACACCAATTTCCGGTCTCAAAATCTCTCTTCCAAATCCCTCTATCACCTATTGTTCTTTCGTTATGTCTACATCAAAGAACACGTTTCACCCTGCCCTTGTTGTTTCTAACATCAAGAATCACATCCCTTTAATTATTGAAATAGAAAACGTCTAATATGCAACGTGGGCCGAGTTGTTCAAAATTCACGCTCGCTCGCATCAAGTCATCCATCACATCATCCTCGCGGCTCCTGAGGATACGGAGGTGCCTAAACGCGAGAATGATCCTAAGTTATGGACCACACTTGATGCCACCGTCCTTTAGTGGATTTATTCTACTATCTCTACCGACCTGTTGCAGACGATTATTGAGCCAGACGCTACGACAATAGCTGCTTGGGATAGGCTGCGTGACATATTCCAAGATAATCGCAATTCCAGAGCTGTTACCCTTAGCAGGAAATTTCCCACGTCAACATGGAAAATTTTCCAAATGTTTCGGCTTATTGCACGAGGTTGAAAGACTTGGCGAACCAACTCCGCAATGTTGGTGCGCCTGTTAGCGACGATCGTCTTGTTCTTCAGATGGTTGCTGGCTTATTCGAGGCCTATAGTGGCGTTGGAACACTTCTTCGTCAAAGTAATCATCTCCCGAGGTTTTATCAAGCCCGCTCCATGCTTACTTTGAAAGAAGTCGGCTTGGCTAAAAAGGCGGCTACGAGTACGAGTCCCGTTGTCATGATGACGTCCTCCACGAATTCTCGGGAATTTGTTGATAATTTGGGCCAAAATTGTGCTCACGGTAATGGCAAGAATACTCGGAAAAATAATGGCAAAAATTCCTTTCCAACTTTATAGTCAAGCAAGTGGCTTACGCTCATTTCCTTGTAGTAAAGTGACTTTCACTCCTCTCCTTATAGTCGAGTTGCTTTTCGCCCTCCTTATCCCTCTCAGGCTAAAGAGTAAAGATAGCCTCGCGGTGGCAAACGCGACGGTTCCGGTGGTGGTTCTGGTGGACAACATACCAGCAGTGGGCCCCGTCCAGTCAACAGTGGGCCACCGCCCCACTGGCCCTAGCAGTGGGCCCTATGGCAGTGGGGCTGGGGCTGTGGGGTTGGGCAGTGGGTCGTGGCCCAACAACCCTTATTTTTCAGGTCCTTCATCCAGCGGGCAGTGGGCTGGACAACCACAGTTTAGGCCCAACATGCAGGTCCCTCATTCCGGATTCAGCGCTGGCCGGGGCAGCAGGGTGGACTACTTGGGCCTCGGCCCACACAGGCATTCTCGGCAGTGGCCCCACCCCCACTCAAATCGAAACTGAAGCCGCAATGCACACACTTGGATTAACTCAACCGGATCCGAATTAGTACATGAACACCGGCGCCACTACCCACATGATATCCGATCAAGGTACTCTCTCGTCTTATTCCAATTTGAGCAACCCCCGTGGTATAATTGTTGGTAATGGTAATTCTATTCCGATTCGTGGTTATGGTCATAAAGCTTTGCCTCCACCCCATCCACCACTTATCTTGAAAAATACCCTTCATGCTCCTAAATTGATTAAAAATTTAGTGTCTATCCGTAAATTCACAACTGATTATTTTGTTTCTGTTGAATTTGATCCGTTTGGTTTTTTTGTGAAGGATTTCAAGACGGGGAGTCCTGACATGAGGTGTAATAGTAGGGGAGATCTTTATCCGATCACATCAAGTTTCGGTCTTTCAAGTCAAGTCTTGCCATTTACGTTTGCCGCCCTTGCTCCTTCCTTGTGGCATGCGCGTCTAGGTCATCCGGGGTCGTTTATTTTGTCTTCCTTAGATAAAAATAAATTTATTTCTTGTAAGGGTACGCATTGTACTCCGAATTGTCAATCTTGTTCTCTAGGAAAAATTGTTAGATTGCCGTTTGTAGACTATACTTTTCATACTCTAATGTCATTTGATATTATTCATAGCGATTTATGGACGTCTCCGGTCCTCAGTTCTTTGGGTCATCGTTATTATGTTCTATTTTTGAATGATTATTATAATTTTTATAGACTTTTTCAATAGCGAAAAAATCTCAAGTTTTTTCCATCTTAAAATTTAGAGCATTCATTAGAACCCAATTTGAACGGAAAATAAAAAATATCCAATGTGATAATGGCAAAGAATATGATAATGGGGTATTTCTAGAATTTTGTGCTACTAATGGGATCCATTTTCGTTTTTCTTGTCCTCATACGTCTTCACAAAATGGGAAAGCCGAACAAAAATTTCGTACCATTAACAATATTGTCCGAACTTTATTGCTTCATGCTTCCGTACCCCCTACTTTTTGGCATCATTCTCTACAAATGGCTACATATTTCCTTAACATTCTTTCTATCAGAAGTTTGACGTATTCGTCCCCTTTTCAAATTTTATATAATAAGACTCCTTCGTTTTCACATCTTAGGGTCTTTGGATGCTTATGTTATCCATTGTTTTTGTCCACCACAATTAACAAACTTCAGGCCCGTTCTACCCTTTGTGTGTTTTTGGGTTATCCGTCTAATCATCATGGTTACAAATATTTTGATTTATCATCTAATAAAATCATCATTAGTCGCCATGTTATTTTTGATGGGTCCCAATTCCCGTTTGCAAAATTGAGTAGTCCCGTGCATAGTTCGTATGATTTTTTGGATGACGGTCTATCTCCGTATATTCTTCACCACTTATCACCTACCCAAAATCCGCCGGCCCCCACCGCCGGTGGTTCTCCGTACTGCACCGGCCCCACCGTCGAGGGTCTAGAAAAGCGGATCGCCTTCCGCCCGGCCCGCTTTCGGTAGGCCGGTCCATTCCCGGTTTCGACATCGGCCCAGTCCGTCCTTCACCGCTTCCGGTTCCTAGATGAGAGCCGCGGCCCACCGCCCGCCGGCCGGTCCGTCCCGTGTCCCGCAATGTTCCATAATTCGCCCAATTCTCCCCCGAGTCATAGACCGGTCACTCGTAGTCAACAGGGTATTTTTACACTGAAAAGATATTTTAATTTAAATTCTAATGTTCTTAAATCACCCTTACCCCGTAATCCTGTGTCTGCTTTAAATGACCCGAATTGGAAAATTTTTATGACCGACAAATATAATGCTCTTATTGATAATAAGACGTGGGAGTTGGTACCCCGTCCATCTAGTGTTAATATTATTCGGTCTATGTGGATTTTTGCTCATAAGGATAATTCTGACGGTTCTTTTGCGCGGCATAAGGCTTGTCTTGTCGGTGATGGTAAGACTCAACAGATTGATGTAGATTGTGGTGAGACGTTTAGCCCGGTGGTCAAGCCGGCTACCATTCGCACTGTGCTCAGCTTTGGCTCTTTCAAAAGCATGGGCCCATTTATCAGTTAGATGTGAAGAATGCTTTCTTAGATGGTAATCTCAAGGAGACAGTATATATGCATCAACCTTTGGGGTTTAAGGATCCCAAATATCCTCATCATGTCTGTTTGTTGAAGAAGTCCTTATATGAGCTTAAGCAGTCTCCAAGGGCTTGGTATAAGAGGTATGCAAACTATGTTTCGTTGATTGCGTTCTCTCACAGCAGGTCTGATAATTCATTGTTCATATATCGTCGTGGTTTTTCATTGGCTTATATACTCTTATATGTGGATGATATTATCTTGACGGCCTTGTCTGATGCATTACGATAGTCTATCATGACAATGCTCGGTTCTGAGTTTGCTATGAAAGACTTGGGGCCCTTGAGTTACTTTTTGGGGATTGCTGTCACTCGTCATGCCGGTGGATTGTTCTTATCATAGAGAAAGTATGCAGCTGAGATCATCGAGAGGGCTGTGATGTCATCCTGTAAGTCCACTTCCACTCCGGTTGATACTAAGCCCAAGTTGGGTGCGGCGGCTGGCTCAGCTTATTATGAGGATCCAACCCACTATCGCAGTCTTGCAGGGGGCCTTCAGTATCTTACGTTCACGAGATCGGATATTACGTATGTCGTCCAGCAGGTGTGTTTGTTTATGCATGATCCCAGGGTTGAGCATATGAATGCGCTCAAACGCATTATTCGGTACATCCAGGGACACTTGACTATGACTTACATTTATATTCATCATCGACATCTACACTTGTCTCGTATACATATGCTGATTGGGGTGGCTGTCCAGACACCAGACGCTCTACGTTTGGCTATTGTATGTTTCTAGGTAATAACTTAGTCTCCCGGTCTATAAAGCGTCAGTCAACGTTGTCCCGTTCGAGTGCAGAGGCTGAGTATCGAGGGTAGCCAATGTGGTCTCTGAATCCTGTTGGTTACATAATCTTCTTTTAGAGCTTCATTGTCCTATTCAGAAGGCTACCTTGGTGTATTGTGATAATGTGAGTGCCATCTATCTTTATGGTAATCCGGTTCAGCACCAACGCACTAAGCATATCGAGATGGAAATTCACTTTGTTCGCGAAAAGGTAGCTCGTGGACAAGTACGCGTCTGCCATGTCCCTTCCAAGTATCAAATTGTAGACATTTTTACAAAGGGTCTTTCTCGGTCCTTTTTGAAGATTTTAGGGACAGTCTTAGCGTACGAAGACCGCCCGCTATGACTGCGGGGGTGTGTTAAATATACCGTGATATACAACCATGTATATCACGGTACATTGCCTTTACCGTACCAAGTGTAGCACACGGTTGTTGTATATATTTTTAGTGTAATTGTACTATAATTAGAATTGTATACTTACCATAATTATAGGAGTCTTGTACAAGTAGAATAGGGTTTTGAGATTAGAATAGGACTAAGATTTTTCTATTATGGAAATTGTAATTTGTATATATTCTCTTTCATTAATGAAAATAATCAAGAAATTATTTCTTTCATCCACGTCTCAGTTCAAAAATCTGTGGACAGTCTTAAGTTTTTGGTTATGAGTGTTCATGTACTTCTTACGTTGGTCTTGTTGTATGCTTATATCTGTTGCAATTTCAGACTGTTTGATTTTTTGGTTGTTTGAGTGGGGGTTCAGTTTTCTTTAATCTTATTTTCAAGAGTTTTCTGTTTACCTAGCTGTATTCAAGTCCCTACACTAAAAGTGAAAATTTCCTTTCTTCAGATTGAAGAGACAATCATGCCTGAAGATCTTAGATATAAGAAGGTACGTCCTTTTCCTTAACCCTATATTGTCTGTGAATTACAGAGGGCTTCCAAGGTGGGTTGGGAGTTGAAGTTGCACAGTGCTTTAATGCATGTAGAAGTCCATGATATTGGTCTTCAATTACATGCTGAACTACCTATGGTTTTGCTTTAACTCATCTAATTTGTTATTTACAGGTTTGGATTCTTTGTAATGACTGTAATGACACAACTGATGTATTCTTCCACATAATCGGGCAGAAATGCAGACACTGTCAATCATACAACACCCGTATGATTTCACCTCCTGTTCTTCCTCAGTAACAACTTTCTACTCCAGAAGAACTGATTCTTTGCGGTGCTGAAACCTGGTGCAGTGAATGTGAAACAGGAGAATTTGTAGTGTTACCTTCATTGTTACTGCTAATTCTTTCGTGTCAGTTTTGCATGATTCGTGCTATTGCATCACAACTCAACTTCACTTGCAATGTGGAAGCATGTGACATGATTTTTTTCCTCCAAAGTTGTGAGAGTAAAACCCAATCAATTTGTTTCAGGAGTCAGGACTATGTAAGTGTACTACACATGTATTGTCATAACATTTCAAAGGACTAGTTTTGAGCTTCAAAAATGAAAATGGAACGCGTTGTAGTACTGGTAGTTAATATTGTTGATTTGATCCCATCTGCTTACAGTTTTAGGTTCTGTAACCTGATGTGTTGTCATTCTAAATCAAGATCAATTGAATCTGCTAAAAATGTGAACAATAAAGAGGGAAACAATCATCTAAGAAGTATATAGTTCAAGTGTGACCCCAACAGATGGATAAAAATATAGCTAATCTTTAATCAACAACCCCAGTTAATTTCAGTTTTTTGGGCAGGATATACTTGAAAAGGATTTCAATTTAAATTGCAAGCTTGTCCACTACAACCCCCCCCCCCCCCCCCCTACTTCCCAACAAAAAAAAGGAGCCATACAATCGGAAAGGACGTGAAAGTATGGAAAATTACTTGCACACTTCTCTAATGAGATATCCTTAATCTCTGCACAGAGGTAATCTGAAATTTGATTAACACATTTCTAATCTGATATTTGGACTTAATTATGTAATCCTATTATGCTTCTGATTTTGGTAAGTTGTTATGATTTCTCCTCCCAATACCACGAGGTGAATTAATACAAAAACAAATAGTAACAAGCTTCTTTATTTTTTGGTAAATACTTAATAGCTAAACGCTAAAGTCCTTTCCTTTTTACTTTTTGGTAAATAATAGCTAAACAGTTAAGTTCTTTCCTTATCCTTTTTGGCAAGTAACATCCAATGAGGTCCACTTCATTGCTTCCTCTATCTATTAAAGATCTAAAATTAAAAATAATTTTCACAAGAGAAGAAAAAAGAAAAGAAGAAAGAAAGAAGTTGAGAGAGCTTTTCCATCATGAAGGAAATACAAGATACTAATACTACAACTCTGAAGGTTCTAATGGTTCCATGGTTAGCTCATGGCCATGTAATCCCTTTTTTAGAACTAGCCAAGAAACTTTCCAACACCAATCTTTTTGTCATATACTTTTGTTCAACATCTATCATTCTCAACTCCATCAATCAAGAAAATCTACCAAAAAACATCCAACTAATAGAATTCCCTTTACCATCATTACACAACTTCCTAGCCACCACCACACCACCAATGGCCTACCAAAAAACCTCCTTGCAACCTTAATCCAAACTTTTGTAGAAGCTGACTCAACCTTTGCCAAAATTCTTGATTCTATCTCTCCTGATTTGCTTATTTTTGATGGTTTTCAACCATGGGCACCAGAACTTGCTTCTTCAAGAAAAATTCCTGCCATTCATTTCCTAATTGTCGGCTCTGCTTCCATATCTTTCTTCTATCACCATTATCTCTATGCTGGCACAGGAAACTTTCCATTCTCAGGAGTTTTCCTTAAGGATTATGAGGCAAAGCAAATCCAACTCACCGCGGAGATGAACAACTCAGCAGGACCAAATGTTGCTTTCAATGGAGTGGAAAAATCCCATGACATTATCTTGATCAACACTTGTAATGAGATAGAGGGGAAGTATGTTGATTATCTCTCAACTCTAAGTACCTGTAGGTCCGCTTATTCATGAAACAAAAACAACTATAGAGAATGAGGAGAACTCCAAAATTATCCAATGGCTAGACAAGAAGGTTGAGTCCTCTTGTGTTTATGTTTCATTTGGAAGTGAATATTTCTTGTCCAAATAGGAAATTGAAGAAATAACACATAGTTTAGAGCTAAGTGAGTTGAACTTCATATGGGTACTTAGGTTTCCATTAGGTGAAGAAATTAACATTGAAAATGTGCTACCAAAAGGCTTTCTTGATAGAGTTAAAGAAAAAGATGTCATTGTGGAAAAATGGGCACCTCAAGCTAGAATTCTTGATCATGCAAGTGTTGGGGGATTCTTGTGCCATTGTGGATGGAATTCTATACTAGAAAGTTTACATTTTGTAGTTCCTCTTATAACCATGCCTATGCACCTTGATCAATATACTCAAGAATGGTGGTCGAGCTAGGGACCGGAGGTTGTGAGAGATGAAAATAGGAAACTGGATAGAGAAAAGACCGCAAAAGTGATAAGAGATGTGGTGATGGAGAAGAATGGTGGAGAAAATGTGAAGGCAAAGGTAAGAGAATCGAGGAAAAAGATAAGAGAGAAAGGAGAAGAAGAGTTTGATCAAGTTGTTAAGAAGTTATTGCACCTTTCTACCAAGAATAAGCAGTGAACACTAGATGACATAAAAGAAGAGTGCAAAATGGAGTGATGTTTTTCTTTTGCCTGAAATGATTGAAATGTACCTTTCTTGTTGTTATGGATTTGTGGTGTTTCCCTACTTTCTAATAGATGGAAACAAGATTTTCTCAAGCAAGGAAAGACATCGTGGAATATCAAACTCTAACCTTATTCTTGGAAATAGGATCACTAACTCCTCTTTCCAAGTATCAATTCTCTTGGATTTCCATCTCTGCCTAAGGAGTCAAATGACCACATCCTCATGTTATTTAAGGAGACTTCAAAGACGAAGAACTTCATACTTTCGTCTCAACTTCTCAAGCTCTCTACCTTACTTTTAACAAGCATTGTAAACTCTGAGTGATGTATAGTGTATACAATAAAGTGAGAAGATATATAGTATAGTTAGTGAGACATTGTATCAAAAAGATTACAAGTGTTTGAGTGTAGACGTAGGAACTTCATTCAAACCATCATTGTACCAAACCAAATTACAAAAGAGCTGCAGAGAATACCCTTACAATCCAAGGGGACTGGATTAGGATTCACATTGAATCTGAACTAGTATAAAATATTTGGTGTCATTTATTTTCAGTTATTACTTATTGCACTATACCTGTTAACACTCGACTAGCATCTTGGAGTAGTTTACTAAGGAACGAAAAATTACAATTTACCCCTCCTCTTGCACTTTCAATTGGAATCAGAGCAAGGTCTCACATTTATTTGCTTAACAGCAAGTGAGAAAAAGATCATGTCAAACCACATTACTGCTGAAGCTTTATTTCAAGAAGGCACTTCCCAAACTAGACCACCCTACTTCAATGGGAATAATTTTTCTCATTGGAAAGTCAGAATGGAAACTTACATCAAGTCATATGATGTTAAGATCTGGAGGGTCATCAAATTGGGAGACATTCCTATGCCCAAATCAAAGACTGATGATAACAAGAAGGAAACAACTACATCAACAGATGATTTGGTCTCTTTAGCTGACTACACTGACGCACAAATGGAGGTGATACAAATAAACTCAAAGGAAAGGAATTTTCTATACAATGTTATCAGTGAAGAAGAATATGAAAAGATCTCCACCTGTGAAATTGCTGGGATAAACTCGAAGTCACCTATGAAGGTACAAATAAAGTAAAGGAAACTATCGTTAGTCTCTTTGTCTATGATTATGAAACCTTTCAAATAAAAGATGGAGAAGCAGTAGAGGACACGTTTGGAAGGTTTAACAAGATTTTAGGAGAACTCAAAGCTTCAGGAAAAGTCTTCACATCTGTGGACAACATAAGGAGGATTCTTAGATGTCTTCCTCCACAGTGGCATGCTAAGGTTGTTGCTCTTGAGAGTATAAATCTCAAGACACTTACATATGATGAAGTAGGAGGATACTTAATCGCCTGTGAAAATACCTATCTTAACAAGCATGGACACGATGAAAACAAGAAGAAAGTTGTAGCATTCAAATCTCAAGTTGAGGAATTTGATGATGATATTAGAGAAGAAGAAGTTGCAATGATATCTAGATCTGTGGTGAAAGCCATGAGAAGGTCTAGAAACAACAGGAGAAACTCTTTCAACTTTAGAAAAGGTAAATCCCAAGGTGATCAACCAAGAAATGATGAGAAATGCTATAAATGTGGAAAATATGGTCACATAACCTCTAAGTTTCTGAAGTAAAAAAGGAAGTCATCTCGAGGAAAACAAAAACAAAGAACATTCAGTAGTTGGAGTGAAGATGAAACCTCAGAAGATGAGAATGAAGAAACTGACAACATATACTTCGTGGAAATTGGTAAAACCAGTGAGGTAAGACCCTAATCTTGTTCTAAGTGTCATTAAACTCAAGAGTTGCTTGATCAAAATCTTGAGGATCTAAACAAAGTTTTTTATGAATACATAAAATTAATAAGAGAAAAGAAATGTCACGACCCAAATTGGAGGGTCATGACGGGCACCCGGACCTCACCTGTCGAGTACATCTACTCATACACTTAACAAATATCGGAAAGAGTTGTGTAACATCTTAACCAGAAAGCCAAACTTATATATATATACATACCAATGCCGACAAGGCCATACATAACTACTACATACATGATATCTATCTACAAGCCTCTAAAGAGTATGTGAAATCAAAAGGTTGGGACAGGGCCCCACCATACCCATATGTACATGCAAAAATACCGTACCAAAATTAGACTGACATTCCGAAACAAGAGGAGTGCTTCACTATCCGCTGAGTCAGCAACCTACTAATGCGGGTCATCGCTTCGCCTACATGAACCTGCGGGCATGAAACGCAGCATCCCCCGACAAAAGGGACATCAATACGACTGATGTACCGAGTATGTCAGGCATTAATAATAGCATAACAGGAATACATGATAAACTGCGACAGAAATAGCCGACAAAAACAGCCGACCAACAACATCCGACGGAAATGGCTAACCAACAGTAAATGCCTCTGAGGGCCCTAATGCATATGCCTAAATGTCATGCACAATGCAAATGCGGTATACATATAAATATTGGCCACACATGGGCATCTTCCTTCCCATAACTGCCTCTGTGGGCATCATTTCATATTGGCATCTGTGGGCATCATATCATATTGGCCTCATTGGGCATATTTTTTTTCGTGATAGTCTGTACCAGCTGCAGGTGGTGTTGCGTATATAACGCTATTCCATTTCCCCACCCCATACATATATATAATGTGTACCATATAGTAGTGTATATAACATATGTGGGTCTAAGGTAATACATGAATATAATGCAAATGCATGAATGACAATAAAACATTCTGAACCTATCGGATGACATAATACCCTTGTACCTTTGGCTAACATTGGGAATATTAACATCTTTCCCATATATCTCAATAAGGATTTAGGAACATATTTAGACATACTTTTAGCATAGGAATGAATAACAGGAACATCCTCGGCCACTAAGAGCAGAATAATTTATGGAACTATATCACGTTTATGTTTCGTTACATGGAACATGCCAAAAGAAAGAAATGATTTGTCTTAATATATCTTGAACTCTCTCCAACTAACGATAGTCTTACAAGTCGGAGTGGCTTTGAGCATTCATGTTATCATTATTATTTTTGGAATAAGGAATATTAATGTGTGATAGGATCTGATTTGTAGATGTTTGGAAAAAATGTTGCTATTGAAAGAGGTGCATAAATCGGTTTTTTTTCACCCAGAAATCAACTACTGTTACTTACTCTATGAGCATGCTTTAAGTGATTGAATATTTGTTAGCATTAAAATGGTCTCAGGGGAATCCATATAGTGGACTACGATCTCCCCCTCCCATATTAATCATTTCATACATTACCTATTACTCCCAAATGCTGCCACCACTTAGCATGCCTGCCATCCACCTAATTAATCACTATGCATTAGTCACTTAGGGGCTCATATAAATGCTACACGTAACATTCCCACGTAGTCTTGTCCCCCACTAAAATTAATTAGCCGATCCTTGTTGTCCCCTACTATAATTTATCAACTAGCCGATTATTGTTATCTCACACTATAATTTATCACTTAGCCAATCATTGTTGGTCCACTTGGCAAGTCCTAATTTAATTCGGGACCGCATCCTTTTATATACTAAGCTCTATATTTGCATATGTCCAGATGCTCAAACCATTGCTCCAAAGTACGGAGTGTTACATCCTTTCCCCCTTAGAAACATTCATCCTCAAATATTGGGGTAATATATCTAATCCCCGTCACGTAGCCAAAAAATATGACTACTTTTTTTCATGGGTCGTATAATGTAACATACATCATAACATATACATCAGACTTCTCATGGTCCGCGAACATTAATTATAATACTATGAAATAGAACTCATCTTATGCTTCTTTTGGAACCTCGGCGTTGGTCTAGAATATGTGTGGATATTTGTATTTTATCTCCTCTTCCGCCTCCCATGTCATTTCTTCTACATTCCTATTTCTCCAAAGAACTTTTACGGAGGCTACTTCTTTAGTCCTCAACTTGCGGACTTGTCGATCTAAGATAGCAATACGAACCTCTTCATATGATAAATCCTCTGTAATCTTCATATCGTCAATCAGTACAACTCGGGAATGATCTCCAATACATGTTCTCAACATAGAAACATGGAAAACCGAATGAACAAACTCTAACTCCAAAGGCAAATCCAATTCGTAAGCTACTTGGCCGATTCGTCAGATTATGCGATATGGCCCAATATACCTTGGACTGAGCTTTCTCTTTTTCCCGAATCTCATTACACCCTTCATCGGCAAAATCTTTAAAAAGACCCAATCATCTACCTGGAACTCTAAGTCCCACCGTCGCACATCTGAATACGACTTATGACGACTCTGAGCGGTTAATAACTGTTCTTGGATAAGATTCACCTTTTCTATGGCTTGATGTACTAAGTCATGCCCAAATAACTCTGATTCGCCTACCTCGAACCATCCGATAGGAGATCTACATTTCCGTCCATATAGAGCCTTGTATGGAGCCATTTTAATGCTAACATGATAACTGTTATTGTACGCAAAATCAATAAGGGGTAAATGATCCTCCCAACTTCCCTTAAAATCCAATGCACAAGCTCGTAGCATATCCTCAAGCGTTTGAATCGTACGCTCAGCCTGCCCGTCTGTCGAGGTTTGGAAAGTTGTGCTAAGATTAACTTGGGTGCCTAAACCTTTTTGAAATAATTTCTAGAAGTTAGCTGTAAACTGTGCACCTCGGTCCTATATAATAGAAATAGGCATAAAATGGAGGCGAACAATCTCTTTAACGTACAACTTCGCGTAGTCCTCGGTTGTATAGGTAGTTTTGACCGGCATGAAATGATCTGATTTGGTCAATCTGTCAACAATTACCCAAATAGAATCAAACTTACGATAAGAGCGAGGTAAACCTGTAACAAAATCCATATTAATCATTTCCCATTTCCACATCGGAATCTCAATGTTCTAAGCCACGTCACTGGGTTTTTGGTGCTCTATTTTTACTTGCTGACAATTAGGACACTGAGCTACAAATTCCGCAATGCTTCTCTTCATGTCGTTCCACTAATAGATACCCTTGAGATCATGATACATCTTAGTAGATCCAGGGTGAATGGAATATCGTGAGTAATGGATTTCCGTCATAATTCTATCTCGTAATCCCGCTACATTTGGAACACATAAACGACCCTGGTGCTTGAGAATCCCATGTTCGTCAATCTCGAAGGTTGTGGTCTTCTTCTGTTGAATTCCCTCTCTGATCTTTTTCAAACTGGGGTCTTCCCACTACCGTTCCTTAACTTTCGATATGAGGGATGACTCTGACATATTCTAAATCACAAAACCACCATCCTCCGAATCCATTAGTCGGACTCCCAAACTAGCTAACTGATGGAGCTCCCTTACTAATTCCTTCATTTTGTCATGCACCAGATTCGAGTTGATCATCGACTTACGACTGAGCGCGTCTGCTACAATATTAGCTTTACTGGGATGGTATAAGATGTCCACATCATAATCCTTCAATAATTCAAACCATCTCATTTGTCTCAAGTTCAACTCCTTCTGTTTAAATATGTACTGCATATTTTTATGATCCGTGAAAATGTCTACAAGAACACCATACAAGTAGTGCCACCAAGGTTTTAGTGCATAGACCACTGCGGCCAATTCCAAATCGTATGTCGGATAGTTTTTCTCATGTTTACTCAATTGCCTTGAAGCATAGGCAATCACTTTACCATGTTGCATTAGCACACATCCTAAACCTGCTCTCGAGGCATCACAATGCACAACATAGCCTTTTGGACCCTTTGGGAGAGTAAGGACTGGTACCGATGTTAGTTTGTCTTTTAACTCATGGAAGCTCTGATCGCAAACATCGGACTACTGGAACTTCATGGCCTTTTGTGTCAACTTTGTTAATGGTGCTGATATGGTAGAAAACCCTTCTACAAATCTCCTATAATAGCCGACTAGGCCTAGAAAGATGCGAACCTCTGATGGAGTCGTGGGTTTCGGCCAATTCTTCACCGCTTCAATCTTATGAGTGTCAACTCTTATACCTTCGTCTGACACTATATGACAAAGAAAAGCCACTGAATTCAACCAAAATTCACATTTGGAGAGCTTAGCATACAACTTATGATCTCGGAGCGTCTGTAGTACTATCCGTAAATGATCTACATGGTCTGCTTCCGAGTGAGAGTAAACCAGAATATCATCTATAAATACTATCATAAAGACATCCAGAAATGGGCGAAGCACGCTGTTCATTAAATCCATAAATGTTGTCGGTTCATTTGTGAGTCCAAATGACATTACTAAGAACTCAAAATGCCCATACATTGTTCTGAAAGATGTTTTCGGAATGTCCTTCCCTTTGACCCTTAGCTGATGGTACCCCGACCATAGGTCGATCTTTGAGGAACATATTGGACCTTGTAACTGGTCAAACAAATCGTCAATTCGGGGAAGAGGGTACTTGTTCTTGATAGTGACTTTGTTCAGCTGCCAATAGTCAATACACATCCGTAACGAGGCATATTTCTTTCGTACAAACAATACCGGCGCACTCCAAGGGGATATGCTGGGCCTAATAAAGCCTTTCTCAAGCAGATCTTTTAGTTGCTCCTTTAATTCTTTCAATTCGGCTGGAGCCATTCTATAAGGAGGAATAGTTATCGACTGAGTGTCTGGCAACACGTCTATACCGAACTCAATTTCCCTCTCCGAAGGAAGGATCAGAAGTTCGTCTGGAAATACATCAAAAAACTCATTAACCACCAGAATTGATTGAGAAGTAGGTAGTTCGGCATCGACATCTCTAGCCCAAACGAGATGGTATATACAACTTTTGGAAATCATCTTTCTTTCCATAAGGTATGAAATAAACCTTTCTTTTGGCATCGCCGTATTACCCTTCCATTTAAGAACTTGCTCGCCTGGAAACTGAAATTTAGCAATCTTTGTTCGGAAAACAACATTAGCGTAGCACGATGCCAGCCAATCCATGCCCATAATAACATCAAAATCAACCATTTATAATTCTACCAAATCCTCTAGGGTCTGACGGCTACAAATTAATACTGCACAATTTTGATAGACTCGTCTAGCAACTACTGACTCGCCAACTGGTGTAGATACCATAAATGAATCTTTTATTAACTTAGGCTTCACACAAAATTTACAGGCAATAAAATGGGTGATATATGATAGATTGGAGCATGGATCTAACAACGCATACACATTATGTGAGAAGACTGATAATATACCTATAATAACATCAGGTGAGAACTCCTGATCATGTCATCCCATTAATGCATAAGTACGGTTCTAGCCACCATCGAAGTTAGTTGTTCCACCCCTACCTCTGCCTCGACCGGATGATGTTTGATGACCTTGTCGTGACAGGCGTACTGAATGTGATGAAGCTGTTGCAGATCCGACAGGCTGGGCCCTAATACCTTCGCCTCATGTCGGGAATTCTCGTATAATATGACCAGGTTCATCGTAAGAATAACACACATTTGATCTTTGTCGGCACGGTCCTGGATGGGTCCTACCATATTGACCGCATCGAGCCAACGATGGTCTCATCCGAATAGAATCCCCTTTATAATAAGACCCTAATACTTGTGAACTCTGACCTGGTCCCGATTGAACATATCGATCAACCCTCGACCTTGAAAATGGTGATGACGTGCTAGCTGCAGGGTAAGATGGGTATCTATAAAGTTGTGGTCTGGGCCCACCTCTGAAACTCCCTTCGTCACCTACGGATCGAGCCCTCTTATGCTGGCCCTTATCCCGCTCTCTATCTACCCGTTGTTGTCTCTTACGATCCTCCAGATTCTGTGCGTAAGCCTGAATGCGAGCAATATCTATATTAAGACTCAGAGAAGCCGTAGTACACTCGTTGACCAAGTGGGGCCTTAAGCTAGTAACAAACCTATGTACCCAGTCACTCATCTCAGCTATAATCGTAGGAACATATCTGGCCAATGAATTAAACTGGAAGCTATATTCTCAAACACTCATATTGCCCTGCTCAAGACGTAGAAATCTATCCTGCATGGCCCGTAGAAGCTCGACCGACAGAAAATGTTGTAAGAAGGCCTCTAAAAATTCTCTCCATCCTGCTGGTGGAGCACGTGGTCGCTTGGATTGCTCCTATGTCTCATACCAGGTTACCATGACATCCCACACTTTATATGAAGCAAACTTTACCAACTCAGTATCGGTGGCATCTATTACCCGCAAGGTACGCTGTATCTGATCCAGAAAATTTTCCGAGTCAAAGTTCAAGTCTGATCCCGTGAATACCAAGGGTCTAAGTTAATGAAATCCCGAGCTCTCGCTCTAGCAGATCTATCAGAAGGATTGGGAATCTGACATTGGGCTTGAGCAGCCACCAATCGTGTCAATAACTATACAATATTTCGTATATCAAGATCCACATCTGGAGTATCAAGTGGAGGAACTGGGGGTACTACAACCCCACTAATCTTCTCTAGAGGTGGATTAGTCGGGAATCATACGAAGAAGTCGCATCGTGAGTCTCACTCTGGCCCTTGCTAGCGGGTGGCACTCAGCTAGTACCTTCTCATGTAGCCGTATCCAACACCCTCATACTCTTGAACTTCCTCTATGTGGTAGGCATTGCTGGAATCGTAAACACGAGATGGATTAGAGGTGGAATGCTTATTCTCAGTTCTATAGCATGATTCTATGAGATGAAAGAGTGGAAACCATCCCTAAATATCAGATAGCCTCCTATCTATAAATGTGGTGCACAACACACCCATAAACAAGACTCTATTAGACACGTATTGTAGACTCCATAGGACAAACATGCTCTAATACCAAGTTTGTCACGACCCAAATCGGAGGGTCATAATGGGCACCCGGACCTCACCTGCCGAGTACATCTATTCATACACTTAACATATATCGGAAAGAGCTGTGTAACATCTTAACCAGAAAGCCCAACTTATATATATATATATACATACCAATGCCGACAAGGCCATACATAACTACTACACACAGGACATCTGTCTATAAGCCTCTAAAGCCGACACTCTGAAATAAGAGGAGTGCTCCATTATCCGCTGAATCAGCAACCCACTAATGTGGGTCGTCGCTTCGCCTACGTGAACCTGCGGGCATGAAACGCAGCGTCCCTCGACAAAATGGACGTCAGTACGACTGATTTACCGAGTATGTCAAGCATGAATAATATCATAACATGAATACATGATAAACTGAGACAGAAACAACCGACAAAAATTGCCAACCAGCAACATTCGACGGAAATGGCTGACCAATCAGTAAATGCCTCTAAAGGCCCTAATACATATGCCTAATGTCATGCACAATGCAAATGTGGTATACATATAAATATTGCTACAATGGGCATCTTTTTTTCCATAACAACCTATGTGGGCATCATTTCATATTGGCTTCTGTGGGCATCATATCATATTGGCCTCATTGGGCATCTTTCTTTTCGTGATAGTCTGTACAAGTGCAGCTGGTGTTGCATATATAACGCCATTCCCTTTCCCCATCCCCATCCCCTACATATATATAATGCATACCATATAGTAGTGTATATAATATATATGGGTCCAGGGTAATACATGAATATAATTCAAATGCATGAATGACAATAAAACATTCTGAACCTATCGGATGACATAGTACCCTTGTACCTTCGGCTAACATTGGGAATATTAACACCTTTCGCATATACCTCAATAAGGATTTAGGAACATATTTAGACATGCTTTTAGCGTAGGAATAAATAACAGGAACATCCTCGGCTACTAAGAACATAATAATTTATAGAACAATATCATGTTTACGTTTCGTTACATGGAACATGCTAAAAGAAAGAAATGATTTGTCTTAACATACCTTGAACGCTCTCCAGCTAATGATAGTCATACAAGTCGGAGTGTCTTTGAGCATTCACGTTATCATTATTATTTCTGGAACAAGGCATACTAATGTGCGATAGGATATGATTTGTAGATGTTTGGGGAAAATGTTGCTATTGAAAGAGGTGCATAAATCATTTTTTTCTTTCAGAAATCAACTACTGTTACTTACTCTTTGAGCATGCTTTAATGATTGAATGTTTGTTAGCATTAAAATGGTCTCAGTGGAATCCATATAGTGGACTACGATCTTCCCTCCCATATTAATCAGTTCCCACGTTACCTATTACTCCCAAATGTTGCCACCACTTAGCATGCATGCCATCCACCTAATTAATCACCTTGCATTTGTCACTTAAGGGCTCTTCTAAATGCTACACGTAACCTTCCCACTTAGTCTTGTCCCCCACTAAAATTAATTAGCCGATTCTTGTTGTCCCCTACTATAATTTATCAATTAGCCAATTATTGTTATCTCACACTATAATTTATCACTTAGCCGATCATTGTTGGCCCACTTGTCAAGTCCTAAGTTAATTCGGGACCACATCCTTTTATATACTAAGCTCTATATTTGCACATGTCTAGATGCTCAAACCATTGCCCGAAAGTATGGGGTATTACAAGAAAGACTGAGAAATTAACCTAGAAGTTTGTGAAGTTGAAAGGGATCTTCTTTAAGAAGAAGTTCATGATTTGCGATTACAACTAAACATTTTATGCAAATCTACCAGTCATAGTCCTATTAAGTTAAACCAGCCAACTTATCACAATAAGTCAATTGGGAAAAAGCCTATAAGTGACAAGTCTGCTTTTAGCTACTCAACTAATAAGTCTATTTCCTGTTCTAAGACAGACCAGTTGACTCAGTGGACTAAGTCAACTGGTAGGAAGTCTTTTAATCAAAATTGTCATGGCAAGTTGACTAATCAGCATGTCACCCAAGAACACTTTTCTTAATCCTATTTTTGTTGTGGTAAAATTGGACATATATTTACAACTGCAGATTTCGTTATGAATATAATCCTGGCTGGACTTGGAAACCAAAAGATAAGAATAACTGTATTAGAACTAACCCTCAAGGACCCAAGAAAACTTGGGTACCTAAAAGAAAATAATCATTATGTTTTGCATCACAAGGAGAAATCAAGAGGTAAATGATATTTAGATAGTGGGTGTTCAAGTCACATGACAGGTAATAAAAGCCTATTCAAAACAATCGAGGACTTCGATGGAGGACTGGTAACCTTTGGAGACAACTCCACTAGAAATCTAATTAGTATAGAAACTATTACTTTTAATGATTCCTATGATATCACTAATGTTTATTTGGTGAAGAGTCTCAGATATAACATGCTAAGCATAAGTGAACTATGTGATTCCGATATGGAAGTTAGATTCAGAAAATCAGGATGTATCATAGAAGACCTCTCTAGAATATATGTTCTTCCTGGAAGCAGAAATAAGAATGTGTATGTACTTGATTTAGCTAAGTGTTCTGAAGAACATATTTTCTTAGCATCAATGGGAGAAGACCCATGTATTTGGAACAAGAAGCTTGGACATGCAAGTATGCGCTTGATAGAAAAACTAGCAAGGGATGAACTAGTTATAGGACTGCCCAAGCTAAACTATTCCAAGAATCATGTGTGTTATGCATGCCAAAAAAGTAAGCAAACTAGAAACTCTTTCAATTCCAAAAATGTTGTGTCTACTTCTAAACCATTGCAGCTACTCCACATGGACCTAGTTGGTCTTACTAGAACTGCTAGTATGGAGGAAAGAGGTACTCCTTTGTTATAAGTGATGATTATTCTTATTTTACATGGGTTATATTTCTTGATCATAAATATGATACTTTAAAGAACTTTAAGTTTTTTTCTGAGAAAGTACAACGTGAAAAGGGATACTACATCTCCTCGATTAGAAGTGATCATGAAGGAGAATTTGAGAACAAGTCCTTTGACGAGTTCTGCAATGAACATGGATATACTTATAATTTCTATTCATCACGCTCTTCCCAATAAAATGGTGTTGTTGAATGGGAAAAAAGGACATTATAGGAAATGGCTAGAACAATGATAGTAGAAAATAATCTGCCACATCACTTTTGGACTGAGGTTGGAAGCACACATGTCATGTCTTAATTAAGTGTCTGATCAGACCCATTTTGAAGAAAACTCCATATGAACTATGGACGAGAAAGAGGCCTAACATAAGTTACTTTCATCCATTTAGGTGTAAGTGTTTTGTTCATAACAATGGAAAGGATAATCTGGGTAAGTTTGATCCATGCAGTGATGAAGGTATTTTTCTTGGTTATTCAATTAATAGTAGATCATTCAAAATATTTAATAAACGTACTTAAATTATTGAAGAATCTATTCATGTAATCTTTGAGGATACTAATGTCTTGATCAAGAAAGTTAAAACTGCAAATGATGAGGATAGTCAACTATCAACTACAATAATCACCTCCACTTTTGATCAAAGCAGCAATAAAGAGTCGACTGCCGAATCCGATAAGTCAACTACCTTAACAGTTGAAACTGTCCCAAATGAATGGAGAAGTGAACCTCACTATCCAAAGAAGTTTGTTATAGGAGGCATAAATGGGAAAATGAAGACTAGGTCTTCAACAAAAAATAATGCATATTTGGCTCTCATATCACAACTAGAGCCAAGGAAAGTTGATGAAGCTTTGAAGGATGAACATTGGGTGAAGGCTATGAAGGAACAACTAGACCAATTTGAAAAAAATAAAATATGGAGTTTAGTGCCCAGACTTGAAAATGCTTCAGTTGTGGGGCTAAATGGGTATTTCGAAACAAGTTAAATAAAGCTGGAAAAGTAACAAGAAATAAGGCTCGATTGGTTGCTCAAGGTTACTCACAACAATAAGGGGTCGACTATGATGAAACATTTGCTCTAGTCTCCCGGTTAGAATCAATTCAAATGTTACTTGCTTATGTTGTATTTAAAGGTTTTAAACTGTTTCAAATAGATATTAAAAGTGTTTTTAAATGGTTTTATTGATGAAGAAGTATTTGTTAAACAACCACCTGGTTTTAAAAACTCCAATTTTTCTTATCATGTGTTCAAACTATCTAAAGCTCTATATGGCCTTAAATAATTTCCAAAAGCTTGGTATGGTAGGCTAAGTGCTTTTCTAGTTGAACATGGATTTTCAAGAGGCAAAATTGATTCTACATTATTTATTAAAAGAACCTCTTCTAGAAATCTCATTATTCAAATCTATGTTGATGATATTATCTTCAGAAATACAAACCCCTCTATGTGTAAGGATTTTTCTAATCATATGCAAAGCGAATTTGTGATGAGCATGATGAGATAATTAACATTCTTATTGGAACTACAAATTCATCAATCTGAAAAAAGGATATTCATTTGTAAAAGCAAATATATCAAAGGGCTCATTCAAAAATTTAGCACGAGTGATGCAAAATCCATGGGGACTCCAATGAGTCCAACTTGTTCAATACACAATGATGATAAAGGTAAACATGTTGATGAAACAGAGTATAGGGGAATGATTGGATCATTATTCTATCTTACTGCTAGTCCACCAGACATCATATTCAGTGTATACAGATGTGCCAGGTATCAGTAAGCTCCTAAGGAATCTCACCTTAGTGTTGTCAAAAGAATCATTCGATACTTAATTGGTTCAACTTCTCATGGATTATGATATCTTAAAACTAACTCCTTTAAATTAGAAGGTTTTTCTGATGCTGGTGATAAAGATGATCGTAAAAGTATCAGTGGTACATGTCAACTACTTGGACAATCCTTAATTTCATGGAACAACAAGAAACAAGAAAGTGTATCATTGTCTACCACTGAAGTAGAATATATTGCCATTGGGCAATTCTGTGCTCAATTATATGGATGACTCACCAATTGAGTGATTATGATTTACTATTTAAACATGTTAAAATTTTCTGTGATAATTCTAGTGCTATCTGCCTAATAAAAAATTCTATGCATCATTCTAGAGTAAAGTATATAGATATAAAGCATCATTTTATTAGAGATCGTGTACTTAGGGGAGTTATTGAACTGCATTTTGTTTGCATTGAGAATCAACTAGCTGACATATTTACAAAACCCTTATTAGAAGAAATATTTTGCATGCTTAGAGAATCTCTAGGTATTATTGCACAACCCATTTAATTTATTTGCTTTCCTTATGTGAAGTAGTATAAATTTTAATTATGTGCATTTGCTTTTATTATCGTAATTATCCTTTTTTTATTTTTTTACCTTACACGCCTTTCTGCTTCCCCATTTAATCTGATTTGACTACCCACATCTCATCATCACCCTACCACTTCATCATTTACTCTTCCCCATAAACCCTTTCCCTTCACACTCACATTTTTCACTTCCACACTCTTCTTAATCCCCCCTCTCTCTATCTCACATCTTACCGATCACATTCTTCATATTCTTTTGTCTATCCCAAAACTCCAGCACTTTTCTCCATGGCCAAAACCTACAAATTCTCTCCCAAAAACACCCGAAGAAGCACACAAACTAAACCTACCAAAGGCAAACCCTCCTCCCCTGTCCGTATAAACTCCCGATGGATCTGTTTCTTCATCTTCTCACAACTCTTCAAACTCCATATCCCCAAAATCCTCTGGTAAATGTACCGCCACCATTAGTGAGCATGGTGAACCATCTAAAAGAGTCAAGTTTGATTATAACTCTTCCTTCAATAATCGGAGAAACTTCTGGGGCACGCTATACTCAGACATCTTTCAATCTCTTCATGGTAAATCTTATGCTCATGGCCGCATTATTGATTTTGAAGTTATTTCCTCTCTTCACTATCATATTCAACAATTTATTGAATTTCAAGGCTGGTTAAATATTTTCTTTTATTCCTCTGCCCGTGTTTATGAGCATCACATTCACATATTTTATGCAAATCTTTGAACCACCAAAGATGATGAAGTTGAAACTCTAGTGTTTGGGACTCATATCTTGTTTGACTGTGATGGGTTTGATAAGATTTTTAAAATCAAAAGTTTTGGTCTCTCTGACTTACCCAAAAGTTCTTAACCTACTGAGTTTGAGATCTCTTTTGAACAAGCAAAGAGGCGTCTCTCTCTTAAGTCCTCTAGTTCCATTCCTCATGTGTTAGGTCCTTAAAATCTCTCTTTTGACACTCGTGTTTTGGCTCACATTGTTGCTACCTCATGCCTCGTGTAGGTTCTCTAACCACCCTCACTCAGCGTGACACCCTACTTACTTGCTGCTTGGTCCACAAACGTAAGTTGAATCTTGCCTCACTCATCATCAATCGTATCCTTGAATCTATGTCTGATCCCATAAATTTTCTCTATGGAATGTTAATCACTCGCATTATGGAAGCCCAAAATATAAATCTTTATGACCACATGTCCCTTATGGTTAAGCAATGCTATGACTCTCGTGCTTTTGCAAGCATGGGGTATGTCCTTAAAAAGTTGAAAATGATCTTGACACTCCATGTCCTCCACCCTATGTTAAAACGAAACCCTCCACCTCATTAGTCAATCCCAATCCTGAAAGCTCAAATGACGTCCCTGTCTAAATTACTGCCCTTGATGTCAAGCTCGAATCCTTCAAAGTTCAAGTAGAAATGATGACATCCGCTACTAAAGAAGATAGTGCAGATGTGTCACGCATGCGTGTCAAAATTGATCAGGCCCTCAAGGAGGCTGCCAAGTTGACTACCAAAGTTCAGACTTGTGTAAATGACATTCTAAAGAAAATGTCTGACACAATGGATGCTATGAAAGATGTAGTGGTCAACATATTGGCCTATTTTTTACGGCCCTTTGCCCAGCAGCAGTAGGAGATAGAACAAGCACATGAGAATTAGTAAGAATAGGAGTAGATGGACGAGCAAGAGCCAGAGAAGGATGATGAGCATATGTAGGAGCAGGAACCTTAAAATTGTTATGTGCTAGTTGATTATATGTTTGTTTTGTGAATATTAAATGGACATAATTCCAGATACAATCTTTGCTATTTTTTCTTGGTGCTAAGATATCAGTACATTATGTTTTATATATGTTTTGCTTCTATGTTCTCTATTTTTTTTATTGATGTCAAAGGGGGAGAAGAAACAAGGGAAGTCAACTGTTCATGGGGAATAGACTATTCAAGGGGAGCAAAATACTCCTAGTCGATAGTCGACTAAGTCAACTATTCAGAGGGAGCAAACTACTCATAGTCGACAGTTGTCATCAGAACATAACAGGGAAGTTGACTACATCTTGAGTATTTATTGTCATCATCAAAAAGAGGGAGATTGTTAGTGTCAAAATTTTAATAATGACATATTTGTATGCAGGAAATACTCAAAGATGCACAAGACACAAATGCACTAACATCAAGCCTATATAGTTGAGTATACAGTCAGCCCAATAATCAAAGACACAAGCCCAGCCGTCGAAGCCAAGCCCAGTCACAAGGACCAACGAATGAATATATGCAGCATTGGCATAGGTATGCAAATCTGCATATTTATGGAAGCTTTTACCAAGAATCAAATCAAAGGAGGACGCAATAAATGTTTAACCAATATCAAGCAACATTAAAGCAAGGTTGACCCAAATCAAAGGAGGACACAATAAATGATTGACCATCAACGAGCAACATAAAATGAAGGTTTAACCAACATGTTTAGGAGATAATCCAATCGGCGAACAAAATTTTCTCAAGCAAGGAAAGACATCATGGAATATCAAGCTCTAACCTTATTCTTGGAAATAAGATCACTAATTCCTCTTTCCAAGTATCAATTCTCTTGGATTTCCATCTCTGCCTAAGGAGTCAAATGGCCACATCCTCATGTTATTTAAGGAGACTCCAAAGACGAAGAACTTCATACTTTCGTCTCAACTTCTCAAGCTCTCTGCCTTACTTTTAACAAGTGTTGTAAACTCTGAGTGATGTATAGTGTATACAATGAAGTGAGAAGATATATAGTATAGTTGGTGAAACATTGTATCAAAAATATTATCAGTGTTTGAGTGGAGACGTAGGAACTTTATTCAAACCATCATTGTACCAAAATAAATTACAAAAGAGTTGCAGAGAACACCCTTGCAACCCAAGGGGAATGGATTAGGATTCATATTGAATTTGAACTAGTATAAAACACTTGGTGTTATTTATTTTCAGTTATTTCTTACTGCACTATATCTATTCAAATTCGACTAAGGAATGAAAAATTATAATACACTCCTCCCCTTCCCCCCTCTTGCACTTTCAAGTAAAAGGCTCAGAACATTTTTCTTTTCATGGTTGGAAATGAAGGGACTCTATCACAAGAGCAACCTTCACTTGTTTAACGTTGTTACTTAATTTTGACTTTACAAGGTTAATAGGTAGTATTTGAATTGAGATAGAAACCCTCACACATCTAATCGTTGTCACTTGATTTTAAATTTTGTATAGGGCAAAATCTATATCTAACAGATGTATGAATTATGATGTGACACATCACAATTGATGCTGAATCAAGTCCAAGTTAGTTTGGAGCATTTCTGGTAGCACACAAATGGTACCGGGAGAGACACAAGCAAGGCTGATACCGGTAATAAGGAAGGTTAAGAGCCGATTGTATCTGTTACACCACGTAATTTTATGCCCCATTGTGTCACTAATGGATATCGGTGCCCCTAAAAAAGGTACGATGTTATGGAAGGGTAATGAAGGTTTACAACTTGTTAATGGAAGTAGCAGAGTGTTTTGAAGTTAAACGGATCGAAGAAAATACGTTTCGACAAAATCAAAAATCTGTGCAATTTGACGGGGAGGTTGACAGACCGTCTACATGTTTGACGGACCATCGAAATGCAAGTTTGAGCCATCAAATTATCTGAGAATTTTGGATCTCAGGACTGGATTGACATTCCAAGTTGACGAACCGTCCTTTTACGGCGTTGCATAATTTTCTCGAGTTTAAATTGGATCATTCGACTTGGAACACTTATTTTCTCCCCAAACCAGTACCAAAACTTGCTCCAAACCCGCTCTAACATATTCTAGCATCCTAAGTCGAAATGAAAGGCTAACTCCGTGAGATTAACATATTAAACACCGTGATTATCATAAGAATTATCTCCTTGAAGAGTTGATTTGGAAAATCTTAGAGGCAAGATAACCTACTATTTTAGTGAAGATTATGATGTATTAAGGTGAGTTTTATCTCGTCTACTTATGATTATGATTAATGAATGATTTGGAGAAAGTTGTGAAAAGATTTTTGTAATCGAAACTCGTAAACTTATGAAATCATTATAGTATAAGTTGTTGGATTGTATTACTCTAAGTATGAGTTAAGATGTTTGCATACATTATAGACTAAGGAAAGTACGTATTAAAAGATGATGGGAGTGAATGACATAAATATTTCCGTATAAGAAAAGCCTAGAGCATCGCATATGCTTAAAGTTGTCGAAGAACACCTAAATGAGTTTTCTATGGAAATTATGTTTTGGAGAACTGGGGGATCGAATTATATAAGAATCCTTTGTAAAGAAGTCTAAGAACCCGAGGTATTAAAAGTTGTTGATTAGATGCATAAATATGTTCTCTATGAAATTTGGATTTGATATTGACATCAACCTTTTATATGATATAGATGATTATTTGTAAGAAGAATGATGACTTTTAGATGATTGTAGTGTCAAGGACCAGGTATGTTAAGGCTTACGCTTCCTTCTTTTTGCATGATCGGTGAATAAACGTAATCATAACGACGTCACTTCAAAAAGGAACTTTATTCTTAAGCTTAAAGCATATGAACTTCATTGTATTATGATGATATATGTTTCATGGCTCTTGTTGTTGTTCATTGTCGGGAAGACTTTCGCTTTGATGTCATTGAGTCATATATCTTCTTTTCATCTTTGTTGATTCCCAAAAAATTGATACAAACACAGTTACATAACGATAGCCGGAGGGTAAAGACGTTGAGTCACTCCGATTGGATTCATAAGGCCTTTCAGAGTCATTCATTGCATTGCACTTATATATGTGTCTATTTGCTTACTAACCCGTGATATAATTGGTCGGGTACGACACCTGTTTTTATATTACTGAGTCCCAAATCTGGGTTGGGTACGACTGAGTCCTCATAGAGGCCGGGTATGATATATATATATATATATATATATTATGATTTTCCCCACAGAGAGGCTATATATTACATGTATAGCCCCGATGCGTGGCTTGATTTTTTCAAACATGCATACATATCCATACCTGTGACAGGTAGGCCCTCAAAGGCTTGTTATGAGTTTCAAGTTTACTTATGTACCCTTATCTCTTATGTTATATCTCATGTCTACATTTGTTATTTGCCTTACATATTCAGTACATCTTTTGTACTGATGTCCCTTTCCAGGGACACTGCATTTCATGCCTGCATGTACAAATAGAGATGCAGATGATTCCTCATAGTAAGTGACTTGACTCAACTGAAGGTTGTCATGCTCCTTTCTCCTGGAGTTGTATAGTGAGCCGATAGGTTTGATGTGTGTGCATTTGTTTATAGTTGGGTATGGCAGGACCCTGTCCCAACCAAATATTGTAGCTTCACTCTGTAGAGGCTTGTAGATAGGAGTGTGAGTATTATGGTGTTGTGTGTGGCCTTGTTGGCCCTTCCAATTGATTTATCATGTTCATGTCAGCCTTGTGTATATATATATATATATATATATATATATATATATATAGGTTGGGCTTTTTCTACGTGTAGGTGGTCATGTCTTGAGCAGGTAATCTGTGTTAGAGGCTTTGTCGACTCATGTTTTTGTGAAAATATGCTACAAGTAAGGATGGAAATTGGGCGGGGTGGGTGAGGATACCCGCTCCCCCATACCCGTACCCGCCAGAACATTTATACCCACCACCCGTGGCGGATACAATTTTCAACATACATACCCCGCCTAGGCAGGTATATTCCTAAATCCACACCCGCTCCACCTCCCAAGTGGATATCCGTCACCCGCCAATACCCGCTTGCCATATTTTGTAATTAATTCATTTATGATCAATTATTGATCAACATGATCCCAAAAATTCAAATTCCAAAAATTATCCCAAAAATTTGAGTCAAGAATCAATACTGTCACAGTCTCATTTTCTTTGGGAGAGAGGGAGGAGAATTCCAGATTTTTTCACCATCAGAATTCCCCATTTTTTCACCTCTTCCCCTTTACAACAAAGAATCAAGAAAACAAAATTTTCAAGAAAACCCAAAAATTATCTACCCAAATAGCTATATATTACAAATGTAGATAAAACCCATATATTATTTCAGCTATATAAGCTAAAGTTTTTCAACTTTTTCAATTGAACTCGACAAACCCAATAGATAAAACTTAACAAATGCACAAAAATTGACCTCACCAAGACAACCCCAAAGCACATCAGCATCTCCTTTAAAGAAAAAGGCAGAGACGTCGAGGTGGTTCGTGAAAAAAGTTTTTGATTTTTCCTTTAAATAAAAAGGCAGAGACGTCGAGAATGAGAGAGGGAGGACAGACGGCATGAAGAGAACGAGAGAGAGGGAGGCGTGAAGGACTGAAGAGGCGTAGGGTTTTGAGTTTTGTTGGAGAATAAGAGACTTGTCGTGACTTATGGGCTGAAGGCACAACTTATGGGCTGTTAATATTTTGGGCTTGGGGCGGGTATAAGGCGAGCGGGTAGGTGACTGCAAATCCACCACCTACCCGCCTACCCGTGATGGGTACAGTTTCAATCCCCATACCCGCCTACTACCCGCCAAAGTTATACCCATACCTGCCCCAACTGAGGCGGGTGCGGTGCGGAATCTGCAAAATTATACCCACTTGTCATCCCTAGCTACAAGGTACACTCGGGACTTCGGGCGCCGGGTGCTGGCCACATCCCCCAAGGTTGGGGTGTGACAAACTTGGTATCAAATCAGGTCAATCCTAGGGATGTATATAAGACATGTCTAGTAGAGTCTTGATTATGGGTATGTTGCACGCCACACTTATAAATAGGATGCTATAGGGCATTTAGAATGTTACCTTTCTTGAAAATCTAAATCGTGCGTTAGAAGCGAAGTTGTAAGTCACTGAATTCCTATCTTTTCATCTTGATTCTCTTTTTCAGTAATGCCTACATCCAAGAAAAGTACCTATAGCAGGAAATGGGTTAGAAATGTGGGAGAAGGTACTAGCCGACAACCACCCGTTAATATGGATCCGATAAATATAAGGTCACTAGAAGGAAATATGAGTTATTCAATGAAAGAAGATCCGTCCATGGACGAAGATTTTTCTATGGAGGAAGATCCGTCTGAGGACTGACCCATCTTTGGAAGATGACCCATCTGAGGCCCCAGAAGAATCGCCCTTCCGAGTGCCATCGATTCCAATGGTGTTACCAGATCATAGGAGGGTCGGCATAATATAGAGGCCATCAGTGCATCAGACATTTCCGAATGGGTTAGGTATGAGTGGTACTGTGTATGCAACAAAGCCTTCTGTTATCTTCCCAGAGTAGGGTCATGTTCATGTGTCCCCACACAATAGACCTTTTGAGAGACTCTGAAGCCCATTATCATGGAAGTCAGTTAATCAAGGTTCGCCTCTAATGAGTAGAATCGAGGAACAATTAACCAGTAGGCAAACTAAAAGGTTTAGGATGGAAGCAGATGCTGAAGAATTTGTGTTGAGAGAGGTGTCAGATTGAAGCTCTCAGGTAGCAATCAGGCACGCACAATGAGATGTTGGAAGTAGTATACCACGCTGTCAACAATGTGGAAGGAGACATGATGGAGCATGTTTATCTGATATCGAACTATGTTCTGTATCTGGAGCTTTGGGCCATAGGTCCAAAGAATGTCCCGAGAGATTTCAATCGTTGTACCATCAGTATGGACATGTACATTAACGGCAATACCAAGGTGATTTTGAGGAATGTTATTGGTGTGGGAGCAGAAGCCACAAAATGTATAGATAGCAGGATTTTTGATATTAAATGATGGAATTTTTGAATTCTATAATGTAATTTTCTGGACTAGTCGGGCCGGAATGACTAATTGAATATAGTTTGCGATAATGGTTTGGGTTGACAGAAAAGTAACGATAAGTGAAAAAGGAGTGTCTGGTAAATATAAATGAAAGTGTTAAGACAAAGAAATGAGATTGAAGGATGTTTCTCACATAAATAGATCGGTGGAGAGACGGTAATGGTAAGAATATCGATAACGGGAGTGGAATGAGACCCCAAGCAACATGATTACCACTAAAAGATAAGGATAATAGTAAAGAAGTGGTACTTAAGCCTTCCAAGCCAAAAATAGAATATATGACGTCCATAGATGACGATACTGGGAGTACGCTAAGATAAGGAATCCTTAAAAGAGCTCAAGTTGGTAAGATACAAGTTATTTGACTGAACGACAGATAGAGAAAGACTTTAATACCAATTAAAGGGGAAGAAGCCCAAACCAACGACAAGATTGAATCCAGTCGCAATTGGAAATTGAATATATCAAGCACTAGTTCCACCACGAATATCGATATGACATTTAAGGTTATGTGAGTGAAAGTAAGAATGAAGCAAACCCAATGTGAGCATATGTCATGATAATAAATAAAGGGTCTAAGACAAATGATAAAGGGAAATAGCTAAAGGATAAGACCAAGGGAACAAGACATGAGCGGGTGAGTAATGGTAAATTTTGACTGCCGAATGAACTAGAAACCTTACAAGAAGGATAATGCTATAGTAATAGGGATAAGGACATTAGTTACTAAGGAAGTTGAAATTGGGAAATAAAGGCAGCCATGTTGATGCAAGTGAGGTATTCATGAAAGGATCACACAGATCAACGCCTTGCAAAAGTAAATCCTTTAATGGAGAAGGAGGTAAGATGACCTCTAGTATGAGCAATATGGAAAAATAACGAGAGTATGTCAAAAGTTTATTTTTGGGGACAAGTGTACAAGATATACTTAACGAACGAATAGTCAAAAATGACATATAGGGGATTTTGGAGTCACACGGGACAGGTATGCACTCTTAGTATGAAGAAAATTTTAATTGCGGAAGATCATAAGTCCAGGGCCAGCAAATATAGTAGATGCTTAAGAAATTAGGTCAAAAAAAGGAGAAACAATGTCGAAAGGGGGGGAATGTCTTGAAAGAGGGAAACTAAGGAAATTAGAAAGATAGTGATATGAGTCTAGGAAGGACACTTGAGCAAATATGGGGTACAATTAAGGAACGATGAACCTATTTTGGAATACATAGTATCGCCAAAGAAGTATGCGAACATGAGCCATTATAAAAAGTGAGAAGTTCTGACGTAATGAACAGAAAGATAATGGACCATAGGGTCATTTACCATTGAAAAATGAAAATGATGGCTATTAACGGAGTTACAAGAAGGAACCGCCCCAAATAAGTAACAAATGATCATCCGTAATAGAAACCAAATTTTTGGATAATTTGAGAAGTTAGAATGACTCTAACATTCGCGGATGAATGTTTCTAAGGGGAAGGTTATTACATCCAGTAATTTCATGCCCCGTCGTGTCGCTAATGGATACAGGTGTTTCGAGAAGAGGTAAAACCTTATAGAAGGGTAATGAAGGTTTAAAATTTGTTTATGGAAGTACTAGAGTGTTTATAAGTTGAACGGATCGAAGAAAATATATTTCGACAAAATCGAAAAACTGTGCAACTTGATGGGGAGGTTGACAGACTGTCAACATGTTTTATGGACCGTTAAAATGCAAGTTTGAACCATCAAATTATCTAAGAAATTTGGATCTCAGAACTGTATTGACGGTCCAGGTTGATGGACCGACAAATGGACCATCCGTTTGCGGTAGTGCAAAATTTTCTCGGGTTTAAATTGGGTCCTCCAACTTCGAACCCTTATTTTCTCCCCAAACTAGTTCCAAAACTTCCCCTAAACCCTCTCTAACATATTCTAGCATCCTAAGTCAGAATCAAATACTAACTCCGTGAGACTAACGTATTATACCCCGTGATTATTATAAGAATTATCTTCTCCTTGAAGAGTTGATTTTGAAAAGTCTTGGAGACAAGGTAACCTACTTTTTTGGTGAAGATTATGATGTATTAAGGTGAATTTTATCCTCCACTAATTATGTTTATGATTAATGAATGATTCGGAGAAAGTTGTGAAAGGATTTTCTTAATAGGAACTCATAAACTTATGAAATCATCATAGTTTAAGTTTTGGGCTGTATTACTCTAAGTATAAGTTAAGTTGAGTAATTGAACTAATTGCCTATGTTATATACTAAGGAATGTATAGATTAAAAGATGATGGGAGTGAATTACATGAATTTTTCCGTATAAGAGAAGCCTAAAGCATCACATATGCTTAAAGTTGTCGAAGAACACCTAAATGAGTTTTCTATGGAAATTATGTTTTGGAGAACCGGGGGATCAAATTACACAAGAATCTCTTGTAAAGAAGTCTAAGAATCCGAGGTATTCAAAGTTGTCGATAAGATGCATAAATAAGTTCTCTATGAAATTTGGACTTGATATTGACGTCATCCTTTTATATGATATAGATGATCATTTGTAAGAAGAGCGAGGACTTGTATATGGTTGTAGCGTGAAGGACCAGGTATGTTAAGGCTTACTCTTCCTTCTTTTGGCATGATTGGTGAATAAACGTAACCATAATGATGTCACTTCAAAAAGGAACTCTATTCTTCAGATTAAAGCCTGTGAACTTTATTGTTTTATCTTGATATATGTTTCATGGCTCTTGTTGTTGTTCATTGTCGGGAAGACATCCACTTTGATGTCCTTGAATCTTATATCTTCTTTCGATCCTTCTTGATTCCCAGAAAATTGATACAGATACAATTACATAACAATAATCGGAGGGTAATGACGTTGAGTCAGTCCGATTGGATTCTTAAGGCCCTTCAGAGTCATTAATTACATTGCACTTATATATGTATTTATTTTTTTACCGATTTGCGCTATAGTCGGTCGGGTACGACACCTATTTGTGCACACCATTGTAGTTGGTTTGATATTACCAAGTCCCACATCTAGATTGGATACGAATGAGTCCTCATCGAGGTCGGGTACGATATATTTATTATAATATGATTTGCCCCACAAAGAGGTTGTATATTACATGTATAGCCTCGATGAGTGACTTTATTTTTTCCAGACATGCATACATATCCATACTTGTGACAGGTATGCCTTCAAAGGCTTGTTATGAGTTTCAAGTTGACTTCTGTACCCTTATCTCTTATGTTATATCTCATGTCTACATTTGTTATTTGCCTTACATATTTAGTATATCTTTCATAATGATGTCCCTTTTCGGGGATGCTACATTTCATGCCCGCAGGTACATTTAGAGATGCAGATAATTTCTCACAATAAGTGAATTGACTCAGCTGAAGGTTGTCACGCTCCTTTCTTCCGTAGCTGTATAGTGAGTTGATAGGTATGATATGTGCATTTGTATATAGTTGGATATGGCGGGGCCCCATTCGACTAGATGTTGTAGTTTCACTCTTTAGAGGATTATAGATAGGAGTGTGAGTATTATGGTGTTGTGTGTGGCTTTGTCGACCCTTCCAATAAATTTATCATGTTCATGTCAGCCTTGTCGGCCTTTTATATATATATATATATATATATATGAAAGAATTGGAGCAGATCGCGTTACATCCTGAAACTCCCTATAGGAAGGTATACCTGGGCCCCGAATTAACCCCGGGGCTCAGGGATTTAATTCTCAAGTATCTTTTATCCAACATTGATTGCTTTGTATGGTCTCATGAAGATATGATAGGCATTTCTCTAGAAGTCATAACTCATAAGTTGGGCTTTGATATCAGTTTTCCTCCGGTATGAAAAAAAAAGTGGTCGATAACCAAACTCCGTAACAAGTTTGTTAAAGATGAGGTAGCTAGACTACTCAATATAAGGTCAATTCGGGAGGTAAAATACCCCGAATGGCTAGAAACGTAGTTGTAGTACCTAAAAAGGGGGAAAATTTTAGAATGTGCATTGATTATAAGGATTTAAATAAGGCATGTCCTAAAGACTTATTCCTGCTACCGAACATAGGTCAGATGATCAATGCTATGACCGGGCATGAGATAATGAGTTTTCTCTATGCATATTCAGGCTATAATAAAATAAGGATGCACCTGAAAGACCAAGAAAAAACATTTTTAACTACTTTCAATACTTATTGTTGTAACGTTATGCCTTTGGGTCTAAAAATTGTTGGGACCACGTATCAAAGATTAATAAATAAAATATTTGAAAAACAAACAGGTAAAATAATGGAAGTCTATATTGACGATATACTATTTAAGAGTCTTCACACAGAAGATCATTTAAGTCATTTGCATGAAATATTTGAGGTACTGAGGAAGTATAATATGAAGATGAATCTTGAGTAGTGTGCCTTCGGGGCTGGCTCTGGTAAATTTTTGGGTTTCTTGGTTTCCTAGAGGATGATTAAGATAAATCCTGACCAAATAAAGGTTATCGAAGACATACTGAACGTACTGGAAGATGTTAAAGCAGTGCAGTAGTTGAACAGTCATGTAGCGGCCTTAAGCAGATTCATATTCCGGTCCTCGAAAAAATATCATAGGTTCTTCTCACTCCTAAAGAAGAAGAATGACTTTGTGTGGACACCCGAGTGCCACCAAGCCTTAAGGGACCTGAAGACGTACTTATCCAGTCCTCAGCTCATGTCAAATACAAAGGACAGAGAGAAACTACTTATATACTTGGCAGTCTTGGAGGTAGCGGTAAGTGCATTGCTGGTGGGAGAGGAAAAAGGTACTAAATTTTCTATTTATTACGTAAGTAGAGTAATGTCAGGGGTTGAAACACGGTACTTGTTACTTGAAATATTATCTTTTGCCTTAGTAATGTCGTTGCGGAAGTTTCAACTTTATTTTCAATGCCATCCAATTGCCATAGTAATCACATTTCCTCTAAAAAAAATGTGTTGCATAAGCCCGAGCTATCCGGGCGCTTAGTTAAATAGGCAGTAGAATTGAGTGAATTTGATATTGAATACATAACCCGAACGGTAATAAAGTCGCAGGTCCTTACAGACTTTGTGGCCAATTTCAGTCCGGGAGTAACCCCACAGGCAAAAAAGGAGGCTATTCTGGTCTTGGGGATTGCCCTTGGAATCTATACACTTTTTACAGATGGTGCCTCCAATTTCAAGTGGACCGATTTGGGTATTGTATTGCGAACTCCCACCGGTGAAGTTTTAAGGCAAGAAATACATAGTGTTACATTGACTAATAATAAAGCAGAGTATGAGGCTTTGATTGCAGGTTTAGAGCTAGCTCAGGGGCTAGGTTCACAAATTATCAAATTCAAGTGTGACTTGCTACTGGTAGTGAACCAAGTCCACGTAGTGTTCAAGGCCAAAGATGAGCGCATGTTGAGATACCTTGAAAAAGCTTTAAAGTTGGTATCCCATTTCCAAGAGTGGACGGTGGTACATATACCCCTGGAAGAAAATATAAAGGTGGATGCACTCACAAATTTAGGATCTAACACGGAGGCCGAGAGTTCTAAAACTGGGTCGATTGTTCAATTGTTACATTCGGCGCTGGATCTCATTGGATATGATGAAATAAATTCAACCAGCCTAACTTGGGACTGGAGAAATGAATTCTTGGATTATCTCATGAACGGAAAGCTCCCAGAGGACCCACAGGCATCCAGAGCCTTGAGGACTAAGGCTACCCGATACTATGTTGTAGACGGAAAGCTTTACCGTAGGTGTTTTGATAGTCCCCTAGCCCGGTGCATAAGCCTTGATGAATCAAATTACGTGATGAGAGAGGTTCATGAAGACATCTATGGAAAACATTCAACAGCAGAATCCCTAATGAAGAAGCTCATGAGAGCTCGTTACTATTGGCCTCGGATCGAGGAGGATACAAAGGCATTTGTGAGGAAGTGTGACAAGTGCCAGCGCCATACACAACTGTTACACTGGCCAGGAGAAGAACTGCATCCGGTAGTGTCCCCTTAGCCATTTATGAAGTAGGGGATGGACATCGTCGAACCCTTGCCAGCGGCTCCAGGATAGGTATCTCAAATTATTTTTATGACTGACTATTTTTCTAAGTGGGTTGAAGTTGCAGCTTACGTAAAGATACGGGAGAAAGAAGTGAAGAATTTCATTTGACAACATATTATTTGTTGTTTTGGCATCCGTAAAGAGATAACTTGTGACAATGGCCGGAATTTTATCGAAGCGAAGGTCACGAATTTCCTCGATGAGCTGAATATCAAACATATCACCTCTACTCCCTATTATCCTAGTGCAAATGGACAAGCAGAGTCAACAAACAAAACTATATTCCAGAATTTGAAAAAGAAATTGGAGGCCGCAAAAAGAAATTGGCCATCCAAATTTTCGGAGATTTTATGGGCATATCGAACCACGACGAAAACGAGTACCGGAGAAACTTTTTTTCCCTAGTTAATGGTATAGAGGCTTTGATCCCGGTAGAAGTTGGAACTCCTGGCTTGAGATATCTCCGTGATGAAGAAGAATCAAAGGCAGAGTCAATGTCCTTATACCTGGATTTGCTTGAGGAATGTCGAGATTTAGCATACGTTTGGATAGTAGCCCAAAAGCAAAGAATGGAGCGTTACTATAACTGGCGTACAGATCTCCAACGCTTTAAACTCGGTGAGTTGGTGCTCCCAATAGTCACTCAGAGTACCCAAGTGCATAATGCTGGAAAGTTGGGAAAGAACATATACGGTTATCGGTATTGGCAATAAAGGAGCTTATCAACTGACAGACCAACAAGGAAGAAATTGGAATGTAAGTCATTTAAATAAATATTATGTGTAGTAGATCGAAGCATGCGCTGCACTCTTTTTCCCTTCGACCGGTTTTTGTCCCAATTGAATTTTTTCGGAAGGTTTTTAATGAGGCAGCATCACGGTATAAGCATGTTCATGATCTTGCTATCAAAGAGACTTATCTAGAATCCAAGTCTTCATAGGATTAAGTCTTAGATACTAGGGGCCATACACACCCGGAATGGAGTAAAGATTTTGAAATTTTAACGCTTCTAAGGAGCACTGACACTAGGGACTGCCCGTTATTCAAAATGTATATAACTGGACTGGTCACACTAGATGGCAGTCGAATTATTCTTGAAACTGTCTTCACATTTGTAAGTCAAAGGAATCAATTAAATTTCCTTTTATGATAAATAAATATTTGCAATCACGAGCATAAAACATATGTTGTTATATTAAACATATCAAAAAAATTGTGCCATAATGAACATGAGACATCTTTTTCTACAACACTATTAAAAATAAGGGCCCTCTCTTATTAAAACCTTAACAAAAAAGTTAAAGCTCTGAATACCAGAAGTACTAGAGTTTTAAGTTGTTCGGAGATAAGTTAAGTTCGGAACTAACTTTGGAGGCCATAAGAGGCCCCGATTAAAGATGAAAAGAAACCACATCTTTGGAATTTAATTAAGGTTATAGGAAAGTCTATAAACTTCAAGTCTTAATCTATTCTGATAAAGAGAACCTCAAAGATAGGTTCCGAATCATAAAGTAAAGTAATGAAGTCTGAACTAATGCTTGCTTATGAAAATAAATAAAGAGTGAAAACTTGAATCAGAAATGCGAAAGGGAAATTCATTCACATTTTTCCAGAATAAAATCAAATTGGATACAAAATATACTAACCGAGACCAAAAGTGATCCGATGATAAAGTTAAAACACTAAAATAAAAACCCGCGCGAAAGGTTACGACCTGCCCGCTCCATGGTCTGTCGGGGGTGTTACTAACAAAAACAAGAATTCTAAAAAGATTAGTTTAGGGGGGGGGGTTCATCATCATCTCCAGCCTCTCCATCAGCCTCCATGTTCGAATCCTCTCTGTTTCCATGAAGAGCCTTCAAGGACAACTCGACATCAGTAAGATCAATTTCAGCATTCAGGATTTCTGATGCAATATTAAAACCCAGTTTGTTTGTTTGCTTCCTCGAGAGCGTCCACTCGAATCTTTAGAACTACGAAGTCTCTTCGGAGTTTCCACCTTTGACACTTGGCTTGAAGTTCAGTGATGGTATGTTTGGAAGTATGGAGTTATCCCTTGGCACCGGCTATGTCAGCAGCAAGCTGACATGTTCATGCTTGAAGGGTCGTGATTTAAGTAAGGAGGGATGTAAGTGGGTAAGTGGGTTAGAGTTTGGTTTTGTACGGGTCAACCCAAAAATGGGACGGAAATAGGGTTCTCGGGTTTACGAGACTCTGCCGACAGTGTGGTGTTTGGTGGCTATTTCGGGTAGTTTTAGGGAAAGTTGGGTTTAGGAATTTTATGGGGTTATTGTAGACACGCTGGGGGTTGTTCTGGTGATCAGACTTTATTAATTTAGTATTGGAAGATGTCGGAAGTTTACTGAAATAGTGAGGTTCTCGGTTGGGGTGTGTAGTGGGTTGTTTGGTGTTGTCGGGATGACACGGCTTATTGTGGGTTATTTTGATTGGTGGATTTAAGTGTGGGTGTTTGGGAAGTCTTGTGGGATATGGTGGTAGAAAGGATATAGTAGTTTGAACACGGTATGCTAGGTGCAAACCCTAGTACAAACCAAGTATACGATGGTCGATATAGCAAGGATAATGACACGAGGGTTTTAATGCTCGAGTCGACACTAAGATAAGTTTGGCCAATTGGACAAGGTCTTGACCGAGGTTGCTAAGTACAAGATCGTGAACAATCCAAGTGAGTGTGGCTGGTAACCTTATGATATACCCTAGGCTTGGGTTTAGTTGGATCACACAAGTTCCAACGTCTACTCGCACCAAGGGGGTTCCTTAAGCTTGGGCTTAACTAGGTCACACAAGTCCTAACCAAACATACACCGAAGGGACCTTAGCTTGAGTTTAACTAGGTCACACAAGTCCTAGCTTCAACTTATACTAAGGGGTTGGTTCACACAAGAACTAAAGGTCCACACAAGGACCAACTAAGGTAGACAACACACAAATTGAATACTTTAGTATTTGAGTAAAACTAAAGTTTTTCTATTCATCAACTCTGCCTCTTTACATTATATAAGGGTCCTATCTATACTACTAGATGGACTATTCTAGAAGAGTAAATAAAGGGACACAAAATGGAGCCATTTCGGCCAAGGTGGGAATGAGAAGGGGAGGGGTTCTTGACTGAGTGGGGAGAGGGAATGAATCCCAATATTCCATGACTTCTAGATCATTCCTTAGTATTCTTCACACATGAACTAGTTAGTCTATAAATGGTCTTTCTTGGATAATGTTGAGAATCATCCCCTCTTGGCATGTACTTAAGATATTCATGATCCATCTTCTTGGAATCCGATGAGAAGCTTCTTCCTTGAGTGTGTAATCTTGACCGAATGGTTATGTGATTTGCACGGCCAACTCTTCACCTTCCCTAAGACAATTTTGATGTCTCCCAAGTAGTCAAGTTCATGAACAATTTATCCCCTTTGGAGGCCACACTTTCTAGATGATTCCTAATCCTTGTCACCTTATCCATTCACGGCCAATTCACCCGTTTGGTAATAACTCTCGGCCTAGTCATCCTCCTCTATTACATGGTGCATTGATGGTGTCCTGAGGGAAACTAGGAGTTATTACATGATTCATTGTGTCCTAAGGAACTAGTAACTAATCTAGGAATTAAAACAACAAGCTAAAGGAAAAGTATGGTCTCGTCCAAGACCAACACAAAGGCCGAAAAAGTTATCCTTTTAAAAATAATCAAGTGATGTCCCCTATTCCGCTCAAATCCCATACCATTCTAGGAGCCTTAGTCGTAGGTTTATGGTTAGCCATTGACACCTTTGGGACTTCACTTAACAACTCGAGTTGAGGAACCAAGTCCGGGGTGTTTCTTGCATCAGGTCGTGTAAGAGGTGGTCAAGACTTGAAGAAATATTTCTCCGTCCTTTATAGAGTCAACTGCATCCTGCAATCATAACCGGAGTGAAGCTTGGAGGCAGCCTGGGTCCCTAAGATCAGCGCGTAAGGCTCAACCTCTGCCTTGAGATGTTGGATTTCTTCCTTCAATTTCTTCTATTCACCAGAAGGGCCAATTGCTTCAGCCAAATTCACAGTGGAGAGAGAAAATAAGTGACCCTATATGAAGGGATTGCGATCGGAAAATAAAAGAAAGATTATGGAAAATGGAAGGAAAGGAAGGATATTCTACCTGTAAAAACAAGTCTACAAGATGAGCGATAGAAGCTTCAAGGGTAGCATATGGAGATTTATGAGGGGAAGAAGCAGATGTCTTGACCTTGGTTTCGGACGTAGGGATTGAACTGTGCTTAGAATGGCCCTCCAGGGGAACGGGAGTTTTTGCCCCCGAAACTTCCTAACGTGGACTATCCGAATTAGGGATCTTTTCATTCACCTTATCTTCTTCATCAATATGGATGGCACCTGCCTTATCTTTTGCCTGCAGCTCCTTCCAATACTCTGTGAGTTAGCAACGACTTCTCACCCGGGAACCCAGTTCCCACCGAGGGCTTGCCAGCCTCGTCTTGAGCTTTCCATTTTTGATTTCCAAAAGCAGACTTAATGTTCGACAAGGCAACTGTGTGAGATGACACTTTTTGGGCCGAGGAGCTTTGAGCCGGGAGTCCTAGTAATAGAGGAAAAATGTTGAAAAAAACATTTCGAAGAATTTGGGATAAAATATAAATATGAGAGTGTGTTGAGGTCAAAAGCTTACCATGATATTTCCCCTTCCACCATTTTGAGGTGATGCTTTTCCAAGTCCTAGTGGTGTCGGAGAGGCATGGAGAAGACTTACTACCCACTCAAAAATCCCTTCAATCAGTTGTGGCTCGACAAGAACGGCTGAGAAAGTTAAAAAATTTGAGTTAGAAAAGAGTTATCCTTTATTTGAATAACCATGCAAATAAGCTTGTAAAGAAACAAATATAAAATACTCACGGGAGGGATTCCATTCTTTCGGGAAAGGATTTGAAGTAGGCTGGTAAATTTGGTCAGTCCTTATTAGAATGCAACGGGTCTACGAACCACGGTCATGATTATCCTCATCGTAAAACCCTAGGGTAATACAAAAGGATGAGGTGGTCAACTTTGAATGGAACATCGACAACATTGGCTAACATTTAGATGCAGAAGACAAGTCTCCAAATATGCGAAGCAACTTGGCCTAAGCACACCCTATACCGAAGGAAAAAATCCTTGATAATCTTTGGAATGGGGAGTTTGAAACCAATGGTGAATGGATAGGTGTATGTCATAGAAAACTCATCAACAGGGTGATGCACATGGTCGATAGGATCAACTGTTCTGACAATTATGTCAGGAGAAAAACCACAATCTTTTATTACAGTAGGAAAAAACTTGGCTGTTATTTTTGACTCCAAGTTTTCAACGTGTTCGTAGTTGAGTTGAACACGTAGGTCTCCTATAAAATCAAAGCCTGAAGGGAGGATTTTGGCAGCAATAGAATGCAAATCCACTTTCTGGGTTGTAGGGGAAATGGGTTCTTTCCTATGATGACGGCTGAGAAGGTCGTTATCATCAGATAAGCAAGAAGAAGAAGAACTAGTAAAAGACATTATTGAGAAAGTCGGGAAGAACGAAGGAAATAAAATCTATGTAACGAAATTTGTAGATGGTGTGGTTGCCGTATGAGATTGGCCTACTATTTATAATAAAATAATATAGCATTTTTGGAGGTGAAAAGACATGAACTATCATTACGGCAGTTCATATCGATAAGAGAGATGGTTCAGTGGCAGTTGTTTTAGAAGCAGTAAATAGATGTGACGTTTGACAGGATCAGTAATTATTATGGTTCAAATTTCCCACCAATGCACGAAGCATCGATTAATTATGTCAAATCCACTTCCCGATTGCACAAGAGTCATGACCGAAAAGTGCGGAGACTATCTATATATTGCAAAATTCGTATATAGTAGTTGTACGAATTATGATGCGACACGTGGCAATTGATGTTGAGTCAAGTCCAAGTCAGTTTGGAGCATTTCCGGTAGCACTCAAATGGTACCGAGAGCGACACAAGCAGGGCCGATACCGATAATAAAGAAGGCTAAGAGCCGTTTCCATCGTAACGGACGACCGTTACTAAAGCAGGTCGTACATCTTCCAACAACCTTTTAATGAAATTATTGAGAGATTGATTGTCAAATTATTATAATATTCATTCTCCTGTATATATGAGGGCATATTTCGTGGGCTGTATACCCGTATATCTCATGTATAAATAGAGAACTTCATTCCATTATAACCTATCAGATAAAAGCTATTACAAAATACTTAATTTTATTCTCTTGATTTATGTGCTTTCATACAAGTTAACAACACTTTGCTCAGAAGTCGTCATAAGGCTTAGGCTAAGTTTTACTTTATCTTGTGTCGTTGTTATTCATTTTTAGCATAATTCATGTAGGATTCCTATCTAACATGTCAATTGAGATTCACGTGTCCTTGACCACGTATACAAATTCAACTGTACCATTTTACGGGTAAACAACTTTATAAGGGCTAATTACTCCTACTTAAAGTTTGAAGTGATATAAAATGTGCAAGTTGATCGTATGGAAATAGAGTTCAGAAACTATAAGAATGTACGATGTTAAAGGTATCACTTTTAGAAGTACTGTGATTTTTTTTACATAAAATTAAATGATGTTGATATGATGTCTTATAAAAGTACTTCTCGATGGGCTTTGCTTACAAACCTTCGGCTGGGTTCTCTTTTCAATTGACGTATAGATGTGCCACATCTTTCGTCCATCTTTTATCGTCATTTATCTGTAGTGAATTATATATAAAGTACAAAAAAATAAAAATTGAAGAACCAGAAAAATGCATGTTTTAAAAAAATTCGAAAGGACTTGAGATCAAAGTTAATGAAGTTCACAAATAGAAGTCACTTCAATGACATCTCTTAACGACTGCCAGCTACAAGATACTTCCTCTGTTTCAATTTACGTGAACCATTTACTATTTGGAGAGTTTACGAGGTAATTCTTTGTTCACGTTTTCCTTACATCTTTCTAAATTATTTGAATTATAAATTATCATGGCTTTTAGTACTTTTAATATAGTTTCTAAATATATACATTTTATTTTTACAAACTTGTTAAATCTATGTCAAAATTTAATGTCAAAGTTATAAAGTTCGACTCTCATACTCCGAAAAGGTTCACATAAATTGAAACGGAAGGAGTATAGACTAGCATGTCAATAGAAAAAATATATACAATAAGTACTGTGTAAATGTGGCTTCATTTTGTCGCATAGAACAAGTTTTCTGATGATGGATATATAATTAAGTGTTAAACAAAGGTAATATACCTGTGATATACATTGAATATACAGCAGTATATATCACAGGTATATTACCTTTGTTTAACATTAAAGAAATAATCTCCTTGATTATTTTCATTAATTGAAAGGCTATATATACAAGTTACATATTTCCATAATAGGAGAATCCTATTCCTATTCTATTCCTAAAACCTTATTCTACCATAATTCTAACTATACAATTATGGTAAGTGTATATCCTAATTATGGTAAGTGTATATCCTAATCTAGGTAACAAACACACTACAATATACACAAAATATACTTTCCTTAATATACAAACTTTTCCCACTGCTTTGCTGCCCAAAGCCGTGATGGGCCTGGACGATTTGGGCCACTGCCCACTGCTCACTGCTTTGTTGCTGCTAGGCCACTGCTTGTATACCTGTGATATATATACTGCTGTATATTCAGTGTATATCATAGGTATATTACCTTTGTTTAACATTAAGAGATCAGTTTACTTTCTTTATGTCTTGTACTGGACATTTCAGCTAGATGCTATTACTCTGAGATTGCTTACTCATTCCAAATAATTAGAACTCATGGCTGCAAAAGAAACCAGTTTCAAGATTCTGATGTTGCCATGGCTAGCTCACGGTCACATTTCTCCAAACCTCGAACTAGCCAAGAAACTCTTCAAGAGAAACTTCCAAATATACTTTTGTTCTACACCTATCAATCTTTGTTCCATCAAGAAAAGTTTTAGCCAAATCACGAATTCCTCAGAACTCCAATTCGAAATCCAACTCGTGGAATTCCATCTACCATCTTTGCCTCAGCTTCCTCCTCACTATTATACAACTCATGGCCTACCTCCACATCTCATGTCTACCCTCGTAAAAGCCTTAGAAATAGCTAGACCTGCCTTCTCCGATATTCTTGAGTCTCATAAACCACACCTGATCATGTATGATGTCAATTTTGCATGGGCTATGGAAATGGAAATGTCCCATAACATTCCTGCACTTCATTTCCATATTACGGGGGATACTGCGAAGGCGTTCTTCCTTCGTACGTTCAAGCATCGAGGGCGTCAATTCCCTTTTGCATCCATTTTTCTTAAGAGCTATGAGATAAGCAAGCTTCGTCATGTTGAGTCCTCATCAAACCATGGTTAAGAAAAGGATCGTCTCTTTGATTGCATAGACCAATCTACTGAGATCATATTTGATAAAACGTTTTGGAGAAATTGAGGCAAGATATTTAGTTTTCCCATCTTTTTTAACTGGAAAGAAGGTAATACCTTGTTATAGATCCTTATTAACGTGTAATATATAATTAGTCCATATATTTAGCCTTATTTAGTGTTGTATAATTATGGTAGATTTAGAATCCCTATTGTATAAAGATTTCACATTGTACACACTATATATATTTGTATTAATGAGAAAGACTCCTCAATGGGAAGATTAATACAATCTTACATGGTATCAAAGGCCAAAACCTAAACCCTACTTTATTTCCTCAGCCGTCGCAGCCCCTCGGGTTCTGTAAATTTTCTTTCTTTTCCTCCCTTTTCCCTCTGTTCCCGAGGTTGTGCAGAAGCCTTTCTGCGTGTCCCTCTCTGCTACAATTGCAGGGCATGTCCTCTGATTTCCATAAGCTTTTCACTTCCCAAGGAAAGGAACACAATTTGACTGCAAAAACAGAAAGCTCTCTGCTTTCTCTTTTCCCCACAACAAACTCTCTCTTTTCATATTGCCCTCACCATCACAAATATCAAGAATTTCATTCCTATAATTCTTGATCAAGAAATGGTCAGTATTCTCCATGGGTTGAATTATTCCGTCTCCATGCATGTGTCTATAACGTGTTGGATCACATTGACGACTCTTTCCCTCTCCCCATTGAGATTGACGACACCACATGGCGACGTCTTGATGGCGTTGTCAAACAGTGGATATACGGTACTATATCTCAGGACTTGCTCTTATGAAAACCGGCGCCTCTGCTCGCGAATTATTGATTAGATTAGAAGAAATTTTTCAAGACAACAAAAACACTCGTGCATTCTATTTGGAAGAACAGTTTAACAACACACAACTTGAAATTTTTTCCAATATGTCCGATTACTGCAAGCAACTGAAACTATTGGCGAACCAATTATCGAACGTGGGAACACCTGTTTCTGAAACAAAGATGGTTCTCCAACTAGTCGCAGGTCTTCTAAAAGGAGAATATGATACACTCGCCACGATAATACAACAGGCCGACCCTTTACACAACTTCAATAAGGCTCGGTCACAATTATTATTGGAAGAAACACATCGCGCTAAACAGGACGACCACAGCCAAAAAGCATTGTACGTTGACACGCCCACGATCAATGCCACCCAGTCCACCCACCATCGGACAACCACCAACAATGGGGTGCCCGCGGTGGTGGAAAAAAGAGGAAAAGGTCGCGGAAATGGATGAGGTGGCCGTGGAGGCAGAATCAACCCAGGGTAGCCGACTGCTCCAGCGAATTGGGCAGGCCCAGGCCTTCAGCCCACCACGACACCTTGGGCCTCTGTACTATATTTTTTCCAGCCCTAATATCGGGCCCAGTCTCAATTCCATACGACCTAGGAGAATTTCTCACAGGCTGGCGTCCTGGGCCCAGTCCCGAGTCATGGACCGGTAGCTCAACATCAGGCCCACTATGCCCAGGCCCCGCAGCAGCAATTCAAAGGCCTAGCTCCCACTGATCTGGGCCAAGCCTTTAGCACTTTGACTATGCAGCAACCCGATGAAAATTAGTACATGGATTCGGGAGCCACATCTCACCCGGTCTGCAGGTAACCTCTCCCAACTATTTTGTTTAAATTCTTCACAATTTATTACAGTTGACAATGGTCACCGCATTCCAATTCAGGGCTATGTTTATGCTTACACTCAACCACCTCACCCATCCTTCTCCCTAGATAACGTCCTTTGTGTCCCTAACATCATCAAAAAATTAGTTTCTATTAGGAAATTTACTCGTAACAATTCTGTGTCTGTTGATTTTGATCCGTTTGGTTTTACTGTGAAGGATCTGCGTACGGAGACTCCTCTTACGAGATGCAATAGCACAGGGGACCTATATTGTCATGACCAATATTGATTTTGATCCGTTTGGTTTTGATCCGCGACGGGCACCCGAACCCTACCTATCGGGCACCACTAACTATACACTCCACACCTAAACATATTTAGATACGGACTAAGCCGAAGAAAAGACTATATGAAGTTTTAACCGAAAATCCCCAACTTATAAATACATACCAAGGCCGACGAATCCATACATAACAAATATACACAGGACACCTATCTACAAGAAGGGTAGGACAGGGTCCTGCCATACCCAAGTGCATATGCAAAATAACATACCACGACTCGACTATAACTCTGAAACAAGTAGAGTGCTTCAATACCAGCTGAACTAGCAACCTACTAGCGTGAACCGTTACACTCTTTAACTGAACCTGCGGGCATAAAATGCAGCGTCCCCCGACAAAAAAGACGTCAGTACGACTGATGTACTGAGTATGTCAGGCATAAGAAATAACACAACAGAGATACATAACCATAAACCGAAACAGAAACAATCGACCAGTAGTAAATGCCTCTGGAGGGCCTAATACATATGCCTAAATATTATGCGTAATGCAAATGCGGTATACATATAAATATTGGCCACACAAGGGCATCTTCCTGTCCATAACCGCCTATGTGGGCATCAGGTTATATTGTATTGGCCACACAAGGGCATCAATATTGGCCTCTTCGGGCTCTTTCGTGATAGTCTGTACTAGCTGCAGGTGGTGTGCATATATAACGCCTTTCCCTTTCCCCATATCCCCTACATATCATATCATATATACCATATAGTAGTGTGCATAGAACAAGTGCGTCCAGGGTAATATATGAATATAATGCAAATGAAAATGCATTAGTGACAATAAAACATTCTGAACTCATGGATGACATAATACCTTTGTATCTTCGGCTAACCCTGTGAATATCAACATCTTTTCTTTATGCCTCAATAAGGACTTTAAGAACATATTTAGACAGACTTTTAATATAAGAGTCAATAACATGATCATTCTTAACTACTAAGAGTAGAGTAATTTATGGAACAATATTCTGGTTATGTTTTGTACATAGAATATGCCAAAAGAAAGAAATAGCCTTGCATACCTTGTTATGGAAGTTATTTAAGTCCATGGGTCCTTGTAATCTCTATGAATGATTATCTACATCATACGGATGATTTAAATCACAATCAGACCAATATACTAGTAATAGATTCATTGAGGCATTTTATCGAACACATTGCATGCGTAGAATCTATATTTCTTATGTACAAAAACCTATACATGTGGCAACACAATCAGCCTTCCTAATCCTCCTCCTTTACTGCTACAATATCTATAACAATTCAGCAATTTTATATCCAGCCTCCACTCCATATCGGCAGCCCCAACAATACCCAACAAACCAATATTTCCGACAATCACTTTAGAAACTAGTGGCAAGAATCATGCTCTATAACTTATATAAATTTAGGAACAAGAAGATTTACCTCTTTTTGGCGCAACGACGAGCGTCGTCGGACAACCTTTCACCCATCCCGGATTCCGACAACCAGAAACAGGACCCAAAAATTGACTTGAGCTAGAACTTCCTTGAACTCAAGGTTTTTGCTTGATTTCTGAGTGTTCAAGCTTGTGCAAAGATTCAATTTTGCTGGAGCTAAGGCCCAAAACACCATGAATGTTTCCCCCTTTTGGCGAGCAAAAGCTTGCGGAAAATCCTCTAATTCAGCCAAGAATTTTCAGAGAGCTTACCAATTGAGATTTACTCCTTCTGATAGAAGTGTGACAATTATTTCTCCAAGAATGAACTTCTACGGAGCTTAAGAGATGAATGTCTTTTAATAATAGAGAAGGGTGAATGTTTGGAGACTTGTGAAGCTGCCACTAATATGTTTATAAGGCTAGTCACTCAGCTAGTGTGTTATAACGTTACACGTAGAGTCCTACTATATATTGTCCCTACTAAAAATTAATCAATTCCACAATTAATTAATTATACATACAATTAATTCTTGATCCCAATTCACTAAAATCCTGATGATTTATAAAAATCATGTTATACTCAATGTCATAATTTGTAATATGACACTAATCCATAACCTCCTTGGATCTATACAACAATTATTATTAATCCCCATTGTCACTTGTTATGTCCAAAATTATTTCGGGGTTTTATCCTTTTATATGTTAAACTCCTTATTAGCATACGTAAATATAACATAAATTTCTGGGGTCCGGGTCTTACTTACCTACGTTCATGTGTTCAAACCATCACCCGAAAGTATGGGGTGTTACATCCTCCCCCCCCCCCCTTAGAAACATTCGTCCTCGAATGTCGATGTGACTTATCTAATTCTTGTCACAATAAAATGAACACACAGATGATCCAGTTCAATAAAAGAAGCTTGTCACTCCAATTCATCAAAACAAGGGATAAGATACTCATGGATTAATTCAGATTATCATCTAAAACAGTGAGAAGATACATATCAATCTATGACACTTCCAAATAATAGACTTATGTTCAGGCTAATTATATGTACAACTCCACATACAAAATGAAATAAACACATAGCGGCACCTTCCAGTTCTAATATTCAGTAATCTTGTGTGAAGCAATCCTCATTTAGCCAACTGCTTAAATAGAAAGTTAATAGGGTGATGGATTCTTGCCTAGGTCTGTAGTATATCTCATGCATCATTCATATTCAAACAGTAGGCAAAGAAGATAGAGGGTCCTGACATCTAGTTTAAAGTCCTATATGCATCATAGCTATTAAAACCATAACAAATCAGTGCAATTAATCATGCTTCAATTGTTTTATTATCCCATGACTAATTCATATCAAGTTCCTAGGTTCCTTCTAACTTCACAGTCTCATAGCTAGTGTTTGAACCATTTTTAGATGATCATTTTCCAAATGAGTGAGATATTGTGCAGATAACATGGCAATGGTTTAAGCTAAAATGCAGCAAACACAACAACTACTCATTTCCAAATCTTCCCCTACCCAGGACTTATAGCAACATCTGCCTCAAAATGAAGGCAGCAACATGTGTTTGAACATGGCCACAATTCTTATCAAAGTGTCACAGGGACAGTAGTAGCAAGTGACAGCAAACACAACAGTCAAACAGTAGTAACAAGTGACATCAAACAACAACCATAATAACAGCAATCATGGTAGCTAAATGCCTCAGAAGATAACAAATATATGCAGCAACCAGCACAATGTAACAGTGCCAACAACAAAATGTAGCAGTTAATGGAAACAGTTTCAAACCCCAACACTTTGCCTCAGATCTTAATCTCAAAGTGAATATTAGAATGTCCAAAAAATTGCTCTCATTACCGTGGCAGTAACTATCTTTTAAGGCTGTCATTTTCTCATCCAAAATAGTGGCTTTCCTTGAGAGACAAAAGTTCAAAGTGTAGCAACAAAGTAAAGTCTCAATGTTCACCACTCATTTGGACAGAAATACATCAGCTCATGGTGTTTAAGGTATCAATTAGGACCTAGGACAGAGACAAAGCAAAATGATGTAACATTAAGGCTAATACATGTGAACAGAACATGAGATAAGGTATACATAAGTAGGGCAAAGTCATAACAATGAGGCAGATTCAAATAGTCCAAATTAGTCTTTGAAACACAAGGACTAGATTCAAGCTTCAAATCAGACCAAGCATATACATAGTTAACAAGGGTTGCAAATAAGATTATAATAACTATGACACTTCAAAACAGTCACTAAATGACATATTACCTCAACTAAATATGTTTATTTCATCAAAATGACACATAGCTCAAGTCATGTATATAAATTTAATAGGGAAGACTAGATGGCAATTGAGTTACCAACAAAGCACATATATGACTACTTAGCATAGATATTCCATAGAGGCTATAAGATGTATATGAATGGCTTTTCACATACAAAATCCACACGATTCATGTATCAAGCCAACATATTTTAAGGATCATGTTCAACTTATATTAAGCTCAGACTCAATAGACATAAAAATATAGTATGTACTGCAATCTCAAATACCTCAACAAGCCCAAATCAGTTTGACAATGTAAGTAAAGTGAAATAAATAGGCTAGGCCCAAATGCTTTTAAATGAAATATTTTTTTTCTACTTGATACATACAAGAAGTATATCAGGGTTGTATATCCTGTATACAATGAGTATACAAGACATAGAGCATGTATACTACAGTGTATATCAAGGCATATTTGACATAAGACACTAGGAGATAGAAGTTACACAAGATAAAGAGTCATGTAGTTCAATTTTCTGTTTGACCAAGCAACTTCACATGCAACCTCCAATTCTATACATGCATACTATCACAGAAACCATGGATAAACAGACACTTTCAAGTTCATTCTAAACCTGAACTAACCTTAAATATAGGTGTAATGTTGTTCATATATCTAAGTAGGTTTACTATAATCAGGCACATATCCCCTAAACCAGTTCTGGGAATAAGAACATAAAAATAGAAATATGCCACTCTGGGCCAACCAATTAGTAAAATCAAGTTGAAACCAATTAGACTAACATGATCCCTATTTTATACTGTATGCTTAATGACATGTCTCTTTAGGACCAAATCAGATATCAAACACAAAACATGTCACATAGTATAGGGGAAGGGCAGATAGATTAACTCAATTGCACCTAGAAATTTCTCAACAGACTAGTTCTAAGTTGATTAATCACATGTATTTATATTCACAATGCAAGGCATCATAAAAGTATTTAGTCTATTATAACTATGTTTGCCTAGTTAATGGCTTATAACCAACAATACACAACATTAAGCAATGGACAAGCTTTAATTTACTTCAAATAACCATCTCTAGACTATTAATGAATTTTAGTCATGCTGAAGCAGAAACAAGACCCTAGACAGGGCATAGGACTAGAAACATGTTATTAGAACCAAATTAAAAGATCTTTCTCGAGCTACATTGACATGCATGGTAGCATTTTAAGGCATCCTAATCATCACAGGATTAAAGGCAGATACAGAGTCCTGGCTTAACTTAAGACTTCTAACTAGACAGCTGCAAACCAAGCACTTAACATGGTACTTTAGCATATTTATAGCATGTAAGCATGTCAGTTTAACAAGCATAAAAACTACCATAATCCTGTGTTATCTAAAATATGATCATCAAAACACTACATGACACATAACTTCCCAGGTTTTAGATTTCATTCAAATAGGTATTAAGCTAGGTGATAAGATTTCAAACTAATGTTTTTAGACTAAACACATAGCACTAGGCAAACATGATATTTAATATGGTACCCTGACTCAGATGGACATCACTTTGAGCCCTTGAAGACTAGTGTTTTTAACTTAGACTAAAATACAAACAAGTCATTTAACCATGTCCAGATCACATAATAAGGACATATCATAACCATATATGACACTGAGGCAAATATACACACACCAGTACCCAAGAAATGCACATATGAGTGGGATAAGAATAACATTTAGAACATACAAATGGCTGCCTAACTTTAATTGTCAGTAGAAGTCATAGGAGAGGCATGGATGGCTTATACAGACTCAACATGCTATCACTTGTAGTTCAAAACAAACAATCAAGTATTCCAAACCACAAAGATGGTAAAATAGATATACAAGCCTACAAGATTCAAGCCTAAACAAACTTAGGTGATTTTTTAGCACAATGAGCTAGTGCAGGAAAACAACTAGGAAGTTTACACCACAATATGCATTCTAGAGGGTAACAAAGTATTAAAAGAAAGGACATGATATCATGGGGTCAAATTTGAAGCTAAACATGTCATTGGCGAAACCACACTTAGGCTATATTACTTCAAATCATTAAACACCACATGGAAAGACCAAAAACAGTAAGCCAACATACTCTCTAAGCTTACATTAAGCTAATATTACTATGGTAATCATGTGAAAAAAATAATAGGAGCTACACAAGTCTTTTTACTATAACCAATAAGTTATAGATTATCCCCACACTCAACTATACAACAATCTTATCAATATGCATATAAAATCCATATATTGCTTCGATTAGTCCAAACATATAACCATATACCGTTTGAACACAATACATGATTTATTTAAATGTAACTAATTTAAAGACCTTATGGGTTATTGGAATAGGTGCTAGGACGGCGTTATGAACCTGTTGGTGTATCTGCACAATCCTATCTTGGCCCTATATATGAGCCTCAATCATACATACTTTGAAATGGAACCCTCTTATCCTTACTAACCACTCGCCTTCTCCTGGCCTGCCTCTTTTCTTCCTCCCCCGTGTATCCCATAAAATAGATCGGCGTGCCCTGATTAAAGGACCCTCAATATTGTGGACCTTCCGGAATCTCAGAAAAGCCGGGGTTAGTGAATGAAATGAATACCTGGTCACGGTGTTATATCTGAGGGGAATCCGGTGTACCCATCCCTGTGCTGCCCCACTTTCACCATGGTCAATGGTGCCCGATACTAAAACTAAAGCCCTGGGTGAGGCTGGAACCCCCCTCACCCCTCCTTCCATTGGAAGAACCGAGAGTGTCTGAGCGGGTGACTCATATAGATCTTCGGATGGATCCTCTTCAATAGATTTCATGATCGCTGATGGGTCTGAGTCCATAGTGTAACTCACATCTCTTTTTTCTACTTCCGTAGTCCTCCGACCCATGCCAGCGGGTGGTATTTATCAAATATCTTCCCTCGTAACAATACCCGCACTCTTACTACCTGAGGTCTTTCTCGTCGTAGACTTTGCTGCAGTTTCAAATGAGAAAATTGGATTAGGAACAAATGTTCTTATGACTCAGCTCTATCGGACGATCTAGACTATGAAAGAATGGAAATAATTCTAAATGCCCTGTAGTATCCTACTTATAAGTGTGGCGCACTACACACCGATAAATAAGACTCTCCCAGACACGGCTTGTAGACATCCCTAAGACAGACCTGCTCTGATACCAAGTTTGTCACGACTCAAACCGGAGGGCCGCGACGGGCACCCAGACCCTATCTGCCGGGCACCACTAACTATGCACTCCACACCTAAACATATTTAGATACAGACTAAGCCGAAGAAAAGACTATATGAAGTTATAACCGGAAATCCCCAACTTATATATATATACCAAGGCCGACGAGGCCATACATGACAACTATACACATGTCACGTGTCTACAAGCCTCTAAAGAACACATAATATCACAAGGGCGGGACAAGGTTCTGCTATACCCAAGTGCATATGCAAAATAACATACCACGACCCGACTGCAACTTTGAAACAAGTAGAGTGGTTCAATACCAGCTGAACTAGCAACCTACTAGCGTGAATCGTCACCTTCTTTAACTGAACCTGCGGGCATAAAATGCAGCGTCCACCAATAAAAGAGACGTCAGTACGACTGATGTACTGAGTATGTCAGACATAAGAAATAACACAACAGAGCTACATAACTATAAACCAAAACAGAAACAGCCGACCAGTAGTAAATGCCTCTTACGGCCCTAATACATATGCCTAAATGTTATGCACAATGAAAATGCAGTATACATATAAATATTGGCCACACAAGGGCATCTTCCTATCCATAACCGCTTATGTGGGCATCAGGTTATATCGTATTGACCACACAAGGGCATCAATATTGGCCTCTTCGGGCTCTTTCGTGATAGTCTGTACTAGCTGCAGGTGGTATGCGTATATAACGCATTTCCCTTTCCCCATATCCCCTACATATCATATCATATTTACCATATAGTAGTGTGTATAGAATAAGTGGGTCCAGGGTAATATATGAATATAATTCAAATGAAAATGCATGAGTGACAATAAAACATTTCGAACTCATCGGATGACATAATACCTTTGTATCTTCAGCTAACCCTGTGAATATCAACATCTTTTCTGGATGCCTCAATAAGGACTTTGAGAACATATTTAGACAGGCTTTTAACATAAGAGTCAATAACATGATCATTCTTAACTACTAAGAGTAGAGTAATTTATGGAATAATACTCCGGTTATGTTTTTGTACATAAAATATGCCAAAAGAAAGAAAGAGTCTTGCATACCTTGTTATCGAAGTTATTTAAGTCCTACGGGTCCTTGTAAGCTCTATGAATGATTATCTACATCATACGGATTATTTAAATCACAATCGGACCAATATACTAGTAATAGATTCATTGAGGCATTTTATCGAACACCTTTCATGCGTAGAATCTATACTTCTTATATACAAAAACCTATACATGTGGCAACACAATCAGCCTTCCTAATCCTCCTCCTTAACTGCTACAATATCTATAACAATTCAGCAATTTTATATCCAACCTCCAATCTATATCGGCAGCCCCAACAATACCCAACAAACCAATATTTTCGACAATCACTTTAGAAACTAGTGGCAAGAATCATGCTTTATAACTTGTATAAACTTAGGAACAAGAAGATTTACCTCTTTAGGCGCAGTGACGAGCGTCTTCGGACAACCTTTCACCCAACTCAGATTCCGACAAGTAGAAACAGGACCCAAAAATTGACTTGAGCTAGAACTTCCTCGAACTCAAGGTTTTTGCTTGATTTCTAAGTGTTCAAGCTTGTTCGAGGATTCAATTTTGCTGGAGCTAAGGCCCAAAACACCATGAATGTTTCCCCCATTTGGAGATCAAAAGCTTGCAAAAAATCCCCTAATTTGACCGAGAATTTTCAGAGAGCTTACCAATTGAGATTTACTCCTTCTGATAGAAGTGTGACAATTATTTCTCCAAGAATGAAATTCTACAGAGCTTAAGAGATGAATGTATTTTAATAATAGAGAAGGGTGAATGTATGGAGACTTGTGAAGCTACCGCTGATATGTTTATAAGGCTAGTCACTCAGCTAGTGTGTTATAACGTTACACGTAGAGTCCCACTATAAATTGTCCCCATTAGAAATTAATCTATCCCACAATTAATCAATTATACACACAATTAGTTCTTGATCCCAATTCACTTAAATCTTGATGATTTATAAAAACCCTTTTATACTCAATGTCATAATTTGTAATATGACACTAGTCCATAACCTCCTTGGGGATATACAACTATTATTATTAATCCCCGTTGTCACACTTGTTACGTCCAAAATTATTTCGGGGTTTTATCCTTTTATATGCTAAACTCCAAATTAGCATACGTAAATATAACATAAATTTTCCGGGGTTTGGGTCTTACTTACCTACGTTCATGTGTTCAAACCATCACCCGAAAGTACGGGGTGTTACATATATCCCTTCACACCTTCTTCCGTTGTCAGTCCCCGCTCACACATCTCTCTAGTTGCTCTGTCTCCGTCAACTTGACACAATTGGCTTGGACACCAAGGAACTCCAGCTTTTAATTTTCTTAGAAGAAATAATTTTATTCGATGTAATGAGAAACTTTTCTAAAACTGCGTATTGTGTCAATTAGGCAAACATGTTCGCCTTCCGTTTAATTCATTTGTTTGTGTTACGTTTGCTCTGTTTGATATTATGCATGCTGATTTGTGGACATCTCTCATTATTAGCTCTCTGGGTCACAAATATTATCTAGTCTTGTTAGATGATTACTCTCACTTTCTCTGGATTTACCCTCTAAAATTAAAATCGAAAGTCTTTGCCCTTGAATTTTGCACTTTTATCAAAACGCAATTTGAAAGAGTCATAAAATCTTTTCAATGTGATAATGGCCGTGAATTTAATAATTTCGCGTTTCAAAAAATTTGTAAAAATAATGGCATGGTTTTTTTATTCTCGTGTCCTCGCACCTATCCTCAAAACAACAAAGCATAACGTATAATTTGTACCATAAATAACATGGTTCGTACTTTCCTGTTTCATGCCTCTCTCCCTCCCTCCTTTTGGGTCTATGCAGTCAAAATGGTTGAATATATCCTCATTATTTTACCTACTAGCACTCTTCATAACATGACCCCAACCGAAATATTATACCATCGGATCCCCTCCTATGATCACCTTAGGATTTTCGATTGCTTATGTTATCCAAATCTCGCCTCTACTGCTCCTCACAAATTAGCACCCCGAACCACTCCGTGTGTCTTCATAGGTTTCCCGTCTAATCACAGGGGCTACTTGTGCTATGATGTGTCCACTCACAAATTCACGTCTCCCGTCATGTTACATTTGATGAGACGATTTTTCCTTTTGCCAATATTCAGAAATTTCGGAACACAGACTATACCTTTCTAGATTCCGACACCTCCCTCGTCATACTCACCGAACTCCTCAGTCCCACTGCTACAGTTCGTCTGTTGCCACCAGTTACACCCGTCAATACCATCTCCGGCAGTGACTCTTACTGAGTTCTCTCATTGTCGGTCCAAACAACTTCCACCTAACCTCGCCTTACTATTTCCATATCACATCCAGTAACCCTTCAGGACAACCACTGGAACAACCCATCGACGACCAGTGTGTCACCACTACTAGCCGCAGTCGCTCAACCCTCTCACACCTACCCCGACACCTTTCCCTGCTTCGAAACCCCAACTCATCACACACCCAGTAATCAAACCCATACCACCACACCCAATCACCACCTATCAAGCCTAAGTCCACCACCGATAGCCTACCCGACGTTGTCTCCCTCGAACTTCCCTAACACTCCCAGACCTTCGACCACATCACACCACTTTGTCGAACAGACCCAGTACACTGACCCACAGACACCAACACAACAGATTAACCATCCATGTTCCATCGATCAAACCCAAATCTGTAACTCACACCCACCAAATCAACAAAACACCCATCTACCTACTGCCTCCATACATCCAATGGAAACTCATGCCCAACACGGAATTTTCAAACACAAAGTCCAGTTTAACTTATTCACACAAACCATTTCCCATTTTCCCAAAAACCTAAAATTAGCCAAACTAGACCCTAATTGGAATGCGGCCATGTGTGAGGAATTTAATGCTTTGACGAAACAACACACTTGAGATTTGATTCCTCGATCGGAGGGGGTGAATGTGATCCGATGCATGTGGCTTTTTTTGTCACAAATACAAAGATAGGGTAAGCTAGAAAGGTATAAGGCGAGACTTGTAGCTAATGACATAAATCAACATGAGGGTATTGATTGTGGTGAGACATTTAGTCCGGTTGTAAAACCGGCTATCATTCACACAGTTCTGAGTATTGTTATGGGAAAGCACTGGAAAATTCATCAGTTTGACGTAAAAAATGTGTTTCTCCATGGGGATCTGAAAGAAACTGTTTATATGCATCAACCACCCGGTATGTATGTCGTCTTCGTAAGTCAGTTTATGGTTTGAAACAGGCCCCTCGAGCGTGGTATGATCGCTTTACACAGTACATTATGCAGATTGGTATCATATGTAGCAAGTGTGATACTTCTCTATTTATTTTTCATCGAGGTAGTAGCATTTCTTATTTATTGTTATATGTGGATGACACTGTGCTTACTGCCTTATCTGATTTGTTGAAAAATGAGATCATTACAATGCTTAAAACCGAATTTGCTATGACTGACTTGGGGAAGTTGAGCTATTTTTTTGGGATATCAGTGACTCGTTCTGCAGATTCTATGTTTCTGTGTCAGCGTAAGTATGCAGAGGAGATAGTGTACAGGGTTGAAATGGCAAACTATAAGATCATGTCCACTCCAGTTGACTTTAAATCAAAGTTTAGTGTTGTTGATGGTGATCAAGTGTCCGATCTCACTCTCTACAGGAGTCTTGCAGGTGCACTATAGTATTTTACTTTCACCAGGCCTGACATTGCATATGTTGTTCAGCAGGTGTGCCTATTCATGCATGCCCACAGGAAGTCTCATTTTACTGCCCTTAAACGTATCATTTGATATGTTAAGGGAACGCTTGATTATGAACTGCACTTATACCCCTCATCACCGACCAACTTGTTATCATATATTGATGCTGATTGGGCAGGCTGTCCGAACACGCGACACTCCACCTCTGGCTATTGTGTGTTCTTAGGGGATAACCTCATTTCATGGTCTGCCACGAGGCACCCACCTTATCCCGTTCGAGTGCAAAAGCAGAGTATATAGGCGTTACAAATGTTGTTGTTGAGATCTGTTGGCTCTGAAACCTTCTTTTAGAGCTTCAGTGTCCCTTGCGTAAAACGTCTGTGGTTTATTGTGATAACATATCCGCCATATATTTGTCTCGTAATCCGGTTCAGCATCAGCGAACTAAGCACATTGAGATGGATATACACTTTGTTCGTGAGAAGGTGGCTCTCGGTCATGTTAAGGTGTTGCATGTTCCTTCTTCATATCAGTATCCATATATCTTTACGAAAGGCCTTCCTAAACAGCTAATCCTCGACTTCAGATCTAGTCTCAGCATCCGGCCTCCTCCCGCTCCGACTGAATGGGTGTATTAACGTGTAATATATAATTAGTCCATATATTTAGCCTTATTTAGTGTTGTATAATTATGGTAGATTTAGGATCCCTATTGTATAAGGATTCCACATTGTACACACTATATATATTTGTATTAATGAGAAAGACTCACCAAGGTGAAGATTAATACAATCTTACAATCCTGACACAGATGAACCTTCAGAGATGATCCAATGGTTAAACGAGAAGGGTCCTTCAAATGTGCTCGTGTCCTTTAGAGGTGAGTATTTTTTGACTAAGAGATGAGAGAGATTGCACAAGGGCTAGAGCTTAGAAATATCAACTTCATATGGGTAATCAGGTTTCCAGTTGGGGATAAAACATGTAACGAAGAGACAATACCTAAAGGATATCTTGACCAGGTTAGAGGAAGAGGATTAGTTGTGGAGGGATGGGCACAACAGGCTAGAATTATTGCTCATTCTAGTATTGGTAGTTTTGTGAGCCATTGTAGATGGAATTCTGTAATGGGAAGTATAAATTTCGGAGTACCTATTATTGTCGTGCCGCTATAGTTTGATCAATATATAAATGCTAGGCTGGTGGAGTTAGTTGGTGTTGGAGTAGAGGTGATAAAGGGAGATGACGGGAGGCTTAAGGAAGAAGAAATAACTAGAGCTATGAAATATGTGGTTTTAGAGAATACGGGGAAAGAAGTAAGGAAAAAGGTAAGAACAATGAGTGATAAGATCAAAATGGGAGCAGATAAAGAGATAGATAGGGTTATTAAAGTGCTGGAAAAACTCTGTGAGAAGCATAAACAGCAGGAATAAAATCATCAAATTCTTAGCTCTCAGATAATTCTTGATTTAGTTGAAATGAAATGGCACATTGCGTTCAAGATATGCAGATAAATGAGGATACCATCAATTGAAAAATAATGTACGATATAAAACTACATAGTCCAAGGCATAATGGAATAAATTTGTTCCTTCTATAACATATTTGTTTTGATTTCACTTGTGGAGTACAATCTAATACAACTGTTGAACTATTTGTATGCAATTTCTTTAAATAATGACTTGTACATAATCAGCAACAAGTGTTTCCTATCTCAAACCTTTTGTGTATATCCCTGACAAAAGAATCTCGTAAAAACTTTTAAAAGCAAAACTTGATATCAAATCATCCATTAACCAATGCCTATAAATCACAAAACCAATCCTAAAAAAGAAGCAATTCTCTGCGAATATTCTCTATGGTATTGCTTTCATTATTTCCTATTGTAACTGTGATTGTCAATGTCGCTAGTTGATGTTCACTTACAGAGATATTCGCAGCCAAAACCTCAGCCTCATGCTTGTCAAGAACCGAAAATATCTTGGTCATCAGCCCATGTGAGAGCTGAAATTGGATCCCGAAAAATGCTAATCCTTTGGAGACAGTGACATTAACATAGGAAACCCTGTTTCTGCATTGAGATAAAGCTGGTTTGTACACCACCAATTCTCCCAATAATGACTTCTTCAGATTCTCTAACCTCAATACTTCTCCCTCGAGGCGTTTGATGGAACTTGTAGATTCTGCCACAATCTTCTCTCTTGTGGCCTGAAAAATTTCAAAAGCAAAGAAACAAATACCGACTTAGCCACTATATATCCAGTAGTACCTAATAAATGTAAGGAAACTTACCAATATTACAGTTCGGCCAAACGTACTTATCAATATGGCTGAAATGTATAAAACTTTTCACTGATTATGTATATTATATGTATAAATATACAAAATCTATATATTTGGTCATATTTTGTAAATTAGATCACCCAAAGTCATAGGGCAGTAACTTTCCTATAAATGTATCATTTTGTATATATGAAGCTAGAAACCAAACTCACTTGCTAGAAGAAAACTAAACCAAACACAGATATCTATATCATAGTCTAAGTAACAACTTACTGCCAAATTATATCTGAGGAAACTGACAGAAGGCGTGATATACACGGGTTGATCGGTTTTCGGTATATTATTTGTAGAAAACTTGTACAAGTGTAATTATGGTATTAGTGTTGTATTAGGAAAAGCTATTAGAATTATAGTAGAAAAATGTAGATTTATTTTTCATATTTAGATATTGTATATTTGTATATACATCTTCATTAATGAAAATAATCAATGGATTATTTCTATCATGGTATCAGCAGTCTAGGGTAAATTTATCCTTCACCAAAATCCCTCCTTCCGCAGCCCTACTTGCCATTGGCAGTCGGCCAACCTCCTCCTCCCTTCAACTTTTGTTTTTTTTTCTCTTCCAAAAAGCCTTAATTCTCCTCTTGTTCTTTCCTCGTGTCTTCCTCAAAGAACACGTTTTATCCCGCCCTTACAGTCTCCAACATCAAGAACCACATCCCTATCGTTCTTGAGATGGAAAACGTCCAATACGCGACGTGGGCAGAATTATTTAAAGTTCACGCACGCTCACATCAAGTCCTTCATCACATTATTCCCTCGGTAACAGGCATGGAGAAGGTTCCTACCGCCGAGGATGACCCTGCGTTATGGACAACTCTTGATGCTACAGTTCTCTAGTGAATTTATTCCATTATCTCTACGGACCTCTTGCAGACAATTATTGAGCCCGACGCCACGGCGATGGAAACTTGGAATAGGGTGCGTGATATATTCATAGATAACAAAAATTCTTGTGTTATCACTCTTGAGCAAGAATTTTCTCATGTCAACATGGAGGATTTTTCGAATGTATCAGTCTATTGTAAAAGGCTGAAGTAATTGGCGGATCAACTCAAGAACGTTGGTGCGCCCGTCACCAATGATCGTCTTGTTCTTCAGATGATTGCAGGCCTATCCGAGGCTTATAATGAAGTTGGGACGCTTCTTCGTCAAAGTAATCCTCTTCCACCGTTCTATCAAGCCCGTTCCATGCTCACATTAGAAGAGGCTGGCTTGGCTAAAAAGGCGGCTACCGGAGCTAATTCCGTCATGATGATGGCCACATTCGATAACCCTCACTCGTTCTTGAATAATTCTAGCCAAAACCATAACAACGGTGGCAGCAAAAAGGGTCAAAATCGGAAAATAGTGGCAATATCCGCGGCGGCGGCAGTGGCGGTGGTCAAAGTAGTGGAGGGTGTGGTGGCAGTGGCAGACGTGATGGCAGTGGGCTGGCTGGGCCGCAGCACCACTGGCCGCAACTGTGGGCAAACTGGTCGTGGGGATGGGCCAGTGGTCAGTGGCCTAATGTGCCTTTCCCGCCTTATCAAACAAACTGGGCTAGTTTCCAGAATTTTCAGAGGTCTAATTTTCCGAATTCACAGGCCAAACAGCCTGTTGGGCCTTAGCAGTAGGCTGGCCTGCTTGGGCCTCGGCCTCAGTAGGCCTTTGCTGCTGCGGGCCCAGCAGTAGTCCCGACACCCACGGATATCGAGGTCGCGATGCATACACTTGGATTAAGTCCCTCGGATGCAAATTAGTACATGCACACCGGAGCCACTTCTCATATGACGTCCGCACAAAGTAATCTCTCGTCTTATTTCAATTTCAGCAATAATCATGACATAATTGTTGGTAATAGAAATTCAATTCCAATTCGTGGTTATGGTCACACAAATTTGCCCCCTCCACATCCACCTCTCATCTTTAAAAATATCCTTCATGCCCCTCACTTAATTAAAAAATTGGTGTATGTCTGAAAATTCACGACTGATAATTGGGTTTCTGTTAACTTTGAACCCTTTTAGATTTTCTGTCAAGGATTTCACGACGGGGATACCTCTAATGAGATGTAATAGTCGGGGAGAGCTTTATCCAATCACCACCACCACCATTTTCACGAGTCAAGCCATACCTTCAACATTTGTTGTTCTTGCTCCTTCTTTGTGGCATGCACGCTTGTGTCATCTGGGGTCGTGTATTATTTTTCTCTTAAAAATAATAATTTTATTAATTGTAAGAGTACGCGTAGTACTCATATTTTCCTTCTTGTCCTCTAGGGAAATATGTTAGATTACCGTTTGTAGCCTCTACTTCTAGTACGTCGATGTCTTTTGACATTATTCATAGTGATATATGGACATCTCCCGTTTTGAGCTCTTTGGGCCATCGTTATTATTTTTATTTTTGGATGATTATTCTAATTTTTTGGTGGACTTTTCCTTTGTCTAAAAATTCTCAAGTTTTTCCACATTCTTAAAATTTAGAACTTTCATCCGTACTCAATTCGAATGGAAAATTAAAAACATTCAATGTGATAATGGTAGGAAATATGATAATGGACCATTTCAGAAATTTTGTGACACTCATGGCATATCTTTTCAGTTTTCTTGTGCTCATAAGTCCTCACAAAATGGGAAGGCCGAAAGAAAAATTCGTACCATTAATAATATTGTTTGCACCTTACTAGCTCATGCTTCCTTACCTCCATCTTTTTGGCATCATGCATTACAAATGGCTACCTACCTCCTTAGATATACTCCCCAACAAAGGTTTAGCATAACAATCACCCCTAAAAATTCTTTATAATAAGGATCCTTTGAATTGTCATCTTAGGGTGTTTGGGTGTTTGTGCTATCTGTTTTTTCCATCCACTACAATTAACAAACTTCAAGCCCGTTCTACCGCTTTGTATTTTTGGGTTATCCGTCTAATCATCGTAGTTACAAATATTTTGATTTATTCACTAATAAAATCATCATTAGTCGCCATGTTATTTTTTATGAAATCCAATTTCTGTTTGCTAAATTGTCTAATTCCGTGTCTAGTGCTTATAATTTTTTGAATGATGTGACTCCCTCTGTACGTCGTCCATCATTTAGCCCAATAGCCCACTGTTCCAGCGTCTCAACCTAGTGATGATTTGGGCCAGTTTCTGCTTCTGAGTCTCGGACCAATATCTGTCCAATTTCTGGCCCAAATATTTCTCCCCCAACTTCATGTCGTCAGTTAGCCGTTATTGGACCAGCAGGCCCACTACCTGCTGGCCAGTCCACTGCTGACCCAAATCCCATCCAATTCTATCTCAAGTCAAGGGCCCGTTACTCGTAGCCAATGGGGTATTTTTAAACCAAAACAACATTTTAATCTTAATTCTAATGTCACTAAATCACCCCTACCACGTAACCCAGTGTCTTCCCTTCATGAACCGAATTGAAAATTGGTCATGGATGATGAATATAATGCTCTTACTGAAAATAAGACGTAAGAGTTGGTGCCTTATCCGCCTGGTGTTAATATTATTCGGTCTATGTGGATTTTTACTCAAAGAAAATTATGACGGTTCTTTTGAGAGGCATAAGGCATGTCTTGTAGGTGATGGTAAAACACAACAGGTTGGCGTGGATTGTGGAGAGACATTTAGTCTGGTGGTCAAACCGGTAACAATTCGCACTTTGCTTAGTCTGTCTCTCTCGAAAGCATGGCCAATTCATCAATTAGATGTGAAAAATACTTTCTTACACGGTGATCTTAAGGAGACAGTATACATGCATCAACCTTTGGGTTTTAAGGACCCCAATTATCCTCACCATGTATGTTTGCTGAAGAAGTTCTTATATGGGCTTAAGTAGGCCCCACGGGCTGAAGAAGTCCTTATCGCGATCCAGTGTGGAGGCCGAGTATCGAGGAGTAGCCAATGTGGTGTCTGAGTCATGTTGGTTGTGTAATATTTTATTAGAGCTTCACTTTACCATTCAGAAAGCTTCCTTGGTCTACTGTGATAATGTTAGTGGCATCTATCTCTCTGGTAATCTGGTCCAATATCAGCGCACTAAACATATCGAGATGGATATTCACTTTGTTTGTGAAAAGGTAGCTCGTGGAGAAGTACTGTCAAGACCCAACCCGGAGGGTCGCGACGGGTACCCGGACCCCACCCGCTGGGTACTACCAATCGTACCGTCAACCCCTAATCATAATTAAATACGGACTAAGCCGAAGAGGACTATATAAAATCAGATAACCGTTTTATATATATACACCAATACCAAGGACATCTGTCTACAAGACTACTACACACACAGGACATCTGTCTACAAGCCTCTAAAGAATACATGACATCACAAGGACGGGACAGGACCCCCCATACACATATGCGTATGCAAAAATACTATACCACGACCAGACCGCATCTCAGAAACAAATAGAGTGCTCCAATATCAGCTGAACCAGCAACCTACTAGCGTGAACCGTCACCTTCTTTAACTGAACTCGCGGGCATGAAACGCAGCGTCCCCCAATAAAAGGGACGTCAGTACGACTGATGTACGGAGTATGTCAGGCATGAACAATAGTTAACAAGGAAATAACAATAACTGAAACAGAAACAGTTGACCAGCAATAAATGCCTCTGAGGGCCCTAACACACATGCCTAAATGTTATGCACAATGCAAATACAGTATACATATAAATATTGGCCACACCAGGGCATCTTCATGTCCATAACCGCGTTTGTGGTCATCAGGTTATATCGGCCACACAAGGGCATCACATCATATTGGCCTCTTCGGGCTCTTTCGTGATAGTCTGTACCAGCTGCAAGTGGTGTGCGTAAATAACGCCTTCCCCTTTCCCAATATCCCCTTCATAAATATAATATTTATTATATAGTAGTGTGCATAGCACAAGTGGGTCCAAGGTAATATATGAATTTAATGCAAATGAAAATGCATGAATGACAATAAAACCTTTTGAGTGACATAATATCCTTGTACCTTCGGCTAACACTGTGAATCTCAACATCTTTTCCATATGCCTCAATAAAGACTTAGGAATATATTTAGACATGCTTTTAACATAGGAATCAATAATATGAATATTCTTAACTTCGAAGAGTAGAACAATTTATGAAACAATACCACAGTTATATTTCGTTACATGAAACATGCCAAAAAAAAATTGTCTTAACATACCTTCATTTTGCTAAAGTAGAAGTAACGTAGCTGCTATGTTGAAAGGATTAAGTTATAAAACACTTTGTTGAAGTGGAAGAACAAAGTCAATTAAAGTTGTTGAATGCTTGCTTATGTTTTCACAGGGCCGAGATTTTAAAGCTTTGGAAACATAATTGAAATAGAAAAGCCTATTCGACTAACAAGGGATGCTAAAAATGAATGGTTTTGCTTCCTTTTGAAGATTCTCTAACTAAAAGAGATGAAATTGTTTCTAATGTACACACTAAAACATTGCCTCGCCTATATATATATATATATATATATATATATATATGGATAAAGGTTACAATGCTTAGTGGAATGTGATGTCCACTTAATGATCCTTATCATTGTATTTCCCACAAACCTTTCTTACACCCACATTCATGCCTAGTCACTTTAGGTGCTTTACTCGTAAGCCACCTGTAATATCCCACTAAAAATTATCACACCTTAAGATTAATTAATCTCATAGTTAATCAATCACACACATAATTAATTTCGTGATCCAATTTACCTAAATCTTAATAACTTATAAGACCTTCATATACTCAATGTCATAATTTGTGATATGACACTAGTCCATAACCTCTTTAGGCACACATCAAATTTATTAATCTCTATCGCCACACTTGTTACGTTCAAAATTATTTCGGGGTTTAATTATTTTATAGATCCAATATTTCCATCAATTTAGGCAAGTCATAATGATCCAATCTTTCCATCAATTAAGGCATGTAAAGTCATGAAACAAGTTAACTAAGTATGAATGGTATGGAATGCATGTGAAATGTATGTTATGTAATGGTCATATGAGCCGGTATACGCATGCTCCTGCAGTAGTTTTCACGTGATCCATGGGGGACACATGAGGCCTATATACCCACTCGAAATACTAGATCTCCAAGATCACATCGGGTACTAGCCCGTAGGCTATGATATCACCATCATCACTCCATCCATGTACCATATCCAAAATCCGGCCTCCATGCCTCTTTTCTCATATCTCATAATTTAGATGTCAATAATATCACGAATGGATGTAGTGGATATGCGTACACCATGCAAATGCATAATATCAGTTCTAGTTATCAAGATGAATTCCTCTTTCATATTTTAGACGAGATGTGGAGTGATGAATGCAAGATAAATCAATATTCACGAAAGTCAATCAATCATGGCTATCATAGCTAAAATAAGCAACAACCATACCAACCTAGTGGATTTAATCACTACCTCCAAGGCCCGAAGGCTAAACACATAATCTCTGTCACAAGGAATAATTATTTATATTTTAATTACCCATATAGATACACAGGTACCTGCACAAGTGCTCATCACCTCACGAGTATAGAACCCCTAATTCCCTATTATGCCCCTTAATTACATTAACCAATATGAAACACTACAGAAAGGGTCTAGCAAGTCTCAACTTGCCTGAATCCGAAGTCGAAGAGTCACTCTGTGGCTTTCCCTTTCCTTAGATCCTCTAAACGAGACCACTCTATTCAAATATGGTATCTACATGAGAATACGAGTCTATCGATACCCATATTGAAATATAAAAGATTATGGTTTAAAAAGTCAATTCAAAACCCCATCTCAAGCCCCGAAGGTCAAAATCGGAAATTCAACTTAAATTTACATTACCCATAGTCTATATAGTGAAAATCTTTAAAATAATGGAATTCTAATCATATTAGAGTCTTCAGTTTCATTAACTTGATAAAAATTCAATTCTAGGACCAAATCTAAAATCATAAGAAGAATCACTAATTAAAGAATGGAAACATGTAAAATTACATAGATGGATGTTTAGATCTTACCCTAAGGTTGAGTCTTGAAGAATCCTTTCGCAATCCCCAAACTTCATGCTCTCATGCTTCCAAAATGGTTTTAGAATGAATGAGTTCGAATTTGGGAGAAAAAGAATTAAAATAGACCAGTGACACCGTAGGTGCGGTCAAATTTCTTCTTCTGTGATCGCACTTGCAGCTAAAATCTCGCAGATGTGAGCTCTCACCTGGAGGCCTAGGCTCGTAGATGCGGACACCCGCTCGCAGGTGCAGTTCCGTCTCTACAGCCAGTGCCTCGCAGGTGTGGCTCCCTTGTACCCAGCCCCTCATCGCACCTACGGCCCACCCAACACAGGTGTAGCTCCGCAAGTGCGACCATAAATGCACAGGTGCGGTTGCACCAAACACCAGTTGACCAACCCAAGTTCTATGTTTCTAAACTTCGATCCAACACCCAAACTCACCTGGAACCTCCAGGACACAAATCAAATATGACTTTCTGTCCTAATACACGCTCCGGATTCGCTCGCGCACTCAGAATTCTAGATAAAAGTTTCCTTGACCCGATGTTTACTAAGGTCAAATCTTAATCATATAATTCTAACCAACTATCCAAATACACCTGAATGCCTCGAGACCCGAAACAATGGATCAAATAAGTCATAAATGATAATCTAGATCTAATAAAATTGATGAAACTACAGAAATGATGCATTTACCCCCAATTTTAATTTTGATCAAACTTTCTCCTTTTTTAACCTAGAAACTTCTAAATTTGCTAAAATCGCTCCAAAACTCGCCCGATTGTCTCGGGAACAGCGCCGCCCATCCCCTTAAGTCATAAACATCGAAATGAAACTATAGGAAGGGTATTTTTGGGAAAATAAGAAAAAATCTCAAAACAACTAAGTGAGTAGTTACATCCTGGCTTAAGGCTCCCGAGACTTTTTTTCTCGAGTTAAATATACTTTATTTTTCTTTGTTGCCATAAAGGTTACTCCGTCAACATCCGTACCTCCGATTATCATGTTTATCATGTGACGTGGTGTGACTAGTTTAACGGGCTTGTTTGTATCTCTGAAACTGCCTTAGTTTTCCTTGGCTCGATCACTAAACTCTTTTAAGTATCCATTTTTCAATAACCAGTCTACCGCTTCTCGAAGATGGTGATAGTCATTCCCAGTCTTGTATCCATGCGTTCCATGGAAATCACATATCAAGTTTGGATCTCTTTGATTTAGATTCGATCGAATAGGCTTCGACCATCTTGCATTTTTTATTTGCCTAATTGTTGCTACCAGTCTCGCTACATCAATAATGAAACTATATTCAATTAGTGTTGGAGATTCAATATTATTAGACATTGAAGTTGATGGTCATGTTCCCCCCTTGCTTAACAAACTTCTGTTATTTTAGCTACGACTACTTCGTTTGTCAAACCCTGGTTTCTTTGATACTGGAAAGTATTGGTTGCTACTACCTCATTCTGACCGGGCATGAGACCTTTCCGACGGAACATATGGTTGATACCTCTCCCTCGAAGGCCTTTGATCAAACTCTACATTCCTTTTTGACCGACTACGACCAATCGACCCTGAAGACATCGATGGTCCTAGCTGTTCATCCTCAACTCAAATTTTTAACTCATACCTTTTGTGAAAATCCTCTCATGTTGTTCCTAGGAATTTCAACAAATTCTCCTTTGATTTTAGGGAGGCACTTGAGCTTTTGGGGTTGAGAACTTTTGCAAAGCTTCAACCACCCATTCATACCGCATGCAACAATATGCATTCATTTCTGAACTGAACCACAAATTTTCGTAGCATCTCTATGTCACCCTAAGCTATTTTGAAGATGTCCGCTTTCCGAGACTGCACCTTATTTGCTTGATTTAATGATGGCATTTGCAAGCATTTTAAAAGAGTCAATGGGATGTTCATACAACAAATAATACCATGTCATTGACCCTTTGGACAATGTGTCATCGACTTGTTTCAACATCACCAATTTGATCTCATTCGACTCCATGAGTTTGCCTTTCACTGAGCATGTATACGATGTCACATGTTCTTGAGGATCAGTTGTCCTGTCATACTTTGGAATGTCCACATCTTGAACCTCTTTGATATCAACTTCGGTGATGCACTTAGTGAAAATGGCAGTTGAACATGTCTTCTTGAATCTTGACCCTTTAAGATTGGCGGTGCTCCAGGAATTTGATCTATCCGGGCATTGAATTTCATCATTTCGGTCTAATCGATTAGTCAAAGCCTGAAGGCATCTCATCAATTCTGTTGAATTGTTATTTTTGGAACCATTTCTGCTCCCTTCCGCGCTATCTTCCATTCTAGCCACTGCATTGTCATTCGTTAAACCAATTCACATTGTCTCCGTGTTAGGTATTATCTCGTCTTTCTTCTGTAGCTCCGCTATTGCCTTTTGTTGGTTCTCCAACATCTCAAAGATTTCAACCAAGTCTGACCCGACAACCTTAACCTTATTTAAGGTATCATCATCATTCGAGGTCCGACTTCTCCCTGTGTGATGAGACCCTTGAGGCGAATTCCTATGCTCGTTTCTAATCCGAATTTCCTCGGTTATTGGGTAAATTTCCTGATTGGAAGGGTCATTCAGAAGTACGTTGTTGCTGACGTTGGTCTGATCAACATCACTTATTCCACCAATTTAGACAATTGGTTCCCTAATTTCACAAACCTAAGATGGTTAGCAAACAATACCACAATTGTCCTTAGCCCAACGAGGGGCGCCAAACTGTTTACCCTAAAAGATGTATAGTTGAATTGTACAGTGGTTCAAGGACACGTGGGTCGATTTGACTAATTAATGAGAATGATATAGTAAGATAACAATAAATCAAAAGTTAATATTCAATGAAATCAGGTAAAATGAATTCAATTAAGTAATTGTATCGGTAATAGTAGCCTGATTAGCGTGAGTTTGAAGGAGTCTTTTGATGAAGATGTTTCTGAAATAGCTTTGAGCTCAATGAACAACATAAACCTTGACAACAAAATGAAGAGATATGATATTGCTTTGCCAACTGCGTAAGTATTTATTAAGCGGAAAATTAGATGCCCTTCAACATGAAGGTTGGGTGCTCTTTATAAGGATGAATACATAGGGGTTAATGACCGAGAATCACTCCTTCATAATCTGCATTGAATGTGTAATAAATGATATTTAACCATAAATGAGTAACAACCGACGTTGTCTCCAGAATAAATTTGTAACGGTCAACGTCGTTAATTACACTTTCCTCGAATGCAATTCTTTGTCCGGTCACACGTCTTCGGGATGATATGAATTAATCTTCTTCGGATCTTATCTTGGTCGAAATGTAATTGTTTCATCCCGGCATGTGACATCGGCTAGATCGACGTGTCATGTCAGTTTTTGTCCTATACACAAATGCCCCTATTTCGTGGTGGTCTTTAATTTTTGCCCTTCAGTGCTTTTGGCGCGGCACTTAGATTTTGCTCGGCAAAGCTAGCGTTTAGCTTCGGCATATGTATGATAACATCCCATAAGTTATGTCGGACAAGGCAAAACTTTCAACACTCAACATAATCTGAAGAACAACATAAGTTTAGATTTCGTCCGGCAAAGTTAGCGTTTAGCTTCGGCATATGTATCATCACATCCACACAAATTACGCCAGAAAAGGCAAAACTTTAAACATTCAACATAATCTGAAAAATACTACACAACTTATGCTGCATAATTTAATTCCTATAGAACTTGTGCCAAGCGAGACAAAAGTTCGGTTTCCGAAGATAAAAATATTACATAACTTATGCCGAGCGAAGCATATATAAATATTTTCATTAAATAAGTAGTAGAGGCAAAAATTAAAGAACACATATATGAGGAGCAAAAATAAAACACCACTGTGTTTGAAGGTTAATCCGTGCAAAAATTTCTTTCCTTTTTCCTGCTAAAGAAGAAGATAATCACTTAGACAAGAGATGTTTTGACCTACTTTATTGGATAACCTAAAGAAAATTCTTGAATCTATTATTGGACATTATTTTTTATTATATTTAGAAAAAAGGACGATAAAAATCTCAAGAACATCCTTTATTTAGTCCATCTAAGCTTTATAAGCTGTACTAGTACTCATCTTAGTACAATTTTCTTTGGGATGCAAATAATGTCTAACCATCAACAAATATGTGCAAGAAAATTATAGAGATTGTGCCAACAAACGAATAGATTCTCAATGATTTGGAAAGTATCAAATATAATTAATGCTTAGTATCTAAATAAATAATACGATAAGATCCCCAAACTCGTTCATTATACTAATTATATATTATATACAAGTTGATCAACTTAAAACGTTTATTATTAAAATATATAGTCCAAATATTTTGCACTATATATTGATGAAAGTGATTGGATCAACGTGATTACCAATTAGTTGGTAAAAGAATAAGATATTTTACTAAAATGATAACGACACTTGAATATGTAATGTCATATGTTAGTATTTGGTCGTATTTAGGTGACCTTAACGTTGCGGTATCGTGTGTAACTGCGTTTCAATAATTTGTTTCTTAAAAAAAAATGTCAACTAGCTCTAATAAAAGAAAATATTCTTCACACGTAAATAATCATTAAAATTTGACAAATGAAACGATCACCCACAATTGAAAGTTCAAGAATAGCTATCAAAGTGAAAATTCTGATAAATTTTAATTTTGAAGTTCAAGTAATCATACAATACAATGATTAGGGACTATAACTTGTAAAATTATTTACAACAGCAAGAGTAATTCGTTTCTCTCGGAAGTGATTCATACATCAAATCATGCTTAGTTACTTGGGGCCACTTTTAAAACTTACATTTGTCAAAAGGCCACAAATTTCAAAGTATTGACAAAACAACCATCAATTATGACGTCAGTAATGTCAGTCCCACAAGTTGTCAACCCTAGCCTCAATGTTTTGAAAAATATATTTTCGCCCCCAACCCCCAACATTTTAATTACCCAAAAAGAAATAAAAAATTAAATATTTTCCTCCATTTTAATTATCCAAAAAACAATAAAAAACTAAATATTACCCCCCCCCCCCCCCAAAAAAAAAACTCCCGATTCTTCACTTTTCATATTGTGTTTCCGACGAAAAATTTGGCTTTTCATCAAAAAATCAATCCGAACAACTTATTATGGCATCGATTACAGTCATAGACTATAGCTATAGTCTATTATAGATATGATGTCGATTGCAGAATATATTATAGTAGGTGGTTATTACATGGGTGAATGGGAAGAGACCTCAAAATGTTGGAATTGGATTTTTATGAGGAAGGTGACAGGATGATCCTGATAGTGACGATGAAGAGTGTAACAAACAAAAAAATAAAAGAAATGAAATCCCAAACTCCAAATTGCACAAAGTGGGTAGGTATACCATAAACCGACTGTCGTCAATAGCTAACGGTTATCATTTAAGCTTGATTTCATGCATGGTTAATAATTTTCCACATGTTATATATAGACCAAGGACAATATTTGTCTAAGAAGTCATAAATAAATAAAATAAAATAAATAATAGGACATGTCACTATTTAAACATTTATAATAACACTTCAATACATCATATGAGATTCTCCATCCATTGAACACATGATCAAAAGAGTTTTAGGACAAGTAATGATACTTAAAAGGTCAATATTTGTCGTAAAAAGTCTTAAATAAAGTAAATAAGAAGATTTAATACTATTTAAATGTTATAATAATACTTTAATGCATTGTATGAGAGTGGCATCCATTGAACACGTGATTAAAGGAGTTTTAGGACAAGTGATGGTACTTAAAAGACCAATATTTGTCTAAAAAGCCATAAATAAAATAAATAAAAAGATTTGATATTATTTAAACATTATAATAACACTTTAATTCATCATATGAGAGTCTCAATTAATTGAACATGTGATCAAAAGAGTTTTAGAACAAGTATTGATACTTAAAAGATCAATATTTGTCTAAAAAAGCCATAAATAAGTAAAATAAAATAAATAAAATGACTTTATACTATTTAAACATTATAATAACACTTTAATACATCATATGAGAGTCCCTAACCATTAAACATGTGATTAAAATAGTTTGAGGACAAGTAATGATAATCATAACACTAGTATCTAATTAGTCTGACAATAAGTTATTATTCTCAAAGCACAACCTTGTTCTAAGGACAACTATTACTTGTGCTTAAACTCTTTGGATCATGTGTTCAATTGATTGGGACTCTCATATGATGTATTAAAGTTATTATAATGTTTAAATAGTACCAAGTCTTTTTTTATTTTATTTTATTTCTTTCATTTATTTGTATTTTTTAGATAAATATTGGCCTTTAAATGCTATTAACTGTCCTAAAACTCTTTTGATCATGTGTTCAATGGATGAGGACTCTCATATGATATATTGAAGTGTTATTAAAAATTTTAATTAGTGGCATGTCTTTCTATTTATTTTATTTTATTTATGTCTTTTTAGACATATATTGTCCTTGGTCTATGTATAACATGTGGATAATTATTGACCATGCGTGAAGTCGAGCTTAAATGAGAATTGTTAGCTATTGACGATGGTCGGTTTATGGTATACCTATCCACAATCCCTTAGATTTATGCAATTTGAGATATGGAGTTTGGGGTTAGGGTTGGAGTTTGGGGTTTGGCATTTGAGGTAGGGGTTTGGGATTTGGGGTTTGGATTTGGATCTCACTTTTTAATTATTATTTTTCACGTTAGACTAGTGCAAATTCAGCATGATTCACATTCCAGCAGTCGCCTTTATTTCTCTAGTTTATCATCGATCAAAATGGTCTAAAATTGTCCTAAGCAGTGAGTTATTATAGAGCAAGGTGGTTTATTTTCGGTTTGGCTTATAATTGACCCTGCACACTTAGCTTATTTCGACTGACATATCACACATTTTTTTACAGCGGTAATAAAATAAAAAATGCTTAAACTTATAACTGTAACAACACATCCTCCCCTATATAAAATCGACCCAAAGTTCAAACTCATCCATTATCTCTTTCCTTGATCAAACTCCTCTGTTGTCTCTTTTCTTGATCAAACTCATCCATTTTCTTCTCATAAAAAAAAATTACAAAAAAATTACATAAAATAATAGTTTATTAAGGGGTAGGAAGATGGTTGTTAGATCATCAGGCTCTTTCACGAGCCTTTCAAAGATTACACGTAGAGAATGTGCATTTCCATCCGTTGTGTATGATCTACATGCAAACAATAGAGTGGTGAAGACCAACCACAATATAAGAATAACAATAATCGACAACAAGCCTAGTAATTGACCGTGGAGTACCGAAACAAGCAAAATAAGTAAAAATAACATATATTTCGACCAACAAAAAAGTTTAAAGTTTCAAGTCTAGTAATAGACCAAGATGAATTTGCAAAACAAAAACAGAAAAAAGCACGATCGAAACAAGCAAAATAAGTAGAAATAACACATATTTCAATTTTAAAAAGGCTAAAAGTTCCAAAAATTTGAAAAATCCAGAACTTTATGAACACTAGGGTTTATCAAATTCAAAAAAAATAAGTACTTTTATATCGGCAATATGGAGCTCAAAATGTTTCGACATTGATGCAAAATTAATTAACATGCCTGAGGACGACGATTTGAGAGCTTCCGAGCTCTGGAGAGAAGAAAAATCGACTAGAGAGATTGAGATCTTTATAGAAAAGAAGAAGAAGAAAGAGGGGGAGACTTATTCATACTTTAGGAGAAAAGAGGGAGGGATTTTTGTATATTTTAATACTTGCCAAAAAAACTTAAGTGTATAAGTTTAAAACTCTAAAGATTTAAAAATTATAAAAGCGACTGCAGGCCCCCTTTTCAAATCCCTAATTTTAAAAAAGAAATTAGATGGCATGTTGGCCAATTTAAGTTTCAAAGTGGCCTCCTTGCCAAATCTTCTCTTACTTTAGTCGAGTGATAAATTTGAACAAAAATTACATCAGTTAACTATAAATGGTTAGAAAAAGACCTTAAATATAGAACACATGTCATATGTTAACTGCTTTTTGGTGCATGGATTGCTCAATATTAATACTTATTGCTTATTCTTGTACCTACTCTAACTTATAAATATGTTATTCATGATGGCAGATTATTAATGCACAGTTTAAGGAGCCCAGCAATCAGGTATAGCTTTAGGAAAGGCAACAAGGTAGCTCATTTTTTGGCAAAAGAAAAGATCCAAGCCAAATCCGATGTCTTGGTACCAGCTCTACATTTATTCGTTAATTTGACAGTTTTAGCAAATAAATTTAAGTAGGAATGAGTTTTGTAACATCTATTCCAACTAGTAACTGTAATAATTTGGCAAGACTCTGAAACCTTGACTTTAAGGAACGATTCTACGACTTTTTATTCACTGTTGAAGTTTTATATTATCGAAAAGAAATAATCCCCTTGATTATTTTTATTACTTGAATAGGTATATATAAAAGATACAAAATAGGAGAATCATATTCCTATTCTATTCCTAAAATCTTATTCTACCATAATTCTAACTCTACAATTATGGTAGTATATATTCCTAATTTTGATAACAAATACATTACAATATACTACACATATATTTTCCTAATATACAATATTCTTACCTTGTCAAATATTAACAATTAACGGAAACCGAGAGCTACAATTATGGGAAGAATCCGAGAGCTCAATAAGGCAATATACACATGTATATTGTGTGTATATTGCCTTATTTTAACACACACCCGCAGTCATAACGGGCGGTCTTCGAACGCTGAGACTGTCCCTAAAATCTTCAAAGAGTACCGAGGGAAGACCCTTTGTAAAGATGTCTGCAACTTGATATCTTGACGGGACATGACATACGCGTACATGCCCCCGAGCGACCTTTTCATGGACAAAGTGAATGTCCATTTCGATATGCTTAGTGCATTGGTGCTGAACCGGATTACCTGAGAGATAGATGGCACTAACATTATCACAATATACTAAGGTTGTCTTCTGAATGGGGCAATGAAGCTCTAAAAGCAAATTACGTAACCAACATGATTCTGAGACCACATTAGATACCCGTTGATATTCTGCCTCTACACTTGAGCGGGATAGAGTCGCCTGACGCTTTGCAGACCAGGAGACCAAGTTGTTGCCAAGAAACATACAATATCCTGACGTAGACCGTCTGGTGTCCGGACAACCACCATAATCCGCATCTATGTACGAGACAAATGTGGATGTAGAGGAAGGATACAAGTGCAACCCATAGTCCAGTGTCCCCTGAATATACCGAATGATGCGTTTGATTGCATTCATGTGCTCAACTCTGTGATCATTCATGAATAAACACACCTGCTGAACAACATACGTAATATCCGGTCTGGTAAAGGTAAGATACTGGAGGGCCCGTGCAAGACTGCGATAGCGGGTCGGGTCCTCGTATGGTGCACCTGCCGCGCCACAAAGCTAGGGTTTTGCATCAACTGGAGTGGAAGTGGACTTACAGGATGACATCTCAGCCCTCTCGATGATCTCAGCCGCATACTTTCTTTGGGACAAAAACAGACCACCTGAATGACGTTGGACGGAAATCCCCAAAAAATAACTCAAGGGCCCCTAAGTCTTTCATAGCAAACTCAGACCTGAGCATGGTCATGATAGACTGGCGTAAGGCATCGGAAGAGGCGGTAAAAATGATATCATCCATATACAATAGAATGTAGGCCAAGGACGAACCACGGCGGTAAATGAACAAGGAATTATCTGACCTGCTGTGAGTGAACCCAATAGTCGAAACAAAGTCAGCAAACCGCGTATACCAGGCCAGTGGAGACTGCTTAAGCCCATATAAGGACTTCTTCAACAAACAGACATGATGAGGACGGTTGGGATCCCTGAAACCCAACGGCTGATGCATATAGATTGTTTCTTTGAGGTCACCATGTAGGAAAGCATTCTTGACATCCAACTGATAAATAGGCCAAGTCTTTGAAAGAGCCAAGCTAAGCACAGAGCGAATAGTAGCCGGCTTGACCACCGGACTAAACGTCTCCCCACAATCTATCCCAACCTGCTGAGTCTTACCATCACCCACAAGTCGCGCCTTATGGCGAGCAAATGAACCATCAGAATTCTCCTTATGAGCAAAAGTCCACATAGACCTGATAACATTAATACCATATGGACGGGGCACCAACTCCCACGTCTTATTATCAATAAGAGCATTATATTCATCAGTCATAGTAATTTTCCAATTAGGGTCATTTAATGGTGACACAGGATTGCGGGGCAAGGGGGATTTAGAGACATTAGAATGTAAATTAAAATGTCTTTTAGGTGTAAAAATACCCCGCTGACTACGAGTGACCGGTCTATGACTCGAGGAAAAATTGAGGGAATTTTGGGAATTTTCTGGGCTCGGGACGGATTGGCCAGCAGGCAGTGGGCCTGCAGGCCCAAATCGGTAAACTGGATCATCAACTGGACCAGTTCCAGAATTGGGCTGGAATGGCCCAATTGCTGGGACTGATCCAGTAACTGGAACATGGGACGGTATAGTGGGTCCAGCGGGCAGTAGGCCCGCTAGAGGATTTTGGGTGCGGGAGATGTCCAAAAAATGCAGAATAATATACGGGGATATTTGTTCTTCCAAAAAATTATACGACCGAGGCTCGGGAGTATGAACTTTCGTAAAAGGAAATTGGGTTTCATCAAAAATGACGTGGCGATTAATTATGATTTTTTTGGAGGATAAATCAAAGCATTTATAACCACGATGATTAGACGAATAATCCAAAAATACACACGGGGTAGACCGAGCCTGAAGTTTGTTAATTGTGGTGGATGGGAATAACGGATAACACAAGCACCCAAAAATCCGAAGATGAGAATAAGAAGGGTTCTTATTATATAAGATTTGGAGGGGGGAGGAATATGTCAGACCTTTGGACGGAATTATGTTAAGGAGATATGTTGTCATTTGCAGAGCATGATGCCAAAAATACGAGGGTACGGAAGCATGAAGTAAGAGAGTGCGGACAATGTTATTTATGGAATGAATTTTGCTTCCGGCTTTCCCATTTTGAGAAGATGTATGAGGGCACGAAAACCGAAAATTTATCCCATTATTAGCACAAAACTCCCGAAACTCCCTATTGTCATACTCTTTTCCATTATCACATTGAATTTTTTATTTCTCTTTCAAATTGGGTACGAATGAACGCTCTAAATTTGTTGAAGACGGAAAACACTTGTGATTTATTCTCAATTGGAAACGTCCACAAAAATTTAGAATAATCATCTAAAAAGATAACATAATATTGATGACCCAACGAACTAAGAACATGAGACGTCCATAGGTCGCTATGAATAATATCAAATGACATTGAAGTATGAGAATTGGAGTCTACAAATGGCAACTTAACATTTTTTCCTAATGAACAAGATTGACAAAGTGGAGTACGACTCGTACCCTTACAAGAAATAAAGCTATTTTTATTTAAAACTGATAAAATAGAAGAGCCCGGATGACCAAGGCGAGCATGCCACAAGGAAGGAGAAATGGCTGCAAAAGCTTACGGCAAGGCTTAACTCGATGGACTGAAACTGGGCATGATAGGATACAGGTCCCCCTACTATCACACCTCATGAGATGACTCCCCGTCTTGAAATCCTTCACAGAGAAACCAAACGGATCAAATTCAACAGAAACGGAATTGTCAGTGGTGAACTTTCGGACAGACACTAAGTTTTTAATCAGTTTAGGGGCATGTAAAGTATTTTTCAAGATAAGGGGTGGATTGGGGGGGACAACGTTTTCTGACCATAACCCTAAATTGGAATAGAGTTGACATTACCAACAATTATACCCCGAATGGTGCTCAAATTGGAATAAGATGAAAGAGTACCTGAATCGGAAGTCATGTGAGTAGTGGCACCGGTGTCCATGTACCAATTTGGGTCCGGTTGAGTCAACCCCAATGTGTGCATCGCGACCTCGATATCTGTCTGAGTGGGGCCTGCTGCGTGATGGGCTTGTGGAGGTCGGGACCCAAGTATTCCATAAAGGGACTGACCTGGGCCGTAGCTGCTGGAACTACTGCTGCTGGACCACTAGCAGCCGGGGGGCCGCCACCTGGCTTGGTTCTTTGGACTGAATTGTGGCCACCCACTGGCCGCTTGTCACGACCCGACCCGACGGGCCGCGACTAACCGCCCTAATGACGTCATTACACTAACCTGTCACACATAATCCAACTCACACTTAATAAGTCTGAAATTCGGCAGCATAACGCTGCAATATCAACATATGCCAAGGTAGGCGAGCCGACAAGGCTGCCTTTACCCCCGAATGTACACGCTCCCGAGGAGTCACAACTAGCCAACACAATATACGGGCAAGCCGACAAGGCGCCACGGATAATATAACATATACACGGGAACACCCCCAACATAGAGTACAATGATATGGCGACCAAAACAGAGTTATAACCCTTACATAAGTACAACCCACCACTGTCTACAGACCTCTATAAGAAGAACAACGACATATGACGGGACAGGGCCCCGTCGTGCCCCTAAATACAAACATAAGTCTAAAAGAGGTTCAGTACCAAAATGACAAAGCTCTGGATCAAAGGAGCTTCCCAACCTGCTGAGTAGGGACCTAAACCGGAGGATCACCAAACTGAGCACCTGTACTGCGGGCATGAACGCAGCCCCCCGAGAAAAGGGGGGTCAGTACGAAATAATGTACTGAGTATGTAAACATGAAATACTACATATGAGATCATAAGTAGCCAACAAAAACATGAGATCAGTATAAAAGTCAGGATCTAAATCCAACTGTGCCATAAACAATAAAAGTCAGTTGCCTTATAAAAATGAGAGTCAAGTCAAGAAAACATGAGTGTCTGTCCATATACATATATATACATCTGTAACGTAACCCGGCCCACTAGTGCGGGACTCGGTGGAATCATATCATAACCCGGCCCATGCTGGGACTCGGTAAAGTCATCTCTCATCTATGGATCCATCCTACGTAACCCGGCCCTCTAGTGAGGGTCTCGGTGAACAACGCAAGGATGTGCACGAGTCGTAACCCGGCCCGGGACTCGGTGAGGTGAAGTAGTAACACTTAGCACTAGTAGATATCGTGAGTAACCATATGCAAGTAAAAATTATCATCTGACTCTCAATGAAATCATTGTAATAATGTCATAATAAACTCTTTGCTGAAAAATCATAGGCACTTCTCATAACAATCCTCTTTAGGAATTAAACTGTATAAGAATCAAGTACGTCCGTCGTACCCTCATTAAATAAAAATCATGCCAAAGAAAGAAGGAATAGTTCACATACCTCTTAGACGAACTAATCAACTCTATATTAGAGTACGTCTCGATTTAGAACTTCAACCTATAATAATGGTAATACGTTCGTCAATTCTATGTTCGCTAGCATACTTTATATCGAATAACGACTTCTTATTTTATAAAAATTAGGGCAGCACTTCCCCTGTTTATACATGCTTCCACAACTTCCAAACGAGGCGAATAACATCAATAAACAAGCACCAATTAAGGGAACAACCAAGACAACAATAAAGGAAATTTACACACCCACTTCTCATGTAAATTTAGCCTCTTAATCCACCTTAAAAACAGCCCACAAAATAGCCCATGTTTCAACAACAACGAGGGTAGAATGTGAAGTCTTTCTATGCCTTTCCACACCCTTATTCCTTTAGGACTTACCTTAGAAATTACCACACTTAAACATGCATAATGGTGACTAAATTTTCAGAATTATAACACCACAAAACAGCCCCTAAAACAGTCCATATACATCACAACATGTCCAACAATTTCATGCAAGTTCTTGGCCACAATATGTCATAATTCCATAACTCTTATCTTAATTCCTATAATCCAATTTCGGATTTTAATACTTCCATATAACTAATTCCAACTAAATCTCCATGTTTCCTTTCAATTTCATCATGCAATTAGTGATAATAATAACAACAATAACCAACGAATCCAACAACACCAAAATCTGTCCCAAATTGGCAACTAGCCCAAAATGGTCACATGCAATGCTTAAATTCCAATTCTTCCTTAACACAAATTCATTACCTTAATTCTAACAACATGCATTCCAATTTTATCATAGAAAGAAGAATTTTTATACCTCAAATTCGTTAAAACAGTCCGCAAATTTCTGCCACTGTTTGTCCGAAGATTCCCCACTATTTTGTAATTTTTCTCCTCCTTTTTGTTCACTTCTTCAACTCCAATTGACATGCAAGTGTTCTACAATGTTAAGCCATCATCCCTACATGTTTTTCTTCCAAAATTTCATCCCAAAAATCTCAATTTCTGGGCAGTTTTCGGCCCAAGCAGTGGTTGTTTTGCCACTATTTTCGCCACTGTTTTTGGTGTTGTTTTGCTTCTAATTTTTGGTGAAAAATGTAGTCTAGGAAGAGAAGATAACAACCTTAATTTTGGTTATGGGTGGAGGGTGATTTTCGGATTAGTGTAGAGGAGAGAATGAGATGAGAGTTTGGTTTTTTTTGTTTTTGTTAAGTGTAGAAGAAGATGAAGAGGTAATGTAAGTTTATAACCAAAAATCTGATTTTCCTTCTTACACTTTGGCCCCCAAGTTCTTCAATTAGTAAATCTCAAACCCACTTCTTTTAATTCCCGAGAATTTCATAAGCATCGTATCCTCAATGTCATAATTTTTTTATACAATACTATTCCGGGATAGCATCCGTTTATACACTAATTTCCCGTATTAACATATGTAAGCGTTCCTTATATTCAATATCCGAATCTTGCTTTCTTAATGACGTTCTTAATTATCGTCTTAATCTTACGAGGTGTAACATACTTCCCTCCTCAGAAACATTCGTCCTCGAATGTTCATAATAAGTCTAATGCTAGAAAAATTTCGGCAGAGTCTCCTTTATAACTATGCCTATCCGCCTATATTCAGCAACCAACAGATGCCACACAGGGCCACAATATATCACACATGTGCAATTCACCAATTACAATAATCAAATGGGGAGTTGAATTGAATTACCTGGAGGCACATGGAACAAATGAGGATACTTCTTCTTCATCTCATCCTCTGGCCTCCCAAGTCATTTCCTCCCTATTGTGGTTCCTCCACAATACCTTGACGGAAGCCACATCCTTCGTCCGTAATCTCCTGACCTAGCGATCAAGTATGGCTACGGGGCTTTCCTCGTAGGACAACTCTTCTGTCACCTGGATGTCATCTACTGGGAAGACTCTGGAAGGATCACCAATACACTTACGCAGCATAGATACATGGAAGACTGGATGTACTGCTTCCAAATCAGGTGGTAGATCCAACTCATAGGCAACCTTGCCTATCCTACGAATGATCTGGTAAGGCCCAATGTACCTTGGGCTAAGCTTCCCTTTCTTGCCAAACCTCATCACACCCTTCATGGGTGACACCTTTAGGAACACCCAATCATCAACCTGAAACTCTAAGTGTCGACGTCGATTATCAGCATATGACTTATGTCGACTCTGTGCTGCTAATAACCTCTCCTGAATAAGTTTCACCTTATCAACAAACTTGCGAACCATGTCCGGGCCGATCAACTTAGTCTCACCTACATCAAACCAACCAATAGGTGACCACACTTCTCCCATATAAAGCCTCATACGGTGCCATCTAGATGCTTTGGAGTGGTAGGCATTGTTATAAGCAAACTCAATGAGTGGTAAATGGTCATCCCAACTACCTCTAAAGTCAATAATACAGGCCCTCAGCATATCCTCTAATGTCTGGATCGTACGCTCTGCCTGCCCATCCGTGTGAGGGTGAAATGCTGTGCTGAGACTCACTTGTGTCCCCAATCCCTTCTGGAATGATCTCCAGAAGTTACCTGTAAACTGAGCTCCTCGGTCTGATATAATAGATGTGGGAACCCCGTGCAGTCTCACTATCTCCCTGATGTACAGCCTAGCATAGTCCTCAGCTGAGTAAGTAGTCCTCACTAGAAGAAAATGGGTTGATTTCGTCAGCCTATCCACGATAACCCATATGGAATCACACCTCCGCTGAGTGCGAGGTAAGCCTGTAATGAAGTCCATATTGATCACTTCCCACTTCCAAGTCGGGATCTCAATCTCCTGTAATAATCCACCAGGCTTCTGATGTTCAACCTTAACTTGCTGACAATTCGGGCACTGGGCAACAAATTCTGCTATGTCTCTTTTCATGCCATCCCACCAATACAAGCATCTAAGGTCATGGTACATCTTCGTCGATCCTGGATGAATGGAATAATGGGCATTGTGTGCCTCTCCCATAACCTGCTGTCGTAGCCCTGCAACATCAAGTACACATAATCTTCCCTCATACCTCAGCACATCATCAGGTGTAACCTCAAATAAAGTCTTTCCCTTTCGGAGAGCTGCATCTCTATACCGGGCCAGAACAGGATCCTCATACTGACGTTTCTTTACCTCTTCCACGATAGAGGACTCAGCAACATCCCGAATAAGAACCCCGATATCTCCCGAATCCGCCAACCGGACTCCAAGACTCGCTAGCCTATGTATCTCACGAACCATCTTCCTTCTGTCTGGCTGCACATCCGTCAAGCTACCCATGGATCTACGGCTAAGAGCATCTGCCACAACATTGGCTTTTCCCGGGTGGTACAAGATATCAACATCATAGTCCTTTAGCAACTCTAACCACCACCTCTGCCGTCGGTTCAACTCCTTCTGCTTAAAGATATATTGGAGACTCTTGTGATCCGTATAAATATCAACATGAATCCCATACAAGTAATGTCTCCAAATCTTCAAGGCATGAATCACCGCTGCTAGCTCCAAATCATGAGTGGGATAATTCTTTTCATGCTTTCGAGTGTCGGGAGGCATAAGCTATAACTTTGCCATGTGCTGCATCAACACACAACCTAGCCCAATGCCTGAAGCATCACAATAAATGACATAACCATCCGGTCCCTCAGGAAGAGTCAGAACTGGAGCCGTAGTCAATTTATCCTTCAACAACTGGAAACTGTGCTCACAAGCATCCGTCCACTGAAACTTAGCTGCCTTCTGGGTTAGCCTAGTCAAAGGCGCTGAGATCGAGGCAAACTTCTCCACAAACCTTCTGTAATACCCTGCTAGCCCCGAGCTGCGTACCTCGGTAGGTGTCGTAGGTCCGGGCCAAGTCTTCACCGCCTCAATTTTCTGTATCCATCCACCCGAATACCATTAGCCCCGATAATATGCCCCAAGAATGCCACCGAAGTCAACCAAAACTCACACTTGGAAAACTTGGCATACAACTGTTGGTGTTTGAGGACCCTAAGTACCGTCCTCAAATGGTATGCATGCTCCTGCTCTGAATGGGAATAAACCAGGATATCATCAATGAATACAATGACGAACATGTCTAAGAACGGCCTGAATACCCGATTCATCAAATCCATAAACACTGCTGGAGCATTGGTCAGTCCAAAAGACATCACCTTAAACTCATAATGTCCATATCGGGTTCTGAATGTTGTCTTTAGAATATCTTCCTCCCTTACCCGCACCTGATGATAACATGACTGCAAGTCTATCTTCGAGAAGCACTTAGCACCCTACAACTGGTCAAATAAATCATCAATCCTGGGAATGGGGTACCTGTTCTTGATGGTTACCTTGTTCAGCTGCCTATAATCCATACACATCCGCAGTGATCTATCTTTCTTCCTCACAAATAACACTGGTGCTCCCCATGAAGATGTACTTGACCTAATAAAACCTTTCTTCAACAAGTCCCTCAGTTGCTCCTTCAACTCCTTCAGCTCTGCAGGTGCCATTCTATAAGGAGGAATGGATATAGGTTGGGTACCTGGCAATACATCTATACTGAAATCTATCTCCCGCTCTGGAGGGAGACCTGGAAGATCATCCGAGAATACATCCGGAAACTCACTAACTACCAGAACTGACTGAAGAGCCGGTACCTCCGCTTCTGTATCATGCACCCGAACCAAATGATAGATACAACCTTTTCTGACCATCTTCCTTGCATTGAGGTATGAAATAAACTTACCCCTCGGCGATGCTGCATTCCCTTTCCATTCTATAACTAGCTCGCCTGGAAACTGAAATCGAACCAACTTCTCTCTACAATCAACGTTGGCAAAACAAGAAGCCAACCAATCCATGCCCATAATGACATCAAAGTCGGCCATATCCAACTCTATCAAATCTGCTAAGGTATGACGGTTATATATCACCACCGAATAATTTTTATACACACGCTCAGCTATAACCGAATCTCCTACCGGTGTAGCTACCTCGAATGGTTCTATCGGCTCAGATTCTATCCCTATTCAATTAGCAACAAGAGGGGATATGTAGGACAAGGTGGAACTCGGATCTATCGAGCATATACATTACGAGAAAAGACCGATAGTATACACCGTAACAACATCGGTGACGCCTCCGATCACGTCTCATCGGCCAAAGCATATATGCGGTTCGAAGGACCGCCGGGACTAGAAACTCTGCCACGACCTCTACCACGGCTTGCTGGCGTCTGACTACCCCACCCGGTGGGGCGCATAGCTATAGATGACGACAAACCAGCACCCGACCCCGTAGGCCGAGCCAGCCCACCTGAACCACCTATGTTGGGACATTCTCTCATCATATGGCCCTGACGGCCGCAAGAGAAACAAGCACCTGTGGTAGAACGACATTCCCCCATATGAAACTTACCACACCGAGAGCACCGAGGATAAGGTGGTCTCAACTGACTACGGCCCCTGTTCCTCTGAGAACCCGAAGCCCTGGAGCTCTGTCCGGCTCCTGAATACCCGGGGCGGTCGAACCTCCTGCCCGTAGACTGTAGAGGAGCACTCTATGCTAGGCTGAGGTGAATATCTGACCTGCTGCTGGAACTGTCTGCCTCGAGATTCGCCGGAATAAGCTGCCGACCTAGCCCTCTTATGTTGGTCCCCATCATGACCTCTGGTCGGCTAGTCGCCCTCTATGTCGGTCCTCAACCCCCTGTGCATATGCCAGGACACGAGCAATATCCATACCCGACTGAAGAACTACCGCCATACAACCATCGATCAGATAATGGTCCAGCCCCATCACAAAGCGATGCACCCTATCTGCCATATCTGCTACAATAGTGGGTGCATATCTGGCCAATGAATCAAACTCAAGGCTATACTCACGAATGGTCATGCCACTCTGCCTCAACTGTAAGAATTTGTCCACTCTAGCTCTCCTCATCTCTGGAGGCAAGAAGTGACCAAGGAAGGCCTCTGTAAACTCATCCCATGTAGCTGGAGGAACATCCTCTCCCCTAGACAACTCCCAAGACTCGTACCAGTTTGTAGCTATATCCCGCATTCTATACGAAGCCAACTCCACAGACTCAGTCTCTGAAGCCCTGATTACCCTCAAGGTACGCTGCATCTGCCGGATAAACTCCTGCGGGTCCTCCTCGGGCTGAGACCCGAAAAACTCTGGAGGGTTACAACTCAAGAAATCACGAACCCTCAAATTGTCAGACCTAGGGTCGACTCCTGGTCCCTGTCTGCGGTTCTGCCCTGCTACCAAGCTAGTCAGCAGCTGAACTGCATCTCTCATGGCCCTGTCCTCTGCCCCCGGCTGAAGAACTGGAGGCTCAGGTGCTGGGGCCTCAGAAACTGGTGATGTTGCCCCCTGAACTAGAGCCTCTGGTGGTGGCGATGAAGCAGAGCTCGTCGACTGGGGCATAGTCTCCGGCATAGAGTGGGTACGGGACCTAGTAACTCTCTGAATCGGCTCGGTATCCCCCGCTGTAGACTTGCCCTTCTGGGCCGCTGTCGCCTTCTTCGGAGGCATAGCTGTAAACATCGTAAGTCGTCAGAAAGGAATTATCCTAATAACATAGCTCTATTGCACGATCTAAGAGATGAAAGAATAGAAACCAATCCTAGATGCCCTGCAGCCTCCTGCGTATAAGTATGGTGCACAACATACCCATACGCAAGACTCTACTAGACACGATTTGTAGACATTCCGAGGACTAACTGCTTTGATACCACTTTTGTCACGACCCGACCCGACGGGCCGCGACTAACCGCCCTAATGACGTCATTACACTAACCTGTCACACATAATCCAACTCACACTTAATAAGTCTGAAATTCGGCAGCATAACGCTGCAATATCAACATATGCCAGGGTAGGCGAGCCGACAAGGCTGCCTTTACCCCCGAATGTACCTGCCTCCTGAGGAGTCACACCTAGCCAACACAATATACAGGCAAGCCGACAAGGCGCCAACAGATAATATAACATATACACGGAACACCCCCAACATAGAGTACAATGATATGGGCGACCAAAACGAGTTATAACCCTTACATAAGTACAACCCACCACTGTCTACAGACCTCTATAAGAAGAACAACGACATATGACGGGACAGGGCCCCGTCGTGCCCCTAAATACAAACATAAGTCTAAAAGAGGTTCAGTACCAAAATGACAAAGCTCTGGATCAAAGGAGCTTCCCAACCTGCTGAGTAGGGACCTAAACCGGAGGATCACCAAACTGAGCACCTGTACCTACGGGCATGAACGCAGCCCCCCGAGGAAAGGGGGGTCAGTACGAAATAATGTACTGAGTATGTAAACATGAAATACTACATATGAGATCATAAGTAGCCAACAGAAACATGAGATCAGTATAAAAGTCAGGATCCAAATCCAACTGTGTCATAAACAATAAAAGTCAGTTGCCTTATAAAAATGAGAGTCAAGTCAAGAAAACATGAGTGTATGTCCATATACATATATATACATCTGTAACGTAACCCGGCCCACTAGTGCGGGACTCGGTGGAATCATATCATAACCCGGCCCATGCTGGGACTCGATAAAGTCATCTCTCATCTATGGATCCATCCTACGTAACCCGGCCCTCTAGTGAGGGTCTCGGTGAACAATGCAAGGATGTGCACGAGTCGTAACCAGGCCCGGGACTCGGTGAGGTGAAGTAGTAACACTTAGCACTAGTAGATATCGTGAGTAACCATATGCAAGTAAAAATTATCATCTGACTCTCAATGAAATCATTGTAATAATGTCATAATAAACTCGTTGCTGAAAAATCATAGGCACTTCTCATAACAATCCTCTTTAGGAATTAAACTGTATAAGAATCAAGTACGTCCGCCGTACCCTCATTAAATAAAAATCATGCCAAAGAAAGAAGGAATAGTTCACATACCTCTTAGACGAACTAATCAACTCTATATTAGAGTACGTCTCGATTTAGAACTTCAACCTATAATAATGGTAATACGTTCGTCAATTCTATGTTCGCTAGCATACTTTATATCGAATAACGACTTCTTATTTTATAAAAATTAGGGCAGCACTTCCCCTGTTTATACATGCTTCCACAACTTTCAAACGAGGCTAATAACATCAATAAACAAGCACCAATTAAGGGAACAACCAAGACAACAATAAAGGGAATTTACACACCCACTTCTCATGTAAATTTAGCCTCTTAATCCACCTTAAAAACAGCCCACAAAATAGCCCATGTTTCAACAACAACGAGGGTAGAATGTGAAGCCTTTCTATGCCTTTCCACACCCTTATTCCTTTAGGACTTACCTTAGAAATTACCATACTTAAACATGCATAATGGTGACTAAATTTTCAGAATTATAACACCACAAAACAGCCCCTAAAACAGTCCATATACATCACAACATGTCCAACAATTTCATGCAAGTTCTTGGCCACAACATGTCATAATTCCATAACTCTTATCTTAATTCCTATAATCCAATTTCGGATTTTAATACTTCCATATAACTAATTCCAACTAAATCTCCATGTTTCCTTTCAATTTCATCATGCAATTAGTGATAATAATAACAACAATAACCAACGAATCCAACAACACCAAAATCTGTCACAAATTGGCAACTAGCCCAAAATGGTCACATGCAATGTTTAAATTTCAATTCTTCCTTAACACAAATTCATTACCTTAATTCTAACAACATGCATTCCAATTTTATCATAGAAAGAAGAATTTTTATACCTCAAATTCGTCAAAACAGTCCGCAAATTTCTGCCACTGTTTGTCCGAAGATTCCCCACTGTTTTGTAATTTTTCTCCTCCTTTTTGTTCACTTCTTCAACTCCAATTGACATGCAAGTGTTCTACAATGTTAAGCCATCATCCCTACACGTTTTTCTTCCAAAATTTCATCCCAAAAATCCCAATTTTCTGGCGTTTTCGACCCAAGCGTGGGTCTTTTTTTTGCCATTGTTTTCGCCACTGTTTTTGGTGTTGTTTTGCTTCTAATTTTTGGTGAAAAATGTAGTCTAGGAAGAGAAGATAACAACCTTAATTTTGGTTATGGGTGGAGGGTGATTTTCGGATTAGTGTAGAGGAGAGAATGAGAGGAGAGTTTGGTTTTTTTTGTTTTTGTTAAGTGTAGAAGAAGATGAAGAGGTAATGTAAGTTTATAACCAAAAATCTAATTTTCCTTCTTACACTTTGGCCCCCAAGTTCTTCAATTAGTAAATCTCAAACCCACTTCTTTTAATTCCCGAGAATTTCATAAGCCTCGTATCCTCAATGTCATAATTTTTTTATACAATACTATTCCGGGATAGCATCCGTTTATACACTAATTTCCCGTATTAACATATGTAAGCGTTCATTATATTCAATATCCGAATCTTGCTTTCTTAATGACGTTCTTAATTATCGTCTTAATCTTACGAGGTGTAACACCGCTGGAATTAATTGCTGGAGTATAAGGGTTGCTGGCCCATGGCCCACTGCTCCAGCCCCACTGCCATGGGCCCCACTGCTGGGACCAGGGGGTGGTGGGCCACTGTTCAGTAGATGGGGCCCACCGCGTGCCTGCTGACCACCGGAACCGCCGCGTTTGCCCCCGCGGTTTTTGTTATTATTCTTACGATTATTTTTGCCGCCACCATGACTATGGTTTTGGCCCGAATTATTAACAAAACCCGAAGAACTTGGGGAGGATGCCATCATGATGACGGGGCTTGCTCCGGTAGCCGCCTTTTTAGCCAAACCGGCTTCTTCCAAAGTGAGCATGGAGCGGGCTTGATAAAAGGCGGGAAGAGGGTTGCTTTGACGTAGGAGAGTTCCAACGCCATTATAGGCCTCTGAAAGGCCGGCAACCAATTGTAGAACCAAATGATTATTTGTGACAGGTGCGCCCACATTACGGGGTTGATTTGCCAACTCCTTAAGTTTCTTGCAATAGGCAGATACGTTAGGAAATTCTTCCATGCGAACGAGGGAGAATTCCTGCTCAAGTGTGACGGCACGTGAGTGTTGGTTATCTTGGAATATGTCACACAATCTATTCCAAGTAGCCATAGCCGTAGTATCCGGCTCAATAATCGTTTGTAGAAAGTCAACCGAAATAGTGGAATAGATCTACTGGAGAACGGTAGCATCAAGGGTAATCCATAGCTGAGGATCCTCCGTGGGAAGAGGTGTAGCGGGAGGAATTATGTGATGGATAACTTGATTGGAGACAGCGTGAATTTTAAACAACTCTGCCCACGTCGCATATTAGACGTTTTTCATCTCAAGCACAATCGGGATATTGTTCTTGATGTTGGAAACCATGAGGGCAGGATGATAATTGTTCTTAGACATGTTGAAAGAACAAAGAAGGAGGGGAAATTTGGGAAAAGTAAGAGATTTTGAGAGCGGAAGACTACTGTCGGAAGCGAAATCCAAGGGGGGGTAGGTTTCGGCCGAGAATGGTCAAAAATTTGGGAGAGAAAACTTTTGTAAAACCTAGTCTCTTGATACCACGAAAGAAATAATCCCCTTGATTATTTTCATTACTTGAATAGGTATATATACAAGATACAAAATAGGAGAATCGTATTCCTATTCTATTCCTAAAATCTTATTCTACCATAATTCTAAGTCTACAATTATGGTAGTGTATATTCCTAATTTTGGTAACAAATACATTACAATATACTACACATATATTTTCCTAGTATACAATATTCTTACCTTGTCTAATATTAACAATTAACGGAAACCGAGAGCTACAATTATGGGCAGAATCCGAGAGCTCAATAAGGCAATATACACATGTATATTGTGTGTATATTGCATTATTTAACATTATCATTAAAAAAAGGTTATATATTCAAATGACAAAAGAGTACCAAAAATAACGAAACCTAGATTGAAAGGTTGTTTGTAAAATATCGAGATTAACTAGCACACGATCACACTTAAAGCAAATAAACAAATATGAGAATTTAATGAGATTCGATCAAGTCTACATCCTTGATGTACAAAACCAGAGAGTTTTCTATTATGAGAAAGAAGAAGAAATAGTACAGTGTATGTGCTTCCTAACAGTGCAACCCTCAGAAATTGCGCAGTGACAACAATTAATTTTGGGCTTTTCTTCACTGCATCCGCCTTTGTTAATGTTAAATATACACAATATACATCTGTATATTGTGTATATTAAATCTCGGATTTGGTCCCAATAATAGCTCTCGGTTTTGACTGTTTATGTAAAGTAAATTATGATAAATATTTAGTATCCTAGTTTAAGTAATATTGTAATATAATTAGTAGTGTATTACCATAATTAGTGTATTACCATAAATGTATAGAATAAGTTTTTTAGAATAGAATAGGAATAGGATTCTCCTATTTTGTAACTTGTATATATAGCCTTTCAAGTAATGAAAATAATCAACAGGATTATTTGTTTCACGGTATCAAGAGACTAGGTCTAAACAAAAGTTTTCTCTCCCAACTTTTGTACCCTCTCGGCCGAAACCCCCCCCCCTCGGTTTCTCTCCCAAATTTCGTCTTCCGCTCTCCAAAATCTCTCTTAAATTTTCCCTCTTTTGTTCTTTCAATATGTCTAAGAACAATTATCATCCTGCCCTCATGGTTTCTAACATCAAGAACAGTATCCCTATTGTACTTGAAATGAAAATCGTCCAATATGGGACGTGGGCAGAATTGTTTAAAATTCACGCTATCTCTCATCAAGTTATCCATCACATAATTTCTCCCGCTACACCTCTTCCCACGGAGGATCCTCAGTTATGGATTACGCTTGATGCTATCGTTCTCTAGTGGATCTATTCCACTATTATGGTTGACCTTTTACAAACGGTTATTGAGCCGGATACCACGGCAATGGCTACCTGGAATAGATTGCGTGACATATTCCAAGATAACCAACATTCACGTGCCGTCACACTCGAACATGAATTCTCTCTAGTTCGCATGGATGACTTTCCAAACGTAACGGCATATTGCAAGAAACTCAAGGAGTTGGCGGATCAACTCCGTAATGTTGGCGCACCTGTAACAAATAATCGTCTGGTTCTATAATTGGTTGTCGGCCTTTCGGAGGCCTATAATGGCGTTGGAACTCTCCTTCGTCAAAGCAACCCTCTTCCCGCCTTCTATCAAGCCCGATCCATGCTTACTTTGGAAGAAGCCGGTTTGGCTAAAAAGACGGCTATCGGAGAAAGCCTCGCGTCATGATGGCGTCCTCCCCAGTTCTTCAGGCTTTGTTGATGATTCGGGCCAAAACCGTTCTCATAGTGGCGGCAAAAATAATCGTAAGAATAATAACAAAAACTGCGGGGGCAAACGCGGCGATTCCGATTGTGGTTCTGGTGGTCAGCAAGCAGGCAGTGGGGCCCGTCCAGTGAACAGTGGCCCACCACACTACTCGGTCCCAAGAAGGGGCTAGGGCGATGGGCCGCCCCCTACGTTCCAAAGCTTCCCGGCGGCCGGTGGATGGCCAGCCTTTCAGGCCCAATAATCAGCAGTGGCGACTCACTGGCCACTGGCCCAACGCAACAACAAGAAGCCTACGAGAAACAAGGTGCGGCCCGGTCTGGAATACTTGGGGCCCGACCTCCTCAAGCTCACCACGCAGCATGCCCCATTCAGACAGATATCGAGGTCGCGATGCACACATTGGGTTTGACTCAGCCGGACCCAAATTGGTAAATGGACACCGGTGCCACTACTGACATGACTTCCGATTCAGGTACTCTCTCATCTTATTCCAATTTGAGCAACCCTCGGGATATAATTGTTGGTAATGGCAACTCTATTACAATTCAGGGTTATGGTCAGAAAACGTTGTCTCCCCCCAATCCACCCCTTATCTTGAAAAATACTTTACATGCACCCAAATTGATTAAAAACTTAGTGTCTGTACGAAAGTTCACCACTGACAATTCTGTTTCTGTTGAATTTGATCGTTTTGGTTTCTCTGTGAAGGATTTCAAAACGGGGAGTCATCTCGTGAGGTGTGATAGTATGGGGGATCTTTATCATATCATGCCCAGTTTCAGTCCATCGAGTCAAGCCTTGCCATCAGCTTTTGCAGTCATTTCTTCTTCCTTGTGGCATGCTTGTCTTGGTCATCCGGGATCTTCTATTTTATCAGTTTTACATAAAATAGCTTTATTTCTTGTAAGGGTACGAGTCGTACTCAAATTTGTCAATCTTGTTCGTTAGGAAAAATTGTTAAGTTGTCATTTGTGGACTCAAATTCCCATACTTCAAAGTCATTTGATATTATTCATAGCGACCTATGGACGTCTCCTGTTCTAAGTTTGTTAGGTCATCGATATTATGTTATTTTTTTGGATGATTATTCTAAATTTTTGTGGACGTTTCCAATTGCCAATAAATCTCAAGTGTTTTCTGTCTTCATAAAATTTAGAGCATTCATTAGACACAATTCAAAAGAGAAATAAAATATATTCAGTGTGATAATGGAAAAGAGTATGACAATAGGGTGTTTCGGGAGTTCTGTGATAATAATGGGATCAATTTTCATTTTTCGTGCCCTCATACATCTTCTCAAAATGAGAAAGCCGAACGCAAAATTCGTTCCATAAATAACATTGTCCGCACTCTCTTACTTCATGCTTCCGTACCCCCATATTTTTGGCAACATATCTCCTTAACATAATTCCGTCCAAAGGTCTGACATATTCTTCCCCCCTCCAAATCCTATATAATAAGAACCCTTCTTATTCTCATCTTCGAATTTTTGGGTGCTTGTGTTATCCGTTATTCCCATCCACCACAATTAACAAACTTCAGGCTCAATCTACTCCGTGTGTGTTTTGGGGTTATCCGTCTAATCATCGTGGTTATAAATGCTTTGATTTATCCTCCAAGAAAATCATAATTAATCGCCATGTCATTTTTTATGAAACCCAATTTTCGTTTACGAAAGTTCATACTCCCGAGCCTAGGTCGTATAACTTTTTGGATGACGAAATATCCCCGTATATTATTCGGCATTTTTCGGACATCTCCCGCACCCAAAACTCTCCAGTGGGCCCACTGCCCGCTGGCCCCACTGTGCCGTCCCACGTTCTTGTTCTCGGGATCGGTCCCCAGATGGTGGGCCGATCCGGCCCAATTCTTGAACTGGTCCAGTGGCTGCTCCATATTACCGATTTGGGCCAGCAGGCCCGCTGCCTGCTGGCCAATCCGTCCCGAGCCCAGCAAATTCCCAAAATTCACTCAATTCTTCCTCGAGTCACAGACTGGTCACTCGAAGTCAGCGGGGTATTTTTACACCTAAAAGACATTTTAATTTATATTTTGATGTCTCTAAATCCCCCTTGCCCTGTAATCCTGTGTCCGCCTTAAATGACCCTAATTGAAAAATTGCTATGAGTGATGAATATAATGCTCTTATTGATAATAAGACGTGGGAGTTGGTGCCCCGTCCATATGGTATTAATGTTATCAGGTCTATGTGGATTTTTGCTCATAAGGAGAATTCGGATGGGTCATTTGCTCGACATAAGGCGGGGCTAGTGGATGATTGTAAGACTCAGCAGGTTGGGATAGATTGTGGGGAGACGTTTAGCTCGGTGGTCAAGCCGGCTACTATTCGCACTGTGCTTAGCTTGGCTCTTTCAAAGACATGGCTATTCATCAATTGGATGTCAAGATGCTTTTCTACATGGTGATCTCAAGAAAACAGTATATATGCATCAGCCGTTGGGGTTCAGAGATCCTAATCGTCCTCATCATGTCTGTTTGTTGAAGAAGTCCTTATATGGGCTTAAGCAGTCTCCATGGGCCTGGTATACAAGGTTTGCTGACTATGTTTCGACTATTGGGTTCACTCACAGTAGGTCAGATAATTCTTTGTTCATCTACCGTCGTGGTTCATCCTTGGCCTACATTCTGTTATATGTGGATGATATCATTTTGACTGCCTCTTCCAATGCATTACGCCAGTCTATCATTGTTGTCATTTTGTCATGACTCCTACATTTTGTCATGCTCAGCTCTGAGTTTGCTATGAAGGACTTAGGACCCTTGAGTTACTTTTTGGGGATTGCCGTCAAGCGTCATTCAGATGGTTTGTTTTTGTCTCAAAGAAAGTATGCGGCTGAGATCATCGAGAGGGCTGGGATGTCATCCTGTAAGTCCACTTCCACTCCAGTTGATACTAAGCCCAAACTTGGTGCCACTGCCGGCATCCCTTACGAGGATCCGACCCGCTATCGCTGTCTTGCGAGGGCTCTTCAATATCTTACCTTTATCAGACCGGATATTACGTATACTGTTCAGCAGGTGTGTTTATTCATGCATGATCCCAGAGTTGAGCATATGAATGCAATCAAACGCATCATCCGGTATATTCAGGGTACACTGGACTATGGTTTGCATTTGTATCCTTCATCGACATCCACACGTGTCTCATACACTGATGCAGATTGGGGTGGTTGTCTAGACACCAGACGGTCTACGTCTGGCTACTGTATGTTCCTTGGCAGCAACTTGGTCTCCTGGTCTGCGAAGCGTCAGGCGACTCTATCCCGCTTAAGTACCGAGGCTGAATATCGAGGGGTAGCCAATGTGGTTTCAAAATCATGTTGGTTACGTAATTTGCTTTTAGAGCTTCATTGTCCGATTCAAAAGGCAACCTTTGTTTATTGCGATAATATTAGTAACATCTACCTTTCAGGTAATCCGGTTCAGCACCAATGCACTAAACATATCGAAATTGACATTCACTTTGTCGGTGAAAAGGTTGATCGGGGTCACGTTCACGTATGTCATGTCCCGTCAAGATATCATATTGCAGACATCTTTACAAAGGGTCTTCCCTCGGTCCTTTTTGATGATTTTGGGGACAGTCTTAGCGTTCGAAGACCGCCTGCTATGACTGCGGGGGTGTGTTAAATATACACAATAGAGGTGTATATTGTGTATATTAAATCTCGAATTTGGTCCCAATAATAGCTCTCGGTTTTGGTTGTTTATGTAAAGTAATTTATGGTAAATATTTAGTATCCTAGTTTAGGTAATATTGTAATATAATTAGTAGTGTATTACCATAATTAGTGTATTATCATAAATGTATAGAATAAGGTTTTTAGACTAGAATAGGATTAGGATTCTCCTATTTTGTAAATTGTATATATAGCCTTTCAAGTAATGAAAATAATCAAGGGGATTATTTCTTTCGATTAATTACTAAAGCTGAAGTTTTTATTTTGGTAATAAAACTGAATTACTAACTGACTTAAACATTAATACGTTTAGCTTAAAGTATATCCCATGTGAATATTTTACTATTTTTTCCCTTTACTGTTTCAATTTTCAAAAAGGGACAAAGTTTCATGAAAAAGTCATTGTAAAACAAGGTATTTGGGGCAAATCACATTAAAATTTAACATCAACTTTTACCATTAAATACGAGAAATATAAGTTAGATGTTTTTCAAACTAGACAAGTAATCATGAAAAAAGAAAAACTCTTGGATATAATTGCAGTACGGGAAGTAAATAATTATTACAAGTGTTCGAAAGGATGAACAAACAGCCAATATTCAAAACTGCCGCAAGCTTGTTGAGTTTTGAATCTTGATAACCTGAAATCAAGAAACACTAAATCTGGATTGTTACAACTGTGGCTGAGTCGAGAGATGGTTCTCTGTCTTTAAGACAAGATTATCCCGTATATATGCTTTTACGTTAGTGGGTAATAGTCTCCCAAGATAAAACAACAACTAATCAACACTACAAAGCAAATAGGTAGATTCTGACGAAGAAAACAAACACGAAACGACTTGCTGATTTAGAGGGAAAAGGAAGGAAAAGTTTCTGTTGCTCACTTTTGGACTGATTTTCTCTTGTTTTTCGTCCTCTCTCTATTACCTCAAATCTGTTTCAAAAGTTTATATAGTGTTTTTGGATGAGGAGAGGTGATTAAGAGAGGTGTAATCATGGTTATTCATGGCCAGAAACGTTTTGTAGTAAGTGCAAAATGTTTCAGAAGTTTAATGCCATAAATTGTTGGCTTTCTGGCTGCTTCCTGAAACTCCAGGGACCAAACTGTAAATAGTTTGGGGTCCAAAAGATAATGTCAGAAGAAGCCCACGACCCAGACGGGCGGGCGGCGGAGCGCGTGTGGGGCTAGCCTCGAACCCAAGCACACCTAGGTCCTCCCTCCATCAAACACATGGGTTACCCCTTGGGGTCCCAAACCCTTATCCATTTTTTAAGCTTATAAAGAGAACAATTCTTCATTTTCCCACCGATGTGGTAGATTTGTCCCACACCATATTTTCATGTCTCAAACACCTTACTTCGTGGACCAATATCTCTTTCATTTCTTAACGAAATTTGACGATCCTTGGCCCTACGGTCATCTAGTCACTTAGTAGATTATGCACGTGTGAAGAGACAAAGCCTCCAACATGCGGAACCCTAGTGTTTAAGTCATTAAATATGGATTGACGCAACCCCTCACGAAAGGCAAATTTCCAACAAAAACAAATATGAACGGATGAAGAGCTATTGATCTTCCCTTGACGTGTCTGCATGCACAAGAAAAAATATCATCTATGTTAGACTTTTGTGAGATATCGTATCAACTTGGACAATAATCATTTATCTTGAAGCTTCCTATTATCTACTTATTAAAAAACACATTATTATCGGAAGCTAAAAAATAAATCCAGCCAAAGCTTTCTAAGAAGAGATTAGCTTTATTATGAAAAGAAAAAGTACAAGTGGAAAATAGGCCATCCACTATGAAACACTCCCTTACAATCTTTAGATCAGTGGTGATCGATCCACCTTTCCTATAGTATTTATGACACATTTATTAATTTTGGTCTATATAAATAAAGATATATATTAATTATCATCAACTTTCACAAAATAGTAGTAGTAAGTGAAATACTACTCAACATCATCATAGAAAAAATCTAAATTTGAATCTGAATAAGATATGTCATTAAAACCCCTCTATATATATATATGGTAACCAAAAAACCAGCCCTGTTAGTGTTGTGGCCATGCGGAGAGGCCACGTATTAATTTTGGCTGGTGGATCAGATTCAGAAACATAAAGTATTTAATTGACTATGTAGATCAGTCATCAAATCTGTTGTTTGTTAGCCTGAATCTTAATCACCAAATGCATTTGTCTTTTTTATTTAACAATCACTTAATGGGTCTAGATAAATATAAATAATTAAGATCCACAATAAAGCTTTAATATCGTTAAGATTTTCTAGAAAGATGACAGTTCACCATATGGGTGTTCATGGTTGAAACGAACACGCCAATGAAAATCAAAGACGGTTAAGAATAAATTGTGTGATATGTAGTTGTCTATGTATATATCAAAGCTTGACAGTTCAAAGATATCAAATTTACCGATTGATCGAGTATATGCGACATATGTTCATTATGAAAAGTTTAAAGAGAAACCTACTTACCTAGACGTGATTAATTCTTGCTTGCAAATTACACAATTTTTTCATGCATCATATAGTCATTCCCTATTCATGTGGGGATTGTTGGGCTTTAAAGATAGTGGCTTTAAAGATGAGTGTAGTGTGAATTATTTAACGTTTTTTTCTATTTTTGGGGTTTAAAACATAAAATGCCTTGAACACTTAAAGATAACAATTTATATTGTCGGTTTGATTCGATTATTTCGATTATTTTTCGCTTAAAAATAAAATCAAATGAACCAAAATCAAACTAAATAAAAAAATGTCGGTTTTTCTTTGGTTGATTCGATTTTCGGTTTGGTTTGATTTTTTTATTTTCCGTAAACACCTGTCCACTAGTCTCTACCGACAATCACATCCATCAATCACCACTATATATAGTCAACCACTGTCATCATTCCCACCATCATTAGTTATAACTATCATTCACCACAATTATTAATCGTCATCACCACCATCATTAATCAATACTATCAGTCACCATTACCACTAATTAACTACCACTCACTACCACTTGCTATTACCACCACAAATCGCCATTTAATATTTTTTAAAATATTTTATTGATATATTATTAGATTAATTTAGTATTTTATTTAAATTTTACATATATTAATTTTTAAATAAACATGAGTTTCATACTTTCAGATATTGAGAAAACAAACAACCTTAATTATTTAGTATTTAGATTTTGATACTACATTTTAATATTTAGATGTGTATTCAGATTCAGACATCTTATTAACACATTTTAATATTCAAACGTATATTTAGATTTAAACGTATTAATTTTAATAAAAACAAATAAGTCATGAATCTTTTTTATTCATTACAAATGCAATAGCGTAAATGGCACGAGCCCAAAATTAAAAGATCCCAAAATTAAAAAGGATAAATAAATTGTCATTAAAATCTTGATCAACTTGCAAAGCCAATGTTGAGAAATGCCGCAAGTTTGTTGTGCCTTAAATCTTGATAACACGAAATCAAGAAACAACTAAATCGGATGGTTACAACGTTGTGTGTTGAGTCGAGGATAGCCCTCTATCCTTAAGACAAGATTGCCCCGTATATATGCTTTTACGTTAGCGGGCAATAGTCTCCCAAGATAAAACAACACTTTAATCTCAACGCTACAAAGCCAATAGGTTGAGCCCTGAAGAAAACAAATATGACTCGACTTGTGAAGATATGGAATAGGAAGGAAGAGTTTCTCAATATTCTTCTCTTTTGTCTCTGTGTATATAGTGTGTCTCTCGTAGTGTAAATCTTGTGTATATGAGGGGAGTTTTTTTTTTGTCCGATTTTCGATCAAGAAGAAAGTGCGATTTTTCGCCACTTTTTTTACGCGTTTTTGTGCTCGTTTTTGTCCGATTTTCAGTCTCCGTTTTCAGGCCCGTTTTGTGCTCTTTTCTCCTTTTGTTTTGAGCTAAATGAAGCTCAATATATAGCATGAAGAGGGGCTGTCCAACAGCCACAAACAAGACTCGTAATGGCCCTTAAAGGAGGTCATTAAAACAAGCCAAGTAATGGCTATTAAGGTCTTGAAGAAGGCTTGCCAAATGCCCCAAGTAATGGCTGTTAATGGAGAGTTAATCGGCCAAGTAATGGCTGGTTAATGCTCCAAAACACGGTCCAACGGTAGGCGAGAAAAAGTCTCCAGAAATTCTGGGGACCAAACTGTAAATATTGAAACTTCGGGGACCAAACTGTACATATGAAAGAATTACGGTCCAAAAAGATAATATCAGCCCACGACCCGAGCCCGGACCGGACGGGCGGGCGGCGGCGGCGCGCGTGTGGGCTTAGCTTTGAACCCAAGCACATCTAGGTCTTCCCTCCTTTAAACACATGGGATACCCCTTGGGGATCCAAACCCTTTACCACATTAGAGACTTATATAGAGAGCAATTCTTCCTATTCCCACCGATGTGGTAGATTTGTCCCACACCACATCAAACAAGTCCAATCATTTGTTAGAAATGTTGAAAATAACGTTTATTAATTAGTTGAACAAACTAGGCCCCTCCATCATAAGCCTCTGTCTATTACTGTGAGGGCTCTTCGTTGTGCTTCCTTTTGGTATTCCCATGTTTAGGTTTCCAACTACTCGTTGTACTTCCTCTCACTCTGAAGCGTTTACTAGGTCAGAAAATTAACTTGAAAAATTCTTATTGAACATTTTTTCTTGAAATTTACCATATATATACATGAACTTAACATGAATATAAGTTCCAGCAACCTTAATTTACTCGAGCAATGTCACAACTTTGATGGTGAAAAAGAATATGTCAGAATTAAGATGATTGATACACTGAGAAAAATGGAAGTTAGGTAAATGGAGATTGACCTAATTACAAAAGACGTAATGATTAATTGTCCAGAAAGTGTTACAGATCAAGATAATCATTAAATTATTTTCAACTTTATGTAAATTAAGCTTACTAGTCCTTCACGACATTAGACTACAACACCAACAAGAACCTAATTGTATAATGTACGATTATCATTCTATATCAATGGTGACGTCAAGATTAGTATATTCCCCATTGTTTGAACACTAACATAGCCGAGCTAGCAACAATTATGTTTGATAACATCCTCAAGAAAATATAATCCAATTAATCAAAACTTGGCGTGTGGGCAATTCCAACCACCTTAATTAGGTTAAGCTAAAAATCCTATAAATATCACTATCTATTGTGTTGATTAGTCACACACATACTGAGTCCCTAATTAACTTAATTATCATTCAACACATAATTTTGGCACCTCTAGTGTCGTGCACCTATGTCTACTGAACCCGAAAAGGTTGCTCCCCCAGCAGAAGCTCTAGTGGCGGAGCCAGAAAAGGGGGCTCCGCCACCGGCAACTCAGCCCACCGACTACTTTGCGGTGGCTGATGTGGTGTTAAGGTTGTTAGTGTTTGCTTCGGCACTTATTTCTGTGGTGGTCATGTCAACTAGTAAGCAAACTGAAATGGTTCCACCTTACCAAGTACCTCGCCCTGCTAAGTTCAATCATTCACCTGCGCTCATGTAAGTTTTAGATATCCTTTTTTCCGTCAACATGGTATATATACATTCCCAGTTTTATGACTTTATAGTTTGATAGTTCTATCATATTACAACAATAATAATGTAACTAGTGTAACTCCACAAGTACGATTTGAGGAAGGTAAGATATACGCAGACCTTACCTTACCATATGTAAGCATCCATAATAAGTAGCGTTAGTAACCAGAAAAATAAGTCTCGTAGCTCTATGATATTAGTGTAAAAGATTTTACACTTACAACGCTTATAAATCAAATCTTATGCATATAACTTGGATAGTATAAGGTAATACTTCATGCAGCAAAACTAGTCTTAACGGTCAAATTTTAGGAGGGAGGGAGATTGACCAAAAACAAAGACGAAAAGAAAAAAGGAAAAATGGAAAAAAGATTGATGTGCTGCGGAAAACCAATGTAAGTTGAAGGTTAATTTCTGTTGAACTGTGATTAAATTTAAGAAGCCTTAATTAAGTTGTGACTTTATCATGGGCTATAGCAGATTATTCAAATACCAAAATAGTAAGATCACATGCTAATTCTCGAAGTTGGACATAATACAATATTAGCAAGAAGAAAATAATTTGCTCATGTGGGTTGAAAAGATATTAGTACTACTTGGTACGTAAGAGAAACTGTTGAATATAAAGGATTCTTGGAGGTAAAATTATTATTGATTTGTATTTACTTTGATGTAAACTACGGGTAAGTTTTTACCCTTGTTTAAGACTTTCTTGACTTCTTAACTTGAGACTTGAAATGATAATAAATTCGAGATTATTCTAGCAAAATTTAAATAATTATGAGTCGAAAACCTCACAAAGTAAAACACAGAGAAGGAAGGGTTGTCACACTACCATTAAATTTTTTTTCTCTCATTATTTTCAATGTTGACTGGAACTTTGTGTATTTATTCCCTTTGAATAAATGCATAGCGGTGTGGTTGCAACTTGCAAATGGATTACAACTTTTTTCTTTCTTTTTCGTTTTTTCTTCTTATATTAATTATTATTGACTGGAATTTTGTATAGCTATTCTTCTTGAATAATAAATCTGAAAATATGATACTGTTGGTTTTGAAAGAGAAGAAATGCAGAGAAATAATACAGAAAGCAAGATACGATAATATGCAGTGGAAAGGGTTCAACTTTATTCAACAAATAACAAAATATTTAAAGAACAAAATCAAAACTAATAGTAGGAAAAATCTCCTAAAATAAAGCAATCCTAATCCTAATCCTAATCCTATTCCTAAAGTATACGAATCTGGCCAACAAACTCCTTACTCCTTAACACTAGGAGTAGTTATTCACTAGAAGCCTAAATTAAATAGCTAAAGGAATATGTTACCTGCCTTTCATTGATTATTACTTACAATATATACAGTGTTACATAATTATTTACTCATTTACAAACTAGGTAATTAATCTTCCTAATTACAATTGGACTACACTTCCTAATTACAATTGGTCTACAATTTTACCTAATATAGGAGATGTACAAAGAATATTCTAGAAAATATTCTATCATACCCCCACAGTCAAAGCGAGAGGTTCTCGTACACTGAGACTGGCTCGAAATCATCAATTATGCGCGGAAGCCCTTTAGTAAATATGTTAGCAACATATAACAGAATGTATTCCATGTCATTACCCTTGCTATAGATGAAAAGTGAGTGATCAGATTTGCTATGTGAAAATCCGATAGAGGATACAAAATCAGCAAACCGTTAGTACCACGCACGAGGATCCAGTTTCAGTCCATAGAGCGATTTCTTCAAATGACACACATAATCTGGATGGACTGGATTCCTAAATCCGAAAGGTTGATGCATATACACAGTCTCACGAAGGTCTCCATTCAAGAAGACATTTTTGACATCCAGCTGATGAATGGACCACGATTTGGACAAAGCAATACTGAGAACGGTCTGAATAGTTGCCAATTTCACCACCGGGCTGAAGGTTTCATCAGAATCCACGTCCACCTGTTGAGACCTACCATCCCCTACAAGACTGGTCTTGTGCCTCTCAAAAGAATCGTCATATTTCTTTTTATGTATAAAAAGTCACATAGAACGAATAACATTAGCATCAGGAGGACGGGCATTAGCTCCCACGTCTTATTTTCAATAAGAGCATTATATTCGTCAATCAACGCAGATTTACAATTGAGATCGGACAAGGCAAGTTTCGAGTTGCAAGGAAGATGTGAAGGGGCAACCGAATTCGACAAATTAAATTTCCGTTTGGGTTTGGAAATGTCGTGCATAGCATGGCGAGAGGGTGGACGGGATCGGGAAGCTGGTGGGGAAGATTGGTAGGCCGAGAGGGGGCGGCGAAATCGGGGAGAAGGGGCGTCGTCATTTGCCGAGGAGAGACAGTGACCTCGGGCAGTCGAGAGTGGTTGTTTCGAGGAGCCTGTGGCGGGGCCGGCTGGCCCACCCGAGATGGGACAGAGGGAGGCAGGTCGGGCGCATGTGACGGTAGCGACTGATTTTTCAAGTGATGGATTAGAAGGGATTAAGGCTGGCATTTAAGAAGTCGTAGGATTTCGGAAGTGGTGAATTTAGTTTGGCAAATGAGAATTGAGACTCATCAAATATGACATGCCGAGAAACTATTATTTTTTGGCGGGACAGGTTGTAACAGTTGTAACCACGATAATTAGAGGGTAACCCAAAAATACACATGGGGTAGACCTAGGTTGCAGCTTGTTGATTTGTGTAGAGGGAAGGTAAAGAATAAAATTACTGGTAGCAGATTCTAAGGCATATTTCTAACACTCCTCCTTTCTTTAGAGGCTGCAAAATCTGAACTTGTGCCTTGAAATTTCTTAACCGGAAGTGACTTGATAAACAAATCTGCCAATGTATCTTTGGACTTGCAGTATATTGAATTCAAATTTCCATTTTGTTGCACCTCATGATTGTCAACAGAAGATTCTGCATTATCCTCTGGCTCCATGTGCACTTTATCTTCAGACTTGCTACTTTGCTTGCAAATTTTATTTTTCTGATACTTTGACATCTCCTCCTCAAATTTTTTTATTCCACTTTGCGTCTTTGAGAGCTTCTTCATAACCAACAGGTCCATATATTGCCATTGTTTTTTAAATTGGAGGATCATCTTCCAATTTTTTCGGCATTTGATCTTTTGTCTGCTCTACCAGAACATCTTCTATTGGATTAAATGAAAAATGTTTACCTCTCATCTTAATTTTTTAAAATTATTTTCCAGCGACATCATTGATGAAGCAATGCTTATCCTCAAGGGATACTTTGAATTCTTTTTCTACCAACTGACATATACTCAACAAGTTCTGATCAATATGAGGTACATAAAGAATATCTGAAATTGTCTTATTACCTGAACTTGCTTTGATGACGACGGTTCCTTTTCCTTCAACAAGAATTTAGTCACCATTTCCAATCCTAACTTTGGATATCTCAATAGGCTTTAACTTTTTGAACAAACTCTTGTCATAAGTCATGTGGTTAGTACAACCGCTATAAATCAACCAAAATTTTGTTGAAACCTTACTTGAGATATATGTTGCAACAAAAAGATGACCTCCTTCTTCTTCATTTGCGACACATGCATCTACTTCATGATTCTGAGATTAAGCTGATTGCACTTGTTGCACTTCGCTTCTGGCCTCTTTCAACATCTGAATGGTGGATGACCCATTTTTTCACAATGCTCACAAGGTGGGTAATTTTTCAAATTATCCTTGCTTTGAGTTTTATGGCTGGCTTCTAATGCTCCATCAATCATACCATCTTTCCTCATAAGCCTCCTTTGTTCCTATGCCTGGAAAAAATTTAACAAGTCTACCAAGGTAATCTTGAATAGATCTTGTGTGTTTTCCAAGGTAGCTATACATGCTTCATATCTTTCGAGCACTGTTAAAAGAATTTTTTCAACAATTCTTGAATCTTTAACTTCAGTGCCTAGCAATCTTACCTTGTTAACAATGCCAAGCAATATGTCCGAGTATTCTTTAACCATCTCGGATGCTTTATTCTTCTTTTGATCAATCAAAACCCCTTCCCAAACTGTACAAGCTTCTTCCAAAGCATACGGCTTTCTGGATGTAGATGATGATATCTACACAGATAGATCTTATATATATCGTAGAATGAAGTACCACATGGGTGGATATATATATGAATCCAAATCTGCCGAATCACTCATGTTATGATCTTCTACATCCTGGGGCCCTAAGTCTCGCATGAAGAATTCTTGTTGTAGCTTTATGATGAGAGCTTGAATGAGAAAATTGGACGAAAGAAAAAGTGGAAGCTTATAGTGCTTCTAGATCTCATGGAATAAGGCAGAATTTCTAACAAAACTTTCCACCTTTGCAACTCTTATTCCATTATTAAATTCAAAACCTGCATCCCTCGTATTCTTTCATCTCCATCATATTCTTTTTTCAGATAATCCCAAATTTCTTTTGGTGATGTGAGAGACATAACTCTTGTGAAAATAGATGTTGAAACAGCAGCAAACAAAGTTGCTTTCGCCTTGGACTTCCTGGTTTTCTTTTCTTGTGACTCTTGATTTGGGCCATGGTGTGATTGTTTGGCAGCAGATTAATTGCATAATCCTCTTCCACGGCTTCCTAAAGATCAAGGGCCTCCAAGTAAGTTTTCATTCTCACAGCCCATAGTTGATAGTTTTTGTTGGAAATTTGCCTTTGGTGGGGAGGTGGGTCCACCCATATTTAATGAATTAAACACTAGGGTTCCGCATGTTGGAGGCTTTGTCTCTTCTCACGTGCATAATCTACTAAGTGAGTAGATGACCGTAGGGCCAAGAATCGTCAAATTTCATTGAGAAATGAAAGAGATATTGGTCCACGAAGTAAGGTGTTTGAGGCATGAAAATATGGTGTGGGACAAATCTACCACATTGTTGGGAAAAGGAAGAATTGCTCTCTTTATAAGTCTTTAAATTGGCTAAGGGTTTGGGACCCCAAAGGGTATCCCATGTGTTTAAAGGAGGGAGGACCTAGATGTGCTTGGGTTCAAGGTTAAGCCCACACGCGCGCCGCCGCGCGCCCGTCCCGTCCGGTCACGGTCATGGGTCGTGGGACTTTTTGATATTATATATTTGGACCCCCAAATTGCTTAATATTTACAGTTTGGTCCCTAGAGTTTCTGAAAAGTTGAATTTGGAAACGACGGAAGGCAGAAAGTTTCTGCCTACCGTTGGAGTTGATTTTTGGGGCGTTAATGTGCATTAACCAGCCATTACTTGGCTGATTAACTCCTCCATAATCAGCCCTCCTTCAATGGCCATGAACAGCCTCACTAATGGCCTTAAACCTGTCATTAACAACCCTCCCTAATGGCCATTAACAGTCATGTCTTGAGCAGTTGAGCAGCCTCCCTTATGTTATATATTGGAGATGTTTTGCTCAATGGTGTTACACGAAAAACACAAAACATATACACAACAAAAACGAGATAGAAATATATACACAGAGACAAACAGAAGAGTAAAACACAGTCCTCAACGTGAGCAGTAACGTTGGGACGAAAAAGAGAAACTCTTCCTTCCTTTTCCATTTCTTCAGCAAGGCGTTTCGTGTTTGTTTTCTTCATCAGACTCAACCTATTTGCTTTGTAGTGTTGAGATTAAAGTGTTGTTTTATCTTGGGAGACTATTGCCCGTTAACGTAAAAGCATATACACGGGAAAATCTTGTCTTAAGGACAGAGTGCAATCACTCGACTCAGCACACAGTTGTAACAATCCAGATTTAGTGTTTCTTGATTTCAGGTTATCAAGATTCAAGACTCAACAAGCTTGCGACAGTTCTGAACATTGGCCTATTTGTTTATCCTTTCGAACACTTGTAATATTTATTTACTTCCCGTACTGCTTTACAATAACCAACAATTTTCACCATCAAAAACAGGAGGAGCCATTCGTGAAAAACTATTTTCAGAATCCATCTCTTCACTCACACTCACAGGTCCTTTAAAATGGCTCTAGATACCAATTGTTGGTTTTGAAAGAGAAGAAATGCAGAGAAATAATAGAGAAAGCAAGATAAGATTATATGCAGTGGAAAGGGTTCAACTTTATTCAACAAATAACAAAGTATTTAAAGAACAAAATCAAAACTAATAGTAGGAAAAATCTCCTAAAATAAAGCAATCCTAATCCTATTCCTTAAATATATGAATCTGGCCAACAAACTCCTTAACACTAGGAGTAGTTATTTCACTAGAAGTCTAAATTAAACAGCTGAGGTAAAAAATAAAACTACTGGTAGCAAATTCTAAGGCATATTTCTAACAGATACAGAACAAGCAAATGGATTTGCAGCGGCCTCAACTGGCAATTATATTTACGAGTCACATCTCATAATTAGGATTCGTATTGATTCTGTCTAAATTTCTATCATTTAATGCATAAAAAAGTATATCTTGACTCTGCTGTTTCACCTACCTTATCATCTCTTGTTTATCTTTTTGATTCATTTTGACTAACTAATATTGATCAAAATTGAACGTTTCAAACTGATTTCAGGAAGTAACTAGAAAGCCAACTAACTTCGAATTAATTATGTTGCAGCTATTTTGTAGCAGCACTCTCTGTGGCTGGTTTCTTCACCATAATTACTACAATTGGCTCCTTGTACTCCCTCCTTAAGCCTGGTTGCTCCGCAAAGATCATTTCTCATTTCATTATCATTGATGTAGTAAGTTTTTAAAACTCATTTTTTTTCTTTTTTCTTTCTTTATAACGGTGGAGTTCGGACCAACTTGCACATGTCTTGACCATTCCGCTTAATACCTTCTACCTCTCACCTAACATGTACCAGGTCACTTTGTTTCACCATGACTTAGGCAGATGAAAATCACCTAGAGTTTTTATACACTGAAATTTGAACCTAGTCTTCTATAATTTTCACCCACTTCATTACCTGCAAAGTCCACGCCCTTGAGTAGTTTGAAACTCTTGTTAAGTTTTCATATTTCTATTAGGGTGCACTCTACCCCTTAAACACGCATGCAAAATATTATGAGCTCCATGACTTTCTTGATCGTCTTATTCGTCAACCATAGATTAACATGTGATTAGGTTTATCCAAGGTAGTGTGTATTATGCTTGAGGTCTCTCAAGCCTTCTGTCGTATCACTATTTCCATATAAAGGTTTGAGGAAGAAGGTTATGAATTTTTGGTATGAACTTTTGTCACAACAGGCGAGGAGCACTTAGAATATTGTTCACTATCACTATGGCATGTCTATTGATTAAATCCTCGGTCCACTAGTGCTCATGAGCGTACTGTTTATGTAAATTTGCAGCTTTTGCTAGGAATAGTAGCATCAGCAACCGGAGCAGCAGCATCAGTGACTTACTTAGGGCTAAAAGGCAACAATCATGTGCGGTGGGGAAAGGTTTGCAGCATGTATGGAAAGTTCTGCAGATACCTTGGAGCTTCTATAGGAGTCTCATTGTTCGCAACCGTTATGCTTGTGCTTCTTGTTCTCCTCTCTGTATACTCCCTTTCTAAGAAGATCCCAAAGTGACAAGACAGCTATGGAAAAGTGAATTCTTATGTACAGCAGAAAGAAACCCTTGCTCAAATTCTGTATGTAAAAAGTGTGTAATTAAGTACGGTTTAAATTTGGGTTCTCTATATGTTTGGCTCTTTTCTTGTGCAGCTGGTGGAAGTAGACATTGCACCAGTTCTTGTATATGAATTCTGTCATGTACTTGTATTGATATTAAACAGAAAGTTCCCGACTAACATTCTCTATCTTCGATCAATTCTTATCATACAGCAGAGGACCAAAAGCATTTTGGATTCAAGTGTGGTGAAACAACCAGTTAAGCAGGTAAAATGTAAAGACTGGCTAAAAGATGAATTAGCCACAAAGTTCCATAAAAAGAACTTGATTAGATTCTTTTAGCGATTGCAATAGCTTTGAAAGCTCATGGATACTTGAGGCTCTCATATTCATAATCGGCCCTACATTTAAGATAGAATGTTTGACGTCTAAATTCTGTACCTTGGAGTAGTAGTTTAGCAACCTTGAGTGAACACCTCATATATTTAACAGAACTCGCTATAAATGAGAAACTATGCAGTAGTACGTGATCAATGAAATTGTGAGAATTGGTATCTATTGAGATGCAAGTAACACTAGTACATCTATTGAAACAATGGAGCATTTCCAGTACTTATATGCATAGAATACCAATGGATGCACAACCTTGATATGTCAAGACAACTTCCAGAATCGCTGTTCACACTAGCCAAGAACGGATATTCAATTCTTATGCATCCACTTGCTTTCATATCTCCTTATCTAGATTTTGAGTTAAATTACTCTTAGGATTTTTCTTCGATAAGCATAAATGCTACCATATTAATCTAATGAAAGAAACGTTTCCAAACTAAGACAAGCCAGACTAATAGTAAACCATTCCAGCATGTAAATGGTTAGCCTTTCCAGGATGCAAGTTTCATTATATTTAGATAGGGAAACAGAGGAGTACTTCAGGTGAAACAATATGCATTAAATATTCTTGAGTATCCTATGGAGTGTAACGTAGGGGACATATTACTCTTATCTTTTCCCTCAGAAACCCTGCTATAGACCACTTGGAATCGTAAGACGGGTAAATACCACCGGCAATTACATATCAATTCACCAGTTGAGGAGAGAACTTAAAGAATGATGACGCAGAAGGGAACCATATTAGTTATTGCTAATTAGTCAGAACCATATAACAAGCATGAGTCTTACAGATGAAAGGCTCTCTATGGACTCCACCTCAATTTGAAAGGCTCATTTTAAACCAACTAAACCTGGTCATTGCAGGCAAATTAAGTCAACCATGATTACAATGATCAGTCCTATAGACAACTTATAGTAGTTAACTCGTATAGATGGTTGTCTCAGTACTTCTTAAGTAGTATATATTATCAGAGAATAAGATCAACTCTAAAATAAAATATAAGAGCTTCTGAAATTGAACTAAAAAACAAAGACACCAAGTAAACATTACCTTTTGAGCACGTCCATTTGTCTCATAATTAATCACTCCAGCTCATTCGATATTTAACCTTGCAATGGGGATAAGTTTTTTCCAAGTTCAGTTATATTTATCCCAAAGTTTGATCGATATTCCAACAAGGAGAGCTGCAAGGTAGTTATCTAACTGTTAATGGAAAACTACTGGAAAGATCATCCTTTTATCACTTAATTGGCTCCCTCTCCCCCATTCTGTTTTCAGACATTACCCTCGCAAAAGGATTATTTAAATTGCTCACATGGTATAAAATTTACCTTTTGATGGCTTACTATAGAAGACCTATAAAAGGCAGTAGGGTAGTTTCCATACTTCGTGTGCAGAAATAGAACTCTCTAATTTGACATAACTAGATGCAGAAAGTAACAATTAAGAAATGTGCACACTATAGGTAAGCTGCTTAACATTCCAGAACGTAGCATATATTCATATTATTGTATAATTTACACATAAATAAATTGTAAACTTATCAATATCTGCTACAGCTGGACAAACTGCATACCTCAAAATTGATTTGTCAGAGAGTAGCTAGATAAGACCTCTTTGATTACAAACTTTCAACAGAATAGAGTATTTAGAATATTGTTTGCTCTCCCAACTCCTGACCAGCCATTCCTTCTTTAAGTACTCTCTGGAAAAAATCTTCCAATGTATCTTTTCCGTAACTTGGTGTTGCCTCGGCATTGTATTCACCGGTCTCAGGATCCAAAATTAACATACTCTCAGCTGCATAATACCTCCCAATCTTCCCAAACTCGGCCGCATCTTCCAACGAAGGAAATATTTTTACAAGGAAGTCAAGAAATCCAATTGCAAAATCCATTATTTCAATTGGCACCTTGAGAAATTTAGGTTCTTTTCCCACAAGTTTAAACAACATTTCCCCTTGTTCCAATGGTGTCAATGCCTTCCCAGGTCCTCCAATTGGCAAAACCTGATTGATCTTATCTTCTTTCAGTACACAATCAGCAATAAAAGAAGCTAAATCTTCTTCGCTTATCGGCTTGCAAGCACACAACTTTCCATCCCCAAACATCACATAAGGTTTCCCATCTTTCACCAATTCAACTTGACCTCCTAAGCTCTTGAAAAAAGCAGTTGGTCTAACAATACTATAAGTAAATCCATCATCCTCTTCAGCTTCTTTCATCAATTCCGCCTCGAATTTCAGCTTAGCTCTCTGAAATTCAAGAAGGGGCTTTTGCACACAAATTGCAGACAGCAAAACAAAATGTGAAGCACCAAACTTCCTCCCAGCAACAAGACTATTCTTTGTTGCTTCATAATCAATATTCCAAGAATCCTTTACCCCGCCATTTCGACTAGCAAGACAAGACACAACAACATCAATAGAAACCCCTAAACTTCCAACACTTCTCGCCAAAGCCTCCAAATTAGTAACATCAGAAAAACAAACATTAGCTCCATTTAACTGTTCCAAGGTATCATCTTTACTATTCTTTCCTTTAATACCACTTCTTTCTCTAGCAACAGCAATAACATTAAACCCTCTATTAGTTAACTCCTTAACAACAAATTTTCCAATGTACCCTGTTGACCCCACAACCAAAACATTAATATCTTTTGGATTTTTACCTCTAAATGAATTCTTGGGGGTTTCAACAGTAGATGCAGTTGAAGCTGTGATTGGTTTAAGTTTTCTTGAAATAACTCTAAAGGGTCCTCTAGATACATTCACAGAAAGAAAAGGGATTGCATAAGGGACTATGTTTACCTGAACATGATTTTTGATGAAATGAGATGAAAAAAGTTGATTAAAGTTATGGTTTTTAGTTGATTGAAGTGTGAGTCCACTTGAAGGAGCAAAAGCATACATTTTTGTTGAACTAGTTCAAGAAACTTGGATGCTGGCCAAGAATTCTGGTGGTTTTAATCAGTTGCATTTCATAGGAAAATAAGAATTAAAAATTAAAAAAAATTGAGGTGTGACATGGAAGTTGAGCTACTGTTGTTCTATTATCATGCAAGAATCAGAATGATTGGTTGATATTGGAGAGGGGAGTAATAGGAGAAATCTTTATCTTGTCTAAAAGAAAAATATTCATTGGGCCTTGGGTGTTTTATCTTACAAACTGATTTGTAGTTGTCCATGATCCATTAACAACCCAACAAGCCTACAATGGCCCAATCCACAGAATTTTATTTTTTTCTTACTGAATTTTCTTAATAAATGCATACATCCCAGAAGTTGTTACATTTCACTTTACAAGACCCCGTTACACAATTATACTAAATTTTAACAGTTACAACATACCTAGTGTAATTTCACAAGTGTCATCTGGAGGGTGGTCTATACGCAGACTTTATCTCTACATTGGGAGCCAGAGAGACTGTTTCCAATAGAACCTCGGCTAAGAGTATGGCAATACAACAATAACAATAAAGCCGTAACAAAGCAAGTCAAACAAGAAAGGAACCGTAACTACAACAAAATAATATGTTACGCATGAACGAGAAACAGTAAATAATAACATAAATTAAAGAACAAAAAACTACAACAAAAGAACTACGCCTACTAATATAAAATTCTTAAAAACTAAATTTAAATAAAAAAATATATCTATATTATACTACTCCCTCCGTCTCAAATATTCATAATTCAGTCCGTGACAGTGAGGATGTGTTTAGGTAAAATTTTATAAGAATCATTTTTCTCCTTAACATATTCCTTTCTAAGCTTTATTCTAAACCAAGGCGGCTGATAAGGCAAGTGAAGCCCTTGCGTTAACTAATTAGCTAATATCACTTACTACCTCCGATTCACTTTATTTATTGTTCTTACTAAAAATAGATGGACTAAAATAATTATCATTCTAAACAAAAAAAATATAATTTAATTACATTCTTCTCATTTTGCCCTTAATAATAATTATGCTTGGAAATAATAAACATTGACTAATTAGCATAAAAAATTTAAGTGAAGAGATTAAAGAGAAAATATTTATTAAAGGAAATTAACATTCTAAATGATTAAAGATAATAAATAAGTGTATTCTTAAGAGACGTATAAATAAACAAAGTGACATGTAAAGTGGACCGGAGGGATACTAAAAAATAATTGTGTCTTCCCATTAAAAAAATCTAAACAGGTAAGTCAAATTATGTTTATACATTTAATTTTTATTCTTAATCATAGACTAGGAAAAACTCAGCTAGATAATAATTTTAATGATACTAAACACTTTCACAACTTAGGTTGAATTTTATATTTTTTAATCCATGGAAGGATTAGTCCTGTGAAAAGATTTTGTACTATATTACTCTACTTTTTTTAGATTACGCTTGATATCAAAGGTATTGTAAATTAATATATAATAATTATTTAAAAATTGCACTCTCAAAAAAAATTAAAAATTAAGGTACTTGATGATTACACCGAACTAATGAATACTTAAATTTTTAAGGTACTTGATGAATACTTAAAGGATTAGTCGAGTTAGTGATGATTACACATAACTAACTCGAGCTTTCAAATGAGAGAGGGTCACTTGGTCATCTTCCGTAGTGCAACGGCTAAGACTCGGATAGATTACTTTATCCTTATAAAGGATGACAGTGATGTATGTAAGGACTGTAAGGTTATCTCGAGCGAGAATCTTACAATCCGGCATAAGCTTGTGGTTATGGATTTGGCTGTTAGGAAGAAGAAGAAGAGGAGGGTGGTATTTGACCAGTCTAGGATTATATGGGGAAGCCTAACTAAGGCCAAAGTGCAAGATATCGGAGAAACGTTTATAGCTATGAGGGCTTGGAGGAGTAGTAGGAATGCGGATAGTATGTTGGCGAGAATAGCTGACTGCATCAGGCAAGCAACTAGAGAGGTGTTAAGAGTCTCAAGGAATAACCAGGTAGTCATAAAGGGGATTGGTTGTGGAATGGAGAGGTTCAAGAAAAAATTGAAGCCAGGAAGGTGGCTTTACCTCACTAGTGGAAAGCTTAGACGAGGAGGAAAAGATGAGGAATAGGGAGAGAGATATAAGACGACGAGGAAGGAAGAAAAGCTAACGGTCACAGTGCGAGGGCTACGATTAAGCACTTGTATGGAGAGTTCGAGTGAAAATGAAGGGATGGGAAGTTGTATCGGCTCAGGCGAAAGAGAGGGAAGGCCCGTGACCTGGACCAAGTGAAGTGCATTAAGGATGAGAATGACAAAGTGTTGGTAGAAGAGGCACACATTAGACGGAGATGGAAAACGTATTTCCATAATCTCTTAAATGAACAAGGGGACATGAAAATCGTGTTGGGGGAGCAAGAGCACTTCGAGAGTCATAGAGATTTTGAATATTGTAGGTTCATAAAGGCGGTGGAGGTTAAGAAGGTTATTCATAAGATGGGTAAGAGAATAGCAACTAGACCAGATGAGATCCTTGTGAATTTTTGGAAGAACTCCGGTGAGGTAGGTATTGAGTGGATCACTGGGTTATTTAATGTCATATTTAGGACGGCTAAAATACCAAAAGAATGGGGTGGAGCATAATGATTTTGTTGTACAAGAATAAGGATGATATTCATAGTTGTAATAACTATAGGGGTATCAAGCTAATAAACCATACTATGAAAGTTTGGGAGAGGGTGGTCGAGATAAGGATGAGGAGATGTGTGTCTATCTCCGAGAGAGAATTCGGGTTCTTGCGGCGCGATCGACTACAGAAGACATCCATCTTACAAGGAGACTGTTAGTGTAGTATAGGGACAAGAAGAAATATTTACATGTGGTGTTCATTGATCTAGAAAAGACATATGATAAAGTCCCGATGGAGGTCCTTTGGAGATGTATAGAGTCTAATGGTGTACCTATGACTTACATTAAGATTGTTAAGGATATGCACGATAGCGCCAATACCCGGATTAGGACAACGGGAGGTGACTCGAAACACTTACTGATTATGATAGGGTTGCACTAGGGATCAGCCCTTAACCCGTTCCTATTTGTCTTACTGATGGAAGAATTAACATGGCACATTCAAAGGGAGGTGTTGTGGTGTATGTTATTCGCATATGACATAATATTGGTTAACGAGACGTGCAGTGGAGTTAATGATAGGCTGAACATTTGGAGGAGGGCCCTAGATTCTAAAGATTTTAGGTTGAGCAAGACTAAAACTGAATACGTAGAGTACAATTTTAGTGATGTAACGCATGAGGTGGAGGTGGAAGATAAGATCGAGGAATAAGTCATACCCAAGAGAGGAGGTTTCAAGTATCTTGGATCTATAATCCAAAAAGACAGAGAGATTGACGATGATGTCATACACCGTATTGGAGTGGGTGGGTGAAATGGAGGTTTGCCTCCAGGGTGTTGTGAGATAAGATGCTTAGGTTTAAAGGTATGTTCTCCACAGTGGTGGTTAGAGAAACAATGTTGTATGGAGTAAAGTGTTGGCCAGTTAAGACCGTCCACGTTCAGAAAATGAAGGTAGCGGAGATGAGGATGCTCAGATGGATATGTGACATATTCGAAGAATATGATTAGGAACGAAGTTATTCGAGATAATGTGGGAGTGACATCAATAACGGACAAGATGAGGGAAGCAAGATTGAGATGGTTCAGACATGTAAATAATAGGTGCGAGAATACGCCAGTTAGGAGGTGCGAGAAGTTGGTTATAGCAGGATTAGAAAAGGTAAAGGTAGGCCGAAGAAGAACTGGAGGAAATGATTAGACATGATATGAAATAGCTTCAGTTGATTGAGGACATGATCTTAGATAGAAAGGTATGGAAGTCGAGAATTAGCGGAGACGGTAATACGTAGTTGAGGGATACCTGGAGTGCAGTACTTATTCTTCCCTTTTCCTTTTTCTTTTCCTTTTCCTCTTCCTTTAGTAGTAGTACTCAGTTATTGTGTAGTCGATGTGTATTATTATTTATTGTTACATTTATTTTGTATCTTACTATTTCGCCGTCTAATTTCTTATAATACTGTGTTGAATATTTTTATTTTGAACGGAAGGTGTATTAGAAACAAACTTACTACCACACAGATAGAGTAAGATTTCTCACTAATGGAATATTGTTGTTAGTAAAATTTTGTTTTATTGTAAACACAAAGTCGGTGAGTATTTACTAATTTAGCATCAGGGGTAAACTCTTCATTGAATAACACCAATGTAATGTTTACTGTTTAGGCTTTGACCTTCTAAAATGATGGCACGTTCTTGGTAACGTAGTATGACGGAATACATCATCTCTTTTACTCAAACGGACACGCATTTTCTTTCAGTTTCGTAGCTGAACTGACCAATTCTGAGCTTTGATGAAACCATCAATGACTACACAAGCATCACTTCCTGATGATACTGCCCTCAAAATTGCTTCTTCTCTTCCGGTACTCTTTCTCTGATTCTTTTATGCATGTTGCGATCTTTTTTTTCCTTCAAAGTGATTGAATTTATCCACTTCCTGATTGTCGGTTGTTATGGAAATTTTTCTTGATTATAGGTTCTTTGTTGTTCCCTTCAAAATTTACTTGTTATAATTCAGGTTATGCTTGAAATGAATTTGTTTCTGATTTCTGTGTTGTGTTGAAAATAGTTTTCTTGATCTGGGGATCTTTTTTTTTCGTTTCCTTAAAGATTATTTATATTTCTGTTTAAAAATATTATGCTGTTTTGCTTTGAAAGGAATTGAATTTACTGGCTTTCTGATTTCTGGGTCGTTACAAATTATTTCTTGATTCTGGCATTCCTTGTTTTTTTTCCTATAATGTTTCTTTTTTTTCCTAAATTTTGCTACTTTTTCTTGAAAGGGATTAAATTAATTGACTTTCTAATTTCTGGGTTGTGGAAAGTTGTGTTCTTGATTTTGAGTTTTTATTTTTTTTGAACTATAATTTTTCAGGTAGGTGATCTTTGCTCGTTGGGGAGTTGCTCTCGGTTTTGGTCGGAGCTATGTGCGTCTGATTATATATGGGCGTCTCTTTGTAAAGAAAGATGGCCTGCTCTTGCTCTGGAGATTGAGTCTGCTTCTTATAACAACCAGAACCATGAGGTTAGTACAGTGTTTACTGAATCCTTTGTACTGTGATGTTCTATTTTTTCCAGTGTATATAATGTTGGAATTGAAGGGGAGGCTTGGAGCAACGATAAAGTTGTCTTCGTGTTACCTATAGGTCACGGGTTCGAGCTGTGGGAGCAGACACTAATGTTTGCATTCGGTTAAGCTATCTACATCACACGCCTTGGGGTGCGGCCATGCTTTGTGCAATGGGCTGCCCCCAATCCCTTTTTTCTTAGCAAAAATGAACCATTTTTTCTTTTCACTTAAAAATGTAGGAATGGAGAGTGTTTTATATTAGGAAGCACAATGAAATGGCAGGAAAAGCAGCAGGGGTAATTGATTTTGTGAATCGTTGTTTGGCATTTGAGTCGATTGAGGTTGGGCATTATCTGAAAGCAGTTAGAGAACTAGATTCAATGCAGTTTTCTTTTGAAGATGTCCATACGTTCTTCCTTAAATTCAAGCACGATGTGCTGCACAACTTTATTGGTTTGCACTACTGCCTTATCTCGCTTGGTTTGCCGGTAACTACTTTAACCAAATGCCCTGCTTTTGTTCCATTTCTTTAATGCTATTTGTTACAAATTTGTTGACCCTAGTTCTCCATTTAATGTTGTCATTGAATTAAGTGTTATACCACTTGAATCTTTTCACATGATGAACTTTGCTGGAAACTAAACGACATAGTTTATTCGTGTTTAACTGCTTGAGCTCCCGTACTACGTAGATCTTTTAGTTGACTCATACTAGCAGTCTTTTCGCAGTCATTAGAAACTTTCTATTGTCCTTCATGGAGCGTTGGATATTTTTCATCTATGCACTGAAATTGGATTGAGTTTGTATTTTTGCTAGGTAAAGTATCAAAAAGTTGGGAAGTCTCATATTATGATTTTGGAGTAAAATAGTTATTGGTTCTTTCAATATTTGATTTATTCCTTTTGGATACAAGAGATATCACGTGTCATCTGTTGTTTGCCAAAATCCTATTTCCGTGGACTATGAATAGTTTCTTTAACCTGGAATCAGCTTATTGAAGTTATTTAATGTTTATTCTTCTGTACTAGGGCGAATGCGTCATGGAAATCCTAAATAACAGCAATATTTCACAAAGGCAAGTTTGTGTACAATGGTGGAAGCTTGGGAGGTGGTTTTTTGGTTTTCGCATGCGTGATGAATTAGTCACGCGTACTGTCTCTTTAGAAGACATTGCAACAGGGAAGGAGGAAGAAGTTCTTGGGGTACTTCAACGAGGTGCGATACATGAGGTGATACGAGTTCACATCTCAGCAGCTAAACCTGCACACACATCCTGGTCATTCCAGAGCGCACAAGATGCAAACTAGTAAAATGTATATTATTATCTATCATGTGTACATCTATTGTAAATATTTCACCTAAACTCCTGCTTAAGACAAGAATAATTGTAAACTCTCATGAAGTTTACTTGCAATGTATCCTTTTATCTTCTGTGTTGTAAATAATGAAATCCCTCAGGGAAAGGAAGCATGTATATAATTGTAAATTTAATGATTACCGTTTGTAAATTTGTATTCTTCCAGTCAGTAGTGGTTGATCTTGTGTTTGTTTCTGTTGCTGATTTTACCGGCTTGATTTTATTCTTTTCATATTTCAATATCGATGAATATACGAGGGGATATTTCCATATCATGATTCATGAGTCTATGTACTGAGCTCATGAGGAAGTTCCAGGATGTCTGCCAGTGAAAGGGGATTGTTTGCTGTTTTTGCAATTTTCCGTTGATTTAGTAACTCTTGCAATGCTGTTTCCTGTGCTGTTTGGCTTAAATCCTGATTCGTTTCTGTTGACTGTGTTTTTATTTCATATATGTTGCAAAGTGGTTTATTCACGAGCGCAAAACACAGTATAATTTAAGTACTTCGCTAGTTAAAGATAGTATAGTTTAAGATCATCTCCACAGGAATCGATACAAACAATTACTCAAACAAAAGATTGCTTAGTATTATTCAGGTGATCAAAACTTGAAGTTGTGGTTATAAACTAAGATTATTGATTACAAACATAATTAAAAATAATTGACAACGAAAGTAAAGGTTACTATTAATATGAGAAGTAAGGGTAACAAGATTTTAGCAATTAGCTCCGATTCGTTTTATCATTCTCTTCTAAATTTTATTGAGTCTTTTGAATTCAATAAGTAATTAGTTTTACTCAAGAATCTAATAAATCTCTTTCAATTATTTATTCAGATTTCACAAATTAAACTAATGCAAGCACCGAGAATGTTCAAAAACTAGGGATAGAAATAGATCTTCGGACGACTTCTCAAGAATATCGTCAGCCTATAACCCTAGATAAATTATTGAAGAGCCTCTTCCGATTACTCAACGGAATCATTCACTAAAGAGCTAAATCAAAACACTTCTTCTTGCGATTAAAGTATTCAAGAATATCTTAACGATCAAGTAAAACTACTATCCCTGAGTTCAAGACTAGTGAAAGCCCTGTGAACATATGCAAGAAAACATTAAAGATTTAGTCTAAAGGAAAACTTCTCTTGAATATTTTTCTCTCTTGTTCAACCAATAATTCAAGAAGCTCTTCCGATTACTTAGAAGAATCACCAATTAAAACCAAACAAGATAATGCAGAGATATTCACCAAACTATTCCTCTTTCGGTTAAATAAAACAGTAAATAACTCTGCAATTCAATTCAAAACTTCATTAACGAATTCAGGAAATAAAAAGAATCGAATCTAAAAACATCAATCAATACATCATGTCTTGTCAAAATCCTATAATAAAACTACTCCATAATAGAAGAAAAGAATATCGAAGAATAAGAACTAGAAAACATTACAACCGACTATCGCTCCAAACTTCCGTATTGAATCGAATCGTGATGGAAAGTAACAAATACGGGCGTTGAATACTCTCATATGCTCCTTCCCCTTGCTTTGTCGCTCCAAAACCAAGATAACCTAATTGGGATAAGCTAAAACCTTATATAGCGGCTGGGGTTCGTTCGTAGAATGTCAAAAATAACCCCGACTAAAATCTGCCGAAGTCCAGCTGCGCGATCACGCATGCCTGATGGCAGAACGCGCACAGATCGCGCAATCAATACAGTGGCACTGCCTCTCTTGCGCGTTCTTGTGCGCTATCTTATGTCCAGGTGCGTGATCATGCACCCCTTCTTGATCATTTTCTTGCTCGTTTCTCCTTAGTTTAATCAATTTTGCTCTCAATTTAGGCTCTTCTTCACCTAGATATAAAATGACGTAAATTAGCAATATCCACAGATAATATCTCTAACTTTGCATAAAATTGATGTCAAATAAGCTCATAAAACTCGAGGAATATATAACCATCATTTATACAAGCCAACAAAATACATATTTTTGCTGGAGCTGGTACAGAGAAACCTCCTGTATAAGGTTCGAATTGGTAAATTGAGCTTGTAGTGTACTAAAAGATAAAGTGTGCATCTGCTTTCCTTATTATGTAACCGGTCTCATCTCTCTCCAAACTTAACGTGGTAGTTTTTCATTGGATTTTCTATCTATAGATTAAGTCATTACTAAAAAGCTAATTTGTTTAGAACTCAATTAACTGATTCTATAGAGAAGACGGAGTGTCCTTGGCTAAACATTTTAGCACATAAGGCTTTGGCGCTACTACAGTTATCTGAGTCGGTCTTTGGTCAGCTCATTCTCGTACCGGTAAGCCTGCATTGATGTTCATATGTTGATCCCGAAACTGGATTACACGTGCCATGGGTGCTGAATTATATTGACATCCTAACAAAGGGCTATGTAAACGTTTCCGAAGGTTTTGTCATTGGTGTAGTCATTTTACTTATAAGGTGTGTTCGGTATGGAGGAAAATGTTTTCCTGCAAATGTGTTCTTGAAAAATAAATAAATTTTTACTTATTTTCTCATGTTCGATTGTTTGATAGAAAACATTTTTTCGAAAAATATCCACTCATGCCCCACCAACCCCACCCCATTACCACAACAACCCCCACACTCACCCCCACCCCCACCACCCACCACCTACCCCAACTACTCACCCTCCATCACCCACCCCAACCAAATCTCACCCCATCATCGAATGCACTTCATCTTCACCCACCCTACCCCACACATTACCCACCCCGACCCCACCCCACACCACCGCTCCATCCAACCCTCCCACCCACCCACCCATCCCCTCCCAAATATTTTATTTTACTTTTATAAAAAAATAGAAACGTTTTCTTACCCGCCTCACACCAATTTAACAACGCAAACTTCTCATTTTTATAAAGGTAAAATTAAATATAAAGTAGAAAATTTAAATGGGGTAGGGGGCACGGGGGTGGGAAGTAGGTGTAAAAAAACAGAAAAGAAAACTTTTCAAAACCTTTTAAAAAAATTTAGAGGGGGTGATAGGGCGTTGGAGCTGGGATCGTAGAAAACCAAAAAAAAAACTTTTTAAAACTTTTTTTATATAAAAAAATAATTTTTTGTAGTGGGTGTTGTGGGAGAAGGTATTGGGTGCCATAGAAAACAAAAAAGAATATCTAAACTTTTTTTATTAAAAAACTTATTTTTTTGAGGGGGGTGGGGTAGAAAACAAAAAAGAATTATTTTTATATAAAAATGGGGGGGGGGGGGTGGTGTAGAAAATCAAAAAAGAAAAAAAAATTTTTTTTGGGGGGTGATGGGTGGGTGCGTGGATTGTGGGAGAGGTTGGGGATGGTTGGGTGATGGTAGGGTGGTTGGTAAAATGTCATTTGTGGACTTGTTTTCCCTACTTTGATTAGGGAAGTCATTTTTCCATTTTTAAGGAATTTGTTTCTTAAAGAAAATGTTTTCCAAAAATTTTGACCAAACAACAACAACATGCCTAGTGAAATCCCACATCGTTGGGTCTATGGAGGGTAGAGTGTACGCAGACATTACCTCTACCTTGTTAGGTAGAGCAGCTGTTTCCGAGAGACCCTCGGCTCAAGACATGCATATGCATAAGCAAAAACAAGAGAAAATAGTCAGACCCGATCAAAAAATTTAAAGCAGTATGAAAATGCTGGTATCAAAAGTGAATACGTCATGATAACGCATTCTGAAAGAAATAAGCAGTAACTAACACATAGCAGCAGAAATCAAACTGCAGGGGACTATAAAGCAATACTACGTCTATTCGTATGATATGCTAAGCGGACCTACAATAATAACACTACAATTACCTGTCTGTAAGCGTAAGTAGGACTACGTTCGACTACCTACTACCCTTCTACCCTAATCAGTGTCCTCCATAGCCCCCTATCTAAGGTCATGTTCTCAGTAAGTTTCACTTGCGTTATGTCCCGTCTAATCACCTCTCCCAAATATTTCTTTGGATTACATCTACCCCTCTTGAACCCATCCATAGCCAACATCTCACACCTCCATACTGTGCATTTGTGTCTTTCCTCTGCACATGCCCAAACCATCCCAACCTCGTTTCCCGCATTTTATCCTCCACTGAGGACACTCTCACTCTGTCCCAGATATCATCATTACTAATTTTGTCCCTCCTTGTATTCCCACACATCCATCTCAGCATCCTCATCTCCGCCACTCTCATCTTTTGGATGTGCGACGTCTTGACTGTCCAACACTCCGCCCCATACAATATAGTCGGTCTTACCACCACCCTATAAAATTTGCCTTTAAGTTTTGGTGGCACCTTTTTGTCGCACAAGACTCCATATGCGAGCATTCATTTCATCCATCCTACCCCAATACGATGTGTGACATCGTCATCAATCTCTTCATTCCCTTGGATAATAGACCCGAGGTACTTGAAGCTTCATTTCTTCAAAATGACCTGAGTACCAAGCCTCACCTTCTCACCTGTCTCAAGCTCGCTCCCGTTGCTGAACTTACACTCCAAATATTCTGTCTTGGTCCTACTCAGCCTAAACCTTTTAGACTCCAGAGTCTGTCTCCAAACCTCCAGCTTAGTGTTCACTCCGTTGCGAGTCCCATCAATCAAGACTATGCCATCTATGAATAACATACATCATGGCATCTCCGCTTGGATTTGTCGCGTCAGTCTATCCATCACCAAGATAAATAAGAATGGAATAAGAGTTGATCCCTGGTGCAGCCCCATCATCACTAGGAATTGCTCTGAGTCTCCTCCTACTGTCCGTACCCTGGTCTTAGCTCCATCATACATATCCTTGATCGCCCTAGTGTACGCCACATGTACTCCTCTAGCCTCCAAACATCTCCATACAACCTCCCTAAGTACTTTATCGTATGCCTTCTCGAGGTCAATGAAAATCATATGTAAGTCTCTCTTCCTCTCCCGATATTGCTCCACCAAACTCCTAATAAGATGAATGGCTTCTGTGGTCGAACGCCCCGGCATGAATCCAAACTGATTCTCAGAAATGGACACGCCTCTTCTCACCCTCATCTCCAAAACCCTTTCCCAAACTTTCATAGTGTGGCTCAGCAGCTTGATACCGCTATAGTTGTTACAACTCTGGATATCACATTTGTTCTTGTACAAAGGAATCATTGTACTCCACCTCCATTCTTCAGACATTCTCACCGTCCTAAAAATGACGTTAAATAATTTCGTCAGCCACTCCAAACTTGTCCTGCTTGCACTCTTCCAAAATTCAACTGGAATCTCATCAGGCCCGGTCGCTCGTCCCCTATGCATCCTGCGAAAAGAACCTTTCACCTCATCAACCTTAATGCTTCTACAATACCTAAAATCCCGTTACCTACCAATTTGCTCGATATACCCCAGCATAATATCTCTAGCTCCTTTTTTCATTCAAGAGTTTATGGAAGTAAGATTGCCACATCCGCTTAATATGTGCGTCCCCCGCCAGTACTTTGCCATCCTCGTCTTTGATGCACCTTACATTATCCAAGTCACGGCCCTCCTCTCTCTCGCCTTGGCTAGTTTGTACAACTTCTTATCCCCATCTTTTTCCTCTAATTCCACGTATATGCGTTCAAAATCCGTCGTGACCGCTAGTTTTGCCTCCTTCCTCGCCATCTTATACAGTTCCCTATTCGTCCACTTATCCATATCATCCTTGTTGTCTACCAATTTCGCATACGCCATTTTCTTAGCTTCCACCTTCTCTTAAATTTTACCAATCCACCACCAGTCCCATTGATGCCCACCATGCTACCCCGCGAGACCCCTAGCACTTCTCTAGCTACCTCCCGAATGCAGTTAGCCGTCCTGTCCAAAATATCGATCGCATCTCTCTACTCCCCCAAGCCCCATTGGCCATCAATCTCTCTCACATCTCTTCTGCACTAGCCATGGTTAAACTCCCCATTTGATTCTTAACATGTCATCCACAACCCTCATCTTCTTCTCTATCTTGATCTCCAAATCCATCACCATAAGCTTAAGTTGGGTTGTAAGGTACTCACTCGGAATAACCTTGCAGTTTTTACAAAGATCGTTGTCAACCTTCCTAAGGAGCAGAAAATCTATCTAAGTCCTAGCCACTGAGCTACAGAAAGTCACCAAGTGCTCATCCTTCTTCAGGAACCTCGAGTTGGCTATCACCATCCCAAAAGCTCGAGCGAACTCCAAGAGTGAGATGCCTCCCCCGTTCCTATCTCCGAGGCCAAAACCTCCATGCCGTCGTTATAACCCCCCGAAAGTGCCCCGATATGTCCATTGAAATCTCCTCCTACAAATAACTTCTCAGTGTGTGGTATACCTCCCACCACCTCGTCCAAATTCTCTCAAAAGCGTCTCTTCTCCTACTCGTCCAAGCCCGTCTGCGGCGCATAAGCATTAATAATGTTCATAGCGGACCTTCCAACTACCAACTTAATCGTCATCATTCTGTCATTGACCCTCCTAACCTCTACCATTTGATCCTTTAGCTCGCAATCTACCAAAATGCCTACCTCATTCCTATACCTCGACCTACCTGAGAACCATAACTTATACCCGTCTATATCCTTAGCCTTAGATCCTACCCATTTGGTCTCCTAAATACATGTTATATTAATCCTCTTTTTCTTAAGAATATTAACTAGCTCTATGGACTTTCCGGATAAAGTCTCAATGTTTCAAGACCCTATTTTCAGCCTAGCATCCCTCTTACCCCACTTACCCCCATAACCCTCTCCCTCGTCCCCAACCGAGAATATGACCGTAGTCCACCATCAGTTACCAAAGCCATTAAAGCAAGTATAAAATAATAAATTAGTTAAACGTTTACCCTAAAATAGGAAGGGTCAAAGTGAAAGCACAAGGTATCAAGAATTTAGAGGCAAGTAAAACCACTACGCCAAAGGATGTTATAACTAAGACAAGAAAAGTAGATGCAAGAACGTAAGGTCACAAATCAATACAGAAAACGGAAAAATGGAACAACAAGAATAAGGACAAAGAATGGATACGGGTAACCGGAGGTAGGTACCAACTCCAATTGAATCAAGCCTATTCGTCAGTGACAGTCACTGTTCACCGACGCCGGAAGTACTGTTCATTGTGTGTTTTCGTAGAAAAGTCGAGTCCCTGGTCAGAGCAGCGTCGTACAGTTGTATGGTTGTGTTCCCTACCGTAAGACTGTTCACTGTGGGGGAATAATGTTCACCGTAAAATCATTATTCACCGCCGGAGCTTGTCAGAACAGTGAGACTTGTGCAGATCTGACCGAAAAACCTCCTGGGAAGGGGTTTTCGGCAGAAGAGAAAAATAACTAGTGGGGGAGAAAAGAGAAAGGAGGAGGGGACTGGCCGGAAATCGTTCCAACTAGAAGACTCTGGCCGGAATGCTTCGCTAGCAGTCGAGAAAAACGTACCTGGTCGAAGCGCAGTGGTGTCCGTCGGTGAATGAGACCTGGTCGGAGTCGCGTCGTACAGTTGTCTGGCGACATTTACTACCGTACGACATTGTTCACTGTTGAAGAAGACACCTGAAAATCACTACCGGATTATTGTTTGCTACCGAAAAATTGATGTTTGACGCCGGAGCCTGTTGGAGAAATTGAGACCTGGCCAAAAAATACTAGGTCGGAGCGCAGTGGTGTCCGTCGGCGAACGGGACCCTGGTCACCGATCACCGGTCGAGTGGCGCACCAAGGTGGGGCTACCGTTGGTGAGGGTGGGGGTGGGGTGTGTGTTACCGTTGATGGGAAAGAGAGAGATATAGCGAGAGTGTGTGTCTGTGTTACCGTTGCAAGTTTAAAGGAAAGAAAATTGAAAATTGAAGTTATTTTAATTTTGACCAAACAAACATTAGAAAATTAAAAAAATATTTTCCTCTATACCACACACACCCATAGTCTTAAGGTTTTGAATTGAATGCTCGACTATAAGACCAGTAAACGTATGGGTGGCTCGACTATAAGACCAATCGCTTGGGGCCTCAACTTTTATAGGGCCCCATTTTTTTCTTAAAAATGTATTGTATATGTATTATTAAAAAATAATATGTGCATAGTTAAATTTGAAAATAATTTTTGGAGTGAAAGTACAATAACTTTAATGTGAGGATCGTTGTAATAATTAGAGAATGGAATACTTTTTAATAAATGGTTTTCTTACATGGGTAGGGTAGCTATTTTTTTACCTCATTTATATCCTAACAACTAATACGGGCCCACATTATCATTTATATATTTACCTTTTCATTCTCTCTTTTACTATTCTAATTCTCTATATTGAAAAGTCTCTCAATCGGCAACTTACCGCGGCTTACAAGTTGTCTTCTTCAAAATATTAAGCATTACAACAAGCAATCATTATATTGAAGCAATGCAACACTTTTCGATGTCATTATACCAACTTATCTTGTTGTATAGTTTCTTACCTTTTGATTTCTGCTACTATCTATTGTTTCTTGTACTTCGATTATCTTATTTATCAGTGATAGCTACTGCTCCTTTTTAGACTGCATTATCATGCCTTATTCGTTTTCGTTACTTTCATTTTCATACTGTACTGAATTGATTGTCCTTATATGACCTTTTTTGCCATGCTTTCTTTTGAGCCGAGGGTCTTTCGGAAACAACCTCTCTACCTCTCAAGGTAGAGGTAAGGTCTGCATACACTCTACTCTCCCCAGACCTCACTTTGTGGATTTTCACTAAGTATGTTGTTGTATATCAACTTATCAAATTATTGAGCCTGTTTTATTATTCTATCTTTATTTTATACTTTTTCATTGAAAATTTGTCGTTGTTGATATTCTTACTTAGGACATCTCTCTGAAATTTGGCTTTAGACCCCAATCTTGTTTAGATGGCCCTGAGCATACACAACAGGTTAAAGTGCTATTGACCCTTCACAATACGTAGATTTTAGGCATTTAAGGCCTTGTGATCAATTTTTCTGCAAGTCAACTCACATTTTATCAGTAAAAAGAATTTAAACAGAAGCCCTTCAAATGAAGAATATGAAAAAGATACCCTCTTTGACTCCTGTATTCTTCTACCTCATCCCCATTGATCAATGAATCTCTCTCTAAATGCACTACACATGTACCATGAAGATTGGCCATTTATTGTATGCTTTCATGATTCTACAAGTAAATTACAGTCAACCCTAAATGAAATTTGTTAATGTTTGGTTTGATGTTGTAACATTTGACCCAACATATCCCCTGAAATACTGTTGTTGATGGCAAAAATGTTGGGACAAATGTCACAACATTCAGACCAACATTTTTCATAACAGTTTTGCCTTACTTCACGTTAAGCAGTAACAGTTTTACTGAGTGGTAAAAATGACTTAGGCATGTGAATTAAGAGTTGTGTAAAACGTGGGAGAAAGAGTCAAAGCTTGGGAAGAAGTCGAGTGAAGAACAAGTCAAAGCTGTTGAGATTTCGACTCCATGATCTTCTCCAACAAACACACAAGTTGCCACCTTTCCCTCAACCTACTCAATCAATCGATGAGTTTTTCAAGGAAGACTCTCTACTATAAATAGAGAGGCTACAAGAGTGAATCGATATCCAGAAACAGATTGCAAAAATATCAAGAGAGCTCTCGAGAATTCATCTCGAAAAACTCTGGATCACAAGTGTTGCATGAGCGTGTCGACAACATTCTGTTCAACATTACAATTGCAGTTTAGATTCTAGATTAGCTTTGTATTGAGCAATTGTAATGAGAAGTTGTCTATGTCTATTTAGGTAGATTTTTCAGGCAGAAGTCATCTGCGACTTCAACTTTTAATTATTTTCCATTTTATATTGTAAATCTGTAAAGAAATGAATTTGTAATTTTGTATATAAAATAGATACAATACTTTCGGTCATTCTTTAAATTTTCCGTTGTATTGCTCTTTAAAGTTTTCTGTTTTTACATCAGTGTTATCACTGGTGCCAGACGACATTATCGCCGACATTCGAAAACTAAATTGGCATTCGAGTTTGTTTTTATTGTTTCATAGCATACCCGGATCTAACAAAGAAGATATTGATTTATCAGATAGGGAGATCCATCTATCTTCTCAATGGCAACGTTTGACTGATTACGAGAAACCATTTAAAACAAACACTATACAATCAAGAAAAATGTACCAAGGTATCAATTTCTCTTTACTGCATGCACCTTATTTCATCATTTCAACCTCTCTGCCTTCTAAATTAACTTTATTCTATTAAGTACAGGGTAATTGACATGAAAGGGAAATCAGTTAAACACACATCTTTCTACAAATTTGTAGAGTTTTTACACAATTGGGAGGTTGAAACTCAAGAAGTGTTTTGTTTTTACAAATACAATGGATTAAAACATGATAGTAACAAGAAGATGGATAGAAATGGCCTGTGCCAGAACATGTTTATAAAACCTAACAACGATAAACCAAGACACCTCTCATTCTTGGTGGAGAGCGGCAGATGACCATCAAGACAAGAGCTATGACCATCACTAGGATTATCTTCAAGTTGTCATTACCACCATCATCTGATTCTGAGAAGCAGCAAGTTTTCCCCATTTAGCCCAACTGATTTGTGTTTTACACAAACAATGAGAAGGAAGAGAGCAACAATGGCCTCCAATTTCTAAAGGTGAATTAGCTTTGGTGGTATTTGACTTTGATAATTATATCCATTAGCTTCAACGTGGAAGATTCCACTCCCTTGCAGGAGGGGAGTTGGTTACCTAAATTAAAAAAGACAGTTGAATATAATAGTTACCATAGTACGATTTTTGATAATTTATGTTTAATTGTATCTCTAACTTAAAAGACCTACCGACATACATTGATAACGACTATAGGGAAGATTCTTCAATATTTTTCATTTATTTGTCTTCTTAGTGGTTCCGAGTTTGGTCAGATGGTATTCTCATTCTTCTGATGAGCTTGGCTTCACATATTATCATCACATGAGACCCCACACCTTCATAATTATTATGGCCCTAAATATTGAATTGCCATTCAAGAATAATTGACATGTTTGATGCCATTTTCACCAAATTAATTCTGGTATCCAATTTCCACGGTACCATGTCCTACAACTGATGGGAGTACATAAATTGGGACACCAACAATGGTAAACATCAGACTGATGGGAGGGACACCAACAAATGTCACCCGAAGATGTTCGTTGTTGGAATGATGGATTGAGACAAGAGGGCCGACCAGAAGAGAAGTGTAAACATCAGACTTTTGACTTTTCAATCTTCTTTTTCCCTGACTTGATCAACTACACCTCAATAATAACTATGGATCAACTTTATCAATTCTCAATGTTCATGTTGCTTGATTTAAACCCATTTTATTTCAATACTAAATAATTTGTATCTCAAAAAAGTCGAAGAGCTCTCTAAACTATACTTAATAATTTGCATATTGAAAGAAATCAAGAATTCTCTGGACTAGAAGTTATATATGACTCTTCTCCAGTAGTTATTCTGCAAATACATAAACCAATGGTATTTCTCGTAATTTCTAATGCTAGCTGGTTGTGATTTTGTATAGCATATTTTAGTAACTTTATGAGTGTTATAATATCGAGCTGGTATCTTCTATCCACAATGCTATACACTTTAGAGTTTAGATTATGGCCTGAATGACATCCCGAAGCAACAAGATTTTAACGTTTGCAAAGTATGGGATTATGGGCCTAAAAAACAGGCAAGGTGACAGTGAGTGGGAATTCATTCAACAGAGAAATGAGTCATGAAGATCCAAAACATTATCAGATCCAGTTAAACTTGCACAGGGTTGAAAGAAAGCCCCATAAGGACCACCAAGGTCCAAGTCACAATCTACAAAGAACCGAGAAAGTAGAATTGAAGAGCATGTACTAAGAAGAAATTACCATTGTGCTGAATCCAGAGAGGGTACGTTGTTTGATGGAATATTACATTTTCTCAAACTCGAACACGTAGCTGACAAAAAACAGAATAGAGGAAGCGAAAGGGGCATATAAGATTGGAAAAAGTTAAGGCAATCTCATCTCAAGTATCTGAGGCAATTCTACTCCATGGGATCTTAACCATTTGTACAAAAAGTTTCAAGCTCCTGATGCAAGGCAATCAAAGGCCCAGGAAGGTAAGATTTACAGAAATCTGTCTTTATCTTGGACAGAATGTTTCTACTCCCACGTCGATTCCAGAAGTCCATATAAACATCACTCATTCACTACGATCTGCACAAATCATGCCAAGTACTTGAACAAGTTCGGATTATCTTTGTCCCTCTCTAGGTAATCTCTAGTTATCAAATCTTCAATTCTCTTCTTGATAGCTTTGACATCAGGCTATGGAGTATTGAAAACAAAGTAATTAGCTCAGTTAAACTTGAATAACGAACATTAAAGTTGAGTAGTAGAAGTTCATCTCGAGGATACCTTGAACATGCGGCCCAACTGCTCAACGCACTCCATGACCAGTTGCTGGTAGCCCAATACTTTACGACTCTTCATAATACGCACAATGGAAGCATCTATAGCATACCGCCTATCCTTGTCAACATCTTCAATTACCTTTTTCTTCTCATCAACAGGAGGGAGAGGTATCTGCATTCCCATTACAGCAATATCCTCACGGGGTCAGTAATGTAGTGCAATAACTCATAGTAGAAAGGTTAACCTAACTCGTCCCTAATTGTACCTTGATTCTCCTCAATTTGTCAGTGAACTTTGAGTTGAACTCAAAGACATCAGTTGGAGAAATTGTTTTCGTGCTTGGCTCCTTGTTGAGAATTTTGTACTTCGCACACGAAAGGGAATGAAGAAGCCGAACAACATCATCATCTGATAGGTTTAATTGCGTCATGATTTCCTGATAACTCAATCTATCTGATGCATTAAAGAGCAGCAGAGCAGAAGCCTATGAAAAGAAAGAAGTCTCAATCTCCTTTTCTCATTGATAACATAATAAAAATGTTTCACTTTAAGTAAGCCAATCTGATGAAAAAAAAGTAAGCCAATCTGGTCAACTAACCTGATAAGTAGTGACAACAAGCTCAATAGTCTTTGGCTCAAATTTTCCATTTATGTTGCAAGTTCCCAAAGAGTATATCCACGTAAGTTTCCTGTGCTTCGTTTTTGTTTGATAAAACTCCTTGAAACATTCAACACACCTGACCTGATAATGAGCAGCAGAAATGCGTCAATGACAGGATGTTATGAGAAGAAAAATGATTCAAGCAAAGAAAATGCATCATTCTTTGCCAAAGAAAAGAACTTCAGTAAGAGGAACAAGGGTCAAAACCAAGACAAATCAACTGCATAATGCCAATTAAAAGATTGATATGATATACCATTTCTGCTGGGAGGTTGAGATCAAAAGACTTGTAGCTAGGCCAGAAGCCAGTAGTCAAGACAGTCACTGTCAAGTCAATTCCTGGATTTGCTGCTGGATTGTTGCTCAAATACTCCTCAAAGCTGGCTTGATTTTCCCTTGCCAATGTCAAATCTGTGACCTATAGGAAGAAGAATGTCACAAGAGAACATAGGCTCAAATACAGTATATTAATCTGGATAGCTTACCATTCCCTCCATCTTTGATGTGAACTGGCCCCCACACTGCTGCTTCAACTTTGTCAGGATACTTCTCTCATGTTCATCATTGGCACTCTTATCAAATAACAACCGCCGGGCTAGCTTTTTCCTGGAAAAAAAAAGGAAAACCATAAACTTGTAACAGAGAAGCTATTATCCAAGTAGTGGCTGAGATACACAATAGCGGGAACACTACCTATAGAATTCTGCAAACAAGTCTTTATCACTAATATACGCTAGCAGCTTTACAACCTGCAAGTGAGATCTATTATAAGCTTTCTCCTGCTCCAGTAGAACCAAGAAAAAGCAGATGTTCTAGAGGAAAAGAAGGGGAGGGGATCTATAGAGCAAGAGCTCACCTTCTCCAGCGTCTCTTCAATGGCTTCATCACTCAATTTCTCACTCCCACCCTTTTTGAGAATGTTGTCACAGAATGTGGCAAGAAGTTCAGCACTTGAGCTACCAGCAACACCTTTGTTGCAGAAAAGCTCAAAAGCTTCTTTAAGTGCCTAGAAAGTGACAAAGGGGACAGATGTTAGCAATTTACCCTAATGCACAAAAGTAGAACAATTAAACTAGAAAACTATCCCGCGCTCCAAAACATACCTTGTGAAAAAGAGTGTGGTTTTGGAAACAATTATTCACATATGCCAAATATTTATCATGAATCTCAATCACTTTCCGAACAAAAACCTGAAAATTCAGAAGTTCACCACCAAAAACATATTCAAGGATTAGATAACAGATTTACTAAGGGATTACCTGTTCCTGCAAACCAACCACATCTCTCTTCTCTGCCTGTTGAAGAACACTAGGTGATCAGAAAGAATGCAAGACATTGAGCTATTTCTATTAAATGCATTCACAACGAAATACCAGTCTCATCTTTTAGAGAATCGTCCCTAAAAAGATGAAACAACTAACTGACCATGATTTTGACATTGTTCTAACCAGCAGGAGGGGAAAAGTCAAAAACTTAAAATACATAAAAGAAGGAAATGTGACAAAAACCGTCTGTTGGTTCCCTAAGCAACTGTTCATGCTCTTTCTTTCAGGATAAGTACAAAATTTGATGGGGGTTTCTGTTTTAAAGAAACTTTTACCATCTCTTTGAAATAACATTCCCAACCACCAAATTATCAATGGTCATGTACTGAAGGACAAATGAAGTAAATGAAACAAAACAATCACTGAGATGAAGTCAAACTTTGTGACTTCAAGTTTTTGATACAAAAGAAAATATATGAGATGTTAATTAGAAATCTCTTAACGAAACTAAAATCAATAGAACACACTTGAAAATTGAAATAAGCAGAAGAGCAAGATGCTCTAATCAGCAATAAATAGCTAGTCTCACAAAATGAAAATTCAGGATGAGATGCACTATATTGTAGCAGTCATGAAAAAAAATTATAGCAGTTATCTCCCCTTTTCAAATGATTGTTGTTTTTGAGAAATGTCACTGAACTTGTTTTCACTTACTTTTTTCACTGAGTTCACAATCACTTTGTAATTTATGTATTGTGCAGCAGCATGAGCTTTCTAATGAACCGGATTTTCCCTTTCTCTAACATTTATATTGAGTATTTTTTAGGCACAATCTCCCCACCCCCTTTCTCCCAGTTCATAAGAGATAAATGTGTTAAAATGTGAAATTAAGCTGATCAGGAACTTGAATACAAGGGCATATTAAAATAGCAGAAACTTCTGGTTTGACTTGTTCCAAGTCAGTCAAACTGTACAAACGCCAAATAAGGAAGAACCAAGTTTCTCAAGACCAAAGAATTTGAGAAAAGGATAGATTGTACAAACCTTTTTGTTGCTCGCAGCATCTTCAGCCTGTTTCACCAAAGCTGTACCTTCAGCAGTAACATGCTGCATTCATAAGGGAAAAAACATATATGAAGAAAATTAATAAGCATACAATCGAAGAATGTGAGGTCATGAGATCACAAACCTGCTTAAATCTATTAGCCACAGGGTCTAAGCCTTGAGGAATCTTAGAAAAGAGCCTATACATCCTTGATAAATCCTCGACCTAATAAAACCATGATTGTGTCAATGACTGCAAAAAAAAATCAAGAACGTGAACATTAAGATGCTGTTAAGTACCTTATCATCTCTTAGTAACGCATGGCATCCAGAGTGCTCCTTCTCAAGAAGTTGAGTGGCATACACAGACAACAACTCATGTTGCACTTTCTGTAGAAAGATGTGAGTAGTACAGTTGCAACTAAATTAAAGTTGATAGGCTAGATCCAGAAAAAAAATGTAAACAGCAAAAACTGAACTTGTCAATACAGGATAAAGTTAGCAACATCCTCCATCTTGAAGGCTATAGTTCTGGTAAAGCAAAAAGATTAAGAGCTAGAATGAACCTCAAGCAACTTTGTCTCACTGCTTGAATGGAGATAATGAGAGACCCTATCTTTCTCCCGTTTCAAGCACTCCTCGGCCTAAAGGAACATTGACATGATTATGTAGGTTAACATATGGACATTAACCATAAAAAGGACAGACAGAAGAAGCAAGAGTGAAGAGAATCAAGGGGTTGCATACGCGGTATACTAACTTTCAGCATATAATCTGGACATGAATCTTCAAGGATCCAGTTAGAAGCTTTGCGAGAATAATAAGCCGCAGTGTCCTTGAGCATTGCAGCTTCAAAATCGTTCTCATAATAATCCATTGACCCCATTCCAATTTCAACAAATATATCTAGGACATTCTTCAGTAGAGCTCTGTCAATTTGCTCTCCCTCACGCTCTTGATCAATCTGGTTAGAGGAATGTTATTACTCAATTAAAAGGAAAAAAGAAATGGTAGTGAGAACTCAAAGTAAGACCAAGGGGATACCAGAGATATAACAGCATCCCTCACTTTTCCATTCAACTCTTGGTAGACCTGAAATAGAAAACAGTTGCCAGTAAGAAACTCCCTCAGTCCCAATTTATGTGACACTCTTTCTTTGTTTAGTTAGTCTCGAAAAGAATGACATCTTTCCATATTTAGTACTAACAATTTAACTTCAAACTTCCTATTTTACCCTTAATGAAATGATTAGCCACAGAAATTCCTATAGCTTATTTTATAGCACAAGTTTCAAAAGTCTTCCTATTTTTCTTAAACTTCATGCCCAGTCAAACACCTTCACATAAATTGGGATGGAGGAAGTATATGCTAACATCTTTTCGTAAAAGGACTGCAGCAGTTGAATATATTACCAAAAACTGAAACCAAACTCTAAAAGATGCAAAAACCAGAAAACAGAATGAACAAAATCAACATGGGAGCCATGAGCTGAACTCAGAGCTTTCACCAAGGGAACAGGTGAAGATGTTTTAATAGATGACCACAGAAGCAAAATTCTGATTAAAAGAGAAAAAGAGAGGGAGAACCATAAATTACCAGATCACGGAAGCAAGTTAGTCCAACTTCATTAAGACCAGGCAGAGATCTCCGGGCAATGAAATAGCGGTCAAGATAATGGAAGAATCGCGACAACCATCTGACCATGACCCTATGGTTTGACCACCTTTTTACTAGTTCTCGCAACATGAACTCGTCATGTTTTTCTCTCAAAGAAGGCAATACCTATATCAGAAAGAGTGAAATTGAATTACAGTATTGAAATTTAGAGAACGTCAGGAGATAATTATTTGGAGAAACAAAAAATTAGGTAAACAAACTTTACGCCAAATTTGAGTTTTCCATCATTTAAACTCCTAAGCTAAATTGCATGCCTAAATTAACATACAAAAAAATCCATGGAATTTAGCTGTAGTTTGTAACTTCTCTACTTTCCCCGTATGCTTTTCTTATTATTCTATGGTATGAAGAAGAAGCAAGAGCAGCTTTTCTAAATTTAAATTTTATACAACGTGAGTCCTCTTCAAAAAATCAATTTTAACAACAGTGTGAAATAAAATTAAGAAACAATACGCTTCTTTTTTTTAGAAGGAAAAAAAATCCACTTCTTGGAAAAGCAGTGGCTGAATTACATCAAATCCTAAACAAACCTGTTGATGCTTGCACATGGATCCTTATTAAATAAAATCATTGACGGCACCAAGAAAACTACCCGTACTAAGCCCTCTCTATTTACATGCCTAAAATCAAAATGTAAAAGAGGTAACAAAAGGGTTCACCAAACTAATGATTTTCCTTTTCTTTCTTAAAGAAATCATTTTACAAGTTTCAAACATCCCAGAATGATACATAGTAGAGAGCAAAGATCCCAGAATAGAAAATAAATAGCAGACATCAAGAAAAAAATAAGAATAGTACTTCTTCAACTCTTACATTTCCAGTTATATTGCAATACCGCATTTAATTGCTACTTAAGTGAATGAAAACTGCAGCTACCCTTACCGTTGCTGTGATATATTCTTTAAAAGATTCACGATATTTGTCATACAGCTGTTGAGAATAATCATGTGGGGGCTTCTGAGTACACATGTTGTAAATTGTCCTGTTAGTAGACTTAAGGAAACAAAAGATGAATCAAATCCAAGCTATCTACAACATTAAACCCATAACAGTGTGGAAGTCTAAAAAAAGGATACGTATACAGTAACATATAGTCCTCTGAGCTGAACTGAGGTTCAGGCTGCCCTTCTAGAATGCTCTTCAGCTTTGTAATGCCCCTTTGCATGAAGTCCCATCCCTGTTCTAGATCGATTGTGGTACGCTGGTTCATTGATTTCAATATCTTCACAATTCAACAGAATGCAACCCTACTCAAAAGCCAAACATCTGTTGAGTACGATGTTCCCAAACTAAATCATATCACCAACTAAACTCAACAAAAGCTAGTAAGAAAACCAAGCAATTTTCAAGCCAGTCAAAAAATCAAATCACATCAATATTTGACTTTACTGTTGAGAAGAAACGAACATATGACAGGAAGAGTGCTCTTATTAAATCTCAAAATCTGATGTAGACAGGCTACAAAAATGGCTTTATTCTTGAAATATGGAGCAGAATACTTGGGATTCAAGGCTTCAAAGTGAGGGGCTGTTAAGGAGTGATGCATGCTAGAATTGCACAAATACCTTGAGCCATTTCTAGGTCACACTATAGAACGGTAGAATATGACTAAAAAACAAGAACAAGAAACAGGATTACATATTGGAGGCTTAAAACTCAAGTAATACGAAGAGGAGAGAAGAAGATAAAGTAGCACAAAGAACAGAATAGAATCCAATATAACTCAGTCATCACCAGTAGAATTGCATAAAAGGAACGAATCAAAGTTCACTAACTGGAAATATTCCGAATTACCACAGTTATAAATGCCCTTATTGGCAAATGTAGTGGGTTTTTTATTGGTGCATATGATCTTGGTCTTCTAAAGATTCTTTACCACTCTAACATAGATATTTAGTTGGGTGTATAGGACTTCCAGTATCATGTAGTATCAAGAACTAATGAACCATATATGTGACTAAACAAGTCCAAACTCCAAAATTTTAGAAGTGCTGAGATAAGCCAAAAGTAAAAGTAGTAAAGAAACGGAGAATATCACCATGTCACAACAAAAAGAAGCCTTCGAGAGAGCCCCACAAGAGTACAATAATGTGCAACAGAGACCTACATTGAGCTGAAAAGAAAACCCTAAGTAATTACCTCATTTGCTATCGATATTTACTAGCCAAAAAATCATCTAAGCTGATGTTTCATAACTAAATAACCCACAAGTATTATTCAATTATTCATCTGAGCCTACTTTTTACTCATGCTTATTGCTCGGTGAAAAGGAATTCTACTCTATGTTCTATTTACAGATTGATTCAGCAATTTTCTTGCAAGCTCTTAACGTCCTTTGCCAGGAAACTTCAGTTATTGGACTAGTACCCACACGGTAACAGCATTATGGTGGCATGAGACATGTCGGCTGGTATCATATGATATATCTCTAATCACATTCAACGTAATTGATTGATTCCTAACGATCCTGACTTGGTTCAGGAGACCCTGACTTGATGGGAAATTTCAAAACCAACTGACTTTCCAACCAAGTTATTCCTAGGACCTCCTGGTGGGAGCAATTTGCTCTCTTTTGGGGTAGGACCTTGTAGGTGATATCAGTTGCTCTGTTCTCAAACTCTATTCATTCAGGCACATCCCGCGATTTAGTGGTAGTAGTGCAAAAGGACCGGGACTACTATCTCCGGGAATAGTCTGACGTAAGCCGGGAAGCTGGGAAAAAAAATATTCCTAGGACCTAGATAACCTAGAGCTACCAAAATTGCACACGTTGCCCTAAAAGACATGAGCTATTGCTTTTAAAGTTTTGCCAGGGTTCCACCAAATAAGAAAACTGTCTACAACATTTTCTCCATAAACGTAAATAAATAAATAAAATAGTTAATGGACAAAAATACATATGAACTATAACTTATAACTTTTCGTGAGTTTCCTACCTAAACTATTAGATGTGCGAGTTTCCTACCTGAACTATTAGATATGCGAGTTTCTTACCAGAACTATCACCAACTATTTATCAAAACACAAATCAACTATCAGTTGTTCACTTTTAGTGCCCGAACGAAAAAGTGATAGTTCATGTGTGTTTTTGACCATTATCTCTAAATAAAACTGAGAAGACAAAAAGTAAGCACGCATCTAAGACACTGAAAACCAAAAAGTGTGCAAACACTAAAGTTTCAGGCAGTTAACGGAATAAAACAAACTTCTGGAATCAGTGTTTCGTATAGAGTTGCTAGTTTACATGAATGCTGTCAGTTGCAACAGAGAATGAACCAGAAATCGAACTCAAACCCTATGAGTAATGAACACTAAATCTCCACTGTACCTAACCACAAAATGGCATTAAGCACACATCTAAGACACTGAAAAGCATGCAAACACTATAGTTTCAGCAGTTGACGAAATAAAACAAACTTCTGGAATCAGTGTTTTTTCGTAGTGAATTGCTAGTTTACGTAAATGCTGCCAGTTGCATCAGCGAATGAACCGAAAATCAAACTCAAAACCCTACCAGTAATGAACACTATACTTACCCACTGAAAAACAAAACAATCATGCTCAAAATCAACTATACAGAAACAAAACACAACAATATGCACCTCACAACCACATAAAACTAGTCCGTCAATCACAGCTCCGAAGATCGCAAAATAAACAACACAATTTCAATAACTACTTGAAACAAAATCAATAATAGAATAAATACGAAGCAATAAAACAAAACCCACCACATCATCATAGGTATATACATACACATGTCCATGCATATGTATATTGAATCGGAGCTCATAATATAACCGGAAAAGTGATGGGAGAGTGCATTGATGTGAATCTCTCTTTCCCCTTTTATGCGTTTTTTCCTCTTTACTCCAAAACCTCCCTCATACTTCGTTTACTATTTGCATTTTTATCTATAGTGCTTGAATAATTTCTTTATTTTTGAAATGTTTGTGAATAAAATAAAGCACAGTGCGTGCATATTATTCTTTATTCCAACTAATTACGAATTTGATATATAATTTGTTGTTTTTTTGTAATTTTATCACAATATTCTATAACGAAGTTTTTGAAAAATTATATTGTATTTAAATAATGTATTGCCTTTTCTTTTTTTCTTAGAAGTTACAATAGTTGTTTAACCTAAATATATGTAATATTTTACTCAGTGTTTTGAAAGTCTAGTGAATAAGGTAAAGTGTTTTACGTAGTAGGAGGCGAGGACTTAGCTTGGAAACATAGAGCGTAAGACTTACGGATCTTCAATTTTTTGTTGGGTGTTTACAAAGGTCGCAGAAAACGGGAATTACAAATAACTGCAAAGTCATTCAAGAATTGAAAATTACAATAGAACAATAAAACTGAAATTACAATTTTGTTGAAGAAGAAAAAGCTGAAACTCGTTTTTGTTTGAGTCGAGTGTGGCACTCTCGTCCTTAAGACAATATTTCCCCGTATGTATCCTTTATACGTCCTGGACAATTTGTCTCCCAAGATAAAACAGCAATGGAACACTTGAGCAAAGGAAACTCAAGAGCTACCGTGAAGAATATTGAGCAATGAAATGATACTTGGAAGTTGTAGGAAGAAACTGTTTTGCTTGTGTATTTTCGTGTATCTCAAGTGTTGTAAGTCTTGCTCAACAATGGTGTAAGGGGTGTTTATATAGGTGAGGGAGGGATGTTTAACTGCCTCCATAACAGCCATTATTGGCCAAATAATGGCCATTATGGAGATAGTAAAGCCACCAAAATAAATGGTGGAAGACACCAACGGATTGGCCATTATAGGAGGAGTAATTCACCAAAATAAATGGCTGAATTGAGTCCTGGGCATTTCTGCTTTGACTGTCCAAATTCTGACTTTCTGGAAATTTCAGGGACCAAACTGTACATCTTGAAACTTCAGGGACCAAACTGTACATATGAAACTTCTGGGATCAAATTGTACTTCTAGCAAAGTTCTCTGGCCCAAAAAGATAATATCAGAAGGCCCACAGCCCACGACCCACGAACCGTGAACCCGGAACCGGACCGGATGGGCGGCGCGCATGTGGGCTTTCCTCGAACCGAAGCACATCTAGGTCCTCCCTCCTTTAAACACATGGGATACCCCTTGGGGTCCCAAACCCCAAACCAATTTTGAGTCTTATATACACAACAATTCTTTCTTCCTCTACCGATGAGGGAGAATTGAACACAATACCACACTTTCCATGCTTCAAACACCTCACTTCGTGGACCAATATCTCTTTCATTTCTCAATGAAATTTGACGATTCTTGGCCCTACGGTTATCTACGTACTTAGTAGATCATGCATGTGTGAAGAACCGGATTCTCCAACATACGTAACACTAGTGTTTAAGCCGTTAAAGTTGGTCGGTCGCAACTCCCGCCAAAGGCAAATTTCCAACATTTTTAAAATTTATGCTTTAATAAAATAGCATAATTGCACAAAAATTATAGAACATGCATAAAAAATTTAAGAAAATTAAAGAAACTCATAAAGAATAAATTATCTAACATATATTTTTACAAGTATAAACAATACAATAGTTAAAGTTATCATGAGATTATTAACTTACAAACAATTGAAAAATCACAATTTCTTAAAAATATGATCAAACTACACATATTACATTCCTAAAAGTAAATAATCAATAAACATTACTAATACTATAATTTAAAATATTACTTTTTCACAACTCACCTTTCTTGATTAAAAAAGTATTACTCTTTCATGAATAAATAAAAAATTACTTCCAAATAGCAAAATAATAAATGATAATTTTGAAAGAAGTAGAACTAAGACATGAAACCAATAAAAAGTGAAGTTGTAAATTTCAATTGTCTAGCTATTTTCAGAAGCATGTTCAAATGATATTATCTTCACGATATTCTCAATTAGTAATAATGCACCTATTTGAGTTACTCTCAATCTTCATATTTCTATATATGAATTAAAATTTTATTATTTATTTGTTAAATAATTTGAGGGTCAACAGTGTTGATTAGAGTATGACACGTGATTTTAATAGGAACTTTTGAGTGAAACTCAAGCGTTGAGTGTTAGGCGTGTTTAGGGCGCACAATAGAACGTTTGGGGCATAAGCCTCATAAAACTAAGCCTCACACATGAGTCATAGCGTTTTGCAAGTGCCTCGCCTAGAGGCGAATCCCCAAAAATCATTTTGAAACAGAGATTTCATTCTCCCAGTATTGTTTTAATTTTCTTAAATATTATGTTTTGATTTCTAAAATTCACTTTTTAAAGAAAATATACTAAACATGTTTGTGAAATTTTAAGAACATTTATTTTTCATGATATCTTAATTTTCTTTTAAATTAATAAGATTAAGATTTCATATAATACAATTTCTTATCCCTAAATGCGTAAGTTAGGGTATCAATTGAATTTGTTCAATTGTTCAAGGACATGCACATTAAGATGACTAAACAATGATGTTATTAATACTAATTTGCTAGATAATAACAGTAGAATATGATAAAATTGATTAACAGTTAAAATAAATGAAATAAAGTGATAATTAATCCTGAGGTATTCTACTTTATTCCATGAATACCCCTCAAGGATATGACTAAAAACAATTGCCAACTTTAGTTTTGAATTCCTAAAGTGAAGAGTAATTATTTTGAATAACTTTTTTAAGCTAAAGTGACTGTTAATTTGGGACGAAGGAAGTATATATTTGTTATCATGCCTCTCAAAAATAAAGTTCTCATTCTAAACACTTCACATTTGGAAATTTGAAAGAATGGTTCTGACTTTTCTCTCCAAAATTTTATTTACTTCCGCATCTAGCTAGTAATTATAATTTTTTTCTTCCCTAAAAACATTAACAATAGATTCTATATTTCTCTTATTCATGTTTTACATACCAACAAAACAAGTAAACTGGCTGCTGCTTTCATTAGTGATCTAGAATTTGAGTAATTAATGTTCCCTAGAAGTGACAAAAAGTTTATAATGTTCACGAAGGGAACGAAAGTCCCTCTGTTTTAATTTATATATGTACTAGTTATTTGAGGTCTGTGCTAAGTTCGGGTCCAAACTTAAGATATAAATGTAGTAATATTTTAATTAAAAGAATATAATCTATTACATATTTTTTACCGCATAATTAACAATGCAATGACACGTTAAATATGTATTGTTGATAATCTTCATTATTATTAATGTTCTTTAGTCAACTTATTAGGTAATTTTAAAAAATTATTTATGAGAAAGGAAGTTTGGCAGAAACGTCTGGCTATTGTATGTTTCTCGGCAATAACATGGTCTCATGGTCTGCAAACGTCAGTCGACAATGTCCCGATCCAGTGCCGAGGCCGAATATCGAGGGGTAGCTAATGTGGTCTCGGAATCATGTTGGTTACGTAATTTGCTATTGGAGCTTCATTGTCCCATTCATAAAGCAACATTGGTTTATTGCGATAATATTAGTGTCATCTACCTTTCTGATAATCCGGTTCAGCACCAGCGCACTAAGCATATCGAGATGGACATTCACTTTGTCCGCGAAAAGGTTGCTCGTGGTCAGGTACGCGTCTGCCATGTCCCGTCAAGGTATCAAATTGCCGACATCTTTACAAATGGTCTTCCCTTAGTCCTTTTTGAAGATTTTAGGGACAGTCTCAGCGTTCGAAAACCGTCCGCTATGACTGCGGGGGTGTGTTAAATATACACAATATACACATGATATACACGTGTATATTGTGTATATGTGGCTCTCGGAAATCTGCCTTGTACCGTGTATATGTAGGTAATATTTAGTGTCCTAGTTTAGGTAATGTTGTAATGTAATTAGTATTGTACACTTACCATAATATTTGTATTACCATAAATGTATATTTAATATCCAAGTACAATAAGGTTTTAGGAGTAGAATAGGAATAGAATTCTCCTATTATGAAAATATGTAACTTGTATATATAGCATTTCAATCAATGAAAATAATCAAGGGATTATTTCTTTCAAATATCAAAAGGACAGAAGCGACTCGACATTCTATAAAATAACATATTTAAATTATGTAAAATAGTTACAACTGGCTGAAAATCATAAATTGAAAATAGCATTTTTATGAGTTTGTGAGCATATAATTCTTGTATTTATAGATAGAAGTAGATTTTTTGGTATTTATTAAGTTTTAGTTTCACTCATAATATTTCATGTAACAATAGTTTATGCTAGCTAAATGTGGTGATTTAATCTTCGTTTTAGACGAAATTTAGGAAAGAAATAGTTTCATTAAATGAACGCCAAGGATCAATTTAGTTCATATATAGTTTATGCTTAAAAATATTAATTCTAAGTTAAAATTAGGGGATAGGGATTGACTCTAGTTGGGTTCGAAATCGGGATGAGACAAGCTCATGTCCCGCCTATCCCGATCCCGCCCCATTCCGTCCCGTTTTGCCAGAAAGTAACCGTTGCACAAACGGTCATTTTCAATTCTAGCCATATACCCCCTACCCCTTAATATTTATTTTTAACCCCTAAGTTAGTATATTTATACATTAACCCTATTTCTCAACTATAACACCTCATTTTCCTCTTCATTTTTCTCGTAAATCTTTCTACCATCTCTCTCTCTCTCTCTCTCTCTCTCTCTCTCTCTCTCTCTCTCTCTCTCTCTCTCTCTCTCTCTCTCTCTCTCTCTCTCTCTCTCTCTCTCTCTCTCTCTCTCTCTCTCTCTCTCTCTCTCTCATTGCACACTAAATATTATATTTTATTTGCTAATTTCTATCAAAGTTTAAAATTTTGAAGTGAAGTTGGCAACTAGCTTGAGGATCATCGAGCAAAGTTTCAATTTTCAACCTCGATTTCACGTCGACGTTACGTCGGCGTTTGGTACACTCGTTCCTTCTTTAATTAAATTATTATTGTTTAATTTTAATATCATACTTAATTTTCTTAACTTTAATTCTTTATTTGCATAATTATAATGGAACGATGTGGATGTTTTCCTGGTAGAGGTAGTAGGGGTAATAGGGGTAAGAGTGCATCTTCTAATAATCCTAATTATGATAATTTCACTCATGTAGATGAAACTGAACTTTTTAATGTTGATATTAATGCAAATGTGCAATCCTTAGATCATGAGGTATATTTTGCATCTCCGACTACTGAACCATACTATGATTTAGAAAATGAATTAGAAGATAAATTTTTTAACGCACCCACTAGTGCAGCTCCACCTCAGGCTCAGAATGAGTCTCAGGCTGAAACTGAAATTCCTCTTATTCATCCTAGTATGAGAAGAGGCCAAAAATAACGAAAATTAAAACCACCTGCATGAGATTTTTTTGAAAGGGACATTCCTAATCAACTAGCTATTTGTAAAATTTATAAATTTAAAACTGAAAAAGGTCAAGGTGTGACAGGAGGTTTAATGAGACATGTGAAAAAAGATCACAAAGCAAGGTATAATTAATATGTGGCTGAAAAAGCGGGTGTGCAAATGCATTCTGAGTCAGGAAAAGGTTCACATAGTGTCCCCGACAAAGTACAGGGTCGAATTAACCCGATGACTGGGGGAGTTATAGCTTCGAAATATGATAAACACAAAGATTGGGAAAATTTAGCAAAATTAGTTGATGTGGAGGGTTTGCCTTTTTCATTTCCTTCCTCTCCTGGTTTTATTCATTAAATTCGAGAAACATATAATTCTTCTTTTAACTGTTTTTCTAGATCAACTATTATAAGAGATATTTTTAAATTTGCGCATGAATATCAACAATATTTACGTTATGCATTGTATCATTTTAAAAGGCAAAATGGCTATCACTTCTGACTTAGGCCGTAGTACTAATGGTAATAATTATTTAACGGTTACATGTCATTGGATAGATCACAATTGGTCTATGCAAAAACGTATAATAGCATATAGATATATTGATGAAAGGCACACTATAATTTTTATTTCAAGAAATATTCATGAAATTAGTGAATATTATGGAATTAATGATAAAATTATGACTATTTCATTAGATAATGTTTCTTGTAATGATTATGCTGTAAATGTTTTAAAAATTCAATGGACTCCATCTTTTCCTAATTTTCTTCATGTTAGATGTGCATGTCATATTTATAACTTAGTTGTAAAGGATGACCTAAAACATTTTAGCTATATTCTTGATAATGTACAATTTGCTATCAACTTTATTTTTAAAGGTAATAAAATACAAAGACGCAAAGAGTTTTAAAAAACATGTCATGATTGTGAATAACCTTATAGGAAAATCCAGAAGAAGTTGCAACTAGGTGGAATTCTTTATATGAACAATTAGTTGTTGCTCACGAGTATAGAAGACTTTTAACTTTAGTATTTAACGTCCATAATCAAAATCCTTCGGATATGCTTGTAGATGATGAATGAGATAAAATTTGTGAACTTATTGTATTCTTAGAGAAAAATTTTCTAGCTACTAAGAAATTTTCTGGTATTTATTATCGTACTATTTCATCTATGTTATTTTATATAGCTCTAATATTTTTGTTATTTAATGAATATTAGAAAAAACCAACTTACACTCCAGCTATTACAAAAATGATTGTAAAATTTAAAAAATATTTTTTCATATTCCCACTATTTATTTAATTGGTGTTGTATTAAATGCTACTATTAAGGTAGACGGTTGTAATGACCTTATTGAAACGATTTATGAATGCCTAGAAATACTTGAAACAGAACCAACTAAAGAACATGTTATCTCTAGCATATAAACACAATGCAAAACTATGTATGTGTATTACCAAGAGAAAAGTGCAAATAATCAACCGACTTATGTACCATCTTCTTCTACTTCACTTCAACCTTATAAAAACATATGGTTTCTGCTTCAAGTATTCAAGGCCTTCGAAATAGAATGTATAGTGGTTCAAGTGCTTCACAAATTAGCGAGTTTGATATTTATGTTTTGCATGGTGTTGTACCGTTCGAAACTATTGCTAATGAAAATGGATGTGAAGACTAGCTGAAATACTGGAGGGAGAATCAAAAGATATTTCCGACTCTATCAAAGATGGTCTGAGATGTGTTGATATTCAAGCGTCGTCTACAACTTCTGAGCGCTTTTTGTGCTGGAGGGTTTCAAATAGGAGAACACAGACACTCATTGGCGGGAGACAGTTTGGAGATTGCAGTTTTATTTAGAGATTGGATTACAGCGGAGCATAGAAGGTGCGGTCAACTAGAGATCAATGAAGAAGACGACTACAGTTACAACGAAATCTTATCCGAGTGAGCAGGAAGCGACGTTGAACAATTTGACCAATAAATTCCAATTCCAACATAAGATCGTCAAGAGATAGTCAGAAAATTAGAAAAAGTATGGTTGCATATGTAATTTTTTTTAATGTCAATTTTACTATGTAATTTGCAACTTTTGAACTACAAAACAGAGTTGCAACTTTGAAATTGTATTTAAAAAAAATTATATTTCTATTAAATAATATAAGAGGCAATTAGCCTTGGGATATTTTTTCACTATCTTGTTCAATTATTTAATTGTTTAAATATATATTTTTAAAATTAAGTGTCTAGAAAAAAGTTTTTAAAAGTCCCTCAAATCCCCCCTTCTCGTCACATCCCGTCCCCCCAAATCACGTTCCCTCTGATAGTGGGATGTGGGATGGGATGGGACCACTTCCTATCCTCTAATCTTGTCCCCCTAATCCCAACCCACTATACCATCCCCAAATCCCCGTCCCCCTAATCTCATCCCGTCCTATTGGTCACCTATAGTTAAAATTGCAATTTATAGTAATTTTTGTATTTTTAATATCCAAATTTTAATTTAAAATATTAAGTTGATCTAATTCAATTTAGCTTCATAACAACATACCCAGTGTAGTACCACAAAGTGGGGTCTGAGGAGGGTAGGATGTACGCAAACCTTAACTGGACCTTTGTGGGGTAGAGATGTTTCCGATAGACCCTCGGCTCAAAAGGAAAGTAGTAGATGCAGGATTGCAAGGAAAATAAGATAACAAAATATCAAGATATAAAGCAAATGGAGAAACATGTAGTAATACACACATAAATAGTGAAAATCTGTGCGATATCTAAACAATACAGCTAAGAAAAGGAAAAGAGGAGAAAACGCGGCTAACCTCCTAACTCTCCCATACACTATGACAAAAATTCAACTACCCACTAAACTTCTACAATTATCGACCTCCAAATCTTCATTTCTAAGGTCATGTCTTCGGTCAGCTGAAGTTTTTCCATGTCATGTATAATCACCTCCCCCCGATTCTTTTTCACCCTACATCTACCTCTCTGAACTCCTGCTACTGCCAATCTCTCATACCTCATCTTCACATGTTCGAACTATCTCAACCTCATTTCCCTCATCTTATCCTCCACGGAGGTCACTCCGACCTTGTCCCATATAACTTCGTTCCTAATCATATCTTTTCTAGTATGACCACATATCCATCTCAACATTCTCTCTCAGCTACCTTCATCTTCTAAACGTGGACGTTCTTGATTTCCCAGCATTTTGCCCCATACAACAATGCTGGTCTAAACACCGCTATGTAGAACTTGCCTTTCAGCCTTGGCGACACCTTCTCATCATAAAGCACCCCAGATGCGAGCTTCCATTTCATCCATCTTGCTCTAATACGGCGTGCGACATCATCGTCAATCTCCCAGTCTCCTTGAATTATAGATATGAGATACGTGAAGTTTTCTCTTTTAGGTATAGTTTGTGCCTCGATCTTTACTTCCACGTCTGCCTCCTGCCTCACGTCACTGAACTTGCACTCCGTGTACTCCGCCTTCGTCCTACTTAACCTAAAACCTTTAGACTCTAAGGTCATCCTCCAAACTTTCAGCCTATCATTAACTCCACTGTATTTCTCGTCAATCAAAACTATATCGTCTGTGAATAACATACACCACGACACCTCCTCTTGAATATGTCGTGTCAATTTGTCCATCACTAATGCAAATAGAAATGAGCTAAGGGTTGATCCCTGATGCAACCCCATCACAACTAGAAAATGTTCTGAATCGCCTCTGATTGTCCTAACCCTGGTCTTGGCACCCCCGTACATGTTCTTATTTTCCATAATATATGCCACTGGCACACCTCTAGACTCCAAACATCTCCAAAGAATCTCACGAGGGATTTTATCACACGCCTTCTCAAGATCAATGAACACCATGTGTAAGTCTCTCTTTTTGTCCCTATACTGCTCCAACAATCTCCTGACAAGATGAGTCACTTTTGTAGTCGATCTCCCTGGCATGAATCCAAACTAGTTCTTGGATATGGACACATCCCTCCTCATCCTCATCTCGACCACCCTCTCCAGTCTTATATAGTGTGGCTCGACAGCTTAATACCTCTATAATTATTGCAATTTTGGATGTCACATATGTTCTTGTACAACTGGACCATTATACTCCACCTCCACTTTTCTGACGTCTTAGCCATCCTAAATATAATATTAAATAATCAAGTCAGCCACTCCATACCTGCATCCCCACGTACCTCCATAAGTCCACCGAAATCTCATATGGTCCGGTCACACTACCCCTTTTCATCTTTCGAATAACCCCCTAACCTATGTAGCCTTTATGCACATGCAATACCTAAAATCCCTACAACTCTCGGAATGCTCTAACTCCCCCAGCACGATATTCTTGTCCTCCTCTTCATTTAAGAGCTTATGGAAGTACATCTGCCATCTCCGTCTAATGTGTGCATCATTATCAACACTTTTCCATTCTCATCCTTGATGCACTTAACTTGGTCAAGGTCACGGGACTTTCTCTCACTCATCTTGGCAAGCCTATATAGCTTCGTATTCCCACCTTTTCCCTCGAGCTCTTCATACAAATGCTCAAAAGCTTATGTTTTAGCTGCCGTGACCGCTAGCTTTGCTTCCTTCTTTTCTCATGTCATGATGAAAAATACATTATAAAAAATTGGTCAAAGTGTACATAATTCAAATCTCGAAAAATAAAAAGCGTCACATAAATTGAAACACATGAAGTATTTCTTACAAACAAGTCTTGAAAGTCTCTCAGTAAAATGTTATATTGTCATCATAAAATTCAAATTTACTTGATTTAGGAACTTACCTACCTTGTTTTTAGGTTATTAATTTTTGGAGTTATGACCGCTCATGATATGTTAAATAACTTTTACACTATAAATATTATTGTTGTAGCGGGTCATTTGCTTTATGGTTTAAATTGCTAATTTCACAAATTATTGACGACTATGTATAGAGTAATAAATTTTAAAAACTTAAAATGTAAAAAAAGGTAAAAGATGCAATAATTTTAAAATGGCAGGGAAAAGAGAAGAATATGAAAGGTTATTTACTTTTTTTTATATGGGTTTTGGATCGAGTCAAGTTGAACTTTTTAGATTTAAATTTTATTTATTAGATTTTAATTTATAAAAAGAGTAAAAAATATAAGTTATTCACGGGAAAGTGGTTTAGTGACACCTGAAAGTATTTTTAGTGACTTTTGTGTTAGTTGCTCAAAGTTAAGTGACTTTTATGTTAGAAATGATAGTTAAGTGACTTTTATGTTAGAAATGACAGTTAAGTGACTTTTATGTTAGGAATGATAGTTAAGTGACCATATGTGAAATTTACCCTAATTAGTTAAATTGACTCGAGAAAATGAAAAATATCACATACAACTAATACGGGGGCAAGAGTAATTACTAACAAGCTCTAATAAATGCTCCAGTTCAAAATGATAATGTGGCTCCATAATTGCCTAAATTTTGCTAATATGTGTAATAATAAATAATGTAAAGCGTAATTTAATAATCATTTCCGTTCATATTGTATGGTGTTTTTAAATTGAGCTAATAAGTAAGAAGCGTTTCACTAAATTACCTTAATTAAATGGTAACTACTTAATGTGTTTTTTTTTTGTTATATCGGGAATTTGGTATAAAAAAATAAAGAACAAAATTGGCTTAAGATAAGGAATGAGTCCAAAAAAAATGAGAATAGGCAAGGAAAAGACAAAACAAAGCCACGTCTAAAATTCTCGTGAGAACTACAGATTGCATCCTCCCTTATAGATAGTTACACTTTTTTTATTATGAAAAAATGTACTTATTTAAATAATGAAAATTTGATTAAAAAAATTATTAATACCTTTTCAATTATATAAAAATAATTATTCAAATTAAATATAAAAACTAAAAATACCATATAATATAATATGAAACCAAAGAAAGTGAAGAGCAAGAAAAATTCACAAAAAGTTATTACAATTCAATATACACCAGTTACATATGCCCACATAAAAATTGACTTAAGATAAGGAATGAGTCCAAAAATGATAGTAATAGGCAAGGAAAAGACAGAACAAATCCATGTGTAGCAACACCATAGGATAAAAATTCTTGTGAGCACTACAAACATTTGGGATCCTCCCTGATGGTATATAGTAGGGCTCCCAAAACCCCCCAAAACCCCTATTTGTATAAAAATTATATAATTATGATAAGTGTACAATGTTAATTATATACAAAAATCTATTACCAAAAACCACAATATACACGGTGTGTATACCGTGTATATTATGTATGTATATTATGGTATATTTTCACACACCCGCAGTCATAGCGGACGGTCTTCATACGCTGATACTGTCCCTAAAATCTTCAAATAGGACCGAGGGAAGACCCTTTGTAAAGATGTCTGCAATTTGATACCTGGAAGGGACATGTAAGACATGTACTTGTCTACGAGCTACCTTTTCGCGAACAAAACGGATATCCATCTCAATATGTTTAGTGCGTTGGTGTTCAACCGGATTCCTAGAAAGATATACGGCACTAATATTATCACAATATACCAAGGTAGCTTTTTGAATCGGAAAGTGAAGCTCCAAAAGAAGATTACGTAACCAACATGATTCAGAAACCACATTGGCTACCCCTCGATACTCGGCATCTGCACTGGAGCGTGATAAGGTAGCATGTCGTTTGGCAGACCAAGTTATCGCCAAAAACATACAGTATCCAGACGTAGAGCGTCTGGTGTTCGGATAGCCACCCCAATCATCATCGATATATGAGACAAGTGTAGAGGCTGATGATGGATATAGATGTAAACCATATTCAAGTGTTCCTTTGATGTATCGAATAATGCGTTTGAGCGCATTTATGTGCTCCACCCTAGGATCATGCATAAACAAACACACATGTTGTATGGCATACGTAATATCCGGTCTGGTGAAAGTAAGATACTGAAGAGCTCCAGCAAGACTGCGATAGTGGGTGAGATCCTCGTAAGGTGAGCCAGCCGCAGCACCCAGCTTGGGTTTAGTATCAACAGGAGTGGAAGTAGACTTACACGAGGACATACCAGCCCTGTCAATTATCTCAGCGGGATACTTCCGTTGTGATAAGAATAGCCCACCTGCATGACGTGTGACAACAATCCCCAGAAGTAACTCAAGGGCCCCAAATCTTTCATAGCAAACTCATAACTGAGCAATGTCATGATAGACTTTCGCAAAATATCAGACGAGGTAGTCAAGATAATATCATTCACATATAAGATAATATAAGCTAGGGAAGTACCACGACGATATATAAATAATGAATTATCAAACTTGCTGTGAGAAAACCCAATAGATGAAACATAGTCTGCAAATCTCTTATACCAAGACCATGGGGCCTATTTAAGCCATACAATAACTTCTTTAATAAACAGGCATGATGAGGATATTTGGGGTCTCGAAAACCCAAGGGCTGATGCATGTAAACGGTCTCATTTAGATCATCATGTAAAAAAGCATTCTTCACATCTAATTAATGAATGGGTCATGCCTTTGAAAGAGCCAGACTGAAAACAATACGAATGGTAGCCGGTTTGACCACCAGACTAAATGTCTCACCACAATCCACGCCAACCTGCTGAGTTTTACAATCACCTACAAGCCGAGTCTTATATCTCGCAAAAGAACCATCAGAATTATCTTTATGAGTAAAAATCCACATAGACCGAATAATATTAACGCCAGAAGGACGGAGCACCAACTTCCACATCTTATTTTCAATAAGAGCATCATATTCGTCGTTCATAGCCAAATTCCAATTCGGGTCATTTAATACAGACACAAGGTTACGAGGGTAGGGGGAATTTAAGAACATTAGAATTTAGATTAAAATGTCTCTTTGGTTTAAAATACCCTGTTGACTACGAGTGACCGGTCTGTGACTCTGGGGAGAATTGGGTGGATTTTGGGAAACATTCAGATGGCTGACGGACTGGCCAGCAGGCAGTGGGCATGCTAGCCCAACATTGGAAACCAAAGCCGGGGCAGAAGCCGAACATAAGGCAGAAGTAGTTTTGGTATTGGGCTGGGGAACTGGCCCAACCGCTGAAACTGGGGGCAGAAACAGTGGGTTGTGGCGGGTCACTAGATTGGCCCATCAAGTGGTGCATGATATACGGGGAGCCAATGTCACCCAAAAAATATACGAACTAGGCACGCGACTACTCACTTTAGCAAACAGAAATTGGGTTTCATAAAAAATAACACGGCGACTAATGATGATTTTATTAGATGATAAATCAAAACATTTGTAACCACGATGATTAGAAGGATAACCCAAAAATACACAAGCGGTAGAATGGGCTTGAAGTTTGTTAATAGTAGTTGACGAAAAAAATGGATAGCATAAACACCCAAAGACCCTAAGATGTGAATACGAAAGATTCTTAATAAAGAGGACTTTAAGAGGAGACGCATATGCCAATCCTTTGGTAGGAAGTATGTTAAGAAGATAGGTAGTCATTGTCGCACCCGTTTTTGACCCGCGGGCTTCGCGACGTGATGGGTCGATAACCTCTGGATTGAATAAGAATGCTTGCTTTGAGGAGTCGCCACCTAATTATTCTAAGGTGAATTAGGGCACCTGAATGCTAACCAAAAAAATGCAAAATAACTCCAATTTTGTGGTCTGCGAAACTAATGAAAGTCTAGGTAAATGTTCTCTATTATCCTAAAGGGAAGGGGTTAGGCATCCTTTAAGATCCGCTAACTTGCGGCTATCCGATCAAACTCAGGTTAATTATTGTACTAAGAAAATGCATGTTTAAAAATATAAAGTTAAAATGACGTTGCAAGTATTTAATGAAAGGATGCATTTGTACAAGTATACATTTGTATGGCATTAAAGATACATAAAAAGTTGAAAAAAAAATGAAAATTCATAAAAATATATGCAAGGTAATTTTTTATGCGTGACGGGCCTAAAGATAGGTAAACTAGCGATTTTCGATTTTAAAACTAACCGAGCCAAAAAATAAATAAACTAGCGATGAGTTTCCAATTTTAGACTACCCTATTAATTAATTCTATGTCTACATATTCTAAATATTTCAATAATTTCATAGTACAATACTATTACAATAAAGAAGGTAAAAAACAACAACAAAATAAATAATCTCCGAGAGGTATCTTGTCTTCTTTAATTGTGTTCCTTGCAAGCAGTTATGAACAAACGATTAGAAACAATTGAATATAAATAACTTCGGATCCGTATCCAAAACAGTAAATATTTTGATTACGGAGGGCTCAGACTTAAATTTTGAAAAGATCATTCCAGTCACGTCGTGGCTGCGAACATATGACTCGTTCGTCATTTTAGTTGCCTTGCCTACCGAACATGTTGGTCTCTCGGGTGAAAAAGATCTAAGTTTCATCTTTGCCCAGAAGTTTTATTTTCCGTCTTTACAACTGTGGAGGCCTCAAAAATCGACGGATATTTTTTCATCGGCCAATGGTGGTATCATGTTCAAATCAGCAGAATAACATCAAAGCAGTAAAACCAAAAATCGAGAAATGATGTCCGAAGGGACGCGGCCTCGAATTCAATTTCATTGGCCTAAATACAATATTTATTAAAAGCAGTAAAACCAAAAACCGAGAAGAAGGGACGCGACCTCGAATTCAATTTCATTGGCCTAAATGCAGTATTTATTCAAAGCAGTAAAGCCAAAAATCGAGAAGAAGGGACGCGAACTCGAATTCAATTTCATTGGCCTAAATGCAGTATTTATTCAAATCAGTAAAACAAAACAAAAACAGCAAACTGAAGCTGCGAAGCAATTCCCGAAGGGACGCAACCTCGAATTCAATTTCATTGGCCTAAATGCAGTATTTATTCAAAGCAGTAAAATGAACCAAAAACAGCAGTTAAAACAGTAAGATATCCATGTACGGATGTTTAAATGCCAAAATAAACCAACAGTTTGGCATTAAAAAGTCTGACCCGAATTCTGATTTTCGGACAGAAGCAGGATTCGGAATGTTTCTGAAAAATCTGACCTGAGACTGAACAATGACACGACAGGATTTTGGGTCGACCCGACCAGGAAAGACAACAAAACAGTAAAGAAAAATTAGGTAATCGACCCAGTTCTGAAGAACAGACCCGGATAGATGACTAGAATTTCGGGTCGACCCGACCCGAGAAATGCACCTCGGAACAATGGTGACCCGGAATCAATTTTATTTTTATTTTCAAATAACCAACAACAAGATAAAAAAAATCTGGAAATTTACCCAAACTAGATCAACCCGACCCGGATCAGTGACCCGACCCGAATCGGATGTTTCAACCCGAATTGATTTCTTTCCAAATTTCAGATAACCAACAACAAAATATAAACACAAAATCTTGAAATTTACTCAAACCGGGCGACCCGACCCGGATCAATGACTCGTCCCGAATCGGTTGTTTCAACCCGAGTCGATTTCTTTCCAAATTCAGATAACCAACAACAAAAAAACATGATTCTTACCCGACCCGGGTCGACCCGACCCGGATCAGAAAACCCAAAAACACTGAAGAACAACAACAATATATTTAAGACAATATTCTGGGAATTTTACCAAAATCGGGTTGACCCGACCCGAATCGAAAAATCCAAAATCAGTGAAGAACAACAACAAAACAAGGCAAATTTTCGGATTGAGATTCTCGAAGCCAATAGGAGTATTTCAACCACAAAATTTAAGAACAAAACTCACCCTTTTCTTTCGAATTTTGAACTTGTTTTTTCGGACTTATTTTCGATTTCCTTTTCTCGGGTTTCTTGACCCCTTTTTTAGAACCTGAAAATTAGGAAATTTCCTCTTTAAACCCGAAATTCGACCTCCGAAAAATCCTCTCCAAAATAAAGAACAAAGGGGGATATTTATAGATGGATTCCTACCCAAAACCGAGCTTGAATTTAAAATAAAGGGGCCGAAATCAACGATTTTGGAACGGGTTTTGGGGGTATGGGTCGCGGGTTTTGGGGGATAAGGGTATGGAATGATGGGTTGGTGGTGTCAGAGGCAGAGGGGGTTGGTGGTGGTGTCGGGTGAGGTGACCGACGATGTGGGGTCACGATGTGGGGTATGGGGTGCGACGACTGATGGGGAGGGTGAAAGAAAAATGGGTGTGGGGTGATTAGGTTTTTATGTTGTTGTGTTTTTAGGGTTAAGAGATAAAAGGGGGGAAATAATCAAATAAAAGAAGGGATTGGGCTTGGGGTTGTGGGCTGTTTCAGTTGGGCTTTGGCCGAAAATGGGGTGGCCAAATGGGCTGCCCCTTTTAAAATTGGTGTTTGTGTTGGGTTGGGAAATAAATGAGTTATGGGTTTAAAACATAAAAAGGAGTTTTATTATATAAAAAGAAAGCTTTGCAAAATTTATAAATTGTAAAGATGACAATATGACAAAAAATATAATATTTGCGAAATGTTTGGTGCTAAAAATAAAAAATGCGATGTCGTTTTGTGAAAATAAAAATAACATATAATATTAGGATAAAAAGTATGATTATGATATATAAAATGCAAATGACAATAAAAATGCAAGTAATAGTAATAATAATGATATATATACATATATATGCCTATATTTTAAAATTATTTTAAGGTGTCAAAAATATTTAAAATTGCAAATAAAATCAGAAAAGATAGGACAAAATTGGGTGTCAACAGTCATTTGTAGAGCATGATGCCACAAGGAAGGGGGTACATAAGCATGAACCAATAAAGTGTGGACAATATTATTAATGGTACAAAATTTTTGTTCGGCTTTCACATTTTGTGAGGACGTATGAGGACAAGAGAAATGAAAACATATGCCATTAGTGTCACAAAATTCCCGAAACAATCCATTATCATATTTTTTGCCATTATTACATTGAATATTTTTTATTTTCCGTTTGAATTGGGTACGGATTAATGCTCGAAATTTTAAGAATGTGGAAAAAACTTGAGATCTTTTCGCTAACGGAAAGGTCCATAAAAAATTAGAATAATTATACAAAAATAGAACATAATAACGATGGCCCAGTTCTCTAAGTAGGCGGTTGGCGGGTAGTAAGGGCTATTGGGCCCAGGGCCACTGGCCCAGTTCTACGGCCATGGACCCTAGGGTTGTTGCCAATAGGCTTGCGGCCCATTGCCCCAAGGCCCATTGCCACCGGTCCGAATGCCACCCCAGGGTTGTTGCCAGTAGGCTTGCGGCCCATTGCCCCAAGGCCCATTGCCACCGGTCCGAATGCCACCCCAGGGTTGTTGCCAGTAGGCTTGCGGCCCATTGCCCCAAGGCCCATTGCCACCGGTCCGAATGTCACCCCAGGGTTGTTGCCAGTAGGCTTGCGACTCATTTCCCTAAGGCCCATTGCCATCGGTCCGAATGCCACCCCCGTTATTTCCACCTCAATTTTTGCCATTATTTTTGCGATTCTTCTTGCCTCCACCGTGAGTACGGTTTTGGCCCGAATTGTCAACAAAACCTTGAGAAGTATCGGATGAAGTCATCATCACCACGAAACTTGCGTCGGTAGCCGCCTTTCTGGCTAAACCAGCTTTTTCTAACGTGAGCATCGAACGGGCTTGATAAAAAGGTGGAAGTGGATTACTTTGACGGAGGAGAGTCCCAACGCCATTATAGGCCTCCGACGGACCTGCAACCATTTGTAGAACAAGACGATTATTGGTAATTGGCGCTCCAACGTTACGGAGTTGGTCCGCCAATTCCTTGAGCCGTTTACAATAAGCTGAAACATTCGGGAAATCGTCCATGTGGACTTGGGAAAATTCCTGCTCAAGGGTGACAACCCGAGAATGTTGGTTATCCTGGAATATATCACGTAATCTATTCCAGGTAGCCATAGCAATATTGTCTGGTTCAATGATCGTCTGTAAAAGGTCGGTAGAAATAGTGGAGTAAATCCACTGAAGGACGGTAGCATCAAGAGTGATCCATAACTGAGGATCCTCCGCAGGAGGAGGGATAGCAGGAGGAATTATGTGATGAGGACTTGATGTGAGATTGGGTGAATTTTATACAACTCTGCACACGTCGCATATTAGACGTTTTCCATCTCAAGAATAATATGGATGTTGTTCTTGATGTTAGAAACAGTAAGGGCAGGATGAAATAGGTTCTTTGACGTTGACATAACGAAAGACCAAAGGGATTGGGAAGAAAATTTGGGAAGAGATGAGGTAAAATTAGCACGAAATCCGAGAGGGGCATGAATTCCGAGGCAGTCTCGGCCGAGAAGGGATGGTCGGAAATCGAGAAAACAATTTGGAGAAGTAATTTAGTCCTGGACTTCTGATATTATGAAAGAAATAATCTCTTGATTATTTTCATTAATGAATGAGTATATATACAATTTACAATTTCCATAATATGAAAAATCCTATTCCTATTCTACTTCCAAAACCCTATTCTATTTGTACAAGAATTCTATAATTATGATAAGTGTACAATGCTAATTATATACAAAAACTTATTACCAAAAACCAGAATATACACGGTGTGTATACCGTGTATATTATGGTATATTTTCACTTTGTTCTTTAATTTTTACTTTTTAGTTCTTCAGGGGAAAACCTCTTCCCTTATGAGTTATGATCACTTTAACTTACAAAAGTATCCTCCATGCAAGAAATACATCCTAAGGTTCGAGATCACGAAACAAGATTAAAGGAGTGTGTATATATATAGCTTGAGTGTAAGGTCTCTTTAAAACAATCGCTCTACCACTTACTGATAAGTTACAACAATATATTTAGAAGAACTCCTTTAATCTTATTCTACTTATATTAATTTTAATTTGTCATTTACTTTTTTCTCAATTTTTTTATTTTTTATTTTGATTTATAAAATTACATTTATTTATGGTTACATATATAACTAAGGAATTTGAAGTTTTCATAGATATGATGTATACGAATATTTCACATATGAGAAATAAATATTTGAAAAATGGACAAGTACGATGGAGAACGCATATATAAAGGAGTTTTACCAAATTATCAAGGTATATTTTCATACTTGGTTTAACTTCTTCTTCTTCTTTATAATTAACATTACATTTATCTTTTGTCACAGATCTAACTAAGAAATCTGAAGTTTTCACGAATATCATGTATACAAAAATTTCACAAATGTGAAATGAATGTTTGAAAAATGAACAAATACGATGGAGAAAGGAAATATATAAAGGAGTTTTACCAAATCATTCGTTTAAGGAATGACCAAATATATTATATTATGAATATAAAAGAGTTCTTTTTTTAACATTATTCACTATTTTAAGAGCACTGCATAAATTAAGGATTATTGTCTTATGTTATTTCGTTTGCATTTATTTTTTCCCTTTGGTATACTAACTTATATGCATGACTATTATGATTTTATTTTTGGTGATGCATGCCTATTATGATTGCATGTATCTTTTTCTTTTATATAGATAATTTATATAGACAACATTTTAATTTTTTTTGTATTAATTGCTTTAATATATGCAACCTAAACTAATATAAATAATAAAAAAATAAGGTAGATTGGATACAATTGAAGCATATATGATCTAAAATTCTGACCATGCTTAAGATTTTTTATCATCTACTAACAAAATTACAAATGATGGCAAGGGGCTTTAATTTTGTCCGCTTAAGAAAAACAATCTTTCTTAATAGAATAGAAGTGTTTGATTAAAAAAAAGTGCTGTTAAATAGTAGTTAAAGTAATATTTTTTATTTTTACAGATAAAATTTGCAGATTCCACCTATAAAGATAAAGTTAACTTATTCGAAAAGGTACTTTGTTCTTATTAAAAAGATAATTTGTGTTGATCAATTGTTTTAAAAAGTGCGTTGATATACCCAAAATCTTGGACAAACAAGTCAGTAAGTCAATATGCAATCTAATAAAAAATCATATCAAAATGTAAAATTTTGATAGCACAACAAAGATAACTAAGGAACAAAATGAGAAAAAGATATCGATTGATAATTCTTATTTAAATTTATTATGAAATATTTTTTAAATTTTTTATTATTAAAAGGAGAGAGAAAGATCTTCAACCCAAGTGATAACTTAATAATAGGCCACTTGATAGCTCTTATGATAAAGATTATTATCATTATAATTTTAAATTTTAAATTAAGAGTGATTAATTAATTTCAAATTTTAAATTTAAAAATTATATATCCTATGATTTTGGTAACTGACTCAAATGCCAACATAACTTCGAAGTTTATACGGTTAACTTGCATTTCAGGTATAAACTTCAAATGTGGGTAATGGGTGGCACTGGTAAATGTGCAGATTTAAGTTCTTTTTTATCTATCTTTTCTTTTATGATTTTTTTTAACTACTGTTCACGCATCGCGCGGATACGAAGAGTAGAGGTGAAAAAGAACATCTTCCAATTCTGCAATAGGCATCAGAATTTAAAGAATACGACGATGCAGGCATGCAGCTAATTACAAACCTCCAATAACTTTTCTTTGCTGTATGTTAAATAACTTTGAATCCTCCCTTCCTCGTGCTTCAAGCATTCCTCGACCTGAATTTCATCAAGAGAGTGTAAATCAACATTTGGTATGGTACTATGTAATTTATGCAATATGCAAAGCAAGCTAGAAAACAGAACCTTCAGCAAGAAAACTCAAAGAGTAGCTCACTAACAAGCATGTAAACTCTCAAAATTTTCTCTTGCCTTTGAGGAGACATAATCTTCCATTGTTTTCTTATACTGCAAATACAGTTTGTGAGCTTCAGGGTCAGCTGGATTGTTGTCACACATGTTGTACTGTTCTGGATAATGCAATTAGGAAAATTTATCCCATTATAGCCATATGTAGAGCATGATGCCAAAAAGAAGGAGGTACGGAAGCATTGACTAATAAAGTGCGGACAATATTATTAATGATACGAATTTTGCGTTCGGTTTTTCCATTTTGTGAGGACGTATGGGGACAAGAGAAATGAAAATTTATCCCATTATAGCCACAAAAATCCCGAAACAACCCATTATCATATTCTTTGTCATTATCACATTGAATATTTTTTATTTCACGTTCAAACTGAGTACGGATGAAAGCTCTAAACTTTAAGAAAGTGGAAAACACTTGAGATTTTTTCGCAGGAAAAGTCCATAAAAATTAGAATAATCATCCAAAAAGAAAACATAATAACGATTGCCCAAACTACTAAGAACATGAGACGTCCATAAATTGCCATGAATAATATCAAATGGCATTAAAGTACTAGAAGTAGAGTCTACAAAAGGTAATCTAACAATTTTTCCTAGAGAACAAGATTGACAAATGGGAGTACTACGCGTACCCGTACAAGAAATAAAATTGTTTTTATCTAAGGAAGAAAAAATAGACGACCCCAGATGACCTAGACGAGCATGCCACAAGGAAGGAGCAATGGCTGCAAAAGTTGATGGCAAGGCTTGACTCGAGAGACCGGAACATGGCATGATAGGATAAAGATCTCTCCTACTATCACACCTCATTAGAGGAATCCCCGTCTTGATATCATTCACATAAAACCCAAACGGATCAAATTCAACAGAAACATAATTATTAGTGGTGAATTTACGGACAAACACCAAATTTTTAATCAATTTAGGGGCATGAAGGGTATTTTTCAAGATAAGGGGTGGATGGGGGGGAGACAAAGTTTTATGACCGTAACCACGAATTGGAATTGAATTATCATTACCAACAATTATACCACGATTGTTGCTCAAATTGGAATAAGACGAGAGAGTACCTGAGTCAGACGTCATGTGAGTAGTGGCGCTGGTATCTATGTACCAATTTGGGTCCGAGAGATTTATTCCAAGTGTGTGCATCGCGGCTTCAATGTCGGTAGGAGTGGGCCCACTGCATGATGGGCCTGGTGGGACTGAGGCCCAAGCCTGCCGCCCTGCTGACCCGGACCTCCACTGTAGCGCTGGATTGGAGCTCGAGCAGAAACATTGGGCCGAAACTGGGCCCAATTTGCTGGAAATTGGGCTGGATGACCATAGAGGATGTTGGGCTAAGGGCTACCAACCTAACCCCATGGCCAGGGGGTCCACTGCTGAGACCAGGCTGCCTGGGCCCACTGTTGCCTGGGCGGGGTCCACTGCCCGGATTCTGTCCACCGCCACCATTTCCGGAACTACCGCGTTTGCCCCCGTGATTTTTGCATTATTTTTCCGACTATTCTTGCCGCCATCGTGACCACGGTTTTGGCCTGAATCATCAACAACACCCACAGAATTAGCGGAGGACGTCAACATGACTACGGGACTAGCGTCGGTAGCCGCCTTTTTTGCCAAGCCGACTTCTTCGAGCGTAAGCATAGAACGAGCATGATAAAACTGAGGAAGAGGGATTCTCTGACGAAGAAGCATGCCAACACCACTATAGGCCTCAAATAGGCCTGCAACCATTTGTAGGACCAAACGATCATTTGTAATGGGCGCGCCAATGTTGCGGAGTTGGTCCGCCAATTCTTTCAACCTTTTGCAATATGCTGAAATGTTAGGGAAATCTTCCATATTGACGTGGGAGAATTCCTGCTCAAGGGTAACAACACGTGAATTTTGATTATCTTGGAATATATCATGTACTCTATTTCATGCCACCATCGCCGTAGAGTCTGGTTCGATAATCGTTTGCAAGAGGTCTGTAGAAATAGTGGAGTAAATCCACTGAAGAACGGTAGCATCAAGGGTCATCCATAACTCATGATCATCCTCGGGTTTGGGCACCTCCATATCCGTAGTAGCCGCAGGGATAATATGATGGAGGACTTGATGCGAGTGTGCATGAACTTTGAACAGTTTGGCCCACGTCGCGTATTGGATGTTTTCTATTTCAAGAATGATAGGGATGTGATTCTTGATGTTAGAAATAGTAAGGGCAGGGTGAAACGTGTTCTTAGTCAGAATAGCAATGAACGACGTGAGAAAGGGATTTGAAAGAAAATTTGGGAAGAAGAAAATAATTTTCGGGCACGAAAACCGAGAGAAGGGGGCTCGGAATCTGACGCAAAAGTTGGACGAAAATTGAGAGAAAATATTAACCTAGACTTCTGATACCATGAAAAAATAATCCCCTTCATTATTTTCATTAATGAAAGAGTATATATACAATTTACAATTTTTCATAATAGAAAACATATTCCTATTCTAATCCCAAAACCCTATTCTAGTAGTACAAGAATCCTGCAATCATGGTAAGTGTACAATACTAATTAATGTAATATTTACCCTAAAATATTACAACAAACATTACCAAAAACCTGCCAAATCCGTGGGCTGTATATTTACAAAAATCGAGACCATATTCATATACGATATACACATGTATATCGTGTATATCGTATGTATATTTAACATTATTCAACGTTAGTTCAAAGTCAACTTTGAAAATCTATAGCAAGTCTTTTTGGCCAAACTCAAGAAAATGACAATAGTGGTCTCTTATGTTTCGGGCAAGCATAAAATGATCCCTTAAAAATACTTGAGGTATTTTGTGCTTAATTTTGTCAACATTGAGCACTTTTTATCTCCATCAAATATTTAACGAACTCTGGTTGTAAAGTTTAACAGGAACGATGACCATATATTTAATTAGAAACACCGAAAATATCCCGCCAAATGGTATAAATTATAACACCAAAGATTATACAAAACACTGAAAATAGATATAAAAATAACCGAAATTGCTAAAATTACACCTCTAAATTGAGTTCTCAATTATTATTTTTCACTATTCTTGTTGAAACTAACAACTGAGTTTGTTAAATATTTGACAAACATCATTGATAAGTTGAGAAAGAAAAAATTATCATATCATATTGTAGAAATAACCAACCAGGCTATATCTAGAGGCTAATAAATCTAAGTGATTTACTAATAACACTTTAATTACAATTAACTTAATCACAATGTGGACTCCACTACTATTACTTCAACACCCCCGCTCAAGGTGAGGGATGAAACATGTTCTTTATTCCCAGTTTATCTAGTAGATAGTTATGTTGTGGTCTGCATGGGCCTTTTGTAAATAAGTAAGCCAGTTGCTCTTTAGTGTCAATGTGATGAGTTTGAACCTTTTTTTCCTGAATTTTCTCCTTTATAAAATCATAATCAATGTCTATATATTTTGTTCCTCATGAAAAGTAGGGTGAGCTGCAATTTGAATAGCAGTTTTGCTATCACAAACTATTCACGTAAAATCACTTCAGTTTCCTGCTCCTTGAACAAAAATCAATCAGCCTAATCTCCTTGAAATAGTTCACATTACTATTGATGTTATGCGTATTTATACGCTTAACCGTCGTATTTTGATCATAATTTATCTTGTTTAGAGGATGAATTAAGCTAAATACACATAACTAATTATTAATCTTGTATTACGAACTAATACGTGGGTGTTTGTGGTAATTAGATACATTACGAGGAAAATGTGGTGATTCAGACGAAAAATTGAGTTAGATGTACATGTGTTACCTGTGAAGAGGAACAACTGCGGAAAACTTTCAGGAAATCAGACCATGTTGAGCTCAGTTCAAACTTCAAAGCAAGACGCGGTCATGCTATGACCTTAGCTCAACAAGGTAGGAGGGCCAAAAGTGAATTGAGGAAATCTGTCCAAGTACAAAAGGGACAACCCACCTAGCTGAGCATAAGCCAAAGCAAGGTGCAGTTGTGCTTTGGACCTCGCTCAGCGAGGTAGGGTGATCAAATGTGCATTTGTGCCAATTTTTAGACCTGTTTTTATGGGCATTGGAGGGTTATTTTACAGCACTATAAAAAGACACTACACAATTTTTACACAACTTTGACCCAGGGAGAGCTAGGAGCCGCCGTGGAGGCCAGATATTATTGGGTTCTACTTTTTCTTCTCCTTATTACTAGTTTTTTATATTTACTTTGGATGATTCGTTGTTTTTCCTCCATGTCTATGTAGAGATAAACTTATCGTTCTAGGGTTGTGGTAAACCATGAATATTAATGTTTGATGATTATTTCTTATCTTAATTCGAGTTGTTGATTTTGATTATTTCTTTAATTTTGTGCATAATTGCTTGATTGTTTGGCCAACAGTTAAGTTCTATAGACTATCTAATATACATACTTGGAAAGATGTTGTTAGGTTCGAGAAGGGTTAAAGAGGACGTGATCTGATTATCCCTACAGTTGGGCTATGATTTGTGGCTAGGATAGAAATATGCATAGACACCGCATTCAATTAAATATCGTGGATGAATTGTGTTTCTAACAGGTCAATTCCATAAGAATATAGGCGGCGAACTGTTTTGAATCGGCGAGTAGTGGTTCAGGAGAAGACTATGAGATTAATAATCTGATTAATTAGCAATCGTCAATAATTTGGATTCATGAGAAATAATTTGGATTCATGAGAAATAATTTGATAGCTCAATAGAACTGTTGAACCAACCGCAACCCTGAAACATCCATCTCATTGATAACATAAAAACCTGCTCTTTCTTGGTTGAAGTTCATTACTTGTTTTCTTTTATTTTTAGATAGTTTATAATTAAACCCTTCGTATCTCATCTCTTGTTTAGATAATTTGAATCGTTTGACTTAATAAATAGTTAATCACAAGTCCCTGTGGGTTCGACATCCGACCTGTGAAATCACTATATTACTTGAACGACCACGTATATTTGCATGTGCGTTTGGGAGCAACAAGTTTTTGGCGCCATTACCGGGGATTTAGAAATTAACTGTTTATTTAGATTAGACTTTTCTTTTTGTCTATTCATGTTTTTATCTTTCTTTTTTTATTTAATATTTTGAGTACTCTTCTTGACATGACATCTTGAAACGAAAATTGATGAAATGTTGGTTGTTCTTATTTTAGTGATCATTGTCTGTTATGTGGAGGACCTCACTTGTGATCACACTGTGATAATATTTTCGGGAACGGATTGTGTGCACCTCCCCAATCCTTTGCGTGAAATATTTGTAGTATATGTGGTGCCCAAGATGAACATTTGGTTGTCTTAATTCTTATTCCCCATCCCCGACCCCCTATTACAACTCTCCTATTGTTTGTGATGTTGACATAAATACTGAAGTAGAGGTTGCGAAACTTCTTGCTCAAGTCAGCAATCTTGCAAAACATGTGCTTGAGATGAGCACAATAATAAGCGAGCAAAATGCAAAAATGATAAAGTAGGGTGCGAAACAAGATAAATTCATAGAGAGGATTAGTGCCAAACTCGCAGAGATACAAGCCGGGACTGAAACTTATAATGATCTACAAGTTACAAGCTTAGCTAATATACTCAAGACGAACCTCAAATAGAAGAAGAGAACGAGTTCCTGCAAGGAGATAGCTTTGGGGAAGCAGAAATAGTGAGCCAATCTTGGCTTGAGGAACAAGCTCAACAAATAAAATTTCATGAGTTTCTTCGTGATGGTCTTACGAACATGGCGACACAATTAGTAGAAGGAAGAACTGAGCTAAGACAAGAGATAGACCAGTTTGGCTCAGATATCCATGACATGCAGGCTCAATTAAATAAAAAGGTTAAGGTGTCTGATGCAAACCATTAATTGTTGTGGATACTAATCAATTTATGGAGTAGAAAGACGAGTATCATTTATTCGACCAGGACTTTATTGATGATGTTGATGTTGATGATGTGTACAAAAGTTAAGGTGTAAAAAATAATACAGTTTTGGAGTTGGGGCGTATTGGACCTCATTCGAAATATTTATCGATGTTGTGTTTGGCTGGTGACAGTATTGGACCTCATTTGAAATATTTATCGATGTTGTGTTTGGCCGGTGACATGAAAATCGAGCCTTCCTAGCCCGTGGAGAAGTGTATCAATGAGGAACAAAGCCCTTACATCCTAAATTTTTTCATGCCGAAGATACAAAACGGCATTTATCACTTAAGGGCCAAAAAGTGCAAAATGCGACACCGACTGCTTAACTCCTTTATTTTCACACCACCACCCCAAAAACGCGACATAAAATTTAATGGAAAATTGGGGGCAAAATTCATATGCTCAAAATGGAATGAGAAGTGGTGAAAGTGATGGTGTCGTGCCGCAACATTAAATCAGGCACTTGTTGGGAAGCAACCCAACTTGTATTTTAATTTTATTTTATTTTATTTTATAGTGTTACGCTTTGTTTTATTTTGTTTTTATTTTGCAGATTAGGGGAAGTTTGAATACCCAATGTTGAAAGCTGAGGAGCATATTTGAAATTAAGTGTAAGATCGTGTCGACCCTTGATGTTGAGGATTATGCTGCTAGCTAGGCCCTAGAGGGTCTTAGGGAGTATTTCTCATCCTTGTTTTAATTTTTCTTTGTTATACATGCATTGGGGACAATGCATATTTTTAAGTATGGGGTGGGATACTTCTGATAATTTTGAGGTCGAGGATAATTATGCCATAGGATTTTTTTAGTTCATTAGCTTTTTATAAAATATAACAAAAATCAGAAAATTAAGAAAAACACAAAAATATTTTATTTTGATTTTTCTTTTATTTTTAGTTTAGTCGTTTTTCCCCCATTAGTTGCATAAATCATCCACCCCTTGGTTTTTCTTATGGCTTCGATTCTTTAACAAATGGGAGGCCTATGAACCATGTAATTTTTTTAATATATTTTTAGGATTAATTTTTTTAGGAGTAGTAAAAGAGAAAGAATGCAGGAGATGAGAGCCCTTAAATTCAATTGAATGCTAGGTGCTCGGGATTAGGTACACTATTGACAACATGAGCATATCTCAAATTTTTAAAAGTAAAATGGTGCTTAAAAATAATAGCTTGTGTTGAAACGCCTAAGCTATACTACTTGACTTTCGGATGAAAATTGTTGGCTTAAAAATGTTTGCATTGAGTTCGTGTCATTGTTTGCTAAGTAGAGAGTCAGTGTGGATCCATATTGAACCATGAGTGTGCCATGTGCGGTGAGTGTTTGTATATATATTCCATGTATTATATTGATGTCTAGAACTTGCCCGATATGTCTATGAAGAACTAGGCGTGTTAAGTTAGGAGATGATATAGGCATTTCTTTGTTAGTCGTGATTTTTGACCATTTATTTGCCTACCCATATGTGATATCCTTTGTTAACCCTTTTTGAGCCTTTAACCTATCTTCTTTGATAGCAACATCTTTAGTCATTCCCTTTATTGGTTTAGCCTATAATATTTGATCTCGAACTCCTAAAGCATTTTAGAAATTTAGCGCTTGAAAGTCAATGGGAAGTAGATGTAAAGGAAAATTAAGGTGGGAACTCGAGAAAATAATGTTGAGGGTGCACTTGTTGAATATGTTAGTGTATGCTAATAGTAGGGGGCATATAAAGAAAAGAAAAGATGAAAAATAGAAAAAATGCTCCTTGCGAGTGCCTTGCGCAGGAAATAAAGAAAGTGCTTAAATGTAGAAGGGTGCATAAGGGGCAATGAAAAAGAATGGTTGAAAAAATGACGAAATAATGGAAAGCGCATAAGGATGATAAAGTGTGTCTTAAAGTGCTTAGGGAGGTTAGTCACTATTTACCCAAATAATTATTACTCATCCCTTAGCTGACACTACAACCATTAAAAGTCATATTTGACCATGTGCTTAATATGTTTTTGTTAATAGAGTATGACATTATGGACAAGCTTATGGTATGTCGTATGTACATGGGAATTTTTTCTTGTGAGAGTGAAATTCTTTCGATTTATTGCTTGTATTGTGTGAGTGAAATTTTTTCTTTCGGGCAACTCTCTTTGAAGTGAGGGCACATGATTAGTAAGAGTTTGGTGACATGTTTGATTCCTTTGCTAGGCGGCAGGACCGTTTTTGCCTATATTCATATGAGCGAGTCAATTTTAGAGATTAGGATGTTTTGATGAAGTTGTTGGCATGTATACAAATGATGTTGTGCTTGAGATCTTTGCTTGCAAATGTTTAACCTGTCGTAGTGACCTTATTCTGATGCAGACCTGTTCAATCAGGTAACGTCAAGAATCGTAAGTGAAGTTGGGTGTGTTTAGTGTTGTTCGAGGATGAACAAAGGTTTAAGTATGTGGTGGTGATGTTAGGCGTATTTATACGCTTAACTACCCTATTTTGCCCATATTTTACCTTGTTTAAAGGATGCATTAAGCTAAATACACCTAACTAATTATTAATCTTGCATTACAAACTAATATGTGGATGTTTGTGGCAATTAGATACTTTACGAGGAAAATGTGGTGATTCAGATGAAAAATGAAGTTGGATGTGACATGTGTTACCTGTGAAGAGGAACAACTGTTGAAAACTTCTAGAAAATCAGCTAAGTACAAAATGGACCATAGACCATGCTGAGCTCAGTCCAAAACAAGATGCAGTCATGCTATGACCCTCGCTCGGTAAGGTAGGAGGGCGAAAAGTGAATTGAAGAAATCTGGCTAAGTACACAAGGGACAACCCACCTTGCTGAGCATAAGCCAAAGCGAGGTGCAGTTGTGCTTTGGACCTTGCTCAGCGAGGTAGGGTGACCTTATTTCCCAACACTATAAAAAGATACTTTGCACAATTTTTACACAAATTTTGACCTAGGAAGAGCTAGGAGCCGTCGTGGAGGCCGGATATTATTAGGTTCTACCTTTTCTTCTCTTTACTACTAGTTTTTGTATTTTCTTTGAATGATTCGCTGTTTTTCCTCCATGTCTATGTGGAGCTAAACTTCATGTTCTAGGGTTGTGGTAAACCATGAATATTAATGTTTGATGTTTATTTCTTATATTAATTCGAGTTGTTGATTTTGATTATTTCTTTAATTATGTGCATAATTGCTTGATTATTTGGCCAACATTTAAGTTCTATAGACTATCTAATATACATACTTGGAAAATATGTTATTAGATTAGAGAAGGGTTAAAGAGGGCGTGATCTGATTATCCCTACAGTTGTGCTAGAATTTGTGGCTAGGATAGAAATATACTTAGACACCGCGTTCAATTAAATACTGTGGACGAATTGCGTTCTTAACAGGTCAGTTCTATAAGAATATAAGCGGCGAACTGTTTTGAATCGACGAGTAGTGGTTCGGGAGAATACTATGAAATTAATAATCCGGTTAATTAGCAATCGTCGATAATTTGAATTAAGGAGAAATAGTTTGATGGCTCAATAAAATTGTTGAACCAACCGCAACCCTGGAACATTCATTTTATTGATAACATAAAAACCCGCTCTTTCTTGGTTGAAGTTAATTACTTGTTTTCTTTTTATTTTTAGATAGTTTATAATTAAAATATTCATATCTCATCTCTTGTTTAGATAATTTGAATAGTTCGACTTAGTAAATAGTTAATCACAAGTTCTTGTCGGTTCGACATCCGATTTCTGAAATCACTTTATTACTTGTACGACATCCGATATAGATTTTTTAAGACAAAAGTACCTTACCTAATATTTGTATTTACCAACTATTCTAACATAACCATAAGCATGTTCCTGATCAATTACATTAATTTGCCTACAGATGGAGTTTAGACAAAATGTCTTATATTTTTCTTGTCTGCAAAGATAGGGACATGTTTTTAAAGGGTACTGGTAAGATTTAAGATGTTTACGATGTTTAGAAATTAGGCACATTGTAGCTCTAATAAATTTGGGAGTGTGGGTACTTAATAATACTAAGTGCTTTATTGGAGGAAAATAATAAATATCTTTTGATTTGCCAAAATGAACGAGCAAAAGAGAAAATTAATTTTAATATAAGGAACCATTATATAGTGATAATATATACTTCCTTTCTCTCAAGTAATTCTCCACAGTTGGGTTCTTAACATTAACTTATAAGGAGATCAAGCTACTTTGTCATGCTATTTTCCCACAATATAAAATATTTTACCGTCAAAAGTACCTTTTCTTCCAGAAGTTTGGCCAAATTTCTTAGCTCTTCAAATATGCAATTTTTTAAAATAAACAATTCTAATTTCCTTTAAGCTTGATGATAGAAAATGAAAAAAAAATGAGTCTTATATTTGACGGTAAATCTAAAATAACTTTTTAAATATACCTTTGAACAGTTTTGATCCTTTATGTTTGTCAAAAGTGGACACTTTTAACGTCTGTCAAATATTTAACAGTTTCAATGAGAATAGTATTAATGGAAAATTCACATTTAAAGGTGTAATGTAGCAATTTGTGCTTATTTTTTAATTTATTTTTGTTTAGTGTAATATTTAGTGTTGTAATTTCTAGTATTTGAAGGGACTTTTTCAATGTTTCTAGTTAAATTATTTATGGTCATTATTTCTGTTAAATCTTACCAAATGAGTTCATTAAATATTTTATGGAGACAAAAAATGCTCACTATTGACAAAATTAAGCACAAAGTACTTAAAAGTATTTTTGAGGGATCATTTTTAGCTTATCCCAAACATAAGAGATCAATACTGTCATTTTCGGAGTTTGGCCAAAAAGGCTTGCTATAAATCTTCAAAGTTGACTTTGAACTAACGTTGAATAATAGCGATGACAAGTTGTTGAATAATCCACTTATTTTGGTACGGTAGATCCACTATCATTAAGCTCTAGGTTCCAAAAATTGCAATGTGGTGACTGAAAATCAAAGTTGCAACCTTCTCCGAACATTTTCATTTTCTGTAATAGCTCCACAATATCATTTCAGTATCAAAATCTTGGAATTAATACCAGTAAAAGCATGAATAATTTGAAACCCACGTTGAGTTATGAAGAAGGATGGCCTATATTGCAAAAGCAAGCTATCAAGGTCAGGGACGAAGCTAGCCAATTTTTTCGAGGGAGCTAATACTATATTATACAATTTTTTAAAAGTAGGTAATTAGTTAAATTCTAAATAACATAAATACAAATCGTTCAAGAATAATAAAAATATAATCACAATTTTTTCGACGAAATTTCATAGTCTGAAACCGTTGCATAACGGCTTCGTTCCTGATCTCATACAAAATTCCGTTCTCAATTTAAGGTACTAATAAATCATTAAGTCAATTGTCCAATATTCGATTTCGCAGTCGATCTTTGATGATGCTCATAGCAAAACATGATCTCTCTACACTTGCAGTAGTAACTGACAAAGTTAATGCTAGGGTAAGAAGCGTGTAAACCAAATGATAGATTCCGTGTCTTTTTGTTTCCACCGTCTTCTTTGCAAGATCTCCAATGCCAACAATTTCTGAAAACTCAATGCTACTACGCATATCAATAATATAAGTCTCAAATTGATTATCAAGTAACTCTAGATCATGTGAAGAAAACTCCCGAGGATACAATCGAGCAAACTTGACGAGACTTTCCTTGTTGAAAGCAAAGAATGAATTGCTAGGATTAAGGCACCCAACAAAAAGAAGCAATTCAGCATTTGTCACAGAAAATTGGCTATTTCCATTAGTTGTTTGTCCAAAATACCATAAAAGCACTCGATGCTAAAATAAGTATCGTTAGTCTTTTCTTCAGTTCTCCGCTTGGACCGCCGAGGAGATACATACTTTTCATTCATGTTAGGGACAACAATCTCATGATTAGAACAAAACAAAGAAACTTCATTAACTAGAGAATCTCATCCACTGTCTCTCAAATATTGCAATCTTTGCTTTGAAATCTCCACTAATCTCATAGCATTCTCTATCTCTTGTTTTTTTTTTGCAATGCTAATGCCAACTCATTGGTAATCGCCAATACTTTTTTCATCAAATGCATAGCGAATGCAAACTCAAATGATTGTAATGCATTTAAAGACATGTTTGCATCAACTCTTTGCTCTAGATCATCCATTATAAGATCAAGTACTTCAATAACATATGAAAACATGCCAGTGAATCTAACTAAAGTATTATAATGCGAGCTCCAACAAGTATCACATGGACATTGCAAGTTAGTTTCTTGGTTTAGCCCGTGTCCACTAACAAGTTCTCCCTTAATTAGTGCTTCCATTACTTTTTGACTTTGTATGTCTTTGAGAATATCTTGCCTCTTACTCGAACCTCCAACCATATTTACAACCCTTGATGTAATTTCAAAAAGTTATTGAGGAAGAAAGTGAAACTTTGCAACCGCTACTAAACTCAACTGAAGCTGATGAGCAAAGCAATGAACATAAAAGGCACATGGATTTTCATTCAAAATAAGAGTTTTCAAACCTTTAAGCTTACCTTGCATGTTGGCGGCTCCATCATAGCCTTGACCTCTCAACCTTGATATGCTTAAACCATGATCAGAGAGTAATCCTTCGACAGTTTTCTTGAGTAAAGCTGCAGTTGTATTTGGAACATGTTTTATACCAAGAAAACATTCAATTATCCGTCCCTCATTGTTCACATATCTTAAACAAGTTGTCATTTGCTCCTTCATTGATGCATCACGTGACTCATCAACCAAGATTGTAAAAAATTTATCACCGATATCTTTGATGATCACAGAAGTAGTTTCAACAGCAAAAGCTTTACAAATATCTTTTTGAATATCAGATGAAACTAATTGTGAAGTTAGAGGAGCATTTTCAAATGAGACATTCTTTATTTGCTCATTATTATCAGCAAGCAAATGAAAAACTTCAAGATAGTTGCCCTTATTTCTCGACAGCTCAGATTCATCTCTACCTCGAAATGATAGTCCTTGATTCAAGCATAAACGCACAGATGAATCCAACTCCGACAAATGAATTTGCCCCACCTTGATTATTTTGAGTCCTAAAAAGATAACAGTAAAGACAATATGCTCTATCTTCTGTTATGTTATACTCCAACCAATCTGTATATTTGTCAAACCAAGTTTTAACAAACCTCATTTTTTGCATTTTATCAACTGGTTGGCTCCATGGAAAGTTGTGGTTTCTAGGTTGAAACGGCCCCTTTAATAGATAAGCTCATCTTACTCTATCTCTATGATTAACATCGTAACTCCATATTGTTGGTCGCTTTCCAGGGTCTGCTGGGAGATTGTCGATGTCAATTTCGGCATTTGAAGGTCTCTTTTGAGCATTTGATTTAGAAGAATCAACAATTGCAGACTTTCTTTTAAGAAATTTCCCCATCAATACAATCTTTAAATCCACAACAATAATGTTCTACAAAAATACAAAACTACATGATCATTTATCAAACACTAATTAATTAAATAATAATAAATTTGCACTAATTAGAGTTCACAAAAAATAATTATTATAATGAAATTGAATAGATGATGGAAAAATCTTACATGTACTAAATAAAGATGAGTAGCGCAAAAGTCAAAGTTTTGAGGAAGATCACAAGAAAAGAACCGGAAGAACTGAAGAAGAATCGCCAATTTCTAACTTGGTCTCGAGCGTGAAACCCTGAAGAAGACAAAGTGTTTTTTTTTAATAGAGAAAGACAACACTATTTTTTAATCAGCACATACGCTGACTTTGTCGTGTATTCATAGACTAGTACTTTTTTTCTTTTGTTGGGCTTATGGATTTCCTTTTACAAATTTATTGGACTTTGATAATTTAAGAGTAGCAAAAAGTTGGGGGCTAATATTTTTTATGGGTGGGGCTTTTTGACAATTATTAATATAGTAATAGTAAAAAAAAAAAATATTATTGGAGTCTATAGCCTCTAATGGGGCATGTGAGGCTTCGTCCAGATCAAGGTTATCCTCCTCGTTGAAGGCGACACTTGCAATCAATTTACTTCTCAAGAGTATATATATGCATTTATTTACGTATCCTTTGTTTTTCATTTTTTAATATCTCTCATTCTTGTGTATTGATTTGGAAATCACTTCTCGGATAGCTATTAAATAATTCAAATTTGGCTATGGCCTAATATCCTAATCGTTAGTTTATTTAGTGAACTGTGTAAAATTTGTATTTTGATGTTCTGTTTGGACCTGTATTTCCTAAATGTATTATCCAGAACAGTCTACAACATGTGTGACAACAATCCAGCTGGTCCTGAAGCTCACAAACTACGTATGCAGTAGTATAAGAAAACAATGGAAGAGTATGGGTGTGTTTGGTAAGAAGAAAAAATGTTTTTCAAATTTTTCATGTTTGATTGGTCAAAATTTTTGAAAAACATTTTATTTGAGAAAAATAAGTTTCTTAAAAATGAGAAAAATGACTTCCCTAATGAAAGTAGGGAAAACAAGTATCACAAATGACATTCAATCAACTACCCTACTACCACCCAACCCACCTTTAATCACCCACCCCACCAAAAACCCAACTACTACCACACCCTATGTATCCCCAGCTCTTGGTGCCTGCTTTAGCTTGCCGGAGGCCGTAACATAAATCGCTTTCTCACCCCACCCCACCCCCCAAAAAAAAATATTTAGAGAAAGTTTTTAATTGTTTTTAGTTTTCTAAACCACTCCTCCCCCCTCACCCCAATTTTTTTTTAAAAAAAGTTTTAAATTTCTTTTTTTGATTTTCTACACCCCCCATGCGACCTCACCCCGACCAACCCCCACCACCCTCCCAAAAAATATTATTTAAAAAAAAAAGAGTTTTTAAAATTTTGTTTTGGTTTCTACACCACCCACCAACCCCTCCTTTCCCCTACCCCCCCCCCCCCCCCCCCGACTCCCCCTCCTCCTCGAATTTCTAATTCATATATTTTAATTTAATTTTATAATTTTTTTATAAAAATTAAAAAAATTGTGTGGTTAAATTTGGTGTAGGTGGGTTGTAGTTAGGGGGGGGGGGGGGGCGCGGTGGTGAAAATAAGAAAAAAAATTCTAATTTTTATAAAAAAAATCTAAAAATAAAATAAGATATATGAAATAGAAAATTGGAGCGGGGCAGGGGGAGGGTTGGGTGGAAACGGTGGTGTGGTGTAGGATTGGTATGGGTGTGGTGGTGTGGGGTAGAGGTGGGTGAAGATGAAGTGCTTTCGTGGGAGGTTGGGTGGGGTGAGATTTGGTTGGGTGGTCAGAGTCTGAGTGAAATCTTTTGAAAATGAAAGAAGTTTCAAGATGTGTTACCTTGTTCTTTGTAGGCAAGTAGAAGGGTTCGAACACGAGAGGAAAAGGAATATCCAACCCACACACTCTGGCCATCGGAGCTTCCAACTGCAAAGCCGCTCAAATATCGAACACTTAGAAAACTCCAACATGTGAGGTCGTGATGAAATATTAGAACATGAGAAAATTAGAAAGAGGTATAGGAACATGAGAACATGTAGAGGCGGATAGAACCTATGTTCAACGAGTTCCACTAAACCCATTATTTCAACAAGAAACATTGATAGAAATGTGAAAAACCATTAAAATTTCAAAAAAGTAGTAATTAAGACTACAATTTACCCTACCCAGACCTCACATGTGGGATCACACTGAATTTTTTGTTATTGTTGACTACATACTTCCAAAAGTACAATGAGTTCAATGATAAGAACCTTAAAGATATCAAACTAAAATCTTGAATCTGCTTATGGGAACATGGAATTCCTTATGGCATTGTCTAATTGATAAATAGGTATTATAGGAGTAAAATGTCCATTCGAGAACTGCTACCTGCTTGCAGCATGTTCAAATTCAGGGTAATTACAAACATCCTCTGCTAACATGAAGGGCCTTACTAAAATACCCATATTCGAAGTAATCACCTCTGATACGTAAGTCATTTATGTGGCCCATTAAAGCATATCGATACCATGAGAACACATTGAGGCCAAGGACTAATTGTCTTGAAGCAGGACCCAGTAACTGAACCTGGAGATGCAACACGTGGCAAATACTTCTATTTTTACATATGCTAGACAATGCTGATGGGTAGCCTCACGCAGTCATTCGAGTGAGATACGACGGCTAATTCTAAGGTCACCAGGTGTATGTGTTCAGAAGCTTTAAGCTAACTGTGTTTTCTCAAACCACCAAGGTACCACCCATTATTCCTTATGAATGCATGCTTTTAACTACTCGCGTCGTTCCAATTTAAGTCTTTTAGTTTGATTAGGTACGGAGTTTAAGAATTAAAGGAAGACTTTTAAATTTTATGATTTTTAATTAAAGATTTGTTGGGTCCTTTAAATCTTGTGGTCTTAAACTTGCCAAAACTTACTAAATATAGGAAGATACACTCTTTTTGGGACAAAAAAAAAAAAGTAAGATAACTTAAATTGGGACGGAGGGAGTATGTTTTACATATAATTATCTTCAGGAACTTCTTCAACAACCATATTGGTATCACATCTAGCGTAAACTACCTTTGTTTTCTATACATAATTTTTTTTTATTAGCAACCCAAAGAAACAGAAAGCTAACGCGTGTGAAATGGAACATTTATATGGACTATTTAACTTTAAAGTCACCCTACATGCTATTATATGCTTCCTTTTATATTCTAGGCTTCCTTTTATATTATTTTCATCGACATCCTAACGTACCTAAATATACATTGTCAACTTGTTTATTCAGAACAATAATATTATAAGAGAGGCACACAACATGATGAACTATATGCTAGAAAATTTGATATTGTACGCGACTAATTTAACAAACAACTTAAGCAACATATTCATAAATGAAAATTATTATTGATTACAAGTAAAATCATCAAATTTAAGAGCAAAAAATTGAAAAAACACATTCAGAAGATATAAATTTAAACTTAATTTATTTCATCCTAGGGCTTCAATATCTTACGAATCAAAGAACCACTGTAAGCTTAATTAGTATCGTCGTGAGGGGCCTGAGATGAGGAATGATCACCATTCTTCAACTGCATCAGACGCTTTTTCAAATCAAAAGTAACTAATTTTAAGGAAGCATAAAAATTTTCAACCTCCTCTGCATTAAATTCCTCGATGGACTCATACAGTCTTTTTTGCCAGTCTTGTCAAGTTCAAGTTCTTGTTCACCAGCAACATCTTCTATTATATCATACCCGTTAAGTCTAACTTTGAGTTTATTAACTTTGTTTCGAGAGTTTCTATCAATAAGACGATTATTGTGACTTACTGCATATTTGAACCTAAAAATGATTAATAACGGTATCATAGAATGAAAAATGTAAGGGTTACAAATGGGAGAAAAAATTATTAATCTCGTATCAACAATACATAGTCTAATCAGTTCACATATCTCTTTATATAAATCAGATTGATGCTTTGAAAATGCTGTGTATTGATTATCTTCCTTTTTACTTTGATCATCGGGATCTTTTGGCGCACTAGAATCTTTTATCCTCCATGATTTAATTTTTGAGGAAGGAGAATGAAAATTATTTATTTATTGATGCGGTTCTCAAATAAATCTGTTGCTTATAAGAAATGGAATAACCTGATCATGTGTACACGAATTTATTCACAATGATAATTGTATTTCTAGCCAAATTCTTCAATTTGATTATGAAGAAATTCTTGTATAAATAATCATCTTCTTCCATTTCTTATAAGCAATAGTTTTCTTTGAAAACCTCATCAATAGATATATAATTTTTATTATCCTTCCTAAAATATTAAGTTACAGAGAATAAAATGCTCTAGGGCATCAAAAGATTCCAATTATCAAAATAGAAAAAGAAGATGACCGATACACAATATTCTCAAAGCGTCGTTCAGGTTTATATAAAAAGTCCAGTGAACTTATTAGGATATGCGATGTTGATATGCGATTTAATATTCTTTTCTCCTACCTATAACTCTTACTTTTTTATCATACAGTTGATACTGTTATTGATCGTTTGTAAGTCCAAATACGCAATGGAGTGAGCGTAATTGACTTGTCGCTACAAACTATCAAAACAAAGTGAATAAACTCAAAGTTAGACCTAATAAGTATGATATGATAGAAGATGATGCATGTGATCAAGCACTTGTACCTGATAAGACTGGCAAAAAAAGATAGTGTGAGTCCATCGAGGAATATAATGCAGAGGAGGTGGAAAAAATTGATGCTTAATTCAAAGTAGTTGTTTTTGGAATGAAAAATCGTTTGATGCCGTTGAAAAATGATGATCTTTCCTTATCTCAAACCCCTCCAGGCGATTCTAATTAAGCATAGAGTAGTTCCTTGGTTCCTAAGACATTGTAGTCCTAGATAATGAAATAATTAAGTTTAAATTCACATTTTTCGAATGTACCTTTTTCAGTTTTTGTTCTTAAATTTGCTAGTGTTACTTGTAATTAATAATGATTTTCATTTTGATATGTGATGTTTGAGTTGTTTGTCATAATAGTTGCATACGATATCAAATTTTCTAGTATAGTGTTCATCCTGTTGGGTACCTCTCTTATAATATTATTGTTTTTAAATAAAAAAAGATGATAATATATATTTAAGTAAATAAATTTAGATATTATTGAGGAACAAATACTAAGCCTAAAACAACATGTGGAGTGATTATAAACCTAAATCATGCACACAAATGTTCCCTCTCACATGCGTTAGCTTTCATTTCTTTGGGTTGGTAATAAATAAAAATAATAATTATGTAGAGAAGAGAAAGAGCATTTACTTGAGATGTAAAACTAAAAGCATCCGCTTCTACCATATGGCTAAATTACCTTTTATTTCGGTGCGACCCGGCCCAAAATTCTGAGGGATTGAGCAAAAGTCTCATATTTTAAGCAAACTTGAGATCTTAGATCATTTTCTGAGATTTCTTCTAATCTTAAATCTTTTCTTTTCGTTTTGTGTGTGGCTAAGTTCGTTGGGTTGGAGAAGAATCTTTTCATCGACGGCTGCACATCAAAGAGGTAATTACACAATCCTCTTAGTTTACAGTTAATTTTTTGCATTCTTTAATTGCTTTGTTAATTATGTGCTTAGTTTAGTATTTAGCTTAGTTGTTCGTGTTTTTTCATGCCTATTTTATGTTGTTTAAGTACTTTAGATTAGGTTAGGGATGTTAGATGCTTTTTAGACTTGTATAGACGGTTTTTATGATTAGTTTTATAAGAGTTAAGTGTTTTCTTGTAATTAAATTAGCATAATTAATCATTAGAGCTGTGTAGCATGTTTAAAGTAGTGTTATGAATCTGACTAGCCTTTAGCTTAGCATGTTTCTTTTCCTTTTGGAGGGCTTATGGTATGTTGATGGCATGTCTTGTTGGTATTTGGTTGTTCAGTAATTTAGTCATGATCAGTGTCATGTTAGAGCCAAACTTAGTTTATATATTTGTGTCTGTGTGACTAAAACCTATGGTATAAAGGGTTGGTATGAAGTTTGCTTTCGCCTTAAAGGTTACCTGTTGTAATGCTATGTTCCGGATGCCATTTCTTTGTGATCTTTTGTCTATTTGAGTCTTTGGTTAAGAAAAATGATAGAAGTCTAGTTACTCTATATGAGTCTGTGTGTGTGCTGATCTGAGATTTTTTCATATCCTGCTGTGATTTAAGAGTAATATAGATTAAATATGCTTCTTAAATAAATGGTTTCTCTATTAATGGATGATATTACATATACCACATTTTCGTAAAGTTAAATTGACTAACGTGATTATATTATTGAGGACGGAAAATTAGTAGTAGTAATTGAGATAAGGAAACATCAAATCATGGTTTAAGTTTGAATTGTTAATGGATATAAGTAATAGAAGATATGAAGTTGTACAGTGTGTCAAATATTTCAGACTTGTCAAAACATAGGATGTCATAGGTGGATTATCATTCATGACCAAGATTTTTGTCACTTCCATTCAATGCCATTTGCAGTTAATCCATGGTTCAACCAAGACCATGACCTAGTTATTTCCAACCACTTTGAGGAAAAGATTGATATTTCTCATGCTTTCTTATTCTGTGCTACAAAAAACTTTTGTTAACCACGCATAAAATACCAGACCCTTTGAAGTTCTGTGCATTTCAAATAACCTACGCTTCCAAGACAATTGACATGAAGAGATAGCAGGTCAACAATACCTAATATCAAAAACCAACAATATATTGAATCTTGGGAATTTTTATCTGATAGAATTGCGGGATACTGCATATGAAGACTGATAAATAGGAAGACATGTTGAGGAAAAAGGTAACTAACACCTCCAACATTATAACTTTAAAAGGAACAATATATTGAAATTTCAAAAATTGATCTTCTATAGATGCAATTACAGGAGAAACATAATGAAATAATCATTGCATGAAGGGCTTACAGGTACAATAGGCATTGCAATTACAATATTCACTAAAATTATGAATAATGAGAAATAGTGATACACATCAATACTTACACTTGAGAAAGCACCGTGAGCATACGCAAGGCCTTCAAGTCGAATAGGAAATTTAACATCACAAGAATCGACTATATTCTGGATCTTAAAATCCTACAATGGAGCAAAACAGTTCAAAACACTGAAACATATAGCAGAAAACAAGAAAAGAACAAGAATAGCTAGACTAAGGATTGTTTGGTAACAAGTGCTACTTTATTTGTGTATGCTTCCCTAAAACTACAACCAAAGAAAAAGCAAAGTCAAAGAGTTTTAAGACATTGTGACTCAGTTCCAAAACAAGTGTTAATTCGTGAACCAAAAGAAATATCTTTTAGTCGCTTCCAGAACATTGCAAAATGAGTACTGCAGGCTTTCAATCACATATCACAGCTCAGCAGTGACTATAGGGTCTTTGCACAACCTATTGATCGAGGTTGTGAGTTTACTTTTTGCCTTGATTCTTGGGAATATCAAAGCACCAGAGCAGTTTGCAGGATAAACCACTCCCTCAGCAGGCTGGCTCGAATCAGTATTCTGATTTGTCTTTTGTGGTAATATAATTAAAAGCCTCTTATTTATCTATGCTGTATTTACATGAGAATAGGTACCATCATTGACGGATTAGATGCAGATATAGTGGAATAGATCCAAAACGTGTAGTTCTGAAATTGAAATTTAGAAAAGAGTTTGCAGTCTCAAAATGGAAAAAAATGCTTCAAAACTGTGAAGAATGCATTAATTAGGATGGAAACATATAAAGTTCTTTTCCTTTTATTTTTTTGCTGAACAGGTAGTTTTCTTCCTCCCATTCGTTATTTTCATTTTCACATTCAGGATGTGGGAATGTCAATATCTGTCTATAAAATCTCAACAAACTGAATAACTGAGTGATGGTGGTTACCTTAAACTTGGCTGGAAAACCAAGCTTTTGAATGATTCTAGCATACTAAAAAAGATTAGAAAAACATCAAAATAAGAAAGGTAAGTACTTGAAAATAAAAAAGAAATTGAGAACTTAACAATTTCTTAAAATAACTACTATAAGACAAAAAAGGCTTGCTGAACTGTCGGGACCTTTTCAAGAAATATACTGGACTGATCCTTAATCCAAATTAGAATCATCTAAAGGATACAATACTAGCTATTAACTAGTACATACTTTCCGGGCTGCCAAATTTGACTGTTGTTCACTTTTGGCGCCAGTGCAAACCTGAGATAGATAAACTCACACTTAAAAAGTAGATAGCAATATTTACGAACAATGGGAAGTTCATCATAAGGTTATATTATAGTTTCCAGAATTATCTGAAACAATCAACAACTTAATCAGCAACAATGCCAATACTTGCTAAACCAAACCGTCGTTTAGAACATACCATCTTCCCGGAAGCAAAAATCAATGCTGTAGTTTTTGATTCTCTAATTCTCATGATAACTGCAGCAAAACGCTGAAAGCACAACATATTGTTAAAAGTAATATAGACTTTCATTCTCAATTGCTTGACAAAGGAAGCACTCCTTGTGGCTCTACATAAAATCTTGTCTTCCCCTTTCATATAAAAGAAGCATTCTTTCAAAATTTTACCTCCTTTTTCTTTCTAAAAATAAACCTTTTTGTCAAGTCTGATCTCCAATTCAGCAAACCCTAGTTTTAGATTTTACCTTCAAGGGTCTGGATCTGACCCATTTTGTCATCATCTATTTCATGTTGTTTCATTAAACATTTGGGTTTTATTGTAACAATTCATTTCCTAGTTCAATTAAAGTCTATGGAGTGAATTTATGCGACATTATACTATAGTTTATTTTCCATGTTCTATTGGATGTGTTATAGGCATTTAATTTTGAATTTGCTTTAATAAGACTATTCCTGAAATACAAATTAAACCCTGAATTACTATTTTCATCATTGATGAAGAAATATTGATTTTGTAGAAAATGTAGGTAACTTTTAGTGTTAGGGAACCTAAATTTCTGAATATTGGATTAGGACAGGTCTAAATTATTTTGCTCAGACTCTTCAAAAATGTTGTTGGATGCATGTTAGATCCCAACACAGGTATGGCAACAGTTTTGGAGAGTCCAAGCAATATAGGGTCTAAATGGAGCTACATGGGTAATGAGGATTTATATAGCATACCCAACTAGCTTGTTATTGATGTACAGTAACAACAACATATACAGTGTAATTCCACTAGTGGGGTCTGGTGAGTAGGTTGTACGCAGACCTTACCCCTACCTCCCAAGGTAGGGAGGCTGTTTTCAATAGACCCTCGGCTAAGAACAAAATAATAAATTGTATTATTTATTTATTAACGAGAATTGATTCTATCTCCCTACCTTGGAAGGTAGGGAGGCTGTTCTTGACTTGAGAGACATGGGCGTTAGCGTGATAGGATAAAGATCTCCCCTACTATCACACCTCAGGAGAGGAATCCCTGTCTTGAAATCCTTCACAGAAAACCTAAACGGATCAAATTCAATAGAAACAGAATTATCAGTTGTGAATTTACGGACATACACCAAATTTTTAATCAATTTAGGGGCATGAAGGGTATTTTTCAAGATAAGAGGTGGATGGGGGAGACAAAGTTTTATTACCATAACCACGAATCGGAATTGAATTACCATTACCAACAATTATGCCACGACTGTTACTCAAATTGGAATAAGACGAGAGAGTACCTTGATCAGATGTCATGTGGGTAGTGGCTTCGGTGTCCATGTACCAAGTCGGGTCCGGGGGAGTTGAACCAAGTGTGTCAAATTGGTTAAATCTAAAATAATAGCACCTGAACTGCCCATAGTCGTCTATTTACGGGATTCAATAGACCCTCTGCTAAGAACAATATAATAAAGCTATTGTTTTTGATGTACAGTAGTTGCATTATTTATTAACGATAAATTGATTCTATCTGCTACTTTAATTCCATTTTGTAGAGAAAGGATTAGGTGAAAAGAGGAATGGCGGATCAGGGATTGGAGGGGAGCCAGCCAGTGGATCTTTCCAAGCATCCTTCTGGAATAGTCCCTACGCTGCAGTAAGTTAATTCTTGTCACTTGTACTAACTTTATCTCCTATAAAAGCCATTAATAGGGTCTATGAATTGTTTACAAGTCATTGGTCGGTAACTCCTGTCCCAAAAGCTTAGTGTTTTATTTGATTTTTAAAAATATAATGTAATAATTTGTTAGAAGGGGAGCCTTGGCATAACTGGTAAAGTTGTTGTCATGTGATCAGGAGGTCACTGGTTCTATCCGTGGAAACAACCTCTTGCAGAAATGTAGGGTAAGGCTGCGTAGATAGATCCTTGTGGTCCGGGCCTTCTCCACACCCCGCACATAGCGGGAGCTTAGTACACCGGGCTGACCCTTTTTTTAATGTAATTAATTTGTCAAATTATTGTTTGGTGAAACAAATATTATCAATTGTATTAAAATGGAGGGGGTACTATTGATATCCACCAGTTTTGAACCGTGCTCCCTCGGAGATTTCTCTGTTATCAAGAAAAACAAAGAAAATAGAGAAATTGGAGACAGAACCGAAAATTTCTAGAAAGGGAAGTTTGGGTCATAAAATTTTTGATTATGAACTTTGAGAAGTTGTAAACAAGTGACTTCTGATAATGATTAGGCTGATTGGTGCAAGCGGCAATTAGTGTGTAGTTTTAAAAGTAGATTTCCACTAAGTGACCTATGCATCTGTCATTCCTTTTCACTGCTAGGAACATTGTCTCAACGGTGAACTTGGACTGCAAGTTGGACCTGAAAGCTATTGCACTCCAAGCTCGAAATGCAGAGTACAATCCAAAGGTACATCTCTGTGCTATATATAAAACTGTGATAAAAATTATGCTCAACTAACCAACTGGCCCATGTGAACTAGGAATTGGTCTGTATTGTGTTACTGTATTTCTACTTAGTTATAGCTCCTATATTTGTTTTTTATACCTTGTTTGCCTGATTTTGGGTAAGGCTCTAAAACGATATATTTGACGTATCTATTTAAGGTTTGACAATTAGTAGAATTGCGACAGTTTCATTTAAAGTAATCATGAATCATTAAAAGTAGGTATTCTATCATTATTATAAGGTATCTATGTAAAAATATTACTATGACATTAATTTGTGTATAGAGCAATTAAGTAGCGATTGTTTATATTTACATCTAAAGTTATACTAAATTTGTTTCTTCACCGTATTCTAGTTGGATCTGCTGAACATACTATTTATGAATATTTGGATGTTGTATCGGCAGTGCTTCCTTTGTCTAGCAATTGAGAATGAAAGTCTATATTACTTTTAACAATGTGTTGTGCTTTCAGCGTTTTGCTGCAGTTATCATGAGAATTAGAGAACCAAAAACTACAGCATTGATTTTTGCTTCCGGGAAGATGGTATGTTCTAAACGACGGTTTGGTTTTAGCAAGTATTGGCATTGTTGCTTATTAAGTTTTTGATTGTTTCCGATAATTCTGGAAACTATAATATAACCTTATGATGAACTTCCCATTGTTCGTAAATATTGCTATCTACTTTTTAAGTGTGAGTTTATCTATCTCAGGTTTGCACTGGCGCCAAAAGTGAACAACAGTCAAAGTTGGCAGCCCGGAAAGTATGTACTAGTTAATAGCTAGTATTGTATCCTTTAGATGATTCTAATTTGGATTAAGGATCAGTCCAGTATATTTCTTGAAAAGGTCCCGACAGTTCAGCAAGCCTTTTTTGTCTTATAGTAGTTATTTTAAGAAATTGTTAAGTTCTCAATTTCTTTTTTATTTTCAAGTACTTATCTTTCTTATTTTGATGTTTTTCTAATCTTTTTTAGTATGCTAGAATCATTCAAAAGCTTGGTTTTCCAGCCAAGTTTAAGGTAACCACCATCACTCAGTTATTCAGTTTGTTGAGATTTTATAGACAGATATTGACATTCCCACATCCTGAATGTGAAAATGAAAATAACGAATGGGAGGAAGAAAACTACCTCTTCAGCAAAAAAATAAAAGGAAAAGAACTTTATATGTTTCCATCCTAATTAATGCATTCTTCACAGTTTTGAAGCATTTTTTTCCATTTTGAGACTGCAAACTCTTTTCTAAATTTCAATTTCAGAACTACACGTTTTGGATCTATTCCACTATATCTGCATCTAATCCGTCAATGATGGTACCTATTCTCATGTAAATACAGCATAGATAGATAAGAGGATTTTAATTATATTACCACAAAAGACAAATCAGAATACTGATTCGAGCCAGCCTGCTGAGGGAGTGGTTTATCCTGCAAACTGCTCTGGTGCTTTGATATTCCCAAGAATGAAGGCAAAAAGTAAACTCACAACCTCGATCAATAAGTTGTGCAAAGACCCTATAGTCACTGCTGAGCTGTGATATGTGATTGAAAGCCTGCAGTACTCATTTTGCAATGTTCTGGAAGCGACTAAAAGATATTTCTTTTGGTTCACGAATTAACACTTGTTTTGGAACTGCTTCACAATGTCTTAAAACTCTTTGACTTTGCTTTTTCTTTGGTTGTAGTTTCAGGGAAGCATACACAAATAAAGTAGCACTTGTTACCAAACAATCCTTAGTCCAGCTATTCTTGTTCTTTTCTTGTTTTCTGCTATATGTTTCAGTGTTTTGAACTGTTTTGCTCCATTGTAGGATTTTAAGATCCAGAATATAGTCGGTTCTTGTGATGTTAAATTTCCTATTCGACTTGAAGGCCTTGCGTATGCTCACGGTGCTTTCTCAAGTGTAAGTATTGACGTGTATCACTATTTCTCATTATTCATAATTTTAGTGAATATTGTAATTGCAATGCCTATTGTACCTGTAAGCCCTTCATGCACTTGATTATTTCGTTATGTTTCTCCTGTAATTGCATCTATAGCAGATCAAGTTTTGAAATTTCAATATATTATTCCTTTTAAAGTTATACTGTTGGAGGTGTTAGTTACCTTTTTCCTCAACATGTCTTCCTATTTATCAGTCTTCAATGCAGTATCCCACAATTCTATTGGTAACAGATAAAAATTCCCAAGATTCAATATATTGTTGGTTTTAGATATTAGGTATTGTTGACCTGCTATCTCTTCATGTCAATTGTCTTGGAAGCGTAGGTTATTTGAAATGTAGAGAACTTCAAAGGGTCTGGTAATTTATGCGTGGTTAACAAAAGTTTTTTGTAGCACAGAATAAGCAAGCATGAGAAATATCAATCTTTTCCTCAAAGTGGTTGGAAATCACTAAGTCATGGTCTTGGTTGAACCATGGGTTAACTGCAAATGGCATTGAATGTAAGTGACAAAAAATCTTGGTCATGAATGATAATCCACCTATGACATCCTATGTTTTGACAAGTCTGAAGTATTTGACACACTGTAGAACTTCATATCTTCTATTACGTGTATCCATTAACAATTCAAACTTAAACCATGATTTGATGTTTCCTTATCTCAATTACTACTATTAATTTTCCGTCCTCAATAATATAATCACATTAGTCAATTTAACTTTACGAAAATGTGGTATACGCAATATCATCCATTAATAGAGAAACCATTTATTTAATTGAATTTGATAAAGATGGATAAAGGTGTCAACTTAGATCTTGATGTGTGTCCAAGTAGCTTGAGTCCACTGACTGGCAAAGAACTTTTTGGCATGTTTTTCGGATCTTCTTCCCTTGCAGTCCAAGACATGCCTTTTTTCGTAAGAATCTTGGTATGCATCTCTGTCTTGACATGTTCCAAATTTAATTGAATAATTGATTTGTAGGGGTAAAGGTTGTACCATAATAGGGAGTGGTTTGTTGTTTAACTGTCCCCCATGCTTCATTTATGATTTGTGATTTAAAATTAGTTCTTCATTGTTTTTGACCTGAAAAGCAACTGGTACATAGTTCCAAGTGGTTGGTCTAGGTGCCGATGCTTGAGTTTTGAGTCTAAGTTGCTCGGACTCGGGTGCGGGTATCCGATACGGGTACGTATCTGAGTGTCGGATTCGGCAGAATCTAAATTTTAAGATTCGAGGGTGCGTATTTAGGTATGGATACGGGTGAGGGGATTCGGCTAAAGAAAATTCAAAATTATAATAAATAGAGCTATAAAGATATATCGCTGCTACTGTCTATCATCCAAACTCAGAACACGACCTTGAATTCTTGGTTTCTTTGAAACACGAAGCAGCCAAAATGAGACAAAAATACTATAACATTGAAGGTATGCCATTTCCCTTATCTTAAATCCGTTTTATCTTTAATTTTGAGAAAGCAAATATCAACCCCCCCCCCCCCCCCCCCCCCCCCCCCCTCATTTTTGATGTACTCCGGTCAAAGTATCCGAAGTTGGTTCACCGTATCCGGGATGTATCCTGTAACCGTGTCCGGTACGGGGACGACACCCAAAACGGAGAGTCCGCGCAACTTAGGTTACTGTACCTTATATATTCATTAGAATTATTGATGTCTTAAATAGAAAGTCAAAAGAACCTTCTAGTGGGATTTCTGACAGATAGAGACCAGTATGTTGACTTGATAGTTATTATGCTTCCTTGTATTTATCATCTTCCATTCCTCTTGGTACAGTACGAGCCAGAACTATTTCCTGGATTAATATATCGCATGAAACAACCAAAAATAGTGCTGCTTATTTTTGTTTCTGGGAAAATTGTCATCACGGGAGCCAAGGTAATACATAGTATCTGCCTGTTAATGGATTCTTCACTAAATTTCAACATGTTATGCTGGTGGTTTACCTTAATACGCATTTGAAATGTACTTCAGGTTAGAGATGAGACATATACTGCGTTTGAGAACATATACCCAGTTCTTACTGAGTTCAGGAAGAATCAGCAATGGTATGACGATAGGCTGTTTGTATATGCATAATTTTTGTTTGGGGTGATAAAATATTAGTCCATCACTCAGCAGAAGATAGGAGGGGGGGGGGGGGGGCATGCCCTTGTAAATATATGATAAGGGGATTACTGATTAGTAACCTAAGTGGTCGTAAACCACTGGTCAATTAGTTAACATGCATTAAGACGTAAGGTGTAACTTTCTAGTGCTTATTTGTTGTAGTAAATGCAGTCAGGATAAAATGATTTACTACGTCTTGCTTTTGGATGGAATAGTGAACCCATTAATTGGTGAGAGAAAAACTGAAATTCTTTGTCATGCAATGTTGAAGCTAGTGTTGTGTCAACTTTTAACTTTGAAAGAAATTCAGAAAAGAAAGGACGACATAATTTGTGGGGAGAAGATCATGCAGTTTGGAAAAAGAGGGGTGGGGTATTCTCTATTTGAGCACCATACGCAATAGTACGGAGGCCTGTTGCATTTATATAACAATATAATGTATCCTCGTCTTTATATTACACTGGTTGTTGCTTACAGAGTTGATAGGCTGTTTCATGCAGTGGAGCATCTGCTATGACTAACTGCAGGGTGGTTCAGATTTGGAGGCTTCTTTGTGTTTTTCTTAATTGTAGATATTCTACAAATCAGGCATCGGCTTTTGTGGAAAGTTTGTTCAAGTTACAACTGATAGGTTGGAACTTTAACAAGATTGGGATAACTGTGTTACTTCACTTGTAGCATATCATAAATTTCAATTTAGGACCCAAAAAAAAAAAACTGGTCGTTGGTTCCCAATTTATTGTACTTGTTGAGTCTATAATGCTTGAATGCAGCTTTTTGGTTTAGTTTTGTTCAGTTTGACCTGGAAATGTGTGTGCTTAACTTGCCTTCTATGCCGAACGTTTTACATGCTCTTAAATGCCAGCTTTATAACAGCCTACAAAATTTTATGAAATGAGGATACTGGGTTCCCTTTACAATTTAAGAACTGTGTATATTAGCTTTGTATATATAGTTGATGAGCCATTCATTTGAGTGATGACATTGGCATGGCAATACTCCTCAAGTATTGGCGCACGTTATTTTCGTGATGCATTTCTTCATCTTAGTACTGTAGTTCATATATAGGCTTTGTTTGTTTTCTTTCTTATCATAACATAAGCTGCGCCAATGACCAATTAGCTTCTATTGCTTACAACACTTGGCTTGGAAGGAGCCATGACAATTAATCCTCCAAAAACTGAAAAATAGGTCTCTAATGAAGCATATGAACACACGAATATACATTAAAGATTTTTTTGTAGAAAACATCAATCTATCAGAGGCCGTTATCCGTTACCCCTGGAAAGATTAGTAAGGGGAAGTAAGCTGTGTACTTTATTATAAGCAAAACTTTGATATTTTTCATAAAACTTTTCATCATATCAACTAACTAGCTAAATACTTCTTAGTGTCGTTGTAGTCTTGCCCTCGCCCGTTATTTCGAGGAACCCATATATTAAAGGTTTGCCTTTGATCCTCGTACATCAGACTTTTCGCTGTCCTCGTGAACTTCCTCTTAAAAATAAAATTTACGATCCGTTTGTTTTCCCACTTATTTTTTCGGCATGTAGTCATAGTATATGGAAAGGCCAAGCTTTTTGCTTCAGCATTTTTGATACTTTTGTCCAGCTTCTACGCAAGTATATTGAGGGGACATTTATTACTCCTATGTTTCAAAATATGTCTTATTTTACTTTTTAGTCCGGTTAAAAAAGAATACCTCTTTTCTTTTTTGGCAACTCTTTTATTCCAACTATCCATATGGCATGTTGAAAACCACAAGATTAAATGACATTTTGGTACATTCTACGTATCTTTAGTTAACAACTATATGATTCAAAAGTTTTTTTTTAATTTCTCAAACTTCGTGACAAGTCAAAATCAGACAAATATTTTAAAACGATGAGAGTACTAACTATCAAATTTCTAGAGTCTGGAACAGTTTAGTAAAATTCAAATGACCCCTTAAATGTAGAAAGTAAATAATTCTTCTCCGAACTTTAAAAGTTGGTGAAATAGAAAAAAGCGGGGCATCAAAATTTTGATAAAACAACTGAAGGAAAAAGGAGCACTTCTGAGCAACTCAAACTGATCCAAAATGCTCATTTTTCGCCAATTACCTCTATAATGATGGATCATCATTAGGCCATATAAGATGGACGATCTAGATTCAAACAAAGCAGCAGCTTATGCACCAAAAGATTATAGCAGTGAGCCAGCGCCAGAAGACAGGTGTAACTTGAATACAGGATTTTCTTTTTGTTGCATAAATTATTATTAACAGTGCCAATAACAGGAAATGTTTCTTTGTTTGTTAATGGAGAAACCAGAATCATAATCTACGGTAATACACATAAATGCTAACTAATATAACACTCCAGTGTCTCCACAGGACTGAATGAGCACTAGTAATTCACAGTAAATTTGATTGCGTCCAGTATCTGCAAGCAAAAAAGAGCACCAGGGTGGAGGCAGTGACGGAGCTAGAATTTTCACCAAGGTATGTCAAAATATAAAGAAGTAAACTACAAGAAGTCAAGGGGAGTCAATATATAGTATACATACATAAAGAAATATTTTTTTACCCAGCCACACAGCGTAATTTTTTGGTGAAGGGGTGTCAGTCGAGTTGGTTAGTTAGAGTTTTCAAGTCATTGAATCAGTTGACGAATAATGGTTGCTTTTTCATGGCTCAATAAATTTTATGTTGTTCCATATATGTTGTAGGCCTATGGTGAAGTGATAGATGCTGTGATATCTTTGGTAGGTTTACTAAAAGTCTAAAGAACCTTACTGGATTTATGTATATGTATTTGAACAGCCTGGTTCTTAATTTCAACGCATTCTTCAATTTTAGAACTCACATTTGGAACCTCAACAATGCTCTCCATTTAGGTTCTAACACCAATTGTTGTTCCTCAAAGAGATAAAGAGAAGCATGTTGCTGATCAATTTACTACACTCCATTTTACTACGAAATATATTTTGAACTACTGTATTTGTACATGCTACATAGAATATGCTAAATTTCTCATTCTATGACTACTTCTGTCACCAATAAGTCAAATTTTAGCAATTTACATTTGACTAAAGTGATTGGTCTAGTATTGTTCATTTACGTTCACTAGTTCTTTAAATTTGAATGATCTAAGTCGCCTCTTTCTCGGTCTGCTGTTTCTTTCTATTAGCGAATATTCTTCGAATATTCCCTGTATATTTTGTAATTATGATATATGTATATTTAAGGTAACTTAGGATTCTAATTATATTAGGAATCAACCTTTGTAAGGTAAGTTAGGATTCGTACCATATTAGGAATCAACCTTTGTACAGCTATATATATTGTGAATAATGAAAGGAATCCCAAGGGAAATTATTCTGTCTTTCATGGTATCAAGAGCCTAAAACCTAAATCCCTTCTCTTCCTCAGTCTCGGCCGAAATCAACATTTTTTTTTTCTGATTTCGCAGAAAAAAAATAAAAAAATTCTGGTTTCTTCCTCCCTTTCTTGGCCAAACCAGAAAATTCCCTTCCATCGGCAGGCGAAAATCATGTCTTCCCCCACAAATTCCAGTTCATCCACTGGCACACTTGACAACCCATCTCAATTTTCAGTATCTTTTTTTCATCCGGCATTCGCCGTTAACAACATCAAGAATTTTATCCCTATAATTCTTGACCAAGAAGACTGTCAATATTCCATGTGGATGGAACTATTCTATATTCATGCATGTGCATACAACGTGCTCGATCATATTGACGAATCTGTTCCTCGTCCCACCGATGTTACAGACTCAATCTGGCGTCGTCTTGACGCCATCGTCAAACAATGGATCTACGACACCATCTCCAAAGACCTGTTGTGCACTATCATGAAAACAGGTCTACGGCACGTGAACTTTGGGTCCGACTAGAAGAAATTTTTCAGGACAATAAAAATACTCGGGCGGTATATTTGGAAGAACAATTCAATAATACCCGCCTCGAGAATTGTAACAACATGTCAGAATATTGTAAGCAACTGAAACTCATAACCGATCAACTATCCAACGTCGGGACTTCTGTTTCAGAAACCAAGATGGTGCTTCAACTTGTTGTGGGTTTACCAAAAGGTGAATATGACACATTCGCAACAATGATTCAACAAGCCGACCCTCTCCCAAGTTTCAACAAGGCACGTTCACAACTATTGTTGGAAGAAACTAGACGTGCTAAACAAGAGGAACATAATCAAAAGGCGTTAGCCGTTGACGTGATGGCAACACCTGCGGCCAGCAGCAACTATCCATCACAACATGTCCAGCAGTAGCAGGCCAATGGCGGCAGAGGTCTCAACAACAAAGGCAAGGGCCGCGGAAAGGCCAACACAACCAAAGGTGGCCGGACAACAAAGAATCGCAAGAAGCAGCAGAACATCGGTGGTCCAACCAAAGCAGCAATAAGGTGGCCCAACCAAGAACGGGCCTCGCCGCATGCTCGTACTCGACCGCAGGGGGCCCGGTTCCCAGCCCTTGGTCGATCGCCCTCTTGGGCCCCGCCCCGCCACCAGCGAGCCCACCAACAAGAAGAAGAGCGGCCAGTGGCGGCCCGGCCCCGATTGATTTGGGCCAGGCCTACACCACCGTGAACCTTCAACAGCCCGACGACAATTGGTACATGGACACCGGAGCCACATCTCACCTCACCCGGTCATCAGGTAACCTATCTCAACTACGTCGGTTAAAGTGTCCTCAATTTATTACTGTCGGCAATGGTCATCGCATTCCAATTGAAGGTTAAGGTAACACACACACCAAACATCCACACCTACCTTTCTCCTTAAACTACGTCGTATACACACCTAACATCATTAAAAACTTAATCTCCGTTAGAAAATTCACTAGCAATAATTCTGTGTCTGTCGAATTTGACCCTTTTGGTTTTTCTGTGAAGGAACTCAATACGGAAAAAATTCTTACACGCTGCAATAGTGTGGGAGATCTCTACCCATTCACTCAATCTTCCGCTGTCAGACCGCAAGCACCTCTATCCCTTGCGGCGATCTCTCTCTCAACTTGGCGCAACAGACTCGGACACCCCGGAGACCCAATTTTTACTTTTTTTTAGGACTTCTAAGCGTATTCAATGTAATAATGAAAAAATTGCCCAACACTATTTTTCTTGTCCACTAGGAAAACATACTCGTCTTCCATTTATGTCATCAAACAGTGTTACTTTTTCTCCCTTTGATATTGTCCATGCTGATTTGTGGACATCTCCGATTGTTAGCTCTTTGAATCATAAATTCTATCCAGTATTTTTGGATGATTTTTCACACTTTGTCTGGATTTACCCACTGAAATTCAAATATGAAGTTTATGCAAAATTCCTCGAGTTTCAAAAATTCATTAAAACGCAATTTGAAAAATCTATCAAATCATTCCAGTGTGCTAATGGACGAGAATTTAATAACTCAGCATTTCACAATTTCTGTTCTAAACAAGGCATGGTTTTCCATTTTTCTTGTCCCTATATTTTTTCCCAAAACGGAAAGGCTGAACGAATTATACGTACCATCAATAACATGGTTCGCACACTCATGTTTCATGCCTGCCTACCACCGCCTTTCTGGGTCTATGTTGTCAAAATGGTAGAATCCCTTCTTAATATTTTACCAACTAGCACACTCCAAAACAAGACCCCTACCGAAGTCTTATACCATAGGCTACCATCATATGATCACCTACGTATTTTTGGATGCTTATGCTACCCCAACATAGCCTCCACTACACCTCACAAACTTGCCCCTCGCACTCTGCCATGTGTCTTCCTTGGTCTTTCTCCTAATCATCGGGGCTACTTGTGCAATGACATTGCTACTCGCAAAATCATCATCTCCCGTCACGTCACCTTTGACGAAACAACCTTTCCTTTTTCCAATCTTCGGAAATTTCAGACTACCGACTACTTCTTTCTCGATGAATCGAGTCTGTCCCCGGTCATCCAAAATCTGTACCAACAGCAGTCCACTGTCCCAATAACATCGTCCTTACCAGTACTACCTCCAGCCACCTGCTCTCGGTCACCAACACCACTGCTGCCTTTAGCAGTGCTGTCTGGCCCTCCAGCAGCAATGCTGCCACCCAGTCCAGCTCCATGCTCTCGGTCTAATACCCATACACTACCCATACTGCCTCTATCCGAGTCTCCTGCACCTCCAGCACCACTGCTGCCCCTCAGCCCACCAACCAGTCCCACAACCATGCGCCTCCCGGCCCCCAAAGACTCCGTCCCGCAGCTATGCAGCCTCACAGTCCCGACCCACCACCACTGCCTTCTCATCGCATGGAGACTCGTGCACAACACGGGATCTTCAAACCCAAGGTTCACTTCAATCTCTCCACACAAACCTTATCACCCATTCCAAAATATCCAAAACTAGCAAAACTGGACCCAAATTGAAATGCGGCCATGTGCGAGGAATTTAACGCTTTAACCAAGCAGAACACTTGGGATTTGGTACCTAGACCAGCTGTTGTGAATTTTATCCGGTGTATGTGGCTATTTCATCACAAGTTCAGAGACAGTGGTGACTTAGAGAGGTATAAGGCAAGACTAGTTGCCAATGGCACTAATCAGCAGGAGGGTATTGATTGTGGTGAGACATTCAGTCTGGTTGTTAAACCGGCCACTATTCGAACTGTTCTTAGTATTGTTATGGGCATGCATTGGCCGATTCATCAGCTTGATGTCAAGAATATGTTTCTTTATGGGGATTTGAAAGAGACTGTGTACATGCATCAACCTCCTGGCTTTGTTCATCCGGCAGCTCCGCAGTTTGTGTGTCATCTTAAGAAGTCATTGTATGGATTGAAACAGGCACCCTGCGCTTGGTATGATCGGTTCGCCAGGTATCTTCTGCAGATTGGTTTTGTATGTAGCAGGTGTGATACATCTCTCTTCACGTTTCACCGAGGTAGCAGCACTGCATATTTGCTATTATATGTCGATGATATTGTTCTTACTACCTCATCTGACGGGTTGAAGAATGAAATCATTGCTCTACTCAAAAATGAATTTGCTATGACTGACTTGGGCAAGCTAAGTTATTTTTTGGGTATATCGGTGACCAGATCTGCAACCACTATGTTCCTGTGTCAGCTTAAGTATGTAGAAGAGATAGTGTACAGGGCCAAGATGGAAAATTGTAAAATTATGCCAACTCAGGTGGACTCAAAATCCAAGCTTAGTGCCAATGACGGTGCGCCAGTTTCTGATCCCACTCTATATCGGAGTCTAGCAGGTGCTCTTCGGTATCTTAGATTCACTAGGCCTGATATTGCATATGCCGTTCAACAGGTGTGTCTGTTCATGCACGACCCCCCGAGAGTCTCATTTTGCCGCCCTCAAACGTATTATCAGATACGTTAAGGGCACACTAGACTTCAGATTACATCTATACCTCTCTGCCCCAACCAAGCTACTTGCCTATACGGATGCAGATTGGGCAGGATGCCCCGACACATGTCGCTCCACCTCAGGGTACTGTGTATTTCTTGGGGATAATCTTATCTCATAGTCCACCAAGTGGCAGGCAACACTGTCCCGTTCGAGTGCTGAAATAGAATATCGTGGTGTTGGTAACATAGTTGCTGAGATCTGTTGGCTCTGAAATCTTCTTTTGGAACTCCAGTGTCCACTCCGTAAGGCGTCTACAGTCTATTGTGACAACATATCTACCATCTATATGTCTCATAATCCGATCCAATATCAACAGACTAAATATATTGAGATGGATATCCACTTTGTGCGAGAGAAAGTTGCCCGTGGTCAGGTCAAAATATTACACGTGCCTTCCTCTTATCAGTATGCAGACATCTTCACAAAGGGACTGCAACGCCAACTTCCGATCCAGCCTTAGCGTTCGGCCTCCTCCCGCTCCGTCTGAGGGGGAGTATTAGCGAATATTCTTCGAATATTCCATGTATGTTTTGTAATTATGATAGATGTATATTTAAGGTAACTTAGGATTCTAATTATATTAGGAATCAACCTTTGTAAGGTAAGTTAGGATTCATACCATATTAGGAATCAACCTTTGTACAACTATATATATTGTGAATAATGAAAGGAATCCCCAAGGGAAATTATTCTGTCTTTCACTTTCCATCCCCACCTGAAATAGACTATTATCAGCTTCACAGAAATTAAGTGTTTAGGTGAAGCTTGAGCTATCAGTAGCTTCCCTCATTTCTCCAATTTTTAGCACGTGTACTACTTTGTATTTTACCATATTTAGTCTTATGTAATTATGGTAGAATTAGGATCCCTATTGTATAAGGATTCCACACTGTACACATATATATACTTTGTATTAATGAGAAAGGCTCTCCAAGGGAGATTAATACAATCATACATGGTATCAGGAGCCAAAATTCCTCCCTAGCCTAAATAATAAAATCGGCAGCCTCCAATTAATTTTTTCCTGCGCCAATCCGGCTGTATACCAACGATATACATTGATATACACTTCGTATACAGCAACCAAGAACTCCACAGCCTTGTATACCTCTGATATACACCTAATATATATCATTATTGTCAAGACCCAAACCAAAGGGCCGCGACGGGCACCCGTACCTTAACCGCCGAGTACCACTAACCGTACAGTCAACACCTAATTATAAATAAATACGGACTAGCTGAAAAGGGACTATGTAAAATATTTAACCAGGAAACCCAACTTATATATATATACATCCCCAAGGCCATACAAGACAACTACACACAGGACACCTGACTACAAGCCTCTAAAGAGTATGTGACATCAAAAGGTCGGGATAGGGCCATGCCATACCCATATATACATGAAAAAGTATATCGTACCAAAATTAGACCGACACTCCGAAACAAAGGGAGTGCTCCAAAATCCGCTGAGTCATCAACCTGCTAATGTGGATCGTCGCCTTGCCTACGTGAACCCGCGGGCATGAAACACAGCGTCCCTAAACAAAAGGGACGACAATACGATTGATGTACCGAGTATGTCAGGGATAAGAAATATCATCACAGAGATACATAAAAATCTGAAACAGAAACAGTCGACAAGTATAGCTAATAGAAACAACCGACAACAACAACAACCGATAGAAACAACTGACCATCAGTAAATGCCTCTGAGGGCCCTGGTACATATGCCTAAATGTTATGCATAATGCAAATGCGGTATACATATAAATATTGGCCACACAAAGGCATCTTTATTCCTATAACAGCCTTTGTGGGCATCATTTCATATCGGCCACACCAGGGCATCATATCATGTTGGCCACACAAGGGCATCAATATTGGCCTCATATGTGCATCTTTCTTTTTGTGATATCTGTACATCCGCAGGTGGTGACTTGTATATAATGCCTTTCCCTTTTCCCCATCCCCTACATATATATATTGATACCATATAGTAGTGTATATAACACAAGTGGGTCCAGGGTAATACATGAATATAATGCAAAATGAAAATGCAGGAATGACAATAAAACATTCTGAATTTATCTGATGACATAATATCCTTGTACCTTTGGCTAACATTAGGAATATCAACATCTTTCCCACATACCTCAATAGGGATTTAGGAACATTTTAGACATGCTTTTAACATAGGAATCAATAATATGAACATTCCTTAACTACTAGGAGTAAAGTAATTTATGGAATAATATTATGATTACGTTTCGTTATATGAAACATGCCAAAAGAAAGAAATAATTTGCCTTAACATACCTCGAACCCAAGCTTAAAAGTAGAGTAAACACGTTGATGTGTATACCCTGTGCTATGCCTAAAATTAATAAGCAAGCTTCTCTTAATTTAGTTCTAACTCGCCGTGAAACAGAAGGCATTAACTGAGTGTTTTAGTATAGGATTTTGTTTGGCCAAAGAAATGACTTCATCCCCTTTAATATTAGGAACGAGATAATGCTCCCCCCTTAAACACATGTCCTCTCCCAAATTAATGTAATGCCACCCCATACATATCTATTAACACGTAACATCCCCTAATTTTTACATGCATATTAGTGGATATGTTGTCACTTAAGTGATTCCCTTAAATATTACACGTATAGATTCCCACTTGCTTTAATACTAGCCCACTTAACTTTGTCCCCCAACTAAAATTAATTAAACACACACACAATTAATTTTGTGATCTCAATTCACTTAAATCTTAATGATTTATAAAACCTTCATACACTCAATGTCATAATCGTGATATATAGCACTAGTCCATCGCCTATTTATGCATGCACCAATTTATTTTCAATCTCCGTTGTCACACTTGTTACGTCCAAAATTACTTCGGGATTTTATCCTTTTATATACTAATCTCTTTATTAGCATACATAAATATAACATAAATTCTCTGAGGCCCGGGTCTACTTGCCTACGTTTAGGTGCTCAAACCATCACCCAAAATTACGGGATATTACATCCGTCCCCCCTTAGAAGCATTCGTCCTCGAATGTTGGGGTGACATATCTAATCATTGTCGCGTAATCAGCGAATACAACTACTTGTTTCACAGAAAAATATATTATCACATACATTACTACATCTACATCAGACTTATACCATGAAAATATAACTCACCTTATGCTTCTCTTGGAACCTCGACGTTAGTCTGGAATAAGTGTGGATATTTGTGCATCATTTCCTCTTCCGCCTCCCATGTCATCTCTTCCACGTTCTTATTTCGCCACAGAACTTTCATAGAGGCTACTTCTTTAGTCCTCAGCTTGCGAACTTGTCGATCTAAGATAGCAACATGAACCTATTCAAAAGATAAATTCTCTGTAATCTTCACATCGTCAATCGGTACAACTCAGGAAGGATCTCTAATACACGCTCTCAGCATAGAAACATGGAAAACTGAATGAACAAACTTCAACTCCGAAGGCAAGTCCAATTCATAAGCTACTCGACCAATTCGTCGAATTATGCGATATGACCCAATATACCTTGGACTGAGCTTTCCTTTCTTCCCGAATCTCATTACACCCTTCATAGGCGAAATCTTCAAGAAGACCCAATCATCTACCTGAAACTCTAAGTCTCGCAGTCGCACATCTGAATACGACTTCTGACTACTCTGAGCGGATAACAACCGTTCTTGGATCAACTTTACCTTCTCTATGGATTGGTGTACTAAATCAGGCCCAAATAACTTTGATTTGCCTACCTCGAACCATCCGATAGGTGATCTACATCTCCGTCCGTACAAAGCCTCGTATGGAGCTATTTTAATGCTGGCATGATAGTTATTATTATACACACACTCAATAAGGGGCAAATGATCATCCCAACTTCTCTTAAAATCCAGTACACAAGCTCGTAGCATGTCCTCGAACGTTTGAATCGTACACTCGGCTTGCTCGTCTGAGGATGGAAAGCTGTGCTAAGATTAACTTGGGTGCCTAAACCTTTTTGAAATGACTTCCAAAAGTTAGATATAAACTGTGCACCTCGGTCTGATATATTAGAAATAGGCACACCATGGAGAAATGAGCTGATTTGGTCAGTCTATCCACAATTACCCAAATAGAATCAAACCTACGATAGGAGCGAGGTAAACCCGTAACAAAATCCATATTAATCATTTCCCATTTCCACATCGGAATCTCAATGTTCTGAGTCAAACCACCGGGCTTCTGGTGCTCTATTTTTACTTGTTGACAATTAGGACATTGAGATACAAATTCCGCCACGCTCCTCTTCATGTCGTTCCACCAATAAATGCCCTTGAGGTCATGGTACATCTTAGTAGATCCAGGATGAATGGAATATCGTGAACGATGGACCTCCGTCATAATTCTATCTCGTAATCCCGCTATGTTTGGAACACATAAACGACATTGGTGCTTGAGAATCCCATGTTCGTCAATCTCAAAGGTCGTGGTCTTTTTCTGTTGAATGCCTTCTCTGATCTTTCTCACACCGGGGTCTTCCCATTGACGTTTCTTAACTTCTGATATGAGGGACGATTATGACATATTCTGAATCACAAAACCACCATCCTCCGAATCCATTAGTCGGACTCCTAAACTAGCTAACTAATGGAGCTCTTTTACTAACTCCTTCCTTTCGACCTATACCGGAGTCGAGCTGGTTATCGACTTACGACTGAGCGCATCTGCTACCACATTAGCTTTACCGGGATGATATATAATGTCCACATCATAATCCTTCAATAATTAAAGACACATTCTTTGTCTCAAGTTTAACTTCTTTTGTTTAAATATATATTGCAGACTTTTATGATCCGTGAAAATGTCTACATGAACACCATACAAGTAGTGCATCCAAATCTTCAGTGCATAGACCACTGCGGCCAATTCTAAATCGTGTGTCAGATAGTTTCTCTTATGTTTCCTTGAAGCATAGGCAATCACCTTACCATGCTGCATTAACACATATCCTAAACCTGCTCCAGAGGCATCATAATACACAACATAGCCTTCTGGACCCTCCAAAAGAGTAAGGACTGGTGCCAATGTTAATCTATCATTTAACTCTTGGAAACTCCGCTCACAAGCATCAAACCATTGGAATTTTATGGCCCTTTTGTGTCAACTTTGTTAATGACGCTAATATGGTAGAAAATCCTTCTACAAACCTCCTGTAATAGCCGGCTAAGCCCAAAAAGCTGCGAACCTCTGATGGAGTCGTAAGCTCGGTCAATTCTTCACCACTTCAATCCTCTGAGTGTCAACTCTTATACCCTCATCTGACACTATATGACCAAGGAAAGCCACTGAATTCAACCAAAACTCACACTTGGAGAGCTTTGCATACAACTTATGATCTTGAAGCATCTGTAGTACTATCCGCAAATGATCCACATGCTCTATTTCCGAATGAGAGTAAACCAGAATATCATCTATTAATACTATCACAAATACATCCAGAAATGGGCGAAACACACTGTTCATTAGATCAATAAATGCTACCGGGGTGTTTGTGAGTCTAAATGACATTACTAAGAACTCAAAGTGCCCATACCATATTCTAAAAGCCGTCTTCAGAATGTCTTTCTCCTTAACCCTTAACTGATGATACCCTGACCTTAGGTCGATCTTTGAGAAACATCTTGCACCTTGTAATTGATCAAACAAATCATCATTTATGGGAAAAGGGTACTTGTTCTTGATAGTGACTTTATTCAGCTGCAGATAGTCGATACACATCCGTAACGAGTCATCTTTCTTTTGTACAAACAATACTAGCGCACCCTAAGAAGATATGCTGGGCCTAATAAATCCTTTCTCAAGCAGATCTTTTAATTGCTCCTTTAATTCTTTCAATTTGGATGGAGCCATTCTATAAGGAGGAATAAATATCGGCTGAGTGTCTGGCAACACATCTGTACCGAATTCAATTTCCCTTTCGGGAGGAAGGCCTGGAAGTTCATTTGGAAATACATCAAGAAACTCACTAACCACCGGGATTGATTGAGAGGTAGGTGGTTTGACATCGACATATCTAGCACGAACAAGATGGTATATACAACCTTTGGAGATCATCTTTCTTGCCTTAAGGTATGAAATAAACCTACCTTTTGGTGATGCCGTATTACCCTTCCATTCAAGGACTGGCTCGCCTGGGAACTGAAATCTAATAATCTTTGGTCAGCAATCAACATTAGCGTAGCATGATGCCAGCCAATCCATACACATAATAACATCAAAATTAACTATCTCTAGTTCTACCAAATTTGCTAGAGTCTGATGGCTACAAACTAATACTGCACAACTTCGATAGACCCGTCTAGTAACTATCGACTCACCAACTGGTGCAGATACCACAAATGGATCTCTTATCAACTCAGGTTCCATGCCAAACTTACATACAATAAAATGGGTGGTGTATGATAGATTGGAGCCTGGATCTAATAACGTATACAAATTATGTGAAAAGACCGATAATATACCTGTAATAACATCAGGTGATGACTCCTGGTCCTTTCATCCCATCAGTGCATAAGTAAGGTTTTGGCCCTATCTCTGCCTCGACCGGATAATGTCTGCTGACTCTGCCCTGACGGGCGTACTGACTGTGATGAAGCTGTTGCAGATCCGACCGGTTGGGCTCTAACACCTCCACCTCCTGTCGGGCATTCCCGCATAATATGACCACGTTCACCACAAGAATAACACACCCTTGCTCTTTGGTGGCATGACCCTAAATTGGTCTTACCACACTGCTCACATCGAGCCAACGACGGTCTCATCTGAATAGAATCCCCTCTATAATAAGACTCGGACGCTTGTGAACTCTGACTTGGTCCCAATTGAACAAATCGATCCATCATCGACCTAAAAAATGGTAATGATGCGCTAGCTACCGGATAGGATGGTTGTCTATAAAGTTGTGGCCTGGGCCCACCTCTGAAATCCCTCGCGTTACCTACGGATCAAACCCTCTTATATTGGCCCTTATCACGCTCTCAATCTACCCGCTGTTGCCTCTTACGATCCTCCAAATTCTGTGCATAAGCCTGAATACTAGCAATATCCATATTCGGATCTAGAGAAGCCGTAGTACACTCATTGACCAAGTGCGGCCCTAAGCCAGTAACAAACCTGTATACCCGGTCACTCATCTCAGCTATAATCGTAGGAGCATACCTAGCCAATGAATTAAACTGCAAGCTGTATTCTTGAACACTCATGTTGCCCTGATCAAGACGTAGAAACCTATCCTGCCTGGCCCGTCGGAGCTCGACCGGCAGAAAATGCTGTAAGAAGGCCTCTGAAAATTCTCTTCATCCTGTTGGTGGAGCACGAGGTCCCTTAGAATTCTCCCATGTCTCATACCAGGTCACCACGATATCCCGAAGTCTATAAGAAGCAAACTTTACTGACTCAGTATAGGTAACATCTATTACCCGCAAGGTGCGCTGTATCTGATCCAGAAAATTCTGTGGGTCCGCGTGCAAGTCTGATCTTGTGAATATCGGAGGATCTAGATTAATGAAATCCCGAGCTCTAACGCTAGCAGCTCTATCATAAGGACTGAGAACCTGACGTTGGGCTTGAGCGGCCACCAATCGTGTCAATAACTGTACAACACTTCGCATATCAAGATCTACATCTGAGTATCAAGTGGAGGTATTGCTTCTCCACTAATCTCCTCCGGAGGTGGTGAACTGGGGGAATCATACGAAGAAGTCGCACCGAGGGTCTCACTCTATCCCTCGCTAGCGGGTGACAATCGGCTAGTACCTTCGCTTGCAGCCATATCCAACGTCCTCATACTCTTGAACTTCTTCCTTGTGGTAGACATCGCTGGAATCATAAACACGACACAGATTAGGAATGAAATGCTTATATCTCAGCTCTACTGCACGATTTATGAGATGAAAGAAAGGAAACCATCCCTAAATGTCAGGTAGCCTCCTGTTTATAAGTATGGTGCACAACATACCCATAAACAAGACTCTACTAGACACGGCTTGTAGACTCCATAGGACAAACATGCTCTGATATCAAGTTTGTCACGACCCAAACTGGAGGACCGCGACGGGCATCTGGACCTTAACCGCCGAGTACCACTAACCGTACAGTAAACACCTAATTATAAATAAATACGGACTAGCTGAAAAAGGACTACGTAAAATCTTTAACCAAAAAACCCAACTTATATATATATACATCCACAAGGCCGACAAGACCATACAAGACTACTACACACAGGACACCTGTCTACAAACCTCTAAAGAGTATGTGACATCAAAAGGTCGGGACAGGGCCCCGCCATACCTATATATACATGAAAAAGTATATCGTATCGAAATTAGACCGACACTCCGAAATAAAGGGAGTGCTCCAAAATCCACTGAGTCAGTAACCTGCTAATGTGGATCGTCGCCTTGCCTACGTGAACCTGCGGGCATGAAACACAGCGTCCCTAAACAAAAGGGACGACAATATGATTGATGTACCGAGTATGTCAGGGATAAGAAATATCATCACAGAGATACATAAAAATCTGAAACAGAAAAAGTCGACAAGTATAGCTGATAGAAACAACCGATAACAGCAACAACCGATAGAAACAACTGACCATCAGTAAATGCCTCTAAGGGCCCTAATACATATGCCTAAATGTTATGCACAATGCAAGTGCAGTATACATATAAATATTGGCCACACAAGGGCATCTTCCTTCCTATAACAGCCTTTGTGGGCATCATTTCATATCGGCCACACCAGGGCTTCATATCATATTGGCCACACAAGGGCATTAATATTGGCCTCACATGGGCATCTTTCTTTTTGTGATATCTGTACCAGCTGCAGGTGGTGACGTGTATATAACGCCTTTCCCTTTTCCCCATCCCCTACATATATATATATGATACCATATAGTAGTGTATATAACACAAGTGGGTCCAGGGTAATACATGAATATAATGCAAAATGAAAATGTATGAATGACAATAAAACATTATGAATTTATCTGATGACATATTATCCTTGTACCTTTGGCTAACATTGAGAATATCAACATCTTTTCCACATACCTCAATAAGGATTTAGGAATATTTTTAGACATGCTTTTAACATAGGAATCAATAATATGAACATTCCTTAACTACTAGGAGTAGAGTAATTTATGGAATAATATCACGATTACATTTCGTTATATGAAACATGGCAAAAGAAAGAAATAATTTATCTTAACATACATCAATCCCAAGCTTAAAAGTAGAGTAAACACGTTGATGTGTATACCATGTGCTATGCCTAAAATTAATAAGCAAACTTCTCTTAATTTAGTTCTAACTCGTCGTGAAACAGAAGGCATTAACGAAGTGTTTTAGTATAGGATTTTGTTTGGCCAGCAAATGACTTCATCCCCTTTAATATTAGGAATGAGATAATGCTCCCCCCCTTAAACACATGTCCTCTCCCAAATTAATGTAATGCCACCCCATACATATCTATTAACACGTAACATTCCCCTAATTTTTACATGCATATTAGTGGATATGTTGTCACTTAAGTGATTCCCTTAAATATTACACGTATAGATTCCCACTTGCTTTAATACTAGCCCACTTAACTTTGTCCCCCAACTAAAATTAATTAAACACACACACAATTAATTTTGTGATCTTAATTCACTTAAATCTTAATGATTTATAAAACTTTCATATACTCAATGTCATAATCGTGATATATAGCACCAGTCCATCGCCTTTTTATGCACGCACCAATTTATTTTCAATCTCCGTTGTCACACTTGTTACGTATAAAATTTCTTCATGGTTTTATCATTTTATATACTAAGCTCTTTATTAGGATACGTAAATATAACATAAATTCTCCGAAGCCCGAGTCTACTTGCCTATGTTTAGGTGCTCAAACCATCGTCCAAAATTACGGGATGTTCCAATTATCTCCTTCTAAAATCCCTCCCAAAGGCAATATACAGCCCCCCTCAGCCGACATACGCTTCGGCTATGCCCCGAACCACTAAAGTTGTTCGGTTTCTTCCTCTTTCTTGCTGTCCAAAAATCCCTAATGGCAGAATATACACACAATGGATATTGTACTAGAAACAGAGGTAGCAACGGGATCTGGGCCGCCCATAACAACCCAGAACCCTCGGCCTACAGAACACACTGGTTGAGGTAGCAGCCCAGCCGCCTGAGGACACCTCTAATGGGCCGCTTCTACCAGGCCCACCATCAGACTAACCCAGCAGACCGGACCTGCCCAGTCGATGGGCTTCCATCTTTCGGTCCAGCCTCCTGAGGCCCAACGGTGGAGTCCAGCTTCCAGACAGGGAGTCTAACTTCCAGAAAAGGAGTCCAGCTTCCTCAGGCCAATTGATTAGAGCCCAACAGCCCGCTCCAGCCCCTCTTCAATCCAATTTGGGTCAGGCTTTCGCCACACTAACTCCTCGGCAACCCGATAACGCGTGGTATATGGATACGGTTGCCACGTCTCACCTTACCAACAATTATAGTAATCTTACTCAACTGAGAAATTTAAATACTCCGCAGTCTATTATGGTCGGTAATGGTCATCGCATTCCAATTTAAGGATTTGGCCACACCTTTACCCCAACACCACATCCCAACTTCTCTCTTAAAACATCCTTTATGCCCCACACATCATCAAAAATCTAATCTCTGTTAGAAAATTTACACCGATAATTCTGTCTTAATTAATTTTGACCCATTTGGATTTTTTGTAATGGACCTCCGTACCGGAAAACTCCTTACGAGATGCAATAGTGAGGGGGACCTATATCATTTCCTACCCACATCCGCTGCTAGTGTCACTCTTCCCACCGTTTTAACAACCATAGCTCCCTCAACGTGGCATAGTAGACTTGGTCATCCGGGTTTTCACGTTTTTTATTCTCTTAGAAATTGAAATTTAACCTTGTATAACAAAGGGAACCTCTCTCATAGTTGCTCCTCGTGTCAGTTAGGAAAATACGTTAGACTACCATTTACGACCTCTATGAGTACTACTTTCTATTCCTTTGATATTATTCACGCTGATTTATGGACATCTCACATAACTAGCAACTTAGGCCACAAGTATTATATGGTATTGTTGGATGATTTTTCTCACTTTATTTGGGTCTATCCACTCAAACTCAAATCTCAAGTGTTCTCCAAATTTGTTGAGTTTCGTACACTGATCAAAATGCAATTTGAAAAAGACATAAAATCATTTCAATGTGATAATGGTCGTGAGTTTAATAATTCCCTATTTCATAAATTTTATGCAGATAATGACATGATCTTTCATTTCTCGTGCCCCCACACCTCCCCTCAAAATGAAAAAGCTGAAAGAATTCTTCGAACTATTAATAATATGATTCATACTCTCATTTTCATGCATCTCCCCCCTACTTTTTGGGTATATGCACTAAAAATGGTAGAACACATTCTCAATATTTTACCTACCCGTACGATTCAAAATAGGACACCCATCAAAATTCTCTACCGTCGGATCCCTACCTATGACCATCTTAGAATTTTTGATTGTCTGTGATACCCTAATCTGACATCCATGGCCCCCGCACAAATTGGCACCCAGATCTACTCCGTACGCCTTCCTAGGTTTCCTATCAAACCATAGGGGGTACTTGTGTTATGAGCTCTCCACCGACAAAATTATAATTTCTTGCCACGTCACCTTTGTTGAGTATGTTTTCCCGTTTGACAACATTAAAAAATTATGAGACTGTGATTATCAATTCCTCAAAGATTCAGGCCTATCACCGCTTGTCCAACAAGCATTCCGTCAGACTGTCACTGTTTTGGCGGCGGCAGATGAACAAATTGCCACCACCGACGGTCAGGTTGTCAACTCCCCAACCCCTCCAATCAGATCTACCACCACCCCATCTTCGACAGAACCACCATCTCATGTTCCATGTCCGCCATACACCATCGTTCCCTGCCTCAGCTCAGACCTGATTCCATCGACCTCCCCCCCATCCCGAATCAGAACCCAAAAGCCCCATCGTCACCAACCCTTCCCCCGATCGTCACAGTAAGCCAACGTCATCTCCGACACCAACTACACCCTGGAAATATTACCAGATACCAACAGATACTCTCCACTCCTCCCCGTCACCAAACTCCGACTCCCAGATCTCTGCCACCCAAACTAGTGACCATCTCGACTCAGACCCCAAACCCCACATCACGACACCACCATCCCGATCTCCCCGTGACCCTACTCACCACATGGAAACTCGTGCTAAACACAAAATTTTCAAACCTAAAGTTCATTTTAATTTGTGTACAAAAAACATATCCCCCATTCCCAAAAATCCCAAATTAGCCAAACAAGACCCAAATTGGAATGTGGCCATATGTGAGGAATTTAATGCTTTAACTAAACATCACACTTGTGATTTGGTTCCTAGACCAGAGGTGGTGAATGTGATCCGATGCATGTGGCTTTTTCTTCACAAATACAGAGACAATGGTGAGTTAGAGAGGTATATGGCAAGACTTGTGGCTAATGGCACAAATCAGCAGGAGGGCATAGATGCTGGTGAGACATTCAGTCCAGTTATCAAACCGACTACCATCCGCACAGTTCTGAGCATTGCTATGGGTAAGCATTGGCCCATTCACCAGCTTGATGTAAAAAATGCATTTCTACATGAGGACTTAAAAGAAATAGTTTACATGCATCAACCATCTGGATTTGTCCATCTAGCAGCCCCACAGTATATATGTCATATCCGTAAGTCACTTTATGGTTTAAAACAAGCCCCTACAGCGTGGTATGATCGCTTTGCACAGTATATCATGCAGATTGGGTTTGTATGCAGCAAGTGTGATAATTCTCTATTTATTTTTCATAGAGGTAGTAGAATGGCTTATTTATTATTGTATGTTGATGATATTGTGTTCACTGCCTCGTCTGACTTGTTAAAAAATGAGATCATTACACTGCTCAAAACAGAATTTGCTATGACTGACTTAGGGAGGTTGACCTATTTTTTGGGGATTTCAGTGACTAGGTCTGCAGTTACTATGTTTCTTTGTCAGCGTAAGTATGCAGAAGAGATTTGAATACAAGGTTAAAATGAAAAATTGCAAGATCATGTCTACTCAAGTTGACTCTAAATCAAAGCTGAGTGCTTTGGATGGTGATCCCGTGTCAGATCCCATTATCTACATGAGTCTTGCAGGTGCAGTACAGAACCTAACTTTTACTAGGCCTGATATTACTTATGCTGTTTAGCAGGTATGTGTCATAGCCCAAATCGGAGGGCCGCGACGGGCACCCGGACCTTACCCACCGGGTACCACCCATCGTACATCCAACACCTATTCATGATTAAATACGGACTAAGCCAAAAGAAAGCACTATGAAAAGTCAGATAACAAAAAAGAACCCAACTCATATATTTATACACCAAGGCCGATGGGGCCGTACATGACTACCACCCACAGGACACTTGTCTACAAGCCTCTAAAGAATACATGACATCACACGGATGGGACATGACCCCGCCATACCCATATGCGTATGCAATAATACTGTACCACGACCAGACTGCAACTTTATAATGAATAGAGTGCTCCAACATCAGCTGAACCAGCAACCTACTAGCGTGAACTGTCATCCTCTTTAACTGAACCTACGGGCATGAAACACAACGTCCCCCGACAAAAAACAAAAAGGACGTCAGTACGACTGATGTACTGAGTATGTCAGGCATGAACAATAGTATACATGGATATAACAATAACTGGAACAGAAATAACAGACCAACAGTAAATGCCTCTGAGGGCCCTAATACATATGCCTAAATGTTATGCACAATGCAAATGCGGTATACATATAAATATTTGGCCACACAAGGAAATCTTCCTCCCTATATATATATATATATATATATATATATATATATATATATATATATATATATATATATATATATATATATATATATATATTTGGCCCTTCATCAAGCATCTTCCTTTTCATAACACCTCTGTGGGCATCATATCATTTCATATCCCAGCTAATCAGGTGGTCTACGTATCCCGTTCCAAATCCCCAACATATAGTCCAAGGTAAGACATGAATGTAATGCAAATAAAAATGCATGAATGACAATAGCACATCCTGGGTGACACAATATCCTTGTACCTTTGGCTAACACTGTGAATATCATCATCTTTTCCATATGCCTCAATAAGCTCTTGGAAACATATTTAGACATGCTCTTACCATAGCCTTCGGCTAACATTAGGAATGTCCAACATTTCTCCTATATACCTCAATAAGGATTTATGAACATATTTAGACATGCTTTTAGCATAGGAATCAATAACATGAATATTCTTAACTACCAGGAGTAGAATAAATTATGGAGCAATATCACAGTTATATTTCGTTTCATGGAACATACCAAAAGAAGAAATGATTTGCCTTAACATACCTTGATTAATAACGGAAACCAACCTTGCCTTTTATTTCCTCGAGCAAGGTTGCTGTCCTTTGCTTAGAACACCACAATCCTAATTGATGTGCTTAAATTGAGAATCAAAATAGTATGTTGCTTATGTGTTTTCAATTCGTGCAAAAGAAGGGGTTGGAGCAAACCTTGGGCAATGAATCACGAATTGGCAATTGTTGTGCCTTAAAAAAATGAAATGTCTAAGTTGAGCATTAAATGCTCTTGATGGTTGCTCACTGTTTTCGGTCTTCAGGGAATTCTCACAACAATGTAGTGTTTTCTAAAATGAAATGGTTAGGATTGCTTAACGTTCAAATGATTTCCTAAAATCAAGATATATACTTCCTTTTAAAAGACGCCTTTAAGTGCATTTAATGGATGCTATAATTTGGTCCCCTACCCAATTTATTCTTGGTGGTGGGGAGCTTTGGTTATCGACAAATACTCCCTTAACATGCACGGTAACTTAATTAATTAAGTGATCTGCCTCCGTATAATTTATCAATCATACACATAATTAATTTCGTGATCCAAATTCACTTAAATCTTAATAACTCGTAAGACCTTCATATCCTCAATGTCATAATTTATGATATGACACTAGTCCATAATCTTTTTGAGGATATACCAAATTCATTTTTGATCCCCGTCGTCATACTTGTTACGTCCAAAATTATTTTGGGGCTTCATCATTTTATATACTAATCTCTTTATTAGCATACGTAAAAATAACATAAAGTTTTCTAATGCTCGGATCTATTTACACACGCCTAGCGATTTTACATACGCTTAGCGATTCAAACCGTGACCCGAAAATACGGGATGTTACAGTATGCTTATTTATGCATGCCCCCAGGGAGCCTCATTTTATTGCCCTTAAACATATCATCCGATATGTTAAGGGCATGCTTGATTATGGTTTGCATCTATACCCCTCAACACCGACCAGGTTGTTATCCTATACGGATGCTGATTGGACAGGTTGTCTGGACACGCGACGTTCCACCTCAGGCTACTATGTATTCTTGGGGGATAATCTTATTTCTTGGTCTGCTAAGAGACAATCCACTTTATCCCGGTCGAGTGCAGAAGCAGAATACAGAGGCATTGCTAATGTTGTTGATAAAATTTGTTAGCTCCGAAACCTTCTTTTGGAGCTTCAGTGTCCATTACATAAGGTATCTTTGGTTTATTGTGATAATATATCCACCATATATCTATCTCATAATCCGGTTCAGTATCAGCGAACCAAGCACATTGAGATGGACATACACTTCGTTCGTGAGAAGGCCGCCCTCGGTCATGTCAATGTATTGCATGTGCCTTCTTTATATCAGTATGCGGATATATTCACAAAGGGCCTTCCTAGACAACTCTTTCTCGATTTCAGATCCAGTCTTAGCATCCGGCCTCCTCCCGCTCCGACCGAGGGGGTGTATTAGCACGTGTACTACTTTGTATTTTACCATATTTAGTATGGTAGAATTAGGATCCCTATTGTATAAGGATTCCACATTGTACACCTATATATACTTTGTATTAATGAAAAAGGCTCCCCAAGGGAGATTAATACAATTCTACATTACATGTGGTGCATAACTATTGGCCATGAATCAACACTGTACTTCCATAATCAAGATATTCATGTTTTCCAAGTTATGCTATATAGCTTATGGGAATTTTACTCGCGAACTTATTTCTAAAACTTTTACTCGAGTTCATAGTTCTCTGGCTTCCTGAGGCCATATTGGACAGTTCTACGTTTCACTCTATAAGCATGAGAAGATTAATAAGCAATTACATGTAATTAAGTGCAATACAGTTTACACTTTGTTTCATTTGTCTCTTTTATTTACTTGTAAACATGATTTAGATTGATAGACAACGCGAGGGAGAGCAAATAGATCAGGCCTTAGGGAAGAACGTTTTGGATATATATGTGGAGATGGGTGGAGACTCCATGAAGTATTACGCGAAAGACTTTGAAGAATCGATGTTGAAGGATACTGCTGTATTCTACTCTAAGAAAGCCTCAGATTGGATTGCAAGCAAATCTTATGAGGATTACATCCTGAAGGTTCTATATACTAGCTTGCTTTGCATATTTTATAAAATACATAGTGCCATAACAAATGTTGATTTACACTCTCTTGATGAAATTCAGGTCGAGGAATGCTTAAAGGATGAGGAAGGGAGGGTTCAAAGTTATTTAAGATACAGCAAACAGAAGTTATTGGAGGTTTGTAGTTGGCTGCGTCGTAGTATTCTTTAAATTCTGATGCCTATTGCAGAAGTAGTTAAGAAATCTGTTTTATTTGAGTATATATCTCAGGAAATTCATTCATAAGGTTGAATCTATATCTTGTTTGCTTACTATGAAAAATCAGTGGTTAGCTTTTAGATCTCTGAATTTCTTCATTTTCTTCTTTTCTCATTATATATTAGTTGGAAAACAGTTCTTTTTTGTCAACCTACATGATTGACTAGGATATGTTAACACCTAGAAATATCAGCATGACATTGTTTTGAGGATATGACATCTATAAAAGATTACCCTGTCTCCGCAATTTCAATCAGCCTTCTAATCAGATCAGGTTTTTAACACCTCGATTTAAAGTACAGATTGCTAATTTTTGAGTTTTATATATAGTTTAAAAAATGTAGCAATTAGACCTTTTTTGTCCCGGTTGATACCACAGGCAGCACTGCAAACTGCAAATCATAATATTCAAAGTTTGCTGCTGTGAGATATACTCAGATATGACGTGAGTTGGTCTGACATACTCTAGTAAACAACTTTACATGATAAAGGCAGAATCTGTATCTGTTAGTTCTTTTGTTATTAAGGAGGTTTGTGCAATTGATCATGATAGATTCTTACAAGTTTTATTTCTCTTAGATAACTTGTGTCACTCACTCTAAATGCAGGTTGTAGAATATGAGTTACTTACTGTACATGCAAGCAAAATAGAATAGAAGAAACAAATCAATCTTGCAGCTGCTTAAAAATGAACACTTTTGAGGAGGTTGTGCAAGCTTATGTCCCTTTTATGCATTGCTGATTGAGAAGTGCCCTTATTATGTGATTTGAGTGTGACTACTGTAGTACTATTTGATAAGTTTTAAGTATTGATTATCACCTAGAGAAGATGTACTTAGTTGCTTTTGCTCTTTCAATCCTTCATATAAGTTTACGTGCTAACAGTCTTGTGAGTGAACACATTTTAAAATTGATATAGTGAAGCGTCTTAGTTTTGACTTTCTACGAAATTAAGAAAATAAAAGAAGATTTTTTTTAATCTTATACTTTTAAACTAAAGGTGTCGATAACATATCAAATATATCATTCGAATCTTATTGTCTTAAACAAGTCATGTAATTATTCCTACGTAGGAGTGCCATTAAAGGTAAAATGAAATATTGAAATGAAAAACTTACAAATTATAGAAAGGTAATATAATTTGACACAAACTAAAAATAAGATACATATATAAATTTAAACGGAAGAAGTACAACAACACGTTTGAACAGAATAAGAGATGATTGCTAAAGGAAAAAAATCTAAAAATGAATATTAAGTGAGGGAAGGAGGAGAAAGAGACTTTCTTTCCCTTCGTGAACATGATAATCTTTTTGTCACTTCTAGTGAACATTAAATAATGCAGATAAATTTATCTTGTAATTAATCAAATTCTAGATCACTGATGGAAGCAGCGAACAGTTTACTTGTTTTGCTGGTCTCTAAAACATGAACAAGCAAACTATATAATCTATCATTAATGTTATTAGGAAGAAAAAACTAGTTATTACTAGCTAGATGAGGAAGTAAATAAAATTTTGGAGAGAAAAGTCGGAAATATAATTCAACCTAAAATAGGAGACTTAATTACAATAGGAATACAATTCTACCTAAAATAAGAGATATACAATTAATGAAAGAATATTCGAGAAATATTCTATTACACCCCGCAGTCGAAGCGGGAGGTTCACGAACACTGAGATTGGCTCGAAAATCATCAAATAGTATTGGCTCGGCAATCTAATATCTAGAAGGAACATGAAGGACACGAACTTGACCACGAGCCAGTTTTTCACAAACGAAATGAATGTCCATCTCAATGTGTTTAGTGCGCTGATGTTGGACGGGATTGCCGGAAAGATATATCGCACTAATATTATCGCAGTAGACCAATGTTGCCTTTTGAATCGGGCAGTGAAGCTCAAGTAGAAGGTCGCGGATCCAACAAGACATAGAGACGACGTTGGCGACACCTCTGTACTCTGCTTCGGCACTGGATCGGGATAATGTAGGTTGCCTTTTGGAAGACCAAGACAATAGGTTATCTCCGAGGAAACTGCAGTAACCAGACATGGAGCGTCGGGTGTCAGAACATCCACCCCAGTCAGCATCAGAATAAGCAGTGAGACTAATGAGCGAGGGCCTGTATAGATGTAATCCGAAGTGAAGTGTACCTTGGACGTATCGTAAAATACGTTTGAGGGAATTCATGTGTGCTTCCATCAGATTGTGCATGCGTAGGAAGATTTGTTGTACGTCATAGGATATGTCAGGTCTCGTGAATATGAGGTACTACAGGGCCCCATCCAGGCTATGATAGTTAGTCGGGTCTGAATATGGGGGGTCGGAATTAGCGCTGAGCTTGGAATTGGTGTCTACTGACGTGTGGGATGGTTTTTAAGATGTCATGCCTGCACAATCAATAATCTATTCGGCGTACTTCTTATGACACAGAAATAGGCCGCCAGAATGTCGAGTGACAGAGATGCCCAATAAATAACTCAGGGGGCCAAGATCCTTCATAGCAAACTCAGAGGAAATGAGAGACATAATGGACCGGCAGAGAGCATCATATGATGTGGTGAAGATGATGTCATCAACATATAATAATAGGTAAGTCATGTATGTACCCTTGTTGTAGATGAACAGGAAATGATCGGATCTGCTGTGTGAAAAATCGATAGAGGAGACATAATCAGCGAACTGCTGGTACCATGCTCGAGGAGCCTGTTTCAGTCCATAGAGCGATTTCTGCAACAGACACACATAATCCGGATGAATAGGATCCCTGAAACCCATAAGTTGATGCATATATACTATTTCATGAAGATCCTCATGTAAGAAGACATTCTTGACATCAAGCTGATGAATGTGCCAAGACTTGGATAAAGCAATGCTGAAGACGGTCCGAATGGTTGTGGGCTTTACAACCGGGCTGAACGTTTCATCACAGTCCACTCCCACCTATTGAGACCTGCCATCACCTATAAGACGAGCCTTGTACCTCTCAAAAGAACCATCAGATTTCTTTTTATATCTAAAAATCCACATAGAATGAATAATGTTAGCATCAGGTGGACGGGGTACTAGGTCTCACCTCTTATTATCAATAAGAACATTATATGCGTCAATCATTGCGCCTTTCCAATTAGGGTCAGACAAGGCATCCTTCAGATTCCAAGGGACAAAGGAAGGGACAATTGGAACAGATAGGTTAAACAACCATTTCAATTTATGAATTTCGTGCATAGCACGAGTTTCCATGGTCTGAGAGCATGTCTCGGGATGCGGAATGGGAGGGGGGAGTGCTGTGGGATTGCCGGGAAGAGGAAGAAAGGCAGGGGTGGCGGGACTGGCTGGCCAATGCTTGGTTTGCCGAGAGGTGGCTGCGGAATCACCCTGAGGCGGGCTCTTTCGGGCCACCGTCGGTAGAACCGGGTGGGCAGTGTGTCCCGGACTGTCCGAGGTGGGGGAGGGTGCCGGGGTCTGGGACAACGGACTATGTAAATGATGAATTAGAAGAGGGTTCAGGCCATCATCTAGGAAGTTATAGGAATGCCGAGGTGGCGAGTTTAGGGAGGCAAAGGGGAATTGAGGCTCATCAAATAGGACATGTCGTGAAATAATAATTTTGCGGCTTGAAAAGTCATAGCACGAGTAACCACGATGATTGACGGGGTAACTCAGAAATACACAGGGGAAGACCGGGGTTGGAGTTTGTGAGTAGTAGGATGGAGAGGATAACAAAGGCATCCAAAGATACGCAAGTATTGGTAGGAGGGGTTCCTACGAAACAGAACTTGAGTGGGCGACCGTTGAGCAAGAGACTTGTTTGAGATTATGTTTAGGAGATAGGTGGCCATGGAGAGTGCGTAATGCTAGAATTGAGGGGGAATTGAGGCGTGAGCAAGTAGGACACAAATTAGGTTGTTTATGATTCAGATTTTCCATTCGGCCTTACCATTTTGGTAGGAGGTGTGAGGGCAGGAAAAATGAAAGGTAAGACCGTTATTGGAGCAAAATTTGTTTAAATTGGTTATTATTGAATTCCTTGCCATTGTCACATTAAAACAGTTAATGCTCTTTTCAAATTGTGTTTTTATGAGAGCACTAAATGAGGAAAAAATGGGGTAGACCTGAGATTTATTGCCAATTGGAAAAGTTCATAGAAAGTTGGAATAATCATCCAAAAACAACACATAATATCGATGGCCAACCGTACTTAAAATAAGGGACGTCCACAAATCACTATGTATGATATCGAAAGGTAGTAGAGTACAATTTGTGGATGCAGAAAATGGTAATTTAACATGTTTCTAAAAAACGCAGGATTCACATATAGAAGTCCTAGAAATACAGTTGCAATTAATAAAATTATTTTTTCTAAGGGAGCGATAATATTCGAAAAATATTCTATTAATTCTTTCAAATTTCCCAAATGTGAAGTGTTTTAAAATGAAGAGTCTATTTTTGAGAGGTATGATAACAAATTAAAAAACTTCCTTCGTCCCAAATTAACAGTCACTTTAGCTTAAAAAATCCAAAATAATACTCCTTACTTTAGAAATTCAAGACTAAAGTTGACAATTATTTTCAATCATATTCTTGAGGGGTCGTTTGATTCATGAGATAAGGTGAAATATCCCAGGATAAATTATCGCTTTATTTCGTTCATTTTATCCGTTAATCTGTTATCATATTCTACTGTTATTATCTAAAAAATTAGTATTAATAACATCATTGTTTGGTCATCTTAATCTGTGTGTCCTTGAACAATTGAACAAATTCAATTGTTAGCCTAAGTTACGAATTTAGGGTAAGCAAATGTATTATGAAATTTTAATTTTATTAATTTAAGAAAGTTAAGATATCATGAAAACTAAATGTTCTTAAAATTCACAAACATGTTTAGTATATGTTCTTTAGTGAATATTAGAAATCAAAACATAATATTTAAGAAATTTAAAACAATACAAAAAGAGTAAAACATCTGTTTTAAAAGGGGGATTTTTGGAACTCGTCTCTGAGCGAGTCATTTGCAAAACGTTATGAGATTCAAGTGGGGGCTTAGTTATGTGAGACTTATGCCTGAAGAACCCAACTGTGCTTCCTAAACACGCCTAACGCTCAACATTTGAGGCTTGCTAAAAAATTTCTACCAAAATCATGTGTCAAATTTCCTAATAAGCATTGTTGACCCTCAAACTTTAACAAATGAATAATAAAAGTGCATTTCATTTATACTATATGAAGATTGAGAGTAACTTAAATAATTGCATAAGTACTAATTAAAAATATCGTGAGGATGAATATCATTTGAACATCCTTTTGAAAATAGCTAGACAATTGAAATTTACATCTTTACCTTCTATGATCTTTATGTCTTAGTTTTATTTCTCTCAAAATTATTAGATTTTTATTATTTTGCTATTTGAAAGTACTTTTTTTAATTATTCATGAAAGATTAGTGTTTTTGCTATCAGGAAAGGGGAGTTATGAAAGAATAATGTTTTAAATTATAGTACTGGTAATGTTTACTGATTATTTACTTTTAGGAAGGTAGTATGTGTAGTTTGATAATACTCTTTAAGAAATTGTGATTTTCAATTGTTTGTTAAGGTAAGACGATATAGTTGATTATGTCATGATAATTTTAACTTTATTGTATTGTTTAATACTTGTAAAAATATGCTAGATATTTTATTTTCTATAATAATTTCTTTAATTTTTTTAAGTTGTTAATATACTTTCTACATTTTTGTGTTATTATGTTATTTCATTAAAGTATAAATTAAAAAAATTAAACATTCATAAGACTTACGCCTTATGTAGCGGGGATTACACCCTATATCTCGATGCTTACACCCTATGTCTCGAGTTTTATGCCTCACCTCGTACTATATAAAATGTTCCGCCTCATGCCTCCTCATTTTAAAATAATGATTAAATTATTAAAATTTTAGGTGAAACAACTATATTAACTTCTAAGAAAAAAAGAAAAGGCAATACATTATCAAAACACAATATAAATTTTCAAAAACTTCCTCATAAAATGTTGTTGAAAATTTACAAAAAAGCAACAAATATATATATGAATTCGTAATTAGTTGGAATCAACTATATGAATAATATGCGCAGACTGCGCTTTATTCACAACAACTAGTTATAAAACCCCGTGTTGTGCACGGGCCGAACAACAAGTGAAAATATTGAAATTGATGGTTAACTTTTATTTGAACTTTGAATTGATAATATAAAATAACATTCATTTAATAATAAATGTATATATTTCGAGTGTGTGATTTTTAAATATTTTAGCTAATATTTGCAAGTTTACTTTAATCCTTATCATGATATAGTTTGACCAGATACATAATTTTTTTTTAAAAAAGATTTTTGAATCTTGTAAATTTAATATGTTCGTAAACATTTGAATGATTGTAAGATATTTTAGAACTTTCAATTGTGTATATATGATAATATTTGTATGATTATAAAAAATATCCCTTTTTAATAGAATTTTTTCACTCGGTCAAATAAATAATATATTGAACTAAAAGTTTATTAAGCAACCAGTGCAAATTGATATTTAAAAAAAGATAATAATTGAATTACCTTAGTAAGTGAAACATAGGGGAAAAAGTTTGGAAAAGCTTTGTGTATTTTCATAAAAAATTTACTAAGTTATTTAATTAAAAATATATGATTGTGAACCCAGTTATCATTTTAATTATTTTTCTTAACTTAGATTTATCTTTTTCTTTTGAAAAAATGCATGTTTAATTATTTTCTTTGTAATTACCATAATGCTACATAAGATAGGTTTATATTATCCAACTTAGGTATAAAACTTTGTTGGAATAAAATTTTCAATTAATTTTCATAATTTCTAAGAGTAGTCGCAATAAAAATACAAAATAAAAATAGAAATTAAAAGATAATTTGAGAAAAATAATACTTATCATGGTTTGGTGAAAAATAAAGATGGCAGGAAATGATTGAATAGAATTGGGATGAGTTTACGTGAGGTAGTACAAACCTCCCTCGAATCACTGTATAGACTTCATTCAAGCCCATAAGGAACTGAATGAGCCTATTGTCTTGCTCTGTCTTATGAAGGTTCTCCTTGGCATCACATTTGCAAGTACAAGAGCATTGAGTTTTTGCATGAAAAGTATTGATCTTTTCCCAGAGCTTCTTCATTCTAGTGTAGTAAGTTGTGATATCAAAAGTACATTGTGAGAGGTCATATATCTCCTTCTGAATTTGGTATAATTTTGCATAATTTGTTTGATCATAGAGATCATACAACTCCTTCCACAATTCAACACTATCTGCGATTTCCTTGGAAAGAGAATTCAGAATTCACGAGATGACTATATCATCGCATCTCTCCCATTGTTGGTATTGAGGAGAATCTAGATCTGGCCTCCTACACTCGCCGTTGATAAACCCTTGTTTATTCTTCACAGAGAGGGCTCTCAACACCCATCTTCTCTAGGATCTGTAACCAACTCCATTAATGTGCGCCGTAACTATCATCGCACCTACACTCTCCGATGGATGCATGTAAATAAGGGAACTCATATCAATCGAGAGTTGCTCGGTCCTTTGAGTAGTCTGTTGTTGATCCTCTTCAACCGGAATTTTCCTTATTAATCTTGTGGATAACAACGAATCTATGTGCGATTAATTTTGAGTCAAAAACAACAATTGATCGACAAACTGATCGCAATCGAGAGGGAAAGCTAAAGAACAAATTGAACGAAAATCAAAGCAATTAGGTTGAAATGAAAGCACAATTTGATGCGGATAATCGAGCTAACCTTGTTCTGATACCATTTTAACAACAACAATCCAAAGGGATAAAGATCTAAGCACATAGATGGAGCAGTAGTAAATGAGGAGTTCTTAGCTCATGTTCGAGTAGAGAAGGAGGGAGAGAAAACTATGAATTGGGGAAAAAAACCGAACTTTATTAATCCATACTTAGTACATTATATACAGATTAAAAAGAAAATAATCTCAATCTAAAAATATCTAATCTAGCTAGATCACAGTTGGCAATCTCCTAAGCTAGCGCTAACTAACTAACCACCTCTAACTAATATTGCGGTTCATTTTTACGCGGAGAGATAAAAGCTACTGAGCATTTTTGATGGTGCTCTGAGTCGGATAATGTTTTTAGAGCTGCCCTAGTATTAAGGATCCGTAGAATATTGTTGACCTTCGGGTTCTATAGCATGCTTTAATGATTTGAATTACTTTAAGTGTTTAAAATATCCACAAAAAATACTGTCACGTCACAAATCGAGGAACGCGCGGGCATCTACCATTTTCCCACTAGATAGGCGAACTTGTCCCTTAATCACAACTCAATCAATTATAAAGTAGAACTCAAACATCAACTATACATAATAAGCCTAGGATAAATAAGGAAATAGTGTGGAAGTAATATAACAATTTCAAGGAATCTGGTCTAAGGCCGTACAAGAACCACTACTACATAACTACAAGTTTGAATATGAATACATAGTATGAAAAGTAAAATATTGTATCCGAATAGCAAGATAAGACAAGTAGATAAAGAGAGACATTTGGGAAATGGATCCATTCATGTGCTCACCCTAGATGCTCGTCAGCAAAACCTCGGGAATCAATCATGAGGAGAGGTAGTGGATCCTGTCATGTACTCTGCACTCATAAAGAATGCAGCAAGATAGTATCAGTAAAAATACTATGTACCGGTAAGTATCATAGGCCGACAACAGTTAGATAACATAAATAAGGTAATAGACTAAAAGATAGACATGCTCACAGTCAGATATAAAACAACACTGTCCAAGAGTAGCATGACAACTGCATCCGAATACAATAAGTATGAATATGTGATTATGTGATTATGAATGCATATGCAATGCAATGATACACACACGCTCCAGACGGAATACCTCTATGCCTCGATAGTCATGATATATGGGGCTCCCACGAAGTTCATGTACCTGATGTGGCGTACAATCCGATCCATTATAGGTATATGTTGCGAACGTGCAAACCGATCCTATATATATATATATATATATATATATATATATATATATATATAGTCTTGATACATGGGGTACCCGCAAAGTTCATATACCTGATGTAGCGTACAATCCGATCCAATATAGGTATATATTGCGGAACGTGCAAATCGTTCCAATATATATATATATATATATATATATATATATATATATATATATATATATATATATATATATATATATATATATATATATATATGTGTGTGTGTGTGTGTGTGTGTGTGTGTGTGTGTGTGTGTGTGTGTGTGTGTGTGTGTGTGTGTGTGTGTGTGTGTGTGTGTTACGGCACAACCCGATCCAAATGTATGATCATGAATGTATGAATGATGTTTATGCCAATGAGAATATATCAACATTTATGGGAAATATATCAAGACAATCATGCCATGCATTGACACATAACATCATGTCAAGAATGAATCAATCCTTCCTCTATACACGGTCAAGTTTAGTATCATACACGTGGCGACGAGCCACTAGATCCAACAAGGCAACGACCACAATCAAACAACAATACCAACCTAAGTATTTCATCCCAACTTCATACCCGAAGGTGTAACATGCTTTCTCCAACAATCACTAACTTTACATATGCTTCGCTAACCGAAATCTAACCATAAGGTAAGCCGTAACCTACCTGGTAGCCGAGCGGGAGCCACGAATAACCACACCTTTGCCTTGCCTTCTCGGAGAGCCTCCAAGTCCTCAACATCTATCCATAATAGAATTCTAAATTAGAAATAAGAAGGGATAATACCCATATTGCTATCCTATCTTTTGAATCAAAACTAAGGGTGGCCAGTGGGCCGGGACGGCATGACTCCGACCCGACCCCATCCCGAGCCCGCTCCGGTCCCGCCCCGACCCCGTGAAAAAAAAAAAACAGTGGCGGGACTCGAACTCGGGACGGGACAATGTCTCATCCCGCCATACCCGAGCCCACCCCAGGCCCACCTGACTCGAGCCCGCCCCGAGCCCGTCCCGACCCCGACCCGACCCGACCCCGACCCCGCCCGATTTCTCCCCCTTTGCAAATATAACCGTTGCACCAACGACCATTTTAGATTTTGGCCGTTGGGCAACGGCCATTTTAGACCTCCCCCCTCCCCCAACCCCCGTACCCCTTAATATTTATTTTTAACCCATAAGTTATTATATTTACACTTTAACCCAATTTTCCAACTATAAATAACTCATTTTCTCTTCATCTTTCTCACAAATCTTCCTACAATCTCTCTAATCTCTCAATATATCTCTCTACAAGTCTACATTGTTTGCTAAATATTCAATTTTATCTATTCATTTGGGAATTGGGAGTGAAGTTGACAACTAGCTTGAGGATCTTCCATCGAGCAAAGTTTCAATTTTCAACCTCTCGATTACACGTCGACGTTACGTCGGCGTTTGGTACATTCATTCCTTCATTAAATTATTATTGTCTGTTTATTTTATTTAGCGCACTTAATTTCATTTACTTTAATTATTTGTTAGCATATAATTAAAATGGAAGGAATTAGAGGTATGTTTAAGGGTAAGGGTAAGACTTCTTCTAGTAGGGGCAACCAGGGAAATGGTACTTCTTCTAGTCATCTTATTCCTACACAGGATGATTTTGTTGATGCTCAACATTTTCCTACAATACCATTAGATTTAGATGAGGAACTATTTTCTGGAACTCAAGAAGACTTTAATTTAGACGATGATCTAGATGATACACCCACTAATGTTGATGACAACACACCCACTAGTGCACCTTCAACTGAAATGCCTCATATTCCCCCTAGTATGAGACAAGGTCCAGCAAAACGACCATTAAAATCAGATGCATGGACATTTTTTGATAGGGACGTAGAGAATCAAGTAGCTATATGTAAAATTTGTAAAAATGTTTTAAAATTTAAAACTGGAAAAGGTCACGGTGGGACGGGGGTTTAATTAGACACGTAGTAAGTGCTCATCCAGGCTAGGTATGCCAAATATCAGGCTTCAAAACCGGGTGCGCAAATGCCCGCTCCATCGGGACAAGGTTCACATACTGATATTGTCCCGGACCAAGTACATGGTCAAATTAACCCTATGACCGGGGGGGGGGATTGTTGGCTCTAAATACAATAAACATAGAGATAGGGAAGCAATATCAAAATAAGTTGTTGTGGAGGGTTTGCCTTTTTCCTTCATCTCCCGGTTTTATTCATTACATTAGATATATATATATATATATATATATATATATATATATATATATATATATATATATATATATTTATATATTTAATCCTAGATCAGATCAACGTTAAGAGAGATGTATTTAAATTCGCGCATGAATATCAACAATATTTACGTTTTTCATTATATCATTTTAATGGCAAAGTATCTATCACGTCTGATATAGGTCGTAGTACTACCACCAAGGTTATTTAACTTGTAACTTGTCATTGGATAGATTATAAATGGTCTATGCAAAAACGTATTTTAGCGTATAGATATATAGATGATAGGCACACTGGTGCTTTTATTGCAGATAATATTTATCAAGTGTGCCATTATTACGGAATAACCGATAAAATTATGACTATTAAATTAGATAACGCTTCTTCTAACAATTACGCAATTACAATTTTAAAAAATAGTTTAACTCTATCTTTTCCAGATCATTTTCATATAAAATGCGCGTGCCATATATATAACTTAATTGTAAAGGATGGTCTATCACTTTTTGAAGACATTCTTAGTAAAATACAATTTGCTATAAACTTTATTTTTAAAAGTAATAAAGTACAACGTAGAAAAGAATATAAAAAACTTGTCACGATTGTGGACTACCTTATAGAAAAATTCCACAAGAAGTATCCACTAGGTGGAATTCTTTATACGAGCAACTACTTGTTGCTTATGACTATACAATACCTATAACTTTATTTTTTAACTCTCATAATAAAAATCCAGCTGATATGATTTTAGATAGTGATTGGGTAAAAATTTCCAAACTTATTGTATTTTTAGAGAAATTTTTTCAAGCAACAAAAGAATTTTCCGGTATATATTATCCTACTATTTCAACTATGTTGTTTTATATAACTCTAATATTTTTATTACTTAGTGAATATATGGAAAAACCAGCTTATAAGGCAGCTATTAAAAAAACGTTTGTCAAAATAAAAAAATATTTTATTCCTATTCCCTCTATTTATATTATTGGTTCTGTATTAAATCCTACTATTAAAATAGACGGTACTAAATCACTAATTGAAACTATTTACGATTGTATAGAAGTACTACCACCTCCAAGTCCCAAAAATCTAAATCACCCACCACCTATTGAACAAACTAAAGAAGAAGTGTTGTCTAGCGTAGAACACCAATTCAAAAAAATATATAGATTTTATCAACAAGAAAATGCTAGTAACTTACCGGCTTCCATACCATCTTCTTCATCTTCAACACGACCTCACAAAAGACATGCTGTTTCTGCGGCTAGTATTGAAAGCCTCAGAAATAGAATGTGCGGCCGTACCTCTACTACTAACCAAATTAGCGAGTTGGATATTTTTGTTTTGCGGGGTTCGTACCGTATCAAGAAGTTATCAATGAAGATGGACATGAAGACTTGCTGAAATACTTTGGAGGGAATGAGAAGACCTTTCGACACTTTCATTGATGGTTCGAGATGTTTTGAACATTCAAGCGTCATCAATCTGCGTCGAAAGCGGTTTTTCTGCCGGCGGATATCAAATAGGAGACCACAGACACTCATTAGCCGGAGACAGCTTGGAAATTGCAGTATTATTCAGAGATTGGATACGAGCGGAGCGGAGAAGGTGCGGTCAACCGGAGATCAACGAAGAAGAAGATGAAAACTACAACGAAATCTTAACCGAAGGTAGTGGAAGCGACGTGGATCAATTTGACCAACAAATACCAATTCCAACCGAAGAACCACAGGAAATCATCAAGCAATTAGAACAGGTTTTTTTGAGAATGTAATTTTTTTAATTGCAATTTTATTATGTAATTTGCAACTTTTGGACTACACCACAAAGTTGCAATTTAGATTTTAGACAATTGTATTTGTATTACAAAAAAATCATGTCTATTAATAAAAGAGGCACAAAAACAGCCTTGGGATGTTTTTATTACACTATCTTATCTTGTTTATTGAGTTTTTTTATACATATGTTATTTAAAAAAAAAAAAAGGAAATCCCGCTGGACCCCGACCCGACCCCGCCCCGACCCGATACAGACGGGATCGGGATCGGGACGGGACTGGAGCAAGTCCCGCCAGACCCGACCCCACTAGACCCCGCTAGATCCGACCCCGACCCCTTCGCCCGTCCCGCCCCGATCCCGACCCCGCCAGACCCAACCAGCCAGACCCGAGCTCGACCCACTGGCCAGGCCTAATAACATCAAATGGATGCTGTAGGAGAGGTTGGGAAGGAGGGACTTCGCTAAAGATGGATTCAAAACTAGCTATGAGAAAAGGGGAAAACGGGCCCACAAGGGTAAAATGGATAGGTCGAAAGTGAAATCGGTAATCCAACGTTCTAGAAGTTTAATTCTACTATTCAATTGCTAAATTAACTCAAGAATAGGTCAAACCCATTATTCAAGTCAAAACCCCTAATTCGGTATAAATCGTAATTTTCAAGCTTTCAATTCATCAACATAAACGAAAGCTTCAAGCTTATTATTTGCTAAATCATCAAATTCCATACTTAGATTAGTCCAATCCACCAACAACTCTCATTTGAAAAAGCTAAAACTCAAATAGTAAAATACACATCAAAACCCCACTTTTTACCAACCCTAGGTTTCTTCCCCAATTAAGAAATGGTTTCTATAACCGAATTAAACCTTACAACATGGTCACTTCATCAACACAATAACTTACTTAGAAGAAATCAGATTTTACCCACTTCTTTACATCACAAACTATTGATTCTATCTATTTTAACTATCCAAAAAGTCTTCAACTTATGTTTCCCATTACATACTTTACCCCAAACACCATAAACATAGAATAACAACTATAAGAAAGAAAGATTACCTTCCAAGAGGGATTTTTTTGGCAAAATGGACAAGGAGACTCCTCAGGTCAGCTCCCATTTTGAGGCAACTTTATCGGAAAATGAAATAATTTTAGGGCTTTTAACATATATACTGGTCTGTCAGTGTTTCTGCCACGACAGACCCAATTCCTCTGGCACGGATGCACTGCGACAAAGAAATGGACCGCTGAGGCGGAGGTACTAGACACCTCGCCTCGTCGTCGAGGCAGAAAATGCTTTGCTGGAGCGGACCTAGCATGTCCGCCAGTGCGAACACAACTCTTTTAGAGAAACTTCACTTTGACAAATCTTCTTCCCGAGCCGTAGGAATGACTTGGCTCAAAATTTTCACGAGCAACATTAGCGGCAAATGCCCGGAGGAGAGTTATAACAGGAAATTGACAGAAAGTTCATAATGACCGAACGAGTCGTTACAAATACTTGCCATTCATTTATTTGAAACTCAAAGGTTTTATTATTATTATTTTTTTAAAACAAAAGAGTTAGGCTTCCGCCAAAATAGTATGCACGAGGATAAATTTATTTTCGGAAAAAGAACACCCAAATGTTAATTTGAGTAGAACTCCACTTTTAGTCCAACAACATTATCCAATTTACACTTGCATCTTTTAAAAATATTTTCAAAGTTTTAAAATGAGTATAATTTATTTGAAATGGCAAGTTTGGGTTTTTGACAAAAGAGATAGAAAAATGGGTTCCTTTGCATGCTATATCTCCACAAAGTCAAATTCATATTCAACATTCCAAAACCTAAGTCCTCAAACTCAAGTCCAAAATAGTTTACTTTGTTCTTTTTGTTCAAAAATAATTTAGTTGGACTTAGCCCGTAAAATAAGCTTTTGAAGATGTCAATTTTGGTCCAAATTAAGTTCAAAAGTCATTAGTCCATTTATAAAATTTTGTCACACAAGACTGAACTTGGGTCCTTCTTGTATTATCTTAGTCCGATCAATTTCCAACCGCCAACCGTGAACCACTAGCTTTGAGGGCAATTTCCCACAATATTGGGGATGACGTACGGGAAGGCCCTTGTGGCCTCCCGTAGTGATTAGCAACTCCATTGGAAACTGGATTAGCTCCTTCAGGTGCCCCGCTCGACTCCCCACACGGTGTTGGATCATTTTCCGGCAATTTTGATTCCTACTTTGGTATCTTGAAAAGGGGGATATAGTTGTTGACCATATTTTTGACCTCTTCAGGGAGGTTTTGATAGAGATGTTTTCATTCGGGGGACTCTTCGGCGAGGTTTTCCACAAATTCTAGAATTTCATTGTCCTCTTTCTTTTTGGCTCTTGCCAATTCAATCTTTTCGTCGACCTTGCAGATTTTGGCTGGTAGCGACCCCTCAATCTCTTCATCGCTAATCAAATCAATGACAGAAGATGTGACACTTTGGCTGTCGGGGTATCCATTGGTAGCAAATCAACCTTTAAGAGGAGGTGAACTCTATTTAGCTTTTTAAATTTTCTTGTGTTTTTCTTTTGGATTGGGGTTCGAAATGTGGGACCAATCAAGAGTTCAGATGGAACACATGAAAATACATAAGTAGTTTATATCACAGAAGCACATAAGCCGTTATAATATTCACATTTCTGTACCTCGATACTCTAAGGCTTTCTAATCATTTGAAGCATAACTGTGCCAAATATTGATTAAAAACAATTTCCCTATAATTATTTCATTAATAATAATATCTTCCCCAATGGGGTTACAAAGATGAATAAAGCAATAAAATCAGAAAAAGTCGCCTCCAGTGGCATATAATGAAGCTCTGTCAGTCCGAGCTCTCTTGGCCCTTCGAAGGGCGAACTGAATATGGAGATGAGTAGACATCAGAAGTGAACTAACCCAATGACATTTCTCTGTGATGGCCATGGGTGCAGTATCATCTATAACTCTCCTCATGCGAGCGTCTAAGTCCTCTAGACACGCGCGAGTGAAATCTAACTCCTTGGTCAAGCTGGCTATGACAGTCCGGTCATGCTCCATTTTCTCTAGGTATCGGGCATCTCGATCATCCACTTGTCTTTGAATGTGGCGGGCTTCAAAATAGTATATACGCATTACCAATAAGAAAGTGATAGCAACCAACTGACTTCTATACCATCTTCTTCTTCTTCTTCTACAATACAACCTTATAAAAATATGTTGTTTATGAGGCTATTATTGAAAGCCTTAGAAATAAAATGTTTAGTGGTACCACTACTAATCAAGTTAGCGAGTTCAATATTTTTGTTTTGCAGGGTGTTGTACCATACCAAGCAGTTCTCAATGAAGAAGGACGTGAAAACTTGCTTAAATACTGGAGGGACAATGAGAAGACATTTCCAACACTAGCAAAGATGACCCGAGATGTGTTGAACATTTAAGCGTCATCAACAGCGTCTGAAAGCGCTTTTTCTGCTGGAAGATTTCAAATAGGAGAGCACATACACTTATTAGTGGGAGACAACTTGGAGATTGCAGTATTATTCAGAGATTGGATACGAGCGGAGCGTAGAGGTGCGGTCAACCAAAGATCAATGAAGAAGACGATGAAAACTACAACGAAATCTTGTCCGACGGAGGTGGATGTGACGTCGAGCAATTTGACCAACAAATTTCAATTCCAACAGAAGAACCACAAGATATTGTGAAGAAATTTAAAAAGGTGTTTATAAATATGTGATTTTTTAATTGCAATTTTACTATGTAATTTGCAACTTTCAACACCACAAAGTTACAATTTTGAAATTGTATAACAAAATAATCATATATCTATTAAATAATATAAGAGGCATAAAAACAACATTGGAATATTTTTATTACACTATCTTATTCAATTATTGAAGTGTTTATATATGTTATTTTTTAAAATTAAGTGCCAAAAAAAACAACTGAAAAACTCGATCCCGACCCCCCGCCCCGCGAAGATAGATCCCCTTTTCCGACGGGCCGGGAATGGGATGGGACATCAGCGGATCCTGTCAGTCCCACCGGAGGACCCGCCTCGCCCAGAACCCGGTCCACTGGCCACCCCTAGTTTATGCTAAGAAATTATTCATACATAGTACATGAAGATTGTAGTTATAGAAGAAAGATGAATCGAGTAGTATGATGAAGAAGAAGAGTAATTCTTGATATTAGAAGTGTGATCTGATTACATATACTACCATCCTTATGTAGTAGTTGTACCTACCATTAATCACATGCTTAATCATCTAGTTATGAAGTTGTTAGGACTTAACTGCTCACAACTAGCTACCTAACTAACAATTAGTTATTTAACTAACTTAACTGCTGAAAACAATCTCTGAACTTTACTTCTTCATTCAACATTCCCCTCAAGTTAGGTGGGGTAAAAAATATCAAATACATCTAACTTGGACTTTAAATACTCATGTTGTGCTCTAGGTAGTCCCTTTGTAACCATATTTGCAGACTGTTATGTTGTAGCAATGTATTAGGTGTAACCAATCCTTGTTGAATTTTTTCTCTAATGAAATGTAAATCAATTAAAATGTGATTGGTTCGTTCATTGTAAACAGAATTTGCTGCAATCTGAAGTGCAGATTTACTGTCACTATAGATAGATATAGGTTGACTTATTTCGGCTCTAATCTCTTTAAGTAATCCAAGTAGTCAAGTTAATTCTGCAACAGTGGTAGCTAGGCTTATGTACTCTGATTATGTAGAGCTTCTTGATACCAAATATTGTTTTTTAGATTTCCATGATACAAGAGAATTCTCATACTTGATGCTGTCACATATTTTATGGTAATGGGGCATGCTGCCCAGTATGCATTACAAAATGCAGTAACTTCATGTCTAAGTTTGCTAGATAAGAATAGTCTTTGTCCAGATTAATTTTTGATGTATTTGATCACCCTCAAGTCATCATCCATATGAGATTTCTTTGGTGCTTGAAGAAATTGATTGAGTGTTTGCACTACAAATGATATATCTGGCCTTATCACTTTTAAGTATAACAATTTTCCTATAAGCCTCTGATAAGCACACTGATCAGTAGGAGGATCCTCATTTTTGTGTGTCTTTAAAACTTTCATCATACACTTTGGATATTAGTTTTATATTAACATCAATTGGTGTAATAGTTGGTTTAACACCAGCTAATCCTGCTTCAAATATCAATTCCAATGCATACTTTCTTTGATGCATTGTAATCCCTTGCCTTGATTTTGCAAATTCAATCCCTAAAAATTACTTTAGTTCTCCCAAAACCTCCAGTAATAAGCATATCATCCACATATACTAGGATGATAGTTGCTTCTTGTTTTGAATTTATGATAAAAAGAGAGTGATCATGCTGACTTTGTTTGAACTTATACTTAAAAGAGCCTCACACAACTTAGCATTTCATTGTCTTAGAGCTTGTTTTAATTCATACAAGAATTTTATCAGTCTGCATACCAATTTCTCCCCTGGCTGTGAAATTATTGAGGCATGTCCATTTATATCTCATCATATAGATCTTCTTATATAAAAGCATTGCACACATCTATTTGATGGATGTGTCAATTCTTTGCAGGAGCGAGTGACAACACAGTCCTTACTGTGATCATTTTCACCATGGGTGAAAAAGTTTTATAAAACTATACCCCTTAGCTACAAGCCTTGCCTTGTATCTCTCAATGTCTCCATTGGATTTGTAATTTATTTTGTATATCCACTTATGCCCTATAGGTATTTTTTCTTTAGGCAGTGTCACTACCTCCCATGTATTGTTGTTCTCAAGAGCTGTGATTTCTTCATTCATTGCTTAAATTCACTTTGGATCCTTAGTTGCTTCAGCATAATTAGCTGGTTCTGTGATTGAAGAAAATGCAGCTATGTAATTTTGATACTTTGATAATAGCATGTCATAGGTAATATACTTGTCCATACTATAAGGAACATCCTTGTGAATGTTGAGAGAAACAAAATCTCTCATCCATACTGGTGGTTGTTTTGTTCTAGAAGATGATCTTGTCTGAATTTGATTTGGTTGTTGTATGTTAAGTTGAGGTAAACCAGGAGAATCTGCATTATTCTTCACTTGAGCATTTGCAGGTTTTGCATTGATCTTCACTTGATCATTTAACTCAGGTAGTGTTATTTCTTATTGAAATGTTACTACATTGAGTTGACCTTCTTCATGTTAGTTAGAATGTTCCTCTTGCTCAGGAACTGATAACACTTATTCTGATAATAAATCATTATGTTGATTATTTAAATTTGTAGTTAATGGATTGAACTAACCATTTTTTGACACAAACCAACATGCAGTTTCTTGAGTACTTGTATTGTCTATGAACACATATTGTGACTGATTACACTGCTTTGAAAATGGAAAAACATCTTCCCTAGAAATCACATCCTTGTTAACAAAAAAATGAATTGTCAACTAGATTCTATAACACATACCCCTTTTGTACTTATGAGTATCCCATATGTACAGAAGGCTTGGATCTTGGTATTAATTTATCAGTTTGGGTCAGATCCTTAGCAAAACATAAACAACCAATGACCCTTAAATGATGTATAGCAGGTTTCCTATTATAAAACTTTTTATAGGGTGACTTATTGTTCAGTACACTAGTTGGCAATCTGTTTATCAAATAAATTATTGCTAGTATGCAATGACCCCAGAACGTAATAGGAATATTAGCTTGCAATCTAATAGCTCTTGTAACTTCTAAAATATATTTGTGTTTCCTCTCAGCCACACCATTTTGCTGAGGGATATACACACAAGTCCTTTGATGTATTATTCCCATTTGTTTGAACATGTTATCACACACATTATTAAGAAATTCTATTTCATTATCAGTTCTTATGATCTTAATTGATTGATTGAACTGATTCTTAACAAAGCAAAGTAATGTTGCAGAGATATACATATATCAGACTTGTGTTTTAGTAAAAATATCCAAGTCATTCTTGAGAAGTCATCTACTATTATAAGGAAAAATCTATTGCTATCAAAAGTAGAAGTTTTATAAGGACCCCATAGATCTACATGAATCATATTAAAATACTTTGTACTTTTAATACTACTAGTTTGAAAAGGAATCCTAGTCTGCTTAGCACATGGACAAATAGTACACTTATTCAAGTGTTCTCTTATTTGCTGTATTTACTAGAGAACATTTTGTGTAATACTATAGAAGAACTATGTTCTAATCTCATGTGCCACATATTGATGTTCAACTGGTTGTCTTCAGATTTTTCTTGAACTGCATAGCAAGCACTTATTCCAAGTTTATTCTACTAATGTAACAAGTAGTATAGACCATCTTCAAGCTTACCAATCTCATTCACCCTTCCAGAGAAGAGATCCTGAAAAACACAAATGTCAGAAAAAAAGAAGCAAAACACTGCAATTCCTTAGTTAGTTTAGAGACTGATAACAAGTTATATTTGAATTGTGGAACATGAAACACATTAGAAATAATGCTTCTATTTGATATTGAACTTTTCCTAATATGAGTGACTAAATATACATCACTATCAGGCAGGTGCACTTTTTTAGGATTTGAAGGCACATTTATAGAGTCCTTGTTAAAGATCAAGATCTGAGGCCATATGGTTTGTGGCTCCTGTATCTATGATTTAATCAGTACTATTAGTGGCCAATAGAGATAAACATCTTTCCATACCTGTAAAATTACCATTAACATTTGCAGTAAATGAGTTGGATGTGGAAATGCCATTGGGTTGCTGCATAGTAGCCTGATTCAGCATTTGCACTATTTGTTTATACTGGTTTCTTGTAAAGAATCTGATATCCTCCTTGCATTTGCTGACCATTGTAACCTGAGTTCCCATTGTTCTCACCAGACTGGTTTTGAGCAATCCTTGGCATACCTACATTTGTATTCTGGCCATTTGCTAATTGAGGCTGATTGTTCAAAGGTTGTGGATTCTAATTACCACCTTCTGTGTTTAAATCAGTACATTATATGCATCACTATGACCATTATGTATACTTCCCGTTATTCCTTTCTTCTTTGACTTGAAATCAGTAGGATAACCTACTAACTTATAACAAATTTCATTACTATTTCCTTTACACTTGCAAAACTCACACACAAGATTATATCCCTGATTGTGATTTTGACTATAAGACTGATTTTGATTCTTCTTAAACTTGTAACTATTGCTAGTACTAGCATCATTATTCTTAGTGTACAAAGCAACTTCATAGTTATTATTCCCAACACCAGAAGTTGAGCCTAACATACTAGCATTAACAGCAACAGAGTTTTGATTTTCATCACTTATAACCATTGAATATGCCTTGTTAATAGAGCGTAAACGACCCATCATTAGAATTTGACTCCTAGCTTGGCTATAAGAATCATTCAGACCCATCAAGAATTGAAACAACTTCAGTTCTTGTAGATGCAGGATAAAATTCCTAGACTTGTCACAATTGCAACTAGGAGCAGGTACTAGAGCCTCAAATTCTTCCCATAGATCTTTAAGCCTGAAAAAATAAACTAATACATAGGCAGTACCTTGAGTCAATGTTGCGGTTGAAGGTTCTTGATCCATCCACCTTACTAAATCTTTCAGCAAGATCCTGCCATATTGCTTGAGCACTTGTTGCATACATAATACCACCAAGTAGATTCTTTGAAATTGAATTCATGACCCAAGACAATACTATGGCAGAACCATCAACTAAGCCTAGCTTGTTTCTTCCCAAAAGAGCAATTCACATATATCTTAACCAAATTGAGTACCAGTCAACTGAAAAGATATGATCTGAATCCCACTTACATCAGAGAGATTCAAGAACAAGGGATGATTATAATCAATGCCCACAACCTGATTGCCATTGAGATGTCCATTCTGTTGATTACCATTTAGGGGACCCCATCATGATTTAGGGTATTGTTTTGATTTTGAATCCTACTAGTAGTAGGATTTACATTAGTTGGAACTCCATTTCCTTGAATTCCACCATTCCCAGTATCCATTTTTGAGATTTTTAGAGATTTCTCTAATTGTTTGATGCGGAAGCAAGAAATTAAGATCTGGATATCCAGAAACCCTTTGAATTGAATTGAAATCAAAGATCAACAGGAGTAAAGGCCTGCTCTGATACCATGTTGCAAAATGAAATAATTTATGCTAAGAAACTATCCATACACAGTACGTGAAGATTGTAGTTGTAGAAGAAAGATGAGTCGAGTAGTATGATGAAAAAGAAGAGTAATTCTTGATATTAGAAGTGTGATCTGATTATGTATACTACCATCCTTATATAGTAGTTGTATCTACCATTAATCACATGCTTAATCATCTAGTTATGAAGTTGTTAGGACTTAACTGTTCACAACTAACAATTAGTTATTTAACTAACTTAATTGTTGAAAAAAATCTCTGAACTTTACTTCTCATTCAACAGCATGACCCTTTATTTCTTTTCTTTCTTTTAAAAATATTTTAAATATGTTGAATTATATTGTGACATCTTAGCTAGGGGTGTCAATGATACGGTTCGATCGGTTACTGTTTAAAAATTATAACATGTCAATTTTTTTGGTTAATACACAAATATAAATAAAATTAGACTTTTTGAAACCATCCCAATCCTCTCGGTTTTTCTTTGGTATCGGTACGGTTCGATTAATTTTTGGTTATTTATTTAACGTCATCTTATATAAAATAATAATAAATTTTAATATAACATATAAAGTATACAATTCTTTATTAGAATGCCTGGTATAAAGCTCCCTCAAAATTTTAATCTTGTGTGGTACTCCCTCTGCCCCAATTTAAATGTCTTAGTTTGACTTGGCACGTAGTTTATGAAATAAAGGGAGACTTTTGAATCTTGTGGTCTTAAATTAAAGATGACCATCTTGATCATTTGCTCCTCTCCTTCTGCAAGAAGTTTTATGTTTGGAACCGATTGGTCTATCACCATAGACTTTGTCCTTGAAGGACTTTAATTCTAATTGGATATATATATATATATATATATATATTCATTTTTGGGTCAGCAAATGCTTCTGACAATTGACTTGAATTATCTTTTGAATGAGAATCAACCAGTGAAAATTCATTATATATAACTTACTTTCAAGCTGCTTAGCATATCTCCCTTAATGTTAGAAAATCTAACATTCACATAACAATATTATTTGGGGACCCATCTTTATGCGTTGTGGTTGAGCAAATCATATACCATACATTCCAATTTTTGGATGAGAATTATTTGGTTCCTGACACTGAACCAATTGTGATAAGGGAACCTTGATGGCTTGATGCATACAAATGCTGCTACATGTTAAATGACACATCTCACACCAAATTTCTTTTGGGAGTTTTGTTCTCGTAGCCAATGGTTTAGCTATAGTTGGAGGCATATAATTTCTGCTAAATCAACTTGAAATAAATCAGCATTATCAACATAATTTTCATAGTTTGGAACCATGCTCTAAATTTAATAATTTGAGCAAACAATCTTGCAATAATTGAATTGCAAGATGATACCAAATGCACATGTGATGATAACATAGATTCATCTAATAAAATTATATAATAACAAACGATCCATATGGCACGTGATATATATATATATATATATATATATATATATATATATATATATATATATATATATATATATATATATATATATATATATATATATATATCACCTTTTATACGTTTCAAAAATCAGGGGATACAATCCCAACTTTAGCTGGTATAACAATCAATTTGTCATCATGAGAACAATCAACACAAGAGAATTCGTGAAGAATCTTTAATTCTTTTAATATATATAACCACAAAAATTCTCAATTATTTTCGTATCACATTTGAACCGGGATGGTCAATCGGTCATGCCAACTGATATTTCCCCCAGTAAACTTAGTTTACTATCGCATATGATATCATCACTATGACCATATTGGTGTACTACAAACAAGAGGAAAAGACGGGTAACCTTTCACATAAATATTTATAACCCGCTTCGATTGTAGTAATATGAAGATATTAAATCTTCCCATAATTTATAGTCTCAATATAATTTATTTTTTGATCAATTTCGTTGAAACCTAATAAGTTTCTTTTGAGACTTATTGCAACCCCAATTATGAACAATTTTCTTCCTTCGGGTATAAACACTAGATCTTCCAGAGCTCCTAATTGAATATGTACTATCAAATATCCCATAACGTCATTTGTATGGTGAACATCTCCTTCAAAGAGAAAATCATATAATTACAGTTGTGATAAGAAAATTGTACATGCAAGACTTATTTCCTACTTTTATCCATTGGTAATTCATGACAAGACATACCACAATACTTGTGACGTATTAAAAATATGTGACCAAATGAGCGTTTATACCGAAACTTTATTATTTCTCACAAACCTCCCATAGAGGTAAGTTGTGGTATTTATTTAACCATACATAGGAACAACCTTATTCATAATTTTTATCTCCTCTTGACACATTCACCTTCAAGAATGGTCGAGCATTCACGATGCTTATCACAAGTCACATTCTCTTCAAGGAATTGACTATAATCATTTGTATGTGCTTCATAATTTTTTGTTATAAGCTTATTGCCATGACTTGGCATTTACCACATTTATATGACCAACCTCAACATCACTTTGAAAGGACAAGTGTGCTTTCAATTTATATTTTGATGGAGGATCTATTAAAGAGATTTAAATTAGGTCGCATGACAACCGCGTGTCCAATACCTTTCATACCACATTGATGGTAACAATTACCTTTACCTTTTGATCGAAGGACCATTTTGAGAACCCACATTGATGATTAACATTATTTTGTCCTTTGCCATGTCCACATTCATTTGTTTAACCACTTGTTTTTATTTAGCCTTATTATGCACTGCTACCACATTCTCCTCACGGAATTGAGCATATTAAGTGGGACGGACTTCACAATTTTCATCAAATACACATTATTTTACCTTAATCATCATTATATTGATCATCAATATATTGCATCGGGAATTAAACCCTACGTCGTACCCATATAAAGGCGTGTTAGGCCATAAATTGATGGGACCTAAACCCAAGCATCAGGACTGAAACTCGATGTCTTACCCTCTTGATGCGATGGGACTTGAATTCACCGTCCTACCCTCAATCAATAACATAATAGACTGTACTAGGATTCGTCCTCGAGCCTTTAAAATATTACCACTACTAGTGGTTAAAAGCATAAATAAATATTAATATTAAAGGACTTCAATATGTTTCAGGATCACTCACAGCCTTGAAGTGATTATTACAAACCTTTTGTGTCAGAGATAAAATGAAGGTCCGATTTTTGAAATAACTTAAACTAATAGCAATTATGTTCTTGAAAATGTCAGTACAGTAACAAAATTGTAACACAATAATAACATAGAAGAACTAGTTATAAAGTTAAAACAACATGTATACAACATCAATTAAAAGTTTGCCAATTCCATAATGAATCCATCAACAAGTTCATTGATCAAGATCTACTAATATTCTTCTACCGAGTATACTAGTTTTTTTTTTTTAATAGAATATGATACTTGACTTTGAGCATCTAGAATTACGTATCACAAAGTGTATAATAGTCTTATATGGTAATTATAATATTAACCTATACCTCATGATAACATTATGTCTGAACTAATTTTAACAAAGAAAAAACTCAACATTTCACCATATTTAAATATTTATGAAGCTATACCACATGATGCAGTCTTATAAATAGAAAACTAGAGAACAAAGATTAGACGTCATGGGTATGTCAAGAGCTGTATTCTGTAGACATTTAAATGGACCGCGATTTAATTCTCAAAACCTTTGATGTGCCTAAAGCAGAAGATTAACATAGTATATCAGATGTGCCAAAACAATTTTTAGATGATCATACTCAACTACTCCTTTACGCAATTTTGGATAGTGACCTCTCAAATTTCTGGACCAATATCAGTAGGAACTTGTTTCCAATATGCATTTTCCCGGTAAGCTGGTTCAATTGAAATGAAATGAGAAAATCATGTTTTATAATATAAAATGTTCACTGAATATCAGTGAAAAACACCTCAATTTCTAGTAGTGATTCTCATAATTGAGAACACATGCACCCCGTCTAAATTTTGAATGATAAGATCTCATGAGACAATTGTAGGATAGCTAGCTGTACTTTAAACTATGAGATAGTGTTAAGAGTCTCACATCGGATATGGAATGTGAACACAGACTCCTTATATGGATTTGAACAATCCTCACCCTACAAGCTAACTTTTGAGGTTGAGTTAGGCTCAAGATCCATTCTATCAGAGTCAGACTCATTTCAATTCTTTGTTCACCGATGTTGGGCCCCCAAATTATATTATATACGCTCCAGTTAACAAGGTCTCGGCGTGCGAGGGAGTGTTAAGAGTCTCACATCGGATATGAAATGTAAACATCGACTCTACTTACCTGGTATGCTAAAACTCATAGTACCACATGTGCTTCGACCTGTAGATGTGAAGCCAAAGATTTAGTTGGGGAGGTCCAAAAAATAAAAAAAATTAATGTCATATTTAAGATTTGAATATGTATTTCATATTTAAGTTATATATGTACAAGAAAATATATCTAGTCTATGCACAATATCATTTTCTGGTAGATTCATATTATAAAGTGAATCTATTCCCAAAATAAGAAGTAAACTATAATTCTTAGAGAGTGGAACTTCAGAAATTAAGCAAGTTGACCTTGAAAATCATGGATGTTTTTATTGTACATGTTTCTATTAGAACAAATTCAAACCTTTTGTAATTAGAAATTATGGAAGAAAATAATTATAAAATGAAAATCAAGAAAAAAAAACCATGAGATAAGTAGTACTATGATCCTAATCGAGATAGTTTCTTGGCTGAGGATTTGTATGTGTTGGCTCTTCCATTTCCTCAGTATTGACTCTTTCTTGATTTACTTTCTCACCTTCACTCTCTCTATATCTATGCAAATACCTCTTCAAAGCACCACCATAATCATCAAACCCTAATGTTCCCAAAGCCCAACAAACGTCGTCGCCGTTCAACGTCTTCCGGCGCTCTTTCCGGCACGTGTCCGATGCCTCACCTGTGACAAATCCAATGAACTCAGACACACATTCTTGCATTGTTTCTTTTGCTTCTTTTGAGATTTTTGCATTTGGTGGAAGAATTTGTTTCATTATGCGACCAACGTTAGCTATAGGCAATAAACGGTCTTGTTCCCTGCTGCTACCTCCTACATCGTTTGAAGAGCTTGCCGCACCCATGTTTTGAGCCATTTTCAATGGGAAAAACTAATGGACTTTAATTTGGTACTGTCGAATGTTAGAGAGACGTCTGTATATTATTCTAGTCAAACTTCTTTTATGCTCACGCGAACCTCTTTTCCAAGTATATATTGTTTACACTAAGGTGGACAAATAGACTTCCATTTCAGTTGAAACCTATCGATCACTTTCGAACAATAGTGTGAAATAATGGTATTGCTTAAATTTAAGAGAAAATTGTCAAAAACATATCTGAATTATCACACTTTTACACGAGTTTACTGTCACTCTTCGGTCAAATTATCAACTGTTCTTTTTTCCTACCTGAACTCACTATCTATGTGTTTCTTTTTCCTACTTAAACTATCACATTTTATGTATTAAAATACAACTCAAAGTTGATTAGGTCAACTATCAGCTATTTCCTTTTTTCTACCTGAACTATCAAGTATGTGTGTTTTAATACATAGATCGTGATAGTTCAGGTAGGAAAAGGGAACACCTCACAGTTGGGGTGTGAAAATCGCGAAACAGTGACAGTTCAGGTGTGTTTTTTCCCCATAACTCATAATTTAACTAAGCAATCAACTACTTATGGTCCAATTTACCACCAAAGAGTGTAGTGAGGTAGATATCTCTCCATTCTTAACTAGAGGTGTTGAGTGATAATAAAAAAATTAATCTTGGTAGGGAGCGCTTCCACTTTTCAATGAGTCTTACATGGTACAAACTCAAATTAATCGGATTATCAAAGCGGGTACCAAATACTGCATGGAAAGCCAAAATATATATATAAAGGGTCCAATTTTAAAGTGGGGTGTTGAGGCTAAAACTTTTACACTCCTAAAGCAATGCAACTACTAAATTAATTTTTCTCAATATTAATAGAATACAAAGTTAGATTTCTCTAAAACCAATTCTGTTACATGAGCGGGTTATGTACAGGGGTGAATCTAGGGGGCTCCTGAGTGTTCGGGTGAACATCGTAGACAAACAATTACTTTGTATATAGAAGGTGATTTTTTGTTTGTTATGTACATATATAGATTTTGAATACTTTTAATACAAGACTACAAGTTGTTCATTGATTTAGGGGTGTCAAAATTTACCTTAAGGTTTCAAATTCAAATCCCAAGCACAATATTTTTATTTTTCAAACCCCCTTAATGAAAATCCTGAATTTGCCACTAATTATGTACATATAGAAATTAACACACCAAACCTACGACTCCCAGATACAACATATGAGACTGATATACACTATCCGATGGTTGTAGGAGTTGTACTCGGACAAGGAGAGGTACTCGATGTGGGATATTGTCTAATATTTCTCTTGCAAGCTGAAGGTAGGGAAACTACATTTAGCTTGGAGCTAAGCAATTGAGTAGCCAGAGGCTTGGTGAGAACAACGGCTAGTTGATCAATTATATGAATCTTTACTTATTACACTTTACTCTAAACTATATTACATATCAATACTAGATAATTTGTCTTTAAAATTAAATTACATAACATTTACTCTAGTTTACTAAACTTTACATTCCTTACTAGACTAACATACAAGTCTCTAAGAAACCTAAAAAACCTTATGGAAAACACGACCAATAGTATTGCATCAATAAGACAAAAATATACACGTAGTATTTACGTACCTGTTACATTTTTTTTCATTTTCTAAAGTAGTTTGTACTAAAATGACGTGCAGCTACATGGTAAAATACATGTTGATAATGAATTACGCATATAACATTTGTTCTATGTCAACCGTGGTTTACACTAAGTTAACATCACAAATGTTAAATATGGATAACATCACAGTATACACAAAGATGGAAATGAAGTACATGTAGATAATCATGTGAAGATGCCGACCGCGTCCGTAGTAATGGTGGGATCGCCTTCTTGCCTTCGTGCCAGATTCATTCTTACACACCATCAATTATATAATGACAAAAAGTTTTATTGGTGCATTTTATCTTTACTTATTATTTAATAATTTTATTTTATTCTCTATCATATCTTTTTATAGTATTTTTACCGTTTTACCTTGTACCCTATTTTTAAAATAAGTTTTATCCTTCAAATTGCTGATGTGTGACATTATGTAATGATATGCAATACAATATATTTAAATATTATATCTATCAAAATAATACAGTATAATAAAATACAATATAATACGATACATTTAATCAACACGCAACAACCATCCAAAGAGAGTGTTATTAGGACTTCTATATACATTCAATCGCAATTTTTTGGAAAGAAAGAAAAACCAAATCCTCTTCATCCAAACAGTGTTCGTTTGGATGCCCTAAATATATTGTGGATGCTGACAAAGGTTAGTTTAGTTCATGGTTGGTATAAGCATTGGGGCGGATCTTTAGAAATCGCACCAAGAAAATTCCTCGAAGCTCTTCCAAAAATAATAAATAATAATATTACTCCTCCAAAGCATTACATGAAATGCCATAACTAATATTTGTTTGTTTCTTTGTGAGTATTAAAATTTAAAATTATGCTTCCTTTGACTCATTTTCTGAGAGATAGAGGTTTGGACTTCTTGCCATTGGCTTAATCTCAATTTTCAACAAACATTGTACTTTAATGGAGTAGCACCATGAAGCTTCTTCTTGTTTTCCCCCTTTTTTGGCTGAATTCAGTCAAAGGACTTAGAAAAAAATCATATTCATCATAACAATTTTCTCAAATTAATGTTTATTTCCCCCTTAAATGTGTGTTTCCTTGTACTAGATTTTCCTAGCTACTTCTCCTATTATTAGACAAAAGTCTATTTCGGAGGGTAACACTTGAAGTCAAATAACTAATTAAATCTACCTTCAAGTTTCAATATATAGCTCCCGATTGGACAACATTTTGACCTCTTTGTACATAAATCGACAGAATTCTAATCTATACATTAAAAAAATTATAGGTTTTGTGGTTCAACTTTTTGTAGGAAAAACTAAAATCCACAACCTTGGTCATAGCATTGCATTGATCTATAACTAAGTATACTTGAGATTGAGTTAGATTCAAAATCTGTTTTTTATTAGGGTATTTATGACAGTCGGACGTAATGATCTCAATTCTTCATTTATCCGGTGGGCAATGGTTGTGGGGCTTGCCTTGGGCCAGTGGGCAGTGGCCCATCCCGCCATGCATTTATCCCACATAAAACTGGGCCAGGCTCAACGGCAGGAAGCAGCAGCAGACAACCTATGTTGGGCCTCAACAACAACATGCTAGGCAGCAGCCTGGCTTGCTTGAGCCTCAGCCACAGCAAGCCTTCGCTGCTGCGGGCCCAACAGCCTCCTCGACATACACAAATATCGAGGCAGCGATGCATACACTTGTGCTAAATTCTTCGGATGCGAATTGGTACATGGACACTGGTGCTACTTCTCATATGACATCCGCGCAAGGTAATCTCTTATCTTATTTCAATTTGAGAAAAAATCATGGCATAATTGTTAGTAATGGTCATTCAACTCCAATTCGTGATTATGGTCACACAAATTTGTCTCCCCTAAACCCGCCTTTAGCCTTGAAAAATGTCCTTCATGCACCTCAAATAATTAAAAAATTGGTATATATTTGAAAATTTACAACTTATAACTCGGTTTCTGTTGAATTTGGTCCATTTGGATTTTTTGTGAAGGGTTTCTTGACGGGGATACATCTAATGAGATGTGATAGTCGGGGCGAGCTCTAACCCATCACCACCACCATTACCACAAAATAAGCCACACCATCAACATTTACAGCTTTAGCACCTTCTTTATGACATGCACGTTTGGGTCATCCGGGAGCGTCTGTTTTTGCCTTCCTTAAAAATAATAAATTTATTGAGTGTAATAACACTCGTAGTGCTAATGTTTGTCCTTCTTGTCCACTTGGGAAACATGTTAAATTGCCCTTTGTTGCCTCTAATTCTATTACTATGTTGCCTTTCGATATTATTCATAATGATCTTTGGACGTCTCCCGTTTTGAGCTCTTCTGGCCACCATTATTATATTTTGTTGTTGGATGATTACTCTAATTTTTTGTGGACATTTCCATTATCTAATAAGTCTCAGGTTTATTCCACATTTCTATCATTTAGAGCATTCATCCGTACTCAATTTGAATGAGAAGTTAGGAACACTCAATGTGATAATGGAAGGGAATTGATAATGGGCCATTTAGGGAATTTTGTAGGTTTAATGGTATATCTTTTCGGTTGTCATGTCCACATATGTCATCACAAAATGGGAAAACCGAGAGAAAATCTGCACCATTAATAATATTGTTCGTACATTACTAGCCCATGCATCATTACCACCTTCATTTTGGTATCATGCATTACAAATGTCAACTTACATTCTCAACATACTCCCTAACAAAGGATTAGCCTACCACTCTCCGCTCAAAATTCTTTATTAAAAAGACCCTTCGTATTCTCATCTTAGGGTATTTTGGTGTTTATGTTATCCTCTATTCTTCTCCACTACCATAAAAAAACTTCAAACCTACTCTACCTCTTGTGTTTTTGGGTTACCCATCTAATCATTGTGGTTACAAATGTTATGATTTATCCTCTAATAAGATCATCATTAGTCACCATGTCATTTTTGACAAAACGCAATTTCCGTTTGCTAAGTTGCATAGTTCCGCGTCCCATTCATATGATTTTTTGGATGATGGGTTCTCACCATATATGGTCCACCATTTGGCCCAGACCACACCACGACACATGGACCAACGGGCACAATCAGGCCCACTGCCTGCTGGACCAAATCTCTCTAGTCCATAGCGTCTGCCAGCAGGCCCACTACATGCTGGCTCAAATGTTTCCGATCCGCAGCTTCTGCCAGCAGGCCCACTACATATTCACCCAACTTCTTCTAGCCACCACCCAACCCATGCCCTTCCAACCTGACTCCACTACATCAGAACTGGGCCACCCATGGCTTCCACCCAAATCTAGACCACTTCGATTTCGGGACCAAGTACCGTTACTCGCAGCCAACCGAGTATTTTTAGACCAAAGCGATAATTTAATCTCAATTCTAATGCCACTAAATCCCCTCTACCACATAATCATGTGTCTGCCATTCGTGACCTGAATTGGAAAATGGTTATGAATGATGAATATAATGCTCTTATTGAAAATAAGACGTGGGAGTTGGTTCCCCATCCACCTGGTGTTAATGTGATTCGTTCTATGTGGATTTTTACTCATAAGGAGAAATCTGATGGTTGTTTTGAGTGGCATAAGGCCCGTATTGTAGGTGATGGAAAAACTCAATAGGTTGGCATGGATTGTGGAGAGACATTTAGTCTTATGGTCAAACCGGCAACTATTCACAATGTTCTCAGTCTATCTCTCTCAAAAGCATGGCCCATTCATCAACTAGACGTGAAAAATATGTTCTTACACGGAGAACTCAAGGAAATAATATACATGCATCAACCCTTGAGTTTCGGGACCCCGCTCATCTTTATTATGTGTGCTTGCTGAATAAATCCTTGTATAGGCTAAAATAGGCTCCTCGGGCCCGGTACAAAAGATTTGCAGATTATGTGTCTACTCTTGGATTTTCTCACAACAAGTCTGATCATTTTCTATTCATATACAATCACGGTACTTCTGTGGCCTACATTACTACAATACTTAAAGATATACAAGATCACTAATGATATCAAACGAATGTATTTTTATATATTCTATATTATTCTTTCTCTAAGGTATCCAAGGTTGTCGGAACTATAAATCGATTAGCTAAAAGATTCGTTTATAAATCATGCCAGATCAAAAGAAAAGACATACTTATGTTTCTCAATGAGGTTAGCGACAAAGCACTATTCATTAATCAATTAATTAGTATTAGATTAACAGCATAATTAAAATAATGTCAGGCTTAAAATTAAAAATACAAACTAAACTCCTCTTATTCTTTGAAACCATCTATGTACCAAGAAAATAAAAATGAAACCATCTAGGGATTTGATTTGTCTTATAGGGATTCCACACATTGAGGAATTGTATATTAGAACAACTTGGTCTTCCTTTGGTTGTTCTTTACCTGTTAATTTCCTACTTATTCAAGTTACTTCAACTTTAAACAATTAATTACATATTTTAATAATTAAAGTCGAGGATACTTTATAATCTACAGAATATTCTATATATAGTACCCTCTCTCTCATCTGTTGGAAAGATTCCATTCCCCTATTATTATTATCTCCGGTGACTAATTCAGCTAAAAGGTAGTGGGTTAATACGAGTTCAATATTTCCTAGCTAGGTCGAGCATAATATCATGTAAAATTTCATTAAAATTTAGACAACCATCAGATCTGGACTATAATTTTAAAGGTATAATGAATTCCGTATTAAGAATCTTAAAAGTTGAACCCATCAAATTTAAATTCGAATCTCCTCCCGTTTACTCGTTGGATCTTGGACATGGTAATTTAGGGTTTTGACCTTTCAATTTGGTATCATGCTTTTAACCTTTAAGTATAATTTTTTTTTTTTTGCATTCTTCTATATCTTTTTAAAGACCATTTTACTTTTCTTTACTGTCTTTGTCCCAATTTATATGACACGGTTGAAAGTTTGAGATTCAAACTTTTAAACTTTAACCGTGAATTCGGACATAGAAGTTTTAAGTATTTTGAAATAAGATTAATATATTTAGAAACTACGTAAAAAGTTATAAATCACAATTTTTTTATAATATAAATCACAATAAATTAACAACTTAAAAAATTTAAAAGGAATATAAAGAAAATTCGATCAAAGAAAAACTTGATTGACTCTTGAAATTTCAATGATGCCACATAAATTGAAATGAAGAGAGTATGTTGCCTGGGGCAAGCTTTGTGAAAATCGAACGCTAGTGTAAGGTACAAGTAAATTAAATAACTACTACTAATAAGCTCTATATCAGTTTTCATTCACCAGTTTATTTCGAAACGATAAACTAGGCCATAAGCTTAATTGAAAAATATATAAGCGTGGGTGCATTCTTTTAGCACTGAACAATGCAAATTGCAATAATTAAGGAGAATTATGTATATGTTGTTATAAAAACTAGAGAATTGCAAATCAAAGTAAAAGAATTTAGATAAGAAACTTTAGAGAGAAATCTCATTTCTTCTTCTTTTTTGGTGTGTTTTTCACTTCTCGTATGCTAAGCCTTTTATAGGCATATTGAATGAAGTATCTTGTTAGAGTAGGGAATACACGTGGGGGATGGACCTCTACAATTATGGTCATCCACTATTTACTATAATGGGATATATAGTCATTACTTCATCCACTATTTACTATAGTGAGATACATAGTCATTACTACACATAATGGTGAGGAGTAGTGGAGAATTAACTACATCATGAAGAGGAGTAGTGGAATTATATTTGAGTAGTGGACATCCACTCAATTGATTTCATAAAACTCCCCCTTGGATGTCCATAGATGATGTGCCTCGTTAAAACCTTACTAGAAAAATTCAGTGGAAAAAATTCTAGTGAAGGAAAAAGAGTACACATATCTTGTGATACGCATGTTTGCTGCCTCGTTAAAAACCTTATCAATGAAAACCCAATGGGACAAAACCTTGATTAAGGGAAAAATAGTACAACGTGTATTACTACCCCTAATAAAAATGTCACTTAATGTCTCGGAGACGACGCATCTCAATCTTGTATATCATCTTCTCAAAAGTTGAGGTTGGTAATGCCTTAGTGAACAAGTCTGCTAAATCATCACTTAGACGAACTTGTTGAGCATCTATTTCTCCTTTCTTTTGAAGATCATGAGTGAAAAAGAATTTTGGTGAAATTTGTTTTGTCCTATCTCCTTTAATGTATCCTCCTCTTAATTGAGCTATGCATGCAACATTGTCTTCGTACACCGTTGTTTGAATATTCCTTTTCAACGAAAGATCACACGTTTCCTGGATGTGTTGAGTTATTGACCTCAACCAAATATATTTCTGACTTGCTTCATGAATGGCTATTATCTCTGCACGATTTGAATAAATAGCAACCATAGTTTGTTTGGTTGAATGCCATGATATAGATGTACCTCCACATGTAAATAAATAACCTGTTTGAGATCGACCTTTATGTGGGTCAGACAAATATCCTGTATCTGCATAACCAATTAGTTGTGAGTCTGACTCATTTGAATAAAATAATCTTATATCAAGAGTTCCTCGGAGGTATCTGAATATATGCTTAATACCATGCCAGTGTCTTTTTGTTGGGGAAGAACTAAATCTTGTTAATAAGCTTACAAAGAAATTTATGTCTGGCCGAGAGTTATCGGCAAGATACGTTAATGCCCCAATTACACTAAGATATGATATTTAAGCACCAACAAGCTCTTCATCATTTTCAGAAGATCGAAATGGATCTTTATTAATATCAAGTGATCTCACAACCATTGGGGTGCTTAATGGATGTGCTTTATCCATGTAAAATCTCCTTAAGATATTTTTAGTATATGTTGATTGATGGACAAATATTCTATTTGTAAAATACTCAATTTGTAGACCAAGACAGAATTTTGTCTTTCCAAGATCTTTCATTTCAAATATTCTACTGCCTTTAGAAGCTCTTCAGGAGTTCCAATTATATTCAAGTCATCAATATATATAACTATTATGACAAATTCAGATCCAGACCTTTTTATAAAGACACAAGGACAAATTGGGTCATTTTACCCTTGTTTCAATAGGTATTCCCTTAGGCGATTATACCACATGCATCCTGATTGTTTTAATCCATATAAATATTGTTTTTGAAGCTTTATTGAACAAGTTTCCTGGGAATATTTATATGCTTCACGCATTTTGAATCCTACAGAGATTTTCATAAACATGTCGTTATCTAGTGAGCCATATAAATAGGATGTGACAACATCCATGCATATCAAGTTTTCATGGACTGGCAAATTTATAAGATATCTGAAGGTGATTGTATCCACCAGAGGAGAATATGTATCAATATAATCAATGTCAGGTCTTTGCGAAAATTCTTGTGACACAAGTCGTGCTTTATATCTTACGACTTCATTTTTCTCGTTTTGTTTTCGCACAAAAATTCATTTGTTACCCCACTGGATTTATACCTTCAGGTGTTCAGACTATAGGTCCAAAAACTTCACATTTTTCAAGCTCAGCTAATTCAGTTTGAATTACATCTTTCCATTTTAGCTAATTGTTTCTCTGTTTACATTCCTCGATAGATTTTGATTCAAGATCCTCATTATGTTGCATTATTTCATCAGCAACATTATAGGTAAAAATATTATCGTTAATGATATTATTTCTGTTTCATATTTTTCTTGAGGAGACATAACTTATTGAGATCTCTTCATTTTTATTATTTTCAGATACCTGAACCTTTCTCAAGTTTTCATAGAGTATTATGTCGTGATGCTCTTTTAAAGTACTTGCCTCATTATTATAACCATCTTGATCATTTGCTCCTCTCCTTCTTCAAGAAGTTTTATGTTTAGAACCGATTGGTATATCACCATAGACTTTGTCCTTGAAGGACTTTAATTCTAATTGGAGTATATATATATACTCCAATTATCTTTTGAACGAGAATCATACTAGTGATAATTCATTATGTTAATGTTGGATTTGATGTTGTGACATTTGACCCAATATATCTCCTGAAGTATTGATTTGAATATATAAGAATGTTGGGACAACTGTTGCACAACATTCGGACCAATATTTTCAGAACTGATTTTGCCTTACTTTACGTAATGATTACTATGTAGTAAATATTACTTGGCAAGGTAAAAAACAGTTGGTAAACACGTATCAAGAACGAGTCAAGGCTGCTGCTTTTCGGGAGGAACAAGTCAAAGTTATTAGAGGTTTTTACTCCTTGACCGTCTCCAACTAATCCTACCAGCTGCCCACCTTTCCCTCAACCTCTATAACCAATCGATGAGATTTTCAAGGCAGACTCTCTACTATAAATAGAGAGGCTACTACAATGAAACGATGTCCAGAATCAGAAAGCAAAAATACCAAGAGAGGTCTCGGGATTTCATCTCAGAAATCTGGATCACCAGTGTTGCCTGAGTGTGTTGACGACATTCTGTCCAACATTACAATTGTTGTTTAGATTTTATATTGGTTTTATTTCGTGAAATTGTAATGATAGGCTGTCTATGTCTACTTAGTTAGATATTTCAGGCCGAAGTCATCTGCGACTTCAACTTTTAATTCCTTTCCGATCTGTAAATAAAGAAATTTGTACTGTTGTATATAATATATAGATAATACATTTGATCATTGACCATCATAAGTTATATAATATATATAACTTATGAAAATTTAAACCTTTGTGTTCTTTAAATTTCGCTGCATTTAGTCTTTAAAGTTTCAGTTTTGCTAAGTGTTGTTACTGGTGTTGGGCGACATAGTTGCTGACATTCGGAAACAAAATATGCATTAGATTTATTAAATTTTGTTTTTATTTCCCATAGCATTTGACATCCTTCAAGTGGTATCAGAGCCGACACTTAACACAATAAGTGTTTGGTCCTGTTGTCATAAGCTATGGAGCTGGCAAATCCAACTATTGGTAGGCTTCCTATTTTAGATGGATCAAATTATGCCTATTGGAAGATTTGCCTACGTTTTCATATAAAATCAATTGTTGTTAGGGCATTGAGATCTATAACCAATGGGTATGTTATTCCAATGTTGGCACCGGATGAGGAAGGTGGCATTCTTGTTAAACCTGAATCCGAATGGACTACAGAAGAAACCAATAATGCTAGCTTTAATGAAAAATATTAAATGCAATTTTTGGATGGCTTGATATGTATATGTTCAAACTCATTCAAAACTATCTCACGGCTAATGATGCATGGGATACTTTACAAATTCATTGTGAAGGTAGCTCAAGTGTTCATCGAACAAAGTTACGTATGCTCATGAGTAAATATGAATGTTTTAAGGATGGAAGAAGTGGATGATATTTAATCTTATGTTGAAAAGTTGATTGACATCTCAAATGAATGTCAAGTGTTTGGTGAACCATTAACCAACACTCAACTTGTTGAAAAGGCTCTCCGCTCTCTTCCTGAAAAGTTCAATTTAAAGATTTGTACTATTGAAGAATCTCACAATCTTGCTACAATGGACCTTAATACCTTGATGAGCATTCTCAAAACTTATGATATGAACATTGAGAATCAAAAGGAATTGTATAAAAACAAGAATGTGGCACTTCAAGTTCAATCCTCGGAGAGTCAAATCGAAGAAGAGGATGAGAATCTTGAAGAAATTGGTGATGGTGCAAATGTTGCCTTACTCATTCGAAAATACAACTCGATGGTGAGGAAGTTCAACAATGAGAGAAATCAATCTAAATCTAAAGAGCACTAAAACCAAATCTTCAATCAAAAGCCCACTAGATTCCTTCCAAATGTACAAAAAGGAAATCAATTAAGAAGAACCAACTCAGATCGTACCAAATTTGATCCCAAACAACTTGAGTCTGTTTAGTGTCATGCATGCTTGGGTTGGGGTCACTATGCTAACGAATGTGCAAACACTCTTAGAAAGTTTGGTAAGAACCTATGGGTTTCTCTTAGTGATGATGAAGTAGAAGAGGAAGGAGATCGTGATATTGAAACACAAGCAATGCTGGCTACTGTTTTCGAATAATATCCATTGGATAATGAATATGTCGAATACAATGTTGTCTCAGATGCCACGACATTTTCTCCAACATCAGCAACGACATCAACATCGTCAGCGACATCCAAAATGTATGAATTCTTTAACTATTCTGATGTTAATTGCTTTATTGGTTCTATTTCTGTTAGTGAGGCTGATTTTTTGGATCAAGTTGAATGCAAAGATGATATTATTAATGAATTACAAAATATTTGTAAAGCCTTAAACATAGAATCCAAGCAACTTGATAAAAATATAAAATCTTTAACTCATGAGAATTTAGTATTAAAAGGCACGATAACCCAACTTGAGGTTGCACTTACCAAAAATGATATTGAATTTGGTAAGATTCGTGCAAAATTGGATTTAGCTGAAGCAACCTTCCGTAAACTCAACACGAGGACTTCAAAATTGAATGAGATACGCAACTTTAATAAACCTTCACATGCAGGAATTGGGTAAGAAAACTCTCTTAAAACCATATGCTTTAATCTCTTTGATAAAAATAAGAAAATATGCTTTGTAAAAGAAAAAGGGAAGAATAATAGGTTCTCATATATGTCAAAGAATATGACGTTTGTGTGTCATCACTGTAACTCCACTGGACACTTAAAACCGTATTGTTTCAAACTTCAAGATTCTGTGAGCAAAATGTTGTCCAACATTTCGAATAACAATCGAAGCAATATTTCTGAGCCAAAAAGTGAAAAATGTTTTAAGAGAGTTTGGGTTCCTAAAAAGGATGTAACGTGTAATGTTGCTATTACTACATTAAGAACTAACATTTTAGGTTCTTGGTACTTTGATAGTGGATGTTCTCGCCACATGACAAGTATAAAAGGTTTTCTAAAGAACTATGAGTCATTCAATGGAGGAAACGTGACTTATGGAGGTGGCAGTAAAAGCAAAATAATTGGAAAAGGGATATTGGATGTTCCTAGATTTCCAACCTTAAGAAATGTCTTACATGTTGAGGGATTAATGGCTAATCTAATAAGTGTTAGTCAACTGTGTGATGACAATCTTGAGGTGAAATTTAATAAGAATGCATGTAAAGTTATGAATGAAGCAAATATATGTGTCATGACAGGTACTAGAACATGTGATAATTGCTATCTTGCTGGAGGACAAGAGACCTGCAATAATGCTAAGGTCGATGACACAACACTATGACATCAAAAGTTGGGGCATATGAACTACCGCAATTTAGAAAAATTGGCCTTATATGAAGCAGTTAGAGGCATACCCAAACTTAGCCATAAAGGTAAAACTATCTGTCAAGATTGTTTGAAAGGTAAGCAAACCCGTGTCCCTCATAATACTGTCCACCACGACGGACAACATTCAGGTATATTTCACTATTTTCAATTGCTACATATGGATATAATGGGTCCAATTGAAGTAGACAGTCTAGGAGGCATGCGACTTTCCTTTATGATAGTAGATGATTTTTTTAAATATTTTTGGATATATTTTTTGAAAGAAAAATCACAAACGTTTGACATGTTTAAAATCTTGCACTCTAGAATTAGAAATTTATTCTATTCTCCTATTTTTTGGATTAGATCCGACCATGGAAAAGAATTTCAAAATAGCTCATTCACAAATTTTGGTGATAAAAAGAGATATTTTCATGAGATTTCTGCCCCCAAAACTCCTCAACAAAATGGGGTTGCAGAACGGAAGAATATGACATTGCAAGAAATGTCTAGAGTGATGCTTAGTTCTAAACATTTGTCAAAACGTTTATGGGCAGAAGCCTTGAATACTGCTAATCACATAGCTATTAAAGTCTATCTAAGGACAGGAACAAAGATGACACCATATGAGATCATAAATGAAAAGAAACCAAACTTGCGTGACTTTCATGTATTTGGGTGTATTTGTGTATATTTTAAATGACATGGATCATTTGGCTAAATTTAACTCTAAGAGTGATAAAGAAATTTTTGTTGGCTATTCACAAAATAGTCATGCTTATCGAGTATACAATCTGAGATCCAGAACTGTACAAGTGTTTTTAAATGTTATCTTTGATGATATTTTTGATGTTTCAGGAAAAACTATTGAAAATAACATTATAGATACAATGGAAAGTCTACAGATTATAGAAGAATCAGATGTTGCCACACCTGAAGCAACATCTGAAACAACAATAGATACCACAGAGGCCACAGATGAGGAGTCAAGTGCTGAATTGTTAGAACAAGTTCGTAAGGACCCCTCATCAATAATTAGGAAGAATCATCCAATGGGCCAAGTGATAGGGAGAGTTTTTGATGGAATTAGAACAAGAGGCAAAGAACAACTCAACTATAGAGAAATGGTAAGGTATATGTGTATGTCAATCATATAACAACATGTTAGTCTTTCTTGTATTATATCTACATTAGAACCAAAGAATGTTGTAGAAGCACTCAAAGATAATTTCTGGATACAAGCAATGCTAGAAGAGCTTGAACAATTTTCTCGAAATGAAGTCTGGGACTTAGTTCCACGTCCAAATAATACAAATTTAATTGGAACTAAGTGGATTTAAAAAAATAAATCAGACGAATCGGGAACACTTGTAAGAAACAAAGCACGTCTAGTTGCACAAGGTTATACTCAGGTTGAAGGAGTTGATTTTGATGAAACCTTTGCACCTGTAGCTAGAATCGAGTCTATTACACTTTTACTTTCTATTACTTGTTGTCTGAAAATTACTTTACATCAAATGGATGTAAAAGCTGCCTTCTTAAATGGTTATCTAGACAAGGAGGAATATGTTGAACAACCAAAAGGATTTGAAGATCCTTACCATCCACATTATGTGTACAAGCTTAAAAAGGCTTGTATGGGTTGAAACAAGCCCCTCGTGCATGGTATGGTCGTTTAACTAACTTTCTTCTTGAATTTGGTTTTAACCGTGGGGAAGTTGATCGTACTTTGTTTATTAAACGACATGGTGTAGATATTATAATTGCTCAAATCTACGTAGATGACATAGTCTTTGGATCGACTTCACAGTCGTACCTAAATTCATTTGTTGAAGCTATGTCATCGACATTTTAAATGAGCATGATTGGGGAATTAACTTTTTTCTTAGGCTTGCAGATAAAGCAAAGTGAAAATGGAATTTTCACCTCACAGAGTAAATATGCCAAGAATCTAGTTAAAAGATTTGGTTTGAAGAATGCTAAACAGATGAAAACGCCAATGAGTTCATCATAGAAGGTATGTAAGGATAATGTTGGTAAAAATATCGATCCAACATTATATCGATCTATGATAGGTAGCCTTCTTTATCTTACTGCTAGTCGCCCATATATTATGTTTAGTGTTTGTGTGTGTGCACGTTTTAAAGCCTGTCCCAAAATGTTTCACTTTAATACCGTGAAACGTATTATTCGATATGTTGCTGGCACATGTGAGTTGGAAATCTGGTATTCCAAAGATACTAATCCTAACTTAATAGGATTTAGTGACTCAGATTGGGATGGAGATGTGGATGATAGAAAAAGTACAAGTGGAGGATGTTTTTATCTTGACAATAACCTTGTTTTATGGTATAGTCGTAAACAAAACTGTATCTCACTTTCAACTGCTGAATCTGAATATGTAGAAGCTGGAAGTTGTTGCTCTCAATTAATATGGCTACGCCACATGTTAGACGACTATGGATTTACTAGCAACATTTGATTTTGTACTGTGATAATTTGAGTGCTATAAATATTTCCAAAAATCCAGTTCAACACTCACGTACAAAGCATATTGATATTAGACATCACTTTTAAGAGATTTAGTTGAAAAACAACTATTTCAAATTGAACATGTTGACACTCTTCATCAACTAGCTGATATTTTTATAAAAGCTTTGGACCGTGAGAGATTTTCTAGTTTAAAGAAATCTCTTGGTCTTTATAATCTCTAAAAAGACATTTTTGGTGAATGTTTGCTGAAATGTTGTCTAACATTTCGGGTGACATTTACCTATGTAATATCACTGACTGATTATTGTTGTTGTATGGTGCATAACATTTGGTCACACAAGCATGACTCTTCAATTAGAATATGTTATCCAAGTGATACCGTTCTCTACGATGATAAATAAATAAATAAATATATATGTATCATAAAAAAAGTGTATCAAAATAAGGCAAAGCCTTTACAAATATTTGACAACTGTGAAAATTGGGCAAAACTCGTGAAAAGATACCGTTCCTATTCTATAGAGTATCGAGTGATTCAAAAGAGATTTGAGAATACCATAAAAGTATTCTTATTTTTGACACAAAAAATTCTTTTGTATGTGTTATATAATTAGATCAAGGACACGATGGAAAAATGTTACATTGGTCCAGTGGTCAAACTCATAAAATACGTATAAAATGAGTCTGATTTGTTGCCAAAATGAAAAGTTCTTATGGGATCAAAATACTCGTGTCGTCCAAAATGTTGCCAAATTACTGTTGATATTTTCAGAATGTGATATGTGTTGGGATGTTGTTCTTATCTGATCTTTGAAATATCAGATCCTACTCCCTATAATATTCCTTGTTGATAGGAATTTCATAACTTAAAACGATAAGATTATATTTTATTTCTACAGTGATGCCTATCCCAATATTTTAGGTATAAGTTATTGTGTAAAATTGAAACACCTAAAATTAAGGGATTCTTGTTGCTAAGAAAAGGTTTGTCATGTATATAAATATTCCTCTCATTTGCTATTTTTCTTATCATTTCTGATTTTCACAAAAAATAAAAAAAGAAAAAGAAAAATCACATCGGGTATACATCTACCTACCTACCCGATGGATTCACCAAATCAAACTCCCATCTCAATACCGATGAAAACTTCTCCAATGTCAGAACAACTGTCAACCAACATTCCATCCAACACTCCCATGAGCATTAGCCCTCCATCGAATACACCTTGGCAACCGGGCCAGTCTTCTTCCTCAAATCTCCTTGAGGATCTTTCTAAAGAAATAGTGTTTAAAGGTTTAGATGAACCTTTAGCTATCAGCTATCCCGGAGATAATAATAACCCTATAGATGTAGATCAAACTTTTGATTTCTCATCGCTGGGTAAAAGGCTAAGGTCATCTACCTTTCATACTCACCGATCGAGTAAAGTGTTTGAGAAAACAGTCAAGAAGGTTCAAGTAGCAAAAAGACTAAATGTGAAACATATAAACCCGCTTACTCGAGCAGTGATAGTGAAAGTACGGACTATGTTTTCTCAACTGATGAAGAATCATCTACTTCTGAACAACCCAGCATGCCTCAAGAAAGGGAAATCCCAGATGAAACCCCCTTGAAACAATTTTTTCTAAAGGTCCCAGGACTAGAAGGACAAGTGTTGCTCCAAATATTGCCACAGATGCCACAACATCTCAGGCAACATTTCAGCCAACATCCGAAGAGACACACGCCATGACATCTTCCAACAGTACCAAATCCATCAGTTTAGACATGTCTGACTCAGACATTGAAGTATCTGCTTTTTCAGATAAATTATATTCTAAAGCTAATCATGATATGTGGGATTTTTACAATAATAATTAGACCTGAGAGAGTGTTAGATATTGCTTTCTGCACTGAATATGGTTTGGTAGAATTCTTAAAGGACATAGAGCTTCTTGGTTCTGTCACTGAAAAAGAACCATATGTTGATGAAATAGTAAGGTTGTTTTATGCGAATTTAAGCTTTGTTATAGAGGATACCTCCTCAAAGAAATTTTGGAATGCATATCTCTATAACAAGATATATCTTTTTACTCCTGCTATCATAAATCAATGTATTGGCCAAAATGCTGGAGATGATGTTAGAGAAGCTGAACAGGTGATAGACAATAATGATGAAGTAATTGAATACCTCACTGGAGGTATAATGAAGAAATGGATATCTAGATGTCCAGCCACTAAATTAACAGCCCTGTTTTACACCCTCCATAAAATTGCTATTCACAATTGGCTTCCTTCAGTGAATGAGTTAATTGTGACATCTGAACAAGCCACCCTGTTGTATAAAATTGGGAAATGTTTGAAAGTTGATTTGAGAAGAATGATATTTTATCAAATTGCCAACTTGGCTGAGAAAGAATTAACTTCAATCATTCCTTTTCCCTCTCGGATCTACAAAGTATTAACCACCCAAGGCTTTGAACCTAAGAGAGAAGGCTCCTGAGCTTTACACTATAAACAAAGTAATTTTGAAGAGCAAAGACAGAGTCATCGACTTGCCTTGGAAGAAAGAAGCTGAAAGAGAAAATGTTGTTAGAAATGTCACCAACATTCTAGGAAACACTGCTCCAAGACAGTTTTCATTGTCTACAAAATGGCTTGTGGATCAAATTGCAAAAAATAACCAACAAATTGCAGAAGTTGATGCTGTAAGGAATGCCCTGATATAAGCTAGAGACCATTTCATGATGCTACTTTCTTCACAAAAAGGGGGAGATGAGATGTAGGGGGAGGAAGATCCTGATGCATGGGGGAGGAAGCTAAAGCTACAATGCTAAGGAGGAAGATGATGATGCAGAGGGAGGAAGATGCTGATGTAGGGGGAGGAAGCTAAAGCTACAATGCTATAGATGAAACATGTTACAGCGGAAGTTGAAGCTGTTATGTAGGGGTAGAAAGCTGCTGGAAGCTGCTGCTACTGTATGATGAGCAAGGAGGAAGATGAATGATGTTGCAGAACCTAAGCTGTTAATGTTTGTTAAATGTTTTGATGTGGATATCTATTTACAATGGTTTATTTCTATTCTTGTTTTGTATATATTGGATAATATGTGTTTATATGTGCTTATATTTTTTTTATGAATTGGTATACACATGTTTGCTCGTATGCCATCACAGGTTAAGGGGGAGCATCACCTTGAAATTGTTGATCACAGATGTTGAACAACATTTGTGACAACACCATAAGTCAACTTTACATTTTAACAAGTTTTGTGAAGAAAGGCAAAAAGAGGGAGATTGTTAATGTTGGATTTGATGTTGTGACATTTGACCCAACATATCTCCTGAAGTATTGATTTGAATATATAAGAATGTTGGGACAAATGTTGCACAACATTCAGACCAACACTTTTAGAACTGATATTGCTTTACTTTACGTAATGATTACTATGTAGTAAATATGACTTGGCAAGGTAAAAAGGAGTTGGTAAACATGTATGAAGAACGAGTCAAAGCTGCTGCTTTTCGGGAGGAACGATTCAAAGTTATTAGAGGTTTTTACTCCTTGATCGTCTCCAACTAATCCTACCAGCTGCTCACCTTTCCCTTAACCTATATAACCAATCGATGAGCTTTTCAAGGCAGACTCTCTACTATAAATAGAGAGGCTACTACAGTGAATCGATGTCCAGAATCAGAAACCAAAAATACCAAGAGAGCTCTCGGGATTTCATCTCCTAAATCTGGATCACCAGTGTTGTCTGAGTGTGTTGACGACATTCTGTCCAACATTACAATTGTTGTTTAGATTCTAGATTAGTTTTTTATAGAGAGATTGTAATGAGAGGTTGTCTACGTCTACTTAGTTAGATTTTTCAGGCAGAAGTCATCTGCGACTTCAACTTTTAATTCCTTTACGTATTATATTGTAAATCTGTAAAGAAAGGAATTTGTATTATTGTATATAATATATATATATATATATATACACAATACATTTGGTCATTGACCATCATAAGTTTAAACCTTTGTGTTTTTAAAATTCCGCTGCATTTAGTCTTTAAAGTTTCAATTTTGCTAAGTGTTGTTACTGGTGTCGGAAGACATAATTGCCGACATTCGAAAATAGAATAGGCATTCGATTTATTACATTTTGTTTTTATTTCCCATAGCATTTGACACCGTTCACATTACATATAACTTACTTTCTAGTTGCTTATCATATCTCCTCCAAATGTTAGAAATTCTAACATTTACCTCTCAATCTTTTTTGGGGACCCATCTTTATGCGTTGTGGTTGAGAAAATCATATACCCAACATTTGAATTTTTAGATGAGAATTATTTGGTTCCTGACCTTTAACCAATTGTGATAAGAGAACTTTGTTGGCTTAATGCATACAAAAGCTGCTACATATTAAATGACACATCTCATACCAAATTTCTTTTGAGAGTTTTGTTCTCGTAACCAATGGTTTAGCTATAATTGAAGGCATATAGTTTATGCTAAACCAACTTGAAATAAATCAGCATTATCAACATAATTTTCATAGTTTGGAACCATGCTCTTAATTTAATAATTTGAGCAAACAATCTTGCAATAATTAAATTACAAGTTGATATCAAATGCACATGTGATCATAACATAGATTCATCCATTAAAATTATATAATAACAAACGGTCCACATTACAGGTGACTGGGCCCATAGTTATATATATATATATATATATATATATATATATATATATATATATATATATATATATATCACCTTTTATTCATTCCAAAAATCAGGGGATACAATCCCAACTTTAGCTGGTATAACAATCAATTTGTCATTATGAGAACAAGCAGCACAAGAGAATTCGTGAAGAATCTTTAATTCCTTCAATACATACAACCACAAAAATTCTCAATTATTTTCGCATCACATTTCAATCGGGATAATCAACCGGTCATGCCAACTGATATTTTTCCCAGTAAACTTAGTTTACTATCGCATATAATACCATCACTACACTCATATTGGTGTACTACAAACATGAGGAAAAGACGGGTAACCTTTCACATAAATATTTATAACCCGCTTCTATTGCGGTAATATGAAGATATTAAATCTTCCCATAATTTATAGTTTAAATATAATTTATTTTTTGACCAATTTCGTTGAAACTTAATAAGTTTCTTTTGAGACTTATTGCAACCCCAATTATGAACAATTTTCTTCCTTCGGGTATAAACACTAGATCTTCCAGAGTTCCTAATTGAATATGTACTATCAAATATCTCATAACGTCATTTGTATGGTGAACATCTCCTTCAAGGAGAAAATCATATAATTACAGTCGTGATACAAAAATTGTACATGCAAGACTTATTTCTTACTTTTATCCATTGGTAATTCATGACAAAACATATCACAATACTTGTGACGTATTAAAAGTATGTGACCAAATGACCGTTTATGCCGAAACTTTATTATTTCTCACAAACCTCCCATAGAGGTAAGCTGTGGTATTTATTTAACCATACATAGGCACAACCTTATTCATAATTTTTATCTCCTCTTGACACATTCACCTTCAAGAATGATCGAGCATTCACGATGCTTATCACAAGTCACATTCTCTTCAAGGAATTGACTATAATCATTTGTATGTGCTTCATAATTTTTTGTTATAAGCTTATTGCCATGCCTTGACATTTACCACATTCAATGACCAACCTCAACATCACTTTGAAAGGTCAAGTGTGCTTTCAATTTATATTTTGATGGAGGATCTATTAAAGAGATTTAAACTAGGTCGCATGACAACCGCGTGTCCAATACCTTTCATACCACATTGATGGTAACAATTACCTTTACCTTTTGATCAAAGGACCATTTTGAAAACCCACATTGATGATTAACATTATTTTGTCCTTTGCCATGTCCACATTCATTCATTTAACCACTTGTTTTTATTTAGCCTTATTATGCACTGCTACCACATTCCCCTCACGGAATGGATCATATTAAGTGGGACGGACTTTACAATTTTTCATCAAATACACATTATTTTGCCTTAATCATCATTATATCGATCATCAATATATTGCATCGGGACTAAAACCCTACGTCTTACCCATATAAAGGCGTGTTAGGCCATAAATTGATGGGACCTAAACCCAAGCATCAGGATTGAAACTCGATGTCTTACCCTATTGATGCGATGAAACTTGAATTCACCGTCCTACTCTCAATTAATAACATAATAGACTGTACTAGGATTCGGCCTCGAGCCTTTAAAATATTACCACTACTAGTGGTTAAAAGCATAAATAAATATTAATATTAAAGGACTTCAATAAGTTTCAGGATCACTCACAGCCTTGAAGGGATTATTACAAAATTTATGTGTCAGAGATAAAATGAAGGTCCGATTTTTGAAATAACTGAAACTAATAGCAATTATGTTCTTGAAAATGTCAGTACAGTAACAAAATTGTAACACAATAATAACATAGAAGAACTAGTTATCAAGTTAAAACATGTATACAACATCAATTAAAAGTTTGCCAATTTCATAATGAATCCATCAACAAGTTAATTTATCAAGATCTACTAATATTCTTCTACCGAGTATACTAGTTTTTTTTAATAGAATATGATACTTGACTTTGAGCATCTAGAATTACGTATCACAAAGTGTATAATAGTCTTATATGGTAATTATAATATTAACCTATACCTCATGATAACATTATGTCTGAACTAATTTTAACAAAGAAAAAACTCAATATTTCACCATATTTAAATATCTATGAAGCTATACCACATGATGCAGTCTTATAAATAGAAAACTAGAGAACAAAGATTAGACGTCATGGGTATGTCAAGAGCTGTATTCTGTAGACATTTAAATGGACCGCGATTTAATTCTCAAAATCTTTGTTGTGCCTAAAGCAGAAGATTAGCATAAAGCTTTTCCTTTAGAGAGAAACTAATCTTATTTCTTGGTGTGTTTTTCACTTCTTATATGCTAAGCCTTTTATAGGCATATTGAATGAGGTATCTTGCAAGAGTAGGGAATACATAGTGGAAGGGATGAACCTCTACCATTATGGTGATCCACTATTTACTATAGTAGATACATAGTCATTACTTCATCCATTATTTACTAACCTGAGATACATAGTCATTACTACACATAATGACGAGGAGTAGGGGAGATTTAATTACATCATTGAGATGAGTAGTGAAAATTATATTTGAATATTGGACATCCACACAATTAATTTCATAACATAGGTGTTATTTTCTCCGTTTGTAAGGTTCGTGACAGGACTCTAATGACATCGACTTATACCAATTCTTATTTCTGTTTCTTAAATCTATTTATATTAACATTCGCATTTTTGTTATACTCAAATTAATTGTGGATATATTTGTCCTTATTTAGAGGCCAATATCATGTATATATAATATTGTTGGATTCAGTACTGTCGTTCCCAATAATTTATTTTTAATAACTTTACTAGACATCTTGTTATCACGTAACACTTTTTTGTGACATCTCTTAATTTCAGTCATCCTTTAAAATTTTATATAATATATATTCACTTATCACGCCATCGCATGGAAAATTGAACCTAATTATCTGAACTATCTGCATTAACTAATTAGGCACCGCAATTATGGATCTCACTTCACATTTATCCTTCTAACGCGACCATACAGTAGTGTTTAAAAGTTCCAATTTTGAGCTAATTTCTTTATTGATATTGTCAATTAACAAAATCTAATTTACAAATGACATTTATCATCAAATCTCATCATACATGCTATAAATGGATCAGATATATAGTTTTTTTGTTTCCCGATCGGGGTTTGATATCTGCATTGAGCTCGACTAATTCGAATTTGTGTCGCGTAGGGCTCATTCTGGGAAAACGTTCCCTGTGAAAAAATTTGTCATACTCAAAATTCGAAACCGAAACTCTGATTAAGGAACAAGCCATCAATTATAGAATTGCAAGATCTATATAATTGTTACAACCAGCCCACTCCCTTCTCAAATTTCTTCACAACAGTACTGTTAAACAAAGCCCAACAGTGGGCTCAGCCCATTCTCGGCCAAATTAGTTACAAAACAATATTGTATATATGGTATATATATTTGGAGTATATTGTAGTGTAAAGGTTACCTTAATTAGTGTTATACACCTACCATAATTATATAGTTAGAATTATGGTAGAATAAGGATTTAGAAGTAGAATAGGAAAAGGATTTTCCTATTATGGAAATATGTAACTTGTATATATAGCTATTAAATCAATGAAAATAATCAAGGGGATTATTTCTTTCATGGTATCAAGAGACTAGGTCTAAAAAAGTTTTCTTCTCTCAAACTTTTTGTATCCTTGGCCGAGAACCCCCCCCCTTCCCTCGGGTTTTTCTCTCCAAATATCTCGTCTTCCGCTCCCAAAAACCTCTCTTAAATTTATCCTCCTTCTTTGTTCTTTCAAATATGTCTAAGAACAATTTTCACCCCCTGCCCTCACGCTTTCCAATATCAAGCTCGGTGTCCCTATTGTTCTTGAGATGGAAAACGTTCAATATGCAACGTGGGCGGAGTTGTTTAAAATTCACGCTATCTCGTATCAAGTTCTTCATCACATAATTCCTCCCGCTAGACCCCTTCCCCGGAGGATCCCGAGGTGTGGATTACACTTGATGCTACCGTTCTTCGGTGGATATACGCCACTATTTCGGTGGACCTTCTACGACGATTATGGAGCCCGATACCACGGCTATGGCTGCATGGAATAGATTGCGTGACATATTTCAAGACAACCAAAGATTCCCGTATCGTCACACTCGAGCAGAATTCTCTCTCGTTCGAATGGACGTATTTCCGAACGTTTCGCATATTGCAAGAAACTAAAGGAATTGGCGGATCAACTCCGTAACGTTGGCGCACCAAGAACAAATAATCGTCTAGTTCTACGGTTGGTTGCCGGTCTTTCGGAGGCCTATAATGGTGTTGGCACTCTCCTTCGCCAAAGCAACCCTCTTCCCGACTTCCATCAAGCCCGCTCCATGCTTACGTTGGAAGAAGCCGGTTTGGCTAAAAAGGCGGCTACCGGAGCAAGTCCAGTTGTCATGATGGCATCCTCTCCTAATCCTTCGGTTTTGTTAATAATTCGGGCCAAAACCATAATCATGGTGGCGGCAAGAATAATCGCAAGAATAATAACAAAAACCGCGGGGGCAAACGCGGTGGTAATGGTGGAGGTTCCGGTAGTCGCAAAACGTCGGTGGGTCCCATCCAGGGAACAAGGGGCCCACCGCCCCCATGGGCCCAAAGAAGGTGGGCCCATGGCGATGGGCGATGCGATGGGACCGTGGGCCGGCAGCCCATACCAAGGCGAGCGCAGGAAATTCCAATGGCCGGTGGGGCAGGCCAACGATCCGGTGCCCAATGCCCGGCGGGGCGGCCCACGGCCGGGGCCCAGCGGCGGTGGTAGCGATTACGGACCGTGCCCGCTCGGCAAGGAGTTCTTGGACCCCGACCTCCGCAAGCCCATCATGCACGAGCCCTACTCGGACCGATATCGAGGTCGCGATGCACACGTTGGGATTGACTCAACCGGACCAAAATTGGTACATGGACACCGGGGCCACTACTCACATGACTTCCGACTCGGTACTCTCTCATCTTATTCCAATTTGAGCACCCCTCGGGGATAATTATTGGTAATGGCGGTTCTATTCCAATTCTAGGGTATGGTCGAAAACGTTGTCTCCCCCCAATCCACCACTCCTCTTGAAAAATACTTTACATGCTCCTAAATTGATTAAAAATTTAGTGTCTCGTCCGAAAGTTCACGAATGACAATTACATTTTTTCGTTGAATTTGATCCTTTCGGTTTCTCTGTGAAGGATTTCAAGACGGGGAGTCGTCTCATGAGGTGTGATAGTAGGGGGGATCTATATCCTATCATGCCCGGTTTTCGTCCATCGAGTCCACCTTGCCATCGACTTTTGCAGCCATCTCTCCTTCCATGTGGCATGCTCGTCTGGGTCATCCGGGATCTTCTATTTTATCAGTATTAGATAAAAATAGCTTTATTTCTTGTAAGGGTACGAGTCGTACTCCAATGTGTCAATCTTGTTCATTAGGAAAAAGTGTTAAGTTGCCATTTGTAGACTCCAATTCTCATACTTCTATGCCATTTGACATTGTTCATAGCGACTTATGGACATCTCCTGTTCTTAGTTCAATGGGTCATCGATATTATGTTCTCTTTTTAGACGATTATTCTAGATTTTTGTGGACGTTTCCAATTGCGAATAAATCACAAGTGTTTTCCGTCTTCATAAAATTTAGAGCATTCATTCGTACTCAATTCGAAAGAGAAATAAAAAATATTCAATGTGATAATGGGAAAGAGTATGACAATAGGGAGTTTCGAGAATTTTGTGCTACTCATGGGATAAATTTTCGGTTTTCATGTCCTCATACATCTTCACAAAATGGGAAAGCCGAACGCAAAATTCGTTCCATAAATAACATTGTCCGAACTCTCCTAATCCATGCCTCCATACCTCCGTATTTTTGGCATCATGCACTACAAATGGCCACTTACCTTCGAACATAATTCCGTCTAAAGGTCGACATATTCTTCCCCTCTCAAAATCTTATATAATAAGAACCCTTCTTATTCTCACCTTCGGATTTTTGGGTGCTTGTGTTATCCACTATTCCCATCCACAACAATTAACAAACTCCAGGCTCGGTCTACCCCGTGTGTGTTTTTGGGTTATCCGTCAAATCATCGTGGTTATAAGTGTTTTGATTTATCCTCCAAGAAAATCATAATCAATCGCCATGTCATTTTTGATGAAACTCAATTCCCGTTTACAAAAGTTCATACTCCCGAACCTAAGTTGTATAATTTTTTGGATGACCAAATATCCCCGTATATTATTCGAATTTTTCGGACAACTCCCGTGCCCAAAATCCCCCGGCGGGCCCACCGCCGCTGGTCCCACGATATCATCGCCCCTCTGTTGTTCCGACTGGAACAGCTCCGAAAATTGGGCCGTTCAGCCCAATTCGGAACCGGTCCAGAACCGAGGAGCCCGGTTTTACCGATTTGGGCCGCGGGCCCACCGCCCGCCGGCCGGTCCGTCCCGAACCCGGAAAATTCCCAAAATTCACTCCATTCTTCCTCGAGTCATAGACCGGTCACTCGTAGTCGGCGGGGTATTTTTACACCTAAAAGACATTTTAACTTACATTCGGATGTCTCTAAATCCCCTTGCCCCGCAATCCGGTGTCCGCATTAAATGACCCTAATTGGAAAATTGCTATGACCGATGAATATAATGCTCTTATTGATAATAAGACGTGGGAGTTGGTGCCCCGTCCATATGGTACTAATATTATCGGTCTATGTGGATTTTTGCTCACAAGGAGAATTCGGATGGGTCCTTTGCTCGGCATAAGGCGCGACTTGTTGGTGATGGTAAGACTCAACGGTTGGTATTGATTGTGGTGAGACGTTTAGTCCGGTGGTCAAACCGGCTACCATTCGTACTTGTACTTAGCTTGGCTCTTTCAAAGACTTGGCCGATTCATCGGTTGGATGTCAAGAATGCGTTTCTACATGGAGATCTCAAGGAAACAGTCTATATGCATCACCGTTGGGTTTCGGAGATTCCAACCGCCCTCATCATGTCTGTTTGTTGAAGAAGTCCTTATATGGGCTTAAGCGGTCTCCACGGGCCTGGTATACACGATTTGCGGATTTTGTTTCGACTATTGGGTTCACACACGCAGGTCGATAATTCTTTGTTCATCTACCGCCGTGGTTCATCATTGGCCTATATTCTGTTATATGTGGATGATATCATCTTGACTGCCTCCTCCGATGCTTTGCGTCAGTCTATCATGGCCATGCTCAGTTCTGAATTTGCTATGAAGGACTTAGGGCCGTTGAGTTATTTTTTGGGGATTGCCGTCAAACGTCATTCGGTGGCTTGTTTCTGTCTCAACGGAAGTATGCCGCCGAGATCATAGAGAGGGCAGGATGTCATCCTGTAAGTCCACTTCCACACCGGTTGATGCAAACCCAAAGTGAGTGCCGCAGCGGGTGCACCATACGAGGACCCGACCCGTGATCGCAGCCTTGCGAGGGGCCCTCCGTATCTTACCTTTACCGGACCGAGATATTACATATGCGGTTCAACAGGTGTGTTTATTCATGCATGATCCCGAGTTGAGCACATGAATGCAATCAAACGCATCATTCGGTATATTCGGGGGACACTAGACTATGGGTTGCACTTGTATCCGTCATCTACATCCACACTTGTCTCTTACACGGATGCGATTGGGGTGGGTGTCCGGACACCGGACGGTCGACTTCGCTCTTGTATGTTCCTTGGCAACAACTTGGTCTCATGGTCGGCAAAACGTCAAGCAACTCTGTCACGCTCCGGTCTTGCCGGGCGAATATCGAGGGTAGCGAATGTGGTCTCCGAGTCATGTTGGCTACGTAATTTGCTTTTGGAGCTTCATTGTCCCATTCGAAGGCAACCTTGGTATATTGCGATAACATTAGTGCCATCTACCTTTCGGTAACCCGATTCAACACCGCGCACCAAGCATATCGAAATGGACATTCACTTTGTCCGTGAAAAGGTTGCAAAGGGTCAAGTTCGCGTATGCCATGTCCCGTCTCGTTATCAAATTGCAGACATCTTTACAAAGAGTCTACCAAACGTTCTCTTTGAAGATTTTAGGGACGAGCTCTCGCGTTCGAAAACCGCCCGCTATGACTTGTGGGGGTGTGTTAAACAAAGCCCGAAAGTGGGCTCACCCATTCTCGGCCAAATTAGTTACAAAACAATATTGTATATATGGTATATATATTTGGAGTATATTGTAGTGTAAAGGTTACCTTAATTAGTGTTATACACCTACCATAATTATATAGTTAGAATTATGGTAGAATAAGGATTTAGAAGTAGAATAGGAAAAGGATTTTCCTATTATGGAAATATGTAACTTGTATATATAGCTATTAAATCAATGAAAATAATCAAGGGGATTATTTCTTTCAAGTACCAATATTAATTCATTTAGAGACAAAACTTATGCTGCTTATGTCATTGGTATGGATTATCATTTCCACCATACTTTGTTTTATATAAGCTATACGTACCATATATAGCAACCTGTCATTATTGTCCTGCAAAGTAACTAAAAGTATATTTAAAAATATACAGATTAATGGTTCATTAAGTTCAACAATTCTGGTGGTCCACGAGACTATTTTCTCTTCTAGTACTATAATGGCTATTCTTATCGGAGATTGAATCTTAGATATCTGGTCAAGAACTAATTAATTCATACTTCCTCCATTCACTTTTACGTGTTCATAATACTAAAAATAAATTTCACTTTTACTTGTTACTTTTAATATATCAAGAGAAGACAATTTCTTTTTTCCTGTTTTACCTATAGTATTAATTACTCATTTTAATTTTTTTTCAAATCCATTAAAACTATACACCAATTAATATGGGTATCATGATAAATTATGCACTTCATTTATTATTTCTTAAGGGATGTACAAAATCAACAGTGGTCTAGTGGACAAGTAAAAGTGAACGGAGGTAGTATTAATTAGTATGGCCCAATTGTTTGAAAACGAAAAAGGCGAAAGCACTTCAGAACTTCATCAAGTTTAACAACATGGGCAGTCCGGAGGAGTAGCTCTTATGTGGAAGGGAGAGGAGTTGACAGTAGATCCCATTGCAATAACTGATGAAGAAATTCATATCAATATTCAGGTACACCCATCGGAATACCCTTGGATACTGTCGTTAGTTTATGCTAGTACATTATTTGCAAATCGAGAAATCCTGTGGGAAAATTTAAGAAAAGTTAATAATTTCGTTCAAAACAAGAAATGGCTCCTTTATGGAGATTTTAAAGAGGTTACAAACGCCTCTGAAAAACATCGAGGAAACATAGATATAATAGATTTAAGCTTTGCGGGGAGCAAATACAAAAATTAGAGCACATGTCATTTTGGAAAGGCTAGATAGATTCCTGGCTAATTCAAATTGGCTGGGCAAATATCCGGACACGACTGTCACTCATCAACCTCGTGCACATTCGGACCACTGTCCAATACTTCTTAATATTGCCAGACCTAAGTCCAAGACTATCAATTTATTCAAATTTGAAACAATGTCGTTAAGACATCCCCAATTTAAAAGTATAGTAACCAACAATTGAGGAAACAATGATGATTACAGTTCTGCTCTAAATAATTTTACTAGGGAAGTGACCAACTGGAACAAAGATACATTTGAAAACATTTTCAAAACTAAAAAGATTCTGCTAGCTGGGATAGCAGAAATACAACGGTCAAATCCAATAGATATTACTGAAAATATTAGAAATCTTGAAGAAAATCTCATTAGGGATTATAATAGAATTCTTAAAAGCGAACAAGATTTTTGGAAACTGAAATCTAGAATCTAGTGGGTTAATGAAGGAGATGCTAATACAAAAAAATTTCACCTATCATGCATTCAAAGACATAGAAAAAAACAGAATTCTGGGTTTGACTAATCATAAAGGCCAATGGATAATCAATTTAGGGGAAATAAAAAATCTCATTACTCAACACGTTGAAAAAACTTATACTACTGACATAAAAAGTTACCTTAGAACACTAAACCTTTTAAATACTACTACTATACTCTAACCACATGACCAAAACAAAGCTGTACTCTCATTTAAACCCCTAAAAATTCCAGGTCCTGATGGGTTGCACCCTATTTTCTTCTAAATATTCTGGCCAGATACTGAGTGAGCAGTATCCACTTCATGCTTTCATTCCCTTAATACTCTGGCTATACCACCACACATCCACACTACTTATGTAACCCTGATATCAAAAATAAAAAACCCTACTTGCATACCAAATTACAGACCTATAAGCCTCTGCAATACTGTATACAAAACAATCACCAAAATGATTGTAAATAGGATTAGACCATTCCTTAACAAAATCATTAGCCCTGCTCAATGTAGTTTTTTACCTGGCAGGAGAGCTGCAGACAATGCCATAGTTGTGCAAGAAGTTGTTCACCCTTTTCTTAAAAAAAGAGTGAAAGAAGAAGAAAAGATGATGATTAAAATTGATATTGAAAAATGTTTTGATAGACTAGAATGGGCATTCATCAGGAGTTCCTACTGACCTCATCACTCTCATTATGAACTGCATCACAACAGCCTCAACCTCCATCCTCATTAATGGTAAACCCACTGAGTTCTTCCAACCAAACAGTGGCATTAGGCAAGGAGATCCTATTTCACCCTACATCTTCATCATTTGTATGTAAGCCCCCACTAGAAGGATAGACCATGAGATAGACATCCAAAACTGACAACCAATCAAAATATCAAAATCTGGAGCTCCTATATCTCATCTATTGTTTGAAGATGATATCATACTTTTTTGCTGAAGCAAACACCACAAGTACTAATTCCATCATCAGAACCTTTAATAACTTAGCCATCCACTCTGGACAAAAAGCTAATCTAATCTTCACAATTACTACTCAGGGAACTATCTCTGCTATAACCAACATGCTGAACATTAAACAGGCTGAGTCAATAGAGAGATACCTAGGCTTTCTAATAACCAATAAGACCCCTAAGGCTAGGGACTACCAATTCATACTTGACAACATGAACAATAGGCTGAAGGGATGGAAGGCTAAGCTGCTTACTTTTGTTGGAAGATGTACCCTTGCTAAATCAATCCGCAACTCTATTTCAGTCCATTCAATGCAAATGAATCTCCTTCCATCTCAAACAAGGAACCTCATTGATAGAATACAAAGAGATTTCATATGGGGTTCTACTCCTGAAAGGAGGAAAAGTCACTTGGTAAACTGGGAGATAGTTACTACAACCAAGAAGGAGGGAGGGCTGGGCCTAGCTGATGCAACTGTTAAAAACATGTCCCTCTTTGCAAATATCAATTGGAGATTCCACACTAAGAAACAATCCATATGGGCTAAAACACTCCAAAATAAGTACAAAATATCTAGACAAAGAAAGTACTATGGGCTAGTCCACAAAGGGTCAGACTCCCACGTTTGGAAAAGCATTTCTAAAAGAAGCAATATATTGCATCAAGGAACCACTTGTGATATAGGATAGGTGAACACGTTAATCTCTGGTATCGTAAATGGCTATCTTCCAACAAAATCCTAAGAGAACTAATTCATGGACCCCTTAATGATCTCACTCAAATTACACCATTAAACGGTATAATGCGACCATTGTCAAATATAGTAACCCAACTAGGTTAGGGTCGAATCACACAAGGAATACGATGAGAAATTGATCCTAATCATGTTGTATTATTGCTTTACTAATTTTTTTTTTACTTCTAGGGTAATCAAGTTTGTTCATTTATTGTTTGTTTTAAACTATCCAATTAGAAAATGATTAACAATTGATTTTTCTAATAATAAGTTATAATGCTAGGGTTTGACTTCATGTATGAAAGTGGTGTTGGGTTATTCTAAGGTTAGGTGTAATTAGTGTGGTATGGCAATGAGAACTACTCTCTAGGTGAGAATTTCTTAATTGACCCACATAATTTCACTTTAGGCTTTATCAAGCTCCAACGTGTGGAATATACGAATATCCATTAATTACCCTTAGTTGATTCCCTTCTATTTAAAGTTGAGAGTATTTAAATGGGGTTTAAAGCCCTAAGTCCTAATAAATATACATCTTTCTTAGACTCTAGTTTCTTTTTTCAAGTTTGACTAGAGACAATAGACATTAAAGAGGTGTTGACAATCATCCCTTAGTTATTAATCATGAGAAGTAATTAAATGCCATATTTTCATACCCATTTCATATTTATAAATTACCCCAATTACCACATTCTATATTTTGGGTCACAACCCCAACCTAAGTTCTAGGCACTCATGTTAAACAATAAATACGGTACAAAGCAATAAATGAAAAAAGACATAATGAATGTAGGCGTGTAAATAAGTGTCCCATCACAAAATCCTACGTACATATATATAGGGACCCAAATTTTGAATTTGACTTAATTATGAAAATGCCACCTCCTGATCACTCTACGATCGTAGAACAAGTCTGCGATCCGCAAAGCATACCTAGGGTTCATAGAGTAGATCTTTGTCGGAACTGTGGCAGGAGATGCGGTCCATAGAACTGAAATGCGATCCTCAGAAGCGTCTTTGAACTTCGCAATATGAGTTGGACTTGTGTTGGAGCAGTGATTCATAAATTGGAATACGATTCGCAGAACGGAAGTGCGGACCGCAGATTATGTCGCACTTTAGGTCTCCAAAGTCTTCTATTTATTGTCTATTTATGTGATGATGCCTACCATTCTGCGGTCCGCAATCTAGTTTTGTGGTCCAGAAGTAGTCTTCTCAACACTTCTTCCCTTTTTAGCACTTTTGTCCATGTTTTAGCCCATTTTCTCACTTTTGGTGCCCCAAGGGAAAAATCCTACAAAAACCGTAATTACATAAGAAATCTATACTATGAATGCATAAAGGACAACAATAATCTATGAAATTGATATCAAATATGCCGTAATTTCTTGGCACATCAACACCCCCAACTTAAACTATTGTTTGTCCTCAAGCAACCTAAACATCGCTAAGGTATGACTAATGACAAAATAAAGATGACTATGGTTGGTTCAACTTATGAGTCTACAAGCATGTGTTTCACAATATTGACATCCCCTCATATTTTTTCAAAACAAGGTTTCAAGAGTGCATATCTATCATCAATGAGCCCCTGAAAAATCAAGCCTCAATAGGTGTCTAGATGCTACTAGTGACTAGATGCACCAAGACATTTAACTAGAAGATCTTTCATTTCACAAGGTTCATGCAATTCAACGTGCCCTCACAACAAGGAAAGTCACATACTCACACAAAAATTTCTTTTCAAAACAAGGGACAAACAAGATCACTTACAATCACAAGGAATGTCAAGTGTCACAAGTATCATGTCATAGACTTGCCTTTATTTTAAGTCACTACTACTCAAAGAGTGCCCGGTTTCGGATCTCTAAGGACTTTATCAATCTTGTAATGTAGGCTTAGGGACATGTAGGATATTTTGGCACAAGTAAATTTTCCCTCCTTTTGCACTACATGTTTTTCATTCAATTGCTCAACTCTTTCTTTTGTTTTCAGACTTTCTTTTCCACCATTTTTATTCAAGCATCCCCACTTTATTTCATTCTTTTGTGGTTCATTTTCTCTTTTCTTTTCTATTGTTTTTGCATTTCATTTTCTTCTTTTTTCTAAATTTTCTCTTTTTTTTAGAACCACTCACATCACAATCTTCTTCTCTTCTTTTCTCTCGCATCATACCCCTAACTTAGGATTTTGGCCTCAAATTATCATTTTCATGCATTCAGGGAGGGATTTGATTCAAAATATGGTTCATTTAAAAAAGGGTACCGATTTGTAATGTAGTAGCCAAAGAAAAAGTCAAAAAGCTCAAAAAGGGACAACTAGTTCTCTCAACTCACGGGTGGGTTAAAGAAGTCTTTAATAAAGAATGTTCACTCTCATGTGAAGGCCTAAGATCATTTCCTCAACCAAGAAACTCTAGTTTCATGGTGACAAACCAACAAGGTAAGTTCTAGATGACACTAGCAAACATAAGATAACAATCAAATCCTCACCACTCTATGCACATGAACTACAAGAACCACTACATTCTTTACTTTCTGTCGAACACAAGGCTATCCTCTCATGAGATTCAAATACAAGTAGACATAGAGTCAAAGAATGAGGCATGCTTTCATAGAACAACCAATTAAAGGGAAATGCTACTCTTATTTTCAAAATCTAATTTTTTGAAGGGTGTCACCAAAACCATCTAAAACTATAAATGCTAGAAACTACATACAAGTACCAATCAAGTCAAACTATTCTATCACTAGGCCATGGTTACTGAATATGCACCCTTGCAAAAAACCAAACGAAGAAAAATCAAGAGGAACAAAACATGAACTAAACACATACTCCCTCCGTCCAAAACAATTGACCTAGTTTGACTTGACACAAAGTTTAGGAAATAAAGAAAGACTTTTGAAATATGTATTTTAAAACAAATCTTAGATATTTGTGTGGTTGTAAATAATCTCATAAAGTTTCCACCTCCAACTTTAAAAACACGTGTTGCCCTCAATGCATAAAATAATATAAAGTACAAGGATAAAAAGTTTAAGGTTCTCCCTGAGGCGTACTAAGCGCCCTTCTGAGTCTGGCTCACAGACGTAGCCTCTGCTGGGGAATTAGTTCCCTGTGATTGTAGAGCAGGGATGGGTTCCTTTGTATCGCCCATCACGGGCTCACTCTATGGTGGTGGTGGTGGACTGGTCTCTGGAGCCTGTAGGGTGGTGCCCACAACTGGCGGAGGAGTAGGACCTCTAGTATCAACATATGTCTGTGGCTCCTGGGCCACTCCACTCATACCAATCATCCAGGTCTCCTCACGAGACCGTGCCACCACTGCATCAAGAGCTACATGCTCTATTAATAGCAGGTCTTCCTCAACTCTCTCAACTATTACACGAGGCTTCTCAAGCCCCTCCTCATCGATCTCATAATCATCCTCATCAACCTCTCCTTACCTCTGTGAGTCATCCGGAGTCTCATCAGCACCCTCTCTCTGGCCCTCCAACCCAAGCTCACTTATCTGTTGTGGCTCTACACTATGGTTGGAGCGGGATACCCAGGAAGTCATCGATCTCAGCAGTCTTCAAGTTCTCCACTTCCTTTTCAATCTATCTATGTCTGCCCGAAGTGAAAAAATATCATTGCCGCTATCGGCCTCCAGCCTCTGTACCCTGCTAGTCAAGAGAATAAGTGCATCACCATGCTCTTTCTGCCACTGCTGCACCACACCCAAGGCATATCTGATTGGCTCTAAGGCATTCCTAATCAAATCCGGGATACTCGCCTCAATACGGTAAGACCTAGCATCAGCCATTATAGCAATATGTCCTATCCTCACTATCCTAGCCCTTGATAGAATGAGCTCCGATCTCGCTGAAACTGAAGGTGCAGGAGGAGTAGGGACTGTTGGAGAGGAAGTACCTTCCGATATAGAAGTGTCAGCTGTAAAGGGAATAGATAAAGTAGGGTCGGCTGATAGCCTATGTGTCTGTCCGCTCAGATGCGGATCCCTCCAAGTCAACCAACTCGATCTGTAGAGAGGTGTCTACTGAGGTGCTAGTGGTTTTCTGTTTCTTTCTTCCTTGCCTTTCCTCTGCTTGAACCCTCAAACTATCATATGTCAACAAGGCGTCGACGAAATTATCCACTCAAGTCAACTCAAAAACCTTGGCTAGACGGAACAACTCTGTAATCAAGTAATGGAAAGGGAATAATGTTCTATCTTATTCAGCTCTCTTGCCAAGATCCTTCTTAATCACAGCTCCGACATCTACATAGACTCAACTCATTATACAAGCAATCAAAATAATTTTCTCCAACTGGATGTCCATTTTATTGTATGATGGCTGCAAATGGCAACTCACAAAGCTTAGCCAAAACTTGGCTTTCATGCTCAAAGTGTTCTTGTATATCTTCTTGCCTGCAACGACCCATTTTAGTGTCGCATTGGTCACAATTACGGTTACTCATGGAGCTCATCATCAACTAGCCTGTGATTTTGATAGCAAATTCATTGTGATCATACTCGAGGCTAGGATGAATAGCGTTGTTGATTTCTGTGCTGCCACACGGGATGGGAACTCCACTACCTCCTCAAGTAATTCCTTTGGTTTCCCTTTTGTTTTCTTTGGCACGGAGGCGGCATAGGAGGCATAGAACTCATGGACCAACTCCTCATTATATTATGGCAAGGGATCAAGAAAGCACTGCCACCCATAGAAGACTATGAAGTACCAGAATCTCGAGAATTGATCTCTCAAACCGTTCATAGAAATCCACTTCTCTTCAATGAAGTTACTATCCTTACTCTTTTGATATAATTCTTTAGAACCCTTTACGCCAAACCGTTTGACCTCCTAGGCCCTTTTGTGCCTTAACTCAGTCGCTCAGGCATTTTCTTCCGCAACATCCCCCTCATCAGACTGGAATGATTAAAGAAATGTGGCATGAGAGGTTTGGGACCCCTCATCACTAAAAACAATAGTATTGGGGCGCTTTCTTTTATGGACTAGCCCAACGGTTGCTTTATGAGTTTGCAATGTTAGCTTCCCTTGTCTCTGGGGTATTATTCTGGCCGGAGTAGGCCTCAAAGATCTAGCCACTTGTGGCGGATCATTAATGGTAATACCCTTTGTGCTTAAGCTTTCTTGGAAGCCATTTCTGCAAACAAGAGACGTGATGAGTCTTGGACTATGGTATGAAAACTAAAATAAAACATTTTTGTGTTTTTCATAAAGTAATTGCAAGAATAAAATACGCAAAACAAATAAGAAGTTATACTACAAGTTGAAAAATAAAGAACAAATATAGAAATTGGACACAACGTTGCAAACCCAGCCTGCGGTCTGCAGACTACGATCGCACTTTTTCCCAGAAATTTTAAAGTCACTAGGTGATTCTGTGGCCCGCAAAAGGCGTCGCAAAATTTCCTTTCAAATAGGTTCCTCCACTTGGTATTTATGTGGACTGGAGTGCCCTTCTGCGGTCCGCAGAACCATTCTGCGGCTCACAAAAGGGCGCCCAGTCGGCGCATTTTGGTATTCTCAAGGATTTCACTTCGATTTTTCATAATCCGGTGTTGCCATACCCACATCAGCACAACATACATACAAATAAACCAATACATACTTTCAATTAGTGCTCGTAGGTACTCAGACTTCACTACGGCTTCAATTCAGACAATTTTAATCAATCAAAGACATGCTTAGACAAGCATTCAATGACAAACAATTCACAAACTTCTCACGCAGATCATTGACCCCAATAAAAAGAAAAAAAAAGGGCGAAACATACCTATTGATCGACTTAGAAATGAGAGAGATGAGGTGTGAGGTGTAGTGGACCTTGTGCGAGAGAAGTGTGTGTGCAAATGAGTGCAACCGGTGAGAGGAAAGATGATGGAGTTTGAAATCGTGAATGAGAAGAGAGAGTATAAAAAATTAGGGTTGAAAAGCCCTTTTATACCTTACGCCTGTTTTACGTTTTGGATCCGGTCGCAGTTCCGATCTGCGGTCTGTAGAACCAAACTGCGGCCCACTTACATTTTCCCTAGCTTTGCGGATGTGGCACCCCTTTTTGCGATCACAGAACCAGTCGCAAAATCGAACTGGGTCCGCAAAAGGGTCTATTTCTCTGTAATTTTTCCCGAAAACCCCCAAGTACCCTATGTAATTCTTTGAACCAAAGGGTGGTCCGCATTTTAAGAATTAAATCCGCAATTTGGTCGCAATTTCTCTTTTTTCTGAGTTCCATTTTTCAAACTTCTTGTGGAGTTTTGCAGTCCAGTCCATTTTGCGGTCCGCAGACTGTGATTGTGGTCCGTTGAAGAGGCCGCACAATGGTCTCTTTTCTTTCTTCGATTTTTTTGTACATCTTTCTATGTTTTCTCCTTATTTTTCTTGTGTTTCTAGATCCTACACACTTAACAAACTATCAAAACACACAAGTGAACAAGAAAACAAAGAGAACAAACTAAAAATTTAGGTTGCCTCCCATTAGCACTTGATTTAATGTCGGGCACGATGAATGTTACCGAATTTCCTTCAAGGTTCATGGAGGGTGATGATTGTGTTCACCCTATTACCATCCACACTTCTCAAATAATGCTTGACTCTTTGTTCGTTTACCTTGAAAATGTGACCAGCTTTGCTCTCCAATTCAATGACACTATAAGGGAATACCTTCATCACTTTGAAAGGGCCGAACCATCTTGACTTCAACTTCCTGGGGAACCACTTGAGTCTAGAATTGTAGAGCAAGATCAAGTCCCCATGTGAAAATTCCCGCTTCAAGATTCTCTTATCATGGAGGAACTTTATCCTCTTCTTGTAAAGAACATAACTTTCATAAGCGTGAAGACAAAACTCATCCATCTCCTTGAGTTGATCTACCCTTAACCGCGAAACATTCTCCCAATTAATGTTGAGTTTCTTCAATGCCCAAAGTGCCTTGTATTGTACCTCTATCGGAAGATGATATGCCTTTCCAAATACCAACTTGTATGGTGACATACCAATAGGAGACTTGTATGTTGTTCTGTATACCCACAAAGTGTCATCTAACATTCTTGACTAGTTCATCCTCATGAGATTTATTGTGTTTGTCAAAATGCTCTTGATCTCCCAGTTGGACACTTCCACTTGACCACTTGTTTGGGGGTGGTAAGGTGTTGCCACCTTATGCTTTACCCCATATTTTTCAAAAAAGGAAGCAAATACTCTATTGCAAAAGTGAGAGCCTCCATCATTTATGATAGATCTAGGGGTCCCAAACCGAGTGAAAATATTCTTTTTGAGGAACGCGATGACACTCTTCTCTTTATTATTTTGAAGGGCTATGGCTTCAACCTATTTGGACATGTAGTCAACCGCCACAATGATATATTTATTTCCAAACGAACTCACGAATGGCCTCATGAAGTCGATTCCCCACACGTCAAACAACTCCATCTCAAAGATAGCAAACATAGACAACTCATGTCTTCTAAAGATATTACCTCCCCTTTGACATTGGTCACAATACTTCACAAACTCATGGGAATCTTTGTAGATTGTTGGCTAATAAAAGTCGCTTTGAAGAATTTTAGAGGCCATGCGTTGACTAGCATGATGACCCCCAACCGGTGAAGTATGACATTCTTCCATGATGGGAAAAATTTCAACTTTGGTCACCCGTATTCGAATCATATTGTCGGCACAAATCCGAAAGAGATAAGATTCATCCCAATAGTAATGCTGGGAGTTTCTCAAGAATTTCTTCTTTTGATGAAAATTTAGGTGATCCGGCATGATTCCACTCACGAAATAGTTTGCGAAATCAACATACCAAAGGATGAGATCTTGACATAATGCAAATACTTGCTCATACGGAAAAGTATCATTGATTTCCAATTCATTCTTTGGCTTTCTGGCTTCTTCCTGTTCTTGACAAATGGTCCGCTACTTGGTGCTCACAACCCTTCCGATCTTTTATCTTAAAATCAAACTCTTGTAGAAGGAGTACCCACCTAATCAAGCGTGACTTTACATCCTTCTTTTCTATTAAGTATTAGAGGGATGCCTGATCGGAGTATACTACCACCTTGGGACCCCATAGGTAGGATCGGAACTTCTCAAATGCAAAGACAATGTCTACTAACTTGCTTCATCACTGTATAGTTATTTTGAGCTTCGTTGAGTGATATACTCTCATAGTAAATCATATAAAGGATTTTAGCATGTCTTTGACCCAACATAGCTCTAATAGCTACTCCACTTGCATCACACATCAATTCGAACAGAAGATCCCAATTTGGAGTCACAATAATTGGGGTCGAAACCAACTTTTCTTTCAAATCCTCAAATACTTTGAGGCATGCTTCATGGAACTCAAACTTAGTATCTTTTTCTAGAAGCTTGCACATTGGGCTTGTGATCTTCGAGAAGTCATTGATGAACCTTCAATAAAACCCGGTGTGCCCCAAGAAACTTTGAATACCCTTGATGGTTGTTGGAGGAGATAACTTGGCGATCACTTCAATCTTAGCCTTATCCACTTCAATACCTTCCTTGGAGATTTTGTGCCCAAGGACTATACCTTCCGTGATCATGAAATGACATTTCTCCCTATTCAAGACCAATTCGGTCTCTTCATATCTTTTCAATACTTAAGAGAGATTGTCCAAGCAACTTTCAAAAGACTCCCCAACCACGGAGAAGTCATCCATGAATACCTCCACAACATCTTCCACTAAATCATCAAAAATAGCCATCATGCATCTTCCACTAAATCATCAAAAATAACCATCATGCAACGTTCGAAGGTGGCAGGAGCATTACAGAGACCAAACAACATCCTTCGAAAAGAAAACGTACCATATGGGCAAGTGAAGGTCATCTTTTTCTGGTCTTCTAGGGCTATTTGAATTTGATTGTAGCCCGAGTACCCGTCCAAAAAGCAATAATAAGCCTTTCCCGCCAATCTATCAAGCATTTGATCAATGAAAGGTATGGGAAATTGTCCTTCATTGTAGCACTATTTAGCTTCCGATAGTCCATGCAAACCCTTCATCTGGTTACCATCTCCAAAGGTATCAACTCATTTTTATCATTAGAGACCACTATGATCCCTTCTTTATTTGGCACACATTGCACGGGAGTCACCCATGCACTATCAGAAATGGGGTACACAACCCCGTTGTCTAAGCACTTCATGATCTCTTTCTAGACAACTTCTTGCATTGAAGGATTTAATTTTCTTTGATGTTCAACACTCAGGGTACTATTCTCTTCAACATGAATTCGATGAGTACACATGCCCAGACTTATCCCTCGGACGTCCACAATAGTCCACCTAATTGTCCTTTTGAAAGTTCTCAAGATAGACAATAGAGCTTCCACTTGGATTTCATTGAGCTTTGATGAGATAATAACCAACAACCATATCACTAGGAAGGGTCCCCTTTTGCTTTGGGTTTAGTGTAGAGGCAATTTGCCCAATTGGCTTTCTAGTTGCTTGATAGATGTTGAATGTGGGGATACAAGATTGTTAATCTCCTTCATGTTGGACTTAAACTTGTCTTGATTTTAGGATTTAGTTGAAAACATTTCTTCAAGCTTTGAACTAGCGGGGTTGCTAGTAGACTCACGATTATAGTAAGAAGGAGGTTGGGTAGGTTGTTGGTATGCTTGCCCCCTAGGTGGAACATAAGGGTTGAAGCTCCGATTTTGGTACCCATTGTTGTTATTATCTCTCCACCCTCCTTCATTCCCCTCTCTCTAATTAGGGCCACCTTGATCAACTTTCAAACCTTTATTCCTGCCTTGATTACTAGAATTAACATGGTTGGCTCGATCTTTAGTAATTAGGCCAGAACCCCCCCTCCCCCTGCATATTGTTCACAAACTTCACATCTTCCTCTTTCTCATTGTACCCTTCATGATTATAGGGTACCATCTCGGTTGCACCTTGCTTTGGACCTATTATTGTTACCGCATTCACTTTCTTGGTCCCTTCTCCATCACATGCTTAGTAAGGACCGCCATTTGGGTCATCAATTGCGCCATAGTCTTATCCCTTTATTCTTCATTTTTTATTGTCTCTGTACACAAGACTTTTGAGGGACCCCCAAGTACCCCCGATGCTCTAGTGTGCCAAACATGGTTTTTTTTTCTTAGCTTATCAAGAAGCTCACTCACCACGGTAAATAAATTATCCATCAAGATACGTTCCACTATATTGTTGGTCACTGACTTATTCAGCGAATCAAGCGCCAAATAAAATGTATGTAGAAATACATAATTGCTCAACCCATGGTTGTAACATTTTTTAAGCTTCTTTTTGAACCTTATCCATGCTTCATGTAAGGCTTCACCCGGCAATTGACGGAACGTCAAGATCTCATCTCAGAGTTGGAGCATGCAATTCAACGGGAAGAACCCGTCAAGGAATGACTCCACCAACTCGGTCAACGTAGTGATGGGCTCGGAAGGCAAGTCATCCAACCAAATAGTGGCCTCCCCTGTTAGAGAGAAGGGAAAGAGCCTTAGCTTTACGGCTTCCTCGGACACGTTGGGATGACGAAAGGCGAAGCAGACCTCGTTGAAGTTCCTCAAGTGCCTATTCGGGTCGTCGGATGTTGATCCTCCAAATAGGCCCTTGTTGTTGAGCATATGGAGCATGATGCAGGTTATGTGGAAACTTGCAATTTCTGAAATTTGGGGTAGCCAGATGACATTAGCAAATGTGGCCATATTCACGTTTCCCTCATCATCAGATAACTCTGCCATAGCACCTACACCATAAAAATAACATGTACACATAAATTTATAAATAAAGCTTTAGCAAAGTAATGACACCACAAATAGGAAGTTTCAAGACCATATCCCCCACTAACGGCACCAAATTTTGATCTCGCACAAATTATACCATTAAATGGTATAACACGACCATTGTCAAATACAGTAACCCAACTAGGTTGGGGTCCAATCCCACAAGGAATACGATGAGAAATTGATCATGATCGCGTTGTATTATAGCTTTACTAATTTCTTTACTTCTATGGTAACTAAGTTTTTTGATTTATTGTTCGTTTTAAACTATCCAATTAGCAAATGATTAAAAATTGATTTTTCTAATAAGTTGTAATGTTAGGGTTGTGACTTAATGAATGGAAGTGGTATTGGGTTATGCTAAGGTTGGGTGTAGTAAGTGTGGTATGGGCAATGAGAACTACTTTCTAGATGTGGATTTCTCAATTGACCCACCTAATTTCACTTTAGGCTTTCTCAAGCTCTAAAGTGTGGAATATATGAACACTCATTAATTACCCTTAGTTGATTCTCTTCTAATTAAAGTTGAGAATCATTAAATGAGGTTTAAAGCCCCAAGTCCTAGTTAATATACCCATTTCCTAGACTCTAGTCTCATTTTTCAAGTTTGACTAGAGACAATAGGCATTAAAGGGGTGTTTGCAACCATCCCTTAGTAATTAATCATGAGAGGTAATTAAATGCCACATTTTCACACCCATTTCATATTTATAAATTACCCCAACTACCAGATTCTATATTTTGAGTCACAACCCCAACCTAAGTTCTAGCCACTCATGTTAAACAATAAATACAGTACAAAGCAATAAATGAAAGAAGATATAATGAACATAAAAAGAAGCTTACAATGATTTTTGTATTAATAATGGAACTTTTCTTCTACAAAATGGAATATTAAGCAAGATTCTTGGAATCAATGAATTAAAAGATGAATAGTATTTTTGTGTCTCTTCAAGACAAGACAAGATCTAAAATGTAATGTAAAAGTGAATGGTCGATGTGTAAGTAAGTTTCCCATCACAAAACCCTAGGTACATATATATAGGGACCTAAATTTTGGATTTGACTTAATTACAAAAATGCCACCGCCTACAACCACAGAACATGTCTGCGGTCCACAAAGCAGATATAGGGTTCACCGAGTGTATGTTCGTGCGGTCTGCAGAACTGAACTACAGTCCACAGAAACGCTTTTGAACTTCGCAATCTGAGCTGGACTTGTGTTGGAGCAGTGGTTCATAGATCGGAATGTGGTCCGCATAACGAAAGTGCAGACCGCAAATTGGGTCGCACTTCGGGGCTCCAGAGTCTTCTATTTATTGTCTATTTTTGCAATGATGTAGCCATTATGCGGTCCTCAGTCTAGTTTTGCGGTCCGCAGAAGTGGTCTTCTCAACACTTCTTCCTTTTTTTTTTTATCATTTTTATCCACGTTTCAGCCCATTTCCACACTTTTGGTGTCCCAAGGAAAAATTCTACAAAAACTGAAATTACATAAGAAATCTATACTACGAATGCATAAAGGACAACAATAATATATGAATTGGTATCAAATGTGCCATACTTTCTCTACACATCACTTAACCAAAAGGAAGAATTACTCACTGTCCATAGTATTCTCACTAATAATACCTGGGATACTCAGTCTCTGTCATTCCATTTACCTCCCAAAATCTTACAAGAAATTCAAGACACTTATCTATCATTCTCAGAAAACGGAAAAGACTTCATGCATTTTACCTCATCTCCTGATGGTACCCTTACCACTAAACATGGCTACATATTATACAAGAAAACTGGGCACACAAAAACAGACTCGCATATTGATCACTCTTGGCTATGGGAAGCAAACTGCCTACCCAAAAACAAACACTTTCTCTGGCTCCTCCTCCATGGGAAATAGTCAATAGGTGACCTATTAGCTCATAGAAATATCATTCCATCAAACTCTTGCCCACACTGTGACATACCGAAAACTATCAACCATATATTCTTTCAATGGCCCATCAACACGCCATTATGGCAACACCTTAACATCCAAATACCTACCACTAATGATGATACAAGGGACTGGATTAAGAAAAAATGCATACATAGTAATCAACAATCAATCCAAAATGTTCCCACCCAAATTATCATCCCCATAACATTGTGGCACATTTGGACAAATAGAAACCACAATACTTTCAATAAAACTGCTCTCCCACTAAGTTGCCAACTCATATACAACTACGTCAAAGAATATTACCACTTGGGACCTTCGTCTAGCATCAAAGCCAACATTGTATACCATCAACAGACTTCACACACAGTCGAAGGTGTATAGGAAAAACCTCCAACCAATATGTTCAAACTAAACACAGATGACATCTTTAACCAAGGTGCCAAAATTAGTGGAGTAGGGGGACTCATCTGAAACTCTGAATAGAGGTGGATAGAAGGATTCTCTGCACTGATGAGATGCCATTCAACTCTTCATGCCGAAATATATTCCCTCTTAAAAGGGTTGAAATTGGCATTCACTAATGCTGGAGACTGATTGTCAGGTATTGTCAACAACACTAAATGAAAATAATACAGGAATTTATTACATGAATGTAGGTTCATACTGGAAGAAATGGAGATCAAGGAGGTCCTGAACATCTTCCGTGAGGCAAACAAGGCAGCACATCAGTTGGCATAACATGCAACCAAAGGAAAATCATCAAGAACACAGTATGAAGAAACTTTATTTTGGAACAATGCACCTTACTTTATGTCATTTACTTTAGTAAAGATAATTAGGGGTAACATCTTTTCGATCTACCCCAAGCTCCGTAATAACTCTTTAATTTCCTATATTTAAATTAATGCATCTTCAGTTCAGCAAAAAAAGGCGAAAGCACCGTATACTAACACTACAAATTGGATTGAGGCGTTGTTAATTGATTGATTTATTTATTTTCAACATAGGTACAAATCTGACTGACAATAATTGCTTAGAAAATTCTAGGTTAAGACATTAGTTTGTTTTTCTTAAAAATCTTCTATCCTTATTGCTATTTCTAAATTGCTTCTATTTTTTACTCCCCGTGTCTCAATTTATGTGACACAATTTCCTTTTTAGTATGTCTCAAAAAGAATGTCACATTTCTATATTTAGAAACAATTTAACTTTATAAGATGATATACAACCACACATTTATATAATGCTTGTTTTGGACTATACATTTCAGAAGTCTTCATTTCTTTCTTACTCCATGCCAAGTTAAATGGTGCCACATAAATTGGGATGGAAGGAGTATCACATAGAAGAACAAATCTATCATTCCAGACACCAGGGTGTGCTAGAGTTTTAGTTACATATTAACATAATTCAGTAGCTTTAGCAAGAATTTTATATTTATGTAAGAAATCTACTTGATATATACGAATAATTTATTCATAATCTAGCAAGCTAAGTTTTCTAAAATTTACCGTAAAAATTATGATAGAGAAACTTTAAAGTTTAGAGTGAAGGAGATTGAATATGTTTGTCTTGTTTTGCTAGAGACTTTGCTGCAATGTTATGTCTACCGATTACAAGTAGTAGTGTTAAAGTTTTGTTTCATCAATTAATAAAAGGGGTTATTTATTCTGTTTATGTGATCCTGTAATTTCCATCGGTGGTATTCCTCTTTAATAATCTCCTAGCTTTCATCAGCATATCAAGGAGTTAGGACCACCATGAACTGGCTTTCTAAACCAATTAAAACCTACCTCAATATGCATCTTCCACCAAGCTGACACAAGTTATTCCCACGGCATATTGCTGGATTTTTTTTTTAAAGAAAAATAATATTTCAAACCAATCAACATATGTGGATTTAAAGAGATTATGTGAATTCAACTAATCAAATGCTTTATGCTCAAATATATATATATATAAGGAAAAATGCATTTTTTTTCACAATTTATTTAATGCTTCGTAGCTTTTAAATTGGACTAAAAATGATGAGGAATTATGTAGAAACGGTTTGATGGACTAGTGCTGAAAAGAACAAGGGACAAGGCAAAAAAAAAAAAGGGAGCTGGAGGGTGGGCGCTATACCTCGAGCAAATTTCAGCCCAAACCAAGCACGTCACGGCTCACGCCCACCAGGTTGCCATGACTAGATTGGCCAACACGCCGCGCCCAATTTAGTGCCCGTTCAAACAATTTAAATATTTTAAACTTCGGCCAGAAAGGGAATACATAATTCTAAGACTTTGTTGAGAACTTTTAAGAGAGGTTACGACCTACGCACTCCAAAATACACAAAGATGAATAAGTCATGATGATTTGAGTAATTTTTTATTATTTAATCATGTATCTCATCGAATTATATGATGACTATCTAGATTTGTAAGAATCCATCTTAAGAACTCACTAGGGAATTTTTTTTAGAGGTTTTTCAAGAAGGTAAACCCCAACTCCTACTTTCATTACGATCAAAGATATATTATAACGAATGAAAATTTGTAAGTTACAGTGAAAACCTACGGTTATAAACCCTTGAAATAGGTGTTCTTGAAGTTGAAATACATGAAAAGGGAACGAGTTTGTGTAAACGTATACAAGTATAACACTACAATCCCTACCCATTATTAGATTAGGATTCCTCTTGTATTGTGATTAGAATTCATCTTTCCTCTTGTATTAGGATTGTATATTGTACACTTTATATATTGATATCAATGAGAAAGAATCCCTAAAGGAGATTAATATCATCTTACATGGTATCAAGAGCCAAAACCCTAATCTAAAAAAATTCCTACCTCCCCCCCCCCCCCCCGCTCTTGGCCTACGACAACATTGTTTTTTCTTCTTTTCTTTCTTCCTAAATTTCCACCATTCTAATGGAAAATTTGGCTACTCCCACCTCTTCCGATGCTTCCGCTTTTAACGCAGTCGTCATCCACCCACCCACTACCCTCTCCTCACCATCTTTCCATCCGGCTTTCGCCGTTACCAACATCAAGAATTTTATCCCTATAATTCTTGATCAGGAAGATGGCCAATATTGGTCATGGGTGAACTATTTCGTATCCATGCATGTGTATATCATGTGCTTGATCATATAGACGACTCTTTCCCTCGTCCTCTCGATATGGATGACACCACATGGCGTCGCCTCGATGCCGTAGTCAAACAGTGGATATATGACACTCTATACAAGGATTTACTATACACAATCATGAAAACGGGTGCCTCTGCACGTGATCTATGGACACGTTTGGAAGAAATCTTTCAAGACAACAAGAACACTCGTGCGGTGTACTTGGAAGAACGGTTCAACAACACCCGTCTTGAAAACTTCTCTACTATGTCAGAATATTGCAAGCAGTTGAAACTGGTGGCAGACCAACTGTCCAATGTTGGTACGCCCATGTCCGAAACAAAAATGGTGTTACAATTAGTTGCAGACCTCTATAAGGGTGAATATGACACCCTAGCCACGATGATACAACATGCTGACCCTCTACCAAGCTTCAACAAAGCACGCTCGCAATTGTTATTGGAGGAGACTCGACATGCGAAGCAGGATGAGCATAATCAGAAGACATTAGCAGTTGAAACGCCCACACAACCTCAGGCCATTGCCGACCAACAACCTCCGCCGAAAAATATCCAACTGCGGCGGCAGGGGTGGCAGGGGCCGCAGTAATGGGCGAGACGGCAAGGGCCGAGGACAACAGCCACAGTAGATCAACAATAACGCTTCATGGGCCGGCCCAGTCTCTGGCTACCCAAATCAGAACTGGCCATGATTTCCGGCTTTCAACAACAAGGGTTACTGGGCCACGATTTCTGGCTTTCAACAACAAGGGTTATTGGGCCAGGCTCCAACTTCGCGCCCACCAGTGTTCCAGCAACATCAGGCCCACGTCGTGCAGGCCCAGTTCCCACAGCAACCCTTAAATCAAATCCCCACCGACTTGGGTAAGGAATTCAACAGTATGAGTTTGCAGCAGCCCGACGAAAATTGGTATATGGACTCCGGAGCCTACTCTCACCTCACCCGGTTCGCAGGTAATCTTTTCCAATTGTTTCGTTTAAAGTCTCCATAATTTATTATATTTAGCAATGGTCATCGCATTCCAATTCAAGGCTATGGTCACACTCACACTCCGAAACCTCACCCACCCTTCTTCCTAAATAATGTCCTGCATGCCCCCCACATCATCAAAAGATTAATATCCATTAGGTAATTTTACTCGTAATAATTCCGTGTCGGTTGATTTTGATCCTTTGGTTTTACTGTGAAGGATCTACGTACGGGGACCCCTCTTATGAGATGCAATAGCACACGGGACCTCTATCCATTCACATCCTCATCCGCTGCCGGTTCCCACCCACGCACTACCCTAGCTGCTCTGTCTCCGTCAATTTGGCACAATAGGCTCGGACACCCAGGAGCTCCTGTTTTTCATTTTCTTAGAAGTAATAATTTTATTCAATGTAATGGGAAACTTGCCCAGGCCTACATTTCCTGTCAATTAGGAAAACATGTTCGTCTTCCATTTAATTCCTCCGTTGTATTACGTTTGCTCCATTTGATATCATTCATGTTGATTTGTGGACTTCCCCCGTTACCAGCTTCCTAGGTCATAAATATTATCTCGTGTTATTAGATGACTACTCTCACTTTCTTTGGATCTACCCATTAAAATTTAAGTCCAAAGTTTTTGCAAAATTTTTTGAATTTTGCACATTTATCAAAACGCAATTCGAACGCGCCATTAAATATTTCCAATGTGACAATGGACGTGAATTTAACAACTCCGCATTTCAAAAATTCTGCAACAATAATGGCATGGTCTTCTGATTTTCGTGTCCCCACATGTCCCCTCAAAATGGCAAAGCCGAGCGTCTCATCCGTACAATAAATAACATGGTCTGTACTTTTTTGTTTCATGCTTCCTTCCCTCCATCCTTTTGGGTTTATGCGGTCAAAATGATAGAATACGTCCTCAATATTTTATCCACTAGTACCCTCCATAACATGACTCCAACTGAAATCTTACACCGTAGGGTTCCCTCCTATGATCACCTACAGATATTTGGTTGCCTATGTTTCCCTAATCTCTCTTCCACAGCCTCTCATAAATTAGCTCCCTGCACCACTCCGTGTGTCTTCTTAGGTTTCCCATCGAACCATAGGGGCAATCTGTGCTATGACTTATCCACTCGTCAAATTCATGTCTCGCATCACGTTACTTTTGACGAGACGCAATTTGCAAAAACCGGATTATGAATTTTTAGATGAATCAACTCTCTCTCTTGTCCACCTTCGGGAACTGTGCCCGACTAACACCACTGCACCGCCTCCATCTGCCACCATACATCATATGCCGTCAGCATCCCTGCCACCGGCATCCCCTCCGTCACCGCTTCTTTCCACCTCTAGAACAACTCTGCCTCCAGGTTCCACCAACTCACCGATCACCGTCCCATCTACTGTGCCGTCCCAACAGTTTCGCCACCATGCAGACCATAATCCGACCATCAAACACCACCCAAAAAACCTAGATACCGGACTTAATACATCACCGACATCGTACCCTACCCTACATACCTCCTCCATTTCCAGCATACCGAGAATCCCTACAACTCCCTACAAAAGTTCACTGACAACAAACGACCAAACCCACTCGACTCCAAACCCAAACACCGTCATTGTTCCGCACCACCCAACAGCCACCCTCGACGGAAACCTAGTCCTGACAACACAACATGCACCCCGCCCGAATCTGTCATCACCTAGTCCACCCAACCAGTCTACCAATACCCTTACCCAGCCAGCGCCCACACCCTGGATGGAAACCCGTGCCCAACACAGGATTTTCAAACCCAAAGTCCAATTTAACCTGTCCATCCAAACAATTTCACCTATACTAAAAAGCCCTAAATTAGCCAAACTAGACCTAAATTGGAATGCGGCCATGTGTGAGAAGTTTAATGCTCTAACGAAACATCATACTTAGGACTTGGTTACTCGACCAGAGGGGGTGAATATGATCCGTTGCATGTGGCTTTTTCATCACAAGTTCAGGGATAGTGGTGACTTAGAAAGATATAAGGCAAGACTAGTGGCAAATGGTACTAACCAACAAGAGGGCATTGATTATGAAAAGACATTTAGTCCGGTTGTTAAACCGGCCACCATCCGCATAGTTCTAAGCATTTCTATGGGAAAGCATTGGCCGATTCATCAGCTAGATGTGAAGAATGCATTTCTTCATGGGGATTTACGAGAAACTGTCTACATGCATCAGCCTCCTAGTTTTGTCCACCCAGCAGCCCCATATTATATGTGTCATCTCCGTAAGTCACTCTATGTATTAAAACAGGCCCCCAGAGCATGGTATGATCGTTTTGCACAGTTCATTATGCGTTTCAGGTTTACATGCAACAGATGTGATACCTCTCTCTTTACTTTACATCGAGGCCGTGATACTGCTTATTTATTGTTATATGTGGATGACATTGTTCTTACTGCCTCTACTGCTGTGTTGAAAGATGAGATTATTGCACGGCTCAAGTCTGAATTCGCCATAATGATTTGGGAAAGTTGAGCTATTTTTTGGGGATCTCAGTCACTAGATCCGCTGATTGTATGTTTCTTTGTCAGCGTAAGTATGCAGAGGAGATCGTGCACAGAGCTAAGATGGACAATTTCAAAGTAATGGCCACTCCAGTTGATTCTAAATCCAAACTTAGTGCAATCGTCGGTACTCCAGTGGCTGATCCTACTATGTATCAGAGTCTTGCAGGTGCACTTCAATATCTCACCTTCACCAGGCCTGACATTGCCTATGTTGTCCAGCAGGTATGCTTGTTTATGCATGCCCAGAGAACCTCATTTTACTGCCCTCAAACGTATCATTCGATATGTTAAGGGCACACTGGATTATGGGCTACACTTATACCCCTCCGCACCGAACTCGCTATTATCCTACACCTATTCAGATTGGGCAGGTTGTCCAGACACCTGCCGCTCTACATCTGACTACTGTGTGTTTTTGGGTGATAATCGCATCTCTTGGTCTGCAAAACGGCAAGCCACATTATCCCGTTCGAGTGCAGAAGCTGAGTATAGAGGAGTTGCTAATGTTGTTGCTGAGATCTGTTGGCTCCGAAACTTTCTCTTGGAGCTTCAGTGTCCTTTAAGTAAAGTGTCTCTGGTCTAAGTGATAACATATCCGTCATATACCTGTCTCATAATCCGGTTCAGCATCAGCGAACCAAGTATGTTGGGATAGACATCCACTTTGTTCGCGAGAAGGTTGCTCTCAGGCATATTAAGGTATTGCACGTGCCTTTCTCATATCAATACGCGGATATTTTCACGAAGGGCCTCCCAAGACAGCTGTTCCTTGATTTCAGATCCAGTCTTAGCGTTAGGCCTCCTCCCGCTCCGACTGAGGGGGTGTGTAAACGTGTACAAGTATAACACTATAATTCCTACCCATTATTAGATTAGGATTCCTCTTTCCTCTTGTATTAGGATTATATATTGTACACTATATATATTGATATCAATGAGAAAGAATCCCTAAGGGAGATTAATATCATCTTACAGTTTGGATTATGGTGAATTCAACTGATATAGATGATCTCATACAACATTTAAGGGATACAATTGATATAGGAATTAATTCAATGTATGAAGATTCACCTAGTTGGAAAGTCGTACATCCTTAGAGTTGAGACTTACATCAATTGAGATAAATTGGACTATTCAGCATATTAATTTGATTATCTTGCACCATACTAATTGTAGATTGATCTAGAATGGTTCAACATAGTTGAACATTGAAAGGTGAGTTTTCACTATGGTTTGGAGATAAGTTAAGGCTTACTATTTAAAGTATTGAAAAAGTTTCATGCTCATTACATGTTTAACAAAATGCATAGAAGTGTGTTTTGTGGCTAATAAATGTTTGTGGGGGAAGCGAGTGCTTAGCTCATCAACATAAAACTTAATGTGGCTTCAAAGTAAGAGTTTAATTATGATAAATTTCACGCTTCAGAATGAGTGGTAACCTATGCTTGCCGACTTGTACCAATCTAATCGATTTAGTGTAGTAACTACCCTCTTTATGCCTATGTATCACAATTCATTAAATTACGAAAGAAAATACCAATTTATTAGAGTGAGAAACCTTTATTAAACTAGACATGTAAGTAAAGATGTCTTTTGTCAATCATACAAATATCGAAACCTAAAAACAATAGAAGTTCATCTATTGAGTCTCGATGACATAATGAATAAATAGATAAAGGTTACGGAGCTTCCTGCACTTACCCAAAAAATGAAGTACATCATGTAGTCCCACGATATCAAAGTTAGCTCACCAAAGTTTGGAAGATGCAGAATCCTAACTCGAACACGAACCGTCCTGCTCTTGACCAACTCCTAAACCTAGCATTATAAAAATGATGATTGATTATTGAAATACTCAGTATGCATCATAGTCAAATCACCTCACGATGGGGCAATAGTAATACATATAAAATATATTAAAGTACATGAGAGGGTGTTCAAGTAAACACTTCAAATTCAAAACAAATTAATAAGTTCAAGTAAGCATTACAAGTTCTAATGAAATTAATTGTCTCAAGTAAATATCTCTATTCATCAAGCATATAAGGTAAGCGCAAGATTATTCATTTAACATAGTTGTGTTCTTAAAAGTGTAACAAACATCACTCAACTCGTAATCTCAATGTCAGTATCTCAAGCCTATGGTAATCATAGGTGATGAAATGCATCGTGATACCATCCGTTAAGACCCGTTTTAAAACTTGTTAAAAACATATGTATAACTTGGCTTAAAATGAACAGAGTCGCCTACTAATATTTGTTCAGGGATTAGGAACTCGTTTTGAAAAAGTTTTTCTTTACAATTTATTTTTACCAATGATTTGGGTAAGGATCCAAGCGATTTACGAAGAAAAGAGTTAGGCATCTTAAGAAATCCGCAAAGGCGGTTACCGACAGAGTTAAAGAATTTGAGGCTAAAAGTGTAACTTGTTGTAAAGCCGAGTTTAGAAAAATGGTTTGATATTTGACCATAATTAAGAGTAGTTCAGGTAACTTACATAAATAGCTAAACTTTTTAAGTTTCTAACCAATAGTAGCTATCTTTTTTTTAATTACATTTCATAACTATGTTATAGCTATTTCTCGTATATTTAAGTGTATTCAAATACACATATTTGTGTGTATTAGAGTGTATTCAAATATATAGTTTCGCGTGTATTCGAGTATATTCAAATATACAGTTTTAAAATACAGTAAAATACATATGTATATAGATTATTTAAACGACACATACAGTCAAATACATTTAGTAGGCGTTTGGTCATACGATATGAAATCATGATTTCATAATTTGATTTTAAGTCAGCGTTTGTTTATAAAATTTGCACAAAATTTCAACTTCAACTTAATATCATGGTTTTAAATCTCAAATGCTCCAAAAAGGCATGATTTGAGATTCTAAATCATGATTTTAAATTTATTTAAATATAAAACTTGACTCATAAGTTTATATTTGTAAAAAAAGATCCATAAGTTGGTAGATATATTTACCAAATATTTATATCAAAAATAAAAAAAGATGTGGAAGTTGGTAGTATATTTATAACAAAAGTTACGCTTAGCAACTAAATTTACTTCGACAAGTATATTTATAACAAAATTTAGGAGTTAGTTAGGGCACGTGACTAGGAAACTGTTAGGTGTTAAAAAGTTAGTTATAACTAACTTTCGAAACCACTTTTCCCCCAATTACTCCTTTATAGTGTTCTGATTCTGTTGTAAGAATTCATTCACATTATGGATCAATAAGAAAGTTCTTCTCTCCCAATCTATTTGTTCTTATTTCTGCAAAACTTAAGCTGTTCAAGAGCAATTCTGTACATTTGCTCCTTAGGCTAAGTTTGTTCTATTTCTAATTCTGTGAGATACTCATCATAGATATCAGAGCAAAGGTTCCTCTAACCTGTTACCATGGGTGATCATAAAACTCTCATGCAAGAATTATGAAGGAAAGTCGAGACTTTGAAGGGTTCTATGGAAGGTGTTGTTAATTCTGTAACTAAAATGCAGCAGGCCATGGATGCAAAAGTAGCATTGGAAATAGTGGAGATTAAGAGGTTAGTAACAGGAAATCCAAATCCTGTTGCAGCTCAGATTCCCCCAATTAATTTGAAGAATAATGGTGAACTAATGGAGAATGAATATCGACACAATAATCGAGTTGGAAACTGTCATGTCACTAATCAAAATTATCAAGTAGATATTCCAAAGTTTGATGTAAATGAGACTTAAGGATTGAATCTACAGTTGTAAGCAATTCTTTGATGTAAATGAGACACCAAAAGAGGCAAAACCGAAATTATCTTCTCGCAAGTTGGAAGAAAAGGCTCTACAATGGCATCAATCCTACATGAAGCACAAGATCACTAGAGATTGGCCAAGATGGGGAGAATATATGAGAAGTTTGTATGCAAGATTTGGTTCAAAATTGTTTGATGACCCTATGGGAGATCTCAAAGACCTTAGGTAGGTAAATTCTATTCAAGATTACATTGATGTGTTTGATGAATAACTTACTAGAGTGGAACTCTCAAAAGACTATGTTGTAAGTTGTTTTGTGAGAGGGTTGAATCCGGAAATTGGTTTTCATGTGAAGACGTTAGGCCCTAGAACATTAGCTAAAGGTGTATGTTTATCCCGAATTCAAGAGCAAACGTTAGATGTGCAAAAACAAGGTTTTTCTAATCATGTTCCCTCTAGCTCCAGAAATCCTACAAGATTCAACTATAATAACCCCTCTTTCTCATATGGAATTAGTCAGCCTACTAAAACCTTCCATAACCACCCCAAGACTCAAAGTAATCCACCTTTCCAAAATCCAAATACCCACTGTCAAAATCTGAAACCAAATTTCAGATATGCTAAATTACCAACACCTGCTGAAATGGAAGAAATAAGGAAGAAAGGATTATGTTTTAATTGTGATGAGAAATATAACTATGGTCATGTTTATAAGAGTAGGAAACAATTATTTTCTATTCAAGTTGAAGACGGGGAAAGAGTCACAGAAATGGATGAGAATGTCAAGCTAAATTCTACTGAATGTCTAGCAATGCTTGGTCAATATTTTGAGACTGATGGGGAGGGTGCTATAATTCCTCATGTATCAGTTCATGCTTTGACTTGGCTTAATGACTTTATAACTATGAGGATCACTATATATGTGTTGGTAGACACTGGTAAAACTCATAACTTCCTAGACCGGAATACAACTAAGAGGTTGGGTTGTGTATTGATAGACATTTCTCCTTTTCCTGTATCTATAACTGATGGAAAAAGTGCATAGCAATTTATAATGACCCGTCGAGTCATTTTTAACTTGAGATCCTTATTTGCTTGTTTTATCCTTCTTGTGATCTCTATGTGGAGTTTGTAATATATGAGGATATGTGGCACAAATTTCGAGGTCCATTTATATGACTTAGTCGAGTTATTTGTTCGCTTCCTGAGACAATCGAATATATTTTGTGGACTTATTTGTAATATTTGGATATTTGGTTATTTCGGAAGATACTTTAGAAAAATATATCTTAGCTCGGTTAAATGGAAATTCGAGAGTACGAGCCTTTTTCGTAGCACTGTTTACCTTAGGGGAGCATTTCTGGTTTGTGTCCGGGGGTCTTGGGAGTATTTTGGGTGTTTGGTGGAAGATTGAGTTAGTTTACTATGATCTAGTGTCTGGTGTCTGGCGTCCGCCTCGGTGACACCCTTTGTGGAGGTTGGCTCCCAGAAGTGGTGTGTGAGCATTTGTTGAGTTTCCTCTTTGAATGAGGGGATTTTCGTAGTGGCGTGTGCGCTTTCACAGAGTCGGGTATGGTTCCGCACTGAGGCGAGGTGTCAAGTGACCTCGCTTCTTCGAGATTGATTTACGCGGGATTGATATCGCGCAAGTGGAGTTTATTCAGCTGGGGTGGAATCGCGGGATCAAGTAGCATATTTAATTCCTAGGTCAAGGTTCTTTTCCAAAAATAGTTATTCTCGAAGCTAGAGCTACAAGAGGGGAAAATTCTAAAGATTAAGAGTGAACTCTTCATTTGGGGTAAGATTTCTTTCCTTTGTAATTTTATTTCATAATTCTGAGTCCTTTAATGGTGATTAAGTGTGCATGTGTAATGGGGAAAATGAACTATGGCTTCCTTTTGAGATTAAGAGAGTTGAGACTTGATTAAAATGGTATTTATGGATTAGATTACTTTAATTATTATGAATTAGTGATGGAATATGTTAGATAATCATGTTGTGGAGTTTATTTTGATTATAGAAAACCTTTTGATTTGGAGAAAATTCTAGGGTTAAAAATTAGGGGTTTTCTTAAATGGTTCAATTGAAGGTCCAAATGAGTATATGTTTCTAATTAACTTAAGGATACGATTACCTAGTATGTGTTCTTTGTTTTTGGGTCATAAAGTTTGAGTCTTGGTGTCGTGTCTCGGGGTTGGTATTTGAAGTCTTGATTTATTTAAGGACTAAGTCCTTGTATTATGAGTAATAGTATATGCATGTTAGACTTTGATTACTATGAGGCACAATGGAAGGGTAAGGCTAGTGCAGAGATCTGACTGTTCGAGGCTCCTGTTCTAAGTCCTTATATCAAACGGTTGTGATGAACGATTGAGAGGGTACCAATGTTGAACTGTGATAATGGGTGATTTATGGAATCAGCCTTTAGCTGATTCTAACTACTAATGGATTGGGCTTGTCTCCATTATGTGGGCTCGTTGCCATACTTATTATCGTTGTGCTTATTCATCACACATGACTTGATATGATATCGTGATTTTTCTTGGATTATATGTTGATGTATTATTTAAAGCATGTGATAATCATCTATATACTTGGTTGCATTTCATGACATTCTGATTCTTGCCTTATATTGTCATTTGCATTCATATACATGGTTTTGATGATATTGATATTGGAGTGGTATGATATATGTTGGGGGTCTAAGGGACCAGAAAGGTAAGAACACCATGAGATTATGGCAATAGTGAGATAATGATGATACGCGAGGAGTGGGTTGCACGTATGGAACAATTATTACAGCCAAGGAGTGGGATCTGTTGAGAAAATTTTGGATGAGTATATGGACTTCGCAGGTCCCCCATGGGTGTGCGTTTCATAATAAAAACTTGAACGCATGTATACTGGAAAATTGAGGTACCTGACATATGCATTTCATTCATATCATACACATATATCATTTCATTGATTATCTATGGGTGGAATTGGTTCTAGATTGATTGTTTATGATTTGGCTAGATTTCTAGGTATGAAAGGATGGTACTTTCTCTTGATACATGGATTACTATTATTGAACTCTTCTGGAACTAGATGAATTAAGTGATTATGAAATCTTACTTGAATAAGGTGATATGTGAACTCTCTGAACTATTCCGTGGACAACGTGACATTATTTGGACTACTGAACTGTTTAGTATAGGACTATTTGGTGTCAACTTGATATTTATATGTTTTTACGTATCTTCCGTCATTGTCAGCCTATGATGTCACTCATGCTACACTTATTGTATCTCTTCTTGATGCAGATACATATCCCACTACCAGTTCACGAGCTTGAGTGTAAGTCTGAGCAGGTTGATTTTAGTATTCACGGTGATGATGCCTCTTCCGGCATGCCTCGGGATGCTTATATCTTTATCTATGTCTTTACTTGATTCTGGAGACAAAATCATACATTTCTCATTATGATGTTTTTGCATTATGTTGCCCTTGGCTTTCAGACTTGTATCAGATTATTAGTGCTCTTGTATTCATAGACCAGATTTTGGGGGTTATCTTGGATTCCCAGACTTATATTTTTTTGCATTTATATCGAAAGATAGATTTATATGGTGTTTTGTTATCTTTCTGCTTTTATTTATATTATATTATGTGTATTATTCAAGAGTGGTTTGCCTACAGATGGGAATTATGTAGGTGCCACCACGATTTCTAAAAAGGGTCATGATAAAGTTGGTATCAAAGCTTTAGGTTAAATTATCTTAAATACAAAAGTAATGTCTAGTAGAGTCTCGCGGATCAGTTCGGACATATCCGTAGTTATTTTCGAGAGGCTATGGGATATTTTGAAAATTTCACTTTCTTCATTCATTTCGTGCTAAGTTGAATAAAATTGGTAACTGACCTTTGTTTCTACTCTCTCACAGATGGTGAGGAATTGTGCCGATGCAGCGAGGGAGGAGGCATCGACACTAGAAGTGGGCGGTCGTGGTAGAGGACGTTCTCGGGGCTGAGGTAGAGCCCGAAGAACAACACCAGCTCGGGTGAGACACATAGAGTCGGTCAGGCTTATGCTAGACCAGAGTCCCCTGAGCCGTATATTGAGCCTCAGGACAAGTTACTTGAGGAGGAGATGGGGCCATCCCAGGATCAGCTACGATTTATTGCTACTTTGGTCCTACAAGACACACTAGTCAAATTGTTGAGTGTTTTTTATGCTTTTTCCAAGGCAGGCGTACATCTGACTACTCTAGGTGGTTTTCATACCCGTGTAAAAGATGGAAAAACTCAGAATCCCAAGTTTTGTACTCCCGAGGTTCCTCCAATGACAATGTCAGTGCCCTGTATTGATGAGGTTCATACTCCAGTGTTTGGTCCCCTGCCTATTGGAGGGACAACTATGACCCATGATGAGCAGAAGATCTGCGAGCACTTTTTGAATATAAAGCCTCCGATATTTTTATGGTTAGCCTGAGTAGGATGCGTATGAGTTTATTGTGAGCAACCATGAAAGGTTTCATACTTTGGGTACTGTTAAATCGCACAGAGTCAGTTTTGTAGCCCTTCAGCTTTTGGGAGATGCAAAATAGTGGTGGAGAGCGTATGGTAGTTGTTTACCTACGGGGTCGCCTCCATTGACTTGGGTTAGGTTCTATCGGGTTTTCTTAGAGAAGTATGTGCCTTTTAGCTTACGTTTGACCTATTATGATGAGTTCCAGAAGATGGAGAAGAGAGGTTCTACAGTTGCACAGTATGAGATTCGCTTACATGCCTTATCGTGCTATGCAACACCATTGCTACCTACAGAGGCTGGGTGAGTGAGATATGTTAGAGGCTTGAGTATTCAACTTCAGTTGACCACATTTCAGTTGGTGGCCTCTAGGATTCTTTTGAGGTAGTGGCCGAGCATGCCAGGATGGTAGAGTCTGTGAGGGGCAAGATGTCTAGATATAAGCCCGATAAGAGGGAGAGGCGACATGGACAGTTCAGTGGTTCTAGTTCTTATGGTTATGGACATCAGGTAGATATTAGCAGTCGTAGCATGGTCGACCGGTTTAGGAAGCCCTCAAGATTATAGATGATGTCTTTGCAGGGTAGAGCGGTTATAGTGAGGCCAATCTTCGAGAGGTTCTCAGTCTCAGTATTCTGATCATGGTGGTTTGGGTTCTTTTATCTATATTCAATATCCTTTAACTGTGAGGACATGTTATGAGTGTGGTAGGGTTGGGCATTTCTGGAGGGAGTGCCCCAGTCTTATATCAAGTTCATCCCGTGAACCCAACACTCCAGCATAACCATATAGGGGTAGTGGTTAGGTTAGCTGAGGGGGATCTTAGTTGGGCCATGTGGCCATCATTTTGGTCATGATGGATCCTAGTTAGGGAGAGATGGAGATCATTCTAACTGAGGTAGCCGGTAGAGTACTCAGTCCGATGTAGGACACACACATTACTATGCTTTACTGGGTAGGCCCGAGGCTGAGGCATCTGACGCGGTCATTACATATTTCATCTTAGTCTGTCACAGGTCTACTTCAGTTCTATTTGATCCATGGTCTACATTCTCATATGTGTCTGCCTACTTTTCTGCTGATTTGGATATGTGGTATGATATGCTTAATGTCCATATTCATGTCTCCATACCGGTTGGTGATTCTGTGATTGTAGATAAAGTTTATCGTATGTGTGTGGTTACTTTTATGAGATACATAGCTGGATAGATTTGGTCATTTTAGACATGATTGACTTTGATATTATTTTGGGGATGGATTGGCTATCACTGTACCGCGCTATTATGGATTGTCATGCTAAGACAGTCATATTAGCTATGCCTGGTCTTCTGAGGTTAGAGGGGAGGGGCGCTCCCAGCCCTGCTCCAAAGAAGATCATTTCTTTTATTTGTACTAGAAAGTTTGTAGACAAGGGTTGTCTGGCGTATCTTACTCATATTCAGGATACGAGTGTGGAGACTCCTTCCCTTGAGTCTGTTCCGATAGTTAGTGAGTTTGTCGAGGTCTTTCTTTCAGATTTATCAGTTATGTCGCTAGACAAGGATATTGATTTCTATATTGATCTTGAGTCGGGTACTTGGCCTATTTCTATTCCTCCGTACTGTATGGCTTCGGCAGAGCTTAGAGAGTTGAAGGAGCATCTTCAGGACTTGTTGAGTAAGGGCTTCATTCGACCGAGTGTGTCTCTATATGGTGCTTTTGTCTTATTCGTAAAGAAGGATGACATCATGCGTATGTGCACTAATTATAGACAGTTGAACAAGATCACTATTAGAAACAAGTATCTGATCCCTCGTATTGACGACCTGTTCGACCAGCGTCAAGGTGCTTCAGTGTTTTCAAAGATTGACCTGAGGTCTGGGTATCACCAGTTGAATATTTGGGACGGGAATGTTCCTAAGATAACTTTTCAAACTCGCTATAGTCATTATGAGTTCTTAGTGATGTCATTTGGGCTTACTAATGCCCCTACAACATTCATGGACTTGATGAATGTGATATTTAAGTCATATTTGGATTATTTTGTGATTTTGTTCATTGATAACATCTTGATCTATTCGAAGAGTCGAGAGGACCATGACCATCATCTAAGAGTGGTTCTTGGGTTATTGAAGGAGAAGAAGTTTTATGCTAAGTTCTCAAAGTTTGAGTTTCAGTTGAGCTCTGTGGAATTCTTGGGACACGTGGTGTCCAAGGAGGGTATCATAGTTGATCCTAGGAAGATAGAGGCAATTAGGGATTGACCTAGACCGACTTTTATGATAGAGATTTGGAGCTTTGTGGGTCTTGCTAGCTACTATCGTCGATTCATCAAGGGATTCTCTTATATTACTTCTCATCTGAGGCGTTTGACTCAGAAGGAGGTACCATTCCAGTGGTCCGACAAGTGTGAGGAGAGCTTTCAAAAGCTCAAGTCTCTTTTGAGCACAACCCTGATTTTGTCCCTTCCGATGGAGAGAAAAGACTTTACCATATATTGTGATACTTCTAGGGTCAGGTTGGGCTGTGTGTTGATGGAGGAGGGTAAGTTTATTGCTTATGCATCGAGGTAGTTGAAAGTGCATCAGAAGAATTACCCTGTTCATGACTTAGAGTTGGCTGTTGTTGTGCTTGATTTGAAGACATTATCTTTATGGTGTCTGTTGTGAAGTATATACCGACCACCGCAGTCTTCAACACATGTTTAATTAGATGGATTTATATTCTAAGCAGCATCGGTTGATGGATTTGTTAAAATATTATGACATAACTGTTTTGTACCATCTATGCAATGCCTATGTGGTGGCGGATGCCTTGAGGCGAAAGGAAGTCAGCATGGTGAGTGTAGCTCATTTGATCATTTTTAGCATTCTTTGGCATTGGAGGTCCAGTCTATAGCCAACCATTTTGTGAGGCTTGATATTTGTGTTGAAGTGAGGTCGTCTCTTTTGGATTAGATTCAGACTCACCAGTATGATGATGAGAAGTTGTACAAAATTTGAGATAATGTGATGAGTGGTGAGGCCAAGGAGGTTATGATTTATGGTGAGAGGGTGTTGAGGATCAAAGGTAGAGTATGTGTTCCTAGAGTTGGGGATGTGACTATACTAATTGTGGAGGAGGCCCATAGCTCTATATATTCAATTCATCCAGGTGATATACCGTGACTTGAGATAACATTATTGGTGGGGAGGATGAAGAGAGACATTGTTAAGTTTGTGTCTCGGTGTCTGAATTATCAGCAAGTCAAGTATGAGCACCAACGATCTAGTGGTGTGTCTTAGAGGATGTCCATTCCCGAGTGGAAGTAGGAGAGGATTTTCATGGATTTTGTGGTGGGATTTCCCAAGACTTTAGGCAAGTTTGATGTTATTTGGGTCATTGTTGATAGATTGACCAAGTACGCACATTTCATTCTGGTCCAGATGACTTATAATACAGAGAAGTTGGTTAAGATCTACATTCATGAGATTGTTCATCTTTATAGGGTTCCTATTTCTATCATCTCGGATCGGGGTACTTAGTTTACTTGGCATTTCTGGCGGACTTTGCAGAGAGAGTTGGGTACTTGCTTGGATCTCAGTACATTTTTTCACCCTCAGACCGATGGTTAGTTTGAGCGAACTATTCAGGTATTGGAGGAAATGTTATAAGCCTGCATAATTAATTTTGGTGGTCATTAGGACCAATTCATACCTTTGACAGAGTTTGCGTACAACAATAACTATCACTCCAGTATCTATATGGTACCGTTTGAGTCTTTATATGGTAGGAGATGTCATTCTCTCATTGGTTGGTTTGATGTGTTTGATGTTCGTCCTTAGGATACCTATTTGTTGAGGGATTCTTTAGAGTAGGTGAAGGTGATTCAGGATAAGCTCCTGGCTGCACAGAGCATGCAGAAGGAGTATGCAGACCAGAAGGTTCGAGACTTAGTATTTATGGTTGGTGATAGGGTTCTTCTGATGGTCTCACCCATGAAGGGTATGATGAGGTTCGATAAGAGAGAAAAGGTGAGTCTGAGGTATATCAGACCTTTTGACATTCTTTAAAGGGTTGGATATGTGTCATATGAGTTGGCTATGCCACCATGTCTTTTAAGCATCCATCCAATTTTCCATATGTCCATGCTGAAGAAGTATCATGCCGATGATTCTGATATCATCCAGTGAGACTCTGTATTGCTAGATCAGAATTTAGAGTTTGAGGAGGAGCCTGTGGCTATCTTGGACAGGCAGGTGAGAAAGTAGAGGTCTAAGACCATAGTTTCTGTAAAGGTTCACTGAAAGCATCATCTTGTTGATGAGGTGACTTGGGAGATAGAGTCTGACATGCGGGGATGATATGATGACTTCTTTACTACTCCTAGTAAGTTTCCATTGTTTGTTTCTCTCCGTTCGAGGATGAATATTTATTTAATTGGTATATGATGTAATGACACGTCGGGTTATTTTTAGCTTGAGACCCTTATTTGCCCTCTTTTATCCTTCCTGCGGTCTCTATGTGGGGATTGTGATGCGCCATGATGGGTGGCATAGATCCCGAGGTCCATTTTTATGAGTTTCGAATAAAAAACCCAAATAAGAACCTTACAATTTGTTAATTTGACTCAAGGTTGACTTTTGAATAGATAGGTTTGTTTCTGGGTTCCATCGCTTTCGGTAGTTTGAACGGTCATTTGACTTAGTCGAGTCATTGGTTCGCTTTTTGAGATAATTGGATGTATTTCGTGTCCTAATTTGTAATACTAGGATATTTGGTTATTCCGAATGATTCTTTAGAAAAGTATGTCTTAGCTTGGTTAAATGGGAAATTCGAGGGTACGAGCGAGTTTGTAGAACTGTTTATCTTAGGAGAGCATATTTGGGTTGTGTCCAGGGGTGTCTTGGAAGTGTTTCGTATAAGAATGAGTTGGCTTCCTATGATCTGGTGTCTTATGTCTACCTCGGCGGCACTGCTGCCCACTTCTATAGAGGTTGTCTCGCAAAAGCGGTGTGTGAGCATTTGTTGAGTTTCCGCTTTGGCTAAGGGATTTCCACAGTGGCGTGTGCACCACTGTGGAGTCGATACGCTTCTGTGCTGAGGCGAGGTGTCAAGTGACACTGCTTCAACGAAGTCAATTACGCACGAGAGATACCGCACTAGCGGAGTCAATTCTGCAGAGGCGGAATCGCTAGATCAGGTAGCATATTTAATTCCTAGGTCAAGGTTCTTTTCCCAAAATAGTTATTCTCGAACCTAGAGCTGCAAAATAGGAAAATTCTGAAGATTAAGAGTGAACTCTTCATTTGGGGTAAGATTTCCTTCCTTTGTGACTTCATTTCATGATTTTAAGTACTTTAATGGTGATAAAGTGTGACTGTGAAATGGAGAAAATGAACTATGGCTTCCTTTTGAGATTAAGAGAGTTGAGTCTTGATTTAAAGAGGTGTTTATGGATTAGATTACTTTAATTATTATGAATTAGTGATGGAATATGCTAGATAATCATGTTGTGAGTTTAAATTGATTATAGAAAACCTTTTGATTTGGGGGAAATTCTAGGGTTACAAATTGAGGATTTTCTTAAATGGTTCAATTGGTGGTCCAAATGAGTATAGGTTTCAAATTAACTTAAGGATATGATTACGTAGTATGTGTTCTTAGTTTTTGGGTAATAAAGTTTGAGTCTTGGTAATGTGGACCTGGGGTTGGTATTTGAAGTCTTGATTTATTTAAGGTCCATGTCATTGTATTATGTGTTATCTCTTTATTAATGATTAGTAAATGTGTATTAGACTTCGATTACCACGAGGCACAACGGAAGTGCAAGCCTAGCGCAGAGATCTAACTGTTCGAGGCTAATGTTCGGCCCAAAGGTAGGCTATAGTTTACTTTTACTAGACTCCGATAGAAGTACGTAATCAGTTATAAATATTGAGGGGTATTGGGCATGTTTGGATATCCTACTCAAACGGTTGTGATGAAGGGTTGAGTGGGTACCGATGTTGAACTGTGATAATGGGTAATTTGGAGAATCAACCTTAAGCTGATTCCGAGTGCTAATTGATTGTGCTTATCACTGTTATGTGTGCTCATCGCCATACTTATTATCGTTGTGCTTATTCATCACACATGCCTTGATATGATATTCTGATTCTACTTGGAATATATGTTGATGTATTCTTGAAAGCATGTGATATTCATCTCTATACTTGGTTGCATCTCATGACATTATGATTCTTGCCTTGTATTGTCATTTGCATTCATACACTCATGGTTATGATAATATTGATATTGGAGTGGTATGATATATGTTGTGGGTCCAAGGGATCGGAAAGGTAAGAACATTATGAAATTATGACAACACTAAGAAGATGATGAGATGCGAGGAGCGGGTTGCATGCCTGCAATAGTTATTACAGCCAAGGGGTGGGGTCTGTTGATAAAATTCCGGATGCGTATATAGACTTTACGGGTCTCCTATGGGTGTGCGTTTCATAATAAAAACTTAAACACCTGTATACTGGAAGATAAAGTTACCTGGATTGATTGTTGATAACTTAACTAGATTTCTGGATATGAAAGGATGGTACTTGCTCTTGATTACTGTTATTGAACTCTTCTGGAACTGGATGACTTAAGTGATTATGAAATCTTACTTGAATAAGGTGATATGTGAACTCTCTGAACTATTCTGTGGACAACATGACATTATTTGGACTACTGAATTTTTTAGTGTAGGACTATTTGGTGTCAACTTGATATTTATCTCTTTTTGCGTATATTACAGGCCGACAAGAATGAAATTATGGAATTCAGTGGTTGATTACCTTGGGAAACATATTGTGGAATTTCAAAAGGTTGAAAATGGAATTCAGTATTGCAGAAAAGAAGGTGTCCTTGAGGGGGGGTACAACCTATTGGTGCTAAAATGATTCAACAGAACAATATGGAGAAACTGCTAGCCAAGATAGCTGAGCTTTGCATGATGTCAGTAGGCATGTTTAAGGGAGAAGGAAACTTGGAAGTGGGTGCTAGTCAGTTATCAATGAATGGTGGGTTTGATCACTCTGAAGGTGAGGAAGAATTGCAAGCTGTTTTGCAGCAATATGAATATCTCTTTGAATTTCTAAAAGAGTTACCTCCTTCTAGGGAATATGATCACATAATTATACTTAAGAAAGACACTTCACCCATTAATATTAGACCCTATAGGTACCCTGCTATACGAAAGGATGAAATTGAGAAAATAGTAGGTGAGATGTTGGATTCTGGTATGATAAGGCTCAGCACTAGTCCTTATTCTTCACATATTGTTATGGTGAAGAAAAAATATGGTTCATGAATGATGCGTGTTGATTATAGAGAATTGAACAATCAACCCGTGAATGATAAGTTTCTCATTCTTGTAATAGATGAGCTATTGGATGAGCTGCATGCTGCTAAGTATTTCTCTAAACTGGATCTAAGGTCTGGCTATCATCAGATCAAAATGTTTGAGCCTGACATTCCAAAGACTGCATTTAGAACCCACCATGGTCACTTTGAATTCTTGGTTATGCCATTTGTCCTAACCAATGCCCCTTCAACCTTTCAGAGTTTCATGAATAAGATTTTCCACTCTTATCTTAGAAAATTTATTTTGGGGTTTTTGATGATATACTCATCTACAGTCCCAATTGGCAGGATCATTTGGTGAACTTGAAATAAGCTTTTAATATCCTAAGATCTAATATTCTTTATGTGAATAAAAGTAAATGTGCTTTTGGTTTAAGACAAATTGATTATTTGGGGCTTGTTATATCTGAGGAGGGTGTGGCTATGGATAACCACAAGGTGGAATCTGTACTCAGTTGGCCTTAACCAACTACTCTCAAGAGTTTGAGAAGGTTCTTAGGCCTAGATGGATATTAAAGAAGATTTATCCGAGGGTTTGCAATCATGTCTAGACCATTATATGATTTGCTGAAGAAAGACAACTTTCAAAGGAATAATGCAACTTCATAAGCTTTTGAAGAACTGAGGGTTGCTATCACTTCAGCTCTTGTGTTAGCTCTTTCATATTTTTCTCAAGAGTTTGTGGTGGAAACTGATGCTTCAGGTGGAGGAATTGTAGTTGTATTAGCACATCACAACATACTATAGCCTTCTTTAGTCAAGGTCTATTAGAAAGGAACAAAACTCTCTCAGTTTATAAAAGAGAGTTATTGGCACTGGTGACTGATGTTAAAAAATGGAGGTCTTATTTGTTGGGAACACAATTCATAATCAAGAATGATCATCATAGTTTGAAGTACTTGTTGGAACAAAGAATAACCACTCCCAGTCAACAAAAATGTTAAGTCAAGTTACTTGGTTAAGGCTACACTATCTCCTACAAAAAAAGAAAGGACAATGTAGTTGCAGATGCACAATCTAGGAAGGATGAACCTATTCAGTTGTATAGCATCTCTGGGGTGCAATCTTCACTATTGAATGTTTTTAAGGATTCACAATGTCAATATGCTAAGCTATAACAACTAGTTCAGTCTATACAAGCAAGCAGGAACAGTAAACTATATTATCAGTATCAAACTGGTATTTTAAGCAGAAAATGGAAGATGATGGTATAGAATGTGCCTGAGCTGAGGAAATAACTGATCTAATTCTATCATGATAGTCCAAAGGGTTGTCATTCTGGGATTTACAAAGACTTAAGCTAGACTTCTATTGGAATAAAATGAAGGAAGTTGTTTATTCTTATATCAGATGATGTGATGTTTGTCAAAAGTGCAAGGGGGAAAATGTTGCATACCCTGGCGTATTACAACCCCTACCAACATCTAACAGAGTATGGGAAGATATCTCTATAAATTTCATTGAAGGGCTTCCTACGGCATCTGGTAAAAGAGTTCTTTTTGTGGTGGTAGATACGCTTAGCAAATCAGCTCACTTCATGAAACTTAAGCATCCCTATTCAGCATTGGACGTTGCACAGGTGTTCATGGATAGTGTGTTTAAGCTACATGGGATTCCCAAGACTATTGTATTAGACAGAGATGTGGTATTCACTAGTAAATTCTGGAAGGAGTTGTTTAAGTTGCAGAAGGTCTCCTTATTGACATCATGATGTAAATCATCCCGCGAACTTAAACTCCCAACATAAGTCAGGAAGAGCTTTACTAAGGTTGCCAACAATGACACGTCATTCTACACTTAGATGCCTTACATGGCATGGAAAAAGGAATGGAGTTGGAGTTGTGACGTGAAGATTTAAGAAGATTTGTATTATCGGCCTTCTTGTTTGGTCTTGGCCGAGACCATGATTTTCTTTTAGCTTGTCTTTATTTCTTAGCTTCGCTTAGGACATAGTGTAACATGTACATAACACCTAGCCATTAGGACACAAATAATATGCTATGTAATAGGAAAGGACAACTAGGCTATTTAATGAAGTGAAAAAACCGAGAATGACAAGGTTAAAAGGACAAGAAACATCTAGAAGATGGGGATTTCAAGGAGAGACTTTATGAACTAACAAGTTCATAAAGTAGGCTATATTGAAGACTTCAAATTCGGCCTAAGGAATATCAAGAGGTGGCCGAAATGATCATAAAAACAAATACCAAGAATAGAAGATTCCAACACATTCCAAGAAGATGAGGTTGTTAGAAGAATTTATGAGCTAAAAAATTCATGAATATGGTTACATGGGAAACCTCAACCTCGGCCTAGAGAAGAGGAAGAGGTGGCCGAAACACCTTGCTCTCCAAGTCACTCCAAATCCGTTCACACTAGGCCGAACTCCCAAGCAATTTATATCCTTTTGTCTTCTTCTAGAATAGTCCATTTTGTACTATGAATAGAGATCTTAGCTCATTGTAAAATTCAGAGTTTGATGATATATAAAACATGTGTGTTTACTCACAAAGCTAAATCTTTCAACTCGGGATTGTTATTCTTAGTTGGTTCTTCGGGAAGACCTTTTGTTCTTGTGTGAGCCAAACCCCTTAGTGTGTGTTGAAGCTAGGACTGTGTGACCTAATTAAACCTAAGCTAAGGTTTCCCCTTGGTGTAAGTCTTGGTTAGTACTATGTGACCTAATCAAAACCCAAGCTTAAGGAACCCCCTTCGTTGCAAGCAAATATTGGTACTTGTGTGATCCAACCTAGCCTAAGTCTTGGGTTTATCTCTAAGGTTTTCGGACACCCTTACTTGGCTTGTTCACGGGATTTTACTTAGCAACCCTGGAGTAGACCTTGTTGAATTGGTCACTCTAATCTTGGTGTTGACTCGGGCATTAAAACTCCCGTGTCTCTATCCTTGACATATCGATCGTCCTTACTTTGATTGTACCCGAGATTGCACCTAGCATCTCGTGTTCATTCTTAGTCCAAACCACCATATTCCTTCCAGCGCCGCATTCCACAATACTTCACCAACACTTCCAACAAAGGTCCCTCACCGAAACTACCCACAAATACACATCCAAGTCCGGTAACCACAAACAGTCCACAAAACACACCTTACCAATAACCTCATTGTTTAAGTTCTATTCCGTCACCTTGCCATCATCCAACCACCAAGGCCCAGCCATCAAAATAACCCTCAATGGGTATACAACAACCCCATAAAATACCTTGACCCAATTCCCAATTCAACTACCCGAAACAACCACCCAACACCATCCTGTCTGCCAGTAACGCCCCACCCGATAGCCCACTTTGTGTCCCATTTTCGGGTCGACCCGAATATAAACAAGACCCGACTAATTGAACCACCAACACCCCTACTTATATACATCATATTGGTATCAGATCAATGCGTTCCCGTCCCACGCCCTAACGTGATAGCCAACACAAAAATATCATTTACAAATAATGAAGAACTTCGAAAACTCGTTAGTGACATGTTTGTGAAGCATGCGCCCATCTTGAGAAAAGAATGTGATCTCCAAACCTTTGATGGAGGTAGGGACCCAACAAAATTCTTTGAATGGTTGAAGACCATTGAGGGATTTTCAAGTACCAACAATATGAAGGTCATGAGTGCTTCAAAGTTTCCAAATCGAGGCTCAAATCATTTGCTTCTGCTTGGTACAAAAATCTAAGAACCAATCGAAAAAGAAGTGGCAAGACCAAGATTGACTCTTGGAAGAAATTAAAGAAGCATATGATGAGGAAAAATTTGCCAAGGTATCATGAACAAAGTCTATACTTCCGACTCCCCACACGTCGCTACGAAAAAGTTACAGTGGTGTCTTGCCGCACCTTTGGAGGTGTGGTTGAGAAACCACAAAGGAGAGGTACCACAAAGTCTTACATAAAGCCCTCCAATGTCAAGAAAATGGGCAACTCCTTTTTTATCAACCCATTGTATGATCACGAAATTAAAGATCAAAGGGTAAAAGATGGTAATACTTCTTTTACTAATCCATTGTATGATCAAGGAGTTGTAAAGGTCACAACGGGGATAGACATAAAGAGAAAAAGGCGTTTCCAATGTCGAGAATCGGAACACTTTGCCAAGGAATGTTTTAACCCTCGAGTGGTGACGAATGAAGATAATGGGAAGCCCTTGGAGGAATCCAAGGCCAAGGAAGAATACGAGACCCCCGTACTTGATGCGCGAGAGATAGAGAAGGAGCTTAAGAAGGGGAGTGTTATAGGTGCCGACTCAAAGGAGCCTTTGGAGGTTGCATGTGCGGATGGGTTTACAATCGGACCATCCCCGATGATATGTAGTGAACACTCTCTTGGTTTATTTTCAAGAAGTTCAATACCCAACCCTCAAGCATAGGACACAATCCGGCCAATGAGATGATCTTGATGGAGTCAAAAGAAAATGAAATTTGGTACACGTTTGTTGAAAGCCAAGAGGTCGACAACTTCATCATGGGAAACAAACTTCCTATGCCGAGGTTGAAAAATCTTTATGATGAATTAAGTAGAGCCAAATTGTTCGTCAAGATAGAATTGAATAGTGGCTACAATCAAGTGGAAATCCGAAGAGAAGGCGAATGGAAGACGGTCTTGAAGGTCAACTATGGTTTGATGCCATTCGGATTGTCCAACTTTCCAAGTCCCCTCGTGAGTTCCATACATAAGGTTCTACAACCATCTATGGGTTGCACCACATCATCCGAGGGCATGGGTGATAATTCCACCACGATGAAATCTCTCCAAAGATGGTTCGATTTTCCGAGGGCCATTGCGGTAAATAGTGTCGTTGGTTCAGCTTCTTTCTTTTATCATGTCATGAGAAATTATTGTACTCTTGATTCCCCTATCAAGTGGTTCGAAAGAGCAAAAAGGGGTTTTGAAGCCTTGAAGGAAAGGATGTGTGAAGCCTCAGTTCCAATTATCAAATCGTGACAAGTCATTGAAACGTGAAACTAATAAGGGTACCATCTTTTGCTCTAGTACAAAATTGAATGGTGAACATCACCATTATTCTATCTATGTCAAGGCATTAAGTCTTACGGGATTCATAGAACTATGAGGTCATCATTGTTCAAAATTGCTTGTCGTGTATTCAGATCCTTATTTGGCAAATTTCGAATGAGTCGCCTATAAGATGAAACGTTCGGGTTTATCTAAGGATGGCAGTATTAAATCAACACTTGTTGTTGAAGACTTATTACCACATTTAGACGGCGTGAATTTGAGGGCAAATTCCTTCAAAGAAGGGGAGAATGATGTAAATCATCCCGTGAACTTAAACTCCCAACATAAGTCGGGAAGAGCTTTACTAAGGTTGCCAACAATGGAACGTCATTCTACACTTAGATGCCTTACATGGCATGGAAAAAAAGGAATGGAGTTGGAGTTGTGACGTGAAGATTTAAGAAGATTTGTATTATCGGCCTTCTTGTTTGGTCTTGGCCGAGACCATGATTTTCTTTTAGCTTGTCTTTATTTCTTAGCTTCGCTTAGGACATAGTGTAACATGTACATAACACCTAGCTCTCATTAGGACACAATTAATATGCTATGTAATAGGAAAGGACTACTAGGCTATGTAATGAAGTGAAAAAGCCGAGAATGACAAGGTGAAAAGGACAAGGGACATATAGAAGATGGGGATTTCAAGGAGAGACTTTTTGAACTAACAAGTTCATGAAGTTGGCTATATTGAAGACTTCAAATTCAGCCTAAGAAAGATCAAGAGGTGGCCGAAATGATCATCAAAACAAATACCAAGAATAGAAGATTCAAACACATTCCAAGAAGATGAGGTTGTTGGAAGAATTTATGAGCTAACAAATTCATGAATATGGTTACATGAGAAACCTCAATCTCGGCCTAGAGAAGAGGACGAGGTGGCCGAAACACCTTGCTCTCCAAGTCACTCCAAATCCGTTCACACTAGGCCGAACTCCCAAGCAATTTATATCCTTTTGTCTTCTTCTAGAATAATCCATTTTGTACTATAAATAGAGACCTTAGGCCATTGTGAAATTCAGAGTTTGATGATATATAAAAGTTGAGTGTTTACTCACAAAGCTAAGTCTTTCAAGCCGGGGTTGTTATTCTTAGTTGGTTCTCCAGGAGGACCTTTGGTTCTTGTGTGAGCCAAACCCCTTAGTGTAAGTTGAAGATAGGACTATGTGACCTAGTTAAACCCAAGATAAGGTTTCCCTTTGGTGTAAGTCTTGGTTATGACTGTGTGACCTAATAAAATCCAAGCTTAAGAAACCCTCTTGGTTGCAAGCAAACGTTGGAACTTGTGTGATCCAACCTAGCCTAAGCCTTGGGTCTATCTCTAAGGTTTTCCAACCACCCTTACTTGGCTTGTTCACGGGATTGTACTTAGTAACCCAGACTAGACCTTGTTGAATTGGTCACTCTCATCTTGGTGTTGACTTGGACATTAAAACTCCCGTGTCTCTATCCTTGACATATCGACCGTCCTTGCTTTGATTGTACCCGAGATTGCACTTAGCATATCATGTTCATTCCTAGTCCAAACCATCATATTCCTTCCACCACCGCATTCCACAATACTTCACCAACACCCCCAAACAAAGGTCCCTCACCGAAACAACCCACAAATACACGTCCAAGTCCGGTAACCACAAACAGTCCATAAAACACACCTTACCGATAACCTCACTATTTCAGTTCTGTTCCGTCGCCTTGCCAAATTTCACTCTGCTATTAACATGACACCATATGAAGCTGTCTATGATCAGAAACCACCCCCTCTACTTCCTCACATGTCATTTGATTCCCCGTTAGACTTGGTGGATAGAAGTTTGCAGGCTAGAGAGGCAACACTAAGGAATCTTAAATTTCACGTACTCAGGGCTCAGAATAGGATGAAGTCTCAGGCTAACAAAGGAAGAACTGATAGATCATTTGAAGTTGGAGATTGGGTCTACATTAAGTTGCAACCTTACAAGCAGCTATCCCTCAGATCTCATAGTTTTCAAAAGCTCTCAGCCAATTTTTTTGGCCGTTTTAGAATCATTGCAAGAGTTGGTGTTGTTGCTTACACCTTGAACTTGCCTCAAGATACCAGAATACATCCCACATTCCACATATCACAGCTTAAGAAGAAGCTTGGTTGTCATACAACTTCGGTAACTTTACCAGTAGTGCACTCTGATGTTGGTCATGTCCTCTTAGTACCTGAGGGAGTACTAGACAGGAGGAAGGTCAAGAAACATGGCAGGGCTACCACTCAGGTACTAATTAAATGGCTCAATGCTGTTGGAAAAGATTCTACATGGGAAGATTATCAGAAATTTTGCCAACAATTTTCCCAGTTTAATCCTTGAGGACAAGGATTGTCTCGGGGGAGTATTGATATGAGTCAATTGTAGTAGCTTTCCATAATTGTAATTAATTAGCTATTTTTGTATTTTTAGATTTTAATCAGCAGTTATTTCAAATTGATTAGATAGGAGTTAGTTAGGGCACGTGACTGGGAAACTGTTAGATATTATGGAAAAAAGAAACTGAGGGAGAAGAGAAAAAAACAGAAAAAGAATAAATAGGAATCTAATTGTTGGAATTTGCTACATAACCGGGTTACCCTTTTTATATTTAGACATAGATTGTGCAAATGAAAAAAAAGCTATTTAAAGTTTGATTAAATTGACAATTCCCAGGTCCCTTTCTTTATTGTTGTTGAATGTTGTACTCGAATTAGCCTCAGATACTTCGTTAATCATTTCTCAAGCTATTTTTTGTTGGAAATTTGTCTTTGGCGGGAGTTGCGACCGACCAACTTTAACGGCTTAAACACTAGTGTAACGTATGTTGGAGAATCCGGTTCTTCACACATGCATGATCTACTAAGTACGTAGATAACCGTAGGGCCAAGAATCGTCAAATTTTATTGAGAAATGAAAGAGATATTGGTTCACGAAGTAAGGTGTTTGAAGCATGGAAAGTGTGGTATTGTGTGTAATTCTCCCTCATCGGTAGAGGAAGAAAGAATTGTTGTGTATATAAGATTCGAAATTGGTTTGGGGTTTGGGACCCCAAGGGGTATCCCATGTGTTTAAAGGAGTGAGGACCTAGATGTGCTTCGGTTCGAGGAAAGACCACACGCGCGCCGCCGCCCGCCCGTCCAGTTCCGGTTCCGAGTTCCGGGTTCCGGGTACCGTTTGATCCCAGAAGTTTCAGATGTACTGTTTGGACCAGAATTCTTTCAGATGTACAGTTTGGTCCCCGAAGTTTCAAGATGTACGAGTTTGGTCCCCGAAGTTTCCGAACATCGAAATTTCGACGGTCAAAAACGAAATGCCAAGCACTCAATTCACCATTTATTTTGGCTGAATTACTCCTCCTATAATGGCCAAATCCGTTGGTCTTTCTCCCATTTATGTTGGTGACTTTACTACCTCCATAATGGCCATTATTTGGCTATTATGGAGGCGATTTTCAGCGATAAAACAGTCCATCCCTCTCCTATATAAACACCCCCTTACACCATTGTTGAGCATAAGAGTTAACGATAAGAGACGCAAAACGGTGCACGAAAATACACAACCAAAATAGTTTTCTTCCTACAACTTCCGAGCATCATTTCGTTACTCAATATTCTTCACGGTAGCTCTTGAGTTTCCTTTGCTCAAGGGTTCCATTGTTGTTTTATCTTGGGAGACAAATTGTCCAGGACGTATAAAGGATACATACGGGGCAATATTGTCTTAAGGACGAGTGCTACACTCGACTCGGCAAAAACAATTTACATTTTTCCGTCTTCTACAAAGCTGGAATTTCCGGTTTTTTACTTATGTAACGATTGTAATTTCAGATTCCATGTTGAATTATTGAAATCTTTGTTTATCCTTTCGAATACTTGTAATAGTTAAATACTTCCCGTACTGCTTTATAAAGTACCATAGAGCAAAAATCTCTCAACAATCTTAAGACAATATTTGTATAGTATTACTATTAGTGTTCGAAAGATGTCGGTCAAAAGTTGTGTGACCAAATCTGGATATGGAAATGGTTTTCTGGTAGAAGAGAGTGATGATGATGAACGTGTTCATGGTGTCACCGCAGACTGGTGGAAACAAGCGCTCTTGAGAGCCTGAAGATGTCAACTGGGACAAGAGGAGAAGAGCGAAGATGTTATTCTATCTTGTAGCAGAAGGCCTATATCTGTCCCAGACAAAGGATCCAAATAATGGTGAGAAGGAAATGGACACTCAGTCTGATGAAGTGGCTGAAGTGAGCCAGAATCCGAAATTGGGATAAGTAGTTTTTCTTACTTGTTAAGAATAAAGATTAAATTATGTCTGATTAAAAATGGATTAAAGTAAGGAGGAATATGAAAATAATTTATATTCCTTATGCTTTAACAAATCAGAAGTTTAATCTCATCTTCTTTTCCGTTTAAAGATTGGATTTTGTAAACGACTTAAGAAGATCCGTTCTTTTAAGTGTAATTACTAAAGTGTGTAAAGTATGTTCGCACATACGAGGGAGTAAGATCCACTGCGTGCGAAAACTCTTACCACTCTTAAGTAAGCGCCAAGAATTATCTGGGCACCAATCATAACGAAAGAAGTCTAAAAGTTAATGACGTTGAGCTGTCATATTATTTGGCGAGAAGATCCTTCATAGGATGATATTGGACACTCAGTCATACAAAGCCTCCGGGCGACTAGAGTGGGCCAAAATTCCTTTGATAGGATGATATTGGACACTCAGTCATACAAAGCCTCCGGGTGACTGGAGTGGGCCAAAATTCCTTTGATATGATGATATTGGACACTTAGTCATATAAAGCCTGCGGGCGGCGGAGTGGGGCCAAAATTCATTTCATAGGAAAAGTAATGGACACCTAGTAAGGTGGGCCGAGTTTCCGGTCTGAATGATCGAAGGCCTAAAGAAAGGCGATAAAAGAAATTGGACACTCGGTCGCCAAAGCAAGCGGAGTAGGCCAGAGTATCTAGATCACATATGATCCGGTTACGCCCTAACCACGGGCAAGAGGTTGTTCATGTGAAGCAACACCACCTCTAAAGTAGAAGGGGTTGGAGAGGTTGTCCTCAATAGGACTTCATGGATTGTGATCACTCTAAGATGAGGTGATACATATTCCTAACTTGGTTTAAGGGACGTTGTTGGTCGCTGGTTTGAGATTAGTCCAACAGGTCTGTAATAACTAAGAATGGTACAGTATGTCTGTAGCCAAATGAATGATATATTTGTAATCTGTGCATCTATGCCACCATAGATTAAGACACGTTAAATAGCAAGTCATTCAAAAGCTAACGATGTTGAGATTGTTGCCTACTGTCGACATAAACCCTCAAAATGAATGTGAGGTAGACGAAGAGGCAAAATCACCTTTCCAAATTCCGTCAAGGGAATAGCGAAAGAAGCACCGCTCCTCTAGAACTTAGTCACACCTACTTGGGTGATTTGAAGTTTATACAAAATAGAGGGGGGAGACAAGTACGGTGTGATCTTCATTGATGATGGTACAACGTATGGAATCCTTTGTTTATTGAAAAGCAAAGATGAAGTTGTTGAAGCTACAAAGCGAAGTTGAAAATCAACTAAGCCTACGGATTGAGAAATTCGTAGTGATAGAGGGGGAGAATGTGAAGCATCGTTCATTAAACGAATTTTCATTTCTCACCTCAGTCAAACGGTGTTAGCCAAGCGCGAAGTCGTACGCCCAAATTATGTGGGGTAGCTTGGTAAAAGATGGGCTACCGAAAACAGTCAAGTTCGACCTAAGGCTTGTAGATTGCATATCCACTTTGGATCTGCAAATAACGATAGTGTTGATCGCCTCTTGGCGTCAAAGAATGCTTGAATTCTTTGGAGATAACTTTCCTTGGAAAAGGAAAAAGGAGTAATTGCTCAAGGTTAACAAGAACCCGCGAGGGCTCGACATGTCCGGAACTAGACGTTCCGTATCTTCGAGACTCGAAAGTTGATGTCTATCCGGAACTTAATATTCCGGATCTGCGAACTCGGGGATTCTAGATGTTGAACCAAGACGGAGCAAAGAGGGGACAAAGACTTGTTCCGTCCTTCTAGCTTGTATGGTTGAGAACGAACCATGGACAATTAACAAATAATTGTTATCTCCAAAAGCGCTGCTTTGGAAAGAAGCTAAAGGGAGAAATAGATTCCATATATAGAACCATACGTGTGTAATGGTTAATCTTCCTCCGGAAAAAGAACCTTTGGATTGTAAAAAGTGCTCCCTGTGAGTGGTTTCACATCCGGGCCATTGTAGTCTTACGGGGCATGGGTGTTGAAACGACATTCCCTACGGAGAGTTGGAAGAAGAGGATCGAGAATTGGTTTGCCGAACTGTTGGGCTTCCTTCGAACTTTCATTTTGGTCCACGAAATGTTAACATTTTGGTCCCGAAAGTCTCGGATAAAACGAAACAATGAATCGATCACGAAACATTGACTACGAAGTTAGAAAGCCAACGGTTGGAAAACCAACGGTGCGAGAGTGAAAATCATATAGAAACAAAGTCTCGATATGAAAAATATGGGTATCACGAGATGACATCTTAGGAATTGGATTTCTAAGACATCTAATGGACGGTCGATAGTTGACGATCTCGTTGAAGCCACCAATGGATATGAATCATAGAACTTATTGGAATCATAGTGCACCTATAGACAAGGAGCGATATGCACAGGTCACTTGTAGTTCAATGTATTGTACACACTACAACCGACCTGGTATCGTCCTACAAACGAGATCGGTTGAACTAAGGTTCACCGATGATTTCAATACATGATTAATAGGAAGGCGTTAAGTCGGATATGACGATATCGAATTATTCGCTTATCTACGGATTATAGTATTACGGATGTCCGGCGGTTACGAGAGAACACGGTGATGCAAAGCTGGACATCGGATCGAAGAACACCAAAGCCACAAGTAAATGTGTATGGTGGTTCTTGGAAAATCCTCTAAGCAAACTCGCATCGGCCGATTCATGATGGAATCGGAGTTTATCGCTTTATACAAAGCATGAAAGAAGTTGAGTAACTTCACGACTCCTTAGAGGACGTCCCTTATTGGGAGAAAACCGTGCCTTCGGCGGTTATACACGTGGCTAGCCGGTCGGCTTCGGGAAGGACACGGATGACGGCGTACGGGCATATCTGTCGGGATATGTCGGGAGACATAAGACCGTATGGCGATTGATCATCACGGGTGTCACTTCCTTATTTACTAACTAAGGGACTACCGGAGATCAAGTGTTCTGCTGTCTAGGGAATGGGCTTAAAACCCAAAATATACGGACCAATACGGTGGAAACCCAACCTTACGAACTGGAGATCCCGGTAATTTGGTTCAATGGGAAAACTAAGTTGTAAAGGTTCGGTTGATCGCTTTAGTGGAAGCATGAGCACTTCGGATAGTGATTTACGAAAAGAAACACCAAATCCAAAGCCGTTCCCGCGATAGACGTTAAGTGCTATCTGCGGTATGGGTAAAGGTTAAGTTTTCGAACTCCGTAATGATCCTCAACGATTGAGGTTAGGTCTTTGGGAAACTTTTAATGGTTCCTAACACTTGTGAAGTGGGATATAGCGGGATACCTTGTAGGAGACCACCTATTTAAGTGCGAGGACGGGCCGCCTCAAATTGAACGCACTTAAGAATCCAAGACGTTGTCCATGGCCAAAACGGACAAAACATTACGAAGAAGAGAGTAAGGGAATTTGTTGTGTTGGTACCGATGTCTTGGCTTACACTAAACAACGACGGTTCAAGACATCACGTTCACCGCGCGGTAAGTAAGTCCGATGGTATTCAACTATGGAAGGTTCAAAGGCGAGGCTACCTCTCCTTATGCAACATCGGTCCGTGAAATATTCTTTGGAAATGAAAAGACACCATGTGAGTGCGCCAAAATCTCTTTCAAGAGGGGATTGTTGGAAATTTGCCTTTGGCAGGAGTTGCGACCGACCAACTTTAACGGCTTAAACACTAGTGTAACGTATGTTGGAGAATCCGGTTCTTCACACATGCATGATCTACTAAGTACGTAGATAACCGTAGGGCCAAGAATCGTCAAATTTTATTGAGAAATGAAAGAGATATTGGTTCACGAAGTAAGGTGTTTGAAGCATGGAAAGTGTGGTATTGTGTGTAATTCTCCCTCATCGGTAGAGGAAGAAAGAATTGTTGTGTATATAAGATTCGAAATTGGTTTGGGGTTTGGGACCCCAAGGGGTATCCCATGTGTTTAAAGGAGTGAGGACCTAGATGTGCTTCGGTTCGAGGAAAGACCACACGCGCGCCGCCGCCGCCGCCCGCCCGTCCGGTTCTGAGTTCCGGGTTCCGGGTTCCGGGTTCTCGGGTCACGGGTCGTGGGTTCGTGGGTGGGTTCTGTGGGTCTTCGATATTATCTTTTTGGGCCGAGAAAACTTTGCCGGAAGTACGGTTTGATCCCGAAGTTTCGGATGTCTTGTTTGGACCGAATTCTTTCGGATGTACGTTTGGTCCCTGAAGTTTCAAGATGTATAGTTTGGTCCCCGAAGTTTCCGAACATCGAATTTCGACGGTCAAAAACAGAAATGCCAAGCACTCAATTCAGGCCATTTATTTTGGCTGAATTACTCCTCCTATAATGGCCAAATCCGTTGGTCTTTCTCCCATTTATGTTGGTGACTTTACTACCTCCATAATGGCCATTATTTGGCTATTATGGAGGCGATTTTCAGAGCGATAAAACAGTCCATCCCTCTCCTATATAAACACCCCCTTACACCATTGTTGAGCATAAGAGTTAACAGTAAGAGACGCAGCAAAACAGTGCACGAAAATACACAACCAAAATAGTTTTCTTCCTACAACTTCCGAGCATCATTTCGTTACTCAATATTCTTCACGGTAGCTCTTGAGTTTCCTTTGCTCAAGGGTTCCATTGTTGTTTTATCTTGGGAGACAAATTGTCCAGGACGTATAAAGGATACATACGGGGCAATATTGTCTTAAGGACGAGTGCTACACTCGACTCGGCAAAAACAATTTACATTTTTCCGTCTTCTACAAAGCTGGAATTTCCGGTTTTTACTTATGTAACGATTGTAATTTCAGATTCCATGTTGAATTATTGAAATCTTTGTTTATCCTTTCGAATACTTGTAATAGTTAAATACTTCTCGTACTGCTTTATAAAGTACCATAGAGCAAAAATCTCCCAACATTTTTTATTTTATTTTTGAAATCTGGCTTAGTTAAACTATGTAGACAAAGGATTGACTATCTTTTTATTTATATTTTTTCTTTCAAGAGATATCAGCTACGATCAAAATTCGCTTCTAATATAAGGATATGTGTTAAGGTAGGGTAGAAATCATTTACACCCCCAATTTTACTTTTAAAAATAAAACTCCCCTCTCAAATTTGAACCATAGACATTCTTCCCGTTTTATCTTAATTAATTTTTTTACTTTTACAATATCAAGCTTTCTCTTTTTTTACTTCTTTAAAAGCATGATATATTTTATTTTTTAAATCGATGTATAACAAAATTCCTATCGGAAAAATAAATATTATTTTTGAGATAAAAAAAGCGAGAGAGTAGTAATTGAGTATATAAGTTAATGAAGATAAGAACATAAATGAAAAATAAAGGTACAAAGGTCCATTTGAACATATCAGCTAATTTGAAAAGAACTAGCGCTCAAAATTGTTTATCACACGCACAAGTTGCAACATCATGTAAGTGTGTTTAATAGATACATATTTTGACTCATATTTCCCAAAAAGTAGATCCCACTCTAATAGCTTCAAAAAATGAAATACGTACCCGCAAGGGTAGTCAAGTTGGTGTAGCAGTAGAGCGTGGGACCGCAAGGTCACAAGTTCGATCCCCTGCATAAACCTTCTTGGTTGAGCCTGTCACACATGGCTTGCCAAGTGTGGTGCTCACTCGAGAGAGTAGCGGCTGCGGGTTCCTTCGTCAACAAAAAAAAAATGAAATACGTGCATTAGGTTATGAAGACTTCTTATTTCACAACAACGAAAGTACTTTTTCACTCTTTCATATTATCTGGTAAGATATTTACCTGGTCACTACATAAATTAAAGTATTTAACTTATAGAATATGTCAAGTTTAAGGAGCTATCTAGATATTTAACCTAATAATGAGTGTAAATTAGAAATTAAGGGCTCGTTTGGTACAAGGGATAAGAAATAATTAATCTCGAGATTAAATTTGAGATGAGTTTATCTCATTTTTGGTTAGGATGATTAGTTATCCAGGATTGTAGTGTTATTTACATCCCACATTAAGGGTGTGATAACAATCATGGAATAACTAATTTTGGGATAATTAATTCCACGATAACTTGTTTACCAACCGAATGAGATTTATGTTTTGATTTGCTAATCTGAACAAATAAAAGTGAATATGTATTTTTAGTATAGTTAACAAGTAAAAATAAATGAAAAAAATAGTTTTTTAAAATAATAACTATTTTGGACTATCTATTTTTAATAAAGACGTCAAGTAAAATGGATGGAAAAGAGTATTTATCCAAGAATAAAGTCAAAGAAATAAAAAAAATGGAATTAAAAGAAAAGATAATCTTTACATAGATGTCAACCGCTTATCGTCATAAGTTGACCCGTCAATGAAAGGACGTGTATTCTGCTTGCCTTTCCAAAACCTCCAAGCAATCAGACTGACTATATTATTCAAATGTGTAGATTGATTGAATTATTATCACCCGCGGTGTTAAAAATTCTGTACAATATCAGTATAATTAATGTATATTATAGTAGTAAGGCTTAATGCAACTTGTATATTTTTTTCATTTTGACAACTCAATTAAGTGTTATTTTTATTGAACCACCGAACTTGGTTTCAAGTGTGTCTATCAAACATAATCGAATTTACATAACATATATGGTGAGTTTCAATTTTTTTGAGCCTTGCGCGTGAATGTCAATCGCATTCAACGTAAAAAGTTCAACAATTAAAACACCCCATCCATTTAATATATACATCAGATAGAAAGAAGTGTGCTACTGTGTTATACAAGTGAAGAACCACCACTTAAACCAATCAAATAACAAAACTGGAAAATAAGAAATCAAAATTGGAAACTAAAACTGAATAAAATTGAAAACTGAAACTGAAAAATAAAAACCCCAAACTAGAAAATAAAAATTGGCTGAAACTAGAAAATCAAAACTAAAAAATAAGAAACCAAAACTGTAAACCAAACTGAAAACTAAAAAACCAAAATCAAAACTTAATATCTAATTTGTATAATTAAAATGGGTGGGTGTTTTTATTAGTCGAATTTTCCACATAGAATGCAATTGACACTCACGCCCAAGGCTAAAAAAAGTTGAAACACACCATGTACCTTATGTAAGTCGAATTGTATTTGATAGACACATTTGAGGTCAAATTCAAGGGTCAATAGGAACAATACTTTGTTGAAGTGTCAAAGAAAAAGAAGATAAATTTAGGGGGCTGCATATGCATTAAGTCTAGTAGTAAATTATTGATTTATTTTTATATTTATATGTTACATCTCTGATTAGGGAAGGAGAAGGACAAAAACAGTGAGAATTAAATCAATATCTATTGTGGAAAAAACTTTCAATGACATCACTAGACTATAATATGTAACTCTTGGTGATTTACTATTTATTTCAAATTATCAAACAATGAATACGTAAAATTACTTGCAATAATTTTTTAAGCAGATCAATTGTACAAATATTTATTATATTGTCGGGGGGATAGAACTTAGAAGTAATTAGTAAAAAAGATCATTCTACTATATTTGCCCCTTGGTTGTGATTAATTATTTTATTTTCGGCCACGAGTTCGGTTTTCAAAATCTGGAGGCTATAGTTGATATAGATCTTTACAACTGTTATTATTATTAGTTTTTGGTAAAAAGAAACTTTTATTTAACCGAAGTGGCAATTACATCTCAAGAGAAAGGGAAAAACTGATTGTGCCAACTGGACATGCCCAATTGGCAGTACATACTCATATACTTCCATCATAGCAAAGGGTAGAAGTTGAGATTTACTAGTCTCATTAAGAGTTTTGTTACCTCCTGTATATTCACACGTTAATTTTCATTGTAAGCTAGTAGACGTAAGTTCGAGGAACACGATTATCTTTGAGGTTATACGTGTTTAAATAATGTTTAACAAGTGATTAGTATGTATTAAAAGGGTTAGAGGTTAAACAGATCGAAGAGAATACGTTTCGTCGAAAATACGGACCGTATTTATTTTCACAGATGAACAGTACCATGAACAATGAATAGTGAAATTCGAGAATTTACTTTAAAACAAAATTGATAGCTCGTTTCAACTCAATTTTCCCCCAAATAAAATCAGTCCCAAACACCCCCAAATGCTCTCTAAGAGATCCCCAACCATCCAAGAGCAAAAATCAAAGAAAACAATGCAAATCAAACGCCGAAAATTCCGTGGTGCTAGTGGGTTTCTTGTGGTTGCTGCTTTTGGGAGTGGTTCCAACTGGTGCAGAGAATCTGTTCTAAGTGTTATAAGGTAAGATTATACTCTTCCTTCATAGATTTGAGCTTATAGAAGTCGTAACCGCTTGTACGGTTGAGAACCCATGAAATAAATGTCAGAAATTATAGTTATGATGTTGTTGCTTATTGAACTATTTTGGACTGTTTTGTGGGTTGATTTTTGTAAATTAGGAGTATGCTATGAGCTTGTTGAGATGATGATGAGGTTGAGGATATGGAGGAAATTTGGTATAAAGTTGTGTTGTAAATTCATATAAATTTAGATATAAAAGAGTGTATAAACTTCATGAACATAAGTTACTCGATAAAATGCCCAAATGAGTTTTCTTGTTATTTTTGTGAGATATAAGGCTGGAAAAATGGATGAATATACGTTTCATCATCTTATAGATATCGTTGAGTCAAAGTAATAAATTCATAAGGGATGACAAAGGCTGTATGGGTTCCAATCCGAGTTTGCCGCTCCTCGTGATATGTTGATGACTTGTTAATGATATATTGTACCTTGTTGTTGATGTTATTCTTGTTTTGTTGCTATGGTTGTTGTTGATGATGTGTGGAGTTGGAGGAATTCAAAGCTATAGGGGAGATGCTGCCCAAATTTATATAAACAAGTTACTAACTTAGAGATTCCAAATAAGGTCCTTCTTGACATTAATCATGGACCTTGTTGTATTAATGTAGATTGAGTTGTAGTTGTGATGGTTAAATTGGAATTGAAAAAAAAATGAGAATACGGGAACGTCATCGTGAATAGTGAATCATGAATAGTGAATAGTGTACTTGTCAATTCTTATGAGTTAAATTGTTGACTCTAATATTGCTACCATTCATTGTAGAGTGATGGATTGAAGAAACTAAACTCGATACCACATGATAGAGTGTCATCACAAAGGTATGTAGGGCTTATCCTTACTTTTGGCATGATCTTGTAAAAATGAAAATGAAATGAAACATCATTGAACGATTCCATTCTTGATAGCTTGGGTGCCTTGTGTTTCTATTCCATTAACGTATATGATTCTTATCGGTCCTTTGTCGGGAGTCCAATCCACACTTTATAGCATCTCTCTTAAATTTTACACAGTATGATTCCTTGTTGGTTTCTTGAAAGCTAGAGACGATATGTTTTATCTTCCTTATTAATTCAAATGGAAAAGAGAAAAAATGATATGTATCCGCATACAGATAATCGGAGGTGTAACGACCCTACGTCACTCCGACGGATTCAAAGAGTATTTTATGTTCATCGATTGAGTTTCATATATATATATATATATATATATATATATATATACACATTATGTATCTATGATGTCCACAGAGGCCTACGACATTATATACGTGATATACTATATAAAAGATATTGTCCATAGAGGCCTATGTCTTTATATATGCAGCTTATATAGATATGATATTGATGATATTGCCCACAGAGGCCTACGGTGTTATATACGCGATTATATCACAACTATGTGCAGTATGGTCCACAATGACACTTCAGAGTTGCAGGTTGTTTCTTGTGATTTCCCTTTCTCATTGATGCCCTTATTTACATTTTTTATGCCTTACATATTCAGTACATTCATTCGTACTGACGCTCCCTTTTTGCTGGGGCGCTATGTTTCATGCCCCAGGTGCAGGTAGATCGATGGACGCACCTCCTTAGTAGGTTATCTGATTCAGCTGTTGGTTATCACACTCCACCTTCCTGGAGTTGCTATACAGAGTCAGTAGGCATTGTTGTAGATGTTTATGGTTATTTTGGATATGTTGGGGCCTTGTCCCGACTTGATGACACATGATAGTACTCCTAGAGGCTTGCAAACTAGAGGTTGTTACACATATGGTTTGTGTGGACTTGTCGGCCTCAGTTTATGTACATATATATGTTGTGTTGGGCCTTTTCTACATGTAGGTTATTGTTCCTTTCTATCTTATTACTGTCATTTGGAGGCCTTATCGGTCCAGGTTTTGTGTCATGGGGTTCAGGTATTACAGTTGGTACACTCGGGGCTTAGGGTGTCGGGTGCCGACCCCCCCTCCCCCAAGATTGGGGTGTGACAAACTTAGTATCAGAGTAGGTTTGTCCTAGGAAGTATGCAAGTTGTGTCTAATAGAGTCTTATTTATGGGTGTGTTATGCACCACACTTATAAGCAAGAGGCTACAGGGAATTTAGGGATGATTTCCATTCTTTTATCTCATAGATCATGCAGTATAGCTGAGTTGTAAGAATTTGAATCTAACTCATACTTTATACTGTTTCAGTAATGCCAATTACCAGAAAGACTTTGGTTAGTTCACATTCGTATCTAGTAAATGAATGACCCTACCTGACTATTGATATGCTAGGAGTGTAAATATTATATTAAAGTTTTAGAGCATGAGTAATTGTCTCACTCATATACAAAATAGATAATGAAAGCCTAGAAAGGTAAAGTATTTGTTTTAGGATACAAAAAGAGTAAAGTAAAGGAAGTACATAGTACCTGAACGCAGAGGATTGTAAGGAGATTGATATACAGGTGGAATAATGTAAGTATTGTTATGTTTCTGTAAGTAGTGTTAGAACCACAATAAGAGATACCTATTCCGGCTTGTGATTTACCGACATCGATAAACGCAGTTTTATAAAGAAGTGAGATATTGGGAGCTAGTGATGGTTAGAATGATTGTTAGCATGGGCAGTCCTCAAGAATAATACAATTACATTAAAGGCACCCCTCTTTAGAAGATATATACATAATGTACTCAGGAATTGTTAGTTGGCCATGACCTTTGAAGATCTTGAAGATTTAAGGGCTAGGTATTGCAATCTTGGTATGAAAGGTAAATGTTTCCCCTCAGGGAGGCTCTTGTTTAAAGTAAAGCAGAAATAGTAAGTTCCTTGAAGATAAGATCGATTAAAGAAGGAGAAGTTAAAGCGAAATAATGTTCATGTTTTGTTACAAATATCTGGACTAAGGTAAGAAGTGAGATTGATAGTAAAAGGGTAATACAATTATAGGTGGGACATGAGAAATATGAGGAATAACGAAGAGTTACACAATAAAAAATAATAATATGACAAGATAGTAGCCAAGTAAACCAGAAGACAAGAAGTAGAAAATACTAAGTTGAGAAGATGAATGTGTTATGAGATTAAGTATCTACTATGAGAATTAAACAGGTAAATGTCAACAGAACATACTGATCGGGTGATTTATCTCTCTGAATTAGAAAGTATCGATATTGGGGAATTTTCTCAGTTAAACAGAATGAGAGTTGGAACTCCGAGAGATTGTTATAATGAAGGATATTGAGAAGTTGCAAAATAAGGAATTGTACAGTAAGAGAATAAACTGCAAAAGAAAGGGTTAATCGTTGAAGGTCATCAAGAAAAAAGACCCAAAGATTTAAATGTTTTAACTAGAAGATAAAGAGCCTATGGAGACTGAGAATTCCAGTTACGATCACACGACGATCTATCTAGGTAAATGGATTAGCAATCCCTAGTAAGAGAAAATTGTGTTGGAAAAATTGTGAGTTATTAAAATATCGCATAAGTATGGAAGGAGTTGAGACAACAATACAACATTTTAGGACAGAAATCTCAGAGCGCAAAGAGTGGTCCTCCTTCTATAGGGGATATAGTACGATGAAGGATCAATACAAAACTCATATGATGGTTTAATAAAAAGGTGAGAAGGTTAGGACAAAGAAGTTTCAGGACAATTAGATAATGTCATCCAAATTTGATGAATATGTCATGAATATACAATGAGATATAAATATCAACGCTAATAAAAGAATGATAGCAACCTCCTGGTTAAATGAATTAAGAAACGGTAAGAGCCACAAAATATATAAGGCCTAGAAAATAAGAGCATGGTCCATAAGCGAAAACAAAGGTATATAAGCCCAAAAAGGTATTCAGGATTAATAAACGATAGGGATAAATTGAGTTAAGGCAGACGATGATATATGTAGAACCTAGAAGAAGGCCAGCCGTGAGAAAAAGAAGAGCCATCAGTCGATACGAACTTTACTATATAAAATGGTCTATGAGCCTGAAGTTTTAACCTCACCAGTAAGTGATCACAACTCTTAAGAGATAATTTAGATGGAAAATAATGACGCAAAAGGGACTAGAATAAAGTAAATCAAGCTAAATGGCTGGGAAACCTGGAAGGGAACACAAGTAATTAAGAAAGTTCTCAGAACTGGTACTATCAGAGAGAAAGTGGATCTGAAGGTAAAGACGATAATGGCAGACAGTTTAAAGTGTCCAAGATCCTATAAGGATATACGATGACGGGATTGCTAAAAAAATATATTGTTAAAAGATGTTAGCTAAGAGGCGAAAAAGGAGAAATTACTCCAATACAGTAATTTAAGTATACGTAGACATCTGATAAGGAATACGTCAATAACTACCATTTGATGTGTTGGTTGAATAAAGGAACATAGTTATAACCTAGAGTGGAACTTAAGGTCAAAGTATATAAGAAACCCTAGGGTCGACAGAGGTTGAAATAAATCAATGTATTATGATTCACATACCCTAAATGAATGAGGGAATGATGTCAGAACAGTTGGGAAAGCCAAGGAAAGTTTTGGACCCATAACTCAGGGCCATCAATAAGCGAGCATGCATTAGAGATATAACGTGATATCCTAAGGCAACAATAAAAAAAATTGAGATGTGTTTCTCCTACTAACAGTAAAGACACCTCCAGGACAAATTGTAATGAAATAGAGACCTATGAGTCTTTTAAAAGAGAGTAATGCTTCTTGGGAGTAAAAAGGTGTAACGATCCATCCGGTTATCTTTAGCTAAAGACCCTTATTTGACTATTTTACCCTTCATGTGATCTTTATGTGGAGTTTGTGATGCTCGAGGATGGGTGGCATGGATCCCGAGGTCCATTTACATGAGGTTCAGATGAATAATCTAAAGTCTAGAAACATAGAGTTGATTAGTTTGACTCAAGGTTGAATTTTGGCTAGATAGGTTCATTTCTGAATTTTGTCACTTCCAGTGAGGGTCATTTATGACTTAGTCGAGTCATTAGTTCACTTCCCGAGGTAATTAGATGTATTTGTGGCTTTATTTGTAAAACTTGGTTATTTAGTTTTCCCGGATGATTCTTTATAAAAGTATGGCTTAGCTCAGTTATTTGTGAAATTTGAGGGTATGAGCGAGTTCGTAGCACTGTTTACCATAGACGAGCGTATTCAGTTTGTGTCCGGGGGGGGGGGGGGGTCTCAAGAGTGGTTTGGGCATTCGTTGGAAGGTTTGGATTGTTGTTCATGATTTGGTGACCGGTGTCCGCTACAGCGGCACCAGTGTCCGCTACAGCGGCACCATTGTCCACTCCGGCGTGTCCACCTTGGTGAGAGGTTGGCTCACCGAAGCAAAAGGTTGAGTATTGTGGATTTTTGCCGTGAAAGATGGTCTGTCCGCAGGGGCGAGTATGCCATGGGGATGGGTGAGGTATTAAGTGACCTTACCCCAACGAGGGATTTGTCCGCCGCAGAAGGTCCACTCCAGCGGAGTCGATTTTGCTCTTCAGGTGTCCTATAAATATTTTTAGGTCAGATTTCTTTTCTTCAAATAGCAAATCCTCAAAACCAGCGCCGCCTTGGAGGAAGTTCAGAGCTTTAGAAGCATTTTTTACCTTGAGGTAATAGACCCTTTAATTGTTATCGCTTAAGTGATGTTTATAAACTATTTAATGGTGGTTTAGCATGATATTAAGTTGGGGAAAAAGACCTTCATGTATTTATGAGAATAAGAGAGTTATATGTTTGATTTTAATAGAGGTTTATGGATTAAAAAGTGATATTATTGTGAATTAGGATTGGATAATAATAGATAATCATGTTTTAAGCTTAATTTGATTATAGAAACCTGTGTTCAAAGGGAAATTCTAGGGTTTCAAATTGGGGCTTTTTAATTATTGTTCAATTGAGGATTCAATTGTGTATAGATTTTTAATGAACTTAAGGATTTGATTACTTAGTATGTAATAAGGGTGTTTTGAGTATTAAAGTTTGAGTCTTGGTGACGTGCCCTCGGGTCGATATTTTAAAGTCATGTTTGCAAGGTCTTCATCCTTATGTGTTATGAAAAGTTTGTATTTACGAATAATATGTACGTGGATGGACTTCGACTATCGCGAGGCGCATCAGAAAGGCAAGGCCATCATCGAGCCTTGATTTGTATGCGCTTCTGTTCGGCAATAAGGTAGGCTACAATTTAGGTTTTCGAGACTTCGATACAGTTATGTAGTAGTTATAAATTTTAAGGAGTATTGGGCATGTTTGGGGGTCCCACTCAGACGGTTGTTTTAAATGGTTTAGTAGGTACTGGTGTTGATGAGTATATGGGGAATCAACCTTAAGCTGGTTCTGACTGTTGTTATGTGGGCTTGTCGCCATTGTGTGAGCTCATTGCCATATTTTATATTGTCGTGTTATTCATCACACATGTTTGATATGATATCCTGATTGTACTTGGGTTTAATATGATATCCTGATTGTACTTAGATTATTGTTATAAACTCTGAAAGCTTGTGGTATTCATCTCTTATACTTGGTTGTATCTCATACATTTGATTTCTTGTCTTATATTGTGATTTGCATTCATACACTCATGGTTCTGATGATATTTATATGAGAGTGGTATGAAATTATTATGGGTCCAAGAGATTAGGAAAATGAAAGGTACATAGCATATGCATTGCATTCATATCATACACATCTTATTGCATTGATTATCAGTTGATTGGTAATGTGAATTGGTTTCCATGATTGGGCTTATCTCTATGGATACCTGGATAATTGAATCAGGGAACACTTGGATAAATATTGAATTGGTTTCCATGTGTGGCTTGATTTATTATACATGGGTTTTGTAGTTATAATTTATGAGTCTAAGTGTTTGATGTCTACTGCTAATGTGGTCGGAAGTGTCAATATGTCAGGACTATTGTCTGGATCCAGGGAAAATACATGCATTATGTGTTGTCTGTTAATTGATCATGTGATCGGGTACCGAGTCTAGTAAGGAACTTGTGATATGTGTTATTATTGGGAAGGTAGATGCTGAATGATCTATGTGTGTCATACTGTAACTGTATAGAGACTTAACTAAATATGAAGCTAAGAAATATAAAGGAGTTAATGTTGACATGGTTAGACTAAGCATAATACTCTTGCAAAGCATTCTAAAAGGGTTGTTGTGATCTAAGTGTTAACTTGTTTATTGATGTGTTAAGGTTAGGTAAGTGGGGTTAAGCTTGAATATGACATGGACAAGAGAATACTAGTGGTGGGTACTATGATAGTAAGGTACCGATATATGTGAATGGATTGATTATACTTGACTGTGAATGGAATATTATGTGAACATTGTGACTACTTGAATCAGTGTATTGATATGTGTACAACATGACTTATATGGGCTAATGAACTATCTAGTATAGGCTTATCTGGTATCAACTTGATATTTTTCTTTGTTACGTATCTTTTATCGTTGTCAGCCTATGATATCTACGGGGATACGTTGTGTACTTATGCTACACTTGATGCATTCGTTTTGGATGCAGATACAATGCTTATGCCAGTTCAGGACTTTGAATTGATTCTGAGTTGGGGGACTTTCAGTATTCAGGGTGAGAATGCTACCTTCTGGTATGCCTTGGATACTCACATCTCTTCTTTGATTTTTATTTATTCAAGAGACACATTGAATCATTTGGACTATGTTGTTTAGGCGTATGGCTTATTTTGTCCTTTATTCATACTTGTATTCAGTTTAGAGCTCTTGTATTATTGACCATGTCTATGGGGTTGTATTATGATTCTCAGATTTATGTTCCGCATTTCATACTTGGTCGATAGTTTATTTAAGTATTTGTTATCTTTTTGCATTTCTTCATGTATGATGTTAAATGAGTTGGGCGTGGTTCGCCTATCGGTGGGAAAAGTGTAGGTTCCACCACGATTCCTAAAAGGATCGTGACAAAGTTAGTATCAGAGCTTTAGGTTAAACGGTATTAAATACAAGAACAATGTCTAGTAGAGTCTTGCAGATCGGTGCGGAGATGTCTGTACTTATCTTCAAGAGGCTATAGGACATTTAGGAAACTTCACTTTCTTCATTTTTTTCGTGATAAGTTGAATCAAATTGGCATCTAGACTTCTTCCTTCTATTCTATCACCGATAGTGGTAACACAATCTTAAATTCATGTGTGAGTGGTTTGATATGATGTCGCACGATAGGGTATGAGATGTGTTACTATGATTCAGACATGTGACCGAGTTCAGTATGATGACTATGATTTTAAAGTTTAGTTGATTGGGGTTATGGTTGTAACTACTCAGTTCGGTGATACCCTTGGAAAGTAGGAATGATAATTCAGAGATACAAGGAAAAAAAATTGGATGGATCAATCTCCTCTATATGAAGGGAAAAATTGGTATCTGACGTATTCATCAGATGAAGTTGCAAGATGTACGAGGTGGATGTCGTATAGCTTATAAAAGGTTAAATTGGCTTCAATTTTGCAGAATAGTGATAGCAGGGTAGAATTAGTGGTTGTGAGTTCTTTCAGAGAATTATTATATATTCGAGATCAGGTGGTAATGTTACATTTTATGAGTAAAGCTTAATGGAATAGACAGTCGTGTTTCTTCACCTAAAGAGTGTGTTCATGGGTTCACTTGACAATTTGAGGTTAGTGAAGATAGAGGAGTTGTTGAGACCAATATATGGTCGAGTTGTGAGTTATTTCGTAGTTATTGAGTATTGAGTGAGTGAAGAAGTTGTATATGCATTGGTATGTTGGACTCATCGTAGGCTAATGGGAGCCAGTGATCGACTAATAGGAATAACTCTTGCACTGGACGAGTGTGAGGTTCTATCAAGGGATTACTGGGTGTTACATTTAGTTCTTGGATAAGATTTGTGGGCATGATATTTAAGGGTTAATACTTGAGAAGTTTGATAGTTACTGGTATAATGACTTTGGAAGTGACTGAAGGACATGGAAATTGCACTGTTAGTCGGATATGTTATGTTTTGGCAAGATAAGTTAAATATTGGGTTTTTGCATGCAAACATCGTATAGACTCTCGAAGAATGTAATAGTCAATTGGAATATGTATGGTAACGGGTTGACGACACTTTTAACTAATTTTAGTTGTGAAAGGCTTCGGTATCGATGATTAGGTCAGTGAATGCATGGAATGGTATAGAAAGAGATTATTTATGTCAAGGATTTTTGGCATGGATATTTTGATGAAATTACATGAGAATGTTTCCAAGGGTATATGTTTGGTAATTAAGGATTAACTATCGAATTAAGGACCAGTTCAGTAATGGTTTGAGTAACCGCATGAGTACTAAAGGATTTTGGTTAGAGTAACCAGAGCGGATCGATACTTGTTCAAGTCAAGGAATCTTATAAGAAATGGTACATGAAAGATGCCTAATTTTGGGAAGAACTCCCAGTTATCGTGTTGGAGCGAGTGGGGGAAACTCTCCACGATATGGTGTGCAGTGTTCTACTATCTCCAGGATCGGTTCAGTTATTGTGTGAGGTCTTCGGTATTTCAGTACACTCTAGTACAAGCTTAAGTAAGGGTCGGTTAACAGTGGAAAATATAATTGAAAGAAAAGATGCATAGAAATGATAGGAACTTCACTGAGACAGGAAATGTAAGGAATCGATAATTATGTGTTGAGCTAATGTGGGATGAGTGAGGTGTCTCTTTGAGGATTGTGTAGAATTTGTATTTGAAGAATGGAAACTCTGAGGTTAGTTTTCAATTATGTGGGAATTATCATCGCGTCTTTAAGATTGGGTGAAATGGTTGGGTACGCTTGGAGGAGTAGGTCTATCGTAGTTGACTAAGTGTTATGAAGAATGTTCCATGAGGTATGTGTTGAGCGACATGTGGTAGACTGTGTTGAGACATTGTTGATTGATAGCATGGATGAGTATTCATATATTAGAACTTAGGAGAAGTTTGGCAATGGCAGGTAAATGGAAGGCAAGGTTGATACGTCAGAAATTGGTAAGGTTGGTAATTAGCGAGATAATTATGAGTGAGTTAAGAGAAGTACGAGGAAGATTTGATGTGTTTAGAGTTCACGTGGTTCTATAAGACTTGTGTATCGATAGAAGTTGAAGAACTTGGAGATATAAATTGATGACTCTAAATTGATGACTCAGATAGAATCCAGCTAAGAAAGTTGTAGTTGATGACACATGATTGATTGTTCGAGAGGAAAAGAGATGGAAGAGATCATAGTGTGTTTATAAAAAGCTTACTAGTTCATTTGGAATCCGTTCGGGTGGCTAATGATGATTCATAAATTGAGTATTTTATTCTGGGACAAATTTGTTCATTTAGGGCCGATGGCCTATGTTACATTAACTGGAGGATTTATGGTATTCTAGTAAACCACCTACAATGATTTGAGGGATTTAATTTTGGAAATAGAAGTACCATTGAAATTGCAAGTAAGATTGATGATAATTTTCGGATGACAGCGATTCAGACAGTTCTAATGGTTTGCACGGTTACTTGGTATGCATTGAGGAAGTACAATTGGTTATGGAAAGCCTTTATAGGGATCAGTCATTTTTCTACGGATTTGGCACTGCAAAGTAATCAGTAGGTAAGCTTATAGTATGGTGGTTTGAAAATTCGAGGGAAATTGGACTAGTATGTTTACGTGTTCTAAGGAATCTTAGTGCAAAGGAAAGTATTGATAGTTGAGATGGAAGACTAGTAGTATCAGACTATGTTATCAGTACATGATGGATGACGGTTAAGGCTACAACTAAGGGATATTGATAACTATTGTGGTAATTACGGATTCAATCCGGAGCGGATAGAGGTATGTCTATGATCAAGTTAGGGAATTAAGCAGAGTCACTTCTTATATTCGAGAATCAGCTATGGAGGAAATTTTAGTTATGAAGGATTATGAAATTTGGGGTGTTGAGGTAAGTTATAGTAGTTTTGATTGACTAAGTAAACAAACGGTGCTATTGATTTATTTCTTGTCGGTTGGGGCTCTCATGAGGTTATCAAGGGGATTCCTTGGTTACTCATCGATCTCTATTCTTTACTTCCTTCATTCGAGGATGAATATTTGTTTAATTGGTATCTAATGTAATGACTTGTCCGGTCATTTTTAGCTAAAGACCCTTATTTGACTATTTTACCCTTCCCGTGATATTTATGTGGGGTTTGTGATGTGTGAGGATGGGTGGAACAGATCCTGAGATCCATTTATTTGAGGTTCAGACGAAAAACCAAAAGTCTAGAAACTTAGAGTTGGTTAGTTTTTACTCAAGGTTAACTTTTGACTAGATGGGTTCCTCCGTCACTTCCGGTAGTTCCAGAGGGTTATGTGTTTGTGACTTTATTTGTGAAATTTGGTTATTTGGTTTTCCCGAATGATTCTTTAGAAACGTATGCCTTAGCTCGATTATTTGTGAAATCTGAGGGTACAAGTGAGTTCCTAGCACTAATTACCATAGACAAGCATATTCAATTTGTGTTCGGGGGGTGGGGGAGGGGGGGTCTCAGGAGTGGTTTGTGCATTCGTTGGAAGGTTTGGGTTGTTGTCATGATCTGGTGTCTTGTGTCCACCACGGCTGCACCAGTGTTCACCTCAGCGAGAGGTTGGCTCGCCGAAGTGGAAGGTTAAGTATTGTGGATTTTCGTCGTGGCAGATGGTTTGTTCGCAAGGGCGAGTCTGCCATGACAATGGGTGAGGTATTAAGTGACCTCGCCCCAGCGTGGTGTTTGTCCGCCACAGCAGGTTCGCTCCAGCAGAGTCGATTCCACTGGGGATGAAATAATGTTCAGGTGTCCTATAAATATTTTTAGGTCAGATATCTTTTCCCCAAATAGCAAACCCTCGAAAGCAGCGCCGCCTAGGAGAAATTTCATACCTTTAGGAGCATCTTTGACCTTGAGGTAATAGAACTTTTCATTTTAGGTCTTAAGTGATGTTTATAAACTCTTTAATGACGGTTTAGAATGATATTTTGGGAAAAAGACCTTCATGTGTTTATGAGAATAAGATAGTTATATGATCGATTTTAATGGAGGTTTATGGATTAAAAAGTGATATTATTGTGAAGTGGGATTTGGTGATGATAGATAATCATGTTTTTAAGCATAATCTGATTATAGAAACTTGTTTTCAAAGGGAAAATTCTGGGGTTTCAAATTGGGCCTTTTTAATTATTGTTCAATTGGGGATTCAATTGTGTATAGATTTTCAATTAACTTAAGGATTTGAACACTTAGTATGTAATAAGGGGTTTTGAGTATTAAAGTTTGAGTCTTGGAGACGTGGGGCCGGGTCGGTATTTTAAAGTTGGGATTCTAAGGTTTTTATCCTTGTATGTTATGAAAGATTTGTATTAATGAATAAAATGTATGTGGATAGACTTCGACTATCGGGAGGCGCATCAGAAGGGCAACACGATCACCGAGGCTTGATTTGTTAGCGCTCCTATTCACAATGAGGTAGGCTACGGTTAAACTGTGTTGATGGGTGATTTGGGAAATCAGCCTTAAGCTGATTCCAACTACTGTTATATGTCATTGTCGCCATTATATGAGCTCATTTCCATATTGGATATTATCGTGTTATTCATCACACATGCTTGATATGATATCCTGATTTGTACTTGGATTATTGTGGTTGGACTATTTAATATGATATCCCATTTGTACTTGGATTATTGTTGTGAACTATGAAAGCATGTGGTATTCATCTCCTATACTTGGTTGCATCTCATACATTCTGATTTCTTTCCTTATAGTGTTATTTGCATTCATACACTCATGGTTATGATGATATTGATATGAGAGTGGTATGAAATTATTGTGGGTCCAAGAGACCGAGAAAAGGAAAGGTACCTGGCATATGCATTGCATTCATAGCTTACACATCTCATTACATTGATTATCTGTTGATTGGTAATGTGAATTGGTTGCCATGATTGGGCTTGTTTATATGGATACCTGGATAATTGAATTTGTGAACACTTGGATAAATACTTAATTGGTTGCCATGTGTGGCTTGATTTATTATGCATCGCTTTTGTGCTTATAATTTGTGAGTCTATGTCTTTGATGTCTATTGCTACTATGGTCGGAAGTGTCAATATGTAAGGATTATTGTCTAGATCCAGGGAAAATATGTGCATTGCATGTTGTCTATTAATTGACCGTATGGTTGGGTACCAAGTCTAGTAAGGAAACTATGATAAGAGTTGTTATTGGGAAGGTAGACGCTGAATGATCTTTGTGCGTCATACTGTAACTGTATAGAGACTTGACAAAATCTAAAGCTAAGAAATATAAAGGAGTTAATTTTGTCATGGTTAGCCTATGTCTAATACACTTGCAAAGCATTCTAAAAGGGTTGTTGTGATCTAAGTGTTGACTTGTTCATTGATATTTTAAGGTTGAGTAAGTGGGCTTAAGCTTGAATATGACATGGACAAGAGAATACTAGTGGTGGGTACTATGATAGTAAGGTCCCGGTATATGTGAATGGATTGATTGTACTTGACTGTGAATTGAACATTATGTGAACTTTGTGACTACTTGAATAGTGTATTAATATGTGTACAACATGACTTATATGGGAGAATGAAATGTCTAGTAGAGGCTTATCTGCTGTCAATTTGATATTTATCTTTGTTACGTATCTTCTGTCGTTGTGAGCTTATGATGTCTACGGGGGTGCGTTGTGTACTCATGGTACACGTGCTGCATTCTTTTTGGATGCAGATACAGTCCTTATACCAGTTCAGAACTTCGAATTGATTCTAAGTTTGGGGACTTTCAGTATTCATGGTGAGAATACTACCTTCTGGCATGCCTTGGATAGTAACATCTCTTCATTGCATGTTATTTATTCGAGAGACACATTCATACATTTGGACATGTTTTTTAGGCATATGGCTTATGTTGTCCTTTATTCATACTTTTATTCAGTTTAGAGCTCTTGTATTATTGACCATGTCTATGGGGTTGTATTATGATTCTCAGATTTATGTTCTGCATTGCATACTTGATCAATAGTTTATTTAAGTATTTGTTATCTTTCTGCATTTCTTCATGTATGATGTTAAATGAGTTGGGCGTGGTTCGCCTACCGGTGGGAAAAGTGTAGGTGCCACCATGATTTCTAAAAGGGGTCATGACAAAAGGGTAAATAATGGCAAGCCCAGATGATATGGCAGAATAAGGTCCTCCTTCAGAGAAAATGGTTCAGAAGACACAGTTGCTAATCAAAACTTAGCAATGGCCCTTGGGTGCTCAAAAAGTGAAAGAATAATAATATAGAGATTCTGTCCATTACAGTTTAAAAGACAGAGTTAACAGAATAAAGCGTCAACCATCAGGGCAACATAAGAAATGATGTATGGGCAACTTAACTTATCGAGAGGTCGGGGAAGGAGAAGGTTAGCTAAAAGAGCTTCAACAATTAGCAAATTTAAGGGTCTAATCTCATGGCTCTAATAATAAAAAAGTTGTAATGCAAAAGGTAGCAGTGTTGCTCATTTGGCAAGGGTAACAGAGTAACAATATAAGAATATGGAGTCAGTACCATTGGAAAAGAAAGTCCCTTGGAGAAGGAAGCCAATATTCAAGTTAAAGGGAGATGAAGATCTCCGATACCCAAGTCAAGTATGTGTCCTTGATATAACTGTTTTTGCCCATTTCTCGCTAGAATGAGCTATTCGCACAGCCTAGGATCATACAAGTAAAATATATAGAAAACGACCATACAACTTTAGGACATTCCAATATCTAGTATCTTAGATAAAGGAGCACAGTTACAACAAGCTTCTGGAGATTCCTTCAGAAAAGTTGGGAGCACAGGAAAACCATGTTATAATTTTATCCTGAATAAGTGATAGACAGAAAGTACGTTATAAACGTTTGATGACATGTTGTAATAAGGTATGCTAGGTTTCAAAGAAGAGTGAAAAGATCACTTACCCCCACAAAAGAGTTACATATCATAACAATTATCATTTTAACATCTAGAGAGATCCTTATGAGACTTTGTATGGTCAAAAGCAAAAATCTTCCATTGAATGATTCCACATGAGGAAATAGGAGTGGTTTAGACTAGTGTTAACCTACCAGGCAGTAAAAGAAGTAAATCCCTTTCAGGAGTAAATGTTAATAATTCAGGATTTTCAGTAGCACTGAGACTTAAAGAACGTCGTTCATGATTGAGTATTCTTGAGGTATTTTTACCATAGAAATCTTAGCCCCTGATATATCGGACTGTACAAGATTGTTCAGAGGATCGACCATGTGACTTATAGGCTTGAACTACCCCAGAGTTAGAGGCAGTCTATCCGGTGTTTCATGTTTCAATCATTCAGTAATGTGTAGGAGATCCTTCCCATATTACCCCTATAGAGGATGTTCAGGTTATAGAGGACTTGTCGTGCAATGAGACTCCAATTGCTATCTTAGATCGTCAGGTCCGCAAATAATGGACTAAAGAAGTAGTCTCTGTTAAGGTAGTGTGACGAAACAATAATGTGAAAGAAATGGGGTGAAAGACTTATATTGTTACTTGTATGATAATATTTCCTTATTCCTACTTCATATATGTTGAACTTATCTTGTATGTCTTGTATAAGCAATGTTGTTGATACATATGTGGCTGTTGCATCCCAGATTTTGGCATATGATAGTTGAGGTGAGTTAAGACTAACCTTTTTTATTCCGGAATAGATAGACGGTTGTGTGGTAAAATATTGTTATCTTATGCTGCTTTATGGCCCTGTGTGGCATTGGGTATGTATTATGGCTGCTTGACAGGTTTTGGATAGTCATGTTTACAAATGAAACTCTGTTGAAATTTTTTAAGAATCCTAAGAGTTAGAAATTCTATGATATGCTACATAAACATTCGAGGACGAATGTTCCTAAGGGGGTAGGATGTTATATCCCGTATATTCACAAGTTAAGTTGCGTCATAAGCTAGTCGATGTAAGCTCTGGACACAATTATGTCTGAGGTTATAAGTGTTTAAACAATGTTTAACTAGTGATTAGTAAGTATTGAAAGGGTTAATGGTTAAACGAGTTGAAGAAAATACATTTCGTCAACAATATGATTCGTGTTTCTTTTCACGGATGAACAATGAACAGTGAAATTCGAGAATTTTCTTTAAAACAAAACCGTGAGCTCGTTTCATCTCAGTTTTTCCCCAAAATAAATCAGTCCCAAACACCCCCCCCCCCCAAATGCTCTCTAAGAGATCCCCAACCATTATGAGTAAAAATCCAAAGAAAACAACACAAATCAAACGCTGGAAATCCCCTGGTGCTAGTGGGTTTCTTGTTCTTCTTGTGGTTGCTGATTTTGGGAGTGGTTCCAGATGGTGTGAAGAGTTGTTCTAAGTGTTATAAGGTAATATTATACTCCTCCTTCATATATTTTAGCTTATAGAAGTCATAGCTAGCTTGTACGGTTGAAAATCCATGAAATAAAGGTCAGAAATTGTAGTTATGATGTTGTTGCTTATTAAACTATATTGGACTGTTTTGTGGGCTGGTTTATGTGAATTAGGAGTATGCTATGAGCTTGTTGAGATATTGATTAGGTTGAGTATATGGAGGAAAATTGGTATAAAGTTGTAGTGTTTGAAATTCTTGTAAATTTGGATATAAAAGAGTGTATAAACTTCATGAAGTTAAGATGCTCGATAAAATGCCCAAATGAGTTTTCTTATTATTTTTGTGAGATATAAGGATGAAAAATGGATGAATATACTTGTCATCATTGTATAATGGCGGATAGAAGAAATTAAACTTGATACCACACGTTAGAGTGTCATCACAAAGGTATGTAGGGCTTATCCTTTCTTTTAGCATGATCTTGTTAAAATGAAAATGAAATGAAACATCATTGAACGATTCCATTATTGATAGCTTGGGTGACTTGTGTTTGTATGTTACACCCCGTACTTCCATGCATAGAATGGATCATAAGTTAATGGGCATGAGGCAAAGAAGAGGTTGTCCTTGAGAATATAAAGAGAAGGATTAGGTTAGAATCACTCGAGAGGTCGCAAGAGTTAAAGAATCGCTAAGTCATTCCGTTTATATTCCCTACGTTGATTACATTATGAGAAAGCTGATTGTAACACCTCGTACCTTCAAACTAAGTCATGTTCATGATTCAGGAGTGTAGAAAACCAAGACAGAGAGTACGATGTCAAAATCTATTTCAGTTCAGTGATTCAGGTTTTAACCCCAACTTATATGGACTGTATAAACATATACGTACCATACATGTAGACCGTAGATGACCCCTAGGTTTTTAATCCTCACTGGATTTTTCGACACGATAACGGTCACATTATACAAACCATACAATTATTTACGGATTGTACCCCTCACCGTAGAAATTGTACGGACCGTACAATATGGGCCTAGAATCCCCGACGACTGAACAATATACATCATAATTTTCAGTCTATTTAATTCTTTTTGAACTCTTTCAAGCCCTAGCACAAAGGTTCTCTCCTCCCAACATTGTCCTACATCAAGGTAAGCCTATTCCAAGTATTTCAAGTGGATTCTAACGTATACACATAAATTCTAAGTAGAAATTCATTATTTCTAACCTAGGGTTTTCAAGAAAACCCACATCAAGAAATTAAGGTTCAGGGTTTGGGAATCCTTCATCAAGTTCAGATTTTTATTATAAGTTTTAGAGCGATTAATGTATGTAGGGTTTCTATCCACGTGTGGGAACATCATTGTTCTTCCCCATGTCACGTTCATCCATGAAATATGAATTTTTACAAGCTTAGGGTTTTATTCTAAGATCATGATAACCTAACTACATGTATTATTATATGTCATGTCTATATTTTCAATTCGTTAATTGTATTCTTGATATTTCATTTGGATTATCATGAATCCGTCTGTAATTCATGAGTGCCCATAACTAGAATTCCACGGGTTCTTAGATGCATGCCATGAACCATTATTATTCCATTGTACGAACTTTACATGTTTTCAGGTCTTTTGCAAGTTATATTACAACTATACATGTTATACTATATTTATAAATCATGTTTATAAGTTAAGATTATGAAATACATGGGTTGTTTAGCCAATTATATTCATGTTCATGTTTTGGGAGTTGCATAGATTACCGAGAAGGTTTAATACCTGAAACTATGTATGCCAGCATAGGATAAGGATTGCTCTGCCCGGTTGCAATGATTCCTTCATGTTACCCATTGTAGGTTATTAGATCCATTTATGTCATGTTTATGTCTCGTACCCAGGCAAGGTATGATATGGCTTAGCTAGTCGGGCAAAGATCAGATGCCATGTTCACACGTGGTGGTTACATGTCAGTTTTATTAATGCTCTCCCACAGATATACCGAAATACATATTATATATATATACATATTATATATATATATATATATATATATATATATATATATATATATATATATATATTATTATATTCATGTTAGATCATATACATGTTCAGTGTTCAATTTCAGTTTCATTTCCTATTATTACATGTGCCTTCTTATTTCATCAGTTGCTTTACATACAGTACAATTCAAATGTACTTATGTCCCTTTTTACCCGAGGCATGCACTTCACGGTGAAGGTACTGAGTTTCAGGATGACAGATTAGTTTGTAAGGATTTATTCCAGCTCAGCTATTGGTGAGCCCCATTTCATTCGGGGTGTTAGTTTATTTATTTTTATGTCATGCTTTGCAGTAAAGGTATGCCAAGGCCTTGTCCTGGTAAACAATTTTTAACAGTCAAACTCATGTTCAGAGATTTCATAGACTAGTTTAGCATGCCATGTCAGTCATTCAGTTATTCAAACTTATCATGTTATTTTCAGACTATTTTTGCAATATATTTTTAAACTATATTTCAGTATTCAATTTTACATGTTTTAAATCATTATTATTGGATGTTTTTGATGCCTATGTTGATTCAGCAAGCCATGATTCGCTAAGTCACATGCGGTAAGGAACCAAGTGTCGTGTTTTGCCTAGGCCATATTTTGGGGCATTACAAAATTTGGTATCAGAGCCTTAGGTTCAACTGTCTTAGGGAGTCTATGAAACCATGTCCAGTGGAGTTTCCTTTATATGTGTGTGCCGACCACACATATAAATGGTTAACTACCAATACATTTAGGATTGACTCACTTCTTTCATATTCTAGATCGTGTAGTTAGAGTTATGCCTTTAGGAATTTTTCTAACTCGTTCCATGATGCTTAGAGTGGTAAGAAACATTCTCTTCCTATCGAATGGACAAGCAATGAGCAAGAAATCCAAGGTCCAATTGAGGATTATTACCATTGGGATAAAATTGTGAAGTGTATGATAGTAATGAATGGGACTTGAGATGATATTAAAAGTGGAATAAATTACATGTCACCTGAGAAGGTGCAGTTCTATTATGGATGTGAAAGTCGAATAATAACGATGTAATTGAGAAAAGAGAACATCCTTATGCACCCATTTCATATGTTAGGCGTAGCTGGTGTATTCGGCGGCTCCCTATTCAGTGTTATGCATGGTTTTCATGAAGAGAATGACAGATAAATTAGAAAATGAGCTAAGTCAGTAGGAAACGTAAATCATGGAGGATCTCAATGAGGTGGAGGCAGACAGTTTTCTACATGAGGTCATCAGGACCCACTCTATCTGCAGCTAGTGCACCAGTCTCGGGGTCTAAATATGATCATAAAGGTCAGTTCAGCCAGAAACAAAGTTTCGGAGCACCAGGCTCTCAGTCACAGGCCAGTATGGGCCACAAAGATTTTCAAAATCCTATGTGATACAAGTGTGATAAGAGGAACCAAGGGGTGTATCATTCAAGCATGGATATGTATTTTGGGTATGGCAAGAAATGTCACTATATAAAGGAATAGGGTACCGGAGGTAATGTGGCTCGGTCCACAAATTCAGTAGCTCCCTTAATTCTCAAGCCCAAGCCGATCTAATGTAGCTAAGACTGGTAATACAGGTGAAAGTCAGAACCACTTGTATGTTTTAGTAGATCGTTAGGACTCAAAGACACCCCAGATGTCGCCACAAGTATAATGATGATAGTTCTAATGTAAGACATCACAGGGCAGCACGTTATGAGTTTAGCTATAGTGGGAATAAGTTGATGACTATGATTTGAACAGAATAGAGCCTAAGGACAAATCACCTATGATTCTAGAATGTCTCAATTTTTCAAACATGTATATTTTGTTGTACAACCCATGAACATGACTAAGAAGATATTATGTAAGACATGAGAACCAAGAACAGACAAATTATTCAAGTTTATTCAGATCAAAACTAGAAAGTACTACGTTAGTAAGCTACTACATGAAGCAGATAGTATTATGAGATAAAAAGATGTGAGAGTTCCCTCTTAGGTTATGTGATTTAAGCGTTTGCCCCATATATGTATAGTTTGACATAATTTTAAAATGTATAAAATGTTTGGGTTTAGGTATTTCAATCTTTCATTTAAGAGATATCATACGACTATAGAATAGGGTCGGATGATGAGGGAAGTTAGATATAACGTCATGTTTCACTTTGGTTATTCAGAGCAGAACCAAAGAACATAATGCTAGCAAGTGGTTAGTAAAAGAATAGTAAGTAAGTTTTTAGTAGATATAGTGAATTATTAATTTCAACAGAGCTAGTAGAGATATGATTTGGTTTCCTTAATCACGTTAAGAATAGTGAGTGGGTAACACTTTGAATACACCGAATGCATGTTAGAACCCAAACAAAGTTTAGTTTAAACCTGAAGTACAGTGATAATGGAAGAAGGATATCAGCTAGATAGTAAGAGAGCAAGCTAACGAGAATAGTCTTTAAGAGTTACCAAAAATGGTTTTTCCTAAGACTGACAGTGCGAGCAAAGTTAAGTCATTCAGATAGAATATGCCACTTAAGTATACATTAGTTCCTAGTTTATGTAAGTAGTTCAGTTTTCCCTAGTAAGGAAATGCTCAGAAGTGAGTTTGAAGATAAGTCGTCAGGAATATAAAAAAGGGCAGCCCGGTGCACTAAGCTCCCGCTATGCCGGGTGTCCGGGGAAGGGTCAGACGACAAGGGTCTTTATGTGTAGCCTTACCTTGCATTTTTGCAAGAGGTTGTTTCCATGGCTTGAACCCGTGACCTCTAGGTCGTCAGCAATGTAAAGTACAAAAATAATTGCAGAAGTTAAGGAAAGTTGGCTGGATCCCAACAAGAGAGAAGGATCCACAAGTATAAGACCTTAACCTTTGGTCTAAGGGTGAGATGTGTTCATTGTCGATAAGTCCAGTTGGATATTTATAAACTCATACAGTTAACAGGAGAGATGAAGAACCTCCGTTTAGTAATGAGGGCAAAAAGAAGATAGTCCCCATAAAAATATGACTCACGTGTATAAGAAATGCAAAGTGAGTAGAATAATCATCGATCGACTTGTGTCAAGATCAATTTTTATCAATTAAACAATAAAAAAAATGATAAGCTCATGCCCAGTTATGTTACACAAGGGTAGTGCCGTTACACGAGACTCTAATCTTCAAGGTGCTAGTCAAAGAGACGCATAGCAATACTATGAGTATTTAAGAAAGTATCTCAGAAAAAATCAAATATGGAAAGTTTAGCTCATGTTGAGACATACAAGAGAATCATGTTGAGAGAAGTTCATCATTTAACAAACCTAAGAGTTCAACTCTGGGACCCCGAAGATGGTAGAGTGTTTTACAGAACAGAGCTAAATACTCCTTAGTAGTCAAAGTGACGGAAAATTAGTTTAATGATACCTACTTATTGCAGTTGAGGGAAGGGATTCGCAGGCATAAAACTGTGACTTTTGGACAAGGGGGATATGACGATACTTGGAGGTATCGAGGAAGGTTATGTGTTCCAAATGTAGATGGGCTCAGAGAGTGAATTATGGCAGAATCATATAATTTCAGGTATTCTATTCACCCAGGTTCTACAAAGATGTATCATAATCTTAAAGAGATTTATTGGTGGAACGATATAAAAGGTAATGTGGCAGACTTTGTAGCCAAGTGTCCAAATTGTCAGCAGGTGAAACCCGAGCACCATAGGCCTGGTGGGTTGGCTCAAAATATTGATATTCCTGTTTGGAAATGGGAGATAATAAACATGGACTTCATAACAGGTCTACCTCGCTCATCTCGAAGGCATGATTCGATTTGGGTGATTGTCGACCGACTTACTAAGTTAGAACTCTTACTACCAGTCAATACTACAGATTCAGCCGAAGATTATAACATGTTGTATATCCTTGATTTTAAAGGAAATTGGGATGATCACTTGCCTCTCATAGAATTTTCTTATAATAATAGTTACCATATTAGTATCAACATGTCACAGTTCGAAACTCTGTATGGGCAAAGGTGTAGATCGCCAATTGGTTAGTTTGAAGTTGGTGAAGCGGTGTTGTTAGGGCCATACCTAGTCCATTAGGCAATGGAAAAAGTCAAGTTGATTTAGGAGCATTTGAAAATGGCTCAGAGTCGCCAAAAGTCCTATGCGGATGTGAGGCATAGAGACTTGGAGTTTTAAGTTGATGATTCAGTTTTTCTAAAAGTTTCACCTATGAAAGGTGTCATGAGGTTTGGAAAGAAAGGAAAGCTCAATCCTAGATATATCGGACCGTACAGAATCCTGCGAAGGATTGACTAAGTGACTTATGAACTCGAATTTCCATAAGGTTTGATTGCGGTACACCTAGTGTTTCATATATCTATGTTAAGAAAGTGTGTAGGAGACTCATAGCTAGTTGTTCCTACTGAATATATCACAGCTAAGGATGGCCTGAACTATGAATAGGTCTCTGTGGCTATTCTAGACTATCAGGTTCGCAAGTTGAGGACTAAGGAAGTTGCCTCAATGAAAGTGTTGTGGAGAAGTAAGAAAGCTGAGGAGGCTATGTGGGAAGCCGAAGAGGACATAAAATCCAGATATCTACATTTATTTTAGCAGCTAGCAAAAAGCGTATAAGGTAAATACCTTCAACATTCACGATATGTCCCTTGCGTATCCATGTCTCATGTATTCACTACTCATGTCTCATGTCCCCATGTTCATGCTTTCATGTAATTATGTCATTCATTTTTCATGTTCCAAGTCATGTTTCTTCATGTTCATGTCCTCATACCATGTTCAGTTTCATTCTTAGCCATGATACATCATTCAAGGATGAATGATCCCAAAGGGGAGATACTGTAATACCTCATACCTTCAAACTAAGCCATGTTCATGATTCAGGAGTGTAGAAAACCAAGACGGAGAGTACGACGTCAAAATCCATTTCAGTTCAGGGATTTAGGTTTTACGCCCAACTTGTACGGACCGTATAAAAATATACGGACCATACATTTATATCGTAAATGAAGCCCCAGGTTTTAATGCTCACTGGATTTTTCCACCTGACGATGATCACATTATATGTATTCTACAATTATGTTCAGACCGTATCCCTCACCGTAGATATTGTACGGGCCGTACAATATAGGCGTAAAATCCCCGACGATTGAACATTATATATTCATAATTTTCAGTCTTTTTAATTTTTTTTGAACTGTTCCATGCCCTAGCACGAAGGTTTTCACCTCCCAACATTCTCCTACATCAAGGTAAGCCTATTCCAAGTAGATTCTAACATATACACATGAATTCTAAGTAGAAATGCATTGTTTCTAACCTAGGGTTTTCAAGAAACCCCAACTCAAAAAATTAAGGTTCAGCCTTTGGAAATCCTTCATCAAGTTCAGATTTTTATTACAAGTTTTGGAGCAATTAAGGTATGTAGAGATTATATCCACGTGTCGGAATATAATTGTACTTCCCCACGCCGCATTCATCCATGAAATATGAATTTCCACAAGCTTAGGGTTTTATTCTAAGATCATGATAACCCTAACTATACGTATTATATGGCATGTCAATATTATCAATTCGTTAATTGTATTCTTGATATTTCATTTGGATTATCATGAATCCGTCCGTAATTCATGAGTGCCCATAACTTGAATTCCATGGGTTCTTAGACGCATGCCATGAACCATTATAATTCCATTATATGAACTTTACATGTTTTTAGGTCCTTTCCAAGTTACATTACCACTATACATGTTATACTATAATTATAAATCATGTTTACAAGTTAAGATTATGAAATCCATGAGTTGTTAAGCCACTTATATTCATGTTCATATTTTGGGAGTTGCATAGATTACCGAGAAGGTTTAATACCTGAAACTATGTATGCCAGCATAGGATAAGGATTTCTCCGCCCAGTTGGGACGATTCCTTCATGTTACCCATTGCGGGTTATTGAATTCATTCATGTCATGTTCATGTATCATACTCTAGCAAGGTATGAGATGGCTTAGCTGGTTGGATAAATATCAGATGTCACGTTCACACGTGGTGGTTACATATCAATTTTATTAATGCTATCCCATAGATATAAAAAAAATACATATTTTATATTTATTATTATATTCATGTTAGATCACATACATGTTCACTATTCTGTTTCAATTTCGGTTCCTATTATTTTATGTGCCTACTTATTCCTTTAATTTATTTACATACAATACAATTTAACTGTACTTACGTCCCCTTTTGCCCGATGCATGCACTTCACTGTGCAGTTACAGTGTTTTAGGATGATGAATCAGTTCGTTAATATTTTTACCAACTCAGCTATTGGTGAGCCCTATTTCATTCGGGGCGGTAGTTTATTTATTTTCATGTCATGCTTTGCAGTAAAGGTATGCCAGGGTCTTGCCCTGGTAAACAATTTTTAGTAGTCAGAGTCATGTTCAGAGATTTCATAAACTAATTTAGCATATCGTGTCCGTCATTTAGTTATTCAGACTTAACATATTTTTTCAGACTATTTCCGCAATATATTTTCAGACTATATTTTAGTATTCAGTTTTACATATTTTAAATCATTATTATTAGATGATTTTGATGTCTACATTGATTCAACAAGCCATTTGGTTCACTCGGTCATATGCAGTCAGGTATGCAGTGCCATATTTTGCCCAGTAAATGATTCGGGGTGTTACACTGATGTAAGTTGGAAGGAGTCATGATGCCTATAAGAATTTATGGAAGGCTTTGGATAAGTGTTGGAAGTATACCCAAAATGGTTTCGTACCACACCTCATAGACTTGTGTGCAATTGAGGGGGATAATTAGTCAACTGGGGATTTGACACCTCGAGATCCTTTCCGAGGATCACACACAACTTTGATAGATGTTAAGAAGTTGTATGGAAGGTAAGAAGTCATTTGGACTGAAGTAAACATCTTTCGGTGAAGTTTGATAAAAACACAACGATATGCTAAGCATTTCGCATTGCGGGAGCCATTCCGCTTCGCAGATGGGGTAGAAAATTAAGGCCACCACTCAGACAGCTTCCTGCCACCATATGCAATGGAGGATGCGGCCACACATCACCATGTGCAACACATACATTCCCACAGAGGTGCGACGGTGGGGAGTTTATTTAAAGCCCATTTCGGTGGCAACCTTCCCAACATTTCATTTTCAACCAATAATGTTCTCAAATTCTCTCAAACACCCTCCTTAGGGTTGTACTCCCTTATACAACAATTACATAATCTCATGATGTAAATTCCCTCTTAGAAAGCATGGATCATCTTGAAATTTCCCCCTCTATATGGTTGGTGAAGCTTGGTGTTCTTGAGCTTGGAGAGGAAGACTTGTGCTAGAGAATGTTATGCCCGTTTGAAGGTAAGTATTTGATACTCTATAATGTCCTCTAACTTCTCCTACTTTAGTTAGTTCAGTTTATGGATATAAATTGCCAAAACCTAGCTAAATTCTACAAGAAAGGTACGTCGGTTGTTGTGTTACTTGATTAAGTTACTAAGATGTTTATGGCTGGATTGTATGGAGTTTGGATGTGGTGATATTGGTGTTGAGTGTAATTGATGAAGAGGAGAGGATAGTAGATTAAATGTCAAAGAAAACAAGTTATGGAGATTGTGAGGTGTTTGATATAATGTCGCAATGAAGAAGTCTTGTAACCATTGACTTAATCTTGATTCGTCTATTGCATAGGTCAGCAATTGGCTAGGTCTAATTTATTGTCTAGCGCTCTAATTTATTATCTTTGTTATACTATTGCATCTGAGTTCCTGATGGATTGTAATAGTTATTGTAAATTTGTTTCGTAACTATTCACAGAGGGTTAACAACCTTGTGTCACCGCGTCCTGTTTCTATTAGTTTATGAGATCAGTCATGCATTATATATATATATATATGTGTGTGTGTGTGTGTGTGTGTCTATTTTATGACGCCGAGTTGCGCTATAGTAGGATAGGTACAACGCTTATATGTGCATACCGTTGTAGTTGGGTATGATAAGACTGAGTCCTATTAAGGTCGGGTACGATAACACCGAGTCCTATTAAGGTCGGGTACAATATAATATTGATATTGACTCAAAGTGTGGCTATATATATATATTACTAGTTTTCAGTGACATTATGCATTGCAGATGCCCACATTAGCTTCCCGAGGTCCAGGTTTGTCACTTTACTTCTCAGTACTCTTGTTATTGTTCTTACTTGTGTTTATATGCCTTAAATATTCGGTATATTCTTTCATACTGACGTCCCTTGCAGGTACACTGTGTTTCATGCCCATAGGTTCGGATAGATGAAGCGACGCCCACCTTCAGTAGGACCTCAGATCAACGGCAGTGTCAGAACTCTCCACCTATTCCGTAGATGCTAGTCTGAGTCGGTATGGAACTATGTATATATTTATGGGTATGGTGGGGCTTGTTCCGACCAGTTGCTACTCTATCTCCTATTTAGAGACTTGTAGAAAAGTGTCACATGTTCAGTTGTTTGGCATGGCCTTGTCGGCCTCTGTTGTATCTTATCTAGTTATCGTTGATTAGAGGCCTTGTTGGCCAAGTTTGGTTAGGTGTGGTTCAGAAACTATGGTTGGTATACTCGGGCCTTAGGGTGATGAGTGACGCCCCCCTCCCCTTGAGATTGGGCTGTGACAAATATTGTATCAGAGTAGGTTACTCCTAAGGATGTCTACAAGTCGTGTCTAGTAGAGTCTTATTTGTGGGTGTGTAGCGCTCCATACTTATAAGGAGGAGGACACGAGATATTTAGGATGGTTACCTTCGTTTCATGACAAAGATCGTGCAATAGAGCTGAGCCGTAGGGAATCGAGTCTAATGTAAGCATAGATATAGGTTGTACAAGGATGTTTATGTTCTGAAGAGATACAACTAGATGGGATGTAAAGGAATGATTGAGAAAGGATATGAGATATATGTCCTCCCGATGGATCCGTTGAGGTCCAACATAAGGAAGTTATGGGATGTACGCCCTCTATGGAGATTAGTCCATTTGAGGTTCAGAATGAGTCACTCTCTCTGGTAGCCCGGTTCTCCCTAGTATCAAATGAGCTAAAAATGCTTCGGTATCAGTAATCCCTATCAGTTTTACCCCCCAGTTTCGTTTGGCGAGATGTGAGGAAAGCAGTACAGGTAATAGCACAACTGGTTTCCTTGTATACCTGGTAGTGTTCGAGCTCACGAAGGATTAATGAGCTCATAACTCAAGGAATGCTGGAATGGGAGTTGTTTATGTTTTTAGGAGATGATCTCGATGGAAATTATGGGGCTACCAAAGAAGGTTAGGACCATTGATGATTTTGGAAGATTGCCAAGCAGTGAAAAATTATGGCATACAAGAATTGTTTTGATTTGATGAAAAGGGCCATAGGATATGAGCATATTCGATACTCAAGTCTAAAGACCAAGCTAGAAATAGGATTGAAGCGTTGAGCTCCAGTGCAATGTGAACCTTCCTTTCGAGTATGGATATCTTGATTATGGAATTTAATTTTTGTTAGCTCAACAAGGACTTAAGGCATTTTAATAGACACAAGATACAAGAATAAATAAAAGATTAAGGTGATGCTTTTAGACATCGTAACAATAATCAAAGCCATGTTTTTGCTTTATTTAGCCAATGAGATATGTACCTTTAACGATGTTGTATCGGGTGCACAACTCAGTTTCTCCATTATGACGCTTGTGTTATCTGGTAAATTGTTGACGGAAGGTGTGAGAAAATATGAGTGCATGGTTATCGATCCTTAAGGATAGGTTGTAATACATGTTAAGGTATGGAAGGTAGGTAGTAAGACCAGGATATGAAAGATATTACGAAGAAAGAATTACAATTGTAGGGATTAGTAAGTAATGCAATTGCAGGCAGGGGATAATTAAGGTCGACTAATGTAAAGAAAGTCAGGAACTAGAAAGTATTCTATCAAGATATTTCAAATTAGATAAGCAGCGAAGGATCGCAAAGGGTCATATGAAAACCAGTATGGCGATTAGTATAAAAGGCAAAAGTTACTAAAAGATATGAGATAATACATGGAGGAGTGATAAGCTTTGTAGGAAATAAAGGACAGAGGGGGAGTGAACCTTGAAATCTATAAAGTAATATGGGTTAGGTTTAGTTAAGAGTAAGTTAATAAAGGTAAATGAAGGATAGATGATAATAGGAGGTAATTGGGAACAGACTTGAGTCAAGATATTGATTAGGGAGTTGGAATATTCCCATGTTGGATAGCATTATACTAAATAAATGAGTTTATAAGTGGGAGAAAGTGGATGAATGATGAAAGCAAGCTAGGAAAGACTACTTGACAAGCTGAGTAAACAAAAAGCGAAGCTAGCTGAAGGGAAACATGACTACAAGGGGTATACAAACTTTCATGTGTATCAGATTAATCCTTTTTTATTAAGTAAAGATACTATAATATCAGCCATAAGTTATGAGGATTCAGCCAATGAAGAATGTAAAGATGGACAGAGGTCACCATAAAGAGACGATCCATATCCCTAAGGGGGAAGACAAAATGGTAAGAAATCAAGTTAGGTATGTGTTTTACATGAATCAAAGAAATATAGGGAGATTGTGGTACATGGTGAGGGGATAACGACAACTTACAACGAGGGAGCGAATGTAGTTGAATGCTTTGTACAAAAGTATGTTGGCGCACAATAGGAATTAAAGTAGAGATCCGAATACAAAGGGAGGATGGTCGAGTGAGTAAGGGAAATTGGAAAGAGATTTAGGTATGACTTTGGTTGAAATCAAGGTTGATCTTGGAAAACAATAGGAATAGCCGCTCCGATGTCGTCTTATCGCAAAGAAATTAAGACCTTGAAGGATAACTAAGATGGCGATAATGACAGAGGATGTTGGTATGGCATTTCAACCAAAAGCTGAGGGAAGGGAAACCATTGGCGAGAAAACAATAAAAGTTGACATGGAAGCTATGATTTTGGATTGATGATAAGGAAGGAGCTACAACTCTAAGACCAATAATAGTGGAGTCTGGGATAGTAAGGTCAAAAGCATGTATCAGGTGTAGCGAGAATGTCAAGCCAAAGCATAACAAAAATATATTATATGTTTCATCCGTTTTGGAATATCAGAGATACACCACGATATCGAAGAATTGTATTGGAAAAGAATATATGAAGAGAAAACTTTTAGGACGTGTTTCGTAGCGTTGCAGTTACAACTCGGATGAGATGAAATGTCGGGGGCTCAATAGGTTGATACGCAATATAGTAAGAACGATATGAAGAAAATGGGTGACTTAAATAATTCCTAGAGAGTTCGCTTATGAAGGGATATATCCTAGCCCTAGTACACCAGGTCATAACACATAATTCGATAAATAGGTCATGTAGCTTATGAGTTAGAGCTCCGTTAAAGTTGGCCAGTTTTGATAAGGAAGTATGTCAGGAATCTTTCTGAAATCACATATGTTGATGATGCGAAGCACCTAACGTATGAAAAAATTCCTACCATTATGCTAAGATTGACAAGTTCACAGATTACGTATAAAAAGGATAGCCTTTGTAGAAAGGTTTTATAAATTAGAGGGGCACGAAAGAAATAAAATAAGGAGTAGAAAAAGGAAGGGAATATAAAATCACCGTCGATTGTTTTAAGCTAAGCGCCTTTTAAAACTACGATTTAAAGTGTGGTGATATTTCTTGTTATGGAAATTGACTTAATGTCAACCCTTCCACATATTGACGATCAACCAATACTCTGAGTAAAACTATAAGGAAAACTATGTTAAAAACTTTCCGAAAACCTTAACATTGTAAGAAGGCACGATGAATCCGGAAAAGGGGTTTTGAATTCAGGTGAATTATGGCTCACTATGTTACTTTATGGGTAAATGTACGATAGCGTAAGGCTGATAATCATATTTGATAATAGGGGTTTTGTAAGACAAGATTGAGATCCTTAAGTTGAGTAATTCTATTCTTAAAGGGAACCCTACCGAAATTCCACCAAGAACCACCGGAACTAATCATTACTCATATACAATCAAACATTTGAGGACGAATGTTTTTAAGAGGGGAAAGATGTTACACCACTTTCATACATTTAATGGATCGTAAGTTAGTGGGAATGAGTCAATCAAGGGGTTGTCCTTGAGAATATAAAGAGAAGGATTAGCTTAGAACCATCGAGAGGTCGTAGGAGTTTAAGAATTGCTAAGTCATTTGCGCTTGTATTCCTTATGTTGATTACATCATGAGAAAGCTGATTTAACTTTGAATGAGTCATTATTCCTATAAGTGATTAAGGAAAGCTTTGGATAAGTGTTGGACGTATACCCAAAATTGTTTCGTACCACACCCCGTAGACTTATGTGTAATCGAGGGAGTAATTTGTCAACTTGAGCTCTGATGCCTTGAGATCCTTCCCAAGGATCACATACAACTTAGATAGATGTTAAGAAGGTGTATAGAAGGTAAGAATTCATTTGTACAAAAGAAAACAACTTTCAGCAAAGTTTGACGAAGACAGGATGATATGCTAAGTGTTTTGCATCGCGTGAGCTATTTCGCTTCGCGGATGGGGTAGCAGATTAAGTCCACCACTCATCCACCTTCCTACCACCAAATGTGGTGTAGGATTTGGCCACACATCACCATGTGCGACTCATACCCTCCCATAAAGGTGAGGCGGTGAGAGTTTATTTAAAGCTCATTCTAGTGGCAGCCTTCCCAACATTTCATTTTCAACCAATAATGTTCTCAAATGATCTCAAACATCCTCCTAAGGGTTATACTCCCTTCTACAACAATTTCATAATCTCATGATGTAAAATCCCTCTTAGAAAGCATGGATCATCTTGAAATTTCCCCCTCTATATCGTTGGTGACGTTTGGTGTTCTTGAGCTTGGAGGAAGACTTGTGGTAGAGAATGTTGTGACCGTTTGAAGGTAATTATTTTATACTTAATAATGTCCTCTAACTTATCCTAGTTTAGTTAGTTCAATTGATGGATGTAACCTGCAATAACCTAGCTAAATTTTACAAGAAAGGTACGTCGGTTGTTGTGTTACTTGATTAGGTTATTAAGATGTTTATGGCTGGATTGTATGGAGTTTGGATGTGGTAATCTTGGTTTTGAGTGCAATTGATGAAGATGAGAGGATAGTAGATTAAATGGCCAAGAAAACAAGTTAGGGAGATTGCGAGGTGTTTGATATAATGTCACAATGAAGAAGTCTTATAACCATTGACTTAATCTTGATTCGTATTATCTCTATTGCATAGGTTGGAAATTGGAGAACGAGTGATACCTCGTAGGACTAGCATTGGCCAAGAAACGAGGTATGTAAGGCTTACCTTCTTCCTTCTATTATTGGCATGATCCGAAGTTGAACCTTATCAAAAAAAATCTCCATAAGAAACTCCTATTCTTGGAGAGTACAAGTATGGTTGCTCTTGATCATTGATCCTATGTATTCATTACTCTTGAAATTGGTTCTATGATGTTCATACGTCTCTTTTCAAAAGTGTTCTTTATACCCTATTGAGATTATTGGACTTATTCCCTTGTTGGGATTGTACTCTATTGAGATTATTGGACTATTGGTTCTGAGTTCATGATGGATTGTAACGATTGATGTAAATGAGTTTGATAATGATTGACAAAGGGTTAACGACCTTGTGTCACCGTGTCTTATTTCTATTGGTTTATGAGTCTAGTCATGCATCACATATATATTTGTATCTATTTTATGACATCGAGTCACACTATAGTTAGATGGGTACAATGCTTATATGTGCACACCACTACAGTTGGGTATGATAACACCAAGTCCTATTAAGGTTGGGTATGATAACATCGTGTCCTATTAAGGTGGAGTACGATATGTTATTGACATTGCCCCAAAGTGTGGTTATATATATATATTACTAGTTTTCAATGACATTATACATTGTATATGCCCACAGTGGCTTCTCGAGGTCCAAGTTTTCTCTTTACTTCTCAGTACTCTTGTTATTGTTCTTATTTATATTTATCTACCTTACATATTCAGTACATTCTTTTGTACTGCCATCCCTTGATGGGGTGCTATATTTCATGCCTGCAGGTTCAGATAGATGGAGCAATGCACACCTTTAGTAGGACCTCAGCTCAGCAACAGTGTCAAAGCTCTCCAGTTATTCTAGAGATGCTAGTCAAAGTCGGTATGGTTACATATGGTTCAGATACTATAGTTGGTACGCTCGGGACTTAGGGTGTCGAGTGCCGGCCACACACCCCCGAGGTTGAGGTGTGACATTTTATTCCATTAACGTATATGATTCTTATATGTCCCTTGTAGGGAGTACAATCCATACTTTATCACAACTCTCTTAAAATTGACACTGTATGATTCCTTGTTGGTTTCCTGAAAGCAAGAGACAATATGTTTTATCTTTCTTATTAATTCAAATGGAAAAAAGGAAAAATGATATGTATTTGCATACAGATAGTCAGAGGTGTAATGACCCTATTCACTCCGACGGGCTCAAAGAGTATTCTATGTTCATCAATTGAGTTTCATATATATATATATATATATATATATATATATATATATATATATGTCTCTGTGATGCCCACAGAGGCCTATGGCGTTATATACGCAACTTATACAGATATGATACTGATGATATTTCCCACAGAGGCCTACAACGTTATATACGCGATATACTATACAAATAAAATTGCCCACAGAGGCCTATGGCGTTGTATACATAGCTTATACAGATATGATATTTCGAACAGAGGAATACGGTGTTCTATACGCAATTATGTCACAGCTACATGCAGTACGGTCTATAATGACACTACAGAGTTACAGATTGTTTCTTGTGATTGCCCTTGCACATTGATGCCCATATTTACATTTTCGTATTCCTTACATATTCAGTACATTATTTCGTATTGACGTCCCCTTTTTTCTATGGTGCTATGTTTCATGCCCGCATGTGCAGTTAGAATAATAGATGCACCTCCTCAGTAGGTTATATGATTCAGCTATTGGTTATCACACTCCACCTTTCCGGAGTTGCTATACAGAGTCGGTAGGCATTGTTAATTATGTTTATGGTTATTTTGGGTATGTCGGGGCCCTGTCCCAACCTGATGACACATGGTAGTACTCCTAGAGGCTTGCAGACTAGAGGTTGTAGTACATATGTTTCGTGTGGCCTTGTTGGCCTCGGTTTATGTATATATATATATATATATATATATATATATATATATATATATATATAAAAATACTTTCGAATGGGGTAAAAGAACTTGGGATCGTCGATCTCTTCCTTAAAGATTGGGATGAGTCGATGTCGGTCGATGGTGTGAAAAGGGAACTATACTAGTGATCTACCCAATTTTTGGTAGAAATTTTCGCGATCAATGATTGGACCATGCAAACTAGAAATGGTATATATATATATTGTTTATTTCTATCTTATTACTGTCATTTGGAGGACTTGTCGGCCTAGGTTTTGTGTCATGGGATTCAAGTATTACAGTTGATACGCTCGAGCTTTAGTGTGTCGGGTGTCACACACCCCTAAGGTTGAGGTGTGACAAGTTTAAGCTTTAGATTTCCTCTCACAAAAACATCATGAATAATTTGTTTGGTCATATAACACCTCATACCTTTAAACTAAGCTTTTGTTCATGATCCACGAGTGTAGGAAACCAAAATGGGGAGTTTAATTTAAAAAATTAGATTCAGCTTTGCAGATGGAATTTGACACTAGGGTATATTGACTATAAAATATTTTGTGGCCCGTCAAATGAACCGTCAATATCATTTTTGAAATTGATGGCCAAACTGTAAATTCTACAGACCGTCAAATTCTAGACAGCCCGTCGATCTTCGCCATCTTAGAATTTTAGATTTTTTAACTCTCTGGAAATTTTCTGAAACTAACAGTACGGTCCAATTATACAGACCGTCAATTCATTGACGGACCGTGAACATGGACCGTCAAAATATTCACGTTCTAGACTCAGAGCATGAAAAATATTGACGAATCGTCAAAATATTGCCGAATCGTCAATATCATGTCGACAGTATAAATACGACCCTTAGTTTTAAAAAATTAGTTTTTCATATTTCCATGCCCTAGAACAAAGGTTCTCTCTTTGCAACCATCTTTTATACCAAGGTATGTCCTTTCCATGTATTTTCATGCGATTCTAATATAGTATAATCAATTCCTAAGCGTAATTCACTATTTCTAACCTAGGATTTTCAAGAAAATCCAACTTAGGGAATTAAGGTTCAAGCTTTGGGATTATTCTTCAAAGTCTGGATTTTTAAGATGAGTTTTGGAGCGACTGAGGTATGTAGAGCTTCTATCCATGTGGGGACATCATTGTTATTTCTCACGCTACATGTAATCTATGAAACATGAATTTTTCAAACCTAGGGTTTTGTTCAAGTTCATAATAATCCTATATTTAGGTTCAAATATGTATATATATATCGTGTTGTCGGTATTTATCTTCATGATATGTCAATTGTCATTGTCATGAACCTGTCTGTAATCCATGAACCCCTGCCTTGATTTCCATGAGTTCTTAAACACAAGTTATGATCATTATTACTCGGTTCTATGAAGTCATATATGCTTTCATGATTTATATAAGTTATATTATGTATTTCTTCACATGTTAAACTATAAATTTACAAGATTATGTTTACAAGTTATTTCATGAAATCCATGGGCTTACAAGCCACTATTTTCAAGTACATGTTTTGGGAGTTTTATAGTTTACCGAGAAGGCTCTAGTAGCTTGAAACTACGTATGCCGCCATAGGATAAGGATCGCTCCGCCCAGAGGATGATACATTTAGATTTGCAGTTTGGACCCTTTCTTTCCATGTTCGTGTCTCATACCCCAGCAAGGTATGGGAAAGCTCTGCTGGTCGGGCGAGGTAACAGACTCTATGTACCCATATGGTAATTCATGTTGCCGGTTATGTTACTTTTCTTCCCACAGATATACAGATATGCAAGTTTACAAGTGTACATATATACAGATTTGATACATGCTTTATACTCATGTCAGATCATGATCATGCTCATATTTCAATTTTAGTTCATGTCCCTATTATATCATTTGCCTGCTTATTTCCTTCAGTTGCTTTACATACACTACAATTCAAATGTACTAATGTCCCTTTATATGGGGTCTGCACTTCACCAAGCAGGTGTTGAGTTTTAGAGAGACAGATTTGTTCAGTAGGATTGCTTCAGTACGGTAGTTTGGTAAGTCTGTTCTCATTCGGGGTGTTAGTCTATTATTTATGATTAGGCATTATTATAAGAGGTATGCCAGGGCCTTGTCCTGGTAAACAATTTTGCAAACTCATATTGTCAGAAGTTTCATGTACTAGTCTAGTATCATGTCATGTCAGTTTTTCAATTATTCATACTTATAATATTTTCAGACTATTTCCACAATGTATTTTCAGACCATGTTTTCAGCATATGTTTTACATATTTTAAAAGTCATTACTTTAATATGTTTTGATGCCCATGTTGATAAGCAAGCCATGTGGTTCACTCGGTCATATACAGTCAGGCACCGAGTGTCGTGTTTTGTCCAGGCCATGGTTTGGGATGTGACAAAGCTTGGTATCATAGCACTAGGTTCATGTGTCTTAGGAAGTCTATGAAACCGTGTCCAATAGGGTCATTTTTATACGTGTGAGGGCCCCACACATATAAATAATTGACCACCAATACATCTAGGGTTGTCTCATTTCTTTCATACTCTAGATCGTGCAGTTAGAGTTATACCTTCAGGACATCCTTCTAACTCGTGCGTGTTACGTATTTCAGAAAATGCCTACAAAAAGAAAGCACACCAAGAGGACTTTAGCTAACATCCAGAGAGTTGTAAATGATGTTGCTCGCAAGGAAAATGCTCAAGGTCAAGGAGCCAATTCAGGTACAGCATCACCTGATACCACAGGGCATGCGGAGATCCCTGTTCTGCTGCCAACTTCCATTGATTCGGATGTTAAGGGAGCTATTCAGTTGCTTACCTAGCTTGTGGCTGCTCAAGCCCAACGTCAGGGGACGACTCCAAGTACGGGAACTAATGGAGAGTCATCGAGCTTCAAGACTCGGGAATTTATGTGAATGTACCCTCCGAAATTCACAGGGTCAACCAAATAGAGGATCCACAGAAATACATTGATGGACTTCAGAAAATCTTTCGGGTTATGTATGTTAATAAAGTAGAGGCAGCAGAGTTCAAATCTTATCAGTTGCAGGATGTTGCTAAAATTTGGTATGACTCGTGGGAACAGTCCCGTAGGGAGAATGCATCTCTAGCAACTTGGGATGAGTTTGTTGATGCTTTTATCGAGCACTTTCTGCCAATATAGGTCAGGGAGGCAAATGCTGTGGAATTTGAAAAGCTTAAGCAGAATGGCAGGAGTGTTCAGGAATACTATCTTCAATTTGTCTCTTTGACAAAGTATGCTCCACATATGGTCCTAAACATGAGGGCTAGAGTTAGACACTTCATGTATGATCTTGATCCCCATTTATATGATGTAGCTAATATCACAGCTTAGAACATAGAGATGACTATTACGAAGATAGTTGCATTCATGTAGGGTAATGAGAGTAGGTTGAAGTGTTACACCTCATAAGTTTCATGTTTTGTCACGTCGTTATTGAATGTTGATGTCCTGGGAAGAGGTACATCTTTACGAAAGGGTAATGAAGGTTTACGGCTTGTTTATGGAAGTTTCAGAATGTTTGGGAAGTTAAACGGATCGAAGAAAATATGTTTCGATAAAATTAGAAAGTTGGGAAATTTGATGGGAAGGTCGATGGACCGTCAATTTTCCCACTCTAAGCCATCAAATACCCTGGCAGTTTGATGGGAAGATTGATGGACCATCGAGTATTTGACGGTACCGTCAATCCTACAGTCGAATTATGGCAGTGGAAATTTTCACTCGAGTTAAAAGTGGGTCTTGCGAAATCTCATTCATTTTTCATCCAAATCAGATCCAGAGCACTACCTAAATCATCTCTAAAGTTCCTAATCATCTGAAGATCAATCTCAATGCCAATGACATAAGATTAACATGATAAACCCCATGGAAATCATAAAAACTATCTTCTTCGGATTGATCCAGTTTTGGAAACCCTTGTTACTTGAATAACTTGTTATTTTGAGAGGGTTTTGATGCGTCGAGGTAAGATTCACCCTCCTCTATATATATTTGTGATTAATGGATGATTTGGAGTAAGTTGTAAAAGGATTTTTGTAACCAAAACCCATAAACTGAAGAAATCATTGTATTACAATTTGGGGGCTGGTTGTTTGAGATATGAATTGGAATTTGATAAGTATATTAATGGTTATTGTTGAAATTCTAATAAAGTATGTTCGGAGGATCATGGAATTAAAATACCTAGGTACCCATTGTTAAGGAATCCAGGAACCCTTTGTGTTAAGATTGTCGATAAGATACCTAAATGAAGTTCCTTCATGAAATATGTATTAGATATTGATATCGAACATTTGTTTTCTATAGATAACTATCTGTAAGGAGTACAAGGGCTTGTAAAGCGATTATAACTTCAAGGATAAGGTATGTAATCGCTATCCCTTCTTTCAATTGGCATGACTCAATAGAAAGTGTATTTGTCTAGTGGAGCTAGGAAGCGTAATTGTCATAGGTATTCTACTCTGTTAGTTGAATTTAGTTAAATTTAGAATGTGAGTTGTTCTTAAGCTCCGTAATCTTCTATTTGATCTATTGGGAAAATGTTCTTAGAAAAGAGTAGGTGAAGCGACTTATAAGGAATGATGTTGCTTGTGTCTTGAAGTCTCAATAGTTATTGGTAGTGATAAGAGTCGAGAACATGCAAGGATCCAATCTAAATGCTAGTTTATAGTTGCCCCAGTCCATTACACTTATAGCCTAGTCGAATACATATGCCTGCCCATAGTTTCCAAGTAGTAATTGCTACCCCTCTAGTTGGATGTTCGTGTATTTGATTGAACTTAGAGAGAAAATGAGTCCTTAATTACATATATGAAAGGTAATTGTTAGGTAGGAATCCAACCTAGATACTTATTGATAGTTTTATATGTTGAATTGGACCCATTCCAGTTTATTCAACTTTCATCAAAGATTATGCCACTTGATGTGGTTGTATACAATAGTTGGAGTTATTAGTTGTCTTCCTGAAATGAAAGTCCTTAGAGGTCAGGTGTGGTAGGTTCTAGGTTACGTACTTGCTAATTGTACAGTTGTCCCCTGTCAGTTGAAATAGTAGCGGGGCTTCCCTAGTTTAATATCTATGCACTTGCGTGGTTGTCAACATTGGTTTTCTTAGTAGTTGTTACTCCTCCGGTTGGCTGCTTGTGTACTTAGTTAAACTCCGAGAATAAGCAAGTATTTAGTTGCACTTCTCAAAGGTTATTGTGGATAACAAGTTGTGTCTCCTCAGAAGAGGAACTATAGTTGAGAGAGTTGATGTATAATGAACTTAGTTGAGCTATGTGATATGATCTAACGTGCCTTGTGGCCTATTTTCCAGCTTGCGCCTATTTTACAGCTTGCCATTGAGCTTATTTGCTAGCGTTCGAGCTCATTTGCTAGCCATCGAGGCTTATTTAACGGTCACTGAGGCCTATTTGACAGTCTACAAGACCTATTTGTTACCCTAAGAAGAACATAATTGCAAGACAAGGATCGACTAAATAAGTAGACAACATTTAGCCCTGTTGTGATGCATTCACTGGTATAATTGATAAGCATTCTAGTAGAGTATGACCTATAGGTAAGTGACAGTCCTCCTATACTTGTTGTTACTTGTATTACTTTATGTTCCAGTGTTTATCATTTGTTTTATCCGCCTTACATACTCGGTACATTATTCATACTGATGTCCCTTTTGCTTGGGGCACTACATGTCATGTTGTAGGTCCAGGTTCGCATGTGCAAATTTGTGTGTAGATGTTCCAGATGATCATCAGGGTTTTTGTGAGCTCCACTTCCTCCTAGACTATCTAAGTCGAGTCATTTGTGGTATAGTTATACATGCTAGTTGTATCGGTCGGGGCCCTATCCCGACTAGGTTATTTTGTCAAACACTCTTAGACGTTTGTGTAGACAGGTGGACACATGTGGTCAATAGTGCTATATAATGTTGGGTTGTACAGTTGAGGCCTTATAGGCCCACGTATTTATATATTTTTATTGGGGTCTTCTGGTTGCAGGTAATTGAATATAGTAAACTACTTGTATTGTTGAGTACACTACTTGTATAGAAGTGGCACTAGTTTCCCATCCACCCTACCAAGGTTGGGGTGTGACATAAAGGAAGATGAAGCCTTGAAGAAAGAGAATGATAGGGAATTTAACAAGAGGGATAAGTCTTTAGGTCACTTCAGTCATAGAGGAGGTGGAGGCAGACAGTTCTTCAAGAACAGGTCATCAGGACCTGCTCCATCTTCAGCCAGTGCCTCAGCCCCAAAGTTTCGAAACGATAATAAGAGGCAAAACTTCAGAGTATCAGGATCCCAATCATAGGCTAGTGTGGGTCAAAGCAACATCAGCCACCCAGTTTGTGGCAAGTGTGGAGAGGCATCCAGGGGAGTGCCACTTTGGCATGAATATCTATTATGGGTGTGATCAGCAAGGTCATTTTCAGAAGGACTATCCATCAACGAGGCAGGGTGCAAGAGGTAATATGGCTTAGTCCACGAATTCTACAGTTCTTCATAATTCTCATGCCTAGTCAGGGTGTGGTCCATCCAAGTCATGTAACATGAGCGAAGGTCTAAACCTCGTGTATGCACTATCAGGTCGATAAGATACAGAGGCCCGTATGGATGTGGTTACAGTTATACTAATTGTTTTCACTTTCGACGTTTATATCCTTATGGATCCTGGATCCACTCTATAATATGTAACCCCTTTTGTTATTAAGAAATTTGGGAAATAACCACAATAATTGCGTGAACCCTTTGAAGTATCCACTCCAGTTAGTGAGTCAGTCATAGCCATGCAAATATATAGGGGTTTTCCAGTTAATCCTGGATCCACTCTGTAATATGTAACCCCTTTTGTTACTATGAAATTTGGGAAATAACCACAATAGTTGTGTGAACCCTTTCAAGTATCCACTCTAGTTGGTGAGTCACTCATAACCATGCGAATATATAGGGGTTTTCCAGTTAAACTCTATCACCGTATTACAGTAGCTGACTTGGTAAAGTTAGAAATAGTAGACTTCGATGTAATTTTGGTTATGGATTAATTGTCTTCATGTTATGCCACGGTAGCTTATAGGACCGAAATTGTCGAATTTGAGTGTCCCGATGAACTAGTCATAGAATGGAAGGGTGATTCAGTATCACCCATGGGTAGGTTCATTTCCTATCTTAGGGCCAGAAAGATGATATCCAAATGGTACATTTACCATCTAGTTTGGATTAGGGATGCAGATACTCAGACCCCGACTCTTCAGTCTGTGTCAGTTGTCAATGAGTTTCCAGAAGTCTTTTTAGAAGATCTTCCCATAGTTGCTCCCAATAGGGAGATTAAGTTCGGAATTGATCTACTTCCTGACACTAAGCCGATATCCATTCCTCCTTACAAAATGGCTCTAGTAGAGTTGAGAGTCTTAAAAGATTAGTTGAAAGATCTCCTTGATAAGGGATTTATTAGACCAAGTGTCTCGCCATGGGGTGCACCAGTCTTATTTGTTCGAAAGGAAGATGGGTATTTGCATATGTGCATTGACTACCGGCAGTTAAACAAGGTTACCATTAAGAACAAGTACCCTTTTTCCATGAATTGATGATTTATTTGATCAACTTCATGGTGCTTAGTGTTATTCAAAGATTGACACCTCAGATCAGGGTACCATCAACTTAAGGTTAAGGAAGTTAATATTATGTAAACTGCCTTTAGAACCCGTTATAGTCATTTTGAATTCTGTGTCATGTCATTCGGATTGATAAATGTCCCAGCTGCTTTCATGGACCTGTAGTATTGCGGACACTTTAATGAGGCTGATCATGCAAAACATCTAAGAACAGTATTGCGGACACTTTAGGACCGTGTGTTTTATGCAAAAATTTTCAAGTGTGAATTTTTGCTTAAGTCAGTGGCATTCTATAACACCCCGTACTTTCGGGCGATGTTTTAAAAAGCTAGACATATGCAAGTAGACCCGAGCTTTGGAGGATTTATGTTATATTCACGTATGCAAATAAAGAGCTTAGTATATAAATGGATGCGGTCCCGAAATAATTTAAGATTTAACAAGTGTGACGACGGGGATTAATAATAATATTTTGTATGTCCCAAAAGAGGTTATGAACTAGTACTATATTACATGATTATGATAATGAGTATATGAAGTGGGAATATTTAAACCAACGGAAATTAAAGAATTATTTATGGGGGTAATTATTTCAATTTAGAGTGTAGTTGATATAAAGGGATTAAATTATTTTGCATTGTTGGATAAGACCCATCCATGTGCTTTATGGAGAAGTGGAAGAAAATGATGATTGTTGCATGTACATGATGTGATAAGGTTGTTGTGGCATCATTTAGAGATGTATATTAAATGATCAACGTAATAGTTACACGTGTAAAGTGTTGTGCCATATTTCTATAGTTTTCACTTTAATTTCCTGGACATTGCACCCAAATATAGAAGATAAAATTTTGCTTTCTATTTTGAGACTATCACTTTTCAGATTTCAACCAAAAATATCATACGCAACAATTACTATTGAGATGTGAAACTTTAGCTAAATCATGTCTTAAAACAAGGTAGCAACATCGTCTTCTTTCCACGTAGAAACAACTTTTTCTACTTTAAAGTGAATTGAGAGTTATTCCGTGATAAAGTAAAGGTATGTTAAAGCAAATCCTTCTTTCTTTTGGTATGTTCTAAGTACGAAACGTAAATATAATATTATTTCATAAATGATTCTACTCTTAGTAGTTAAGGATGTTTATGTTATTCATTCCTATTTTCAAAGCATGTCTAAATATGTTCCTAAATTCCTATTGAGGTATATGGGAAAGATGTTAATATTCATAATGTTAATCGGAGGTGAAGCGATATTATGCCACTCCGATAAACTTAGAATATTTTATTATCATTCATGCATTATATTCATGTATTACCCTTGACCCACATGTGTTATATACACTACTATATGATATGCATTATATATATATATAGGGGGTGGGAAAAGGGATACGACGTTATATACGCACACCACCTAATCAACTGGTATATGTTGATGATTATGCCCACAGCGGCCGAAATGATATGATGGGAGATGGAGTTATATATATATATATATATATATATATATGTATGTATGTATGTATGTATGTATGTATGTATGTATGTATGTATGTATGTATGTATGTAGTATGTATGTATATGTATGTATGTATATATATATGTATGTATATATATATGTATGTATGAAAGCATTGTGCATGACACTTAGGTATATTATGACCCTTAGAGGCATTCACTACTGGTTAGTTGTTTCTTGTCTCAGTTTACTTTTATGTCTCTGTTATGCTATTCTTCATGCCTGACATACTCGGTACATCAGTCGTATTGACGTCCCTTTTGTCGGGGGATGCTGCGTTTCATGCCCGCAGGCTCACGTAGTCAAGGCGACGATCCGCATTAGTAGGTTGTTGACTTAGCGAATATTGGAGCACTCCCTTTGTTTCGGAGTATCGGTCTAATCTCGGTACGATATTTTTTCATGTACATATGGGTATGGCGGGGCTCTGTCCCGACCTTATGATATTGTGTACTGTTTAGAGCCTTGTAGACAGTGTCTTGTATATAGTAGTCAGGTATGGCCTTGTCGGCATCACTATTTCCATATGTCAGTAGGGTATCTCGTGGTGGCCCTCGTGGACCATGAGAAATTACGGTTATGTGCTAAATATATGATTAGTGGTACTTGGTAAATAAGGTTTGGGTGCCCGTCATGACCCTCCGATTTGGGTCATGACAAACTTGGTATTAGAGCCGGTCTGTCCTAGGGAGTCTACAAGCCGTGTCTAATAGAGTCTTATTTATAGGTGTGTTATGCACCACACTTATAGACATGAGGCTACCGAGCATTTAGGATTCTTACTTTTCCTTCTTATTCTAGATCATGCAGCTGAGTTATAAGCATTCCACTTCTAATTTGTCTCCTGTTTATGATTCCAGCAATGCCTACAACAAGGAGGAAGTTCAAAAGTATGAGGGCGTTAGATACGGCTACAGATGAAGGTACTAGTCGCGTGTCACCCGCTAGCAAGGGCCAGAGTGAGACCCACAGTGCGACTTCTTCATATGATTCCCCTAGTCCACCACCTATAGAGGAATGTAGTGGGGTTGCAGTACCCAGTTCCTCCACCTGATACTCCAGATGAGGATCTTGATATGTGAAGTTCCGTACAATTATTAACTCGATTAGTGACCGCTCAAGCCCAACGTCAGATTCCTAGTCCTTCTGATAGAGCTGCTAGTGCGAGAGCTTGGGATTTCATCAATCTAGACCCTCCGGTATTCACGGGATCAGGCCTGAATGCGGACCCGCAGAATTTTCTGGATCGGATACATCGTACCTTGCGGGTAATGGATGCTACCGATACTAAGTCGGTAAAGTTTGCTTCTTATAGACTGCGGGATGTCGCGGTGACCTGGTATGAGACATGGGAGCATTCTAGGGGACCTCGTGCTCCACCAGCAGGATGGAGAGAGTTTTCAGAGGCCTTCTTACAACATTTTCTGCCGCTCGAACTTTGACAAGCCAGGCAGGATAGGTTTCTACGTCTTGAGCAGGAAAATATGAGTGTTCGAGAATATAGCTTACAGTTTAATTCATTGGCCAGATATGCTCCTATGATTATAGCTGAGATGACTGACTGGGTACATATGTTTGTTACTGGCTTGGGACCGCACTTGGTTAATGAGTGTACTACGGCTTCTCTGAATCCGATTATATGGATATTGTTCGCAATCAGGCTTATGCACAAAATATGGAGGATCGTAAGAGACAACAGCGGGTAGATTAAGAACGTGATAGGGGCCCGCAAAAGAGGGTTGGATCCGTAGGTGACGTATGAGAGCTTAGAGGTGGGGCTAGGACATAACTTTATAGACGGTCATCCTACCCCGCAGCCAGCGCATCATTACCATTTTCAAGGTCGATGGTTGATCAATTTGGTCAATCTGGACCAGGTCAAAGTTCACGAGCATCGGGATCTTATTATAGAGGGGATTCTATTCAGATGAGGTCATCGTTGGCTCGATGCGAGCTGTGTAGTAAGGCCCATTCGGGGTCGTGCCAATGAGGATCAGATGTGTGCTATTCTTGTGGTAATCCCGGTCATATTATGCGAGAGTGTTCAACAGGAGGCGAAGGTGTTAGGGCCCAGCTGGCCAGATCTGTAGTAGCTTCATCATCTTCGGTACGCCCGTCAGGGCAAGGTCATCAGACGTTAGTCGGTCGAGGTAGATGTAGGGGTGGAGCAACTAGTTTCGGTGGTGGCCGAAACCACATTTACGCATTGATGGGTCAATGGGATCAGGAGTCTTCACCTGATGTTATTACATGTATATTATCAGTCTTTTCACATAATATATATGCGTTTTTAGATCCAGGCTCCCATATATCATATGTCACCATTTTTATTGCCTGTAAGTTTGGTATGGAGCCTGAGTTGATAAGAGATCCATTTGTAGTAACTACACCAGTTGGTGAGTCGGTAGTTGCTAGACGGGTCTATCAAAATTGTGCAGTATTAGTTTGTAGCCATCAGACCTTAGCAGATTTGGTAGAATTAGAAATGGTTGATTTCGATATTATTATAGGCATAGATTGGCTAGCATCATGCTACGCTAATGTTGATTGCCGAACAAAGATTGTTAGATTCCAGTTCCCAAGCGAGCCAGTCCTTGAATGGAAGGGTAATATGGTGATGCCAAAAGGTAGGTTTATTTCATACCTTAAGGCAAGAAAGATGATCTCCAAAGATTGTCTATACCATTATGTTCGGGCTAGAAATGTCGATGCCGAACCACCTACTTCTCAATCAATTCCAGTGGTTAATGAGTTTCTTTATGTATTTCCATATGAACTTCGAGGCCTTCCTCTCGAAATGGAGATTGAGTTCGGTATAGACGTGTTGTCAGACACTCAGCCAATATCTATTCCTCCTTATAGAATGGCTCTAGCTGAATTGAAAGAATTAAAGGAGAAATTAAAAAATCTGCTTGAGAAAGGCTTTATTAGGCCCAACATATCTCCTTGGGGTGTGCCGGTATTGTTTGTACGAAATAAAGATGGCTCGTTACGGATGTATATTGACTATTGGCAGTTGAACAAAGTCAATATCAAGAACAAGTACCCTCTTCCCAGAATTGATGATTTGATTAACTAGTTACACGGTGCAAAATGTTTCTCAAAGATCGACCTAAGGTCGGGGTACCATCAACTAAGGGTCAAAGGGAAGGACATTCCGAAAATGGATTTTAGAACAAGGTATGGGCACCTCGAGTTCTTAGTGATGTCATTCGAGCTCACAAACGCGCTGGCGGCATTTATGGATCTAATGAACAACGTGTTTCTCCCATTTCTGGATGTATTTGTGATAGTATTTATAGATGATATTCTGGTTTACTCTCACTCGGAGGCAGAGCATGTAAAGCATCTGCGGGTAGTACTACAGACGCTCCGGGATCATAGGTTATATGCTAAGCTCTCCAAGTGTGACTTTTGGTTGAATTCAGTGGCTTTCCTTGGTCATATAGTGTCAGACGAGGGTATAAGAGTTGACACTAAGAAGATTAAAGAAGTGAAGAATTGGCCAAGGCCTACGACTCCATCAGAGGTTTGCAGTTTTCTGGGCTTAGACGGCTATTAGAGGAAGTTTGTAGAAGGGTTTTCTACCATATCAGCACCATTAACAAAGTTGACACAAAAGGCCAGAAAGTTCCAATGGTCCTATGCCTGTGAGCAAAGCTTCCAAGAGTTAAGAGACAGACTAACATCGGCACCGGTCCTTACTCTCCCAGAGGGTACAGAAGGCTATGTTGTGATGACTCAGGAGCAGGTTTAGGATGCGTGCTAATGCAGTATGGTAAAGTGATTGCCTATTCTTCGAGGCAATTGAGGAAACATGAGATAAAATATCTGACGCACGTTTTGGAGTTGGCCGCGATGGTCTATGCATTGAAAATTTGGCGGCACTACTTGTATGGTTTTCATGAAGACATTTTCACTGATCATAAAAGTCTGCAATGCTCATCTTTCAGTTTCGGTTCATGTTCATAATATATCATGTGCCTGCTTATTTTCTTCAATTGCTTTACATACAGTACAATTCAAATGTACTAACGTCCCTTTCCATGGGGCCTGCACTTTACGGTGCAGGTGCTCAATTTCAGGGAGACGGATCTGCTCAGTAGAATTGCTTCAGTACCGGCTGTTTGGTGAGCCCCGTCTCATTCGGGGTGTTAGACTAGTATTTATGATTAGGCATTATAAGTAGAGGTATGCTAAGGCCTTGTCCTGGTAAACAGTTTTGCAGACTCATGTTGTCAGAGGTTTCATAGACTAGTCTAGTATTATGTCATGTCAGTTTTTCAGTTATTCATACTATAATATTTTCAGACTATTTCAGTAATATATTTTCAGACCATGTTTTCAACATATATTTTACATGTTTTAAAAGTCATTACTTTAGTATGTTTTGATGTCCATATTAATAAGCAATCCATGTGGTTCGCTCGATCACATGCAGTCAGGCACCGAGTGTCGTATTTCACCTAGACCATGATTCGGGGCGTGACAGGTTATATCCTCAATCGATCTCTGAAGACATTAGAAAATAAACTTGGTTCCTCTCCAGCCATACTGATTACAGTGCTGCAGCTAGGGACATCCTACAAATAATTGATGTTGGATTATTCCCTCTATGCAATGTCAGACACCATTGCAACTCGTCAGTCCAGCTTCTTACTTGCATGATCATCCCTTTCCATTTGAGGAGGTTACTCCAGATAGCTGCTGTAATAGGACAGGCAAAAAACAAATGCTCGATACTCCCATGATGCTAGCCTGTCTCTTGTGTGTAGTCTCTCATGTCCCACGAGGTTCAGGATGAAAGTCCATTTAGAAGAGCCTGAGTTTTTGCGTATAAATCTTCTCCATGATACTCTATGATGGTCCCAATGAGTTTCAAATACATTTTCTTGATAGAAAAGTGGTTCATTGAGATAAGATCAGATTATGTCATACCAGCTTCCTCTATGTACTTCTTGGCTTTGAATATCTTTTGGATCATCCAGCAAGCTTGTTTAGTGAGTACATCCCACACTGAACCCTTCTTCCCATAATAGTGGTGAATCCACTATATCCATAGTGTATCCTTCTTCTTGCTCAAGCATAGCAATTTGCATAGAGCTGCTCTGTTCCATATGTAGAAATTGAGTAGATTAAGTCCACATGAAGCTTCTGAAAAACACAATATATCCCAAGAAAGTAGAGCCTTCCTTGAGGTGTCACTTCCCCTGTCCAATAATAGGTTCTGCATACTCTTTCAATCACCTGGAGGATCTTCTTAGGCAAGAGAAATAGTTGCGACCAGTATATTTGTATACAGAATAGGACTGATTTGAGTAACTGAAGTCTCTCATCATAAGATAACATTTTAGATGTCCAGGATGTAATCCTTCCAAGCATTTTATCTTTTAAGGTTGACATTGGATAATTGAAAGTCTTTTGGAGCTCAATGGGACACCTTGGTATTTGAAAGGAAGCTCACCCTTTGGTATGCCTAATAACTCTAGTATCTGATCTTGTACCACCTGCTTGACTTCCCCCCCCCCCCCCCCCCACACACACCCAAGTATATTGAGCATTTCTGGAGATAGGCATATAACCCTGATGCTTGGGAGAACAGATTAAAGCACTGAAACAACATTTGTACTGAAGACAAGTCATCTCTGCTAAATAAAAGCAAGTCGTCTACAAAACGGAGTTGTATGATCTTCATCTTATCACATCTAAGATGAAATTTAAAGGGAACATTGGCTTGCAGAGTCTTCAGTATTCTATTCAAGTATTTCATAGCTAGCACAAAGAGGAAAAGGGATATGGGGTCCCCTTGTCTCACCCCTTTCTTTTCTTCAAAAGGCTTGGAAGGCTTGCCATTGATGACAATGGAGTATGATACTGTAGATATGCGGCACATAATCCATTTCACAAATCTATCACGAAAATGGAGACTCACAAGAATTTGCTCCATATCGTATGCCTTCTGGGGGTCTACTTTAAGCATGCATCTGGGAGAAATACCTTTCCTGGTGTAGCCATTGATGAGTTCATCACTAAGGATTATGTTCTCAGAAATGAGCCTTCGGGGAACAAATGCAGATTGGCTTCCAACAATAACATATGCATTAATAAGGTGTAGCCATCTGTTTTTCTGGCAAACATGAAAGAAAGAGGTGTTGGAATCCCCCAGCTTTAGTCAGTGGACTCTTGCTTTTTGCCTTGCAACATTCTCGTAGATTGTTCACCATTTCTCCAGCTTTAGTCTTAGAGCTTTTTCCTGTTCAGACAGGGCTTTATGGTCAGCTACATGCCTCATTAGAGTTTCTTTCGCATAACAGTTTTATAATAAAACGCCGAAAAGGAGAAATGTACTAATTTTACAGGTAAACATAAAAAACTTTAAAATTATGTGCATAAATTTTAAAAAGTAAAAACTTAATGTGACAACTAAAATTTCTGGGGTAAATGTAAAAAGACTGAGTAAAGGGATGATAATGGATGAGGCAGAAGCCTTCCTCTTATATAATCTTGTTCTATCATGACTAGCTTTATCATGTTCGATTATCTTTGTATAAGTGAACGAACTCTTAATAATCTTTTAATATAAATATAGGGTCTGGATTAACATCTAATAGTAGTTGATAAGTATAAGATGTTTAAAAGAACTTGAAGCGTTGAAATTTTTTTTTTAAAAAAAAAGTAAATACGTATTTGGATGAAAATATTGAAGCTAATATAAGCGGTTGGCTGTGTTTGGCAAATAAATCGATTGATTAAAATGTCTTTAAAACTATTTTAAAAGATATAACTTTGGAGTATCTTACATGAAAAAAAAGAAAGACGGATGATGAAAATAGGGCGGAGAGACAATAGAAGTAGTTTTGTTTTAGAAAGAATATTTTGAAGATGACAAAAAAATTAGGTATAAAATAATAAACTTAAAAATATTACCCAATTAACACCTAGCAAGTAGTCTATGACATGTCATAATCAGTACTAGGTTTTATCCTTAATTTTATATGTTAAAGAAAACAAAAAGAAATTTTATGGGAAAACTATTTTTTTTTAAAATTAACTAAAATGCCCACTTAATTTAGTGTAGAATAGTAAACCTCTCATTGCTTCTTCTTTATGTATTGCCAAAATCCCAATCTTCTTCCCTTTTGTGGTCAAGTCTATTATTCTTTTCAAAGTTAATAAATTAAAAGAGGGTTAATAAAAGAGAAAGGAAAACGAAAAAATAGTCACATAGTTAGTGAAATGCTACCTCTGATCAATATTAATGTCTTATAGAAATTTTGCACACCTCCTATACGTGTTAATTATAAGAATGTTTATTTAAACCATACTATTTATTTATGTCTTGAACATTCCAATAATTGAAGTTGTAAGGATTAATTTGAAAATTAAAACAAAAAAATAAACAATGCTTTTTTTTTTAATAGTCAAATATTTTGACGCAAGTTCCATTTAGCCGATTTTAATTACTTTTAACTCATTCAGCCCCTTTCACTATCAATTTCATAACACAACCACTACTCTGATCTGAACCAACATCTAATCAATGCAATGGAGATTTATAGTTTGTTTGCCGAATTTTAAATTTCATTTTAAAATGTGTTTTTTATGAGAAGTTTGTTTTTAAAATTTTTGCAGAGTTGTTTTTCTTTGGCAAATTAACTCGAAAATCACTTTTGCTAATATTACAGCAGCAATTTTTACTCGATTAAGGTTTTGAAAGTGCTTTTTAGAAAAATCTATTTTTTTTTTTACTTTTGAAAAATAATTTATATTATTAATCAAAAATACTTATTTTATTTTTAAAAGCACAATCAAGCACCTCAACTCTCTAAAATAAGTACACTTTTAGAGAGTACTTTTGACTTTCCCGAAGATTGACCGTAAGCTAGACCAATATGTACCATGCTTGTCGTTAGGTGCAAACATTTCCCATCAATATAATCAACTGAATATTGTTATAATAGGAAAGATAACTTTTATAGGTTTTGAGAATATAATTAAATATGAAAAGTGTAGTCTCTCTAACAACTTAAGCTAGATGAGATTGTCATATACTTCAACATGGTATTGGAGCATCTAAAGATTTTGGGATCAAATCTCACCATCACCCATTATCAAAAAGAATTTCAACGTGCTTGGACCATGAAAATAAGTCAAGCCAACACGTGAGGGGTGTGTTGAATATATAATCAAATATTAAATGAGTGTTCTCTCTAAACAACTTAAGCTTTTAGATGAGATGGTCACATACTTCAATACCTCACGTGAAAGTATGTGAAAATTATTTTTGATAAAGAGTGATGGTGAGATTCAATCTCAGGACATTTGGCCTGCTCTTATACCATGTTGAATTATGTGAGCATCTCAACTAAACGCTTAAGCTGTTATAGAGTCACTTTTAGTATTTAATTATATTCTCAACAATAGGCCTTAGCTCAATGCTGAGGTTTTGTTTTGTTGTTCTCAATGGAATTGAAAATTGTATTATGTAATGGATGGTGGATTGCAATTTGTCATACATTTGCTTGAAAATCATAAAAAACATATGACGTTCGCAAAAATTGAAAATTTACGGTTGGAATATAATAATATAACGCTAAGGAATATGGTGGGATGAATAAAATCTATTTATTTTTAATCTAAGATTTCGAGTACTTCCTCCTTTTATCGAACCTATATACGATATAGATCTAAATTGGTCGGATTAATGAGTTGTTATGGAATGGCAAATGATTACATAAAATGATATTTACGAAGAAATACTAAATAAAATTCATGTCTACAATAACTCATAGTATTATGCCACTTTCAAAACACAACAACAAAATCTTCAAATAATACAACCTCCAAGAAAACATACAAAATTGAGAATTTTAAAGATCTTCTATTTTTTCATATATACTCATAAAGATTTTTCAGGAGCTCCCATGACTTCCTCAACTTATTATCTCCATTTTCTTTCCCTTACATCAGGGGCTCCTTCGCCTACTCAATTTTTTTCTTTGATTTGAAGAAGACCCATTTGAAATTTCAATTCGAATTTGCAAATTTTTAGGGGTTATTTTTTTTAGTGTGCTTGTAATTCATTGAAAACATTTGAATGAGATTATATATAATTTTTTAGGAACATTAGAGATGATTTTAACTGGTTTGGATTAAAAAAAAAAAAAAAAAAAAAGGTCACTGCGATGTTATATGTCATATGTATGTCTAGTATATGTCATGTATATAATATTGATGCAATTGTTATATGTAGAATATATATAAAATATACAATGACATATAATAATATACATGAGACAATTTACAAATAATTAATATAAGGGATACAAAAGAGTAAGATATGTTTAATTAAAAAAGAGGGATAATACATTAAAAAGAAACTTCTAAACTTGGTTGGATTAAATTTGCAAGTTACAAAAAAACTATAATGTATTTGTACTCTCTTAACTTTCTTTTTTTTGGTCTCTATTACCACCACCACGAAAATCTGGTGGGAAGTGCTACTAATGCGCCATCCACATGATATTAAAATACATGGAATTTTTTTAAAAAAAAATAATTTAATTATCGCATTTGAAGCCCTTTTAATTTTGTACCCAGATCTGTAAATACTGGGGCCAAAAGTCTATCTGACCTTTTCCTGCATAGTTATTATTTTAATTTTAAACGCAACACATTTTATTTCAACTTAAATAACAACATTTGTCTAAATTCATGCATTTTTCAAATTTACCTCGGTGTGTTAATCAGAAGACTCAGAACAAACAAACATCCATTTAGCATGGAGTTGATATTCTCCAAGATTTTTTAAACTGAACTAAAAGTTTTAGTTTTCTCAGCATCAAATCTACAAATCGTTAGTAAAAACGTTGATTCTAATTTTGTAATACAATAACATGCACCATGTTTAACGCCCTATAGTCCAGTTGATTTTTCTCAAGAATAAAGAATTTCTTTACTCGCTAATTGTATATATCATGTTTTGATAATGAAAAATTATGGTTTCTAAAGAACCACATTCTAATTATTTGCGTTAGATCTCTAAGGTTGCATTTCTAAGTTTCATACTATATATTACATCTACACTAATTTCAGCTAAATTTTTTGTCACATATGTAAAGGTACAGCAATCCTATAATTGCGTTCTTGTGTAGAGCTTCTTATATAGCCATGGAGGTGAGACAGTTGCGAACATTATCAACTTTCTTCTTTTCTTCGAACAATTGATGAATGTCATTCACATGTATGACCGTTATTTATATATATACATATATATGGTATGTTTACTTTAACAATCTGTTTTAATGCTCTCCAGTTGTCAATAATAAAATTTACTCCACGCAAGATATATATTTCTCTGTTCATTACTTTTTCCTTTCCACTTATTTGAGAAGGAAAAACTTATAATTTTGTTACTATCACTATTATACCAAAATTCAAGTGGAAAATAAGTGAAAAACTTGAAAGAAGGGAGAAAAAGAACAATTCATTTTTGGTGGAAGGGTCAATATACTCTATACTATACCAAAAATGATATATTCTTTATTTCAATTTTGTGGCTATTATATATCCTTATCGTAGGTAAATTATCTTGTATTTGTCCTTGACTAATGGAGCTTGAATATAACCTTAACGGATGTATTCAGTTTATTTATACGATATCATTATTATTTGAGGTACATAAAAAATTCATCTAATTATTATTCTCTCTGTCCAGTTTTACTTGTCACATTTTAATTTGGCATGTCTATTAAGGAGCCAAAAATAGAATGATAATTTTACTATATTACCCTTAATTATTGCAAAGTAACCTAATGATTGAAATAAATAAAACATACTTTAAAGTTGTGCAACCACTAAAATTTTCTTGAACTTGTTAACCCAATAATAAATGATAAGGGTAAAATAGGTATGAAATGATAAATTATCTTTTGATTTTCTAAAGTAAACAAATAAAATTGGACAACTATTTTTAATATAGTAAACAAGTAAAATTGGACAGAGGAAGTATTTTATATTCTACACAAAATCATGATTCATAAACTTTTATGTAAATTGCATGGAATTCATAGTTAGAATTGAATTCCATAATTAATTTACTGATCCTCATACTTTTGATTAAGTACCTTCATTTTTTTGTTTTTATTTTCAAGTAGAACGTGGTTTTGGGATCTTTGTATGTAATAATTAGATGTCCTTTTAAGTCAGTGCGGCTATTGAATTCATACACTACTTAAAAAAACCAGCCAAAGACCTCATTCTAGGTTGAAAAAGAAGCGACCTCATGAGGTCAGTTTTGACTTCCTTTAAATTATTTGATTTTTTAAAAGAAACTGACCTCATTAAGTCTGTCAATTAACAAAAGAAATTCCGAAAAATTAAATAGCGACCTCACGAGCTGAAAATTAAATTTGGCAAAAATATAGCGATTTCATGAGGTCGGTAACTATTTAAAATAATTTTAATAAATTAGAATACCGACCTCCAGCAGGTCGAAAAAGCTAATTAAAAAATTATAAGTTATTTTCTTTATAGCGACCTCACGAGGTCAATATTATTTAAAATTAAAAGTAAAAAAAATACCGACCTCGTGAGGCCGATATCAAAATCTTAGACTAACAAGCACCAACGGTCTAGCGGTAGAAATGTATCCCACCATGATCAAAACGGGGGTTCGGTTCCCGGATGATGCATTTTATAATTCTGTAATTTTAAAATCGAACTCCTAAGGTCAGTATTTTTTTAAAAAAATAAAATTAAAAACTGACCTCCCGAGATCGGTTTTTTACAAATTTTTTTGCGACCCCATGAGGTCGCTTTCAAAAACCTACCAAGTTTTTTGTGGCCTGCGCTTAAGGTCAATTTTTGACAAAAAAAGATCTAACGAGGTCTATATTTTTTATGGGTTTTCATTATTTTTTAGTAGTGATACATAGGAAGAGATCAGATTAGTGTTCATAACAGAGGCTCAAATATTTGAAATTACAAGTGGGATAACTAAACATTGGAATTTCATAACGAAGAATGAGAAAGATCTGTTTTCGAATTGTGCCTTTTTTACCATGCAAATTGGGGCCTCATCGTTTTTGCCCATTTAGCTTTAACACGGCATTTCGATAATTAAATCTTGAATTCGCCTTTTATTGATCTTTAACTTTTTCTTATCATTTCTATAAGAGATTTGTCTAAGTCATGTTTTCACACTAAATTTTCTATCGAGTTAAATAATTAGCAGTTCCTGAATTGTTAGACTCACTTTGCTTTAGAGATTAGCCTCCTCACTGGGATTTTTCCCACCATCGAAATAAGAGAATTAGTACCAATTATCGTCGAAGGAGTTATCCATTAATTTTTGCCCAATTTTGAAATTTCACAATTTTGTTTCCTTGGGCTTAATTCAAAAATCGCCTCAACATAATCTAGGCACCCCTCCCCTCATTTCGATGTGAGATTTTCCTCAGACAAACTTTAAAGTGAATCCCCATCGAATTCAATTGCCAGTTGTCAAAAAATAAACGTGACACCCACTTTTTTTTTGAAATTTCTTTCCAAAAAAATTATTTCCATTATTTTATTTAGGTAAACAATACAATCAAGCATAATAATCTACTCTGATGTAGAACAATAATTTACGAATAATTAATATAAGGGATACAAAAGAGAAACACATGTTTAATTAAAAGAGGAATGATACATAAAAACTCTTCTAAATATATATGATGATGCATCTGTATTACTCTGTTAACTTTATTTTTTGGTCTCTATTACCACCAGCACCAAAGTTTGGTGGAAGTAATTTTAATGCGCCACCACGTGAATTTTATAGTACGTGGCATTTTTAAAAATAAAACAATCTTTATAATTATTGCATTTTGGACATTTTTACCTTCGTCCCAGATCTGCAAGAACTTTGGCCAAACCTCTGTCTTATTTTTTCTTGCGTAGTTATTGTTCTAAATTTTAAACACTACCCTTTTATTTCGACTTAAATAATTCTTTTGTCTAAACTCATGCATCATTGTAATCTATTTTCACCTAGATATGTTATAAAGCTTAGCCGAAATTCTATCTTTTTGATGCAGTTACATTCCTAAATCTTAAACACGCAACATTTTTATTTAAATTAAATAATTTTTTGGTTTAACTCATACAATTTTAGGAATTTATTTTTCTTGATTAGATATGTAATAAGTTTGGTCACAACTCTATTTCTTTCGGGACTTTCTCAAAGATATAATAAAGTATATTGATATTTATTAGAAACTCAAATAGATCCCACAAAATTAGGAATTTGGAGGTCTGTTTTTTAGTTATATTTGGAGATTTTTTTTATAACTGCTTTTTATTTCTATTTTCTATTTCCGTAAACCTAGCCTGTCATTATTTTATCGCCCGCCCACACTGCTGTGCCTCCTCCGCCTTCTTTGCTGAAAATTGTTGGTTTCAGCGGCATACATGTATATCAATGTAGATATAGGGTATACACTTATCGTAAACATGATATATAATAATATACATTTACATACACTATATTTATCACTTGTATGTGGCCATTTCTTTGGTGCACACCACTCTCTTTTACTGTATATACAGTGATACGTGTGATATCATACACACAACATACATATACAGTCAAAACTCTCTATAGTGACATCGTTTGTCCAAAAAATTCATGATCGCTATAGCGAGGTGCTGTTATAAATGTATACTGACATTTTATCTTTGGATCTCATTTAACCGTTATAAACGAAAGTACACAAATAATTATTTTTCTGTACTTTTTTATATGCTATAAACGAAAATAATATACTTGTTAGTTTTAGAATTTCAACTGATTTTCATATCTCATTAATTAAAAATTAAAAAGACTAATAAATTCATGACTAGTTGTGTACCATACCGATAAAGAGTTAAGATCTATGGAATATATGCATTTAAAATTAATTGAGAATTTAAATACAATTTCAAGTTTGACGTAAGAATTTTACAATTGAGGTTGTTTTGTAAATTCCTATCTCTTAGTGATAATATAACTTTTGAATTGACGAAGAATTTTTTCTAGACTTTCAGCAAAAGAAATTCAATAATTTTCCCTTAAAGGTTGTCTAAGAGCTTAACATTTGACTCTTTTATCTCACCCCGGAGCAATAGATTGTGGCTCTTCATCAACAATTTCACTGTCACCTTCAAGTTCCTCAACAAGTTCTAAAATTTCACTATTAATATTGGATTTTCATCTGTAGGTAGAATTCCGGTATTTCTCCAACAATGGAGAATGATATTTCTACAATTGTAGGTTGTTTCATAAATTTCAGTCTCTTAGTGATAATATAACACATGAATTTACGAAGATTTTGTACAAACTTTCAGCAAAAAGGAATTCAATCTTCTCTTTGTTATTGATTGGTTGTTATAGAGAGGTAATTTTATAAAGAGTGTACCACTATAATGAATGTCATTGTTGTTATAGGTAGAATGTTGTTATAGAGAAGAAAAATATAACATGAAAAATCAGTTCTGGAGAAAATCAGTCGTTATAGTGGTTAAAGCGAATAGCAATTATAAAGAGGTTTGACTGTAGTTATATAGGGGAAAATTCGTGTATAACAGTTGTACAAATTATGAGGCAACACATGGAAATCGATGTTGAGTCGATCCCAAGTCAGCTTGGGACATTACCGTTAGCTTTCAAGTGGTTCCAGGAGTGACACAAGCATAACCGGTACCGGTAATACAGAAGGCTGAAAGTGGTATGAATTGTAACAGGCAACCGTTATCAAACTAGTCACACGTCTTTCAATAGGGCTTTAATGACATAGATTGAGATATGCATTATCCAATTATCGCAACATTCATTCTCTTGTATTAATGAGAGAATATTTCATGAGATGTATACCTGTGTAACTCATGTATAAATAGGACATATCATTCCATTGTAACCCATCAGATTCTGTCTATTATTGTAATACTTATTCATATTCTCTTGACTTCTGTACTTTCATATGAGTTCTCGTCAATTTGCTCAGAAGTTATCACAAGACTCAAGCTAATGATTGCTTACTTTATCTTGTTACTATTTATTTTTAGTATAATTCATCTAGAATTTGTATTTAACATGTCACTTGAGATCCATCATTTCTTGACCACGTATACAAATTCAAATGTACCGTTTTACGGGTAAATAGTTTGGCACCCATCGTGGGGCCTGGACAATTGTAGTGTTACAAGTGACCCCTCTACTAATCTAATTTTTTCTTTAAGTCTTATTATTTTCTCAGATTAGATAAATGACAGGAATAGGCGAAAGCAATCGCAACGTCGGGGACAACACAAACAATCTTGGGCCAGATGGTTTGTTAATCAGAACCACAAGACCCGAAGACTCGATGCATACAGACAAAGTCACTTTCAGAGACGGTCAGACTCAACATGGAAATGTTCCCACCGATGAAACACCTGAAGAAGCCATACATAATCTTCAGACGCGGAACACTGCAATGAGTTAGAAGTTGGAATGTCTGAAGCGGTTTCAAGTCCAAAAAATTATGGCAGTACTCCAATAGGAGAACCGGTGCCTCCACCAAATGCACATGGAGAAACTGATGATGACTAAGGCGGATCTAGAAATGATGGTTCAGAGACCGAAGCCCCTGAAAACTCGGTCTAGGAAAAGGTCTTGAAGTTCATGAAAGACATGACTTGCAAAGTTGATACAAATGCAGAGAAGACAGAAAAATTGGCCAGGAGTTTCGGTGCCAGTTCAGTCAAATATCGGGGGCTCCTTCCGTGGTTGATGGTTCAGATGAAAAGAAGTATATTCAGTTGGCATATAAGCTGAGCCCGAACTAATCCCTAATAGGTTTAAAATTTCTTTTGTCACCAAGTAAGCATGATGGAACTACTGATCCGCAGGAACATATAAATGGCCTACACTACGGTTGTGAAAGGAAATGATATAAGAGAACACGAAATAGAATCGGTTTTGATCAAAAAGTTCACTGAAAAACTTTCTAAGGGAGCTCTGACATGGTATTCGCAACTTCCTGAACATTCGATTGGTTCATTTTCCCAGCTTGCCAACATGTTCATAAAGGCTTATGCGGAGGCTCGGAAAGTGAAGGCGCGCAAGGCGGATATCTTCCGCATTGCACAAGGAGAAACAAAACTCCTAAGGGACTTTGTTACATGGTTCCAGAAGGAACGGATGTTATTACATGCAGTTTCGGATAAATGGGATACAGAGGCTTTCACAAAGGGTTTAAATCTCTCAAGTTCATATGCTTCATGAAAGCTTAAGGAACATCTCTTGGAATTCCAGGCTACGGCTTGGGAGGACGTACATAACCGGTATGAATCCAAAATCCAGATTGCGAATGATATGCTTGGATCTAAAGTCAGGAGTATCTTTTCAAAGTCAGATAAAGAGAATTCCTCGAAGAACCGGTAGCAATCATATCCTACCCCTGGAAAGCAGGGAGTGGATAGGGCTTTCGCTCCTTTGAAAGATTAAATAACAAAGGAGGTTTCAGATGAAACAATCAAGGATTGGTAAATTCCGAGAAAAGTAACTCATCCAAGGGTACCGGATACCCGAAATTATCCAAGTACAACTTCATTATTGGTGAAGAACAAATGGTGGTGGTGTTGAGAACTCATCCGGCATCTTGACCACCAAAACTATTGCAGTCAGATCCTAGTAAAAGAGATTAGTCAGTCTGGTGCGATTTCCATAGCACTCACAGGCATAAAACTGTAGATTGCAAACATCTACACGAAGAGGTAGCAATAATGCTAAGCAGGGGCCACCTTTAGAAATATTTGAGCGAGAGAGCTCGAAACTACTATGTGAGAGGACCAACCGCAAAAGGTAAGGCAAATCTGGCTTCACCACCTCTTGTTATAAATATGATCTATGGTGGATCAATGATTGCCGCTACATTTTTCATGATGGCTAAAAATATGAAAATTTAAGTGACCCGGGAAAAGAGGTGTCGGGAGATACCTGACAAACATACTGTCACATTTACTGAAGAAGATGTAGTCGGTGTAATCTCCCCCTCACAATGATACACTGGTGGTTTCGGTGCCTATCGACGACTTCCAGGTGAAAAGAGTTCCAACTAATCCCGGAAACTTAGCTAACATAATTAGGCTAAGGTGGTAGAAGAAATGGACATGGCAGACAAAATAGTTACGGATGCCAGAACCCTTTTACGTTTCAATATGTCAAGTGAGACCACAAAAAGGGAAGTAGATCTACCGGTAGACGCAATGATAGTCATTAAGTTGACTAAATTCTATGTCCTTGATGGGGACATGAGGTATAATACAATATTTGGAAGACCGTGGATACATGATATGAAGGCGGTCTTATCAATATTTCATTTGTTGGTGAAATTCCCTACACTAGAGGGGATTCAGCAAATTTGAGGTAAACGACCCACGGCCAGAGAAATGTACGTCATAGAGGAACAAAAGGTGGTAGAAGATCCCAAATAGCAATTACAGGAAGTGGAGCCGGTGTCAGAAGATATTCACCTAGTTTCGCCAGTAGAAACGGTAGTAGCCTATCCGGAGCAAGAGTTTTCAGACCAGTACCAACTACCTAGATACTTTCACGTACCGGATGAATCAGATGCCACCAAATTCACTATAGAGGAATTGGAGCAGATAGCACTACATCCGAAAACCCCCGAAAGAAAGGTATACCTGGGCATCGGATTAACCCCGGGGCTCAGAGATTTAATTTTTCAATATCTTATATCTAACATAGATTATTTTTTGTGGTCTCATGAAGATATGACAGACATTCCTCTAGAAGTGACAACTCATAAGTTGGGTTTGAATCTCAGTGTCTATCCGGTACGATAGAAAAAACAGCCGATATCCAAACTCTATAACAGGTTTATCAAAGAAAAGGTAGCTAGACTACTTATTAGAGGGTCAATTCGGGAGGTAAAATACCCGTACTGCTTAGCAAACATAGCTGCAGTACCTAAAAAGGTAAACAAATTTAGAATGTGAATTGACTATAAGGATTTAAATAAAGCATCTCCTAAAGACTCATTCCCTCTACTGAACATATATCAAATGATCGATGTTATGGTTGGGCACGAGATAATGAGTTTTCTCGATGCGCATTCATGGTATAACCAAATAAGGATGCACCTGGAAGACCAAGAAAAAAATATATTTTTAACTACTTTCGGTACATATTGTTATAACATTATGCCTTTTGGACTAAAAAATGTTGGGAACCACATATCAAAGGTTAGTAAATAAAAATTTGAAAAGCAAATTGGTAAAAAAATAGAAGTATATATAGATGATATGCTTATTAAGAGTCTTCGTGAAGAAGACCATTTAAGTCATTTGCAGGAAACCTTTGAGGTGCTAAGGAAGTATAATATGAAGCTAAACCCCAAGAAATGTGCTTTCAGGGTTGGCTATGGTAAATTTTTGGGTTTCTTAGTTTTCCAAAGGGGAATTGAGATAAACCCCGACAAAATAAGGGCCATCGAAGATATACCAAACACATTGGAAGCTGTTAAAGCAGTGCAACAGTTGGCGGCCCTAAGCAGGTTTATATCTCGGTCATCGGAAAAATGTCATAGGTTTTTCGCACTTCTAAAATAGAAAAACGATTTTGTCTGGACACCTGAGCGCCAGCAGGCCTTAAGGGATTTGAAAACTTACCTATCAAGTCCTCCGCTCATGTCAAAGCCAAAGAACGGAGAGCAACTACTTATATACCTTACAGTCTCGGAGGTAGCAATAATTGTAGTGCTGGTTCAGGAGGAAAAAAGGTACACAATTTCCTATCTATTATGTAAGTAGAGTAATGTCAGGCGCCGAGACCTGGTACCCGTTACTTGAAAGATTGGATTTTGCATTAGTAATGTCATTGCGGAAGCTTCGATCGTATTTTCAATGTCATCCAATTGCTGTAGTAACTTCATTTCCTATTAAAAATGTGTTGCATAAACCCAAACTTTCCGGGCGCTTGTCTAAGTGGGCGATAGAATTAAGTGAAATTTACATTGAAAATAGACCCCGAACTGTGATAAAGTCGCAAGTCCTTGCAAAATTTATGGCCTATTTCAGTCTTGGAGTAACCCCGCAGGTGGAAAAGGAGGCTATCCTAAGGCAAGCAATACATAGCATACCATTAACTAATAATGAAGCAAAGTATGAGCCTTTGGTTGTAGGTTTAGAACTAGCTCGGGGGTTAGGCTCATAAATAATTGAGGTCAAGTGTGATTCGCTGCTGGTAGTGAACCAAATCCACATAGTGTTCGAAGCCAAAGAGGAACGCATGTCAAGATACCTCAAAAAGGCTTTAAAGCTCTCATTTCCAAGAATGGATGGTGGTACATATACCACGAGAGGAAAACATAGAGGCAGATGCACTCATAAATTTAGGTTCCAGCACGGAAGCCGAGGATTCTAAAATCGAGTCGGTTATTTAGTTGTTGTAGTCGGTGTTGGATCTCGTCGGATATGATGAAATAAATTCAACCAGCCTAACTTTGGACTAGAGAAATTAATTCTTGGACTATCTCGTAAACGGAAAGCTCCCGGAGGACTTGAAAATATCTAGAGCTTTGAGGATCAAAGCTACCCGGTACTGTGTCGTAGACGGAAAGCTTTACCGTAGGTGGTTTTATGGTCTCCTAGCCTGGTGCATAGGCCCCAATAAAGCTGATTACGTGATGAGGGAAGTCCATGAAGGCATTTGTAGAAATCATTCGGGAGAAAAATTGATGAGAAAGCTTATGAGGGACAATTACTACTAGCCCCGGATCGAAGAAGATACAAAAATATATTGTGAAGAAATGTTATAAGTGTCAGCGTCATACACAATTGTTGCACCGATCGGAGAAGAATTGCATCTAGTAGTATCCTTATGGTCATTCATGAAGTGGGGGATGAACATTGTCGGACCTCTGCCAGCGGCACCCGGATAGGTATGTCAAATTATTTTTATGTCTGACTATTTCTCTAAATGGGTCGAAGTTGCAGCTTATGTAAAAATACAAGAGAAAGAGGTGAAGGACTTCATTTGGCAACATATTATTTGTGATTTTAGAATCTCTAAGGAGATAACTTGTGACAATGGCCGAAATTTTATCGGAACCAAGGTCACGGAGTTCCTACATGACTTAAACATCAATAGGATCACCTCTACTCCCTATCATCCCAGTGCAAATGGACAAGCAGAGTCAACAAAAAAGACTATAATCCAGAATTTGAAGTAGAAGTTGGACATATCGAACCACGACAATAACGAGTGCCGAAGAAACTCCTCTTTCCCTGGTCTATGGTGCAGATGCCTTGATCCCGGTAGAAGTAGGACCTCCAAGCTTGAGATACCTCCGGGCTGAGGAGGAATCAAAGGCAAAATCAATATCTTTACATCTGGATTTTCTTGAGGAATGTCGAGATTTAGCATACGTCCAGATGGTAGCCCAAAAACAGAGAATGGAACGTTACTACAACTGATGCACAAATCTCCAACACTTCAAACTCAGAGACTTGGTTCTCCGAAGAGTTACTCAAAATATCCAGAAGCATAATACTGGAAAGTTAGGAGCAAATTGGGAAGGACCATATACGGTCACCGATATTGCCGGTAAAGGAGCTTATCAGCTAGTAGATCACCAAGGAAATACACTTCCAAGTAATGGGAATGTAAGTCATTTGAAGAAGTACTATGTGTAGTAGGTCGAAGCATGCGTTGCACTCTTTTCCCCTTCGATTGGTTTTGTCCAATTGGATTTTTTCGGCAAGGTTTTTAATGAGGCAACATCAAGATATAAACATGTTCATGATCTTGATACCGAGGAGAATTACTCGGTATCCGAGTCTTCATAGCATGAACTCATAGATAGTGAAGGCCATAGACACTCGTAATAGAGTCAAGAAAATTTTGAAATTTTAACGCTTCTAAGGAAAGCACATGATAGCAAGAACGGCCCTAATTCAAACTATGTGTAACCGAATTGACCACACTGGATGGAAGCCAGGTTATTGTTGCATATCTATTCATATGTGTAAGTCAAAGGAATCAATAAAAAATTTCTTTTATGATTAATACATTTTTCCCATCACGAGCATAAAACATATGTTATTATCTTAAACATATCAAAAATTTCATGCCATAATGAACTGGAGACGTCATATTCTACAACACCATTAAAAATAAGGACCCTCTCTTATTAAAACCTTAACAAAAAAGTTAAGGCTCCATATACAAGAAGTACTGGGGTTTTTAAGTTAACCGGAACCAAATTAAGCCCGGAACTAACTTTGGAGGCCATAAGAAGCCTCGATATAAAGATGAAAAAAATACATCTTTGGAACCAAATTAAGGTTATTTAAAAAGTAGTTCTGATAAAATGAACCTCGAAGTTGAGTTCTAGTTCATAAAGCAAAGTGATAAAGTTTGTAACTAACTCTTGCTTATGAAAACAAATAAAGAATAGAAACCTTACACGTAAAATTGCAAATAAAGGAAAGTTCATTCATTCAAAAAAATTCTAGACTGAAATTATCCCAGTTACAAAAGATGTTAACCAGGCCCAAGGGTGACCTGGTAATAAAAACAAAAAGACAAAAAACTAACACAAAAGGTTACGACCTGTTCACTCCATGGTCCGCCGGGGGTGTTCTAGGTGTTTCAAATAAGTTTTGAGAAATAGAAGCTGAAGGGGGTTGTTCTTAGGTTGATGCTCTGGGAGCGTTATCTGAGGTAGAAGCCACATGCTCATGAGGATGAGAAACTTCGGGTCCCGGGAAGACTTCGTCATGCCCTCCCTCCCAGACGAAGCATTGTCTTCTTTCATTAGGAGGGAGCCATTGAGACTTTCAGCAAAGGCCAATTCCAATTATCGAGCCTTAGTTATTTCCTCATCAATATTAATAAGCTCGGTTTTCACTACTTCCAAAGCCTTATGGTGAATCATATTGCCGTTCCTAATCATGGACAGAGTATAACTGTCAATGGTGTCCTGAAACTCTTCTTCTACAGCTTGAACGACTTGAGTGAGCTTGACGTTGTTGGCATGGAGAAGTTTGTTGGCTTGGGTTAGCTTAACAATTTCTTTCTGTTGTCTCTCATTTTGAGCAGTTGAAACAGAAAGACGGGACCTCAAGGACTCGGTTTCTTTCTTCAGAGCTTATATCTCGGTTTCTTTAATATGGAGATGTTCGGAGAAGGAACCCACATCAGCCTCTAGACCGGAGAGGCACATCATCATATTAGACATAGTATTTGATGCTTTATTCCACTTCTTCTGCCAATCCCCGGCCCAATCCTCATGCAAAGTAGCTTGTTGACTCTAGGACTTTTTTTCTCCCCCAAGTGCTTAAGTTGGCTGCATATTTCATCAACCTTGGCTTACCTCTGCAACTGATAGGCGATTAACGACGTTGTCCTTTTCGATCTGAAAGGCAGTTTTTTTTTCAATCATATATTGAAGACCTTCGTAGCACATGAAGTTGGCCTAGATCATAAACATAATAATCAGAAGAGAATGTGAGGAAATAACAAAGTACGAGCATGTCAGAAAAGGGGTGATACCTTGGCGACAACATGCATGACACATTCTGAGGACACCCGGCGAGCCTTCTCCCTATCCTTGTCTGAAGCCACATGTTTCATGTAGTTATCCACTCCAATGGACTTAGAACAAATGTGGCAGTCAGTAGGGAGTTGGAAGGTTACAGTCTGGGTATTCATTTATCAACTCATCTCTTTGTGAAGAGGAAAACTAGTCTAGGAAAGAGAGAATTTCATGATCTTCTTCTTGGGCCATGGTTGGCATGACCGGAGACCCGGGATCCTCAGCAACTGGTGGTAGAGTGGTGATGGTTGGTGCATACAAAGGTTGATGTGCAATGGTGCTTACCGGTGTGAAAGAGGATTTAGTAAGACCAGGACCATGACTGGCAACTTCCATCTTTGCAAAAAGCAGGGGGATTTCATTTCTCCTTCTCTCCAAGGGTGGTTCTTCCTCACGACCTTCATCATCCAGTTCCACCACAAGAAGAGAACCAATTGTTAAATTGGTATTATCGGAAGCATTGGGAGGAGTTCGGTCAGAGTGATCGGTGAATTTATTTTTCAAATGCTTTTGTCTCGTGTGGGGGCTAGCGGATGATTCATTTCGTAGCCTTTTCCGTTCACAGCACTGTTGAATAATAAGGGTGGACGCCTCTGGATTAGTGATTTCCTCTTCAAGAGAAACAATGTCCTTTGCATTGGAAAGACCTAGCAGAAAGGAGAATAATTTTGTTGAAAGGTCGAGAACCGAGTGGAAGAATTTGAAATTAAAGTCATAATATGTACAGTAGTGGCAGGGTACCTATTTCTTCTTTAAAGCAAGTTTTCCACGTTCGGGGTACCGGGGTGAATACATTAAGGATCTTCTGAACCCAAATCTCAAGGTCGTCTATGTCCACAGGCTCCCATATGGTGGCTAAAATAAAGAATAAAACTCGGTCAAAAGTAGAACATATCGCTTAGATAAAAGGCGTTATAGTATAAAAGTAAACTTACGGTGGTGGTTCCATCGCTCAGGGATTATATGGCTGTCAGGTGAAGGCGATCGACAGTATGAACGATGAAGTATCTTTCTGTCTAACCCCGATCAACGTTATCATCGAGATTAGTGAGAATGGGTTTTCTTCCCCAGCGGTGTAGATTGATGACTCCGTCATGAAAAGTGTGTGGAGAGTAAATACGAATCGGGTGGTCCAAGGTGAAATTAACACCGTCTTCTTGAGAAAAATGTCAGAGGGATGCAACTGCCCTTCAAATTTGAGGGCCCACCTCAGTTATGCATACTTTGTACCAGCGGCAAAATTCTAGGATGACATCATCAATAACTTTCCAGAGTTTCATGGAAAAGGGGTAAGTATAAACATAAGAATACCCTTGTTTGTAAGAGGTGATCTTTTCCTCACTAGTAGGAATTAGGACTTCGATTGATTCCTAGCCGCAATCGGCCTTCACTGTTGGTAAAATTTCGGCAGTGATTCGGGTTTTGTAGTCACTAGCGGGGCCTTCGAAACTATTTTTCTCAAAGGACATGAGTAAAACACCATGTCTTTGGCAAGTAGGAAGAAGCCGAAGGATTTTCGATAGCAGGAGCCCACCTCGGGGGTTGGTTTTCTTTTTGCTTGAAGGGGCATTGCTGCTAGATGAAGGGTTGGTCATGATTGCTATGGAAAAAGAAAAGATGATGATCAGAGGTTTATCACGAGATGAATTTGCGTAAATGAAAGGTGAATGACAGACCCTCAACTTGTTAGAGTATTTATAAGAGAAAATGATGATGCCACTTGAAGAAAATGTGTGGCGAATTCCAATCGGTGGCAGCACGTGCGTGTCAGATCAGAAATGATTGGATGGAATGCCTCATCATTACTCTGCAGTCTTCCGCTTATCGAGGGAAGTTGGAAAGTGGATGTCATTTCATCAAGATAATGATTGGAGCATTGGAATATGTGGATGATATTCTTTGAAGTTTACTACAATACCACGAAGTTTCGATTGGTTGATTATTTCAAATCAACTTCCCGGTTGCACAAGGGTCACGACTAAAAAGTGAGGAGACTATCTATATATGGCAAAATTTATGTATTTAGTTGTAGGAATTATGAGACGACACATGGAAATCGATGTTGAGTCAAGCCCAAGTCATCTTGGGGAATTACCGATAGCATTCAAGTGGTACCAGGAGTGACACAAGATACAGGTATCGGTAATACAGAATCCTGAAAGTCGTTCGAATTGTAACGGGCAGTCGTTACCAAATCGGTCACACGTCTTTCAATAGGACTTTAATGGCATTTATTGAGATATTGATTAACCAATTATTGCAACATTCATTCTCTTGTATTAATAAGAACATATTCATAGATGTGTACTCGTGTAGCTTATGTATAAATAGGACATGTCATTCCATTGTAACCTATCAGATTCTGGCTATTACAAATATACTTATTGATATTCTCTTGACTTCTGTGCTTCCATATAAGTTCTCATCACTTTGCTCAGAAGCTATCACAAGGCTCAGGCTAATGATTGCTTACTTTGTCTTGTTACTATTTATATTTAGTATAATTCATCTAGAATTCGTATTTAACGTATCACCTGAGATCCACGTGTCCTTGACCATATATACAAATTCAACTATACCATTTTACGGGTAAACAGTAGTGATATATCACTTGTAAGTCAACTCATGCGTATGACACACCATATGTACAATGATATACATGACATATAAACAACATACACCCGACATACACACCAACACCATCATATCGACAGTAGAATACCACCATAATCACCTCTTATTTTATCGTAAAAATGCAAAACTATTTTCATATATAAAAAGAGTTCGCAGAAGTTAGACAGATAGCACTAAGTTATTTTCTTTCAATTTTTGTAAGAATAGAGAAATAAATATCTTTAAGATTGTTGGAAATCTTACGGAAAATACTTGATCACGAATACTTGTATGGAATTCTTCAAAGATTGAGGCGTATCAAAGACACTGTCCTTAAGGATATTTCACTCGGTGTAGGTTTATCCCCAGAATTCAACAAGCTCTTCTAATATAAAACTAGAATAAAAAATATAACAAAGATCTCACAAAGATAGATAACCCAACAAACTACAATATGGTAGGAAGATTAAGTATTGATCTCTTCTCATCTCAAAAAAGTGAAGCCAAAAGAAAGTTATATAGGCCACCAAAAATGGGCAGAGGGCAACGTTCAGATAGGAAGATGAACGTCCAATTGTTGAGGAATCTTCAAGCATTAAAGGCTATTGAATGTATATGAATTGTCGGTAGTAAATTGACATTGAAACGTTTAGAGAAATTGAATTCAAAAGTATTGTGGCTAATTAAATGTGATATAGGGTATATTATAATAATAGAAATTAGCCATCAAAGATCCCATTAATATGATCTTACAAATTTAGCTAAGAATATGAACTCTTCTTTGTGAGATATTAACTTATTTGTTTCCCGCATATCTCAAAAAGAATACTAAGGAATAGAATGAAATGAGAAATTTGGAATAGAATAAAATGAGAAATTTTGTTAGGTTTTCACATACGAGTACAATGCATCGAATTTGGTGTCTCGTAGACTATGGACTAGACTTAGATAGAATAAGATTAAACTTACAAAATAATTGGTGAAGTTTAGAATTTTTATGAACCAAAAATTCTTTTGTAAGCCCATGGTTTTATTCTATCACATTATACTCGCACGATCTTTGTTGTTATCGCGGTTTTGCGCTAAGTGACCATGCGCATGTCCTAGTATTCACGAGTGCTCTAAAAATTGGTCACAATTTCATAGAAGCGGCACCACTCAACACTCTTATGGGTCCACCCATCAAGTGTATTCTGGAGAACAATACACCACCTATAAAGGATATGGTAATGAATTAGGAGTTTATAACTCAGCCTCTCTTTGTTTGCAAATTTGCACTATATACACACCATAATAGAACACGGACAAGATAAATTTTATAGTGTAAAAAATAAAACAATGACTTGTTATTACCCATATGAACCTATTTCATGAGATCTCCAATCACATAGGTTGGGTTACCATCATGTTCGATATACAACTTGACAAATGTCCCATTCCCATTGAAGATTCACTTATTAATTTTCTTCCCAAAAATTTAGTTAGATGATTGACCAAATTCACTTCTGACTTCACATAATTTATGGATATAATTCTATCTCAGAACAACGTTGTTTTATCAATTTATGTCTCAAACACGTGTGTTTTACTGTCACTCAAATTTTTGTCTTTCCACTACGGCTAACGTTATTTGGAAACCATAATATATAGACACGTAGGTCTTATTTCAACCTCAATATTTTCTAAGAAGTATCTTAGCCTCATTATCAACTAACTCCAAACCACAAACTCAAATTCATTATTGTCTATTTGGCTGATTTTCATATTATTACATCCCTACAAAACACATAACCACTAATGGATTTTGTGATCCACTTTAGCATCATTGTACCCTCTAGTGCAACAAAGTTAATTCACTATAATATTTTTTTTACCGTTGCTTCTTTTCAAAATAAAATAATGCACCAAAGAAGAAATAACATCATAATATATTTTAGGATCATTATCAACAAGATAAGTATAAAAATCTTCATCAAAATATTTTTTATCCGTGTACTTTTTCTTCTCCTCAAAACGTCATTTTCAAAATCTTTTTGAACAGCAAGACCATGTAAAATATTATCATTTTCAAGGGGAATATATTCTCAAAAACTTCATTTTTTTTATTTACTATAATGTTGCTCACAATCACATCACTATTAATAAACACAAAGTTTATATGCAATACTTATTACTAGCATACACAATAAACATACAACCAGGAATATAATACATTTTTTCTCTTTCAAAATCATGTAGCATAAACTTACAAAATCACCCTCACACTTTCAAATATTTCAGGATAAGGGGAATGGCTTTTTCACAGTTCATAAGAGTTTTAATTTCTTATAGGGTACTCTAATTTTGTATCTAACAAGCATATAAAATAGCTTATTTTTAAAAATTATTCGGTGCACAAGTTCAAAGAAAAACTGCTATCATTTTCATTCATGACTAAAAACATTGAGCACAACTAAATCATGATTACAATAAATTTGTGACAAAATTATTATTCTTAGTTAAAACTAGGGGTGTTCAACGGGTCCCCGCGGGACGGGACCCGACGGGACGGGGGAAGGGTCGGGACCGGGTCTCCAACGGGACTAGCAGGCCTGGATTAACGGGACAGGCGGATGTCCCATCCCATCCCACAACCCCCCAGAAATGGGGTCGGTTTGGGGCTGGTCAGGGCTGGGCGGGGCTGGGGCGGATCGGGTTTCTTTTTATTGGCACTTAATTTTAAACAATACTATATATAAACACTTCAATAATTAAATAAGATAGTGTAATAAAAATATTCAAGGCTGTTTTTGTGCCTCTTATATTATTTAATAGAAATATAGTTTTTTTGTAATACAATTTCAAAATTGCAACTTTGTGGTGTTGTTCAAAAGTTGAAAATCACATAGTAAAATTGCAATTAAAAAAATTACATAGTTAACCATACTTTTTTTTTTCTAATTTCCTCACAATGTATTGATGATCTTCGGTTGGAATTGGAATTTGTTGGTCAAATTGTTCGACATCGCTTCCTGTTCCCTCGGACAAAATTTCGTTGTAGTCTTCTTCTTCGTTGATCTCCGGTTGACCGCACCTTCTATGCTCCGCTCGAATCCAATCTCTGAATAGAACTGCAATCTCTAATGTGTCTCCCGCCAATGAGTATTTGTGCTCTCCTATTTGAAATCTTCCCGCAGAAAAAACACTTTCAGACGCTGTTGATGATGCTTGAATGTTCAACACATATCGGGTCATCTTTACTAGTGTCAGAAATGTCTTCTCATTCTCCCTCCAGTATTTCAGCAAGTCTTCACGTCCTTCATTATTTACAATTAATTCATACAGTATAACGCCCTGCAAAACATAGACATCAAATTCGCTAACTTGTGAAGAAGTTGAACTACTAAACATTTTATTTCTAAGGCCTTGAATACTAGCAACAGAAACCACATGTTTTTTATAAGGTTGCAGCGAAGTAGCAGAAGATGGTATAGAAGTCGGTTGATTATTTGCACTTTGTTGTTGGTAATACATATATACTTTTTTGCATTCAGTGTGTATGCTAGACGTAATTTTTTCTTTAGTTTGTTATTCAGTTGGGTCTATTGGAAGTATTTCTATACAATCATAAATTGTTTCTACAAGTATTTTACAACCGTCTACTTTAATACATCACAAATAATATAAATAGTGGGAATAGGAAAAAAGTATTTTTTAAAAAAAATTTAAAATATTTTTTCAATAGATGTCTTATAAGTTTTTTTCCATGTATTCATTAAATAACAAAAAAATTGGAGCGATATAAAATAACATATTTGAAATAGTAGGATACTAAATACGGAAAAAAAATTTAGTAGCTTGAAATTTTTTTTCTAAAAATCCTTTAAATTCTAAAAAAAATCCCAATCATTATTTACAAGATATCCCTTGGATTTTAATTATGTGCGTTAAATAATAAAGTTATAGGTTGTCTATAATCGTAAGTAACAAGTAGTTGTTCATATAGAATTTCACCTAGTCGCTACTTCTTCAGAATTTTTCTATAAGGTAATACACAATCGTGACAAAATTTTTTATACTCTTTGCGTCTTTGTATTTTTTTTACCTTTAAAAATAATGTTTATAGAAAATTGTATTTTATCAAGAATGTTTTCAAAAAGTTTTAGGTCATCCTTTACAACGAAGTTATAAATACGACACACACATCTTATATGAAAATGATCAGGAAAACATGGAGTTAATCAAACTTTTAAAAGTCTTATAACATAATCATTAGAAGTAGCATTATCTAATATAATAGTCATAATTTTATCAATTATTCCATAATAATCACAAATTTCATTAATATCTAACTACTTGATTCTCTTGGTCCCTATCAAAAAAATCTCATGCAACTGATTTTAATTTTCGTTGTATAGGGCTCGACTCATACTAGGGGGAATATGAGGCATTCCAATTGAAGTTTTTGAGGTGCACTAGTGGGTGTGTCATCTAGATTATCATCTAAATTAAAGTCTGGTTCATCTACCTCATCATCTAATGGTATATCATTAAAAAAAAAGTTTCATCTATATGAGTGAAATCAATCAAATCACCGGGACTATGAATAGGATTACTAGAAGAATTACTCTTATCCTTGTTACCCCTACTAGAAGAAGCACCCTTACCCTTAATCATACGTCTAAATCTTTCCATTTTAATTATGCAAATAAATAATTAAAGATGATGAAATTAAGTGCGGTAATTAAAATTAAGTAACAATAATAATTTAAAGAAGGAACGAAGGTACCAAACGCCAACGTAATGTCAACGTGTAATCGAGGTTGAAAATTGAAACTTTGCTCGATGGATGATCCTCAAGCTAGTTGTCAGCTTCACTCTCAATTTTTGAACTTTGGTACAATATACAAATGAGAAAATAAAATATAAATTTAGTAGGCAATGTAGACTTGTAGAGAGATAGATTGAGAGATTAGAGAGATGATAGGAAGATTTGTGAGAAAAATGAAGAGGAATATGAGGTAATTATAGTTGAGAAATAGGGTTAAAGTGTAAGTATACTAACTTAGGGATTAAAAATAAATATTAAGAGGTAGGGGGCCAAAAATAGCCGTTATAGCCGTTGCACAACGACCAAAATCAAAATCTGATCGTTGTTGCAACGGTTATTTTTGTAAAGGGGGGGGGGGGGGGCTGGCGGGGCGGGACGGGCTCGGGTTGGGGCGGTTATTGGGACGGGGCGGGATCGGGCCAACCCGGCCCACTGGACAACCCTAGTTAAAACCATCATAACATTCTCAAAAGAAATCTTTACTTCAATATTGTCTGCAACCTACCACATTAACCAAATTGGTTCAAATATTAGAAACGCACAACACCTCAATTAAAGACAATATTTTTCTAGATATGAGTTTGATAAGAACTTTTCTTATCCAAGAACTTGAGTAATTCTTGAATCTCCAAGATAAATGAATTCTTCTCCTCCATTGAATTGAGTGTAAGCCACAAAATTATTTTTATTTACACGAATATGCCTAGTAGCATAAAGCCTATCACCCAGTCACTCACACTAGTCACAAGATTCGCTTGAGGAATGACCATATTAATTATATCATCTACTTAGTCAAATTTAATTTTGGTTAGTGAGATTATCATTTTCTTGAATCTTTTTCACATTTAGGCCACCCACAAGACCCATAGTTATAATCACCATATGATACTCCAAATATAATAATTGTTCACAAATCAAATACTCGTTGAAAATAAAAATATTATATCATCTTAATAATAACCCATGTAATTATTTAATTTACTTCGCTTCGAAAACAGATAGAGATAAAATATTCCACCAAAAAAGAGCTCATTGTTATCCTTAGCCAAAACAGATTTTAAATTTCAAAAATCACATAATTAAATCATACACGAGTCTCTGCCTCCAAATTGCTGTTAATGAGACCATGGAAAAATGTCTTATATAAAACTAGAACAACATATTTATCCGTTGACTTCACAATCTTTTTAAATGTTGAAAAATATGCACTATCTAATATCTAACTTTTATATGATCGGATGATACACTAAATTCACATTAACTAGATATCACTATCAATAGAATAAACACTCACTAGGTCATTAGCAATAAATTGATTACCACAGACAGTATCAAGGGATAATTTTATTTAACAGAAGACTTGTTTGTCTTCATAAACATCAGAATTGAAATTGTATATGGGAAAAGTTAGACATTCAACAACCAAATATTTGCTGGGAAAAGTTACATACAAGGAACTTAGACAAATAGCACTAAGTTATTTTCTTTCAAATTTCCGTAAGAATAGAGCAAGAAATATCCTTAAAATTATTGAAAATCTTACGAAAAATACTTGATCACGAACACTTGTACGAAATTCTTCAAAGCTTGAGGTGTGTCAAAGACACTGTCCTTAAGGATATTTCACTCGATATATCCCCTAGAATTCAACAAGCTCTTCTAGTATAAAATTAGGAGCCAGAATCTAACAAAGATCTCACAAAGATAGATTACCCAACAAACTACCATATGATAGGAAGGTTTAGTATTGACCTCTTCTCATCTCAAAAAAGTGAAGCCAAAAGAAAGTTATATAGGACCACCAAAAATGGGCAGAGGGCAACGTTCAGATAGGAAGATGAACGTCCCAATTATTGAGGAATCTTCAAGCATTAAAGGCTATTGAATGTATATGAATTGTCTGTAGTAAATTTCAGACATTGAAACGTATGGAGAAATTGAATTCAGAGGTATTATGGCTAATTAAATGTGATATAGGGTCTATTATAATAATAGAAATTAGCCATCAAAGACCCCATCAATACGGTATTAAAAGAATGAATTTTGTAAAATAGTGTAATTCTCCTTGGTTGGAGGTTTCTCATTAATGTAATATTTATAGGTGTTTACAATTTACAAACTTAATTGGAGAATGAACTCTTTTTACATAATTACACTAGAATAATAATTACAGAATATATGAAGAAAATTTACGTATTCTCTATCACACCCCCTCAGTCGGAGCGGGAGGAGGCCGTAGGCTCAGACTGGATATGAAGTCAAGAAACATCTGTCGAGGAAGTCCCTTAGTGAATATATCTGCTTATTGATAGGAAGAAGGAACATGTAACACCCAAACATGATCCATGGAAACCTTCTCATGAACAAAATGAATATACATCTCAATATGTTTGGTTCACTGATGCTGTACCGGATTACGAGAAAAGTAAACATCAGATATGTTATCACAAGACAAGAGAAGCCTTACGTAAGGGAAAAGGAAGCTCTAGAAGAAGGATTTTGAGCCACCAGATCTCGGCAACAACGTTCACAACGCCTCTATATTCTGCTTCTGCACTCGAATGAGAGAGCGTGGATTGCCGTCTAGCAGACCATGAGATGAGGTTATCACCCAAAAATACATAGTAGCCGGACGTAGAACAACATGTGTCCAGACAGCCTCCCCAATTAGCGTCCGTATACGATAGCAGTCTGGACGGTGCAGATGGATAAAGATGTAATTCGTAGTTAAGAATACCCTACGTACCGAATGATACATTTAAGAGCGGTAAAGTGAGGCTCCCTAGGAGCATGCATGAACAAACACATCTGCTGAATGACGTAGGCAATATCGGGCCTAGTGAAGGTAAGATACTGAAATGCACTAGCAAGACTCCTATAAAGAGAAGGATAGAGGACCGTATCCCCGTCATCAGTCCTGAGTTTCGATTTCGAGTCAACTGGAGTGGGCATGGTCTTGCAGTCTGCCATTTTAGCCCTATAAGCAATTTCTTCGACATACTTACGCTGACACGGGAACATTGTATTTTTGGATATGGTCACTGAAATTCCTAAAAAGTAACTCAACTTATCCAAGTCTGTAAAAGCAAATTAGGATTTAAGCAGGGTAATGATCTCATTTTTAGCACATCAGATGAGGCAGTCAGAACAATATCATTCACATATAGCAAAAGGTATGCAGTGTCATTACCTCGATGAAAAATGAAAAGGAAATTATCACTTTTGCTGCACACAAACTCGATCTACATAATGTAAGTGGCAAAGTGCTTGTACCAAGCCCTGGGGCTTGTTTCAAGTTATATAGTGACTTTCGAAGACGACAGACATACTGAGGAGCCTCTGGATGCACAAACCCAAGTGGTTGATGCATATATACAGTTTCTTTCAAATCACTATGTAAGAACACATTTTTCACATCAAGTTGATGAATCGTCCAGTTCTTTCCCATAGATATGCTCAACACAGTGCGAATGGTGGTTGGTTTAACCACTGGATTGAAGGTCTCACCATAATCAACACCCTCTTGTGGCCCCGTGTCATTTTCCATAAGTCTCGCCTTATAGCATTCAAGCTCACCACTATCTCTGAATTTGTGATGATGTAGCCACATGCAATGAATCACACTCACCCCCTCAGGTCTCGGTAAAATATCATAAGTGCGCTATATAGTGAGCGCATTAAATTCCTCACGCGTGGCCGTATTCCAATTCAGGTCAAACTTGGCTAATTTTGGATTTTTAGGTATAGATGAGATGCTATGAGTGTATAGGTTAAAGTGGACTTTTGGTTTGAAAATCCCGTGATGGGCACAGGTTTTCATACGGTATGTCAAAATCAGGAATTTTGGGCTAACGGAAAGTGGGGGCAGTAGAGACGGGTTATTGACGGTACCGTAGGGCAGTGAAGTTGGCGGTGGTTGTGGGGACATCAGGGGCATATGGGTAGTTGATGGGGGCTGCTGGAATTTCAGCGGGGGGTTGGGGCAGTGAGCCATAGGGCTGGTCGACGGAGACAAGGAGGCCATGACTGGAGTAGTAGGTGGTGGGGGTGTTCGACAGGACTTGGGGCAGTGACGGGACAACGGGGGAGAATCGTGACGAGATAGCCAGAATATTAGCACTATGTATGTCGTTTTGCTGCAGAGGAGAAGCGTCTGGATCATTAAGAAATCAGTAATCCGTGCCTTGAAGTTGTTGGACGTTTGCAAACGGGAAAACATTTTCCTCGAACGTGACATAGCGAGAGACTAGGATTTTATGTGTTGACAAATCATAGCATAAGTACCCCCTATGGTTCGACGGGAAACCTAAGAAGATGCAAGGAGAGGTGCTAATAAGTGAGGGGTCGTGGAGGCAAGATTCGGGTAGCATAGACAACTGAAAATCCAAAGGTGATCATATGAAGGGATCCGATGGAATAAAATTTCGGTAGGGGTTTTGTTTTGAAGGGTATGAGTAGGTAATATATTAAGAAGGTATTCTACCATTTTTAACGCGTATACCCAAAAGGAAAAGGAAGTGGAAAGTAAAGCATAAAAGAGCATTGTACGAATGATATTGTTAATAGTGCGGAGCATTCTTTCGGCTTTACCATTTTGAGGTGAGGTATGGGGGCACGAGAATTGAAACACTATGCCATTATCCGCACAAAATTTATGAAAGGAGAATTGTTAAACTCACGACCATTGTCACATTGAAATGATTTTATGTCCTTTTCAAACTGTGTTTTAGCATATGTTCAAAATTCAAGAAACGTGGAGTAAACTTGAGACTTATATTTGAGCGGATAGACCCAAAAAAGTAAGAGAAGTCATCTAATAAGATCAAATAATATTTATGACACAGTTTGCTAGTAATGGGAGACGTCCATAAATCCGCATTAATGATGTCAAAAGGAGAAAAGGTAACACTTAAATATGGTGTAAATGAAAGTCTAACATGCTTTCCTAGAGGACAAGAATAGCAATTTTTGGCAAATTTTCCTTTATTACATCGAATTAAATTATGACTTTTAAGAAAGTTAAAAATTGATGCTCCCGGGTGTCCAAGTCTACTGTGTCAAGTTGATGGATAGATTATAGCTAGGAGGTATATGGATTGATATTGGCAGCGGAAGTGGATGAGAAAGGTTAGAGGTCCCCCACACTATTGCATCTCATAAGAGGTATCCCCGTACGTAGGTCCTTCACAGAAAAACCAAAAAGGTCAAACTCAATAGATACGAAATTGTCACTAGCGAATTTCCTAACAGAGATAAAGTTTTTAATGATATTAGGGGCATAGTGGACGTTTTTAGGAAAAATAGAGGGTGAGGTGGTGGTGTTTTAGTATTGCCATAACCTTGAATTGGAATGCGATTGTCATTTCCGATCAAAATAAATTGAGGATTGCTCAAATTAAGTAATTGAGAAAGATTATCGGAGTTATGAGTGAGATGGGATGTGGCACCTATATCCATGTACCAGACATCGTCGGGCAGGTGTGGTTGTTCGGATGGAGATATGTAGGCCTGATGCTATTGGTCCATGTAGACGGGGGTTGGAGGTGTGCCAAGAGTCCCGGTTGTTTGTACTTTCTAGTGAATTGGGCCTGGGCTGTCGGATATGGACAATATGGTGAGACCCAGGTCCTGGGGCTGTGTGCTATGATCATGTGCCATGGTGTTAGGCTGGCCCACTCAGAGGGGTGTTGGGCCAGTTGTGACTGTCCACTGGACCTGGAGTTACGACAAACGACCCTTCTCTCGGTCTCTGCCTCGATTCCCATGTCCACGACCTCTTCTGCCTCATCGGTCACCACGTTGATGGTGGTAGTCCGTGTTGTGTTGTGGACCGACGGGTGTGGTGGCGGTTGGTGGTACGTCAACCGCCAATGCTTGTTGAATGTGTTCATTTTTTTGGCTCATCTAGTCTCTTCCAACAACAATTATGACCGGGTTTTGTTGAAGCTAGGGAGAGGATCTGCTTGTTGGATCATCGTTGCAAGTGTGTCATACTCACCCTTCAGCAAACCATTGATGAGTTGTAAAACCATCTTTGTTTCAGAAATTAGAGTGCCAACATTAGACAATTGATCGACAACCAATTTTAGTTGTTCACAATAGTCTAACATGTTTGCAAAGTGTTCAAGACGGGTGTTGTTAAATTGTTCCTCCAAATAGAAGACACATATATGTTTGTTGTCTTGAAAAATTTCCTCTAGTCGTGTCCATAATTCGTGAGTCGTAGCACATGTCTTCATAATAGTATGAAGTAAATCCTTGGAGATGGTGTCATATATCCCTTGTTTAACAATTGCATCTAGCCACTTCCACGTCGGGTGGACGAGGCGTGGTGGCATCGATGTGATCAAGGACGCTGTATGCACAAGCATGTATTTAAAATAATTCAACCCACGATGAGTATTGTTCTTCCTCTTGATCAAGAACCAAAGGGATAAATTTCTTGATATTTGTTACGGCGAAGGCCAGATGAAAGGAGTTAGGAGAGGATGAGGGAGGAGGAGGATGTGTGACGTCGGGTTTGGAGGAGGAACCCTCGTGTGATTCGTGAGTAGCCATGAGGTGGCAGTGTCCGGTGGTTCAAGAGAAGGAAAAAAAAATTAGGGTTAGGGGGCGAAGGGTTTCCGCCGCCGGAAGCAAGGAGAGGGGGGGGCGGGGTGGCGAACAAGAGTGGTAAGAATGGTGTTTAGGGTTGACTCTTGATACCATGTAGAATAGTGTAATTCTCCTTGGTTGGAGGCTTCTCATTAATGCAATATTTATAGGTGTTTATAATTTACAAACCTAATTGGAGAAGGATCTCTACTTTACATAATTACATTAAAATAATAATTACAGCAAGCCCATCCAATTCAATTACACAAAAAGAGAAGAATATATGGAGAATATTTACTTCTCTATCAAATTTAGTTAAGAATATGAACTCTTCTTTTTGAGATATTTTTTTCAACAGAATCATTGGACTGTTATTTCAAGTCTTCTTAGTTTAATTTCAACATTAAGGGTTGTGAAATCAATGATGGAGAACGTGAGAGAGATATTGGAGGGAGAGAGGAAATTTGAAAGATTGGATGTGAACAGGTTTATGGAGTTTAAAATCAAGGGATATGTATTCCCTAAGTTGTTATATTCCTAAAATCATTATTATGAAATTAAAGGACACTTATTCCCTTATGTATTATATCAAGGATACTTAATTATTCCCTTATGTATTATATCAAGTATACTTATTCCCTTATGTCTTAAGCCTATAATCAACTGAAGATTGTCGAGGCAAGAATATCTTGTGATGTTGTTATGAAATTTACTGAGAAGTTTAAGGAGTTGTCTATATATTAATCCTTATAAAAATAGTAATTAGGGGCTCTACTTCGCTATGGGCCTAAAAATCTCGTTTCTTTTCTGTCAACAAAAAGATGAACAAATAAATGAGAGAAAAAAAAGGAAAAATTAAACATTTGCTATACATATCATTGTATATGATCATATAACAATCAATTGCTGGCAAACAAAGTCACGTATAAGATTGTCTACCTTTTCTTTGCTCCTACATGCCAACGTGGAGGTGAATTCATTCTCCCTGTGTACCTGGCATGATATGATAGTAATAGGCACGGAAAAGAGTTCATGGGAGTAATTTAAACACATAATAATTTAAAGGCAAAATACTAGATGACCTTTTAAATTTAGCTCGATTTGTAATTTAGATATTCAAACTTTGCTAGCGATCATATAGACACTTCAACTTTATAGAAATGTGTCTTTTAAATACCCGCGTCTTAATAGAAATGTGTCTTCTAAAGCTTGAAGCAATGCTAATTAAGTTGACATTTACAACTAAATACTTGCTTAGTGTACCATTTTTATTCTCCGCAACAGTAAAACGAAAAGGATAATTAATTTTATCCATAAATTATAACATAGAAAAATTATCGAAAATGAAGGTGAAGGTTCTTCCATAAACATGTATACTAAGAAATCTTCAAAGTGGTCCACATTGATATCAAGGGGAATGAACTTTATCTTTTAGGATTTGTGATTATTTTTCTTATATTAAGCTTTTAGTTCTTGGGTCTACCGCAAATTGCTTGTTTTATTCTATTTTGGTTGTTAAGCAATGCCATGGTCATGGCTTTTTTTGGGGTTGGGGAGGGGTCTAATTAGAGAACAAGAAGAAGTTGGGTGGAGAGGTCTGATTGGTGAGGAGGGGGTAATTACTTATTGTAATTTTTTTGTTTTGATTATGGGTTGAATGTTTCTTTTTATTCGTCAAAATTAGAGTTGACAATCATTAATTGGTTCATTTGACACGTTAGCGACCTGAGTTTCACGGTGATGATTTTATGGATACAAGTATTTAAAAGATACATTTCTATTAAGTTAAAGTGTCTATCTAGTCACTAACTTAATTTGAATGTCTAACTTATCAATAATATCCAAATTTAAGGGGCTATCTAGCTATTTAGCCTAATTTAAAATTGCAAGTTGCGAATTGAGATAAGTTTTTAGAGGGTCTTCTTTATTTCTTTTAATTAATTCCTTGTAAGGATAGTAACATAAAACAAGAAATAAGGTAACGACCAAAGTGAATTAATTCTCAGCTAAAAGTCATGTTTAATGATGTTGAATAAGTGTATCTTATTATTCAAAATTGAAAGTTGTTAAAGTTAAAATCTGTGATCGGCTCATTATTACCACAATTTTTTTCATAAGCTAAACACATAATTTATTTATTATTTTGGCAAGAGTGTGTTGTTCGTATGATTTAATTGAACCTAAAACTTTTCCAGGTTAAATACCATGCTTATGGAATTGTTGACCACCTCATCCATAACTATAACTAATTATTAAGAAAACACTATTATTTAATTAATAAATTATCGACATCAATACTATAATATTGTAAAAAGTTGGTAAGTTAAAGAAATGGCACACGAGATTCTAGGAGGGGAAAGGACACAAATGATCATCCGGCCGAAACTATTGACAACCGAATGATCTAAGAAGCTTAAAAATATTCTTAACCTTTCTAAAATAATTTCATTTTTAGCTTTTTCTCAACTAATTTCTGCATATGTATAGAATTGTAACATTGTTGTATAAAAATCTATCATATGTATAGAAATTGTATTCTTATTGTATAATTTCTGTTTAATAAATGTATAATCAACACATACTTACTAATTATACACATATTATACATGTTTTGGGATATTTCTTAAAGTCTCAATCAACGTATACTTACTAATTATACACATAATATACATATTTTGGGATATTTTTTAAAGACTCAGTCTCAATTTTTTTCATCGACCTTTAATGACGACTTTTTGATATTTTTGTAGTGAACCTTTAAATCAGCACAAAAAAAAGACTTTTTTTTTTGTAATGAACGAGCTGCTGGGCTAGCGCCTGAGAATAGTTTGAACTGAAAGACCATATCGCGGTATTAAACTCATACATGAACCAAATAAATTCATAATGACTATGTAGTATCCTTTTCTAAGATAAAGTTTCTATGTTATGTCACATTGACCATATACACGTCGCTTTTGTAATTTAAATTCTATTTATTAATTTGATATATTAACGTCTCTTTTTGAGTAACAAAAGTTTCACTAATTAATCAAACAGACAAAATGTCGAGGCAAGAGAAAGCTATATAAGGCTTTTCTTTATAGTAAAGAAAAATTGTAGTGTGAATTTGTTTCTATTAAAGAAACAAAAGATTTGTTTCTATTATTTGTTGAAACAGAGTTGCAGGATGAAGGAAGAAAAATAGGGTCAACAAGAAGAAATGTGGAATATGTGTGTAGGACGTGTAATGTGCGGTTAATAGAGATAAATTCAATATTTACGTTCTATGGGTTCTACCTCAAAATTTTTATCATATCATTTTTGAAAAAATGCATCCAGATCTACTATATATTGCAATTATAGTAAATATTTATACAGAAATTCATATTTTACTGTAAAAATATTAATATTGGGTTAAGATGAACACGGTGCCACAAAATTATATCCGCCTTAGTGTGGTAAGTAGAATATCAGAACTAACGTAACAACCCGCGAGGTTGTTGTGAGATTTTGAACTCTTTTTTCCCAAAATATCCTTTTCGTAACTTTAAAAAGGTATTCATGACTTGAGGGGATGGCTGCCGCGGTTTCTGAGGCAATCGAGTTAGTATCAAAGAAGAATTTGTGAAATTGAAAATTTCTAAGTTAAGGAAATGAGAAAGTTTGACCAAAGTCAACATAAGGGGTTAATAAGGTCGAATAAGTGTTTCATCGATTCCATGAGGTTCAGAACGTAATTTATTACTTAGTCAGGTGGTTGACACGGACCCCGAGGAGCTTGGGAGTTATTTGGACCTTTGGTTGAGAATCTAGTTAAGTTAAAGTATTTGAGTTGACCACGGTCAATGCCGGGTCAACACGATCCCGTCTTGATGTTTTGCAAGTTCGAGCAAGTTCATATGAGGATTTTGGACTTGTCTGCAAGTGTTGATTAGATTCCGATAAGTTTCAGATGGATTTGGGTTGTGGTGTGCTCGTATTTGATGTTTCAGTGTCGTTTCTTTGGGCATAAAGGATTTAATATTGAGAAAATGATATCTCAATTGTGTTTTTATTGAATTATTATATACATATCGTGATTGTTGAACCATAGTAAAAAGAATCGTCGAATTTCAAGGTCGTATGAAAGAGTTATGCCCATTTTAATATCGGAAACAAATGTTGGTTTCTGGTGCGAACTTTTGTTCTTCACGAATGTGAGGAGGCTCTTGCAATGTGAATAAGGAATTCTGGGTTGATCGATCAACGCAAAAAAATGATCTTTGCGAAGAAGGGTTTTCGCCTGGACAATGTTTTAAATGGACAAATCGAATATTTTTAGTATTTTGAGCATATTTTGAGTTCTAGAACTCGGTTTGAGGTGATTTTCATGGCGTTCTTCTCGTTATTAAAAGGGGTTAAGTATCTAACCTTTATTTTGGTAATTTTCCATGACTAATTGTGTTGATTATCATTTTTATGCGTGTTTGGATTGTAGAAATTGGAATTTCGAACCCCAAAGTTGAGAAATGGTAATTCCTTGAATTGGAGGCCGATTTGTGATCACATTTTGAAAATTTTAATATTCTTAACCTTTAGGATATGGGTAAGCTGATTTAGTGATGAAATTACAGTTTTGACCTTCGGCGCTCGAGATTGCTTTTTGAGTTCGTTTTTGGGTTCTAAATTAGAGTATAATAATATGGGTATCTCCGGACTCACATACCATGTAGATTATGTATTTGATAGTTTTGGATAGTTTGGAGGCACTCCCGAAAAGAAAAACAATATCTTGAAGTTCGTGATACATTTGCTCGATATTTGAGACATGTTAAGACTTTCTAGACTCTCTTGAGGGACATTTTTCCAACTAAAGACTAAAATGAAATAGATAATGGGTAAGAGAGAGAGGGGGGTCTCATACCTATGGTGTGACGGTTGTAACGATCCGTTCGGTCGTTTTTAGCTAAAGACCCTTACTTTACTATATTTCCCTTCCCGTAGACTACAACAACAACAACAACAATATACCCAATGAAATCCCACAACATGGGGTCTGGGGAGGGTAGAGTGTACGTAGACCTTACCTCTACCTTGGTAGGTAGAGCATCTGTTTCCAAAAGACCCTTGGCTCAAGACAAGCATAAGCACAAGCAAAAGTAAGAACAAGCAAAGCAAGAGAAATGGTCGGACTCGGACAAGAAATTTAAAGCAGTATGAAAATGATGGTAACAAAAGCGGATAAGCCATGACAGCGCATTCTGAAAAAAGAAGCAGTAACTAACACAGGTAAATAAGATAAACAAAGTACACTAAAGAACACATAGCAGTAGAAATCAAACGACAGGGGACTATAAAGAAATATTGCGCCTACTAGTATGATGGGTTAAAAAAGCCTACACTAATAACACTACAACTACCTGTTTGTTAGTGTAAGTAGGACTACTCTCAACTACCGACTACCCTTCTACCCTAATCCATGTCCTCCACAACCCCCTATCTAAGGTTATAGCCTCAGTAAGTTGCTTCTACGTCATATCCCTTCTAATCACCTCTCCCCAATACTTCTTTAGCCTACCTCTACCCCTCCTGTACCCGTCCATATAACCTCTCACACCTCTGCACTGGGCATCCGTGTTTCTACTCTACACATGCCCGAACCATCTCAACCTCACTTCCCGCATCTTATCCTCTACCGAGGCCACTCCAACTCTATCCCAGATATCATCATTTCAAATCCTATCCCTCCTTGTATGCCCATACATTTATCTCGGCATCCTCATCTCCACAACTTTAATCTTTTGGATGTGCGAAGTCTTGACTGGCCAACACTCTGCCCCATATAATTTGTGATGCGCGTGGATGGGTAGCACGAATCCCAAGGCACCTTTATGTGATTTTCAAAAAGAAAATCCAAAATAGAAGTCTTAAAATTGATAAGTTTGACCCAAAGTTGACTTTTGAGTATATGGATTTGTTTTCGGGTTCCGTCGCTTCTGGTAGTTTTGGAGAATCATTTATGACTTAGTCGAGTCATTAATTCGCTTCTCAAGGCATTAGGATATACTTTGTAGCCTTGTGATATTTGGTTTGTCAAGACCCAAATCACTAATCGTGCGGGCACCTACCCTTTTCTCACCTGGTAGGTGAACCCGTCCCTTACAGATCCATCCAACAACATAAATAGAAGTATAAAAACATAGATATATGATAATGCGGAATACAACAACTACCCAAGGAATCTGGTCTGAATAGTACAAGAGCTTTTAAGTATACAACTGAAATAAAGTTACAGCCACAACCTGAACACAATTAAAGTTTAAAATAAGTATTAAGAATAATAGTGTAGATAAACTCCATGAGATCCGTGAAGGCTAATCGAACCTCGCTCGTGTACCTGGAACAACTCTACACCTTTAAAAGGGTGTAACAAGAGTAGTATTAGTGCAAATACTATGTACTGGTAGGTATTATAGGCCGACAACAGTTAGGTAACATATATAAAGGAATAAACTGAAGAATGGACATGCTCTCAATCAAGTACAAGCACTCACACACTCCAAGAGTAAACAACCCAAGTATAGAGTATCCAATTAGAATCCACAAAATACGAGAATGAAGTAATCACTAAGCACATCTGCGTAAGACTTGCAATAACGTGAATCACACTAGATCTCAGTAGTCTATGGTTATAGCTTAGGCGGAACCTCTAGTCCTCGAATCCATTATGTGTCTAGGTAAGATATTAACAAGCAATCAACATCTCAAATGAATAAGTATTTAAGAAATCAAGGCTGGAACGCATCATGCAAAACAATGAATACAACAAAGAGAATTAGAGCTATGAGTGGATGTAATATGAATGTATGTGCGATGCAATGCACTAGCCAACTGTCTTATATCGTACATATATGCTCCAGCGGAATATCTCTACATCCCGACAGTCATGATCTATGGGGGACCCGCGAAGTCCATATACTAGCCACTCTGCACACACATCCTTGAGATGACTCTACCACCCACCACACCACTATCCATCCTGCACACAACCCAAAGATAGATACGCTATCAAATGTGTTACAAGAATCACGTATATTTCTTTCTCACTTATCACTATCATGCCAATCACAGGTAATATCAATGTAGCATGGAATCACCATAATGCCAATCATTTTGTAATGTCAATGTATCATAGAAATAAGGATAATTGCATGTATGAATGTCAAATTCAACACTAATCATGAGATAAATAAAAATAGCATCATCTGTAACTCAACTACTAATATGAACTTATTCCCAAATCTATACAATGCCACGTCCAGAATAATTTTCATTCGGACCACATAGGTAACATCAATTATATATGCAAGAGAGGCCATATGAAATATATATGTAGCGTGATAATCAAGTCAAGTCCTTTCCTCTATCCATGATAATACCACGATAAGTGAGAGAAAACTATATCATAATCACGACATGGCAACTAAGTGTAAATCCAATGTCAAACACTAGGCAGCAAGCCAATAAATCAGTCAACAATACCAAACCTAAGTAATTTATCCCAACTTCATACCCAAAGGTGTAACATGCTTTCTTCGATAATAACTAACTCTAAATATGCTAATAGGAAGGTAAGTTGTAACCTACTTGGATGACAAGAAGAAGCCACAAATGATCACACCGAAACCTTTCCTTTCTAGAGAGCTTGCGAATACTCAAAATCTAACCATAATCGAGTTCTAAGTTAGAAACAAGAAAAAACAACTTCTATATTTCTATACTATCTTTCAAATCAAAATCTAATACACGAAAAGGGGGAAACAAGCCCACAAGGGTAAAACAGTCATTTTGAAAGTGAAATATGCAGTTCAACATTCTAGAAGTTCAATCCCACTAATCAATTACTAAATAACTCAAGACTAGGCTAATTTCTAGATTCAAGTGGAGACCCCCAATTTGGGTATGACGCCTAATATTTCCACATTCGAATTCATCAACATAGTGGAAGATTCAAGCCTAAAAGTAACTAAATAGTGAAATCCAAGCTTAGATTACCAAAACCCGTCAATTCATCTCACATTCAGGCCTAATAATCAAATATACAATATTTAGGTAGGAATCATCTTCTCTACTAGTTTCTAGGTTTTTCCCACCTTTAAATCAACTTAAGAAAGGTAAATGAAAGTAATACAAGGCTTAAGAAGCTTACCACAAGAAGAATCAAACTAAGAATGCTTGAAATCGACCTAAGAGTGCCGTGGAGAAATATTTTCGGAATGGGGAAAGAAAGACCTAATTTAACACTTAAAAGGGATTTTGATTTTCTAGTCGCACTGCCAATGGCCACTCAACCGCGCCCACGGCCCCAAGCAATTTTCTAGTCCTTCACCTTAGCGGCCCGCCGTCTGCTGCGATATTCACAACATCCGCTGAGGCGCACTGAGGCTCGCCAGTGAAGACACCAGCAGATTTCCTAATTTCCAAAATTCAACAGCAAATCGGACAATCATGCGAGACCTCCCTGACACAAACCAGATATGCACACACACGTAAAAACACGATACGGACTCACTCGTGGTCTCGTAATTCCCATCGAAGGTTTATTTAGTCAAGTCAACCCCCAACCCCCAACCCCCAACATCCTAAAACCAATACCTAAAATGCTCTGAGAGTCTCAGGAACCAAACCAACCATCCCACCAAGTCATAAACAACTCTCCTGACCTCACAGAATTGACAAATCTCTAAAAAAATGTCTATTTACCTAAACGTTAACTATCAGTCAAATATTCTCACTTAAAGGTTCTAATTCCTCCAACTTTCACTAGAAATATCTGATTAACTCGGAAATTAGGTCAATAAGGATAAAGTGGTCAAAACTGCAATAATGACCAAACATGACATTACACGTTTTTTTGCGTAATTATTTTAAAAAAATATGTCTTAGATTGGTTATATGGGAAATTCGATGGCGCAAGCGAGTTTATAGCACTGTTTACCTTGGGTTATCATGTTTGTCTTGTATCCGGAGGGTCTCGGGAGTGTTTCAAGTGGTTGCTAAAAGAACTGCCTAGTTTTTCAACTACTAGTGTCTGTTGTTCGCAACAGCGGCTGTGTGGCCTCTTTTGCATGTCCGTTTCTGCGGAGGTTGGCTTGTAGATACAGGCCCAAAGTGAACTTGGGATTTCTACTTCAATAGATGCCTTCTCGCAGAGGCGAAAGCGCCTCTACGGAGTTTTTCCCGCTTCTGCACTGAAGTGAGATGTTAAGTGGTTATGCCTTACCAGACCTTTTTTCCGTAGAAGCGAGACTGCGTCTCTAGAGTCGATTCCACAGGAGCAAAATCAGTGTCAGTCAGATTATTTTATACCCTAAAATCGATCCCATTTCCCAAAAACCTTCATATCGGGATTAGAGCTACTTAAGAGGGAGATTTCTTAAAATTTATGCTTGGGTTTTTCTCAGAGGTAAATTATTCACCCTTGTTGATTATGATTCACATTTAAGGTTCCTAATTCTAGTATGAAGTTTATATAGGGAAGATGAGTTCTGAAGTTTCATCATAGAATAAGAGAGACTGAAACCTTAATTTAAGGGTGTAATATGAGTTAGATGATCTTCATATTGTGAATAAGTGTTGATTAATGATAGATGATGTCACGACCCAAATTCACATTGTGCCGTGAGGGCACCTACCCAAACACATAGACAAACCACAATCATCCAAAGAGAATAATATCCATGTAAGTGCAAAAAAGTTAGAAGAACCACAGAAGTATTAGTAAGTCTTGGAACTTAATACATAAACTTGAAAGAAATTCTCAAAATTTTGTAGTCACCAGTACAGAGCTTTAAAGTTGAATACAAGTCTCAAGAATGAAATACAAGTACTGTCTGAAAATACAAAGGACAGGATCATAAATAATAAAGAAGGATTTCTGATGCCGGGATGGAATCTGCAGCTCACCTAGGACTCCGAGAAGAATCTCCAACAATCTGGTCCACCACCGTCTGGCTCAGTACCTGCACATAGAGTGCGGCAAGTGTAGAGTGAGTATAGGAAGCACGTGTACCCAACAACATCGTTGACCGACCCTAACTATAACAGTGGTGAGGGTTGGTACTTTCCGATACTTCTCTACTAGTTAGTCAACTAAGTATAAAGAAAGTTCAACTACCCAAACCTACCAATAGTTTCTACAGTTCAACAAAGTACAAGAATTATAGTCTTATCACAGTTTCCAACAATATTACCAAATCAGCCTAAATCTCATTCAGGACGTCCAGTCCCAACAAGTCTCACAACTGAAGCTCACAAGAGTTATAAGTCTCAAGTATCAGTATTTCTTCTATCAAATCCATAAGATCATAAGTCTACTAGAAATCAACACCGAGTACACATAGCATCAAATACATATCAAGAATATGAATGCAATGCAATGCAGATGATATGTATGTATGAAATAACCATATGTACATGGTATACACACGCTCCTGCAGTAGGTGTCATGTGACTAATGGGGGCCTCATGAGGTCTATATACCCATCTGATAGTCTGCTAAATAATCATATCCTTAAGTTAATTTAATAACTAAGCGTGATTGGATCCTCAATTGCATGTTTCGGCAAAAATCCCCAATTTCTAAACCCTAGAATCATCCCCAATTCGAAAAAGGATTTCTAACATAAAATTAATCGATTAAACATCATCCTCTAACATGGATTAACACTAGTTCACATTAGTAACATCAACAAATCAATAACCAATCCCAAATCTCAATTCTTACCCTCTTATCTTTAACATTAAACTAAGCCATCACTTCCCAAATTTTAAGATTTTACTAAGATAAGGAACTTAAATGACTAAACAATAATCAAAGGGATGGAATTATACTTCTATTGAAGAACACACTTGGAAATCTCAAGAGAACCTCTATTGACCGAGCTCCAATCCCAAGGATGGTATTTTTTGGGAATAAAATTGTTTAGGGCATTAAATATTTAGATCGAACAGTGATTCCGCTTCAGCAGAATCGACTCTCCTGGTGCGGATGCACTTCAATGGAAACACACACCGCTGAGGCGAGGTCACTTAAACTATCTAATATACGCTGGGGCGAAACATGACTCCGCATAGGCACATTCTCCTCTGTGAGGGAATCATCCACTAAAGTGGAAACTCCTTACCTAGTCAGTTCTGACATCTATGAGCCGAACCTCCGCAGTGGCAGACACGCAGAAGCAGACAAGGGGTCGCTGGTTCGAACACAAAAAACTAGCAACAACCCTAAATCCTTTAACTCCCTGTCAAACATCTGAAACACTTCTGGGACCTCCCGAATACAAACCAAACATGCATTCCTATATTACAACCAAGAGCTGGGGTTCGTTGAAAATTTTCAAACGGGTATATAGACTTTGCGGGTCCCCCATGGATGTGTCATTCATAGTATTTTAATGCTTGTCTACTAGAGATGAAAGGTACATGGAATATGCATTGCATTCATAGCATACATATATCATTGCATTGATTACCTGTTGATTGGTAAAGTGGTTAGAATGGTTATATGAAACTTGGATGACTTCTTAATTAAAAAGACATTGTTATTTGATCACTTGGTACTTGGATTATTGGTTGTTGAACTCCTTTGTGAATGAGATGATTTATATGATTTATGAACTCTTGTATGAATAAGGTGACTTACTTGATTTAGTAAACTATTATGTGGACAACATGATTTATGTGATCTATCGAATTGTTTAGTACAGGATTACTTGAGAGTCAACTTGATATTTATTATTGTTATGTATCTCCGTCATTTTCGTCTTATGATGCTTACGGGGGTACGTTGTGTACTCATGCTACACTTGTTGCATTCTTTTATATGCAAATACAATGCCTTCCTTCAATTTAGGACTCAGGGCTGAGTTTGAGACTCACATAGAAGATATTCTGTTGAGAAACTCCCAAGCACCTATGCTAATTATCCCATAATTTCAGTGGTAGAAGAAGGGAAGCAGGGCCAAGGGTGGGTTGAGATCTCCGGTGATCTGAAATTCATATTAAGAGGTATGATTTCTAGACTATATGTTTTTAATTTTAATTTTGATAAGTGTTAGACTCTGTAATTATGATGTTTATATTGATTAAATATTATAGACTTTTATTTACAAAATGAATTTTGAGTTGATACTACCCGTTCCTTACTACATGTTTATTATTTGATAAACTTAGATAAAACTTTATTAATATATCATCTATATTACTACCCTCTTCAGAGTTATTAGATGATTAAAAGATCCGCCAAAAATTTGGTATCAGAGCTTGTAAAAGGAATAGATTTATAAAAAATGAAAACAGATCAATCATTTATTAAGGTTAATTTGTTAAATAAAATGTTATGGAAATGTTATGAGATGAAACATCTTTTGATAACATGGAGGAAAGAAATGAGATTATAATAGACTTTCAAGATAAGTTGTTAGCAACAAAACGAAGAAAAGATATAACTTATGAATAGAAAAATATTATGAAAATGAGATAGAAGAAATTAAAACACACATAGAAGATTTGTAGCAACATATAGGATAGTAGAGATAAATACAAGAATAAATTAACAAAGCATTATGATATTAGATTTAGAAGCAGATCTACGAATGAGAATAGAACACTATGGATGAAAAAAGATTAATGGAACAACAAAATAAGTTAAAAGAACTTAGAATGTTAGCAGAAAAACCCCTTACATTTAATAGATATATAAACTAACATGTAGTAAGTTGTAGAATAATTATAGATCTAATAGAAGAAAAAGATCAACGTTTACAAGAAAATTCTAAACAAATATATGAACAGGAAGAAACTATTAAAGAATTAAGAAATAGAATAGCATTAAAAGATAAAAAGTTGAGACAAAAAGAAGAAGAAAATATGAACTGCTGGAAGAAAAATTAAGGGAAATAATCAGAATGAAAAGATCTAAATGATATTATAGAAGAACAATATAAGTACATTAACCTATTAAAATATGGATAAAGGAAAACAGATAGCAGAAGATTCTAGAGAAAAATATTACCAAATGAATACATATGAAGGAGGAACAACACAAACATTAAGCTTTAAACCAGAAACATATCAGAAGATACAAGATGAAAAAGAGGAATTATCTATTAAGAAAATATTTAAAACAAAATGGTTTGAAAGAAATAAAGAAATACGATATATATCACACAAGCATGAAAATATAATAGACACAATGAGTGTAAATGGAAGAACAAAAATAAACTTGATAACAGATGAAGTAATAAAAAGAGAGTTAGCAAAACTATCTACTAGAGAAGCTAGAAAATATATAAACATATACTTTGGAGGAGTAGAATTTACTATAAAATTCATAAAAACATAGATACACCTATACAAATATACATATTAGATGATAGGATATTAGAAAATTTACAAGATGCTTTAATATCAGTAATAAAAGGAAATTTAATATATCAAAAACTAAAATTTACAGTACAACCAGACTTTAGTATATCATTAAAAGATGAACACAAAGACTTAGCCTTAACACTATATTACAAACTAGATGGAATAACAATGCCACCAGAAAGTAAAGTTACAAGTATTGAAACAAAAATGATATATGCCCTAACCGGAAATCACCATGTAAAGAAACAACATGAAATGAATATATTAGTACCAAAAATGTACCAAGAAATATTAGAACAAACATAACATAAAGAAAATTCCAAGATAACTATACCAGAAGAAATATATATGAATTTTAATACCAGAACTCTGACACCATAAAAAAGATTAATACCAAAAATAGAAGGATCTAGACTGAGTATTACAAAAGAACCAATAATGTCACGACAAACTAGTGTTATACAATCTAGAATATTAGATTTAATAAATATAAATACAAATAGATTAAAAATTAAGGTTATAATATTTAAAGGTATTCAAACAACAGATTGTATAGCTAAAATAAATACTGGAGCTATTAAAAGTTTTATACATATAGGTAAGATTAATGAAAATGATTGTGATTTAATAGACCCACAAACTTATAATTATCCTGAAAATGAAAGGGAAATAATAATTACCAAAAGTATTAATTTAATATTCAAAATCCAAAATTTCGAATATAAGATAAATATAGGAGTAATAGAATATGACAGTTTCAATGAACTACTTTTAGGAAGTGACTTTTTAACCATGATAAATTATAAGATAGATAATAACGAAATTGAAATAAAGGATCAAGGAAAAACAAGATTCGCAAATAAAGTATGAATATACAAAGAGAAATAATAGCGAAAAAATAGAAATTAAAGGTAATAAAGGTAACTTTATCAGAAGAGATATTTTTCCAACTAAAATATTTAAAATACAAAGCAAAAGAGACAAAATTAGAAGAAAATATAAGACAATTAGAACAATAATGTGATAAATTTGACAAAATATGGATAGATATGAGAAACGGATGAAACGACTAAATAATACTGACTAACCCTAACGAAAAAATAAACGTGTTATGGGAAGAAATAATAGTAAAAGAAAAAATGAAAAATACATTGATAATAATGGATGAAATAAAAGAAAACCAAACAAAAATGCAAGAAATAATAAGAGAAGAATTAACAAAATTATGAAATGTATCTGAAATACCAACATTTAAGATAATATTAGAAAAACTTTATATGTTAATAGAAGAGAAAAACAAAGGTAAAACAGTAGCAGGAGATAATGAACCAAGTACAAGTAAACAAAATACAATAGTTAGTACTATTACTCAACAACCAGAATTAGTACCAATAGATGCGTGAAAAAGAAGTAAAGAACCTATAATGGTAGATATTAGTAAAATAAAACAAAAATTATCCACATAAGTAGAAAAAACATTGGATAGTCTAGCGATATTAAATAAAAAAGGACAATTTTAATGGAAAAACAAGAACCTAGTGTACCCAGTGTACTTATGTTTTTAAAACATCATGGGAAATATAATAGAAAAAGAAAGATACAAGTATGAACCTACAAGGACAAAGACACCAAAAGTAGATAAAAATTCAAAAGAAGAAAACATCTACTTAAAAGACACAGAAAAAACAACCTATGAATATTTAAATCTAAAACTAGATAAACAAGAACAACAAATATGTGAGTTAAAAACAGAGAATACAAAATTGAGATCACATAATAACGAAGAATGGTATGATAAATATAAAAAATACAAACACAAATTTAAAGATACGAATAAAACATTAAAGGAAACCAAGGTATAATTAAAACAAACAAAAGAGGAATTAAATGAGGTAAAACAAGAATTGTCGCACCCGTTTTTGACCTGCGGGCTTCGCGACGCGATGACGTCGATTACCTCTGGATCGGTTAAAAATGCTTTCTTTGAGGAGTCGCCACCTAATTATTCTAAGGTGAATTAGGGCACCTAAATGTTAACTAAAAACTGCAAAATAACTCCAATTTTGTGGTCTGCGAAACTAATAAGATTCTAGGTAAGGGATCTTTATTATCCTAAAGGGAAGGGGTTAGGCATCCTTTAAGATCCGCTAACTTGCGGTTATCCGATCAAACTCAAGTTAATTATTGTGTTAAAAAATGCATGTTTTTACAAAAATAATGTTGCAAGTATTTAATGAAATGATGCATTTGTACAAGTATACATTTGTATGGCATTTAAATACATGTAAAGTTAAAAAAGTATGCATTTGAATGAAAATTGATAAAAACATATGCAATGTAAATTTTATGGGTGGCGAGCCCTAAAATAGGTAAACTAGCGATTTTCAGTTTTAAAACTAACCGAGCCTAAAATAAATAAACTAGCGATGGGTTTCCAGTTTTAGACTACCCTATTAATTAATTATATGTCTACCTATTCTAAACATTTCAATAATTTCACGAGTACAATAATATTACAATACATAATGAAATAAAGCTGAATTAAAGAAAGTAAAAGACAACAACAAAAATAAATAATCTCCGAGGGGTATTTGCCTTCTTTGACTCTCATAGATATCTTGCAAACTGTCAAGAACAAACGGTTAGAAGAAAAAAAAGTTGAATATAAATAAACTTCGGATCCATATCCAAAATAGTAAATATTTTGATTACGGAGGACTCACACTTAAATTTTGAAAAGATCATTCCAATCACGTCGTGGCTGCGAACATATGACTCGTTGGTCATTTTAGTTGCCTTGCCTACCGAACATGTTGGTCTCTCGGGTGAAAAAGATTTAAGTTTCATCCTTGCCCAGAAATTTAATTTTCCGTCTTTTCAACTGTGGAGGCCTCAAAAATCGACGGATATTTTTTCATCGGCCAATGTAGTATAATATTCAAACCAGTAAAATGGTGTCGAAAATAGTAAAAAGAAAAACAGAAATTGAGAAATGATATCCGAAGGGACGCGGCCTCAAATTCAATTTCATAGGCCTAAATGCAGTATTTATATAAATCAGTAAGTCGAAAATCGGTAAGACAATCCGTGCACGGATGTTTAAATGTCAAAAAGAACCGAAACGAAACGAAAAAAAGCGCGGCCTCGAATTTAATTTCATCGGCCTAAATGCGATTTAATTCAAAAAACAAGAAACTAAACCAAAACAAGAGTAAACCGAAATCGAGAAGCAATTCCCGAAAAGACATGATATTTTAGTTTAAAACAAGAAGACATAAAACAAGTAAATATCCGTTGCACGGATGTTTAAAACAGTAAACAGAAAACAGAGAAACGAAAAAAAAGCGCGGCCTCGAATTTAATTTCATCGGCCATAATGCAATATTAGTTAAAAATGATAAAACAGTAAAACAACAAGATATCCGCTGCACGGATGTTTAAAACAGTAAACAGAAAGCAGAAAACAGAGAAACGAAAAGAAAAAAAATCGCGCCCTCGAATTTAATTTTTCGGCCTAAATGCAGTATTTATATAAATCAGTAAATCAGTAAGACAATCCGTGCACGGATGTTTAAATGTCAAAACAGTAAACTGAAACAGAAACAAAAAAAAAAAACGTGGCCTCGAATTTAATTTCATCGGCCTAAATGCAGTATTAGTTAAAATGATAAAACAACAAAATACAAGATATCCGTGTATGAATATTTAAATGCCAAAATAAACCAACAGTTTGCAATTAAAACGTCCGACCCGAATTCTGAAATTTGACCCGACTCGGACCCTGAATAGTGATCCGGCCCGAATTTCGGGTTGACCCGACCCGGAATCAACATTTTTTTTTGAATTTTCAGATAACCAACAACAAAATATAAAAATACAACAATACAAAAAAGAAGTTTACTTGACCCAGGCTGACCCGACCCGAATCACAGGTCACGACCCGAACCAATATTTTCAGATTTTCAGATTGCCAACAACAGAATATTAAACATATAAGTTTCGAAATTTAACCAAACCGGTTCGATCCAACCCGAACCGAATTGGATGTTTTCAACCCGAATCGATTTCTTTCCAAATTACAGATAACCAACAACAAAATATAAACACAAAAATCTAGAATTTAACTCAAATCGGGTCGACCCGACCCGGATCAGTGACCCGACCCGAATCGGATGTTTTTCAACCCAAATCGATTTCTTTCCAAATTTCCAATAACCAACAACTAAATATAACAACACAAAAATCTGGGAATTTATTCGAATCGGGTCGACCCGACCCGAATCGGATGTTTCAACCCGAATTGATTTTTTCTCAAACTTTCAGTTAACCAACAACAAATTTTGGAAACAAAATTCAAGAAATTTTACCCGTCGGAACAGTAACTCAACCCGTAACAGTGACCCGACCCAGAGTGACCCGACCCGGAAACCTTGATTTTTTGATTTCTGTTTCGGATTCCGACACCTAAGAACCCCCAAAAAACAACTTTGATTTCGATTTTCAGACCTTCAAAAACTGGCCTCGATTTCTTGTTTTCGGACCCCTTTTTTTCGATTTTTGCTTCGAATTTTGGACTGTACTCGAACAAAAATAGGCCCCTTTTCGTTTCAATTTTTCGGACTTCGGACCCCCCCCCCCAAACCCCCTCAAAATGAAGAACAACATGGGGTATTTATAGATGGCTTAACCCCCCAAGAACGAGTTTGAAACTTGAATAAAAGGTTTAAAAAATCTGATTTTGGAAGCGGATTTTGGGGGTATGGGTTGCGGATTTTCGGGGATAATGGAGTGGGTTGAAGTGATGGGGGGTGTGGCGGTGTCAGGGGTTGGTGGTGGCAGGGTATGGGGTGTGCGGCGATTTTTGGGAGAGAGAGTAAGGGTGTAGGGTTTTTTGGTTTAGGGGGTGTTTGGTTATGGGGGGAGAAATAAAGGGGAAGTGGGTTTGGGCTTGCGGATCGGCCGGTTGGGCCTGGGGCGGGTGAAGAGATTGGGCTGTTGGGCTTGGCCGAAAAATGGGTATTTGTTTTGTGGTGGGTTTGGGGGATATGGGTGAAAATAAAGGGCTGTTGGGCTTAGCCGAAAATGGGTATTTGTTTTGTGGTGGGTTTTGGGGATATGGGTGAAAATAAAGGGCTGTTGGGCTTGGCCGAAAATGGGGGTGGCCAAATGGGCTGCCCCCTTTAAAATGGGCATTTGTTTTGGGTTGGGAAATAAATGGGTTATGGGTTTAAAATATAAAAGGGGTTTTATTATATAAAAAGAAAGCTTTGCAAAATTTATAAATTGTAAAGATGATAATATGATAAAATATAATATTTGTGAAATGCTTGATGCTTAAAATAAAAATAAAAAATGCGATGCCGTTTTGCGAAAATAAAATAACATATAATATTAGGATAAAAGTATGATTATGATATAAAAAATGCAAATGACAATAAAAATGCAAATAATAATAATAATGATGATATATATACATATATATGCCTATATTTTAAAATTGTTTTAAAGAGTCAAAAATATTAAAAATTTGCAAATAAAATCATAAAAGATGGGACAAAATTGGGTGTCAACAAGAATTACAAAAATTAAAGGAAGAAATATAAATCCTTAGAGAATAGATAAGAAGGTTAAAAGGAAAAAAGAAAGTAAGGAAAAATACTAAAACAAGTTATGAAAGTACAACTAGTAGTAACGAAAAAACTGATAGTGACTCAGACAAAGATAGCAACGATAAATTAGCTGACCAAGAAATACAAGTAGTAGAATTTATAGAAGAAGTAGAGAACTCAGAAATAGTAAAAGAAAATAACCAAATAATAGAGGCTTTACAAAAAATGAAAAGAGTAAATGCAATCATAGAAGAAGAACCTGAAAATGATGTAGAATATGAATTTAATAGACATATAGAAACATAAATAGAAACAGATGATGTATTAAATGAAGATGTAAATGATTATTCTGAAGAAGAATTAGTAGACCCTAATTTAGAAATAATAGCAACAAAATGAACTAGATTATCAAGCCATATCCAGTAGGACAACACGCTGAATTTAAAAAATTTGTAGGATCAATGGCACAAGGAGTAAACTACAATGGATATTTTTTAGACTTAGATAATGTTTATGATGAACAAGAAATATGAAGAAGGATAACTGATTGGAATCTTGGAATGTATATAACATTAATGAACTCTACACAAACAGAAAACCTAGAATACATGTACGACTTAATATCTAAAACATTAATTGGAAAAGTAGCATATTTGATAGAATCTATAGCATACCAATTAAGAGAAGTACTTAGTCATGCAACCGATTGGAAATTTATGTTAATAATATTTGATATTATACTAAAAAGAGAATTTTTAGGAGAAAGACGGTTAGTAGCTAGAGAAAACGTACTTGCAGAAAAAAAATTGAAATAGTAATGAATTTGAATAATATGAAATGTTGCAAGATTAATAAACTACCAGAATATACAATTAATTTTAGTAAGTTCTTTTATGAAACAAGATTCTTACCTCAAGAAGGTTTAATATACCAACAACTTTATTATGACCACTTGCCAACACCTTATAATATTGAAGTATCAAAGGAATATACCCAACTAGAACCAAAAGAAAACACATTAGGAGAAAAAATAAGAGTACTAAGAGCATACTTAATGAGAAAATGTGAAGAATTTAGAATGCAACAAAAGATTAAAAAAGATAAAAAAAAAAAAACTAGGATTAAGAGAAATATGTGGGTTCACAGAAAGAAGACTGATATTTGGATGTGATGATAAAAGAAAAGAAAGGAAATATAAGAAAAGTAATAAAAGATATCAAACAAAGAAATATAGGAGAAATAATAATTATAAAAATTATAATAACAAACCAACTTGTAATAACAAACCTTATAGAAAAAAGAGATTTAAAAGATATAAAAATACCCCTGAAACCAGGAAGAAATTTAGATACAAAAGAAAATTAAAAAAAAGAAAATATGTAAAACCTGTAGAAGCAGAAAAAGTTAAAGAATGTAAATGCTGGAATTGTAATGAAAAAAGACATTATGCTAATAAATGTCCAAAACTAAAGAAAAATGGAATAAAATATATAAATACGACATAATTTATAATGAGTTTACAACAAATTAGAGAATATAATGATAAATGGTATGAATACGAAAATTTTTTGGTCACTCAAACTAATGAAGAAAGTGAATCGGAATTTGAAAATGTTAACTTTATTAACCAACACTCAGATAGTGAAAATAGTTCTGAGTAAAATGAACGTACAAGAAAAAAAAATTATTTGAAGAAAGAAATTATTGGATACAATGTGAACGACATGTTCGCTATAAGCTTGTTACAACTACAGCTACAAGTGAAACAGGAAATAAATATTATAATGATGGATATAACAAGGTTACTAAAAACCTTTGTATAATAAGAGATTAAGTGAGATAAATTGGCAACTTATTTGAATAAGAAGGAGTATAGAAGATATAATGGAAGATGAAAACATTCGCCAAGAGGTAAGAGAATTAGAACAAGATAAAAATCTCCAACAAAGATTAAGAGAAATGGATATCAGACAAAATACTAATACCTAATAAAATGGTAGCAATCTATATAGAAGCCCATATATAATATAAGTCTAATAAAATGATAAAACAATTTTTTTTATTGAGAGCGGAGCAGATTTATGCTTAGCTAGGAAGGATGTATTAGAATCACACAGATGGAAAAGAACTAGATCACATAGAGCAAGGGTATCAAGATTTAATAAACAATCAAAAGAATTAGATATAGTAGCAGAAAACATGAGAATTGTATTAGGAAAAATAATATTCAGATTACCAATAATATATCAATTAGATAATATGAAACAACATGTATTATTAGGAAACAACTTCTTAGATTACTTTAAGACACATGTTATAGATAGCAATACTTTTATCTTACAAACACCTTGTAATAAATGGATAGTATTAAAATGAATATTATCAATACATACATTAAGATTATGTACTATAAAAAATGATAGTAATAATAACCTACAACTATTAAAAAAATATATCTTAATATATTAAAAATGAACTTTGGGAAAATCCAATTCAACTATGGGAAAGTGAAAAAATATATGCAGAAAGTAAGTTGACAAATCCAAATGATATAGTTAGATCCAAACCTAGTAGATATAGTCCAACAGATCAAAAAGAATTTAAAACCCAAATAAAAGAATTATTATAATTAAAAATGATACAAGAAAGTAAAAATTCACATAGTAGCCCAGTCATTTTAGTAAGAAAACATAGTGAACAAAAAAGAGGAAAAGCTAGAATGGTAATTGATTATAGAGAACTAAATAAAAAGACAATATTTGATGGATATTTTTACCATATAAAAGAAACCTTATTAATAGATTAGGAAATAAAAATTTTTTTAGTAAGTTTGATTGTAAAAGTGGATTTTGGCAAATAAAACAAACAAGTGAATCAAAATCTTTAACACTCTTTAGTGCCCCTCAAGCACATTATGAATGGAATATACTACTCTTTGGATTAAAGAATGCACCACAAATATTTCAAAGGAGAATGGATCAAGTGTTTAGAAAATTAACAGAATTTTGTATAGTATATGTTGACGACATATTAATATTTAGCGATAATCTAGACGATCATATAAAACATTTAGAAGAATTTAGAAAAACTATAAAACAACACGGAATATTATTATCTGAAATCTTTAAAAAAATATTGAATATTTAGGATATATTATAGATAATGAAGGATTACAACCTACAAGAACACATAGTAACAAAGATAAAGAATTTCAAAGAAAACTAAAAAATAAAAAATAAGTACAACAATTCTTAGGAGTAATAAATTATGCTTCAGACCATATAAAAGATTTACCACTCTTAAGAAAACCATTACAATAATTAACAAAGAAAAACATAACCTTTGAATGGAAAGAAGAACATACTAAAGCTATAAAATAAATCAAGGAAAAAGTAAAAGTATTACCAAAATATAGAATACCAACGGAAAAAGATCAACTAGAACTTTTTACTGACGCTAGTGATATAGGATGGGGAGCAGTCCTCATAGCATAAGATAAAGATGATATAGCTAAAGAGAAACCACTAATTTGTGGATATGGAGGAGGAACATGGAAACCAAATGAGAAAAATTATCATATTAATGAAAAGGAATTATTAGCAATAAAATTTGGAATAAAGAGATTTTATTACCACTTATTACCAGTAAAATTTGTTGTTAGAACTGACAACACACAGGTAAGAGCTTTTATTACAAACAAGATAGATCCTTTATCAGAATTGAATACAAGGAGAAAATGACAATCATTCTTTTGCTGTTATGATTTTATTGTTAAGAATATATCTGGAACTAAAAATGTTTTAGCTGATTTTCTTAAGAGATATAGCAATGTCGATCAGCAGCGATAACCTTGAAGAATATATTACCCATGCCATGGATTCCATTATACAAACCAATGAAATCTTAATATCCAGATTACAAGAAAACACCAATCTTGTAAACCAATACTTGGCACCATTCGTATCAAAACTTGCAACCATACCATCCTCCTCATCAACTGTATCAATGACCGACAAACTGAAATATACACCCGAATATATCGGTGCTTATGAGAAGATTAATAAATTTTATGATTATAAGACTAACCCTCATATATTTACGTTGTGCTAAACTGAGCAAGTATCCCATATTCTTGTGCAATGAACAGGCTAACCCGGACATAGTATCAAAATTATTCACTTATGATTTCATTGATAAATTAATAGTGGATGAGAACATGTACAACATTGCCAGATTACTAAGTATTATTGTCGAATCTACAAAACACATGATGGAATCATTTGGAAAGGGAGTATATGGAATACAAATATTTCCCTTTGTTTTTCTCTTCTATTAACATATTAAGTTTTTCTAATATTATCTTAAATGTTGGTATTTTAGATACATTCCATAATTTTGTTAATTCTTCTCTTATTACTTCTTGAATTTTTGTTTGATTTTCTTTTATTTCATCCATTATTATCAATGCATTTTTTATTTTTTATTTTACTATTATTTCTTTCCATAACGCGTTTATTCTTTCGTTAGGGTTAGGATTATTTAGTCGTTTCTTCCATCTGTTTCTCATATCTATCCATATTTTGTCAAATTTATCACATTGTTGTTCTAATTGTTTTATCTTTTCTTCTAATTTTGTCTCTTTTTCTTTGTATTTTAAATATTTTAGTTGGAAAAATATCTCTTCTGATAAAGCTACCTTTATTACCTGTAATTTCTGTATTTTTGCTATTATTTCTCTCTGTATATTCATACTTTATTTGCGCATCTTGTTTTTCCTTGATCATTTATTTCAATTCCGTTATTATTTATCATTGTTAAAAAGTCACTTTTTAAAAGTAGTTCATTGAAACTGTCATATTCTATTACTCTTATATTTATCTTATATTCTAAATCTTGATTTTGAATCTTAAATTAATACTTTTGGTAATTATTATTTCTCTTTGATTTTCAGGATAATTATAAGTTTGTGAGTCTATTAAATCACAATCATTTTCATTAATCTTACTTATATATATATAGCTTTTAATAGTTCCAGTATTTATTTCAGCTATACAATATGTTGTTTGAATACCTTTAAATATTATTACCTTAATTTTTAATCTATTTGTGTTTATATTTATTAAATCTAATATTCTAGGTTGTATAACGCTAGTTTGTCGTGACATTATTGGTTCTTTTGTAACACTCAGTCTAGATCCTTCTATTTTGGTATTAATCTTTTTTATGGTGTCAGAGTTCTGGTATTAAAATTCATACATATTTCTTCTGGTATAGTTATCTTGGAATTTTCTTTATGTTATGTTTGTTCTAATATTTCTTGGTACATTTTTGGTACTAATATATTCATTTCATGTTGTTTCTTTACATGGTGGTTTTCGGTTAGGGCATATATCATTTTTGTTTCAATACTTGTAACTTTACTTTTATGGTGGCATTGTTATTCCATCTAGTTTGTAATATAGTGTTAAGGCTAAGTCTTTGTGTTCATCTTTTAATGATATACTAAAGTCTGATTGTACTGTAAATTTTAGTTTTTGATATATTAAATTTCCTTTTATTACTGATATTAAAGCATCTTGTAAATTTTCTAATATCCTATCATCTAATATGTATATTTGTGTAGGTGTATCTATGTTTTTATGAAAGTATGCTTTTATAGTAAATTCTACTCCTCCAAAGTATATGTTTCTATATTTTCTAGCTTCTCTAGTAGATAGTTTTGCTAACTCTCTTTTTATTACTTCATCTGTTATTAAGTTTATTTTTGTTCTTCCATTTACACTCATTGTGTCTATTATATTTTCATGCTTGTGTGATATATATCGTATTTCTTTATTTCTTTCAAACCATTTTGTTTTAAATATTTTCTTAATAGCTAATTCCTCTTTTCATCTTGTATCTTCTGATATTATTCTGACTTAAAGCTTAATGTTTGTGTTATTCCTCCTTCATATGTATTCATTTGGTAATATTTTTATCTAGAATCTTCTGCTATCTGTTTTCCTTTATCCATATTTTAATATGTTAATGTACTTATATTGTTCTTCTATAATATCATTTAGATCTTTTCATTCATTATCTTTTCTGATTATTTCCCATAATTTTTCCTCCAGTAGTTTCATATTTTATTCTTCTTTTTGTCTCAACTTTTTGTCTTTTAATGCTATTCTATTTCTTAATTCTTTAATATTTTCTTCCAGTTCATATATATTTTTTAGAATTTTCTTGTAAACGTTGATCTTTTTCTTCTATTAGATCTATAATTATTCTACAACTTACTATATGTTGGTTTATATCTCTATTAAATGTAAGAGGTTTTTCTGCTATCACTCTAAGTTCTCTTAACTTATTTTGTTGTTCCATTAATCTTTTTTCATCCATAGTGTTCTATTTCCATTCGTAGATCTGCTTCTAAATCTAATATCATAATGTTTTACTAATTTATTCTTGTATTTATCTCTAATATCCTTCTATATGTTGCTACAAATCTTCTGTGTGTTTTAATTTCTTCTATCTCATTTTCATAATATTTTCTATTTCTTTTTCATAAGTTATATCTTTTCTTCATTTTGTTGCTAACAACGTATCTTGAAAGTCTATTATAATCTCATTTTCTTTCCTCCATGTTATCAAAAGATGTTTCATCTCATAACATTTCCATAACATTTTATTTAACAAATTAACCTTAATAAATGATTGATCTGTTTTCATTTTTTATAAATCTATTCCTTTTACAAGCTCTGATACCAAATTCTTGGCAGATCTTTTAATCATCTAATAACTCTGCAGATGGTAGGAATATAGATGTTATATTAATAAAGTTTTATCTAAGTTTATCAAATAATAAGCATGTAGTAAGGAAACGGGTAGCATCAACACCGCCCCGATCCCGCCCCGACTTTTTTTTAAAAAAAAAATTGCGGTATCGGGACTCGAACCTGGACGGGACATGGTCTCATCCCGACCCGTCCCAGCCCACCCCAGTCCCGCCAGGCCCGACCCGGTCCCGGTCCCGCCCGAAATCCCCCCTTTGCATAAATAACCGTTGCACCAACGACCATTTTACATTTTGGCCGTTGTGCAACGACCATTTTTGGCCTCCCCCTACCCCCTTAATATTTATTTTTAACCCATAAGTTATTATATTTACACTTCAACCCAATTTCCCAACTATAAATACCTCATTTTCTCTTCATTTTTCTCACAAATCTTCCTACAATCTCTCTAAATCACTCAATCTCTCTCTCTACAAGTCTACATTGTCTACTAAATATTGAATTTTATTTATTCATTTGAGAGTGAAGTTGGCAACTAGCTTGAGGATCTTCCATCGAGCAAAGTTTCAATTTTCAACCTCTCGATTACACGTCGACATTACATCGGCGTTTGGTACATTCGTTCCTTCATTAAATTATTATTGTCTGTTTATTTTATTTAGCGCACTTAATTTTATTTATTTTAATTATTTATTAGTATAATTATAAATTTATAATGGAAGGATTTAAACGTATGCTTACGGGTATGGGTCAGGTTTCTTCTAGTAGGGGCAACAAGGGCAAGGATACTTCTTCTAGTCATCTTATTTCTAGACAGATTCCTATTCCAATACAGGATGATTTTGTTGATACTGAATATTTTTCTATAATACCATTAGATTTAGATGAGGAGCTATTTTATGAAACTCAAGAAGACTTTAATTTAGACGATGATCTAGATGATACACCCACTAATGTAAATGACAACACACCCACTAGTGAACCTTCAACTGAAATGCCTCTTATTCCCTCTAGTATGAGACGAGGTCCAAAAAAATGACCATTAAAATCAGATGCATGGACATTTTTTGATCGGGACGTAGAGAATCAAGTAGCTAGATGTAAAATTTGTAAAGATGTTTTTTAATTTAAAACTGGAAAAGGTCACGGTGGGACTGGGGATTTAATTAGACACGTAGTAAGGGCTCATCCAGCTAGGTATGCCCAATATGAGGCTTCAAAACCGGGTGCAAATGCCCGCTCCATCGGGACAAGGTTTACATATTGTCCCGGACCAAGTACAGGGTCAAATTAACCCCACGACAGGGGGGAATTGTAGGCCCTAATTACAATAAACATAGAGATAGGGAAGCAATAGCAAAATTAGTTGATGTGGAGGGTTTGCTTTTTTCATTTCCTTCATCTCCTGGTTTTATTCATTATATTATAGAAATGTATAATCCTGCTTTTAGCGGTTTTCCTAGATCAACTGTTAAGAGAGATGTATTTAAATTTGCACATGAATATCAACAATATTTACGTTATTCATTATATCATTTTAATGGCAAAGTAGCTATCACTTCTGATATAGGCCATAGTACTAACGACCATGATTACTTAACGGTAACCTGTCATTGGATAGATTATAAATGGTCTATGCAAAAACGTATCTTAGCGTATAGATATATAGATGATAGGCATACTGATACTTTTATTGCAGAAAATATTTATCAAGTGTGCGATTATTACAGAATAACTGATAATATTATGACTATTATATTAGATAACGCTTCTTCTAACAATTATGCTATTATAATTTTAAAAAATAGTTTAACTCCATCTTTTCCAGATCATTTTCATATAAAATGTGTGCGCCATATATATAACTTAGTTGTAAAGGACGATCTATCACTTTTTGAAGACATTCTTAGTAAAATACAATTTTCTATAAACTTTATTTTAAAAAATAATAGAATACAACGAAAAAAAGAATATAAAAAAACTTGTCACGATTGCCAACTACCTTATTGAAAAATTCCAGAAGAAGTACCCACTAGGTGGAATTCTTTATACGAGCAACTACTTGTTGCTTATGACTATAGAAAAACTATAACTTTATTTTTTAACTCTCATAATCAAAATCCAGCTGATATGGTTGTAGATAGTGATTGGGGAAAAAATTCCGAACTTATTGTATTTCTAAAGAAATTTTTTCAAGCAACAAAAGAATTTTCCAATATATATTATCCTACTATTTCAACTATGTTGTTTTATATAGCTCTAATATTTTTACTGCTTAATGAATATATGAATAAACCAGCTTATAAGGAAGCTATTAATTTTTTTTTATCAAAATAAAAAAAATATTTATTCATATTCCCACTATTTATATTATTGGCGTTGTATTAAATCTGACTATTAAAATAGATAGTACTAAATCACTTATTGAAACTATTTATGATTGTATAACAGTACTACCACCTCCAAGTCCCAAAAATCCAAATCATCCACCACATATTGAACAAACTAAAGAAGAAGTGTTTTCCAGCGTAGAAGACGAATGCAAAAAAGTATATAGGTTTAACCAACAAGAAAGTGCTAGCAACCTACCGGCTTCCATACCATCTTCTTCTTCTTCTTCAACACAACCTCACAAAACACATGCTGTTTCTGCGGCTAGTATTGAAAGCCTCAGAAATAGAATGTGCGGCCCTACTGCTACTAACCAAATTAGCGAGTTTGATATTTTTGTTTTGCAGGGATCTGTACCGTACCAAGCAGTTCTTAATGAATAAGGACATGAAGACTTGCTGAAATACTGGAGGGGGAATGAGAAGACCTTTCTGACACTTTCAATGATGGCCCGAGATGTTTTGAACATTCAAGCGTCATGAACGGCGTCTGAAAGCGCTTTTTCTATCGGCAGATATCAAATAGGAGAGCACAAACACTCATTAGCCGGAGACAGCTTAGAGATTGCAGTATTATTCAGAGATTGGATACGAGCGGAGCGGAGAAGTTGCGGTCAACCGGAGATCAACGAAGAAGAAGACAAAAACCACAATGAAATCTTATCTGAAGGTGGTGGTAGCGACATGGAGCAATTTGACCAACAAATACCAATTCCAACCGAAGAACCACAGGAAATTATCAAGAAACTAGAATATGTTTTTTTTTAAATGTAATTTTTAATTGTAATTTTACTATGTAATTTGCAACTTTTGAACAACACCACAAAGTTGCAATTTTGACAATTGTACTTGTATTACAAAAACAATCATATGTCTATTAAATAATATAAGATGCACAAAAATAGTCTTGGAATGTTTTTATTACACTATCTTATTCAATTATTGAGTTGTTTATATGTTATTTTTTAAATTAAGTGTAAAAAAAAAACCGCCACGACCCGATTCTGACGGGATCGGGACGGGACTTCGGCGAATCCCGCCTGTCATGATCTCGCCCCTTTCCCCCACCCCGCCCCGACCATCCTGAACCCGGCCCACTGGACACCCCTACTATTAAATGTAAGGGGTTTTTCTGCTATCATTCTAAGTTCTCTTAACTTATTTTGTTGTTCCATTAATCTTTTTTCATCCATAGTGTTCTATTTCCATTCGTAGATCTGCTTCTAAATCTAATATCATAATGCTTTGTTAATTTATTCTTGTATTTATATCTACTATCCTTCTATATGTTGCTATAACATCTTCTATGTGTGTGTTAATTTCTTGTATCTCATTTTCAGAATATTTTTCTATTTCTTTTTCATAAGTTATATCTTTTCTTCATTTTGTTGCTAACAACTTATCTTGAAAGTCTATTATAATCTCATTTTCTTTCCTCCATGTTATCAAAAAATGTTTCATCTCATAACATTTCCATAACATTTTATTTAACAAATTAACCTTAATAAACGATTGATGATCTAGACTTTAGGGTGAGGATGCTTCTTTCTAGCACACCCTTGGAGGCTCCTATCTTACTTCTATCTTTTTATTTACTCGAGAGACATATTCAGACTATTAGACTTGTTACTTTTCCCAATTGAATCATGTTTTTGGTTTGTAGCTCTTGTATTATTGACTAGATTCTTGGGGGTTGTATTGATGTTTCTCAGACTTATTTTCTGCATTTATATTATGAGCATACAGTTTATTAAGTATTGTTATTTTCACATTTCTTACTTATATTATGTTGTTAATTGGGAGTGGTTCGCCTACCAGCGGAACAGTGTAGGTGCCACCACAATTTCTTAAAATGGGTCATGACACGGACATTGGTACAAATACCAGTGTTATGAATGGAAAAGTTTGTGATTATGTGTATACTTATGATAGTCTAGGTGATTGAATATCATGTTCTATACTTGGTTAAATTGAAATGCATTGTCATTCCCTTATTATGTTGATATTATCATGCATATACATTGGCATGAGATCGGATATGAGTAAGCAAGTAGAGATCGTCCATGCTGCGATTGTGTTAAGATTATGAGATGTATACTTGAGATAGTTGAAGTGATTACATATCCTGCTCTGTACTTGATTGAATTGAGATGCATTGTCATTTCCCTTTTCTATTGATAGTATAACATGCATATGCAATGGGATGAGATCGTAAATGAGTAAAGGTCGAGCATATGGATATCATCCATGCTACGATTGTGATATGATTTATGAGTTGGGTACGTGAAGATTGTCCGTGTTGGGGATTATATTAATTATTGATTGTGCATTGAAATAGTCCTCATGGGCATGTGGAGACCGTCTGTGCCGTATATGGACCTTGAGAGTCCCCCATAGGTAATGAACTCCCGATAATTATTGAGGAATATCGTGTACTTCCTCCATCCCAATTTATATAAAGGTGTTTGACTTGGCACGATGTTTAAGAAAGAAAGGAAGAATCTTAAAACTTGTGGTCTAAAATGAACCATAGATACATGTGTGGTTGTAAATCATTTCAATAAGGGTAAATGAGTATTTTAAAGTTAAATTGTTACTCCCTTTGTCTCAATTTATGTGGAACCATTTCTTTTTTGGTCTGTCCCAAAAATAATGTCGTATTTTTATATTTAGAAATAAGTAAACTTTATGAGATGATATATAGCCACACATTTATATAAGACTTATTTTGGATCACACATTTCAAAAGTCTTCCTTTCTTTCTTAAACTTCGTGTCAAGTCAAATGGTGCCACATAAATTGAGACGGAGGGAGTACTAAATATAGAAATGTGTCATTCTTTGGGACTAGCTAAAAAGGAAAGAGTGTCCTATAAGTTGACGGAAGGAGTATATACGAATTGAGAGAGATTTTGTACCTGGGACATATCATTGTATTGCGTTGCATTACATCCTTCATCCTTACTTGATTATGTGCTTAATTGATCATTGAACATCATTTTATAATTGATTTTCCTTATTTCAGTAAAAGACTTGACTATTGGGTGTAACGTGAACTTATAAGGTTAAAAGATATTTTTCTTAAATATTCGGTCACTACTTCTTTGTTGTCGGTCTATGAGATATACTGGGTACAAGCGGTACTCATACTACACTTGTTGCACTCTTTGTGGTGCAGATTCAGTTCTGAATATGAGTGGGTCCCGCGGAGTGGTCTGAGTCCGATTGTGTTGATTCAAAAGATCTAGTGGTGAGCTACATAGATGATCTGCAATTTCAGTCCCTTTCTACCTTAATTTATTTTTCTTTCTTTTACATTTCAGATAGTCTGTTTAAATGATTCAGATTTGTATTAGTATTCTTAGAAGCTCTTGTACACGTGACACCAGTTTTGGATGGTATATTAGGTTGTTTCCGCATTTGATTATTATATGGACTTGATTATGGATACTTTCTGTTTTTCAATTTATTTTCGCTTATTTAACTTAAAATGAATCACTTGTTAATCTTTTGGCTTACCTGTTGGGTTATAAATAGGTGCCATCACCACTTTAAATTTTGGGTTGGACAACTAATATGATATTCTCCAAGACTTTTGAACGTGTACTAAAAAAGTATTTTTTTCAATTTCAAATATGCACATCATTATTAAAAACACTAATTCTTCTTTTGTAATACAATAACATGCACCATGTGCCATTAATCCCCTATAGTCCAGTTGATTTTTCTCAAGAATAAACCGTTTTTTCTACCCGCTAACTATATATCATGTTTCGATACGAAAAATCATGGTCTAAAAAACCATATTTTTATAATTTGCCTTGGATCTTTAAGGTCGTATTTCTAAGTTTCATACAATATATATTATATTAAATTGTTACGCTTTCAATTATAAATTCATTATATATATAAAGATAGATTCATCTTATTGCGTGCTTGTGTAGAGCTTCTTATAGCCATGGAGGCTAGAGAGTTTCTAACATTCCACTTTCTTTCTTTCCTTCAAACGGTTGACGAATGTCATTCACACGTGTGACAGTTGCTTACGAAATATAAATTTATCATTACGAACGAGATATATTTACTTTTACTATTTGTTTGAATCGTTTCCAGCTGGCAATAAAAAAATTGACTTCACAGTTCACACAATAAATGCTTTTTTCTATTTATCATTTGTTTTCTTTTTCACTCATTTGAGAGGATAAAATGTAATTTATTACTATCACTAAAGGGTCAATATGCTCTTATACTATACGAAATATCTTTTTATATTATATTTTATATTTTGTGATCATTATATATCCTTGTCGGAAATAAATTATCTTATATTTGTCTTTGATTTACCGGAACTCCAATATTAACAATTATAAGGGAAGTACTAACTACCGTCGAAGGTGTTATCCATTAATTTTGACAAAATTTTTGAAGTTTCACGATTTTGTTTCCTTGGACATAATCCAAAAATTGCCTCAATAAGTGTCACGATCCAAAACATCGATTCGAGATGGCACTAACCCCAAGGGTCAATAAGCCAACTACAATCTCTTTAACCTAAATTAGATTGAAAATTAAATGCGGAAATAGTTAAGCAAACAAACTAAGTCTTAAAAGAGTAACATAATATAGATAATACAAAAATACAGCAAATCCCCAAGTATGGTGTCACGAATACAAAAACTAACTATAGAATAATAATAATACAAGTACAGGAATACATCCCGATAATACATAAGTTGTCCGAATGTAAAAGATAGAAAATGAGATATAAGAGGGAGAATCCGGTGCCAAAAATCTCCAAAGTGGCTCATCGTGAATCGTCTGATAAAGCTCCTCAACGGGACGAGTAATCACGCGCTCTATTGATACAAGGAATTGAACATGCACACAAAATGGTGCAACAAGTGTAGCATGAGTACGGCTAACAATGTGTACTCAGCAGCATTGTTGATCGACCCTATCTTAAACGGATACGATGGTGGGCCTTCCAATTACTACTTCCATACTAATCGTCATTAGTTTACCATAATCATAATAATACACAACATCACGGAATCATAAGTCCAAACATAGGTTACAACATCTAATTCCTCAAGTCTGACTAGGTTTCCACATAGACAAGGAAATAGAATCTAATCCAACAACAGGTACTAAACACAGAATATAGATGAAATAAGACTAGATGCAAATAAAATACAATGCAATGCAAGACCATTCCATCACTGATACACACACATTCGAATATTAACGAATCATGACACATGGGGGACTCGCGAGCTCCATATGCCTCTCGGAAACCTTTTCCTTTGGATTCTCAGCCATTAATAGGCTCACACAATACTTGTCTCTAGCCACTCAGGCTCATATCAGCGCATCACTCCATCCGGAATCACTTTCCCCCAGACCCACATATGTATCCTAAAGTATAGCATGCATGAGATATCATATGAAGCGTGAATATGACATGCGCAACAATAAGAAGCCAAAATATGCAATAAAGATTCATTCTTTAATCAATTTATGCCATAAACATCCGACATTTATCCATTTACATAATAAAGACGATCATTTTCTTCTTTTCCACTGTTAAACAAGTATAAAGGAGTGATGGTAACACAAAATCACATATAATACATGCATGTAATATTAATGTGGAAAGTACGGACTTCATACCCCAATCACATATCCAAAAGATCGTACTATACTATCAGCTAATGCCCAAATCATGACATTCACTACATAATTTAGAGGTGCACGTACCAAAAACATGTCACAGGTACCCGATACAAGTGCTCATCACCTTACAAGTATCGGGACCCCCTTATTATCCCTATTACGCCCTCTTACTTAGTTAATTAGACCAACCATGACACTTTAAATAAGGTACAAGATCTCAACTTGCCTGAAATAGGAGTCCAAGAATCACAACAACACCTTACCTTTTCGTAAAGCCTCCAAAAGGTACTAATCCATTCAAATATAGATAATACATTAACACACGATTCTATCGATACCCATATTGCTATATAAAACTTTTGGACCCAAAAGTTCACCAAAAATAGGATCCCAAGCCTTGAATGGCAAAAATGAAATTTGTTCCAAACTTATTTTATCCAAACTCTAGGGAGTCTATAATGCTCTCCAGTTGTATATAATAGAATTACTCCACACAATAAATGTACTTTTCTATTCGTTACTTTTTCTTTTCTACTTATTAGAGATGGAAAAATTTATAATTTTGTTACTATCACTATTATTGTAACGACTCGCTTGGTCGTTTTGAGCTTTTAAACTCATTTTTCATAAAAGACCCTTCCTCTAGCATTTAAATGGTATTTGTGACTCGTAGAGATGAGTGACACGATTTCTGAGGCAATGGAGCGAGTTTCGGAGAAGAATTAGTAAAATTGAAAGCACTTAATTAAGGAAATGCAAAAGTTTGACCAAAGTCAATATCAGAGGTTAACACATTTGGATTAGAGTTTTGACAGTTCAATGAGGCCCGAAATGTGATTTGTGACTTAGTTTGATGATTTGGACGAATTCCGAGGGACTCGGGAGTGATTTGGCACTTGAGTTGCATTGTAATAGAAATGAAAGTTAAGAATTAACCAGGATCAAATAGTTGACTAAACGATCTCAAATTCATGATTTGAAAGTTCCATCAAGTTTGTATGATGATTTTGGGCTTGTCCACAAGTTTTGGTGAAACTCTGATGAGTTTTGGATAGGTTTGAGTTGTGTCACTCTTATTTAAGGTTTCGACGTCGTTTCTTTGAGAATAAATAGTACCACATCAAGATAATAAGATCTAAATTGTGTTTAGTTGAAGGATTATATCCATATCATAATTTCGGAACCATAGCAGCATGAATCGTCAAATTTTGAGATCGTATGAGAGAGGTATGATCATTTTACCTTGATAGGTTGTTGTTGGTGCTGGTGCGACCGCAATTGCGTGGGTCATCAAATGCGGTGTGACCGTAGATGAGGTAAAAAGTGTCACAAATACGGCAACCACGACTATTAAAAGTCTAACTTCGTTAATCCAAAATCAAATTTGGGAGTTCTAGAGCTCCTATTTAGGAGATTTTCGCGGTGTCCTTCTCATCTTGAAGAGAGAGTAAGTTTCTAACCCTTATTTCGGTATTTCACCATGATTCACATCATTTATTTCGTTTTTATCTGTGTTTGGGTTGAAGGAAAAGGGGATTTTGAGCTCTAAACTTAAGTGAATGTAAATCCTTGATTTGAGGGTCAATTCCCGAATGAAATTGGTTTATTTTCTAGATTTAGAATCTATGAGTTAGGGGTAAACAGAATATTAAAAACAATCTATTTTTCCCTTAGGGGTTCGGGTTTGACCGTTTGGGTTTAGGTTATTAATATATCAATATGAGTATCGTTGGACTCGTTTAACTTCGTATAGTACTATTTTGACTAGACTGAACTCATTTGATGAATTCTTTGGTGGTAGATCTTTCGGAAGACTTAAGCTTCACCAGGATCGAGATTGGGAGCATTCATAGGCACTTCGAAAAGAAAATTTGTGTTCGTGATTCATTTGCTCAGCTTAGAGGTTGTCACGACCCATTTTCAGAAAATACAATTTCTTAAATAAGCGGAAATAATAAATAAACAAGACTATCTTCAGTATTAATATAAAATAACCAGTAGCAAGTCATCCAACATATCTCAAAATCTTATCTGAATAGTACAAGAGCTCCACGAATACAAGTCTGAATACATGCGCGTAGGCGAAATAACTGTTTGTCGGCAAAACAGGAAGCAAGTAAAGGAGAAGGATTTCAAGGGCCACCTACGACCAAGTAGCTCACCTTGTAAGCCTCGACAAAAACCCTTGCGATCAGCCAAGAGGTTTGGAGTTGGATCCTGGATCGATATCTGCACAAAAGTGCAGCAAATATAGTATGAGTACAAACACTAGTACTCATAGGTAACATAGGCCGACAACAAAGAAAAACACGTATAAAACAAATAAAGATTGAACCTAACGCATATCACATGGACTCGACTTGAATATTTCCAACTAAGTCATGAAATCATGGATTGTATAGATAACACATAAGTAGGTATATCATGGAAAAGGAAGGTGAATGCATGTAAGAAGAAGTGTATATATGCAATGCATTTGGCCAATATTAAACCTGGTACATACATGCTAAGGGCTATGCCACATAGACATAACCTATGGGGACTCGCGAGTTCTATATACCTGCCACTATACCGCCCGAGTTCCCTTGTCTTCAGATTGTGACCACTCACTGTACCACTCGACCTTATCGCTGAACTGCTCTCATTATACCATCCAACTTTACCATCGAACTATGAGAATACTAACCTTTCCTTCATCTTAGTCTCATACCTTCTCGAAACTCCTCTTTCATAAATCATCCACAATATCATAAGGTATGGAAAGAAGTGCAACATGTGAAATAATTCATGCTAATGCTATCAAATATTTAGGATGTGGATACATGATGCCAAAAATTTCATGTAACCACTCATATGTTCATTTAGTTATCTTTCCACAATTATGCGAGATGAAGGACGGTGAAGGAAGTGAATCAATTATAGAAAATACAAGTTACATATGACCATTATAGCCCACATCAACAACAATTAGACCAACCTAAGTAGATTTATTACATCAACCATGTCTGAAGGCCAATCATGCACTCTCTGTCATAATACTCTGCTATCGAGATTTTTTTAAAAAATACACTGGTACCCACCTGAGTGTTCATCGCAGCCACTAAGGTAGGATCCTTTTTCACGCCTAATACCCCTTCAGTATTTATAAACAATAAATATTCTCCCTCCGAAGTCTAAAAGTAAACAGTTACCTACCTCGAAGGCCGAGCATGTGCTATGAGCCCTTAAGAACGTCTTTCTTCTCTGTAGTGTTTCCAAAGGAGTCTATCAAATATGAATTCTATGTTATAATACGGATGTAAGGACATCCATATTGCTATACTATTGTCTGAAATCCAAAATAGTCAAACCCTAGCCCTGGGCAAAACTAGAATTTTATTTTTAAATTGGGTTACCCATAGCTTAGTTAGTCTAAATCCAGAAGATCAATTAAAAAAAGCCTAAATTTTGGCATTTAATTTCATGAAAAACACGCTCTTAAGTTTTGGGACTAAACTCTAAATTTTCCACCCAAAATCATGATTTGAACTACAAATAAATGGAAGGAATCAACATAAAGTAAAGGATTTAAGGTTAGAATCTTACCCCCAAGAAGTAATTTGAAGAATCCCATAAATTTCTCCTAGAACCAAGCTCTAGAACTTGAGTTATGTTAAATGGAGTCTAAGTTCGATGTTTGAAATCAATACACGGCCAACAAAATCCTTCTTCATGAATGTGAGTGAGCCTTTGCGATCACGAAATGGAAGGGTGATCAGGCCCAACTAACTGGCCTTCGTGAATGTGAAAATTGTCTCACGATCATGAGGCTATGCGACTCAGTCCAGACCTCCTTCCCTCTTCATGAATGCAACAGGGCTCCCGCGATCGCGCTGACCACCCTGTTCAAGCCTCACGATCGTAGTCCCTCTCTTGCAAATGTGAATAAGTAAACCAACAATTGAATACCAGAAAAATTTAGTGTTCCCCGATTTTGGATTCGACACTTGAACATCATTTAGGACTCCCCAAGACGCAAATCAAACATGCTACCTAAGTATAGTCGATGCTACGAACTTTCTCACACACTCAGAAGACTGATCCGACATCATGAAGATGCATTTTTTCACAAATACACTCTAACCTACTTAAAACTCAAACTTAGACAACCAGGTACCCAAAACGTATCCAAATGCCTCGGGACCTGAACCAATGACTCGACTAAGTCATAAATAATGTTTTGGACCTATTAGAATTAATGAAACTCGAATACGGACGCGTTTATTAGACATTTCCCTTGTATTCATTAAGACTCTACAAGTCACATATGGCTATTAAAGCCCACATAAACAACAATCATACCAACCTATATGGATTTATTACCACAACCATGCCCAAAGGCCTATTATGCACTCCATGTCATCATACTCTACTATCAACATTTTTCCAAATAAATACATTGGTACCCACCCTAGTGTTCATCGCAGCTACTGAGGTGAGATCATATGTCATGCCCACTACCCCTTCAGTATTTATAAACAATATATGTTCTCCCTTTGGAGTCTAAAAGTAAACATTAACCTACCTCAAAGGCCGAGCACGTGCCACAAACCCTCAAGCCAAAGCCTTTCCTTTTTAGAGTGTTTTCAAATGACCGGAGTCTATCAAATATAAAGTCTATGTTAGAATATGAATCTCGAATACAAATCTAGAATACAGACATGTTTACGAACTTGTTTGCACACTTAAAACACTGATCTAACATCATTAAGATGTGTTTTCTGAAAAAATACTCTAACATTCTCAAAACTCAAACTTAGACAACCAACTACCCAAAATGCACCCAAATACCTCAGAACCCATACCAAAGACATGACTAAGTCATAAATGATGTTTCAAACCTAATGGAATCGATGAAACTCGAATATATATACGTTTACCCAAAAGTTAACTTCTAGTCAAACCTTTCCATTTCAAAACTCAAGAACTTCTAACTTAGGATTTTCTTTTCGAAACATATTCCATTTACCTCAAGAAATGTGTCACCCCTTCCCGCAAGCTATAGAAAAAAACTCCAACCACAAAAAGGGTGTTTTAGGGATGTTAGGCCAAAAAGTGCTAAACGACCAAACAAATCGTTACAGAGGTATGTTAAGACTTTCTAGATTTCATTTGAGGGATATTTTTTATAAGTAAATATTAAAAAGGAAAATAATAAGGGGTAAGATAAAAAGAGGGAGATCTCATACTCGTGGTATGACGGGCATTGGTATGAATACATGTACCATGTATGGAAAATAATGAAATTATGTAGTTATGAATCGTAATCCAAGGATGCTGAAGCATGTAGGCATTAGCCAATAACTAGTTGACTTGATTTTCTTGTTGTGTGCTCATATCACTTTATTAAACTTGTATACATGTGAAAATCAAGGTAGTTGTGTAATTATTTCTTATACCTTATTATGATTGAGATGCATTTAATATTCATGCAATTTCTAAAATATTAAAGGTGGAAAAGAGGACATATTATTCGATATTCTCTAACTCTGATATTTTTGACATGCCATGCATTGATATGTGATCGAATATGAGTATAAGTTTGAGAAATGTGAATATCATCCATGCTGGGATTATTTTATGAGTATAAGTTGGGCACATGGAGATCTTTTATACTGGAGATTGTTTGAAAGTGCATTGAGATCATCTGTACTGGCACGTGGAGACTGCCTGTGCTAATTATATAGACCTCATGAGTCCTCCATGAATCACGTCTCCCATACAGTTCTGTGAAGCTCCTTGTATATACAGATTATGGAAAGTGAAATACATTGGATTGCATTATACATTCTTTACCTGGTCAATTGTTTATCTGATTATCTTCCTATACTTGATACTTGGCTTATGCTTCATTTATGGTTATATTTCACTACTCAGTGTGAAACTAACTGGTATGGTTTAATAGGGTTTTCTTAATAATCTCATCACTACTTCTTTATTGTTCGTCTAAGAGATATACTAAGTACACGTGCTTCTTGTACTCATACTACACTTGTTGCACTCTCTGTAGTGTGGTTTCTATTGCTAGCACTATCGGATATTGCGGAACCATCTGAGTCCAAGGTTGTTGATTCAGGAGATCTAGCAGTGAACTGCCTGACCGATCTACAGTGCTAGTTCCCTTCTACATTTGTTTATTTCTGTCTCTTTTACATTCCAGATAGTGTATTTGGATGATTCAGACTTGTACTAATATTATTAGTAGCTCTTGTACACATGACACTAGTCTTGGGTGGTATTATGTATTTCCGCACATTATTTATAAATAAAGGATTTGATATTTATTATATTTATGTTATCATTTTAATTTATAAATCAATTTTGACTTATCTATCGGGTGAGGTGGGTGAATTCACGACTTATAAATTTTGGGTTGTGACAATCATACCAAAATTCAGGTGAAAAATAAGTGAGAAACTTGAAAAAAGGAAGAAAAAGAACAATTCATTTTTAGCGAAAAGATCATTATACTCTATTGTTAACACACAAAAATAATTTAAGTGTTTAGCCGAATTCAGTGACAGCCGAATTATTCCGGAGCCGAATTTACTCCTAGCCCTCAACTACAAGAACTTCATCGGCTACTAAGGCATCTTAGCCAAAGTTGTTGGTTAGAGGTATGACGGGGACCCAATCAGATGCAGATGCCTCAACGACCAAGTCAAAAGGGTTTCCGGACCCCAAAAGCGGTAACGACCAACAACAGCTAAAAGAAAGGGCCATTATCCAAGCAAGATGAGTAGAGGGCGAGAAAATCGGCACCACCTCCCCCATAGTTAGTCGTTGAGCTTAGTGGGTTACTTGATGACTAACATGTGGGGGTGAGGGGGGCACGGTTGTATAGTTTTTCTACCTTTTTGTACTATAAATACTCATTCTTTGTATATACGAGACAGACACAATCAATCAAACAACTCAAAAATTATCTATATTTATCTTTTATCCCTTACTTTTACTTTACTCGGTTATATTCATGTTTCTTACCTCTTAGTTTACTCACACCACTGTCTTAACACTTTCTGGAATAGTTGGGGAACCCGTTGCTGGAAATTAGAGTTCTGTTTCAAACCCAAATCGCTTAAGTTAATGAATCAATTTGTCTTCCGATTTCATCAGCCGATTAAATGGCAGAAGGCAGAATTTGGGGCGAGAATAAATTTGGCACACCTGGTGAGACCATAGGTGAATTAATTGCAAAGTTTGATTCTCCAGGTCAGGATCATTCTTGGCGTATGCGCCTAAGGTCCGGTAAGAAAATGAACCTCTAGTCCAATCCACATCCTAAACAAAATCCTCCCAGAAGGAACAACGAACCAGCATCCTCCTCGGGTATGCCTACATCGGTGGATGCCCATCCACTTCCTCCATCAACCCAAGTCGTGGAAGAATCTAGCCAATTTGAAGGTTCAACCATAATGACTAAGTCTTTTATCAGACAACAGATCGACTTGGGCATCCACGACATTATGTACTAAGTTTCTAAACAGTTGGCTGACATTGTGAAGCCAATGGTACATAATAAGGTTCAGCAAGCGAGGGAGGTGGAAACCAACCGAATGCACCCAAGAGAATGTTCAGCTAGTTCTGCCATCCCTCTGACGAGCGGTGTTGTTCAGCATGAGACCGTAACTCCCGATGTTGTCCCTCAGTCGTATGTGCATCATCCAGTGCCCACTTAGGTGCAGCCAATAGCACACCTAGGAACACAAGCCCAATTATCTGGCAACCAGCACGCTGCATGGTGATCGCCGAACCTTGGGGTGGTAAAATATGTCACTTGACCAAGGGAGTCTGTCGTATGGGCAGATCAACATGGCTCAGAAACTATTTTAGGCTCCATGACACTTTGGATTGCCGCCGTTATGCCGTACGTTTCTACGAACGGCCCTACGATGTAGGCGAACAATATTGGCCAGCTGAATTGGCAGTCGATGGCCCCTAGCTATGACTTAGCACGGCTATCTGGTGATACTATTTACAGTGGAATACCATTCCAGTAGTCATTGCCAGTACCTAATCCATACCTTCCAGGAAGCGTAAACTTTCTAAGAACGGCCGACGTCCGAGGAGAGCAACCATGGAATATCGTTCCACCTTATCCTTAGACTCTGTTAGACGTTCCTTGAGCTCATGTTGTAGGCTTTGGTGTCCATACCCAACAACAGCCATAGGGCATTACCCCATCTGTTGGTAATGGCCATCAGACCACCTACAACCTTCAAAACCCTGTCCAACAAAGTGCAGAATAGAGGCCGCCAGTGCAGAATGCCTACGAGTCGAGAATCGGCAGGGGATGTCACAACTGATAAACTCAAAAATTATTACTAATACTATACGGAGGTACTTCGGCATCCAACTGAAACCTTTGGACATGCCTGTTTATAAGAAGCTCTACCCCGATAGGGTATATCGGATAGCACATTTGCCGAGTGGATTCAAAACACCGGAGTTTGCCATTTTCTCTGGCGATGACGGCAAATCCACTATCGAGCACATCGGTAGATTTACTGCCCAATGCGGCGAAGCTAGCCTGAATGAGTATCATAACTTGCAGTTATTCCCTCTCTCTTTAACCGGAACAACCTTTGCATGATACTCTTTTTGGATCCTGATTCCGTGCAGAGCTGGGCTGACATGGAGGGTTGCTTCCATGATAGATTTTATTGGCCCCAACCTCAGGTTACCGAGACTGATCTAACGAATCTCAAGTAGCAGGTTGATGAATTGGCTGCCAATTTTATCGAGAGGTTCAAAACGAAGGTTGGGAAATGCACTGTACACTTCCCCGAGTTTGAGTGTGCCCATATGATAATCAACAACATGCACCCTCAGTTAAAGGAGAAGCTAGTAGGACAATCCTGCTCTTACCTGAGCTAGTTAGCCGAAAAGGCTAGCCAAATAGAGCAGTATATCCAGGAGAAAGAGCGGAGAAGAGCCAGCAGAAATCGAGGCTCCCATTTAGTATCCATTATTAAAGCGGATGAGTCTGACTCAGAGTCAGCCAATTGCACGGCAGACGCAATGGTGGCCGAGATTGTTAGGGGGTAAGGTTTACTTTTGCCCAACCTTGAAAGTCGTCAAAGGCAAGGAGATGAGTTCATCCGATGACAGGGTCGGTTACTCATTTAACATCACAAAGGCAGATCAGATCTTTGATCATCTGCTCAAAGATAAGCAGATTCGGTTGCTTGATGGTCATAGGATTTCTCCTGTCGAGGAACTCAAAGATAAGAAGTACTATAAGTGGCATAATTCATACAGTCACTCTACTTCTAATTGCGTGATCTTCAGAAAGGCGATCCAAAAGGGCATCAATGAAGGGAGGTTCAAACTAGCCGACAAGAGTATGGCTGAAATATCTATTGATACCGACCCCTTTTCTGTAGTACCAATATCTGTGGTATCTTTTGCTAAGCCCGATGAGTCAAGGGACACCAAAGGGAAACAACCGATGAAAATGGTGTGGGTCCCAAAGAAACCTACCGAAGGGGAGAAGGTCACAAGGACTTCTGTGTTTAACCGATTAGGCAGCCTACGTAACATTCGTGATGACAGGCAGCCAGCTAGGAGCAGTTTTCATGATCGCCCTAAATACTCGAGGGACTTTGAACGAGAGCTTCAGGAATAAACCATGAGGTTCAGAAGGGTCCCTATAGATGCCAGGCATAGGCCTGGGGGACTAGTATGGATGCCAACCAATCGGTAGTCGAGCATGCCTCGAAGAGATGAATAACCACTCCCTAAAACCAACAGAGTGTGGTCAAGTTTAACGTGAACGAGGGTGTTTCATCCTTACCTATCACAACAAGAAATGAGAACCGGACAAGACCCCGAAGAATAGTAATGAGACCCCGAAGAATAGTTAAACCAGCCGCCAACACTGAAGGAAAAGTGGTGTGTCAATCAGGCTACCAAAAAGAATGAGACACCACCGAGAGTCGCATCCAGGACTCAGAAAAGAAGGATGCAACGTGTCAAGGCCTTGCATAAGATGTAACAGACATTGCATCAAATGTCTAACACCAAGGTAGCCAAAAATCAGGAGATTCCTGAGTCTGCCGTAGCTGAGGCTATCGAGCGGGCATTCGACTCAGTTACTTCAGAGGCAATGTCGCCTGAAGGAGAGGCGTCGGGTCAACTAGAGCTAGATGAACAACCTACCATCAACTCAACGGAGGAACCCCGGCAAGTGAACGTGGCCCCAAATAGTCCTCTAACCGAGGCAATCCCACAGATCATGTAGATGATTCAGTTTGAGGATCCCTAGCCGATCCCCATTTGTCTCCAAGAAATAGAAGATATGAGCTCCTGGTCATCCGAATTGAATAAAGGAGGAGACTTCATCCTCGATTTATTTAGGTAGGACCTAGTTGATGAGATGTGGGCAGACATTGAAATGGTCATCCTAATCCCATGTGAGTTTTGGACTAGCCGCTCCACGTTAGATAACCTAGAAGGTGATGTTTATGTAGAAGACGCAGAATGAGAAACAATAGCCGATACCACGGATAGGGATATTTTGAGCACCATGTTTGGTGCACCTACAGGAGAAATGGTTAAACACCTCAAGCCTCTCTATGTGAAGGCTTACATCAACGACAAAATCATTAGCCTAGTGTTCATCGATAATGGGTTGTGTTGAATGTGATGCCACTTCTTAGTTTGAAAAGCCTCAACAAAGTCAGAGAATATCTCATCCCAACTAACATGAAAATGACTAGCTTTATGGGAGAGGCTTCTGAAGCTTTGGGGATTTTAGTAGCAGAAATCACTGTGGGTCCTAAGATGATCATATTTCCATTCTTTGTGATAGATGGCAAGCCATCCTACACCATTTTGCTGGGTAGGGACTGGATTCACACCAGTTGATGCCTTCCTTCTACCATGCATCAGAAGCTCATTTTTTGGGAAGGAGACAATATAGAAATTATCCCAGCGGACGATAACTCGTTCCAACCAGGGGTTCAGAACATATAGGTTGTACTATATTCACCCTATGTGTCTCTCATAGCCATCAGAGACTAGTATGAAAAAGGATCTTGGGAATCCTGTAATCTTACCTCGCGAGGGTCTGAGATAAAACAATTAGCTGAACCACGGCTTACCTTTGAGGATCTACGATTGAGGAAACCCAACTCACATGTGACCTATGACATTGGCTTATAGTCCAAAGTTCTGAGGAAAGGATAGCCGAAGCATCGCAGATGGGGAACCACGACAGAAAACCAGATCTGGCGGCCAACAACATTTGAGCTGATGATAGAATTTTTATGTCTATCTTTGTTTGTCTTTGTTTTATGCTTGTACAAAACTCGAGTATTAGTCAATACCTAATGTTATGTATGTTTTGTGCAAAGTTTGAATAAACACGTTTTACAAAGACATGTCTTAAATAAAATGGGCAATCAGAAACTCCAAATCTACAGCTACGGGGATGACATCCTATCGGCTAAATCTATGCCCAAGATGCAGTGTTATCCTCTGAAGTTAATATCATTACGGATGGCCAAACCTTCTAAGTTTGGAAGCATATCAGCAGGCCATTCTAACGGAGTTGGGTCAGTTGGATGAAAATTGACTGACAATAATAGAGAAAGTCAAAGCCGGTAAACGTAAAATGGCCAAAGCATGTGACAAACATATAGGGTCTAAAGAGGTTTGCCGAATGAGACTTAGTTTGGAAAATCATCTCCCCCAATTGAAATGAAAGATCGTAAAATCGGCAAATGATCACCAAACTAGGAATGGACCCTTCGTAGCAAACTCACGGGTTACATGCAATACGGATCAAGTGATGAATATGCATGGAAAAGAAATGTAAATGGTGGACATATTACCCATTGATTCTGGGGCATGCATAAGTAATCAACAGCCACATATCGGTTGCCTGGTCGCGAAAGAGATTAAGTTCCCTTTAATTTGGGGAACGTAAGAACAAACGACAGCCACAGACCGGCCGCCTGGTCATAATAACAGACCCTTCGATTCACACCCACTCCTATTCGAACCTCATTTTTAGCACCTAGTAAAGGCTCATCCACTACAGTCGATGGGGCCTCGGTAAAAGCTTGAGTGTCGGTCAATACCTCTTGAATAACAAAAGCAACAACTGCTTCGGGTGGCAACTCCATAAGGGTATCGGCTGACAACTCATCAACATGATCAACTGGCAAAGGAGTAGTGATTATTGGCGATGCTTGAACTAGACAGTTTTTCCACACACTCCATTCATTCTCTATGTTGGCCAGTCATTCGATATCTGCTTTCTGATCCACCTCCCGAACCACTTGCTAGTTACCAAGTTCCTGGAGTTTATTATCCAATTGAAGGCTCTGTCGAAACAAAGAAGAGTGGGAAGAGTCGTACGCAATAATAGTCGAGTCTAAGGCGCTTATGGTCGGAGTAATAGCCCCTATCTCTGCCTGGATCCGCTCCAATTCATCTCATAGTTTGGACAGCCGCTCCTGCAAATCATTTCTTCGCTTGACGTTTTGTTGCCTTGCTGCATTCACCTCATTGAAAGAAGTTTGAATGCGGTTCTTCTCCTGCCGAAGAGACCCCAAGTGTTGCAGAGCAGTGACAGCCTCATCATGGTTATCTTTGGCCAAAGCCATGTCATTGTAAGTGACTGCCAGATTGAATCTGTTGTTTCTTTCGACAGTCGGAGCAAAGAGGCCCTCAGAGCATGTAACTTCTTTTTGGTGGATAGGATTCCCCTGGGGAGAGATTCTTTGACTCGCTCTTGATGGATGCCAACAGGCGAAGCTGGTGGAGGTACAGTGTCCACCAAGCCAAAGTAGCGCAAAAGCACGTCTTCCGGGATGATCTCGGTTGGAACCTCTGAGCCGACAGTTTGGTAGGTTTTTGCCAAGGGATTACCGCTAATAGTCTCATGTACAGAAAATACAGGTTCAGTGTAAAGGTAAGAGCTCGGAGGCAGTGAATGATCAAGAACAAGAGAAAAGGTATACCTCTACAGATGCCCCAGCAAAGGAAGCATCAGTTTTCATGACAAGAGAAACTATGGTCGTAAGGGCAGCCGATAATGGGTCATCTAAATGCACGGGAGCACGAGCTCGGGAAGATGATTCACCAAATTGAAAGGGAGCATTAGACGCTCTATGAAGCCATTTGTGATTTGTTAGTTGTGGTCCCTGGAAGGCAACACAGAGAACATAAATATTAGTAGCCGATGCGAATGTGTTTTAGGCAGCCGAGTAGTATACCTCGATTTCATCATTTTTCTCGGCAGGAACAGGAACTCCAGATCTGTGAGGGCCTTCCTCACTATAATCTCGAATGACAACCCCACCACTCCGTCGGGGTTGCTTAGGCACTGGTTTCATGGGTGATAAGGACTCAGTGTCAAAGGTGGTCTCCAGATCAACAAACACTTGAGGATAAGTGGATGCTAAAAGATACATAAGAGATGTTAGCCGAATATTCACAAGAATAATCTGGCCGACACATATGTAGAATGCAATTTACATTTTCTCTTCGTCGTCTTCCACAACCGAATGGAAGACCTTGAGGCAACAGGCCTAGCTAAATGATAGGAAGCAGCCAGTCAAACAGGCCAAACACAATAGAACTTTACAGGAGATTGAAAAAACTTCTCCTTAGTCGTACCCACTAAGCATCAAATGCGACGGTAGTATTCGCTCTTAGGGGAAACGGCTGCCAGTCAAACAGGCAAAGCCTGTCAAGATTGTGATAAGCTAATTTCTTTGCTTCTTATGCATTAAGAAAGCAGCGTTGGGCTAAACTGAAAATATTGGGGTGGGGCCACATCACGTGCTGAGTAAGGACAAATTGTGTTGCTACAAAATTTGAAAGATATGGCTCCGCGGACAATTTATTATTCCTGGAATTGGGCTTCAAACCACCCAACAGGTCACTGGCCGTGAGAATTCGCCCCCATATGAGAGCTATAGTCTATCATTGGTAGAAAGTAAGATCTTTATCGGCTACTTGATGAACCTAATCAGGGGTGGACCATCTCTCTAGGACCGGTTGCCAATCTGTGTAATGGTCTCTAGACAGACCATGCAGGGTGGAGACTGCGGCAATAGCATCCTGGGGCACAATTGGTGTTCTCCAAAGAGTGTCGGCTAATACTGGCAGGTTTAACAGAAAGCGGCGGTCATCAAAATTATCGGGGATGAACTCAGGAAAATAGAGGGTGATCCATAACTAAAGAAACCACAGGGGACCGGCCAAGGTATCCAGCTTTCTAGAATCCCTTAACCTCGCATGGGTATCACCCAGAGCCATGTAAATATAGGTCAAGAAGAGAGATGCCCAGCTAACATCCCTTCCCGAAATGGCTAACACCACATAAATTTCCAGTTTTTTCACAACTTCACAAGATCCCGTACAGACAAAGTATCGGCTAAACCAAAAGAGCAGAAAAGCATAATGCTCGGCATCGTCGACTGGAAGAGGCGATATTCGGCGGTTATTGGTTATAAACTGGTCGTATCCTGAAGAAGTCTTGGAGACTATGATGCCTAATCGGCAATATCTATATCGCTTAGGATAGGCACCTCGGCTCCCAGAATCGGAAGGCCAAGTATCACTGTCACATCAAGAAGTGTGGGGATTATCATTCCCCAATGGAAAACAAAGGCATTGGATGCAGTCAACCAGTAACCAAGAAAGGCATATATAAGACATATGTTGAAGGAGGAGTCAAATGCCGACAGCATAATGGCGTCATAGAGACCCGTGCGCCTCCATTCGGCTTATTTGGCCGACTTCACTCGATCCAACCAAACAGAATAGTTGGCAATCTTGGTCAGCCAGGTGCGTAGACTAGCCCGACAATGGTCACTGGTAAACCAGTCACATGTAATCGGAAGGTCGTAGTTCGCCGAGCTTAGATGCTGAGAAAGAAGGAGGTCACCTTGTTCAGATGTACCAAAAGGGGCAAGAATCAGTTGCTCATCTATGAAGGCAAAAATGGGGATTAGGTCATCATCAGCTAAATTGGAACTATCCGACCCCAAAGATAGAGAATAAGATGAAGACATGGTTTTTCTGAGGAAGAAACAAGGTTTTTTCTGGAAAAAAGGCAAGAAATTTGGGAATGGCCGAGAAGATCGAATGAGAAACCTTACGTGGAACGCCTCTCCTAAGGTATTTCCTTTTTCTAGAAGATATGATTGACACTCTGCTAAGGGTCTTTTTGCCCAAAACGTGCGGCTAAGAATTCGTCAGAAAATGTTTGTGTATGCCGAGGCTTTTCTATGGAAGGAAAGAAGAGTTTCTTTAAAGATCATCATTGCATGCACTGTAGACAGGACGATTGAAGTGACATGCGCGGCTGTCAGACTGAAAAACGACGGCTACTTTCGGATACATCAACTCAACATTCACACTCGAGTTAATGTAGAGGGCAATTGTTAACACTCAAAAATAATTTAAGAGTTTAGCTGAATTCAATGACAGCCGAATTATTCTGGAGCTGAATTTACTCCTAGCCCTCGACTACAAGAACTTCATCGGCTATTAAGGCATCTTAGCCGAAGTTGTTGGTTAGAGGTACGACTGGGACCCACTCAGATGTAGACACCTCAACGACCAAGTCAAAAGAGTTTCTGGACCCCCAATAGCGGTAACGGCCAACAACAGCTAAAAGAAAGGGCCATTATCCGAGCAAAAGGAGTAGAGGGCGAGAAAATCGGCACCACCTCCCCCATAGTTAGTCGTTGAGCTTAGTGGGTTACTTGATGGCCGACATGGGGGGACCACGTTTGTATAATTTTTCTTCCTTTTTGTACTATAAATACTCATTCTTTGGTATATACGAGACAGACACAATCAATCAAACAACTCAAAAATTATCTATCTTTATCTTTTATGCCTTACTTTATCCTGTACTTTTACTTTACTCGGTTGTATTCATGTTTCTTACCTCTTAGTTTACCCACACCATCGTCCTAACGCTTTCTGGAGTAGTTGGGGAACCCATTTCTGGAAATTAGAGTTTTGTTTCCAGCCCAAATCGCTTAAGTTAAGGAATCAATTTGTCTCCCGATTTAATCAGCCGATAAAATGGTAGAAAGCAGAATTTGGGGCGAGAGCATCTATATTATACAAAATATCTTAGATTCTTAATTAACTATCATAGGATCATGTTATGATAACAAAAAATTATGATTCTAAAAGACCACATTGTTATAATTTTCCTTAAATCTCTAAAGTCACATTTCTAAGTTTCAAACTATTATTATATATACACTTATTTCAGTTATAATTTTCGTTATATATGTAAAGGCAGAGTCGTCCTATTGTGTGATGTTGTTGTGCATGTTCCGTGCTTGATAAGAGTTCTTGTAGCCATGGAGGTGAGAGTTTCTAACATTATCAAAAAATTTCTCTTCTTCTTCAAATGACTGACAAATGTCATTCACTGACAGTTGTTTACGCAATAAATATTTGTTATTACAAATGATGTATAATTACTTTATCTGTTTTAATGGTTTCTAACTGGCAATAACAAAATTGACTTCATGGCTCACACACAAAATGTTCTTTTTCGTTTATCATTTTTTCTTTTCCACTTACTTAAGAGGAGAAAATGTAATTTATTATTATAGATAAATAGTCAATATACTCTTATAATATACCAAATATCCTGTTATATTTTATTTTATACTTTACGATCACTATATATCTTGGTCGTAATTATTTTGTATTTGTTATTGATTTTAATGAAATTCTAATATAAACCTTGATCAATATATAATGAGAGATAATTTTAAGCCGTAAAAAATTGAATAAGTAAATCTAGATATTTTACATCAATTTGACGCGTCGAATGCATCTAGTCCATCACTAGAGCTCCACATAGACTAATAATTAATATTTCAATTATGTTAGGAAAATATTTAAATTTACATGTCATATAAAACTCTCGAATACGTACAACCTTTTCTAAGAGTGCGTTGGTTTATCATCTATTTATTTTAAGCCCCACCCACACTTTTTAATTTGTAAATCGATTTTGGATTACATGCCGGATTAGGGTAGGTGACTTCATAAATTAGGAATTTTACATCATGACAATTATACAAAAATTAAGTGAAAAAATAAGAAAGAAATTTGAAAGAATGAAGGAAAAGAGCAATTTATTTTCGGGGAAAGGATCAATATACTCCATATTATATCAATATCTTAGTTATATTGTTAATTAAATATCTTAGGATCATGTTTTGATAACTAAAAAATTATGATTCTAAAATACCACATTGTTATAATTTTTCTTTGATCTCTAAAGTCGCATTTCTAAGTTTCAATCTATTTACTATATCTACACTTATTTAAGTTATAAATTTCAATAAATATGTATAGATAGAGTTATTCTATTGTGTGCTTGTGTTGTGCTTATTGCGTGCTTGATGAGAGCTCTTACAACCATGGAGGTAAGAGAATTTCTAACATTATCAACTTTTTTCTTTTCTTTAAATGACTGACGAATGCAATTCACATGTATGACAATTGCTTACGTAATATATATTTGTCATTACAAATGAGGTATAATTACTTTAATTATATATTTTAATGAACTCCAACTGGCAATAAACAAAATTAACTTCACGGCTCACGCAATAAATGTTCTTTTCCATTTATCATTTTTTCTTTTTCACTTACTTTGGAGGGGAAAATGTAATTTATTATTATCATTAAAGAGTTAATATACTCTTATAATATATCAAATATCTTGTAATATTTTATTTTATACTTTGCGGTCATTATATATCATTGTCGTAAGGAAATTATTTTGTATTTGTCCTTGATTTTAACGAAATTCTAATATAAACCTTGATCAATGTGTAATGAGAGGTAATTTTAAATCATAGTGAAAAGTTGATAAGTCAATCTAGATATTTTACATGAATTTTACACGTTGAATGCATCTAGTCCATCACTAGAGCTCAGCTTAGAGTAAATACGAAATAATTTGCTAACAAATTTAGATATGGTTTGCTAAATAGATTTTATTTAAGGATCGTCATTGGGATTTTTTTAGTAAAGGTGATGGTTTATTGACTTGATAAAGATTTGCACTTTTTCTACATTGTCCTTTTGTTCAGTTACAGTTTTGATAAGAATGCTTTCAATGTGCTCCTTCGTTTTCTTCTGTACTGTATTTGTCCAAGTAAATATAGATATTTTACGTGAATTTGACATGTCGAATGCATTTATTCCATCAAAGGAGCTCCGCTTAGAGTAAATACGAAATAGTTTATTAACAAGTTAAGATATAGTAAAAGGATAAATTCAAACCTTTTCCTTTTATGATATGTGTAAGCAGAATTTTTTTCTTTAATAATTAATATTTTAATTATGTTAGGAAAATAGTTAAATTTACCTGTCATATAAAACACTCGAGTACGTACAACCTTTTTTAAGAGCGCACTGGTTTATCATCTATTTATTTTAAGCCCCACCCACACTCTTTAATTTGTTAATCGATTTTGGCTTACCTATCGTGTTAGGGTATATAACTTCACATCTTATGAATTTTGAGTCAGGACAATTATACCAAAATTCAAGTGAAAAAAAAGTAAGAAATTCGAAAGAATGAAGAAAAGGAGCAATTCTTTTTTAGGGAAAGGATCAATATACTCTATATTATATCAATTATCTTAGTTATATTCTTCATTAAATATCTTAGGATCATGTTTTGATACATTGTTATAATTTTCCTTTGATCTCTAAAGTCGCATTTCTAAGTTTCTAGCTATATACTATATCTACACTTATTTAAGTTATGTAAAGATAGAGTCATCATATTGTGTGCTTGTGTTGTGCCTATTGCGTGCTTGATGAGAGCTCTTACAGTCATGGAGGAGAGAGAGTTTCTAACATTATCAACTTTTTTATTTTCTTTAAATGACTGACGAATGTCATTCACATGTATGACAATTGCTTATGCAATATATCTGTAACGACCCGTTCAGTCGTTATGAATCTTTCACTTAAATTTCTATTTTATCTCTCATCCGGGCATTCGCTGATGACTTTACACGTCAAAAATATAAGTCAAGTAACTCCTACAGTTCAAAAAGAAGATTATCAAAGTGAAGTGTTGCTAAAAAGTGTCGTGCCCGCCCTGACAAAATCGTGTCTGCTTCAGCGAACGAGGGGAGTCTGCTCCAGCAAAGCATCTTCCCACTCCGGCACTGAGGCGAGGTACCAAGTGTCTGCACTTCAGCGAACCTATTCTTCACGCATCCGCGCCAGCGGAATCGAGTCTGCCACAGCGGAAGTGCTGACTGATTAGTAGGAATAAACGACCTAAAAAATTTCCCACTTTCCCAAATTGTGTATCTCAAAGTTGGGGGCTGACCTAAAGAGTTTTCCTACAGATTTGGCCTAGGGATCTTCATGGAATGAATTGAAACCTCTTGATAGATAGTAATAACAAATTCAATATTTTATGATATAAAATGAATGGGTAAAACTGAATTCTTTTAAATAAGTTATTGGGTTGATAAAATTGGTCATGTTGTAGAATTTGATTTGATTATGAAAGCCTTTTCTTATTTGGGGAAAGAACCTACAGTTGTAAAATTGAGGTTTTGATTAATCATGAAATTGAGAGTCTAAATAAGGTTGCTTTTTAAATTAGCTTCTGGTTATAACTAGTAATCACATTTAAGAGCTTTTGTAGTAATAAATTATGGATTTTGACACCATGGGCCCGGGATGAATTTTTAGGTGTCTTACGTTTGATTTGGAATTTAGTCCTTGAATGTACTTGCCTTGATATTAATATGTAGAACTTGTGTGTTAGACTACGTTCACTACGAGAAGTTTCGAAGGTTCAGAGACGCACATTAAGGATCGACTATTCATGACTCCTGCTCGATGTTGAGGTAGGCTACGATTTAGTTTTTCAAGAATTCGATAGAAGTGCGTAATTAGTTATAAATATTGAGAGGTATTAGGCATGTTTGGGGTCCCACTCAAGCAATTGTGATAAACATTTGAGTGGGTACCGGTGTTGAACTGTGATGATGGGTGATTTGGGGAAATCAACCTTAAGTTAATTCTGACTACTACTTGATTGGGCTTATCGCCATTATGTGGGCTTGTTGTCGTACTTGTTATTGTTTTGCTTATACATCACACATGCTTGATATAATATCCTGATTATTTATGGATTATTGTTGATGTATTTCAGGAAGCATGTGATATTTATCTCTATACTTGTTGCATCTCATTTTATCATGATTCTTGCCTTATATATGTCATTTGCATTCATACATTCATGGTTCTGATGATATTGATATTGGAGTGGTATGATTATACTGAGGGTCTAAGGGACCGAAAAAGGTAAGAGCACTGCTGCGATTATGGCAACACTGAGATGATGATGATACACGGGAATCGGGGTTGCTCGCCTGCAACAGATATTATTATAGCCAAGAACTGAGCTCCATAATTCGATGAAAATTTTCAAAGCATAGGGGTATATGGACTTCGCGGGTCCCCATGGGTGTATGATCATAATATAAACTTGACGTACTATATACAAAATGTCAGAGGTGTATGGCATGTGCATTGCATTCATATCATACTTCGTTACATCATTGATTATCTATGATTGTATTTGATACCTTATTGTTTATTGATGACGTGGTTTGGATTGGTGATTGAAATTAGAGTGATTGACTCCTAAGTGAGTTCATTGATCGAATTGGTTCTATGGACCTATAGGGTTTTCCTAATTGGATTGCTTTATGTGGACTGGTTGTGTTTGCTAGTCTGGTTCTTGTTGTAAGACTTGTTTATGTGTACGTATACTCCATTGGCTTGTATTGATTAGTGGGTGATTGAGTTAATTGATAAGGGTGTAGTTTGGTATGTGGGTATAATTGTTGAGTTGTCGTCGTGTGATCTTGCTTACCTAGTGTTCAGGTATGTGATTGTGGCTTGGTTGGTAATAGTAAGGAATAGGGAACTACTGAATAATTATGGAAATAGTCTAACGTAATAAAAGGTGTCTTGCTTGTAATTGGAATTGACTATACTTAGGTTGAGACTAGTAATAATGACATAAACAAGGGATGTACATCCTAAGAGTTATATTGTGGGAGGTCTAAATTGGCGGTGTATTGCACCGTGTGTCTAATTTACATGTGTCATCAAATCGGAATAGTGAGGCCTAGAATGTTATATGTCATTAATATACATATGGATTCGTCTAGAAGAGTCCCGAAATTTATGAACTTATATGTGATTGAGTGTTTCATGACTTACGTGTGGAATGGTAGTAGGTGTCGTAAATCCTACCTGATTAGTGAACCTTTATATGATTAGATAGACTTGATAAATCTATGAACTATTGTGTAAACTATATGACTTATTCGGCTTATTGAATTGCCAGTGATAGAATTATGTGGTGTCAACTTGGTATTTATCTCGCATAGCTTCCATCATTGTCGTCCTGTGATGTCTACGAGGGTACGTTGTGTACTCATGTTATGCTTGATGCATCCTTTTCATGTAAGCGGGTATTCGGTCTATCTATCAGGTTGCAGATTGGAGCACGGGGAGCTGAGGCTGACTATTCCTCCAATATCCTTAGCTTCTATCTTATGTAGATTGTCTCCTTCACTCGGAGCAATATTATTGTACCCTTCATTCAGCTTGTTGTATCATAAAGTCTTTGTATAAGTCAGACTAGGTTTTGAGAAAGAAGGTTATTGTATGAATCCAACTTTGTAAACATTTTTATTTGATTTGATATTTGTGTTGTATTTTACTCCTCTTCCGCAGTTTCCTAACCTTCTCTTAAGGTGTTTTGGAATTTATTCGCCAATCGGTGGATTATGTAGGTACTGTGAGATGATATTAATCTCTCTTGGGGAGTCTTTCATTAATATCAAGGTATATATAGAGTACAATATTCATCCCTTATACAATAGGAATCCTAAGCTTATACAAAAGAGGAATCCTAGTCTTACCATAATTATATTTACACAATATATGGAAATATTCTAATTATGGGTAGGGAATATATTGTTTCCTATATTTACACGTTTACACACCCCCTCAGTCGGAGCGAGAGGAGGCCGGACGCGAGATCGGATCGAAGTCAAGAAATAACGTATGGGAAGTCCTTTGGTAAATATGTCCGCATACGATAGGATGATGGAACATGTAACACTCGACATGGCCTAACGCAACTTTCTCACGAACGAAGTGTAGGTCTATCTCAATATGCTTGGTTCGCGATGTTGAACCGGATTATGAGAAAGATAGATGGCGAGAGATGTTATCACAATACACAATAGATGCACGACGCAAAGGACACCGAAGTTCTAACGAGTAAATTTCGAGCCAAAAATCTCGGCTACTACATTTGCAACGCCTCGTACTCGGCCTCGGCACTGGAGTGAGATAGGGTAGTCTGTCGCTTGGCAGACCAAGAAATCAGATTATCCCCTAAGAAAATACAAAAGCCGGAGGTGGAGCATCGCGTGTCCGGACACTCGCCCAATCTGCATCCGTATATGAAAGCAACACATGTCCGGTGCGAGGGGGTATAGGTGCAAACCATAATCAAGAGTGCCCTTAATGTATCGAATGATACGCTTAAGAGCAGTGAAATGAGACTCTCTGGGGGCATGCATAAATAAGCACACCTGCTGAATAGCATAAGCTATGTCTGGCATGGTGAATGTGAGATACTGAAGTGCACCTGCAAGGCTCCTATACAGAGTAGGATCTGAGACTGGAGCACCATCCATAGCACTGAGCTTAGATTTGGAATCAACTGGAGTAGGCACCTCTTTGCGGTTCGCCATCTTAGCCACGTACACAATCTCTTCTCGCATACTTACGCCGACACAAGAACATATGATTGGCAGACACTGGTCACTGATATCCCCAAAAAGTAACTTAGCTTCCCCAAATCAGTCATTGCAAATTCGGACTTGAGCAAGACAATAATCTCATTTTTCAATCCGTCGGAGGAGGCAGTAAGAACAATATCATCCACGTAAAGTAATAAGTAAGCAGTGCTACTACCTCGATGAAAAATGAAAAGTGATGTATCACTCTTGCTGCATACAAACCCAATCTGCAAGATATACCTGGCAAAGCGATCATACCACGCACGGGGGGCCTGCTTCAGGCCATATAGTGACTTACGGAGACGGCACACATAGTGAGGAACTGCTAGATGGGTGAACCTTGGTGGCTGATGCATGTAGACTGTCTCTCTCAGATCCCCATGTAAGAATGCATTCTTCACATCAAGCTAATGGATCGGCCAGTGTTTGCCCATGGCAATGCTCAAAATTGTACGGATGATAGCCGGTTTGACAACCGGGCTGAAGGTCTCACCACAATCAATGCCCTTCTGCTGATTCGTGTTATTAGCCACAAGACGGGCCTTATACCTCTCAAGATCCCCATTGTCTCTGAACTTGTGACGAAATAGCCACATACAACGAATGACATTCACCCCATCAGGTCTAGGTACTAGATCCCACGTGTGCTGTTTAGTTAAAGCATTGAATTCCTCATACATAGCCGCATTCCAATTAGGGTCTTGTTTGGCCAATTTTGGGTTCTTTGGAAGTGGAGAGATGGTTTGGGCAGACAAGTTGAAATGGACTTTGGGTTTGAAGATTCCATGCTTTGAACGAGTTTCCATTGGATGGGTAGGGACAGTGGGTGGTGGAGTGGTGTCTGAGATGGGGGGTAAAGTCGGATAAGGAGAAGGTGGGGGTGAAGCCATCGGAGGCGCCGTGGCTCCTGGATCGAGAGTCGCGGCGCTAGAAGGTTGACAGGCTTCTCTGAAGTTTGGGCACCACGGCGCCTCAGCACAGGGCCGCGGCGCTGTCGCCGGTGTTTCAAAAGATTGCTCTCTGGAAATCAGGCGCCGCGGCGCCTCCCCTCGAGGCCGCGGCACTAACGACGGAACAGAGAATGTGAGTTGTTCGATTATGAGGGGAGAGATGGCAGACTCGTCAAGAAATGAGTAGTCCTATTTTTGGAATTTTGGAAGATTCGAAAACGGGAATGTGGTCTCGTCGGATATGACGTGACGAGATATGTGGATCTGACGAGTCGACAAGTCATAGAAATAGATAGCCCCTATGGTTCGGCGGGAATCCTAGAAAAACACATGGAGTGGACCTAAGAGCGAGCTTGTGAGGGGCGGTGGAGCTAAGGTTGGGATAGCACAGACAACCAAAAATCCGTAGATGATCATAAGAGGAGATTCTATGGTAGAGGATTTCGGTAGGGGTCATATTGTGAAGAGTGCTAGTAGGGAGAATATTTAGAGTGTATTCTGACATTTTAGTAGCATAGACCCAGAAGGGTGGAGGGAGGGAGGCATGAATCAATAGGGTGCGAATCATATTGTTAATGGTGCGGATGATTCTTTCAGCTTTACCATTTTGTGGTGAGGTGTGAGGGTAGGAGAAGCGAAAGACCATGCCATTATTGGTACAAAAGCGGTGAAACATAGAGTTATTGAATTCACGACCATTATCGCACTGAAATGATTTTATGCCTTTTCCAAATTGTGTTTGAGTGAACTTGCGAAACTCAAGAAATTTGACAAACACTTCCGATTTAAGTTTAAGAGGGTATAACCAAACGTAGTGTGAAAAATCATCAAGCAACATAAGATAGTATTTATGACCGAGAGAACTAGAGATAGGAGATGTCCATAAATCGGCATGTATGATATCAAAAGGAGCAAATGTAACACTAGTAGATGATTTAAACGGAAGATGAATATGTTTGCCTAAAGAGCAAGAAACACAATTTTGGGCAAGTTTCCCATTACAAGCAATGAAATTGTTGCCTCTAAGAAAATTAAAAACTGGGACTCTTGGATGACCAAGCCTATTATGCCAAGTTGAAGAAGAAACAACCGCTAGAGTGACGGGAGAGCAAGATCTGGCAGCGGAGGTGGAAGTGAATGGATAGAGATCCCCCGTGCTATTGCATCTCGTAAGAGGTGTCCCCGTATGAAGATCTTTCACAGTAAAACCAAAAGGGTCAAAATCCACAGAGACAAAATTATTACGAGTAAATTGGCGGACAGATATGAGGTTCTTAATCATGTGTGGGGCATATAGGGTGTTTTTTAAGGAGAAGGGTGGATGAGGAGGTTGTGTGTATGAGGTACCATAACCCTTAACTGGAATGCGTTGTCCACTACCAACTGTAACATATTGAGGATGCTTTAAACTAAATAGTTTAGGAATAGTACCTGCAGACCGGGTGACGTGAGATGTGGCGCCCGAATCCATGTACCAAGTATTGTCAGGCTATTGCATAGAGAGGGTGCTGAACGCCTGACCCAACTCAGTGGGTGTCATGCCGGAGGAGGGCTGTGGGACCGACCTTGCATGAAGTGGGCCTGCTGTGGGGCTAGAGCGGGGCCTAACAAATCGGGGTAAGAATACGGATTGTATGGCTGCTGGTACTAGAATGGACTTGGCGCCGCGGCTATGAATTGGGGCGCCGCGGCTCTGTACTGGGGCGTCGCGGCGCTGTAGATGAACTGTTGAGGAGCCGCGACCCAGTTGTTCTGCGATCTCTATTGCTGTTGCTGCTGTTGGTTCTGTTGACCGCGACCCTTGCCACGACCACGGCCTCCAATACCGCCGCGACCTTTTCCACCCTTGCCGCCGCGGCCCTGCCGCTGTTGGGAGTTGTCTGGTGGCGTCTGATCTTGGGGTTGCGTGTCGACAGCTAACACCTGCTGGGCGTGCTCATCCTGCTTAGCACAACGAGTTTCTTCGAGCAACAATTGTGAGCGAGATTTGTTAAAACTCGGTAGCGGATCTGCCTGTTGAATTATGGTGGCCAAAGTATCATATTCGCCCTTAGTAAGGCCAGAAATCATTTGTAGCACCATTTTATCGTCAATGACAGGCGTGCCGATGTTGGAGAGTTGATCCGCTACGAAGTTTAAGCTGCTTGCAGTACTCAGAGACATTGGAGAAGTTTTCAAGACGTGTTTTGTTGAACTGTCCTTCCAAATACACGGCACGAGTGTGCTTGTTGTCCTGAAAAATTTCCTCCAAACGATTCCACAAGTCAAGGGCAGTGGAGTCAGATTTTATGATAGTAAGGAGGAAATCCTAAAAGATACTACCATATATCCATTGTTTGACGCCGGCGTCGAGACGATGCCAGATAGAATCATCAACCTCCGTAGGGCGCGGAATAGTGTCATCAATACGGTCAAGCACGTTATAGAGACATGCATGATTGCAAAAAAGTTCAACCCAGGGAGAATACTGGTTGTTTTCTTGATCAAGAATAATAGGAATATGGTTCTTGATGTTGGAAACAGTAAGGGCGGGATGAAACGGGGGTGATGACTTTGTGGTGGGATTTATGGAGGTAGAGGCGTCAGAAAGTGTGGAAGAATCAGGGATAGCCATTTAGAGAAGAGAAGAAAGGAAGAACAAAACCCGAAAAATAAGAAGAAAATCCGGGAGGGCCGCGGCGTAGGAGAGGCAGCCGGCGGCTGTGGAAGAGAAAGGTTTTTAGGGTTTTGTTTATTTCGCTCTTGATACCATGTGAGATGATATTAATCTCCCTTGGGGAGTCTTTCATTAATATCAAGGTATATATAGAGTACAATATTCATCCCTTATACAATAGGAATCCTAAGCCTATAAAAAGAGGAATCCTAGTCTTACCATAATTATATTTACACAATATTTGGAAATATTCTAATTAAAGGTAGGGAATATATTGTTTCCTATATTTACACATTTACAGGTACCACCTCAACACCCGTGATTTGGATCGTGATAATATCTATCATTACAAATAAGGTATAATTACTTTAACTATTTGTCCAATTGGCAATAACAAAATTGACTTCACGGCTCACGCAATAAATGTTCTTTTTTGTTTATCATTTTTTCTTTTTCACTTACTTGAGAGGGAAAACAGTAATATATTATTATCACTAAAGAGTCAATATACTCTTATAATAAACCGAATATCTAGTAATATTTTATTTTATACTTTGCGGTAATATCCTTGTCGTAAGAAAATTATTTTATATTTGTCCTTAATTTTAATGAAATTCTAATATGAACCTTGATAAATGTATAATGAGAGGTAATTTTAAACCATAGTTAAAGATTGATAAGTAAATATAGATATTTTCCATAAATTTGACACGTCGAATGCATCTAGTCTGTCACTGAAGCTCCGCTTAGAGTAAATACAAAATAGTTTGCTAAATAGATTTTATTTAAGGATCGTCATTGGGATTTTTTGTTAGTAAAGGTGATGGTTTCTTGACTTGATAAAAAATCGTACTTTTTCTACATTGTCTTTTTATTCAGTTACGAATTTGAAAAGAATTCTTTCAATGACTCCTTTATTTTCTTTTGTACTGTATTGATCCTTGATTTTAACAAAATTCTAATATAAACCTTAATCAATGTATAATGAGAGGTAATTTAAAACCGTAGTGAAAAGTGGATAATTAAATCTAGATATTTTAGGTGAATTTGACACGTCGAATGCATCTATTCCATCACAGGAGCTCCGTTTAGAGTAAATTCGAAATAGTTTGTAAACAAGTTAAGATGTAATAAAAGGGTAAATTCCAACCTTTTACTTTTAAGATATGTGTAAGCAGAAAAAAAATTCTATAATAATTAATATTTCAATTATCTTAGGAAAATAGTTAAATTTACCTATCATATAAAACCCTCGAGTACTTACGACATTTTCTAAGAGCACGTTGGTTTATCATCTATTTACATTAAGCCCCCCCCCCCCCCCCCCTTAAGTTTGTTAATCGGCTTTGGCTTACCTATCGGGTGTGGGTAGGTAACTTCACAGCATGTAAATTTTGAGACATGACAATTATACTAAAATTTAAGTGAAAAATAAGTAAGAAGTTTGAAAGAATGAAGGAAAAGAACAATTCATTTTTAGGAAAAGGATCAATATATTCTATATTATATCAATTATCTTAGTTATATAGGATCATGTTTTGATAACAAAAATTATGGTTCAAAAAGACCACATTGTTATAATTTTTCTTTGATCTTTAATTCGTATTTCTAAGTTTCAATCTATATACTCTATCTACACTTATTTCAGTTATAAATTCCATTAAATATGTACAGATAGAGTCATCTTATTGCTTGCTTGTGTTGTGCCTACTGCGTGCTTGATGAGATCTCCTACAGCCATGGATGTGCGAGAGTTTCTATCATTATCAGATTTGTTCTTTTCTTCAAATGACTGACGAGTGTCATTCACATATATGACAATTGCTTACGCAATATATATCTTTTATTACAAATGAGGTATAATTAGTTTAACTATCTGTCTTAATGACCTCCAACTGACAAAAACAAAATTGACTTCACGGCTCACGCAATAAATGTTCTTTTCCATTTATCGGTTTTTCTTTTTCAGTTATTTGAGAGGGAAAAATGTAATTTATTAATATCACTAAAGAGTTAATATACTCTTATAATATATCAAATATCTTGTAATATTTTATTTTATACTTTGCGGTCATTATATATCCTTGTCGTAAGGAAATTATTTTGTATTGGGCCTTTATTTTAATGTAATTCTAATATAAATCTTGATTAATATATAATGAGAGGTAATTTTAAACCATAGTGAAAAGTTGATAAGTAAATCCACATATTTTACATGAATTTGACTCGTCGAATGCATCTAGTCCATCACTGAAGCTCCGCTTAGAGTAAATACAAAATAGTTTGCTAACAAATTAAGATATAGTTTGCTAAATAGATTTTATTTAAGGATCGTCATTGGGATTTTTTTTGTTAGTAAAGGTGATGGTTTCTTGACTTGATAAAAAATCATACTTTTTCTACATTTTCTTTTTATTCAGTTACCATTTTGATAAGAATGCTTTCAATGACTCCTTTCTTTTCTTCTGTACTGTATTGGTCCATGATTTTAATGAAATTCTAATATAAACCTTAATCAATGTATAATGAGAGCTAATTTTAAACTGTAGTGAAAAGTGGATAATTAAATCTATATATTTTACGTGAATTTGACACGTCGAATGCATCTATTCCATCACAGGAGCTCCGTTTAGAGTAAATTCGAAATAGTTTGTGAACAAGTTAAGATGTAGTAAAAGGGTAAATTCCAACCTTTTACTTTTAAGATATGTGTAAGCTGAAAAAAAATCTTTAATAATTAATATTTCAATTATGTTAGGAAAATAGTTAAATTTACCTATCATATAAAACCCTCGAGTACTTACGACATTTTCTAAGAGCACGTTGGTTTATCATCTATTTACATTAAGCCCCCCCCCCCCCTCCTTAAATTTGTTAATCGGTTTTGGCTTACCTATCGGGTGTGGGTAGGTGACTTCACAGATTGTAAATTTTGAGTCATGACAATTATACTAAAATTAAAGTGAAAAATAAGTAAGAAGTTTGAAAGAATGAAGGAAAAGAACAATTCATTTTTAGGGAAAGGATCAATATATTCTATATTATATCAATTATCTTAGTTATATAGGATCATGTTTTGATAAGAAAAATTATGGTTCAAAAAGACCACATTGTTATAATTTTTCTTTGTTCATTAATTCGTATTTCTAAGTTTCAATCTACATACTCTATCTACACTTATTTCAGTTATAAATTCCATTAAATATGTACAGATAGAGTCATCTTATTGCTTGCTTGTGTTGTGCCTACTGCGTGCTTGACGAGATCTCCTACAGCCATGGATGTGAGAGAGTTTCTATCATTATCAGATTTGTTCTTTTCTTCAAATGACTGACGAGTGTCATTCACATATATGACAATTGCTTACGCAATATATATCTTTTATTACAAATGAGGTATAATTAGTTTAACTATCTGTCTTAATGACCTCCAACTGACAATAACAAAATTGACTTCACGGCTCACGCAATAATTGTTCCTTTCCATTTATCAGTTTTTCTTTTTCAGTTATTTGAGAGGGAAAAATGTAATTTACTAATATCACTAAAAAGTTAATATACTCTTATAATATATCAAATATCTTGTAATATTTTATTTTATACTTTGAGGTCATTATATATCCTTGTCGTAAGGAAATTATTTTGTATTTGGCCTTTATTTTAATGTAATTCTAATATAAATCTTGATTAATATATAATGAGAGGTAATTTTAAACCATAGTGAAAAGTTGATAAGTAAATCCACATATTTTACATGAATTTGACTCGTTGAATGCATCTAGTCCATCACTGAAGCTCCGCTTAGAGTAAATACAAAATAGTTTGCTAACAAATTAAGATATAGTTTGCTAAATAGATTTTATTTAAGGATCGCCATTGGGATTTTTTAGTTAGTAAAAGTGATGGTTTCTTGACTTGATAAAAAATCATACTTTTTCTACTTTGTCTTTTTATTCAGTTACGATTTTGATAAGAATGCTTTCAATGACTCCTTTCTTTTCTTATGTACGGTATTGGTCCTTGATTTTAACGAAATTCTAATATAAACCTTAATCAATGTATAATGAGAGGTAATTTTAAACTGTAGTGAAAAGTGGATAGTTAAATCTATATATTTTACGTGAATTTGACACGTCGAATGCATCTATTCCATCACAGGAGCTCCGTTTAGAGTAAATTCGAAATAGTTTGTGAACAAGTTAAGATGTAGTAAAAGGGTAAATTCCAACCTTTTACTTTTAAGATATGTGTAAGCAGAAAAAAACTCTTTAATAATTAATATTTCAATTATGTTAGGAAAATAGTTAAATTTACCTATCATATAAAACCCTCGACTAATTACGACATTTTCTAAGAGCACGTTGGTTTATCATCTATTTACATTAAGCCCCCCCCCCCCCCCCTCCTTAAATTTGTTAATCGGTTTTGGCTTACCTATCGGGTGTGGGTAGGTGACTTCACAGATTGTAAATTTTGAGTCATGACAATTATACTAAAATTAAAGTGAAAAATAAGTAAGAAGTTTGAAAGAATGAAGGAAAAGAACAATTCATTTTTAGGGAAAGGATCAATATATTCTATATTATATCAATTATCTTAGTTATATAGGATCATGTTTTGATAACAAAAATTATGGTTCAAAAAGACCACATTGTTATAATTTTTCTTTGATCTTTAATTCGTATTTCTAAGTTTCAATCTATATACTCTATCTACACTTATTTCGGTTATAAATTCCATTAAATATGTACAGATAGAGTCATGTTATTGCTTGCTTGTGTTGTGCCTACTGTGTGCTTGACGAGATCTCCTACAGCCATGGATGTGAGAGAGTTTCTATCATTATCAGATTTGTTCTTTTCTTCAAATGACTGACGAATGTCATTCACATATATGACAATTGCTTACGCAATATATATCTTTTATTACAAATGAGGTATAATTAGTTTAACTATCTGTCTTAATGACCTCCAACTGACAATAACAAAATTGACTTCACGGCTCACGCAATAATTGTTCCTTTCCATTTATCAGTTTTTCTTTTTCAGTTATTTGAGAGGGAAAAATGTAATTTACTAATATCACTAAAGAGTTAATATACTCTTATAATATATCAAATATCTTGTAATATTTTATTTTATACTTTGAGGTCATTATATATCCTTGTCGTAAGGAAATTATTTTGTATTTGGCCTTTATTTTAATGTAATTCTAATATAAATCTTGATTAATATATAATGAGAGGTAATTTTAAACCATAGTGAAAAGTTGATAAGTAAATCCACATATTTTACATGAATTTGACTCGTCGAATGCATCTAGTCCATCACTGAAGCTCCGCTTAGAGTAAATACAAAATAGTTTGCTAACAAATTAAGATACAGTTTGCTAAATAGATTTTATTTAAGGATCGCCACTGGGATTTTTTAGTTAGTAAAGGTGATGGTTTCTTGACTTGATAAAAAATCGTACTTTTTCTACATTGTCTTTTTATTCAGTTACGATTTTGATAAGAATGCTTTCAATGACTCCTTTTTTTCTTATGTACGGTATTGGTCCTTGATTTTAACGAAATTCTAATATAAACCTTAATCAATGTATAATGAGAGGTAATTTTAAACTGTAGTGAAAAGTGGATAGTTAAATCTATATATTTTACGTGAATTTGACACGTCGAATGAATCTATTCCATAACAGGAGCTCCGTTTAGAGTAAATTCGAAATAGTTTGTGAACAAGTTAAGATGTAGTAAAAGGGTAAATTCCAACCTATTACTTTTAAGCTATGTGTAAGCAGAAAAAACTCTTTAATAATTAATATTTCAATTATGTTAGGAAAATAGTTAAATTTACCTATCATATAAAACCCACGAGTAATTACGACATTTTCTAAGAGCACGTTGGTTTATCATCTATTTACATTAAGCCCCCCCCCCCCCCTCCTTAAATTTGTTAATCGGTTTTGGCTTACCTATCGGGTGTGGGTTTGTGACTTCACAGATTGTAAATTTTGAGTCATGACAATTATACTAAAATTAAAGTGAAAAATAAGTAAGAAGTTTGAAAGAATGAAGGAAAAGAACAATTCCTTTTTAGGGAAAGGATCAATATATTCTATATTATATCAATTATCTTAGTTATATAGGATCATGTTTTGATAACAAAAATTATGGTTCAAAAAGACCACATTGTTATAATTTTTCTTTGATCTTTAATTCGTATTTCTAATTTCAATCTATATACTCTATCTACACTTATTTCAGTTATAAATTCCATTAGATATGTATAGATAGAGTAATCTTATTGCGTGCTTGTGTTGTGCCTACTGCGTGCTTGACGAGATGTCTCACAGCCATGGATGTGAGAGAGTTTCTATCATTATCAGATTTGTTCTTTTCTTCAAATGACTGACGAATGTCATTCACATAAATGACAACTGCTTACGCAATATATATCTTTTATTACAAATGAGGTATAATTAGTTTAACTATCTGTCTTAATGACCTCCAACTGACAAAAACAAAATTGACTTCACGGCTCACGCAATAAATGTTCTTTTCCATTTATCAGTTTTTCTTTTTCAGTTATTTGAGGGGGAATAATGTAATTTATTAATATCACTAAAGAGTTAATATACTCTTATAATATATCAAATATCTTGTATAATTTTTTATTTTATACTTTGCGGTCATTATATATCCTTGTTGTAAGGAAATTATTTTGTATTTGGCCTTTATTTTAACGTAATTCTAATATAAATCTTGATTAACATATAATGAGAGGTAATTTTAAACAATAGTTAAAAGTTGATAAGTAAATCCACATATTTTACATGAATTTGACTCGTCGAATGCATCTAGTCCATCACTGAGGCTCCGCTTAGAGTAAATACAAAATAGTTTGCTAACAAATTAAGATATAGTTTGCTAAATAGATTTTATTTAAGGATCGCCTTTGGGAATTTTTTGTCAGTAAAGGTGATGGTTTCTTGACTTGATAAAAATTCAGTTACGGTTTTGATAAGAATGCTTTCAATGACTCATTTCTTTTCTTATGTACTGTATTGGTCCTTGATTTTAACGAAATTCTTATATAAATCTTAATCAATGTATAATGAGGGGTAATTTTAAACCGTAGTGAAAAGTGGATAATTAAATCTAGATATTTTACGTGAATTTGACACGTCGAATGCATCTATTCCATCACAGGAGCTTCGTTTAGAGTAAATTCGAAATAGTTTGTGAACAAGTTAAGATGTAGTAAAAGGGTAAATTCCAACCTTTTACTTTTAAGATATGTGTAAGCAGAAAAAAACTCTTTAATAATTAATATTTCAATTATGTTAGGAAAATAGTTAAATTTACCTATCATATAAAACCCTCGAGTACTTACGACATTTTCTAAGAGCACGTTGGTTTATCATCTATTTACATTAAGCCCCCCCCCCCCCCCCCTCCTTAAATGTGTTAATCGGTTTTGGCTTACCTATCGGGTGTGGGTAGGTGACTTCACAGATTGTAAATTTTGAGTCATGACAATTATACTAAAATTAAAGTGAAAAATAAGTAAGAAGTTTGAAAGAATGAAGGAAAAGAACAATTCATTTTTAGGGAAAGGATCAATATATTCTATATTATATCAATTATCTTAGTTATATAGGATCATGTTTTGATAACAAAAATTATGGTTCAAAAAGACCACATTGTTAAAAAAAAATCTTTGATCTTTAATTCGCATTTCTAAGTTTCAATCTATATACTCTATCTACACTATTTCAGTTATAAATTCCATTAAATATGTACATATAGAGTCATTTTATTGCGTGCTTGTGTTGTGCCTACTGCGTGCTTGACGAGATCTCTTACAGCCATGGATGTGAGAGAGTTTGTTCTTTTCTTCAAATGACTGACGAATGTCATGCACATATATGACAATTGCTTACGCAATATATATCTTTTATTACAAATGAGGTATAATTAGTTTAACTATCTGTCTTAATGAACTCCAACTGACAATAACAAAATTGACTTCACGGCTCATGCAATAAATGTTCTTTTCCATTTATCATTTTTTCTTTTTCAGTTACTTGAGAGGGGAAACAGTAATTTATTATTATCACTAAAGAGTTAATGTACTCTTATAGTATATCAAATATCTTGTAATATTTTATTTTATACTTTGCGGTCATTATATATCCTTGTCTTAAGGAAATTATTTTGTATTTGGCCTTTATTTTAATGTAATTCTAATATAAATCTTGATTAATATATAATGAGAGGTAATTTTAAACCATAGTGAAAAGTTGATAAGTAAATCCACATATTTTACATGAATTTGACTCGTCGAATGCATCTAGTCCATCACAGAAGCTCCGCTTAGAGAAAATACAAAATAGTTTGCTAACAAATTAACATATAGTTTGCTAAATAGATTTTATTTAAGGATCGCCATTGGGATTTTTTAGTTAGTAAAGGTGATGGTTTCTTGACTTGATAAAAAATCGTACTTTTTCTACATTGCCTTTTTATTCAGTTACGATTTTGATAAGAATGCTTTCAATAACTCCTTTCTTTTCTTATGTACGGTATTGGTCCTTGGTTTTAACGGAATTCTAATATAAACCTTAATCAATGTATAATGAGTGGTAATTTTAAACTGTAGTGAAAAGTGGATAATTAAATCTAGATATTTTACGTGAATTTGACACGTCGAATGCATCTATTCCATCACAGGAGCTTCGTTTAGAGTAAATTCCAAATAGTTTGTGAACAAGTTAAGATGTAGTAAAAGGGTAAATTCCAACCTTTTACTTTTAAGATATGTGTATGCAGAAAAAAAATCTTTAATAATTAATATTTCAATTATGTTAGGAAAATAGTTAAATTTACCTGTCATATAAACCCCTCGAGTACTTACAACATTTTCTAAGAGCGTGTTGGTTTATCATCTATTTACATTAAGCCTCCCCCCCTCCTTGAATTTGTTAATCGGGTGTGGGTAGGTAACTTCACAGCTTGTAAAATTTGAGTCATGACAATTATACTAAAATTAAAGTTAAAAATAAGTAAGAAGTTTGAAAGAATGAAGGAAAAGAACAATTCATTTTTAGGGAAAGGATCAATATATTCTATATTACATCAATTGTCTTAGTTATATAGGATCATGTTTTGATAACAAAAATTATGATTCTACAAGACCACGTTGTTATAATTTTTCTTTGATCTTTAATTCGCATGTCTAAGTTTCAATCTATATACTCTATCTACACTTATTTCAGTTATAAATTCTATTAAATATGTACAGATAGAGTCATCTTATTGCGTGCTTGTGTTGTGCCTACTGCGTGCTTGACGAGATCTCTCACAGCCATGGATGTGAGAGAGTTTCTATCATTATCATATTTGTTCTTTTCTTCAAATGACTGACGAATGTCATTCACATATATGACAATTGCTTACGCAATATATATCTTTTATTACAAATGAGGTATAATTAGTTTAACTATCTGTCTTAATGACCTCCAACTGACAAAAACTAAATTGACTTCACGGCTCACGCAATAAATGTTCTTTTCCATTTATCATTTTTTCTTTTTCAGTTATTTGAGAGGGAAAAATGTAATTTATTAATATCACTAAAGAGTTAATATACTCTTATAATATATCAAATATCTTGTAATATTTTATTTTATACTTTGCGGTCATTATATATCCTTGTCGTAAGGAAATTATTTTGTATTGGGCCTTGATTTTAACGTAATTCTAATATAAATCTTGACAAATATATAATGAGAGGTAATTTTAAACCATAGTGAAAAGTTGATAAGTAAATCCACACATTACAAAACATAAACATAAAACACGCTAATTTGTAAAGAACTTGAACCACTGTACATTCTATTTCGAATGTCTTGAATACTTGAAGCTGAAACCGCATGTTTTTATAAGGTTGAAGTGAAGTAGAAAAAGATGGTATAGAAGCCGGTTGATTATTTGCACCTTTCTCTTGGTAATACATATACATATTTTTGCATTATGTTTGTATGCTAGACATAACTTCTTCTTTAATTGGTTCTTCAGTGGGGTCTGTTGGAAGTATTTCTAAGCATTCATAAATCGTTTCAATAAGGACAACCGTCTACTTTAATAGTAGGATTTAATACATCATCAATAAAATAAATAGTGGGAATCGATCTTTGTGTTTATCATATTTCGGACCAATAACTTCCCCCGTCATCGGGTTAATTCGACCTTGTACTTGGTCGGGGACACTATGTGAACCTTATCCCGACTCAGAAGGCATTTGCGCACCCGCTTTGTCAGCCAAGTATTGGTTATACATTGCTTTGTGAGATTTTTCTACATGTCTCATTAAACCTCCTGTCCCACCTTGACCTTTTCCAATTTTAAATTTATAAACTTCGCGATGAATTTTTCAAATAGCTAGTTGGTTATGAATGTCCCTTTCAAAAAAATCTCATGCAGGTGATTTTAATTTTTGTTGTTTTTGTCCTCTTCTCTTAATAGGCGGAATATGAGGGATTCCATATTCAGTTTCAGCCTGAGACTCAGTCTGATCCTGAGGTGGAGGTGCACTAGTGGGTGTGTTATCTAAATTATCTTCTAATTCATTTTCTAAATCAAAGTCTGGTTCAGATGCAGAATATACCTCATGATATAATGATATATTAATATTAACATTAAAAAGATCAGTTTCATCTACATGAGTGAAATCATCGTAATTATGATAACTAGAAGATGCATCCTTACCCCTGTTACCCCTAATACCTCTACCAAAAAAACGTCCACCTCGTTGTATTATAATTATGTATATAAATAATTAAAGTTAATGAAATTAAGTACGATAATAAAAATTAAGTAACAATAATGATTTAAATAAAAAAAAAGGAACGAATGTACCAAACGTTGACGTAACGTTGACGTGTAATAAAGGTTGAAAATTGAAATTTGCTCGATGATCCTCAAGCTAGTTGCCAACTTCACTCCCAATTTTTAAACTTTGACAGAAATTAGCAAATGAAATATAATATTTAGTGTGCAATTTAGACTTTTAGAGAGAGATAGAGAGAGATTAGAGAGATGGTAGGAAGATTTGTGAGAAAAATGAAGAGGAGAATGAGGTATTTATAGTTAAGAAATAGAGTTACTATGTAAATATACTAACTTAGGGGTTAAAAATAAATATTAAGGGGTATGGGGGTTTATGGGATATAGGGGGCCAAAATGGTCATTACTAGCCATTGCTAACGGCTAAAATTGAAAGTGGTCGTTTGTGCAACAGCTAGTTTTTGCAAAGTGAGGTGGGACGGGGCGGGCCGAGACGGGTCGGGGGTGGGATCGGGACTGGTGGGACAAGCCCTAGTCTCGTCCCGATTTTGAACCCCGCTACCGACATTTTTTGTCTAGGTCGAGGCAGGTCAGGGCGGGTACCGGGCCGGGGCGGGATCCGGCTGTCCCGGCCCACTAGATATCCTTAGCTAAAACTGTAGCTGAGTGCAAGACTGTAATAGTGCCATAGAGAAATAACTTGTGCTCTGAGTGCCTCTGTGGGCAAGGAATATGCATACTTTGTTTTAAAACTCTTGTATACATAAATAAGTATATATGTATGTCACTCATCGGGGGTATGTCATCATCATTAAGCTGCTTTTTGGGGCTGTCATCATCATAAACTTCCCAACTGCAGTGGTCTTATTACACCCCGTAGCTCGCATTTCGTTATATCATTATTGGATACCGATATCTCGGGAAGTGGTACAGCTTTATGAAAGGTAATGAAGGTTTACAACTCATTTATGGAAGTTCCAGAGTGTTTGGAAGTTAAACGGATCGAAGAAAATACATCTTGATAAAATGAGGGACTAGGGCAATTTGACGGGATAGTTTACGGACCGTTAAACTGCCATGGGGGACCCGTCAAATACTTGAGAATTTCTGATCTCAAGTGGTAAGACGACGGTCAGGATTGACAGACCGTCGATCCCACCGTCAAAGTACTGCGGTGGTGATTTTTTTAGGTTAAATACAGGTTGGACGTCTTGAACATTATTTTCTCCCCCAAATTCAGTTCATACACTCTCTCTAAACCCTCTCCGTCATATCTTAACATTCCTAGGTCAAATCTAATCTGGAATACGCGAGATTAACACAATGATTCCACTAGTAATCGTAAGAATTATCGTCTCTGTATTGAAGAGATTTTCAGAAACCCTTGGAATTTAGGACAAAGTGCTGTTTTGAGAAGATTTGGATGTATCAAGGTAAAATTCACCTTTCTTTATCTATAATTATGGTTAATTGATGAATCAGAGTAAATTATGAAAGGTTTCGTAATCAAAACTCATAGACATGTGAAATCATGAGAATATGATTTGTGGGCTGTTTTGCTTAGATTATGAAGTGATATTGATAAGTAATTCGATTTTTAATGATATGGAACTAAGGAAGAAAGTGTCGGAAGATCGTAAGATCAAATTACCTATGTACCCTTCGTTAAGGAATCTAAGAACCCTTCGTGTTAAGATTGTCGAAAGATACATAAATGAAGTTTCTGTATGAAATGTGGATTCGATATTAATAATAGACCCTTTTGTTTACTATAGATAACTATCCGTAAAGAGTACGAGGGATTGTAACAAGATTGTAACTTCAAGGACAAGATATGTAGGGTTTCCTTTCCTCTTTTGGCATGATCCATATAGATATGATGTAAATGTGACGTTTCTCCATAATAAATCCATTCTTGACATCTAGAGGTCTCTTGGTTGTTTCATGATTATATAGTATCGCTTTCAGAAAGTTTATTCAAGGTTTGTAAGTTAATAGAGTCATGTCATGATAATGATGTTTGTCTCATAATGTTGATCGCAGGTGTAACGACCTTACGTCACTTCAACTGGATTGGTAAGCATCACAGGTCTTTTAGTTGTTGGTCATACATATATATATTATGCATTTATATTGCCCACAGAGGCCTACAACTTTATATACGCATCTATACAAATATGATACTGATTATACTTCCCACAGAGGCCCTTGGCGTTATATACATAACTTATACATACATGACAGTGATAATATAGCCCACAGAGGCCTACGACATTATATATGTGATTATTATACACATCTATACAGTTTGATGCATTTGTGACATTATGAGTTTCCGGTGGTATCTCAGATTTTCTTGGTTCACTGTTACTTTATTTACTATTGATTATGCCCTACATATTTAGTACATCTTTCATACTGATGTCCCTTCTGCGACACTGCGTTCATGCATGCAGGTATATATAGAAAAAAGTAAAGCTCATCTTCAGTAGGTGATCTTCTCAGCTGTGATATTGTCTCACTCCCTTCTCTCAAAATTGTAGTACATGAGTCTTTAGGTACTATTTTATATATGCTACTAGCGGTTTGGAGTATGGCGGGGCCATGTCCCGGCCTGTTGATATGTATATGTTACTCTTAGAGGCTTGTAGACTTATAGATAATGGACGTTGGTATGTCGTGGCCTTGTCGGCCCATTTTGTTATCATTACACTCATATTGTGGCTTTGCCGGTCTTGGTTAGTTGTTCATATGTATATATCCTGCTGGGACTCTTTTGTGTGCAGGTTATCTTTCAGTCTTGTCATAAATGGATAATTGGAGGCCTTGTCTGCCTGAGTTTCATATTTTAGAGTTTGGATACTATAGTGGTAAGCTAAGGCCTTCGGTTCCTGGGTGTCGCCACCCCCACCCCACCCTCCCAAGGCTAAGGTGTGACAGGTGTGCACATATAAGTTCCTACCCGGATGACTATAACGCAGCGTTGTGTTGTAAAATGGATACATATATATAATGCATGCAATGACTCTGAAGGGCCTTATAGATCTGATTGGAGTGACTCAAGGTCCTTATCCTCCGATTATCATTAAGTAATTGTGTCTCTTTCAATTGTTTGAGAACCAACCAGGGCCATAAGAAGGCATAAGATTTAAGATACTATCAAGTCGGGAAATGCTCCCAAAATAGAACTATAAGAGTCATGAACCATAACAATATGAAACAAAGGTATTCACAAGCTTAAATCTTAAGAATAGAGTTCCTTTTGAAGGGACGTCGTCATGGTTACACTTACTCGTAGATCATGCCAAAAGAATGAAGGAGTGAGCCTTAACATACCTTGTCAATGGCCAACACCGCTCCTATGGCGCCTCTCTTTTCCTACAATCGTCGACCTAAGCAATAAGGACAATTCATGTCAACATTCAATCCATAACTTCAAAACTTTGTCGTTGTGATATTCCGTCGAACACTTAGCGTGCGTACTTTATCTGATCATATCTTCATGGCAACTTAATCTATTCTCTTATCCTTTACAACAATCACATTTCTAAAAATATTACTACAACCATGCATTATGGATCTAGCCATAGTTAGCCCAAAGATCTCACTAAAACTATCCAACAACCAATACAACAACTATCATGCTTAACCATAAAGTTATCTCAATTTGTCTATATTTACTTTGTCCAAAATATTACTCCAAGATAGGAGAGGATTAAGAACACTAAAAGAGTAGTAGGAACATACCTTCAAACAACCAAAAAGTCCCTACACTAAATCTCCTTTCAATCCTTCAAGAACTTTCAACCCCTTTTAAGGATCAAGATGAATTTCCAAGCCAAGCTAGTCTCTATAATGGAAGATTTGCATCAAAACCTCAAGTATCTGACCTTTAATGGTTTCTAGGTCTTTAGAGAAGGGTGGAGATCATCTAGGAAGTGTTTGGGAAAAAATGGAATATTTTGGGGCAAATGGCCGACTTTGGGCTTATATATAACCTCCCCACCGCCTCCCATCTACGGGGGGATGTGTGACACAAATGGGGTTCTATGGCTGCATCCTCCACCGCATATGGTGGTGAGGAGGTTGCCAAAGGAGTCCCTTGATGTGCGGTCTCATCCACGAAACTTAATGGGTTCTGCGATGTGAAACACTTAACGTATCGTCCTATCTTCATAAACTTCGTCGAGTTATGATTCCTTTGATCCCAATGACTTATAACCATTCATAGACCTTCTTAACATCCATTTATGTTATAAATAACCCTCGGAACGGGGCTCGGATCATCAGAGCTCAATTCGATTAACCATACTCTTAAACGTGCATGAAACGAGGAGTGTAACTCGGAGTCTCTTAACTATACTTCCAATCATCGCCCAAGGACTTCCTTAACCTTTTATGGTCATCATAACTCTTTTCATCTTACATCAGTTCGACATGATGTACACAACGCAGGGATTGCAAGCACGAAGGGCTTAGCAACTCTCAACTCTCACAACTTCTTCGGGTTTCAACTCGATCCCTCCTTAATCTTCCCAAGGAACCCTCTTCCTTATCTTAGGCTCCTTACCTTAAGGTATATTCGATATATTAAATTACGGGGTGTAACATTTTACGTGAATTTGACACGTCGAATGCATCTATTCCATCACAGGAGCTCAGCTTAGAGTAAATACGAAATAGTTTGCTAACAAGTTAAGATATAGTAAAAGGGTAAATTAAAACCTTTTCCTTTTATCATATGTGTAATCAGAAAATTGTTTCTTTAATAATTAATATTTAAATTATGTTAGAAAAATAGTTAAATTTACATGTCATATAAAACTCTCGAGTACGTACAACCTTTTCTAATAGCGCATTGGTTTATCATCTATTTATTTTAAGCCCCCCCCCCCCCCCCCCCTAATTTGTTAATCGATTTTAGCTTACCTATCGGGGTGAGGCTAGGTGACTTTACAACTTATGAATTTTGAGTCATGACAACAATTATATCAAAATTCAAGTGAAAAAAAATAAGAAATTTGAAAGAAGGAAGGAAAAGAGCAATTCATTTTTAGGGAGAGAATCAATATACTCTATAGTATATCAATTATCTTAGTTATATTCTTATTTGAATATCTTAGGATCATGTTTTGATAACAAAAAATTATGATTCTAAAGGACCACATTATTATAATTTTCCTTGATCTCTAAAGGTGCATTTCTAAGTTTCAATGTATATACTATATTTATACTTATTTCAATTATAAATTTCGTTAAATATGTACAGATAGAGTCATCCTATTGCGTGCTTATGTTGTGCCTATTGCATGCTTGATGAGAGCTCTTATAGTAATGGAGGTGAGAGAGTTTCTAACATTATTAACTTTTTTTCTTTCCTTCAAATGACTAACCAATGTCATTCACATGTATGACAATTGCTTATGTAATATTTATCTGTCATTACAAATGAGGTATAATTACATTAACTATCTGTTTTAATGATCTCCAACTAGCAATAAATAAAATTGACTTCACGGTTCACGCAATAAATGTTCTTTTCCGTTTATCATATTTTCTTTTCCACTAACTTGGGAGGGGAAAATGTAATTTATTATTATCACTAAAGAGTCAATATACTCTTATAATATACCAAATATCTTATAATATTTTGTTTTATACTTTGCAGTCATTATATATCCTTGTCGTAAGGAAATTATTTTGTATTTGTCCTTGATTTTAACGAAATTCTAATATAAAACTTGATTAATGTATAATGAGAGATAATGTTAAACCATAGTGAAAAGTTGATAAGTAAATCCATATATTTTACATGAATTTGACACGTCAAATGTATCTAGTCCATCACAGGAGCTCCGCTTAGAGTAAATATGAAATAATTTGCTAACAAATTAAGATATAAGATATAGTAAAAAGGATAAATTCAAACCTTTTCCTTTTATGAAATGTGTAGGCAGAAAATTCTCTCTTTAATAATTAATTTTTTAATTATGTTAGAAAATAGTTAAATTTACATGTCGTATAAAACACTCGAGTACATACAAGCTTTTTTAAGAGCACGTGAGTTTATCATCTTCTTTTTTTTTTAAATGGACCAATCTCCTTCGGTAGTAGAACTATATTATTTTAACCCACCTCCTCCCCCTTTAATTTGTTAATCGATTTTGACTTACTTATCGGGTGAGGGTAGGTGACTTCACGGTTATGAATTTTGAGTTGTGACAATTATATCAAAATTCAAGTGAAAAACTTGAAAGAATGAAGGAAAAGAACACTTCATTTTTAGGGAAATGATCAATATATTCTATATTATACCAAATATCTTAGTTATATTCTTAATTAAATATCTTAGGATCACGTTTTGATAACAAAAAATTATTATGATTCTAAAAGACCACATTGTTATAATTTGCCTTAGATCTCTAAAGTCGCTTTTCTAAGTTTCAAACTATAACTATAACTACACTTATTTCAGTTATAAATTCTATTATATATGTACAGATAGAGTCATCCTGTTGCGTGCTTGTGTTGTGTCTTGAAAGAAATAATCCCCTTGATTATTTTCATTGATTTAATAGCTATATATACAAGTTACATATTTCCATAATAGGAAAATCCTTTTCCTATTCTACTTCTAAATCCTTATTCTACCATAATTCTAACTATATAATTATGGTAGGTGTATAACACTAATTAAGGTAACCTTTACACTACAATATACTCCAAATATATATACCATATATACAATATTGTTTTGTAACTAATTTGGCCGAGAATGGGCTGAGCCCACTGCTGGGCTTTGTTTAACACACCCCCACAGTCATAGCGGGCGGTTTTCGAACGCTGAGACTGTCCCTAAAATCTTCAAAGAGAACCGCTGGTAGACCCTTTGTAAAGATGTACGCAATTTGATAACGAGACGGGACATGGCATACGCGAACTTGACCCTTTGCAACCTTTTCACGGACAAAGTGAATGTCCATTTCGATATGCTTGGTGCGCTGGTGTTGAACTGGGTTACCTGAAAGGTAGATGGCACTAATGTTATCGCAATATACCAAGGTTGCCTTCAAGGGGATTATTTCTTTCATGGTATCAGAGCTATATATACAAGTTACATATTTCCATAATAGGAAAATCCTTTTCCTATTCTACTTCTAAATCCTTATTCTACCATAATTCTAACTATATAATTATGGTAGGTGTATAACACTAATTAAGGTAACCTTTACACTACAATATACTCCAAATATATATACCATATATACAATATTGTTTTGTAACTAATTTGGCCGAGAATGGGCTGAGCCCACTGCTGGGCTTTGTTTAACATGTCTATTGCGTGCTTGATGAGAGCTCTTACCGCCATTTATAACATTAGCAACTTTTTTCTTTTCTTCAAATGACTGACGAGTGTCATTCACATGCATGACAGTTGTTTACGCAATAGATATATGTCGTTACAAATGAGATATAATTACTTTAATTATCTGTTTTAATGGTCTCTGCAATACTTCATGACTCAACAATAAATATTCTTTTCCACTTATTTGAGATGAAAAAATATAATTTATTATTATCACTAAGAGTCAATGTACTCTTATAATATACCAAATATCTTGTTATATTTTATTTTATACTTTGCGGTTATTATATATTTATGTCGTAAGTAAATTATTTATATTGTTCTTGATTTTAACATAATTCTAATATAAACCTTGATTAATTTATAATGAGATGTAATTTTAAATCATAGTAAAAAGTGAATATGTAAATCTAGACATTTTATGTGATTTTGCCATGTGGAATGCATCCAGTCCACCACTGGAGCTCCGCTTAAGCTTAAGAACAAAGGGCCAAGGTGCAAATATAACCCTCAATTATGCGATTTAGAGCAGATATATCTCTTGTTAAAAAATTGTGCATATTACACAAATGGTGTAGATATACCTCTGCCATTACACAATTGTGCAAATATACATTTTTTGCTGACAAATGTTTTTTTCTAAATTATTAGCTTATTCTTTAATTAATAAAATGTCACATGGCTTTAAAAAAATAAGTCTAACTATTTGTTTTAGTAGACTTATTTTTTTAAAGCCGCGTGGTAATTATTTTTCTGATGGATCGGGTCAGGGTCGTTTAAAAAAATATCTTCGTGAGTTTAAAAAAATAAATTTACCCATTTTTAAACGAACTAGACCCAATCCACCAGAAAATAAATTACTAAGTGGCTTTTAAAAAATAAGACTTCTCAAAAAAATGGTTAGACTCTTTTTTATAGACACGTGGTATTTTTTAAATTAAGAAATAAGCTAATAATTTTTTAAAAATATGTCGTCAACAAAAAGGTTATATTTGCGCCATTTGTGAAACGACAGATGTATATATGTACCACTCTTTTAACAAGGGTATATATACACTAAATGACAAAGTTAATGGGTATATTTGCACCTTTTCTCAAGAATAAACACAAGATAATTTGCTAATAATAAGTATACAAATGAACCTAAAATATAATAAATGGTAAATTAAGATTTTATATAGCAGAAAGGGTAAATTCAAACCTTTTTCCTTTTACTCCTTTCCTTGTACTACTTTTAATTAAGCTAACATAAATAATTTCTTCCTGATCTAAAAAAAGATAGAAAATTATTTCTATAATATTTCAATTATGTTAAAAAAAAAATATACTACTCTACGTGTCATGGAGTACGTACAACCTTTTCTAACAGCGTGTTGGTTTATTAGCTATTGTTTTCTTTAAATGGACCAAACCCCTTCAGTATTTTATTTAATCCACCCTCCCGCCTATTCTCTCTATACGCAGCAAAAGAGAGAAAAATTAGTCTCACATTTTTCCTCTATATTTTCCTCTCGTTTTCTTCGAATTCAACCCACCCACAACTCCATGAACCATACTCTATAGGTATACAACTTCACCCTTTGAACCATTTTTTGCTATGTTATATACATGTTAACACATCATGTTCTTGAATATCTTTGTTTGTATGTTTTTTTTTCTTAAAATAGTATTCTTTTTCTTTGTTTTACATCTATAACTTGTACACCCATTTTATCTTTCACGTTCTTATTTGCTTGTAAGTAGTTTTTTTTTTTTTTTGGATTATTTTGCTTACTTGTTTTATGTTATGTGTTTGTGTGTATAGGGTATGGTTTTTCTTGGTTTTTAGATGCCTTTGTTTTTGCTTGTTAAACATGATTTGGGTACTTGTTATGGTGTTTTGATTTTATTTAAGGATCACCATTTGGATTTTTTATGTTAGTAAAGGTGATCATTTTTCGACTTGATAAAAATTAGTACTTTTTTTACACTGTCCTTTTTTGTTCAGTTACGATTTTGATAAGAATACTTTTAATGTGCTCCTTTGTTTTCTTCTGTACTGAATATGGGGTTTGTTTTGTGTTAAATGATTTAATGTGAACGATTTTTCGAGGTTTGTCTTTATCTGAGATGAAGTGTTCGTGTCATTTTTACCTAGTATTGGAGTTGGTTTTTGCCTTATATCTCTAGAGTCGCATTTCTAAGTTTCAAACTATATACTATATCTACTTATTTTAGTTATAAATTCCGTTATATATGTATAAATAGAGTCATCATATTCCGTGCTTGTGTTGTGTTTATTGCGTGCTTGATGAGATCTCTTACCGCCATTTATAACATTATCAACTTTTTTCTTTTCTTCAAATGACGGACGAGAGTTATTTATATATATGACAGTTATTTACAATATATATGTCGTTACAAATGAGATATAGTACTTTAACTATTTATTTTAATGATCTCTGCAATACTTCACGACTCAATAATAAATATTCTTTTATGTTTTATCATTGTTGATTTTCCACTTATTTGAGATGAAAAAATATAATTTATTATTATTACTAAGAATCAGTGTACTCTTATAATATAGCAAATATCTTGTCATATTTTATTTTATACTTTGCGGTTATTATATATTTTTGTCTTAAGTAAATTATTTTATATTGTCCTTGATTTTAACAAAATTCTAATATAAACCTTGACCAATTTATAATGAGAGGTAATTTTAAATCATAGTGAAAAGTGAATATGAAAATCTAGACATTTATGTGATTTTGCCACATGGAATGCATTTAGTCCACCACTGGAGCTCCGCTTAAGCTAAAGAATAAAGGGCCAAGCTGTAAATATACCTCTCAACCAGACCTGTCCACCGGGTCGGGGATCCGCCCGACCCGAAAAAACCAGGGCCAGGGTCAGCTTATAGGTACCCCTCGAGCCACTCGACCCGAAAAAGCGGGGACACGACCAGGGTCAGGGTCGGGCCAGGTTAGAATATTTTACCCGTCTGACCCGGCCCAACCTCGACCCGACCCGACCCGCATATTTTTTAATATAATTTATATTATTTTTCTTCATTAATATTTATTTTGTACTTATATATATTTTTGCCATTAATAAGGGATATAATGCATGTTTTTATAATATATGTATTGCTCTAATCTACATTGAGCTAGACATAAAATAAGATAAAAACGGTAGCGAATTATTAATTATATATTTATATTATTAGTCGTTATGTTAATAACACGGAAGCATATTGTAGGGAGATAAAGTAGTTGTAAATTGGTGAAACTTTAAATGGTCATAACTCTACGCTCGAATGTCCGTTTTATCGGATTTTTTTTTTTGCGTATTTTTTTGGGACAAGGCCGGTCAAACAACCATGAGGCGGTTTGGCGCAGCCAATTTTTAGAAAAACGTCTGTTTTCCCAATCAATTTGTGTTTTTCCCCAAATCGATTTATAATTTTCTTTTTCTTTAGTCAGATCTCAAGATATACAATACATTTCAACGTCGAAAATTCGTGGTAATGTAGGGGTGAATGCCAATTTCAGTTTTGAAAAATTATTTTTAAAAAAAAAAAAATTCCTCGACCCGTCCCTGGCCCGCCAAAAATTTCCGATGGGTCAGGGCCGACCCGTGACCCATAGGGTCCCTAAAGGGTTAGGGCCAGGGTCGAAAGTTTTTAAAAAAAATAGGGTCAGGGTCGGGCAAGCAAAAAAAAAAAGCCACCCGACCCGGCCCTGACCCAGCCCGACCCGACCTTCGGACAGGTCTACTCTCAACTATGCGATTTGGAGAAGAGATATCTCTCGTTAAAAAATGGTGCATATATAACCTTATCGTTACACAAATAGTGTAGATATACCCTGCCATTACACAATTCTGCAAATATACATTTTTCGTTGACAAAATGTTTTAAAAAATTATTTAACTTATTCTTTAATAAAAAAATGTCACGCGGATTTACAAAAAATATCTTCGTTACTTTAAAATAATAAGTGTACTCATTTTTTAAACAAACCAGACCAATCTACCAGAAAATAAATTACTACGTGGATTTAAAAAAAATAAGTCTTCTCAAAAAAATGGGTAGACTTTTTTTATAGCCACATGACATTTTTTTAATTAAGAAATAAGCTAAATATTTTTAAAAAATATGTCGTCAACATAAAGGTATATTTACACCATTTCTGGACAATAAGGGGTATATATGCACTAAATCACAAAGTTAATGGGAATATTTGCACCTTTTCTCAAGAATAAGCATGAGATAATTTACTAACAATAAGGATACAAATGAATTGTCTTGAGCCGAGGGTCTTTCGAAAACATCTGATGTACCTTTTACGATAGAGATAAGGTCTGCATATACTCTATCCTCCACAGACTCTACGTTGTGAAATTTCACTTGATATGTTGTTGTTGTAAGGATACAAATGAACCTAAAATATAATAAATGGTAAATTAAGATTTTATATAGCAAAAAGGGTAAATTCAAACTTTTTCCTTTTACTTCCTTGTACTCCTTTTAATTAAGCTAATATAAATAATTTCTTCCTACCTAAAAAAAGATAGAAAATTATTTCTTTAATATTTCAATTTTGTTCGGGCATACCCATTGGATAGGGGATAGAATCCGCCGTTCTAGGTCCGAACCAAACCCACCCATCATTCAACCACATCATCATTAGAAAAAACATACTTGTATAAATTTACGTGTCATGGAGTATGTACAACCTTTTCTAACAGCGCGTTGGTTTATCATCTATTTGTTTTCATTAAATGGACCAAACCCCCCTCAGTAGTAAAATTATATTATTTTATTTAAGGCAAACACACACACCTATTCTCTCTATACGCAGCAAAAGAGAGAAAAAATAGTCTCACATTTTTCCTCTATATATTTGCCCCTCTTTTTCTTCGAATTCAACCCACCCACAACTCCATGAACCATACTCTATAGGTATACAACCTCACCCTTTAAGCCTTTTTTTGCTATGTTATACACATGTTAGACACATCATGTTCTTGAATATCTTTGTGTATGTGTTTGTTTGTTTGTTTTTTCTTAAAATAGTATTCTTGTTTTTTATGTTCACGTTTTCTTTGTTTTACATCTATAACTTGTAGACCCATTTTATCTTTCACGTTCTTTTTTGCTTGGAAGTAGTTTTTTTTGGATTATTTTGCTCACTTGTTTTATGTTATGTGTTTGTGTGTATAGGGTATGGTTTTTCTTGGTTTTTAGATGCCTTTTGTTTTTGCTTGTTAAACATGATTTGGGTACTTGTTATGGTGTTTTGATTTTATATAAGGATCACCATTGGGATTTTTTTTGTTAGTAAGGGTGATGGTTTCTTGACTGGATAAAGATTCGTTCTTTTTCTACATTGTCCCTTTTTGTTCAGTGACGGTTTTGATAAGAATGCTTTTAATGTGCTCCTTTGTTTTCTTCTGCACCGAATTTGGGGTTTGTTGTGTTTAATGATTTAATGTGAATGGTTTTTCGAGGTTTGTTTTTATCTGAGATGAAGTGTTTGTGTCATTTTTCCTAATATAGGAGTTGGTTTTTGTTCACAAAATGGATCTGGGGTTTGGTGTTAGAAGTCATATCACTCTGTTCATCTTTATTTCTTCTGGTTAGGTATTTTGATAAGAATGAATTCTTTTATTTTTGGTGTATTTTTTATGAAAATTGAGTTCTGTATCGTTCTTTTCGTGTTTTGAGCCCCTTGCTGACTTTTTTGGATATTAAGTTAAATGCACGAGGTTTCGATGATTTCTGACTGAATCTATTATTAAGTTTTGATTTTAATTCATTTTAAACAGCGTTCTGTAAGTTATCTTGATTCTGGCATTTTGGTTATTAGACTTGCTTTTTCCTTCTTCAAATGGCATTTTACTAGATTTAACTTGATTATCCATCAACTTTTTATCGAATTTGTTAGGTCTATACTTATACTTCAATCTGTCTTGTGTTTTAGGAAATATCGATGGATAAGGGGCAGCGAAATGTTAACAAAAAAGAAGAAAGATGACAATCAAACTCATTGATTTTCTGAATTAGGTACTTCTTCGCATATTTGTGCAAGGGATTTTTGAAGGACTCTGCTCGGTATTACATAGATCGTGAAGTGTTGGTGTTCCATTGCAATCTACGGTGAGTAGTTCTCTTTTAAAAAATCCTTTTTGCTTTTCATGCCTCTCTAACTGTTACAAGCCAAATGCGTTCTTAAATTGAACTAGCTAAGTGCTTTAATCAAAAGGTACATTTTGTACAATCAACAAGACAGGTTCAGAAAGTATCTTTTTTTTTTCGGGACCTACTAAGTCGACCACTTCAGTATATTTGCTTTTCACGCTTGGAAGAGCTAATCCGAGCATTCTTATTGTTTCGTTGGTTGTCTTAGCATTATATTGTGAGTAGATTATTGATTCCGTCCCATCAGAAACCTTTGGACTTAATATGTTCACGGAAGTTATTTTTAGCTTTATAGTTGTATCTCATGACAGAATCTGGAGTCGCGCTTTCTCTTGCAGATGGATTCATTTGAAGTGAATGGAGATCATATGGATGGTGTGTCTGCGGATCAGTTGCTTTCTTTTGATTCTTCTGATATGATTGGCATGCTTGGAGACCCAGAGATACATCCTCGGATTGGGAACCAGTATCAGGTTGAAACTCCACCTCTGCAGGGAGACTGCATTTCATATACTAAAATGCTAGCTGATCAGGAGAATAGAGCTGATAATTCCCGGGATTTTATGGTGGGATTGCCCATATCACTAGTGTGGGTCAATCAGGGGGTTGGAAGCATGAAAAATGAAAAATTGGAAGATCTGGTTGATTCAATAAATGCAACCAATGATAGTGTACCCTCGGAACCTGAAGTTACCGGATTGACCAACATGCATTCAGAAAAGGACGATATCCCAGTAAAAAAGGAGCCATCAGACACGGTCTTTCACAATAAAGTGACACTAGGAGAATCAGCGAATTCATCTTCTGAAAAGAAACTACAGGAAATAAGAAGCCTGCGATATTGTTTAGTCCCTGGCATTGTCCTAGATTGTTGGACTGGTAGTGAAAAGGCAAGTTTCGTTCTAGGTCTGTACATCTTTGAGAAGAACTTTGTCCATGTTAAGAGGTTTGTTGAAACTAAAGGGACTGGTGACATCTTGTCATTTTATTACGGGGAGTTTTATGGATCCCAAGAGTACCGTAGATGGTCAGAATGTAGAAAAGTGAGAAGCAGAAGGAGTGTGTGTGGTCAAAAGATGTTCACTGGATCGAGGCAACAGGAGCTGATGTCTCGTGTACTTCCCCGCATTTCAGAAGAAAACCAAAAGGCTTTAGCGGAGGTATTCAGACAAGCTAGATTTACCATATCCAGTGTTTTCTCATGTTTATGCCTCATGCTAAGTAATTCTGCCTGGTTAGATGTGTTTTTGATTTATCGCTGGCTTTTTAACATTTTCTGGGTTGTCATGTACCCCATTGATTTAGATGCTTAATATTTTCTAGAATATTTGCATTCCAAAATGTATGTGTTAGTTATTTATTATCCAACATTGGTTCTTTAGGTCTTAAAAAATTCCAAATTCCCTCGTCCTATGAAAAGCTATGATGATCCCTATCAGCAGCAAGTTGATGGCTTTGTATGTGCATTAGTTCTAGTAATCTGGAATAAATGTGCATTATTCTAAAAATCTATTATAGACGTAGGGAAAAGGGAAATGTTGCTATTAGGTTATTCTGAGTCACCAAAACAAAACAAAGAAAAAAGGTTCTTCTGAGTAATAAACAAGAGATTTCTTGATCGAACATGTACATGAACTGCTCGTAGTGTAAAGTATTTACAAGGATGGATTTTGTCTTAACTTACACTTTGAAACCTCATACCATAAAGGTCTGCAAATTGCAAACTTCTCTGGTTATTATTTATCTGTCTGATTATGTGGATACGCTTCAGTTAGAGGTTGTAAAACCCGTGATGAGTATAAGAATGACATCAATGGCAAGTTTTTGGACAATGTTACTTTTTGAGCCTGGCAGCTTTTTGAGGTTGAGGTACCACATGAAGAAAATTATGTCTTCAAAGAATATTGTTAATTTGCGACAGTTTTAGTTTTTTTTTTCTTTTTGAGATAAAGGTAACTGTGACAGTTTTAGTGTTTGTAACACTATAGTAGGTTAGGTTTCATTTCGTGTAGTGCACCCCTTTCTGCTTGTCATCCACCTTATATATCTTATAATACTGTAATTAATCTGATTGCTTGGCAGGTCTCTAAGGCATTTGGGGAAGGAAAGATATTGTTGGAAGAGTATGTCTTCTCTTTAAAAGGTATGATTGGGGTAAACATGCTCATTGAAGCAGTTGGGATTGGCAAAGGTACATATGATCTTACACGCATGGCCTTGGAACCTTCAAGGTCCAACCATGCTGTACGCTCAGAAGTTCCAGCTGGAAAAGCTTGCTCCTCTCTTACAACTAACGAAGTAATCAAGTTTCTAACTGGAGATTACCGACTCAGTAAAGCTCGATCCTATGATCTATTCTGGGAAGCTATTTGGCCCCGTCTATTAGCAAGAGGTTGGCACTCAGAGATGCCTAAAAACTTGAATTACGCTGCTAATCCTAAGAATGCATTGGTTTTTCTGATGCCTGATGTTAAGAAGTTCTCTAGGAGATTAGTCAAAGGAGACCACTATTTCGATTCTGTTACAGATGTATTGGGTAAAGTTGCTTCAGATACTAAGCTTCTACTGCTTGATGCCGATATCAAGAATAAAGAAAGTCGTGATTGGACAGAGGAAACAAAGTTAGAACAAGATGATCTTCCAACAAAACAACGCCCTTGTTATCTTCAACCTAGAACTCCTAATCGATATACCGATGTTATGAAGTTTACGGTTGTAGATACAAGTCTCTCTGATGGTAAACCCTACAAATTGAGAGAGTTGAGAAGTCTTCCAGTGGACATTTCAAACAAATTGTCTTCTGGAAACCAAGCTGAAGAGAGTGAAGAGGAGGAGTCTACTGATGAATCAAACTCTGTTGGTACTTCTGTGATTAATGAAGGTGACACAAATCATAATAATTCCTCGAGAATTATCTCCAATGGAGAAATGCATTCTGATGAAAAAGGTTACAAAATCAGTGTGAAAGCTTCAAATGAGGGCATTCCTATATCTTCTACTGTAGCTGTGAATGATTCGAAGAAAACCAAAAACATCTGGGAAGACAAGCAGCCAAGAAAAGTGGTAAAATCCCAGTCGTTTAAGAGATTGAAAGAAAACAATGTGGACTTTGTAGCTCCCGTTGCCAAGCGGCGTAGGAGACTAACGGCTTGTAGTCGTGAAAGTGTCGTGGTAAATTCTTTGATGGAACAAGAGATGCACCACACCTCTAGCAGCAATGACCACAACATTCCTATAGCTTCGTTTGAGGATAAGGTGTCAGCAAGCAACTCGCCAAAGAGCAGTCCTTCTCAAAGTGGCGAATGTGCTTCTGCTGATTGTCATGTCTCAAAGCTTCCTGACGAGGAACCTCAACCTAGGGCAATGATTGACCTCAATGAACCTCAAGTCCCCGTTGATTCAGAATTTGAAATTCTGATGCCAGCATTGACAGAAGACCAAAGCAGTAACAACGTGAAGAGTCCTGATGATGTTTGTGGTGAGTTGAAGACATTGACACATAGTGCTAGTATGGATCAGCAGCAACCTAGCTTGAACTCACGTAGGCATAGCACTAGAAATCGGCCTCCAACCACAAGAGCACTTGAAGCTCTGGCAAATGGTTTCTTGACTGTGAATACGCGGCAAAAGAGTAGAGAAGGTGGTTCAAAACGGAAGACAACATCCAGGAGTTCGCGACAAACCCCTGGTGTTGCTGACTTTAACAAAAGCACAGTGGTTTCCCAGATGGAAGAAGATAAAGGTGCTATGTCTACGGGGGGTGATACCAACATGTTTGAAAAAATTCAGCATCCACCTGAGGAGAGTGGGACAACAATTGCAGGTCCATAAACTGGCAAGATGATTAAAACAAATGCTTCAGTTTCTTGTTACTCATATCTGTGCTCTGGCTGCATGTGCCTTTGATGTCTGTTAATAATCCCTGAAATGCGGGAATTCACTGCCAGCTGTGACACCAGAATGGATGTAAAAGAGCGTTGCTTGATAAAAAAAATCACCAGTAAAAAATGTATATGCAGCCTGGGAATTGTGATACTCAATAATACAGCATAAGGGAGAGAAATATTGTTCTTCAGATTCAAAAGAAGAGGTTTTCATTCATTTGATTGCAGTTTGCGGCATCACAGGAACGAGCAAAGATTATTCACTGCAAATTTCATGCACCTTTTAAAGAACTAGTGATCATGTGATTAGTGTTGTCTCCTTAGTTGAGATTGTAGATATGGTGATTGCTTATATTTAGTCCATAGGCCATTAAAACTTCACTGTTCTACTTCCCCCTCCACCAACTTCATTGTCCTCAATATTTTCAGTTGGTTCTTTTGTTTTGTTTTTCCTAATAACTTACCTCAAGATTAGTTGAACAAAGCAACAAAACACCTCTTTGTAAACTGTAGTACAAGGGGCTTGGTTTGTTAGTATAGCTAGTGCTTAGTACTTAAATCAATCTCCAAGAAATTACATTAAAGTTTAATGCTCAACCCCTTACCTTCAGAGATGCTTTGGAATTTCTCTTTTTCTTTTGTTTCTTCATTCAATTTTTTATACTTTTATACCTTTTCTCCGTCATATTAATGTGCATACCAAACTGGCTTTACGAAAGGGATTTTCCCAATGTAATATTACACCTAATACTCCGTGGTCCATATTATATGATATTTTTTAAAATTTTAGCTTGGGCACTTCTTAATAAATTCACTCACCCTAGAAAGTAAGAGATGTTTTTACTAAATTATCCTTAATTTTATTTAATATCATTTCTTGTTTATATATAAAAAAATCACTTATCTAAATAAGGGTGAGAATTAATGCCTTCTAATTAATGTAAAAAACTACTTATTTTGAATTAAATATAAAAGCTAAAAACATCATATAATATTAGACCGAATATAGAGTACTAAAAAACACTTTTGGATTTTAACATGTATATTTTCGTTTTATATATTATTTTCGGAATTATTATTTAAAATATCGTCATATGAAACTTTTAAAGTTCACCACCTCCCAAAAAATAGGCTCTAGTCAGCGCAAATTCAAATATAGTTGAGCTTCAATATGGATATCGAACACCGGGAAGGGGCCGGTCGTAATAGTCTGGCAAGACGTTGACCAAACCCAGAAGATAAAAAAAGACGTTGCCGTCTAATCCGATCAACAATAGGTGAAAAAAAGATCCAATGAACAATACACCCATCACCATGAATAATTTCTCAATCCCTTCGTTACACAAATCCTTTGTTCCGTTAAAAATATAACGCTTTTAATATTTGAGAAGACAAAACATTCTTTCTTTGACTTCAAATTCCCAAATACTCTCTTTTATATTTCACTACCGAGAAGTTATTTTAAAGAAAAAGACACAATATGGAGCAAGAAAAAGCAAATGAAGAAACATGGAAGTTTCAACTATACAAAGACAGGAAAATAGTTATACATGAACGTATGATAGTTACACCAAATAAATAAATACGTAACATGTGTTCTTAACATAAAATTTATCGCTTATGTATAATCAATTGATTGTTATGTATCCTGAGTTTCTGACGGTAATTTATTGGAGTACTTAATTATAATAAAAGTTAATATAATTTAGAAGATACACCGGTTGTGTGACTTGTATCTATTCTTTTAATAAATAAATATCAAAATTCAGTCAAATCTAATTTTCATAACTACCCCTTTCTAATTTCTTAGCATTATAGTGCCTTTTACCCGGAGCGAATTTAAGTGCAAAAATTGGGTCACGTGAACCTATAATCACCCGACTAAACTCAATATATTATGTGTATATTCTTAAAATAAGTCTAATATTATCTAAATGAATTCATGGTCAAAAGAGATTGAGTAGTGCATTGGTTATAATGTTAGGTTTAATTTTTAAAGGTCGAGGGATGAAATCCAACTTGGTGCACTATAATTCTTTTAATATTATCTTAAAAGCAATGGTGCATTCATTCTCTTGAAATTCTGGATTCACCTCCCTTTTACCTACACCTTTCATCAATTAACTACAGTTTGAATGTACTTACTTCGTCTCATTTTAACTATCGTTTTATCTTTTCTCATGTTCATTAAGAAAATAATAAATACGAGGTACAATTTATTAAGTTATTCATATTTATTGAATACTTTTGAGAATTGAGCAATATTAAAAGAATTACTATTTTTTAAAATATTATAGATATAGTTGAAAGTAATTATAATTTTAATCTTGACATTTAGAAATAATTTTTCAAAGCTAAAATGATTGCTAATTCGTAACAGTGTAATATATAAACATGGAATATAAGTTAAAAAAGTTCGTGTGTGAGGAAGGTTCCAAATCTAACTTTCTATTACACGCCTTACAACTTCTTTGGATGGTTGTAACATATTATTGTATCTTATTATTATTTTAAATATAATATTTATTTTAATTATTATTTAATTTTATTACATCATATTATAAAATTTATTATTCTTATATAACAATAAGAAGTATCATTTTGTTGTAGGGATGATTAAGTGTGGTCGCATCATTACTTTTTTTTTTGTTGCTTTTCGCTTATTATTAATAATTTTATTTTATTTTTTATTTTTATTTTTTGTAATAAGTTTACCTGTACCTACTTTTTTATAATATTTTAAGATTCTTTTGTAAATTACTGATGTGTAAATATTACGTAACGTTATATATGATACGCAATATAATACAATAAGTTATAAAATGACAAGGATCCAAAGTTCCAAACAATAGAGACGTGGATGTGGTATTCAATGCAATCCCAAGTCCAACTATAAATACCCTCACCTTCCTATTTGTTTCTTCTTCCAAAAAACCAATTTCTCCATTCAATTAATGACTGAGAAATGATAAAAGAGCATAAAACCAAATTATACAAACTTGGGTTGAAAATATAAATTACTACATTTGTGATCATTAGGGGAAAATGGGTCAGGCATTTCGTCGAGCAACTGGAAGGATCGGAAGTTCTACTGTCGATGCTGCCTCATCCCAACTAAAGAAATCCATCGCTCGGAGACCACCGGCAGCCAATAATGTTGGTCCAGTTGCTGGTAATTCCCTTTTCAGTTTCTAGTCCAAAAAGATTGGCAGTGTTGAAATAATTTTTTACATTTTTTTTACAGTATAAATTCAACTTTTTGTAGCAAAAAATGTTTTCAAAAATGGCATCCAAGGTGTGGCTTAGTGTGGTCAATGAAGTAGACTGAGGTCTCAGGTTGAAAGTCCAAAAGGAGGTAGCAGGCGTGGAATTAGTGCAAGCTAGCCCGGACAGCACTGTTATCGAAAAAATAAACTTTTTCCGTTCCAAAAAGGTTGGCCTAGTTTGACTTAGCACAAAGTTTAAGAAATACGGAAGACTTTTGACATATGTGGTTCAAAATAAATCTTTAGATATTTGTGTGGTTATAAATGATCTCATAAAATTAAATTATTCCTAAATATAAATATAGAAAGGAGCCAATCTTTTTGGGACAAACTAATAAAGAAAGTAGGCCAATCTTTTTGTGGGACGGAGGGAGTATCATTTTAATTATAATGAAAGAAAAAGAATGCTTCTCTCCAAAAAGTGGTGTGATTCTTTTTTAGATGAAGGGAGAGTATTACATCTCAGGCAAATCATTGAGTTAGGAAGTGAAGTTGAAGGGGAACCATGAGACTAATTGTTTGTTGGGATGGGGTGGGGGGTTGGGGGGGAAGTACAGTGTAACCTTGTAAATCAATTTCACTACTATAACCACAAGAACAAGTATGGCCAGTTTCCAAGTTAGTTCGGGTCAGGTATATGAGTCCTCACTATCATTCTCGTTCTATTTGTACCGGTTTCATTTCTTAATCATAAGTTTAGTAGCTTTACGCTTGCCTTCAACCTAGTGCAAATTTACGAAACACTACCATAAAAAGGAATTTAGGATAATCAGTGTGTGGTGGTCCCTCTTTTGTGTTTCCGTTAGAAGCGGATCTGCAAAAACTGGGTTGTTTGTTGCATGAATTGTTAATCACAGGTATTGAACTTGAAGTTGAGAATTAGATATTGAAAGAATATGGAAGTGGGAGGAGGAAAATGTTTCTCATTAAGGAAGCCAATGCTCTTATCGAATTCTTCTCACATGTTAATTCAGCTGTAATTTCCTCAAGAACACAACTAATGCGTCATTATCAATTAAATCGATCAATTACAAATCAATACCAAAATAGTTGGGATCGTTTATATGACTTTTTGATGTATTGTGATTTGACCATAACATTTTCTTAATACATGTAGTGTCTAAATTAGCTTGCACGCACCTCGACTATTTCATCAGGCAGAGCTATCTCTCACCAACACAGTTGCTGGTAACTTTGTCCAATAAGGCTTAGGAAAATTGACATATGTCACCTAGGTTTTTTATCGGTTGGGATATGAACCTTGGTCGTCAAAGTTTGCATAGACCATAATTTGTCAAAATTTGACTGCAAACTTACTTTTACCATTTAAAAAATTGACTGCAAACTTATTGCGACCCTCCTCATTTATCCGTCTTGGGACGTGCAAGGCTCACTTAGGGCAGTGATAATTACAGCTTGATTGTTTAATTAAATGATCCTGCGCATTAGGTTGGGATAGGTATAGTTGGTATGTAGCTAGAATGGTGATTAGTATTTTGGGTATGCATGTGTACTCAGGAGCACAGGTAAATTGTATCGAGTTGCTGTGTGAGTAGTTGGACTATGTTTATTTTAGTTTTTATGCTGCTGAATAATTTGTCAATGCAAGTTGTGTGAACAACTTAAAGGCCACATTTGGTTTTTGTCTGGGTAATTTCTTTTGTTTGAAGATAACTGTCAGTGAGAAACAGATCTTTAATCCACCAATCAAAACAAAAAAGATCTTTAATCCTGTCCATTTAAATTTATCATTGCAATATGTATGTGGTTGAGTACTTGTGAAATGGGAAAAATTGAAAGTGTATCTTATGTATCCCCAAATATCTTAATATAATTTTGAAGATATGAATTGATATGAGTCCAACTTATTGCAAAATTAAGTCAATTTGAGTCTCCATCAGCGAAACAGGTCACGTTTCTATCTGCCTATGAAAAAAGCTAGCTTCGATAATTTCCTTTTCAAGAGTGTTTGTAGGATGTCACAAATTACTTATTTGATAAATGACTTTGCTTCTGCTTCTTAAGAGAGCAGCCCAAAGGTTGCTGTTAAAAACAGCTTTGAAGAGAGAGATCCCAAGTTTGATGCAATGCTTAATCAAATGGTTGGTAGAATTCAAGCTAAGCCTGGTGGGAAGCTAGAGATGGGTGAGGTGAGTTTCATTTGTTTGCATATTAACTTTCAGATTGAAAATGTGCCCTACTGACCCTGTAACTTTTGAGGCACTCATAGATTATTTCTTAAGTAAGGTGATTACTGATTAGTCAATCACTATTCTATTTGTTGCATAAAGCTTTTGGTTCATGTGTCTAACTTCGCACGTGCCACCTTTAGGAACGGAAAGGATGAAGGTGATTTAGACTTTTAGAGGGGGCCAATCTTGCCCTTTCCTTATAGAAGTATATTCTAAATTTTCTTGTGCCATTTGGTAGTGTAGCGCAGAAATCCAAGACGAAGTATTAGAAGAAATATTCTCTTCTTATTGTCTTAGTTTTAACTGAATTTGGTCGGGGCACCCCTCTAAATATTAAGAGGTTTGAAAAGCTCACATGAAATCTCTCTTTTTTTACTTCCTTTCCTTATCTCACATCTTTATGTGCTCAGGAGTAGTGTGAACTGTGCAAGTCAGGAGTTTTAATTAGTATTAACTCATCTATGCTTTCAGTCAATTATTTTTCCTTTTTTTTGGCGAAAGGGTGAGGCAATGAATATAATCAGCAGATGATCTATTCCTGGCATCGAGAAATCAAGCTGCACTAATCTGTTGAAATTTGGCAATCCTATAGAAGTCTTTTTAAGTCTTTAAGTTGTTTGAGCCTTCTCTAAAAAGTCTTAAGTTGTTTGAGGTAGGTACATGGATGTATGATCACCATGGCTGTGCACTTTCATGCTCCTGTTTGTGATTCTTCAAGTGTTGGTAGATCTGTCATATTTTGTAGTTAAACCATTCTTGTCAGATATTCTTCCCTTCACTGTAGGTTTAATCTCAACAATGGGGTTCGCTTGGGGGTGCAAATGGAATAGAGATCTTAAGTTTCTCCAGCACTGAATTTGTGCTACCCGACTAAATGTTTCAGTTGACATAGATTCGGACGTAGTGATAGCTACAAGAACACATGTATCAGGATAATAAGTTGTTAATTCCTGGCTACTGTGACAGGCATCAGTGGTGGGGAAGTATGATAGACCCTTACCTAAGCTAAGGAATATAACACCACAGTCTACCAGATATGAGGAAAGGCCTGCTCCTACAGGTACGCTGAATGTGGCACAGATAAGAGAAATTATACTCCTGCATCAAGGCAGATCCGATGACCACAAAGGGCCTATGGATATCAACCGGATTGCTGAGCGGTTTCAAGTTGATGCTGCTCAGGTTCAGAGGATTCTGCAGTTCGTATCATTGCCTCCGGAAGACACGAGTAAGAAGAGGAACACATAAGTGTCCTATCATATTTTATAGTCATGGATAGTTCAAGGAAATGAGTGAGTTCACACATCGCCTGAGGTGGTTTCCTTTATCCATCAATTTCTTTTTTCACAATTTTGCATTTGTAAGTTCGTCTGTTGTAATAATGACCTACCATCATGGTCCTGGAGAAAAAATGAATACAGTAGCCATGGTAGCTTTAGAAACTGATCCTAATTATATTTGTTGCACCAGAAGAGGACTTTTTTTCTTTCATGTTCGAGAAGCTTTGTTCTACAGACAGGCTGATAATGTTATTCCTTGACTTTGCAAATATCTAACAAAAACTAACCTTTTTTGTTTTTGCTTCTACATGTAAAGAAGAGATCAATAGATCTGGGGCTACGCAGAAACCAATAGACTTGAGCTTTATAACTGGACGACTTATTCACTAGTAAGAGAATTATAGGGTATACAACAACACCAACTGGTTTCCGCAGAAACATAAATGCGCTCATTCTTATGAACGTGGAAATATATACTGAATTTGATTGGTACATCGACCTGAAATTTGTTTAACCCACTAATAACTACCTAGTCGAAACAAGAAATTAATTGTACGGCAAGACTGTCTCCATGATTGGCTCCCACGATTTTTACGATTGCCTTATAGAGCGGATCAGCTAAAAAGCATGTAATGGAGACCCAAAAGAGAGAACAAGAAAAAGAGGAGCTAAAAAGCACCAAGGGCTTCCACGAAACCCCGATATTATAAATAGGCATGAAAAAATGGTCACCATAGTGTCTTGAATAGTCAAAAAAAGACGCCATCCAACCGGATGAAACCTATGGTACTCCCTTTCTTACAAGAAGTGTAAATTATGGCCTGAAACTAGTTGGTCAATCTGAACAATATAAACACTGCCCCATTTTTTACTTCCTTTGGGGCTTCTTAAGGTACAGGGAGAAAAAGAATGACAAAAAATAAAGTAAAGCTCAAAATTATCAGGCCCTCTCCAGTTAGCACCACCAAGGAGGAAGAAGAAAAAGTGCTCTGCAGCTTCAAGTCAATGTGGACTCTAACCAGTCAGATGTATACTCGTAAGCAACAAATGTTACAGCACCTGCAGGCGCAGCTTTAACAATTGAGGGGACAATCCCTTTGTAAAGTCCGGCCCAACCCTCCTCGATCAAGATCCGCCGGAGGCCATCATACATATTCCTGTAGGCACGAGGTTCTAGTCGAGCTCCATACCTCGGATGTCTTTGTAGTCCTTCAATCTGCAAGGTATATGATTGCAATATTAACTGTTGTCACGAGAATGGACACTCGCATATGATTTCATTATCTTTTTCCTCGAAACAGATCAATATCCTTTTAACAATGCTAAAGGGCATACCAAAACTAAAAAAACTGATCACAGATAAAAGAATTGGCCCAAGTTTAATATGACAAAGATTTTGGTCATTATGACGGTGTTTGGATTTGGCTTATTTTAACTTTTAAGTGCTTCTTGGCTTTTAAGCTTTTTTCTATTTTTTATGGTGTTTGGCAAAGATAAAAAGTGTTTTTACGCACTTACTTTTAGACCAAAAAAGTATAAAAATAAGCTAAAAAGCCATAAGTTGGGCATTACTTTTAGCTTTTAGCTTATAACCTATTTTTAAAAAGCCAATCCAAACACCCTCTGTCCGGCATTGCACATGGGTTGTAGTGGATAATGATAAATATTTTTTTACCATATTTTTTAAAATGCATGTGATGTGTAGAAATAGAAAGATTGCTGGTCAAATTTTACTACTACCAAAGGGGGGGGGGGGGGGGGGGGGGGAATTTCGATCATAGAAAAGGAGAAGAAAAAAGTAGTTGGTGACCATATTGCATATGAAGTCTGGAGGTTCCAAATCCAGAGATTGCCAAAGAGACATTCGGGAAGGCGTTTATAGAAATAATTCAAATTTTTAGGCACTCAAAGAAGAAGGAATTTGGAGGAACTGGACCTTTTCCTGGTTTTCAAATACAAAACACAGCTCAGACAGACGTTTGGACTTGAAACAGGTTTCATTGGGTTTTAGGGGAAAATGAGTGTTTGAAACAATTAATCTTTTTGAAAAGGGTAAAAAAAAAAATTGAAAAGGTGTTTGAAACAATTAATCTAAAGAACAGTTAATGACTTCGAAAAGACAATTGAACCAATAAAAGATGTTTGTTTGCCCCAAAGCATATTTGGGGATAGCTGAAAATCTTTAAAAAGAACAATTAAGAAAATAGAAAATGGTTTTTAAAAATTTAACCTTGTTTTCAACCACCTGTTTGTTTTTTTTCCCCGGAAACCAGACACTGGACCTGGAGAACAAAATAATTATTGTTTGTCTTTAAACGGAAAAACAGGCATTTCCTGAATTTGTTTTAAGCCAAAAGAACACTTAGAAGCCCACTTACGGATAATTAGCAGACTGTAAAGGCTATTGATAAAATATTAGTAACCTTAAGTTTTTGTTGTATTGGATTAAACCAAGACAGAGGATCAACTGAAAGCGAAATTTACCTGGAACCTCTTCTTAACAACATCGAGAGGATGACAGACGGCTTTTGCACATGTCCCAGCAGCTAAACCGCAGATAAAAAGCTGGAAGCTTGACGGATGTTCATTACTATGGATAGCATTAGAAGATCTAAGGTGATTCCAGGCCTACAAATATAAATACATACTGTGAGAAACCAAAACTATTGAGAACACTTGTGCTATATTTAACCTTTTATGCTTTCTTTTGAGCAGAGATTGGTGGTAAGAACATATTCTCACTGTACAACAAATAAGAAGTTAATAATCAAATGAAACTTTAACTATTATCACTAAGCTATGTGCATAAGCTTTTGACACATAAATACACGTCTCAGTGATCTCCAGAATAATGCTGTGAATTTAGAATGTCAGATTATTTCAAGACAGTAATAACCAGTGTAAAATGAACGAACTGCTAGGGTAGTTAAAGTTCTTATCAGCAAAATAATTCCAGAATAAAGGGCAGCCCGGTGCACTAAGCTCCTGCTATGCATGGGGTCCGGGGAAGGGCTGGACTACAAGGGTCTATTGTATGCAGCCTTACCTTGCATTTCTGCAAGAGGCTGTTTCCACGGCTTGAACCCGTGACCTCCTGGTCACATGGCAACAACTTTACCAGTTACTCCAAGGCACCCTTCAATAAAATCAGTCACTCTAATCCTCAGAATAATTCCAGAATACATGGATAAATAAAATAAGTCACTCTAATCCTCAGATTTCCTGAACTAAAATGATTCAGGGATAGGACTTCCATAGTCCGGAATCGGATTCATCTAACAACATTGATGTCATACCCAATAGGTGCCTACTAATGCATCCATAGTCCGGAATTCATCTAACAACATTGATGATGAGCCCAATTGGTGTCCACCAATGCATATACAACTCCCTCTGAACCCAAAAATTGTTTAGCTGACTATTCAAAAGTAACTGGCTTTCGGGAAAATGTAATATTAGATAAATTTATGCACGTCCAAAAAATCATAAACCTTCTACATTATAATCTTTCCATGTACTTTATTGTTTCTTCTATTTCACCATAAAAATCTAAAACTAGCATTAAGTAGCTTTGACCAAACCCTAGCTTAACTTTTGGATGTTAAATATTGATAATATTTAGGACATATGGAGTACCTTTTCTGTGTATTTAGTATTACAGGTAAAATCATCTCTCATAATTTAACAGCTTATGCACATAAATGTGCTCTATGAATTTAAAATTGTTTGGGGTCTCATCTACAAAGGTTAGCCCAAGTCAAAAATCTAACAGAGCAACATATACCCAATTCAGTACATTATCATCGATGGCCCAACCGTCAACAGTATCAAACATGGTAAGTGAGAGACTATGAAACTTTTCAAAAGAGGGTAAGGGTTTACCATCATCCAGCGTTTGAATGTATCGTAAGTTCCGAATTGCAGACCAGCATAGGGAACAATCTCAACAAGAGTAGGTGTCAATCCAGAATACAGTCCTTGAATGCCACGAGTTCTGAATATATCAACAGCTGCAGCCCTCATGTTTGGATAAACCTGTTTGTGAGCATACCACATAAGTCCCATGAAACCTAGTTAACATGACTACAGAAATGGTATACAAAATGGTAATACAACAGAATTGGAGTGTTATACCTATATCTCACTTGACTTTTCATTCGGAAGAAAAAACCACTAACGTGATTTTGTAGTCATGACTTTACCATCTATGATCTAGCCATGCAATTTCTGGTAAACCCGTTAAGTTATCAAATGTTGAATGAATAAACAATTTCCCCAATCAACCATTGGCTGAAGTGCAAACTAATACTTCAAAGTAGGATGAACATAGTGTTAAATTGTAATCAGTACAGCAAGCTTACGAGAAAAGAATGAAGACAATGACACTGCATTTTTTTACATCAAGTAAAGTAGTTATTGCATACTGGATTCTGTATATTCAAGTATCCAGTATCATTGTATTCAAATAATGGAGTCAAAATCATTCAGTGATGACAGTAAGTTTTTAAATTTTCTCCCACATGCATGCCTTGGCAACCGAGGACCACAATCGACACTGTCCATCCATGAGTAGATTTTTGTTCTGTTGTTTCTTTGACATGACAGTGACCAATCAATCAATCCACTACGTCTATATATAATTTGAGAAAAAAACAGCTGCATATAACTAGAGGTGAAGGTGAATCTGTCATGCGTATCCCTTTTTAAGGATACAAGTTTGTCAAATTTACCGAATACAAACATGATTTGCATTGGCAAGAGACCTTGTTCCACATGTATGAGCACAGTTTGCATCACACGCAACAAAGGTTACCCTATAGTCACATATCAAAGAGAAGTGACGTGTACCTTTGGCTCTCCTTGAGAAGCTAAAATGGTTCTCAAAAGATCAAACGGATAAGAACCAACAGTAGCGGCACAGCCTGCTAATGCTCCACTGATGTAAGAAAGATAAGGGCTCAAGGTAACATGATCCTCTGCATCACAGAAAGAATCACACCATCAGACATTGACACTAATTTGAGGGAAGCACAAAATAGCTCACTTAAAGGCATCTTTGAACAGCTAAATATAAAATCAGATTTCCGGACTGAACTTAGACTAGATAAGACTTACATATGTAGTCAGATTGAAGAAGCACACATCGCGCAAAAGTTGTACAACTTGTGACAGGAGAATACGGGATAACTAATGAATAAAATCTAACTACTCTAACCGAGCAGGTAAGACTACGATACAGACCTGCTTTTGAAGAGCCACTAGCAAAGGTTTTCAATTTGTGCAACACTGCAAATTGTATGGCAGTGTATGGCATAACCATCAGTAAAGCAGGAACATTACCCCGCCAAAATCCCTGTCATGTGAGCAAGGAAAACAGAATAAATTTGAGAACGCTGTGCATAATTTCAAAAGATACCATCGTCAAAATCATTAAAACTAATAAGTAAGAACGTCTCTTGCGCTGCTCCCCATATACAAACAAGTAAACTTAAATATGTGAAGACAAGAAGGCAATAATTGTTGGACACACAAACATCAAACTTTAATTATCTTCCGAGGCACACATGGATTAACACCATAAAAATAGAACAATGAAGGAACAGATACAGAAACCCCACCAGCGGCCTTTTTTGGGTAATTTAGTGTGAATTTGCTATAACGCGCATCAATTGGAGAGATAGAATTCCTTAGGAAGGAAGGAGCCACAAGCTTCAACTCAACAATTAGACAAACCCACACCATTGCACCATTACTCGTACCGGGGTTTGATAACACCACAAAAGTTTTCATCAACTGAGTAGAAAAATGACGGGAGCAACATGTACAGTAAATTAATGATATAATCGTGAAAAGGAACTTTCACAACAAGAAGTCATAGACTGCATGCCTTGTTTTTTAAGAACTAAATATTTTTCAAGCAACAAAAGTGAGTAATTTTCAAATTTATTTGAGTACAAAATAAATAATCTGACGAAGCATAATTAGTAATATATCCAAGTGTTAAAACTCTGTGATTAACACATGCATCAAATAATTATTAGATTCCTACAAAGTTCTCAATATGATAGGAAGTATACCGGTAAACCTTCTTCTCTGAGTATGTCTTTACTCGCTTGCAGCATCCCTGTATATTTTGAATTGCCATAGACAGTTCTTGTAAGCAAGGCCCACTGAGTAGTGGGTTCCAGTTGAACCTGTAAAAAGATCAGAATATATCAAAAACATCAGCTCTTTATGTACTTTTTTCTTTTTGACAAGGAGCTGTCTGTGTACAATTGTACTTGATACTAGATGATGGCAAGCACGGGGGCCGACAGGGAAAATGAATTAATTCATTAAGAAAAATAATTATAATTTAATTAATTCAAATAGTATTTATTATAGTTTTATAATTTCAAGTACAGATTAACGGGTTGAATGTTAGCTTAATTGGTGAGCTCTCGCCTTTCTTGGATGAAATAATGGGTTCAAATTTCATCAATAGTGTTTTTTCTTATTCCCTACCTCTTTCGTAACAAAAAGAAAAATTATGAACTTGTGAAGTTCACCCAATAGAATTTTTAAAATTAATTTGCACTGTTTTATAAAAATAGTCACATAATTCAAATATGGTTGTAATTCACTACTCCCTCCGTTCTAAAATATTTGTGATATTTCACTTTTTAAGAGTTAATTTGGTTAATTTTCGAAACTAAATCGGATTAGATTAATTTAATATTTTAAAATTAAAATTTAGATATTCGAACTACACGAAAAAGTACTATAAGTTGCAATTCTTCTCATATCACTTTAGTGAAAAAATATATCTTAAAATTTTAGTCAAAACGCTTTTTAAATATGTGACTTGTCAATTATGTGATTTATAGTACTTTTTACATAGTTTTCAAATATATAAGTTTTATTTCAAAAAACTTAAAAATTCTATATTCAAATATATGGTTAAAGTGTAAATATTTAACTATCGAAATTTAAAAGGTACCACATAAATTCAGATGGAGTATATACTCCATTATTGAAACAAAGAATTGTTTGTAAAATATATAAGAGCCTAGTTTTATTGGCCTAACGTAGTGGGAAGAACAAAAACTAAACTCAATCTATTAATGATCTTGTTACCAAACTAATTGATGATAGCATGCACACATGGAATAAGCAGAAGAAGATAACAAAATTATCAACTAACGAAATGACTAAATCTAAAATTTCCTAATGACACTAAGCACACATGTTGATACCAATGTTAACTCACTCTTCTATAATAGTATACAGAGAAGAGCAAGGCAATTTTTATGTCATCCCAATAAGGAGGTCTGAGAAACATCAAGCAGCGCCGAGAAACTGTTAAAGGAGCATAGGAAATCTGGATCCAGCACCATAGAGACTAAATACCAACTACTCTTTTACGAAGGGGAATTTGTCAAAGAATATAATTTTGAAACAAAACTAGAGTTTTATAAACTAGTTGAGCGTTTTCGCTGCTTATAGCCTCTACATGAAAAAGTGTAAGCCTTGAGCTTAATTAGTGGAACATCTGATGTTTCTCTATGGCACATGAAAGCAAATCATCCAACAGCAAGAATTAGAGATTCAACAAATGATCATGCCAAGGCTTAGAAAAGAAGGTTATCTCTGCAATCACACATGTTCCTGAAGGAATGAAACTAAAGTTTGCAAATTTGAAAATCAGCTGTTGCTCTGACTGCCTTTTATAGAGAAGTCAAAGTATCACCTGGATAACAAGGATAACACTCGTGAGAGAACCTAAAAAGGTCAATCTACATGACTAGTTCTATGGGGCGAACCAATTGTATAAAGTGCACCCTCCCGCTGTTTTTTTTTATAACCGTGATGTCCGGACCAGTTTGCGCACACTCGACTAATTTCACGGGATACCTGTCACCTCCCACCAACAACAGGTACCAGTTAACTTTGTCCACCAGCAACAGGTACCTGTCACCTCCCGCTGTTTTATTTTTAACAATGTTAATAGCGAAAGCAGTTAGAAATATTCAATTCATAACAATGTTAGAGAGATGACTCATCCTTGTATGACTATTAGTCATCTTGATCATAAAGCTGATTATGTTTTCAGGCCATACAATGCTATCACATTGATAAGAACAGATCCAAACCAAATGACCGAGAAAGGTATAAGCAATACTATGCTATTGCCAGTATTTGTATAAATGCCAAGCACAATAACAATAACAACAACTACTTCTACTACAGCACCTCGATCACAAACTAGAAGTGGTTCGATGCAGTAAGCAGATATAAGAATGTATTACCTGGAATCTTATTTTAATAACATCGAGAGGTGATGTTACGGTCCTGGATATAGCACCAGAAATTGCACCAGCTGTTGCATCTATAAAAGCTCTTTTAAGCTGCCCCCTTTCTTCCATCTCCCCTAATGACCACAACAACTATCTGCAAACCCAAAAGAAACCACACCCTTGTGTTTAAACTTCAAAAAAAAGGAATTCCTCGTTTATCTCCACTACAACCTCAAAAGTCTTTAAAAAAAAAAACATCCCGCATTAGCATGGTCAGGGGAAGGGCCACAGTCCACACCCAAGGATGTGATGTAGACAGCCTAACCTAATACATTAGAATTAGTGACTGCTTCTACGGCTCGAACCTGTGACCTATAGGTTACACCGATAACTTTACCGTTGCTCCAAGGTTCCCTCTCAACCCCAAAAGTTTCAAACTTCAAAAGAATCCCAATTTAGCTCAACTGAAACCCAAAAGCCACCAAAACTAAAGACAGGTTCACAAATAACAATATGGGTCATTTACATATTCTGTATCATCCACAAAAACAAGAATATACTGACTTATACATAGAGAAAGAACAAGGAACAGGGTTAAAAAAAACACAAGCATATGGATTAATCAAGAAAGAATCTCTAAATTTACAAAAAGCCTAATATACCTTAAAAAGATTGATTTTTAGTAAAAGAACCAAGTGGGTCTGAATAAATACTAATTTGGGATTAATACATACATGTATTCCTAATTGAAAAGGGTATCCAACAATAGGAAATAATAATACCTGAGCAGAGCCATCATTGAAGATTTCAGAACTCAAATTCAAGAAAGTATTTATGGGACCTTGAAAATATTATATTTAAATATCCACCAAAAATGAAAGAGCAATACGGGGCGGGGCAGCAGCGACCCGGGAAACTTCTTGGAATGGGACAAGGAAGAAGTTATCCTGGGTAGGTGGGCTGGTGGGAGTAGGGAGGCAAAAAGGCTAAAAGTTGGATGTAACGGTGGTGGTGTTTTGATGAAAAAGGAAAGGAATAAAGGGAGGGAGGGAGAGGAGAAGAAAATATTCTATCTTTTTTCCTTTGGCCAAATAGAATAAATTATTGACTTTATTTCTATTTATTATTTAATTAAGCACTTTTATTTAATTACATGTAATATTAACACTTGAATGTTTGAAACTAAATAAAAGTTAGTAAATATTTAAGAAAACGCGATATGATGGCCTCGCGAGCTAAAGAAGCGACTCCTTCTTTCTAATATAACTCCAACGTTCATCATATTTTGTGGGCTTCTCCTGAAATTGCCATAAATGATATAAGCACCATTTGATAAGAATTTGCATGATATTAGTGTTGATGTGGTAAATTTTTGATACACAAAAATTCATTGATTATTTAGTTATATAGTGATGATATTGTCATAACACTAGTAGCTAGTTAATGTAATAATACCGATCGTTTTTAGAGATATATAGGAGACTTTCTTACTTTTTTTTTTAATTCAGGTAGTCTAATATAAATTGAACAGTCTTTTTTTATGTCTGAACGGGTATTTCATGTGGCACAGAAAATCTAATAACACACTTTCAAAATATCATTAACTTCACACCTAATGTTGCATAGAACTTGTTTCTTTGGCAACTTTCATGATAACCATGTGTCTAATTTTGTTCTCATTTAATTTTTGGAATAATATTTGTATTATTTTTACTGACAATTCTTTGTTTTAGGGACTAAAATCACATAATTAAATTAATAAATATCTAATGTGTTTAATTAAATATTTGTAAGAATAAAAGATAATACAAAGCAATAATTCAACGATTGAAATGGACTATTCTTTCTTTTCCTTTTTTTGGTGGCTTGTTGTCCTCCTTTTAAAACTTTTTCGGGAGAGTGGTGACCAATTAATGAGGGAAATATCAATACTTATAGTTGGCTTTTGGCCTACCTTTTAGAATTGCTTTTTGTATGAAAAAGTTTTTGCATTACATCATGGAGTTGCCTCTGGATAACATTGTGTTGACAAGAGTATTGGTATTTCATATATACTAATAGTTTTTTTTTACCTCTAACGCCATGGATGAAACTCGTGAAACCAATGATCATTTTTGTACTTTCACGGAGATTTTGATGTTGAGAAATTATAACAACTTGTTAGGTCGTTTTGAGCTCTAATTTTCTTTTTCTTTAATTAAACGATCTTTTCTGTAGCTTTAAAATAATTTTTTTAACTTGCGGAGATAGGTGACATGGTTTCCCGAGATAATTGGAGAGGATTGGACAAGAAAAACTTAATTTACAAGTTCTAAAGTTGAAGAAATGGAAAAGGTTGACCAAAGTCAACATCTAGGAGGTATTCCCTATCGATTTGCCGGGTATGCCACTCGATCATGACATTGATTTTGCATTGACTTAGAGCCGAGCATGCACCCTATTTCTATTGCACCATACAGATGGCACTTGCTGAGTTATGGGAGTTAAAAGAGCAGTTGTAGGATCTTTTGAATAACGAGTTCATTAGATGGAGCGTCTCCCCTTGGGGTGCTCCCATTTTGTTCGTGAAAAAGATGGTATGATGAGGATGTGCATAGATTATCGTCAGTTGAACAATCCTCATATTGATGACATGTTCGACTAGCTTCAGGATGCTTCAATATTTTCAAAGATTGATTTGAGGTCAGGCTATCACCAGTTGAAGATTTGGGCCGAGTATATTCCGAAGACGTCCTTTAGGACTAATTACTGTCATTACGAGTTCCTTGTGATGACATTTGGGCTTACAAATGCCCCGACAGCTTTCATGGACTTGATGAACGACATTTTAAACCCATATTTGGATTCCTTCATCATCATTTTTATCAATGATATCTTGGTGTATTCAAAGAGTAGAGATTAGAATGAGCGTCATTTGAGGATTGTCCTTGGTTGTTGAGAGAGAACGATCTTTATACCAAAATTTTAAAGTGTGAGTTCTGGCTTGATTCTGTGGTAATCTTGGGCCACGTGGTGTCAAAGGACGGGATTATGGTTGATCCCAAGATGATTGAGGCTGTTAGATATTGGGCGAGGCCCACTACTGTGACTGAGATTTGTAGTTTCATGGGGTTGTCCAGTTACTATCATCGGTTTGTGAAATGATTTGCTTCTATTGCGTCTTACCTGACCAGATTGACTCAGAAGGAGGTTTATTTTCGGTAGTCTGATGCTTGTGAAGAGAGCTTTCAAAAGCTCAAGATTCACTTTGATATTACCCATAGGTGATTACTCGTTTATTGTGATGCATCCCATGTTGGTTTAGGCGTTGTGTTGAGGTCATGCTTATTGATGAGAAGGTTTTGAGGATCAAGGGAGGAAGTGGGTCCCTTTTGTGTTTACCAATAACCGTTCAAAGCACGTGTTCTCGTGTTCAATTCTAGGCAACATGGCCTTGAGCCGCAAGGTATTCTTAGCTCGTTTTACTTGAGTGTCTCTTAGATATTGGAGGAGGATATTTCCCGAGCAGGATTTTAGCTCGAGGTCGTCTCTCTTAGAGTATTCCATTAATCTAGGTGCTACTAAGATGTATGGTGACTTCCGTATATTCCATTAATCTAGGTGCTACTAAGATGTATGGTGACTTGAGACAGCATTACTAGTGGGGTCGGATGAAGAGGGATATTGCAGATTTTGTTACTCGATGTGGGAATTGTTAGCAAGTCAAGAATGAGCACCAGAGACCTAACAGTGTGCTTCAGAAGATGCCCATTCCCGAGTAGAAGTGGTAGAGGATTGCCATAAATTTTGTTGTAGGTCTTACGAAGACCTTGGGTAAGTTTGATTCAGTTTGGGTTATTGTGGATAGACTGACCAAGTCTGCACACTTCCTTCTGGTTCAAGTTACCTATAATGCAGAGAAGTTAGCCAGGATTTACATCTGTGAGGTTGTGCGACTGCACGGGGTTCCTATTTCTATCATCTTCATTTAGGTCCACAATTTACTTCCCATTTTTGCGGTCGTTGTAGGCAGAGTTGGGTACTCAGTTGGATATTACTACCGCTTTTCATCCCCAGACTAATGGACAGTCCAAGAGGACTATTCAGGTGCTCGAGGATATGTTGGGAGCATATGTCATTAATTTTGGTGGTCATTGGGACTAATTTTTACCCTTGGCAAAGTTCGCATACAACAATAGCTACCATTCCAGCATTGTTATGGCGTCGTTTGAGGATCTATATGGTAGGAGGTATCGTTCCCCTATTGGATGGTTTGATATTTTTTAGGTTCGATCTTGGGGTACATATTTGTTAAGGGAGTCTTTAGAAAATGTGAAGCTTATTTAGGAAAAGCTTCTGGAAGCCCAGAGTTGGCAAAAGATGTATGCGGACCAGAATATCTGAGATCTAGAGTTTATGGAGAGTGAACAGGTTCTTCTAAAGATATCACCCATGAAGGGTGTGATACGATTTGGGAAGAGGGGAAAGTTGAGCCTGGGGTACGTTGGTCCATTTGAGATTTTCCATCGTGTTGGTGATGTTGCTTATGAGTTGGCTTTGCTACCAGGCATGTCGGGTGTTCATCCGGTTTTCCACATTTTTATGCTAAATAAGTACCATTCAGAAGGGTCTTATATCATTCGTTGGGATTCTGTGTTGCTTGATGAGAATCGATCTTATGAGGATGAGCCTATAGTGACTTTAGATAAACATGTTAGGAAGTTGAGGTCTAAGGAGATAACTTCTATTAAGGTGCAATGGAAGGTCGAGTTAGATATGTATGCCAGATATCCCAGTTGTTTGCTGACTTATGTACTTTTCTCCCCCATTTCTTCTTTATCGTTCGAGGATGAGCGATTATTTAATTCGTATTTGATGTAATGAACCGTTTAATCGTGATGTACGCTTTGACCATTTTACCCCTGTTCATCAAATTTTTGAGGTTATCATGCGATCCTAGTGAAAATTGAAAGAATTAGAATCCTTAAATGAAAGTGCTTGACCAAAAGTTGACTTTTGGGTTAACAGACCTTTTTCGAAATTCCAATTCCGTGAGGTCCGGAGGGTCGATTATCACTTAGTAGGATGGTTAATTTTGTTCCCGAAGCTCTTGGGAGCGCTTTGGACTATTGATTGAAAATGGTTTTTGGCTTTTGGGGGTTGACTCGATAAATTAGACCTCTAATGGGAATTCTTAGACCACGAGTGAGTTCGTAGTATGCTTTTATTTAGGGTAAATGTCTGGTTTGTGTCTGGGAGGTCTCGGGTGATTGTCAGATTTTAGGATAGAGTTTATGAGAAACCAACAATCTGCTGGTGTTTGATGTCTTGCTGGGGAGAGCCAGTGTGTGCCGCAGCAGACCCGCCTTAGTGAGGCCTGGTCCGTTATGGCGAGGGTTGGTGTTTTTGTGTGGGGCCTCTGTAGCGAGCAGTTGGCTGCTACGGCGAAGTGTTAGGTTTTTTACTGAGTCATCGTGGCGGGCATTTGGCCGCGGGCGCGGACCCGCTGCAGCAATCACTAATCCGCTGCAGCGGTAGTCGGGGACCAGAATTCTTTTATTACCTTACTTTAAACCCTTCATTTCGCATTCCTAAAATTATTCCTCCAGAGTGTTCCAAGGGCGATTTGAAGTGTTTCTGAGTAGATTTTTCTTGGGGTAAGTCTCTTTAACCTTGTTTCCTTTATTCTACATTTCCTAAGCTTGAATCAATGGTAAAAACCTAGAAAACTAGTTGAAGGAAGATGGGTTTTAATAATTGTTTCACCACATGAGTTTTTATTGTTATAAATTGATATTGTTGGTGGGGTGGACTAATCTAAGCAGGTAAATTGATGAATTAGTAACTAATAGGCTTGAATCTTCAATTTTTATGAGAATTTGAATATGAAAAAGCTAGGGTTTATGCCTAATTTAGTAGGGGGGAGTTGTCTTGAATCATGAAATTGACTTATTCTTGAGTTGATTTAGCAATTGATTAGTGGAATTAGGCTTCTAGAATGTTGGATTACTGATTTCACACCGTTTTACCCTTGTAGGCCCGTTTTACCCTTTTTCCCATAGTCGGGTTTGATTCTAAGGATAGTATAGCAGTATGGATATTGTTAGTTTCCATTTTTAGCTTAAATTTTAATGATGACTAGACTTCGAGTATAACCGAGATCCTCAGAAGAGCAAGGCTCCAGAGTAATCGTTCGTGACATCCACTCAGTATTGAGGTAGGTTACGACTTACCTTATGGTTAGACTCCGGTTAGTGAAGCATATATATAATTAGTAATAGTTTTAGAAAGCATGTTACGCCTTCGGGTATGAAGTTCAGATGGAATACTTAGGTTGGTACTATTGTTGATTCTGGTTATTTCCTTATTTGATCTAGTGGCTCGTTGCTACGTGCATAATACTAGACTCGACCGTATGTAGAGAAATAATTGATTCATTCTTGACCTGATGATTATGTATCTATGTGTGGCACGATTGACTTGATATATTTTCATTGGTAATTGATCATTCATACATACATGATCATGCATTGTATCGGGTTATGTGTCGCAACATATATATATATATATATATATATATATATTTGATCGTGTTGTACATTCCACAACATATACGTATATTAGATCGGGTTGCATGTTTCACAACATATACTTATATTGGATTGGGTTGTGTGCCACAACAGGTATATGGACTTCACGGGTCCCCTATGGGTCATGACTACCGAGGCGTGAAGGTATTCCGCTTGGAGCGTGTGCATATCATTGCATTGTATATGCATTCGATGTTGCTGCTGATAGGGATTCGCTAAACCTAAGATCAAGAGCTCAGGAACAAAGAATGGAGCATCTCTCCTTCTTTACAATAAAGTGAGTGGCTTTCAGCTTCTTTCCTTCACTACTAGGAAAGTAAGGCCAGTCACTGAACACCAAGCCAATCTCGATGAAAGTCAAAGCAGCCTTCTCTAACATTATAATACAAGATTTCAAAAAGGGGGAACGTAGAAGACCGAGTTGAAACTCCCTCTATCCTCAGTTATTGCGTACATGACGGTATTTGAACTTGTGGTGCTAGTCTTGGACTATATAGTGTTTATATATCTGATTGTGATCATGCCTATCTTTCAATCTCTTTCTTTATATATGTTATCTAACTGTTGTCGGCCTATGATACTTACCTCTATATAATGTTTATACTGATACTACCTTGCTGCATTCTTTTATGAGTGCAGAGTTTATGACAGGATCCACTTTCTCTCCTCGTGACTGATTCCCGAGGCGTCATTGTCGAGTATCTAATGTGAGCACATGGATGGTTCTGCAGCCCTGATGACTCTCTTTTATATATGTCTTATTTTGCTACTCTGAGACATTATTCCATTTTTTAGGCTTGTAGTGATATTCAGACTTGCAATATGTATTTAGTGGCTCTTGTACGACCGTAGACCAGATTCTCAGGGATTGATGTATTATTCCGCACTCAGACTTGTTATTTATATTGCTAGTTTGGGTTTACTTTATTATTGATCAAGTTGTGATTAAGGGACGAGTTTGCCTACCAGGTGAGAAATAGGTAGGTTCCCGTGCATAGCTCATTTTGGGACGTGACATATGGACCTCGGGATTTGTGCCACCCATGCCTGCGCATCACGAACCCACAAAGAGACCATGAGAAGGGTAAAATTGGCAAATACGTGTCTTTAGCTAAAATTGAATGGATGAGTCGTTACATCAGATACCAATTAAACAAACGTTCATTCTTGAACAGAGAGAAACGAATAAGGGAAACATACCGAAAGTATTAAACAAGTCAGGATATCTGCTCCGCATGTTGGAATCTGTCTCCTACGTCGCCTTCTCAATAGGGCGATGGTTCCACTGGACCTTCACCAAAGCTATCTCCTTCGAACATATGGACCTCGAGATTTGTGCCACCCATTCCCGTGCTTCACGAACCCCACAAACCGTCGGCATGATACTTCTTGAGCATGGACACATGGAAAACCGTATGGACGCCTGAAAGACCTAGTGGCAAAACCAACTCATATTCCACCTCCCCAACCCTCTGAAGAACCTCGAAAGGTCCGATATACCTCCGATATACCTCGGACTCAATTTCCCTCTCTTGTCAAACCTCATCACATCTTTCATGGGTGAGACATTCAGAAGATACTTGTCACTAACCATAAACTCTAAGTCTCAGACCTTTCGGTCCGCATACTCCTTCTGCCTGCTATGTGATTCCAGGAAATTATCCTGAATCACATTCACCCTCTCTAAGGAATCCCTCAACAAATTGGTACCCCAAGGACGAACCTCAAATGCATGAAACGAACCAATGGGAGATCGACATATCTTACCATACAAGACCTCGAACGGTGCCATATCAATACTAGAGTAATAGTTGTTGTATGCAAACTCTACAAAGGGTAAGAACTGCTCCCAATGACCACCAAAATCAATCACACAGACTCGTAACATGTCCTCAAATACCTGAATAGTCTTCTCGGACTAACCGTCGATCTGAGGGGAAAAAGTGGTATTGAGATCTAAGCGAGTACCCAACTCTCTCTGCAATGTCCACCACAAATACGAACTAAACTGAGTATCCCAATCCGAGATGATAGAAATAGGAACCCTATGAAGACGCATAATCTCTCGAATGTAGATCTTAGCCAACTTCTCTGCATTATAAGTCATCTAGACTGGGATGAAATGCGTACTTGGTCAATCTATCAACAATGACACAAATATCATCAAACTTGCCCAAAGTCTTGGGCAACCCAACAACGAAATCCATGGCAATCATCTCCCACTTCCACTCGAGAATGGGCATCCTCTGAGACATACCACCGTGCCACTGGTGCTCATACTTGACTTACTGATAATTCTAACACTGAGACACAAAATCAATAACGTGTCTCTTCATTCTTCCCCATCAATAATGTTGCCTCAAGTCACGGTACATCTTAGTAACTAGAGCTATGAGCCTCATCCATAATTAGTCTAGTCAAATCAGCAACTCTAGGAACACATACTCTACATTTGAACTTCAACACCCCTCACCATCAATCATGGCCTCTTTGGCCTCACCACTCATCACCTTATCTCAAATTTTGCACAACTTCACATTATCATACTGGTGAGTCCGAATCTGATTCAAAAGAGACGACCTCGCCTCATCACATGGCAAAATCTTACCCGAATTCAAAATAACAAGCCTTAAAAATGATTGGCTAGAGACTGGACCTCCAATGCTAAAAGACACTAAAAATGATCAAGCGAGCTAAACTCCCCATGTTGACTGCCTTCGAGTTCAAGGCATCTACCACCACATTGGCCTTGCCTGGATGATACAAAATAGTCACGTCATAATCTTTCAACAAGTCCATCCATTGACGCTATCTAGAATTCAAGTCCATCTGATTAAACACATGATGAAGACTGCGATGGTCGGTATACACATCACCACGGACACCATAAAAATAATTCCTCCAAATCTTCAACGCAAACACAACAATATCCAACTCTAAATCATGAACATGGTAATTCTTCTCATGCACCTTCAACGGCCTTGATGCATAAGCAATAAACTTACCCTCCTACGTCAACACACATCCCAACCCAATCCTCAAAGCACCACAATATATAGTAAAGTCCTTCCCCTCTACCGGAAGGGACAAAATCGAGGTTGTGGTCAAAAGAGACTTGAGCTTTTAAAAGCTCTTGTCACACTCATCAGAACACTGGAACGGTACCTCATTCTGAGTCAAACGCGTAAGATGAGAAGCAATAATAGAGAAACCCTTGATAAACCAGAGATAGTACGTAGCAAGACCCACAAAGCTCTGAAACTTTATCACATTAGTCGGTCTAGGCCATTCCCTGGCTGCCTCTATCTCCTTAGGATCAACCTTAATCCCATCCTTAGACTTCATATGTCCCAGAAATGCCACGGAGATCAACAAAAACTCAAGCTTCGAGAACTTATAATATAACTTCTTCTCCTTCAATAAACCAAGAACCACTCTCAGATGATGCTCATGGTCTTCCTGACTCTTCGAATAGATCAAGATGTCATCAATGATCACAATCACAAAACAATCCAAATACGGCTTAAATATCCCATTCATCAAGTCCATGTATGCTACAGGGGAATTAGTAAGCCTAAATGACATCACCAAAAACTCATAATGGCCATATCGAGTCCAAAAAGTTGTCTTGGGCATATCCTCAACCCGAATCTTCAACTAGTGATACCCGGACCTTAAGTCAATTTTTGAAAACACCGAAGCACCCTGAAGCTGGTCGAACAAGTCATCAATATGAGGGATCATATACTTATTTCTAATAGTGATCTTGTTCAACGCCCTATAATCAATGTACATGCGCATAGTTCCATCCTTCTTCTTCACGAACAAGACAGGAGCACCCCATGGAGATGTACTCGGTCAAATGAAGCCCTTACTCAACAAGTCCTGAAGCTGCTCCTTCAATTCTCTAAGATCAGCCAGAACCATACGGTACAGAGGAATGGAAATAGGTTGAGTACCAAGCTTGAGATCAATGTAGAAGTAAATATCTCTGTCTGGCAGCATATATGGTAAATCTGAAAGAAAGACCTTCGCAAACTCACTAACTATCGGAATGGACTCCAAGGAAGGAGTTTCCACACTCGTATCCTGAATATGAGCAAGATACACCAGACAACATTTGTCTACAAACTTCCTAGAACAGATGAAAGAAATGATCTTCTTAGGAGTAGGGCTGGGAGCGCCTCTCCACTCTACCCTCGAAAGACCAGGTATAGCTAACATGACTGTCTTGGCATGACAGTCTAGTATCACATGATATGGTGATAGCTAATCCTTACCTAAAATAACATCGAAATCAACCATGTCTAAAATTACCAAATCTACCCTATAAAAGTAACCACACACATATGATAAACCCTATCTACAATCACAGAATCACCAACTAGTGTGGAAACATGAATATGGATGTCAAGCATATCACACCACATATCTAATTTGGCAGAAAAGTATGCAGACACATATGAGAATATAGACCCTTGATCAAATAACACAGTAGCAGACCGATGATTGACTGAAATGATACATGCGATAACCACGTCTGATTCCTCAGCCTCAATCCTACTAGGGAATGTATAGTAGTGGGTGCATCCTACCTCGGACTGAGTACCCTGCTGGGAACCTCGGCCTGAACAAACTCTATTTCTCCCTGACTGGGATCCACCATACCTATATTGATAGCCACCACAGCCTGAATAAGATCCTCCATGGATAGTCTGACTATCACCCCTAGAAATTTGTACTAGAGTCCTGGGTACACGGGATGCACTCGATGTAAGTCTGGGGAACTCTCTCGTGAAATGCCCGATTTTACCACACTCAAAATAGGTTCTGGCCGCTGAGGGTTGATGAATAGAGATAGAAGAACCCAAACCACCATGGTCGAAATACTGAGACTATGAACCCTTAGACGACTGTCCCCTACTATAACCACTCTACCCTGCAGAGAAACCATCAGTAATCTCTAGGGCTTTCTAAACTAGTCGACTGGGCTGCGACTACTGAAATCTCCCCTGATACTCATAACCATAGGAAGTAGAACCACTAAAGTGACTATGTCGCCTCGCCATCTTATCGAGATCATATTTGGGCATACCGACTCCACCATCCTCACATGCTCAGCTACCGTCTCAAAAGAAGCTCCATAAGTCACCAACTGCAATGTAGCCAACTGAAGTGGAATACATAATCCTCTTATAAAATATCTTACTCGCTCAGCCTCTGTAGGGAGCAGTGGTACGAGATAAGACATGGAAGAGTGTCTCATACTGTGCAATAGTAGACCATCTCTACTCAATCTTCTTAAACTCGTCACGCTTGCGCAATCACAAGATCAAAGGCACATACTTCTCTAAGAAAATTTGGTTGAACCTAACCCAATCCAATGGAGGCGACCCCGCAGGTAAGTAATCAACATACGCTCTCCACCACTGTTTTGCATCCCCTAAAAGCTGAAGAGCCACAAAACTAACTCTGTGAGTCTCAACAATACCTAGAGTATGCAATGTGTCATGGCTGTTCATGATGAACTCATACGCGTCATCCTCAGGATGACCATAAAATACTGAAGGCTTCATGTTCGAGAAGTGCTCCGAAATTTTCTACTCATCGCGGGTCATAGCTATCCCATTAATAGGCCAGAGACCAAACTCTAGAGCATGAACTTCATCGATATGGGGAGCTGACATCGTCGCTGACTGAATTTGAAGAGTAAAAAACTCAGAGGTTTGAGTCTGCCTGCCTCTCACACAGGTCTGTGAACCAGTCGGAGTAGTAGGATGTATGTCTGTCTGGAAAATCCATCAAGAACACTCAATAACCTGACCAGTGTGTCTTGTAGAACTGGTGTAGCAATAAATCCAAGCTGATCTTGAGCCGACCCTATATCCTCCTCAAGTAACTCATCTTGAGGCTCAATGTAAGGCTCAAGAGACTTTGGTCTAACATGAGCCTGATCAACTCTTTGTGCTTCGCCCTGAGCTGGCGCCACTTCTCCTACTCTACCTCGATCCCGAGCACATCCTCTACCGCAATCGCGCATGGAAGGTGATGATGCCTCCTCCCTCGCTGCATCGGCACAAGTCCTCACCATATATGAGATAATAGAATAAAGGTCAGATACCAATTTGATTCAACTTAACACGAAGGGAATGAATAAAATAAAATTTCCTAAATGTCCTATAGCCTCTCGAAGATAACTATGGATGTCTCCGCATCGATCCTCGAGACTCTGCTAGACATTGCTCTTGTATTTAAGACTGTTTAACCTAAAGCTTTGATACCAACATTTTTACGACTCATTTTCAGGAATCGCGGTGGCATCTACTCATTCCTACCGATAGGTGAATCACTTCCCAATCATTAGGAAGATAACAAAATACTACATAAACTACCTAGTAATATAAATATGGAAGAGATATAAGTCTGAACATCAATCTAACATCCCCCAAGAACTGGTATGTGGATACAAGAGCACTATAAAAAATGAACAAGTCTAAACGGGGCAAAAAGTAACAAAACTGAATACATAATTTGAAAATCTGTAGACATATCTCTAGAACAGAAGTAAAGACAGTAAAGAGATACAACACATCCGTGGTATGTTGGAGATGATATCCTCACCATGAATGTTGGAGATCAACTACTCGAACTCAGCTATGTGGTCTCAAGCTAGTGGTCGGATCTGTATCTGCATCAAGAAAAGATGCATCAACTGTAGCATAAGTACGCAATGTACCCCGTAGACATCATAGGCCGACAACGATGGAAGATATACAAAAAGAGATACATACCAAGTTGACATCAAGTAATCATAAACTAACATTTCAATAATCCAAGTAAAGTAACATAGTCTGCAGAATGGTTCACAGAGTTACACATATTACCTTATTCAAGTAATATCTCATAATCACTTAAGTCATCCAGTGCCAGACAAGTTCAATAACAATGATCCAATTATCATGAGCATGTATAATCCTTTCATATACGAAATCCAACCAAGCTATCAATAATCAAATCCAGTATCAAATACAACCACAGATAATCAATGATGCAATATATGTATGGTATGAATGCAATACATATGCCATGTACCTTTATCATCCTATATACAATACATCAAGTTTTTATTATGATTGTACACCCATAGTGCAATTTACATTAGCAATAGCTTACTCCATCCCTAATCTCCTTTTTTATTTCTATAAATGTCTACAATTCTGAAATGGTTCCATTAGTGCAATTATGAAACATTTGTGTTGCTTGTGCATGTTAATGAGTCTTTGAAAGGCCTGTTGAGTATTAACATACCTGATGTTCCATATTAATTCCTTAATCATCATTTAAGTTTAGCTGATGCAGTTCTCTTTGGTACAACCCTCTTAACTACTTGTATCTCCTGGTTCTTGGATTTTTTGCCATTTTTTGCTAGTGTCCTTGGTGATACATTTTCTTCCCTTGCTGCCTTTTTAAAGTTATTTGCCCTATCTGCCACCCCCATATTCTCCTCCCTTTGTTGTAGCTCTTGTATGGTGTTCTGCACTTTCACTTCTGTCACGTGATATGCCACAATGTCTTGTAGAATTGTATTTGATTTTGGACTTGCACTTGTGATTGCTAACTTGTTCATATCTAATTTTTTGGATTCCTTTACAGATCCCTTTTCACTAGATCCTCTATGTGGAAGTATCATCTGTGCGTTTTCCTGATCTACAGGACTCCCTTCTACATGCTTGGTAAGTATTTCTCTCTCTTTAAGTTGTTCTATTTACATTTCTTGCTGCATTGCATCCTTGTACGTTGTAATTGTTTGTTGTAACTCTTCCATTTGTATTGCATCATTGCCTACATTGTCACCTGCTTGAAACCAATTAGATTCACTTTAAGATTGTGATACCTCAGGTTTTTCTGGTGGTTTCCATTCAAGCTTGTCTTCCCCCATGTTGTTGACTTCTTGATCTTCTATATTATTTTCCTTTTTCCCTCCCTACATTGGTAAAAGAAGCACAAGAACTTATATCAATATCCACATAGTTCTCTTTTCCTTCATCATTTTGTACCCATGTTTCTCCATTCTTGGTTATGTTGATTTCCTTTTTTGCCTCTTGCTGTGCTAAGGATTTAGATTGTTCTTGGCAGAAATCTCCTTTGGTATTGCCTTCAGAGTCGGTGCCTTCAATTTCCTCTACTCTATCATCCCATTTAGATTTTGATTCATCAATTGATTTCCCTCTTGTTTCCTTCATTGCTTGCTCAGAGTTTGATTTGATTTCTCCTTGCTGATTAAGAACATTTCCAAAGATAGCCTTCACCCATTGTTTTGCACCCTTGTTCTCCTCTTCTTTTCTGTCGTGACCCTGTCTGTCATTATTATTAATCGTCTCATATTTAACTATCTTGTTGATTCAATCATTAATGCTTTCAGATCCTTGCTTAGTGTTTCTAGCATTCTCCTCCTTGCTATCATCTTCTCCTTCACTTATTAAAGCCTTAAATTTGTTTTTTGTAAGCACCTGAACAATTGCATTATTCTTAACATCATGGCCATCTGTCAACTTTGTTGTATTCTTCACTTCCACATCCACCTTCTTATTCTTTTAAGATTACATTTTTGCATATTTCCAACCACTTTACCACTTGTCAGAATATTCATAGGATATTTATGGTTATTAGTATCCCATCTGCTTACTGTTTGTGAATCTGGTAGTGCTTTCTTCAAGTTATCAGCCCCTTGTAATTCCACTTGTGTTTCTTCCTTCTTGTCTTTCTCACTTTTACTTGTATTTTCCTCTTTTGCATGTCTTAACTCTGGATTCAATACTATGCACTCCAAATCATTATGACCCTGAAATTTGCATTCAAAGCAATACTTAGGTAGATGGTCATATCTAATGTCCACCATTATAGTCCTCTCCACCCCAGTCTCTTCATTAATAATGTCCATTTGTACAGTTTTTTGTAAATTCGAATTGAGATCTACTAATACATTTACCTTAGCACAACTAGGTCGTGTCTTATTTATCATTGCATGATCAAGATGTAATGGTTTTCCAACAGCAACAACTTGAGAAAATGTAGGCAATAGGTTGGGGAATGAAATCCAAGCCATTACTTTAGTAGACTCCTCCTCCATTTTGAAATTGGGATCATAAATCAAAAGTCTCATTTGATAATAATATCCATCCTTAGAGTGTATATAATATGAACCCTTTGAAGTTAGATTAACATAGTCCTCCTTTAGAGATGGGCGAATTAGCACATGCCTATGTCTAAGCGCACCAATCTCACATTTTCCTTTCATACCACATTGAGACGATATTATCTTCCGACGTTCCACAATCTCTGTCCATCCATAAAAGAATTTGCCTAAAATATCATTGTAGGTTTTCAATTATGTTCATCCTAGCAACTTCATTTTCAATCCATTGTATTATTGGCACCCCATTAATAAAAGTGATAGGTTTAATGTCAATAGGATCCACTTTGGTAGTTGTTTGCATGAGATCTCGCATCAAAATATATTTTGAATTAGTATCTACATTTTCTTGTATAGAACTAGGAATTTGGTCATTAAAAGCAGGAAAATCAGAAGTAGAATCAATGTTTATTGGTTGACCAAGCCCCTGGGGAGGCTGGCCGCCGGCCACCGTGGCCATAACGGGTGGTTGCTTACTAGGTTTAGGGTTTCAATCGCATGAGAGAGAAAGGAGCATTATTCTTCCTCAGGAAATAGTTGGAGTTTTCTTCTTGATACAATGTGAAATTCATATGATACCAATAACTACATTAAGGAAAATATGTGAATACTTTAATAGGTCTTCCGCCACATAGGTACAATGTGAAATCCATTATGTCATATGTTTATATTATACTTCATTGCATATTTATACTTTATATCATCAAAATAAGTAAAAAATGACATTATCTAATTAGCTTTAATTGTTCATCTTAATTTGTTGGATTAGACTATATCCGATCGTCTTAACCTCAACAAACAAGTTACCATACGATGGTCCATATTGATCATTCACAGAAACTTGTGTTTTATTCTTTCAATTCATCTATAATTGCATACATCAAAATTTTATTTATTAATATTAATATTATTTTACCAAATCATATACTACATGACTCGGTATTTGATGTGCCATGAATTTACTACACATTTAACACTAATTTTATAGATTATTGATGTCTTTAATGAATTCATATTGTGTATTTCTTATGTTATTTTGGTTTTTATAAGATTTTTGCCTCGGGACACCAGAAATGAGGAAAAATGCATAAACATACACAAAAGTGTTGAAAAAAAGAAGAAGTGCAGCAAAGACCATTTCTGCGGACCGTAGATCCAGTCTGCGGAATGCAGATGGTGAAACTCAACCTCAGTTTCAAATAGTGACCGGAGGATTTTTGGAGTCCCGAAGTGCGACCCATTCTGCGGTCCACACTTCCATCATGTGGGCCACAATCCAGTTTTGCGAGCCGCACTTTCAGACAATCAAGATTGAAGACCACTCTGCAAACCCTAAGCCCATTCTGTGGACCACATACCTGTTTTGCGATCCCCTTCTACGATCGCAAAGTGGGTCACAGTGGCATTTTTATAATATTTTATTGTCCGAATTTTTGAGTCCCTATATAAGCTTTATCTAGGGTTTTGAGTACGTCTAGGGTTTTGAGTACATGACATTCATTACACTTTTTACTATTCATCTTTCACTTCATAGAATATTCTCCTTGTCAAGTCTTGTCAAATTATTCCGAACACATTGAAGAATCTTGAGATATTTTTATTTCAATTTGAAGAAACAAGTTTATTATTATAATAAAATTATTATAAGTCTTCTTTTATTACTTTTATGTCTCCTTTTGTTATTCCATTTGTCTTTTCTTATTTACTTTTCTCCATGGGTGGCTAGAACCTAAGTTGGGGTTGTGACAAAAAATGGAATGGGATATTTGGGGTAGCTCTTAAATGTAAAAATGGTGTATTAGTTGTAGTATTTAATTACCCCTCATCTTTAATGATTAAGGGTTGGTTGCAAACACGCCTTTAAAGTCTATTGTCTCTAGTCACACTTGAAAAATGAGACTAGAGTATAGGAAAATGATAAATTAATCAGGACATGAGGATTTAAACCCTGTTTAATGATTCTCAACTAGAAATAGAAGGTAATCAACTAAGGGTAATTAATGAGTAATCTCATAATCTACACATTAGGCTTGAAAAAGCCTAATAGTGAAATCAGGTGGGAAAACTGAGAAATTCCTACTTGAATATTGGTCCCCATTATCCATAGTACATTTCATACACCTAACCTAAGTTAATACCAACATCACTTGCATAAGTCAAGTCACAACCCTAGTCTTTCATCATATTAGTAAATTAATCATTAGTTAAAACTTGAATTAGTAGATAAAATAATCTTTTCAAACAAATAAATTGGCTACCCTTCGAAGTAAAGCACTTAGTAAGGTACTAATACAAACGAATAGGATGAGTTTCACATTGTATTCCTTGCGGGATTTAACCCCAATCTATTTGGGTTATTATATTTGACAACTGTCATATTATACCTTTAATTGGTGTAATTTAGGCGTGATCCAATTTTGGCGCGGTTGTCGGGGAATACGGTTTTGAAGTTTACTATTTGTAGTATTACCACTTTGCAAAGTCTTTATTTCTTAATATACATGTACTTATACTTTTTGTGGTGGCGGAATCTAATGAAGAGGAAATATTGAGATTGCCAACTTTGCAAATGCTATTTGGCCACTTAAATTTTGGGAAATGCAAGTTTTCAGATTACGTCAACCATGCTCCATATGTTGAAGAACAAAGGCTTGTTTGGGGGGATCGACTTCAGACGATCCACATAGGAATTTGAGGAATTTCAATGAGGTGTGTTTTGCCTATAGCCAACCAAACATGTCCGAAGAAGCGATCAGGCTAAGGTTGTTCCCTTTCTCCCTTACGGGGGGGGGGGGGGGGGGGCAACTATCTAGTTGGATGACCTACCTTCTGAGTCCATCACTACTTGGACAAAGTTGGTACAACCATTCCTTGAGAGATTCTTCCCTCCAATCGTATGCTCCGACTCTGAGATAAGATATTGACGTTTAGCTAATTATCGGATGAAGCCCTACATGAAGCATGAATTAGATTCAAGAAGAAGATCATGCAATGTCATAATCATGGGTTGAGTGATGATGTGTTATTCCAAACCTTCTATGGAGCTCTCAACTCGGTCAACAAATCGGTGGCCAACAATATTGCGGAATGAGCTTTGATGGATAACTCTTTTACCGTAGTGAGTGAGCTTCTTGACAAGCTTACAAAGACAAATCACGCTTGGCACACTAGGGCATCAGAGGTAGTAGGAGGAGGTTCCTTAAAGATTTTGTCTAGAGAGGCTATAAAGAAATAAGAGGAGAGGGACGACACCATGACTCAATTAGTACCCAAATGGCGGTTCTTACTAAGCATATGATGGAGAAGGGGACCAATAAGGTTAACATGGTGGTGAGTATGGGTCCAAAGCAAAGTTCATCCGAGATGGTACCTTATCCGTCCTAATTACCAATGATCAAGCCAGCCATGGCAATTTAGTACTCAAGGCAACGAGAATCAAAGTAGGAAGAATGATCAAGGCGACCCAAGTTGGAGAGATCGTAATGAGAGAGGTTGGAGAGACGACAATAACGGTTACCAAAACCGAAGCTTCAACCTATATGTTCCACCAAGAGGGAAATCATATCAACAACCTACTCAACCTCTTCCTTATCATAACCGTAAGTCAACTAGTGATCCCGCTAGTTCCAAACTTGAGGAAATATTGTCAAGATTTTTGAAGAACTAAGATAAGTCTAATTCTAACATAAAAGAGCTCAACAACCTTGTGTCATCTCATTCCACATCTATCAAGAAATTGGAGACTCAATTAGGGAAAATTGCCTCAAAAATTAATCCAAGGCAAAAGGGAACCCTTCCTAGTGATACGGTGGTGAACATGAGAAATGAAGGAGATGGTGTATCTTATTGTTTAGCAATCTCTACAAGGAGCGGAAAGGTGTTGGGAGTGCCAAGATGCAAGAAGAGGTTGTGGATGAAAAGTTGAAGGGTGTTGAAGAGCTAAAGAAAGATAAAGCTTGTGGAAGATTTTGTCTTGGTTGATGAGAATGTGAATGAACAAGAGAAGGGGAGCAAAAAGAAGAAGATGCTCCAAAATCCATAAAGCCTATTCCATGGCCTCCTCCTCCATTTTCACAAAGATTTACAAAAAGAATTGAATATGGCAAGTTCAACAAGTTCTTGGAGATTCTTAAGAAATTGTCGGTGAATATTCCACTTGTTGAAGCCTTGGAATAAATGTCGGGGTATGTCAAATTTGTGAAAGATCTAATTATGAAGAAGAGAAATGTGAGTTTCTAGATGGTAGATGTTACACACTAATGTAGCGCCATAGTCTCAAGCTTTATAGTGAAGAAGCAAGAGGATCCTAGTGTTTTCACCATCCCATGCACTCTTGAGGTGTATCAATTTTCAAAGGCTCTTTGTGATATCGGAGCAAGCATTAATTTGATACTATTTGCTATTTTTAAGAAGTTAGGATTGGGCAATCCCCGACCTATAAGTGTGAGATTGCTTATGGCAGATAGAATGGTGAAGTGACCAATAGAGATCATATATGATGTGCTCATGAAAGTTGATGAGTTCATCTTCCCTGCCGATTTTGTGATATTGGATTGAGTGGTTGATTATGAAGTTCCTATAATCTTGGGACGCCTTTCTTGATGATAGAAAAAATAATTTGTGATGTGGAGAGTGGAGAATTGAAGTTCTGCATGAATGATGAGGAAATTAGCTTCCATGTGTGCAAGTCAATGAAATAATCCATGGATATGAGGGTAATTTCGGTTATTGATATTATTGATAATGAGGTAGAAGTGAATGCCGACATTGATGGAGCTTTGATGGCGGTGTTGTTGAACCATGATGATTAAGTGGTTGAGGGGATTGCGGAGACCATTCTTACACTTGAGGGCCAAGGGTCATATTCTTATTCTCATAGGCGATTAGCCTTGGACATGGAAAACCATGGAGTGCCATTCCTCAATCCTTATATTAATGAACCACCAACTCTTGATCTCAAGCCACTCCTTAGCCCTCGAAATACAAGTTTTTGGGACCAATGATTCTTTGTTGGTTATTATCTCATCAAATCTTAATGAGAGTCAAGTAGAAGCATTATTATCTATCTTGAGAACTTACATGAAGGCCATTAGATGAACTATTGTGGATATTTGAGGGATAAGTTCGGGTATTTGCACTCATTGTATTCATCTTGAAAATGATAGTTTTCCAAGTGTTAAGTATCAAAGAAGGTTAAATCCTTCAATGCAAGAGGTTGTCAAGAAAGACATCATCAAGTGGTTAGATGTCGGGGTTGTGTACCCCATTTCTGATAATGCATAGGTAAGTCCCGTGCAATGTGTGACAAAGAAGCGAGGGATCATGGTGGTCCCTAATGACAAGAATGAGTTTATACCTATGAGAACGGTAACCGGATAGAGAGTTTGCATGGACTACCAAAATCTTAATAGTGTTACAAGGAAAGATCATTTCTCCTACCTTTCATTGATCAAATGCTTGATAGGTTGGCGGGAAAAGCTTACTATTGCTTTTTGGATTGGTATTTGGGCTACAATCAAATTCAAATAGCCCCGGATAGCCCCAGTATACGGATAACAAATGGTTTAGGGACCTGTTCTGCGATTGCATAATTGGTCACACATCATCAAAGTGCAAGTCAAGTAAGTGGGTCGCAGTCCGGTTCTGCGGACCGCAGATCGGATTCGCAACCCGATCAATACTGTAGAATGAGCCAAACATATAAATAGGGCTTTCAACCCTAATTTGTTTTCTTTTATATTTTTCATGCTTTAAAACACCATACTCCATCCTTCTTTCTCAATGGCTAGAACACTCCATTACATACACTCTTTCTCTCACAAGGCCCATCACTTCACCACACCAAACACGCCCATCATCCTTTTCGTCTCTCTTTCCATCGCACGACATTTATGGTATTCACTTCTCATTTTTTCTTTTCTCTCAAAAAATAGGTAAAGAGGAAGTGTTGTTCTTGAAATATGACTTGTAGATTAGTTTGACGCTACATTATGATCCATAATGCTATTTCAATCATGAAACTCCTTGTAGTTCCCTAGTTTCCCTTTTGATTTGAAAAATTAAGACGAGTGAAAACTCACATATACTTGAATTTTTGGAAACCTAATGTACAAAGGGGTTGGGCTCAGGCTTAATTGCATTAGACTTGATTCAGGTTTGATAAATTATGCAGGGTGATGGTTGAACTGATCATGAGTGAAAATTGAACTATACATGCCTAAAATTCTGAAATTGTGCAAATTAAAGTCGTGGGAGAGTCCAAGTACCCACGAGAAAACTTGTATGCATGTTTTGAGTTATGTGTGTGTATGATGTGCTTAGGATGAGGTGTGGCAACACTAGGTTTGTAAAATGAGGCAAAATCCTTGAAAAATACCTAAAATGCGCTGATTAAGAGCCCTTTTGTGGGCCACAAGATGGTTCTGTGGACCGCAGAAGGGCATCCCAGTCCGCAAAATAGAACAATGATCTAAAATGTTGAAGGGCAATTTTGTGATGACACTTTACAAGCAGCAGAATGGTTTTGTGGATCGCAAAGTAGGCCATAGAATTGCCCAATGAAATCAAATTAACTAGACAATTGTGCGATCTTGGTATGCGGACCGCAATTTGGTTTTGCGATATCGCAAACCAGCACTACGACCAACCGATTTGCGATCCCTGTAGATTGTCTCTAAAATTTCTCCTTTTTTTCAATTTGTAATTCAACTTCTTATTTATTTTGCATGCTTTTTATTCTTGCACTACCTTAAAAAAATATAAAAAACATTTTCTTTCTTCTTTTCATACTATGATCCACAACTCATCGGGTCTTTTGGTTGCAAAAATGACTCCTAAGAAAACACAAGCACAGAAAGGGATTGTGATAGTTGAGCATTACAAACGGCTAGAACTCTGAGGTCTATTCAGTCCAGAAGGGTACCCTAAGGCACACAGAAGTTGCTTGTAAGGGTAAGCAAAGAAAAAGCCGAGGTAACAACCACATGTGACAAGAGAAAACGCCCGAGCACCATTCTATCGGATGATGAGGGGTCCCAAACGTATCTAGCCACAATTCACTCCACCTCCTAATATAATAAGGAGGAAACCTCAGAACAAGCCGTTCACTCAACTGAGTTGAGGCATAAGTAGGCATAAAAGGTTCATTGATTCAAGCTGATGGGATCCAAAGAGTTCTATCAGAAAGGGAAGAACCGAACCATTATTGAGGAGAAGTTGGTTTCTATGAATGGGCTGAAGGATCAATCCCACATATATGGGAGATGATTGAGTACCACAAGTGGCAATGCTTTTTTGACCCATTTCCCAAGTACAGTGAAGAGTTGGTTCGTGAGTTCTACGCCTCTTATGCTGCATCTGTGCCAAAGAAAACAAAAGGGCATCCCAAGGTACTTCTTGATGAGGTGGTAGTTCATGGGGTCACCGTCAATTGTGGTTGCACCACATTCAATGATGCAATCCACCCTTCTCTCGATGATCGACAAAATAAGTTTGTTGTTAAGATTACGGGTAGGATATATGATTTGCGCCCATGGGCGGTCTTGGTTATGGATAGTGAGACCACATAATAGATAGCCGCAGGGAAGAAGATTTACAAGAATACCCTGAAGACTGAAGCCATGTTTTGGCTTATTTTTTGGAGTAGTTGTCTGCAACCCTTCTACAACGAGATGGACACCCGACTGGAAACAATTTTTCTCATTTCTTGTATTATGAGTCTGATCTGTGTCAATGTGGGAGCTGTGATAGCAAAGGAGATCAGAGAGCGAGCTCAACAAGATAAGACCTCATTCCCTTTCCCTTGCTTGATCACAGAGTCATGTCGGAGAACCAATGTACCAGCCTTGCCTCAGGTTGACAATGTTGTCAAAGCATCCGTGACTTGTGATATTTTGCAGATACATGATGAGGAAAATCAGGCAAGGACAAAAAGAAAGACCACCAATGACTCAGTGGACACCTCTTTGCCTTTTGAGAGGTTGATTTGGAGGGATCCCCATCTGAGCGGACAGAGACACGAGCCACTACTTTGGCTGATCCTACTTCGTTTATTCCCTCTACAACCGGCACTTCTACACCGATAGGTACTCCTAGCCCAGCATCCCCTACTCTTCATATGAATTCATCTACTTGTGGATCGATCCTCATTCTATCAAAGGCCAAAATAGTGAGGATAGGCCAGAATGTTACGATTCCGGATGCTAGGTCAGTTCATCTTGTAAAGAGAATCCCAGATTTGATTATGAATGCCCTAGTCCTAATCAGATAGGCTTTGAGTATGGTGCAATATAAGCAACATACTAATGAGGATGCACTAACTCTATTGACAAGCCATGTAGAGAGGTTGGAGTCGGAAGGTGATGCTGATGTTTCTTCACTTCGGACAGATATTGACACTTTGAAGAAGTAAGTGGAGAACTTGAAGACCACCGAGATTTATTACCTTCTTGATGACCCACTCCAGCCTGAGAGTGTGGGGCCACATCGGATTAGTGAGCATGAGTTGGAGGTTTGGAGAGAGAGTGGTGGTGAGAAGACTCCGGATGATACGGAGAAGCGTATTGAAAGGGATGAGGATGATGAGACCGATGAGGAAGGGCTTGATAAGCCCAAAACTGTAGCTGAGATAGCTGAGGAAGACTTGCATTTGACTAAGCTGGCAATGCTTGATGCGGTGGGTGAACAGTCTCTTCTCGAGACTTTGATGATTGGTACGAGTGGGGTGGCCAATGAGCCACAGACAAAGATTGATATCAGAGGTTCTATTCATCTGCCAGTTATGGGCACCACTCCACAGGCTCGAGAGACCACTCCACCATCACCTCCATAGACTAAGCATGGGATGGGCGATGCAGAGGTACATGTTCCTGCTCTACAGTCACAGGGCATCGATGCCCAACTAGAGGCCAAATCCATGAGCCAGACTCAGGAGGGCGCCTAGTGCGCCTCAAGGAGACCCTTTTCTGTGGAAAAGACCTGTATCAATAATTCAGATTTTACGTATGGATACGTATGCATAAGTTTTCGCAACTCAATCATAGATGATGGAATCATCAAAGATTTGACCTTTTCGAACTCTGTATGTGTGGTATTTAAAACGTCTTTCTAGTTATATTGCGAATCTTTTAGATAAACCTCTTAAAGAATTAGAAGAAGACCCTCAAGCATTTTTCCTTTTACTTTATTTTGTTTTATGCATTGAGGACAACACATATTTTAAAAGTTCGGGTAAGGGTACCATGTTTGTTTTTGGGATATGCTAGAACTTGTAAAACTTGACAAGCTAGTTTTATGTATATGTATTTAGATTATGTTATTTTCAACTTTTCTTTTGAGTCAATTGTGTTTGTGTGTAGTTTCCCCTTGATTTTTCTTTGTCTGGTTCTTTTCCAAGGATGTATGTTCAGTAACCATGGCCTAGTGATAGAATAGTTTAACTTGGTTGGTACTTTTGTGTAGTTTCTAGCATGTGTAGCTTTTTTTTTAATCTTGGTTGGTACTTTTGTTTTTAGACACCTATTGAGGCTTGAGTTTCATAAGATCATTGATTATGGAAATACACTCTTGAGTTTTGTTTTGAAAAATCGAGGGGATGTCAGTCGTATGAAACACATGCTTATAAACTCGTAAGTAGAACCAACATAGTCATCTTTGTTTTGTCATTAGTCGTAACTTTGTGTTGTTTAAATTGTTTGAGGACAAGCAATAGTTTAAGTTGGGAGTGTTGATGTGTCGCAAATTTATGACACATTTCATAACAATTTCAAGGATTATTGATGTCATTCATGAATTCATAGTGTGTATTTGTTATGTTATTTTGATTTTTATAGGATTTTTGTCTAGAAAAATCAAAAATGAGGAAAAGTACATAAACATGGATAAAAGTGCTGAAAAAAGAAAGAAGTACAACAAAGACCATTTCTGCGGACCGCAGAACCAGAATGCTCAACCGCAATTTCAAACAGTGATTAGAGGATTTTGGAGTTTTGAAGTGCGACCCATTCTACGGTCTGCACTTTCGTTCTACGAACCACTGCTCAACAAAAGTCTCAACCTAGATTGCGATGCTTTGGAGTATTTCTGCGGACCGCAATCCAGTTCTGCGAGCCGCACTTTCAAACAATCAAGATTGAATACCATTTTGCGAACCCTATGCTCATTCTGCGGACCGCTTCTACAATTGCAGAGTGGGCCGCGGTAGTATTTTTGTAATATTATGTAGTCTGAATTTTTGGTCCCTATATAAGCTTTGTCTTAGATTTTGTGTTTTACTATTCATCTTTCACTTCATAGAATATTCTCCTTGTCAAGTATTGTCATATTATTCCAAACACATTGAAGAATCCTGAGATGTTTTTGTTCCACTTTGAAAAGACAAGTTTACTATTCTAATACAAATCATTGTAAGCCTTCTTTTATTGTTTCTATGTCTTCTTTTATTATTCCATTTTTTTTTGTATTTACTTTTACTTTTCTCCATGAATGGCTAGAACCTAAGTTGGGGTTGTGACAAAAAATGAAATGTGGTATTTGGGGTGGCTCTTAAATGTTAAAATGGTGTATTAATTACCCCTCATCTTTAGTGATTAAGGGTCTGTTGCAAACACTCTTTTAAAGCCTATTATCTCTAGTCACACTTGAAAATGGAGAATAGAGTCTAGGAAAGGGGTAAATTAATTAGGTCTTGAAGCTTTAAACCCCATTTAATTATTCTCAACTAGAAATAGAAGGGAATCAACTAAGAGTAATTAATGAGTAATCTCATAATCTACACATCATGCTTGAAAAAGCCTAATAGTGAAATCAAGTGGGTAAATTGAGAAATCCCCACTTGAATATTGATCCTCATTATAGTACATTTAATACACCTAAGCTAAGTTAATACCCACCACCACTTCCATAACTCAAATCACAACCCTAGTCTTTCATCATATTAGTAAATTAGTAAATTAGTCATTAGTGAAAACTTGAATTAGTAGATAAAATAATCTTTTTCAAACAAACTAATTGATTACCCTTGGAAGTAAAGCACTAAGGTATTAATACAAATGAATAGGATGAATTTCACATTGTATATTTTGTGGGATTTAACCTCAACTTTGTTGGGTTACTATATTTGACAACGGGTGCATTATACCTTTAATCGGCGTAATTTTGGCGAGATCAGTATTCACGTGCAACGCACATGCCAAAATAATAGTTATATAGAAATATGTCATCTGGATTCTGATACTCATATATGTATAATCTTGGCCTCTTCCAAAACAAGTTGAAGTCACACCAATTTCTTTTCGAAGAATTTCACTATTTAAAGGAAAATAATCCATGTATAATAAAACAATTCCATTTGCCAAGTTCATTTATATTTCCAGCAATAACTTGGTGGGACAGATACCAATGGAGAATCCACATCACTTAACAAATATACGGAAAATGATATTCTTTTTATAAGAACAACAGATGATATATTAGTCTTTTCAACTTTAAATGGTCCATTCACTGTTCGTTTCCAAATGATAACCGTTCATGCTATTAACTTATGAACTCAATCAAATAACCATACGGAGTAACACAATGACAATATAGAAACTAAAAACAAAATCCAGTAAAGACTGTTGAAACAGAGGAGCCCAAGTTTTTCCAACAATGCAGAATTGTAACAATTCTTAATTGCTTTAAAATGCAGTAAATCTGTTCATACTTCCCTTTCTGCAGTAAACATGCAGACAAGAGGTCCCTTTCTGCCGTAAACATGCAGACAAGGGGTTTCATCCCAAACAAAAGGTGAAAGATGAAAGAATATTAAGAAATATTTAGCTTATCCACATATATTCACAAAAATGCAGGATAAGGCTGCGTACAATAAACCCTTGTGGTCGGCCCTTCCCGAGACCCCGCACATAGCGAAAATTTAGTGCACCGGGCTGCCCTTTTATCCACATAAATCGTAGGTTCAAATTGGGATAGTACAAAAAGAGAAATCTACTCGAACTCAATTTCTCACCTCATCAAGCCTTTTATTTCTTTCCATCATAACAATACAGAATATGCAGCAATACTCCCAAGTTTTGTCGAGCAGAAGCCAACAAGAATGCAACCTAAACAAAAGAACTTACTCCTGCATTTGAATCATCGAGCCATGAACTGTTGGAAATAATGATTTTGAATGAACTTACTTGCAATGAAAATAACCATATTTATTAGCGAATATTCTCAGAATATTCTCCGTATATTTTGTAATAATACATCTACCATGCTAAAATATACAGAGAATATTCTGAGAATATTCGCTAATAATATTGCTCATGCTAAAATCCACATGTCCAGTTGCCTGCCTCCAATCAAGATTTTCCACTGATTACTTCATGATCCTCAAATCCCACCACTAATTTTGGCGAAACGAGGCTTTCAATGTACATATCATATTGACTTCTATCACGAAGATTGACTTGAATGTTAAGATACTTGAAACTATTATGTGTGGAATTATACAAGAGTAAACTTGTATGCTTTTTCAGTAAAATTTCATCATTCTGGAAGAGGAATAGTGGCGAAGGACCAAAAATATAGAAAGGGACTGAGGTCGGTCATAGTATACACACAGATTACCTCCCAAATTTTCTAGTTCACAGTCAAACTTATCATCGTCAAAGTTGGGAAATGTTACATTTCCATGTCTCATTTATGAGGTCTACTGATAAAATAAAGTTTGAGCCACTCAGGGCATGCAAACACACGCCTTGTACATACATATGCACACATACACACACACTCAAGGTTAATCATCCTTGAGGGGGAGTGTTTAACGAGCACCAGAACGATGCATAATCCTAATACTTGGAGAGCAAAAACATGCCAAAACTTGCAGCCTTTAGATATCAAGTAATTAACCTAAAACCAGTTGAACAAACAAGTGTCCATTTTGTAACAAGCTATCCAACTGTCATATATTCAAAAATTCTTTTATCGTATATCCCCGAAGGGACAGACTAGTTCACACCCTTAGTTATTCAACAATCTATCAAAATGAACCAAATTACTCTAGGAACTTTCATGAAGCTCATGAGAAGATGATCAGTACATATTTAATGTGCATTCAAGCAGAGCTGTTTATTACCCAAATCTTTCTTATCCAGCATTGATCTTTAGTGGATTCAAGGATTTTGTAACAATACGGTGCATGATATGAGTTATGTAGAAATGTAGAACTCTAATTGAGCATGATATTTATAGCACCTTACAAGATAAGGGGAAATGCAAAAAGATACAATGACAAGACATAAGTTATCAGTAAATTTAAGTATAGGACACCCGGCAAATGTGGCGAAGCCGGAATTTTCACTAAAGGATGCAAAATATGAAGTAAACACACAAATAAGTCAAGGGGATTCAACATCTATTGTATATACAACAACAACAACAATAATATACCCAGTGTCATCACCCAAGTGGTGTCTGGGGAGGGTAGAGTGTACACAGACCTTACACCTACCTCGTAGAGATAGAGAGGTTGTTTTCGATAGACCCTCGGTCAAGTAAAGCATTCCACAACAATTCAGAAAAAGGGGGAAACGAGAATAATCAAAGCAGTAACAACATAGGAAAAGAAGTACACTACTATATATACATAAAAAATAATTTTAACCTTATATATACAGTATAATTTCCGCCGAAGGGGGTATGCTCCAACTTGGCTCTGCCCTGCCAGGCAATCAGAGAGATCTTTTACCCTCTCTTTCTTTGCCTTCAAGGTGTAACCTATCATCACGTCACTAAATATGAGGTGAAGTAAGGCTCTCTAAGTAGGTGGTCACTTGAACATGAAGAAAATCACCCGACACATAATCGGCAAGTCGCTTGAATGATGCATTCCTTGAATTGTACAGTGTTAGCTCTGCGCCAAGTTTCACCAGAAACTCATCACCATTCTCTCCCACAAACAATGGTGAGATATAAACACTACCATCAACAGGTGATGAGATGGTAACTAATTTAGTCCAGGATTTCTCGACACCATACTCCTTCATCACCCACATATCTGCCCTATTTGTTTCGTAGTTGCAACAAGAAACTAAACTCCCTCTTGAAACACCTAATGTCCAACGAATACCTCCATCTTCATAACTAGGCAATGCTATTTTTCCATATCTCTCTGTAGCTAAATCCAAAGTAACAATCTCCGAAGAAGCACTCGAAATATGACTATGGCATCCACCCCAATGAAGAGCACCATTTGCAAAGACACCCACATTTCCATTTATATAACCACTATTAAAACCATGAATAGTGGACCAAGAATTAGCCTTTAAGCTATAAATATTAACCATATTCACATGTCTACCCTCACTTTGAGGGAAACTAAAGATTTTGACAACCTTATAATCTCCAACAAAAGCATCATAACCAAATCCATATCTAACATAACAACCACCAGCACCAACTTTATACTGAATCATTAAATCAGGAAATACATTAAACTTTCCAGTGCATGGGTTCAATAACATTAGTTCAAATGAATCAGTAGTTAAGCAAATTAAGCCATTGCAAGAATCCAAAAGAAAAGCTGAGAGAGACAAAGATTTAGGAGGACAACCATGTTTAGCTACAGTAACAGATGAATTTTCAGACCCTATGGTGTAAACATGGCAGATTTTACCCAAACCAGAGACAGTGGATACCATAGCAAGTGTATAATCAGTCATTTTTGGGTTCTTGATGGAATAATTGATATGGGTATTGTGGAATTCAGTATTTGAGAGTAAAGAAAGCCATGATTTTGAAACACACATGAATTTCAAGAGGGTTTTGATCGGTAACCTGATGAGAATTTCAGTAATGAGTTCTTGTGGAAGTGTTGGTATTTCTTGGTTCCAAAAGTTTGCTCCTTCAGATGTTTCCTCCATCAATGGACTCTGGAGTGCTGAGTTTGAGAAATGTTTTTCTTTTGACCTTAATGTTTTTGTAGGAAGTTATTAATTAGTCCCTCTGTCCCATTTTTATTTGACTATCACAAAATTGAAAATTTATGAAATAAAAGAAATTTTTAAATTTTATAATCCTAAACTAAAGACGGCTATAATGTCATTCTAAATGAATCTAAGAATTAGTTACTTTGATCAAGAGATTGCATTAGCTAGTTCTCTAAGAAAGAAATAAAATATTTATTTTGTTGTTTGTCAAATAGAATGTTTGAATTGTTAAATTATTAAATATAAAAAATAAATATAGAAAAAATAATAAAAAGAAAAGTAAGATAATATATAAATTAAATATAGAATGAAATATTTTTTAAAAATATATCAAAATTAAAATAAAACATATAAATTGAGACGAAGCAGGTATATTCTTGTTCTTACAATTTATATCTTTTCGTGAAATATGTGTGGGTCACATTAAAAGGCAGTTGCAACTGAAATACGTACTAAAATACGAAGCAGCAGACAAGTGTGTAATGAATGTCTTGCGAACCTTACACGGGACTCTTACCTTTCTTTTGCATTACGTTTACTTCTGTTTGTCTTCATTAATTCCAGCCATCTCTTGGAATAACTTGGATAAAAAATCTCCACGTGAGGTGGGCGGATTTACCAAGGGCCTTAGGTTGAAATCTTGTACCTAAATAAACATATACTTTCTCCGTCTCAATTCAAACATTTTACTTTCTTTTTGATTTGTACGAAAGCGAGTGTCACTTTTTATATTATTAAATTAATAATTTAAATATTTAATATAACAAGTTAATAATCATAAAATTCAAAATATATTTTAGTATACTACATATATCTTTAATTTAGAATTACAAAATTCAAAAGTTTCTATTTATCGAGGAAATGAAATTTTTTGTCCTCTTACAATTTGAATAGAAAAAATGACTTTTTCAGATCTTTCTGTGGTTTTTCAGAGCTCTTATGTGTAAAAAATAAAGATTTCTTTTAAAATGATCATCAAACTAAATATTTACCCGTAAAACGGTACAATTGAATTTGTATACATGGTCAAGAACACATGAATTTCAAGTGACACGTTAGATATGAATTATACTGAAAACAAATATTAACAAGATATTGTAAATAGTAATTAGCCTGAGCCTTGTGTCAGCTTCTGAGTAAAGCGACGATATCTTGTATGAAAGCACAAAAATCAAGAGAATATTAGTGAGTATTTTGTAATAGCTTGAATATGATATGTTACAATGGAATAATGTGCCCTATTTATACATGAGCTACATAGGTACACATCTCACAAAATATACACTCATTAATACAAGAGAATGAATGTTGTAATAATTGGATAATAAATATCTCAATAAATGCCATTAAAGCCCATTGAAAGACGAGTGACCGGTTCGGTAATGGCTGCCCATTACAATTCAAACGACTTTCAATCTTCTGCATTATTGATACCAATTACACTTATGTCGCTTCTGGTACTATTTGAATGCTACTGATGATTCCCCAAACTGACTTGGACTTGACTCAACATAAATTGTCACGTTTCACACTATAATTCGTATAACTATCTCATACAGATTTTTCCCTATACATATAGTCCACACACTTTTTGATTGGGACTCTTGTGCAACCTAGAAGTAGATTTAAAATAACGACGAATCGACACTCTGCGCTTTGGCGGGAAACTTCGAAGAATACTGTCCACATATTTCGCTAGTCCAATCGTCACCTTGATGAAACGAGGACCACTTTCTGACTTCCCTCGATTTACGGAAGACCACAGAGTAATGATGAAGCATGTCATCTAATCACCCTTGCTCTGACACGCACATGCCACCACCAATTGAAATTCAACACACTTCCTTCAAGTGGCGTTATCATTTCCTTCCTTATAAATATTCCATCAACTTGAGGGTTTGGCCATTTATCTCTCATTTACGCAAAAGCATCTCCAAATTTTTTATTGTTATCTTCTCATCCTTCATCACAAATATGACTAATCCTTCTAATCGTAGCAATACTTCTTCAAACAAGAAGAACCCTAACCCTCAAGAATGGACTTCTTCTAACCAAAATCATTTGGTTTCCTCCCTTTTACCCAAGATATGAAATTTCACTCATGACCTTTGAGAAAAAATAATTTTTATAGTTTACCCAACGACATGGATACCCCCGCCGGTGATTTCAAAACCTGAATTACTGCTAATATTTTATCCACAGTAAATAACGATTGTGGTTGGGAATCCATTGAAGTCCTGATTACTACTAGTGAGGAAATGATTACCTCTTACTAACAAGGGTATTCTTATGTTTATACTTACCCATTTTCCATGAAACTCTGAAAATTTATTGACGATGTCATTCTAGAATTTTGTCACCGGTACAAAGTATGGATAGCTCATGTGGGCCCTCAGATTTGGAGGGCAGTCGCATTCCTTCGACATTTCGCATGGGAGGCCGGTGTTGACTTTACCTTGGACCACTTGATTCGTCTTTATTCTCCACGTAATTGTCGTGATAGAGTCATCAATATGCACCACCGATAAGCAAAACCATTCTTGCCAGTCTCGCTGGTGACCATGACTGAGGCTGGATGGAAAGATATGTTATCATTTCTACTGTCAATATGCTTCCCCCTGACAACCATACAATCCCGAAGTGATGAAATCACCACTGTAAGTTTACTTTTATACTATGGTGCCCTTTTTCTAAGCGGTCTGTTCTACTTTTGACAAAGTTTAATTCTTTCCTTTAGCCACCACATGGGAGCTCGCAGACATAGATAACCTTGGAACTTGGGTTTAGAAGATCCTCAATGTGTCCACCCCAGAACTTCGGACATGAAAACAACTTGCTTTAAAGAATAACTAGGTACCCCGCAACCATGGTATATACCATAATTATTATTCTGAACTCTTCTACTTGCTTCTTGATCTTCCAACAAAATTGTTTTTCTCTTTGTTAGGTCTTTCCAAATCATCAGACAATGCCTCTCCTAAAGAGAAAATTGCAGACCCGGAAGCGGCTGTTCTCATGATTCAACAGGCCCATGAACAGAAAAGGCTACAAAAAGAATCTTCTACTTGCCCTCGGTCGGGACAAAAATATTTGAAAAATAAAATACCTCATCACTCTGACCGAACTCCTCCCAACGCCTCCGATAATGTTGGTTTGTTAGTTGGTTCTTTCACCGTGGTGGACCTGGATGATGAAGGTCCCGAGGAAGAACAACATTTAGAGAGAAGGAGAAATGATACCCCTATGCTTTTCGCAGAAATGGAAGTTGCCAGTCCACGGAACCAGTTATACTAGTGCCTCTTTTACCCCAGTCAATATTGTTGCACGACAGCCCCTACATGCGCCAATCATTGTCTATCTACCACCGGTTGCTGAAGACCCCGGGTCTCCAGCCATGCTCACGTTGGTTCAAGAAGAGGACCATGAAATTCCATCTTTGTAGATCAGGTTTCCTCTTCACATAAGGATGAGTTAGTGGATGAGTACCCGACCCTGGTAGCTCAACCTGTAAAGCTCCAAACCGTAACCTTCCAACTCCCTGCATACTGCCACCTTTGTTCTAAGATGGTTGGAGTGGCTAACTACATGAAATATGTGGCTTCAGACAAGGACAAGAGGAATGCTTGCCGAGTGTCCTCTAAATACATCATTAACGAGATGATGCATGTTGTAGCCTATGTACCATCTTTTTCTGATCTATTCATTATTTTCTTATCTCCATATAATATTCTATGATAATCATGATCATTTTTCAAGCCAACTTCCTATGCTACGAAGGGCTTCAATGAATGATCGAAGTAAAAGCCGCATTGCAGACTGAGAGGGACAATGTTGTTCACCACCTAATAGTTGCAGAGGTGAAGCTTTCCAAATTTGATGAATTTCACGACAAACTTAAGCATTTGGAGGAGGAGAAAGAAGTCTATAGGCAGCATGCTACTTTGCATGAGGACCAGGTTGGAGATTGGCAGAAGAAGTAGAATGAGGCATCAGACACTATGTCAGATCTGACAATGCATCTCTCCGGCCTTGAGGCTAATGTGGGCACCTTCTTTGAACGTCTCCAAACTAAAAAACATAGAGATAAAAGCCCTGAAGAAAGAGACTGAATCCTTAAGGTCCTATCTTTCTACTTTAACTGCCTAGAATGAGAAACAATGGGAAGAGATTGCTAAGTTGACCCGAGCCAATGAACTCATTCATGCTACCAGCGTTGATCATACTTAAGTTGTTTAGGCTGCAGATTAAGAGGTCCAGGCCATCATTGACATTTATACTCTGTCGATGAGGAGATTAATAAGACTTGGCAACTAGAAATGGCCTCTGTTGACAGTCCCGATGGAAGAAGACAATGCTTCTTCTGGAGGGGCCGAGAGATGATGAAGTCCTCTTGAAGACCGAGGCTTTTCTCCCTCAAGAGTATGTGCCTTCTGTCTCAGGTAACGTACCCGAAACATCAACTTCAGAACAACCTCTTTTACCCCTACTTCTCAGAATTTATTGGAAACACCAAGAACACCACTAGGAATACCCCCAGAACCATGGAGCTGACATGCTACAATCTTTTGTGTGTGTTTTTATTTTAGTCTTTTGTTTTGTTACCGGGTCACTTTTAGGCCCGGTTGATATCTTTTAAATCCGGACTGGTTTCAGTCCGAAAAAAATATGAATAAATGAACCTTTTCCCTTTGTAATGCAGTGCCAAATTTTCATTCCTTATCTATCTTTATAAGCAAGCATTAGTTTCAAACTTTATTACTTTTCTTAAGATTCATATTATCAGAACAGGTGAAGTCTTGAAGTGTACAAACTTTCTGATAACCTTAATTAAGTTCCAAAGATGTGTTTTTCTTTTCATTTTCAAGCGAGGCCTCTTATGGCCTCCAAAGTTAGTTCCGGACTTAACTTTCGAACAACTTAAAACCCTATGTACTTCTTGTATCCGGAGCGTTAACTTTTTTGTTAAGATTTTAATTAGAGAGAGCCCTTTATTTTTAATGGTACTACTCAAAAGGATGTCTCATGTTCATTATGACACGAAAATTTTGATATGTTTAACAACATACATTTCATGCTCATGATGGAAAAGATTTATTATTCACAAATAATTTTTTTATTGATTCCTTTGATTTACAAATGTGAAGACAATTGCAAGAATAATCAGGCTACCATTTAGTGTGGTAAATCCGATTACACATAGTTTGAATATCCAAGAAGTCCCCACCATCTGGGAAGTCTCCAGTATCGATGCTTTCCTTAGAAATGCTAAAATTTCAAAATTTTCCTCACTCCATTCTGGGTGTATGGCCCCCAAGTAGTTGAGAGTTCATGCTATGAAGACTCGGATAATGGATTATGTTTGGTAGTAAGATCAATAACATGCATATATGTGATGATGGCTCATTAAAAACCTTGCCAGAAAAACCCAATTGGGACAAAAACCGATCGAAGGGAAAAAGAGTGCAGACGCATGCTTGGACCTACTACACATAATACTTATTCAACTAACTTACATTCCAATTACTAGGAAGTATATTTCCTTGTTGGTTTGCTAGCTAATAAGCTCATTTACTGGTAATGCCGGTAATCATATATGGTACCTCCCAGTTTGCTCCGAACTTTCTAGCATTACACTCCCGGGGTACTCTGAGTGACTCTCCGAAGCACCAAGTCCCCTAGATTGAAGTGCCAGAGATTTGTGCGATGGTTGTATTAACGCTCCATTATTTTCTTTTGGGATACCATCCGGATGTATGTTAAATCTCTCTTTTCCTCAAGCAAATCCAGGTGTAAGGACATTAATTTTGCATGACTCCTCCATAGCCCGGAGGTATCTCAAGCTGGGAGTTCCGACTTCTACCGGGATCAAGGCCTCTACACCGTAGATCTAGGAAAAATGAGTCTCTCCAATACTCATTTTATCCATGGTTTGTTATTCCCATAATATATCTGGTAGCTTGGACGACCAATTTCCCTTTGCAGCTTCTAGTTTCTTCTTCAAATTCTGGATTATATTCTTGTTTGTCGACTCCACTTGTCCATTCGTACTGGGATGATAGGGAGTAAAGGTGATTCGCTTGATATACAATTCATCAAGGAACTTCGTGACCTTGGCTCAGATGATATTTCAGCCATTATCACAAGCTATCTTCTTAGGGATGCCAAACGACAAATAATATGTTGCCAAATGAAGTCCTTCACCTCTTTGTCCCGTATATTTACGTAAGCTACAACTTCAACCCATTTAGAAAAGTAATCAGTCAAAAAATAATTTGAAATACATGTCCTAGTGCCGCTAGCAGAGGTCCGACAATGTCTATTCCCTACTTTATGAATGGCCATGGGAATACGACGGATGCAGTTCTTCTTCCGTTTGGTGTAACAGTTGTGCATGGCGCTGACACTTCTCATATTTCCGTACAAATGTATTTGTATCTTCCTCGATCCAATTCCACTAGTAACCGATCCTCATGCGCATCCTCATTAAGGATTTTACTCCCGAATGATTTCCATAAATGCCCTCATGGACTTCCCTCATCACATAATCAGCTTCATCAGGGCCTTTGCACCGGGCGTCTTTGGTCCTCAAAGCTCTGGATTCTTTTAGGTCCTCCGGGAGCTTTCTGTTCACGATCGCAGGCAGATTTTTCTTCTTGCGCGACACGGAGATGCCGCAGGTCGCCGTCTGCATTTCCTAATTTGATCGGGATTTGGTCCACTTATTTTAGTTTTAACATAGACTATAAATAGACATTTTTATCAATGTAAATGGCATGTTGGGATATTTCTAAGACTTGTAAGCCGCCCTTATGGCTTTTTCTTGAGTTTTCTTAGTTTCTATCCATAAAACCTAGGTTATTTAATGAATTCTTTTGTCGTTCTTCGAATCATGAGTCGCTAATCCCCTTAATTTCTGGTTTATGGCAAAGACATGAATGTTGGTTTAATGATAATTCTTGCATATTAGATTTCCATTATTGAGTTACTTATTTATTCTTGAGCTTAATTGTTTGATTAATTGATGAATTAGTTGAGCACTATTTGTGGCTTGTGAATTTAACTAGGGACAGGGAATTCACATGCGTAATAAGAATAAATATGACTTTTTCATATTTATATGTTTCACTATTGAGGATAGAAATATACTCTTTAGCCTTGCTTCATTGGATACAGAGTTTTAAATGCATTCTTGTTACCTCTGACGACCATAGGGACATATGCGTTGTATTACCATCTACAGGCTTATGAGCAACTCGAAAGATACTTATAAAGTTAAAATTAACCCGTCAACTAGTAACCCAGAAAATTAAAATAGATAGAACTATCGGAAGACTAACTGAATTTTCAAAAGCCATGACCCTGGATTCCATCACCATTTAGTAAATCTTATTGTCTTAGTCTCAATTGTCTCAGTCACAAAATCACAATTGTTATTTCTTTCTTTCAGTAGTAGTTAGTTTCACAAAATACCATGATTGTTACTCTCTTGGATAGTTACGATCGAGTTTGAATTAGTTAAACAGTACAAAATTACAAGTCTATGTGGGTACAATATCTAGACTTCATATTCTTATATTACTTGTCGACCGTGTATATTTGTGTGTGCGTTTGGGAGCAACAAGTGTTTGGCGTCGTTGCCAAGGACTTAGAAAAATTTAGTGTTTTTTCAAGTTTGAATTCTATTACTTCCTGTTCAAGTTTTTACTCTTTGGTTTGTGTTGTTCATCTCGGAATTGCAGTATTTTATGCCAAACACTCAAAGTCATGTAAAATTGTTGGTTGTCTTTGATCCCGAAGTCAAGAGAACTGTTCACAAAGACAACAAATAGCCTGAAGAGGACCCTCCTAAATTAATTAAAACAGAAGTATTGTAGTAAGAGAGATGGAACAACCACGAGTTCATGTGTTGAGCTTGGCTATGCCCAATATAGAGAATGTAACGAAGGCTATCGTTAATCCTGCTATCACAGGGAAGTTTGAGCTGAAAGAAGGTACAGTGCGGCTGATTCAGAATACATGCCAGTATATAGGTAAACCACATGAAGACCCACATAAGCACTTGATGGCATTCATCGAATTGAGTGAGAATTTTCACTATCAAAATATTTTCACCAAATATGTGAAGATGACATTGTTTCCCTTCTCACTACTTAGAGAGGCAAATGAATGGTTGCAGAATAAACCAGCTGGATCCATTACTTTTTGGGAAATCTTGTCCAACCATTTTATTGAAAAGTTCTTCACTTACAGGAGGAAAAAAGAATTGAGAGAGAGAATCATTAGTTTCACTCAGAAAGATGGCGAAGACTTACCAAAGGCATAGGAACGATATAAGAGCTACTTGAGAGATTTCCCATATCACAGATTCCCAAAGGAGTTTGTTGCACATATTTTCATTGAGGGCATTTGACTCAAATATAAATCATTGTTGGATGCTACTGCTCAGGGACAGATCTTGTCAAAACATATGAGGATATGGAAGCACTACTGAATTTGATGTCTACAGGTAGTTAACCTTATGTAGATTCAATCCATTCTGGGATCACTCAGAGAGCTATTGGGGTACTTCAAGTAGATGATATGACAACACTTCTCACAGAAGTGAGCCAGATTGCCTACGCCGCTAATTGATTGGTTAATAATCCAAACTCCTAATCTGGTACAACAAGTACTACATGTACGAGTTTCATGCAAAGTTTGTGGTGATGAGCATGCGTACATGAATTGCCCGCAGAATCCAGAGTCTGTCTTCTATATGGGACAATAATATCGTGGCTATGGTAATCAGGGCTAGCAGCACGGTAACAACTACAATTCAAACTACTGCAATACTCTGAATCTTTTATATGATGGAAATCAGAATAATCAGAGGCCCAATAATAATAATAATAATAATTTTCAGCAGCCTCAGGCTCATCCAACTGGTAATTCAGTAGAAGATATGATGAAATCATTTCTAGCTCAACAACAAGTGGTTCAGCAATAAAATCAAAAGATTCAGAGCGTGATGTAAAAACTAATTCACGATCTTGAACGTCAAGTCGGGCAGATGGCGATTGCTTAGAATGTCCGACCACAGGGTGCTCTTCCGAGTAATACTAAAAAGAATCCTAAAGAATGAAAAGCAGTTAAGTTGAGGAATGACAGAGAACTTGAAGAAGTGCCACCAAAAAATAAAAAAAGGGCAAAAACCAAACCGATCCCTACTAAAAGAGCCGAGCCAAAGCTAAAAATTGGAGAGCAACCAGCAGAGATAGTGGTTCGACCACCACCAAAATTCTAGTAGAGACTTCAAATGTAGAAGGTAGATTCAGCATGTATGAAATTTCTTGAACTTCTGAAACAAGTACACATCGACATTCATTTGGTGGAGCTTTTGCAAGAGGTTCCAAAATATGCTAAGTATATCAAGGATGTTGTTGCAAACAAGAGGAATTATATAAAGTTTGAGGCGGTAGCACTTACTGAGGTGTGCATTTCTAGGGTGAGGAGAAAGATTCCATTGAAGTTGAAAGGTCCGAGAAGTTTCACTATTTCTATCACCGTCAGCAATATTGGGTGCTAGTATAAATTTTATTCTTACTTCTGTGTTTCGAATGTTGGGTTTGGGTGCACCAAGGCCAACAAGCAAGCACCTTGCACTTAGCGGATGTATCTCTTTCATATCCTGATGGAATTATTGAGGATATTATTGTGAAGGTAGGCCCATTTATTCTGCCGGTTGATTTGGTCATTCTTGATTATAAAACTGATAAAAATATTCCTTCATTATAGGAAAAGGATTCCTAGCGATGGTTGATGATGTTATTCAAGTTAGAGATGTGAAGATGTCTATGATAGTAGATGGGCAAGAAGCTATTTTTGATGTGTTCAAAACAACTAAGCTTCCACCCCGTTATGAAGAGTTAAATATGATCATAGTGGTGGATCCTGAGCTTACACATGCAGAGCTAGATCACTTTCTGGCTTCTAGATATCCGTTGGATATAACATTGGTATATAGTAAGGATTTGATGGAAGATGAGAATGTTTAGGAGTTCCTTCACATCATTTGAGAAGTTAGACAAACTAGAGTCGTGGAAGAAGCCAAAGCCATCTATTGAGGAAGCTCCAGTTCTTGAGCTGAAACCATTACCATGTCATCTTCACTATGCTTTCTTGAATAGTGAAGACATATTACCCACAATCCTCTATACTTATTTGAATGATGTGTAGGTTGAACGTGTATTGCGAGTGCTAAGAGATAGAATCTGAGCCATAAGGTGGACGATAGCTGATATCTGAGGCATTAATAGTGCATTCTGTATACATAAGATATTGTTGGAGGAGGAGAGCAAGCCTATGTTGAGAGTAATAGAAGGATAAGCCTGATAATAAAAGAGGTGGTAAAGAAAAAAATGATCAAGTGGCTTGACAGCTGCATTATTTATTCCATCTCATACAGAAAGTGGGTGAGTCCCATCCAATGTGTTCTGAAGAAAGTGGGCATGACCGTGGTAAAGAATGAGAAAGATAAACTTGTACCTTAGAGAACTGTCACTGGTTGTAGAATATGCATTGATTATAGGAAGCTGAACACCGCCACCAGAAAAGATCACTTTCCTTTGCCCTTCATAGACCAGATGCTAGATCGATTGGCCGGGCATGATTATTATTGCTTTCTGGATGGATATTTAGGCTACAACCAGATCATGATTGCACTAGAGGATCAGGAGAAGACCACTTTCAATGTGCATATAACACTTTCACATTTTGGAGGATGCCTTTCAGTTTATGTAATTCTCCAGGTACGTTCCAAAGATGTATGCTGGTTATTTCACTAATATGGTGGAAAATATATGGAAGTATTTATGGATGCTTTTTCGGTCTTTGGGGACTCTTTTGATGATTATTTGAGTCATCTTGATGCTGTGTTGGCTCGATGAGAGGAAACAAATTTAGTGATAAATTGGGAGAAATGCCACTTCATGGTTCGTGAAGGTATTGTTCTTTGGCACAAAGTATAAAATAAGGGCATTGAGGTTGACAAAGTGAAGATTGATGTGATCAAGAAATTGCCCCGCCTATTTCTGTTAAAGGGGTGCGTAGTTTTTTAGGACATGAAGGCTTTTATCGGCAGTTCATCAAAGACTTTTCAAAAGTTACTAATCTAATGTGCAAGCTGCTGGAGAAAGACATGAAATTTATATTTAATGAAGCATGTCTTAAGGCTTTCGAGGAGCTAAAAAAAGGTTAGTAACCACCCTCATTATTATAGCACATGATTGGTCTCTGTCACTTATGTTAATGTATGATGCAAGCGATTTTACGGTGGAAGTTTTTCTCAATCAGAAAAGAAATAAGATCTTTCATCCCATTTATTACGCCAATAAGACACTTGATGTAGCCCAGATGAATTACACTGTCACAGAGAAGGAGTTATTGGTTGTTGATTACGCCTTTAACAAATTCTGATCATATTTGGTGGGTACGAAGTTGATTGTATACACGGACCACACAGAGGTGCGATATTTGTTTGCCAAGAAGAATGTTAAGCCCAGACTTCTTCAGTGGGTCTTATTGCTGCAAGAGTTCAATATTGAAATTCTTGATCGGAAGGGCATGAAGAGCCAAGTAGCAGATCACTTGTCCATATTTGAGGATTGAGAGAATGTTAATGAGAGTGTGGTGATCAATGAGACCTTTCTAGATGAGCAACTTTTTGTTCTTCAGTCGACCGAACTACTGTGGTATGCAGATATGGTAAATCTTCTGGTGAGTGAGGTGTACCCCCGATGCTAATCATGAGAAAAAGAAGAGAATATTACACGATAGAAGATTTTACATTTAGGATAAGTCGTATCTCTACAAGGTTGGCATATGTCATCTAATTCAGAGATGTATTCCAAAGGAAAAAGTCCTTGCGATTCTTGAGAGTTGTCACTTGTCACCTTATGATGGACATCACACCGGTGATAGAACAACCTCAAAAGTACTTCAATCATGCTTTTATTGGCCGACGTTATTCAAAGATGCTCATGAATTCGTGAGAGCATGTGACAGCTACCAAAGAACCGAGAACATTTTAAAGCAGCATGGGATTCAATTGTGTATAGATTTTCAATTAACTTAAGGATATGACTACCTAGTATGTAATAATGGTTTTTGTGTAATAAAGTTTGGGTCTTGGTAGCATGGTCCCGAAATGGTTATTTAAAGTCTTGTTTTTATTGTGTTAGCTTTATATTAACAATGTAATATGTGTGAATATACTTCAATTATCACGAGGTGCAAAGGAAGGGTAAGGCTATCACCGAGGGTTGATTTTGGAGCGCACCTGCTCAATTTTGAGGTAGGCTAGATTTAGCTTTTTGAGACTCCGATAGAAGTACGTAGTAGTTATAAATGTTGAGGGGTATTGGGCATATTTGGGGTTCCCACTCAAATGATTGTGATGAACATTTGAGTGAGTACCAGTGTTGAACTATGATAATGAGTGATTTGGGGGATCAACCTTATGTTGATTTTGACTGTTGTTATTTGGGCTTCTCACCATTATGTAGGCTCGTCGCCATATTTGATATTGTTATGTTTATTCATCACACATGCTTCGATATAATATCCTGATTTTATGAGGATTATGGTTGATGGACTGCTTTGATATGAAATCCTGTGTATTAGATTATATGTGTGTTATTGAACTCTTAAAAGCATGTGATATTTCATCTCCTTACTTGGTTGCATCTCAGTATATCATGATATCTTGCCTTATATTGTCATTTGCATTCATACACTCATGGTTCTGTGATATTGATATGAGAGTGGGATGTATATGTTGTGGGCCCAAGAGGCTAAAAAGGTAAGGACACATATGAGATTATGGAAATATTGAGATGATGATAATACAGATGGATTAGGTTGTACACTACAATATATATTGATACGTGGGAAACAGAGTTGAACACCTGTAATATGATATTATTCAAACAAATGAGTCTAGGGCTCTAGCCAGATTCATGTGTGAAATTCTAGTTATCTAGGAGCGGTATATGGACTTTACGGATCCCCATGGTTGTACGGATCATAACTAAACCTTGACATACTATATACCAGGTTGAGAAAGGTACCTTACATATGCATTACATTCATATCTTACATACATCTATATATTACTTAATTATTGTTTGGTATTATGATATTGTTGATTATCAAAACTTGGGTAAAACCCTAATTTACTTGGATTGAATTAATTGTATTGGACTTGAATGGTCACTATGATTGAGCTTGTCTTTGTGAATACTTGGAAATAATGATTATGCTGGTCTCTATGAACACTTTGATATAAAGTTGAAGTTGTCGAATTGATTTGGTTGTCGTATGTGGCTTGCTTCCTCGTGCATAGGTTATGGGGTTTAATAATTGTAAGTCTAAGTGTTTGATGTCAACTACTACTGTGGTCGGAAATGTAAATTGTGACATGATTATTGTCTAGGTCCAGGGAATTATGTGCATTTATGTGTTGTCTGGTAATTGATCGTGTGACTAGGTAATAAGTTTAGTAAGAAACCCGTGTTAAGTGTCACTAGTGGAAAGGTAAATGTGGAACGATCTATGTGTGTCAGACCGTAAATGTATAGAGACTGAACTAAGTGTAAATTCTAAGGTTAATAAAGGAGTTAGCGTCATCATGCTTAGCTTAGGTGCAACACTCTTTGAAGCATTCTAAAATAAATTATTGTGATGTAAGTTTGACTAATTTATTTAATGTGATAAGTTGGATAGGTGGGGTCAAACTTGAATATGACTTGGACATGAGAGTACTAGTCGGTGGGTACTATGATAGTAAGGTCCCTGTATTTGTAAATGGATTGATTGTACTTGACTGTGATTGAAACCTTATGTGAACAATGCGACTGATGAATCGGTGAATTGGTATGTGTACAACGTGACTTATATGAGATATTGAACTGTCTAGTATAGGCTTATTTGGTGTCAACTTGATATTTATCTCTGTTACGTATCTTCCATCGTTGTCGGTCTATGATGTCTACGAGGTTACGTTGTGTACTCATGCTACACTTGCTGCATAATTTTCTAATGTAGATACAGGTTCCTATGCCAGTTCTAGATCTCAATTTTGAGTCCAAACAAGTTGACTTCTAGTATTCAGGGTGAGGATGCTAACTTTTGGCATACCTTGGATGCTCGTTCTCTTACTCTATCTTTACCTTGATTCGAGAGACACGATTTAAATTTTCAGACTATGTAGTTCAGTTTTTGGCTTATGTGGTCTTTATTCATACTTATATCCGTATTAGTGCTCTTGTATTATTGACCAGATCTTGGGGGGTTGTATTTGATGGTTCAGGCTTAAAATTCTTTCGCTTATATTATGAGACAACTTATGTAGTATTTATATTTCTTCCGCTTTTACTTACGTCATATTATGTGAATGATTGGGAGTGGTTCACATACTAGTGGGATTATGTAGGTGCCACCACGATCTCTAAAACAAGGTCGTGACATGAGCCTAGTATTGGCTAAAGATAGGTATTATGAGCCTATATTTGATTAAGTGGTGTGATTGAGAGCCTAAGATTGTCTAAGATACCCAAATAGAAATAATTCCAGGTGGTATATGGACCTCGCGAGTCCCCCATGGGTCATAGTATTTGAATATGTGTGTACCGGTGATGAGAAAAAAAGGCCTAGCATTTCATTTCACTTGCATCTCATATCATCCATCTCTTTTTTGTTTGATTGATGCCTAAACTGTTGATTAAACTCTATTTATTTGGATATACTTTATCAGACTTAAGGAGCTAGATGTTATAACCTAGGTTTGGGCTCATGATTTAAGTGAACTTATAATTATTGTTATTATGGTGAACTAATGGCAGTTAGTATGGTAGAAGTAATCAGAAGGCTAGCCCTCGTCTCCGTTTAAGATAGTGATGGTCCTACGATGCAACTGAGTACACGTTGTTTCTCGTACTCACGCTATACTTGCAGCAACTTTTTGTTTGCAGGTTCTGTTCCTAGTTCGAGTGGACCTCACGACTCTCCAGCCCATTGAAGAGTTGACTCAAAGGATTTGAGGTGAGCTACCGATGATCTGTAGCACCGTATTCCTCTTCTACTTTTCATTCTGTCTTTTCAATATCCAAATTATATATATATGCGGATTGTATTCCATACTTGTACTTCTTAAAGTCGTTCTTGTACTAGTGACACATGTTTTGGGATTGGTTTACTCTTTCATATTTCTATATTATGAGACTTATTAAAGACTTAAAGTTGATTACTTTACTTTTTTCTCATTTATTTTCTAGCATATTGGGTTTTAATGGTTGTGGTTGGCTTACTGACTCATAGGAGTTAGTTCTATCATAGATTATTAAATTAGGTCGTGACAAATTGAAATCAGAGCTTTAGTTTTACCAGTCTCACAAGTACAAGAACAATGTCTAGTAGAGTCTTGCGGATCGATACGATAAGCTCCGTACTTATCTTCGAGAGGCTATAGGACATTTTGAAAACTTCCATTATTTCATTCCTTATCATGCGTGTGTGATTCGTTTTAAGGTATAAACCTATTTATTTCACTCTCTCACTAACAGTGAGGTATTTTCTTAGGTTCACACGATGAACGGCTGGATGTGACATTGTGTGGTAAAGTAAGAGATGTGTCGACGTGATAAGGACGCGTGGCCAGGTTCAGATTGCAGCGATGTTGTGAAGACTTAGTTATATGGGGTTGTGTTTCATTCCCTTTGATTTGGTGATATCCTCTAATAAACGAGGGTAATGGTGCGAATGACTGCATTGACCGACATATATTCTATAGTTATTCCCTCGAAAGTTTGGCGAGTGTATCTATGACATAAGGTGTAATGAAATGTGAATTGACAATTTTAAGAGGTATGGTTAGCGGAATGAGCAAGTGATAAGAGTTGTGGCTTTGATGAATACGCTTGAGAGGCTTAGGCATAACGTAAGAATTTCTTGAGGTGCAATGAGATGGGACATGTACTAATATTCTCAAGATGAAGGAATACTTGGACGAATTAGTTTATCGGGCAAGAATAATAGTTATTGAGGATATGAAAAAGTTTGGAAAAGATATGAACATAAAAATGACCTTTTGTTATAAGGTATAAGGGAGTACGACTTCGTATTGGGGTGTGTGTGAAGATTCTTCAACTACTTGACAAAATAAAGATGTAATGAAAGGAATTCCAATGGGTCATTATCAGTTATAGAACGAGCACAAGTAGTGAATATGCTCTTCTGGAAAAAAGTTACTATAGATGATTAAATCTTATAGTAATAGTCGGGTGTAGTCTCTTAGTGAAGGTTGTGTTTGCAGGTTTTCTTGATATCTCGGGGAATGGTTATAAGAAGGAGTCATTTTGAACTATGAGCTTATTGATTTTGTGATACTACTCTGTTTGTGAAGTGAATGTTAAAAGAGAATGAATTGATCAATAAGTTCGACTACGTCATGGGCTTCTGGAGAAAATAATGACTAACTAATGGAAATGACTCTAGTGATTGATGAGTGGTGAAGATTTAGTTACTTAAAGAGTTATCGGTTGTTGTGCCTAATTTGGAGAAGAAGTATGGATATTGTTTATGCAATGCGTTTGACTTAGAGGAATGTTTAGTTCAAGGTTCGAGTGATGCAAGGAAAACTTCTGATTCTCAAGATTGTGGTTTACTACTAGATCAATGATTGGCTTAGATATTTTGTACGATTTATGATATTTTTCTCCACTCCACAAATGAGTTGGGTGAATTCGGTTGATAATGATAAAAGTGATTTTAAATTGAATATGGTGACTGAAAAATTAAGATAAAGGCATCTTACTACTGGGTTTGGAGGATTAAGGTTCATAGGACTTGAATTTGCAGCAACACGACTACTTGAATCATGTACGGGTTATGATGTCATTAAACTATATCATTATTATAGGGGTGTAAAAGTGATAACTATGATTAAGGAAGGAAGACTATGGACGATTTGACTTAACGTATGGCAAGTGCTGATGGCACTTTGCGATTGGAGGATTGGTGAGGAGGTAAGTTATACAGTACCAAGATGGGTAATTTCATGGCATCTTTGAATGGAGAAGCTAGAGTTGATTGATAAGATAAAATCTCTACAATTGAAAGTTGAAGTCATAATGTCGAGGCAAGACTATGCCAGTGGTAGTAGACTGTGTCGAAGTAATGGTTAGATAGTATGGTTGAGTATTTCAGGTATGAATGGCTTAAGAATATTCGTGTATGGTATGGCATATAGATTGCAAGATTTGTTACTTTTGGGATTGCTAAAGGCATAATAAGGTATTACATTAAGAGATTTTATGGATGTGAAAAGTGGAGTAACGAGGCCATTGGCCTTAAGTTGGAGTGTTCGAGGTGATGAGCAAGTTTAGTGAAATTAGAAGGAGGAGAGTTTGATGTAATTAGATTCTATGAATATTTAAAGTCATAAGTTATAGTTCATCGGTACTTGGTTGACGACTTGGGCAAATTTTATCTTTTGAGGTTAGAAACGACAGCACGAGGTTGTGTATTCAGGAACAACATATTACAATGAGTCACCGCAAATTTATGAAAGGATTACTTTTCATTTTGTAAAGATTTGGAAACTGTTTGGTGATTATTGATGACATTCAGGAAATTATGCATTTTAACCAAGTCAGGTCCTTTCATTTAATGCCAGGTGGCTTATGGATATATTACTAGGAAGATCTATGATTATTCTAGTAGACCATTTTTGAAAATTTTCTAGATTTCAGTTCAAGGTAGAGACACAACAGGTTTGTCGGGCTTTACTTGAAGTTTACAAGTGGACTTGATTATATTTATTGATCGAAGCTATTCGGACAACTCTAATGGTTTATGCAGGTACTTGGTGATGTATTGAGGAGGTACAAATGGTTATGGGAAGTCTTTTTGGTGACTAGTTGACTTTTTATAGATTTGGCAGGGCAAGGTAGTTGCTAGACAATTTGAGGAAGGACATCCTTCTCATTGGCATTGTGATCCAAAAAGCGCAAAAGCGAATTTGGGATCAACTCAAGGTTGACATAGAGAAAGAGCCCCCGCGGGGAACCCCCGCCCGGAGGCAGGAATCACTAGGACGATGCGCATAGTATGTTATTTGAAGGATTAAGAGGAATTGGATGATGAGTGTTGATTCATCAGTTTCAGCTCGTCAAAACGAAACTAATAGATTTGAAATCTGCACAGTCGGCCTTGGATAAGGTCAGTTTTGATGAAAATTCTTAGAATTGGCTCAGTTCAAGTATAAATTCTTTTCTGGTCAATGGACTCATGATTTAGACTCGCGATGTGTGACAACATGATTTCTACAGATTCCTGGTACTAAAAATGATTTTGGAAGGTGTGGAAGAAAGATAAGTAGAATTAGGGTACTTTACGGGTACATATTTAATAATGGGTTGCGGCTTGAGCTAAAAGATTGTGGTGACTATGATGACAATTGTGGGATCAACCAATTGTGTTTAGAGTTATAGTTAAAATTAAAATAGGGTATTTCAAATGGAGTTGGATCAAATATGTGAGAATCATACTACTGAGCTAAGTAAGATTTGGCGGAATAAGTGAACAAGAAAAATTGCTTTGGACTTGTGGTAGGATTACCACGGACTTTGGAAAAGTTTTGTGCTACTTGGTCATTGTGTATCATTTGACTAAGTCGTCTCTTTTCTTACTGGATCAGACTACTTACAACTCGATGGAATATACAGGTCATTTCACCCTCAGAGAGATGACCAGTCCGAGCGGACTATTCTGGTCCTTGAGGATATATCATGGGCTTGTATGATTGACTTTGGTAGTCATTGGGATTAGCTCTTGCCTTTGGCTTAGGTTACTTATATCTATAGTTATCATTCGAGCATTGAGATGGCGCCGTTTAAGGTATTGTATGGTAGGAGGTTTCATTCTCCAGTTGGTTGGTTCGAGGCTTTTGAGGTTATGCCTTAGGGTATAGACTTGTTGCAGAATTCTTCGGACAAGGTCAAGTTGATTCATGTGAGACGTCTCACAGCTCAGTGTATGCAACATAGTTATATGGATCGAATGGTTAGTGACTTGGAGTTCATGGTTGGTGAGCAGGTTCTGTTAAAAGTTTCACCATAGTTAGGTGGATCGAATGGTTAGTGACTTGGAGTTCATGATTGGTGAGCGGGTTCTGTTTAAAGTTTCACCCATGATGGGTGTGATATAGTTTGGAAAGAAGGGTAACTTAAGCCATATGTATATTGGCCCATTGGAGATTGTTCAGCGTATTGGTGAGGTAGCCTATGAGTTGGCTTTGCCTCCTAGTTTATCGAGTGTTGACCCCATGCTTCATATTTCCAAGCTCATGAAGTAATATTTGAATGGTTCTCATGTGATTCAAAAACATTCAGTGTCACTCGATCAGAACTTGAATTTTGAAGAAGAGCCAGTTGCTATTCTTGATAGACAAATTCAGAAGTTGAGATCCAAAGAGATTGCTTCGGTAAAGGTTCAATGGAGGCATAATCCGATCGAGGAGGCTACTTGAGAGACCGAGTTGGACATGCAGAGTAGATATCCCTAGCTTTTTGCCGATTCAGGTACCTTTTTTCTCTTTATGTTCGAGGACGAACGTGTGTTTAAGTGGTGGATGATGTAACGACCCGATCGGTCATTTTGAGAATTGATACTCTATTTTTCATGTAGTTTATTCCAAAAGCCCCGTAATATTTATTTTAACTTTCTTGGAAAATTTGAAGTCAAAAGATATCATTTGGTTCATGTTGGGAGAAGGTTTTATTTGGAAATCTCAGTATTTAGTTATTTGAATAAATAGTTCATTTTGGGTAAAGGTGCTCTGATTGGCGATCTGAAGATCTCATTGGAATTGTAATATTATTTATGACTCGTACAAATTGACGGAACTAATTTTAGAGTTCGTTTGGTTTGTTTTTATGAATTAAGTCAGTTTTAGTATTCAATATACCTATTTATGGTGAAACATGGTCACAGGGGAAATAAGACTCGAATTGAAAATTTGTTGATTCTGTTAGCTTCGTATTGATGCTTATAACTTGCAGGGATAATGACGTAATTTCTGAGGCAATCAGATGAAAATCATGGAAGGAAATCTAAGCTTTGAAATTTGAAGTTCTAAGTTTGAGAAGTTTGACCAAGAGTTGATTTTTGGGTAAATGCGTTCGAAACTGAATTTGATGGTTCCGTTAGGTTCAAAATGTAATTTTTAACTTAGGTGGATGGTTGAAACGAGTCTCGAGTAATTTGGGTGTGTTTTGGACAAGAAAGTGAATTTTAGGAGGTTCTTAAGTTAAAGAAAGGATTTAGTTGACCAAAGTCAACATCATGGGTAAATGAGTCTTTTTCAACTAAATCGTGGACAGTGTTTAAAATGGACAAATCTGAAATATTTAATATTTTGGGTATATCTTGAGTTCTAGAGCTTCATTTGAGGTGATTTTTGCGGTGTTATTCTCGTCTCAACAAGGGGGTAAGTATCTTATCATTATTTTGGTATTTCCCCACGATAATTTATGTCATTTATCATTTTTATCCATATTTGAGTTATAGAAGTTGGAGTTTTGATCCTAAGGATAAGAGGATGAAAAATCTCGATTTGGGGATCGATTCATGGATGAATTGGGTGATTTTCTATATCTAGAGTATATAAGTTATGGGTAAATCAATTTTCAAATAAAAATCCAGTTTTTCCTTTGGGGGCTCGAGGTTACCTTTTCGGGGTCATTTTTGGGTTCCGAACAAAAGTATAGAAATATAGGTATCAATGGACTTGTTTAACATCGTAGAGTACTATTTTGTCTATATTGAATCCTATTTTGCAATAAAATTACAGTTTTGACCTTCGGTCCTTGGAATTGGCTTTTTGGACTCGACTTATTATTAGAGCAACATAGGTGACTCCGGATTCGTATACTTAGATTACGTATTTGAACAGTTTGGGATCGTTTGGAGGCTTTGAAAAAGGCCAAGGCCATGTGCTGATTGCTTGAGCTTTGGACTTCAAATCAGGCAAGTTGAGATCTTTAGACCTTATTTAAAGCGTCGTGGTTAGTCTAATTAATTAGTCAAGAGGGTGTAATGGCATTATTAAGAGGGTCCTGATAGTTGTGAGGTGACGAGCACTTGTATCATGTACCAGTGTCATATTATGTGTCACGTCCCAAATCGGGAATGCGCGGGCACCTGCCATTATCCCACCTTGTAGGCGAACCCATCCTTAATCCCTATTTAATCAATAATAAAGTAAACCCAAACCATAAATAATAATAATAATAACAGGTCATAGATAGATAAAGGAAGTGCGAAATAATGCAGAATCAGGTCTAAGGCCAAACAATAGCCTATACTACATAATATGAGTCTGAATACAAATACAAGTATGAATAGTAGAATACGGTCTTGGAATAAAAATAAGACAAGTAAATGATAAAAGAGTCATCCGGGTTGCGGATCCGCTCATGTGCTCACCTTGGATGCTCGATAGCTACTCATCGGGAAATCAGTCTCTAGGAGAGGAAGTGGAACCATCACGAATTTTGCACTTATAAAAGAATGAAGCAAGGTAACATATATAAAGAAATAGACTGAAAGATAGGCATGCTCACAATCAGATATAAACACTATATAGTCCAAGAATAGCATCACATGTTCAAATATCAAGTCCAAGTCCAATATGTATGAATATGAGAATATGAATGTATATGCAATACAATGATACACACACGCTCCGAGCAGAATACTCTACGTCCTAGCAATTATGACCTTTGGGGGACCCGCGCTCAAGCTTCTCGCTACAACAACTCACTATAAAACCAACACCTCTCTGTAACAGTCAACTGTCCACTACGGCGATCCAAGCAACAATCCCAGCACCCGTGCCAATCACCATACGCTAGCCTCAGCAATGGTATAAGGCACTAGTAGTTTTTCGTCTCCCATTAACTTCATCCCAAGATCTGACAATCACTCGAGACCTCCCAGACACCAACCAGACATGCACACATACATAAACACACACTACAGACTCACTCATGGTCTTGAAATTTCCATTGGAGGTCTATTTTATCGAGTCAACCCCCAACGACCCAAAACCAACTTTCCAACCAATAGTTCAAAACGCTCCCGAGAGCCTCGAGAATGGAACCAACCATGCTACCAAGTCACAAACGACCCTCTAGACCTTACAAAATTGACAAAATTCTAAATAGGTTTGTTTAGCTAAAAGTTAACTATTGGTCAAACTCTTTTACTTAAGGATTCTAATTTTAATTTTTACTAGAATCGCCTGATAACCTCGGGATTTGGATCAACATGGCTAAAATGGTCAAAATGCACATAACGACTGAACCTGTCGTTACATCAAATACCAATTAAACAATCGCTCGTCCTCGAGCGATAAGGAAGTAATGGGAAGTACTTGAGTCAACAAACAACTGGGATATATGGCATGTATATTAGACTCGATCTCCCATGTAGCCTCCTCAACGTGATGATGCTTCCATTGCACCTTAACAGAAGCTATCTCTTTAGATCTCAACTTTCTAACTTGCCTATTTACAATCGCTATAGGCTCCTCCTCATTAGACATATTATAATCAAGCAACACAGAATCCCAACGAATGATATAAGATCCGTCTGAATGGTACTTTTTTAGTATAGAAACGTGGAACACCGAACACCTGACAGGCCTGGTGGCAAAGTCAACTCATGAGCAATATCACCGATACGACGGAGAATCTAAAATGGAATAATGTACCTCAGGATCAACTTGTCTCTCTTCCCGAATCGCATCACACCCTTCATGGGTGATATCTTCAAAAAAACCTACTCACCCTCCATAAACTCTAGATCTCGGACCTTCCGGTCCGCATACATCTTTTACCAACTATAAGCTGCCAGAAGCCTTTCCTGAATAAACTTCACCTTCTCTAAATATTCCCTCAACAAATATGTACCCCATGGTCGAACCTCAAAAGTAGAAAACCATCCAATAGGAGAACGACACCTCCTACCATATAAAGCCTCAAATGGCACCATATCAATGTTGGAATTGTAGCTATTGTTGTATGTGAACTCGGCCAAGGGTAAGAACTGGTCCCAATGACCACCAAACTCAACGACGCGTGCTCTCAACATATCCTCGAGCACCTGAATAGTCCTCTCAGACTGTCCATCAATCTAGGGGTGAAAAGTAGTACTATGATCTAACTGAGTACCTAACTCTTCTTGCAATATCCACCAGAAATGGGAAGTAAACTGAGGACCTCAATTGGATATGATAGAAATAAGAACCCAATGCAACCACACAATCTCATGGATGTAAATACTGGACAATTTCTCTGCATTATAGGTAACCTAAATCGGAATGAAGTGCGAAGACTTGGTCAACCTATCCACAATATCCCAAACTAAATCAAACTTGCCCAAGATCTTCGGAAGACCTACAACGAAATCTATGGCAATCATCTCCCACTTCTACTCAGGAATGGGAATCCTCTAAAGCACACGATGGTTCTTATACTTGACTTGTTAACAATTCCCATACTGGGCAATGAAATCTGTAATATCCCTCATCATCCGACCCCACTAGTAATGCTGCCTCAAGTCATGATATAGATAACGCAATTTTACCTGGAACTATGAGCCTCCTCCAATATCAAATGAATCAAACCACCAATATGAGGAACGCACACATGTCCATTGATCCTCAAAACACCCTCATCATCAAGCATGACCTCCTTTTCCTTACCACGAAACACTTTATCAGAAATCTTGCATAATTGAGCATCCTCAAACTGCTGAGCCCTAATATGCTCCAAGAGAGACGACATTTCCTCAACACACACTAAAACTCTGCCCTAATTCGAAAGTTCCAATCGCACAAAACTGTTAGCTAGAGTCTTGACCTCAATGACTAAGAGACGCTCTGAAATAACTAATCGAGCTAAACTGCCCATACTCACTGCCTTGCGGCTCAAGGAATCAACTACTACATTAGCTTTACTCATGTGGTACCGAAGGATGTCACCCTTGCGTATCAACCATGGAGCCTAGAACTGGATCCAAGATCAAATTCTGCACTCAACAAAATTGCAGCATAGTATCAGTACAACACTAGTACTGGTAAGCACCATAGGCCGATGAATATTAGATAAAGCAATTGCGGCAGAAATCAACATGTAGCACATAAAGAAAATAGGGAAGCTCAAGTATCAATAACAAGTCCAATATCAAGAATTCAGAAATCACCAAAACATGTATAGTTCGCAAACATACCAATTTAAAATGTAATAATATGAGTGTAATGCAATAGTCACATGTCTCACTCCATTCTTGTACAAACATGCTCAGGACAAAGTCTATTGGGCCATGACCCATGAGAGACCCACTAAGTCTATGTACCCTCATTCAGACAAATGACCTTAGACACGAGCACTATCTCACTCTGGTAAATGACCTCGGATCACGATCCCTCATCTCACTTCGGTAAAGATCTCAGATCATGAGCACTCTCTCTCACATTTATGCTCTTCAACAATGACATCAGAGTCTACACTCTCTTACTTACCATCAATTCAAATCACCATCAAATAAAATTACAATGAAATATAGAGTATATTCAATACATATAGTTAATCTCAACAACAACATAATGTCTCAAGTTCAGAACCAGAATCATAAGCTACATGCCATGGGTACGAATCACAACTCAAATCATAAGTATTATCCTCATTTTTCATGAGGTAAGTGAGAATTCAAGTGTCAAGGATAGATTCAACAAATTAATCACAAGTATAGCAAACATGGCGACAAGCACATTAAAACAACACTTGGAGTATCTCAATCACTCAATTCACCATCATAATTATATCAGAGTAATAAGTAAAGCATGACATGCATGATACCAATAACAACTATATCACCAATAATTAATCAACAAGTATAAGTCATACTACCACTCACAATTTAGTTATACATTACTTTTTTTTTTCATGAGGTGAGTGAGCTAGTAAGTGACAGAGAAACAGACAAGCAATAATCACAAGATATAACACATATGGCAACAAGCCCATGTAAACAAAATCCATACCAAACCAGTGGAATTTATCACTACCTCCATACCCGAAGGTCTATCATCCTATCCCCATAAATCTCTATGACATATATATGACTATCTAATCATAGTCTATTTCAAGTAAGTTGTAACCTACCTCGAAGCCGAGCGGGAGACACGAACAATCAAGCTTGAGCCTTTCCCTTTAGGAAATCTTCTAAACGAGCAAAGTCTGCCACATAAGGATTCTATGTCAAAATACAATTCTATTAACACCTATATTGCTAATGCAATAATTCAGGTCCAAAAAGTCATCCGAAAATTTAATTCTGAGCCTCGGAGGGCTGAACCGTAATTTATTTCAAATAAGATTTTTACTATCAAAATCATACTCTATGTTATCAAACGAGTCTGATGACACATATATTCCATATAAAATTCAGACTCAAAATACGCAAATCCGACAGTGACTCAGGGCCAACACGGGAGAATCTAAAATTTTATTTCATAAATATGTTACCCATAATCCAAGGTTCTATATTCATAATTTGAGATAAAATCATGCATGAATCGACCCACAAATCTAAGAAATACAAAAATTCCATACACCCCAAATTCTCATCCTAAAACATGATTAAATTTGATAACCAGCGAAATAATTATGGGAAAACACTACAATTAAGGTTAGATACTTACCCCATTCAAATACAAAAAGTTAGCCACCAAAATCGCCTCAATCGGAGCTCTAGAACTCAAAATATGCTCAAAATACCAAATATTTCGGGATGGTCGAATATAACACTGTCCAAGAAAAATTCCTTGTCCGCGTTCGAGGGGTCCTCCACACGTTTGTGAAGAGAAATTTTCCGCACTGACTGGTCAATCTAAAATCCTTCTTCGCATTCGCGGGGCCATCCTCACGTTCGCGAAGCACAAATGTCCACACCAGAAACTAGTAATTTTGCCCGATACTAAAATTGGCATAAGTCCCTCATACGATGTCGAAATTCGGCGATTCAAGTTGCTACGGATCCTTAATTATGATACGGATCTAATAGTTCAGTAAAAAAAAACAAATCAAAGGTCATTCGTGCAATATGATACCGTTACTTCCCAAAGAAATGACACTTAAATGTCAAATACGAGTGCGCCTTAACCTAAATCTATCCGAAACTTGTTGGAATCTCACGAAAACTTGTGGAAAAGTTCAAAATCCTCATATGAACCAGCCAGAACTCTCAAAATACCAATCCTATATCGTTAAGACACATGTTTCATCAAAACCACGTAACATTTCCATATTTCCATTTTCACCAACTAGGTACTCAAAATCCATACAAAAGCCTCGGGATGCAAACCAAGGGCTCGAATGAGCCATAAATGACGTTCCATACCCAATGGAATCGATGAAACATCATGCAAGACACAAATTCCCTCAATGTTGATTACTCATTTCTTCACTTACGACTTTTCAAATTCCACAAACTAAACCGAATCACACTCAAATCACCCGGGACTCGTTCTAACCATTATCCAATGTCAAAAATCATGTTCCGGAGCTAATGGAACTATCAAAATCTTATTCCAAGTGCATCTACTCAAAAGTCAACTCTTGGTCAAACTTTTCAAACTGAGAACTTCAAAATTTTAAAACTTAGATTTCCTTCCATGATTTTCATCTAATTGCCTCAAAAATCATGCCACCTATCCCTGATGTCATAAACATCAATAAAAAGCTTAAAAATCAACAAAATTTCAATCTGGATCTTATTTCTTTCGATAACCATCTTTTTGCCATAGATAAGCATATTAAGCACTGAACCTTACTTACTTAATTGTCAAAAACCAACCAAACCAACTCTAAAATTTGTTCCCTCACTTTCTACAGATCATAAATAATATTACAAATCCAGTGAAACCTTCAGGTCGCCAATCGGAATATATTTTCCCAAAATGAACAATTAAAATTGGGATTTCCAACATGAAATCTAATGCCAACATGAACCAAATGCTATTCGATTGACTTCAAAATTTGCAACCAAATCAAATTAATTATTATGGAGCTTCTGAAATAGATGACACATAATATAAAGCATTGGTTCTCAGAATGACTCACTGGGTCGTTACAACAAGTGCTATAGGTTGCATGGATTTTCTTAGGATTTTAAGTTTATTAAAGATAAGAATGTGGGTTCTTCTGCCAATGTACATGAAGGGTATAATGAGGTCACTGATGGAAAGAGTGTTTGAATCCAATCAAAGAGCTCATGGACATTACAAAAACAAACAATAAGGATGTGCAGAACTTGACCAAGGAGCAATACAATCAACTGCTGAATTTTCTAAACAACAATTTTTTAGCTTGGTAATGCAGGATATGATTCAAAAAGTGTAACCAGTGGAGCAATAAACCTTGCATGTATAATTGCTTGCCACTCTTCTATGACTGAGATTGGTGAACTCTTTTGTGTGTGTAAAACATTATCTACTGACTCTGGATAATAGACTCTGGAGTTACAAACCACATGACATACAATAAAACTTTGCTAACCAATATCACAACCCTACCTTACCTTATTTTGGTAACCTTACCTAATCGATATAAAATCAAAGTAACATAAATTGACAATGTTTACCTTAGCCAAACAGTGACTCTGTACAAAGTATTATTTGTTCCTAGCTTCAAATTTAATCTCATATCAGTTTACTGTTTGTGTGTTAAACTCCAAAGTATTGTTAGTTTCAGCATCATTTCTTGTGTCATACATGCCCCTTCTCTGAAGAGGCCTCTGAAGATTGGGAGGGCAAGAAATGGTTGGTACTATTTCTGTTCAATATGCCACAAGAACAGTTCTGGTCCATCATCTGGTTGTAGTCTTTTTGTCTCAGTCATTTACTTGTTCTTCCATGTGTGATAAACAATCTCCATCATCATCTTCAATTGACATTCTAAATAGTTCATGCTATAATAATAAATGAAATTGTCCTACTTTGCATACTTGTTTATCTTCTGCATCTTATGAAAATAGTGTTGATCTTTTATGGCATCAAAGACTGGGACATGTGCCCTTAATGAAATGTTTTTCCTCTTTACTCACTTTTACTTCTAAAACAACCCTTTGTATGCTCAATCTGCCTAATGGCCAGGCATGCTATATTACCATTTCCTAAAATAACTTCATCTATTAGCACAAAACTTTTTGATCTTTTACATGTTGACTTATATGAACCCAACCATACCATATCTCCACTCATGACAACTCCAAATACTTCCTAACTTTGGTTGATGACTTTAGTAGATCAACCTGGACAAATTTATTGAGTTGTAAGACCTATGCTCTTCAGGCTGTTAAAGCTTTTATTTCTCTCATGGAGAACCCGTTTTCCACCACTATCAAAACTATTAGATTTGACAATGGCCTAGAATTTGTAAATAATGAAGCAATGTAGTTCTTTCAAGGAAAAAACATGGTCTACCAACAACATGCCTATACACACCACAACGAAATGGTATGGTGGACAGAAAGCACAAACATCGTCTTGAAATAGCAAGAGCCCTTCTATACCAGTCCAAACTACCCCTCATATATTAGGGAGAATGCATACTAACAACTACATATTTGATAAATAGGTTTCCTTCTACAGTGTTTCAAAACAATTCTCCATATGAACTACTATACAAAAAGAAGCCAAACTACACATACCTAAATACCTTTGGTTGACTTTGCTTTCCGACCATCCTCAAAAGTCACAAAGACAAATTTGAACCAAGAGTCACCCCACATATTTTTGTAGGATATCCTTCTGGCTCCAAGGGTTACAAAGTCCTAGTTTTGACCATAAAAAGATTGCATGTTTCTAGAGATGTGATCTTTCATGAAAACATATTTTCTTTTTCTATGTCTTCTATTCAACCTACTTTTTCCATCGGTAGACGCGTCACTCCCAAATCATTCATATGATAAAACATAAGTAAAAGCAAAATATAACAAAGTACTAAATAAACTGTCTTAATATAGAAATGCATACGAAATATAAGTTTGATACAACCATAAAATTCCCCAAAAAATCTAGTCTGTAGATACAAGAGCTCTAATGAAATAATATAAGTCTGGGAGTCAAGGCATCAAGTTCCAATTGAATACATAAACTGCAAGTCTGTAAACATGCCTCTAGAATAGGAGTAAAGAGATAAAGCAAATCCAGGGAATGCTAGATATAGCATCCTCACCCTGACAGTGGGGATCAACTACTCGAACTCAGCCACACAGTCTCGAGCTAGTCGTTAGATTTATTTTCGCATCAAGAAATAATGTAGCAAGTACATCAGGAGTACATAACGTACCCCCGTAGACATCATAGGCTGACAACGATGAAAGATATGCAAAAATAGATAAATACTGAGTTGACACCAATTAGTCATATATTACCAGTTCAATAAACCATGTAAAGTAGCATAGTCCACAAAATGGTTCACAGAGTTCACATAATGACTTATTCAAGTAAAATTTCCCAATTTCTTAAGTTATCTAGTGACAGACAATTCCGATAATTCAAACAATCTATTTATCGTGAGCAAGTACAACCCTTTCTATGCGAAATCCAACCAAGTCATCAACAACAATAAAGAATTAAATACAACCATAGAAGATCAATGATGTGATAAAGTATGATATGAATGCAATGCACATACTAGGTACCTCTGACATCCAGTATATAGTACGTCAAGTTTTTATTCTAATCGTACACCCATGGGGGACTCACGAAGTCCATATATCCCTCCACTTCAGAATTGCTCATCAGATCACGGAGCCGAGCTCTTGGCTGCAATATATCTGTTGCAGGCGTGCAACCTCGATCCCCACTTATCATCATCATCTCAGTGTTTCCATAATCTCAACAGTGTTCATACCTTTCTCGGTCCCTTGGACCCGTAGCATAATCATACCACTCCAATATCAATATCTTCAAAATCATGAGTGTATGAATGAAAATGACATATATAAGGCAAGAATCATGATATAATGAGATGCAACAAGTATAGAGATGAATATCACATGCTTCCAGAAACACATCAGAAATAATCCATGTACTATCAGAATATCATATCAAGCATGTTTGATGAATAAGCACAATAATAACAAATACGACAATGAACCCACAAAATGGCAACATGCCCAATCAACCAGCAGTCAGAATCAGCTTAAGGCTAATTCCACAAATCACCCATCATCACAGTTCAACAATGGTACCCACTCAAATGTTCATCACAATCGCTTGAGTGGTACCCCAAACACGCCCAATACCTCTCAATATTTATAACTAATTACGTACATCTATCGAAGTCTCAAAAAACTAAACCGTAGCCTAGCTCTGTGCCGAACAAGAGTGCTACACGATCAACCCTCGATGACAGCCTTTCCCATCTGTGTCTCCTGATAGTCGAAGTCTAATCACGCATATACTACTCGTTAATATAAAGCTTACACAACAATAAAGACATAATCTTTAAGAATGCAAAACCACAAATACCAACCCTGGACCCACTTCACCAAGACTCGAACTTTAATACCCCAAAACAATTATTACATACTAGGTAATCATATCTTCAAATTAATTTGAAAACTATACACATTTGACCCTTCAATTGAACATTAAATCAAAAGCCTCGAATTGGAAACCTTAGAAATTCCCCCAATTGAAATAGGTTTCTATAATCAAATTGAATCTTTACAACATGATAATCTAACATATTCCAACACTAATTAATGATATTAACACAATATAATCCATAAAACCACCATTAAATCAATAACCTAGCTCACTTAATCTAATAAGAACTTACAAAACAATTTTTCCCAACTAAATAACACACTATAGCATCATTTATGAACATAGAAACATAAACTAAACCCCCAAAGGAAGAATAACTTACCCTAAAGGTGGAATTGCTCATATACTCTTGAAGAATGCTCTCTGACGGCTCTAGTTTCGAGGTATTCTAATTTGGGAAAGAAAAATATGACCTAAGGAGTTTATAGAACACTTGATACAATGTTTCCACCCAAGTGGAATCGACATCACTAGAGCAGACCTGCTGCGGTGAACAAAACCCTCGCTGAGGCGGTGTCACTTGATACCTCGCCTCAGCACTATGGAGAACACGACTCCGCAGTGGCGGACTCGCCCCTACGGACAGACCCTCGGCCAAGGCAGACATTCCCCACTTCCTAAACCCTCGCTTTGGCGAGCCTACCTCCTGCCGAAGCAGACACATCGGTGCAGAAACAGGTATCGCCGAGGCAAACACCAGACACTAGAACATGGGAAAATGACCCAAACACCTAAAACACTCTCGAGACCCCCTGAATAAAAATTGGATATGCTCATCTAAGGTAACTAGTGCTACATACTCGCTCATACCCTCAGATTTCACATTTAACTTAGCTAAGAGATACTTTTCTAAAGAATCGTCTAGAAAACCAATTATCCAAACTTTACAAATAAAGCCACAAAACACATCTACTTTCCTCAAGAAGTGAACCAAAGACTCGACTAAGTTATAAATGACCCCCCGGAACTATCAGAAGTGACGGAACATAGAAACGAACCCATCTAGCCAAAAATCAACTTTGAGTCAAACCAATCAACTCTAAGCTTATAATTTTAGGACTTGAAACTCATATAAATTGACCTCGGGATCTGTGCCACCCATTTTGACATATCAGAAACCCCACAAAAAGACTATGGGAAGGGTAAAATAGGCAAACAAGGGTCTTTAGCTAAAAATGATTGAATAAGTCATTACATTAGATACCAATTAAAAACGTTCGTCCTCAAATGGAGAGAAACGAATATAGGAAACATACAGAAGGAAAGAAAGTTAGGATATATGCTTCGTATATCAGACTAGGTCACCCAAGTCGCCTCCTCAACAGGGCGATGTCTCCACTGGAGCTTCACCGAAGCTATCTCCTTCGATCTCAACTTCCTGACAGCCTGTATAAAATAGCCACAGGCTCCTTCTTGAACTCCAAATCCAGATCAAGCAACACAGAGTCCCACTGAATGATATATGAACCATCGACATGATACTTCTTCAGTAGAGACATGGAAAACCGGGTGGATGCCAGAAAGTGGTGGCAAAGCTAACTCAGATGCCACCTCCCTAACTCTCTGAAGAGTCTCAAAAGGTCCAATATACCTCGGACTCAACTTTCCTCTCTTGTCGAACCTCATCGAACCCTTCATGAGTGATACCTTCAAAAGCACCTTGTGACCAACCATAAACTCTTAAGTCTCGAACCTTCTGTTCTGCATACTCATTCTGCCTGCTCTATGCTGCCATGAGCTTGTCCTAGATCACCTTCACCCATTCTAAGGAATCCCTAAATAAGTACCCTAAGGACGAATCTCGAATGCATCAAACCAACCAATGGGAGATCGACATCTCCTACCATATAAAGCCTCAAACGGTGATATATCAATACTAGAGTGATAATTGTTGTTATACACAAACTCTGCCAAAGGTAAGAACTCAACTTTCCTCTCTTGTCGAACCTCATTGGACATTTCATGAGTGATACCTTCAAAATCACATTGTCACCAACCATAAACTTTTAAGTCTTGGACCTTCTGTTCTGCATACTCCTTCTGCCTGCTCAATGTTGCCATGAGCTTGTCCTGGATCACCTTCACCCATTCTAAGGAATCCCTTTATAAATAAGTACCCTAAGGACGAATCTCGAATGCATCAAACCAACCAATGGAGATCGACATCTCCTACCATATAAAGCCTCGAACGGCGATATATCAATACTAGAGTGATAATTGTTGTTATACACAAACTCTGCCGAAGGTAAGAACTGGTCCCAATGACCATCAAAAGAAATCACGCAGGCTTTAACATATCCTCCAATACCTGAATAGTCCGATCTGACTGATCATCGGTCTGAGGGTGAAAATCTGTACTGAGATCCAATTGAGTACCCATCTCCATCTGCAACGTCCGCTAGAAATGCAAAGTAAATTGAGTACCTCAATCTGAGATAATAGAAATAGGAACCTCATAAAGATGAACAATCTCTCGAATGTAGATCTTAGCTAATTTCTCTTCATTATAAGTCATTTGTACTGGAATGAAATATGCGGACTTGGTCAATCTATCAACAATGACCCAAATAGCATCAAACGTTCCTAAAGTCTTAGGCAACCAACAACAAAATCCATGGCAATCCTATCTCACTTCTACTCGGGAATTAGCATCCTCTGGGACACACAACTGGATCACTAGTGTTCATACTTGACCTGCAAACAATTCTAATACCGAGACAAAATCAACAATGTCTTGCTTCATCCTCCCCCACCAGTAATGTTGTCTCAAATCATGATACATCTTAATAGCACCTAGATGAATCGAATATCTAGAGCTATGTGCCTCTTCCATAATCAGCCTAACCAAATCACCAACTCTAGGAACACACACTCTACTTTTGATCCTCAACAACCCCTCGCTATCAATTATGGCCTACTTGACCTCACCACTTATCACCTTATCTTGAATCTTGCACAACTTCACATCATCATACTTGTGTGCTCAAATTTGATCCAAAAGAGATGACCTCGCCTCCACACATGCCAGAATCCTCCTTGGTTTCGAAATATCAAGCCTCACGAAATAGTTGGCTAGAGATTGGACCTCTAATGCCAAATGATGCTTAGAAATGATCAAACAAGCTAGACTCCCCATACTGACTACCTTACGGCTCAAGACATCCATCACCACATTGGCCTTGCCTAAATGATACAAAATAGTCATGTCATTATCCTTTAACAACCCCATCCACTGATGCTGCCTAGAATTCAAATCCTTCCGATTAAACATGTGTTGATGACTGTGGTGATCGGTACACATCTCACAAAGGACACCATAAAGGTAATGCCTCTAAATATTTAGAGCAAACACAACAACAATCAACTCTAGATCATAAACAGGGTAATTCTTCTCGTGCACCTTCAACTATTTAGATGCATAAGCAATAACCGTACCCTTCTACATCATAACATAGCCCAACCTGATCCTTGAAGTATCACAATATACGGTAAAGTCCTCCCCTTCAACTAGAAGGGATAAAATCGGGATTGCGATCAAAGAGACTTGAGCTTTTGAAAGCTCTACTCACACTCGCCGGACCACTAGAATGGAACCTTATTCTGCGTCAAACGCGTCAGATAAGAAGAAATTAAAGAGAATCCCTTGATAAACCGGTGATAGTAGCTAATAAGACCCACAAATCTCTGAATCTATGTCATAGAAATCGGTCTAGGCCAGTCCCTGACTGCCTCTATCTTCTTAGGATCAACTATAATCTCCTCCTTGAACACCATGTATCCCAGAAATTCCACGGAGCTCAACCAAAACTCACACTTTGAGAACTTAGCATAAAACTTCTTCTCATTCAATATCTCAAGAACCACTCTTAGATGCTTCTCATGGTCCTCATGGCTCTCCGAATAGATCAAGATGTCATCAATGAACACAATCACAAATGAATGCAAATACGACTTAAATATCCCATTCAGCAAGTTCATAAATGTTGCAGGGGCATTAGTAAGCCCAAATGACATCACCAAAAACTCATAATTGCCATATCGAGTCTGAAAAGCAATCTTCGGCATATCCTCGGCCCGAATCTTCAACTGGTGATACCCGGACCTCAAATCAATCTTTGAAAATATCAAAGCAACCTTAAGTGGTTGAATAGGTCATCAATACGAGGAATTATATACTTCTTTTTTATGGTGACCTTGTTCAACTGTCTATAATCGATGCACATATGCACGATGCCATCTTTCTTCTTCATGAACAAGATAGGAGCACCCTATGGAGATACACTCAGTCGAATAAATCCCTAACTCAACAAATCTTGAAGCTACTCCTTCAGCTCTCTAAACTCAACCAGAGCCATACGGTATGGAGGAATAGAAATAGGTCGAGTACCCAGCTCGAGATCAATGAATAAGTCAATATCTCTGTCTGGAGGCATACACGGTAAATCTGAAGGGAAGACCTCTGCAAACTTACTAACTAACGAAACTGACTCCAGGAAAAGAGTCTCTACACTCGTATCCTGAATATGAGCAAGATATGCTAGACAACCTTTGTCTACCATTTTCCTAGCAAATATGAAAGAAATGATCTTCTTAGGAGCAGGGCATGGGAGCGTCTCTCCACTCTAAACTCAGAAGACCAAGCATAACTAATATGACTGTCATGGCATGATAGTCTAGAATCGCATGATATGGCGATAACAAATCCATACCCAGAATATTATCAAAATCCACCATATCTAAAATGACAAAATCTACCCAGGCATCATACCCCATAAAAGTAACCACACACATACGATAAACTCTATCTACAACTATAGAATCACCAACCGATGTGGAAACACGAATAGGGACGTCAAGCATATCACATAACATATACAATTTGGCAGAAAAGTAGGTAGACACATAAAAGAATGTAGACCCTAGATCAAATAACATAGTAGCAGACCGATGATCGGCTGAGATGATACATGTAATAACCGTATCTGATGCCTCAACCTTGACCCTCCCAGGGAATGTAGAGCAATAGGTGCGTTCTACCTCGAACAAAGTACCTTGCTGCTAACCTTAGCTCGAACAAGCTCCATCTCTCCGTGACTAGGATCCATCATGCCCAGATTAATGACCATCATGACCCGAATAAGATTCTCCCTGGATAGTCTGACTACCATCCCTAGATGGTTGTGTTGGCGTCCTAAGTGCACGGGATGCACTCGATGTAAGTCTATGGCACTCCTTCTTGAAATGCCCTATCTCTCCATACTCAAAACAGGTTCTGGCCACTGAAGGCTGATGAATAGAGATAGACGAACCCGAACCACCTCGATTAAAATACCAAGATTGAGAATCCCTGGATTACTGGCCCTTACTATAATCGCTCTGCCCCGCAGAGTAGCCATCAGTAATCTTTAGGGTTGCTTGAACTGGTAGACTGGGCAGCAATTACTGAAATCTCTGTTGATACCCATAAACATGGGAAGTAGAACTGCTAAACTGACAATATCGCCTCGCCCTCTTACCGGGCTCATATCTGGGCATATCACCCCTCACTAACTCCACCATCCTGGCATGCTCGACTACTGTCTCAAAAGAAGCTCCAGAAGCTACCAACTGTAATGTGGACAACTGAAGGGGAATACTCAATCCTCTGATAAAACATCTCACTCGCTCAACCTCTGTACGTAGCAGCAGTGTTGCATAGCGCAATAAGGCATGGAAGCAAGTTTCATAATGTGCAATAGTAGAACCACCCTACTTAATCTTCTGAAACTCGTTACGCTTATGTAGACGCAAGCTCAAAGGGACATACTTCTCTAAGAAGACCCTGTAAAATCTAACCTAAGTTAATAGAGGTGACCCCGTAGGTAAGTAATCAACATATGCCCTCCACCACTGTTTTGCGTCCCTCAATAGCTGAAGGGCCATAAAACTAACTCCATGAGTCTCAACAATACCCGGATTATGCAATCTCTCATGGCTGCTCACGATAAACTCATACACACCCTCCCGGGTGACCATAAAACACCGGAGGCTTCATGAAAGTGCCCTAAAATCTTCCGCTCATCGCCGATTATAACTATCCCTCCAATATGCATGGGACCAAACTCTGGAGGATGAACCTCATCGATACGGGGTACATACATCATCACTGGCTGAATATCGGGAGTATGAAACTCGGGGGTTTGAGTCTTCCCCCTCTCACACGGGTCTGAGAACCACTCAGAGTAGTTGGATGTACGCATGTATAAGTAAATCCATCAAGAACACTCAATAACCTGACCAGTGTGTCCTGTAGAATCGGAGTAGCAATGAATCTAGGTTGATCCTGGGCTGGCCCTATATCCTCCTCAAATAACTCATCCTGAGGCTCAATATAAGACTCTGGGGAGTCTGATCGGGCAAGAGCCTAAGCAACTCTCTGTGCTCCACCTCAAGCTGGCGCCACTCCTCTGGCTCTACCTTATCCCCAAGCGCGTGCTCTACCAAGACCGCGCACGTCCAGTGCTGGTGCCTATGCCTCATCTCTCGCTATGTCAACACGAGTCTTCACCATCTGTGAGAATAGAAACAAATGTCAGATACATATTTGATTTAACTTAGCACGAAAGGAATAAAGAAAGTAAAATTTCCTAAATGTCCAATAACCTCTCGAAGATAAGTATGGAGATCTCTACACCGATTCACCAAAATCTACTAGACATTGCTCTTGTATTTAAGACTGTTTAACCTAGGGCTCTAATACTAATTTTTTCACGACCCTTTTTCAGGAATCATGGTGCCACCAACATATTCCATTGGAAGGCGAATCACTCCCAAATCATTCACATGATAAAACATAAGTAAAAGAGAAAAATAAAAAAATACTACATAAATTGTCTCAATATAGAAATGCGGAAGAAATATAAGTCCTCATACAACCATAAACTACATAAAAGTTTGTAGATACAATAGCTCTAATGAAACGATGTAAGTCTGGGAGGCACGACATCAAGTGCCAACTGAATACATAAACTACAAGTATGTAAACATGTCTCTAGAATAGGAGTAAAAATAGTAAAGAGATAGATCAAATCCAGGGCATGTTGGAGATAACATCCTCACCCTAACAGCTAGGGAACAACTACTCGAACTCAGCCACACAGTCTCGAGCTAGTCGTCGGATATGTATTTGCATTAAGAAAAGATGCAGCAAGTGTAACATGAGTACACAACGTACACCTATAGACATCATAGCCCGACAATGATGGAAGATATTCCATTTCAATAAACCAAGTAAAGTCGCATAGTCCATAGAATGGTTCACAGAGTTCACATAACGCATTACCCAAGTAAAATTTCCCAATTCCTTAAGTTATCCAGTGACATACAATTTCGATAATTCAATTAATCCAATTATCGTAAGCAAGTACAACCCTTTCATATCTGAAATCCAACCAAGTCATCAAAATCAATCAGGTATCAAATACGACCACGGAAGATCAATGATGTGATAAAGTATGATATGAATGCAATACACATGCCATGTACCTCTGACATCCCATATATAGTACGTCAAGTTTATATTATGATCATACACCCGTGGGGAACCCGTGAAGTCAATATACCCCTCCGCTCTGGAATTTTTCATCGGATCATGGAGCCCAGCTCTTGGCTATAATATATCTATTGTAGACATGCAACCCCGATCCACGTGTATTATCATCATATCAGTGTTTCCATAATATTAACAGTGTTCATACCTTTCCCGGTCCCTTGGACCCACAACATAATCATACCACGCCAATATCAATATCTTCAGAATTACGAGTGTATGAATGTAAATGACATATATAAGGCAAGAATCATGATATAATGAGATGCAACAAGTATAGAGATGAATATCACAGGCTTCTAGAAAGACATCAGAAATAATCAATGTGCTAGCAAAATATCATATCAAGCATGTTTGATAAATAAGCACAACAATAACAAATACGAAAATGAGCCCACATAATGGCGACAAGCCCAATCAACCAGCAATCGGAATTAGCTTAAGGTTGATTCCACAAATCACCCATCATCACAATTCAACACTGGTACCCACTCAAACGTTCATCACAATCGCTTGAGTGGTACCCAAAAATGCCCAATACATCTATATTAATAACTAATTACGTACTTCTATCAAAGTCTCAAAAAACTAAATCGTAGCCTAGCTCTGTACCGAACAAGTGTGCTACACGATCAAGCCTCGATGACAGTCTTGCCCATTTGTGCCTCCTGATAGTCGAAGTCTAATCATGCATATACTATTTATTAATATAATGCTTACAAAATAATAACGACATAATCCTTAACAAAGCAAAACCACTAATACTAACCCAGGGCCCATTTCAATAAGACTCGAACTTTAATACCTAAAAATAATTAACACATACTAGGTAATCATATCCTTAAATTAATTTGAAAACTATACACATTTGACCCTTCAATTGAACATTAAGCCAGAAGCCCCAAATTGGAAACCCTAGAAATTCCCCAAATTGAAATAGGTTTCTGTAATCAAATTGAAGCCTTACAACATGATAATCTAACATATTCCAACACTAATTCATGTTATTAACATAATCTAATCCATAAAACTACCATTAAATCAATAACCTAGCACTTAATCTCATAAGAACTTGCAAATAATTTTCCCCCAACTTAATAACACACTATATCACCATTAATGAACTTAGAAATATAAACTCAAACCACAAAGGAAGAATCTCTTACCCCAAAGGTGGAATTGCTCTTAAACTCTTGAAGAATGTTCTCTGGCACCGCTGGTTTTGAGGTATTCTAATTTGGGAAAGAAAAATCTGACCTAAGGAATTTATTGAATACATGATACAATGTTTCCGCCCCAGCGGAACTGACTCCACTGGAGCAGACCCGCTACGGCAAAGAAAACCCTTGTTAAGGAGGTGTCACTTGACATCTCATCTCAGCGCTACAGTGAATACGACTCCGCAGTGGCAGACTCGCCACTGTGGACAGACCCTCCGCTAAGGCGAACATTCCCGACTTCCAAAACCATTGCTTCGCCGAGCCAACCTCCCACCAAGTCGGACACGCCGGAGCGGAAATAAGTACCGCCGAGGCAGGCACCAAACACCAGAACATTGGAAAATAACCCAAACCTCTACCAAATATCTGAAACACTCGCGAGACCTCCTAGACACAATTCGGATATGCTCGTCTAAGGTGACAAGTGCTACAAACTCTCACGTACCCTTGAATTTCACATTTAACCGAGCTAAGGCATATTTTTCTGAAAAATTGTCCAAGAAAACCAATTATCCAAACTTTACAAATAAAGCGACAAAACATATCTGATTTCCTCGAAAAGCAAACCTATGATTCGACTAAGTCATAAATGACCCTCTGGAACTACTGAAAGTGACAAGACCCGGAAATAAACCCATCTAGCCAAAAGTCAACTTTGAGTCTAATCAATTAACTCTAAACTTATAATTTTGGGGTTTTCACCCGAAACTCATATAAATGGACCTTGAGATCCATGACACCCATTCCCGTGCATCACAAACCCACAAATAGACTATGAGAAGGGTAAAATAGGCAAATAAGGGTCTTTAACTAAAAACTACAGGATGAGTTATTATAGAAATAAGTTACCTGGACATAAGTAACACAGTTAATCCTGTTGCACATGACTTTATATCTAGTAATGAAATTGTTCCTACAAATGTGAATCTTATTACTTATGACTCTATCTCTAGTAATGAAACAATACTCACACATCTTCCAAATGAACCTGACTCAACTCGCATTTTACCTAATCTCATAACACCACCTACACATGTTCCAGTCCCTAATACTTCTCTACAACCTCCTGTTGAACCTAGGAGGTCCTCTAAACCGCATACCATACATGTCTATATACAACAATATAATTATAGTCTATATATCTTTCAACCAACACGCACACCCAACACATCATTCTCTTCAACATTTGATCCTCTTCCCACTCCCAACCATACATATGTCATCTTCATTTAATCAAGACAGTCACCAGGTAAAGAGGAACATGTCTATTGATTGTGAAACATATTGTTGTGAATAAACAACCTTAGATCTTGCTTGGCGAGTTACAATGACACAAAAGTTTGATGCATTGTGTGCAAATCATACTTGGGATTTGGTCCCCTTACCTGCTAGAAAGAGGGAAATAGGTTATGAGTGGGTTTGCAAGGTTAAACACGAAGCAGATGGATGTGTGGAAAGACTTATAGTCAATGGATCCACTAAATACTACGGGATTGACTACACTAAGACCTTTTCTCCATTAGTGAAGATGACTACCATCAGGACTTTGCTCAGTTTAGCTGTGAAAAGGGGCTAGAAACGCTATCAATTATATGTCAACAATGCACTCCTTCATGAGGATTTGCGTGAGGAAGTCCTTATGGAAGCTCCACATACGCTACTTATTGAGAATACATGACTGGTCTACAAGCTGAGAAAGTCTTTGTATGGGCTGAAACAAGCTAGTAGGCAATGGTATAAAAAATTAGCACAATGCATGTGATCCAAGAGTTACACACTCTGTCAGTGACTACTCTTTGTTCTACAAGAAGAATGTTCAGTCCATTGTGTTTTTTTCTGTTTATGTTGATGATGTAATCATCAATGGAACTGATATAAGAGAGATTCATCAATTAAATATTTTCCTACACAACAAATTCAAGATCAAGGACTTGGAGAAATTGAACTATTTTCTGGAGGTAGAGGTTTTGTATAGTGATAATGGGGTATTGATTTCACAAAGGAAGTTCTCTACTAATTTTATAAAATAATTTGATTGTTTGATTTACACCACATTTTTCTCACCTGTTGATGCAATTATGAAGTTAAAAGATACTAAAGGAAAATTAATGTCAGACCCTATATCCTATAGAAAATTAGTTGGAAAGCTCAACTTCCTCACCAATACCATGTTGGACATGTTTATAGTGTCCAACATATCAGTTAGTGTATGCAAGCTTCAAGAGAACCACATTACAAGGCAACCTTACATGTACTGAGATATCTGAAAGTTGATCCTACTTTGGGAATCTTGTTGTCCAACAGTCAAAACTATAAAGTTTCAGCCTATTGTGACTCAGACTAGGAAGCCTGCCCAGATTCTAGGAAATTAGTGAGTGGATACATTGATTTTCTTAATAAGAGTCCTATAAGTTGAAAATCAAAGAAACAAACGACCATATCATTTTCTTTGGCTGAAGCTGAGTACAAATTAGTTAGAAAAGTTGTTGCGAACTGGTTTAGTTGGATAGGCTACTTACTGAGTTAACTTTTGATTCCTCCAGACCTATTTCAGTGTTCTGTGATAGTCAAGCAGCTGTACACATTGCACGAAACCTTTTTTTTCATGAAAGGACTAAACACATCAAAAAGGACTGTCACTTTGTTGGAGATAAGCTACAAGAAGGTCTTATTGACTTGCATCACATCTCCACCAATGCACAACTAGCATACATTCTGACCAAGGCCCTCAGTTGTATCAAACATCACACATTACTTGGCAAGTTGACAGTGACTCCCTCACCTCTAACTTGAGGGGGGGGGGGGGGTTGAGATTATCAAATGAAGATTAGCTAGATATTTATGCAGGGAGTTAGTTCATAGTTAGTTATACAGTTATTAGCTAAGTTAGTTAGGTGCTAGATATTTTAGTTAGTTATTAGCCAGTTGTACACAACTAAACATTTTACTTCCCTTACTTCTTGTATCTTTATATAATGAACATTACACACTGATCTGCCTCATTTTCCTCTTCTCAGTTCCTTACTTAGAATTAGGTCGAGTGCTCAACTTGCTCATCAATGGAGTTTTCAATTGGTTGAGCTCAATCCTTCTTAGTTTCAACATCCTTGTCCACAAATAAAATAATTATAGTAATTAGAATTAAGTTAATATTGATTTAGTTTTAATTTTGTTTGCACACATTGTATTGTAAGTGTAATGAGCCAAAAGGTTAAATCCATAAATGAAACTAATAATTTATTTGGTAAAACTTCTAAAATAAGTTTATTTTTAAAATGTGTTTCTTATCAAAAGTGCATTATAAAATAATAGTTTGGCGAAGTCGTAAGGTAAGACCCCGTAAATTTTCATAAATAATTCCAGAACAAATTTAGGAGGGTAATGGACGAATTAATCTCGAAGTATGTGTAGACTCACGCATGAATAACCAGGCCATTGAAATGCCTGTTTCATGACTAGGATACAAGTTGGCAAGGAATTAGAATGATAAAGTTGCCAGAAGCAAAAATGATTCCAAGTCCTAGTTGGTCAATAGTTCATTTACACCCCAAGGCAGCTTAATGGCACGATAAATTTGCCTTATGAATTGAATGTTATTAAAAGGGACATTGATGAGAGAGAAAAATACTTTTATTTTCGTACTTGGTTAAGAGATTTTGAACGGATTTCGACATACGCGCTTCAAGATACTCTAACGGTGAATCATCCATGACTATTTAATCATGCCCGTGACATAAAAATATATGAGTAAATCCCCAAATTTCAAAAATCAACAAACAGCGCTAGAAAAATGATAAGCTGGGTTATTTTGAGACTTGAAAATTAGTGCGATGATATTGTTGAGTATATTTTGATTGTCGTGAGCTTTACAAATTATAAATTTTGAATTGTTAGATAATCGTGAATGTTGGAAGGTAGCATTTGCGCCATAGCTAAAGTAGATTAAGGCTTACTACCTTACTAGGTATTTCATCGGATATATTTTCTTGGATGCACATACTGTTGGGAGTTTTTGCTCTATGGTACTTTATAAAGCAGTACGAGAATTATATTACTATTACAAGTATTCGAAAGGATAAACAAAGATTCAATTATTCAACTAGAAATCTGAAACTTACAATAGAACCACAAAACTGAAATTACAATTTTGTTGAAGACGGAAAAATGGAAACTGTTTTTGCTGAGTCGAGTGTGGCACTCTGTCCTTAAGACAATATTGCCCCGTATGTATCCTTTATACGTCCTGGACAATTTGTCTCCCAAGATAAAACAGCAATGGAACACTTGAGCAAAGGAAACTCAAATGCTACCGTGAAGAATATTGAGTAACGAAATGAGGCTTGGAAGTTGTAGGAAGAAAAGATTTCTGCTTGTGTATTTTCGTGTATCATATGAACTGTTATTCGTAGTCATATATGTTGCTCAATAATGGTGTAAGGAGGTGTTTATATAGGTGAGGGAGGGGACTGAAAAACTGCCTCCATAATAGCCAAATAATGGCCATTATGGAGGTAGTAAAGTCACCAACATAAATGGTGAAAGACCAACGGATTTGGCCATTATAGAGGAGTAATTCAGCCAAAATAAATGGTTGAATTGAGTCTTGGCGTTTCGGTTCGACCGTCGAAATTCGATTTTCCTTCAGACCAAACCCAAACTTTAGGGACCAAACTGCCCGAAAGATGACCCATGACCCGTGACCCGAGAACCCGGAACCCGGAACACGGAACTCGGAACCAGAATCGGACCGGACGGGGCGGGCGGCGGCGGCGGCGCGCGTGTGGTCTTTCCTTGAACCGAAGCACATCTAGGTCCTCCCTCCTTTAAACACATGGGATACCCCTTGGGGTCCCAAACCCCAAACCAATTTCGAGTCTTATATACACAACAATTCTTTCTTCCTCTACCGATGAGGGAGAATTGAACACAATACCACACTTTCCATGCTTCAAACACCTTACTTCGTGGACCAATATCTCTTTCATTTCTCAATGAAATTTGACGATTCTTGTCCCTACGGTTATCTACGTACTTAGTAGATCATGCATGTGTGAAGAACCGGATTCTCCAACATACGTAACACTAGTGTTTAAGCCGTTAAAGTTGGTCGGTCGCAACTCCCGCCAAAGGCTAATTTCCAACAATCCCCTCTTAAAAGAGATTTTGGCGCACTCACATGGTGTCTTTTCATTTCCAAAGAATATTTCAAATGGACCGATGTTGCATAAGGAGAGGTAGCTTCGGCTTTGAACCTTCCATAGTTGAATACCATCGGACTTACTTACTGCGCGGTGAACGTGATGTCTTGAACCGTCAGTGTTTAGTGTAAGCCAAGTCAATGATACCAACACAACAAATTCCCTTACTCTCTTCTTCGGAATATTTTGTCCATTTTGGCCATGGACAACGTCTTGGATTCTTAAGTGCGTTCATTCTGAGGCGGCCTGTCCTCGCACTTAAATAGGTGGTCTCCTACAAGGTATCCTGCTATACCCCACTTCACAAGTGTTAGGAACCATTAAAAGTTTCTCAAAACCTAACCTCAACTGTTGAGGATCATTACAGGTTTTGAAAACTTAACCTTTACCCATACTGCAGATAGCACTTAACGTCTATCGCGGGAACGGCTTTGGATTTGGTGTTTCTTTTCGAAATCACTATCCGAAGTGCTCATGCTTCCACCGAAGCGATCAACCGAACCTTTACAACTTAGTTTTTCCATTGAACCAAATTACCGGGATCTCCGGTTCGTAAGGTTGGGTTTCCACCGTATTGGTCCGTATATTTTGGGTTTTAAGCCCATTCCCCTAGACAGGCGTAACACTTGATCTCCGGGTAGTCCCTTAGTTAGTAAACAAGGAAGTGACACCCGTGATGATCAACTTCCATACGGTCTTATGTCTCCGACGCATCCCGACAGATATGTCCGTACGCCGTCATCCGTGTCCTTTCCGAAGCCGACCGGCTAGCCACATGTAGAACTGCTGAAGGCACGGGTTTCTCCCAATAAGGGACGTCCTCTAATGAGTCGTGAAGTTACTCAACTTCTTTCATGCTTTATATAAAGCGATAAACTCCGATACCATCATGAATCGGTCGATGCAAGTTTGCTTAGAGGATTTTCCAAGACCCACCATACACATTTACTTGTGACTTTGGTGTTCTTCGATCCGATGTCCGGTTGCATCACCGTGTTCTCCTAGAACCGCTGGACATCCGAGAATACTATAATCCGTAGATAAGCGAATAATTCGGATATCGTCATATCCGACTTAACGCCTTCTATTGATCATGTATTAAGATCATCGGTGAACCTTAGTTCAACCGATCTATTTGTTGGACGATACCGGTCGGTTGTAGTGTGTACAATACATTGAACTACACGTGACCCGAGCATATCGCTCATTGTCTATGGGTGCACCATGATTCCAATCAGTTCTATGATTCATATCCATTGGTGGCTTCAACGAGATTGTCAACTATTGACCAGTCCGTTAGATGTCTTAGAAATCCAATTCCTAAGAAGTCATCTGTGATACCCATATCTTTCATATCGAGACTTTGTTTCAATATGATTTTCACTCTCAGACCGTTGGTTTTCCAACTGTTGGCTTTCTAACTTCAGAGCCAATGTTTCGTGGTCGATTCATTGTTTCGTTTTATCCGAGACTTTCAGGACCAAAATGTAAACATTTCAGGGACCAAAATGAAAGTTCAGGAAGAAGCCCAACAGTCCAGCAAACCAACTCTGATTCTCTTCTTCCAACTCTCCGGTTGGGAAGGCTGTTTCAACATCCATGCCACGCAAGATGCAATGGCCCTAGATGTTAAGTTACTCACAGGGGAGCACATTTTATAACCCAAAGGTTCTTTTCCCGGAGGAAGATCAACCATTACACAAGTATGGTTCTATATGATGGAATATATTTCTCTCTTTAGCTTCTTTCCAAAGCAGCGCTTTTGGAGATAACAATTATTTGTTAATTGTCCATGGTTCGTTCTTAACCATACAAGCTAGAAGGATTGGAACAAGTCTTTGTCCCCTTCTTTGCTCCGTCTCGGTTCAACATCTAGAATCCCTGAGTTCTGCAGATCTGGAATATTAAGTTCCGGATAGCCGGCAACTTTCGAGTCCTGTAGATACGGAACGTCTAGTTCCGGACAGTCAGGCCCTCGCGGGTTCTTGTTAACCTTGAGCAATTACTTCTTTTTCCTTTTCAATGAAAGTTATCTTCAAAGAATTCAGCATTCTTTGACGCCAAAAAACGATAAACACTACTGTTATTTGCAAATCCAGTGGATATGCAATCTACAGTCTTAGGTCAAACTTGACCTGTTTCGGTAGTCCAATTTCTACCAAGCCACCCCACATCATAACTTTTATATGTGAGATCCTTTCCATGTTTCACACGGAGGGTTATCCTTATCCTTATGCGGAGTTCTGTTGAGAATCGCATTAGCGGTAAGGATCGCCTTGCCCCACATAATTTGGGCGTACGGGTTTGCTCTTGGCTAACACCGTTGGACTGAGGTGAGAAATGAACAGTCGTTTAATGAACGATGCTTCACATTCTTCCCCTCTATCACTACGAATTTCTCAATCCGTAGGCTTAGTTGATTTTCAACTTCTGCTAGCGCTTATCCGCTTCAACAACTTCATCTTTGCTTTTCAATAAACAAAGGATTCCATACGTTGTACCATCATCAATGAAGATCACAACGTACTTGTCTCCCCCCTCTATTTTGTATAAACTTCAAATCACCCAAGTAGGTGTGACTAAGTTTTAGAGGAGCGGTGCTTCTTTCGCTATTCCCTTGACGGAATTTGGAAAGGTGATTTTGCCTCTTCTTCTACCTTACATTCATTTTGAGGGTTTATGTCGACAGTAGGCAACAATCTCAACATCGTTAGCCTTTGAATAACTTGCTATTTAACGTGTCTTAATCTATGATGGCATAGATGCACGGATTACAAATATATCATTCATTTGGCTACAGACATACTGTACCATTCTTAGTTATTACAAACCTGTTGGACTAATCTCAAACCAAATTTTGACCAACAGCGTCCCTTAAACCAAGTTAGGAATATGTATCACCTCATCTAAGAGTGATCACAATCCATGAAGTCCTATTGAGGACAACCTCTCCAACCCCTTCTACTTTAGAGGTGGCGTTGCTTCACATGAACAACTTCTTGCCCGTGGTTAGGGCGTAACCAGATCATATGTGATTTGGATACTCTGGCCCACTCTAGTTGCTTTGCCAGACTGAGTGTCCAATTTCTTTTCTGCCTTTCTTTAGGCCTTCAGATCGTTTAAGACCTGGAAACTCTGGCCCACCTTACTAGGTGTCTATTACTTTTCTTATGAAATGAATTCTGGCCCCACTCTAGTCGCCCGGAGGCTTTATATGACTGAGTGTCCAATATCATCATATCAAAGAAATTTTGGCCAACTCCAGTCGCCCGGAGGCTTTGTATGACTGAGTGTCCAATATCATCCTATAAAGGATCTTCTGCCAAATAATATGACAGGCTCAACGTCTTTAGCTTCTTCCGTTATGATTGGTGCCCAGATAATTCTTGGCGCTTACTTAAGAGAAATTTTGGCCAACTCATTTAGACTTCTTCCGTTATGATTGGTGCCCGAGATAATTCTTGGCGCGTACTTAAGAGAAATTTTGGCCAACTCCAGTCGCCCGGAGGCTTTGTATGACTGAGTGTCCAATATCATCCTATGAAGGATCTTCTGCCAAATAATATGACAGGCTTAACGTCTTTAGCTTTTAGACTTCTTCCGTTATGATTGGTGCCCAGATAATTCTTGGCGCGTACTTAAGAGTGGTAACAGTTTTCGCACAGTCAGTGGATCTTTCTCACTCGTATGTGCGAACATACTTTACACACTTTTAATAATTACACTTAAAAGAACGGATCTTTTTAAGTCGTTTACAAAATCCAATCTTTAAACGGAAAAGAAGAGGAGATTAAACTTCTGATTTGTTAAAGCGTAAGGAATATAAATTATTTTCATATTCCTCCTTACTTTAATCCATTTTTAATCAGACATCATTTAATCTATATTCTTGACAAGTAAGAAATATACTTATCATTTAATCTTTATTCTTGACAAGTAAGAAAAATACTTATCCCAATTTCGGATTCTGGCTCACTTCAGTCACTTCATCAGACTGAGTGTCCATTTCCTTCTCACCATTATTCGGATCCTTTGTCTGGGACAGATATAGGCCTTATGCTGCAAGATAGAATAACATCTTCGATCTTTCTCCTCTTGTCCCGATTGACATCCTCGTGCTCTCGTGAGCGCTTGTTCCCACCAGTCTTGGTAGCGGTGACACCATGAACACGTTCATCATCATCACTCTCTTCTACCAGAAAACCATTGCCATATCCAGATTTGGTCATATAACTTTTGACCGACATCTTTCGAACACTAATAGTAATACTATACAATATTGTCTTAAGTTGTTGGGAGTTTTTGCTCTATGGTACTTTATAAAGCAGTACGGGAATTATATTACTATTACAAGTATTCGAAAGGATAAACAAAGATTCAATTATTCAACTAGAAATTGAAACTTACAATAGAACCACAAAACTGAAATTACAATTTTGTTGAAGACGGAAAAATGGAAACTGTTTTTGCTAAGTCGAGTGTGGCACTCTGTCCTTAAGACAATATTGCCCCGTATGTATCCTTTATACGTCCCGGACAATTTGTCTCCCAAGATAAAACAAAGAATGGAACACTTGAGCAAAGGAAACTCAAATGCTACCGTGAAGAATATTGAGTAACGAAATGATGCTTGGAAGTTGTAGGAAGAAAAGATTTCTGCTTGTGTATTTTCGTGTATCATATGAACTGTTATTCGTAGTCATATATGTTGCTCAACAATGGTGTAAGGGGGTGTTTATATAGGTGAGGGAGGGGACTGAAAAACTGCCTCCATAATAGCCAAATAATGGCCATTATGGAGGTAGTAAAGTCACCAACATAAATGGTGAAAGACCAACGGATTTGGCCATTATAGGAGGAGTAATTCTGCCAAAATAAATGGCTGAATTGAGTGCTTGGCGTTTCTGTTCTGACCGTCGAACTTCTGATTTTCTGAAAACTTCAGGGACCAAATTGTACATCTTCTGGGATCAAACTGTACTTCTGGCAAAGTTCTCTGGTCCAAAAAGATAATATCAGAAGGCCCACAGCCCGAAAACTCGGAACCGAACGGGCGGGCGGCGGCGGCGCGCGTGTGGTCTTTCCTTGATCTGAAGCACATCTAGGTCCTCCCTCCTTTAAACACATGGGATACCCCTTGGGGTCCCAAACCCCAAACCAATTTCGAGTCTTATATACACAATAATTCTTTCTTCCTCTACCGATGAGGGAGAATTGAACACAATACCACACTTTCCATGCTTCAAACACCTTACTTCGTGGACCAATATCTCTTTCATTTCTCAATGAAATTTGACGATTCTTGGCCCTACGGTTATCTACGTACTTAGTAGATCATGCATGTGTGAAGAACCGGATTCTCCAACATACGTAACACTAGTGTTTAAGCCGTTAAAATTGGTCGATCGCAACTCCCGCCAAAGGCTAATTTCCAACACATACCGCATATCATGTCCAAGCACGATCGGATAGGTTCAGACTTCAGAGCAACTCACTTTTGGAAGTTACTTCGATGAAAGTTCTATCTTATTTGTATTGTTTTAGACTTTTTAATATTTCAATAATTGCCCCAAAAATTGTATATTTTAATACGGTTAGAGGATCGTGACTTATTTTAGTTGTTATTCAACAGTTCCAGCCTTAATTATCAATATTTAGTTTCAGACTGGCATAGCTTAATTAGGGTGGTTATTTACTTTGCCTCTTTTGATAATTCAGACATTTCAAGTGATGTTATCTATAGGTTTGCTAGTTCAAGGTTCACTTGAGGGGTAGTTAGAGTCAGCGTCAACCAGGGGTCACCCTAATTTTGTAGCATGAGAAATATTTTGTGTTCGGCTAAATTATTTGAAAATACTTAAGTTAATTATTTGTATTTGACCAATATCTTTTTTAAAGTATTTTTTAATGTCTTATTACAAAAAAGGATATGTATATAAGTTGTCACATATTTATGAATTAGCAAAGTCACTAACAAAAATTAATTAAATACTTATTTCTGTTAATAAATTATTAACATTATGTAAATAGATAATGAGCTAGCATATTATAATTTGGAATTTTAATTTACTTTAATAACTTTTAAACTTAACTTGTTAATGAAATATGCCTACCAAATAAGTAGAGGTCCAAAATAAACAAAGGAAAACTTAAATTACGAGGGGAAATCCCGCTAAAGAATATTATTGGTGCTCTCGTAATATTGATTTCAAAGAAAATACAGCAAAGTGTTCATTGAGTCGCTAAATAAATTAAAACAAAACAACTTTCTACTTTTTGTAAATCAAACCATGTTTCCGACCTCATACATAATCTTATAAGTTTTAATATTTTCTTTTTAATCCTTTCTTTTGCGCATTGTTATTAGTATAACATAAATAAAGTAATAATGCGAAAACTTAATGAATAATTCTAAAATTTAAAAATTACTAATATTGGTAAATAAGAAATTTTTATATGAGTATTTGTCCTTAAAAAAATAAAAAATACTTCAGTTCAGGTGCGCTTAAAGTCAACTACAACTAGAAGGCATGCCGATCTTGCCACCAACAAACCTTTGACTTTGACTGTGAAAAGCTCTAAATAGGCACACAGTAGTTTAGAGTAGAAGGAGTTTTAGCCACTCTCCTGTTAAGGAGAAACGTGAAAGCCACTTGCTTGACTATAAAGTTGGAGAGTAGCTCTAAGTTGGAATTCAATAGTGACAGAAATGGTCATCTGTGCTGCACAACTACTTTGGACAAGCTATTTTTTCCGCTTATGCTTAATAGCTGAAAAATAATTAATTTTACCGCTACTCAAAAACTTAGGAGTCATTTGGTTTGAGGTATAATCCAAGTTAATCTTAGTATTTAAATCGGTATCACTTTATACCATGTTTAATTTCCGGTATTAATACCCGCATGAGTTATACTAATTTTAATACGGAAAACCAGACGTCATGTAACTAATACAACGCATCTCGCATTTGCCTCCAGGAACCTAAAGTGAGTGTAAATCATATGGATTACTACATGAGGAACCTTGGCCACACAACAAGATCTGGTTCATTTGGAGCTCGGATTTTAATGTTGACATCCTGAAAGATGTTAATCAGCACATTACCTGCAAAGTCTCTCACATTAACTTTTCCAAAGTGTTTTAGTTGCCTATAGTCTATGTCAAATGTAGATTTAACCTTAGGAAGGATCTACAAAATGAGCTGGTCAACTTCTCTAACAGTTTGAATGGCCCTTGGGCAGTAGTGAGTGACTTTAATGTCATCACTGACACTAAATGTCACGATCCCTTTTGAGGAATCGTGGTGGCACCTATACATTCTCACTGGTAGATGAATCACTTCCGAAATAAACAATACACTAAGAAAGGAATGCGAAAATGTAACAAAATACTCAATAAGTTGTCTAACATAATATGGAAATGTGGAATACAAGTCTAAGAATCATGATACAACCCCCAATGATCTGGTTTGTGATACAAGAGTACTAAAAACGAATACAAGTCTGTTATAAAGGCAACATAAGCCCAAAACTGAATATCATAGTCTGAGAATCTGAAGACATGTATCTAGAACAGAAATAAAGACTGAAAACAAAGGTAGAGCATCCCGGGGTATGCCGAAGATAGCATCCTCATCCTGAACACTAGATATCCACCACTCGAACTCATCCATGCGGTCTCGAGCTAGTAGAAGGATATGTACTAACAGTTCAATAATCCAGGTATTGTCACATAGTCCACAGAATGTTTCACGGAGTTCACATAACACCTTTTCAAGTAAGATTTCATAATCACTTAACTCATCCGGTTCCAAAGAGTTCCATAACAGCGATCCGAGTATCAAAATGCAAGTACAATGCTTTCATAATCAGAGATTTAACTAGGTCATCAATAACAAATTCAATACCAAGTACATCCACAAATAATCAATAATGTGGTATATGTATGATATGAATGCATTCCAAATGCTAGGTACCTTTATCATCCCCTATACACTACATCAGGTTTTTATTATGATCGTACACCCATGTAGGACCTGCGAAGTCCATATACCACTCCGGAAATTTTCATCGGAGTCCAGGTCTTGACTGTAATAATAGTTGTTGCAGGCATGCAACCCTGTTTCCCTCATATCATCATCATCTCAATGTTGCCATAATATCAACAGTGTTCTTACCTTCCCGGTCCCTTGGACCCACAGTATAATCATACCACTCCAATATCAATATAATCAGAAGCATGAGTGTATCAATACAAATGACATATATAAGGCAACAATCATGATATAATGAGATGAAACAAGTATAGAGATGAATATCACATGCTTCCAGAAATACATCATAAATAATCACGAATATCATATCAAAGCAAGTATGATGAATAATCACAACGATAACAAGTATGGTGACGATCTCACATAATGGCGACAATCCCAATCAATCAACAGTCGGAATCAGCTTAAGACTGATTCCCCAAATCACCCATCATCACAGTTCAACACCGGTACCCACTCAGCTGTTTATCACAACCGTTTAAGTGGGACCCCCAACACGCCTAATATTCCTCAATATTTAAATCTAATTACGCACTTCTATCGAAGTCTCAAAAAACATAAATGTAACCGACCTATGGGCCGATCAGGAGCGCCAACAATCAAGTCTTAGTGATAGCCTTGCCCTTCCGTTGTGCCTCGTGATAATCGAAGTATATTCACACATATACGATCCATTAATATAAAGCTTACATAACAAATTAGAATATAATCCTTAACAAAGCAAGACTTTAAATAGCAACCCCGGGTCCACATCATCAAAACTCAAACTTTATTACCCAAAAACCATTAACACATACTAGGTAGTCATATCCTTAAGTTAATTTGAAAACTATACTCATTTGGACCTTAAATTGAATGATAAACAAAAAGCCTCAAATTGAAAACTCTAGAATTTTCTCCAAATCAAATAGGTTTTATACTTGAATTAAGCTCCACAACATGATTATCTATCATATTCCATCACTAATCAACAATAATTAAAGTAATCTACATAAACACTTTTAAATAAATAATATAACTCTCTTAATCTCATAAGAACTTACAACCTATTTTCCCCAACTTATAAACATACTATATCACCATTAAAGGACTTAGAAACATATACTCAAATCATAAATGAAGGAATTTCTTACCCCAAATATGAAATCACTCTTAAACCTCTGAAAATTCTCACTGGAAGCTCTAGGTTCGAGAGCTTCTATTTTGGAGAAAGAATTCTGACCTAGGGAATTTAAATAGTACCTCTAACCCAACGGAATAGATCCCGCTGGCGTGGACCTACTCTCGTGAGAAAAGACCTTGCTGAGGCGGTGTCACTTGACACCTCACCTAAGCACCACAGCACACCTGTGGCCACCCGTCCATTAGGAAGTCCCATCCGCCAAACTGGAAACTAAGTAAATACCAAACCCTCGCTTCTGTGAGCCAACCTCCCACTGAGGCGAACACGCAGAAGCGGAAAACAGTGTCGTCAAGGCAGACACCAGAAACCATGAAACAAAGCCAAACTCCAATTCAACACTCGAAACACTAGCGATACCCCCTGCCACAAACCAGACATGCTCGTCTAAGGTAAACAGTGCTACGAACTCACTTGTACCCTTAGATTTCTCATTTAACCGAGCTAAGACATACTTTTCTAAAGTATTGTCTGAAATAACCAAAATCTAAATAATATAAATAAGGCCAATAAATACATATGATTGCCTCGAGAAGTGAATCAATGTCTCGAATAAGTCATAAATGATCTTCCGGAGCTACCGAAAATATCAGAACCCAAAAATGAACTCATCTTCTCAAAAGTCCACCTTGAGTCAAACTATCAAACTCTAAGGTTCTAGTTTTGGATCTTTCATCCGAAACTCATATAAATGGACCTCGGGATCTGTGTCACCCATCCCCGCACATTACAAACCCTACAAAGAGACCACAAGAAGGGTAAAATAGGCAAATAAGGGTCTTCAGCTAAAAATGAATGAACGGGTCATTACATCAAATACTAATTAAACAAGAGTTCGTCCTCGAATGGAGAAAAATGAACAAGGAAAACATACTGAAAGTAGTAAACAACTCAGGATATCCGCTCTGGATGTCGGACTCTGTCTCCCAAGTTGCCTCCTCAACAGGGTGATGCTTTCACTGAACCTTCACGGAAGCTATCAACTTAGTCCTCAACTTCCTCACTTGCCTGCCTAATATAGCCACAGGCTCCTCCTCAAACTCAAAATTCTGATCTAGCAATATGGAGTCCCACTAGATGATATAAGAACTATCAGCATGATACTTCTTCAGCATGGACACATGATAAACCGGATGGACGCCTGAAAGACCTGGTGGCAAAGCCAACTCATAAGCCACCTCTCCAACTCTCTAGAGAACCTCAAAAGGTATAATATACCTCAAACTCAACTTCCCTTTCTTGTCGAACCTCATCACACCTTTCATGGGTGAGACCTTCAGAAGAATCTTGTCACCAACCATAAACTCTAAGTCTCGTACCTTCCAATCCGCATACTCATTATGCCTGCTCTGTGTTGCCAGTAGCTTGTCTTAAAACACCTTCACCTTCTCTAAGAAATCCCTTAACAAATTAGTACCCTAAGGACGAACCTCGAATGCATCAAACCACCCTCAAATATCGATATCTCTTACCATATAGAGATTCAAACGGTGCCATATAAATACTACAGTGATAGTTGTTGTACGCAAACTCTGCCAAAGGTAAGAATTGGTCCTAATGACCACCAAAATCAATCACGCAGGCTCGTAACATGTCCTCCAATACCTAAATAGTCCGCTCGGACTGACCGTCGGTCTGAGGGTGAAAAGTTTTATTGGGATCCAAGAGAGTACCCAACTCTCTCTGTAAAGTTTGTCAGAAATGCAAAGTAAACTAAGTACCCTGATCTGAGATAATAGAAATAGGAACCCCATGAAGATGCACAATATCTCGAATGTAGATCTTAGCCAACTTCTCTGCATTATAAGTTATCTAGACCGAAATGAAATGGGCGGACTTGGTCAATCTATCAACAATGACCTAAATAGTGTCAAACTTAGCCAAAGTCTTGGGCATTCCCATAACAAAATCCATGGCAATCCTCTCGTACTTCCACTCGGGAATGGGCATCCTCTGAGACACACCACCGGGTCGCTGGTGCTCATACATGACTTGCTGACAATTCTGACACCGAGACAGAAAATCAATAATGTCTCTCTTCATTCTCCCCCACTAACAATGTTGTCTCAAGCCACGGTACATCATAGTAGTACTTGGATGAATCAAATATCTATAGCTATAGGCCTCCACTATAATCAGTCTAGTCAAATCACCAACTCTAGGAACGCATGTCTTTGATCCTCAACACACCCTTACCATCAATCATGGCCTCACCATTCATCACTTTATCTCAAATTTTGCATAACTTCACATTATCATACTGATGAGTACAAATCTAATTCAAAAGAGACGACCTCGCCTCAACATATGCCAAAATCCTATCACAATTCAAAATATCAAGTCTCACAAAATGATTGGCTAGAGATTGGACATCTAATGCCAACGAACGCTCAGAAATGATCAAACGAGCTAAACTCCCCAAGCTGATCACCTTTCAGCTCAAGGCATCTGCCACCATATTGGCCTTGCCTGGATGATACAAAATAGTCATGTCATAATCTTTCAATAAATCCATCCACCGACACTGCCTAGAATTCAATTCTCTCTGATTAAATACGTGTTGAAGACTTAATGGTTGATATACACCTCACAATGGACACCATAAAGATAATTCCTCTAAATCTTCAAAGCAAACACAATGACAGCCAACTCTAAGTCATGAACAGGGTAATTATTCTTGTGCACCTTAAGCTTCCTTGATGCATAAGCAATAAGCTTACCCTCCTACATCAACACACATCCCAACCCGATCCTTAAAGAATGACAATATATGGTAAAGTCCTCCCCCTCTACCGAAATGGAAAACATCAGGGTTATGGTCAAAAAAGACTTTAGCTTTTGAAAGCTCTCCTTATACTCGTCGGTCCACTGGATAATGTCAAATTCCACCATGTCTAAAATGACAAAATCTACCAAGGTATCGTACCTCATAAAAGTAACCACACGGATCAACATCAAAGTAGGCAGACACGTTTGAAAATGTAAACCCTGGATCAAATAACATTGAAGCAGACCAGTGATAGAGTGAGATGACACCTATAATAACCACGTCTGATGCCTCAGCCTCAAACCTACTTGGAAAAGCATAGCAGTGAGTGCATCCCATATCTGATTGAGTATTATGCTGGCCATCTCAGCCCGAACAAGTTTCATCTCTCACTGACTGGGATCCACCATGACCTGACTGATGGCCACCACGGCCCGAGTGAGATCCCCCTCGGCTAATCTGACTACCACCCCTAAATGGTTATGCTGGAGTCCTGGGTGCACAGGATAAACTCGATATAAATCTGGGGGAGTTTCTATTAAAATGCCTAATCTCTCCACACTCAAAATAGGTCATAGACGCTAAGGACTGATGAATAGATATAGAAGAACCCAAACCACCACGGTCAGAATACCAAGACTAAGAACCCCTTGAAGACTGGCCCTTACTATAATCGCTCTGCCCCACAGAGAAACCTTCAGTAAGCTAGTGGGCTGCCTGAACAAATCGACTAGGCTACAAGTGCTGATATCTCCCCCTGATACCCATAACCACGGGAAATAAAATCGCTAAACTGTCCATGTCACATCACCCTCTTATCGACCTCATATCTGGGCATTCCGTCCCTTACAGACTCTACTATCCTTGCATGATGGACTACTGTCTCAAAAGAAGCTCCATAAGCCAATAACTGCAACATGGCTAACTGAAGTGGAATACACAAACTTTTAATAAAATATCTCACTCGCTCAGCCTTTGTAGGTAGCAGCGGTGCTGCATAGCACAACAAGACATGGAAATGAGTCTCATACTTTGCAACTGTATGACCTCTCTACTCAATCTTCTGAAACTCATCATGCTTGCGCAATCGCAAGCTCAAAGAAACATACTTCTCCAAAATAACCCTGATAGAACCTAACCCAAGTTAATGGATGTGACCCCACAGGTATGTAATCAACACACGCTATCCACCACTGTTTTACATCATCTAAAAGATGAAGGAGGCACAAAACTAACTATTTGTGACTCCACAATACCAAAGTATGCAACTTCTCATGGCTTCTCACAATGAACTCATACGCATCCTCATCGGGCTGACCATAAAATAGTGGAGGCTTGATATTTGAAAAGTGCTCCAAAATATTCCGCTCATAGCATGTCATAGTTGTCCCTCTAATAGACTAGGGACTAAACTCTGGAGCATGAACCTCATCAATAATGTGTGTTGACATCATTGTTGGCTGAATATCGAGAGTAAAAAACTCGGGGGTCTGGGTCTACCCTTCTCCGGCACGGGTATGAGAACCACCTGGAGTAGTAGGATATATGCCCGCCTAGGCAAAATAATCAAGAACACCCAACAACCTGACTAGTGTGTCCTGTAGAACCAGAGTAGCAATAAATTTAGGTTGATCCTAGGCTGGCTCCATCTTCTTCTTAAGTAACTCGTCTTGAGGCTCAATATTCGACTTAGGGGATTTTAACCTGGCATGAGACTGACTGGCTTTATATGCCCCGTCTTGAGCTAGTGTCGCTTATCGGGCTCTACCTCGACCCCAAGTACGACCTCTACCATGGCCCCGCATTGTTGGTATCGGTGCCTCCTCACTCGCTTCATTGACATGAATACTCACTATCTGTAAGTAAATAGGAACAAAAATCAAATACCAATTTGATTCAACTTAGCATGAAAGGAATAAAGGAAGTGAAATTTCCTAAGTGTCTAATAGCCTCCCGAAGATAAGTATGGACATCTTTGAACTGATCTGCGAGACTCTAATAGACATTGCTCTTGTATTTAAGGTCATTTAACCTAAGGCCTTCATACCAATTTTGTTACGACCCTTTTTAAGGAATCATGGTGGCACCTACACATTCCCACCGGTAGGCAAACCACTTCCAAAATAAATAGTATAATAAGAAAGAAATACAAAAATGTAACAAAATACTCAACAAGTTGTCTAACATAATATCGAAATGCGGAATACAAGTCTAAGGATGTTGATACAACCCCCAATGATCTGGTCTGTGATACAATAGCACTAAAAATGAATACAAGTCTGATATAAAGGCAACATAAGCCTAAAACTGAATATCATAGTCTGAGAATCTAAAGACATGTCTCTAGAACATAAATAATGACTGAAAATAGATATAGAGGTATGCCGAAGATAACATCCACACCCTAAACGCTAGAGATAATCACTCAAACTCAGCCATACGATCTCGATCTAGTAGAAGGATATATATCTGCATCAAGAAAAGATGCAACAGGCGTAGCATGAGTACACAATATATTCCCGCAGACATCATAAGACGACAACAATAGAAGATACGTAAAAAAAGATACACATCAAGTTGACACCAAGTAATCATATACTAACAGTTCAATAATCCAAGTATTGTCACATAGTCCATAGAATATTTCACAGAGTTCACATAACAACTTTTAAAGTAAGATTTCATAATAACTTAGGTCAAGTATCAAATAACAAGTATAATGCTTTCATAATAAGAGATCTAACCAAGTCATCAATAACAAATCAGTACCAACTACATCCATATATAATTAATGATGTGGTATATGTATGATATGAATGCAATGAAAATGCTAGGGACCCATGAAGTCTATATACGCCTACGGAATTTTCCATTGGAGCCCAACTCTTGGCTATAATAATAGTTGCAGGCATGCAACCCCGTTCCCCGCATATCATCATCATCTCCATATTTCCATAATCCCAACAGTTCAAGGCTTGAATCATAATATAATGAGATGCAACCAAATATAGAGATGAATATCACATGCTTTCAAGAATACATCAACATATATTCCAAGTATAATCATGAATATCATATCAAAGCATGTGTGATGAATAATCACAACGACAACAACTATGGCGACGAGCCCACATAATAGTGACAAGCCCAATCAATCAGTGGTTGAAATCAGCTGAAGGTTGATTCCCCAAATCACCCATCATCACAGTTCAACACCGGTACCCACTCAACTGTTTATCACAAGCGTTTGAGTGGGACCCTAACACACCTAATACTCCTCAATATTTATACATAATTACGCACTTCTATCGAAGTCTCTAAAAACATAAATGTAGCCGACCTCTAGGCCGATCAGGAGTGCCAACAATCAAGTCCCAATGATAGCTTTCCCTTTCGATGTGCCTCATGATAATCAAATTCTATTCATGCATATATTATCCGTTGATATAAAGCTTACACAACAAATAAGAACATAATCCTTAATACAACAAGACTTTAAATAGCAACATCGGGCCCACGTCACCAATACTCAAACTTTATTACCCAAAAACTGTCAACACATACTACATAGTCCTATCCTTAAGTTAATTTGAAAACTATACTCTTTTGGACCTTTAATTGAATGATAAACGAAAAAGCCCAAATTGGAAACCCTATAATTTTCCCCCAAATCTAATAGGTTTCTACACTCAAATTAAGCTCGACAACATGATTATCTACCATATTCCAAAACTAATCAACAATAATTAAAGTAATCTAATCCATAAACACTTTTTAAATCAATAGTATAAGTCTCTTAATCTCACAAGAACTTACAACCCATTTTCCCCAACTTATAAATATACTATATCACCATTAAAGGACTTAGAAACATATAATCAATTCATAAAGGAAGATTCAATTTTTAAAAAAATTCATAAAGGAAGAAATTTATTACCCCAAAGATGAAATCACTCTTAAACCTCTGAAAAATCTCCCTGGCGGCTCTACGTTCGAGAGATTCTATTTTGGGAATTTAGAATTATGACATAGGGAATTTAAATAGTACCTCTAACCCAGTGATTTTTCCCCAGCGGAATCGATCATATTGGCGCAGACCCGCTCCTGCGAGAAAAGACCTCACTGAAGTGATATCACTTGACACCTCGCCTCAGCGCCATAGCACACCGGACTCTGCAGAGGTGCACCCACCCCTGCGGAAGTCCCATCTAACAAAGAAAAAACTCAACAAATACCAAACCCTCGCTTCTGCGAGCTAACCTGCCACCGAGGCAGACACGCTGAAGCGGACAACAGTGTCACTAAGGCAGACACCAAACACTAGAACTATGAAATAAAGCCAAAATTCCATCCAATACTCGAAACACTACCGAGACCCCCCGATCATAAACCAGACATGATTGTCTAAGGTAAACAATTCTATAAACCCACTCTATACCCTAGGATATCCCATTTAACCGAGCTAAGATATACTTTTCTAAGAATTATCTGAAATAACAAAAAATCTAAATATTACAAATAAGGCCACAAAATACATCTAATTGCCTCAGGAAGTGAACCAATATCTTGACTAAGTCATAAATGACCCTCTGGAGCTATTGGAAAATACAGAACCTGGAAACGAACCCATCTACTCAAAAGTCAACCTTGAGTTACACTATCCAACTCTAAGGTTCTTATTTTGGGTCTTTTATCTGAAACTGATAAATGGACCTCAGAATCTGTGTCACCCATCCCCGCGCATCACAAACCCTATAAAGAGACCACGAGAAATGTAAAATAGGCAAATAAGGGTCTTTAGCTAAAAATGACTAGATAGATCGTTACATTGAGGAAAACATGCAATACACCCCTTATAGGATTAACAAGAGTTTCGATTTTACTAACTGTATCAGATATTGTGGCTTACAAGATATTGGTCACCTTGATAATTATAATGACATGAAAAGTTATTTTGCTTATTTTTCTTTGAAACCCCTAAATTACCCTTCATGGGTCTTTATTTGCTTGCTTATGGCTTACAAGGATGGGAGATATGGTTCCCGAGGTGATTGGGTAAGTTTCAGATCCTTTTTGGTAAGTTTGGAAAATGCTAAGTTAAGAGTATAGATGAGTTTGACTCATAGTTGACTTTTGGGTAGATATGCTCTTTTCATAGTTTCATCAATTCCATTAGCTCTGTAATATTGATTATGACTTTGTCTAGCCTTTGGTTTGGTTCGTAAGGTAGCCGGGTGTATTTAGGGGGTTTGGTTGTGAAATTGTGAAATTAGAACTTAAGAGTTGACTTTAGTCAAATCCGAGCCTTAAAGACCTTTTTTGAGAATTTTGAGTGCGCGAGTATGTCTAAAATATGTTTTCTGATAGGAATGCATGTTTTGGTTTGTATCTGGGAGGTCCTAAGAGTGTTTTAAATATTTGACGGGGAGTTGATGGGTTTTGGACTGCTGCTGGTGTCTGGTGTTCACACCAGTAAGCTAGTGTCCGCTTCCGAGGGTCCGTCTCTGCGGAGGTTTGGTTTATAAAAGCGAGACTTGACCATGTGCCAAGGGTCCACTTCTATGGACAAGTTCCTCGTGGGAGCGGGTGCGCCTATGTGGAGTTTCCTTCCGCCCCAGCATAGATTCGAGATTTTAAGTGACCTTACCTCAACGGATGGGTTTTCTGTCGAAGCGGGTCCGCTCCAACAAAGTCGAATCTGCTGGAGCGGGAGCACTGTTTATATTATAAGAGATTAATGACCTAGAAGTTATTCTCATTCCCCAAAAACATTCTCATTGGGATTGAATCTTGGGCAGTAGGATTCATGAAGATTTCAAAGGAATTCATCATTTAAGGTACGTTCCACCCTTTAATTAATGTGTATTAGTTAAGTTATATCCTAAGTATGCTTCTTAATTGGGGGAAATAAGAGAATTACTTTGTTGAGAATAAGAGAGTAGTATTTTGGGATATGGGGATTGGTTATTGAATTATTGTTATTGATATTATAAACTAGAGTTGTATTAGACTAGTGGGTTATGTTTAATTGATCAATTGCATGTTAGAAACCCTTTTGGGATTGGAGGAATTTCTAGGGTTAGAATTGGGTTTTTTGTTAATTCTTGAAATTGAGGATACACTCGGGCTTAGTTGTCAAATTAACTTGAGATTGTGAATATCTAGTATGTTATGGTACTATTTGGGTAATAAAGTTTATGTCTTGATAATGAGGGCCCGAGGTTCCTTTGTAGTTTAACTTGGGGATTCTAGTTTCGCCTATAGATATGAGTACCATTAGACCCGTAATCTCATATAGTTGATATGATTGATAAGAGTGGGCTCGTGATGATGCTCTAAGGAAAGGCAAGGCTGTTGTGTGATTCTTCAGCTTCGAATCAGGAAAGTTGAGACTTACTAGACTCTAGTATAGTGTTATGTGTTGGTATGTTGTTAATGAATTAATGGGAGTAATGTAGTATTGAGGGTCTCATACTAGTGAGGTGACGAGCACTAGTACGGGCACAGATGAACTTAACCTGGGTAAGTAATGAATTGCTATGATATATTTGAAGGAGATTATGTGTTTATCCTTCGGGTCGTGAGTGAGGTGCATAATTCCGCTTAGGTTTGGTATGATTGCTAATTATTTAGACTCATAGCCATGTCTGATATTCTATTATTGATTTGACTTATCACGCGTTCATCACTCTACATCTCATCTAATGCATGAAAAGGAACTATAATACTGATTGTATTGATTATGCTGATTACATGGTTTACACACATCCATCTTATTCATTCATATTATACTTGGCATTGAAACTGTTGAGATACTACTGAAAGGGGCTTGAGAAGTCGGTTATTGGATATGGTACATGATACGAGAGTGATGACTGATGATGACACTTCAGCCATAGAGCTAGTATCCGATTGGATTGGATGAGTATATGGACCTCATGAGTTCCCCATGGGTCACATGACAGCTACTGCAGTAGTGTGTGGTACATATGGCCATTGCATACATACATATCATATGTATTGCATTCATTTTCATTTTGATAAATACATGATGCTGAGTGTACTCGGTGTTGATTCTTGATAAATTGTACGATCCTATGGCTTGATAGAGAAATCACTGATACTTGAGACTTATAACTGTTGTGAGGTCGAGGGGGAGACTTGATGAGACTAGACGCCCCGATATAGGATTTAGACCGACTTGGTAATGCTAGTGAGAATTGTGATAAGACTTGTGAACTTTGATAACACTTGTACTTTGTTGAACTATAGAAAATATTAATAGGTTTGGTTAACTGAACTCTTATTATGCTTACATGATTAATTAGTAGAGAGGTATCGGAAAGTACCAACCCTCACCACCGTTATAACTAGAGTGGGTCGATGATGCTGTTGAGTACACGTGTTTCCCCATACTCACTCTACGCTTGTTGCACTCTATGTGCAGGTATTGAGCCAGGCGATCCAGGAGTAGCTTGAGCGCGACATTTTAGATTGCTTGAGGAGTCCAAGGTGAGCCGCAGAATCTTTCCCGGCACTGGAACTCCCTCTATATTTATGATTCTGTCTTTTGTTACTTTCAGACAGCATTATATATTTTCATATTCCAAATTGTATTCCTTTTAGAGCTTTGTACTTGTGACTATCATATTTCGAGGGGATTTCTTAAGTTATCTACTAAGATAATAGACTTGTCAATACTTCTCTTGTTATTTTTCTATTTTCCGCATTTTCTTTCTTATTTAGTATGTTAAATGATTGGTGTTCGCCTAAGGATTAGGGTAGGTTCTCTCACAGCACATATGGATTTTGGATCATGACAAATTGGTATTAGAGAACTAGGTTAATGTTCTCATGAGTACATGAGTGATGTCTAGTATAGTCTTGTGGATCGGTACGAAGAGGTCCGTACCTATCTTCGAGAGACTATAAGACATTTAGGAAATTTCAACTCTTTCATTATTTTGTGCGTTTCTACTATGATTGAATTCTAAATCTCTTTGTTTCACTCTTTCTCATAGATGGTGAGGACTCGTTCAACACTAGGAGGAGACCCAGATCCCGCAATTGTACCCATACCCATGGTCAGAGGTGGTGCACGGGGCAGTGGGCCTGTTAGAGGTAGAACTAGACCTCGAGTTGCAGCCCGAGGCCAAGCGCCTACAGTTACTCGGGCTCGTGAAAAAGAGTAGTCTCTGGGGCCAGGGGCTATTCCGGAGGATGATTAGGTTCTGCTAGATGAGGATGAGCAAGGTTAGGGTGATAGGGTAGGACCATATAAAGTGCCCCCGGTTTTCATTGTCACGCCGGTATTATAGGATACTCTATTTTCCATGATGAGCTTCTTGGAGACTTTCACTCATGGTATTCATCCAACAACTTCTGATGGTTCACATACCAAAGTTGGAGGACAGACTCTTGACCATGCTACTATGCCTGAATTTCGACAGCAAGGGTTCGTCCAGCACCTGCTAGGGTTCCTCAGTTCTTAGGTGTGACTATACCTGGTCTTGTTGCACCTCCAGCTGCACAACCTGTTATGTCTATTGAGGAGCAGAAGATGTTCGAGAGGTTCAGGAAGTTGGATCCTCCCAGATATAATAGGTATCTCGATGATGATTCGTATGAGTTCTTGATTACACTACCTTTCAGATGGTTGGACCTGCCAAGAAGTCGTGGTGGTCTTATCTTGAGTCTAGACCAGCAGTGTCCCCTCCTCTCACATGGGTTTTATTTACTCAGATTTTCTGGGAGAAGTTTGTGCCTCATAGTGTCATTGAAAGGAGATGAGCTCAGTTCGAGGGGTTACGCCAGATGCATATGTCTGTGATCTAGTATGAGACATGTTTCCATGCATTGTCTAGCCATGCCTTGATGATTTTTCCTGATGAGGCTGAGAGGGTGAGGAGGTTCACCAATGGATTGGTATGTCCTTTTCGGTTGATTGCAGCACAGATAGCTGCCACAGGTTCCACCTTCCAGCAGATTATTGATGCCGTCAAAGAGGCCGAGTTTATTTAGAAAGAGGAATATGAGGAGAGAGTGATTAAGAGGCCTCATTTCAGCACTTAGGGAGCTACCTCATCTGGAGGTGGGGGTCATTATAGCAGAGGTCATCACCGTTCCAGTGCTAGGCCAGTTGTTGTTGATATGCCTACATTAGAGGGGTGGCAGTCTTCTCGTATTCCGTATGGTTCGGTGCAGTTGACCTCGAGTTCTTATCGGCCCTCTGGTCGTGTGTCACAACCCCTTTTAGGAATTGTGGTGGCACCTACACAATTTCCATCTGTAGGCGAACCATTCCCAATCATTTACATGATATAGTAAAGAAAATCGAAAAGATAACAAAATACTAGATAAACTATCTCATGATATAAATTTGGAATATAAGTCTGATACACAAACATAACCTCCAAAATTTGGTCAATCATACAAGAGCTCGAAAGAGAATAAAAAGTTTGAATAAAGAACAACATAGGCCAAAAGCCTAAACAACATAATGCAAATGCCTATACTTGTCTCTCGGATAAAGTAAAGGACAAGGAAGAGAGAAGAGCATCCAAGTCATGCCGGAAAGTAGCATCCTCACCCTGAATACTGATAATCAAACGCTCGACCCAAACTCGAGGTCCCGAACTAGTAGAAGAGTTCTATGTTCATAAAAAAGAATGTATCATGAGTACACAATGCACCCCCATAGGCATCATAGGCCGACAATGACGGAAGATACGTAATAGAAATAAATAGTATGTTGACACCATATAATCCTATACTAACAGTTCAATAACCCATATAAGTCACGTTGACAGATAATAAATCATTGATTCAAACAAGTCACTTTGTTCATTTAAGGTTTCAATCCCAGTCAAGTACAATCAACATATAATATACATGGGGATCTTACTATCATAAACCCACCGACTAGTAATCTCTGTCCAAGTCATATTCATGCTTAGCCCCACTTACCGACTTGATACATCAATAAGCAAGTCAACACTTAGATCATAACAACCTTTTTAAAACACTTCCCAAGAGTATTATGATTAGGATAACCATGACGACATTAACTCCTTTATTATCCTTAGCCCTTAGACTCAGTTTAGACTCTATACAGTTACAGCCGGACACACATAATTTATTCAACATCTAGGTTTCCAAAGCAACACTTAATCACAGGTTCCTCACTAGACATGTTACCCAGTCACAAAGTCAATTATCAGACAACACACAAACACACAATACTCCTCTACATTTATAACTACTATGTACTTCTATCGGAGTCTATAAGAGTTAAACCGTAGCCTACCTCATTGCCGAGAGCCATGAACAATCCATCTTCAGTGTTGGCCTCGCCCTTTCGGAGCGCCTCATGGTAATCGTAGTCTAACATGCATATATTGTACATTAATATAAAGCTAATACATAATACAAAGATGTAGTCCTTAAACATATCAAGACATCCAAAATCAACCCCGGGCCCATAGTTTCAAGATCCAAACTTTATTATCCGAAAAGCATAAGCATATACTAGATAATTATATCCTTAAGTTGATTAGAAACTTAAGCTCATTTGGACCTTCAATTGCACAATTTAAGAAAATTTATAAACCCTAAAATTTCTCCCTAATCAAAAAGGATTTCTATAATCAAATTAAAGGCTACAACATGATCATCTAACATACATCAATGCTTATTTATAATATCAAAGTGAACTAATCTATATTACACCTTTAAATCCATGGTTCATCCCCTCATATTCTACCATGAATATTAGGACTCATTTTCCCCAAATTAAAGTCTATACCAAGACTAGAGACTTAAAATATGATATAACATCACAAGGGTGAAGAAATATTACCTCTAATTAAGAACTTAGTCCAACCTTCAATAATTCCCCCTTGGACAGCTCTAGAATCGAGATGAGGTCTTTTGGAAAAGTGATTTCGACCCAGGCCTTTTATTAGTCTATCTGATTCAGCGATTCCTCCCCAGCAGAATCGACTCTGCTGGCGCGGTCTCACTCTAGCAGAATCAAGTCTCGCTGAGGCGAGGTTTGACCCCACAGACACCCCGAACATTCCTAAGACCCCACAGACACAAACCAGACATGCTCCCCCAAGGTAAACAGTGCTCCGAACTCACTCGGGATCTCAGATTTTCCATTTAACCGAGCTAAGACATACTTTTCTAAAGAATCACCCAAAATAGCCAAGTATCCAAACATCACAAATAAGGCAACAAAATATTTTCGATTGTCTCATAAAGAAAACCAGTGACTCAACTAAGTCGTAAATGACACTCCGGAGATACCGAAAGCAACGGAACCCAGAAATGAATCCATATGCTCAAAAGTCAATCTTGAGTCAAACTATCCAACTCAAAGGTTATTATTTTGGGGTTTTCACCCGAAACTCATATAAATAGACATCGGGATCTGTGCCAACCATCCCCGTACATCACAAACGCACACAAAGTCTACGGGAAGGTTAAAATACTCAAACAAGGGTCTTTAACTAAAAATGACTGGACGGGTCGTTACATCAGATACCAATTAAACAAATATTCATCCTCGAACGAAGAGAAATAATATACGAAAGATGATGAGTAACCAAGGAATCCCCGTCATAACCTCAATAAGCCTCAATAGACAAAACTCACACCTATAGTACTGCTTGTCACAGTATCCATCAAAACTACTTTTATATGTGCTCAAAATACAACTCTTTATTCCTTCATACCCAAAATTCTTTCACAGTTGATCCTCAAATGTAAGAACCAACTTCGTTCGAATTTCCTGACTTGATTATACCCATACCTCTAAACGTGTTCAATTAAATCCATGAATCATCCCAATAATCACTATCATCATTTAGTTGTAGCCACAAACCATATTCCAACATGTACCGATAACATTGTCTGATATTACTAATCTTCCTTCTTAACTATCAATGTCTTCCTTCGCATTAAGATTCCTTTGAAACACATAAACACACATCACAAGCCCTATTTTCCTCAAATCTCCAAATCACCATACTATAAGCATACCTATTGATTACCTTGTCATTCCAGATCCGTAGAAAAATTAACTAATCACACTAAAGACATTCCATAACCATTTGTACCTCCTGAATACGCACCCAGTACCAGTGCAAACTATTATAAATATCTAACTCATTGTCATCCAAGAAATATGATCAATTGTACTTGCAAACTTCAATGAGAGATGGTAACGCTATCATACCTCCATTCTGAATTGAAATCCATTGAACCCTTATCGGTGGGTTACTAGAATACCATAAGTCCTCCACACAATAGGAACACAAGCCACCTAGCCTCAAATGAACAAATCTAACCCAGAATAAAATGCTCAATTCCTAACTCATCGATAGCCACCCTAATTGATTCCAAATAACTAGTAACCTTCCCATAAGCATGTTATGACCTCTTCCGTCTCTTTTCCTCGTGAACAATCAATCACGTGCCATCACCCATAGCTTCAAAAACTTGATTCTATCCACTTCATCAATTTAGCATCGCCAAGCCATACCTTTGATTATGATCTCTAAGATCCTCGACTTCTACCCAATATGCAAGTCTAATAGAACCACATGAACATTAAATATATCAAATCTTCCTTGTACTCTCTCTTAACTCTCCCACAACTCTAGACACCTTGTCAAACCTCTATCTGTCATATCTCGCTATTTATCAATCTTACCATTTCCTAATGTATCAACCTTACCTTCCATCTACCTTACATTGCTCAATTCCTTCAAAGTTCTATAATACCTTAAATACTCGTTCCTTTTATTAATCGACAATATTTCAACATAGTCTACCACCAGTCGTCAATCGCAAACCCTATGGAACATTTGTCATACGCTTAGTCGACCAACGTGAACTTACTCTTTTGAGCGTATCAAATAATTTCACCCAATTGGAAAGATGCGAAAGTAATACCATCATAAACCACCTATAAAAGTCCCATTATTTCAAATCCAAATCTATTCCTATCTTGAAAATGTACCTTACTCATTCCAAATTAGATCAACCACGCATTTATCAAAATCTTTATATTTCTACCTTTCATTTTAGTCATGATCACCACTAACATCCGATCATTACTCAAACCTATTCCAAAGCGTACTGAAATATCATAAGTCTCGCAAAATAACTTAATCAATCCTGGAAATAGTAGGACACTGCATACTCCACATTAGCAAGTTTCCCTCACCTCACTCGAACCTTAAAACTGGAAGTTCTTCCCTATCCGGCACATCTCATGTACCATCATTTATAAAATCCCCCCAATAGAAAAGGTACCGACCCACTCTGATTACTCTGACCAACAATTATTTAGTACCCACGCGATAACCCAAACCATCATTGATCTGGTCTATAATCCAAAGGTTGATCCTTAATTATCGAGCATACAATCCGACTAACATTCTCATGGAGTTCCGTCGAAGTACCCCTGCCAAAAATCTCTAACTGAAATAGTCATTCTTTTATATTGGTACATACATCCACTGTCCTGATCATCGATACCCGAAGCCTTTCCCAACTAGAATTAGATCAAATCATCATTAGTCTATTACCACAATCATCCCCATTGACCAACACTTTATTTGAGAGTCTTATATGCTACTTGCTTGCGAAAAACCAACCCTTACCTTATTTTGCCAATCCATATCACATCCAACTAACCGTGCGATTTCCCTTTCCTTCAATCAACTTCAAAGTCATTGTACCCATAACTATAGAACATCTCAAGTATTAACCTTACATATCATACCCACAAATCTTATCCAAGAACTAGATGCAACACCCGGTAATCCCTCAGTAGAACCTCCTATCATCCAGTGTTAAAGTCATTCCTATTAGTCGATAACTGGCTCCCATTAGCCTACGACATAATCCAACATACCAACTCGTATAAGATCTATTACACTCACCCTATACTAAAAAAATGTAAAATAACTCACAAATCCCAATCTTTTAGATTCAATAATCTCTTTCTATCATTAACTTCGAATCTCCAAGTAAATTAAGGAACACACTCTTAGGTGAAGAAACGTGACTGTCTATTCCCTTAAAGCTTCACTCATCACAAGTAACATTGCCACCTGGTCTCGAATAGAGAACCATTCCCTGAAAGAACTCATAACTGTTAATTCTACTCTACTATCACAATTCTGTCAAATCGAAGCCAACTTACCTTTCATAACCTATACGACATCCATCTTCGTACATCTTGAAACATAACCTAACAAGCATATCATATACCAATTTTTTGCTTCCTATCACGAATATTGATCCATCTCATTCCTCTTCCTTGCACCTCTGAATTATTATTCCTACTTTCCAATGAAATCACAAAATTGAGGAGTCACAATCATAACAGCAATCAACTGAACCTTCAGATCATAGTTGAAGACTGAACTTGGTCACACATCCATATCATGGTAACACATCTCATACCTACCACGCAACATCAAATCAAACCACTCATGCACAAATTTGAGAGTGTGTTACCACCATCAGTGATAGAATAGGAAGAAGGAGTTTCAAATACCAATTTGATTCAACTTAGCATGAAAGGAATGAAGAAATTAAAGTTTTCTAAATGTCTCATAGCCTCTCGAAGATATGTGCGGACGTCTACGCACCGATCCGCAAGACTCTACTAGACATTTCTCTTGTATTTAATATCGTTTAACCTAAAACTCTAATACTAACTTTGTCACGACCCCTTTTAGGAATCGTGGTGGCACCTACACAATTTCCACCAGTAAGCGAACCACTCCCAAATTATTCACATGATATAGTAAAGAAAAGCGGAAAGATAACAAATGACTAGATAAATTGTCTCATGATATAAATGCGGAATATAAGTTTGATACTCAAACATAACCCCCAAAATCTGGTCAATCATATAAGAGCTCTAAACTGAATACAAAATCTAAATAAAGGACAATATAGGCAAAAAGCCTAAACAACTTAATGCAAATGTATGTACTTGTCTCTTGGATAAAGTAAAAGACAAGGTAGAGATAGAAGCATCCAAGGCATGTTAGAAAGTACCATCCTCACTCTGAATACTGATAATCAACCGTTTGGACACAAACTCGAGGTCCTAAACTAGTAGAAGAGTTATATTTGTATCCAAAAGAATACAACAAGTATATTATGAGTACACAATGTACCCCCGTAGGCATCATAGGATGACACCAACAGAAGATATGTAACAGAAATAAATATCAAGTTGACACTAGATAATCCTATACTAACAGTTCAATAACCTATATGAGTCATGTTGTACAGATGATAAATCATATATTCAAACAAGTCACTTTGTTCATATAGGGTTGCATTCACAGTCAAGTACGATCAATTCATAATGTACACGGGAATCTTATTGTCATAAACCCACCGACTAGTAATCTCTATCCAAGTCATATTCATGCTTAGCCCCACTTACCCGACTTGACACATCAATAAGAAAGTTAACACTTAGATCACAAAAACCTTTTTAGAACACTTTCCAAGAGTATTATGATTAGGCTAATCATGATGACATTAACTCCTTTATTATCCTTATCCTTTAGACTCAGTTAAGACTCTATACAGTTACAGTCAGACACACATAGTTTATTTAACGTCTACCTTTTAAAAGCAACACTTAATCACAGGTTCTTCACTAGACTCGTTACCCAGTCATGCAGTCAATTATCAGAAAACACACAAATGCACAATACCCCTCAATATTTATAGCTACTATGTATTTCTATCGGAGTCTAGAAGAGCTAAATCGTAGCCTACCTCATTGCTGAGTAGTAGCCACGAACAATCCATATTTAGTGTCGGTCGCACCCTTTCTGAGTGCCTCATGGTAATCATAGTCTAACACGCATATATTGTACATTAATATAAAGTTAATACATAATACAATGACGTAGTCCTTAAACATATCAAGGCTTCTAAAACCAACCTCGAGCCCACGGTTTCAAGATCCAAACTTTATTACCCAAAAATCATAAGAACATACTAAATAATCATATCCTTAAGTTGATTAGAAATCTAAGCTCATTTGGACCTTCAATTGCATAATTTAAGAAATTCCCCAAATTATAAAACCTAGAATTCCCCCAAATCAAAAAGGGTTTCTATAATCAAATTAAAGGCTACAATCTGTATTACACCTTTAAATCCATGTTTCATCCCCTCTTATTCTACCATGAATATGAGGACTCATTTTCCCCAAATTAAAGCCTATACCAAGACTAGAGCCTTAAAAAATGAAATAACATCACAAGGCTGAAGAAATATTACCTCTAATGAAGAACTTAGTACAACCTTCAAGAATCCCCCATTGAACAACTCTAGAATTGAGATGAGGTCTTTTGGAAAAGTGATTTCGACCTAGATTTTTTATCAGGCTATCTGATTCAGCAATTCCGCCCTAGCTGAATAGACTCTGTTGGAGCGGTCACACTCTAGCAGAATCAAGTCTCGTTGAAGCGAGGTTACTTGACACCTCGCCTTTACGCAACAGCAAACAAGATCCCACAAAAGCGCAGTCGCCTCCATGAGAAAACCCTCCGCTGAGGTGGAAACCAACCTAACACACAAGTCTTGCTTCTGCGAGCCAACCTCCGCAGAGGCAAATATGTAGGAGTGGACAGTCCACCCGTTGGGGCATACACCAGACACACCAAAAACTTGGATTCTAACTCAAACATCCACCAAACATATAAAACCTTCCTAAGACCCCCCAAACACAAACCATACATTCTTTCCCAAGGTAAAAAGTGCTACAAACTCACTCGTGACCACAGATTTCCCATTTAATCCAGCTATGACATACTTTTCAAAAGAATAACCCAAAATAGCCAAGTATCCAAATATAATAAATAAGGCCACAAAAATATTTAATTGTCTCGAGAAGCAAACCAATTACTCGACTAAGTCGTAAAGGCCTCTCTGGAGCTTCCGGAAGTGATGGAACCCAAAAACAAACTCATATGCTCAAAACTCAACATTTAGTCAAACTATCCAACTCAAAGATTCTTATTATGGGTTTTTCACCTGAAACTCATATAAATAGACCTCAGGATCTATGTCACCATCTCTATGCATTACAAACCCCACACAGAGTCTACAAAAAGGGTAAAATAGTCAAATAATTTTCTTTAGCTAAAAATAGTCAGACAGATCATTACACCGTGGTGGTAATGCTGGTACTAGTTCTTCTTCTCAGCCGATGGTAGCTCTTAGATGTTATTTTGAGTGTGGTGACTTTGGTAATTTCAAGAGAGATTTCCCCAGACTCAAGCATGGTGGACAACACTAGGGTTATCAGGGTTTAGGATCTATATCAGTGAGGCAGTCGGCTAGAGGCATGTTCTAAGGTACTAGAGGTGGTTCTCATGGCGGCATAGGTGGCCCTCAAATAGGTCGATATAGTGCTAAGTCCAACCAAGGTAAATGCCTCTGATGTTTTGATCACAGGTACTCTTTTAATTTTCCATCAACCTGCTACAATTTTGTTTGATCTAGGGTCTACCTATTCTTATGTGTTTTCCTACTTTGCTTTAAGTTTGGACTTGATGTGTGAGTCTTTGGCCATGCCTATTCATGTTTTTACACTTGTTGGAGATTCTATAGTGGTAGATCGAGTATATTTGGGTTGTGTAGTTACATTGATAGGGTATGATACTCAGGTAGACTTGAAAGTTTTACATATGGTAGATTTTAATACTATTTTAGGCATGGATTAGTTAGATTTGTATCATGATATATTAGATTGTTATGCCAAGACTGTTACGTTAGACATGCCGGGTATTCCTCAGTTAGTTTAGAAGGTACTCTTAGTTAGTATCCAAAAATGGTTATCTCATTTCTTAAAGCTTAGAAGATGGTAGAAAATGGTGTCTTTCTTGTTTGGCTTATGTTCGTGACACGAGTGCAGAGACTCCTTCCTTGAAGTCGGTTTTGGTAGTTCCAAAGTATCTAGAGATATTTCCTATAGACCTTCCCGATATTTTGCCAGACCAAGATATCGACTTTTGTATTGATATAGAGCCAGGCACTCAGCCCATTTCTATGGCTCTATATCAGATAACACCGATTGAATTGAGGGAATTGAAGGAGAAATTGCAAGATCTATTGAGTAAGAGATTCATTCGCCCAAGTGTTTCACCTTGTAGTTCTCCAGTATTGTTCACGAAGAAGAAAGATGGGTTTATGCGCATGTGTATCGATTATAGGTAACTGAACAATGTGACTATCAAGAACAAGTATATGATATCATGCATTGATGACTTTTTTTATTAGCTACAAGGTGCTTCAGTCTTTTCTAAGATCGATTTGAGGTCCTGTTATTATTAGCTAAAGATCAGGGCCAATGATATTCCTAAGATAGTCTTCTAGACTAGATATGGGCATTATGAGTTTCTGGTGATGTCATTTGAATTAATGAATACACCTGTAGCCTTTATGGATTTGATGAATGGGGTGTTCAGACCCTACTTGGATTCATTCATGATTGTGTTCATTGATGACATATTGATATACTCACGGAGCGAAGAGGAGCACGGACATCATTTGAGGATCGTGTTTGTTATTCTGAAGGAAAAGCAACTCTATGCAAAGTTTTCAAAGTGTGAATTCTGGCTTACCTCGATAGCTTGTTTAGGTCATGTGGTGACTAAGATGATATTATGGTAGATTCTAAGAATATTGAGGCGGTTCGGGACTGGATTCTACTTGCTTTGGTTATTGAGGTTCAGAGTTAACCTTGGCTTGAAGCAAGTGTCGATACTCAGGTATGTCTGAGGTAGCATCTGAAGCTGTAGGAATTACCCTGAAGTCAGCCTCGGTTATACAGAGAGCAGTAACGAGAACCCTAAGCACATTACTAATTGTTGGTACCAACTTAAGTCAAAATATGATTATGTCATTTTCATATTTTTATCAAAACAAAAAACTTGCAAAATATTGCATCATTTTTTCAAACTCTAGTCGCTCTTTTTTACCAAAAAACATTCTAAAAACTTACAAATCTCTTTTGCATCATGAACTACGTTATGACCTGATTCCCTTGGCGGGATACGTAGGCGGCCATATCGGCTTCGGTCCCATTTTTGAAAATCCTTACAATCTTTTTTGCCACATGAACTACGTTATGACCTGATTCCCTTGGCGGGATACGTAGGCGGCCATATCAGCTTCAGTCTCATTTTTAGAAAATCCTTACAATCCCCTTTTGCTTATAGCGAACTACGTTATGACCTGATTCCCTTGGCGGGATACGTAGGCGGCCACATCGGCTTCGGTCCCATTTTGAAAAACTTCACAATCCTTTTTTGCTTGCACGAACTACGTTATGACCTGATTTTCCTTGTCGGAATACGTAGGCGGCCTATATCGACTTCGGTCACACCATTGGAAATTTTCTTCCATTGTCTTGCACACAACGCAATAGGCTCACATGATTGCCTTAACAGGACAAGCAAGTTGCCCGCACAGACTCAGTTTTGTCCAGTTAGAAGTTCAACATCTTCATATATACCAGAAACTGGGGCATATTTAAGGGTTCACTGCAAGAATATGCCAATGGACCTGGAAAACGCCAGACAACTGAGTCTTCAATCTAAACCAGTATGAGCTTGCAAGCGTCCAGGGCAAAAGCTACAACTCACAAATTTCTTTGAGTGCAGGTCTTCAGGTTGACAAAGGCATAGAAGTCGTAACATGTGTGTTAATTTGTCAAAGAACTCCGGCATCGCAGTTTAGGCCCTACAAGGATCACGTTCCTATTGGGCGTCCGTACAAAAAAATCATCTTGACCTACAGGGTCCCAACTGCTATGTCCGTACAAGGACGGTATTTCGAATCACAAGGTCATATTCTCATCCTTATCCATTCCTTTTACATTGCTTATGTCCGCGCATTAACTTTTAATCTAGATTGACGACATAGCAATTCGACCTTAGGGTCACACATCTGCATCACGTCTAAGCAACGACGCCATTTTATTTCGTCTATGCAACGACGACATCTGCATCACGTCTAAGCAACGACGTCATTTTCATTTCGTCTATGCAACGACGACATCTGCATCACGTCTAAGCAACGACGTCATTTTACATTTCGTCTATGCAACGACGACATCTGCATCACGTCTAAGCAACGACGTCATTTCATTTCGTCTATGCAACGACGAACATCTGCATCACGTCTAAGCAACGACGTCATTTTACATTTCATCTATGCAACGACGACATCTGCATCACGTCTAAGAAACGACGTCATTTCAGGCGCCCACCTCATAATGCAGGTATTTCATTTTCAGTCAGGCACCCACCTCCTAATGCGGGTATTTAATTTCAGTCAGGCGCCCACCTCCTAATGCGGGTATTTAAATTTCAGTCAGGCGCCCACCTCCTAATGCGGGTATTTAAATTTCAATCAGGCACCCACCTCCTAATGCGGATATTTTAATTTCTGTCAGGCGCCGACCTCCTAATGCGGGTATTTAATTTCAGTCAGGCGCCCACCTCCTAATGCGGGTATTTCAATTTCAGTCAGGCGCTTACCTTCTAATGCGGGTATTTTTATTTCAGTCAGGCGTCCACCTTCTTATGCGGGTATTTAAATTTCAGTTAGGCGCCCACCTCCTAATGCGGGTATTTAAATTTCAGTTAGAAACCCACCTTATAATGCGGGTATTTTAATTTCAGTCAGGCACCCACCTTCTAATGCAGATATTTAAATTTCTGTCAGGCGCCCACCTCCTAATGCGGGTATTTTAATTTCTGTCAGGCGCCCACCTCCTAATGCGGGTATTTCAATTTAAGTCAGGCGCCCACCTCATAATGCGGGTATTTAAATTTCAGTCAGGCGCCCACCTCCTAATGCGGGTATTTTAATTTCAGTCAGGCGCCCACCTTCTAATTCGGATATTTTAATTTCAATCACGCCTATGCAATGGCGCCATCTGCATAACGTCTAAGCAACGACGTCATCTCATTACGCATATACTACATCATCATCTGCATTGGAGAAGTACTTCGAACGTTGTTCCGCCCTTCCCCCAGTATTTCGCCACATCTGCAACCAGTGTCATCATAACTCGACACTGGGGCAATGTTTCTTGATTGTGCACCATCTTTTGCAACTTCTCTCCCCCTCGGGATTCTATTTCATCCCACGCATCCTTAACCTCCCCTTAATGATCAGGACAAAATTGGCTACTCAGTCAACTTCTTTGTCCGAAAACTCTTTCATCGTCTCCGACCAAAGAGGGGCATCTGTTGACACCCAATTTTGTCCCATCTTTTATGATTTTATTTGCAATTTTTAATATTTTTGACACTTTAAAACAATTTTAAAATATAAGCATATATATGTATATATATCATTATTATTTGCAATTTTATATTATAATCATACTTTTATCCTAATATTATATGTTATTTTATTTTCGCAAAACGGCATTGCATTTTATATTTTTATTTTTTAAGCATCAAGCATTTCACAAATATTATATTTTTATCATATTATCATCTTTACAATTTATAAATTTTGCAAAGCTTTCTTTTTATATAATAAAACCCATTTTTATATATTTTTAAACCCATAACCCATTTTATATCTTAACATAAAACAATTTTACCCATTTTCGGACCCCATCCCAAGGCCCAACCGAAAAAGCCCATATTCGGCCCATCTCCCCTTCCCTTTATTTCCCCCCTTTAAACCAAAACCCTACAACAAAAAAACATAACACAACAAAAAAAAAACAACTCACGCTCCCTTTTTTCAAAATCAGCCGAACACACCCCTGCACCCCCACACCGGCGTCCCCACGTCGCCGGTCACCTCGCCGTCACCCCACACCACTACCCCACCTATGCCGGACACCCTACACCACCCACACCACCGTTGATTTTGGGGGTTTTTGAGGTCCTAAGTCCGAAAATGAGGGTTCCGGTTTACTCTTGTTGGTGGTTTCCGGTTTGCTTTTGTTGTTGGTTTTGGTACTTTTGTTGGTGGTTTTCCGGTTTGTTTTGTTGATGGTTTCGGGTTTGATTTGTTGTTGGTTTCCGATCTGTTTTTGGTGGTTTTATTTCCGGTCGGTTTTTGTGATACTGCTTTCTCGGGTCACAATCCGGGTCGGGTCACTTTTCCGGTCGGGCCAGAACCGGGTCAGGTAAGTTTACAGATTTTTGTGTATTTATATTTTGTTGTTGGTTATTTGTAATTTGGAAGAAAATCGATTCGGGTTGAAAAACATCCGATTCGGGTCGGGTCACTGACCCGGTTCGATCAAATTCCAGATTTTTGTGTATTTATATTTTGTTGTTGGTTATCTGTAATTTAGAAGAAAATCGATTCGGGTTGAAAAACATCCGATCCGGGTCGGGTCACTGTTCCGGGTCGGGTCGTCCCGATTCAATTAAATTTCCAGATTTTGTGTTTTAATATCTTGTTGTTTATTATATGAAAAATAAAAAAAATATTTGATTCCGGGTCGGGTCAACCCGAAATCCGGGCCGGATCACTGTTCAGTGTCCGAGTCGGGTCATATTTCAGAATTCGAGTCGGACGTTTTAATTGCAAATTGTTGGTTTATTTTGGAATTTAAATATTCATACACGGATATCTTGTATTTTGCTGTTTTATCATTTTATCTAATACTACATAGGCCGATGAAATTAAATTCGTTTTCTCGTTTCTGTTTCAGTTTACTGTTTTGACATTTAAACATCCGTGCACGGATTGTCTTACTGATTTACTGATTTATATAAATACTGCATTTAGGCCAATGAAATTGAATTTGAGGCCGCGTCCCTTCGGATATCATTTTCTCAATTTCTGTTTTTCTTTTACTGTTTTCGACACCATTTTACTTCTTTGAATACGATACTACATTGGCCGATGAAAAAATATCCGTCGATTTTTGAGGTCTCCACAGTTGTAAAGACGGAAAATAAAGCTTCTAGACAAATGATGAAACTTAAATCTTTTTCACTCGAGAGACCAACATGTTCGGTAGGCAAGGCAACTAAAATGACCAACGAGTCATATGTTTGCAGCCACGACGTGATTGGAATGATCTTTTCAAAATTTAAGTCTGAGCCCTCCGTAATCAAAATATTTATTGTTTTGGATACGGATCCGAAGTTATTTATATTCATTTGTTTCTAACCGTTTGTTCTTGACAGCTTAAAAAGGATAAAGTCAAAGAAGGCAAATAGCCCTTGGAGATTATTTATTTTATAATTGTTTTTTTTTTACTTTCTTTAATTCTGTTTTATTTCATTATATATTGTAATATTACTGTACTCCTGAAATTATTGGAATATTTAGAATAGGTAGACTTAGATTAATTAATAGGGTAGTCAAAAACTTGAAACCCATCGCTAGTTTATTTATTTTAGGCTCGGTTAGTTTTAAAATCGAGAATCGCTAGTTTACCTATTTTAGGTCCGTCGCCCATAAAAATTGTCTTGCATATATTTTTATCAATTCCATACAAATGCATACTTGTACAAAATGTATCATTTTATTAACTACTTGCATCATTATTTTGATACTTGTAAAAACATGCATTTTCTTAGTACAATAATTAACCTGAGTTTGATCGGATAACCGCAAGTTAGCGGTTCTTAAAGGATGCTTAACCCCTTCCCTTTAGGATAATAAAGAACCCTTACCTAGAATCTCATTAGTTTTGTAGACCATAAAATCGGAGTTATTTTACAGCTTTTAGTTAGTATTTAGGTGTCCTAATTCACCTTAGAATAATTAGGTGGCGACTCCTCAAAGCAAGCATTTTTATCCAATCCAGAGGCAATCGACGCCATCACGTATTTATATTTTGTTGTTGGTTATCTGTAATTTGGAAGAAAATCGATTCGGGTTGAAAAACATCCGATCCGGGTCGGGTCGACCCGGTTTGAATAAATTTCCAGATTTTATGTTTTAATATCTTGTTGTTTATTATATGAAAAATAAAAAATAAATGTTTGATTCCGGGTCGGGTCAACCCGAAATCCGGGTCGGATCACTGTTCAGTGTCCGAGTCGGTCAAATTTCGAATTCGGGTCGGACGTTTTAATTGCAAACTGTTGGTTTATTTTGGCATTTAAATATTCATACACGGATATCTTGTATTTTGCTGTTTTATCATTTTATCTAATACTACATGGGCCGATGAAATTAAATTCGTTTTCTCGTTTCTGTTTCAGTTTACTGTTTTGACATTTAAACATCCGTGCACGGATTGTCTTACTGATTTACTGATTTATATAAATACTGCATTTAGGCCAATGAAATTGAATTTGAGGCCCCATCCCTTCGGATATCATTTTCTCAATTTCTATTTTTCTTTTACTGTTTTCGACACCATTTTATTGCTTTGAATACGATACTACATTGGCCGATGAAAAAATATCCTTCGATTTTTGAGGCCTCCACAGTTGTAAAGACGGAAAATAAAGCTTCTGGGCAAATGATGAAACTTAAATTTTTTTCACTCAAGAGACCAACATGTTCGATAGGCAAGGCAACTAAAATGACCAACGAGTCATATGGTCGCAGCCACGACGTGATTGGAATGATCTTTTCAAAATTTAAGTCTGAGCCCTCCGTAATCAAAATATTTATTGTTTTGGATACGGATCCGAAGTTATTTATATTCATTTGTTTCTAGTCGTTTGTTCTTGACAGCTTGCAAGGGATAAAGTCAAAGAAGGCAAATAGCCCTCGGAGTTTATTTATTTTATTATTGTTTTTTTTTTACTTTCTTTAATTCTGTTTTATTTCATTATGTATTGTAATATTATTGTACTCCTGAAATTATTGGAATTTTAGAATAGCTAGACTTAGATTAATTAATAGGGTAGTCAAAAACATGAAACCCATCGCTAGTTTATTTATTTTAGGCTCGGTTAGTTTTAAAATCGAGAATCGCTAGTTTACCTATTTTAGGCCCGTCGCCCATAAAAATCGTCTTGCATATATTTTTATCAATTCCATACAAATGCATACTTGTACAAAATGTATCATTTTATTAACTACTTGCATGATTATTTTGATACTTGTAAAAACATGCATTTTCTTAGTACAATAATTAACCTGAGTTTGATCGGATAACCGCAAGTTAGCGGATCTTAAAGGATGCTTAACCCCTTCCCTTTAGGATAATAAAGAACCCTTACCTAGAATCTCATTAGTTTTGTAGACCATAAAATCGGAGTTATTTTACAGCTTTTAGTTAGTATTTAGGTGTCCTAATTCACCTTAGAATAATTGGTGGCGACTCCTCAAAGCAAGTATTTTTATCCAACCCGGAGGCCATCGACGCCATCACGCATTTATATTTTATTGTTGGTTATCTGTAATTTGGAAGAAAATCGATTCGGGTTAAAAAACATCCGATTCGGGTCGGGTCACTGTTCCGGGTCGGGTCGACCCGGTTCGAATAAATTTCCAGATTTTGTGTTTTAATATCTTGTTGTTTATTATATGGAAAAAAAAATGTTTGATTCCGGGTCGGGTCAACCCGATATCCGGGCCGGATCACTGTTCAGTGTCCGAGTCGAGTCAAATTTCAGAATTCGGGTCGGACGTTTTAATTGAAAACTGTTGGTTTATTTTGTTATTTAAATATTCATACACGGATATCTTGTATTTTGCTGTTTTATCATTTTATCTAATACTACATGGGCCGATGAAATTAAATTCGTTTTCTCGTTTCTGTTTCAGTATACTGTTTTGACATTTAAACATCCGTGCACGGATTGTCTTACGATTTACTGATTTATATAAATACTGCATTTAGGCCAATGAAATTGGATTTGAGGCCGCGTCCCTTCGGATATCATTTTCTCAATTTCTATTTTTCTTTTACTGTTTTCGACACCATTTTATTGCTTTGAATACGATACTACATTGGCGATGAAAAAATATCCGTCGATTTTTGAGGCCTCCACAGTTGTAAAGACGGAAAATAAAGCTTTTGGGCAAATGATGAAACTTAAATCTTTTTCACTCGAGAGACCAACATGTTCGGTAGGCAAGGCAACTAAAATGACCAACGAGTCATATGGTCGCAGCCACGACGTGATTGGAATGATCTTTTCAAAATTTAAGTCTGAGCCCTCCGTAATCAAAATATTTATTGTTTTGGATACGGATCCGAAGTTATTTATATTCATTTGTTTCTAGTCGTTTGTTCTTGACAGCTTGCAAGGGATAAAGTCAAAGAAGGCAAATAGCCCTCGGAGTTTATTTATTTTATTATTGTTTTTTTTTTACTTTCTTTAATTCTGTTTTATTTCATTATGTATTGTAATATTATTGTACTCCTGAAATTATTGGAATTTTAGAATAGGTAGACTTAGATTAATTAATAGGGTAGTCAAAAACTTGAAACCCATCGCTAGTTTATTTATTTTAGGCTCGGTTAGTTTTAAAATCGAGAATCGCTAGTTTACCTATTTTAGGCCCGTCGCCCATAAAAATCGTCTTGCATATATTTTTATCAATTCCATACAAATGCATACTTGTACAAAATGTATCATTTTATTAACTACTTGCATCATTATTTTGATACTTGTAAAAACATGCATTTTTTTAGTACAATAATTAACCTGAGTTTGATCGGATAACCGCAAGTTAGCGGATCTTAAAGGATGCTTAACCCCTTCCCTTTAGGATAATAAAGAACCCTTACCTAGAATCTCATTAGTTTTGTAGACCATAAAATCGGAGTTATTTTACAAATTTTTAGTTAGTATTTAGGTGTCCTAATTCACCTTAGAATAATTGGTGGCGACTCCTCAAAGCAAGTATTTTTATCCAACCCAAAGGCCATCGATGCCATCACGCATTTATATTTTATTGTTGGTTATCTGTAATATGGATGGAAATCGATTCGGGTTAAAAAACATCCGATTCGGGTCGGGTCACTGTTCCGGGTCGGGTCGACCCGGTTCGAATAAATTTCCAGATTTTGTGTTTTAATATCTTGTTGTTTATTATATGGAAAAAAAAATGTTTGATTCCGGGTCGGGTCAACCCGATATCCGGGCCGGATCACTGTTCAGTGTCCGAGTCGAGTCAAATTTCAGAATTCGGGTCGGACGTTTTAATTGAAAACTGTTGGTTTATTTTGTTATTTAAATATTCATACACGGATATCTTGTATTTTGCTGTTTTATCATTTTATCTAATACTACATAGGCCGATGAAATTAAATTCGAGGCCGCACTTTTTTCTCGTTTCTGTTTCAGTTTACTGTTTTGACATTTAAACATCCGTGCACGGATTGTCTTACTGATTTACTGATTTATATAAATACTGCATTTAGGCCAATGAAATTGGATTTGAGGCCGCGTCCCTTCGGATATCATTTTCTCAATTTCTATTTTTCTTTTACTGTTTTCGACACCATTTTACTGCTTAGAATACGATACTACATTGGCGATGAAAAAATATCCGTCGATTTTTGAGGCCTCCACAGTTGTAAAGACGGAAAATAAAGCTCCTGGGCAAATGATGAAACTTAAATCTTTTTCACTCGAGAGACCAACATGTTCGGTAGGCAAGGCAACTAAAATGACCAACGAGTCATATGTTCGCAGCCACGACGTGATTGGAATGATCTTTTCAAAATTTAAGTCTGAGCCCTCCGTAATCAAAATATTTATTGTTTTGGATACGGATCCGAAGTTATTTATATTCATTTGTTTCTAGTCGTTTGTTCTTGACAGCTTGTAAGGGATAAAGTCAAAGAAGGCAAATAGCCCTCGGAGATTATTTATTTTATAATTTTTTTTTTTACTTTCTTTAATTCTGTTTTATTTCATTATGTATTGTAATATTACTGTACTCCTGAAATTATTGGAATATTTAGAATAGGTAGACTTAGATTAATTAATAGGGTAGTCAAAAACTTGAAACCCATCGCTAGTTTATTTATTTTAGGCTCGGTTAGTTTTAAAATCGAGAATCGCTAGTTTACCTATTTTAGGCCCATCGCCCATAAAAATCGTCTTGCATATATTTTTATCAATTCCATACAAATGCATACTTGTACAAAATGTATCATTTTATTAACTACTTGCATCATTATTTTGATACTTGTAAAAACATGCATTTTCTTAGTACAATAATTAACCTGAGTTTGATCGGATAACCGCAAGTTAGCGGATCTTAAAGGATGCTTAACCCCTTCCCTTTCGGATAATAAAGAACCCTTACCTAGAATCTCATTAGTTTTGTAGACCATAAAATCGGAGTTATTTTACAGCTTTTAGTTAGTATTTAGGTGTCCTAATTCACCTTGGAATAATTAGGTGGCGACTCCCCAAAGCAAGCATTTTTATCCAACCCAGAGGCCATCGACGCCATCACGTATTTATATTTTGTTGTTGGTTATCTGTAATTTGGAAGAAAATCGATTCGGGTTGAAAAACATCTGATCCGGGTCGGGTCACTGTTCCGGGTCGGATCGACCCAGTTCGAATAAATTTCCAGATTTTGTGTTTTAATATCCTGTTGTTTATTATATGAAAAATAAAAAAATGTTTGATTCCGGGTCGGGTCAACCCGAAATTCGGGCCGGATCACTGTTCAGTGTCCGAGTCGGTACAAATTATAGAATTCGGGTCGGACGTTTTAATTGCAAACTGTTGGTTTATTTGGGCATTTAAATATTCATACACGGATATCTTATATTTTGCTGTTTTATCATTTTATCTAATACTACATAGGCCGATGAAATTAAATTCGAGGCCGCACTTTTTTCTCGTTTCTCGTTTCGCCATCGTTTTGACATTTAAACATCCGTGCATGGATTGTCTTACCGATTTACTTGATTTACTTGATTTATATAAATACGCATTTAGGCCAATGAAATTGAATTTGAGGCCGCGTCTCTTCGGATATCATTTTCTCAATTTCTATTTTTCTTTTACTGTTTTCGACACCATTTTACTGCTTTGAATACGATACTACATTGGCCGATGAAAAAATATCCGTCGATTTTTTAGGCCTCCACAGTTGTAAAGACGGAAAATAAAGCTTCACGGGCAAATGATGAAACTTAAATTTTTTCACTCGAGAGACCAACATGTTCGGTAGGCAAGGCAACTAAAATGACCAACGAGTCATATGTTCGCAGCCACGACGTGATTGGAATGATCTTTTCAAAATTTAAGTCTGAGCCCTCCGTAATCAAAATATTTATTGTTTTGGATACGGATCCGAAGTTATTTATATTCATTTGTTTCTAACCGTTTGTTCTTGACAGCTTGCAAGGGATAAAGTCAAAGAAGGCAAATAGCCCTCGGAGATTATTTATTTTATAATTTTTTTTTTTTACTTTCTTTAATTCTGTTTTATTTCATTATGTATTGTAATATTACTGTACTCCTGAAATTATTGAAATATTTAGAATAGGTAGACTTAGATTAATTAATAGGGTAGTCAAAAACTTGAAACCCATCGCTAGTTTATTTATTTTAGGCTCGGTTAGTTTTAAAATCGAGAATCGCTAGTTTACCTATTTTAGGCCCGTCGGCCATAAAAATCGTCTTGCATATATTTTTATCAATTCCATACAAATGCATACTTGTACAAAATGTATCATTTTATTAACTACTTGCATCATTATTTTGATACTTGTAAAAACATGCATTTTCGTAGTACAATAATTAACCTGAGTTTGATCGGATAACCGCATGTTAGCGGATCTTAAAGGATGCTTAACCCCTTCCCTTTCGGATAATAAAGAACCCTTACCTAGAATCTCATTAGTTTTGTAGACCATAAAATCGGAGTTATTTTACAGCTTTTAGTTAGTATTTAGGTGTCCTAATTCACCTTAGAATAATTAGGTGGCGACTCCTCAAAGCAAGCATTTTTATCCAACCCAGAGGCCATCGACGCCATCACGTATTTATATTTTGTTGTTGGTTATCTGTAATTTGGAAGAAAATCGATTCGGGTTGAAAAACATCTGATCCGGGTCGGGTCACTGTTCCGGGTCGGGTAGACCCGGTTCTAATAAATTTCCAGATTTTGTGTTTTAATATCTTATTGTTTATTATATGGAAAAAAAATATTTGATTCCGGGTTGGGTCAACCCGAAATCCGGGCCGGATCACTGTTCGATGTGCGAGTCGGGTCAAATTTCAGAATTCGGGTCGGACGTTATAATTGCAAACTGTTGGTTTATTTGGGCATTTAAATATTCATCACACGGATATCTTGTATTTTGCTGTTTTATCATTTTATCTAATACTACATAGGCCGATGAAATTAAATTCGAGGCCGCACTTTTTTCTCGTTTCTCGTTTCGCCATCGTTTTGACATTTAAACATCCGTGCATGGATTGTCTTACTGATTTACTGATTTATATGAATACGCATTTAGGCCAATGAAATTGAATTTGAGGCCGCGTCCTTCGGATATCATTTTCTCAATTTCTATTTTTCTTTTACTGTTTTCGACACCATTTTACTGCTTTGAATACGATACTACATTGGCGATGAAAAAATATCCGTCGATTTTTTAGGCCTCCACAGTTGTAAAGACGGAAAATAAAGCTTCTGGGCAAATGATGAAACTTAAATTTTTTTCACTCGAGAGACCAACATGTTCGGTAGGCAAGGCAACTAAAATGACCAACGAGTCATATGTTCGCAGCCACGACGTGATTGGAATGATCTTTTCAAAATTTAAGTCCGAGCCCTTCGTAATCAAAATATTTATTGTTTTGGATACGGATCCGAAGTTATTTATATTCATTTGTTTCTAACCGTTTGTTTTTGACAAATTGCAAGGGATAAAGTCAAAGAAGGCAAATAGCCCTCGGAGATTATTTATTTTATTATTGTTTTTTTTTTTCTTTCTTTAATTCTCGTTTTATTTCATTATGTATTGTAATATTATTGTACTCCTGAAATTATTGGAATATTTAGAATAGGTAGACTTAGATTAATTAATAGGGTAGTCAAAAACTTGAAATCCATCGCTAGTTTATTTATTTTAGGCTCGGTTAGTTTTAAAATCGAGAATCGCTAGTTTACCTATTTTAGGCCCGTCGGCCATAAAAATCGTCTTGCATATATTTTTATCAATTCCATACAAATGCATACTTGTACAAAATGTATCATTTTATTAACTACTTGCATCATTATTTTGATACTTGTAAAAACATGCATTTTCTTAGTACAATAATTAACCTTAGTTTGATCGGATAACCGCAAGTTATCGGATCTTAAAGGATGCCTAACCCATTCCCTTTAGGATAATAAAGAACCCTTACCTAGAATCTCATTAGTTTTGTAGACCATAAAATCGGAGTTATTTTACAGCTTTTAGTTAGTATTTAGGTGTCCTAATTCACCTTAAAATAATTAGGTGGCGACTCCTCAAAGCAAGCATTTTTATCCAATCCAGAGGCCATCGACTCCATCACGTATTTATATTTTGTTGTTGGTTATCTGTAATTTGGAATAAAATCGATTCGGTTTGAAAAACATCCGATCCGGTTCGGGGTCGGGTAGACCCGGTTCGAATAAATTTCCGAATTTGTGTTTTAATATCTTGTTGTTTATTATATGAAAAATAAAAAATAAATGTTTGATTCCGGGTCGGGTCAACCCGAAATCCTGGCCGGATCACTGTTCAGTGTCCGAGTCGGGTCAAATTACAGAATTCGGATCGGACGTTTTAATTGCAAACTGTTGGTTTATTTTGGCATTTAAATATTCATACACGGATATCTTGAATTTTGCTGTTTTATCATTTTATCTAATACTACATAGGCCGATGAAATTAAATTCGAGGCCGCTCTTTTTCTCGTTTCGTTTCGCCATCGTTTTGACATTTAAACATCCGTGCACGGATTGTCTTACCGATTTATCGATTTATATAAATACTCGCATTTAGGCCAATGAAATTGAATTTGAGGCCGCGTCCTTTCGGATATCATTTTCACAATTTCTATTTTTCTTTTACTGTTTTCGACACCATTTTACTGCTTTGAATACGATACTACATTGGCCGATGAAAAAATATCCGTCAATTTTTGAGGCCTCCACGATTGTAAAACGGAAAATAAAGCTTGGGCAAATGATGAAACTTAAATTTTTTCACTCGAGAGACCAACATGTTCGGTAGGCAAGACAACTAAAATGACCAACGAGTCATATGTTCGCGCCACGACGTGATTGGAATGATCTTTTCAAAATTTAAGTCCGAGCCCTCCGTAATCAAAATATTTATTGTTTTGGATACGGATACGAAGTTATTTATATTCATTTGTTTCTAACCGTTTGTTCTTGACACTTGCAAGGAATAAAGTCAAAGAAGGCAAATAGCCCTCGGAGATTATTTATTTTATTATTGTTTTTTTTTACTTTCTTTAATTCTCGTTTTATTTCATTTTGTATTGTAATATTATTGTACTCCTGAAATTATTGGAATATTTAGAATAGGTAGACTTAGATTAATTAATAGGGTAGTCAAAAACTTGAAATCCATCGCTAGTTTATTTATTTTAGGCACGGTTAGTTTTAAAATCGAGAATCGCTAGTTTACCTATTTTAGGCCCGTCGCCCATAAAAATCGTCTTGCATATATTTTTATCAATTCCATACAAATGCATACTTGTACAAAATGTATCATTTTATTAACTACTTGCATCATTATTTTGATACTTGTAAAAACATGCATTTTCTTAGTACAATAATTAACCTGAGTTTGATCGGATAACCGCAAGTTAGCGGATCTTAAAGGATGCCTAACCCCTTCACTTTAGGATAATAAAGAACCCTTACCTAGAATCTCATTAGTTTTGTAGACCATAAAATCGGAGTTATTTTACAGCTTTTAGTTAGTATTTAAGTGTCCTAATTCACCTTAGAATAATTAGGTGGCGACTCCTCAAAGCAAGCATTTTTATCCAATCCAGAGGCCATCGACGCCATCACGTATTTATATTTTGTTGTTGGTTATCTTTAATTTGGAAGAAAATCGATTCGGGTTGAAAAACATCAGATTCGGGTAGGGTAACTGTTCCGGGTCGGATCGACCCAGTTCGAATAAATTTCCAGATTTTGTGTTTTAATATCTTGTTGTTTATTATATGAAAAATAAAAAAAATGTTTGATTCCGGGTCGGGTCAACCCGAAATCCGGGCCGGATCACTGTTCAGTGTCCGAGTCGTGTCAAATTTCAGAATTCGGGTCGGACGTTTTAATTGCAAACTGTTGGTTTATTTGGGCATTTAAATATTCATACACGGATATCTTATATTTTGCTGTTTTATCATTTTATCTAATACTACATAGGCCGATGAAATTAAATTCGAGGCCGCACTTTTTTCTCGTTTCTGTTTCAGTTTACTGTTTTGACATTTAAACATCCGTGCATGGATTGTCTTTCTGATTTACTGATTTATATAAATACTGCATTTAGGCCAATGAAATTGAATTTGAGGCCGCGTCTCTTCGGATATCATTTTCTCAATTTCTATTTTTCTTTTACTGTTTTCGACACCATTTTACTGCTTTGAATACGATACTACATTGGCCGATGAAAAAATATCCGTCGATTTTTGAGGCCTCCACAGTTGTAAAGACGGAAAATAAAGCTTCTGAGCAAATGATGAAACTTAAATTTTTTTCACTCGAGAGACCAACATGTTCGGTAGGCAAGGCAACTAAAATGACCAACGAGTCATATGTTCGCAGCCACGACGTGATTGGAATGATCTTTTCAAAATTTAAATCTGAGCCCTCCGTAATCAAAATATTTATTGTTTTGGATACGGATCCGAAGTTATTTATATTCATTTGTTTCTAACCGTTTGTTCTTGACAGCTTGCAAGGGATAAAGTCAAAGAAGGCAAATAGCCCTCGGAGATTATTTATTTTATAATTTTTTTTTTACTTTCTTTAATTCTGTTTTATTTCATTATGTATTGTAATATTACTGTACTCCTGAAATTATTGGAATATTTAGAATAGGTAGACTTAGATTAATTAATAGGGTGGTAGTCAAAAACTTGAAACCCATCGCTAGTTTATTTATTTTAGGCTCGGTTAGTTTTAAAATCGAGAATCGCTAGTTTACCTATTTTAGGCCCGTCGGCCATAAAAATCGTCTTGCATATATTTTTATCAATTCCATACAAATGCATACTTGTACAAAATGTATCATTTTATTAACTACTTGCATCATTATTTTGATACTTGTAAAAACATGCATTTTCGTAGTACAATAATTAACTTTGAGTTTGATCGGATAACCGCAAGTTAGCGGATCTTAAAGGATGCTTAACCCCTTCCCTTTCGGATAATAAAGAACCCTTACCTAGAATCTAATTAGTTTTGTAGACCATAAAATCAGAGTTATTTTACAGCTTTTAGTTAGTATTTAGGTGTCCTAATTCACCTTAGAATAATTAGGTGGCGACTCCTCAAAGCAAGCATTTTTATCCAACCCAGAGGCCATCGACGCCATCACGTATTTATATTTTGTTGTTGGTTATCTGTAATTTGGAAGAAAATCGATTCGGGTTGAAAAACATCTGATCCGGGTCGGGTCACTGTTCCGGGTCGGTTCGACCCGGTTCGAATAAATTTCCAGATTTTGTGTTTTAATATCTTATTGTTTATTATATGGAAAAAAAAATATTTGATTCCGGGTCGGGTCAACCCGAAATCCGGGCCGGATCACTGTTCGGTGTGCGAGTCGGTCAAATTTCAGAATTCGGGTCGGACGTTTTAATTGCAAACTGTTGGTTTATTTGGGCATTTAAATATTCATACACGGATATCTTGTATTTTGCTGTTTTATCATTTTATCTAATACTACATAGGCCGATTAAATTAAATTCGAGGCCGCACTTTTTTCTCGTTTCTGTTTCAGTTTACTGTTTTGACATTTAAACATCCGTGCATGGATTGTCTTACTGATTTACTGATTTATATAAATACTGCATTTAGGCCAATGAAATTGAATTTGAGGCCGCGTCTCTTCGGATATCATTTTCTCAATTTCTATTTTTCTTTTACTGTTTTCGACACCATTTTACTGCTTTGAATACGATACTACATTGGCCGATGAAAAAATATCCGTCGATTTTTGAGGCCTCCACAGTTGTAAAGACGGAAAATAAAGCTCCTGGGCAAATGATGAAACTTAAATCTTTTTCACTCGAGAGACCAACATATTCGGTAGGCAAGACAACTAAAATGACCAACGAGTCATATGTTCGCAGCCACGACGTGATTGGAATGATCTATTCAAAATTTAAGTCTGAGCCCTCCGTAATCAAAATATTTATTGTTTTGGATACGGATCCGAAGTTATTTATATTCATTTGTTTCTAACCGTTTGTTCTTGACAGCTTGCAAGGAATAAAGTCAAAGAAGGCAAATAGCCCTCGGAGATTATTTATTTTATTATTGTTTTTTTTTACTTTCTTTAATTCTGTTTTATTTCATTATGTATTGTAATATTATTGTACTCCTGAAATTATTGGAATATTTAGAATAGGTAGACTTAGATTAATTAATAGGGTAGTCAAAAACTTGAAACCCATCGCTAGTTTATTTATTTTAGGTTCGGTTAGTTTTAAAATCGAGAATCGCTAGTTTACCTATTTTAGGCCCGTCGCCCATAAATATCGTCTTGCATATATTTTTATCAATTCCATCCAAATGCATACTTGTACAAAATGTATCATTTTATTAACTACTTGCATCATTATTTTGATACTTGTAAAAACATGCATTTTCTTAGTACAATAATTAACCTGAGTTTGATCGGATAACCGCAAGTTAGCGGATCTTAAAGGATGCTTAACCCCTTCCCTTTAGGATAATAAAGAACCCTTACCTAGAATCTCATTAGTTTTGTAGACCATAAAATCGGAGTTATTTTACAGCTTTTAGTTAGTATTTAGGTGTCTTAATTCACCTTAGAATAATTAGGTGGCGACTCCTCAAAGCAAGCATTTTTATCCAACCCAGAGGCCATCGACGCCATCACGTATTTATATTTTGTTGTTGGTTATCTGTAATTTGGAAGAAAATCGATTCGGGTTGAAAAACATCTGATCCGGGTCGGGTCACTGTTCCGGGTCGGGTCGACCCGGTTCGAATAAATTTCCAGATTTTGTGTTTTAATATCTTATTGTTTATTATATGGAAAAAAAAATATTTGATTCCGGGTCGGGTCAACCCGAAATCCGGGCCGGATCACTGTTCGGTGTGCGAGTCGGTCAAATTTCAGAATTCGGGTCGGACGTTTTAATTGCAAACTGTTGGTTTATTTGGGCATTTAAATATTCATACATGGATATCTTGTATTTTGCTGTTTTATCATTTTATCTAATACTACATAGGCCGATGAAATTAAATTCGAGGCCGCACTTTTTTCTCGTTTCTGTTTCAGTTTACTGTTTTGACATTTAAACATCCGTGCATGGATTGTCTTACTGATTTACTGATTTATATGAATACTGCATTTAGGCCAATGAAATTGAATTTGAGGCCGCGTCTCTTCGGATATCATTTTCTCAATTTCTATTTTTCTTTTACTGTTTTCGACACCATTTTACTGCTTTGAATACGATACTACATTGGCCGATGAAAAAATATCCGTCGATTTTTTAGGCCTCCACAGTTGTAAAGACGGAAAATAAAGCTTCTGGGCAAATGATGAAACTTAAATCTTTTTCACTCGAGAGACCAACATGTTCGGTAGGCAAGGCAACTAAAATGACCAACGAGTCATATGTTCGCAGCCACGACGTGATTGGAATGATCTTTTCAAAATTTAAGTCTGAGCCCTTCGTAATCAAAATATTTATTGTTTTGGATACGGATCCGAAGTTATTTATATTCATTTGTTTCTAACCGTTTGTTTTTGACAAATGCAAGGGATAAAGTCAAAGAAGGCAAATAGCCCTCGGAGATTATTTATTTTATTATTGTTTTTTTTTTACTTTCTTTAATTCGTTTTTATTTCATTATGTATTGTAATATTATTGTACTCCGAAATTATTGGAATATTTAGAATAGGTAGACTTAGATTAATTAATAGGGTAGTCAAAAACTTGAAATCCATCGATAGTTTATTTATTTTAGGCTCGGTTAGTTTTAAAATCGAGAATCGCTAGTTTACCTATTTTAGGCCCGTCGGCCATAAAAATCGTCTTGCAAATATTTTTATCAATTCCATACAAATGCATACTTGTACAAAATGTATCATTTTATTAACTACTTGCATCATTATTTTGATACTTGTAAAAACATGCATTTTCTTAGTACAATAATTAACCTTAGTTTGATCGGATAACCGCAAGTTATCGGATCTTAAAGGATGCCTAACCCATTCCCTTTAGGATAATAAAGAACCCTTACCTAGAATCTCATTAGTTTTGTAGACCATAAAATCGGAGTTATTTTACAGCTTTTAGTTAGTATTTAGGTGTCCTAATTCACCTTAAAATAATTAGGTGGCGACTCCTCAAAGCAAGCATTTTTATCAATCCGAGAGGCCATCGACGCCATCACGTATTTATATTTTGTTGTTGGTTATCTGTAATTTGGAAGAAAATCGATTCGGGTTGAAAAACATCCGATCCGGGTCGGGTAGACCCGGTTCGAATAAATTTCCAGAATTTGTGTTTTAATATCTTGTTTTTTATTATATGAAAAATAAAAAATAAATGTTTGATTCCGGGTCGGGTCAACCCGAAATCCCGGCCGGATCACTGTTCAGTGTCCGAGTCGGGTCAAATTTCAGAATTCGGGTCGGACGTTTTAATTGCAAACTGTTGGTTTATTTTGGCATTTAAATATTCATACACGGATATCTTGTATTTTGCTGTTTTATCATTTTATCTAATACTACATAGGCCGATGAAATTAAATTCGAGGCCGCTCTTTTTTCTCGTTTCTGTTTCAGTTTACTGTTTTGACATTTAAACATCCCTGCACGGATTGTCTTACTGATTTACTGATTTATATAAATACTGCATTTAGGCCAATGAAATTGAATTTGAGGACGCGTCCCTTCGGATATCATTTTCTCAATTTCTATTTTTCTTTTACTGTTTTCGACACCATTTTACTGCTTTGAATACGATACTACATTGGCCGATGAAAAAATATCCGTCAATTTTTTAGGCCTCCACAGCTGTAAAAGCGGAAAATAAAGCTTCTGGGCAAATGATGAAACTTAAATTTTTTTCACTCGAGAGACCAATATGTTCGGTAGGCAAGACAACTAAAATGACCAACGAGTCATATGTTCGCTGCCACGACGTGATTGGAATGATCTTTTCAAAATTTAAGTCTGAGCCCTCCGTAATCAAAATATTTATTGTTTTGGATACGGATACGAAGTTATTTATATTCATTTGTTTCTAACCGTTTGTTCTTGACAGCTTGCAAGGAATAAAGTCAAAGAAGGCAAATAGCCCTCGGAGATTATTTATTTTATTATTGTTTTTTTTTACTTTCTTTAATTCTGTTTTATTTCATTATGTATTGTAATATTATTGTACTCCTGAAATTATTGGAATATTTAGAATAGGTAGACTTAGATTAATTAATAGGGTAGTCAAAAACTTGAAATCCATCGCTAGTTTATTTATTTTAGGCACGGTTAGTTTTAAAATCGAGAATCGCTAGTTTACCTATTTTAGGCCCGTCGCCCATAAAAATCGTCTTGCATATATTTTTATCAATTCCATACAAATGCATACTAGTACAAAATGTATCATTTTATTAACTACTTGCATCATTATTTTGATACTTGTAAAAACATGCATTTTCTTAGTACAATAATTAACCTGAGTTTGATCGGATAACCGCAAGTTAGCGGATCTTAAAGGATGCCTAACCCCTTCACTTTAGGATAATAAAGAACCCTTACCTAGAATCTCATTAGTTTTGTAGACCATAAAATCGGAGTTATTTTACATGTTTTAGTTAGTATTTAAGTGTCCTAATTCACCTTAGAATAATTAGGTGGCGACTCCTCAAAGCAAGCATTTTTATCCAATCCAGAGGCCATCGACGCCATCACGTATTTATATTTTGTTGTTGGTTATCTGTAATTTGGAAGAAAATCGATTCGGGTTGAAAAACATCCGATTCGGGTCGGGTCACTGTTCCGGGTCGGATCGACCCAGTTCGAATAAATTTCCAGATTTTGTGTTTTAATATCTTGTTGTTTATTATATGAAAAATAAAAAAAATGTTTGATTCCGGGTCGGGTAACCCGAAATCCGGGCCGGATCACTGTTCAGTGTCCGAGTCGGGTCAAATTTCAGAATTCGGGTCGGACGTTTTAATTGCAAACTGTTCGTTTATTTGGGCATTTAAATATTCATACACGGATATCTTATATTTTGCTGTTTTATCATTTTATCTAATACTACATAGGCCGATGAAATTAAATTCGAGGCCGCACTTTTTTCTCGTTTCTGTTTCAGTTTACTGTTTTGACATTTAAACATCCGTGCATGGATTGTCTTACTGATTTACTGATTTATATAAATACTGCATTTAGGCCAATGAAATTGAATTTGAGGCCGCGTCTCTTCGGATATCATTTTCTCAATTTCTATTTTTCTTTTCTTGTTTTCGACACCATTTTACTGCTTTGAATACGATACTACATTGGCGATGAAAAATATCCGTCGATTTTTTAGGCCTCCACAGTTGTAAAGACGGAAAATAAAGCTTCTGGGCAAATGATGAAACTTAAATTTTTTTCACTCGAGAGACCAACATGTTCGGTAGGCAAGGCAACTAAAATGACCAACGAGTCATATGTTCGCAGCCACGACGTGATTGGAATGATCTTTTCAAAATTTAAATCTGAGCCCTCCGTAATCAAAATATTTATTGTTTTGGATACGGATCCGAAGTTATTTATATTCATTTGTTTCTAACCGTTTGTTCTTGACAGCTTGCAAGGGATAAAGTCAAAGAAGGCAAATAGCCCTCGGAGATTATTTATTTTATAATTTTTTTTTTTACTTTCTTTAATTCTGTTTTATTTTATTATGTATTGTAATATTACTGTACTCCTGAAATTATTGGAATATTTAGAATAGGTAGACTTAGATTAATTAATAGGGTAGTCAAAAACTTGAAACCCATCGCTAGTTTATTTATTTTAGGCTCGGTTAGTTTTAAAATCGAGAATCGCTAGTTTACCTATTTTAGGCCCGTCGGCCATAAAAATCGTCTTGCATATATTTTTATCAATTCCATACAAATGCATACTTGTACAAAATGTATCATTTTATTAACTACTTGCATCATTATTTTGATACTTGTAAAAACATGCATTTTCGTAGTACAATAATTAACATGAGTTTGATCGGATAACCGCAAGTTAGCGGATCTTAAAGGATGCTTAACCCCTTCCCTTTCGGATAATAAAGAACCCTTACCTAGAATCTCATTAGTTTTGTAGACCATAAAATCGTAGTTATTTTACAGCTTTTAGTTAGTATTTAGGTGTCCTAATTCACCTTAGAATAATTAGGTGGCGACTCCTCAAAGCAAGCATTTTTATCCTACCCAGAGGCCATCGACGCCATCACGTATTTATATTTTGTTGTTGGTTATCTGTAATTTGGAAGAAAATCCATTCGGGTTGAAAAACATCTGATCCGGGTCGGGTCACTGTTCCGGGTCGGGTCGACCCGGTTCGAATAAATTTCCAGATTTTGTGTTTTAATATCTTATTGTTTATTATATGGAAAAAAAAATATTTGATTCCGGGTCGGGTCAACCCGAAATCCGGGCCGATCACTTGTTCGGTGTGCGAGTCGGTCAAATTTCGAATTCGGGTCGGACGTTTTAATTGCAAACTCGTTGGTTTATTTGGGCATTTAAATATTCATACACGGATATCTTGTATTTTGCTGTTTTATCATTTTATCTAATACTACATAGGCCGATGAAATTAAATTCGAGGCCGCACTTTTTCTCGTTTCTCGTTTCGTTTTTGTTTTGACATTTAAACATCCGTGCATGGATTGTCTTACCGATTTACGATTTATATAAATACTGCATTTAGGCCAATGAAATTGAATTTGAGGCCGCGTCTCTTCGGATATCATTTTCTCAATTTCTATTTTTCTTTTACTGTTTTCGACACCATTTTACTGCTTTGAATACGATACTACATTGGCCGATGAAAAAATATCCGTCGATTTTTTAGGCCTCCACAGTTGTAAAGACGGAAAATAAAGCTTCTGGGCAAATGATGAAACTTAAATCTTTTTCACTCGAGAGACCAACATGTTCGGTAGGCAAGGCAACTAAAATGACCAACGAGTCATATGTTCGCAGCCACGACGTGATTGGAATGATCTTTTCAAAATTTAAGTCTGAGCCCTTCGTAATCAAAATATTTATTGTTTTGGATACGGATCCGAAGTTATTTATATTCATTTGTTTCTAACCGTTTGTTTTTGACAGCTTGCAAGGGATAAAGTCAAAGAAGGCAAATAGCCCTCGGAGATTATTTATTTTATTATTGTTTTTTTTTTACTTTCTTTAATTCTGTTTTATTTCATTATGTATTGTAATATTATTGTACTCCTGAAATTATTGGAATATTTAGAATAGGTAGACTTAGATTAATTAATAGGGTAGTCAAAAACTTGAAATCCATCGCTAGTTTATTTATTTTAGGCTCGGTTAGTTTTAAAATCGAGAATCGCTAGTTTACCTATTTTAGGCCCGTCGGCCATAAAAATCGTCTTGCAAATATTTTTATCAATTCCATACAAATGCATACTTGTAGAAAATGTATCATTTTATTAACTACTTGCATCATTATTTTGATACTTGTAAAAACATGCATTTTCTTACTACAATAATTAACCTTAGTTTGATCGGATAACCGCAAGTTATCGGATCTTAAAGGATGCCTAACCCATTCCCTTTAGGATAATAAAGAACCCTTACCTAGAATCTCATTAGTTTTGTAGACCATAAAATCGGAGTTATTTTACAGCTTTTAGTTAGTATTTAGGTGTCCTAATTCACCTTAAAATAATTAGGTGGCGACTCCTCAAAGCAAGCATTTTTATCCAATCCAGAGGCCATCGACGCCATCACGTATTTATATTTTGTTGTTGGTTATCTGTAATTTGGAAGAAAATCGATTCGGGTTGAAAAATATCCGATCCGGGTCGGGTAGACCCGGTTCGAATAAATTTCCAGAATTTGTGTTTTAATATCTTGTTGTTTATTATATGAAAAATAAAAAATAAATGTTTGATTCCGGGTCGGGTCAACCCAAAATCCCGGCCGAATCACTGTTCAGTGTCCGAGTCGGGTCAAATTTCAGAATTCGGGTCGGACGTTTTAATTGCAAACTGTTGGTTTATTTTGGCATTTAAATATTCATACACGGATATCTTGTATTTTGCTGTTTTATCATTTTATCTAATACTACATAGGCCGATTAAATTAAATTCGAGGCCGCTCTTTTTTCTCGTTTCTGTTTCAGTTTACTGTTTTGACATTTAAACATCCGTGCACGGATTGTCTTACTGATTTACTGATTTATATAAATACTGCATTTAGGCCAATGAAATTGAATTTGAGGCCGCGTCCCTTCGGATATCATTTTCTCAATTTCTATTTTTCTTTTACTGTTTTCGACACCATTTTACTGCTTTGAATACGATACTACATTGGCCGATGAAAAAATATCCGTCAATTTTTGAGGCCTCCACAGCTGTAAAAGCGGAAAATAAAGCTTCTGGGCAAATGATGAAACTTAAATTTTTTTCACTCGAGAGACCAACATGTTCGGTAGGCAAGACAACTAAAATGACCAACGAGTCATATGTTCGCTGCCACGACGTGATTGGAATGATCTTTTCAAAATTTAAGTCTGAGCCCTCCGTAATCAAAATATTTATTGTTTTGGATACGGATACGAAGTTATTTATATTCATTTGTTTCTAACCGTTTGTTCTTGACAGCTTGCAAGGAATAAAGTCAAAGAAGGCAAATAGCCCTCGGAGATTATTTATTTTATTATTGTTTTTTTATTACTTTCTTTAATTCTGTTTTATTTCATTATGTATTGTAATATTATTGTACTCCTGAAATTATTGGAATATTTAGAATAGGTAGACTTAGATTAATTAATAGGGTAGTCAAAAACTTGAAACCCATCGCTAGTTTATTTATTTTAGGCTCGGTTAGTTTTAAAATCGAGAATCGCTAGTTTACCTATTTTAGGCCCGTCGGCCATAAAAATCGTCTTGCATATATTTTTATCAATTCCATACAAATGCATACTTGTACAAAATGTATCATTTTATTAACTACTTGCATCATTATTTTGATAATTGTAAAAACATGCATTTTCTTAGTACAATAATTAACCTGAGTTTGATCGGATAACCGCAAGTTAGCGGATCTTAAAGGATGCCTAACCCCTTCCCTTTCGGATAATAAAGAACCCTTACCTAGAATCTCATTAGTTTTGTAGACCATAAAATCGGAGTTATTTTACAGCTTTTAGTTAGTATTTAGGTGTCCTAATTCACCTTAGAATAATTAATTGGCGACTCCTCAAAGCAAGCATTTTTATCCAATCCAGAGGCCATCGACGCCATCACGTATTTATATTTTGTTGTTGGTTATCTGTAATTTGGAAGAAAATCGATTCGGGTTGAAAAACATCCGATCCGGGTCGGGTCACTGTTCCGGGTCGGGTGACCCGGTTCGAATAAATTTCCAGATTATGTGTTTTAATATCTTGTTGTTTATTATATGAAAAATAAAAAATAAATGTTTGATTCCGTGTCGGGTCAACCCGAAATCCGGGCCGGATCACTGTTCAGTGTCCGAGTCGGGTCAAATTTCAGAATTCGGGTCGGACGTTTTAATTGCAAACTGTTGGTTTATTTGGGCATTTAAATATTCATATACGGATATCTTGAATTTTGATGTTTTATCATTTTATCTAATACTACATAGGCCGATGAAATTAAATTCGAGGCCGCACTTTTTTCTCGTTTCTGTTTCAGTTTACTGTTTTGACATTTAAACATCCGTGCACGGATTGTCTTACTGATTTACTGATTTATATAAATACTGCATTTAGGCCAATGAAATTGAATTTGAGTCCGCGTCCCTTCGGATATCATTTTCTCAATTTCTATTTTTCTTTTACTGTTTTCGACACCATTTTACTGCTTTGAATACGATACTACATTGGCCGATGAAAAAATATCCGTGATTTTTTAGGCCTCCACAGTTGTAAAGACGGAAAATAAAGCTTCTGGGAAAATGATGAAACTTCAATTTTTTTCACTCGAGAGACCAACATGTTCGTTAGGCAAGACAACTAAAATGACCAACGAGTCATACGTTCGCAGCCACGACGTGATTGGAATGATCTTTTCAAAATTTAAGTTTGAGCCCTCCGAAATCAAAATATTTATTGTTTTGGATACGGATCCGAAGTTATTTATATTCATTTGTTTCTAACCGTTTGTTCTTGACAACTTGCAAGGGATAAAGTCAAAGAAGGCAAATAGCCCTCGGAGTTTATTTATTTTATTATTGTTTTTTTTTTACTTTCTTTAATTCTGTTTTATTTCATTATGTATTGTAATATTATTGTACTCCTGAAATTATTGGAATATTTAGAATAGGTAGACTTAGATTAATTAATAGGGTAGTCAAAAACTTGAAACCCATCGCTAGTTTATTTATTTTAGGCTCGGTTAGTTTTAAAATCGAGAATCGCTAGTTTACCTATTTTAGGCCCGTCGCCCATAAAAATCGTCTTGCATATATTTTTATCAATTCCATACAAATGCATACTTGTACAAAATGTATCATTTTATTAACTACTTGCATCATTATTTTGATACTTGTAAAAACATGCATTTTCTTAGTACAATAATTAACCTGAGTTTGATCGGATAACCGCAAGTTAGCGGATCTTAAAGGATGCTTAACCCCTTCCCTTTAGGATAATAAAGAACCCTTACCTAGAATCTCATTAGTTTTGTAGATCATAAAATCGGAGTTATTTTACAGCTTTTAGTTAGTATTTAGGTGTCCTAATTCACCTTAGAATAATTAGGTGGCGACTCCTCAAAGCTAGCATTTTTATCCAATCCAGAGGCCATCGACGCCATCACGTATTTATATATTGTTGTTGGTTATCTGTAATTTGGAAGAAAATCGATTCGGGTTGAAAAACATCCGATCCGGGTCGGGTCACTGTTCCGGGTCGGGTCGACCCGGTTCGAATAAATTTCCAGATTTTGTGTTTTAATATCTTGTTGTTTATTATATGAAAAATAAAAAAAAATGTTTGATTCCGGGTCGGGTCAACCCGAAATCCGGGCCGTGTCACTGTTCAGTGTCCGAGTCGGGTCAAATTTCAGAATTCGGGTCGGACGTTTTAATTGCAAACTGTTGGTTTATTTTGTTATTTAAATATTCATACACGGATATCTTGTATTTTGCTGTTTTATCATTTTATCTAATACTACATATCCCGATGAAATTAAATTTGAGGCCGCACTTTTTTCTCGTTTCTATTTCAGTTTACTGTTTTGACATTTAAACATCCGTGCACGGATTGTCTTACTGATTTACTGATTTATATAAATACTGCATTTAGGCCAATGAAATTGAATTTGAGGCCGCGTCCCTTCGGATATCATTTTCTCAATTTCTATTTTTCTTTTACTGTTTTCGACACCATTTTACTGCTTAGAATACGATACTAGATTGGCCGATGAAAAAATATCCGTCGATTTTTGAGGCCTCCACAGTTGTAAAGACGGAAAATAAAGCTCCTGGGAAAATGATGAAACTTAAATCTTTTTCACTCGAGAGACCAACATATTCGGTAGGCAAGACAACTAAAATGACCAACGAGTCATATGTTCGCAGCCACGACGTGATTGGAATGATCTATTCAAAATTTAAGTCTGAGCCCTCCGTAATCAAAATATTTATTGTTTTGGATACGGATCCGAAGTTATTTATATTCATTTGTTTCTAACCGTTTGTTCTTGACAGCTTGCAAGGAATAAAGTCAAAGAAGGCAAATAGCCCTCGGAGATTATTTATTTATTTATTTTTTTTTTTTACTTTCTTTAATTCTGTTTTATTTCATTATGTATTGTAATATTATTGTACTCCTGAAATTATTGGAATATTTAGAATAGGTAGACTTAGATTAATTAATAGGGTAGTCAAAAACTTGAAACCCATCGCTAGTTTATTTATTTTAGGCTCGGTTAGTTTTAAAATCGAGAATCGCTAGTTTACCTATTTTAAGCCCGTCGCCCATAAAAACCGTCTTGCATATATTTTTATCAATTCCATACAAATGCATACTTGTACAAAATGTATCATTTTATTAACTACTTGCATCATTATTTTGATACTTGTAAAAACATGCATTTTCTTAGTACAATAATTAACCTGAGTTTGATCGGATAGCCGCAAGTTAGCGGATCTTAAAGGATGCTTAACCCCTTCCCTTTAGGATAATAAAGAACCCTTACCTAGAATCTCATTAGTTTTGTAGACCATAAAATCGGAGTTATTTTACAGCTTTTAGTTAGTATTTAGGTGTCCTAATTCACCTTAGAATAATTAGGTGGCGACTCCTCAAAGCAAGCATTTTTATCCAATCCAGAGGCCATCGACGCCATCACGTATTTATATTTTGTTGTTGGTTATCTGTAATTTGGAAGAAAATCGATTCGGGTTGAAAAACATCCGATTCGGGTCGGGTCAACATTCGGGTCGGGTCGACCCGGTTCGAATAAATTTCCAGATTTTGTGTTTTAATATCTTGTTGTTTATTATATGAAAAAAAATGTTTGATTCCGGGTCGGGTCAACCCGAAATCCTGGACGGATCACTGTTCAGTGTCCGAGTCGAGTCAAATTTCAGAATTCGGGTCGGACGTTTTAATTGCAAATTGTTGGTTTATTTTGTTAATTAAATATTCATACACGGATATCTTGTATTTTGCTGTTTTATCATTTTATCTAATACTACATAGGCCGATTAAATTAAATTCGAGGCCGCACTTTTTTCTCGTTTCTGTTTCAGTTTACTGTTTTGACATTTAAACATCCGTGCACGGATTGTCTTACTGATTTACTGATTTATATAAATACTGCATTTAGGCCAATGAAATTGAATTTGAGGCCGCGTCCCTTCGGATATCATTTTCTCAATTTCTATTTTTCTTTTACTGTTTTCGACACCATTTTACTGCTTAGAATACGATACTACATTGGCCGATGAAAAAATATCCGTCGATTTTTGAGGCCTCCACAGTTGTAAAGACGGAAAATAAAGCTCCTGGGCAAATGATGAAACTTAAATCTTTTTCACTCGAGAGACCAACATATTCGGTAGGCAAGACAACTAAAATGACCAACGAGTCATATGTTCGCAGCCACGACGTGATTGGAATGATCTATTCAAAATTTAAGTCTGAGCCCTCCGTAATCAAAATATTTATTGTTTTGGATACGGATCCGAAGTTATTTATATTCATTTGTTTCTAACCGTTTGTTCTTGACAGCTTGCAAGGAATAAAGTCAAAGAAGGCAAATAGCCCTCGGAGATTATTTATTTTATTATTGTTTTTTTTTACTTTCTTTAATTCTGTTTTATTTCATTATGTATTGTAATATTATTGTACTCCTGAAATTATTGGAATATTTAGAATAGGTAGACTTAGATTAATTAATAGGGTAGTCAAAAACTTGAAACCCATCGCTAGTTTATTTATTTTAGGTTCGGTTAGTTTTAAAATCGAGAATCGCTAGTTTACCTATTTTAGGCCCGTCGCCCATAAAAATCGTCTTGCATATATTTTTATCAATTCCATCCAAATGCATACTTGTACAAAATGTATCATTTTATTAACTACTTGCATCATTATTTTGATACTTGTAAAAACATGCATTTTCTTAGTACAATAATTAACCTGAGTTTGATCGGATAACCGCAAGTTAGCGGATCTTAAAGGATGCTTAACCCCTTCCCTTTAGGATAATAAAGAACCCTTACCTAGAATCTCATTAGTTTTGTAGACCATAAAATCGGAGTTATTTTACAGCTTTTAGTTAGTATTTAGGTGTCCTAATTCACCTTAGAATAATTAGGTGGCGACTCCTCAAAGCAAGCATTTTTATCCAATCCAGAGGCAATCGACGCCATCACGTCGCGAAGCCCGCAGGTCAAAAACGGGTGCGACAACCTTTCCTGAGTCTTGATTTGCTTTCTTGTGACTTACGAGGATAGGAGACATGGTTCTCGAGGTGATCGGGTAAGTTTTGGATCCTTTTTGTTAAATTTGGAAAATGCTAAGTTAATAGTATAGAAGAATTTGACTCATAATTGACTTTTGGGTAGATGTGCTATTTCGTAGTTTTATAGGTTCCATTACATCTAGATGATGTTTATGACTTAGTCGAGCCTTTAGTTTGGTTCCTGAGGCAACCGGGTGTATTTTGAGGGTTTGGTTGTGAAATTGTGAAATCAGAACTTAAGAGTTGACATTAGTTAAACCTGAGCCTTGGAGACCTTTTCTAGGAATTCTGAGTACGCGAGAAGGTCTGGAATGTATTTTATGAGAGGAATGCATATTTGGTTTGTATTCGGGAGGTCCCGGGAGTGTCTCAAATATTTGACAAGGAGTTGATGGGTTTTGTACTACTGCCGGTGTCTGGTGTTCGCACCAGTGAGTTGTTGTCTGCTTTTGCGGGTCCGTCTCTGCGGAGGCCTGGTTCGCAGAAGCGAGACTTGACCATGTGCCAAGGGTCTGCTTCTGCGGAAAAGTTCCTCGCAGCAGCGGGTGAGCCTCTTCGGAGTTTCCTTCTACCCCAATGTAGGTTCGGGATTTTAAGTGACCTCACCTCAGCGGATGGGTTTTCCATTGAAGTGGGTCTGCTCCAGCAAAGTTGATTCCGTTGGAGCGGGATCACTGTTCAAATTATAAGAGATTAATGACCTAGAAGTTATTCTCATTCCCCAAAAATATTCTCCTTGGGATTGGAGCTTGGGCAGTAGGGTTCTTGAAGATTTGAAGGGAATTCATCATTTAAGGTACGTTCCATCCTTTAATTAATATGTATTAGTTAAGTTTTATACTAAGTATGCTTCTTAATTGGGGGAAATAAGAGAATTAGTTTGTTGAGAATAAGAGAGTAGTATTTGGGGAGTCCAGGGTGAGCCGCAGAGTCTTTTTCAGCAGTGGAACTCCCTCTACATTTATGATTCTGTCTTTTATTACTTTCAGACAGCATTATGTATTTTCATATTCAGACTTGTATTCCTTTTAGAGTTTTGTACTTGTGACTACATTATTTTTGGGGGATTTCTTTAAGTTATGTACTAAGCTAATAGACTTGTTAATACTCCTCTTGTTATTTCTTTATTTTTCGCATTTACTTATTCAGTATGTTGAATGATTGGGGTCCGCCTACGGATTAGGGTAGGTGACCTCACAACACATAGAGATTTTGGGTCTAAAGACACCTTTGGTAATTTTCACGATAAATAGAAAAGGCTGGAAATAGAGATTACTAAACTTGAACTTGACATGATTGAGGATAACAATAAAAATAATAGTCAGTTTTAATAGAACTAAGGTTGAGTGTGTGATATACTTAAAGATCTAGGACTCAATCCTCGAACAAAAAGCTAGAGTCAAATGACTCACTGATGGTGACTCTAATAATAAGTACTTTCATAGTGTTATCAAAGACAGGAAAAGAAAGATAAGCAACTACAAAATTCAAAATGAATTTCATCAGTAGGTGGAAGGAACTAGTGATATATCTAAGGCAGTCTCTTACTTTGAAGGCATTTTCAGTCAAACCCCTGTCATGACCTAAGTGCTATTGAGTCATATCAAATTTGGGATGAAATAATTGATTTTTCCTCATTGTGAATGGTACCAAATGAGCCTTTTCCAAGTCTAAAAGAGGCTTGAGATAGGGTGATCCTATTTTCACTTCTCCTTTGATTTTATGTGCTGCATTTCTTACTGAAAAGCTCAATGATTTAAATAATAGGGAACATTTCACATGTTTTTGTGTGATTAACATGGACCTATTATCAATCATCTTGCATTCACTGATGATATTATTCTTCTTTCCAGTTGATGCATGTATTCCTTATCACTGATGATACAAACCTTGGTTGAGTATGAAAGTATTTTTGGCCAGCAAATCAATATATAAAAACAAATCTTGCCTAGTTATGGAGCATATCCCTCAACCTGAGGATATCTATAATATGATGAAAATAACTGGGATATATCATAAACATTTTTCTATTAAGTATCTTGGTTATCTTCTGTATGTATGCAGGGAGAAAAAAGATTTTCATGTTCTCTGAAATGATTAATAAGGTAGTTAATAAAATCTTAGGGTGGAAAACTAAGTTTCTATCTACTGATGGTAAAGTTATTCAAATTAAACATGTCCTAATGGCTCTTCTCACTCATTTGTGAGATGTTATCAATCCTCCTAAGGGTGTTCTCAATTAGATTGATAAAGTGCTAGCTAAATTCTATTGAAATGGCTCTAATGAAAGGAAAAGATATCATGTGCTTCATGGGACAGTCTGTGCCTATCATATGATGAAGGTGGTGCAAATTTTAAAAATATCCATGATATTTATAATGTTTTTGTTGTTAAACAATGGTGGAACCTAAAGACAAGACAATCACTGTAGAAGAAGTTTGTGTGGTCAAATATTGCCATAGGATTCATCCTCCTCAAGACAATCTCAATCTTGACATATTATGTGTCATATTAAAGATAAATCAATCACTAGATTCTTCGGATAATCGGAAGAGGAGAGGAAACTTTCTGGGCTGATAACTGGATTGACTTAGGTCTATTGTATAAATTCTTACTAGAACAAACCAGGTCAAGAAACACCAAGTTCTTATAAATGATTCAAGATGACCCGTGGAACTTAGAAGAATGGGAAAAGGCTACTGCCAAAGCACATCACAAAATGTATCATTTGAAGCATTACTAATCTCAACCACAATATTGATGATAATAACGATCAAGGATTCTTCTCTGTTTTCGCTGGTTGTTATCTATTTAGGAGGAAGGGACAGAAGAGTTGGATGGATACCATGACTTGATAGAAACATATTCTCTTCAAAATGAGCTTCATGTCTGGAGGGCTTTAAGGAACAAGATCCCTACTGATACTAGAATAGCCAACATGAGAAATGTCATCCCATCAAGATGTAGTCATTGTAGATTTTCAAGTACTAAATTAATAGACCATCTTTTTTTTTTGTAAGCATTCTCTCAAGATTTGAAAAAATCTATGTGGTTCGTTTGGTATTTCAATGTAGTCACTATGCTCCCACATACGTATCTTGATCAAGTGATGGGTATTTAAGGCTTCCAATCATGTACATCTAATCGAATTGCTAAATGTCTTTCTATTCCTGCTTCTTGAGAAATCAAAAGAGCTAGATGTAGAGCCAAATATGAGAGTGAGACTATTACTGTCAACATTTTTTTGCCACTCAATTTTCTTAATGTATCTCAATTGGTCATATTCCAATTTAATAGAATTCAACTGAATCCTAACTAGGTTAACATTGTTCAGTCTTTGGGTAACAATATCCTTTTTAAAATAATTACCAATGTGAGTTGGATTAAACTCCTTTGAATTTTGTTATGTTGAACTCTGATGGAAGCTGCAAAGAGGCAGGGCCGGCTCAATCCTATTAGGGGCCTAAAGTCAAAATCTAATGAGGGGCCTTAACTTTTTTTCCCACAAAAACGAGAAAAGAAACAAATCTCATATATATTTTTCATTTGAAGTCTGAAGTATCTAAGTCAGATATATATTTCATTAACTTCCTCAAGAGCTCATTTTTTAGATTGTGTCAAAGTTTTTTTTTTTTTTTTGAGTTCTGAACACTGGATCCATATTATCTAATTGAAATCTTTTATATTCTAATAAATAGTTAAATGACAATATATATTACATAGTAAACTATCAAAACAAGCAAGTTTTAGATGAAAACAATACTAAAAAGTTGAAATAATACAACTTGATTTGAGAATACTTTTTTGGTACTTCAAATTCAATATACTTCTTGCAATATTCGGTTCCCGAGAAAAAATAAAAATAGCAAATTCATATATTGTAGCTCTTGATTTTCAGAGCAATATATTCAACGACTCTCTTGACAAATAATGAAGGAATATAATAGCGTAGAAGTATACTAAAGTTTAGAGAAAAAAAACTAAAAATAGATTAAATATCATAGAGAAACCAATCAGGAGCCTTATATTTTGTCAATTTACTAAAAATAGATTCAATAGTTTAACTAGGAGAGATATGATTAGAAATGACGATATTTAGGATAAAGTAGGGGTTGCCTTGGTGGAGGCCAAGATGCTGAAGCGAGACTGAGATGGTTCTGCCATGTGAAGAGGAGATGCACAGATACTCCAGTGAGGAGGTGTGAGAGGTTGTCTTTGGACGACTTCAGAAGAGGTAAAGGTAGGACGAAGAAGTATTGGGGAGAGGTGATTAGACAAGACATGGTGCAGTCCCAACTTACTGAGGATATGACCATAGATAGGAGGTTATGGAGGAAACGAATTAGAGTAGAAGGTTAGTAGGTTAGGAGGTTCCTAGTAGTCATAGTATTACTCTTGTAGGTTTTTTTCCTTTGATTTCTGCTACTATTTGTTGTTTCTTGTTCTTTGACTATCGTATTACTTTGAAGTTGTTATTGCTCCTTTTTGTGGTCGTTACTACGCTGTCATGCCTTTATAGTATGTTGTCATGGTTTAATCCTTTTTCATTATTCCCTTTTTCATACTGCTTTGAATTCTTGTCCTTATGCCGAGGGTCTACCGGAAACAGCTTTTCTACCTCCCAATGTAGATGTAAGGTCTGCATACACTCTACCCTCCCCAGACCCCAATCTGTGGGATTTTCAATGGGTATGTTGTTGTTATAGATTTAATATTTGTACTATATATGTCACTTACTAATTTAGGGGCCTTATTTTTTATCAACTAGTTAACTATTTCTTTTTAATGACAAAAAGTCTGAAGTATTTTATAATTTTTCAAAAAAAAAAGAAAAAAATATAAACTATATTGATAGAAATAAGGCCTCAAAAAATGAGAGGTCTAAAGCCTAGCCTAGAATTTAGAGGCGTTACCCAAAAGCCACCCCAGCAAAGAGGGTGTTTGTGGTGGTGGTGCTGGTGTTATGTCACGATCCAAAATACTAAGTCGTGATGGAACTAACTTTCTAAAGTCAGTAAGCCAAAACAACTCCCTTTAAATAAATTTATCATTTTAATAGAATATTACAGAAATCAAGTAAGTCAACATTAAGTCTTTGAATATAAGTTCATTAATCATATTGCGGAAATATAAATCAACCCTCAAAACCTGATGTCACCAGTACAAGAATGACTAAGAAACATAATCTTGGGAATACTACCCCAATATAAATAATACAAATTTGTCTGAAATAGATAGACAAAAATAATAAATAAATATAAGAATCCAGTGCCACAGATTTGAATGTATAGCTCACCACGAAATCCATCACGTGTCTGCCTCAACGGGGAGAGAAGCCGCATGCATCGTTGGTACTAGGAACTGAATCTGCACATAAAAAGAGTGCAGCAAGTGTAGCATGAGTACGGAAAACACATGTGCTCAGCAGCATTGTCAACCAACCCAGGATAAAACAGAGACAAGGGATGGCTGTTCGAATACCACTTTCACCCTAAACCATTATTTTTCATAAATAATACATAGTCCACCTTAAAGGATTAAAGCCTAAATTTAAAAAAATATTTTCGATTGCCACTTAATTCACAAAATCACCTAGCAGTTCATAATGGAAGACCAGTAACCAAAAATATGTATTTGCCATAGAGGCAGATTTATCACAATTCCAAGTAATAGAATAGAATAACAGATAATCACCGAAAGATAAAGTCAAATCACCAATATAAATGTATGATATGAAATGTTATGTAGATGCAATGCAAGGCCTTTCTCTACTCGTATACACCCATTCGAACATTAACAAATTGGGACTTGTGGGGGAATCACGAGGTCCATATACCGTCCGAAACAATTTTCCTTCGGACATTAAAATATATCATATATGTGCATCACTCCGCTCGTAACAATTTCCCTTTGGGACATAAAAGTAACCGTCCGAAACTATTTTCCTTCGAACATAAAAATAATCATCCGGAATAATTTCCCTTTGGACATCAAAAGTAACTCAAATTTGTGCAATGTCACGTCGGGAACCATTTCCCTTCTGAATTTATATGTATTACCAAGTAATATATGCATGTGATACCATGTGAAAAATGAATGTAGCAAGCATATCAATCAGAATCCAAAGAAATAAAACAGAATTATCACCATAAATCATTTTATGTCATAAATAATTTTTTCTTCTTTCCTCATTTTCAAACGAGTATAGCAAAGTGATAAAATCATACGCACAGATAAAATACTCATGTAATTGTTAAACATAAAGTAATGGCATCATACCACAATCACATATCCATATGATCGTACTATTTTATCAGCTAGTGCCCAAAGCATGGCATTCAGACCATCTATACAATTTAAATTTCACAAGTACCCACGGTATGACACCGATACTCGATACTAGTGCTCGCCACCTCACAAATATCGGGACCTCCTTAGTATTCCCATTTCACCCTCTTAATTAGTTCATTTGACCAACCACGATGCTTTAAATAAGGTACAAGATCTCAACATGCCTGATTTAGCAGTCCGATGGTCCTTGAAGTGCCTTGCCTTTCCGTAAAGCTCCGGAGCGATCAAAATCTATTCAAATACAAAGATGAATCAAAATACGATTCCGTATACATCCATATTGTTATAGTAAATTCGGCCTCAAAATTTATCCCAAAAGCTAATTTCGGAGTCTCGATGCCAAAATAGTAATTTTCCAGTAATATTCTACACGATTATATGAGTCCAATGACACCCATATTGACATATTTATTTTTCGAACTCGGAACTGCCACCAGAATAGTGAATTGGGGCCCACATGGTGAAACTAAAATTTTATTTCAAAAAAACGTTTCTCATAATCTCAGGATGCTATATTCCAATCTTTAGCAAAAATTATCCATGAATCGACCTTCGAATCTAAGAAATACTAAAATTCCAAAAAAAAACTCCAATTTCATTCTAAAACATGATTTCTACCACTAAATCTCAACATAATCGAAGGTATAATTGTATGAGGATAACTAGAAGCTTAACCACTTGACGTTCTTTGCAAAAATCCACCAAATCACCCTAAACTAAGCTCCCAACGTCTAAAAATGGTGAAATCATGTTGGGACAAAGGAGCTCGAATTTTGATTTTATGTTTCTAATCTGAAACAATGATTCTGCTTCAGCGGAATTAACATCGTCTAAGAAGAAGCGCTTTGGCGGAAAAACATTCCGCTGAGGTGAAATCACTTAATTTTCCAGATGTGCGCTAAGGCAAAAATAGCTCTGCAGAGGCGCAATGGCCTCTGCAAGAAAATATCCGCAGAAGCGGAAACTTCATAATCACATAAATTCCACATCTGTGAACCAACCTCTACAAAGGCGGACACGTAGAAGCGGCCAGAAGACCCTGATATAACATCCTTCCCTCCTAAGGAACATTCATCTGCGAATGTTGGAAATATTCTAACTCCCAAGATTTCTCAAAATTTCGACAGAGTTTCCTTTGTAAACAGGACTATCCAAAACCTATCAAGCAATCCAAATAGGTATCCAATGCCACACAGGGCAATACAATATTAAAAAAGCACCAATCGGCCTCACACGATCGCTTTTTCTTATAAAAGATTAAAGGGAGTCCTTAGGTTCCGTGATCTTTCTTGATAAAGTTCATGCGGACTAGGGATTATCTTGCCTAATCGTTGGTATATTCTCAACCTTCACACAGTTGTACCTCTTTTTATACCATTATCTGACGGCTGCACTCTATCTAAATCGTTGTATTTTGACATTTGGGTTGCATCCTTCTTTTTCGTAGTAGAATGTTCATCTTATGATAAGGTTTAGATATTCGAGTTCATAGGTGTGAATCACAAGATGATGATGAAATATTGTGGCGCGATTATCACCAAAGTCGAGGACGTAGAAGTAGTGGTGTTATCCGAATCCATTTTCCCTCTATTTTCCTTCTTTCCTTCTCGATAGGGTCCTTTTACGGTACATAAATTCTGAGCAACCTACTGGTTTAAAAACTATTTTCGTCCATACATCTTTTCCCCACTCTTATTTGGTGTATTTCCTGAATAAATGTCTCCATTTGGGACTATGCTCTGTTTGTTGGTTACTGTCTTTTCCAACTGGGTTCAATATTATAACCCTGGATACTCTTAAACGAAATATTTTCCCTTATCCAGTTGAATCTTATTTTTAACACTGAATCTCTTAATTCGTTTCCTCGTCGATCTCAGTATTCTTTCATAATTTGTTTCTTTGAATCTGATATCATTACTTCCTGTTCCTTTTCTTTCTTGTGACATCGATAAGAGTTACTCTTTTGTCGTGTATAATTATTTATTCACCGATCTAGCAGTGCGTCTCTTACTAGTCATCAACCCTTATTTCCAATTTCTTCTAAATTTTATACTTTCACCCTCAGCTTGGGTCCAGTAGACCGACCTGAAATCTTCATTGGTCATCTTAGGACGGGTCATATGAAAATTTCGAATACTCAGGGCTTCTTTTAAACTGGTCCTTGGATTAGTTGGTTGTCTTAACGAGCGAATATACCATGGCGTGAAATAGTTTTCGAAATAAACCTTCGATCAAACTTTGATTGTATAGCCAGACTTAGTCATTACAATGCAGACTGATGAGTCATTTTGCATTAGTATTTCGATTACAGAATGGTCCTTAAAGATCCACATTTCACTCAATAATCCATACATAATACCTCAACTTCAAAAGCAACTCTTCTTCAAATGCTACTACTTGATACTCTTAATCCCCGGATCTTTGATAAGGTCTCATTACTATTTCCACTCCATCTCACAATACTTCTTAAAGGGGCTTCAAATGAGACGTTTTGTCTTGACGCTCCTCAATTCTCAATATAAGGAAGAATTCCTTTATCTATAGCTTTAAGAGAGGTATCATTCGATTATATTATAGCTGGCTACTTGTTACTTTCTCACGGCGGTTCCTTCTGGTAGTTCCCTTAATAGCTCTCGTTTTAACAGTACACGACTTTGTGGTCCATTATCGTCCTGCTCAATGTGCGCACCCATTTTTTACCAACGGTCGTGACGCACAAACGTTTTACCTGGAGTTGATAAATGTGCTTGAGAGTTGATGAGTCGCCACCTAATTATTCACGGTGAATTAGGACACCTAGATATTAACATAAATGCTAAAAAATGAACTCCGATTAATGGTATGCAAAACTGTGAGATTCTAGGTAAGGGTTCTCTATTATCCTAAAGGGAAGGGGTTAGGAATCCTTTAAGATCCGCTAACTTACGATTATCCGGTCAATCTCAGGTTAATATTATGCCAAGGAAAGTATATGTTTAAAATATAAGGTTAATTAAAGGAAGTTTGCAAGTAGTTAATAAAAAGGATGTATTTGACAACATGAAAATTCTTTGCAAAGATGATTGCGATTTTGAGAAATAGATTCCCGACATAAAATCCGAGATTGATTTGATTTAAAAATATGCATTTTCATGGAATTTGTTTTAAAATATATGTAAAAATAGTTTGTTGACAAAAAGTATGTATTGTAGGGCATAGCTTATAAAATGCAATGTGAAATTATGTTTTTGGTAAAAACGTGCATGGTTTATAGAATGCATGTAAATTTTTTTTTTGAGAAGAGTATGCACTTACATAGTATGATTTATAAAATACATCTAAACTTGATTTCTGGATAAAGTACATCTGTATTGTTTATGAAATACATATTTTAGCAATTGACGGTAAGAAGAAAAGCAAACTATTTATAATGCAAGAAATGATTTTTATGGAAGTCATTTTTATAGCGAATCGGATAAAAATGAAACCTCATTCGTATGGTTAATAATGCGAGTAAAAGGATGACCGAATTGTTTTGAAAGTTTTAAACAAGCATGACAAGCCTAAAATAAATAAGTTAGCGGTGGGTTTTCAATTTTAACTACCTGAGCCTAAAAATAAATAAACTAGCGGCGGATTTTCAATTTTAAACTACCCGATTAATTATCCATTCAAGGCCTAATTATTCTAAGTGTTCAAACAATCACACAAGCAAAGTAACTAAATTACAATACAAAGAGGAAGGCGAAATTAAAACGGTAATAGATAAGGGCATGATAATGTCATCTCTTGGGCCTTGGGCACAAGTCCGGCAATCTTGACTCTTTCGTCTCTGTAGAATCCCACTTTGCTAACCCATATTGTTTAGATATTCCTCACAATGTGTAAAAGAAAAGATAGTTAGAAATAAATAAATGCGAGTAAAACCCTCAGATTCATATAAAACAATAGAAGTTTTAATTATGGAAAGCTCAAACTTATATTTTTAAGTAAAAGAAATTCCATTAATGTCATGATTGCAAACTAGAGACTCGTCGGTCAATCCAGTTGCCTTGCCAACACACGTTGATTTCTCACGTGTGATTTTATTATAAGTCTCATCATTGCCCTAAAATTGTGAGGGACAACCTTTTCGGAAAGAGCATGGCCTCAAATTAATTATTCTCATCGGCCAATGTGTAGTATCATATTCGAACCAGTGAGCTTTCACCAAGTGTAGTAACCTGTTTTCTTGTGAGATTGCAGCAATAACCCTTTAAAAGTGGCAAAATATCCCACTCAAGTCGCAACTATTTGTTCCAGATGTAGGAGCAACTTTTAAGGTTTCAAATGCAACATTCGTTATCATATTCAAACCAGTGAGATTGCAGCAATAACCCTTTAATAGTGGCAAAATATCCCACTCAAGTCACAAATATTTGTTCCAGATGTAGGAGCAACTTTTAAGGTTTCAAATGCAACATTCGTTCATTTAAAATTACAGCAGCAAATGGTCCCAAATATATCTTAAGAGGTGTTTTTTAGCCTCAAAACAGTAGCAATTTGATCCAAAACTGTAGCAAATAACTTGTCTCAAGAGGTGTTTTTTAGCCTCTTTAGATCTTTTTCTTATCATTTACTTTAGATCATCTTTTTGTTGCTCCACCCTATATCCGATTAGACTTCCCTCGTGCTTACTCCCGCTCATATATCTTTAAACGCCTTACTAATATTCTCAATGAACCTAAGGCTTGACATACTTAATTCAAGTCATAGTTGGATTCATCCTTCTTGCTAGCTTTAGGATTTCTCCCCTAAATTGGTACCAAAATTCTTTTCTATCCGTTGTCCGACAACTCAACTTAGTGATTACCGATTGGAATTTCCTTCATTAGTTCCTCATTTGGGCGTACTTTCGGTGTCGTCACTTCTGGATGTCGCAATCTGTATCTTTAGCTCTGGAAGCTTAAAGACCACTTCTTTACCTATACACTTACCTTTTGTTGGTATTCTTGTCGCTTGGAGGTCTCACTCTGATTCCTTTGTCGATCCTTTTACTATTTACCGACTTCCCGTCAATCTTTTTGTAGAATGCATGATACCATGTTTGTTGTAATGCTTTTACTTGTGTCTATCGACTATCCTCTTATCATTTATCACTGTTTCTTTATTTATCATATCCTCTTCACAAGTTTATTTCCACTTAATGTCGAAAATTCTGTCGTCTTTCCCCATGAAGAAAGTATATTGTTTGCCTTTAATTAACAAATCTTATCCCGTTTGACGGTTTCTTCTACATAGTTTACCCTTATGAAGGGATTGAGATTACGAGTTTACGTATAACTTTTCACGTCCTTTTCTTCCTCCCTCTGTCTTCTGAACACATCTTCAGGTAACTTATTTCGAGGAATCCATTCTCCTTATTACTTTTCTGTGTTTTTTCTGAATTCATTGGACTCGTAAATCCCCTTTTTTAGGTCACACGTTCATTTATTTTCCGTGTCCCAATATTGCTCATGTTACAGGATCTAAGATTTTTTACGTAGTCTATAAATAACTGATCCTAAATCTCGTACTTAGATCCTTGAACATAATAGAAAATCCATTTACCACATTCAACTCCTAGTGTCGATTTACGGTTCATATATGTCTTGTATAGTGCAATTCTTATATCACTAATAACTGAATGTTCATAGATATAAACACAATTGTTTTTAATAAACTTATCAACATACCTGATTGATTGCGTGATTCTAGTTAACATCGGAATCGTCTAATCTCCCTAACTCAACCTCGGGCATGTATATACTATATGGCTCCTTCTCCCACACCAGTAAAAAAATTCCAGATCACCTGGGCACTGTCCATAATGTAGATGTCTACACTGATGGCATAGTAACTAAAATCTCTCGGGACATTCCCTGGCACTATAGCCTAAAGCTTCATATCAAAAACATAACTCAATGTCGGACAACACATGCTCTTTCATGCCTCTCTCTTTATTGCTGGCATCGTGGTCTACTACTTCCAATATCTTCTGGTGTTTGCCTGGCTATTACCTGAAAGATCTGATCTGACGCTTCTCTTATTATCAATTCTTCAGCACCTGCGTCCATCTCGAACCTTTTGGTTTGCTTACAGGTTACTTCCTTCTCCATTTTACTCGTTAGGGGCGAGCCTTGGTTAACTGATGTCCATGACAATGGGCTTCTAAGGCTCTCTAAAGGTCTATCTTGTGATGGTATCTGAACATGACCCTGCTCTGGAAAGATAACTGGAGGTATTGTTGTATACACCAGACCACTCACATCCAACCCAAATGGAAATGAGCACAGCGCCAATGGCCTCTGTATTATGCGTGCTTTCCTATAATTTAGCACTACTACTAGAATTGGTGACACTCGGAAGGGCAACTCCTTTGGAATTTCAAATGGATCTTCTCCCATAGAGGGATCTTCAGATAGGTCTTCCTTCTTAGATGAATCCTCCGGCGGATCTTCCTCCATAGATGGGTCCTCAGAAGGATCTTCTTCTATGAATAACTCATACTCCCCTCTAGTGACCTTATATTTCTCGGATTCGTACTGACGGGGGGTTGTCGGGTAGTACCTTCTCCCATATGCCTAACCCATTTTCTGCTATCAGAACTTTCCCTGGATCTCGGTATTACTGAAAAGAAAGGTCACAAGGAAAAGATAGGAACTTAGTGACTTATGACTTTAATTCTATCGCACGATCTAGATTTTCAAGAAAGGTAACATCCTAAATATCTTGTAGCGTCCTGTTTAAAAGTGTGGCGCGCAACACACCCATAAGAAAGACTCTACTAGACACGGCTTGTAGACACCCCTAGGACTGACCTGCTCTGATACCACTTGGTCACACCCCAATCTTGGGAGGTAGCTGGCACCCAGTGCCCTAAGGCCTGAGTGTACCGAACCTGATACCTGGGAGATATACATAATAACTCATGGGCTGACAAGGCCTCTGATAAATACTCCACTGAATGGGAACATAACTACCTGCACTCATAAAAGGCACAAACCATGCATATATATAATAAGGCCGATAAGGCCAACATGTGCATAACCAATCTACTGAAAAGGCCGATAAGGCTACATACGATTATCACACATAACACACTATCTGCAAGCCTCTACGGAGTATACTGACATCAAATGGTAGAGAATAGGGCCATGCCATACCCAACTATGTACATATTCACAATTTTCATACCTATCAACTCTCTATACAACTCCGAAGGAAAGGAGCGTGACACACTCCAACTGAGTCAAGTCCAATATCCCCGGAAAGGGACATCAGTACAAAAGATATACTGAATATGTAAGGCATATATCCAATATAATTAGAGGTGCGAAATATGAGATAAGAGTACAAAATTCAACCTAAAACTCATAACAAGCCTCTGAGTGCCTATCTGACACAATCATGAAAATGTATGTATGTCTGTAAAAATCAAGCCGCTCAGTGGGGCCATAATATAATATCCAGACATCATTCCCGACCTCGGTGAGGACTCGGTCATACCCATACCAAATGTGGGACTCGGTAATGTCTGATAACAAACCAACTGTAGATGGGTGCAAATCTACGTGCCGTACGCGACCGAATATAGCACATCTCAATATGCAAATAAAGACATATATATATAAGTGCAATGCAATACAGACTCTGAAGGATCTTATAAATCCAATCGGAGTGACCCAAGGTCGTTATCCTCCGATTTTCATTATGTAACTATGTCTATATTACTGACCGAGAAAATCGGGAAAAATTCTTCTGGATAGAACAACAAGAGTTATGGATTGTAAAAATATGGTACAAAGGTAATCGCATGCTTTAAATTTAAGAGCAGAGTTACTTTTTGGTGAGACGTCGTTACAGTTATACTTGTTCGTCGACCATGCCAAAAGAATGAAAGAGTATGCCTTAACATACCTGGTCCTTGCTGCTACAATCATTCTACGAGTCGTCATACTTCATACGGGTGATTATCTATATCACATTAAAATCAGTATCAATATTGAATCTAAATTTCATAGAAAGAATCATGTAAGTATCTTATCGACAACTTCGAATACTTCAGATCCTTAAATTCCTTTACAAAGAATTCTCCTATAATTCAATCTCACAACTCCAATCCAAGCTACAATTTTCATTGAAACTCTTTTAGGTGTTCTCCGACAACTCTTAAGCAAAAATAATTCTTTACACTTCTCTTATATGGAAAACTTCATGTGAATTAGTCTCACAACCTTTCAAACCCTACTTTCCTTCGGCCATAACATAACCAATCAGTCTCATCATCCAATTCGACTCATATTTAGTATAAAACAACCCATCAATTCATGTTATGAAGATTTTACAACTTTGTGAAGTTTTGATCATGTATACTTTTTCATAACTTCTTCCAAATGAATAATTAATCATAATCATAGATAGAAGAGGCTAGGATTTACCTTAATACTCCACAATTTCCTTAAAACGGTGAGAAACTTGATCAATAAGGGTTTTCCTAAATCTCACTTGATATGGGAAGATGAATTCTATGGTAATTACGGACTTTATAGCGTCAATCTTACGTAGTCAAACTTATCTTGATCTTGAGGTGTTATCACATCATGGAGAGTGTTTGGTATCGAGGAAAATGAATTTTAATTTGGGAATTTCTAATATAAACTCGTCAATGATTCTGCACTGCCGTACTTTGACGATACACTCGACGGACCGTCAAACTTCCAACGATCCGTCATTCTTCCCGTCGATCTTTCAAGAATGTTGACGGCTCACCTTGGATAATTGAAGGGCCATAGAAGTATTTATGATCCATTCTTTGTCCCATCAAAATTCCAGTTTTCCCTTTTTTCGTCGAAACATACTTTCTTTGATCCGTTTCACTCCCGAACACTCTGGTACCTTTGTAAACAAGCTGTAAACCTTCATTGTTTTTCTGTAAGGTCGTACCTCTTCCCGGGACTTCGATATCCCATGACGATACAGCGAAACGCGAAGTTATGGGGTGTAACAAACTCATTTTCCATTTCAATATTTTTCTAAATTAGCATTTTTCTTTGCGAAACAGGGCCGATTACCTCGGGATGCGTGTCACAGCTCTCAAAAATTATAATTTCCAATTTTAAGTCATATAAAAGAGTGATTTTTGAGGGAATAATTCGTGAAGTAATAAATGGTCAAACAAGTCATTACATCAGATACCAATCAAACACTCGCTAGTCCCCGAGTGACTAAATAGAAGATGGAGAGAAGGAGTACCTAAATTGTTAAACAACTGAGGATATCTACTCCTCATGTCTGCCTCGGTCTCCTAAGCAGCCTCTTCAACCAGACGGTGCTTCCACTACACCTTAACTAAAGCAATATCTTTAGACATAAACTTTCTCACCTACCTGTCCAAAATGGCCACAAGATCTTCCTCAAATGGTAGATTCTGATCAAGAAGTACTGAGTCCCATTGGATAATGAGTGACCCATCTGAATGATATTTTTTCAACATAGATACATGGAATACTGGATGGACACCTGATAAACCTAGAGGCAATGCCAGCTCATATGCTACCTCCCCAATAATACGAAGGATCTCAAACAGTCTGATGTACCTCAGGCTCAATTTGCCTTTCTTTCCAAACCTTATCATGCCCTTTATAAATGATACTTTCAACAAAGCCTTCTCACCTACCATGAATTCTATATCGCGAACTCTTCGATCTGCATATTCCTTCTGTCTACTTTGAGCCGCCAGGATCCTTTCCTGAATCAATTTCACCTTATCCAAGAAATCTCTTAGCAAATCTGTACCCTAAGGCCTTACCTCAAAAGCATCAAACCAACCAATCGAAGACCGATATCTCCTACCATACAAAGATTCAAATGGATCCATTTTATACTGGTGTGACAATTATTGTTGTAGCAGAATTCTGCTAAAGGCAAAAACTTGTCCCAATGACCACCAAAATCAAGCACACATGCCCTTAACATATCCTCTAGAACCTGAATGGCTTGCTCAGTTTGCCATCTCTCTGCGGGTGAAATGTTATACTGAGATTTAGCTGAGTTTCCAATTCCTTATGTAAAGTCTTCCAGAAATAAGATGTGAACTGAGTACCTCTGTCTGAAATAGTGGAAATGGATACTCCATGCAACCACACTATCTCCCGAATGTAAATCGTTGGCAATTTCTTTGAATTATAGGTAATCTGAATCGGAATGAAATGCGCGGACTTAGTCAACCTGCCAATAATGACCCAAATAGAATCAAATTTCCCCAAAGTATTGGGTAACCCAATCATGAAATCTATCACAATCCGCTCCGATTTCCACTTTAGTATAGGCATCCTCTATGTCACACCTCATAGTTTCTGATGCTCATACTTGACTTGCTGACAATTTAAACACTGAGATACAAATTATACTACATCTTTTTTCATTCGAATCCACCAATAGTATTGTTTCAAGTCACAATACATCTTCGTAGCACCAGGATGAATAGAATATCTGGAACTATAAGTCTATTCCATAATTACACTAGTCAAACCATCCACACGAGGAACGTAAATTCGCTCTTTGATCCAAAGAACACCCTCATCATCAAGAATAGCCTCTCTGGCCTTCTCTTTCAATACATTTTCCCGAATCTTGCACAATTTAGCATCATTAAACTGGTGAGCCTTAATTTGCTTTAAAAGTGAAGATATTGCCTCAACACAAGCTAAAACCTTTCCCGATTCTAAAATATCAAGTCTTACTATATTGTTTTCCAAGGAATGAACTTCCATAGTCAAAGGACGCTCTACTGCAATCAATCGAGTCAACCTACCCATACTCACCTCATTTCAGCTCAAACCATCTACTACCACATTAGCATAACCCGGATGATAAAGAATAGTGATTTCATAGTCTTTTAGAAACTCCATCGACCTATGCTGCCTCAAATTTAGATCTATCTGGTTTAACACATGTTGAAGACTGCGATGATTTGTGAACACCTCACAATGGACACCATATAAGTAATGCCTCCAAATTTTTAATGCAAATACCACTGACACCAATTCTAAATAATAAGTGGGATAGTTCTTTTCATGAACCTTCAACTGCCTCGAAGCATACGTTATTACCTTATCGTCTTGCATCAATACAAAACCCAAATTGATCCGAGATGCATCACAATAGACTAAAAATATTTTCCCTCTACCGGTAAAGTCAAAATTGGTGTTGAAGTTAATAATATTTTGAGCTTCTGAAAACTTTCATCGCATTCATATGACCACTGGAATGATACATCTTTCTAGGTCAACCTAGTTAAATGAGTAGCAATACATGAAAAGCCTTTCACGAACCTCCGGTAGTAAATTGCGTGGCCCACAAAACTTTGAATTTCCATCACAGTAGTAGGTCTAGCCAAATCGCAAACTGCCTTAATATTTTTGGGATCTACCATGATGCCATCCACCGATACCATATTCCCCAAGAATGCGACAGATCTAAGCTAAAATTCACATTTTGAAAATTTGGCATATAACTTTTTTCTATTAACACTCCGAGCACAATCCTCAAATGGCGCTCCTGATCTTCCTGGCTACAAGAATAAACCATAATATCATCAATAAAAACAATGACAAAATAGTCTAAATAAGGTTTGAACACCTCATTTATCAGATCCATAAACGTTGCATGGGTGTTAGTAAGCCCAAATGACATAACCAAAAATTCATAGTGACCATAGCGAGTTCTAAAAGCTATTTTAAGAATATCTTCTGTTGTAATTTTTAGCTAATGATAACCAGATCTCAAGTGAATCTTGGAGAAGACCGACGTACCCTAAAGCTGATCAAATAAGTCATCAATACGGGGTATCAAATATTTGTTTTTGGTGGTAACTCTGTTCAGTTGCTGGTAGTCAATACATATTTGAATAGAACCATCTTTCTTTTTCACAAATAACACTATACCATCCCACGATGAGACACTAGGTGATGTAAGAAAGTCGGTTAACTTAAGCATTCAACAAGAACCAAGAGGTGACTTGCTAGGGATGCCCCTAAATTGCCAACCATCCAATGGTAACGTCTCTCGCATGGAACGGAATATGGAGTGAGGTCGAGGACAAGACTTGAAGACTCAAGAATACAATAGTTTTGTCGGCTTTCATGTGGTCTTGGCCGAAACTGTGTTGTTTTCGTTTAGCCTAGTTTAATTTCTAGTTTCTTACTAGTTCTTGTTAGGAGCCAATTAAGAAGCCTTATAATGAAGAAAGGTAACTAGGCGGAGAACCTTCTAGTAATAGAAGCTTCCCGTGGCTCCCCAAGTAATGATTCATGAATGGCCTAAGTTCATGAACTCATCTACATAGAAGAAATAAAAGGGTGGCCTAGGGGAATTTAATAGTCCGCCGAGACTATGCCTTCCACACTAGGCCACACCGTCCGTTCCCACCTTGTTCGAAAGAGTTGGAGTTGTGGCCCTTTTAGTTACCTTCTAGAATAGTCCATATAGTAGTATAAATAGGACCTTTGTGTTGATGTAAAAGACATAGTTGATGAATAGAAAAACTTGAGTTTTACTCAAATACTAAAGTATTGGTCCTTGTGTGTTGTCTACCTTAGTTGGTCCTTGTGTGGGCCTTCGGTTCTTGTGTGAACCAACCCCTTCGTGTAAGTTAAAGCTAGGACTTGTGTGACCTAGTTAAACCCAAGCTAAGGTCCCTTCGGTGAAAATTTGGTTAGGACTTGTGTGACCTAGCTAAGCCCAAGATTAAGGAGCCCCCTTGGTACAAGTGGACATTGGAACTTGTGTGATCCAACAAAACCCAAGCATAGGGTCTATAATAAGGTTATTGGCCACCCTCACTTGGCTTGTTCATGAGCTTGTACTTAGTAACCTCGGTCAATACCTTGTCCAATTGGCATATTTCAACTTGGTGTCGACTCGAGCATTAACACCCTCGTGTCTCTATCTTTGTTATATCGACCGTCCATAACTTGGTTTGTACTCGAGTTTGCACCTAGAATCCCGTGCTCATTCCTTATTCAAACCACCATCTCTTTTCTACCACCACATCCCACAAGACTTCCCAAACACCCACACTCAAAGCCACCAATCGAAACCATCCACAATCAGTTGTGACATCCCGACAACACCAAACAGCCCACTACACACCCCAATCGAGAACCTCACTATTTCAGTAAACATCTGACATCCTCCAACACTAAACTAACAAATCCTGATCACCAAAACAATCTTCAACATGTCTACAATAACCCCATAAATGCCTAAACCCAACGTTCCCTAAAACTACCCAAAACAGCCACCAAATACCACACTGCCGGCAGAGTCCGATAAACCCGAGAACCCCATTTCCGTCCCATTTTTAGGTTGACCCATACACAACCAAACTATGACACACTTACCCACTTGTACCCCTTCTTATATACATCAGATTGGTATTAGAGCAATGCAATCCCGTCCCACGCCTTGACGTTATGTCTTACACAAAAGAAGAACTACGGAGGATCGTAAGTGATATTTTTGCGGAGCATGCGCAAGCATTGAAAAGGGAACTTGTGGGATATGCCATGACGACCAGTTCCAAATCCAAGCTTATTCTAACCAGCCCAAGACATGAGATCTTAGTACTCCAATGCTAGTTGGAGATTCCAAAAAGATAACCGGAGGAATAACAAAGGGATCAACTATTCTACACCCGATGCAAAGTGAAGGACAATGTGTGTAAGTTCATTATTGATGGAGGAAGTAGTTCCAACATAGCCTCCTGAGTAATGGTGAACAAATTAAAGTTGCCTACCAGCAACCACTCCAAACCATATGATCTTCAATGGGTAAACGAAGGCGGAGAGCTAGGAATCACAAAACAAGCTCTCGTTAGTTTTTGGATTGGCAAATATGAGGACGAAATATGGTGTGATGTCCTTCCTATGGACACCTATTATATTTATTGGGTCGTGCTTGGTAATTCGATCGGAAGGCACAACACGATGGGGAAACGAATACATATTCTTTTCAAAAGGATGGCAATAAGATCCGATTGGTGCCACTACCACCTAGTGAGGTGAAAAAATTAAAGATTCAAACACTAAAGTATTGGTCCTTGTGTGTTGTCTACCTTAGTTGGTCCTTGTGTGGGCCTTCAGTTCTTGTGTAAACCAACCTCATCGTGTAAGTTGAAGCTAGGACTTATGTGACCTGTTTAAACCCAAGCTAAGGTCCCTTCGGTGAAAATTTAGTTAGGACTTGTGTGACCTAGCGAAGCCCAAGCTTAAAGAACCTCTTTGGTACAAGTGGACATTGGAACTTGTGTGATCCAACAAACCCAAGCCTAGGGTCTATAATAAGGTTATTGGCCACCCTCACTTGGCTTGTTCATGAGCTTGTACTTAGTAACATTGGTCAATACCTTGTCCAATTGGACAACTTCAACTTGGTGTCGACTCAAGCATTAAAACCCTCGTATCTCTATCCTTGTTATATCGACCATCCATCGCTTGGTTTGTACTCGGGTTTGCACCTAGCATCCCGTGCTCATTCCTTGTTCAAACCACCATATACTTTCTACCACCACATCCCACAAGACTTCCAAAACACTCACACTCAAAGCCACTAATCGAAACCATCCACAATCAGTCGTGTCATCCCTACAACACCAAACAGCTACTACACACCCCAACCGAGAACCTCACTATTTCAGTAAACTTCTGACATCCTCCAACATTAAACTAACAAATCCCGATCACCAGAACAACCCTCAACGTGTATAAAATAACCCCATAAAATGCCTAAACCCAAAACTCCCTAAAACTACCCGAAACAGCCAGCAAACACAACACTGCCGGCAGAGTCCGATAAACCCGAGAACCCCATTTCTGTCCCATTTTTGGGTTGACCCATACACAGCCAAACTCTGACCCACTTACCCACTTATACCCTTCCTTATATGCATCAAATTGGTATTATAGCAAGGAAATCTCATCCCACGCCTTGACACTATCGCTTACACAAAAGAATAACTACGAAGGATCGTAAGTGATATTTTTGCGGAGCATGCGCAAGCATTGAAAAGGGAACTTGCGAGATATGTCGTGATGACCAGTTCCAAATCCAGGCTTATACCAACCAGCCCAAGACATGAGAGGTTAGTACTCCGACGCGAGTTGGAGATTCCACAATGTAAATCGGAGGAATTACAAAGGGATCAACTATTCTACACCCGGTTCAAAGTGAAGGACAATGTGTGTAAGTTGATTATTGATGGAGGAAGTAGTTCCAACATAGCATCTAGAGAAATGGTGAACAAATTAAAGTTGCCTACCAGCAATCACTCCAAAACATATGATCTTCATTGGGTAAACGAAGGCAGAGAGCTAGGAATCACAAAACAAGCTCTCGTTAGTTTTTGGATTGGCAAATATGAGGACGAAATGTGGTGTGATGTCCTGCCTATGGACACTTGCCATATTTTATTGGGGCATCCTTGGAAATTCGATCAGAAGGCACAACACGATGGGGAAAAGAATACCTATTCTTTTCAAAAGGATGGCAATAAGATCCGATTAGTGCCACTACCACCTAGTGAGGTGAAAAAATTAAAGATTTAAGATACCAAAACCTGTAAGGAATCCGAGACCTTTCCACTTAATGCGCAGGAAATCAAGGAAGAATTAAAGAAGGGGAGTCCCTTCCATGCATTGAAATACAAGGTTAAGAAGAGTCTTTTGGGAGAAATGGTCAAAGATGTCGACTTGAAGACACTCTTAAAAAAGGTCGAAGACATATTTCCAGATGATCTTGCACTACCACCGATTGGGGGTATTGAACATGCCATCGATTTTATTCTGTGGAGTTCACTACCTAATCGCCCGACCTATAGGTTCCATTCGGATGAGGCCAAAGAGTTACAAAGGCAAGTGCAAGACTTTTTAGACAAAGGCTTTGTCCGAGAAAGCCTTAGTCCATGTGCGGTACCCGCATTGTTGGTGTCGAATAAGGATGGAACTTAGTGCATATGCATCAATAGCCGAGCGGTCAAAAACATCACCATAAAGTACCGATTCCCTATGCCAAGATTGGATGACCTCCTGGATGAATTGAGTGGTGCCAAAATATTCTCCTAAATAGACTTGAGGAGTAGCTACCATCAAATGAGAATCCGAGAGGGGGACGAATGGAAGACGGCCTTCAAAATGAAGTATGGCTTGTACGAATGGCTTGTTATGCCATTCAGGTTATGTAATACTACGAGCTCCTTCATGAGGCTTATGCACGAAGTGCTATGACCGTTCATGGGGAAATTTGTTGTGGTCTACTTGGATGACATCTTGATTTATAGTCAAGTTAAGGAATCCCACTTGTCACATTTAGAAGCCCTGCTTGAAAAAATTAAGAGAAGTAAAATTATACGGCAAGTTGGAGAAGTGTACCTTCATGATCACTAGTGTCCCATTTCTAAGGTACATAGTGTCATCTGAGGGCATTCATGTGGACCCGTCCAAGGTAGAGGCTATCCGTAGTTGGCCCAAACCTAATAATGTAGGTGCGGTAAGAAGTTTCCATAGGTTGGCTTCGTTATATCGTCGCTTCATTCAAGATTTTAGTACCATCACGGCCCGTATCACAGAGCTCACAAAAGAAGGCGAGTTTAGGTAGTCCCCCGGAGCACAAAAGGCCTTAGAAACATTGAAGGCACGGTTGTGTGAGGCCTCAGTTCTAGCCATTCCAAACTTTGATAAACCATTTAAGGTGGAATGTGATGCGAGTGGAGTGGGTGTTGGAGCCGTCTTGATCCAATACAAACGTCCTCTTGCTTTCTTTAGTGAGAAATTAAGTGGTGCACGACTCAACTATTCCACTTATGATAAAGAGTTCTATGCTATAGTAAGGGCCTTGGTTCAATGGGAACATTATTTAAGGCCGAAGCATTTTGTCTTGTATTCGGACCATGAATCCTTGAAGTACTTTCGCGGGCAAAGAAAGTTGAACCCAAGGCATGCCAAGTGGGTAGCCTTCTTGCAAACGTTCACATTTTCGCGGAGACACAAGGATGGCAAGTCGAACATAGTGGCAGATGCACTCTCCTGAAGGCATGTCATGTTGACCGTACTCGAACAAAAGCTTGTCAGATTTGAAGTACTTAAGGAGTTCTATGCCCAAGATCCCGAGTTCAAGGACATAATGACCGAATGTAATAATGGTGTTCATGGCCCTTATATCGTAGAAGACAGGTTCCTTTTCAAGAGGAACAAATTGTGTGTACCTAAATGTTCAATGACAGAATTACTTTTGTATGAAGTACATTCGGGTGGACTCGCCGGACATTTTGGAGTAATGAAGACCTTGGATGTCCTCCAACAATAATTATATAGGCCACGGATGGATAAATATGTGAATGGGGTGGTGAGTAGGTGTTCCAGTTGCTAAAAGGCTAAAAGTCTTTTCCACAAGGGGTTGTATACTCCTCTTTCGATTCTGGAATAGCTATAGGAAGGTGAGAGCCTTGACTTTATTCTCGGCTTACCAAGGGCACAACAGGGCAAGGACTCTATCATGGTAGTTCAGGATAGGTTTTCAAAGATGGCTCACTTCATCGCTTGCCACAAGACCGACGATGCAACTCACATTGCGAATTTATATTTAAAAGAAGTGGTGAGGTTGCATGGTGTTCCTAAAACCATTGTCTCAGGTAGGGACGTGAAGTTCCTAAGTTATTTTTTTAAGACATTATGGAGACTCTTTGGTACCAAGTTGTTGTTTAGTACCTCTCATAATCCTCAAACGGACGGCCAAACAGAAGTAACTAATAGAACTCTCGGTACATTGTTGAGAGGATTGGTAAGCAAGACCACCAAGGATTGGGATATCAAGTTGGCCCACACAGAATTTGCCTATAATCCGAGTCAATCTCACACAATGGGAAAGACTCTATTCGAAATTGTGTATGGAACCAAACCGTTCCTGCCCATTGATCTAGTTCCCATTTAATAGAAGGAAATCATAAGTTTCACGGCTAGGGATCGAATTGAGGCCTTCAAAAAGTTACATGATCAAATTCAAGCACGAATTCAAAAGGCTAATGATAAGTACAAAATGGACGCAAACAAGTCAAGGGCCTAACCGCAACTCCAACCTGGACACTTGGTTTGCTCCACCTACGAAAAGAGAGGTTTCCTAACCTAAGGAAAAAAAAACTAATGCCTAGAGCGGATGGGACATTCAATGTATTGGCAGGGTTTGGAGAAAGTGCCTACAAGATCGAACTACCAGATGAATATGGAGGTGTTAGCTCAACATTTAATGTTGGGGACTTGTCACCTTACCTAGACGATGAGAATTTGAGGACAAATTCTGTCAAAGAAGGGGATATTCATGTCAGACAGAAGGTGACCTTAAGTATTCAACAAGAATCGAGAGGCGACTTGCTAGGGATGCCCAAAATTGACAACCATCCAATGGTAACGTGTCTCACATGTAACGGAATATGGAGTGGGGTCGAGGAAAAGACTTGAAGACTCAAAAATACAATAGTTTTGTCGGCTTTTATGTGGTCTTGGCCGAGACCGTGTTGTTTTCTTTTAGCCTAATTTAATTTCTAGTTTCTTACTAGTTCTTATTAGGACACAATTAAGAAGCCTTGTAATGAAGAAAGGTGACTAGGTCGAGAACCTTCTAGTAATAGAAGCTTTCCGCAGCTCCCCAAGTAATGATTCATGAATGGCCTAAGTTCATGAACTCATCTACATAGAAGAAATAAAAGGGTGTCCTAGGGGAATTTAATAGTCCGCTGAGACTATGCCTTTCACACTAGGCCACCCGTCCGTTCCCACCTTGTTCGAAAGAGTTGGAGATGTGGCCCTTTTAGTTACCTTCTAGAATAGTCCATATAGTAGTATAAATAGGACCTTTATGTTTATGTAAAAGACAGAGTTGATGAATAGAAAAACTTGAGTTTTACTCAAACACTAAAGTATTGGTCCTTGTGTGTTGTCTACCTTAGTTGGTCCTTGTGTGGGCCTTCGGTTCTTGAGTGAACCAACCCTTTCATGTAAGTTAAAGCTAGGACTTGTGTGACCTACTTAAACCCAAGCTAAGGTCCCTTCGATGTAAATTTGGTTAGGACTTGTGTGACCTAGCTAAGCCCAAGCTTAAGGAACCCCCTTGGTACAAGTGGACATTGGAACTTGTGTGATCCAACCAAATCCAAGCCTAGGGTCTATAATAAGGTTACCCGCCACCCTCACTTGGCTTGTTCACGAGCTTGTAGTTAGCAACCTCGGTCAAGACCTTCTCCAATTGTCCAACTTCAACTTGGTGTGACTCGAGCATTAAAACCATCGTGTTTCTATCCTTGTTATATCGACCTATACATCGCTTGGTTTGTACTCGGGTTTGCACCTAGCATCCCGTGCTCATTATTTGTTCAAACCACCATATGTTTTCTACCACCATATCCCACAAGACTTCTAAAACACCCACACTCAAAGCCACCAATCGAAACCATCCACAATCAGTCGTGTCATCCCTACGACACCAAACAGCTACAACACACCCCAACTGAGAACCTCATTGTTTCAGTAAACTTCCGACATCCTCCAACACTAAACTAACAAATCCCAATCACCAGATCAACCCTCAACGTCTCTAAAATAACCCCATAAAACGCCTAAACCCAAAACTCCCTAAAACTACCCAAAACAGCCACCAAACACCACACTGCCGGCAGAGTCCGGTAAATCCGAGAACCTCATTTCCATCTCATTTTCTGGTCCACTCGTACACAACCAAACTCCGACCCACTTACACCCCTCCTTATATACATCACTAGGTTTAATAAACCATTTGCTCAGCATATCCCACAATTGCTTTTTCAGTTCTTTCAACTTTACTGCTGCCATTTGATATGGCGCAATAGAAATAGGCTTGGTGACCGGCTCTAGATCAATACAAAAATTGATATCACGATCTGGTAGAGTACCTGGTAAGGCAGTCGGAAATACCTTGGGGAATTATCTCACTACATGCACTAAATCAATAGAAGGAGCATCAATGCTTGTATCACGAATATATGCTAAATAAGCTATATACCTCTTTTTAACCATCTGTTTAGCCTTAAGATACGATGCTACTTTACTCGGCGCGTGACCAAAAGTAACTTTCCATTCCAACCTGGATTCAACCTGAAGTCAAATCCGTTGGATTCAACCAACCCCAAATTATGTAATCGCTTATCGAAACTTAATAAGAACTCGTGTGCATCATCATTTTAGTGCTCGTCATACTATGGTGGTTTTATTTAATCGAACGTATCCACCCTCTTTTGCTCCTCGATAGACACGGTAGGATGAATAATTGGTCTAACCGCAACACCTAGAACTCAAAAACTCGACAATTGAAGAGCCACAGTACTAGCTGGCTATGTCCTTGGCATACCATAACCTGTACCAGTGATCTGGTCGGGAGTCTAACCCCCAACCCTAGCTTATAAACCATGTGGAGTAGTTGGTCATGTTCCTGCTTGGATACATTCCTCAAAGAATCTCACTATGTGCGCTAAAGTATCCTGGAAAAAAAGAGTAGCAATAAACCCTTATGGTATCTAGGTTGGTCTCACCATATTATCCTGAACTGGATTCTCATCCGGAACCTCCTCTGGGTACGGACTCAACTCTCTAACACGGGCCTGAGCAACAGCTTGAGCTTAGGCTCAAGCAGGTGTAGCAGTGTAGGACCTACTCCTACCTCATTCTCTACCTTGCCCCTGCCTCTTCCACAAATAAACCGTCCTGACAGCGGGTGCGGGCATAGACTCGGGTGCAAGAGCAGGTGCCTGACCTCCAGTACCAGTCGATCTTATTCTTACCATCCTGAGAGAATATAAGAATGAAGTTAAGATACTAATTTAAGCGACTCACACAAAAAATTAAGCAGATACTAATCAGAATGAACTAGCACGAAAAGAATGAAGAAGTGAAATTTCCTAAATATGTTTCATATCCTCTTGAAGATAGATACAGAGCTCATCTTACCGATGTGCAAGACTCTAATTGACATTGTTTTTGTACTTGTGAAACCGGTGAACCTAGGGCTCTGATACCAACTTGTCGTGACCCAAAATTCCAAGTCGTGATGGCACTTACTTTCTCAAGTCAGTAAGCCCAAACAACCCCCTTTAAAAAAATTATCATTTTAATAGAATATTACAGAAATCAAGTAAGTCAATATTAAGTCTTTGAATATAAGTTCATCAATTTTTATTTCGGAATACAATTTAACCCCCAAAACTTGATGTCAAATCTTGGGAATACTACCCGAATATAAATAATACAAATCAGTCTGAAATAGATAGACAGAAATTATAAATAAAGAGAAGAATTCGGTACCACGGATCAGAATGTATAGCTCACTCCGAAATCCTTCACGTGTTTGCCTCAATAGGTAGAGAAGCCTCATGCACCGCTAGTACTAGTAACTGAATTTGCATACAAAAAGAGTGTAATATGTGTATGGGAAACACGTGTACTCAACAACATCGTCGACTGACCCTAGATAAAATGGAGACAAGGGATAGTCGTTCGAATACCACTTTCGCACTAAACCGTTATTTTTCATCAATAATACACACCACCTTAAAGGATTCGAGCCTAAATTTATGAAATTATTTTCAGTTGCCACTTAATTAACAAAATCAACTAGCAGTTCATAATGGCAGACAAGTAACTGAAAATCTGTATTTGCCATACAGGTATATTTATCACAATTCCAAGTAACAAAATAGAACAACAGATAATCACCCAAAGATCAAGTCAAATCACTAATGTGAAATGTATTGATGTAAATCACTCCTCGAACCTAAACTCCCAACATAAATCGGGAAGTGCCTTCCTAAGAGTGCCAACAATGGCACTTCATTCTACACTTGGATGCCTAACATGGCATGGAAAATGGAATGGAATTGGACTTGTTACGTGAAGATTCAAGTACATATTTTATTCGGCTTTGTACATAGGTCTTGGACAAAGACCATGTTTGTTTTTCTTTTAGCTTATCTTTATTTATTAGCTTAGCATTTAGTTCTTCTTAGGACATATTTAATGTACCACGTAATAGGACAAGGTAATCAAGGAAAATGATGTAAGGGAAATGGATGACTAGGCCGAGAGGACAAGTTGGCAAGGACAAGAAGGATGACTAGGCCGAAAGTGACAAGTTGGCAAGGACAAGAATGGTCTAGAAGATGAGGCTTCCAAAAAGGCAATTCATGAACCAACTTGAGGACACCAACAAGATGAAGTGTTGGTCGAAATACTCCCTTATCCATTCGGCCAAGGCACACAAATGCAAGGAATGGAAGCTTCCAACACATTCCAAGAAGTTGAGATTGTTGGAGGAATCAAGTTCATGAATATTGTTACATAGGAGACAACAATTTCGGCCTAGAGAAGAGGAAGAGGTGGCCGAACTCCCTTGGTCACCAAGTCAATCCAAATGCGTTCACACTAGGTGTTAGTTTATGTCTTTTCATTTGCTTTCTAGAATAGTCTATTTTGTACTATAAATAGAGGCCTTAGGCCATTATAAAAGTTAGAGTTTGTTGAATATAATACTTAAGTGTTTACTCATGTTTGCTAAGTCTTTCAATCCAGGATTGATATTCTTAGTTGGTTCTCCGGAAGGACCTTTGGTTCTTGTGTGAGCCAAACCCGTTGGTGCAAGTTTAGCTAAGACGGTGTGACTTAGTTGAACCCATACTAAGGTTTATCTTTTGTGTAAGTCTTGATTAGGACTGTGTGATCTAATCAATACCCAAGCTCGAGGAACCCCCTTAGTGGTAAGAGAACGTTGGAACTGTGTGGACCAACCTAGCCTAAGCTTCGGGTTACTAAAAGGGCTTTCGATCACCCTCACTTGGCTAGTTCATGGGCTTGTACTTAGCAACCCCGGTCTTGACCTTGTGGAATTGGTCACCATCTCCTTGGTGTCAACTTGGTCAGTAAAACCCCCGTGTCTCTATCCTTGGGCTCATCGACCGCACTTCACTACAACCACAACAACTCTATCCTTGGGCTCATCGACCGCACTTCACTACAACCACAACAACCAAACAGTTAACCCAAAACCGTACCAACCAACACTTGGTGCGTGTCCGGATTGCGCTTTCCGTGGTCATTCCTTGTCCAAACCACTTCATTCTTTCTACCACCACATCCCAAAAAACACCATAAACATCCCCACCAAAGGTTCCCAACCGAAACCTCCCACAAAGTCCCGTCCAATCCCGATAACACCAAACAGTCCGCATAATACACCTTGCCAACGACCTCACTATTTCAGTTCTGTTCCGATGCCTTTCCATCATCAAACCACCAAAGCCCGACCATAAAAACAACCCTTAACGTGTCCAAAACAGTTCCATAAAACGCCTTGATATATTTCCTAACAAAACTACCCGAAACAGCCCCGCAATCCCCACTGCCCAGCTAGAAACTGAGAACCCGAGAACCCCTTTTCCCATCCATTTTCGCGTCAACTTGTTCCCTGCCGAACTCAGCCCCACTTACCCTCACTCACCCCTCCGTACTTACATCAGATTGGTATCAGAGCAAGGCGCTCCTGTCCCATGCTTTGACGCGATGGCCACCATAAACAAAGAATAACTATGGAGGCTCGTAAGAGACGTAGTTGCAAAGCATGCATCAATCCTGAGGGAAGAACTTTTCGGGCATGCCTTGAATAAAATTTCCAAGTCAAGGGTTGTACAAAGCAGACCAAGACATGAAAGTAAAGGTACCCCAATGCCCTATATCAAATCCACGAATGTTGAAGCAAAGGGGTACCTCTTTCACTAACCCCTTGTATAGCCATGAAAGTGTAAAGAAGGATACGAGGGTAGAAGAGTGTAGTACCTCTTTTACTAACCCATTGTATAATCAATGAGTTGAATAAAGAAATACGGGGAAGAAAATAGAGGTCAGAAAATGGGAAGATAAAAAAAAGTGCTTTCAATGCTGAGAAATAGGGCACTTTGCTAACATATGTTCCAATCCCCAAGTCATGACTATAGTAGAAGATGTCGATCTTGTAGAAGAATATTGAGAGTGTGGGTTCTCCCTTGCTATTGAGGAACAAATACCACTTGAAGAACAAGAGGAAACCGAGATCCCCTTACTTGATGCACAAGACATAGAGGAAGAATCTACGAAGGGGAGTTCTATAGATGTCGGTTCGGAGGAACTCTTGGAGGAATCGGAAGACATATGTGCGAATGATCTTGCATCCGGAATACTATCGATGGAAGATGGTGAACTTGCTCTTGATTTATTTTCAAGAAGTTCATTATCTACTCACCAAGACTATAGATGCCATCCAGGAGAAACTAAGGAATTGCAAGGCCAAGAATAAGAATTGTTAGGCAAAGGCTATGACCGAAAAATCCATAGCCCCTACACAACACCTGCCTTATTGATGCCGGGAGAGAATGAAACTTGGCACACGAATATTGAAGGCCAAAAGGTCGACACCATCATCATGGGGTGCACACTTCATATGCCAAGGTTGGAAGACCTTGTTGATGAGTTGAGTGGGACCAAATTGTGCATCAAGATGGAATTGTGAAGTGGCTACCATCAAGTGGAAATCCGAGGAGAAGGTGAATGGAAGACGGTCTTAAAGATTAACTCGGGTTTCATGCCATTCGGGTTGTGCAACTTTCCAAGACCCCTCGTGAGTTCCATACACAAGGTGCTACAACCATCTATGGTTTTCACCACATCATCCGAGGGCATATGTGATAATCCAACCACCGTGGAATCAATGCCAAACCATGGAGGGACATTAAGAGTCAAACGTGAGACTAATGTAAATGTCATATTTTTCTCTCACGCAAGATTGAATTATGTACCGTGGCATTATTCTATTTATGGCAAGGGATTATATCTTGTACCATCCGTGACCCAATATGGACAATATTTTGAATAAAAACCATTGGTCTCATATTCAGATCTATATTTGGCAGAATTAAGGAAGGCACCTACAAGATAAAACTTCCGGTCCTATCTAATGGGGAAAATATTAGATAAACACTTGTTGTTGAAAAAATATTCACATTTAGACGACATGAATTTGAGGGGAAATTCCTTCAAAGAAGGGGAGATTCATGTGAATCAGTGCGCGGACCTAAACTCCCAACATGAATCGGGAAGTGCCTTCCTAAGAACCAACAATGGCACATCATTCTACACTTGGATGCCTAACATGGAATGGAAAATGGAATGGAATTGGACTTGTTATATGAAGATTCAAGTACATATTTTATTCGGCTTTGTATGTAGGTCTTGGTCGAAGACCATGTTTGATTTTATTTTAGCTTGTCTTTATTTCTTAGCTTAGATTTTAGTTCTTCTTAGGATATATTTAATGTACCACGTAATAGGACAAGGTAATCAAGGACAAGGATGTAAGGTAAATGGATGAGTAGGCCGAAAGGACAAGTTGGCAAGGACAAAAAGGATGACTAGGCCGAAAGTGACAAGTTAGCAAGGACAAGAATGGTCTAGAAGATGAGGATTCCAAAAAGACAATTAATGAACCAACTTGAGGACACCAAGAATATGAAGTGTTGGTCAAAATACTCCCTTATCCATTCGGCCAAGGCATACAAATGAAAGGAATGGAAGCTTCCAACACATTCGAAGAAGATGAGGTTGTTGGAGGAATCAAGTTCATGAATATTGTTACATAGGAGACAACAATTTCGGCCTAGAGAAGAGGAAGAGGTGGCCGAACTCCCTTGGTCACCAATTCAATCCAAATACGTTCACACTAGGTGTTAGTTTGTGTCTTTTCATTTTATTTCTAGAATAGTCTATTTTGTACTATAATAGAGGCCTTAGGCCATTGTAAAAGTTAGATTTTGTTGAATATAAAACTTGAGTATTTACTCATCTTTGCTAAGTCTTTCAATCTGGGATTGATATTCTTAGTTGGTCCTCCAGGAGGACCTTTGGTTCTTGTGTGAGCCAAACCCCGTAGTGCAAGTTTAGCTAAGACTGTGTGCCTTAGTTGAACCCAAACTAAGGTTTTCATTTTGTGTAAGTTTTGATTAGGACTATGTGATCTAATCAATACCCAAGCTCGAGGAACCCCCTTAGTGGCAAGAGAACGTTGGGACTGTGTGGACCAACCTAGCCTAAGCTTCGGGTTACTAAAAGGGCTTCTGATCACCCTTACTTGGCTAGTTCATGGGCTTGTACTTAGAAACCCCGGTCTTGTGGAATTTGTCACCATCTCCTTGGTGTCGACTCGGACAGTAAAACCCATGTGTCTCTATCATTGGGCTCATCGATCGAAGTTCACTACAACCACAACAACCAAACACTTAACCCAAAACCGTACCAACCAACACTTGGTGTGTGTCCGGATTGCAACTCATTTTCCGTGGTCATTCCTTGTCCAAACCACTTCATGCTTTCTACCACCACATACCACAAAACTCCATAAACATCCCCACCAAAGTTTCCCAACCGAAACCTCCCACAAAGTCCCGTCCAGTCCTGACAACACCAAACAGTCCGCATAACACACCTTGCCAACGACCTCACTCTTTCAGTTATGTTCGGACGCCTTGCCATCATCAAAACACAAAAGCCCGACCATAAAAACAACCCTTAACGTGTCCACAATAGCTCCAAAAAACCCCTTGATCTAATTCCCTACACAACTACCCTAAACAACCTCCAAATCCCAACTGCCCAGCTAGAAACCGAGAACCCATTTTCCATCCATTTTCGTGTCAGCTTGTTCCTTTCCGAACTCAGCCCCACTTACCATAACTCACCCCTCCATACTTACATCATGTATGATATGAAATGTTATATAGATGCAAGGCCTTTCTGTACCTGTATACACCCGTTAGAACATTGACGAACTGGGACACATGGGGTACTTGCGAGGTCCATATACCGTCCAGAACCATTTTCCTTTGGACATCAAAATATATCATATTTGTGCATCACTCCGCTCTGAATAATTTCCCTTCAGGCCATAAAAGTAACCATCCGGAACCATTTCCCTTCGGACATAAAAGTAACCGTCTGAAACCATTTCCCTTTGGACATCAAAAGTAAGTCAAATCTATGCAATGACACATCTGGAACCATTTTCCTTCGGGCTTTATATGTATCATCAAGTAATATATGCATGTGATACCATGTGAAAAATGAATGTAGCAAGAACAACAATCATAAGCCAAAGAAATACAACATAATTATCACCTTAAATCATTTTATGTCATAAATAATCTTTGCTTCTTTTCTCATTTTCAAACGAGTATACCGGAGTCATGAGATCATATACACAGATTAAATAGATATGTAATAATTAAACATAAAGTAAGGGCATCATACCCCAATCACATATCCGTATGATCGTACAAATCTATCAGTTAGTGCCTAAAGCATAGCCATCTATACAATTTAAATTTCAGAAGTACCCACACTTTCACGTCGGTATCTGATACAAGTACTCGTCACCTCTACAATATAGAGACCCCCTTAGTATTTCCATTTCACCCTCTTAATTATTTCATTTGACCAACTATGACACTTTGAATAACGTACAAGATCTCAGCATGCCTGATTTAGTAGTTCGACGGTCCTTGCAGTGCCTTGCCTTTTCGTAAAGCTCCCGAGCGATCAAAATCTATTCAAATACGAAAATGCATCAAAATATGATTCTGTAGACATCCATATTGCTATAATAAATTCGGACTCTAAATTTATTCCAAAAGTTAATTTTTGAGCCTCGGGGCTAAAATAATAATTTGTCAATAATTTCAGAATATTATATCTGAATAATATTCTACACGATTATACGAGTCCAATAACACCAATATTGATATATTTATTTTTCGAACTCGAAACCGTCATCGGAACAGTGAACTGGGGCCCACATGACGAAACTAAAATTTTATTTCAGAAAAACATTGTCCATAATGCTATATTCATTTTTTTTAGCAAAAACATCCATGAAATCGACATTCGAATCTAAGAAATACTAAAATTCTAAAAACCTCAATTTTCATCCTAAAACATGATTTCTACTAAGAAATCTCAACATAATCGAAGGTATAATTGTATAAGGATGATTATAAGCTTAACAACTTTGAGTTCCATGTAAAATCCATCAACATCGCCCCAAATGAGCTCCCAACATCTAAAAATAGTGAAAATGAAGTTGGGACGAAGGGGCTCGGATTTTCGCTTCGGTGGAATCGACGTCGCCTAAGCGGAATTGCTTTAGCGAGAAAACAATCCGTCGAGGCAAAATCACTTAACTTTTCGGATGTGCATTGGGGCGGAAATAACTCTACAGAGACGCAATCGCCTCCGCGAGAAAATATCCGCAGAAGCAGAAACATCATAATCACATAAGGTCCGCATCTACGAGCCAACCTCTGCAAAGGCGGACACGCAAAAACAGCCAGAAGACCGTTGATGCGGCACACCAGAAACCAGGCAAAAATTCCACTTCTTCTGAATCTCGATCAAACACCCGAAACTCATTTGGAACCTCTGGGCACAAACCAAATATGTTATTTGACTACAATCGATGCTACAAAGTTGCTCGCGCACTCAAAACACCAATCCGACATCGTTTAGATAAATTATTTCCTCAAAAATCCCATAATTTTCTCAAATTTCAAGTTTATGCAAATTACTCTCCAAAATCCAAACTGACGCTCGGGAATCGAACCAAAGGCTCAACGAAGTCTTAAACGACATTCCAAACCTCATGGAATTGACGAAACATAGTTTCGGACGCGTTTAGCCAAAAGTCAACTTTGAGTCAAACTAACTCATTTTTCATTTCAAGATTTTTCTAACTTAGCATTTTTCTTTTCGAAACAGGCCCGGTTATCTCGAGAAGCGTGTCACACCTCGCAAAAGTTATACTTTCCAATTTTAAGCCATATACAAGGGTGATTTTAGAGGAAATAATCTGTAAAGTAATAAATGGTCAAACGGGTTGTTACATGTTATAAGGGACTATAAAGGACAACTCATTTATACTTAATAAATATAGGAGTGGGAACCAACAGCCTGGTAGAAGCGCAGTTGCCTTGCTAGATGGTATCAAATGGTGCATAGATGAAGAATTAACGCCAATTTGTCCCAGCTGAAAGCGATTCCAAATTGTTGATTGACTCTGTCAATGACACAAATATGATCCCATGGAGAATTATGAATGAGATAGAAGGATTGAAGAAGGCTAATAACTATGTAAGTGTTGGAAATTAGCCTTTGGCGGGAGTTGCGACCGACCAACTTTAACGGCTTAAACACTAGTGTTACGTATGTTGGAGAATTCGGTTCTTCACACATGCATGATCTACTAAGTACGTAGATAACCGTAGGGCCAAGAATCGTCAAATTTCATTGAGAAATGAAAGAGATATTGGTTCACGAAGTAAGGTGTTTGAAGCATGGAAAAGTGTGGTGTGTGATCAATTCTCCCTCATCGGTAGAGGAAGAAAGAATTGTTGTGTATATAAGACTCGAAATTGGTTTGGGGTTTGGGACCCCAAGGGGTATCCCATGTGTTTAAAGGAGGGAGGACCTAGATGTACTTCGGTTCAAGGAAAGACCACACGCGCGCCGCCGCCGCCCGCCCGTCCCGTCCGGTTCCGGTTCAGGGTTCCTGGTTCTCGGGTTCTCGGGTCACGGGTCGTGGGTCGTGGGTCGTGGGCTGTGGGCCTTCTGATATTATCTTTTTGGGCCAGAGAACTTTGCCAGAAGTACAGTTTGATCCTAGAAGTATCAGATGTACAGTTTGGTCCCTGAAGTTTCAAGATGCACAGTTTTGTCCCTGAAGTTTCCAGAAAGTCAGAATTGGGCAGAAGACAACAGAAACGCCAAGCACTCAATTCAGCCATTTATTTTGGATAAATTACTCCTCTTATAATGGCCAATCCGTTGGTCTTTCACCATTTATTTTGGTGGCTTTACTACCTCCATAATGGCCATTATTTGGCCAATAATGGCTATTATGGGGGCAGTTAAACAGCCCCTCCCTCATCTATATAAACACCCCTTACACCATTGTTGAGCATGACATATACTACACGAAAATACACAAGCAAAGACAGTTCTTCCTACAACTTCCAAGCAACATTTCGTTACTCAATATTCTTCACGGTAGCTCTTGAGTTTCCTTTGCTCAAGTGTTCCATTGCTGTTTTATCTTGGGAGACAAATTGTCCAGGACGTATAAAGGATACATACGGGGCAATATTGTCTTAAGGACAGAGTGCCACACTCGACTCGGCAAAAAACAGTTTCCGGTCTTTCTTGTTCTACAATTGTAATTTCAGATTTCTAGTTGAATTATTGAATCTTTGTTTATCCTTTCGAATACTTGTAATAGTAATATACTTCCCGTACTGCTTTATAAAGTACGATAGAGACAAATACCAATAGCTTAAGACAATATTGTATTGTATTACTATTAGTGTTCGAAAGATGTCGGTCAAAAGTTGTGTGACCAAATCTGGATATGGCAATGGTTTTCTGGTAGAAAAGAGTGATGATGATGAACGTGTTCATGGTGTCACCGCTACCAAGACTGGTGGAAACAAGCGCTCTCGAAAGCCTGAGGATGTTAACTGGGACAAGAGGAGAAGACTGAAGATGTTATTTTATCTTACAGCAGAAGGCCTATATCTGTCCTAGACAAAAGATCCGAATAATGGTAAGAAGGAAATTGACACTCAGTCTGATGAAGTGACTGAAGTAAGCCAAAATCCGAAATTGGGATAAGTAATTTTTCTTACTTGTCAAGAATAAAGATTAAATTATGTCTGATTAAAAATGGATTAAAGTAAGGAGGAATATGAAAATAATTTATATTCCTTACGCTTTAAAAATCAGAAGTTTAATCTCATCTTCTTTCCCGTTTAAAGATTAGATTTTGTAAACGACTTAAAAAGATCCGTTCTTTTAAGTGTAATTATTAAAAGTGTGTAAAGTATGTTCGCGCATACGAGTGAGAAAGATCCACTGACTGTGCAAAAATTGTTACCACTCTTAAGTAAGCGCCAAGAATTATCTGGGCACCAATCATAACGGAAGAAGTCTAAAAGCTAAAGACGTTGAGCCTGTCATATTATTTGGCAGAAGATCCTTCATAGGATGATATTGGACACTCAGTCATACAAAGCCTCCGGGCGACTGGAGTGGGCCAAAATTTCTTTGATATGATGATATTGGACACTCAGTCATATAAAGCCTCCGGGCGACTGGAGTAGGGCCAGAATTCATTTCATAGGAAAAGTAATAGACACCTAATAAGGTGGGCCAGAGTTTCCAGGTCTTAAATTATCTGAGGGCCTAAAGAAAGGCAGAAAAGAAATTGGACACTCAGTCTGCCAAAGCAACTGGAGTGGGCCAGAGTATCTGGATCACATATGATCCGGTTACACCCTAACCACGGGCAAGAGGTTGTTCATGTGAAGCAACGCCACCTCTAAAGTAGAAGGGGTTGGAGAGGTTGTCCTCAATAGGACTTCACGGAATGAGATCACTCTAAGATGAGGTGATACATGTCCCTAACTTGGTTTAAGAGACGTTGTTGGTCAAGCTGGTTTGAGACTAGTCCAACAGGTCTGTAATAACTAAGAATGGTGCAGTATGTCTGTAGCCAAATGAATGATATATTTGTAATCCGTGCATCTATGCCATCATAGATTAAGACACGTTAAATAGCAAGTCATTCAAAAGCTAACGATGTTGAGATTGTTGCCTTCTGTCGACATAAACCCTCAAAATAAATGTGAGGTAGGCGAAGAGGCAAAATCATCTTTCCAAATTCCGTCAAAGGGAATAGTGAAAGAAGCACCACTCCTCTAGAACTTAGTCACGCCTACTAGGGTGATTTGAAGTTTATACAAAATAGAGGGGGGAGACAAGTACGTTGTGATCTTCATTGATGATGGTACAACGTATGGAATCCTTTGTTTGTTGAAAAGCAAAGATGAAGTTGTTGAAGCGGATAAGCGCTACAAAACAGAAGTTGAAAATCAACTAAGCCTACGGATTGAGAAATTCGTAGTGATAGAGGGGGAGAATGTGAAGCATCGTTCATTAAACGACTGTTCATTTCTCACCTCAGTCCAACGGTGTTAGCCAAGCGCAAAGTCGTACGCCCAAATTATGTGGGGTGGCTTGGCAAAAGTTGGAATACTGAAACAGGTCAAGTTGTACCTAAGACTGTAGATTGCATATCCATAGGATCTGCAAATAACGGTAGTGTTGATCGCCTCTTGGCGTCAAAGAATGCTGATTTCTTTGGAGATAACTTTCCTTGAAAAAGGAAAAATGAGTAATTGCTCAACGTTAACCAGAACCCGCGAGGGCCTGACTGTCCGGAACTAGATGTTCCGTATCTACAGACTCGAAAGTTGCTTGGCTATCCGGAACTTAATATTCCGGATCTGCGAACTCGGGATTCTAGCATTGTTGAACCGAGAAGGAGCAAAGAGGGGATAAAGACTTGTTCCGATCCTTCTAGCTTGTATGGTTGAGAACGAACCATGGACAATTGACAAATAATTGTCATCTCCAAAAGCGCTGCTTTGGAAAGAAGCTAAAGAAAGAAATAGATTCTATCATATAGAACCATACTTGCGTAATGGTTGATCTTCCTCCGGAAAAAGAACCTTTGGGTTGTAAAATGTGCTCCCCGTGAGTAGCTTCACATCCAGGGCCATTGTAGTCTTACATGGCATGGATGTTGAAACAACCTTCCCAACCGGAGAGTTGGAAGAAGAGGATCGAATTGGTTTGTTGAATCAGCTGTTGGGCTTCTTCGAACTTTCATTTTGGTCCCCGAAATGTTTACATTTTGGTCTGAAAGTTTCGGATAAAACAGAACAATGAATCGACCACGAAACATTGACTCGAAGTTAGAAAGCCAACGAGTTGGAGAATCAACGATCGAAAGTAAAAGTCATATTGAAACAAAGTCTCGATATGAAAGATATGGGTATCATAGATGACATCTTAGGAATTGGATTTCGAAGACATCTAACGGATCGGTCGATAGTTGACGAGTCTCGTTGAAGCCACCAATGGATATGAATCATAGAACCGATTGGAATCATGGTGCACCCATAGACAAGGAGCGATATGCACGGTCATGTGTAGTTCAATGTATTGTACACACTACAACCGACCCGGTATCGTCCTACAAACGATCGGTTGAACTAAGGTTCACCGATGATCTTAATACATGATCAATAGAAGGCGTTAAGTCGGATATGACGATATCCGAATTATTCGCTTATCTACGGATTATAGTATTCGGATGTCCGGCGGTTCGGGAGAACACAAATGATGCAAACCGGACATCGGATCCGAAGAACACCAAAGCCACAAGTAAATGTGTATGGTGGGTCTTGGAAAAACCTCTAAGCAAACTTGCATCGGCCGATTCATGATGGAATCAGAGTTTATCGCTTTATACAAAGCATGAAAGAAGTTGAGTAACTTCACGACTCCTTAGAGGACGTCCCTTATTGGGAGAAATCCGTGCCTTCAGCAGTTATACACTGTGGCTAGCCGATCGGCTTCAGGAAGGACACGGATGACGGCGTCTGGACATATCTGTCAGGATCTGTCGGAGACATAAGACCGTATGGCAGTTGATCATCACGAGTATCACTTCCTTATTTACTAACTAAGGGACTACCCGGAGATCAAGTGTTCTCGCTGTCTAGGGAATGGGTGAAAACCTAAACAATACGAACCTTTGCAGTGGAAACCCAACCATACTGATTGGAGATCCCAAGAATTTGGTTCAATGGGAAAACTAAGCGGCAAAAGGTTCAGTTGAGCGCTTCGGTGGAAGCAAGAAGCACTTCGGATGATGATTTCGTACGGAAACATGAATCCAAAGTTGTTCCCGCGATAGACATTAAAGTGCCACCCGCATGGTGGGTAAAGGTTAAGTTTTTCAAAACCTGTAATGCTCCTCAACAGTTGAGGTTAGGTTTTGGGAAACTTTTAATGGTTCCTAACACTTGTGAAGTGGGGTATAGCAGGATACCTTGTAGGAGATCACCTATTTAAGTGCGAGGACGGGCCGCCTCAAAATGAACGCACTTAAGAATCCAAGACGTTGTCCATGGACAAAACGGACAAAACATTACGAAGAAGAGAGTAAGGGAATTTGTTGTGTTGGTATCATTGACTTGGCTTACACTAAACACTGACGGTTCAAGACATCACGTTCACCGCGCAGTAAGTAAGTCCGATGGTATTCAACTATGGAAGGTTCAAAGCTGAAGCTACCTCTCTTTATGCAACATCGGTCCGCTAAAATATTGGTGGAAATGAAAAGACACCATGTGAGTGCGCCAAAATCTCTTTCAAGAGGGGATTGTTGGAAATTAGCCTTTGGCGGGAGTTGCGACCGACCAACTTTAATGGCTTAAACACTAGTGTTACGTATGTTGGAGAATCCGGTTCTTCACACATGCATGATCTACTAAGTACGTAGATAACCGTAGGGCCAAGAATCGTCAAATTTCATTGAGAAATGAAAGAGATATTGGTTCACGAAGTAAGGTGTTTGAAGCATGGAAAAGTGTGGTGTGTGATCAATTATCCCTCATCGATAGAGGAAGAAAGAATTGTTGTGTATATAAGACTCGAAATTGGTTTGGGGTTTGGGACCCCAAGGGGTATCCCATGTGTTTAAAAGAGGGAGGACCTAAATGTGTTTCGGTTCAAGGAAAGACCAAACGCGCGCCGCCGCCGCCCGCCCGTCCCGTCCGGAAGTACAGTTTGATCCCAAAAGTTTCAGATGTACAGTTTGGACCAAAATTCTTTCAGATGTACAGTTTGGTCCCTAAAGTTTCAAGATGTACAGTTTGGTCCCTAAAGTTTCCGTAAAAGTCGAATTGGGCAGAAGACAACAGAAACGCCAAGCACTCAATTCAGCCATTTATTTTGGCTGAATTACTCCTCCTATAATGGCCAATCCGTTGGTCTTTCACCATTTATTTTGGTGGCTTTACTACCTCCATAATGGCCATTATTTGGCCAATAATGGTCGTTATGGGGGCGTTAAACAGCCCCTCCCTCACCTATATAAACACCTCTTACACCATTGTTGAGCATGACATATACTACACGAAAATACACAAGCAAAGACAGTTCTTCCTACAACTTCCAAGCAACATTTCGTTACTCAGTATTCTTCACGGTAGCTCTTGAGTTTCCTTTGCTCAAGTGTTCCATTGCTGTTTTTATCTTGGGAGACAAATTGTCCAGGACGTATAAAGGATACATACGGGGCAATATTGTCTTAAGGACAGAGTGTCACACTCGACTCAAAAAACAGTTTTCAGTCTTTCTTGTTCTACAATTGTAATTTCAGATTTCTAGTTGAATTATTGAATCTTTGTTTATCCTTTCGAATACTTGTAATAGTAATATACTTCCCGTACTGCTTTATAAAGTACAATAGAGACAAATATCAACAGTAAGTTTACTCTAAAACATTTTTTTAGTGAAGCAAATCATGTTGCCGACAAACTAGCTTCCCTAAGCCACTCCTATGATCAATCTCAAAGTTTCAATTGTTTCATTTATTTACCAAGTCATGTTAAAGGACTTATGACTGTTGATAGATGGAGTCTACCTACTATTCACACTTCTATAAAGGAACTCAGGAATCATCTTTATGGATAATATTTTGGAGGTATCCTACCTCTTGCACAGGATGGACCTCATACACAATTAATCCGTTATCTTGTATGTGTGCTTTACTAAAGTGCATTGGCTTTTTGTATTAGTACTGATAAGGTATTCCTTTCCATCTCTTTTATGTAAGAGAGTTGATAACATAGTACAACTCCCCCAAAGCTTTTGTAACGACATTTTGATGATAAGTAAAAGGCACAGTTGAGTTATTTTTTTTAAAATAAACTAAGTATAACTCCCCCAAAGCCTTTGTAATGACATTTTGATGATAAATAAAATGCACAGTTGAATTATTTATTTTTAAAAAAAAAACTAAGACCGTTACAACCTGAATAAGTAGCAACCGGAATATAACTCCTAGTTCTATATATTTGACCAAGCCCTTGTGGACCAACTGTAGCTGTTAGTGTTCTTGGTCCACTTCCATGAGTCCCTTGTTTTGGTCCCATTTCATTTATGTAGTTTCTGAAAAATGGAAATTCTCCTGCATTAGGTTACTGTAACCTTCGTAGCTGATGTTAGATATCCTAATCAACTTCTAGAATATACCACTCTCTTTCTAACTTTTTATTTTTATTTTTATTTGTTCAAAGGGCAGTTCAAATATCAACTATACTTTTCTTAGTCACCAATTATTCAAAGACACGGACAACTTATAAAGTTAGTAAGAACTAAGAAGTATTCGTCCGCATGGGCAGCTCAATTGGTCTCAAAGGGGATATTTGGAGCAAAGATCAAGGATCGAATCCCGTCAGTGGCAGTATGGGGGTTTCTTCTTGAAATAAAGGAGGGCCCCTTGTGCGCAGCGTGGTACTGGTCTAACCTTTGAAATCAATTGAGTCACCATAATTTACCTCCTTCACAGACCTGTCGGACCGGGGTGTGGGGCTCCTGGGATGGGAAATTCCACCTTTAGGAGCAAAGAACTAAGAAGTATTCAAACATGAAAGATGAACTGTTGGGATCCCAGAAGATTCCTAATGTCATATGCCAAAATTGTCCATATGCACTGGTCTTCTGCAAGTGGGGCTAGACTTTTTTATTAGGTTCCTTGATTTTTGTTTACTAAAACTTATTTTTCTACTTCTAGATTTTATTACTCCTTCCATTCCAAAAAGATTATCCTAATTTAATTTTATATAAAAATTAAAAAACAAAAAAAGATTTTTAAAATGTATAGTTCAAAATAAATTTTAAATATTTGTATGATTATATATTATCTTATAAAGTTAAATTATTTCTAAATATAAAAAAATGTCAATTATTTTGAGATAATCGAATAAGGAAAGTAGGATAATTTTTTTGAAACAAAGGAGTATTTTAAAAAAAGTGACTTTAGGACTGTGTATATTTTGTCCCCATTTATAAGATTACACGTGTTGTTGTTCTATAGGATTTAGAAATATACCAGCCTACACGAATATGAATATTACGCGGACATGGATGTTGAAAATGTACCCGTTGGGTGGGGTGATACTTCAACCATGGTTAATTATAATATATGAATGAAGTTAGAACCATGGTTACTTGTGATCATCGTCCTTGAAGAAGTCGCCAGGCAAGTAACGCAACCGACTCGGCAAATAAGGTTGACCTCAACTCCCTATTTGTCCCCAATTCATAACCCATTCTTTAATTTCCTTCCATCTTTATTTCTTCTCCATCTCAAATTCCACTTCAATTTCTCTAAAAATTCACAACCATGGAATATCGCACATTAGAAATAAATGTTATGTCCGGTAAAGATCTGAACAAGGTCAATCTAATCACAAAGATGGACGTATACGTCGTCGTTTCAATCTCCGGCGCCGACGACAGATCCAATCAGAAAATCAAAACCCACGTCGATCACGACGGTGACAACAACCCCACGTGGAATTTCCCGATAAAATTCACCATAGATTACAACGCTGCTGTTCAAAACCGTTTGCATCTTGGTTTTAATATCCGTTGCCAACGTGCCCTTGGAGATAAAGATATTGGTGAAGTTGATGTTCCAATCAAAGAGCTTCTTGAATCTCACAACAGTAACGGAAGTAAACAGTTTGTAAGTTATCAAATCAGAAAACCCTCAGGTAAACCTAAAGGCCAACTCACTTTTTCGTACCAATTTAGTGATAAGATCACCGGCAATTATGCTGTCGATGCTAAAATCGACAACCCGGTGACCGCTTATCCTGCTGTAAATACAAGTGGATCCAATTTAGTGTACCCGCCGCCACAAGGTATAAGTGGGCCATACAATACAAGTGAATCTTGTTCCTTGTACCCGCCACAAGGGCTAAGTGGTGGGCCATACCCACCGCCTCCGGCATATCCTTATGGAGCAGGTCCAAGTGGACCTACCCAAACAATGCCGGCTGGATATCCACCACCTGCGGCGGTGGGAGGATATGGATATGAATATCCTCCACAGCAAGGCGGATATCCTCCGCAGCAAGGTGGGTATCCTCCACAATCCCAATATGCATATCTACCACAACAAGGTGGATATGAATATGGGTATCCACCACCACAGGTGCAACGACCGCCAAAGAAGAACAATAATTTCGGGTTAGGATTAGGAGCGGGTTTGCTTGGTGGAGCACTTGGTGGAATGCTCATTGGAGATGCAATCTCAGATGGTGGAGGTTATGATGGTGGATTTGGTGATGTTGGTGGATTTGATTTCTAATTTTTTTTGTTTAATTCTAGTATTTTTTAAATTATATTTATGAGTCGAAATTAGTTCATGTGAATTGTAATATTATGAGTTTTGATTACATAAATTCAAGTAACGTTTTAATGCAATATTCAATTAATGTTGTGCATTTTGAATTTGTTATTTTGGTTTTCAAGATTTTTGAATTGGGAGGGTTATAGGTTGGTGTAATTAATACGATGAGCACTAAGCGTGTTGAGTGGAGTATTCGTTTCTTGTTTCATTGTATAAAGCCATTCTAGCGTTTAGGGGCAACAATAAAAGGAGAAAAAGAAGGCAACAAAACGAGGATAGAATACTGTTTCTTTTAGTTTGTTTTGGATAGAATACTGCTCGAATTATCACTTCTGATTTTCCGAAAGTCAAATAAGATTAATATGTATTGATATTTTAAATGTATCATTTCATTATGTTACTACAAAAGTTAGTAAAATTTATCATACTTACCTAATAAGTTAAAAATATCTAAATGGATTAACATATCTTCAATTTAACTCCAAAATGGGTTAACCAAGCCGACAAAATTTAAAATGAATAGAGTAATAGTTATCTTGCGGACTTCACTCTGAAAATATTAAAAGAACCTTTTTTTTTGGCTAAACAACGTGCTGTTTTAGCTTTGTGAAACTGTAGGTGCTGAGGACGTCAAGGTTGATTTGTGGCTACCAACAGACAGTCGTAACATACTAGTCACTAGCAATAGTTTTTGTAGAATCGAAATCTCTACTTCATTTGACGGGTCACCGATCAAAGAAGAGTGAGGAACCTCTCGCTGAGAACAAAAAATTGAAACTGCTTCTTTAAATCTAACTTTATGGGCACACGAACAATCCTGTAACCATGTAAAGAGACTATCCTCTTGGAATTTATGAGACCTGAATACTCATTATGACACCATAATCAATAATGTCCCTAGTGCCCCCTAATTTACAAGAATCTATAATAAGATTACGTTTGAACTAATAATCAGATAAACTGATTAGAGTTTTCACTGACAATACATAATAATCTCACGGAAAAAAATCTTTCCAGAAAACCTCTCGAAGGTTGAAGTAAATAAATATTTTACTAACTAAGCCATACCTAATGGAATTCAACTTCTTATTTGCAAAAGGGAATACATCATGTGATGTGACATAGACTTAATTTACTTCAATGCCGAACCAAGTTCTATAATATTCACAACAACCAATTCATAAGGCAATTCTGCACTCGTGAAGTCGCGATGTGCATATGTGAGGAAGTTTCATACTTGATGCTACTATATATATCAATTCTGAAAGGATTTTCCTGGCGCAGTACGTAGGTCTATTTTTTTGTGGTTGATTTGCAAATAGGCGTAGTCTTACCTTTGAAAGACATTTTTTTTTTGGCGGATTGCCCTTCAAAATCACTGGTCTTTAATTTCCCCCCTCAAATTATTGATCTTTAATTTTTGTCATTCGCTTAAAAATACTCCGAAGTTTCGGATTTGAACCTTCGCTCAATCAAAAACTAAAAAAAAAATCACAATGTAGAGTTTGAATTCGCAAGACATAATTTGCATTAAGGTACAAACTTTACCTTAAGGCAGAGTTTGCTACCTTAAGCCAAACTCTGCCTTAAGACATAGTTTGCAAGTAAACTCTTCCTTAAGGCATGCATAGTTTGTAAGCAAACTCTGTCTTGCAATTTTTTTAATTTTTTTTTTTTTACTGCGTTGAGATTCGAACCCAAAATTCATGAATTTTTAGGCGAACGGCAAAAATTAAAAATTTCCAATTTAAGAGGTAAAAATTAAAGGCCACTCCGAAAGAGGGGCATTTGTGGGAATTTCCCTTTGAAAGCGTAGTTAGGAAGGAAAAAATAGATGGGCCTATTCTTTTTTAGTTTTCTTGGGTGGGATTAATAACTTTAAAAAAGAAAAAAGAAAAAGAAAACAAAAATACTACGGAGGTTGGTGAAAGATTGAAGGTCTTTAATAACCTAGTGGTTGAAACTAAGATTGTCCAGTGGGCCGAGTCAGCTCAATCCCGACCCGGCCCGTCCCATCCCGATCCTCCAAGTAAAAAAAAAATGTCGGGGTCGGGTCTCCAACTCGGGACGGGGCCTGGGATCGTCCCGCCTGTCCCGATCCCGCCCTGACCCGCCCCATCCCGTCCCGTCCCCCTCCCTCTTTGCAAAAATAACCGTTGCAACAACGGCCAAATTTCGATTTTGGCCGTTGTACAACGGCTATAACGGCCATTTTCAGCCCCCCAACCCCATAAACCCCCCTACCCCCGTAATATTTATTTTTAACTCCTAAGTTATTATATTTACACTTTAACCCTATTTCTCAACTATAAATAACTCATTTTCCTCTTCATTTTTCTCACAAATCTTCCTAACATCTCTCTAATCTCTCAATTTATCTCTTTACAATATTATATCAAAGTTAAAAAATTAGGAGTGAAGTTGGCAACTAGCTTGAGGATCATCCATCGAGCAAAGTTTTAATTTTCAACATCGATTACACGTCGTCAGCGTTTGGTACCTTCGTTCCTTCTTTAAATTATTATTGTCACTTAATTTTAATCATCGCACTTAATTTTATTTACTTTAATTATTTATTTGTAAAATTAAAATGGAAGGATTGAAACGTATGATTACGGGTAAGGGTAAGGGTGCTTCTAGTAGGGGTAATAAGGGTAAGTGTACTTCTTCTAGTAATCCTATTCCTAGTCCCGATAATTTGATTGATTTCAGCCATATTGATGAAACTGTTTTTTTAATGATATACAAGTAGATGATGAAGTAGATGAATTAGAATTTAATTTAGACGATAATATAGACGACACACCCACTAGTGCACCTCAACCTCAGGCTCAAACTGAGTTTCAACCTGAAACTGGAATGCCTCATATTCCCCCTAGTATCTATCGAGGCCCCACAAAACGAAAAATAAAATCAGATGCATGCAATTTTTTTATAGGGACGAAGAGAATCAACTAGTTAGATGTAAAATTTGTAAAAATGTATAATTTAAAATTGAAAAAGGTTAAGATGGGACGGGAGATTTATTGAGACATGTATAAGGCGAGCACACAGCTAGGTGGAATCAATACCTGACTAAAAAATTGGGTGTGCCAATGCCATCTGAGTCAGGACAAAGTTCTCATAGTGTCCCCGACCTAGTACAGAGTCAAATTAACCCGACGACGGGGGGAATTTTTGGTCCTAAATATGATAAAAACAAAGATAGGGAAAATATGGCAAAATTAATAGCGGTATAGGGTTTGCCTTTTTTATTTCCCTCCTCTCCTGGTTTTAGTCATTACATTCGAGAAACATATAATCTTGTTTTTAATAGTTTTCCTTCATCAATTGTTAGAAGGGATATTTTTAAATTTGCAAGTGAAGATCAACAGTATTTACGTTATGCACTGTATCATTTTACTGACAAAATGGCTATCACTTCTGACATAGGCTGTAGTACTAACGATAATGATTATTTAACGGTAACATGTCATTGGATAGATCAAAATTGATTTATTGCAAAAACGTATTTTAGCATATAGATATATAGACGATAGGCACACTGGAAGTTTTATTGCAAATAATATTAATGAAATTTATGATAATATTAGTGAAATTTGTGATTACTATGGAATAAATGATAAAATTATTACTATTACATTAGATAATGCATCTTCTAATGATTATGCTATAAAACTTTTAAAATTTAGATTAACTCCATCTTTTCCTGATCATTTTCATATAAGATGTGCGTGCCATATTTATAACTTAGTTGTAAAGGATGGCCTAAAACTTTTTGAAAGCATTCTTGATAAAAAAACAATTTGCTATAAACTTTATTTTTAAAGGTAAAAAAATACAAAGACGCAAAGAGTATAAAAAACATATCATGATTGTGGATTATCATATAGAAAAATTCAAGAAGAAGTTTCGACTAGGTGGAATTCTCTGTATGAACAACTACTTATTGCTTACGATTATAGAGAATCTATTACTTTATTATTGAACGCCCATAATAAAAATCCAAGGGATATGCTAGTAGATAATGATTGGGATAAAATTTTAGAACTTAATGGATTTTTAGAGAAATTTTATCAAGCTACTAAAGAATTTTCCGGTATTTATTAACCTGATATTTTAAATATGTTATTTTATATAGCTCTAATATTTTTGTTACTTAATGAATATATGCAAAAACCAACTTATAAGGCATCTATTGAAAAAATGTTTAAAAATGTTTATAAAATACTTTTTTCCTATCCCCACTATTTATATTGTTGGTGTTGTATTAAATCCAACTATTAAAGTAAACGGTTGTAAAACACTTGTATAAACGATTTATGATTGTATAGAAGTACTTCCAACAGATCCAACTGAAGAACCAACTGACACACCAACTAAAGAAGCAATTACGTCTAGCATACACACCGAATGCAAAAAAAAAAAATGTATTACCAACAACAAAGTGCAAATAATCAACCGACTTCTGTACCATCTTCTACTACTTCGCTGCAACCTTATAAAAAACATGTAGTTTCTGCTGCTAATATTCAAATCCTTAGAAATAAAATGTATAGTGGTTCAACTTCTTCACAAGTTAGCGAATTTGATGTTTATGTTTTGCAGGGTGTTGTACCGTATGAATTAATTGTCAATGATGAAGGACAAGAAGACTTGTTGAAATACTGGAGGGAGAATGAGAAGAAATTTCCGACATTAACAAAGATGGCCCGAGATGTGTTGAACATTCAAGCGTCATCAACAGCGTCTGAAAGCGCTTTTTCTGCGGGAAGATTTCAAATAGGGGAGCACATACATTCATTGGCGGGAGACACATCGAAGATTGCAGTTCTATTTAGAGATTGATTCGTGCGGAGCGTAGGAGGTGCGGCCAACCGGTGACAAACGAAGAAAAAGACTACAACTACAACGAAATCTTGACCGAGGGAGCAGGAAGCGACATTGAAGAATTTTGACATTCAAATTTCAATTCCAACAGAAGATCCTCAAGACATTGTGAGGAAATTCGAAAGAGTATGGTTGAATATGTAATTTTTTAAATTGTAATTTTAGTATTTTACTACGTCATTTGCAACTTTTGAACAACACCACAAAGTTGTAATTTTGAAATTGTATTACTATGTCATATTTCTATTAAATAATATAAGAGCCACAAAACAACCTTGATATATTTTTATTACACTATCTTGTTCAATTATTGAAGTGTTTGTATATATATTATTTTTTAAAATTAAGTGGCAAATAAAAAAAACCCCGATCCCGACCCTATCATGTCCCGCCCCGCCCCGCCCCACCACAACCCGACTCCGTTCCGGCGGCATGTGGGACGGGACGAGACCTGCCTGCCTGACCTGCCAGAACCCGAGTCCCGACCCTCTCCCGTCCCGCCCCGCCTATCCCTGCCTGCCTGACCTGCCAGAACCCGAGTCCCGACCCTCTCCCGTCCCGCCCCGCCTCGCCCCGTTGGACAGCCCTAGTTGAAACCGATTAACAAGAGTAAGTCATTTGAAGATGAAAGACATATGTTATGTTTCACCTAATGAATTTCTCTAACCCAACCTAAACATGTTGATAAGCCATTTAAATCTATTGTTGTAAAGAATGCTCTTCCATCTTCACTTCTATTAACAAAATGTACAAATCCCTATCGGACGGAGAACTGCCTCCTTCGTTTCTTTCTTCTCTGTTTATAAATTATGAGGCCTAGCTTGTTACGACTCGAAAATATTATGTTTTCTAACCTTTCTTCCACTAACAATTAATTCCTTCTAAAATTGTTAAATAAATATACACAATATACATGTATATATTGTGTATACTTGTCACGGATTTGGACTGATTTGCTCTCGGTTTGTGGACTGATTTGTACCAAGTAATTTATGGTAAATATTTAGTATCCCAATTTAGGTAATGTTGTAATATAATTAGTAGTGTATTACCATAATTAGTGTATTACCATAAGTGTATAGAATAAAGTTTTAGGAATAGGATTCTCCTATTTTGTAACTTGTATATAAAGCCTTTCAAGTAATGAAAATAATCAAGGGGATTATTTCTTTCATGGTATCAAGAGACTAGGTCTAACAAAATTTCCCCTCTCCTAAATTTTGTCCTTCTCGGCCGAAACCCCCCCCCCCCTCGAGTTTCTTAACCAAAATTCGTCTTCCGCTCTCAAAATCTCTCTTACTATTCCCAAATTTTCCCTCCTTCGTTGTTCTTTCAATATGTCTAAGAACAATTTTCATCTTGCCCTCATGGTTTCTAACATCAAGAACAACATCCCTATTGTGCTTGAGATGGAAAACGTCTAATATGCGACGTGGGCAAAATTGTTTAAAATTCACGCTATCTCCATCAAGTTATCCATCACATAATTCCTCCCGCTGCACCTATTCCCGCGGAGGATCCTCAGTTATGGATTACTCTTGATGCTACCGTTCTCCAGTGGATTTATTCCACTATTTCGGTTGACCTCTTACAGACGATTATTGAGCCGGATACCACGACTATGGCTACCTGGAATAAATTGTGTGACATATTCCAAGATAACCAACATTCACGTGTTGTCACACTCGAGTAGAAATTCTCTCTAGTTCGCATGGAAGAATTTCCAAATGTATCTGCATATTGCAAGAAACTCAATGAGTCGGCGGACCAACTTTGTAACGTTGGCGCACTTGTAACAAATAATCATCTGGTTCTACAACTGGTTGCCGGTCTTTCTGAGGCCTATAATGGCGTTGGGACCCTTCTTCATCAAAGCAACTCACTTCTCGCTTTTTATCAAGCCCGCTCCATGCTTACTTTAGAAGAAGTCGGTTTGGCTAAAAAGATGGCTACCGGAGCAAGCCCCGTCGTCCTAATGACGTCCTCCACAAATTCTTCAGGTTTTGTTGATAATTCAGGCCAAAACCGTACTCATGGTGGCATAAAAAATAATCGTAAGAATAATAACAAAAACTGCGCGGGCAAACGCGGTAGTTCCGGTGGTGGTTCTGGTGGTCAGCGGCCAGCAGTGGGCCCCGTCCAGTCAACAGTGGGCCTCCTCCCTACTGGTGGGGCCCATGGCAGTGAAGCTGGGGCAATGGGTTGTGGGCCAGCAGCCTCTATTTTCCAGCAGCTTCAGGTAGCCAGTGCGCTGGACAGTCTACTTTCAGGCCCAACAATTAGCAGTCACGGCCCACTGCCTACTGGCCCAGTAATTCCAGTAGTTACGGCCCAAGACAACCCAGTTCTAGAATTCTTGGGCCCCGGCCTTCGCAAGCTCACCACGCAGCAGGCCCCACTCAGACAGATATCGAGGCCGCAATGCACACACTTGGGTTGACGCAACCGGATCCAAATTGGTACATGGACACCGACGCAATGACACACATGACCTTCGATCAAGGTACTCTCTCATCTTATGCCAATTTGAGCAACCCTCGTGGTATAATTTTTGGTAATGGTAACTCTATTCCAATTCAGGGTTATGGTCATAAAACTCTATCCCCCCTATTCTCAAAAATACTTTACATGCCCCAAAATTAATTAAAAACTTAGTGTCTGTCCGAAAATTCACCACTGACAATTCTGTTTCTGTTGAATTTGATCATTTTGGTTTCTTTGTGAAGGATTTCAAGACGGGGAGTCCTCTCATGAGGTGTGATAGTAGGGGAGATCTTTATCCTATCACACCCGATTTCAGTCCATCGAGTCAAGCCTTGCCATCAGCCTTTGCAGCCATTTCTCCTTCCTTGTGGCATGCTCGCCTTGGTCATCCGGGATCCTCTATTTTATCTGTTTTAAATAAAAATAGTTTTATTTCTTGTAAGGGTACGAGTCGTACTCCACTTTGTCAATCTTGTTCGTTAGGAAAAATTATTAAGTTGCCTTTTGTAGACTCAAATTCTCATACGTCAATGTCATTTGATATTATTCATAGCGACCTATGGACGTCTCCTGTTCTAAGTTCGTTGAGTCATCGGTATTATGTTTTTTTTTTTGATGATTATTCTAAATTTTTATGGACGTTTCCAATTGTATATAAATCTCAAGTGTTTTCCGTCTTCATCAAATTTAGAGCATTCATCAGAACACAATTCGAAAGAGAAATAAAAAATATTCAGTGTGATAATGGAAAAGAGTATGACAATAGGGTGTTTCGGGAGTTTTGTGCTAATAATGGGATCAATTTTCATTTTTCGTGTCCTCATACATCTTCACAAAATGGGAAAGCCGAACGCAAAATTCATTCCATAAATAACATTGTCCGCACTCTCTTAATTCATGCTACCGTACCCCCATATTTTTGGCATAGTGCTCTTCAAATGGCGACTTATCTCCTTAACATAATTCCATCCAAAGGTCTGACATATTCTTCCCCCTCTCCAAATTTTATATAATAAGAATCCTTCTTATTCTCATCTTCGGATTTTTGGGTGCTTATATTATCCATTATTCCCATCCACCACAATTAACAAACTTCAGGCCCGGTCTACTCCGTGTGTGTTTTTGGGTTATCCGTCTAATCATCGTGGTTACAAATGCTTTAATTTATCCTCCAAGAAAATCATCATTAATCGCCATATAATTTTTTATGAAACCCAATTTCCATTTACTAAAGTTCATACTCCCGAGCCTAGTTCGTATAATTTTTTGGATGATGGTATATCCCCGTATATTACTCACCATTTTTTGGACATATTCAGCACCCAAAATCCTCCAGCGGGCCCACTGCTCGCTGACCCCACTATTTCATCGCACTTTCCAGTCACTGGATCAATTCCAGCAATTGGGCCAGTCCAGCCCAATTCTGGATTGGTCCAGTTGCAGCTCCAGTTTGCCGATTTGGGCCGGCGGGCCCAACCGCTCGCCGGCTACTCCGTCCCGAGCCCAAAGAAATTCCCAAAATTCACTCAATTCGTCCTCGAGTCATAGACTGGTCACTCATAGTCAGCGGGGTATTTTTACACCTAAAAGACATTTTAATTTACATTCTAATGTCTCTAAATCCCCCTTGCACCGTAATCCTGTGTCCGCCTTAAACGACCCGAATTGGAAAATTGCTATGACTGATGAATATAATGCTCTTATTGATAATAAGACGTGGGAGTTGGTGCCCCGTCCATCTGGTATTAATGTTATCAGGTCTATGTGGATTTTTGCTCATAAGGAGAATTTAGATGGTTCATTTGCTCGATATAAGGCGCGGCTTGTGGGTGATGGTAAGACTCACCAGGTTGGTATAGATTGTGGGGAGACGTTCTGTCCGGTGGTCAAACCGGCTACCATTCGCATTGTGCTTAGCTTGACTCATTCAAAGGCATGTCCTATTCATCAGTTGGATGTCAAGAATGTTTTCCTACATAGTGATCTCAAGGAAACAGTCTATATTCATCAGCCGTTGGGGTTCATGGATCCCAAACGTCCTCATCATGTCTGTTTGTTGAAGAAGTCCTTATATGGGCTTAAGCAGCCGTTGGGGTTCATGGATCCCAAACGTCCTCATCACTCACAGTAGGTCAGATAATTCCTTGTTCATCTACCATCGTGGTTCGTCCTTGGCCTACATTCTGTTGTATGTGGATGATATCATTTTGACTGCTTTTTCCGATGCCTTACGTCAGTCTATCATGACCATGCTCAGCTCTGAGTTTTCTATGAAAGACTTAGGTGCCTTGAGTTATTTTTTGGGGATTGCCGTCACTCGTCATTCCGATAGATTATTCTTGTCTCAACGGAAGTATGCAACGGAGATCATCGAGAGGGCTGAGATGTCATCCTATAAATCCACTTCCACTCCTGTTGATACAAAGCCCAAGCTTAGTACCGCGGCAGGCGTTCCCTACGAGGATCCGACCCGCTATCGCAGTTTTGCAGGGGCCCTTCAGTATCTTACCTTTACCAGACCGGATATTACGTATGCAGTCCAGCAGGTGTGTTTATTCATGCATGATCCCAGAATTGAGCACATTAGTGCACTCAAACGCATCATTCGATATATTCAGGTACACTGGACTATGGTTTGCATTTGTATCCTTCATCGACATCCACACTTGTCTCATACACAGATGCTGATTGGGGTTGGTGTCCAGACACCAGACGGTCTACGTCCAGCTACTGTATGTTCCTTGGCAACAACTTGGTCTCTTGGTCTGCGAAGCGTCAGACGACTCTATCCCGCTCAAGTGCCGAGGCTGAATATCGAGGGGTCGCCAATGTGGTCTCAGAATCATGTTGGTTACGTAATTTGCTTTTAGAGCTTCATTGTCCGATTCAAAAGGCAACCTTGGTTTATTGCGATAATATTAGTGCCATTTACCTTTCTGATAATTCGGTTCAGCACCAACGAACTAAACATATCGAGATGGACATTTACTTTGTCCGTGAAAAGATTGCCCGGGGTCAGGTACGCGTCTGTCATGTCCCGTCAAGATATTAGGTTGCAGACATCTTTACAAAGGGTCTTCCCTCGGTCCTTTTTGAAGATTTTAGGGACAGTCTTAGCGTTCGAAGACCGCCCGCTATGACTGCGGGGGTGTGTTAAATATACACAATATACACACAATATACATGTGTATATTGTGTATACTTGTCACGGATTTGGACTGATTTGCTCTCGGTTTGTGGACTGATTTGTACCAAGTAATTTATGGTAAATATTTAGTAACCTGGTTTAGGTAATGTTGTAATATAATTAGTAGTGTATTACCATAAGTGTATAGAATAAGGTTTTAAGAATAGAATAGGAATAAGATTCTCATATTTTGTAACTTGTATATAAAGCCTTTCAAGTAATGAAAATAATCAAGGAATTATTTCTTTCAAAAATTAACTCTCTCGTTCTTAACTGAACTCAAGTTGTTTAGAGACTTGAGTACTACAATTCATTTCAACTGATTCTATTCATCAACTATACCCATAAGATAAGGAGATAATTGACAAATGTTGAAGGTTTGATTCAAGGGTAAATAATGAAGACGTATGAGTGATATATAGTTTAGCATCGAAAGGGTAAATGTTAATTTACTAATTTACTCTTATTTTAACAAAGTAATTGCAGAAGAAATTGCACAGTTTTCCCTTTGAATGAGTTGGTCTTTAATTTTCGTTCTTCAAACTTAAACTTATTCCTAGCACGGCATAACTTCTTTAAAGGAGCGGGACGTAACTTATAACATGTTATGATGCAAAAATATAAATTTATGTTTCGCGAAAAAGTTATTTGGCTTGAGAGACAAAAATTAAAGACCAGCACAAAATAGGAATAAAAGTTCAAATGACGCTAATGGCTACTCTTCCAATAAAATGATGCCTAAACATTAATAGCAACCCCGAAAGATGGAAAGCCCACCTTAATTTTACGACTATATGTGCACCGCAGCCCCACGGACCGCCGTGTCCAACTCTGCTCTTATTGCATCTTCAACATTCGTACTGGCCCAATCCAATCATTTAGTGAGCCCACGGACTAGAGAAATGGACTGAGATTCTATGTAACGTCTTCTTGGATTTCGATTTTGACTAGAAAGAGAATGTTGGGTTAATTACATAATTGCTTTTTTCAAATTTTATGGAGAAATATGCTACAAAAGAATCACCGAACACGTTTATTTTATATGTGTTACCAATTTAAATTGTAATTTACAAGAAAATTCTTAGGATTAGCCCTGGAGTATTAACTTACCAGTTGAAATTTCGTTATACAAGCTACAACTTTATACATCTTGCAATTATAGTTTTTAATGTCAATATATAGTATTCCCTCAGTTTCAATTTATGTGAAAGTGTTTGACTGAACACGAAATTTAAGAGAAAAGGAAAGACTTTTGAAATTTATGATTTAAAATTAAGCCATAAAAATTTATGTGACTATGAATTATCTCATTAAAATGAAAAATTAAAATTAAATTATTAATAAATTAAAAAAAAATTCATTCATTTGTTTTAATTTGACTAAAAAAGAAGAATGTCACATAAATTGTGATAGAGAAAATATAGATTTATGTCTGCAAGAATAAAAATGAGAAGGGCTTGCGGTGTGAAGTATAGCTTTTATAATCACTATATACCCTTTCCAAAATTGGTGAAGAGTTTGTTGTGGAAGAAATCAAGAAACATCTATTTTACCTTTATTTTAAGTAATATAATTCTCATCTCTACTCTGTTATGACTAGGGGTGACAAAATTAATCTAAACTCAAATGACCCGTCTAATATGTCTAAGGTTTTATGGGTTTGAGCAAGAGTAATTTTGATGAGGAGTTTGTTTGGGCTAGCATAAGTTGACCCATCATAAATCAACAACTCAAATGAACCCATGATGATGCCCAAACTTGACCCATGAAAATGCGCAATTTTAACGATTAGAACTCCACTCTAGATTAAGATTTTTATTTATAAATAATTATTTAAAAAATTCTTTATTATTCGGAACAATAAAAACACACCAACGCTCCTTAACCACCCACCACACTATCAATCAACCCTACTCCCTCCCCTACACCAACCTCCACCCAAGCACTGAACCACCCTCACATCTCTACCCCTACCTTGCCTACTCCACCCACCCCTACCACCCCTACCCACTTCTACCCAACCTACCCCCCTACCCCATTTTCAAATTTCTATTTTATATATTTTTTAATTTTATAACAATTTATAAAAAATATGATTTTTTTTCTTACCTCTCGACTACCCCCTCAACCCCACCCCATTGCCCTACCCCATCCTTAAAATTTCTATTTCATATTTTTTTTAATTTTATATAAAATATAAAAAAAATTCTTACCTCCCCCTACCGCCCTAACCCCACCTACCCCCTCCACCCACCCCATCCTGAAATTTCTATTTCATATTTTTTGTTACTTTTATAATAAAATTATTAAAATTATGAATTTTTTTCTTACCTCCCCCTACCCCCTCCACCCTCATCCCATGCCCTACCCCATCCTCAAATTTCTATTTCATATTTTTAAAATTTTATAAAATAATTATTAAAAATATGAAATTTTTTCTTACCCCCAACCCCCCTGCCATCCCACACCATCCATGAAGTTTTATTTTATATATATTCATTTACTTATATATAAAATTTTATTAAAAATGAGAAATTTTTCGTACCCCATCACCCTACCCCGCCCTCCCACCCACCACCAATTTTTTTATTTTATATATTTATTTTACTTTTATAATTTTTTTATAAAAAATGAAAAAAATTTGCTTACCCCATCCCCACCCCCACCACACCCGAAGCTTTTACTTTATCTATTTATTTTTCTTTTATAAAAAATGAAAAAATTCTTTAAAATAGTATTCTTATTTTAAAAATAGAGATATGGAAAAAATCAAATACCATACAAAATAAAATAACATCATAGAAGATAAGTTTGAAATTTGTAAAAGTAATAGGTCAAGTTGGACAAGTTGGGTTATGACCCATCATTTAGCCCATCTTGACCCGCCCATCTTAGCCCATGTAAATTTTGGACGGGTTAGACATTCACCCATCTATTATTTCAGCCCATCTTAACACGCCAAACTTTAGCCCAAACGCCCATCTCCCATCTCCCACCCCTAGTTATGACACAATCAAAGCGGTCATAATCAATGGGTTAGAGAATGTAATGGTTATGACAATTCCGGCCTCATATTGTTTTCATGTGTAATGAATGGAATAGATCCTTAATTCCAAATGTTTACCACTTTATTCTAAAATTCTATATACATAGATTTGGCCTAATTCCATCAATATTTCGTGACATATTTTAGGGGAATAAACCTAAGGCCCTAGACAAATAATAATGATATATTAGCTTTTAACCTACCTTATTAATTCCCTTTTATAGCCAAACATACTTTACTTTGGAAGGAAAAATCTCAATCAGTTTATTGGAAAAATACCAATTTGAAGAAGCCTCACTTTTGTATATCCAATGAGATTTATATAGTATAAATTAAATTAATATTATGGAGAATAGATTCAAACTTGTAAGAGGGACCAAATTGATAAATTAAGCTGAAAGATACCATTCTTCAATTAAAATAGACGACTGATGCTTAAAATGCCACTTAGAGAAATTCCATTTGATAACTAAAATAGCATAATTGGCCAAACAAAGTGCAAGTATTGGGGATCATAAAATTCTCTTTACCAATTCAAAAAGCAATTAGCTTGTGAATCAAGCCTTCTAATATGTAATTAGAGTATGTAATCAGCATCTTTATACCCAAGAATCATTTAGCTGATGAAAAAATATAAATATTCCTTCATTGCAAGAAACCTTGAAAATTTAATGAACATTTCTTTTTCTTTATTTATCATTCTCTACTGCTTGCACTACCTTTTCAAAAGACAAAGTTTTACCAACTTTGCATGCATGTAGTTTTCCTAAGGGTACCAAAATCTTTCTTTTTTTGATAAAGATGGATCGGTCCTTTTTCTTAGCATGCAAAAGATATAACTTTATAAAAAACGTGAACGCATAATTGTGACATATATAGTGCAAGAATATTGTCTCTTTTCACATTGTAGGGCTTAGGGTTTTGGCTTTTCTTTTTGATGGGAGTGGGTGTTCTTCACATGGGTACTGTTCCGGAATATATATGTAAAGTAGATAGCAGAGAGTGACTAGCTATTTGCTTGTGGAGCCGAATATGTTACCTCATTCTCATAAGGCCTTATATATGCCTCATGAATTATTACTAAAGCAAATGATGTTTCGAAAGGAGGTCATTGGTAGGGATAACTTTGTTTTCATGAACAAACTTTTGTATGAACATATATTGATCTCTGCATTGCACGAAGGACCAAAAAGGAAAAGAAGAAGAAGCAGAGAGTGACATGGCATAGAGTGCCACCATATAGGAGGTATATATAAAGAATCAAAGGATCTCCAAGGTGGCAATTATAAGAGGTTTCAAAGCAAAAACAGCTCAATATCTACGTCATTTTCATGCATGGTTCCACATGCAAGTTTGAACTTTCACGTGTACATTGCCTAATACCATATGACAATAGTGCTTTCGAGTAAGAAACTTCTCGCTTGTTTTTTGATTCCAGTACGAGAAAGTTCATTCATACCAATGAGGACTGATATCGACTCATCCAAATTGATTTATTCTAAATATTAAAGTTGAGATCTAAGTTTATATTCATATATACTAATGGACTAATATATCAATTCATTCTACATCTACGTATTAAAGTTGAGATCGATAATTTCAAGTTCTTTTACCCTATTCAAGAAATTATTTTAAATTACTTGTAGTATGGAGAGAGAGCCTCTAAGCTATCTCACATGATGTCTTATTATCAATCTTACCGGATCTAAAGGTATGACAATGTTGAAAATCTTGATCATCTACGTCTATAAAATTGAGATCTAACGGTTAGGATAGAGTCCAAGCCTACTTAGAATTTAGAGACGAGACTAAAATTTAAAATTTATAGGTTCGGAATTGTCACAACCTAATTTACTTAAGCCACAAGCCCGCAATGAAACCTACATCCCAACACGGTAGGAAAACCAATTCAATATAAAACCAATTTTCATAATTATTAAAGAAATCGAAATTTAACATTTAAAACAGTCATAAGGTAGAATTCATAATGTCATAAATGCAGAAAAAACATAATCCCCCCAAAAGAGCGATATGAGTCAAGAACATTTAGACTAAATAAAGACAGAAGTCTGGAACTGCGAACTATCAAGCAGCTCATCCTGTAAATCCTCGAGGTAAAATTTACACCCGCTCACGAAGCTGCTACCACAAGGATTTGTATATGTACAAAAAGTTCAGAAAGTGTAGCATGAGTACACAAACAACGCGTACCCAATAAGTATCATCAACCGATCGACTCCAACAACGTAGTGGCAGTGTTGGTTTCAAAATACTCACCTAAAGCTGTGCAGTTAATATAATCTCAATAAGGAATAATAGTCTATAGTAAATTAACCTAAACAACATAGTAATTTATGCACAAGTACAATAAATAAAACAATATGCACAACTAAGAGTCAATGAATCAAATGCACATGATAATAACTCTCCCCCACCTACCTCATAACCAGTGTTCCTAGCAGGTACAACCGCGCACACACTGCCTGAGATATCCAAGAGCACTAAACCTAGGGGGACGGATCCATACATAATCAGCTGAAACACAAGTCTGTAGACTCCAACAAATTTCTCAATCTCATGTGGGGATCATAACCTTTGATACTCAAGTTGCGACCTACACACACTCATCAACTATACCATTAACACCCAAATCGCGAGTCACATAGATTCATCAGCTCATCTCATGAAATAAGCATGAATCACTACCAAAATCATGTAATTTGGAGAGGTTAAAAGTGTAATTTGTGGGGTTAAAAACAACTGTTATTTGCTAACAGAAAATAGGGGAGACTTCTAACACCCGCAAATTACACTTTTAACCTCCGTAAATTATCCTTGTTGTAGTGAATAACATATGTAAACCATGTATCAGAAATACATAAAAACTCAAAATGAGACTCTAGCATGTTAACAATGTTAATAGCACTCACTTAAGCAGTAAATTAAACATGCTCAACTAGTCCTATAACAGTCAAGAATCATGGAAGAACACACATAATAGCTAAACACCCCAACGTGTTACTCAATACCCATGTAAGTGCTTATCACCTAGCCTATATGTTACCCCATATACGTAGTATATCTCAAATAACATTTAGTTGAAAAAATTCTTCCATCGAAGTTAAAGTTTTAACTTACCTCGGTCCAAAGGTCTCTAACCAGTACGAACAACTTTTACTATTCCCAAAGTATCCGAATACTCAAACATTCAAAAGAATATCCTACGCAGTTAAACGAGTCTGACGATACCATGGTGTAATATTAAATGAATTCGAATTCAAATTCAAAGTCAACAAAAACGTCCAAAACAAGTTTGGGGTCAAAATCAGAATTTTGATATATTTTCACATTACCCATACTCCTACAGATTAAAAACTACATTCAAATCTCAAATCTGATATCAAATGAACCTTTAATTTGACATAATTCACTTTGTTAACCTTGGATGACATCCCACAGTTTCTAAGTCAAATTTTCATAAACTAGGCGTTAAAATTAATGGGTAATCGAAATAATTTATAATTAAATCAAAGTTAAAATCTCTTGCCCAATATTTTACGATAAAAATACACTCTTAGAATTGACTAAACATCGAGAATCCAATGCCCAAAAGTATTGAAATAACTCAAAATCTTAATCTGCCAACTTTTATATTGTAGTGATCCTTCTACATGATCGCGAGGAGCAGCTTGTGATGGCAAAGAGAAATCCAACGAGTTCCTAATCGCGAATGTGACCAGACAATCACAACCGCTATGAGTCCCCAACCCCTTTAGCATGGTTGCAACCCTAAGCCTAAGGATCTCAAAGGCCTGCAACTGCATTAAAAATAATCTGGTGCAGTCCATTAGAGATTTTTGGTTCCAAAAACTCACCGAACCTCTTGAGTACCAATCTAAACCCTCAAAGAAGTCCCAAACAGTAAATATGACTTGAATCAAGCTTTAAAACATAAAGTTAAGCGTTAAGTCTCAATTAGCAGTCGAGTTGCTACATTTTTCCCCACTTAAACAAATGTTCGTCCTTGAATAGTTTTAGAATTATACATGAGCTATCAAATAACTGTGGATATTGTAGGGTTTTGTTGGGTTCAAAACACATAAGTAAGGTACAACGGAAGTTTAAAATTTTGTTCTTACTTACCCCAACAATTACTTCTGGTATGGTTATATGACAATAAAAAACATGTAACATAAAACATGAACACTTACATGTTGTATTATCTGGAATCTTTATCAACTGTGGGTTTGCACGCGAAAGCCCTTTCGGTTGCAAGCTCCAAGCTTCAATGTATTTCTCCTTTGGAAAGCTAGGAAATCCGACAGAGGTTCGAGAGAGTGTTTTGATTCTAAGTCTCTAAGACTTAGAATAATAATATGAAATTAAGTGTGTTGAATAATGAAGTGAATGTTTGTATTTATAGGTGAAAAGTTAGGTCAAACCGGATTAGGGTTTGACCTTGGACCTGACCCAAAAATCGAGACAGATTAGGTCATTAGCGCCGCGGCCCTATGGTGTGGGCGCCGTGGTGCTTGACATGGCCCTACACTGTCTCGATTTATTTTTCGCACATTCTTAATTAAATCCAAAATCCAATTTTGACTTAATTAAAACAATCATTATTCATTCAAATATCTCGATTCTGAATCGAATATTTAATACTCTCTCAATACATCCTTAGATCGAAAAGACAATCGACATAGTGTGACCCTACATGCCTTCACATATCGACATTAATCAAATTAAGGTCTACGCGGAACTCCTAGATGACGCCGTAAGACGAACTCAATATGTGAAGTACGTTTACATGAATCTAGTAAACTTAACCTCTATGTGGTAAGATAAAATCCTTTCATTCACGACACACCCGATCAAGCTTAGGATTTGTCAAGTGTCTATCCAAATGGCTTAATCATTGTATCTCATCTATATTAGTTGACAACTAGACCATATTCTAAATATGTCTATTGCGTTGGCCAACGACTTTACCAACCTAATATTGCTGAGAATCTGAGTGTTCTCTCGAATATACATTCGAGGAATGAATCCTAATCTTGGCTCAACTACCACCTTTAATCCACATCGTAATGTACCCAATACAAACCGTATCTTAACCTATAAGGCATTTGAGCTTAGGACATGATCAAAGTATATTACTTTGTAGAGAAGGTGCGTATTGACCTCAAGTCTAAAGACTTCTATCTCCCACACGCCGATCATACTTTAGACAAGTATAACAAATAGTATATCAGCAGGGTATACCAATACTTCCAAAGTATCCACGTGTCCATCACGAGTAGCCATTACTCGTAGCATGTGAGACATGCTACATCCTCTAAGGATGTGATGCAGACCACATGTCGACTTATCACATATCATCGATATCCTATTCTCGATGATCATTAGTCGAGGCTATTTTAAGAGTTACGTTATAATATTAATATCTCACATTATTAATAACAACGTAACCTCTAGGGATGCATATTATAGAATATTATAAACAATCAATTAATAATTCAATAATTGCAAATGCCAAAATATTAATCTCCATTAATAATAATACGAATGTGTATAAAGTACATTTGTCCTAATACAGATTGTCTCTAGGACATAAATATACTTTCAATCTCCCACTTGGCCTAGAGCCAATCTCCAACATATCTAATGCCCATATTCTCAAAATGACCATTATGCTTGACTAAGCTAAATGGTTTACTGAATGGGTCAGCTAGATTATCGTCTGTGGAAACATAATCTAATCTAATCTAATCTCTTCAGTCTCCACAACCTCCTTGAGTATGTGGTACTTCATTGGTACATGCTTGTTTCTGTTTGTTGATCTTGGTTCCTTAGCTTGCGCAATCGCACCAGTGTTGTCACAATAAATCGTTATTGGACAAGTGGGACTTGGAACAACCCCTAGTTCCTTCAGGAACTCAGAAATTACGACATCTTCTTTACCAGCTTCCGATTTAGCAATGTACTCAGCTTCTGTTGTCGAATCAGCAGCTGTAGCTTGTTTGGAACTTTTCCAGCTTCCTGCTCCACCATTGAAAATGAACGTGTACCCAGACTGAGATTTGAAGTCATCAAGATCCGTCTGGAAGCTAGCATCAGTGTACCCAGTAGCAACTAGATTTTCTTCCCCACCATAGACTAAGAAGTAATCTTTAGTTCGTCTAAGATACTTAAGAATACTCTTGACTGCTTTCCAGTGTTCTTCCCCAGGATTCTGCTGGAATTTGCAATTCATACTAAGTGCAAAGGCCACATCTGGCCTAGTATAGGTCATGACATACATGATCGATCCTATAGCCGAAGCATATGTGATCCTTTTCATGCGTTCAAGTACTATAGTATTAGAGGGACTATCCTTCTTAGATAACTTGATGTCTTGTCCTATAGGTAGACCGCATTTCTTAGAATTTTCCATACAAAAACATCTAAGCACTTTGTCTATGTAGACTGACTGTGACAACCCCAACAATCTATTAGGTCTATCTCTATAGATCCTAATTCCCAGAATGTAGCAGGCTTCACCTAAATCCTTCATCATGAAGGTACTGGACAACCACTCATTGACTGACTGCAGGAGAGTCTTATTGTCTCCCATTATCAATATGTCATCTACATATATGATAATGAAGGCAATACTCCCATCCTTGCATTTACTATAAACACATGGATCCTCTTTGCTTCTGACGAAGTCAAATGACTTGATAGCATTGTCAAAGCAAATGTTCCAACTACTCGAGGCTTGTTTAAGCCCATAAATGGATTTTTGTAGCTTGCATACATCATTTGGTTTGGACTCAAGCGAAAAACCCTCAGGTTATTTCATATACACCTCCTCAACTACATTACCATTGGGGAAAGCAGTTTTGACGTCCATCTGCCAAATGTCATAGTCATAATATACATCTACTACAAGCAAAATCCGAATGGACTTAGTTTTTACAACAGGTGAAAAAATTTCATCATAATTGACCCCAGGCCGTTGATTATAACCTTTAGCCACCAATCTTGCCTTATAAGTCTGTACCTTTCCATATGCATCAATCTTTTTCTTGAAAACCCATTTGCATCCTATGGGTCTAACCTCTGTTGGAAAATCAACCAAGTTCCAAACTTGATTTATGTACATCGAGTCCATCTCAGATTTCATGGATTCTTGCTATCTTTACGAATTAATGTCTAACATAGATTTACTATAGGTTGTAGGTTCATCGTCATAAGAAATATCTATCTCATTGTGTGTTTCAACAAGTAGATTAAGTCTTTCAGGCGGACGATGAGTCCTAGTGGTCCTACAGAGTTGATTATTCTGCGTTTCAGTGTTTGTTGCATTCTGATTGTGAGAAGGTCTTTGTGTGCTGGACAATCCATCACCTTGAGAGCTTTCAGGAATGTCATTCTCATGTATTTCCTGAATGAAATGATGTACAACCATTGTATCACCTTCCATTGGTTGTGTATGAGAGCTTTGCATTTCTGCACTATCTCTCACAACACTCCCACTGGCTGAAGGGCGTACTCTAAGTACCCAATCTTCACCAGATACTCCCACTGAATCCTTGTTTAGGTCATTCGACAAGGGTTTAATTTCTGTGTTATCTTGTGGTTCTTGAATTTCTTCAAGTTTTATCTCTCTGCCACTTTGTTCCTTGTAGACATATTCTTCTTCAAGAAAAGTTGCGTTCCTGGAAATAATGACCTTACGTTCTCCAGGAAGATAGAAGTAGTATCCCTTAGTTTCATTAGGATACCCCACGAAGTAACATTTCTCACTTTTGGATTCCAACTTGTCAGTGAGCTTCTTCTTGACGTATGCAGGGCACCCCCAGGGTCTTATATGTTTAAGAGTTGGCTTCTTACCACACCATATCTCATATGGTGTCTTTTTTACTGACTTGGAAGGAACCCTGTTCAGAACATATATTGAGGTTTGTATAGTATGTCTCCAAAGGTATGTCGATAGAGCTGAGGAGCTCATCATGGATCGAACTATATCTAATAAGGTTTGGTTTCTCCTTTTGACAACACCATTCATCTATGGTGTTCCAGGAGGTATCCACTTTGATTGGACTCCATGTAGCTTTAAGTAATCTAGAAAATCCTTACTCAAGTATTCACCTCCTCGATCCGATCGAAGGGTTTTGATACTTGTTGCAAGTTGCTTCTCTACTTCCGACTTGTACTCTTTGAACTTCTCAAAAGTCTCGGATTTGTGTCTCATAAGACACACATATCCATACCTTGTGAAGTAGTCAGTAAAAGTGATGAAGTATGGGAAGCCTCCTTTAGCTTGAGTAAAAAATGGCCCACATACATCAGTATGGACCAACTTAAGCACCTCCTTGGCCGCACACTTTTCCCAGAAAGTGGCTTATTGGTCATCTTTCCTCTCAAGCAATATTCACAGTTACCATAAGACTCCAAGTCAAATGGTTTGAGGTAGTCTAATTTTCTCAACCTTGCTATCCTTGATTCGTTGATATGACCAAGTTTGCAATGCCATAGGTAGGTAGAGTTTCTATTACTTATCTTAGCTCATTTATTTTGTACATTGAGTATTTCTCGACTATAATTTAATGTTTATAATCCATCCACAAGAGGAGCAGTTCCATAAATAATATTATCAAAAGACAGTACTTGACTGCCATTATAAGTATATGAGGAAAAACCCTCCATGTCCAAAACAGGGATAGAAATGATATTCCTCATTAACGAGGGTACATACTAGCAATCATTTAACACTAGACAATAGCTAGAAGGAAAATTTAATCTATAAGTTCCTACGCGCTCAACATCCACTCGTGCTCCATTTCCAACGCGTAGGTCTACCTCTCTTGGTCCAACCTTCCTGCTATCAGTTAGCCCCTGCACATTTGTACAAATGTGTGAGCCACAATCGGTATCCAATACCCAAGAATGAGAGTTATTTATAGACATATTTATTTCAATGACGTACATACCTTGTCCACCAGAGGTAGAAGCACCTAATGCTTTTCCTCCTCCTGGTGCCGTGTAGTCTTTCTTCCAATGCCCCTTCTTGTTGCAGTTGAGTCATTCATCCTTAGCTGGATTTGCCTTCTTCTTCTTCACACCTCCTTAGGCTTCATAACTGAGGGCGCAACGTCTGCTTTGCCCTTCTTCTTCTGCCATTCCTTACCTTTCGGCTTGGGTCGGCTAGTAGAGCTCACCATGAGCACAACTTTACCTTTGGAAGTGGAAGACTCAAAGGTCTTGAGCATGTTGTGCAGCTCCGGCAGACTCGCCTTCATTCCATTCATATTGTAATTCACTATGAATTTTTCAAAGGAACGAGGGAGAGAGTTAAGGATGAGGGTGGTAGCGACATTCTTTTCTAGCTTTGTTCAAATTAAAGTAAGACTCTCTATCAGCCCTATCATCTTCAACACATGCTACGAGACCTGGCCCCTTTCATTTAGCTTACACTTGAAAAGTTCTATCAGTAACTCATATTCCATAGTCTGGGATTGTGAGTCATAGAGACTCTTCAAGTGTTCGAGCATCTCATTGGGACCCATGTTCTCATGTTGTCTCTGAAATTCCATAGAGATGGAAGACAAAATCACGCACTGTGCTGAAGTGGCATCGTCTAGGTGTTTTTGGTAAGCATTCTTATCAAAAGATGCATATTCAGCAGAGTCTGTCGCAGGGCCTGTTGGGAACACTATGTCTAAGACGTATTCTATTTTCTCTTGTCTCAGCATTATTCACAAATTTCTTAGCCAGTCAAGGTAGTTAGGTCCAGTAAGTTTGTTCATTTCAATCAACATTTTCAACGATAAGCTCGACATTTTTGATAATCTGAAGAATTAGATAGACTGGAAATCAAACTCAAAATTTATTTTCTATTACACACATTCGTTTATGCTAATCAACATGGCCTTCCCACTATTTTAACATACTTCTACGACCCTATGGTAGAATACAAACCTATATTAATTGAGGTCATAATGGGCCAAGATCCAAGCCTATGCTATCCCCAAGTTTGCTTTGGCTGATAACTTCAATAACACATATTGGTAGGTTCTAAACCAATTGCAAAACTTATTTGCAACTCTTGGTTGATCAAATATTACATTTAATCTTGCGTCCTTAGATTAGTCCGACACTTTGGTGCCAAGATTTGTCTAAGTAAGTCAACCCCATTACACGACTGCGTTTATGTATCTAAGTAAATTTGGCCTTTGTGAGCAAACACTTTGGTGTAAATATCCACAAAAGTATCGTGTACCTTTGCATTAAAACACATCTATGAAAGAGCCTGGGTCCTCGTAGACTGAGAGCAAATGCTTTGGCATAAATACTCGTATCACCGAAAATGATTTTGCACTCTAAAAATTATAATGGACGACACGTTTTAATTTAGACTTGTATTTAAAATTTTGGGGAACATTTTAATTCAGGGCTTTAACCAAGATCAACTCTTTTACACCATATCCAATATGACATCTTAATATCATGCAAAAGTAATGACACATATAGTTGGGAACCGTCAACCCAATATGCATGATATAAGATGGTTTAATCAAATACTGGGCGCCGCCTGCCCAGACAGTTATAGCGGACTCTATTCTAGTAATTTAAATGACAAACGATTTGACATTTAGCACACAAACAGTATACTTATCAAATAATATAGTGTACTATAATAATCTTGGGTTAAACATTCTGAACTCTAATTTTTTTTGTTTCTGGACAGGTGGGGCCGCGACGCTAATCATTAGGGCCGCGATGCCACTGAGGCAAAAGCCTTTCGACTCTGTAAATGTATTAGCGCCGCAACGCTTCACCATGGAGCCGCGATGCTCCTCCCGGAGCCGCGATGCTCCACCATGAAGCTGCGGCGCCTACTGTCCAGTAAGTCCAAATTTTGGAACGAAGCATTAGTGCCGCGGTGCTCCACCATGGAGCCGCGAAGCCGCCTTGAAAACCCTAGTACGCGCCGCGGCGTCCTACCATAGGGTCGCGACGTCAATGTCCTGACAAAATATTTCTGTGTTGATTTTTCAAAATTGTTCGAGCCCTAAATCTAATTTAGGGATCAAATCACAGATCCATTATCATCACCCACCATTATCAATAACGCATATATCGACTATCATCCGTTCTTGAATCAAGACCTTATTCAAGGCCTCCTTTAGTAAATTCATACCCATGTCCTAACTTCAAAAGAATTAAACCAACCAATAGGCAAGCGTCACCTCCTATCATACAAATCCTTGTACGACGTCATATGAATGTTGGACATGTAGACGTTATTATATATGTAATGACCCGTTAGGTCGTTGTGGTTATTTTGCTTGTTTTCCTGTAAATAACCCTTCCCCTAACTTTGTTTTTGTATATTTGACTTGCAGGGATGGGTGGCGCGATTTCTGAGGCAATCGAGTAAAAATAACAGAAGATAACCTAGGTTTTGAAATGAAGAAGTTCTAGTTTGGGAAGTTTGATTAAGAGTTGACTTTTCGGAAGATGCACTCGGAATCGATTTCTTTTTTTCCTTATTATATAGGGGTAGGGGAAGGGAAAATAGAGATGGGATTACAATGTGAGAATTCAAATTGGAATCGATTTCTGATGGTTCCGTCAGATACAGAACATGACTTTTGACTTAGATGAATGGTTGGGATGCGTCTTGAGTGATTGGGTGAGATTCAGATAAGAATGTGCATTTTAGAAAGTTCTTAAGTTAAAAGATGAGTTTTGGTTAACTAAAGACAACATCGAGGGTAAATTAGTCTTTTTAAAAGTTTCATCGATTTCATTAGGTCCGAAATGTCTCTTATGACTTAGTTGAGTCATTGGTTCAGTTCCCGAGGGACTTGGTGGTATTTTGGACTCTTGGTTGGAATTCTAGTATTTAAGGAGAATTGGAGTTAACCATGGTCAACAGCGGGTCAAGACAACCTCGTATGATTATTTTGAGTGCACAAGAAGTCCGTTGTATGTTTTAGGAGTGGTTCGCATGTTTGGTTTGTGTCTGGGAGGTCTCAGATGAGTTTCGGGAGTTGAATCGAAGTTTAGAACTTATTTCGAAATTTTGGTGTCTGGATCGCTATCACGACCGAAATCACAGGCGTCGTGGTGACACTTACACTAACCCCCCGATAGACGAACCAACCCTAAAATAGTTTTACAACGACTTAGTAGTTAATGCGGAAATGATGGAAAGATTGCACAACATAAACAACTCTTTTATTTAACATAAACCATCCATTAAATCCTTATAAAACATCCATTTTCCCTCAAAACCTGGTTTGACTTATACACGGATACTAAGATACAAAGGATGAATGAAATAGAACAATGCCACCCCGAATGAATAGGGGTAGTCCATCTGAGATGAAAACCAAGGCCGCCAGAAGGGAGTGGAGTGCCTTAATCTTCACATTCTCCGAATTGCGACCTGGATAGACCGGATACCTGCATCCACATAAAAGATACAACAAGCGTAGCATGAGTACACAATGTACCCCCACATGCATTATAGGCCAATAATTACGGAAGATACGTAAATAGAGATAAACATCAAGTTCGCTCTCACATATAGCCCTATCCTAGGCAGTTCAATAAACATATAAGTTACGTTCTCACATAAGGATACACGAATTCACATAGTTCTCTTAAATCCCATAAAGGTTTGTCAAACATACAAGTCACCCAGACACATAAATGTTATCAATCATCTAAATCACCCAAGACACATCAACGTTACTAGTCAAATAATTCACTCAAATCATGTAGGGAGTTACAAATCAAGGAAAACATTCAAGTCGCATAAAGATTTATTAATCATAATCATGTTTGACCCCACATACCATATTGACAACCCATTAGATAAATTGGCACTTAGTTCCGTAGCCCAATACTTTAGAAGCGTTCTACAAATATAACTTTAAGGTCGAAATATTTCATTAATTTCTTATCATTCCCAGTCCTTAACCCTCCAATAAGACTCCCTACGATAACATACCAGATACATAATAGTTTATTAGACTTCCTTCACACAACCTAAGTAGTTACCATTACCTTACATACTTCTTATCTAGGGAGAAGTTCTACACACATAAGACATGCAAGTAAGAACTACTCAACAACAAGTCAATGAATCTATGCCACGCCTATCCCTCACTAGGCCCCTTACAAAATAAGTTAATTAACCATCAACCACCCATATGCACACTTAGTTCCTTTAATTAATGATAAAACATTACAGAATACAAGCAATAATTTAACATTGATTCCTTGGACTCACACATTGTAATCACAGGACCAAACACACGATGATTCAACCAAATATGGAAACCAACCCAATCTAATGAGATCAATCAAAACTATAAAATCCATTTCAATAGAGTATTCAACCACATTCCAATAATTATGCCAAACACTTCCCAATCAAGAGAGAATTAATGAAATGAGGTATGTGTGATATGAATGCAATGCATATGCCATGTACTTTTATCCTCCAGTATATAAACATTCAAATTCTATGAACTGCACACCCATGGAGGACTTGTGAAGTCCATATACTCCTCCGGAATTTCTCAACGGAGCCTAGCTCTTGGCTAAATAAAACTGTTACAGGGGTGCAACCCGTTCCCCCGTGTATCATCATCATCTCAATATTGACAAAAATATCATAAGTATTCTTACCTTCCCATTCTCTTGGACTTACAACATTTTCATTCCACTCTCATATCAATATCATCATAACCATGATGCAAATGACAATACAAAGAAAGAAATCAGGATGTATGAGATGCAATCAAGTACTAGAGATGAATATCACATGCTTTTAGAGTTCAACCATAAGTAATCAAAGTACAATCAATATATTATATCAAACATGTGTGATGAATAGACATGATAATGTCAAATATGGTGATGAGTCCATACAATGGTGACAAGCCCAATCAACAGTAGTCAGAATCAGTTTAAGACTGATTCCCCAAATCACACATTATCACAGTTCAACACCGGCACCCACACAAATGTTCATCACAACTATTTGGATGGAACCCCCAAACACACTCAATACCCCTCAATATTTATAACTAATTAGATACTTCTATCGGAGTCTAATAAGACTAAATCGTAGCCTACCTCAAAGCCGAGAAGGAGCCACGAATGGTCAACCCTCTATGCCCGCCTTACCATTTTGGAACGCCTCATCGTAAATGTAGTCTAACACATATATACTATACATTAATATTAAACCATCACACATACAAGGATTTAGTCCTTAAACATACCAAGACATCTCAAATCAACCCCAGGCCCACGGTTTCAAAAGACGAACTTTATTACTAAAAAGGCTTTTAAACATGCTAATCAATTATATCCTTAAGTTAATTGAAAATCCAACCCTAATTGAACCCTCAATTGTATAATTTAGAAAAAGTCCAATTTACAAACCCTAAATTTTCCCCAAATTGAAAAGGATTTTCATATCCCAAGTAGACACTACGACATTGTCATCTATCAACTTTTAATGCTTGTTCAAAATATCAAGATAAACTAATTCATATTATACCCTTTAATCAAGACTCATCCCCTCTTATTCTACTATGAAGTTTACAACTCATTTTTCCCAACTGATAATCAACCCCCAATATTAAGGACCTTAAAATATGAAACACAAACACAGGGGGTGAGAAATTTACCTCAATGAAGAAATTAAGCACAAACTTTAAGAAATGCCTTCTAGTCCAGCCCCAGCTTTGAGATAAGATATTTCGGATGAAAATATATTTTTAAGGTTTTTAACAAACTGTCTGAACAACGATTTTGTTCTTGCGGAACCGACTTCGCAAGTGTGCTCTCGGTTCGGCGGAATAGAGGTCCACTAAGGCGCATGTATTTGACACCTCACCTCAACGTAGAAGTGGGAAAAACTTTGGAGATGCGGACCTAGCACAACCGCTGGAGCGGAAAGCATCTCGCTGGCGCGGTCACTCTGGGGCAACTCCATTTCACTGGAGTGAAGACTGTACATCTCAAAATTCCATCTAATATGGTTAAAGGTTACTCTTACCCATAAATTCCACGCATATTAGTTATCGGCGAGTACCCGGATGAAAGATACTATAGGAAATCAGATGGAAAGTTCATAACGACCGAATATCAGATACCAATTAAACAAACGTTCGTCCTCGAACGGATATCAATAGAAAGAAGTCACACAAGATCAGAAGGACTTGTGACATGGTCCCATGAGGGATTCTCCTCATACATGTATAACAATGACCAAAAAGGCGTTATATCACAAACTAGGTCTCTATGGTACCATCTATGATTCATAAGGTAGTACTTGTTACGATAACTCAGACTAGTCAATGGAACAACTTACTATAATCGTAGCCCTCTTGGAAATAGATTCGCTCGGAAGATTAGGCTTGAAGCAAAATTGTAGCAAGGCGTCATGCCATCGTTCACACCATCGTACATTACACCACATCATATCGATACCATTGAATTTACAACATCATCTGCCCATGTGAGATCGATAATTTGATTCTAGCCAAGGAATATACAGTATAATGAATCGCGATGTCCTGACACTTCGCAAGAAATATAAGAACCGAACCGTGATTTCTAGTCAATCCAGGCGGAAAAAATACTCTTTGAGAGGAAGAGGGTTTCAGAAGACATCGCACAAGCGGTAAATTTCAATAAGGAATCTTTCGCAAAGGCATAAGATAAATGTGTAGGGGCACGCCCGCGCACACGTAGAATATACCGCCGAAGCAGACAACCTGGAAGGGAAAAATCTAGAAGGGGTGGCTCAATTGCATGCTCCTATGCACTCGCAGGTGTGGAAGAAATTACTCAAAAGTGAACAATTGAAGATTCCCAAGAGTGATAAAATAGACCGTTCCCCCCATCTTTTCTCATATTCCCTCAACTCTATACTTCCAGAAACTCCTCTCCAAGCCCCCTCACAATTTCACTCTACTTTTCACAAAACTACCCTTACTTCTATTATCCTTCCACTCTCCCAACTCACCCGAACACCAACTTGAGAAGCGGTGTAAACATTGAGGTACAAGGAAAAGTTCTCCAATCGATACAACAACTCAAACACTATAACTCGGTAAGTTCTTTGTACCTTTGTACTATGCATGATTAGCATCATATATTCGAGTATAAACACGCTTGTAGCTTGACAGATTTGCATAGACATTTTTGAAACTTCGGGTGTGGGTGTTGTGGGGGTTGGTGGTTGAAACTCCATAGATCTACCGAATTCGTAGTCTAATAAGGGTTTAATCATCATGCATGCTAACATAAGATAAAAATGAGGGATTTTTCAGTCAAAATAGTGTAAGATTTCGGGGTTTCTGCCTAGGTTTCGTCTGGGATGATGACCTCACTTCTATGGACCAGTCCGCTAAAGCAGGTCCGTTGAAGAACTAGAATTATTCACTAAAGCGAACAGATAGTAAAATTCAAAATTTCACTATAGCGGACAATCTTTTGCTGGAGCGGGCTCGCTCCGGTGATACCCATTCTGGAAAAGCAAAAACTGAACAGAGACAAACTAAAATAGTAGCTTCACATAGGTCGACTTAGGTCTATTTTTATTAGTTTCTTTGGCTCATTAGGCTCATATATACATAATACACAAGACTCTATCACCGGAATGACTTGAATTTGATAAATGCAGGTATAATTTAGAGAAAATAGATCAAAATGAGTATGAAAATATTGTCCAGGCCCATGGACTTACTGACGAAGAGCACGATATTGGTTATGACATAGTCTAATTCATGTACCGGGACTGCGAACATCGATACTTTGATAATTTGACGGACAAAAATCTCCTAAAGGAGAGGGGTAGGGATGCATAATATGGAGGAGTGCATTCCCAAATTCCATGCTCGTCTAATGCGAATGGGTTGGACTTGCTTCGCTCTGAACCCTTATGAGGCTAAAAAAAACTGGGTGAAGGAATTTTATTCCAATCTAAAATGGGTGAGGTTGACGGAGCATGATCCAGAGATTAGGATACGGGGCACTGTGGTAAATATTGGGGCGGAGGTGATCAATGCCTACTATGGCCTGCATAATCACCCAGTGGAGTAGATGAAAGCAAAAAATGTTTATGGAAATAGGGCTTGGTTGGTCTCACAACTAGTGGCTGAGAAGGATATGAATATCACTTGGACCAATAAGAAGACCAGAATTTAGAACACTTACTTTACTGCGGAGGCAAAAATGTGGCAAAATATTATTACCCGACGGGTACGGCCTTCGAGCAACTCTACTGATTATACGTATGTTCACACCCTGATGATCCCTTACACACTAGGAGATATTATAGTGAATGTGGGCCACCATGTCATTCAGGAGTGAGGGACTACTTGATCCAAGATGGGCTGAGTTTGATATTTCCCTCACCGATCATTAAGTTATGATGGAAGGCGGAGGTACCGAGAGCGGGTAGTACAATTAAAAGTAACAAGAGAAAATTAGAGTTGGGGTGGGCGATGATGATGAGGATGCGGATGATGTTTCGTAGTCACAACCACATGGACCCTTTGTTGCCATGGGTTCCCAGCTGTAGGACATCCGAGATCTAATTGCCGGACTTTCTAAGACTCCCACTGAGGTTAGTACTTCGGGGACCTCTTCTGGCTACTTCACTCGGGAGGAGATGAAGCAATATCTTGATGCACGGAAGGGCCACTAGATTTTTGTCAGCACCCTGGAGACTACCTATACAGGTATGGCCAAAGCGCATGGAAATCTCTACTCGAGTTACAAGAAAGAGAAGAAAAAAGAAAAATTCTAGGGTAAGCTGCTGGTGACTGTGTGGAGGGCATAAGGGCCTTTTTAAACTGCTGGAAAATAAAGAGTCACTTCCGACCAAAGACGAGGATGATGATGAGAGCTACTCCTTCTTGTCCAATGATGAGGATGGGGACAATTGCAACATAGAGGGAGGTGGTGAGGTTGCGAGTTTTAGGAGACAGGGTTGAGCTCTCATTAGCATTGGTTTCTAGCCCTTGTCAGGCTTTATGTCAAACATTCTAGTTTCTGGTGTTTTGTAGAACAATTTGGATATATTGTTTGGTTGCTTGCTTGTTATTTTTGTTTTGCTTTGAGTTGATGAATGCTTAGACATTTGGGATATTAATATCTTATCTTTCATCTCTGTTATGCTTATGATTACCAGATAATTGGATGCTTTTGGATATATGAGTCATATTACTGGTGGTTGAATGTTGTAACATGGATTTATATTGCACAGGTTTAAAGGAAGAAACAAGGCAGAATTATCACTAGTTTCTGCCCAGTGGTTCTGTTGGGGCGGGAGTAATCTCCGCTAGGGCTGACACGCTTCCGCTAGAGTAATTTTGCATAGGCGGACTCAACTATACTGGAGGTCCGCTAATGCACACTTCAACTCACTTTGGCAAGCTTACTTAAGGCATGATTATCCGTTGCGGCAGAAATATATCCTCAGGCACGACTTCGCGGAGGCGGAACATGATCGTTGAGCCGGTCTCAGGCTAACAACAAGGATCACGCTTTTGCGACACACCTTTCGCTGGTGCGATTTCGCATACGTGGGCAAAACATGCTGGGGCAGAATACCTGGACCAGAATAGAATTTCAGACTTAGAAAAATACCCTGATTTTCTCGATAACCTTTGGGCATGATTTCTACACACGATCCACTCTAATAGAGTGTTAGGATTAGATACCAATTTCACTCAACCAGATACCAAACTTAACGAGGAGCACAATAGGAGTGAAAGAAGGGACAATTCCTAAAATGTCTTATAGCTTCTCGAGGATGGGTATGAATGTCTACGTACCTATCCGCAAGACTCTACCAAACACTGTCCTTGTATTTGTGAAATCGGTGAATCTATAGCTCTGATACCAACTTTGTCACGACTCAAATCACGAGAATCATGGTGGCACATACACTAACCCCCTGTATGCGAACCAATCCCAAAACAATTTTACAATGACTTAGTAATTAATGTGGAAATGAAGGAAAGATTACACAACATAAGCAACTCTTTATTTAACATAAACCATCCATTAAATCCTTACAAAACATATTTTCCCCCAAACCTGGTCTGAATTATACAAGGACTCTAAGATACAAAGGATGACTAAAATAGAACAATGCCGCCCTGAATGAATAGGGGTAGTCCATCTGAGATGAAAACCAAAGCCGGCAGAAAGGAGTGGACTGCCTTAATCTTCACGTTCTCCAAAGTGTGACCTAGATAGACCGGATACCTGCATCCACATAAAAGATACAACAAGCATAGCATGAGTACATAATGTACCCCCACATGCATTATAGTACAACAACGACGGAAGATACATAAATAGAGATAAACATCAAGTTCACTCTCACATTTAGCCCTATCCTAGGAAGTTCAATAAGCAAATAAGTCACGTTCTCACATGAGGATACACAATTTCAGGCAATAAATATAGACTAACACACATATACTATAAGCTATATGCGTGTTAGACATACAAGGATAAACCATAGCCTACCTCAAAGCCGAGAAGGAGCCACGAACGGTCAACTCTTTATGCCCGCCTTACCCTTTCGGAACTCCTCGTAGTAAACACAGTCTAACACGCATATACTATAAGCTAATATTAAAGCATCACACATACAATGACTTAGTCCGTAAACATACCAAGACACCTCAAATCAACCCCGGGCCCACAGTGTCAAAATTTAAACTTTATTACTAAAAAGGCTTCTAAATATGCTAAACAAGTATATCCTTAAGTTAATTGAAAAACCAATCTCAATTAAACCCTCAATTGTATAATTTAGAAAAAGTACCAATTTACAAACCTTAGATATTTTCCCAAATTGAAAAGAGTTTTCATATCCAAATTAAATACTACGACATGGTCATCTATAAATATTTAATACTTGTGCACAATATCATGATAAACTAATTCATATTATACCCTTTAATCAAGACTTATCCCCTCTGGTTCTACTGTGAAGTTTACAATTCATTTTTCCCAACTCATAATCTACCCCAAGATTAAGGACCTTAAAATATGAAACACAAACAAAAGGGGTGAGAAATTATCTCGATGAAGAAATTAAGCAGAAACTTCAAGAAATTCCGACTAGGACAACCCCAACCTCAAGATAAGATATTTTGGAGAGTGAAAATATTTTTTAAGGTTTTTAACAAACTGTTTGAACAACGATTCCGCTCATGTGGAACCAAATCCATTAGCAGGGACTCGCTTCGGCAAAATAGAGGTCCACTAAGGCGCAGACATTTAACACATGCCTTTGCACATAAGCGGGAAAAACTCTACAGATGCAGACCTAGCACGTCCGCCGGAGCGGGCAGTATCTCGCTGACACAGTTATGCTAGGGAGACTCCACTTCGGTGGAGTGAATACTGGACTTCCTGAAACTCTCTAATAGATTAATCTCCTGTCTAAGATGGTTGAAGATTACTGTCACCCATAAATTCCATGCATAACAGTTATCGGTGAGTACCCAAATGAGGGATACTTTAGGAAATCATATGGAAAGTTCATAATGACCGAATTGGTCGTTACACTTACACATGCGAGATTGAGCTCGTACTTGTGAGTCTGAACCTACGCGTGGTGGGCATCAGGTTTGAAGGAGGGAAAGATTGGGCTAGGCCTGCATCGGCGAGAAAGAGCTCACAGGTGCGGGGCCACATTTACGAGAGATGGGCCGCACATGTGACGTTAGGCGAATTAAGAAGTGGGCTTGCAAATGTGAGATTTTTAGCACAGGTGTACAAATCGCTGAACATACCTAATAAATTCCCCAGTTCGAACTTAGACATTTCATTCACATATTTGGGACTTCGGAGCTCGGTCTAAAAAGGTTTTCGATAGATTTTGCAAGGATATTTAAGTGGGTAAGTTCCTAATCACCATTTTACGATTATATCTTTGATTATTAAAGATTTCCATGCTAGGATTCTTGATTTGAGACTTGAACTTAGGAATTTTAACTCCTAGGATGAAAATGAGGATTTCTTTAAATAAATCTTGGATTTGTTGTTGGATTGAGTTGAATTTTGGTATTTAGACTCCATAGACCTTAGGTAAACTAATTTATGGATTTTCCCCATTTTTCCCTTTGAGGCTCAAAAACTTATTTTTGAGTGACTCTTTGGATCCAAAACTCTCATATAGAATTATGGGAGTTTATAGAGTCGTGTGTTAACGTACTTTCTATATTTAAATATATTTTGACAATTTGGAGGTGTTACAAAAGGGAAAAGCTACGTTGTGGCTATCAGACTCCTGTTCCATGCAAGTTGATATCTTAAACCTTATTTAAAGCATCTTGGTTGGTCAAATAAACTAAGTAACAGGGTGTAATAAAAAAAATACGAGGTACCAACACTTGTGAGGTGAGGAGCACACATATCGAGTACCGGTGACATGTTATAGGTATTTTATTTAAATTATATAGTCCAGTATGAATGCCATGCTTTGGGCACTAGCTAATAGATAGTATGATCCTATGGATCTGTGATTGGAGTATGAAGCCCATACTTTCAGTATTTATGTTTATGTGCCTGTCTTATATGATATTGTGCTACTCATCTGTTAATGGCCCGCTAGGTAAATTTAAGCTTTTAGACTTGTTTTCCTCGAAATACCCTTCCCATAGTTTTGTCTTGATAGTTATGACTTGCGGGGATGCGTGACATGGTTCCCGAGGTAAGCGGGTGAGTTTTGGATTGAATTTAGTGAAATTAGAAGCTCCCAAGTTAAAGAAAGGAAGAAGTTTGACCAAAGTCAACATCGAGTGTAAATGAATCTTTTTCAAACTTTTGTCAATTCTATTAGGTTCGGAATGTGATTTATGCTTAGTCGAGTCATTAATTCAAGTTCCGAGAGGTTCAGGTGTGATTTGAGTCATTGGTTGAAAAACTAGTTATGTGAGAATTTGGAGTTGACCTCGGTCAAGACGACCTATTTTGGGTGTTTCGAGTGTGCGATCAGGTTCATAGCGTGTTTTGTGATCAAAATGTATATATGATTTGTGTTCGGCAGGTTCCGGATGAGTTTGAGGTGCTAAAACGAAGATTTTGCAATTTCTGATTTTTCTGGTACAATAATTCAGAATATACCAATTATGTCCCAAAGTTCGTCCTTAAATTTCAGACTTCCTTTAAAAATTCAAAAAATCACATCTCTCTCATTTTAAGGCCAGTTAGGGTGATTCAAAAATACTATCTTGGGTAAAAGTTCTCAAGGATTTTATTGGGCTTTTCAAAACTAAGATTCGTGATCGTCTAGCATCCGATTTGGGGCCAGACATCTGCTGTATTTGTTTTAATTTGTTTTGAGACTTTTTCTCACAAGTTTGAGTTCAGATTGAGGCGATATGAAGGTATTATTCTCGTATTTACTTGGGGTATGAATATAAACCTTATTTCATGGTACTCCATAGATTTCTTATATTATTTAGACTTAATTTAGTGGTTGGGTGTTGGAAAACTGGGGTTTTTTTACCCTAGGTTGGGTTTTTGGGAAAATAAGAAATTGAAGGTCAAGTTGGAGCCTTTTTGACTGTATTTTCTGAATTTATTTCTTTGAATTAAGGGAAAACTATTTTGAAAGAAAAATTCTGATTTGGTCGATGGAGTCCACCTTTTGAGATTTCAAAGCCCTAAGTTAAAATTATGATTTTTTTTTCAAATTGGAAATTGAATTAAAGTCAGTTTTGAGTCATTTTTAGGATTTAGACTCTATACGTGATGGATAAATCAATTTTGTAGTAAAATTTCAGTTTTGTCTTTGTGGGCTCGGGGTTGGCTTTATGGGTCCATTTTTGGGTTCCAAAATAAAGTATAGCAATATGGGTATCAGTTGATTCGTCTAACTCCATAGATAAATATTTTGACTAGATTCAACTCGTTTGGAGAATTTAGACATGGTAGTGGTTTTAGAAGGCTTAGTCTTCGCTCGGATCGAGATTAGGATTGTTTGGAGGCATTAACAAAGGGAAATTCGTTCGTGTGCTATGTGACTTCAAATATAAGACAAGTTGAGACATACTAGAACCTATTGTAGTGTTTATGTGTTGGTTAAGTAATTAAGGGGTGTAATGGGGATTGCTGGTTCCGTACTCATGAGGTGACGAGCACTTGTGTGGGTACTGGTGTACTTACAAGGGTAACTAAAATGTAAAATAGGTATACCTGTGACTGAGACTATGTTCTTAGCCTTCGGGCCTTGTAGCGTAGTGCATAAATCTATTGTTATGTTTATATGCCTTACATACTCACTACATTATTTCGTAATGACGTCCTTTTGTCAGGGGCGCTACATGTCATGATGCTGGTCTTGGTTCCCAGGTTGGTAGGCTTTCCAGTAGTTCCTTCAGTTGATCAACAAACGTTAGGTGAGCTCCACTTCTTTTTGGGTTAACCAAGTTTAGACACACTTATGATATAGTTATAAAGGCTATAGGGGTAAGTCGGGGCCTTATCCTGACCAAGTTTTTTTGTTAGATACTCTTAGAGGCTTTTGTAGACATACAAACACCTATGGTCAGCAACACTATGTGAGTACACCATTGTACAAATTAAGGCCTTGTCGGCCCATGTGTATATATATGTGTTTGGGATTTATAGAAAGTTATTTGTTTAACAAAATGGGTCGTTCACGTAAGTGTGACACTAGGTGCATGTTTTCCTCACCTAGGTTGGGGTTTGACAGATTGTCAAGACCCAAAATCTTATTTTTGCTATTAGGGCACCTACCCTGAACCCATAATCAAACCCCATTCATGCAAGACAATATACATAAATAAAAAGTGTGGAAAGTAAGTTAATACATAAAATCTAAGTCAACTCCAAAAAACTTGGAAGTCACAAGTACAAGAGCTTTCTAAAAATGAGTACAATGTCTGAATACGTAATACAATACTATTTGAAATAAAGAAGACAAAAATAAAATGGATAGAAGGGAATCCAGTGCTAGGAAAACATCAGGAGCTCCCCTGGACTCCAAGTCGGCTCTCCAAGCTCGCAACTACTAAGTTTCACTCGCTCTCGGATCTGCACATACACACAGAAGGTGTGTCAAGTGTAGAGTGAGTACATGAAGCATGGTAAATAGAAACATCATTGACCGACCCTATTATATAGCGATGGCAAGGGTTGGTGCTTCCGATACTTCGGTTCTTGCTTAGTTAGTTTTACATTAATATAGTTTATAATCTTTTCAACAATTTAAGTAAAGATTCAACAACCAAACCAAGTCATAAAGTTCATCACTTTTCAAGAATTGTCATAAAGTTTCTACCTTTACCTCAACTAGGACAAGTGTAGCGATGAAGTTCCAACCTTTACCAAAATCGGGAATCTAACCCCACAAAGGTTCCACCTTTTAGTTATTTAGAGCAGTTATAGTGATAAAGATTCAATTTCCCACAATTAAGGCTCATATACTCATAAAGATGCCACCTTTCATCTATTTAGACAAGTTTAGTCATAAAGTCTCGACCTTTACATTATTTAGGACATTATATTAATAAATATTCGATATTTTCATCCTTTAGGACGAGTATTATCATAAAGGTCCCACCTTTCCACCTTGCAAATCAATGAAAATCATAAATGTTCTATCTTTTTCATTTAAAGTGATTATAACTATAAAGATCCCATCTTTATATCATCCAAGGCACATGTGGCATGAAATCAAATCAACAAGTATGAATGACATGAATGCAAGTGAAAGGTATGCTATGCAACGACATATGCATCCGGTATACACACGCTTCTGTAGTAGGTTTCACGTGATCCGTGGGGGACTCATGAGGAACATATATCCACCCGGAATCATTTCCCATCATGTGACATCTCTGTGGCTGTAATATTATCATCATCACCCTTTTCATATACCATATCCAAATATTCGGCCAATAATATCATGAATGTATAAGATGGATTGCATACACCATGCAAAAGTATAAAATCAAATCGGTTGTCAATACAAGTTCCTTTCCAAGATTTATACGAGATGTAGAGTGATGAATGCATGATAATTCATAATCAAAGAATCTACTAAACATGTCTAACATAGCTCAAGTAAACAACAGTCACACCAACCTAAGTGGATTTATGCACCACGCTTTAAGGCGCTAAGGCTAAACATAGTCTATGTCATAAGTATAACTACTTTACATTTTAATTACCCTTGTATGTGCATCGGTACCCGCACAAGCGCTCGTCACCTCATGAGTACGGGACCCTCAATACCCATTACACCTTTTAATTACTTAACTAACACATAAACAATACAATATGGTCTCGTAAGTCTCAACTTGCCTTATATTTGAAGTCCTATCGCTCACAAATGGATCGCCCTTCGTTAATGCCTCCAAACAATCCTAATCTCGATCCGAGCGAAAATGAAGTCTTTTGAAAGCTCTACCGCATCCATATTCGCCAAACGAGTTCAATATAGTCAAAATATTAATCTACGGAGTTAGATGAGTCCAACGATACCCATGTTGCTATACTTTATTTCATAATCCAAAAATGGACCCAAAAAGACAACCCCGATCCCACAAGGGCAAAACTGAAATTTTATTGCAAAATTGATTCGCACATAACTTGTAGAGTCTAAATCCAAAAAATGACTCAAACCGACTTCAATTCGATTTCTAATTTGAAGAAATTCATAATTTTAACTTAGGGCTTTAAAATCTCAAAGGGTGGCCCCGAACTCCAGCGTCCAAATTAGAATTTTTCTTTCAAAATAGTTTTCCCTCAACTAAAAGAATTTAAATCCAGAAAACACAGTAAAAAGGACTCCAACTTGACCTTCAATTTCTTATTTTTCCAATATCTAACCATGAAATTAACTCTAAATAATATAAGAAATCTATGGAGTACCATGATATAAGGTTTATATTCATACCCCAAGCAAATACGATAAGAATAACTTGAAATCGCCTCAATCCGAATTCCCAAACTTGTTAGAAAAAGTCTCAAAACAAATAAAAAAAAAATGCAGCAGTTGTTTGTCCTCAAATCGTAGGTTAGATGATCACAAATCTCACTTTTGATAAGTCCAATAAAATCCTTGTGAAATGTCACCCAAGATAGCCTTTTGAAGCACCCCATTTGACCGTAAAATAAGAGAGATATGATGTTTTGAAGTTTTAAAGGAAGTTTGAAATTTAATGACAAACTTAGGAACATAATTAGTATTTTCAGAATTGTTGTACCAAAAAATTCAGCAAATTGCAAACCATATATGCATTTTGATCATAAAACATGATACGAACTGATCGCGCACTCGAAACACCCAAAAGAGGTCGTCTTGACCGAGGTCAACTCCAAATCCTTACTTAACTAGTTTTTCAACCAATCACTCAAATCACACCCGAACCATTCGGGACCTGAACCAATGACTCGACTAAGTCATAAATCACATTCCGAACCTAATGGAACTGACGAAACTTCAAAAAAGATGCATTTACCCTCGATGGTGAATTTGGTTAAACTTCTTCCTTTCTTTAACTTAAGAGCTTCTAATTTCACTAAATTTGATTCGAAACTCACCCGATTGCCTCGGGAACCACACCATCCATCCCCATAAGTCACAATTATAAAGATGAAACTACGGGAAGAGTATTTTAGGGAAAACAAGTCTAAATGCTTCAAACGACTGAGCAGATCGTTACATCATCTATCACTTAAACACACATTCGTCCTCGAACGGTAAAGAAAAGTACCAAAGCTATCATGAAGCTAAAGAATCTCAGTTATCAACCTCATGTAAGCGTCCTTACGCAAGAATCACGCTGATAGCACCACTTGTCCGCTTTACTAGTCCAACTTCCTTTGACTTAACTTAAAAACCCAAATATCCATTTTTCCATACCCAAAATTTCTTCCACAACTGATTTTCATATATTTGAACAGACTCAGCTCAAATTTCTTGATTCTGATTCTAACTACACCTCTGAACGCAATTGATTAATTCCATAAATTCCATCATCGACATCCCAATCTTTTAGTTGTAGCCACAATTCATTACCGAACTTGTACCAGTCAAATACCCTGATTATACTTATCTCTCTTCCTCACCTCCTAATGTTGGCTATAGTACTAAGAATCAATATAAAACACGGTTTCACCTACCGCAAGTCTAAATCATGACTCCCTCATGCCAGAAAAGAGTTTTTGCCCATTTTGAGCCAATTCCAAGCATTTTCGTCAAAACTGACCTTTTCCAAGGCCGATTAATTTAATTCCAAATCCGGTAGTTCTGTTTCATCGAGTCGAAGCTACTAAGTCAACTCTCATAGTCCAATTCCTCTCAAACCTCCAAATATTTTACTATGCACATCATCCTAGTTATTATCTTGACTTGCAAAATTTGTAGAAATTCATCTAATCACCCAAAGGCTTCCCATATCCATTTGTACATCTTCAATACATAACCAACTACCCGCGTAAACCATTAGAACTGTTTGAGTAGCTTCTATCAATAAAATATCATCAAGTCCACTTGAAACTGTAATAAAGCTCGGTAACTATGCCATACCTCTGTTCTGAACTGTAAATCTATCAAATCTTCAAAAATTGATTACTAGAATAAACATAAATCTTCATGAAAATATATCCATAATCCACTTGGTATTACGTAAACAATTCTGACCAGGTGCTAATTGTACAACTCCTCGAATGTCACCAATAACCTGAACTGACTCCAAACCTTCAAAAAACCAATTATAGAACTTTCATAATTATGTGGTGACCGATTCTAATTCGTTTCTCATGAATACTCAACCCTGCGATGCCATCCCCAACTTCAAATGCTAAATTTACCCAAGTCATCAACTTAGTACCGATGAACTATACCTTATGACTTAAATCTTCATGTTTCCCAATTCTCACCCGCTACGCAAATCTGATAGAACTCCATAGGATCTAAATACATCGAATCTTTCTTCTTGCGCTTTCAGTTAACTCATTCACCACTCTGAGTACCTCGATGCAAGGCCTGAAGCCTTGTACTCCCATTCATAACCATTGAATCTCTGATTATAATATCCTTTTTACGCCTTTAGCAAATTTAAAAGTATCAATTCTTGCAAATCATGTGCCTTACCATGCACAAATACTCTCAAGTCATTAATACTTGATGTACTCAACCATCATATCCATTCAGTAACACTTTGACATAGCCTACTATCATGAATACAGTCTAACCTCGAAAATATGATTTTAACTTTCAAACTAAAGAGATTTAAAGATTCCCTCTTATTAATTAACTCCAGCCCATTCATTCAAGGATGATATGAAATAAACCACCTTGGCATAACACAAGTCACCTTCCCATCAATCATCACGAAAGTCATCTAAACTTCGCTTATCACCAGTCATCAAACGCAAGGCCCAATGGCACTTCGCCATAACACTTAGTCAAATTTTGTAAACTTCCTTCTTCAAGCATACTCAACAATTACACCCTATTTGAATGATGCAAAACAACGCCACCATAATCCACACGACCCAAGTAATCCCGTTGCTTCTAATTCACATCATTTCCTTTTCTGAAGATGTACCTTACTCCTTCCGATTCGAGATCAAGAATGCCTTTATCTTAATTCTTTGATCTACATATTCTATCCAAAATCACATTTGCCACTATGATTCAAAAATCACTCAACTTAATAGTTATTTCCCACCAACACTGCGTGACCAGAATAAGAAATCATCTAAAAAATCCCATCTTTAATTGAAGAAATCAAGTTGTCAAAAACTAGGGTTTCAATATTTAAACTCCTTCTTCCCCACCAAGTTACCACCATTAAAATCATTACATAAGAACTTAAATAATCAAAAGGGAATTAAATAATCTTACCCCTAAGAAATCCTTGATAAATTTTTTCAAAAACCCTCATCCACCGAGCCTCTTTTCTTAAAGAAATGCTTTGGAGAAGTGTTGTTCGAAATGGGAAAGTGGAGAAATAAAAGGGATTTTATGATTCATCGATGTCCACTTCTGTGGAACCCCGTACGCTTCCGCGAACACACTTCGGCGAACAAACCATCTGCTAAAGCAGAACTCATTAAATATCTACATTTTCACATCGGTGGAAATAATAACTGCAATGTGGAGAAAGGCAATAATATTGAGGCTCGCATCTGCGGACCAGGACTCGCCAAGGCAGGCCCGCATAAATGACCAACCATTCGTTGAAGCGGATACACCAGATATGATAAAAGTTCTGGTTCCTCCAAGGTTTCAACCCGAAATTCTGACATTCATCCGAGACCTCCCGAATACAAACCAAACATGCAGATATATGTAAAAATGTGCTACAACTCAACCGTGCCCTCAAATTCTCATACAATAGAGATAAGACATACTTTTCTGTGAAATCACCCAAAACATCCAAATTTCTAATTTACAAATAGTGATGCAAGATACATCTGAACACCTCGGGAACTGCTTCACTCGTCACCGCAAGTCAAACACACTCTAACAGTGCTAGGGGAAGGGTCAATAGGGGTAAAAGGGTAAAATGCCTAAATGATCAAACATGTCGTTACAAAATGTAGCGGAACTTGTCACTTACCTGTAAGCTACACTCTACTAAGATTTCTACTAACTGTACCAAAACAAATGCCATGATTGGTTCGTGTTACATCTACAAGTATGGCTAATCTCTGTCTCGCAAATGTTCCCTTCTAGAGCAATAAATGATCCTTGGAAGGCCAAAAAGTAGGCCTCGGTGGCCGCCAAATAAGACAATGGCTACCAAGTAAGCCCGAAGGATAGCAAATAAGCTCAAATGCTAAGAAATAAGCCGCAAGGGCCATCGAGTCGTATCATTTAACTCAACTAGACTCTATGTATGTTATCTCATTCAACTTTAGTTCCCTTCCGAGGAAAAAAACATATAATACATTCAATCATTTACCTTCTGAGTTTGAGACAAATGCACAAGTATTCAACTAGAGAAGTAGTAACTACAAATGCAATCAACGTGGACAAGTATGCAACTAACAAGTGCAAGACCCAACATTAACGACAAATGACCTTTTAGAACTCTTACCTCATGAAGACAAATAACAATTTCAAATACTCTATGAGATCATATCAACTAGTATAACATCTAATGAGCACCTAGTAGTTTTAAATGGAACCAACTAGGTAAACATAATGACAAGCAAGTATGTATATTGAACTCTTGTTACACCTTTTTTCTTACGACTCTTGAATCTTATTGTATGCCAACAACCATTACACACAACTAGGATTTCAAAATACAAGTGATAAGACCCCTTACAGCTGGTTCATTTACTATTTATGATATACGCTTGTGTAACGAATCAAATGACTGCTAATAAGGATCTGCACTTAAGATGTTGATAATACGGATCTGCATGAAAGAAGAGACAAGGGGATGAACTTTCGCAATCGGAAGAGTGCGCCTTATAGCCCATCATAAGGAAGATATATTTAATTACATCAAATAATGCTGCTCCCTTATACTCATAAAACTTCTATGAAGCATAAGAATAAAACGTTCAAAAAAGATAATGGTAGCTGACATCCCCCCAAAAAATACTAGTGTTAGCATCCAAGCACAAAATCAAGAAGTTCAAAATGCAAGATGAAGCTTTGTCTGTGAAAAGAGCGATCATATTTCTCAATTTTGAAAGTTTTAGAAACGTGGTCCTATACCTCAGACGAACGTTACCATAAAGCAACTTATAGTGGTGATAACATATATAAACACAGTTAAAAATATTGATGGATAGTGAGTTGATTCTAATACAAATCATCATGTATGTTGTGATAAAACCTGATTCAAAGTTTATAATTGTTTTGAGGAGCTCAAAACCATCATGCTTGGTGATTCTCACACCACTCAAGTACTTAAAAAGGAAGATGTTGAGTTGAGTTTAACCTTTGAAAGGGTATTAACATTTAAAGATGTGATTTATACTCTTTCACGAGGAAAATTTTGATTTCTAATTTTTTTTCTCCTTTACAAGGCAGAATTCAAATAAATTATTGAGTATGATCAATACGTAACAGTGAAAAAGAATATTTTTGTGGGAAATAGGTATGCTTGTGATGGGATGTCCAAGTTAAATGTTAAAATTTCTAATTATGTTTAACTATCATTATTAATATGATACAAACGACACAAACGATTATTAATATGACACAAACGACACAAACGAGCATGCCTAAAATTTCTTGTTTGTGTCCTATTAATAATTGTTATGTAGGAATCATGTTGAGTAATTTAGGATTAATATTAATAATTAAAAAGAATTTTAAAAAGCGTGACACTTGTTGTAAATCCAATCCTTAAAAGGCCTCATTTTGTCGAAAGAAAAATTAAATTGTTAGAATTAGTCCGTATTAATATTTGTGAACTTGAAATTAACCCGTGGAGGAAATATATATTTTATCACTCTTATCGACAATTTTTCTAAGTATACATATGTTTTCTTGATGAAAAACAGAAGTGATGCATTTGAAAATTTTAAAATTTATCTTCCATGAAGTTGAAAATTAATTTGGTAGAAATAAAAAGAATTAAAAGTGATAAGGATCATGAATATGAGTTGAATGAGATTAATTCGTTTGGTCATTGGTAATAATTCATCTAACTATTCCACCTTATTCGCCTGCATCTAATGGTGCAGCGAAAAGAAAAAATAAAATTTTGATTGAGTTAACTATGTCATGCTTATTGAGCCATAACATTATTTTGACTACATGTTGTGTGTTGAATAAAATGAATTATAAAAGATAAAATTTAAACCATTTGAGTCGTGAAAAGATCACAAGCCAAATTTGAGATTTTTAAGAGTTTGAGATTGTTTAGCCTATATAAGGCTAGTGAATTCCAAAATTATTAAGTTGGGTAAAAAAGTTACTTGTGTTTTTCCTGGTTTGCTTCAAATAGTAACCTGTAGATTTTTAATCTATAAGATAATATAATAATAGAATCAAAGAAAGCTATTTCTAATGAAAATAATTTTTTATTTAATTCTTAAAATAGTAGGGGTCAATGAATGAAGAAAAATATGTTATCATTACCTCATTCTTCTACTTTTATTTTGAAAAATAAAGAAAATGATCATTTTGAGTTAAAAAGAAGTAAAAGAGCTAGAGTAGAAAAAGATTTTAATCCTAACTTTTTTATTTTTAATGTTGGAAATAACCCTCTCACTTTACGAGAAGTATTATCATCACATGATGCTTTATTTTTAAAAGACGTTTTAAATGTGAAATAGCATCACTAATTTCTAATAAAATGTGAAAGTTATATGATTTAGCATCGGGTTATAAAATAATTGAGTGTAAATGGGTTCTAATAGAAAAGTTAACCGTATGGATCCATTGATAAATACACGACTAGACTAGTTACTAGGAATTTTAAGCAACTAGAATACCTGATTTTTTATTTTTTTTTCTTTCGTAACTAGAATTAATCAGCAAGACATTTAATTGGTATTGTTATCATTTCATATTTTCATATCATCAAATGAATGTAAAAAACTGCATTTGTGAATGGAGACCTAAATGAGGAAATTTAAATGAACAACCCGAGGGTCTTATAGAAGCAGGCTAAGAAAGATCTGCGTAAACTTATTAAATTCATATATGGCTTGAAACAAGCATCACAACGATGACATGAACAAAATATTTCTTGCATGATTGAAAAAGATTTTAAATCAAACGAGTGTGAAAAGTGTGTCTATCATAATGTTTAAAATAATTCACATGTTATTATTTTTTCTATATTGATGATTTGTTAATCTTTATATCTAACATGGATGTTATGGAAGAAACTTAAAAGTCATTTTGATATGAAAAATTTTGGTGAGGAAATTTAATTTTTAGATCCTAATATCTCAAGTTTTGAACTGAACAAATTCATTGACACAAATTGTTCAATAGAGAAAATTATGTTATCTGGGCCCTGGAGGACTGACAAGGCCTCTCTTTTCCGCTTGGCCTACCGCTCTGTGGGTTAGTATCAACACATTTACAACCTTGTCCTATCTATCCTCACGAGGAGGAGTTTGATTTCAAGCCCCGGTTCGAACATGAGGAGTATGACATGCTAAAGTGTCTTGGATGATCCACATCTCAGGTTCAGGCGCCGATGAGCACATTGAACTATCCATGTGGATGAGAGACTCCACAACCATTATTCTAAATGATTGAAGTAGGGAATTCTTCTTTTGCATAATCAATCAGACTTGAGAACTCCAGGACGAGTCATGATGAAGTTTTTCTTGACCTTTCACATTATATCGAGAAAATATAATATTATTGATTCCAAACATGTTGTATCTCCATTTGATTAAATGTTCACTTATTTTATATTCAAAGTGAAAATACTATGATAAATCAAAGAAAATATGATAGCTTAATTAGAAGTTTGAGATATGTGACTAATTGCACTCAACCTAATGTGGCATATGTAGTTGGATTTGTAAATAATCCAGCTAATGAACTTTGACATGCCATAATGAGAGTCATGAGAAATTTAAATGGTATAAAAATTTATGACTTATTTTAGAAATACCATGTTGTACTCAAAAGACTTTTCTGATGTAGATTGGAACAATTTATCTGGTGATTTCCGTTCTACTATTGATTATAGTTTTACTTTTTGAGGTGGTGTTATTTGTTGGAAATCAAAAAGCAAACCACCATTGCTAACTCTACCATAAAAATCAAACTAATAATTTAGCTTCAGCTAGCGAAGATGAATTGGTTGAGAGATTTATTATTTTAAATATCTTATTTTAAAATAATTTCTCTTGTTTTAATTCATTGTGATGCCACTGTTGCAATTGGTAGAGTTCAAAATCGTTATTACAACGATAAATTCAGACGCATAGGGAGATAACATAGTAATGTAAGAGCGTATTTGACAAGTGGTACTATTAATTTTGATTTTGTCAAATTCTGTTATTATCTTGCAGATCCAATAACCAAGCCTCTGGCAAGAGAAAGAGTCTGGAACACTTCATAGGTGAAGGAGGAGGGATGGGGATGGGGAGGGGGAGGGGGATGGGGAGGGGGGGGGGGAGGGTGATGGGATTGAAGCCCATAAATTCATGAGTCATATATAAGAAAACTTAAAATAGGACTAGCTAGAGATCCTATAATCAGGTTCAATGAAAAAAGTGAATCATATGATATGTTATTTTGAAATGCACTTTATATTTTTATTCCCTCCTTATAGTGTAAGTGAATTTATCCTATAATGATTTATGGAGGTAGAGTCTATGAACTCTTAATGAAAATTCATAGCTCGTATATTTACGGTGTTAAAGGTACAGGAACACCCTTGACATATTTCACATATGCGAGTGTGAAAGTAAGTCGCTTCCAATGAGAATTGACATAGTACTTGTTCTCAAAAGCACTCATGAAAATCAGAATAGCACAAGATCATAATGTGCTGGCTATTAAAGCTTACCTTAATTATTATTTGTAATTGGTGTTACTTTATTTTTCTTAAGAAGTCATAGTTTAAGTTTGAGACTACTACGACTCCGGAGTAAAGGTTATTATTTTACTAAATGGCGGTTTAATGCAAAGCACACTTTTATTATGCATGATAGTTTTCCTTCAATTGGTAAACTCTCTTATTTTAATATTAAAATGAGTGGAGAATTATTTAGATACATTCTATTATTAAAAAATTAATAAATTATCATGTTAATTAAGTGAAGAAAATGGTTACAAATAACTTCTGCTAAACCATTACTCCATGATCTAGAAAGTGATTAATAGTTGGCTCAAATATCTGTCTTTAGTGTCACTTTACGTCTATTTCTTAGTACTTTAATCGCATTTTTATAGTGAAATCATTGTATTTAGCTTATGTTTGTGTATTTATGTATTTAGGTACAACGAGAACAACTGAGTAAAAATCAAACATTTTTGGTGGATTTCGGAGGCATTTGTACGTGAACAAGACTACGGGAGGATCGCACAATGCTTAGAGAAAAAATGATAGCTGAAGGACCATCCACGCTACGTTCGCGTCGCACGCCTGGGGCAAGAAAATGCACTCTATGAATCTCGAGGATTAAACCTGACAGACCACACCCGTGATGCATGCACGTCGCGGTGCATCAGCGGATTTCCTGTTTTGTCTGGGATTCGGTTCAATTATTTAAGATTTTAACCTAGGCTACAAATAGACGTTTTTAATTTTTTTTGAGGATGTACTGCGATTAATATTGAGACTTGTAAGCCGTCACTCCTATATCTTTCAGTTTATTTTAGTTTCTTCATTGAACCCTAGTTTATTAATGAATTCTTGCATTGTTCCTTGAATCATGAGTAGCTAAACTCTTTTTTTCTAGGGTTATGGAAAATACATAAAAGTTAGTTTGATGATAGTTCTCATCTATTGAATTTCCATTTTTTGGGTTGCTTATTTTTTTTTTTTCTTAATTGTTAATTACTTGATCACTAGTTAAATACTATCTTTGGTTTGTGAGTTGAGCCTGAAAAATGGAACTCATTTATATAATAATAATAAATAGGGCATGTTCGTAAGAATACATTTTGCTACTGAGGATAGAGATATACCCTGTAGCCTTACTTAGTTGGTTATGGAGATTTAAATGTATTTTTGTTATTTTCTAGCAATCATAGAGATATAGACGTTAGAGTAACTTGAATAGACAAGTGGGCGATTCGAGAGATACTCATAAAGTTAACATCAACCCATCAACTCGTAACCTGGGAAATAAAATAGGTAGAACTGTTGGAAGACTTAATTGGATTGTCTAAAGCCATGACCCTGGATCTCATTCTCATCTGATAAACTCAAAAGTCTCATCCCAGTTTCCTTTTTTGTCACAAATTGCTTATTTTACTACTTTCTTTTAGTCGATACGTTAGTTACAACAAACTCCTTGATTTGTACTCTCTTGAATAGTTATAAAATAATTTGAATTAGTTGAGCAGTAGAAAGTATAAGTCCCCGTGGGTAAGATATCTGGACTTCAATCATATAATACTTGTACGACCGTGTTTGGGAACAATAGGTTTTTGGCGCCGTTGCTGGAGACTTAGAAAAATTTACTGTTTAGATTCTAGTTTCTCTATTTAAGTTTTACTCTATTCTTTGGTTCATTTTTTGCATCTCAGACGACTGCTACATTTTATGCCAAATACTCAGAGTCAAGAAAGACCTTTGGTTAACTTTGATCCCGAAAATTCAGAGATCTTTTAACAAAGCAAACAAGTCGACTGATGAGGTTCCTCCCTAGTTAGTAGAAAACAGAGAAGTTGCAGTGGTAGAGATAGCACAACAATAGTTTCATGTGTTGAATTTTGCTAGGCCCAACCTATAGAATGCTATAGTCAAGCCTAACATCATAGGAAATTTTCAGCTAAAAGAAGGTATAGTGCGGCTGGTGCAGAATACATGCCAATATATGGATAAGCTACATGAAAAACCACATAAGAACTTGATGGTGTTCGTCGAGCTGAGCAAAAATTTTCACTATCAAAATTTCCCCAACAAATATGTAAAGCTAACGCTATTCCCTTTTTCAATGATTGGGGAGGCAAAGGAATGGTTGAAGATTGAGTCATATGACTCCATCACTTCATGGTTGATATTTTCCACCTAGTTCATTGATAAATTCTTCCCTTCTAGGAAAACAAATGAGCTAAGAGGGAGGATTGCAAGTTTACTCTGAGAGACAGCCAAGCGTTGCCGCAAGCGTGGGAAAGATTCAAATGTTACTTGAGAGATTGCCCACATCACAGATTATCGAAGGAGATAGTTGCACAAAACTTCATTGAGGGCCTACGACATGATTCTAAATCATTATTGAATGCTACTTCTTAGGGTCGGATTCTAGCGAAAACATATGAGGAAATAGAGGCGATCTTAAATTTGATGTCTTTGGGTAGTCAAGATTATGATAGTCAGTCAGGGATCACTCAGAAAGCTGTTGGGGTACTGTAGGTGGATGGTATGACAACACTTCTAGTGAAAGTGAGCCAGATACAACACAGTTAATCAGTTAGTTAATGCTCCAACCCTCAATCAGGTGTAATAGGTGCAGCAGGTACACGTTTCTTGTGAGGTTTGTGGTGATGAGAATTCCTACGTGAATTATCTGAAAAATACAGAGTCTATCTACTACATGGGGAAACATAATCATGGGTATGGTAACCAAGGTAATCAGTTTGGCAACAACTACAATCTGAACCATCAGAATCACCTGAATCTTTCCTATGGTGGAAATCAAAATAATCTAATGCCCTATAATATCTTTTAGCAATCTCAAGTGCAACAACCGAGAAATTCCCTTGAGGATTTTCTAAGGCAATGCATGGCTAAGAAAGATAAGGCGAATACCTATGTGCAGAAGTCCATTCATGAGCTATATCATCAAATGAGGCAGATGGCTGTTTCGCAGAATGTCAGACCTTAGGGTGCTCTTCCAAGCAACACTGAGAATAATCCTAAGAAGCAATGTCATGTTGTATCTTTGAGGAATGGGAGTCAGTTAGAGGAATTCCTTCAAAATAACAAGAAAGTGATTGATGAGTTAATTTCTGCTTGAATGACAGAGATAGAACAAAAGAGTGATGAGAAAGACAAATAGCAGCTAGAAGTTGTGGTAGCCAAGCCACCCCCACCATTTCCATAGAGGTTCCAAAATCAGGAGGCACATTCAGCCTGTAAGAAGTTTCTTGAAATCTTGAAGCAGGTACATGTCAACATCACCTTGGTGGAGCTCTTGAAAGAGGTCCTGAAATATGCTAAGTAGATCAAGGACGTTGTTGGAAACAAAAGAGGGTTTAAAGAGTTTGAAACGGTGGCACTTACTGAAGAGTGCAGTTCGAGGGTGAGGAGCAAAATCCTCCAAAGTTGAAGGATCCAGGCAGTTTCACCATTTCAACAAGAATTGGGAACCTTGAGGTAGGGCTAGCACTATGTGATTTGGGGGCTAGTATCAATTTGATGCCCAATTCAGTGTTCAAAATATTGGGATTGGTTGAGCCAAGACCAACGACTGTGACTTTGCAGCTAGTTGATAGATCTTTGGCTTATCTTAATTGTATAATCGAAGATATGCTTATGAGAGTGGGGCCCTTTATTCTTCCCATTGATTTTATCATTCTTGATTATGAGGCTTACAAGAAGGTACCCATCATTCTTGGGAGAGGATCTATATCTACTGTTGATGCTATTATTTGAGTCTAAGAGGGCAAGCTGACCATGACAACAGATGGGCAAGATGCAACGTTTGATGTGTTGAAATCTACTAAATTACCTGTCCATTATGAGGAGTTGAAGATTATCATTGTGGTGGAACCTAAGATGACATCCATAGAGCTAGATCACTTTCTAGCTAATAGAGACCCGTTGGAGAGAGCACTAGTATATGGTGGAGATTTGGTGGAGGATGCGGCAGTCGAGGAATGTCTTCATATTCTTGACACTACTTGTGCATAGGTGTAGGGAGATAGACCATTTGAGGAGCTTGACAAGCCAGCTACTTGGAAGAGGCCAAAACTCTCTATTGAGGAGCCCCCGGTTCTTGAACTTAAACATTTACCTTCTCATCTTTGGTATGCTTATTTGGGTAGTGATAATACACTCCCCGTGATTTTATCTGTATTTTTGTCTAATGTGAAGGTTGAACGTGTGCTGCGAGTGTTGAGAGACATGATAAGAGCTCTTGTATGGTCTATACCTAACATTTGAGGGAACAAAGGGTCATTCCTCATGCACAAGATATTGATGGATGAGGAGAGCATACCTAGTATTAAATACCAGTGAAGGTTAAACCCAATCATGAAAGAGGTAGTGAAGAAAAAAATGATTAAGTGGCTTGATGCTAATATTATTTACCCTATATCTGACAGTAATTAGGTGAGCTATGTTTAATGTATTCCAAAGAAAGAGGGATGACATTTGTGAAGAATTAAAAAGGTGAATTGGTGCCTCAAAGAACAATAATTGGTTGGCGGATTTACATTAATTACCAAAAACTGAACACTGCAACCAGGAAGGATCACTTTCCTTTACCATTCATGGACCAGATGCTAGATCGAATGGAAGGGAACGACTATTTTTGTTTCTTGGATGGGTATTCAGGGTACAATCTGATTATGATAGCGCTGGAAGATCAGGAAAAGACCACGTTCATATTTCCTTGTGGCACTTTCGCATTCCGGAGGATGCCGCTTAACTTATGAAATGCTCTAGGTACTTTACAGAGATGTATGATGACTATTTTCACTGACATGGTGGGAAAATAGGTGCAAGTATTCATGGATGACTTTTTGGTGTTTGGGGATTCTTTTGATGAGTGTATGAGCCATTTTGATGTTATTCTTCCTCATTGTGAGGAGATAGATTTTGTGCTCAACTGGTAGAAGTGTCATTTCATGGTTTGATAAGTCTTTGTTCTTAGGCACAAGATCTCCAAAAAGGGAATTGAGGTTGACAAAGCAAAGGTCAAGGCAATCGAGAAATTTCCACCTTTATCCTCTATTAAAGGGGTGCGCAGCTTCCTAGGGCACGCAAGCTTCTACTGACGGTTTATAAAAGACTTCTCTAAGATCGTGAATCCGATGTGTAAGATGTTGGATAAAGATGTGAAGTTCATGTTTAATGAGGCCTGTCTGAAGGCTTTTGACGAGCTGAAACTGAGGTTAGTGATTACATCGATTATCATTGCACCCGAATGGACTCTACCCTTTGTTTGATGTGTGATGCAAGTGATTTTAATGTGGGAGCCATTCTCGATCAGAAACTGGATAAGTTATTTCATCCCATTTGTTATTCTAGTAAAAGGCTTGATGTAGTAGATGAATTATACAATCACAGAGAATGAGATTGGGGGTGGTTTATGCCATTGAAAAATTCAGATCTTATTTGGTAGGAATGAAGGTGATAGTATACTCGGACAACACTATTGTTTGCTACTTGTTTGCAAAGAAAGATGCTAAGCCCAGACTCATTTGTTGGGTATTACTGTTGCAAGAGTTCGACATTGATACTCTAGATCGAAAGGGCATAGAGAACCAAGTATCAGATCATCTATCCAGACTTAAGGATCGAGAACATATTGATGAAGGCACGATGATCAAGGAGACTTTCCCAGATGGGCAATTTTTTGCTCTTCAGTTAGCCAAATTACCGTGGTATGCAGACATGGTGAATTTTCTGGTGAGTGCAGTGTATCCACTCGATGTTAATTCTGAGAGAATAAAGTGGCTTTTGCACGATAGTAGATTCTAAATTTGGAATGAGCCGTACTTTTCAAGATTGGTCCAAATTAGTTAGTGAGGAGATGTGTCCCATCAGAGGAGGTGAACGAAATTCTTGAGAGTTGTCATCCATCACCTTATGGGGGGTCATCACAGTGGTGACTAAACTGTAGCAAAGATACTCCAGTCGGGCTTCTATTGGCCTACATTGTTAAAAAAATCTCATGCATTAATCAGGCAGGTGATAGGTGTCAGAGAATGGGGAACATCGGGAAGTGTCATGAAATGTCGTTGAATAGTATCCTAGAGATTGATATATTTGATTATTGGGGTATCGACTTCATGGGACCTTTCATTCCATCAAAGGGGAATAAGTACATCCTTGTCACAGTGGACTATGTATCGAAGTGAGTGGAAGAAATTGCGCTCCCCACCAATGATGCAAGTGTGGTGGCCAAATTCTTGAAAAAGAATATTTTCACATGCTTCGGAACCCTGAGGGCTATTATCAGTGATCAAGGTACGCATTTTTGCAATCAAATTTTCTATAAGTTGTTGGCTAAGTATGGGGTGAAGCACAAGGTGATGACTGCATATCACCCTTAGAAGAGTGGTCAAATGGAGGTGTAAAATCGTGAGATTAAGAGGATTCTAGAGAAGACGGTGAGCATTAATAGAAAAAATTGGTCATTAAAGTTTGATAATGCTCTCTGGGCCTACAAAACTGCCTACAATACTTAGGGATGGCAACAGATCAGATTTGGATCGGATCCTACTAGATCCAGATCCAGATCCATTTTTCATACTGAATCCAGATCCGGATCCAGATCCGGATCCGGATCCGTCGGATCCATAAAAATCATATCCAAATCCGGATCCATCAGATCCACCGGGTCCACGAATCGGATCTGGATCCACATGTAATTTTTTTTGCCTTGTTAAGAATGTAACCTTGCTAAGAATTTTTTTTGAACTGACAAACGATTTTTACTTAGCTAACAGTTTACTGTGTTTCAATTTTTCATATGAGATATTTTATTTGTTGTCTCGTTTTGATTGTGAGCTATTAATTGAAAATGTTGGACAATGACAATAGTTGTGGAAAATGTTGACTAGTATTTCCACAATGCAGAACTTGCATGTGCTTGAAATATTCACAAATGAAGTGAATATAATTTTAACTACTTGTCTATGGAGATGTTAGTCATTCACTAATATAACATTGATTTTATTATCGAAGTTACCTCTTTATTTTTTGGTTTTTGAGTTAATGCGGGGATAATTTAAACTTGTTTTGATAATTAAACTTGCAATGATGTGCTTAGCAATTTTAAGAAAATACTTATAAAATTACATTCTAGGTTATGAATATATTTAATAAAAAATGGATCCACGGGTCGGATCTGGACCGGATACGGATCTCAAATACAAGATCCAGATCCAGATCCGATCCATCATAAATGGATCCGGGTCCGATCTGGATCCGTCGGGTCCAAATTTTGAAGATCCATATCCTATAAAACGGATCTGGATCCATCGGATCTGGATCCATCGGATCCGGACCGGGTCCAGGATCCTCTGCCATCTCTAACAATACTCCTATTGGAATCTCTCCATATAGGTAAGTCTTCGGTAAGGCATGTTACCTCATGTTTGAACTTGAGCATATGGCATACTGGGCAATCAAGAATTGGAATTTAGACATGGAAGCAGTTGGTGAGAAGCGATTGTTACAGCTGCACGAGCTTGATGAGTTTCATTTTCATGCTTATGAGAATGCGAAACTCTACAAGGAAAGGACTAAGAAAATGCACGACACACATATTCAGCATTATGACTTCGAGCTTGGATAATTAGTGTTGCTGTATAATTCAAGGCTCAAGCTATTTGACAGGAAGTTGAAGAGTAAGTGGTCCGGTCCATTTGAGATAGTATGTGTGACTGCCCATGGAGCGGTTGAGCTGAAGCCGCTTTATTCTAATGAAACATTCTTGGTAAATAGGCAGCGAGTGAAGTAGTATTTTGGGGAAGTAATTGAATGTGAGAAGATTTCTGTCGAGCTACTAGGGGATTAAGAGAGCATATATCATGTCGCGACGTTAAATCAAGCACTTCACGAGAGGGAACTCATGTTTTTGTAATAAAAAATAAGAAAACAACAAAAAAATGAGAAAAAGAAAAAATATACAAAAAGAATATCATGCCACGACGTTAACTAAGGCGCTTGTTGGGAGGCAACCCAACTTTTGTATTATTTTGTCACATTTGTTCATGTTACAGGACTAGGAAAGGAGCGGGAACACAAAATGCAAAAAAAAATCAACGGAAAAAAATTTCTCAGGTTTTCCTTGCGCATTGAATGCGCAAGCAATGCACAGATGTTTGAGAAATATCAGACAAAATTCAGAGATGGGGTATATGTGCGATGGAAGTATCGCACATGAAGTGCGCACCTACTCTAAAACTTCAGAGAGGGGTTTGACCTGCGCTGGGTGTGAGATGCGCAACCAATGCACGAGTCTGCCCAATTTGATTTTTTAAGTGTTTACAAATAAAATAAGGCCCCTCAAATTCTCAAGTCCGAAGAAAACCCTTTCCCTATCCCCTTTCACTCTCAATTAAACTCAAGAACCATTTTCCATCTCTCAATAACATAACAAGGTAAGTGATTCTTGTCATCAATCCACATATTTCCCTTCCCTTTTTCCCTTGTTCTTGAGTTTTTGTTGAAAGTGAAAGTTAGGGTTGTTGGGTTATGGGAAAAATGGGCGGGGTTTGGTATTGTATTGATTTAATCTTGATGCTTAGGGATAGAATATGATTCTCCACTGAAGAGGAGAGGGTTCTATAACCCCCATTATTATCAAAATCATAGGGATGATAGTATGCCTACAAGGTTTTTGATAAATTACTTGAATCAAGTTTTTTGTGAAATCTTTAGTAGCAATGGAACACTAAACAACTATACAAACCCTTGAGCATTAAATGACACTAAAAATGAGAAGTTGAGAGGAATTTTTATAATGAGCTTAGAACACCCAAAGTCCATAAACATGTTTTTGTTGCTTTCATAAGAATAATGTAGAATAGATAACTTCTTTGTTTTCCATTTTTGTAACATAGTTTGAAAAGTGTCAGGTCGGTTCAACCCTGGATGGGCTTAAAAGATGGAAATAGCCATGAAAGTTCCCGAATTTGAAAAGTCAAGTAGTCCAAAAATAAGTATAGGTAGTTTGAAATAAGTGTGGGGACGTTCCACAACCCTTCTTAATGATTTAATTTATACATATTATTTGGATGCTTTCTATTTTCAGGTACCGTGGTTAAACCTAAAGGAAAAGGAAAAGTAGCAGTAACATCCTCATTCCAGGGCACTAAGAGGAGACACTCTAGAAATCCCCCAAAGAAGAAGCAAGGTACAAAATCCGGTGCGGGGGAAAATCCAACTGTCCCTGTTCCCCAAAAAGTTTCTCAACTCCCTCATCCATACTTAGTGGGAGCTGGGTATGCAGAGGATCGGTATGAAAACTTTGACCTGTCAGAGGGGTATATACATGAGTGGGATGTGAATCCAGTCCCATTGAGGTGTAATTTTAGAAACATCTATAATCAAATCATCTCCATGGGTTGGAAGTCAGTATTCTACCAGTCGGGACCTATGAACATTGATTTGGTCTTGGAGATGTACACAAGTTTGAGTTGACAATATCTGATGAAGACCACCCAGTTGTCGTTATTCGAGGAGAGTATGATCCTCTGCAGCCATCCATTCTATGTGCTACACTTGGGGTGCCAGATCATCCAATTAAACCATTGAAAGTGTTTATCCTGAGGCCTGATTACAAAGCTATACGAGGGATATTATGTGGGCCTGATTCTAAATCTAAATGGGCTCATTATTATGGAAAGTACCGAAGGCATAAGAGTATGAGGATGAGCAACCTTTGCAGGGAGGCACGTGTCTAGTTACGACTGTTGAACTATAAGATCATGCCTCTCAACCACTATTCGAGTGTATAGAAGGAGAGGGTATGCATTGTGTACTTCCTGATTGTTACACCTTGTAATTTTAAGACGATAATTAGAGGACGTAATTAAGGAGGTAAGATTTGAATCTTGGATATAGAGTATAATTATATATGCTAATCCGGAAATTAGTATACAAGAGGATGTGATTCCGGAAAGATGTTGGTCACAATAAGGGTGACGTTGGATACTTATAGCAATAATTGTATATTCCCGTTATGGAATAGTATTGTATTATAAAATTATGACATTGAGGATACGAGGCTTATGAAATTCTCGGGAATTATAAGAAGTGGGTTTAAGATTTATTAATTGAAGAACTTGGGGGCCAAAGTGAAAAAAAGAAGGAAAATCAGATTTTTTATAACCTACACCCAATCTTTCATCTTCTTCATTCAAACTTAACACAAACTCTCCTCTCCTCCCCCATACCCCAGCCAAGAACCCCCCAACCCCATAGCCAAATTTGAGGTTGTTATCTTCTCTTCCTAGACTACATTTTTCACCAAAAATTAGAAGCAAAACACCACCAAAAACAGTGGCAAAACAGCCACTGTTTGGCCGAAAATCTGCCCAAAATTTGAGATTTTTGGGATGAAATTTTGGAAGAAAAACGTGTAGAGATGATGGCTTAACATTGTAGAACACTTGCATGTCAATTGGAGTTGAATAAGTGAACAAACAAGAGGAGAAAAATTACAAAACAGTGGGGATTTTCGGACAAACAGTGGGCAAAAAATCGCGGACTGTTTTGGACGAATTTGAGGTATAAAAATTCTTCTTTCTATGATATAATTGGAATGCATGTTGTTAGAATTAAGGTAATGAATTTGTGTTAAGGAAGAATTGGAATTTAAGCATTGCATGTGACAATTTTAGGCTAGTTGCCAATTTGGGACAGATTTTGGTATTGTTGGATTCGTTGGTTATTGTTGTGATTATTATCACTAATTGCATGATGAAATTGAAAGGAAACATTGAGATTTAGTTGGAATTAGTTTTATGGAAGTATTGAAATCCGAAATTGGATTATAGGAATTAAGATAAGAGTTATGGAATTATGACATGTTGTGGCCAAAGAACTTGCATGAAATTGTTGGACATGTTGTGATGTTTTAGGGACTGTTTTGTGGTGTTATAATTCTGAAAATTTAGTCACCATTATGCATGTTTAAGTGTGGTAATTGCTAAGGTAAGTCCTAAAGGAATAAGGGTGTAGAAAGGCGTAGAAAGGCTTCACATTCTACCCTCGTTGTTGTTGGAACATGGACTGTTTTTGTGGGCTGTTTTAATGTGGATTAAGAGGCTAAATTTACATGAGAAGTGGGTGTGTAAATCCCCTTTATTGTTGTTTTGGTTGTGCCCTTAATTGGTGTTTGGTTATTGATGTTATTAGCCTCGTTTGGAAGTTGTGGAAACATGTATAAATAGGGGAAGTGCTGCCCAAATTTTTATAGAATAGGAAGTCGTTATTCGATATAAAGTATGCTAGTGATCATAAAATTGACAAACGTATTACCATTGTTATAGGTTGAAGTGCTAGACGAGACGAACTTTAATTAGTAAGTTGGTTAGTTCGACAATAAGGTATGTGAAACCCTTACTTCTTTCTTTTTGGCATGATTTAATGAAAGTACTGCGGACGTACTTAATTCTTATACAGTTTAATTCCTAAAGAGGATTGTTATGAGAAGTGCCTATGATGTTTCAGCAAAGAGTTTATTATGACATTATTATATAATTTTATTGAGAGTCAAATGATAATTTTTACTTGCATATGGTTACTCATGATATCTACTCGTGCTAAGTGTTACTACTTCACCTCACCGAGTCCCGGGCCGGGTTACGATTCGTGCACAACCTTGCATTGTTCATCGAGACCCTCACTAGAGGGCCGGGTTACGTAGGACGGATCCATAAATGAGATATGACTTTACCGAGTCCCAGCATGGGCCGGGTTATGATATGATTCCACCGAGTCCCGCATTAGTGGGCCGGGTTACGTTACAGGTATATATATGTATATGGACAGGCATACATGTTTTCCTGACTTGACTCTCATGTTTATAAGGCATAACTGACTTTTATGGTTTATGGCACAGTTGGATTTGGATCCTGATTTTTATACTGATCTCCTGTTTCTGTTGGCTACTTATGATCTTTTTTACTGCTTCATGTTTTACATACTCAGTACATTATTTCGTGCGACCCCTTTCCTCGGGAGGGGGGGGCTGCGTTTCATGCCCGCAGGTACATGTTTTCAGTTTGGTGAACCTCAGGCCTAGGTTCCTACTCAGCAGGTTGGAAAGCTCCTTTGACCCAGAGCTTTGTCATGTTGGTACCGAACCTCTTTTAGACTTCTATTTGTATTTAGGGGCACGACGGGGCCCTGTCCCGTCATATGTCGTTGTTCTTCTTATAGAGGTCTGTAGCCAGTGGTGGGTTGTACGTATTTAAGGGTTATGACTCTGTTTTGGTCAGTCATGTTATTGTATTCTGTGCTGGGGTGTTCCCATGTATATACGTTACTATCTGGTGGCAGCCTTGTCGGCTTGCTTGTTATGTTATATTGGCTGGTTGTGACTCCTCAGGAGACAGGTACAATCCTGGGGTAAAGGCAGCCTTGTCGGCTTGCCTACCCCGGGCACATGTTGCTATTGCCGCGTTATGCTACCGGATTTCAGACTCATTAAGGGTTAGTTGGATTATGTGTGACAAGTTAGTATAATGACGTCATTAGGGCGGTTAGTCGCGGCCTGTCGGGTCGGGTCGTGACACTGATGAAAGTCTTGCCCATGAACATTGGATAATGTATGATTAAGGAAATGATGAGGTGAGGGAAGGCAAATCCAAAAGATTGAGCTTTGGCAACACGCTCACCACTTACCTGATGACTGTGAACTACGACTTGGCTCACCCTCTTGATAGGGTGCTTCAGCCACTTGATTGTATGATTGATATCTAAAAAGTCAAGGCACTAGAGTAGTCAATAAATCACAGCCTCACTCCTATGAAGGAACGTTCAGGCCAATCCATATTGATAACCTAACTTCATAAGATGATGGTGATTCAGGCCGAGCACTTCAGTTTGGACCTCTATCATATCTATGTTGAGTCCCCAAATAATGTATACTCCTGGCTACTTCTTGGTGATGATGCCCGGTTGCCTGAGGATAAGGATGTCAATTCAGCAGATTTGATGATGGCAGATATTGAAGCTAGTGAGGAAGTGGAGTCGTAGGCACAAGGCGACCTCGATGATAAGGAAGAAGAAGATGGGTCCAAGTCGGATGACGGCGAGGACGGTGATGATGAGGACTAGGCCCTAGAGGGCCTCAAGAGTATTTCTTACCTTGCTTTGTTTTTATTTTTCTTGTAGATGCATTAAGGGCACTGCATGTTTTAAGTGTGGGGTGGAAAATACGTCCATGTGTATTATAAAATTTTGAGGTTAAGGGTGATGACAAATATGCCGTAGGATGTTTTTAGTAGTTCTTAGAAAAAAAAATCAAACTAGTGAAAAATTTCAAAAAAGATTTTTGTTTCTTTTATTTTCTTTAGTAGCTTCTTAACTCCTTAATTAGTGGTATTCATCACCGCTCCTTTGAATTTTCTTATGACCTCGGTTCTTTCCCGAGGGGGAACCTTTGAACCGGATAATAGTTTTTTCTTAGGAAATCATAGAACCAAAGTCCCAAAGCCATTCGAATGCTAGGTACTCGGGTTAGGTGAAATATGAAAATGAGCAATTCTCTGTGTTTAAAATCAAAAGCATGCTCAACAGAAAGAAAGAAAATAACCTTCCTTGAGACACTTAAGCTTGTGTTCATGACTCATAGAAAACCTATTGTAGCTTAATTTGAACTATGATATGTTTGCTTGATTTGAGGGTTGATATGGATCCATCTTGAGTTGATTGTGTGCCATGTGTGTGTAAGGTAACTTTGTGTACTCCGTACTTTGTATTGATGTCTAAAACTTTTCCGTTGTGTTCGCAAAATGAAATAAAGTGTATTGATCTAGAAAGCCGAAATTTAGCGTTAGTTTACCTACCCATACATCAAAAGCATGCCGAAATTTTCTGCGCACGCCTGGGGCAAGAAAATGCACTCTCTTAATCTCGAGGATTAAACCTGACAGACCACATCCGCGATGCATACACGTCACGGGTGCATCGCGCGAGAATCAACAGATTTCATATTTTGATTGGGATTTGGTTTAGTTATTTTAGCTTTTAACCTATGCTATAAATAGATGTTTTTAGTGTTTTTTTAGGACGTGCTGGGATTATTATTGAGACTTGTTAGTCGTCGTTCCTATCTCTTTCAATTTTATTTAATTTTCTTCATTGAACTCTAGTTTATTCATGAATTCTTATTTTTTTTCTTCGAATCATGAGTAGCTAACCACTTATTTTCTAGGGTTATGGCAAAGGCATTAAAGTTAGTTTGATGATAGTTCTCATCTATTAAATTTCCATCTTTTTGGTTGCTTGTTTATTCTTGGTCTTAATTGGTTAATTACTTGATCACTAGTTAGATACTATTTTTGGTTCATGAGTTGAACTTGAGAAAGGGTATTCACGTACGTAATAAGAATAAATAATGCTTGTTCATAAGAATACGTTTTGCTACTGAGGATAGAGATATACCCTGTAGATTTTCTTAGTTGGTTATGGAGATTTAAATGTGTTCCTGTTATTTTCTAGCGATCATAGAGATATAGACGTTAGAGTAACTTGAATAGACATATGGGCAATTTGTGAGATACTCATAAAGTTAACATCAATCCGTCAACTAGTAACCCAGGAAATAAAATAGGTAGAACTGTTGGAAAACTTAACTGGATTGGCGAAAGCCATGACCCTGGATCTCATTCTCATCTGATAAGCTCGAAAGTCTCGTCCCAGTTTTCTTTTTTGTCACAAACTGCTTATTTTACTACTTTCCTTTAGTCGATATGTTAGTTACAATAAACCCCTTGATTTTTACTCTCTTGAATGGTTATAAAAAAATTGAATCAGTTGAGTAGTAGAAAGTATAAATCCTTGTGGGTATGATATCTGGACTTCTATCCTATATTACTTGTATGACTGCGTATACTTGTGTGTGCTTTTGGACGAAACAATGATTATTACTCTTTATGACCACCAACCCAAGCACGTTTTCCTACTAAACTGCTACTCCATGATCTAGAAGTCATTATTCGTAACTTATTACCCCATTATCTTTCAGTTTATTCCAAGGAAGAAATTGTTCACCTTTAAATAGTAGTCATTCTTACCTTGTGAAGATATATGTGAAATATATTGTAGAGTGTTGGAAATTTGCCTTTGGCGGGGAGGTGATTCCACCCATGTTTAATAAATTAAACACTAGTGTTCCGCATGTTGGAGGCTTTGTCTCTTCACACATGCATAATCTACTAAGTGAGTAGATGACCGTAGGGCCAAGAATCGTCAAATTTCATTGAGAAATGAATGAGATATTGGTCCACGAAGTAAGGTATTTGAGTCATGGAAATATGGTGTGGGACAAATCTACCACATCGGTGGGAAAAGGAAGAATTGCTCTCTTTATAAATCTTTAAAGTGGTTAAGAGTTTGGGACCCCAAGGGGTATCCCATGTGTTTTAAGGAGGGAGGACCTAGATGTACTTGGGTTCAAGGCTAAGCCCACACGCGCGCCGCCGCCGCCCGTCCGTCCCGTCCAGCTCGGGCTGTGGGCTGTGGGGACTTTTTGATATTATCTTTTTGGACCACAAATTGCTTAATATTTACAGTTTGGTCTCTAGCGTTTCTGGAAAGTTGAATTTGGAACGACGGAAGGCAAAAACTTTCTGCCTACCGTTGGAGTTGATTTTTGGGGCATTAATCAGCCATTACTTGGCTGATTAACTCCTCCATAATCAGCCCTCCTTCAATGGCCATGAACACCCTCACTAATGGCCTTAAACCTGCCATACTAATGGCCTTAAACCTGCCATAAACAACCCTCACTAATGGTTATTAACAACCTTGTTCGTGGCAGTTGAGGAGTCCCTTCTCCATGATATATATTGATGCCTCTTTGGCTCAATAACGTGAGAGAAAAATAGCACATACAGTGATGAAAAACAGTGAGGAAAGACACACATATACACAAGATATACACAACAGAGACACACTATATACACAGAGATAAAACAGAAGAGAAAGTCAGTCCAAAAACGTTGGACGAAAATAGAAACTCTTCCTTCCTTTTCCATTTCTTCAGCAAGTCGATTTGTATTTGTTTTCTTCGTCAGACTCAACCTATTTGCTTTGTAGTGTTGAGATTAAAGTGTTGTTTTATATTGGGAGACTATTGCCCGTTAATGTAAAAGCATATATACGGGTTAATCTTGTCTTAAGGACAGAGTGCAAACACTCGACTCAACACACAGTTGTGACCATCCAGATTTAGTGTTTCTTGATTTCAGGTTATCAAGATTCAAGACTCAACAAGCTTGCGGCAGTTCTGAACATTGGACTACTTGTTTATCCTTTCGAACACTTGTAATATTTATTTACTTCCCGTACTGCTTTACAATAGTAGCCAACATAGAGTACATGAAAACGTGAGGTTAATATTGTGAAAAAGGGAGTTTTATTTGTTGAAGGAATGTGTTCTTTTGGTGGAGCGTTAAACTCAATATCTTGTCTAGAGTTTGTTGAGTTATACGATGTTGTCGAACTGTTTTATTTTGGAGGAGACAAATCAAGAAGATTATTTTTGGACTGATGAAGATTTGTTGCAATGGGCTTAAATCTCCTAAAAAAATGAGATTTCTGCGCTTTAACCTAAAGATATATTTTTTTATATTTTATTCAATTGTAATTGTATTTTCACTAACAGGTTGAATTCAAATATTAACTATGTGTGACATTGTGAAGTAACATATAGTTGAGATAGTGATTATCTCCTGGATAGTTTGTAGAGCATCAAAGTCCCTAAGATTTGTATTAAAGAGGGTACACCTCCTTCAATACAAAGTCTTCACAAATCATTCAATGTCTGAACCAAGATTTTCACGATGAGATGTGAGTAAAATATTCCCAATTGATGAACATTAGTATGAAGTCTAGATTTAATGAAAGGTACTAATTGGTGGAGTATGATTATATTCTGAGGAAAGAAGTTAGAAGGTGGTCCATATTGAGGAGATTCGGATAAATTATGGTCTCTGAGTAAACGATAAAATAAATGGGAGGATTTTGTGGGGGGAGGGGTAGAAAGATCACTTGTCCATTAAGAAGGAGCCTCAGTGATAGAAATGGTCGAGTTAATTCAGGTCACAGGACCACATTTCACGAGAAGGAATTAAGAATGTTCCATTTTTTTCCCTTTCAAGGTTGAGACCATCTTGCTAAGGAAAAGAGAGCTGTATGTCCAAAAGCACTACAAGAAAGCAGAAAAACAGAACTTCTGGCCAGTAAATTTTAAAAGCCACGAATCTTGCAATAGTTTTTTTTCTTTAACAAGATCCTTTTTCTCCCCTTGTTACTTGGTTCACATACATTGCATACTAGCTAGATTTCACTTTTTTTGTTTCTTTGGACATACTTAATTACATGTAGTGGCTATTTATAATTAATGTAGAAATTGCTTATCTTATTTCTATTATCTTTAGTTTTGAAAGAGAGTAAAGAAAACAATAAAAGGAGAATTCAAACTCGAGATCGGACCTCATCAGTTCTAGTGATATGTACATAGTCCTTGTTAATCAGGTTATTAATATTAACCATAAGAAAATATGTTGGGATGGTTGAGATTCTTCTATCCTTAATCAAGAGTCTTGGATCAAGACTTAAAAATGGATGACTCCTGGCAAGGACCGTTTTATTTCCCATTATAGATCTACCCAGCGAATTCAAATTAATCAGGTTGGTGACCTTCAAAAATTTGATGACTAAATAAAGAAAGGTTAATATTATATTTATATGGAAAATGAAACTAGTTTTTTAGACCGAAAGATTGATGGTTAGAGAAGAAAGGGGGGAAAAAAGAAGAGGAAAGACCTTAGGTATAGTGACATAAGTCCTAATTGATACTTAGGCTAACACCCTATGGTCATGGAAAGTGAAAAAAAGAGAATTAAAGAATAAGAGTGGTTTGGAAAACCAATAAAGGAGAAGAATGGAAAGGGAAGGAGAGAAAGATAGTTCACTTAATATCATAAGCTACTCATGCATGTTTTAGTGATATTATTCCTCTTCATTCTTCTAATTTTAATTCTAACTTATCCTACTAAATATTATCGACCATAAAGAAGTTCGCGGAAGATTTTGTTCTCCTTAACATGACATATTCTCTTGGATGTTTAAAAAAAAGCTCAGCCTCAGATTCTTTCATATGATAATACAAAAAAAGGTTCAGCCAAATCATATTTTGATAACCTTTATTGGCACAATACATGAAACTAAAACCAATCTGTATTTGACAAGAACTGTGCATATGTTGCACTATTTGGATGACTTTGTATTAAATATAAGCTAATAGATCATCTAATGGAAAACGCATGTGGCTATATTTCTCAGTCAAAATTGGTTTGAAGAGCATCGCGTGGTACATTTTTATGAGCTCTTAATTTGGTTGTTCTTTCCTTGTGATTATACAAACATGAGGAAACTCTTTGGTAGTCATCACGAATTTTATGAAAGAATTACAATATTTAAATAGGAAAAATGTCCATATTTGTATTTTGCGAAAAGGTATGAGTTTACCCTCCATTAAAAGTGTGAACCTTGGAACCAAAAGGGCATATTTGAACCTTTTTATATTACGTATTAATTAATCTACAATTAATTAAATTTGTATAGAAACTTGCCACGTGGCTACACGACCACAAAAATGAAGCTTCACAGAACCCAAAACAAATCATGCATTGCACATCCAAAATGCGTCATGGCAAAAGAAAAGAGAAAAAAAAAGAAGTCTCGTTTTTCGATTTGTCGTCAGCTTCATTTTTTGTCTTAATCTATAATCTTAAAGTTACGGAGTGATCTTGAAAATGAAGGTCGATGATGTTCTACTGAAGAATCTATCATGCATTTATGAATGTTGGTGGATGGATTCAGATATGAGATTAATAGAGAAGATAGTGTAGAATAGTGTAAATCTCTTTTGGTGGAGTCTTTATATTAATACAATATATATAGGGTGTATAATTGTAATTCTAATGGAATAAGGATATCTATTTTACATAATTACACTAAAATATTAATTACAGAATATTACAAAATATACGGTGATTATATGGAAATATAACCACTATCACACCCCCCCCCCCCGTCGGAACGGGAGAAGGCCGGACGCTGAGACTGAATCTGAAGTCAAGGAACAATTGTCGAGGAAGCCCCTTAGTGAAGATATCTGCGTCCTGATACGAAGAAGGAATATGTAACACCCTAACGTGACCCATTGCAACCTTCTCGCGAACAAAGTGAATATCCATCTGAATATGCTTGGTTCGTTGATGCTGAACCGGGTTATGAGACAAGTAGACAACAGATATGTTATCACAGTAAACCAAAGATGCCTTACATAAGGGACAATAAAGCTCAAGAAAGAGATTTCGAAGCCAACATAGCTCTGCAACAACGTTCGCAACGCCTCGATATTCTGCTTCTGCACTCGAATGGGAAAGCGTGGCTTGCCGCTTGGCAGACCATGAAATAATATTATCCCCCAAAAGTACAAAATAGCCGGACGTAGAGCGACGAGTGTCCGAACAGCCTGCCCAATCAGCGTCTGTGTAAGCGAGCAACCTAGTCGGTGCGGAGGGATATAGATGTAATCCATAGTCAAGAGTGCCCTTAACGTACCGAATGATACACTTAAGAGTTGTAAAGTGAGGCTCCCTAGGAGCGTGCATGAACAAGCACACCTGTTAAACAACATATGCAATATCGGGCCGAGTGAAGGTGAGATACTGAAGAGCACCTGCGAGACTCCTATAAAGAGAGGGATCGGTGATCGGATCCCCGTCATCTACACTGAGTTTTGACTTTGAGTCGACAGGAGTAGGAATGATATTATAGTTTGTCATGTTAGCCTGTTAGACAATCTCCTCTGCATACTTACGCTGACATAAGAACATGACATGTGCAGATCTTGTCACTTATATCCCTAAAATATAACTCAACTTACCCAAATCTGTCGTAGTAAATTCGGACTTGAGAAGGGAAATGCTCTCGTGTTTTAGTATATCAGAAGAAGCTGTCAGAACAATATCATCCACATATATAAGAAGATAAGTTGTGTCAGTACCTCGATGAAAAATAAAAAGTGAATGATCACTCTTGCTGCACACGAACCCGATCTGTATGATGTATGTAGCAAACCTCTCATACCAAGCCTTGGGGCTTGTTTCAAACCATATAGTGAATTACAAAGACGACAGACATACTGAGGAACCTTCGGATGCACAAAGCCAGACGGTTGATGCATATAAACGGTTTCTTTCAAATCCCCATGTAAGAAAGCATTGTTTATATCAAGTTGGTGAATAGGCCAATTCTTCCCCATAGCTATGCTCAAAACTGTGCGAATGGTGGCTGGTTTGACCACCAGACTAAAAGTCTCACCACAATCAACTCCGTCCTATTGACTAGTACCATTAGCCACAAGTCTTGCCTTATGACGTTCAAGCTCACCAGTATCTCTGAATTTGTGACGATAGAACCACATACAAGGAATCACATTTACCCCCTCTGGTTTTGGGACAAGATCCTAAGTGTACTAATTGGTTAACGTATTTAACTCCTCACGCATGACCGCATTCCAATTTGGGTCAAGTTTGGCTAATTTTAGGGTTCTAGAAATACGTGAGATAGTTTGAGTGGATAGGTTAAAGTGAAATTTTGGTTTGAAAATCTTGTGTTGTGTAACGATTTCCATTCGGTGCATTGGGATGGTCACTGGTTTGGCAGAGGGATGGGTTGGTGGCCGGCTTGATGTCGGGGCAGTGTTATTGGAAGGGGACTAGTAGGGTGACGAGCAGTGTGCGGGGGCAGTGGGGTGAGGTAGTGTGGTGGGCGACTCGATGGAAGTGAAAGGCAGTGGGGTTGAGTGTCGGGAGGCAGGGTGGTTGGGGCAGGGACACTGGTCGACGGGATGAGTGGGGCAGTGACACTGTTCGATGGGGAGGTTGGGGCCGGGACACTGTATAAAGGACTTATGGGGTTGCCAGATCAGAGAGGGTGGTGGCGATACAGCCGGAGGTATCGGATATTGTAGTGCATTTTGGACTAGAGGTGAGGTGTCCGAATCATTAAGAAATCCATAATCAGTGGTACGGAATTAGTGGATGTTGGGAAATAGGAAGACATTCTCCTCAAACGTGACATGGCGTTAGACTATGATTTTGCACGTGGACACGTTATAGCATAAGTACCCCCTATGGTTGGACGAGAACCCCAAGAAAATATACGGGGTGGTACGAGGTGCTAATTTATGAGGGACGGTGGAGGAAAGATTCGGGTAGCAGAGACAACTAAAAATCCGAAGGTGATCATAGGTAGGGATCCGACGGAATATGAACTCTGTAGGGGTCCTATTTTTTAGCGTACGGGTAGGTAGTATATTAAGAAAGTATTCTACCATTTTTAACACATATACCCAGAAGCTGGGGGGGAGAGACACATAAAAAAGTAAGGTACAAATCATAATGTTAATGGTGCGGAGAATTCATTCGACTTTACCATTTTAAGGGGAAGTATGAGGGCAAGAGAAACGAAAGACCATGCCATTAGCCGTACAGAATTTGTGAAAGGGAGAATTATTAAACTCACGACCATTGTCACATTGAAACGTTTTTATTTCTTTTTCAAATTGTATTTTAACATACGTACGAAATTCAAGAAACTTGGAGTAGACCTGTAATTTATAGTGGAGCGGATAGACCCATAGGAAGTGAGAAAAATCATCCAAGAATATTAAATAATATTTATGACCCAATTTGCTAGTAATATAAGAGGTCCATAAATCTGTATGAATAATATCAAAGGGAGAAAAAGTAATACTCAAAGATGATGTAAACGGAAGTCTAACATGCTTTCCATGATGACAAGATTAGCAATTTTTGGCAAGGTTCCATTTAATTAAATTTTGGTTTCTAAGAAAATAAAAAATATGAGCTCCGGGATGTCCAAGTCTACTATGCCACATTGAGGAGGAGATTGCAGCGAGAGATGTGGGAGTGATGACACTGGCAGCGGATGTGGTAGGAAAAGATAGAGTTCCTCCACACTATTGCATCTCGTAAGAAGTTTCCACATACATAGGTCCTTTACAAAAAAACCAAACGGGTCAAAATCAATAGATACGCATTTATCAATGGCAAATTTTCTAATAGAGATTAAGTTCTTGATAATATTAGGAGCATATATGACATGTTTGAGGAAGAAGGGGGGATGCAGTGGTGGAGTTTGTGTGTGGCCAAAACCTTAAATTGGAATGCGATGACCATTTCTGACCTTAATCAATTGAGAAGTATTTAAATTATGCAGTTGAGGGAGATTACCGGAGTTGTTAGTGAGGTAGGACGTAGCGCCCATATCCATATACCATGCATCATCGGGTTGTTGAATATTTAACAAGCTGAAAGCTTAGCCCAAATCGATTGGAGTGAGGCTCGTCGTCAGCTGTTGGGCTGCAGTATAGTAGGACTGATGGTTTGGGCCTGCTTTGCGTGCCGCTGGATAGGCTCCCTGGATATTGAGCCTCGGTTGTGCCCACTATAGCTGTTGGGCCTGGGCCACTGGAAAACTACCTGATGGTGAGGCCCAGATCCCCATACAGCTACTAGGGCAGTGGGCAACCCACTCTGGCAGTTGCTGGGCTGTTGTGGACTGCCTGTAGGGTTGGCCCGATTGCCACGACCTCTTCCTTTGCCTCTCTAGCCACCCCCGCGTCCTTTGCCTCTGCCGCCACCTCAGTTGTTTTGCGGTGGGAGATGGTTAGATTGTGTCTGCCGGTCGGTGGATGCAGTGGGTGTCACGGTGGCGTCAACCACCAATGTTTTTGGATTATTCTCGTCCTGTTTGACTCGTCTCATCTCCTCCAATAGCAATTGAGATCGTACTTTGTTAAAAATCATTAGGGGATCAGTCTGTTGGATCATCGTTGCTCCTCGAGATACACATCACGTGTATGTTTGTTGTCTTGAAAAATTTCCTCCAACCGTGTCCATAACTATTGAGCCGAAGCTCCGGTCTTCATAATATTATGAAGCAAATCCTTAAAGATAGTGCCATAGATCCAATGCTTGACGATAGCATCAAGCCATTTTCACGTCGTGTCATTGACGTTGGGTGGGCAGAGAAAGGTGGTATCAATGTGGTAAAGCACGTTGTAAGCACATGCATGAATTTGAAAAAGTTCAAACCACGACGCATATTGTCCATCATCTTGATCAAGAATCAACGGGATGAAGTTCTTGATATTGGTTACGGCAAAAGCCGGATGAAAGGTGTAGGGGTTGGAAGAGGGAGGAGGATTTGTGACTTCAGGTGTTGAGGAGGAGGAAGCGGGAGAAGCTATGTGAGTCGCGGGTGACGTCATGAGGGTTGTCGGAAAATAGGAGAGTAAAAGATGAGGGGTTCGGGACGTATACGAGGTGTATATCAGCTTAGGAAGGCTGTATACGAGTTGTATATGGAGGCAGAGAGGTTATATCAGCCATATACATGGTGTATATCGGTTGTGTATAGGGCATTATACGTGTTGTATATGGCGGCAAGGAAGGTATATCAGCCGTATACAAGGTGTATATCAGCTGTGTATAATAGGGTTTGACATTGGAAAAGAAAGAAAGAATGCGGGGGGGGGGGGGGGCGAATAGGGTTTAGGAATTTTTGGCTCTTGATATCATGTAGAATAGTGTAAATCTCATTTGAGTGGATTCCTTTCATTAATACAATATATATAGTGTGTACAATTGTAATTCTAATGGAATAAAAATCTGTACTTTACATAATTATATTAAAATATTAATTACATAATATATGGTGTCACTATCAGATAGGAGTACGTTGTATGGACATACTTTCTGAGTGGAGTAATTGATAATGGAATAATGGTCGTTAACGGTAAGGTGGTGGGAATGGAGTAGTGAGTTTGCGATGGCAAATTGGTTGAGGAACGGTGAAATTAGAAATCGTGTTTGATAGTGGAATGGCTAGTGTGGTAACATGGTTAAAGTGAAAGAAAGAATGCACTGTGAAAATGAATAGATATTTAATTTTGTGTAATTCATTTCGCTGAAGGGCAAATTAGACCTGGTAGGCATTTCGCTTTCGCAAATTACAAGAGCAAATCTCAATCTTTATTCCCTATATATATAATTTAATAATAATCCGTTAATTAAGAGTAATTAAGTTAAAATTGTAAGGGCAAGAACATGAATAAGCCAAACTTATAACTAGCAAAATTATACTTTTTGCAAAGTACAAAGACGAATTTGAACAGGATAATAGTTAACAGAGTTTTAAGTTAGGCAAATATCAACTGGGTGAAAATTGAATACTCTAGCTTTTTTTTATTCTTTCGTCTTTCTTCTTCTTTTATTTATTTTTCTTTCAGTTTCCTTTGCTCTCCTTTTCTGGTCTACCCCCACTACAAAATCTTGAAACTCTTGTCTCGTTTACACATAACCAAGAATATATTGAAGATTCCATGTTTTTAAATAAATAACCTTATGCATTTTACGTACTGGTATACTAGTTACGTTTTAATTAAAGTTAACTCACTGAAAGTGAAAGCATACATATAATTCATTCGCTTCTTGTTGTTGGGTTTTTTGATCTTCAAACTGTCACTCTAAATATTTTTTAAACTATCAAATTATTTTTACTTGTTGTAACATGCATATATCTTATTTTCAATAGTTCAAATCCACATTTTAAGAAAACCTATTTATAGATATTCTTTGGAGACGTGATGATAGTGTAAAAGAATATTTACTCTAACATCTTACTAAACTTAAACTCAAATCCAAATTGGTAATTAGCAATGGCCTTTGATGCGAATATAGCATTTAAACCAATGAATTGCGTATAAATCGTTAGCCTTTTTCTAGAAAACGTACACTGAAAATAAGGAGTATTATTGATCATCTAAACAAAAGAAAAAGATACCCTTTGTGGGGTTAAGGATTTGGATGGATAAGGTAAAAATGGATTCTTCTCAATCCGATTATTCCACTACAAGATCCTTTTTCTCTCTTTGGTTCATGTAATTATAAGTATAGAGAAAATTCTTCGAACTCAAAATGTTCTCAACACACTTGTCGATTCTCTATTTTCATGATCATTATAGGCTACAACATATGCCTGTGGAATAATTAACACTAGTACTCCAATCATCTTCTTTCTTTTGATTGTAAATTTTATTGAACAACGCAGTATCTCTTCATTCATTTTATTTAATTTCATGAACCTGTACATATTTAGTCGAGAATTCTCACTTATATATGAAGATGTCACATTCGTTCACTTTGATAATAAGAATGGTATATTATATTCTTGAGCGGTACAAGAATATGTTTCTCCGACAATCTTCTCGTGCATTAGCTGTAATGTTCCCTCAAACCTTTTCACCTTGAAACACAATTTTGACTCCGTCAAATGGTCCTATATAAGTTCAAAATGTAAAGAAATGTTTTCACTATCAACAAATTTAATTGATAATATTAAGTTGCTACTTTTTTTTCAAGTTATCATATCAAACTTATACAAAATGTTATAAATTCTTATAATCTTATAGTTTACAATTTTTTTATATTGTGCGGACATAATATAAACTCATCAAGGACCAGCGACGGAGCCACAATCCAGCAAGGGTGTTCAACCAAACATCATTCACAGAAAAATTATAACTATAGACATGAATTATTATCTATTACATATATATATATATATATATATATATATATATATATATATATATATATATTGAACATTCTTAACATATATATTAATATATTACTTTTTCAAAATTCTAACTCCCTTGACAATAAGTTTGGCTCCGCCACTGTCAAGAACTAGCTCACCATCCCCTCCAACACCCCCACCCCCAAACACACAGCTCCCTCTCAAATATAATAAGCAGCCAAAACCCTCTATATAAACCCCTCACTCCCTCTTCCTTTAAACCATCTCACAAACTGCACATATAGGAATATTCTCATTCTCCTTTCCTCCACAAACTAAATTTCCTGTATCTTACCTCTATCAAATTACTAATATGTCTGGAGTTTGGGTATTCAAGAATGGTGTCGTCCGACTTGTGGAGGGCGACTGCCAGGGGGCGACGGGTCGTCGGAAAGTGCTTGTACATCTTTCTAGTAATGAAGTCATCACATCATATGCAGTTCTTGAAAGTAAGTTATACTCTCTTGGATGGGAGAGGTACTATGATGATGCAGACCTTCTTCAGTACCACAAAAGAGGCACTGTCCATCTCATTTCTCTCCCAAAGGATTTCAACAGGTTCAAGTCCATGCACATGTTTGATATTGTTGTTAAGAATCGCAATGAGTTTGAAGTTAGGGACATGTGAAAAAAAAGGATTGATTGAAGTCACTCTTCCAGTGTGAATTTCTTTGCTTTTTTTTTTCAGTTCTATGTTGGGGGTGATTGTTCAGTGTGTTGTAATTAAGTTTTTATCTTTAATTTGCGGTTTGTTTCACAATGCTGCAAATGTTGGAAAGTTGTAAGGAAAAAATGTTGTATAGTTAAAGCCTTAAAGGTTGTTTGGAAATTTTCTTTTGTGTAAGTTTCAATCTTTCTTTTCCGTTGTAGCGCTTGCCATATCACAATGACAATGTTTTACGATAAGAGAGTTTATTCCTGAAAATATTGTTCCTTTTGAGCTTAAAATTTGTGCACTTTCGGTCTAAATGATATTTAGGGGTTGTTTGGACATAAAAATTGTGAAATTTGAAATGTAGGCAAGTATATGTATTAAGGTTGAAAATTGTATTGGCAAATTTGAGTTGTGTTCCGATATGAATACAAATTAGAGTGGTTTTTGAATTTTTCTGAAATGGGTTTGTAGTGAAAATGGGAAAAACAATTTTATGAAGTTTTTCAAATTCTCGACAATTCTATGTCCAAATAGTTTTTCGGAATAATATTCCGGAAATAAGTGAAAACTATCCATGACAAAACGGGCACTATACAATTAAGTCAATTAAAAGGTAATTTCTGATATCAAATTTAGCATTCATTATAACCTATAATAAATGATACTCCCTTTGTTTCAAAATGTTTGGCTTGATTCGAAGTATCAGAGTCAAATTAACTAATGTTTGGTATGAATTCTGATATAGAATTTTTAATTTTTTCAAAATAAAATTTATATATTTAGAAACTACATAAAAAATATTATAAGTCACAATAGTTACAAATTCAAAATATTTACACCGCATTAAAGAAAAATATGATCAAAGAAAATATACTTTGACTATAAAAATAGTAACTAAGATAAAACATTTTGAAATTGAGGTGTAAGAAACATGGTATAACATGTCGAATTACCCTTATAATATAAAAATTAATCACTTATAAATTAGATCCTTTAACTTTAAGAAGAAATAAAATGAAGAAGATATTTCTTTGTTCTTCGTCTTCGTTTTTAATGACTTCGAAAGTGCACGCATCCCAAGGCTTGTTCATCTGCTTCTTCTTTTTTTCTTTTTTCTTTTCCAAGTTATTTCCTTGTATATCCTTTTAATACTGCAGCTTATTATATTACTGTTATTTCTTAAACCGCAGCACATACTTCCATTACAATCTCCATGCACGAAAATAACATATTACATCGTTCTTTAGCTCGTAACGTTATTAAAAATCCGATTATATACACAATTCTTTTAGCTCGAATCATTATTAAAAATGAGATTATATACACAATTCATTTAGCTCAGAACATTACTAAAAATTAGATTATGTTGAAAACGGATGTACACCAATTGATGGAACACCCATAACTTTTTATTCACGAAGGCAAGTTACAACCCTACTAAATAACTCCCTATAGTAAAGAGTGGAAGAGTTATGTGATTGATGAATTTAGTGGGAGTTAAGGGATAAGGGGTGATGTAACTCTTGAATGAATTGGAGTTATAAGTTTCAACATTATCCTATAAAAGGGATTAGTTGAGATCATTCAAAGACGACACAAAAGAAAAAACATTGAGTGAGTTTTCCTTAAACAAAAGAGTGTAGTTGCTGTGAATAATTTACAAGACTCCATAAGTGATCTCTTAAAAACCATTCCATAATTGGTAGTAGTGAGACACATCAATCCTAGAGACGAAGGAATGTATTATTCCGCATAAATCTCCGAGTTTAAATCCTACATTGATATTAGAGCATCATGGTTAGATGTGTTTATTTTTCACCATTGTATGATTAAAGTTTAGTGAAAGAGGGATTTTTTCTATTTTAAAAAGTAGCATTTCACAATGAACTAACCTTATATTAATGGAAATATATCTTCAATAGATGTCCAGCGATATATTATTTGTAAAATCCTGTTATCGGATAAAGGAGATATGAGCTTCAGAAGTTGACTGCTCAAATAGGTAGAAATTTTGGAAAATTTCAGATTTTCAGTTTTTTTTTTTTTATAATATGTGATAGTGTACATCCAGAAGTAGTTTTGGGTGTTATTGAAAGTATATTTATGTCCTAAAGACAATCTGTATTAGAAAAAATGTACTTTATACACATTTATATTATTATTAATGGAGATTAATATTATGACATTTGCAATTATTGAATTATTATTTGATTGTTTGTAATTATTCATTAATGTGCATCCCTTGAGCTTACGTTGTCATTAATAGAGTGAGATATTCATGATAGAGCGTAACTCTTAAAATAGCCTCGACTAATGATCATCGAGAATGGAATATCGATGATATGTGATAAGTCAACATGTGGTCTGCATCACATCCTTAGAGGATGTAGTATGTCTCACCTGCTACGAGTAATGGCTACTTGTGATGGACACATGGATACTTTGGAAGAATTGGTATACCCTGCTGATATATTATTTGTTATACTTGTCTAAAGTATGATCAGCGTGTGGAGATAGAAGTCCTTAGACTTGAGATCAATATGCGCCTTGTCTACAAAGTAATATACTTTGATCCCGTCCTAAGCTCAAATGCCTTATAGGTTGAGATACGACTTGTATTGGGTACATTACGATGTGGATTGAAGGTGGTAGTTGAGCCAAGATTAGGATTCATTCCACGAATGTATATTCGAGAGAACACTCAGATTCTCAGTGATATTAGGTTGACTAAGTCATTGGCCAACGCAATAGCCATATTTAGAATATGGTCTAGTGTCAACTAATATAGATGAGATACAATGATTAAGCCATTTGGATAGACACTTGACAAATCCTAAGCTTGATCGGGTGTGTCGTGAATGAAAGGATTTTATCTTACCACATAAATGTTAAGTTTACTGGATTCGCGTAAATGTACTTCACATATTGTGTTCGTCTTCCGGCGCCGTCTAGGAGTTCCGTGTAGACCTTAATTTGATTAATGTCGATATGTGAAGGCATGTAGGGTCACACTATGTCGATTGTCCGTTTCGATCTAAGGATGTATTGAGAGAGTAATTAAATGTTCGATTTGGAATCGAGATATTTAAATGAATAATGATTATTTTAATTAAGTCAAAATTAGATTTTGGATTTAATTAAGAATGCACCAAAAAATAAATCGAGACAGTGCAGGAGCATGTCGAGCGCCGCGGCGCCCATACCCTAGGGTCGTGGCGCCTCTGCCTCAATTTTTGAGCCAGGCCCAAGGTCAAAAACCTAATCCGGTTTTGACCTATTTTCAACTATAAATAGAGGCATTCACCTCATTATATAACACACCAATTCTAAAAATCATTCTAAGCCTTAGAGACTTAGAATCAAATATTCTCTCGAACCTCTGCCGGATTTCCTAGCTTTCCAAAGGAGAAATACATTGAAGCTTGGAGCTTGCAATTGGAAAGGCAATCGCGTGTGCACCTCACAGTTAATAAAGATTTCAGATAATTATAACTTGTAAGTATATGTTTTATGTTACAAGTTTCATTATTGTATAACCATACCAGAAATTATTATTGGGGTAAGTAAGAAACAAAACTTTTAAACTTCCGCTGTGCCTTACTTATGTATTTTAAACCCAACAAAAATCCTTCAGTGGTATCAAGAGCTCAGGCTGGTTCAATGGTTATATAACAATTGAATAGAATAATAATATGGGTTAAACATAAAATTGGATTAAAACGAGGTTTCTTGAAATTCTAAATGTCTTGTATGAATGTTGACCTTTTGATTTCACCCTAAATTATCTCCTACGCTAACTCGAGGAAGTCATTATGCTCTAACTCGAACTAAGCCAAAGTGCGTTGTCCGGCTCATTGCACGGTGCACGGCTAAGAACGAGTAAGAACGGATGATGGCCGATGTGGGTGTTATTGATAATGGTGGGTGATGATAAAAGGACATGTGATTTGATTCCTAAATTGGATTTAGGGGTCGAACGATTCTGAGAATCAACAAAGAAACGTTTGTCAGGACATGAGCGCCGCGACCCTATGTTAGGGCGCCGCGACCCTATGTTAGGGCGCCGCGACACTTGCTAGGGTTTCAAGGTGGCGCTGCGACTCCATAGTGGAGCGCCGCGACGCTAATGCTTCGTTTCAAAACGTGGACTCACTAGATAACATGCGTTGCGACTCCATGGTGGAGCGCCGCGGCGCTAATGCATTTTCTGAAGCCGAAAGGCTACTGCCTCAGTGACGCCGTGACGCTAATGATTAGCGCGGCGGCCCCACCTGTCCAAAAAAAAATCTAAGTTTAGAATGTTTAACCCAACATTATTATTACACAGTATATTAGTTGATAAGTATACTGTTTATGTGCTAAATGTCAAAATATTTGTCATTTACATTTCTAGAATAGTGTCCGCTATAAATGTCTGGGCAGGCGGCACCCAGTCTTTGATTAAACCATCTTATATCATGCATATTGGGTTGACGGTTCCCAAACCATATGTGTCTTTAGTTTGCATGATGTTAAGATGTCATATTGGATATGGCGTAAAAGAGTTGATCTTGGTTAGAACCCTAAATTAAAAATGTTCCCCAAATTTTAAATACAAGTCTATATTAAAACGCATCATCCATTATAATTGTTAGAGTGCAAAATCCTTTTCGGCGATACGAGTATTTATGCCAAAGCATTTGCTCTAAGTCTACGAGGACCCAGACTCTTTCATAGATGTGTTTTAATGTAAAGGTAAATGATAAACTTTTGTGGGTATTTACATCAAAGTGTTCTCTCACAAAGGTCAAATTTGCGTAGATACATAAACACAGTCGTGTAATGGGGTTGACTTGCTTAGAAAAATCTTGGCGCCAAAGTGTCGGACTAATCTAAGGACGCAAGATTAAATGTAATAATTTGATCAACCAAGAGTTGTGAATAAGTTTTGCAATTGGTTTAGAACCTACCAAGATATGTTATTGAAGTTATCAGCCAAAGCAAACGCGGAGATAGCATAGGCTTGGATATTGGCCCATTATGACCTCAATTAATATAGGTCAGTATTCTACCATGGGGTCGTAGAAGTATGTTAAAATAGTGGGAGCTAATTAAACAAAAGGCCTTGTTAATTAGCCTAAATGAATGTGTATAATAGGAAATAGATTTTGAATTTGATTTCCGGTCTATCTAATTCTTTAGATTATAAAAGATGTCGAGCTTGACGTTGAAAATGTTGATTGAGATGAATAAACTTACTGGACCGAACTAACTTGACTGGCTAAGAAATTTTCGAATAATACTCAGACAAGAGAAAATAGAATACGTGTTGGATACGGTGTTCCCAACAGTCCCTGCGATAGATTCTGACGATTATGCCTCATTTGATAAAGATGCTTACCAGAAACATCTAGATGATGCCACTTTGGCGTAATGTGTAATGCTGTCTTCCATGTCTATGGAACTTCAGATACAACATGAGAACATGGGGCCAAATGAGATGCTAGAACACCTAAAGAGTCTCTATGACTCTCAATCCCAGACAATGGAATATGAGTTACTAATAGAACTCTTCAAGTGTAAGCTCAATGAAGGGGGCCCGGTCTCACAACACGTGTTGAAGATGATAGGGCTGATAGAGAGGCTTGCTTCGATTGTAACGAAGCTTGAAAAGAATGTCGCTACCACCCTCATTCTGAACTCTCTCCCTCGTTCTTTTGAGAACTTTATAGTGAATTTCAACATGAATGGAATGAAGGAAACTTTGCCGGAGCTGCACAACATGCTCAAGACCTTTGAGTCCTCCACTTCCGAAGGCAAAGTTGTGTTCATGGTGAGCTCTTCTAGCCGACCCACGCCGAAAGGCAAGGAATAGCAGAAGAAGAAGGGCAAAACAATCATTGCGCCCTCAGCTATGAAGCCCAAAAGAGGTGTGAATAAGAAGGTGAACGCGGCTAAGGATGAATGCCTCAACTGCCATAGGAAGGGGCATTGGAAAAAGGACTGCACGAAACCAGGAGGAGGAAAAGCACCAGGTGCTCCTGCCTTTGGTGGACAAGGTATGTACGTCATTGAAATAATATGTCTATAAATAACTCTCATTCGTGGGTATTGGATACCGCTTGTGGCTCACACATTTGTACAAATGTGAAGGGGCTAACTGATAGCAGGAAGGTTGGACAGAGAGAGGTAGACTTACGCGTTGGAAATAGAGCACAAGTAGATGCTGAGCGCGTAGGGACTTATAGATTAAATTTGCCTTCCCGCTATTGTTTAGTGTTGAATGATTGTTTTTATGTTCCCTCGTTAACGAGGAATATTATTTCTATCCCAGTATTGGATATGGATGTATTTTCCTCATATATTTATAATAGCAGTCACGTACTGTCTTTTAATAATGTTATATATGGAACTGCTCCTCTTGTGGATGGATTATATACACTGAACTGTAGTTGAGAGATATTTAATGTACAAAATAAATGAGCCAAGATAAGTAATAGAAACTCTACCTACCTATGGTGCTGCAGACTTGGTCATATCAATGAATCAAGGATAGCAAGATTGAGGAAGTTAGACTACCTCGAACCATTTGACTTGGAGTCTTATGGTAACTGTGAATTTTGCTTGAGAGGAAAGATGACCAATAAACCACTTTCTGGGAAAGGTGTGCGAGCCAAGGAGGTTCTTGAGTTGGTCCATACTGATGTATGTGGGACATTCTCGACTCAAGCTAAAGGAGGCTTCCCATACTTCATCACTTTTACTGACGACTTCACAAGGTATGTTTATGTGTATCTTATGAGACACAAATCCGAGGCTTTTGAGAAGTTCAAGGAGTACAAGTCAGAAGTAGAGAAGCAACTTGCAACAAGTATCAAGACCTTTTGATCGGATAAATGAGGCGAGTACTTGAGCAAGGATTTTCTAGATTACTTAAAGCTGCATGGAGTCCTATCTGAATGGACACTTCCAGGAATGCCACAGATGAATGGTGTTGCCGAAAGGAGAAACCGAACCTTATTGGATATAGATCGATCCATGATGAGCTCATCAGCTCAACTGATATACCTTTGGGGACATACTATCCAAACCTCTATATACATTTTGAACAGGGTTCCCTTCAAGTCAGTAGAAAAGACTCCCTATCAGATATGGTATGGAAAAAAGCCAGCTCTTAAATATATGAGACCCTGGGGGTGCCCTGCATATGTTAAGAAGATGCTCATTGACAAGTTGGAATCTAAAAGTGAGAAATGTTACTTCGTGGGGTATCCAAAGGAAACTAAGGGATACTACTTCTATCTTTCTGGAGAACATAAGGTCATTGTTTCCAGGAACGCAACTTTCCTTGAAGAAGAATATGTCTACAAGGAACATAGTTGCACAGAGATAGAACTTGAATAAATTCAAGAACCACAAGATAACACAAAAAATGAACCCTTGTCGAATGACCTAAACAAGGATTCAGTGGGAGTATCTGGTGAAGATTGGGTACTTAGAGTACGCCCTTCAGCCAGTGGGAGTGTTGTGAGGGATAATACAGAAATTAAAGGCTCTCATACATAACCAATGGAAGATGATACAATGGTTGTACCTCATTCCATTCAAGAAATACATGAAAATGATATTCTTGAAAGCTCTCAAGGTGATGGATTGTCCAACACACAAAGACCTTCTCACAATCAGAATGCAACAAACACTGAAACACAGAATACTCAACTCCGTAGGACCACTAGTACTCATCGTCCGCCTGAAAGACTTAATTTTCTTGTTGAAACACACAATGAGATAGATATTCCTGATGACGATGAACCTACAACCTACAACGAAGCTATGTTAGACATTGATTCGCAGAGATGGCAAGAAGCCATAAAATTTGGGATGGACTCGATGTACATCAATCAAGTTTGGAACTTGGTTGATTTGCCAACAGGGGTTAAACCCATAGGATGCAAATGGGTCTTCAAGAAGAAGATTGATGCATATGGCAAAGTACAGACTTATAAAGCAATACTGGTGGCTAAATGTTATAATTAATGGCCTGGGGTCGATTATGATGAAACCTTTTCACCTGTTGCTAAGATTAAGTCCATTCATATTTTTCTTGGAGTAGCTGCATATTATGACTATGACATTTGGCAAATGGACGTCAAGACTACTTTCCTCAATGGCAATCTAGTTGAGGAGGTGTATATGAAACAACCTGAGGGTTTTTCAATCGAGTCCAAACCAAATGTTGTATGCAAGCTACAAAAGTTCATTTATGGGCTTAAGTAAGCCTCGAGGAGTTAGAACATTTGCTTTGACAAAGCTATCAAGTCATTTGATTTCGTCAGAAGCAAAGAGGATCCATGTGTTTATAGTAAATGCAAGGATGAGAGTATTGACTTCATTATAATATATGTAGATAACATATTAATAATGGGAGACAATAAGACTCTCCTGCAGTCAGTCAAAGAATGATTGTCCAGTACCTTCATGATGAAGGATTTAGGTAAAGCCTGCTACATTCTGGGGATTAGGATCTATTGAGATAGACCTAACAAATTGTTGGGGTTGTCACGGTCAGTCTACATAGACAAAGTGCTTAGATATTTTTCTATGGAAAATTCCAAGAAGGGCGGTCTACCTATAGGACAAGGCATCAAGTTATCTAAGAAGGATAGTCCTTCTAATACTATGGAACTTTAACATATGAAAAGGATCCCATATTCTTCGGAAATAGGATCAATCACGTATGCCATGACCTGTACTAGGCTAGATGTGGCCTTTGCACTTAGTATGACTTGCAAGTTTCAGTAGAATCCTGGGGAAGAACACTAGAAAGCAGTCAAGAATATTCTTAAGTATCTTAGACGAACTAAAGAATATTTCTTAGTCTATGGTGGACAAGAGAAGCTGGTATGTACTGGGTACACTGATGCTAGCTTCCATACAGATGTTGATGACTACAAATCTAATCAGGTTACACATTCATTTTCAATAGTGGAGCAATTAGCTGAAAAAGTTCCAAACAAGCTACAACTGCTGATTCGACAATAGAAGCTGAGTACATTGTTGGATCGGAAGCTGGTAAAGAAGCTGTCGCGATATCTGAGTTCTTGAAGGAACTAGGGGTTGTTCCAAGTGCCACTTGTCCAATAATGGTTTATTGTGACAACACTGGTGCGATTAAGGAAGCTAAGGAACCAAGATCAACCAACAGAAACAAACATGTACGAAGGAAGTACCACATACTCAGGGAGATGGTGGAGACTGAAAAGATTAGATTAGACTATGTTCCCACAGACGATAATCTAGCTGACCCATTCACTAAACCATTAAAGTTAGTCAAGCATAATGGTCATTTTAAAAATATGGGCATTAGATATGTTGGAGATTGGCTCTAGGACAAGTGGGAGATTCAAAGTATATTTATGTCCTAGAGACAATCTGTATTAGGAAAAATGTACTTTATACACATTCATATTATTATTAATGGAGATTAATATTATGGAATTTGCAATTATTGAATTAGTATTTGATTATTTGTAATTATTCATTAATGTGCATCCCTTGAGCTTACGTTGTCATTAATAGAGTGAGATATTCATGATAGAGCGTAACTCTTAAAACAACCTCGACTAATGATCATCAAGAATGGGATATCGATGATATGTGATAAGTCGACATGTGGTCTGCATCACATCCTTAGAGGATGTAGTATGTCTCACCTGCTACGAGTAATGGCTACTCGTGATGGACACATGGATACTTTGGAAGTATTGGTATACCCTACTGATATATTATTTGTTATACTTGTCTAAAGTATGATCAGCGTGTGGGAGATAAAAGACCTTAGACTTGAGGTCAATACGCGCCTTGTCTACAAAGTAATATACTTTGATCTCGTCCTATGCTCAAATGCCTTATAAGTTGAGATACGGCTTGTATTGGGTACAGTACGATGTGGATTGAAGGTGGTAGTTGAGCCAAGATTAGGATTCATTCCTCGAATGTATATTCGAGAGAACACTCAGATTCTCAGTGATATTAGGTTGACTAAGTCATTGGCCAACGCAATAGCCATATTTAGAATATGGTCTAGTCGTCAACTAATATAGATGAGATACAATGATTAAGCCATTTGGATAGACACTTGACAAATCCTAAGCTTGATCGGGTGTGTCGTGAATGAAAGGATTTTATCTTACCACATAGAGGTTAAGTTTACTGGATTCGTGTAAACGTACTTCACATATTGAGTTCGTCTTACGACGTCGTCTAGGAGATCCGCGTAGACCTCAATTTGATTAATGTCGATATGTGAAGGCATGTAGGGTCACACTATGTCGATTGTATTTTTGATCTAAGGATGTATTGAGAGAGTAATTAAATGTTCTATTTGTAATCGAGATATTTAAATGCATAATGATTATTTTAATTAAGTCAAAATTAGATTTTGTATTTAATTAAGAATGCACCGAAAATAAATCGAGACAGTGCAGGAGCACGTCGAGCGCTACGACGCCCAAACCCTCGGGTCGCGGCGCAGTGCAGACGCATGTCGAGCGCTGCGACACCCATACCCTAGGGCCGCGGTGCCTCTGCCTTGATTTTTGGGCCAGGGCCAACGTCAAACCCTAATCCAATTTTGACCTATTTTTCAACTATAAATAGAGGTATTCACCTCATTATTCAACACACCAATTCTAAAAATCATTCTAACCCTTAGAGAGTTAGAATCAAATACTCTCTCGAACCTCTGCAGAATTTCCTAGCTTTTCGAAGGAGAAATACATTGAAGCTTGGAGCTTGCAATTGGAAGGGCAATCGCGTGTGCACCTCACAGTTGATAAAGATTCCAGATAATTATAACTTTTAAGTATATGATTTATGTTACAAGTTTCATTGTTGTATAAACATACCAGAAATTATTGTTGGGGTAAGTAAGAAACAAAACTTTTAAACTTCCGTTGTGCCTTACTTATGTGTTTTGAACCCAACAAAAATCCTTCAGTTATACATATCATTTTGATTTTTTTTATTTACGAGCTTGGTTTTGATGTATTTGGCGCACTTCATGAACTCAAAACTCTTTAATTTTCGCAAGAAGATCACAAACTTGAATATTTTTTAATAGAAGAAACAAATTGTGATAATATTTTTTGTAACTAATTCATGAATATGTTTAATTTTAGAATAACAAAGTGCAATGTTCATGACTTTTATGAAAATAATGGCATGTTTTATTTCTGAGTGCTTGGTAGACAACTTGCTCATTTAGAACTATTATTATTCGATTGGCTCATAATTGATCGAGAAAATATTGGTATGCCTAAGGTTATATGTGATAAAATTAAGACAAACATAGACTTTTGAACATGGGCCTATAGTATATCGATATTAATTTAGATGCATTTTTTGAAGTAAATATATATTGTATATGTGCTATATTTTTTTATGTACGTTGATTTTCTTTTTTTGAAATGGCTTCAAAGACTATCATTGCTGAATTGAATAAGGGTGAGAATCTGAATGGTGATAATTATGATATTTGGCACCGTAAAATTCAATATGTCCTTGAAGAGCATGATGTTTTGGAGACTCTCAACAATGTGATGGTTGAGCCGTCTAGTGGAAACACAAAGCATCATATGAAAGAAAAAGTGATTTTTCAAGCCTGGAAGAAAAATAACAGTATTGCTCGCATAACGTTGCTGAGCAGTATGGATGATGATCTGATGTGTGAATTTGAATCCTATCCAACGGCTCAAGCAATGCGGATAGAAATGAAAGATAAGTTTGGTGGCACTTCTGCTACAAAACTTAGGAGGTTGACCATGAAGTTTGACACCTATAGATTGCACCCTAACACATCAATGAGGCAATTTAAGAGATATGTCAAGCATGATAAGGGAGCTAAAATCGGTTGGTCATAATCTTTCTGATGAACAACAAGTGCAAGCTGTTATAAGATCTCTTCCTTCTAGTTAAGAATATATGAAGGTTCTTATGACCCACAATGAAAGAATCAAGTCTTTTGAAGATATTGAACATCATCTTGTTCTTGAAGATGAGCGTCATGACGCTTTAAAAATAACTGAACAAGTTTTTGTAGCTGAATCTGCTGGGACTTCAAATCCTAAGCAAAAGAACATGAACAAGAATGCTTGGAAGAAGAAGGGATCTGATAAGACAAATCAGAAAGGTAAGCCTCAATTTAAGAAGAGAGAAAAATGTAGTGATATAAAGGTTGATATGACCAAAGTGGAGTATTATGCATGACACAAGATGGGTCATTATACTTGGGATTGTGCGGAGCGGCATAAGGTAACACCATCTACTGAAGATTCTCAATTTGTTTATGTCACTAGTACAACACTAATGGTTGATGTTAATTCTTTGTGGACTGTAGACTCATGTGTCACAGACCACATAGCTAGTGATAGAGGATCGTTTGTTGAGTACCACCGACTGCCTTTAGGAAGCAGATGACTTTATGTAAGAAATAATGCTTCAACTGAAGTAAAAGGGATTGATACATGCAAACTAGAGTTGTGTGGTGGTCGAACCCTACTTCTACTTGATATCTTATATGTTCCAAATATTCGGCAGAACTTAGTTTCAGTTGTTTCTCTTCTTAAATTATATTTCAGTTTAAATTTTCACAATAGTTCTGTTGACATTTTTCATGGAAATAATTATTATGGTTTTGGTTATTTATCTGATGGTTTTATTGTGTTGTACACAATTTGTGGTTTTAATTAACATCTATTGATCATGGTTATTTTTCTTTAACAATAATTCCTATTTTAGATGTAAATACGTGCCATGCTAGGCTTGGACATATAGGTCTTAAAAGAATGAATAGATTGAAAAAATAAGGATTGTTGGAGTCCTTAATTAAAGTTAAAATGCTAATTTGTGAATATTGTTTAGCAGGGAAAATAACTAGAAAATCATTGGAAAAGAGAACTAGACATGAGTTTCCATTGCAACTCATTCATTCTGATATATGTGGTCCTATGAGTGTAAGAGAAAGGCATGGAGCCTCATATTTCATCATATTAATAGATGATTATACTCGCTATGGTCATGTTTATTTTATCTCCCATAAGTCAAAAGCATTGGAATGCTTTAGAAAATTTATGAATTTGGTGGAGAATCAATTAAACTTAAGAATAAAAGCATTAAAAACTGACCGTGGACGTGAGTATCTATCAGATCAATTTAAGAATCTATGTAATGAAAAAGAAATTGTGAGATAGTTAACAATTTCATACACTCCTCAATAAAATAGAGTAGCCGGGTGTAGAAATAGAACTTTGCTTGAAATGGTTAGGTCTATGATGGTGCAGGCTAATTTGCCAATTTCCTTTTGGGGAGATGTATTGATGTCTGCAACTTTTATGCTTAACCGTGTGCCCTCTAAGTCTATTTCTTTCACACCCTATGAATTATGGACAGGTAGAAAACCTGACTTAAATGTAATGCGACCTTGTGGGTCTGTATCATACGTGCATGGTTCTTCTCATAAATATGGGAAGTTAGGCCCAATGGGAAAGAAATGCATCTTTATTGGCTATTCAAAGCAATCAAAGGGTTATATCTTCATAGGATAAAATGAAGATGGAATTATAACAAAATTTGAGTCGCGAGATGCCACATTTTTAGAGATAGAATTTCCTAAGAAAGGAAATATTGATAGAATTGTGTCATTTTATGAAGTTGTGGATCAAGAAGTGAATCTTCAAGCCCAAAAAAGTGAGGAACAAGAAGTTGTACCTTCTCATGCTAATCCAAGTGAACGAATTATTCATTTAGAGGATATTTCCAACAGACACAGTTACGTAAGAGTACACGAGAAAGTGTTCTCCCACGACATTTTTAGATCGAAAGGGAAGCATTAATAGTTACTCCGCAAGATGATGAAGAGCCTAATTCAGTTCACGAGGCCTTACTAAGGATAAGTGGATGAAAGCAATGGAAGAGGAAATGGAGTCCATGAGGACAAACCATGTTTGGGATTTAATTGGTCTTCCGTCAAGCCGAAAGAAAATTGGGTGAAAATGGGTTCTCAAATTTTTTTAAAAATGGATGGTTCTATCGAATGCTATAAAGCCCGTTTGGTATATAAGGGGTACACATAACAAGAGGGTATTGATTATGAGAACACCCTCTCTCTAGTTGTGAGATTTAGCTCTATTAGGCTAATTCTAGCTATAGTTGCAAGTATAAATTTGGAGTTACATCAGATGTATGTAAAGACCACATTTATCAATGGAGAACTAGATGAAGAAATTCATATGGAGCAACCATTAGGTCTCATCCAAAATGGTTAAAAGCGCAAAGTTTGTAAACTCAAAAAGTCTATTTATGAACTTAAACAATCATATAGGCAGCGGTACTTGAGATTTCATCTAGTTATTATGTCTGATGACTTTATATGTTTGATGAATATCACTGTGTATATATGAAGCGGTCTGAAAGTGATTTTGTAGTATTATCCCTTTATGTGGATGATATACAATTAGCTAGAAATAACCTTAATTTTGTAAAGACTATAAAGAGTTGGTTGTCCCTCAATTTTGAAATGAAGGACATGGATGAAAATATTACATCATTGTGGTTAAAATTTATAGAGATCGCTCTAAGAATGTAATCGCTCTATCACAAGAGTCATATATAAAAAAGATTCTTGAGCTACTTAGGATGATAGACTGCAAATCAATAGATACTCCTGTAGCTAAAGGTGAAAGTTTGAGCCTTGAAATGTATTCCACAACTCAAAGTGAAAAAAAGCCATGAAGAGGGTCTCATATTCAAGTGCAATTGGAAGTTTAATGTATGCAATATTGTGTACACGTCTCGATATTTGTTATGTAGTTGGTCTTGAAAGTCGTTATCAATTCAATCCAAGACAAACACACTAGAAAGGTGTTAAGAGAATCTTGAGATACTTGAGGGGAACTGCTGATTATAAATTATGTTACCAAGGAAATAATTTACACTTGGTAGGTTACTCTGATGTTGAATGGGATGGAGACTTAGATGAAAGAAAGTCTACTTTTGATTATATATTCTTGCTTAATAATTGTACCATTTTGTGGAGTAGCAAGAAAAAAACATGCATAACTTTGTCAACTATGGAAGCAGAATTTATTGCATGTTCTGCAGTAGTACAAGAAGTTGTGTGGCTAAGGAGAATCATGGAACACTTAGGGATAATTGACAAGCCAATGGATCTAGTGAAACTCTCTTGTGATAGCCAAGTAGTCTTAGCTTATACGAAAGATCCTAAGTATCATAGTAGAACTAAACACATAGATACAAAGTACAACTTTGTTAGAGACATCATAGAACATAAATAAATCACTCTACAATACATTTCAACACACAAAATGGTAGTTGATCCTTTGACGAAGCCAATACCTAGGGATGTTTTTATTGAGTATGTATAGGCTTGCACAAATTGTAGAGTGTTGTATTTCTTTATTTGTATTCATTGAATATAATACATGGATATTTAAAAAAAAAAATACACATTTGTTTTTTTTCATGAATATTCCAATCATATTTATTAATTGGTACATACATAATATTAGAGTATGTCGTACAGGATGACAAGGTTGGCTTTCTCACACGAGAAACCACCTTGAACGCTTATGGGGAGCAAGTCAAGATGAGACATTTGTGGTTCTTATAGCTAAAGCGGAAGTTAACAAACACCATATTGCGAGTAAGAACACATTATTTAATGTCACCCTAGTGGATGACTAGGATGAGATCTTAAAGAAATATAAAATAGAAGGATAAAATTATGGATTTCCACCATCCATAATACTTGTATCTAGACGTGAGATCTCCTTTAGAAGTTATGAGAAGCTAGTAGAGTGGTAGAACTCAGGTAAGATAAATGGTTTACATGTACCAAGATTTGTATGGTGTAAGCAAAGAAAACTGACACACACTCTAGTAATCAGAGTTACACTGTAGCATGCATTTCATACTGCATGTGCTTTAGAACCGCAAATTGGGAGGTACGTGAATGAACCATGTTTCACTACTGTGTGAGATCCAGAAAGGAATTAAATCCTTTTATTGGTGCTCTTATGACTTTGAAAATATCATGAGGTGATAGGTTAGCGTATGCTACTTTAGTATGCATCCAAAGGTTATGATAATACAATCTAAAAGAGTAATGCTAGGAAAATAGCTAATCTTGATCTTAATGATATGTGGGCGAAAGGAATAAATGTCAAATGCATACATATTATGCTTGTGTCTTAGATCGGTCCATTATGAATCCTATTTTAGATGGCATCATAAGTGTGGACACAAGGCATATTTAAAATGAGAATGACACGAGGGTTAGAGAAGTCATATGTATATAGACATGTCTAGGGAATCTGAGACACTTTATATTACATTATGAGATATCATGAACAACAAGTGGGTAGTAGTCTCTCGTACTGAATCTGAAAAGGATTTCTAGTTTAAGAGCTCACAAAATTAGTGTCCAAGCGGTCACGGTAACACACTCAGTATGAAAGTCTAAAAGGAAGTTTGTCAAAGCACTGTGTGATTCATCCCATCATGTGTGAGTGAGAGATGTTGGAAAGGGATGTACACCCACTGATGGGAAAACCCAAAACTTATTTCATTCATGAAGGCAAGTTACAACTCCACTAAATAACTCCCTATAATAAAGAGAGGAATAGTTATGTGATTCATGAATTAAGTGGGAGTTAAGGGATAAGGGGTAATGTAACTCTTGAATGAATTGAAATTATAAGTTTCAACATTATCCTATAAAATGGATGAGTTGAGATCATCCAAAGACAACACAAAATAAAAAAACATTGAGTGAGTTTTCCTTGAACAAAAGAGTGCAGTTGTTGTGGATAATTTACAAGACTCCACACGTGATCTCGTAAGAAACTGTTCGGTAATTGGTGGTAGTGAGACGCATCGATCCTAGAGACAAAGGTATGTATTATTCCGTATAAATCTGAGTTTAAATCCTATAGATTATATACACAACTCTTTTAGCTCGGATCATTATTGAGAATTAGACTATGTACTGATCGTATTAACTTCTTATGAAAGAAAAAAAAAGATAGGAAAGATTCAAGTTAATTACTTGTGCAAATTCTTTCTTAAGTACTGAATAAGTGGGGGTAGATTTCACTTGGTTTTACTCCATCGGTCTTAATTTATGTGACACTTTTCGCTTTCCGAAATTTAAACTGCATGAACTTTGACCAACATTTTAAGACATATTTTTTCACCAAATTGATATAAGAAAAGTTCTAACTTATAGTACTTTTCATGTAGTTTTCAAATATATAAATTTTAATTTTAAAATATTAAGTTAATCTAATCCAATTTAGCTACAAAAGTTTGTAAAATTGACTCTCGAAAAGCGAAAAGTGTCACATAAATTGGAACATAGGGAGTAATATATATATATATATATATCCACGTTTTCCTCTAAACACAGGTCATGAAATCTTTTGAAATCCATATACAATTCGAAATGAATATTAAGAGGTTAGATAAACTGAAATTGAATGTCTTCATACGAAATAAAGTTATGGGGAGAAACATTTAATTGAAAAGAAACGAATTAATTAAATCATCACTCTAATCTGTAGAGTCCCATGTAATTAAATGCATGTCTTACTTTTTTCCATACTTTTTCTAGCGTAAGTGTTGTATCCTCAACGTTTTCATCTTACAACAACAACAAAATATCCAGTGAATGAAGGATAGAATCTATGCAGACCTTACCCCTATCTTGATAGGTATAGAGAATGTTTCCGGTAGATCATTGGCATAAGGACAAGCAAGTCAAAGCAATATAAAATATTATGGAAAAATACGATAAAAACATAATAAAACAGTCTGAAAATAAAAGAGCAGTAACTACCACAAATAACATGATAATAGAAATACAAGAAGCAACAGATAGTAGTGGAAATCAAAATATAAGAAACTACAAGAGTAATACTACGACTACTAGTATGAACGAATAGGTAAGCGAACGACTAATTACTACCTACTAACCTTCTACTCTAATTCGTGTCCTCCACAATCTCCTATCTAAAGTCATGTCCTCGATAAGATGGACATGCATCATGTCCTGTCTAATCAACTTTCCCTAATACTTCTTCGGCCTTTCTCTACTTCTCTTGAAACCGTCCATAATCATTCTCTCACACCTCCGTACTAGAACATCCGTGCATCTACTCTGCACATGTCCAAACTATCTTTGTCTCGCTTTCCACATCTTATCCTCCACCAAGGCCACTCCCACCTTGTCTCGAATATCTTAATTTCTAATTCTATCTCCTCTAGTATGCCCACACATCCATCACAATATTCTCATTTCCGAAACTTTCATATTTTGAACGTGAGAGTTCTTGACTGGCCAATACTAGGCCCCATACAAACATAGATGGTCTAACCACCGCTCTGCATAATAGCCTTTAATTTTTGATGGCACCTTCTTGTCACACAAGACTCCGGATGTGAGCCTCCATTTCATCCAGCCTGCACCAATACAATGTGTGACATCATCGTCAATCTCTCCATATCCTTGAATAATAGACACAAGATACTTAAAACTTCTATTCTTTTGAATAACCTAGGTACCAAGCCTCACTTTCACTCCAGCCCCATATGTTACGTCACTGAACTAGCACTTCAAGTATTTTGTCATGGTCCTACTCAACCTAAATCCTTTTGACTCTAAGGTTTGTCACCAAACCTGAAGCTTAGCTTTAACTCTGCTGCGAGTCTCGTCAATCAGAATTATGTCATCCGCGAATAATATAGACCATGATACCATCACCAAGGCAAATATAAGTGGGCTAAGAGTTAATCCTTGGTGCAACCCCATCATCACTGGAAAGTGCTCCGAGTCTCCTCCCCCTGTCCTTACCCTAGTCTTGGTTATACATGTCCTTAATCATCCTAGTGTACACCACATGTACACCTCTAGCCATTAAGTATCTCCATAGAACCTCCCTTGAGACTTTATCGTATGTCTTTTCTAATTCGACGAATACCATATGCAGATCCATCTTCCTCTCTCTATACTACTCTACCAGTCTTCTTACAAGATGAATAACTTATGTAGTAGCCTCTCGGCATGAATACAAACTGGTTCTCAGATATAGACACACCTCTCCGCATTCTCATCTCTATCACCCTCTACAAAACTTTTATAGTATGGCTTAGTAGCTTGATACCCCTATAGTTGTTGCAACTCTGAAAGTCACTCTTATTCTTATACAAAGAAATTATTGTACTCCACCTTCATTCTTCGGGTATTTTCGCCGACTTCCTCAAGGTTATTATATTATACTATATAACTGCCAGTTAGAGAATGCTACACTATTTTTCTATTGATTGTGTAAGAGTTCTGAAAGGAGTTAATCATATAGTCTTGAACTAATTTACTTATTACTTTAAAATTTTGGGTTGGACGACGCTATAATTGTCTCACATACTATTAGAGCCAAAACTTTGGTAAGCCTCTTTACAACATATTTTTCTTTGTGCTTTATTGCTCTGGATTTCTCTCTTTCAACTCACCCCATTAAGCCATTACATTGCTCTAGGCTCACTGCTGGCATGTTGAGTCTAATTTGTCCCTTTCGTCCTCCGAGATTTACTTTTAATTTACTGAGCCTCCTCTTTCTCTAATTCAAAAAAGTCAAGAGATCTTTACATTTTAGCCAAGCAGCTAAAAATATTTTGTTGGACCATTATATATAGTGTAAAATATCTACATGTAACCCTTCGAACTCGGTTACATGTATGAAATAAGGTTAGAGAATATTACATAATCCCTCATCAGCTGTGTTTAAGTATAACACCTTAACAAAATTTTCGCTAAGTATTACGTTTTGGCTCAAGCTCTAAGCTGGGTACATGGGTGTTCAGAGAGTTGTGAAGGTATATAATACCTAAATCTTATGTTTGGAATGTAGTATGGATGTTTAGAAAAGGGAAGAGGTGGTTCAGAACAAGTTGGAGTTTAAGGGAACAAGATGATATTAGACACTCATAATATAACTTAAAACGGTCATATCCCAAAGCGTACAAGGAATTGAGCTATGAACTATATATCAAATTAAATCCCGAAGTCTAGTTTGAAAGGCTCAATAATTCTACAAAAGGTTATGAGTATTTTACTTAAGATTGTCCTATCAGAAAAATTCATATATATTAAACTTAGCACACCTTGTGAGTTCCATCAGATCAACACTTTACCACTGTGACCGTCGTGTCACCAAGCTTGAATCATTAGGATTCCCTTCATTTCACCTTCACCCCGTATGATAGAAGGAAAACTCTTCATACAAACCCCACACGAAGTCCTACCTCCTCAAACCATCACAAAATACCTCCTTTTATGTCTTTTCCCTTACTCAACTTCCCCTCATAGCCTTACCATGGTCTCAATCTTCTCATTTGATTAATTTATCCTCCCATGTCTACACTAGTCTTCAAGATATTAGCACATGTACCATTTCATTACTGAATTGATGAAACGTTGTTGATACACTCATCTGAAGTCCTATCATTTCATTATTGTCAAGTGACTGCGCCCATGCGAGGTCTTTTTACGCGGGAGCGAGACCGCGCCAGCGGAGTTGATTTCGCTGGGCAGAATCGCTCAATCAGAAAACCTATTTAATTTTCTAGGTCAAATCACTTTTCTCAAAACAACTTTCCTCGAACCTAGAGCCGCCAAAAGGGGATTTCTGAAGTTGGGGAGTAAATTCTTCACTTGAGGTAAGGTTTCCACCTTTTGTGATTAGATTTCATGATTTAAAGTCTTTTAATGATGATATAGTGTGCATGTGAATTGGGGAAGATACGTTTTGGATTTCATGTGAGATTTAGAGAGTTGAATCTTTGATTTAAGGGTGTTCTATGGATTAGTTTACCATAATATTGTGAATTAGTGATGAATTATGTTAGAATTAGTGATGAATTATGTTAGATAATCACGTTGTGGAGTTTAATTTGAATATGGAAACCCTTTTTGATTTGGGAAATTTTTTAGGGTTTACGATATGGGGCATTTCTTAAATTATTCAATTGAAGCTCCAAATGAGCTTAGGTTTCTAATTAATTTAAGGATATGATTACCTAGTATGTGTTTATCACACCCCAAACCCGACCCTGGATGTAACAAGCATCCGATGCTATGAACAACACCGGAAGCACCTTATGAATTAATAACAACAAATTCCTATTCAATAATCTTTCATTATTTAAATTCAACAAGTCATAAATATCTAAATGAAATCATTATCACACTTATGAAATAACACAACGGAAGTCTAAGCGAATACTTAGTCATAAAACATGGTCAAATGCCTCAACGAGTCATACGAGACTCCAACACACTAGCCACAACCTCATACCATCTATGGAGCTTCTAAGATAATGCATAAATGTCTAACTCATCGGGACGCCCAAAAACAATATTAAATGAAATAATTCAAAAACCCCGAAATAGAGTAAGCTATTAGCTCAGAGAAATCATCAGAGAATCCAATAATGAAGAAAACATCAAGTTTAACTCGTTGCCGTTTATCATGTCAATTATGTCACTTACGAACTCAAGATTACCACAAGCCACTCACAGGCAACCAAGATACCAAAACAAGCCACTCACATGCAGATCAATCAATTTATACTCTGGACTAGGAAACCACGGAAGCTAATCATCCTCTGGACTAGCACAATAATAGTTGCACCTGACTATATGCCTTGAAGGTCAATCATCCTCTGGACTGACATAATAATAGATGCACCAGGCTATACGCCTCAGAGAGGTCAATCATCATCTGGACTGACACAACAATACTCATATCGATACGTTAGAATCCATAACGGCTAATCGTCCTTTGGACTAGCATAGTTTGCTATATAGGCCCAAACATAAACAAAGATACAAATAATAGCATATCATCCAAATCATCAATCATGGCTTAGAGCCGAATATCACTTCTCAAGTCATCATCTCAGAATAGAGGTATTTCAAATCAAAACCAATTAGAAATATTATTCAACTTTCTTATTCAATTTCAAAAATCCCATTCCACAACAAAAGAAGTTTAAGGTCCAACCTTTAGAAAAATGAATTCATTAATCCAATAATGGAAAAAAATGAGTTTCACAAAGTAGTATAGTTCGTATAAGGTTCGATGTGGGCTTGACCCTACACACGCATGACCTTGTCTAAAATAAATCATCTTTAATTGTAAAAGAACTTCCACCAAGCAAGTGTTTCAATCATGTTCATATTCTAAAGAAAGATTTCACGTCACGAACAATCATCGACACATTTCAAACAAGATAACATACTTCAAAAAGAAGGTTTTTGAAAAGTAGACATACCTCAATTTCCCCTAAAAGCAAGCAAACGTATTCTTCCAAGTTCAAAAGTCGTTCTACAATGGTTATTAATAACAAAGTTTAGAACTTTAACAAATTCTAGAGATTTCTACCCTTATTCGAAAAACTAGGGCTTTTCTAGCCTTGAAACTTGTTCTTGAACCATTATGAATCACCCCTGGACTCTTATTTTTTTCTAATACCTTACACTAGTCCCATTCCTCTCAATAATCTTAGTAAAGTTCGAAGAACATACCTTCAAGAAGTTTCGCAAAGTTTCCTTCAACTTCTTTTTCTTCGGTTTCCAAGAATTTAAGGTTTGGAGAGATGCACTAGGGTCAATTTGATGTGATATTTATGTAGTAATGATGGGAATTGATCAAACCTACCTTAGATGTTTTGGAGAAGTTTTAGGGCTGTTTCCTCTCAAAATGTCGGCCAAAACGAAGTGAGCATGAATATAACAACGTGGAAAACTTATAAAATTCTAAACCAAAAAAATAATGGGCTGCAGCACCCTTGCGTAGCGGGACCATTGTGGATGAGACCACCCGTGGCACCCCTACGATGCAGTGGTGCCACAAAAGAAAAATAATTGTTTAGAGCGACGTTCTGACCGTGGCACCCTTGCTATGCGATTGCCGACCTTTGCTTAGTAAAATGGTCATAACCTTTTGTACGTATCTTAGTTTGATCTAAGAGACCTACCATTTGAAATATATTTAAATGATATAAAACTTTCATGTTTTGATCTTTCTTAGATTCCTAACGATACTATCGAGAAAATGGAAAATAGTAAGAAGTCCTCCAAACTTAGACGAATTTAGAAGCCCTTGAGAACTTCATTTTTTTGTTTGACTCCAAAACAAACATTTTTTTGTTTGACTCCAAAACAACTGTGAATCACCCGATTTTATCCCGAAGGGATTCACATAACTAAAATATGACACGTCAATTCTCATTTAATTTATTTATACCTAATTCGAATTTATAGAATGTTACATTATCCCATTCTCTGAATCATTCATTCCCGAATGAAGGTTTATGATTTTTCACTAAACCTCAATTTCTTAGAATTTATAGAGTTCTTTAACAAAGTGAGTTATCCCTAAGTAAAATATCTGACTAATCACACAACGATTATATCATTCAAGCCTAAACACAAGAGTGAGGGATTTATACCTCTAATTTGAACTTTCGTAGGGATTAAATAACTGAAAGGTTCAAAACATACCTGGGATACAAAATAAGTTAAGGTATCACGACCTAAATATCATTGACAACAACTAGATGATAATTCCACCTCATCAAGTTTATTTGGTGAGCCTCAAGATATGAAATAAGTCTACTTCAATGTTTCACAATATCATTCCTCTACTGTATAACAGGTTCATCAGGAAATTCAAGCCTACCTATTTTGATTGTAAATCTAGAGTTTCATAACACTTGGTAAGACAATCTATTCCCAAAATCACATCAAAGTTCCCCATTCCTAACTCAAGCAAATCAACAGTACTCTCATGACCCTTAACTACAACTACACAGTCTTTATAGGCTCTAGAAGGAATAACGAGAACACTAGTAGGGGTATTCACATATGAAGGGTTTTAACAATTGTTCGGGTTCCACACATAGAATTTAAGGACCAAGTACAAAGTCACATAATAAAGATGCGGACCCAGAATCGATCAGCGAATACACCTTAAGAGAACAATTTGTTAGAATACCTGTGAGCATAGCATCTAAGGCTTCAACCACCTCCTTACACCAAATCATCAAGTAGAGCTTCCTTTGTACTAAACGATCCCGGAAAGATGAAGACACAACTAACACCCAATAAGAACAACATAGTCCTCAGGGGGATTCTAACAACTAGAACACTCAAGTCTCAACACGAAGTAAGGGGTTTATTCCTTTAGCTAACTTTCCCAAGAGTTGTGTAACTAAAAGGATTAACACGTATATGCTTTAACAAGGAGTTGCACAATAGGTCAATCAAGACAATATACTCCGGCAAGGAGGCTAATGCAACAACACATGGTTCAGGCCTAACTTACCTTGACTCCCATTTTCATTAAATTTGGAAAGAACAAGCATATCTATAGTTGCCTATAAGAGGGAGTATCAACTAGTTGTATATTCCCCTTTCTTAATCCGAAGTGGCTCATTCGGACCTTAACTTTGTCTAACATAATATCCCTTCACTCTTATCACTATACAATCTCTCACACCCTTCTTAGTCTTATCAAAGCCCTACATAGGTAGCGTAATACTATATTCCACATATCATAGGACTTTAATCGTTTAATTTTCAAAATTTCTTGGGGTATCTCCCTACTTAAAATTCTCTTTGCCATCAGACTCTTGAAAATTTTTGTAACTAAGGTTTGATCCTTATCTAATGCCTTAACCTTCATTCAATTATTCATTTAAAACTCACATATATCGGATCCACACAAGACATGTGTCGTAGATTATTGACTTGTGTTCTTGTAATTCCTATATCAAACCTACTAGATAAAATCTAGTTGTTACCACTCTCATACTATCGTTCTCCCACCAAGGTGATTACTTAAAGTTCCAACCTATTAATTGGTACCAACCTAAGTAGCAACAAAATCCCCTTTGGGCTAGAAAAAATTACAACCGTTAGAGTACAATCAAAGGAACATTAGTCTATTGAGAGTCCATGACAAAAGAAGCCTATCTAAATCACACAGATCCATCTAACTATAGCCTCAAAGTAGAATTCTTTGTATCAAAACCTATGATAAAAAATTAAAGCCTAAATCAAACTCCATCATCTTCTTAAATCATTCTTCTATAAGCAGTTGTTTTTTTATTTTCAACCCTAAAATATAGTTGTTCCACTAAATATCAAAATAGTACATATCTTTTAACCCAATAAGAATATAGCCTCAATATACGATAATTCTTAATTCACTACAAGATACTTCCAAATTTCCTTCATTCGAATCTTCAGTACTCTAAACATATCACATCTTAAGTATGTCTCAAAGCCATAATAACCTATAAATCCTTGTACTTAAACCTAGGGCTGGCCAGTGGGCCGGGACGGCCCGACCCCGACCCGACCCCTTCCGCCCGCCCCAGGCCCGCCTGACCCGACCCCGCCCCGAGCCCGTCCCGACCCCGACCCCGTCCTTTTCCCCCTTTTGCAAAAATGGTCGTTGCACCAACGACCATTTTAGATTATGGCCGTTGGCCAACGGCCATTTTAGGCCCCCCCCTCCCCCAACCCCCCTACCCCTTAATATTTATTTTTAACCCATAAGTTATTATATTTACACTTTAACCCAATTTTTCAACTATAAATAACTCATTTTCTCTTCATCTTTCTCACAAATCTTCCTACAATCTCTCTAATTTCTCAATATATCTCTCTACAAGTCTACATTGTTTGCTAAATATTCAATTTTATTAATTCATTTGGGAATTGGGAGTGAAGTTGGCAACTAGCTTGAGGATCTTCCATCGAGCAAAGTTTCAATTTTCAACCTCTCGATTACACGTCGACGTTACGTCGGCGTTTGGTACATTCGTTCCTTCATTAAATTATTATTGTCTGTTTATTTTATATTTTTATTTAGCGCACTTAATTTTATTGTATTTAATTATTTATTATCATAATTAAAATGGAAGGATTAAAAGGTATGTTTAAGGGTAAGGGCAAGGGTGCTTCTTCTAGTAGGGGCAACCAGGGCAAGGGTACTTCTTCTAGTCATCTTATTCCTACACTGGATGATTTTGTTGATACTCAACATTTTCCTACAATACCATTAGATTTAGACCAGGAGCTATTTTCTGGAACTCAAGAAGACTTTAATTTAGACGATGATCTAGATGATATACCCACTAATGTTGATGACAACACACCCACTAGTGCACCTTCAACTGAAATACCTCCTATTCCCCCTAGTATGAGACGAGGTCCAGCAAAACGACCATTAAAATCAGATGCATGGACATTTTTTGATAGGGACGTAGAGAATCAAGTAGCCATATGTAAAATTTGTAAAAATGTTTTAAAATTTAAAACTGAAAAGGTCACGGTGGGACGGGGGTTTAATTAGACACGTAGTAAGTGCTCATCCAGCTAGGTATGCCCAATACCAGGCTTCAAAACCGGGTGCGCAAACGCCCGCTCCATCGGGACAAGGTTCACATACGATACGTCCCGGACCAAGTACAAGGTCAAATTAACCCTATGACGGGGGGAATTGTAGGCTCTAAATACAATAAACATAGAGATAGGGAAGCAATATCAAAATTAGTTGTTGTGGAGGGTTTGCCTTTTTCATTTCCTTCATCTCCCGGTTTTATTCATTACATTAGAGATATATATAATCCTGCTTTTAACGGTTTTCCTAGATCAACTCGTTAAGAGAGATGTATTTAAATTCGCGCATGAATATCAACAATATTTACGTTTTTCATTATATCATTTTAATGGCAAAGTATCTATCACGTCTGATATAGGTCGTAGTACTAACGGCCATGATTATTTAACTATAACTTGTCATTGGATAGATTATAAATGGTCTATGCAAAAATGTATTTTAGCGTATAGATATATAGATGATAGGCACACTCGTACTTTTATTGCAGAAAATATTTATCAAGTGTGCGATTATTACGGAATTACTGATAAAATTATGACTATTACATTAGATAACGCTTCTAATAACAATTACGCAATTACAATGTTAAAAAGCTTAACTCCATCTTTTCCAGACCATTTTCATATAAAATGCGCGTGCCATATATATAACTTAATTGTAAAGGATGGTCTATCACTTTTTGAAGACATTCTAAGTACAATACAATTTGCTATAAACTTTATTTTTAAAAGTAATAAAGTACAACGTAGAAAAGAATATAAAAAAACTTGTCACGATTGTGGACTACCTTATAGAAGAATTCCACAAGAAGTATCCACTAGGTGGAATTCTTTATACGAGCAACTACTTGTTGCTTATGACTATAAATTACATATAACTTTATTTTTTAACTCTCATAATAAAAAGCCAGCTGATATGATTTTAGATTGTGATTGGGTAAAAATTTCCGAACTTATTGTATTTTTAGAGAAATTTTTTCAAGCAACAAAAGAATTTTCCGGTATATATTATCCTACTATTTCAACTATGTTATTTTATATAACTCTAATATTTTTATTACTTAGTGAATATATGGAAAAACCAAATTTATAAGGCAACTATTAAAAAAATGTTTGTCAAAATAAAAAAAATATTTTATTCCTATTTCCTCTATTTATATTATTGGTTCGTATTAAATCCTACTATTAAAATAGACGGTACTAAATCACTAATTGAAACTATTTACGATTGTATAGAAGTACTACCACCTCCAAGTCCCAAAAATCTAAATCACCCACCACCTATTGAACAAACTAAAGAAGAAGCGGTGTCTAGCGTAGAACACCAATGCAAAAATATATATAGATTTTATCAACAAGAAAATGCTAGTAACTTACCGGCTTCCATACCATCTTCTTCATCTTCAACACAACCTCACAAAAGACATGTTGTTTCGCGGCTAGTATTGAAAGCCTCGTAAATAGAATGTGCGGCCGTACCTCTACTACTAACCAAATTAGCGAGTTGGATATTTTTGTTTTGCGGGGTTCGTACCGTATCAAGAAGTTATCAATGAAGATGGACAAGAAGACTTGCTTTGAAATACGGAGGGGAATGAGAAGACCTTTCCGACACTTTCATTGATGGCTCGAGATGTTTTGAACATTCAAGCGTCATCAACTGCGTCGAAAGTGCTTTTTCTCGCGAGCGAGATATCAAATAGGAGACCACATACACTCATTGGCCGGAGACGACTTGGAAATTGCGGTATTATTCGAGAGATTGGATACGAGCGGAGCGGAGAAGGTGCGGTCAACCGGAGATCAACGAAGAAGATGATGAAAACTATAACGAAATCTTAACCGAAGGTAGTGGAAGCGACGTGGATCAATTTGACCAACAAATACCAATTCCAACCGAAGAACCACAGGAAATCATCAAGCAATTAGAACAGGTTTTTTTGAGAATGTAATTTTTTTAATTGCAATTTTATTATGTAATTTGCAACTTTTGGACAACACCACAAAGTTGCAATTTAGATTTTAGACAATTGTATTTGTATTACAAAAAAATCATATGTCTATTAAATAATATAAGAGGCACAAAAACAGCCTTGGGATTTTTTATTACACTATCTTGTTTTGTTTATTGAGTTTTTTTTATACATATGTTATTTAAAAAAAAAAAACAGGAAAAACCGAATGTACCGCGCCCCGAGCCCGAGCCCGACCCGACCCCGCCCCGCCCCGATACCGACGGGATCGAGATCGGGATGGGACTGGAGCAGTCCCGCCGTACCCGGCCCGCCAGACCCGAGCCCGCCCCACTGGCCACCCTTACTTAAACATATAGAGACCACCGTAACATCATAACACAATCCAAAAAAACGCCTATGACTATCTCTAATCTAGTCACACCAATAAATTTATTTACACATATATATATCAAAGCTCAAACCTTCAATCCCAAACTTTAAGCACCACAAGAGAACAAATAAAAGAAACAAGAACAAAAGCTCAAAGGATGTAGCCTAAACGCACACTCTCTTTTCATGGTCTCATTATTTCTTATTCTTTCATTACATATCAACACCCAAATTAAATTCATAGGTCAACATAAATTATAGAGTCATTTTTCACAAATTCTAGAAGTATAACCTATAACTTTCAATTCCCGACTATTTTATCCTTTTATTCATGCCTTATACTTGATCTTCTTTATGATCAACGACACAATGACAAACCATCATAATATTTCATTCTATTTTCTTATATATTCTAAGTCTGATAACTTCTTTACAACCCTTTAATAATTTTTAATAAATTACTAGCTATACCATAAGAAAACTCTCACCACATAGTTCAAATAACCAATTAATTTAATGTAGGTAACCATCACCACTAATCTCCTTTTATGAGCAAGGTTCAAAGTATCATATTGTGCAAAGTTCTTGATGGTCTCAAATATAGATATACGGAGAAGCTTACTACTACTAATTCTATGGTTCTCATTTGATAAATAAAATAGATAGTATTATATTTCATAAAAGGTAACTACTGCAACATAAGGCAATATGGAAAGAATATAACTCTCAAATAGACTTTTATCTACTTGTTAATATGAAATATCTCCAAATCTCATTACCTCTTTGTCAATACCTAAGGACGTAGATATCCCACTCTTCAACTAACAAATTAATGACACTCATCTACATACTTCCATCCATCACTATCTTATATTTTGGCTACTACACTCCTTCTTCTTAGTAGAGGTTATGTCTATCATATGACAAATTTTATCCATCTTAACAATTCCAATAAGCCTAATAAGACTCGGACAGAGTTTTCCCTGTATTTAGGACTATGTCATTTTATAACTGTCTCAACATATCAACAACCACACCTTACAATCTCCATATGTATACTCCTTATTATTGAATTCCAAAAGACTTTGTATCATCCATCACACTATACATTACAACCAATGTGCGCTCAATAGAACCATTGTCATATGGTTAGTTGCTGCATCACGAGTTAAAATCGATTTCGCGAGGCAAGAGTATCGAACACGTTAGAATGATCCTAAAGAGAAGTTCGAGCTCCACAACACAATCTAAAATCAAGAAGAATAAGAAACACCTAAAATGTCTTGGTAGTCATACATCCATACAGGTGGCCAGTCTGCATGAAGAGGACTCCACTAGACATAGCTCCATAGACAATCCTAGGACATTCTTAAACCTATGGCTCTGATACCAAGCTTGTCACGCCCTAAATTCGACCCTGGACGTAACAGGCATCCGATGCTATAAACAGCACCGGAAGCACCTTATGAATTAATAACAACAAATTTATATTCAATAATTTTTCATTATTTAAATTCAACAAGTCATAAATATTTCAATGAAATCATTATCACACTTATTAAAATAACACAACGGAAGTCTAAGCAAATAGTCATAAAACATGGTCAAATGCCACAACGAGTCATACAAGACTCCAACACACTACCCACAACCTGATACTATCTATGGTGCTTCTAAGATAATGCATAAATGTCTAAGTCATCGAGACGCAACCTGAAAACTACTAAGAAGTAATAAATGACTCAATGAAAACCCATAAGTGTGTGGGCTAACAAAAAAATTGGAAAGTAGCGAGTACTCCTAATCCGCGAGATCTGTCTGTACCTTATCTTCTTCGTTACCTAACATACCATCAAAAAAAAATAGTACGCCTGAGTACTGGGTACTCAGTGAGTGTTTGAGGGATAATAGTTAACAAAATCAAAGTAGTTATAAGATGAATAATAATTAGTAAAACAATATTAAATGATATAATTTGAAAACCCGGAAATGGAGTAAGCCATTAACTAAGACAAATCATTAGAGAATCCAATAATGAAGAATACATTAAGTTAAACTCATTGCAATTTATCATGTCAAGTATGTCACTTACAAATTCAAGATTACCACAAGCCACTCACATGCAACCAAGATACCAAAACAAGCCACTCACAGACAGATCAATCAATCGATACTCCGGGCTAGGAAACCATGGAGGCTAATCATTATCTGGACTATCACTACAATAGATGCACCACGCTATATTCCTCGAAGGTCAATTATTCTCTAGACTGACACAATAATAGATGCACCGAGATATACGTCTCGGAGGTTAATTATCCTCTAGACTGACACAATAATACTTGTATTGATACATTAGGATCCATAACAGCTAATCATCCTCTGGACTAGCACAGTTTGCCCATACAGGCCCAAACACAAACAAATAATAGCATATTAGTTGAATCATCAATCATGGCTTAGAGTTGAATATCACTTCTCAAGTCCTCATATTAGAATAAAGGTATTTCAAATCATAACCAGTTAGAAATATTATTCAACTTTCCTATTCAATTTAAAGTTCAAGGAACCCATTCAACAGCAAAACAAGTTTAAGTTCCAACCTTTAGAAAAATGAGTTCAATTATCCAATAATGGGAAAAATAATTTTCACAAAGTAGTATAGTTCGTATAAGGTTTGATGCGGGATTGACCCTACACATGCATGATATTGTCTAAAAGAAATCATCTTTAATTCCGAATGAACTTCCACCAAACAAGTGTTTCAATCATGTTCATATTCCAAAGAAAGATTCAAGTCACGAACAATCATTTAAACATTTCAAACAAGATAACATACTTCAAAAAGAAGGTTTTTAAAAGTAGACATACTCTAATTTCCACTAAAATCTAGAAAATGGATTCTTCCAAGTTCAACAATCACTCTACAATGATTATTAATCACAAAGTTTAGAACATTAGCCTTCTAGCAATTTCTACCCTTATTTGAAAAAACTAGGGCTTTTCTAGCCTTAAAACTTGTTCTTGAGCCCTTACCAATCAACCCTAGATTCTTATTATTTCTAATACCTTACACTAGTCCCATCCCTCTCAATAATCTTAGTAAAGTTCGAAGAACATACCTTCAAGATGTTTCACAAAGTCTCCGTCAACTTCATTTTCTTCGGTTTCCAAGAATAAGGTTTGGAGAGATGCACTAGGGTAAATTTAATGTGATATTGATATATAAATGATGATAATTGATAAAGAACCTACATTAGATGTTTTGGCAAAGTTTTAGGATTTTTTCCACTCAAAAAGGCTGCCAAAACAAAGTGGACATGAATATAACAAAGTGGAAAACTTATAAAATTCAAAACCAAAATAATAATGGGCCATGGAACCCTCGTATCGCAGGCCCATTGTGGATGAGACAACCTGTGTCACCCTGGCCACGACACCCTTACAACGCGACTGTCACGACATCCTTTCGACGCAACTGCCGACCTTTGCTCAGTAAAATGGTCATAACCTTTTATAATTAACTTTGTTTAAGCTGAGAGACATACCGTTAGAAAGGTATTTCAATGTCCTACGACCTTTATGTTATGATATTTCTTAGATTCTTAACACTACTATTTGGAAGAGGGGAAATAGTAAGAATACCTCCAGACATAAATGAATTTAGAAGCCCTTAAGAACTTCATTTTTTTGTTTGACTCCAAAATAACTGTGAATCACCCAATTTCATCCTGAAGGGATTCACATAACTAAAATATGACATATAAATTCTCATTTAATTCATTAACACATAACCCAAATTTATGGAATGTTACAATGTTCATGTTTTTTGAGTAATAAAGTTTGAGTCTTGATGACGTGGGTCCGTGGTTGGTTTTTAAAGTCTTGATCTGTTTAAGGACTAAGTCCTTGTATTATGTGTAAGCTTTATATTAACAAATAGTATATGCGTATTAGACTTAGATTATCACGAGGTGCTCAGGAAGGGCAAGGCTAGCGCATAGATTTGATTGTTCGAGACTCCTGTTCGGCGTAGAGGTAGGTTATGGTTTACTTTCACTAGACTCCGATAGAAGTGAGTAATTAATTATAAATATTAATGGTTATTGGGTGTGTTTGGGATTTTCACTCAAACGATTGTGATGAACGATTGAGTGTGACCGATGTTGAACTGTTATAATAGGTGATTTAGGGAATCAACCTTATGTTGGTTCCGACTGCTGATTGATTGGGCTTGTCGCAATTATGTGGGCTCATTGCCATTATTTGGGCTTGTCTCCATATATGTTATTGATATGATTATTCATCACATATGCTTTCGATAAGATATCCTGATTTGTACTTAGATTATATGTTCTTGAATTCTTGAAAGCATGTGACATTCATCTTTATACTTGGTTGCATCTCATTATATCATGATTTCTTGCCTTGTATTATCATTTGCATTCATACACTTATGATTCTGAAAATATTGTTATGAGAGTGGTATGAAATTGATGTGAGTCCAATAAATCGGGTAGGTAAGAACACTTATGAGATTATTGACAATATTGAGATGATGATCGTACATGGGGGAATAGGTTGTACACCTAAAATAGTTATTACAGCCAAGACCTAGGCTCCATGGAGAAATTCCAGAGGAGTATATGGACTTCGCGGGGCCCACATAAGTGTGCAATTCATAAAATTTAAACGCCTGTATACTGGAGAATAAAAGTACCTGGCATATGAATCACATTCATATCATACATACTTCATTTTATTGATTATCTACGGATGGATTTAGTACTGTATTGGTTGTTGATGATTTGGTTAAATTTCTAGACTGTTAATTTGCTCATTGATATTTGGCGCATCATTGATTGAACTCTTTTAGAACTGGGTGACTTAAGAGATTATGCAATCTTAAATGAATAAGGTGATATGTGAACTCTGTGAACTATTATGTGGATAACGTAACTTAGTTGGGATATTGAACTGTTTAGTATAGGACTATTTGGTGTCAACTTGATATTTATCTCTTTTTCTATATCTTTTGTTGTTGCAAGACTATGATGCCTACTGGGGTACATTGTGTACTCAGGCTACATTTGCTGCATCTTTTCTTGATGTAGATACAAATCCTTCTACCAGTTCACGACCTTAAGTGCGAGTCCGAGTGGGCAGACTTCAATATTCAGGGTGAGGATGCTACCTCCGCCGTGCCTTAGATACTCTATCTCTTATCCTTATTTTATTTTGATTCAGAGACATATTCAGACACTTAGATTATGAGATTCAGTTTTGACTTATGTTGTCGTATTTCAGACTTGTATCAGATTTTAGTGCTCTTGTATGATTGACCAGATCTTTGGGAGTTGTGTTTGATTTGCAGACTTATATTTCCACATTTATATCATTTATGACAGTTTTATCGAGTATTTTATTATTTTTCTGCTATTTTTTATTATATAATATGAATGATTTAGGAGTGGTTCGCCTACCGGTGGGAAAAGTGTAAATGCCACCACAATCCCTAAAAAGGGTCGTGACAATGTTGGTATTTGAGGCTTAGGTTAAATGATCCTAAATACAAGAGCAATTTCTAGTAGAGTCTTGCAGATCAGTGCAGAGATGTCAGTACTTATCTTCGAGAGGCTATGTGACATTTAGAAAATTTCACTTTCTTTATTTCTTTCGTGCTAAGTTGAATCAAATTGGTATTTGAACGTTGTTCCTATTCTCTCACAGATGGTGAGGACTCGTGCCGATGCAGCGAGGGAGGAGGCATCGACACCTGCACCTGTAGTACGCGTATACCAACTCAGGATAGAGTACATGGAGCCAACCAGGCTTGTGATAGATTAGTTTTCCCTAAGCCATTTATTAAGCCTTAGAACGAGTTGCTTGAGGAGGATATGGGGCCATCCCAGGGTCAATCCGGATTTATTGCTACTCTGGTTCTACAAGACACTCTGGTCAGGTTGTTGAGCGTACTTGATGGTTTTGCCAAAGCAGGCGTGCATCCCACTTCTCTGAGTGGGTCACACACCCGTGTGGTAGAGGGATAGACTCAAACTCCTGAGTTTCATACTCTTGGGGTTCAGCCAGTAGCGATGTCAACACCCTTTATTAAATGAGGTTCATGCCCCTAAGTTTGGTCCCTGGTGGATTGCACGGACAACTATGAGTTTATTGTGAGCATACATGAGAGGTTGCATACCTTGGGTATCATGGAGTCGCACATAGTCTATTTTGTAGCCCTTTAACTTATGGGAGATGTAAAATAGTGGTGGAGAGATTATATTGATTGTCGACCAGTGGGGTCCCTCCACTATCATGGGTCAGATTTTATTAGGCATTCTTAGAGAGGTATGTGCCTCTTAACTTGTGTTTGGGCAAGAAAGATGAGTTCTAGAGGTTGGAGTAGAGGGGCTCTTCAGTTGTGGACTATGAGACTCGCTTTCATGCGTTATCACGCTATGTAGCACCGTTGCTACCTACAAAGGTAGAGAGAGTGAGATGCTTTGTGAGAGGTTTGAGTATTCCCCTACATTTGGCTACATTGCAGTTAGTGGCCTCTAGGCTTCTTTTGAGGCAGTAGTCGAGCATGCAAGGATGATAGAGTCTGTGAGGGGCAAGATGCCCAGATATGAGCTCGATAAGATGGCGAGGTGTCATAGACAGTTTAGCGGGTCTACTTCTTATGGTTATGGATTGCAGTGTAGATATCAATAATCATAGCATGTTCGACCGATTCAGCCAGCCCTTCAGATTACAAATGGTGTCTCTGTGGGGTAGTACGATTATAGTAGGGGTCCAGTCTTCGAGGAGTTCTCAGTCTTGGTATTCTGACCATGGTGGGTATTCGAGGTCTTCTATCTTTATTCAGCAGCCCTCAACAGCCAGGACTTGTTACAACTGTAGGGAGATTGGACATTTCAAGAGAGAGTTCCCAGGTTGGTACCGAGTACATCCCATGCACCCAGGACCCCAGCGCAGCAGTCCAGGAGTGGTAGTCAAGTTAGTAGGGGAGGTTTCCAGTCTTGTCGTAGTGACTATCAAATTAGTTAGAGTGGTTTTTAGGTGAGCAGAGATAGCGCTCGTTCAAGTCGAGGCAACCAGTAAGGTACTCAGTCTGATGTAGGATGCACTCATTACTATGCTTTTTCGGGTAGGCCCAAGGCTAAGGCATCTGATACCGTTATTACAGGTATCATCTCAGTCTGTCACCGGTCTACTTCAATGATATTTGATCCAGGGTCTACATTCTCATATGTATCTGCCTACTTTTCTACTGATTTGGATATATGGTGTGATATGCTTGACGTCCCTATTTGTGTGTCCACATCGGTTGGTGATTTTATGATTGTAGATAGAGTTTATCGTATGTGTGTGGTTACTTTTATAGGGTACGATACCTGGGTAGATTTGGTCATTTTAGACATGGTTGACTTTAATATTATTATGGGGATGGAATTCCATCACTGTACCACACTATTATAGACTGTCATGCAAAGACAATCACTTTAGCTATGCCTAGTCTTTCTAGGTTAGAGTGGAGGGGCTCTCCCAGCCCTGCTCATGAGAATATCATTTCTTTCATCCGAGCTAGGAAGTTGGTAGACAAGGATTGTCTGGCGTATATTTCTCATATTTGGGATACGCGTGTGAAAACTCCTTCCCTTTTGTTCTTTTCGATAGTTTGTGAGTTTGCTGAGGTCTTTCTTTCAGATTTGTCGCGTATCCCGCCAGACAAGGATATTGATTTCGCATTGTCTTGAGTCGAGTACTCAACCTAATTCCATTCCTTCGTACCATATGACTTCGGAAGAGCTTAGAGAGTTGAAGGAGCAACTCCAAGATTAACTGAGTAAGGCTCTTATTCGACTGAGTGTATCTCCATGGGGTGCTCCTGTCTTGTTTGTGAAGAAGCAAGATGCACCATATGTATGTGCATTGATTACAGGTAGTTGAACAAGGTCACCATCAGAAACACGTATTTGATTCCTTGTATTAATGATCTATTTGACTAGCTTCAGGGTGCTTTAATATTTTTAAAGATTGATTTGAGGTCCGGGTATCACCAGTTGAATATTCAGGTCGAGGATATTCCTAAGACGGTTTTTCAGTCTCGTTATGGTCATTACGAGTTCCTATTGATGTCCTTTGGGCTTACTAATGCCCATGCAACACTCATGGACTTGATGAATGGGATATTTAAGTCGTATTTAGATTATTTTGTGATTATATTCATTGATGACATCCCGATCTATTTGAAGAGTTGGGAGGGCCATGAGTAGCATCTGAGAGTGGTTCTTAGAATTTTGAAGGAGAAGAAGTTATATGCTAAGTTCTTGAAGTGTGAGTTTTGGTTGAGTTCAGTGTAATTCTTGGGACACGTGGTGTCTAAGGAGGGTATTATGGTAGATCCTAAGAAGATAGAGGCAGTCAGGGACTAACCTAGACCGACTTCTGTGACAGAGATTTAGAGCTTTATGGATCTTACTGGCTACTATCACCGGTTTGTCAAGGGATTATATTATATTGCTTCCCATCTGACGCATTTGACTAAGGTGGTGCCATTCCAGTGGTCTGACGAGTGTGAGGAGAGCTTTAAAAAGCTTAAGTCTCTTTTGACCATAGCCTCGATATTGTCCCTTCCAGTGGAGGGGAAGGATCGGGTTGGGATGTATGTTGATGCAGGAGGGTAAGGTTATATCTTCTGCATCGAGGCAGTTTAAGGTGCACAAGAAGAATTACTCTGTTCATGATCTAGAGTTGGCTACTATTGTGTTTTCTTTGAAGATTTGGAGGCACTACCTTTATGGAGTCCATTGTGAGGTATATACCGATCACCGTAGTCTTCACCACATGTTTAATCGGATAGATATAAATCCTAGTCAGCGTCGGTGGATAGATTTGCTTAAGGACTATGACATGACTATTTTGTACCATCTAGGAAAGGCCAATGTAGTGGAAGATGCCTTGAGCCGAAAGGCAGTCAACATGGGGAGTTTAACTCGTTTGATTGTTTCTGAGCATCCTTTTACATGGGAGGTCTAGTCTTTGGCCAATCATTTTGTGATGCTTGATATTTCAAATTCAGGTAGGATTCTGGCTTGTGTTGAGGTGAGCTCATCCTTTTAGATCAGATTCAGACCCACTAGTATGATGATGAGAAATTGTGCAAAATTCAAGTTAAGGTGATGAATAGTGAAGACAAAGAGGCTATGATTGACGGCGAAGGGTTTTTGAGGATTAAAGGTAGAGTATGCTTTTCTAGAGTTGGTGATTTGATGAGATTGATTATGGAGGAGGCCTATAGATCTAGATATTCTATTCATCTAGATGCTACTAAGATGTACCGTGACTTGAGGCAGAATTATTGGTGGGGGAGGATGAAGAAAGACATTGTTAAGTTTGTGTCTCGGTGTCAGAATTGTTAGCAAGTCAAGTATGAGCACCAGTGATCCAGTGGTATGTCTCAAAGTATATCCATTCTTGAGTGGAAGTGGGAGAGGATTGCCATAGATTTTTTTGTTGGGTTGCCAAAGACTTTGGGCAAGTTTGATGCTATTTGGGTCATTGTTGATCGGTTGACCAAGTCTGTGCATTTCATTCCGGTCCAGACAACTTATAATGCAGAAAAGTTGGCTAAGATCTACATATGTGAGATTGTTCATCTTCATGGAGTTCCTATTTCTATCATCTCATACTAGGGTACTTAGTTTACTTCGCATTTTTTGCAGACTTTGCAGAAAGAGTTGGGTATTCACTTGGATCTCAGTACAACTTTTCACCCTTATACCGATGGTCAGTCTAAGTGAACTATTCAGGTATTGGAGTGCATGTTACAAGCCAGCATAATTGATTTTGGTGGTCATTAGGACAAGTTCTTACCTTTGGCAAACTTTGTGTAAAACAACAACTATCAATCCAGTATTGATATGGTGCCGTTCAAGACCTTATATGGTTGGAGATGTAATTCTCCCATTGGTTGGTTTGATACGTTTGAGGTTTGGCCTTGGGGTACTAATTTGTTGAGGGATTCCTTAGAGAAAGTGAAGGTGATCTAGGACAAACTCCTGGCAGCTTAAAGTAGGCAGAAGGAATATGCTGATCGGAAAGTCCGATATATTGAGTTTATGGTTTGTGACAGGGTTCTTCTAAAGGTATCACCCATAAAGGGTATGATGAGGTACGGGAAGAAAGGGAAGTTGAGTTCGAGCTATATCAGGCCTTTTGAGATTCTTCAGAGGGTTGGGGAGGTGGCATATGAGTTAACTCTACCACCAGGTCTTTCAAGCGTCCATCCGGTTTTCCATGTGTCTATATTGAAGAAGTATCATGCCGACCGTTCTTATATCATCTAATGGGACTCTGTATTGCTTGATCATAATTTGGAGTTCGAGAAGGAGCATATGGCTATTTTGGACAGCCAGGTGAGAAAATTGAGGTCTAAGGAGATAGCTTATGTGAAGGTGCAATGAAAGCATCATTCTGTTGAGAGGTGACTTGGGAGACAAAGTTCGAAATGCGGAGCAAATATCCTGACTTGTATACCACTTTTGGTACGTTTCTCTTGTTCATTTCTATCCGGTTGAGGACAAACGCTTGTTTAATTGATATCTGATGTAATGATTTGTCTTTTCATTTTTAGCTAATGACTCTTATTTGCCAATTTTACCCTTCCCGTAGTCTCTGTATGGGGTTGGGATGTGCGAGGACATGTGGAACAAATTCCGAGGTCAATTTATATGTGTTTCGGATAAAAAACCAAAAATAAGAACCTTAGAGTTGGATAGTTTGACTCAAGGCTGAGTTTTGAGTATATGGTTTGTTTTCGGGTTATGTCACTTCTGGTAGTTACGGAGGGTCATTTATGACTTAGTCGAGTCATTGGTTCACTTTCCGAGATAATCAGATGTATTTTGTGGCCTTATTTATGATATTTGGATATTTAGTTATGTTGGACGATTCTTTAAAAAAGTATGTCTTAGCTCAGTTAAATGGGAATTCTGAGGTCACGAGTGAGTTCGTAGCACTGTTTACCTTGGGAGAGCATATCTTGTTTGTGTCCGGGGGTCTCAGAAGTATTTCGGGTGTTTTGGTGGAAGTTAAGTTAAACTCCTAATTATTGGTGTCTGGTGTTCTCCCCATCGGGTGGGCCATTCGCTCATGCATGTCTGCCTCCGCAGAGGTTGGCTCGTAGAAACGGGGTGTGATTATTTGGTAAGTTTCCACCTTAGTAGAGGGTATTTCCTCAGGGGAGAGTGTGCCTCTTCGCGGTCAGGTTCACTTGGGCGTTGGGGTGAGCTGTCAAGTGACTACACCCCAGCGAGGTCTTTTTCCACAGGAGCGAGACCACGCCAGTGGAGTCGATTCCGCTGGGGCAGAATTGAATCAGAAACCTATTTAATTTCTTAGGTCGAATCACTTTTTCCAAAATAACTTTCCTCGAACCTAGAGCTGCTAAAAGGGAATTTCTGAAGTTGGGGAGTAAATTCTTCAGTTGTGGAAAGTTTTCCACCCTTTGTGATTAGATTTCATGAGTTAAAGTTTTTTAATGATGATATAGTGTGCATGTGAAATGGAAAGATAAGTTTTTGATTTCATGTGAGATTAAGAGAGTTGAATCTTTGATTTAAGGGTGTTTTATGGATTAGTTTACCATAATATTGTGAATTAGTAATGGATTATGTTAGATAATCATGTTGTGGAGTTTAATTTGAATATGGAAACCCGTTTTGATTTGGGGAAAATCTAGGGATTATGATTTGGGGCTTTTCTTAAATTGTTCAATTGAAGGTCCAAATAAGCTTAGATTTATAATGAACTTAAGGATATGATTACCTAGTATGTGTTCATGTTATTTGAGTAATAAAGTTTGAGTCTTCATGACGTGGGCCCAAGGTTGGTTTTTGAAGTCTTGATTTGTTTAAGGAATAAGTCCTTGTATTATGTGTAAACTTTATATTAACTAATAGTATATGCATATTAGACTTCGATTATCACGAGGCGCTCAAGAAGGGCAAGGCTAGCGCAGAGATTTGATTGTTCGAGCTCTTGTTCGACCTAGAGGTAGGCTATGATTTACTTTCACTAGACTCTGATAGAAGTGTGTAATTAATTATAAATATTGAATGGTATTGGACATGTTTGGGGGTTTCACTCATACGATTGTGATGAATGGTTGAGTGGGTACGGGTGTTGAACTGTTATGATGGGTGATTTAGGGAATCAACCTTATGTTGGTTCCGACTACTGATCGATTGGGCTTGTCGTCATTATGTGGGCTCGTCGCCATATTTGTTATTAATATGATTATTCATCACACATGCTTTTGATATGATATCTTGATTTGTACTTGGATTATATGTTCTTAAATTCTTGAAAGTATGTGACATTCATCTCTATACTTGGTTGCATCTCATTATATCATGATTTTATTGCCTTGTATTGTCATTTGCATTGAGACATTCATGGTTTTGTAGATATTAATATGAGAGTGGAATGAAATTGTAGTCTAAGAGACCGGGAAAGTAAGAACACATGAGTTTACTGGCAACATTGAGATGATGATGATATGCGGGGGAACGGGTTGCATGCCGACAACAGTTATTACAGTCAAGAGCTGGGCTCCGTAGAGTATATGGATTTCGCGGGTCCCCCATGGGTTTGTAGTTCATAAAATTTAAACGTCTATATACTAGGAGGATAAAGGTACCTGGTATATGAATTGCACTCATATCATAAATACTTCATTTCATTGATTACTTGTGGATGGATTTAGTACTAGATTGGTTGTTGATGACTTGGTTAAAATTCTAGACTGTAAATTTGTGCATTGATACTTGGCGCATCATTGAGTGAACTCTTCTGGAACTGGGTGACTTAAGAGATTATAAAATCTTACATGAATAGGGTGATCTGTGAACTCTATGAACTATTATGTAGATAACATGATTTAGTTAGGATATTGAACTGTTTAGTATATGACTATTTGTTGTCTACTTGATATTTATCTCTTTCGTTGTTGCCGGCCTATGATGTCTACGGGGTATATTGTGTACTCATGCTATATTTGTTGCATCTTTTTTTGATGCAGATACAAATCATTCTACCAGTTCGCGACCTCGAGTGTGAGTTCGAGTGGACGAACTTCAATATTCAGGGTGAGGATGCTACCTCCAGCATGCCTTGGTTACTCTATCTCTTATCTTGTCTTTTATTTTAATCGAGAGACATATTCAGACACTTTGATTATGAGATTCAGTTTTGGCTTATATTACCGTATTTCAGACTTGTATAAGATTTTCATGCTCTGGTATGATTGACCAGATCTTTGGGGGTTGTGTTTAATTCTCAGACTTATATTTCCGCATTTATATCATGATCGACAGTTTATCAAGTATTTTGTTATCTTTCTGCTTTTCTTTATTATATTATTTATATTTGGGAGTGGTTCACCTACCGGTGGAAAAAGTGTAGGTGCCACCACGATTCCTAAAAGGGGTCGTGACAGGTACTAGCACAAGTGCTCATCACCTCATGAGTACGGGACCCCCATTACCCTTACCCTTACCCTTATTAATTAATTAATTAATTCACAAAAACATACTCCAAATAGAATCTAGAAAGTCTCAACTTTCCTTTGATTTGTATTCCAAAAGCTTACAAATAGATTTGCCTTTCCTCAACACGTCCAAATGATCTCAGTCTGATCAAATACGTAATCTACACTCATATTGGTAAATAAGTTTATTGGAAAAGGGTCATACATACCCCTGTACTACCTGAAAATAGTTGTACCTATCCACCGTTATACTATTCGATATTGGTATCTACCTCTACCGTTAGATACAACCCGAAAATTGGCGAAAACCTAAAAATTGTATAACGGAAGATAGGTACAACTATTTTCAGGTAGTACATGGATATATATGACCCTTTTCCATAAATTTATCGATCGAAAAGTCAACTAAAAATTCAATCACAAGGTCGAATCTGTAATTTAATTGAAAAATCCGCTTACTCATGGATCCTAAATGCCGAAAATCATCCAAATTCATCCACAAATCTTTCCCTAAATCAATGATTTTCATTCTCTTTTGTTCTAGGGGGGAAATCCCTTTTTCTTCGATTCAAACACGAGTAAAAAGGCAAATCAAATGAAGTATTCATGGAGAGATACCAAATAGGAATTAGATACTTACCCCCTCGTCAATTCGCAGAAATCGCCCAATACCGAGTTCTAGAACTCCAAATATGTTCAAAATATCAAAAATTTCAATATGCTCAGTTAAAACATTGTCCAGGAAATTTTCCTTGTTTGCCTTCACGAGACCTCTTCACAATCACGAAGAACAATTTTTTTGTGTTGACCGTTCAACTCCCAAATTCTAATTCATGTTTCGGTATACCCTTCGTGATCACTAAGAACAAACTTGGCACCAGAAAACCACTAACAACTATTTCCTCTGTCCCAAAAAGATTGACCTACTTTCCTTATTAGTTTGTCCAAAAAAGATTGGTACCTTTCTATATTTAGAAATAATTTAACTTTATGAGATTATTTACAGCCACACAAATATCTAAGACTTGTTTTGGATCACACATTTTAAAAGTCGTCATTTATTTCTTAAACTCTGTGCCAAGTCAAACTAGACCAACCTTTTTGGGACGGACGAAGTATTTGTGCTAAAAACCATGATTTTCTCATATGACCTCAGATTCGGCGATTTTTATTGCTATGATTTTGAAATCATGATACGAATCTAATGGTTCAATAAAAATATAACTTAGAGTTCATTTGCTTCATGTGGGACCGTTTATGCTCAAAACGACATCATAACCCAAGTACGAGCGTCACGCGATAAAAATCGTTAGAAACTCATTAAAATCTAACCAAAACTTTTGGTCGAGTCCAAAATCATCATACAAACATGTTGGAAACTTTCAAATCCTAAATCCGGAATCGTTTAGTCAATTATTTGGCCGTGGTCAACTCTTAACTTTCAATTCTACAAAGAATGCAACTCAAGTGTCTGAATCACTCCCGAGCCTCTCGGAATTCATCTAAACCATCCAACTAAGTCATAAATCACATTTTGGACCTACATGAACTTTCAAACATCGAATCGAGTATGTTTACACTGGATGTTGACTTTGGTCAACCCGCTCTTTATTCTTTCTCAAGAATCTAGATTTTAGTTTTTCTTTTCTAATACTCATCCGATTTCCTCACGAACCGTTCCAACTGTTCCCGCAAGTCATTATATGCATGTTGAAGCCGCAAGAAGTGCCATTTGAAAAAGAAAGTTTCAAATTCTCAAAACGACTGGATGGGTCATTACAAATGCACACCCCCAGTACAAGAAAGTATAGAATTGACAACAAAACTTTAGCAACAATAAATATATTGTTCATAAAAAACGTAAATGGAAATAAAAAGAACTTGTTGTTGCGAAAACTTTTCGCATCGGAGGTTATTGCAACGACATGTAATAATTTCTATTGTTGCGAAAAGTACTTTTAGCAACAACATCCAACATATTTATTTTCCCCCCTTTTTCTTTTCTCCTCATTAATCTACCTTAAAATGGAATTCTTTATAACACATTCGAAGTCATTTGGCATAATATATAAAGAGTTGTAGCTGCTTATTTTTGCCAAAAGAATTACTCTTGGTTTCCTAGCATGTAATTATCTTGGGCAAAAATTATTCTCCCCCTCCTTGAATTTGGCTTCTGATTAAAACAATGTTGGGAAAATATTCGTAAATTAATCAAAGTTTGGAGAATAAAAAATAATAATTTGATCTTGGTTATTTGGAGGTGTCCAATTGAGGTATACCGTGTATTTTATTTCAGTAACCAGGACGGAGAACAGTCTATTTGTCTTGCGATTGACATGAAAGCACAGTGCTGACAAATACTCCATATGCATGTACTTCAAAAGTTGTGGGAGGGGTCTCATCAACTTAGAAACTACACTGCAAGACTGCAATTCCATTGAACCCTAATCTCTGACAGAAGTGCAATTGCTTAATTGGAAGGCATTTACATGTGCGGAGAAGAAGAGCCTTATCAACACGTGCACCATGAGAGAACAAGGGGCCACTTGGCTAATCCCCATCCCACCTCCCTTGTTCCTTTCATGTACATCATGCATAATTGGATAAAAAGGCCTTGAGGAGACGAAATTATAGTAGCAGAATCAGAAAATATAATAAAATAATTAGAAAATATGCAAATGTTAAATTATACCTTAGTTCAAACGTGCAAATAGAATACCTCTTAAACAATATTTGTCGTTACCCTATAATTCAACAATTTATAGACATGAGTATCGGTTCTCAATTCAATCCACATAGATGGAGCCAGAATTTTGAATTTATCGGGTTTATTGGGTTCTTAATAAATTATTTATATATATTAAGTGAAATTCGTAATACAAATACAGGACTTAACTAAAATTATTGAATTCGGTCGAACTCATAACATTCTCTCTAGCTTCGCTCTGAATCCCTACAGTATAATTTTTCTATTGAGAAGATCCAATTGAACTCATTTTGGATCATGTAACGATGCCACTTGAGGTGTGGGTTGACAAAGGGATCGAAGTCGTACTGATCATGAAAAAAGTGTGAGCGCAAAAGAGTAGTAACAATTAAGTTATTTGATCATATTCTTGTCAGCAAAGGCCATTCCTCAAATGAATGGGCATATGTGACTTCTCTTTTGTTCATTGAAATGGTGATATGGGAGGGGAAAGTGAAAAAGACGGAAGAGAAGGAAGATATATTGGTTTCTCTTCAATTACTTCTCTCATTAAATCCTATTCCTATCCAATTCGGTATCCACAAAGTATGGGAATGAGAGATCTCCATTTCTCTCACGTTTAATTATTTCCTTGATTTTATCTATTCATATTCCTTTCTTGAACTTTCTTCACGTTGTCTTCCATTTTTAGAAAGATATCATATATTTTGAAACATTCTTTAATTCCATTAATGAACCCTTTTGTCATGTTATGATTTTAAGAACTAATCATTTAATTTTATGCCTACAACTTTTTCTTAGTATGAGCTATAACTTAGTGAAAGAAAAACTAGCTAAGATAGATCAAGTGCAATTTGCATGCCTTTCGATTTCATCTATATTTTAACCTTGCTTATAAGCCTAATTAGGTTCTAACAATAGTTTGTTTTTACCTTTTAGTGAGGAGCTGCATGCAAGCAAAGGAAATAGGAATAGGTGATTGTTCTTTGCACTAAACAAATTAACGAATTATGCTTGGAAGTTGGAACCCATTAACCAAAAGAAGGTTCATTTTAGGAGCATAAGATCGTTAATTAGTCATTGTTTAGGAAACGATTCTAATTTCAGTAGGGCTAATTAGGGCATCTCCTTCCATCTGGGGCCATTTAAATATTCTCCTTTCTTTTTGTTTAAATTTTAACGTACGATAAGTTAGTATAATGCTAATTAGTTACATGCTTGTGGATATTATTAAACTGGTGTAATTACATCCAAATATTAAAAAATTAGCAAATAGGTTAATTTGCTTAAAATATAATGTGAAACCTATAAGCAGCCACATTCCTATTATCAATTTATTAAAAAATTACTTTGCGCCACTTTATGTATTCTTTATTACATAGAAACCCCTATAAAAACCCACTCACCCTTCTCCTCAAGTCCATCTTCAACTTCACACACTCTACTAACTAGTACTATTATTTTTCCTTCATATTTTTTCAAACATGTCCGGTGTGTGGGTATTCAAGAATGGAGTTGTCCGGCTAGTGGAGAACCCCGGTGACTGCCACGGCGCAACCGGTCGCCGGAAAATGCTTGTGCACCTTTCTAGTAATGAAGTAATGACATCATATGCAGCCCTTGAAAGGAAGTTGTACTCTCTTGGATGGGAGAGGTACTATGATGATCCAGACCTTCTTCAGTACCACAAAAGATCCACTGTCCATCTTATTTCTCTCCCAAACGATTTCAACAGGTTCAAGTCCATGCACATGTACGATATTGTTGTTAAGAATCGCAATGAGTTTGAAGTTAGGGACATGTAATAATTAATTTGAGATTTTCTCAAATTAATGTTGTTTGATTGATTAGGTCGTGCCTTATTTTAACTTAAGCTTTACATTATGTATTTAGGTCAAAAGAGTGTTTTAGTTTCTTTAGGGAGAGGAAGCTAACTTGTTAAGTGGGGTTCTTTGTTGTAATTTTAATGTTAAATCGTGTGTAAGAGTGAAGTTTTATGACAATGAAAACTTGGTTTGGTTTGTATGTATGTATTTCTTTCTCATAGAAAGCTTTTACTTAAATTGGTACTATCCATTAACTTCAATTTTATATGTTAAAGTTGATCGAGCATAATGTTCAATTATATATTATCCATTTAAATTTTACAAGTTTAGACACGGTGTTGCAACCGGGTTGTTGTTGGGATTTTGGTTTGAATAAAGGTTTGATCTCATGACCTTTTGGGTTAGCTAACAAATCGGAAATGAAGAGATCTTGTCCCACATAAGGAGGAAAGAAATTTGTTGGGTATGAATAGAAAAGCACTTCTACATTAGCTTAAAGAGTTGATGGCATGCCCTTACGGTATGGGCATCACTTGCTCGGCTTTTTCAATCAAATGATATGATTTATTCATATATTTTTTTATTGGAATTTTTTGTCCTTTTTTCTTTTAATTTTAGCGCCTTATTCTAAATAAAGGTAACAGTACTTTTCTGTTTATTTCCTCGCGCCTTTGGCTATTAGTTCAGAGACTTTGACTCAGCTTTGGTATACTGCAAATACTGAAATTCTAATTCTTCTTCATTTTCCTATTTATTTCCTCGAGCTTTTGGCAATTAGTTCTGAGGCGTTGCCTTTACTGCAAACACTGCAAGTCGAATTCTTCTTCCCTCTTCCTCCGCATTTCGAAAATAAAAGTTTCAAGTGTGATTTGCTCCATTCTTTGAGTTCACGTCGAAGTTTTATCCTGTGAGGAATTAGTCTGAAACTTGTTGACCATACTGGGCCTCTATTATTTCCCCAGACGAAGCCTGACATATTGAAGCACAAATGATGCCAGCTCGGTTACTTAAGTCGGTCCCAATGGTAATTAGTTTAGTTTTTAATTTGTATATACATTGTAAATATAAATGGGGTGGAAGGTTCCAGATGTACGCTTAAGATATTTTTCATTCAATACGATACACATTTTCTCTCTCTAATTTTGTGTTATGAACTATGGTTTTCTGACTTCAATTTCTTCGATTTCTTCCGCATTTCTACATCATCATGGTATCAGAGCGGGTATTCAAAATCGTCTCGATCTCCTCTTTCAAGCGATGTTACCCGTGAGCGATTTCGAGGACATTTTTTCAACAAGTTGACATATATCGGGATGTATTTGAGGTTTTACAGTTAATTTCAAGGATTTACAATCAATTTCTTCGAAGATTCACGGAGTATTTCCTTTGATCCTTTATTTCAATGCAAATTCGAGCTAGATCTGTTCGTTATTGTGGATTTCGTTGCTATTGAACAAGACCTTATCTTCCTAGGGTTTATTTGGGAAGAACGGTAACCCGTATCACTTTTATTCTCATTAATTGTAGTTGATTTTCATATTAGACGAGTTATTTAGAAGATTGTGTTGATATAGTGATATTTTGAAGATTCGTGTTTTGATATAGTGATATTTCGATATTTTGATCCTGTTTTGTGATATATAGCTTGTGTATTTTGGATTCATGGACATCAACAACTTGAACCCTAATTCCACGATCAGTGGCAACACTGAGGGTTTTGCTCCTTTCTCGTTAGATAGTTCTCATACCTTCTATGTTCATCCATCGGATAGTCCAAAGACTTAGTTAACTTCAGTTTCTTTCAATGGAAATGATTTCAGGAACTGGAGGAAGAGTATGTTAGTATCTCTTACAGCCAAAAATAAGATAGGTTTGATTAATGGAGAAAGTTCTAAACCTACCATAGAATCACCATATTTCCCTTACTGGGAGAGATGCAATGATATGGTGTTTGCCTGGATCACTAATTGTCTCTCGAGAAACATAGCAATGAGTGTAATGGGATTCAATACTGCAAAAGATATTTGGGATGATTTAGATGATAGGTTTGGTCAATCGAATAGGTCTAGGTACATTCAACTTCAAACATAAATCAATATGACAAGATTGAGAACCTTGTGGGATTAATTGAGACTGCATATGTAGGTCCAACATGCTCTTCTGGTTCTTTACCAAAGCTCTTAGAAGAACAAAAACTATTCTAGTTTCTAGGTGATCTAAGTGACTCATACTCCACTTGCAAAAGTAGCATCTTAGTCATGAGTCATTTGCCTTGTTTGAGTAAAGTCTATTCTTTGATACAACATGATGAGAAACAGAAGGAGCACTCTCCATCTGCCTCACATTTCTCTCATGATTCAATGTCCTTCCATGCCTCTGGCAACAGATACTTTGGGTTATCAAGCTCCTCTGGTCCTTCTAGTTACTCTAGTGGTAGTAGAAATTATAACACACTAAGTTCTTCTAGTAATTTCAATACCAATCCTGGGTCTTCTATCTATTCCAATGGAAACCGAAGCATCAATAATTCAAATTTTTCTGGTTCATCTGTTGGTGCTAGAAATTTCAATGCTTCTAGTTCGTCTGGTTCTTCTGGTGGGGCCATAAACTATTCTCAAAGGGTCAACTTTGATACCAACAGACCCTCTGGTAATCTCTTCTGCAAATTCTGCAAGAAACCGGTTCATACTAGTATAGATGCTACAAATTACATGGATTTCCTTCTGATTTTAAGTTCACCAACAATAGGGACAAGAATAGGAAATCTGCAACTTGTGTACAAGATGATACCTCTACCTCATTTTCTTTCACCTCTATGATGAATGAAGAGGCATCAACTCATTGTTTCAGTAGAGAACAACATCATCATCTCATGTCATTACTTCAACAGACACATATATATCCTGCTTATCACTTTGAATCCACCAATCCAGAGTTTACTAATTTTGCCAATTTTGTAGGTGGGTTTGGTAGTTTTTTTCATAATCCCGTTTTGCATTCTTTGGGTGTTCATGTATGTGCTAATTCTCAGTTAGGTATAAGTCCTTGGATTTTAGATTCAGGAGCAACTAACCACATGACTCCATATAAACATTTATTACACAACCTTAAACCTGTTCCAACACCTTTCCTAATCACTCTACCCAATCGATATAAAGTGAAAGTCATCACAACTGGATCATTCCAATTGAGATATGACAACTTTACACGATGTCCTATTTGTTCTTTCTTTTTAGTTCAATTTAGCTTGTATTCATCAGGTTCTTGTTCAACTTGATTGTATTGCCTTCTTCACACAGTTTAATTGTTTCCTACAAGGCCCTTCTCTGAATAGGCCACTAAAAATTGGTAAATCTACAAGAGGGTTATATCTTCTATATCCAGACAACATCTCGTGTGTTGATCTACCATCTGTTGATATCCCAACTGACACTTCTCCGCATCATGTTTCTATGACTAGTTCTGATTTTGTTCCTACTTTACATTCTGAATGTAATTCTACTAAATCTGTTTCCTTTCCATCTATTTTGCCTTGTTTTTCATGTAATAACACTTGTGATATAAATAAAACTAATTTGTTATGGCATCAAAGATTAGGACATATGTCGTTTCATAGGATGCTTTCAATTCTATTTTTATCTGGGCAGGTTTCATCCAAATATTCTTTTATTTGTCCAGTCCGCCCTATGGCTAGACAAAAAAGACTTCATTTTCCTCATAGTTCCATTAATACCATACAACTTTTTCAATTAGTACACATTGACATTTGGGGTCCTTACAACACAAGAACTTATAATGGATTCAGATATTTTCTCACTTTAGTTGATGATTTCACTAGGGTAACTTGGACACAACTTTTATCCAATAAAGGTAGTGCCTTAGACATTGTTAAAAACTTCGTCACAATGGTCAAAGTTCATTTTAAAACCACTATTCAATCTTTTAGATCTGATAATGCTTTTAAGCTAGATAGTGGTGCTGCATCAAGCAAATTCTTTAGTGACAATGGCATTCTCCACCAAACTACCATCCCACATACACCACAACAAAATAGGGTAGTGTAAAGAAAATACAAACACCTTCTTGAAATATCTAGGGCACTTCTTTTTCAGTTTAAACTCTCTATAAAGTATTGGGGTAAGTGTGTGCTAACATCCACATACCTCATAAACAAGTTTCCTTCCTCTATCCTTCAGAACATTTCCCCTATGAAAAACTGCATCATGTTCCTCGTTCCTATGATCATTTAAAATCTTTTGGATGCTTGTGTTTTACAACTTCCCTAAAGGTAGGAAGAGGCAAATTCCAGTCCAGATCCACCTCTTGTGTCTTCTTAGGATATCCCTTTGGAAAAAAAGGTTGTAAGCTCCTAAACTTATCTAATCATGTTGTCTTCTTTTCTAGGGATGTTGTGTTTCATTAACACATATTTACCAATCATTCTTCATCTCCTTCCTTATTCCCTATTACCACTCCTCATTATGTTGATCTTCCATCTCCTCATTCTTCTTCCATTCCACTTGTTTATCCTATTCGTTTTCCTGCATCTTCAGTAAACACAACTTATTTCCCTCTTCTCCTAGTGTTCCTCCTGTCTCAAACTCTTTACTTTCCTCACCTACACCTGAATATTACTTCCCTTCCTCACCTGTACTTGCATCTACCCCTATACCCTCTCCTGTACCTAGTATTCCTCATGCACCTTCCATTCTTACCAGACAATCCTCAAGACCTACCAAGAGACCTTCTTATCTTTTTTATTATCACTACCATTCTGCACACCCTCATGCTCTTGATTTTGAAAATTCAAGGTTGTCTTCTGTTGGTGTTCATGTCCATGAGCCTCAATATTATCAGCAAGCAGTGTCTCATCCTGCATGGAAAAAAGCCATGTTAAAGGAATTTCAGGTCTTTGAAGCCAATCAAACATGTGATATTGTTCCTCTTCCGCCGAACAAGAAATCTATACCTTGTAAATGGGTGTATAAAATAAAACAAAATTCTGATGGTTCCATTGAAAGATACAAAGAAAAGTTAGTAATAAGAGGTGATACTCAAAAGGAGTGGGTGGATTTTCATGAAACTTTTTCCCCAGTCATCAAACTCACTACTATAAAGTGTTTACTCATAGTTGCTGCTAACAAAACCTAGACTGTTTTCCAGCTTGATGTTAATAATGTCTTCTTCCATAGTGATCTCCATGAGGAGGTTTACATGAAGCTTCCTCTTGGTCTTGAAATTTCCACTTATTCTCTTTCATCTCCTTTGGTGTGTAAACGCAAAAAGTCTCTTTATACTCTTAGATAGGCCTCTAGACAGTGGTTTTCCAAACTGTCTGAGGCTTTGCTTATCAGAGGCAACACATCCAACAAGTATGATTATTCTCTATTTTTCAAGTCTATTGGCTCTTCTTTGGTTGTCCTGGCTGTTTATGTTGATGACATATTGCTGGCTGGTGATGATTTAGTGGAAATGAATCCTATTAAGGCCTTTTTGGATAATCAATTCAAGATCAAGGATTTGGGTGTTGTTCACTACTTCCTTGGTCTTGAGGTATCCTCAAGGTTATGTGGTTAGTCAACATAAATACACATTGGACCTCCTTGATGAATTTGGTTGCCACAATTTCTCTCATATTTTCTCACCTTTGGATCCTAGTGTTAAACTTGGGGTTCATATGGGTCTTCCAATGATTGATCACAGTTCTTATAGAAGATTAATTGGGAAGTTGAATTTTCTTCACCACATCAGGATGGATATATCTTTCTCAGTGTAGTACTTTCTTAGTTTTTACAAAAGTCTCAAATCCCTCATATTATTAGTGCCTTACATGTCTTGAGATATCTTATGAACTGCCTAGACCAAGGTATTTTATTGACAAATTCTTCCTGATTTTTCTCTTTTAGGTTACTCTGATTCTGACTGGACCACATGTGCTGATACCCATAAATCAATTACTGGGGTTTATTTTAATCTTGGAGGCAATCCAATTTCTTGGAAAAGTAAGAAACAACCAACTATTTTTCTCTCTTATGCTGAGGCAGAATATTGGGCACTACGCAAAGTTGTTGCTGAGATTATTTGGTTGTCTCGGTTATTAGGTGATTTGAGATTGCATATTAATTTCCCTGTTCATGTATACTGTGATAGTCAAGCTTCTCTGAGCATTTCTAAGAATCTTACTTTCCATAAGCGGACCAAACACATCAAAATTGATTGTCACTATGTTCGTGATTGCTTGGTTACTAACTTGATTTCTCTTCATTATGTTAGCACAACCAACTAACTGCCAGATATATTCACCAAGCCCTTAGGTGGTCCTTTGCATCATCATTTCCTCTCCAAGCTTGGAGTGTTGGCACCCTCTAGCTTGAGGGGGGGTGTTAACCACAATGGGCCTCTATTATTGCCCCAAATGAAGCCCAACATGTTGAAGCCCAAATGATGCCATATCAATTACTTAAGTTGGTCCCACTTATAATTAGTTTAGTTTTAAATTTCTTTATACATTGTAAATATAAATAAGGCGGAAGGTTCCAGATGTACGCTTAAGTCTGATATTTTTCATTCAATACGATACTCATTTTCTCTATCTAGTTTTGTGTTATGAACTATGGTTTTCTGACTTCAATTTCTTTGATTTCTTTAGCATTTCTATGTCATAAAAACCTTGAGCAATAGTGAGGAGATTAAATTTCTTAAGGGCATGGTGTAATCTGTGGGCTCAGAGTTAACTTAACTCTACTTTTAATTACAAATTCTGCTTTATTAAATCTGGTTAAGAATACATAAAAATAATAGTTTTGTGAAAAATCTTTTAGGTGAAGATTATGCTTGATGAGTTTTTCTTTACTTAGTTGATATAACGTTTTCAATGGACATATCGAGTCACTTCCAGGGGGTTATGACGGCGTGCATGGAGGTTTTGGCCTCGAGGACAAGAATAGGGGTGGAGTCTCACTTTTGGAGTTTGCTAGAGCTTCTGGGATAGTGATAGCCAATTCGAGGTTCCTGAAGAAGAAGGAGCACTTTTTGACTTTCCGTAGTTCGGCGGCTAAGACTCAAATAGACTTTTTTCTCCTTAGAAAGATATACAAAGGTTTTATAAAGACTGCAAGGTTATTCCGAGGGAGGATCTTATAATCCGACATAAGATTTTGGTGATGGATTTGGAAATCATGATGGAGAAAAAGAAGAGGGTTGTGAAAGATAGGTTAAGAATTAAATGGGAGAGTTTGACCATGACTAGTGCAAATGAGATGGGGGAGAGGTTTATGACCAATGGGGCTTGGGAGAGTAGTGGGGATGCGACCGATATGTGCTACGGGACGTCCAGTTGCATTCGAGAGGTAGCTAGAGAATTGCTTGGGGTCTCGAGGGGTAGCCGTGGTAGGCATCGATGGGACTGGTGGTGGAATGATGTAGTTTAAGAGAAGGTGGAAGCGAAGAAAGTGGCGTATGCAAAATTGGTAGAAAGCAAGGATAAGGTGGAGAAGTGGACGGATAGAGAACTGTATAAGATGGCGAGGAATGAGGCAAAGCTTGCGTTACGGCGGTAAAAATGACGACTTTTGAACGCATGTATGTGGAACTAGAAAAGAAAGGCGGGGAGAGAAAGTTGTATAGACTACCCAAGGCGAGGGAGAATAGGGCCTGTGAATTAGATCACGTGAGGTGCATCAAGGACGAGGATGAAATATACTGGTGGAGGACGCGCATATTAGGTGGAGGTGGCATTCTTACTTTCCTAAACTCTTGAACGAAAAAGAAGATAGTGATATCGTGCTGGGAGATCTGGAGTAATCTGGTATGTATTAGGATTTTGGGAATTGTAGAAGCATTAAGGTTGAAGAGGTTATGTGTGTTGTTCACATGATGCGCAGGGGAAGAGCGACTGGGCCTGATGAGATCCAGTTGAATTTTGGAAGAGCGTAGATATGATAGGTTTGGAGTGGCTGACTGAGCTATTTAATGTCATTTTTAAGACGACAAAAATTCCCGAATAATGGAGGTGGAGTACAATGATCCCATTGTACAAGAACAAATGTGATATCCAGAGTTGCAACAACTATAAGGGTATCAAGATGCTAAGCCACACTATGAAAGTTTGGGAAAGGATCGTGGAGATGAGGGTGAGGAGAGGCGTGTCTGTTTTCGAGAACCAGTTTAGATTCATGCCGGGGCGTTCAACTACTGAAGCCATTCATCTTATTAGGAGGTTGGTGGAGCAATCTAGGGAGAGGAAGAGAGACTTACATATGGTTTTCATCGACCTCGAGAACGCATACGACAATATCCCTAGGGAGTTTCTATGAAGATGTTTAGAGGTTAGAGGTGTACCTGTGACATACACTAGGGCGATCAAGGATACGTATGATGGAGCCACGTCTAGGGTACGGACAGTAGGAGGAGACTCGAAGCACTTTTCAATGATAACGGGGATGTACTAGGGATCAACTCTTTGTCCATTCCTATTTGCATTAGTGATGGACAGACTGACACATAAATCCAAAGGGAGGTGTCATGTTGTATGTTATTCACAGATGACATAGTCCTGATTGATGAGACTCGTAGTGGAATGAATGACAAACTAGAGGTTTGGAGACAGACTCTAGAGTCTAAAGGGTTCAGGTTGAGTAGGACCAAGACAGAATATTTGGAGTGCAAGTTCAGCAATAGGAGCGACTCTGAGATAGGCGTGGAGGCGAGGCTTGGGACTCAGGTCATTCCAAAGAAAGTAAACTTCAAGTATCTCGGGTCTATTATTCAAGGGAATAGAGAAATTGATGACGATGTCACACATCGTATTGGGGCAGTGTGTACGAAATTGAGGCTCGCATCTGGAGTCTTGTGCGACAAAAAAGTGCCACCAAAACTTAAAGGCAAGTTTTATAGGGCGGTGGTTAGACCGACTATGTTGTATAGGGTGGAGTGTTGGCTAGTCAAGACTTTGCATGTCCAAAAGATGAAAGTTGCGGAGATGAGGATGCTGATATGGATGTGTGGGCATACAAGGAGAGATATGATTAGAAATGATGATATTCGGGACAGAGTGGGAGTGGCCCCGATGGAGGATAAGATGCGAGAAGCGAAGTTGAGATAGTTCGGGCATGTGCAGAGGAGAGACACAAATGCCCTAGTGCGGAGGTGTGAGAGGTTGGCTATGGACGGGTTCAGAAGGGGTAGAGGTAGGCCAAAGAAGTATTGGGGAGAGGTGATTAGACGAAATATGGCGCAGGTGCAACTTACTGAGGACATGACATTAGATAGGGGGTTGTGGAGGACACATATTAGGGTAGAAGAGTAGTAGGTAGTCGAGCGTAGTCCTACTAACACTCACAAAATGATAGTTGTAGTGTTATTACAGTAGGTCCGATTAGCCCATCACACTTATAGGCGCGGTATTGCTTTATAGTCCCTGTAGTTTAATTTCTGCTGCTATGTGTTCCCTAGTGTACTTTGTTTATATTATTTATCTGCGTTAGCTACTACTTCCTTTTGTCAGAATGCGCTACCATGACATATTCAATTTTGTTATTAGCATGTTCATACAACTTTAATTTTTTGTCTCTGACCGTTTCTCTTGCTTTGTAATGCTTGTTTGATTGTTATTATACTTTGTCTTGAGCCGAGGGTCTCCCGGAAACAGCCGCTCTACCTACCAAGGTAGAGATAAGGTCTGTGTACACTCTACCCTCCCCAGATCCCATGTTGTGGAATTTCACTGGGTATGTTGTTGTTCGATAAAACATTTCTCCTCAAACCTTCATCGTGCAATGGTTAATATTGATCAAATATTTGATAATTTAAGCTAGTGCCATATGCGGTCTGTAACGATTTCCAAAAGTTCGGAGAAATGGTAGTATTTCATGAGGAATTATCCACTATATATACAAGGTTGATACAGTCATTTTAATACTCAAAAACTCCTCAAGGGTTAGAGTTTGAACTGATCCTATTTCTCGCTTATCTAGTTTGAAGTTTGAATAAAAAAATATTAAACTACCAAATAAAGTTATGTACAAGATAACTCGAATAATCTGTATATAGAGTTATTTTGAATTATCTCCAACAGATGCCTTGTAGAGTATTAAATTTCCCAAGGCTTTTTCCATTATGTCTTCTGTATAAGATGCAGCATAAGTATCCCTGTTTTCATAAATATCTGTTCTTAACACGATGTCTAGCATTTTACTCCTTAGTGGCCTATTCCTACGAATATGAATTAACCGTGCTAGTGATCAATTTTGGGGTAATATGCCAAAAAAAAAAAAAAAAAAAAAAAAATTGGTTATCGGGCTTTAGGGATAAAAAAACATTAAATTAATGATCAAAGATGGAGGCATAATATACGTAATCCATGGTTAACTGGCTTGTCGTTTTGTATCATCAAGAAGGCAGAATCATATAACTAGTTAAGATGAGGCATGCAGAATTCTTTGAAAGACAGCACTTTGTAAACCTACTTCTTTTTTTTTGCAAGAGATGCTTCAATAGGGATACCGAAGCTAGTGCCAACTTTTATTTATTACAATACTACATATATTCGAGTAATGAGGCTTAATTTAAATAACATGATATTTCAAAAAAATCTAAACACTCCTAGATATGTATTCATCTAGGACTATATTTATTAGCTTGAAATCTAAAAAAGCAAGATCAAGATTCACACTTCTTTTTCCTGTGTTTGACTAGTAGGGCCTAATCGAGCCTTAATTTGATTTTGTCATTACAAGTTCAGTCATTTTCGACAATAGTGAATAACTTGTACATACCTCGTACAAGGTAAAAGATGAGATAAAGGAAAAAGTTGAATAAAATTTTGGTGTAAAAGGTCATGAATACCTATTATTCACTCTGCTCTGCATCGATCATATAGATACAATTTATCACTCCTCTAACTTTCCCCTACCCAAAATTCAATTTAACTCATTAATTTTAGCATATATGGGCGAACACATACGTGTGTATAAAAACTCTTGAAAAGCCGTATGAATTTTAAGTTTTAAATCCAAATTATCAAAGAACTCAAAATAAATCCTGAATTCCTCTCTGGTTTTACCCATTATATACAATGTCGTGCCAATTTCGACCCAAATGTTTTTAAAGCAAAAAAAAACAAAAAAGAAATAAAAAGGGACAAGAGTAGATGCTATGTGAAAGGGAGCCATGGAACAATAAAAATAAAAAATGAAATAAACTCGAATGTCAATTCTGTTTTCGAATGTCGGAAATTATGTCGTCCGACACCAGTCACAACACTTTAGCAAAACAGAAAACTTTGAAGAGTAAATGCAGCGAAAATTTAAAGAGCACACATGTTTTAAATTTTCATTAGTTATATATATAATATAACTTATGATGGTCAATGACCAAATGTATTGTATATATATATTATATACAATTATACAAATTCCTTTCTTTACAGATTTACAAGATAAAAGGAAAAGGAATTAAAAGTTGATGTCGCAGATGACTTCTGCCTAAAAAAATTAATTAAGTAGACATAGACAACCTCTCATTACAGTCGCTCCATACAAAACTAATCTAGAATCTAAACAACAATTGTAATGTTGGACAGAATGTTGTTAACACACTCAGGCAACACTGGTGATCCAAATTTCTGAGATAAAATTCTGAGAACTCTCTTGATATTTTACTTTCTAGTTCTGGATATCAATTCTTTGCAGTAGGCTCTCCATTTATAGTAGAAAGTCTTCCTTGAATTTCTCATCGCTCGGTTGTGGAAGTTGAGGAAAAGGTGGACTGCTGGTGAGATTTGTTGGAGAAGATCAGGGAGAAATAATCTCAACAACTTTGACTTGATCCTCATGACAAGCAACAACTTTTGACTTAGTGCTCACTCATTTTTTACCAGCTCCTTTTTACCTTGCCAAGTCATTTTTACCTCATAGTAATATATACACAAATATTACTGCATCGCGTGAAGTAAGGCAAAATCTGTTCAGAAAATGTTAGTCTGAATGTTGTGCAACATTTGTCCCATCATACTTACACATTCATATCAATACTTGAGGAGATATGTTGGGTCAAATGTCACACATACCTTACCATTCTCTATAGTTGAGTGGTTCTTTGCCTCTTGTTCTAAGTCCTTCAAAAACTCCCCTATCACTTGGCCCGTTGGATGATTCTTCTTAATCCTTGATGAGGGGTCCCTAAGAACTTGGTTTAACAATTCAGCACTTGACACCCCATCTGTGGCCTCTGTGGTCTCTAGCTGTTTCGGATGTTTCTTCAGGTGTGGACACATCCGATTCTTCTATACTATGTGGACTTTCCACTGTATCTATAGTGTTATTTTCAATAGTTTTTCCTGAAACATCAGAAAGATCATCAAAGATAACATTTACAGACTCTTGTACAGTTCTGGATCTCAGATTGTATACTCGATAAGCATGACTATTTTTTGAATAGCCAATAAAAATTCCTTTATCACTCTTAGAATCAAATTTTGCCAAATGATTAGTGTCATTTAAAATATAACAAATACACCCAAAACCATGAAAGTAACGCAAATTTGATTTCTTTCCATTTGTAATCTCATAGGGTCATCTTTGTTCCTGGCCTCAAATAGACTCTATTAGCGATGTGATTAGCAATATTCAAGACATCTGCCCATAAACATTTTGAAAAATGTTTAGAACTAAGCATCACTCTAGTCATACTTGCAATGTGATATTCTTCCATTCTGCAACCCCATTTTGTTGAGGAGTTTTGGGGGCAGAAAACTCATGGAAAATTCCCCTTTTGTCACAAAAATTTGTGAATGAACTAATTTCAAATTCTTTTTTATGGTCGGATCTAATTCGAAAAATAGGAGAATAGAATAAATTTCTAATTCTAGAGTGCAAGATTTTAAACATGTCAAACGTTTGTGATTTTCTTTCAAAAAATATATCCAAGAATATCTAGAAAAATGATCTACTATCACAAATGAATACCCCATGCCTCATATACTGTCTAATTCAATTGGTCCCATTAAATCCATATGTAGCAATTGAAAACAGTGAGACGTACCTAAATATTGTCCGCCGTGTTAGACAACATTATGAGAGACACGGGTTTGCTAACCTTTCAAAAAATCTTCACAGACAGTTTTATCTTTATAGCTAAGTTTGGGTATGCCTCTAACAACGTCTTATGAGACCAATTTTTTTAAATTGCGGTGGTTGACATGCCCTAACTTTTGATGTCATAGTATTATTTCATCGACCTTAGCATTATTGCATATTTCTTATCTTACAATAAGATAGCAATTGTCACCTGTTCTTGTACCTGTCATGACACATATATTTGCTTCATTCGTAACTTTACAGGTATTCTTATTAAATTTTACCTCAAGATCGTCATCACACAGTTGAATAATACTAATCAAATTAGCCATTAAGCCCTCAATGTGAAAGAAATTTCCTAAGGTTAAAAATCTAGGAACATCCAAGATCCATTTTATAATTATTTTGCTTTTACTGCACCTCCATAAGTCACATTTCCTCCATTGAATGACTCATAGTTCTTTAGAAAACCTTTTGTACCTGTCATGTGGCGAGAACATCCACTATCAATGAACCAAGAACCTGAAATGTTAGTTCTTAATGCAGTTATAGCAACATTACATGTTACATCCTTTTTAGGAACCCAAACTCTCTTAAAACATTTTTTACCTTGTGGCTCAGAAATGTTGCTTCGATTGTTATCCGGAATGTTGGACAACATTTTAGGCAACATTTTGCTCACATAATTTTGAAGTTTGAAAAAGTATGGTTTTAAGTGTCCAAGGGAGTTATAGTGATGACACACAAACTTCATATTCTTTAACATATATGAGATCCTATTATTCATCCCTTTTTCTTTTACACAGTATATTTTCTCATTTTTATCAAAGATATTAGAGCATATGGTTTTAAGAGAGTTTTCGTACCCAATTCCTGCATGTAAAGGTTTACTAAAGTTGAGTATCCCATTCACTTTCGAAGTCCCCGTGTTGAGCTTACGGAAGGTTGCTTCGGCTAAATCCAATTTTGCACGGATCTTACCAAATTCAATATCCTTTTTGGTAAGTGCAACCTCAAGTCGGGTTATAGTGCCTTTTAATACTAAATTCCCACGAGTTAAAGATTTTACCTTTTTGTCATGTTGCTTGGATTCTAGGATTAAGGCTTTACAAATACTTTGTAATTCATTAATCATTTCATCTTTGCATTCAACTTGCTCCATACAATCAGCCTTACTAATAGAAATAGAACCACTAAAGCAATTAACATCAGAATAGTTAAAGAATTCATACCTTTCGGATGTCGCTGAGGATGTTGATGTCGTTGCTGATGTTGTAGAAAATATTGTAGCAGCTGAGACAACATTGTATATGACATCTTCATTATCCGATATAGACTGTTTGAAAATAGTAGCCAGCATTGCTTGTGTTTCAATTTCACGATCTCCTTCCTCTTCTCCTTCATCATCACTAAGAGAAACCCATAAGTTCTTACAAATTTTCTAAGAGTGTTTGCACATTCGTTAGCATAGTGATTCCAACCCGAGCATGCATGACACTGCACAGACTCAAGTTGTTTGGGATCAAATTTGGTACGATCTGAGTTGGTTCTTCTTAGTTGATTTCCTTTTTGTACATTGGAAGGAATCTAGTGGGCTTTTTATTGAAGACTTGGTTTTGGTTCTCTTTATAATTTCTCTCATTGTTGAACTTCCTCACCATCAAATTGTATTTTTGAGTGAGTAAGGAAACATTTGCACCATCACCAATTTCTTCAAGATTCCCATCATCTTCTTCGATTTGACTCTCCGAGGATTGAACTTGAAGTTCCACATTCTTGCTTTTATATAATAGCTCACAATATTTCCACAATGGACCTTCATACCTTGATGATCATTCTCAAAACTTATGAGATGTCAATCAACTTTTCAAAATAAAATTTAATATTATCTGCTTTTGTGGTCCTTAAACGTTCATATTTACTCATGCGCATGCATAGCTTTGTTCGACGAACACTTGAGCTACCTTCACAATGAATTTGTAAAGTATCCCATGCATCCTTAGTCGTGGAGCAGTTTTGAATGAGTTTGAACATATACATATCAACCCATCCAAAAATTGTATTTAAGGATTTTTCGTTAAAGCTAGCATTATTGGTTTCTTCTGTAGTCCATTCGGATTCAAGTTTAACAAGAATGTCACCTTCCTCATCCAGTGGAAACATTGGATCAACATACCCATTGGTTATAGATCTCCATGCCTTAACATCAATTAATTTGATATGAGAAATAGGAAGTCTACCAATAGTTGGATTTGCCAGATCCATAGCTTATCACAATAGGACCAAGCACTTATTTTGTTAAGTGTCGGCTCTGATACCACTTGAAAGGGGATGTGATACAATAAAAACAAAAAATAAAATAAACTCGAATGCGAATTTTGTTTTCGAATGTCAGAAATTATGTCGTCCGACACCAATGACAAAACTTTAGTTAAACAGAAAACTTTGAAGAGTAAATGTAGCGAAAATATAACACACATATTTTAAATTTTCATAAGTAATATTATAAATATAACTTATGATGGTAAATGACAAAATGTATTGGATATATATTATATACAATTATACAAATTCCTTTCTTTAGAGATTTACAAGATAAAATGGAAAGGAATTAAAAGTTGAAGTCGCATATGACTTTTGCCTGAAAAATCTAATTAAGTAGACATATACAACCTCTCATTACAATCGCTCCATACAAAACTAATCTAGAATCTAAACAACAATTGTAATGTTGGACATAATGTTGTCAACACACTCAGGCAACACTGGTGATCCAAATTTCTAAGATGAAATCCCGAGAGCTCTCTTGATATTTTGCTTTCTGGTTCTGGATATCGATTCTCTGCAGTAGCCTCTCTATTTATAGTAGAAAGTCTTCCTTGAATTTCTCATCGATCGGTTGTGAAAGTTGAGGGAAAGGTGGACTGCTGGTGGGATTTATTAGAGAATATCAGGGAGAAATAATCTCAACAACTTTGGCTTGATCCTCACGACAAGCAACAACTATTGACTTAGTCCTCACTCGTTTTTTACCAGCTCCTTTTTACTTTGCCAAGTCGTTTTTACCTCATAGTAATATTTACACAAATATTATTGCATCGCATGAAGGCAAAATCTGTTAAAAAAATGTTGGTCCAAATGTTGTGCAAAAATTTTCCCATCATCTACATGATGGTTAGATAGCTTATATTCTTGGAAAGAGATTAATAGAATTTTCTTGGGTTCCTTCTGTCTAAAATAATTGATTTGGTTTTTTTCCTTATATTACTAAGGGGATGAATTGATGTTGTGAGTACGTGGTATTCTATTTCTAGGCGGCCACCATTATTTCATGGGATTAAAAGTCTTTCCTTACCTAAAAGTTCCATTGCCCTTTGTTATTAAAATATAAACTAATAATGTAAGAAGATGATTTTACAAAGTTCGATAAGTTTAGCAAGCCACGACTTCTGATTCCTTAGTGCATGGAATAAATGGATCACTTTTCTATGCAGTTTGAAATTTAATTATTAGTTAAAGGACCAGGAGGTTTATTACATAAAGAATAAGTGAAGATTAAAAAATTAGGGCAAAGTGCATGCATATCCGATTCTTACGTCACCATTTAACTGGTGCCTGATGATGTAAGTACGGAGGGGTAAGTGAGGATAAGTTGGTCTGATTTTGGAAGGGAACGAGTTGACGCGAAACCATACTTCAAAGTAGGTTCTCGGTGGGTTGATTTTCAGCCGGGCAGTGGATATTTGGTGGTTGTTTTGGGTGGATTCAAGGGAGTTGGATTTAGGCGTTTAAGGAGGTTGTCCTGGGGTTATTACGGGAGATTGTGGTGGCAGAACTTTGGTTTTTTAAGGGTGGTAAGGTCTCGGAAATGAACCAAAACAGTGAGGTCTTAGTAAAGGTAGTTTTAGGGAACGACTTGGTGTTGTCGGGTTTGGATGGGAAGATATGCTTCGCTTTGGGTGTTTGCGTTTATTGTGAGTGTTTATGAGGTGTTTTGGGAGGTGAGGATGATCAGTATATAGTGGGTTGGGTTTGGATGACCAACGAGCTGCAAGATGCAAGATCGGCTGAAGAATGGATGACTTGGTGAAGAGATGGTACGGTCGATATGGCTTGGATAATGACAAAGGGTTTTTAATGCCCGAGCCAACACCAAGATGAGGGGGACCAATTTAACAAGGACTAGACCGGGGTTGCTAAGTACAAGCCTGAATACTAACCAAGTAAGGTTGGTCGGAAACCTTAAGATGGACCCTAGGTTTGGGTTTGGTTGAGTCACACAGTCCCAACGTCCACTAGCACCAAAGGGGGTTCCTTAAGCTTGAGTTTAGTTAAGTCACAAAGTCTTAACCAAAGTTACACCTAAGGGAAACCTTATCTTGGGTCTAACTAGGTCACATAGTCCTAGCTTCAACTTACACTAAGGTGTTTGGCTCACACAAGAACCAAAGGTCCTCCCGGAGAACCAACTAAGAATAACAACCCCAGGTTGAAAGACTTAACAAAATGAGTAAACACTCAAGTTTTATATCAAACAAACTCTCTGAATTTTACAATGGCCTAAGGCCTCTATTTATAGTACAAAAGAGACTATTCTAGAAAGCAAATGAAAAGACACAAACTAACACCTAGTATGGACGCATTTGGATTGACTTGATGACCAAGGGAGTTCGGCCAACCCTTCCTCTTCCCTATGCCAAAATTGTTGTCTCCTATGTAAAAATATCCGTGAACTTGATTCTTCCAACAACCTCATCTTCTTGGAATGTGTTGGAAGCTTCCATTATTGGTATTTCTTTGGATGATCAATTTGACCACCTCTTGGTCTTCTCTTGGCCAAATTTGGAGCCTTCAATGTAGTCAAATGTGTGGTTGAGATGCCCTCTTGAAATCCGTTTATTCTAGATGGTTGTTGTCCTTGCCATGGTGTACTCTCAGCCTAGTCACCTTTGTGACTTATTAATTGTATCCTAATGTTAGTTATTACATAGCACAATATATTCTAAGCTAGAAACTAAGCTAAGAATAAAAGACAAGGATAAAGAATATACATGGTCTCGGCCAAGACTAAACATGAAGGCCGAAAATACAACACTTTTTAAATCTTCATGTCACAACTCCTACTCCATTCCATTTTCCATGTAATGTTAGGCATATAAGTGTAGAATGACGTGCCATTATTGTCAACTTAGTAAAGCTCTTCTCAACTTATGTTGGGATTTTAAGTTCGTGGGTTGATTTACATCACCTGAAGATGAATACAGCGAGGCACAGAGAATTATTTTCCAGCAAAATAAGTTCATTCCAAGAGACCTAGCCAAAGGAGATATAGCCAAAGGAGTGTGGGTGTTGGAATTACATTGTTAATCATCCCCACTTGGAAAGAGTCCGACAAGCTTCAAAGGAGTACCAAGTACCATATGAATTCATCAGGGATGAAGTCACTCAGGATATTGTTGACACCTAATGTTTTTCCCTCCAATAATCCTATTTAATTATTCAAGATTCTCGAGTCACAGACGAAGTGAAATTTACCCTTTTACAAGACAAACAAGATTTTACAAAAATATTCTGAAAGTGTTTTATCATTTCATTTGACAAAATATCATCTGGTGTATTTATTATATTCATGTCCTAATTTTACCAATTTGATCATTAATTATGATTTTTAGAATTTTAATCGATAATTGTGTAATTAATTGTCTTAAAAATTAAATAAAATTTATATTTTACTCCATCAGAATTGGGAAGTCATTTAATTAAATAAGATAATAGAAGTACATCTCAATTTTAAAATCATTAAAAGGATGTTGATGTTTTATATTTCGTAAACACTAATTAGTATCAAATGCGGGCTTAAAACAAAGATTTTAATTTAAGTATCCAACTATTCATTCATTGGGTATCTCTTGTACACTTGTCCCCAAAAGCAAACCTTTGACATACTCATGTTATTCTTAAGTATTCGACATGCTAGGGGTTATCCTACCTCCCTTTTCATTGAAGGATTTACTTTTGCAAGGTGTTGATCTGCTTGATCCCTTCATGAATACCGCACTTGAGTCAACGTTGCTGCCTTTATTTCTCGATTTTAGCTTCCCTATTAACTAATATCCTTAAACTTATGACCATTGCATTATCCTTCTTGTATGGTTTCTAATTCATTCGGAAGTCAAAAGATACCATTACTCGCCCACTCACCCCTTGTTCCCTTGCTCTTATCCTTGTCATTTATCTTAGACCATTTCTTTATTACCCGTCATATAGTTGCATCGGGCTTCATTTGTTCTTACTTTTGCTTTTATTTCCTTAAATGTCTTGTCGATATTCACAGCGTAACTAGTGCTTGACATATTCAAATTCAAGTAGTGGCTGGATGCAATCTTGCCACAGATTCGAGCGTCCTCCCCTTAATTGGTGTTAGAATCCTTCTCTATCTTCGTTCCGCCAATCACTTATACCCTACCAGTTTGAATTCCTTTAAACATTCATCGTCTTAGTGTATTCCCAATACCATCGTTTATGGATGCTAGATATTATATGGTTCGGAAGGCTTAAAAACCACTTGTTTACTAATATCCTTATCTTTTAATGGTAATCATGTTGCCTAAAGTCTCACTCCAATCCCGTTATCAATATTCTTATCATACCGTATTTTCACCGATATACTTGTGTGAGAAACATTCCTCAGCCCCATTACTTTGTCTTAACACTTTTATTTATGTTTTCCAAACACCTAGTTATCACTTATCGCACCTTTCTGTCAACTCAAACATTTATCGCAAACTACCATAGACCAGTCATTTCGACCCGATCGGTCTATAAGACTACATCATAGAATTCAAAAATCACATCGCTTAATATAAAAAATTATGCTATCTTTTAATGTCGTCCATGCACTTCTACTTTGGTAATAAAGGTATATCATTTGCCTTTAATCGACAACACTCTTTCCATCTCACGATCTTCTTAAGTAATTTAGCCTTTGTGGAGGAATTTAGGGTTACTAGCTTATGTATGACGTTTCACATCCTTTTTCTTTAGCTGTTTTCTGAACGAAACTTCAAGTATCTTATTCCTATAAGTCCTTTTTCCTTATCATGCTTCTGGGGTTTCCATAAATTATTTAGACTCATGAATATACCTTTTAGTTCACATGTCCATATATCTTCGGTGGTCTTATATCAGTCACGCTACAAAGTCTACGAGTGCTGGGTATGGTATACATGTATCCAAGAAATGGTTTATTCCTAAATCATCTTACTTAGAGCCTTGAACATAAATGTAATTTCACTTATCACCTTCCACTCCTATTATTCTTTCATGGTCTATATACATCTATATAACACGTTTTCTACCTAAATAATAACCGACCGATCATAGGCATGAACACAGCTATTCTTAATAAAATTAAACTCTAGGTAACATTAGGACCTGCTATTCCCCCTGACTCAACCTCGCGCATCTATACACCCTATGTATTCTGCTCTCGCACCAATAGCATTTATCAACATCACATGGACATTGTCCATAATGCACCTGCCCACATTGATGACACAATGAATGAAATCTCATGGGACATTCCCTGGCTCTATGGCCCAAGGCTCCACATCCAGAACATAACTCAATATCGGATAAACATACTCTGCTATGTCTCCTTCCACATTGATGACATCGTGGTCTACTACTTCCAACATCTTCTTATGCTTGCCTAATTACTACCTAGGAGCTTCGATCTGACGTCTCTCTCAACACAATCCTTCAGTACCTGCTTCCATCTCAAACCTTTCGATCTACCTACTGGTTACTTCTACTTGTTAGGAGTGAACCTTGGTTAACTAAATTTTATCATAATGGGCTTCTCAATCTCTCAAAAGGTCTATCCTGTGCGGCCATCTGAACATGACCCTGCTCTGGGAAGATACCTAGAGGTGCTATTACATACACCATACCACTCACACCTAACCCAACCGAAAATGACCGATATGTTGATATCCTCTGTATAGTGTGGGCCCTCCTATGATCTGGCAACACCACTGGAATCGATGGCACTCGAAAGGGAGATTATTCTAGGGCCTCAGATGAATCCTCTTCCATATATTGATCCTCAGACAAATCTTCTTCCATAGACATGTCTTCGTCCATGGACTAATCATCTTCCATTGAATAACTCATATTTCCTTCTGGTGACCTTATATTCATTAGATCCATATTAACCGGTGGTTGTCCGCTAGTACCTTCTCCCATATTTCTAACCCATTTCCTACTATCAGTACTTTCCTTGGATCTTTGGATAACTGAAAAAGACAATGAAGATGAAAATAGAGGAATTCGGTGACATACAACTTCGCTTCTAACGCACGATCTAGATTTTCAAGAAAGGTAACATCCTAAATACCATGTAGCCTCCTGTTTATAAGTGTGGCATGCAATACACCCATAAGAAAGACTCTACTAGACACGGCTTGTAGACATCTCTAGGACTGAACTGCTCTAATGCCAAGTTTGTGAAGCCCGAGCATACCAACCTTGATACTTGCGACATACTTAACAACTCATAGGCCGGCAAGGACTCTGATAATTAACTCTCTAAATTATGAACACAATTACCTATATGCAAAAAAGGCCTAACCGATATATATATATATATATAAAGGCCGATGTAAACATAACAAGTCTATTGAATAGGTCGACAAGGCCACGCAACTCCATAAGACACAACATGACTGTCTACAAGCCTCTAAAGAGTATACTGATAATAACTAATCGGGACAGGGCCCTACCATACCCAACTATATTCATATGCACAACTGTCATGCATATCGGCTCATACACAACTCTAGAAGAAAGGAATGTGACAACCTCCCACTGAGTCTAATCCTACTGTGAGGAATGCATCTGCATCTCTATCTGTACTTGTGGGCATAAACGCGGTGTCCCCGAAAAGGGAAATTAGTACAAACGATGAATTGAATATGTAAGGAAGATAACAAATGCTAATAGAAGATATAAAATATGAGATATGGGTATAAAAGTCAACCTGAAACTCATAACAGGCCTCTGAAGGCCTACCTGTCACATCATGAAGATATATACATATCTGTAAAAAGCAAACCACTCATGGGTCCATATAATATAATATTCAGCCTCCCCGTAGGGTAATTCATATCATAATGTATATGTATATCGTACCCGACCTTGATGAGGACTCGATCATACCTGGCCCAGATATGGGACTCGTAATATCAAAACCAGTTGTAGTGGTCTGCATAAATAGGTACTGTATCCGGCCGACTATAGCTTGGCTCGGTAACAAATAGATACATATATAAGTGCAATGCAATCAATGACTCTGAAGGGCCTTATGGATCTAATCGAAATGAGTCAACGTCGTTAACCTCCGATTATCATTATGTAATCGTGTTTGTATCAATTTTCCAATAATCAACCAAATTTGTAAGAAGGCATATTATTTGGAATGAAGTCATCATGGAAAATTATCCCAACATAATCAATTAGGCCAATGAAATACATCATTCTAAACAAGGGTAAGCAATAACTTTAGTCCTTATGATTTGAGTTCCTTTGAGGAGACATTATTACTGTTACATTTAGTCATCGATCATGCCGAAAGAATGAAAAGTTAGCCTTAAATACATTGTCCATAAAGCTACGATTGTTCTACAAATTCTTGCACTTCTTACGGATGATTATCTATATCATAAAAAGAGTTGATATCAATACCGAATCCAAATTCCATAAAAAAAACCATTTAGATATCTTTCGACAATCTTAAGCATATAGAATTCTTTTGGGCTTCCTTTGTACGGAAAATTTATGTAATTAGATCATTCGATCCTTTAATCAGTACTATGCTTAATCCATAATGCATACAATCAATTCGATTATCTAATTGAACTAACACTTTAAGTAAAATAACCCAACAACTTACACCTCGATAATTTCACAAATTTACGGGTTTTTGATTAGGAATATCCTTTCACAACATGATCCAAATCATCAATTAATCATAAATATAGGTAAAGGAGGATAAAACTTACCTTAGCACACCATAATCCTTTCAATACAGTCGGTTATCTTGCCTTCAAAATCCATTCTCAAGAAGTAGATAATTCCCACAATATCCACGGGGTTTAATACGTTAATCTTGCAGAATTAACCTTTGATTTTGACTTAGGATCTTAGGATATGTTAGGGAGGGTTTGGGGGAAGTTTTGGGACTGGTTTGTGAATGAAATAAGGGTTCCAAGTCGAAGGACCCAATTTAAACCCGAGAAGATTTCTGTACCGCCGCAAAAGGACGATCCTTTTGATAGTCCATCAAATGTTTGACGGTTTGTCAATCTGGACCGTCAATCCAGACCTGAGACATCAATTTTTTAGACAGCTTGACGGTTCACCCTTCCACTTTGACGGTCCGTCAACCTCCCCATGAAATTGCATAGTTTTCCAATTTCGTCGAAACATACTTTCTTCGATCCGTTTAACTTTCAAATACTCCGGTACTTCCATAAGCAAGTTGTAAACCTTCATTATCCTTCTGTAGGGTCGTACCTATTTCCGGTATCTCAGTATCCATTGATGATACAATGGAATAAGAAACTATGAGGTGTAACAATAACACTAGACTATTCCTTTAAACACCCGAACCAAATAGAGGCGAAAGGGAAAACGGGCCTATAAGGGTAAAACAATCATTTTGAATGTGAAATATGAAATTCAACGTTCTAGAAGTTCAATCCTACTAATAAGTTGCTAAAATAACTCAAGACTAGACCTATTTCATCAAATAATATAAAACCCCCATTTAGTTAATATTACCTAAGGTGTGAATGAGAGGCCCGTTTAGCCAATATGTAGATTGTTCGTGTTTATAATGATATCAATGTGATAGTTTGGAAGTCTGTTTAACTAGACAAACTGATTTAAGTTGAATAATGTGTTACCTTGAGGTTTATTTTAGTCATATATAGGCATTAATAGAATACCTAGAGTTGTTAACTTGAAGTGTGTTTCAACCATGTATGAGTAGCTTAGTTCCATATGATTATTAATGTGTTAGTTTGAAGATGATTAGGCTATTTGTAAGCTGTTTTATTCACAGTATCTTCCTAAAAGCATGAATTTGGTCTCTGTCCTATATGCCTATTGTATTTAAAATAATATGTGAAGTTAACAGGAAATAAAAAATGACTTTAACATGACTTAGGGGGGAAATTTTGGTTGTAAAGCCCTGTTATATGTCTACATGTTGATTAGATCAAAATGTTGCATGTTTACCTACCTTTGTGCCCATTCTTTCTTTCACATAGATCAAACTAAAACATTAGAGTGTCCAAGGCAATTAAAAATGGATTGTTGTCACATGTATTTGTGGGTTACCATGGCATGATATAATTTAAAGATTTGGAACTTAGTTAGTAGCCTTGTATGGACTAGGAATTTACCTACATACCTTCTTGTGTTCCCGAATCATGTGAAACTGGTAAGACCAAGTGTGTATTAGTAGCATGCCTATTCTCCTTTCTTTTTATGATTCTGATAATTCCTATAAGATCAATAGGAGTTTTGTTTTAGATAGCATGTTTATTTGAGTCACTGGCACAAAGAGAAACTTGATAATTCTAGTTAAGTGCCATACTTAGCCCCTCTCTGCTTGCCTGAGTGACTTGACAGTCTAGATAGGATATATGCAAAAGTGTTTAAAAAGGGTTCATTTTGTGCTATGTGATCTACTGTCTACTTCTGGAAATTATCCTTCTCTATTCCTTGTGTTTTGCCTTAAATGTGCTCTAATACACACCGAAATATATAGCTTATATATCAAGTATACCTCGTATATCAGATATATGTATGTATATCCTACTGTATGTTGATTCTCTCGCAGCAATAGATGAGATTCAATCAGACAGAAGGTTCACCCCCCACCTAGTCTCCCCCAGTCCGAAAATAGAATGCCTAGCCTATTCTTTTCTTTGCGTTTTTCTTTCTTTTTTATACCTTTCATAGATTCATAGAGGAATTTCATATATTTTCACATCTAGGATTTACGTGTTGCTATACCACGAATGATCTTGGTTTTAGGCCATTTGCATTTTTTTCCTTGTCGTATTCACAGTCATGGCATTTTTGGCCGAGGCCATTTATGATAATTTTTTCTATATACTACTTAGGCAGCCTTACTGGGCTTAGCCCATTTAACTGCCTTTTTCCCCTTTCATTACGATCGTAAACTGTTCCTAGTATGGGCCAAGCCTAAGTGATTTCTTTTCTTTTCATTTGGAAATCTGTCTAAGTATGGATCTTTAAATTGTTAGATAGAAATTGCTATTTTTTTAATAAGTTATACATGATGTGTGTGTTTTAATTTTAGAATACATGTAGTTAATTTGATAAGTTTTGGGTGCTTTCTAACTCGCATTTTCCTTTTCTCCTTTCTTTTTTCCATCACCCGTGATGACTTGAGCCCCTTGGGCCTGTTGTCTCCTTCAGCCAGTTGGGCTGAGGCCCAACTAACTCACTTTATTGAGTCCGTATAGCTTGTATCCACGCATTGAAGGCCCATCTATAGGTAAAATTAGTCAACTGGTGGGCTTAGGTAGGCTCACCAGCCTAAACACAACCTCTTTCAATTCGTATTTGTATTATGTATATGCATTATATGTAATTAAAACATACTTTGTATATATTGGAACCTTATTATGGTTACGAACTTAGGATAGGCAAACGATACGTACATCATTTAGAATAGAATCGCTATAAACAAATTTTCAAATGTTGATCAATTTTGAATTTTTAAATGAAAATTGGACTATTTTTGTACCTCAAAAGGCATTGCAACTAAGAAATGGATTTTCACATTTGGATTTAAACAAAAGCTGAATTGTTTTGAATTTTTAAACTTAACCGGAATGGGCTGCTCTTGAAAGGAAAACATGACTAAAAAATGTTAAAACAAAATTGGGATCTTAAAGGCTCATTTTTAAAGTTGATAAATCGGGATAAAATAGACATTTTCAATAGCTGATTTCATTTGCTGAGCATAACCAAATGATTTTCAAAGAAAAGAACCAAATGTCTATCTTGGACTTGAGTTGAGTTGCGGGTATTGGAGTGTTAGAATATGAATTGATCTTTGGGATATGACATGAAAAAGGAAATAATTGCTTTCTTTCAATTCATTCAAAAAATCCAAAAAAACTTGTCATTTTAAGTGAATTGCACTCATTTTTCAACTTTAAAAAGATTTTCAAAATATGCCAGTGATATTGAATAACTTATTGGACTAAAAGGAGAGTTCTACTCGAGATAATTCTTGGGTCCTCTTAGTCCGAAAATAAGTTGACCAAATTACCCTTGTGTAAATCATTTTGATTGAAGTTTTAACTCTTTTGTTTTCAAAAAACCTGAGTTTCTATAACGACTCGTCTGGTCATTTCTAGGTACAGACCCTTATTTACTTATTTTATCCTTACTGTGGTCTCTGTATAGGGTTTGTGATGCACGAGAATGGGTAACACGGATCCCGAGCTCCATTTATATGAGTTTCGGATGAAAAATCCAAAATAAGAACCTTTGAGTTTGTTAATTTGACTCAAGTTTAACTATTGAGTAGATGGGTTCGTTTCTGGGTTCCGTCACTTCCGATAGTTCCAGAGGGTCAATTATGACTTAGTCGAGTCATTGGTTCACTTTCTGAGACAATTGGGTGTATTTTGTAGCCTTATTTGTAGTACTTGGATATTTGGTTATTCCAGATGATTCTTTAGAAAAGTATCTCTTAGCTCGGTTAAATGAGAAATCAGAGGGTACGAACGAGTTAGTAACACTAGTTATCTTTGACGAGCATGTCTAGTTTGTGTCCGGGGGTCTCGTAAGTGTTTGGTGGAAGATTGAGTTGGTTTCATATGATCTGGTGTCCACCTCGGCAACACTTCTGTCCACTCCTACGTGTTTGCCTCTGCGAACGTTGGTATTTGTTAAGTTTCTGCTTTGACAGAGGGGATTTCCGCAGTGGCGTGTACGACTCTGCATAGTCGGGTAAGCATCTGCAATGAGGCAAGGTGTCAAGTGACACTGCCAGCAGAATCGCTGGATCAGGTAGTATATTTAATTCCTATGTCAAGGTTCTTTTCCCAAAATAGTTATTCTTGAACCTAGAGCCGCAAGTGGGAAAAATTCTGAAGATTAAGATTGAACTCTTCATTTGGGGTATGATTTCCTTCCTTTGTGATTTAATTTCTTGATTTAAGGTCCTTTAATGGGGTTGAATTGTGTATGTGATTTGGGGAAGATGAGATATAAGTTCATTTGAGAATAAGAGAGTTGAGTCTTGATTTAAAGGTTGTTTATAGATTAGATTACTTTAATTATTATGAATTAGGGATGGAATATGATAGATAATCATGTTGTGGAGTTTAATTTGATTATAGAAACTCTTTTAATTTGGGGGAAAATCTAGGGTTTCCAAATTAAGACTTTTGTTATATGCTTTAGTAGAAGGTCCAAATGAATATAGTTTTCTAATTAACTTAAGGATATGACTACCTGGTATGTATTCATGTTTTTTGAGTAATAAAATTTTAGTCTTGGTGATGTAGGCCTGGGGTTGGCATTTGAAGTCTTGATTTGTTTAAGGACTATGTCCTTGTATTTTGTGTAATCCTTATATTAATGTATAGTATATGCGTACTAGACTTCGATTATCACAAGGCACAACAGAAAGGCAAGGCTAGTGCAGAGATATGACTGTTCGAGGCTCCTGTTTGGCCTAGAGGTAGGCTACAATTTACTTTCACAAGACTTTGATAGAAATGCATAATTAGTTATAAATATTAAGGGTATTGGGTATGTTTGGGGGTCTCACTCAAAAGGTTGTTATGAGCGGTTGAGCGGGTACCGGTGTTGAACTGTGATGATGTGTGATTTGGGGAAGCAGCCTTAAGCTGATTCTGACTGTAGATTGATTGGGCTTGTCGCCATTATGTGGGTTTGTAGCCATACTTGTTATCATTATGCTTATTCATGACACATGCTTTGATATGATATCCTGATTGTACTTGGATTATATATTGTTGTATTCTTGAAAGCATGTGATAATCATCTCGATGCTTGGTTGCATCTCATAACATTATGATTCTTGCTTGGTATTATCATTTGCATTCATACACTCATGATCCTGATAATAATGATATTGGAGTGGTATGATATATAATGTGGGTCCAAGGGACCATAAATGTAAGAACACTATAATATTATGACAACATTGAGATGATGATGATATGTGAGGAGCAGGTTGCACGTCTGCAATAGTTATTAAACCAAGGACTGGGATATGATGGAAAATTCCAGACGAGTATATGGACTTTGCGGGTCCCCCATGGTGAGCATTTCATAATAAAAACTTGAATATATATATACTGGATGATAAAGGTACTTGGCATATGCACTACATTCATATCATGCATATATCATCTTATTGATTATATGTGGATGGACTGGGCTCCGGATTGATTGTTGATAACATGGCAAAATTTCTGAATATGAAAGGATTGTGCTTGTTCTTTGATACTTGGATTACTGCTATTAAACTATTTGGGAACTGGATGACTTAAGTGATTACGAAATCTTACTTGAATAAGGTGATATGTGAACTCTGTGAACTATTCTGTGGATAATCTGACATTACCTGGATTATTGTATTGCTAGTATAGGATTATTTGGTGCCAACTTGATATTTATCTCTCTTTATGTATCTTCCGTCATTGTCGGCATATGCTGTCTACGGGGGTACGTTATGTACTGATGCTACATTTGCTGCATCTTTTTAGATGTAGATACAGATTCAGCTATCAGTTCACGAGTTCGAGTGTGAGTCCTATCGGGCAGTCTATAGTATTCAGAGTGAGGATACTACCTCCGACATGCCTTGGATTCTTTATCCTTATTTATGTCTTTTACTTATGATCGAGAGACACATTCAAATACTTATATTTTCATATTCGATTTTGGCCCATGTAGTCCTATTTAGACTTGGATCAGATTATTAGTGTGTTTGTTTCTTAGACTTATATTCTGCATTTATATCATGAGACATATTTATATAGTATTTTGTTATCTTTCCACTTTATTTATATTGTATCATGTGAATGATTCGGGAGTAGTTCGCCTACCGATGGAAATTGTGTAGGTACCACCATGATCCTTAAAAGGGGTCGTGACAAAGTATGTATCAGAGCTTTAGGTTAAAATGTCTTAAATACAAGAGCAATGTCTAGTAGAGTCTCGCGGATCGGTGCGAAGACGTTCGTACTTATCTTCGAGAGGCTATCAGACATTTAGGAAATTTCACATTCTTCATTCATTTTGTGCTAAGTTGAATCAAATTGGTATCTGACATTTATTTCTATTCTCTCACAGATGGTGAAGACTCATGCAAATGCAAGGAGGGATAGGCACCGTCACCGACATCGATAGTGCACGGTCGCGATAGAGGACGTGCTCGGGTCCAAGGTAGAGCCCGAAGGGCGGCAGTAGCTCGGGTTGGAGCACAGAGAGCCAGTCAGGCTCATGCAAGATCAGAGTCCCCTGGGTCGTAAATTGAGGCTCAGGATGAGTTACTTGAGGGGGAGATGGGGCCAGACCAGGATCATCCTGGATTTATTGCTACTAAGGTTCTACAAGACACGCTAGTCATATTGCTGAGTGTTCTTGGTGGTTTATCCCAGGCTGGAATCCATCCGACTACTACAGGTGTTTCTCATACTGATGTGGGAGAGGGACAGACTCAGACTCTCAAGTTATGTACTCCCGGGGTTCAGCCAACGGCGATGTTAGTGCCTCATATTAATGAGGTACATGCTCTATAGTTTGGACCTTGACCGATTGGAGGGACAATTATGACCTGCGATGAACGAAAGATTTGGGAGCACTTTTAGAACATGAAACATTCGGTATTTTATGGTCAGCTCGAGGAGGATGCGTATGAGTTTATTGTGAGCAACCATGAGAGGTTGCATACCTTAAGTATTGTTGAGTCGTACGGAGTTAGTTTTGTAGCCATTCAGCTTTTGTGAATCACGAAACAGTAGTTAGTGGTGTATGTGATTGAAATGAAAGGTGGAAATTTAAGAATTTTGATAAATGTGTGTTTGATCTAATTTGGAACGATAAGGTACCTCTTCGAGAAAGGGGAGAATTTGGATTCAAGAAACGAAAATTCTTAGGTGTGAATTATGGTGGCATTATTTTCACATCCTTCGGATTGGGTCTAACTCTAATTACCAACTCGAGACTATATTAGTATAAAAAGGCATTATCCCTTTACGTCATCCTCCCTCACTTCCTACCACGGACAAGACCTTTCCCAATCAATTGGTTTTTCATTATTATTTAAGCAAGATGGCAAATCCTACCATTATATTTCTTTTTTCATTTGGATCCTATAAACTTGGAAAGTGTCTAGATTAAGACAGTTCTTATATTCAGACTATAAAGATTGACTAAATGAGAGTGTGGCTGACATGGTAAAAGAACAAATCAGCCACAATTTTCTGGACCCCTTTGTTGGGGAAAGAATAGTGGGTAGGTCTTATCTTTCCCCCAGACTACTTTACTCATTGGAAATCATTCCACGTATAGGAACTAGGAAAAAAAGGGCTCGAACTACAGGGATATGATACATGGATTTCTTGGTATGAGAAATTGGTTATGTAGGTTGACAACCTTTCCTAGGTTGTTTCGATTAGGCCAAATAAGCGATTAGTAGTATGCCTGAGATTGCCAGAAGAACTTCCCCCTATTGAAACCTTACTAATCAAACAAATGGGGTCTATTTTTTATGAGGGTAGGGAGTTTGGGTTGGTGTGAAGTGTAACGCACTTTGGGTACATGATAGAAAATTCCATTTTTTTTTTTACCATCTAAAATCGAAGAAAATAAAGAAGGGAAAGATAAACAAATAAAGAGCTAACTTTCTTTAAACTTTCATTATTATTATGTAAGATTAGAAAGTGCAAAATGAATTGGCGTAGGAGCTGCTACAATTGTTTCAGCGGGAGCTGCTGCTGGTATTAGGAATGTTTTCAGTTCCAACACTATGTTGCGAGAAATCATTCATTGACAAAACAATTATTTGGTTATGCTATTTCGAATTTCCATTAACTGAATCTATTTCCTTGTTTTCCTTAATGATGGCCTTCTTAATCCTTCTTTGTCTTTTAGAAAAAAAGAAAGAGTGGAAGTGGGATAGTCCCCGAAAATTCCTAGTACTTTAGCGTTGGGGACAAGTAAGATTATTAACTGGTTTATCCTCTATTGTTATAACAAATTGAATATCCTTTTAATGTGACAGCCCTCACCCATCTTGCTCTTCCAATTCTATTTCGTGAGTCATCAGAGCTCTTTTGGACTTATACATGCAACACCCTTTTCTCTTTCGGCATAGACCCTTCTTCCTCCTTGTGATGCAAAGGCAATGTTAGGGATGGAGAGAGGGGGGGAGCACATTTTGGTGGTATGAAAGCCATAAGTGGAGGAATGAGTCTTTCTCACGAAGATGCGAAGCCTAGAGATAAGTCTATTCTAAATTGACTAAAAAATCTGGGGTAGGAGGCTTGATGACAGGTGATAAGGTGAGGAAAAGAAAAGTCAAGCCTGACCTAAGAAAAGACTAGTTCTCAACCACAACAGAACGAGGTTTTTTCCTTTACCGATACCTATTTTTTCATCTTTCTTCCGAAAACTTACGAGCGGCTATTTTTCTGGGGAGTCCGACTCATCAATCGAAAAAATAATGGTTATGTGAGAGTCGACTGGGAAAACACAAGATTAACATGTCTTTATTTATTTTCTTCATATCTAATTGTCTTTATCGAGTTGGTTGGCATCATTCACTCATTTCTATCTTTTCATTATCTGCCTCCGCCCGAACAGATACGCACTAACCCACTTGAAATAAGGTAAAATCATTTTTCCAACCCTTTGTACGAGAATCCTTTCTTCGTACAAATGCTCGTAGGCAAAAGAGATATTTCTTTGCTCCTGTCGGCAGGATCAGCTAGTGTTCCCGTGTGTAAGGCCCTTACCTGAAAGAGGTCAAATAGTTCTTGTCCCATTCATACTACTATTGTCTTATGTGCTATGTCTAGCGGCTGGTGAATCCTATCCAGTATCGAAATTGGATTGGATATTTCCTCGGTCTCCGAGAAGGGTTTTAATGGTGACCATACTCCTCTTCTCTAGAAGTCTATGGTTTGGGGGACGTCAATTCCTTGAATTTTCTGGCTTCCCTTTCCCTTAAACCAACCACTATTTTAGTTCCAAAAATATATATAATCAAGTATCCTTTTAAGCGCCTTATCACAAAAGTGACCAAGCAATTAGATAATGATGGTTCAGCCGATAAGCTAGCAAGCTTACGAAATGAAGAAAGAGGAGACCCTTTTTATTATAAGTTGAAAGAGAAGTCGATAGTCCTCGTATTGGTAATTATTATACGCTTAAAATATATATAAGATATAGAAGGCAAAATAAGAGAAAATCAAATAAATAAAGAAAAAGAAGAAGGCCCTATCCAATAGTCCAATGGCTTTCAGTTCCTCTATATTATTATTAATTAAGGTTGTGTAAGGGTGTGTCTATTTTCTTTCTCTTAACTCAAAAGTTCTTTTTTTTATTAAGATAGTAGTGGATCGATAAAGCAAAGCTTAAAAGGTGAAAGTGCTCTACCTACCCTATCTTGTTTCAGGTATTCCACCCATTCTCAAAGTATATAGCTTTATTAATCCTTTCTGTCTATTACACTCCTTTGCTCTAGTGATCGCTTCGTATACTACGCTTCTTATCCAGCGTATTGAACTCGTTTACTCCACTCGCTCCCTAACTCTAATAGAAATTCATCTTTTTAGAATTGTTGAAGAAACTACTAACTTTAACTATCTAACTGCACTGATCGGGATCGATCTCACTGACCCCGTGCTTCACAATTCCCAACACGGAGGCTAATGAGAGCATAATAAAGTGAAGGTGGATAGCGCTCACCAAGATATTGGTTAAGTGTCCAAGACTATATTTCTTGCTAGTTAGATCTGAATCTGCTCTATAGTTATCTAATCTCTTTCTTTTTTCTACCTCTCTTACGAAGGGAAGTACAAAGGAAGATGTTTCGAAGTTGAAGGGGCTCGTCCATTCACTATACCTCTGTAATTTCATACAGGAAGAGAAAGATTAAAAAGAAATGTTGAAAGAAAATGATCTTTCTAAAGTGTTGGTAGCAGATCGGTCGACTACGGGACGGGGCCGGGAGTAGTAGTAGGATAAGAGATAAGCCCTTCAATCTACTCCTAAAAGTAGGAATGGGGGGCCGCTTTCAACATAATTCAAATAGATAGTTTTGCTCACATCAAATGAAGCTCTTCATTAACTGAAAAATGCATTGGCTCGCCTTTGACTCTAACCTCTCATTTCACTCGCTACTTTATCATCTTCTCAGTCCCTCGTGAGTGTGGCACGCACCTCTACATCTTTTTATATCTATAGTCAGGGGACTGCTACTCATAACTACTAGCTATCCATCTAGCCCACGATAGCAAAGGCTCAAAAAAAGATTTAATGAGGTTATTAACATTGAATCATCATAAGGAAGTCAAGTTGTCCGTGAGTAACGAGCCGACGCTTCTGCCTTTCAACTTTTCACGAGTCAAAAAATGTAACGATAGCTAAGAGAACTAGAGCGAAATACATGTAGCGAGTAAAGAATGATTTCACTTTCCAATAAAATAATACAAGTTGTAAAAGCGTAACAGCTATATAGAATCACCTTTGGCCGGTGTCACATCTTCCTATCCTTTACTTAGTTGTCTCAATTACATCGATCATGAACTACGTTTAGCCAAGTATTTTGGCCCTTACCCTTTCGTCGAGTTCAACCTCCCGAGCGCTAGGGTCACCTTTCTTAATGACTATTCTTAAGCTTCATCCCATTCACTCTTCAACATGATCTCTACATTCATATCTTGAAAAAGCAAAAGAGGGTCACCTCTCTTAATGACTATTCGTAAGCTTTCTTTCTTTGGGAGTAGGATCTCTTTCCTAGGAGCACATAGAAAGGTAGAGAAGTCAGATAGTTCTTTATTGCTTTCCTTCTATATTTCTTTCTATTTCAAAGCTTGTGCTTTGGTTCAGATCACTGCTTACTTACTTGATTTGCCCTATTTTTTTTAAGCAAAGAGGAAGTCGTGCAAGCAAGCGAAGTGGAATCAATTAGAATAGAAAATAGTGCAGCTAGATCAGTATAAAAATAAATCCAGAAGGTTAGTAGAAAAGGTGACTTTCGACTTCTTCCTTTAGAACTTACTATAAAGTGGAAGGGTAGGCCTTTGGAACCAAAAAGGTGAGGATCAAAATTCAGAGAGTGAAGAGAGGAAGGAACCCTTTTTTATGTCCTATGTACTTCTCTTTGCTCAATCGCTCTTGGGTATTCGGAAGTGGAAAGCAAACTGCTGGATGTGGTCGAAAAGAGAGGTTATGTCTTTCTTCATTCAAGTAGGAAAAAAATGGGATGCTCGCATACTGGAAGGAAGATAATTAATAAAACTCTCGTCCGCCCCTCTCCAACCAGTCAAGTGGCTGAATGCCCCTCTCTTAACCCTCCGTAGCTGAACTTTCTTACTTATCTGATGAACAATTTACTTAGTATTGAAATCCAGTTGGCAGAAAGTACCAAAAGTCGGCCACCCACCCTATCATCCCGTGTCTCAACCAGCGTTTTTCTTGTCTCCAAATTTCTCTTTTGACTTTTGAAACTTCGATTCCTGACAACTACTCATACGTGACAAACAGACTTCCTTCCCTTGCCCTCACATGCATCAGGTGCCTAGACTTTCTAGCTACTTTTATAAGGCCGGGGATTTGTCCAAGTCTTCTTCCTAATAAGGATTTTTTAACCTATTATGTGTAGACCTCGTAGGCGAATACCTGAGATATCTTCCTCAAACGGAGGGGGAGGAGGGGAATGACCATTACTTTAGCTGATCTCTTATATATCTAAGAAAATGGATATTGGGATGCCTATTTGATTCTTCCTTCTAACATTGGATTATAACAAGGCTAAGAGCAGTGGATACGAATAGAAGACCAAGAGAGCTTATCTATCATCTTCTGTCGAAAAGCGAAATGAAATCTTCTTCTATACGAGACCTAGATTTTTCATCCCTTTATTCAAAATTCTTCTATTAGTATTAGTGAAAGCTCAATCACAACTCTCTCACTAAGATCGGATCTTGCAAATAGTGTTCTTCCTAAAAATCTAGAGCGGATACCTTTCTTATATACTATACACAATTTTTGATTTTCGGATTAACAAAACTTGTTGAAAAGATTGTATAAAAGAATAAAGAGCATATATTCTTATTTCTTTCTAAATCCAAATACAATGGGATGGGCATCTTTCCTGTCATACCCCAGATTCAGAGGGTATGGCCGGCACCTGGTGCCTGAATAGCCTGGGTTTCCCACATGTATATCATAGTGTGTACATTAAACAGTCTGCGCTGACAAGGCCTCAGAATGACATCACAATAGAAAATGGGAATGACAACATGAACAAATGATAGTACACCACTATGTGTACATACAACATAAGGCCAACCGGGCCATATAAAATGACAATACATAACCCACTAGTCTACAAGCCTCTAAGAGTCATATAACAACAATTAATTCTGGCCAGGGCCCCGTCGTACCTAAAATAAATATATATAAATGCATACCTAGACTCAGACAGCAACTTTGAAAGAAAGTGGAGTGTTCCAACCCAATGTTGAACAATAATCCTACTGAGGAGGCCCATCAAATCATCTGTATGCACCTGTGGGTATGAAACGCATTGTCCCCCGACAAAAGATACATCAGTATGAAAGATGTACTAAATATTAAGGCTGAAACTATAAACAAAAGCAATACTATAAATGAAGCATTAGTTAAAACTGTAACTGAATGCATAACTATTAAATAGAGTAATGGAAAGACAACATGTGCTCTAAGTGCCTCTGTGGGACAGAATATGCATAGATGAAATATATCGCGTATATAATGTCGCAGGCCTCCGTAGGCTATATCATCAATCACATAACTATATAAACTTTGTATATAATTCCATAGGTCTCTGTGGGAAATATCATCAATAATTTATTTGTATCTCTATGTATATAACGACATAAGCCTCCGTGGGCAATATAGATATATAATGCATGCATATGACATCCTTTAAGGAATAGAATACTCTTTTGAATCTGTCGGAGTGACATAAGGTCTTTATACCTCCGACTCCCTTATGAGGGTTACATAGTACCTTTCTCGCGTGAATCAATAAGAACAATGTGATGTACATCTGACTTAAACTTCAAAATATCACTATGAATCTTTGTTATACCAAATTAAGCACGACTCGATAGGATATGAATAGTAGATTCAACCAAGAGCAGCTAAGAACAATAACCAAGTGATGGATCAAGTCATAAGTACATTCTTGGCGATTAGGAATAGAACATATATATATTTGATAGCAACTCACTAGTATCATTATCATGTTGATCATTCCAAAAGAGAGAAAGGTGAGCCTTACATACCTTGTGTCGATAGGTCACGAGCTCCCAAACATTCTACAAACGATAGTCTACATTAAATGAATAGTTGAGATCAATTTCAGATCAATAACTGAGGAGAACCTTCAATTAGACTTTATGTCAAACATCTTATGTGCATATCCCTCAACAATATCTTCTTAAACAAGAAAAACAACATAACAACAACAACCAACTCTATTCCATGATTTCCTAACCCGACTAACAAGATTTAACAACTTTTATCCATTCATAGTTTCAACAAAACAACCCGCAAGTCGTAATACAATAATTTCTAGGTTTATGGGTTCCGATTATGAAAATTCTTTTAGAAGTCATCTCAAATTATCAATTAATCACATATATAGATAGAGGATGATGAATTTTACCTCAACACATCTACACCTTCTCAAAACAGTAGCTTTCCCCAATTTCAAGGGTTTCTAAACCCTACTCGATACAACGAAGATAGTTCCTATTATTATCACTGGATTAGTAGCGTTAATCTTAGGTAATTTGCTTAGGGATTGACTTTGTGTGTTTTGGAATCCCTAGAGAGGATTTGGGAGGTGTTTAAAATCTTATTGGGATGAAAAATGAAGTTAAATTTGTGAAACACACATTTAAACCTGATTGAAATTTTCTACCACCGTACTTTGACGGTAGGATCGACGGTCCGTCAATCCTGACTGTCATTCTTCCACCTGAGATCATAAATTCCTAGGACTTTTGATGAATCCTCATGGAAGTTTGATGGTCCATCAATCCTTTTGACAATACGTCAACTATCCCGTTAAATTGCCCTAGTCCCCGATTTCAGTGAAATGTATTTTCTTCGATCCGTTTAGCTTTCAACCACTCCGAAACATCTGTAAACAAGTTATAAAGCTTGGTTATCCTTTCGTAAGGTCATACCTCTTCCCAGAACTTTAAGTATTAATTGAATATGCGATGGAACGCGATACTACGGGGTGTAGCATTTCTATTTCTGCTACTATGCCTATTGTTTACTTTTTAGTGCAGTTACTTTTTTTTCTTGCAAGGGAAAAAATAGTGGATTCAAATCCCCATTCTTCTGATTTCCTCTTGTCTACTTTCTTGCTCATGCCAATGCGTAACAAAACAACTAAGAAATCTATATGGGATTCTGTACCAAGAACATCGGCTTCTCATATCGATCTTTTGTTCAACTGATTGGATAGCGTTATCTTCATTTAGTTTACTATTCAACATCCCCCAACCCCTAGTTGTATAGGTACATCCCAGAATCTTCCTCTTTCATATTGTGAAAAGAGCTAGGCACGTATTAATAATTCAAAGTCCCCCCTTAGCTTACCTAGCTTTTTTGGCGGGTTTAAGAACAACATATTCAATATCAATAGGTGTGGATTCTATTTCTATTCTTATATATGCAACCCAAACAACTATTTTTTTCTGTGCATATCAACAATCATGCTTTTACAAGTTTGGTACGCTAAAGGGTGATGAAGGAACACTAGTTCTATTAGCTCTAAGCCCGCATTATTCCTAGAAATCGAGTCGATGTTAAAGAAGTTCAAGAACCTAAGCGAAGGCCTTCTCTGTGAATTCATGTGTAGTTAGGGGAATTGCAGGACTAATGCAATATCCAAAGCTATAATTCCAAGACTAGAAATGAGATTTTCTTGGTGTTAAGTCGACTCTACTAGATGCAGTTGCCTAGGAATTCAATGCACTAACTCCTGGACTTAGAAAATATCCCCTTAGGGATACGTTAGCAAGTAATCCCTCTCACTAGTTGCCTTTCAAAGGCATTTTGACATTATCCATTTTCCACGTGAAAGCAGATAACAAGTGTCATCTTCATCCTATTGTGATGTCATGTCTATTAAACTTGCTATTCCTATCATTCTATTGCTTCTATCTTCCAACCATCTACGACTGGATTCAATAGCAGCTCCTTCACCCATTGATTTTGCATCCTCTAACATCTCGAGCTCGGTATTGTACCTTAACCTCAGTACACTTCACACACACCCAATCATGAGAAAATGATGATTCACTAAAAAACATCTCTTTTTTTTTTGACATTGTCAACATGCCGAAAGAAAGTTTCTTCATTAGTGATTCAGTTTTCTATCTTAAAAAAGATTAAAAAAAATTGAGGAAGCTCTTTGTTGAATATTTCCCGAACTTCTTCAGTTAATTTTCCTACTTTATTATGTCGATTACCCTCTCAGTATATTTTATGTTAGAAGGAAGGCAAAAGCTGACTGGTGCTTTGTTTAGGGATGGGAGCCACTCCTTATTTCTTGAGTTTGCTTGCATTCTCTCGGTAGATAGGTCACTCTCCTTTCTTAGCAGATGATCTACTTTCTTTTCTCCGCTTAACACTAACATAATCCTACAAGACCTTCATGCACCGGTCATGTTCTCATGCTTTAATCTTCTCTTTCCTCAAATGGAAAATAGAATAAGCCCTTTTCAGAGTATGGGCGGTTAGCAAGAATGTGTTTGAATCAATCATAGAAGAATGCGCTCCTATTTCATCAACTTTTTGTAATAGAAGTTTCTTTAGTCTCTTAACAACAATCGAAGATGCTAATTGAAATCCAAATTATAAGTAAAAGGGGATTAATTATAAGGATTGGGCAAATAGGTTTTAACGTAAGGAAAGGTCCCTCCTTTCCTAGGAGCTCCTGTCTTAAAAGACAAATACGAATTAGTAGGGCTGCCCCTAATAACTCTTTTTGAATCGACATCTGAGATAGAATCAAGCCGAACACAAAAGAAATTAGGGCTGATAATAAAGAGTATTGTTAAGCTTTTTATAATAGGTGATGTCTTCCCAAGGTCTAGTCTCTTCGGTACAGGTACAAACTTTCTTTTTTATTGTGTGGAATAAGTGCGAGTGCCTTTCATTTATCAAGAAAAGATAAATCAAAGTAGTCTATGATTGGTGGGTTTTTTAGGAATGGAATTTATAGGAAGATTAGCGGAATCGCCAGGAATCAGTACTGCATCGACTGCTATGTGCTAAAGACTGCAAAATAAGAGATCTTAGTCCTTTCGGCATGACATTAAAATAAAGGTTGTTGTTGCGGGTTTATCAAAGCTTGAGAATCTAGATAGGGCTATTTGAACTAATAAGGAAAAGTAGACATGCTAAGTACATTTTGATGGCATTGAATCAGAAGATAGCCTATCTAAGAGAAGGTGAAATAGCAAGTGCTTGAGAAGAAAAGAAGGTGTGAGGCAATGCACTTTGACTGATATCATTCAGACAATTCAATTCTTACTGTCCTAGGAAGAAGGAAAGGATAAAATACCCCACGAACAGGGTTAGCGTAAGAAGAGCTTTTGCAAGAAGGGCGTCGTTCTCAGATAGGCACATGAAGCTATTAGAAAATGGAGATTGCATGTTGATAACAGAAAATGGAAATCTGTTTATTAAATACACTGCAGTAGTGAATGCTTCAACCCGTAGATGCTTTGGTACTCCATTATTTATCATCAAAGTCAATGTCATTTCAACTATAATTATATGCCAGTGTTTTCTTTCGTACACCCCATTTTGCATCGGAGTATGAACATACGACAACTCATGTTTGATTCCTATCTTCAGAGCATGAAATCAAACACCCATGACACGTATTCTCCGCCGGAGTTCAGACCTCAACCTCTTGAACTGGAGATTTGACTTATTTTCTGAACTTTCTATATATTAAACAATGAAAGAGCTTAGGACTTCTCTCTAAGTAAAGAAAGCAAGATGTATCTACTGTAGTCATCCACTTATAATAGTAAGTAAAGTACCTTGCACCTATGAATGATTGTACTCGAGTAGGACTCCATCATGAAATTCAAGTAGTTTTTTGTGATATATCCAACAATCAGCTGTAGGTCAAATCACAAGCGGAGACTAACGAATGAATCAATCTAAAGAAAGGCACAATTGGATTCTTATGTTTAATACAGGAGCATAAAATTGCCAACTGTAAATAATCACATGAATTGTTCAACCCATCTGAATGAAATGCAGGAATATACCTTAGAAAATGGAATAAGTCTTGCACTGTGTGTTGTGTATGTCTCAGGCAACGGCGAGTCCCATTACTTAGCCTAATTAAGCAGTTGAAAAAAGGAATGTAGAGAAGAATATCAGTATAATAAAGAATTCCCAACCGGCCAACGATCCTTCCCGTGCGCTGATCGTGGATAAGACACTCAGAAGAAGAAAAAATGACACGTTGATGGTTAGTTGCAAGGTGACTGACAGAAAAAGTTATTTTAGTAGGAAAATGGAATGTATAATGAAGAATCTGGGATGAAGACATGGACCCACAATGTGAAAGTGGTAAGAGAGTGCCATCTGCAATGTTAATAGAATCTTTGACAGGTAAACGAGACAAATAAAAAAACTATGCATCTTTGTTCTTTCGCACGAGAAGGAAATCACTTTTGGGGGCTGATGGTACTCCTTTGGATGATTTAACACGACTAGCAGACCACATCATGCTCAATCAAATAATGAACACTAAATAAGATTTGGATTATCTCCCCAATTTAATGGAAAAACAACCCCATCCTACACTTCATCAAGATGAAAAGCATGCCTTGTCTATTCCTCCAAATACCATTTGCCTTTTCTTCAGCCGACCAACAAAACAACAAATTCAACCGTAGATACCCTTTAGCTAGCACATGCTAAAAAGAACAAGTAAATACATGTCTCGTGCTTGACTCTATTTGTAAGACATGTGTGTGCAGCCACTTAGTAAAAGGACAAGACATGAGAGAAGAAATTCTCACTCATAAGATATAAGACTCAAACGTATTGTATACAACTCTTATCTACGACAAGCCTTGGCTCTTCTCCATATGGAATCTTCGCTCTATATGTCGGTGCTCTAACTGTTTGAAGCAATGAGGAGCTACTGATCTGGACTGATTGTAATGAAAGAAGCCAAGAGGCCGCTAGAGAAATGGTTCCGTTTTTAGTCTGTTTCCGATTCTTCCAACCTTGAATCTATGTTTCCCCTAGTGCCTCATTGCTGCTTTTAAAGCTACACTTACTTCTTCTTTTTTTCATAATCTAATAAGAGATTCTATTATTCTACACTGACTTTACTATGCTTCTTATTAGTTATAGTAATTATACTCTCTAGGTTGAATTTCCACAACAGGGGCCTTCCTCAAGAGAGGAGTTCATACTCGGAGAAAGAAAGAAGACTACTAAATCTGCTATTTCAACGTATTATTTGCACTAGTCTCATAGCCATCTCTTTTAACATAACCTTTCAGTGTCTTCCTTTATGCTTCACTCAAATCAGTACCCCCTCTGTCGTCCCTTTATTCAATATTTGTCATGCTAAGAATAGGGGGTTTAGGAAGAATACGAGCTTTGTTTTGGTTAGGTGTCAAACTTTTTTATCTTTACCAAGATGATTTCTTAGCAATCTTTTGTCATCCTGGAGTTGATCTCCTATCCTCTACAGACCCACCCCAATCAACATTACTAACGATTTCAACTCTCTTATAGCCATGATTAGTATAGATCATACCTTTGCCAAAATAACCTTTAAGGTACATCAAGATCTTGTATACTACATATAGGTGTGCTTGACATGAAACATGCATATACTGGCTTACCAACCCCACATCATAGGTAATGTCAGGCCTAGTAATAGTAAGATATCTAAGTTTTCCCATAAGCCTCTGATGCCTGCATCATCCAAGGGTTTTTTTCTCTTTTCTTCAAGCTTATGATTTTCTTTTGTTTGGATAATTGAGGCCTTGGAACCTAACATCCCTGTTTTCTTTAAATTAAGGAAAACATTTGAGAGATGGATCTACTTCTTATAGATCTCGAAAACCTCTGTCTCTAAGAAGTACCTTAGCATGCCATGTTTATGTCCATGGTGCGGCTCAGGTAAGCCTTCAATCTTGTAATCTCATCAACATCATCACCAGTGACCACAACATTGTAAACATTTACTATGATGCGGCTCACTTTCTCATCCTTTATTACATTACAAAATGTGTGCGATCAGAATCACACCTTTTGTAGACAAACTAAACTATATCCTTACTGAACTTCTCAAACCAAGCCCTCAGGGATTGCTTCAATCCATACAGTTCTTTATTCAATCTACATACTTTATGTGACTCCCATTTCATTCCATGTCTGGGTACTATCTCTATATACACCTCCTCGTGTGAGTCTCCATGCAAGAAGGAATTTTTCACATCTAACTGATACAATGGCCATGATCTTTGTGTAGCGAAGGAAGGTAAGATTCTAATAGAAATGACCTTTGCCTCTGTGGAAAGGGTCTCGCCATAGTCCATTCCTTTGGTTTGTGTGAATCGTCTTGCCACTAACCTTGCTTTATATCTCACAATCTCCCCACTTTCTGGAATTTCACTCCGTACACCCATTTACATTTAGATCATACTCGTTTACATTTAGATCCCATAGTCTTCTTTCCAGGAGGTAAATCAATAATCTCCCATGTCTCATTCTTCTCAAGTGTACTCATCTCATCTATCATCGTCCTCTTCCAGTGATGGGTGCACACGGCTTCCCTCTTAGTATTTGGTATGGATACAGAATTACAAGTGGATATAAAGACCTTGTAGGAGGATGACAACTTTGGATAGGATATATAGTAGTCCAAAGGAAATTACGTAGAGGCTCTTTTTCCCATTTCATGACTGCATTCGTAAGATTAAGATAAGAAGTTTCAGGGTTAGTTTCACTCTCTTCATCTTGACGCATATTAACATTTCCCAATTCAAGGGAAAGATCCTCTCTATTAACCAAAGGAACATAAGGGACAACTAGTCCTCTCTTACCTCGTCAGGTCAGTATGTCTTCCACTAATTGGTCTTGACCGAATCTTCCCCTGGAGGAGTAGTAGGATTGTTTTTTCTATGGGCAGATGACATAAGGATTCTAAAAGATGGCTGATCACTTGACTCAGGTTCTTCTTGTTGATGACTCAATGTTTTCTGGGTTAGGTCATGAAAATTGGGTTGATTTGAAAATCTTGGAAGATCCATAGAAACATAATTTCTTTTTGTAATGGGATCAAAGCATTTTGTGATGTCGGATAAACAGTGAAGACATATCACACAGATTTAGGATCCAATTTATCATGAGAGGTCCCACTTACATAGACATAACACACACACACAAAAATGGAAGATATAGATCAAGAATCTATTAACATATTTACGAATCCCAATCTTGGAAATATAGCATCCTACTTCTCTTTATTACCCAGGACTTCGATACATTTAGAAATTAGGTAGAAGAATCATATTTTTAGCATTAGGATTTCACACATGTACAAGTCCCATTCAATACCATAGAAAGAATCCCTATTAATCAAGTAAACCTAGGTTACCACTGCTTCAGACCATAAAGACTTTTGAAGATTCATCTCAAATGAAGGATAAAACGAACCCCATCCAATGATATTTGTTGATAAATAGTAGTAAGACGAGAGATAGAATCCAAAAAGTAACAAAATCATTATAACCCGATAAAGAAAGAGTAGGGGCAGGCCCCCATACATCAGAGTGAACTAACTAAAATAGTACACTACAATGACTCTTACTATAGAAATATTACTTTAGAATATTGTTAGCCCTATTACATACATAAGACTGCAACTAAGACACACCTGATTCATATAAACTAGGAACTAAGACTCGCATCTTTGACACATGAAGATGCCCTAATATTCGATGTCATAACTCGACTTCATTATAAGAAGAAGCATTCAAGGCCTGTGTGGAGGACATAAGACTAGAAGTGTCAAGGATGTTTTGTAGAGCCCATTGTCCTCACGTCCACTCCCAAGGATCCCCCCATCCTCATGTCTTGAAAAAGACACCGATCAGAGACGAAAGTTACACTGGCGTTCAGGCTTTTCTTGTTAAGGAGTGAAATCCACTTGACTGGTTGGAGAGGAGCTCACCGACAAGAGTTTAAAAGACGGAACATATAAAAGAGAATTCAAAGGTAAGCACGAATGGTTTACTTTCACAGTACCACTCCCAACAACAGGAGTACTAGAGACATAAGCAAGATTTATCTTACCCAATGATGTTGATGGGTTAAGCGTAGAGAAAATGGTACTTATACCAGAGTAGTGATAAATAGCACCGCTATCAATGATATATTGTCCACTCATCGAGGCTAGAATGGTAGAATCTTTACTACCTCTTTGCACAAAAAGAGTCTGAGATGATGAAGTGGATGAGTCTTGGTTTCCTCCAGCTCCTTACTTAATGTCGCAATGGAGTCCTCACCCTTGTCTTTAGCAGAGAAAGCATTCTTACTATATTTGACTTGCATGTGTTAAGCATATAACCTTTCATCACATTCAATCGACTTTTAATTAATCTTTGAGGAAGTGAAAGATGCAGTTTATATACAGAAGAAACCTAGTTTTGAGTTCTATAAAAGACTCGAAGAAGACATGAGAACTGGACATTCACAAGAATGTTTTGATTCTCATCATGATACATTCTTTTAGTAAGCGGGTGGTTGAGAAATATGTATTATTGGGAGGGGGAGTCAAGCAATGGATACCATTCTTGCACCTGATCCTGCCGTTGTTAGGTCAAATCCTTCTTTCCAAGTGATTGAGCTGAAGCTTTGGGCATAGAGCAGAGTGAGTCTGGGGAGAGGAGTAGCGTCCAACAACATTTAGCCCCAAAATAGAGTTTATATTCAAATCCCTACTCAACACGATGCCTTAAGGAGAATACGAAGCCAATTTCTAGCGGAAGTAGCGCGACAAAGAGCAACGCGGAGTATTCACAAAGAAATAGTGTAAGTAGAAGGAAAGGGGCAACGATTAGTAATTTCCCAAGGAATGATCCCTCTCTTATTTCCCTTTTTTGTTGAGTTGAAAGGAGATAATAAGCCCGTTAACATTAAAGCTTCCACTTTTGGCAGTTGTTAGGAAAGTGATACCGTACATAAGTTTGCACCTATATAGTGAGGGTGCGTTAAGGCGAGTTGATGAGCTAATATAGCTAGCTTACATTTCATATGTCTGTGGAGGGAACCTGACGTTAGCACTGGGGCCAGCCATAAAGGAATAGGTTTGAATGTTGATATATACCATCTTTCAGTTGACCTTTCCAAACCATGCTTCGCAATCAAGCTAGAAAAATACTAAGCAAGTATTGTCCTAATGAAATGGAGAATAGTTTAGTATAACATTCATTCCCGACCGCCGCTGCATACTTAAGAGTAAAATCTAGTTGTGAGACTTTTATTCTTCTGCCCTATCTATTAAGAGCCTCTAAAGCTATGCTTGGCGTAATCAATATAATAGTTGGGCTCGACTTTACTTAAGAAGAAAGGGCTAAGTCTCAACTACTAGACTACTAATATCCAAACACACTCCACAAGTGGATTAGTTGAGTGACTAGATTGATACTCTAAATGAGACCAATACTATAAAAAAGAAAGTACCAAAAATCATAAGAGAAGAAAAGATCACAGAAGGTTCTTCAATAGTACGCTCAGTTCACCAGGTTCTACCACTGCAGGGCCCAATCATACTCAAAAGAAGAGTTTGATCCTGGCTCAGAAGGAACACTAGCTATATGTAACACATGCTAGTCGAATGTTGTTTTTGGGGAGCTAGGAAGAAGGAAAAGAGGATCCTACCTAAAGGTATCTTGTCTCGCCCAGGAGGTGAGAAAAGTTGTAACAAAGTGGTGAACGGGTGCGTAATACATAGGAATCTACTGAACAGTTCAGGAAAAACCTTAAGAAAGCTAAAAAGTGATGTTTGTTGAGCCTGTGTAATATTAGGTAGTTGGTCAGGTAAAGGCTGACCAAGACAATGATGCTTAGATGGCTTTTTTGGATGATCAGCCACATTGGGACTTAGACATTGCCAGGACTCCCATGGGGAGGAGGGGCAACAGTGGGAAATCTTGGACAATGGGCGAAAGCTCGATCCAGTAATATCGTGTGAGTGAAGAAGGACAATGCACTTGTAAAGCTGCTTTTTCAAGTGTCAGTAGCGGAACGTTCTGTCAATCGGGGAAGGTTTTTGGTGACAAGACCTGGAGATATCAGAAGTGAGAATGCTGACATGAGTAACGAAAAATCCTGTGAAAAACACGATCGCCTGCCAGTGGAAGGTTTTCTGCGTTCAGTCAATCTATGCAGAGTGAATGAAATCCTTGTTGATCCTTCTCTCCTCTTGCTCGACGAACCAACTTCAGGCCTTGATTCGTCCTATGCAAGGAAGGAACGAGTCGGTTCCCCTTTCCGTCTTTCGGTAGCATAAAGAAAATAGATTCAAATTGACAAACCCCCAAAAGAGTGAGAAAAATGGGGCAAGTGTACATTAGGCCATGTGCAACAAATTTGTTTTCGATCGGAGCATCAAGCAGCGCAACCCGGTTCTACTTGACTAAGCCTGTGCTCCTCCAAGGAAAGAGTTTGCTTTACCCAACTCCCTTTTTGATAACAAGGCAGAAATCCCCGACCCGACACTTGTTAGTTTCGAATGAAGAATGAAAAGTGCCCAGAGTTGGACCCTTTCCTTACAGTCAAGTGGCTGAATGCCCCTTGCCTTTAGGCTTTCATTGAGGGCGCGATCATGATAAGACTCGGAGAAGAATCCCCGTCTAACTCTATGCCAGTAGTCGCGGTAAGACGAGGAGAGGGGGGCAAGTGTTCTTCGGAATGACTGGGCATAAAGGGCACGTAGGTGGTGAATTGGGTTGAAAGTGAAAGCCGCCAAAAACTGGCTGAATGCTCTCGAAACCAATTCACTTTAGTGAGACAGAAGAAAGTGGAATTTCGTGTGTAGGGGTGAAATCTGGAGATCTACGAAGGAACGCCAAAAGTGAATGCAACTCTCTGGGTCCCTACTGACACTGAGGTGCGAAAGCATGGGGAGCGAATAGGATTAGATACCTTGTAATTCCATTCCATAAAAAAATAGTGTTCGCTTATGGTCTTTACGTATCAGAGGCCCAGCTAAAACGTGAAACACTCCGCCTAGGGAGTACGATCGCAAGACCAAAACTCAAAAAAATTAATGGGGACCTGCACAAGTGGAGGAGCATGTGGTTTAATTCGACACAACATGCAAAACCTTACTAGCCCTTGATAGATGAACAAGAAAACTTCTCCTTAAAGGGATGGTACTTACTTTCATACAGGTGTTGCATGGTTGTTGTCAGCTCATGTCGCGTGATATTTGGTCAAGTCCTATAACGAGCAAAACCTTCATTCTTTGTTGCTGAGACATGCGCCTAAGGAGAAAGAATTCGCAACCGAAGTGAGCCGATGAGTCAAGTGATGTACCAATGCTACTAATTGAGTGCCATAACCCAGCTGTGCTGTCAGTAAAAAGGTAGCCGATGCCTTTCGAAGAACTTTCTATTTCTAGTAAGTGATGTTCTTTAATTGTAGCTAGCGCACTTGACTAATAGATAGAAAGGGCCTTTCTTGCTTGTTTAGTAAAGTCAAGTTTTTGGCCTTATCTTGCAGGTGATGACGATGTCAAGTTGACCGTAGAGAAATACTCGGCATTCAGGCGAGACACCCCTTTTTTGTTTCGTAGTGGGTTTAGTACACCCCACCCAAATAGCGACGGATTGCTAATCTGTTGTACAAGTTAATCGTACTGAGGGTTCCAATCCCTCTCTTTCCGTTGATGACTTAATTTTTTTATTTTAAAATAAATGGCTCTGAAACAAACAAAAAGGTATGTGCCACACTCACAAAGGACTGCTAGTGATATACTTAAGGAATATGAGGATTACATCATGTTTGCATGGCCCTTATGGGCTGGGCCACACATGTGCGACAATGGAAATTACAATGGGAAGCAAGGCTGTAAGGCTAAGCGAATCCAGAAAGATTGCCTCAGTTCAGATTGTTTTCTATAACTCGGGAACATGAAACTATAATCTCTAGTAATCGCAGATCAGCATGATATGGTGAATATGTACTCGGGCCCTGTACATACCGCCCGTTACACCCAGGGAATTGGTTTCGTCTGAAGCATAGGAACAGTGATCACCCATGACTTCTGTGGCACACTAGTGCGACAAAAGCCTTTTGTGGTATTATTGGTGCATACCACGATGGGGTCTTCGACTGGGGTAAAGTCGTAACAAGGTAGTCATAGGGAAACCTGTGGCTAGATTGAATCTTTTGCGCTGGAAATGAACTCTTCCCCCAACTTTCCTACATAGAGGGCTAGCTTGATTCCACTGGTGGCAGACAGGCGAAGGGTCCAAAGGACACATAGCCGGGGGCGAGTCCAAAATCCAATTATTTCATTTTCTTTCTCGTTCATCAATCGAAAATCAAGACAAACCGGGCACTACGGTATGACATGAAAACACATAATCCCATTCCGACCTCGATATGTGGAATCATCTTGGGCCATATGTACTGAGATTGTTCAGGAGACATGGTCCAAGCCCGATGAAAAAATGCATAAGAACAGTCCGATAATGGTCGGTCTTTAAAGGCCCTTAAGAAAGAGGCTTAAGTTATCCATTCCAATCCAATAATGCATTTCATTTTATTAGTATGCCACTCTGCGAGCAAGGAGCGAGCTAAGTAAAACTTACCTGAAAATGAGTGAGATTCTATTCTTTTTCCTTTGTTTTTTTGTCATTGTTTTGGCTCTATGGTCCCAATTATTATATAATAGATTCTAGTTGAATCCTAAAACTTCACATAATACATATATTTACATTAGATTCTCCATTTTTTCATTTCTAAACAACTATCGTTTGTGAATATAGGTTGTGTCGGGAATATACTGTGGCTAGTAAGTCATTTTGTTTGCATTCTATTCAATGAGACTGAAAACACATCAATGATTTATTTTATGGATAGTTATATTATTCCCAGCCCAAATGAGATAAGTTTTAGTGTCACCAGGAGCGAGTTGGTAGGGGGGTTGAGATCTTGAGAACGGATTAAGGAAATCCTGATGCTCCGCCATCCATTCCTCATGCTGAACAAACTATAGGGAATCTAGATTGGGCCGCTGAGCCCAAAAAAGTGGCTCTCGAAAGAGAGCTTTCGACCTTTCTTTCTTCCTTTAGAAATAGGGAAGTTAGAAGGGATATCTTGGAAGGGAAAATAAGGAAACTCAACTTGAACAACGCGTCCCCATAAAAGCTTTTTTTTAGGATTCGACAAATTATGCAAAACCTTTTCAACTGACCAGTTTCTACTTCCACAGCTAAGAAGACTTTATTAAATCTTTAAAAGAGTGGGAGAAAGGGGATGCATGAGCGTTGGATAATGGAAAGAAGGTAGAATTTCTTGGGACCTAGTGATCGATTCTTTTTATTTTATATAGGTAGGGTTGGGAAGCAACTCTACTCCTTGAAATGAAGAATCAAAAGTCGTCATTCGTTAGACAAGGACCACATGTTATACATCTCTGGTGTTCTGCTCATGGGTATAGGGTTGCGGGAAAGTGGGGTCCTCTCATTTGTGCCCACTTCTATTTTAGAAGTCAGATTGGATTTCCAATTGGTGCTCAACAGAAGGGTTCCAAACCTCTTAACGGCAAGGCAGATTTAACGTTATGCTCTTCCCTTAGCACCTCCCTCTAGGCGGGGCTCACAACCAAAGGATGCACAGGGTGAGGTTGCCACCATGAACTAAGGATTAGAAGGGTTGAGGATAGAGTTTCTTTTTAATTTCCAGGGTAGTTGGCAAGAGCTATAGAAGTTTATGATGCAATTGATTCAGAAACATAGGTTAGGGCGGTTGGGTCGGGAGTCAGATCAGGACAACGGTCCTGCTCCGCTTTATACAAAGAGAGTGTGGTCGGGTCTGACACTGTTTCCAGGCTAGTACGCCGAGCAGCTTTGATTTTTGTTGTGCCGTTGCAAAAAGAAAGCACACAAGGACTGCATAAATCTTTGGTCTATCTATTATTTCCCATGTTAGGATGACTCCTTTTTTAGGCAAGAAGTCCACTAGTTGAATTATTAAACTATGTTGACTAACTAAAAAATAGTACTACTCTTCTTGCTCCACTACTAATATTGACTGACCTGTTGATAGGATAGCAGGGACAGTTGAGAGTATATCTAGAGAAAGAAAAAGATCTTTTCAGGATGAGACTACGAACCCTAATGGAGCCAATGAGAAAGTAGTTACAGTCCAATGCAGGCTTGCTCCGCACATGTTACATATAGGCCTTATATTAATATTTTTTTCAATTTATTTTGAATTTTCTTCGGTCTGAGGTACCGCACAATCCATTTAGATCTATTTCATTTGTCAATGAAATGGAATACGGGGAATTCTCTGTCTAAGTGGTAATCCGATGAGGCAATTCTCAATGTGATGCATTCATGAAATAGTATAGAGATCTGCCTGAACTTAGTCTAGTCCTATTAAAGATGGGGGCGAATCAAGAAACTCTTACAGATAGATGAGATAGGAAGGAATAACCTCTAATAGCATTTACAGCTGCTTCTTTCCGATCGATATAGAAGCAGTTGAGCTCGAAACTTTCTTCATGAAAAAGCTCGTCCTTTTCAATATAGGACTGTCTTTCATTCTTCTTTTACCTGTTTTTTGGAAAATTATAATTTTTGAAATTTTTCATTATCTTTAGTACAATCTGGCATCACACCTCGCGGTGTTTACTCCTCTCGCCTATTGGAACACCAACCCAACCTTGAAAGATGAAGCGGGTTTGGGGAATGGAAGAACAAGAACATCTTCTTTACCACAAAAAATGGTAACATAAGACCCTTCTTCAGTCATGCTTGTCATCTACTTGTGAATATCATCCAGTCAAGTCTTTGTTCTTTTATTCAACAATATAGGTGCTAACCAAATTCCCCATCTTATAACCCCTGCTTGCTTTTAGCTTTTGGCACCTATGACATAAACAAAAATAGGGTATATACATGGCCAGCCATTTCTCTCAAGCATCTTGGAATTAGATCCGCTCTTCTGTTAATATGAACATAAATTAGATTCTATTCAAATTCTTTATTCTTAAGAGAATCACCCACCCGAGCCATTGTTAATACCACCAAGCTCTCTCGAATGAATTTGACTTTTCTTGCTTTCTAGCTACATTGGGGTCAAAATCGTTTCCCCACCAAGATGTGCATATTTATGGCTATATCATCCTCAAGATGGGTGCGATGGAAAGAAGTGGAATTTGGAAGTGTTGTTGACTTAACATTTAGGTTTCAGCATAACAAAGCTTGCACTGTCTTTTCAAACTTAGACGCAAAATATGCTATTGGTAATGATTATACTACGGTGCCACAAATTTGCAAGTTGATCCTAAGTAATCATTGTTGTTCATTGGATTCCGGATGAACTACTTCGTTAGGATTAGGGAATTGCTACAATTCTTCCTGAATAGCTTGGATTCTCCTGTCGAGAGTCACTTTGAAAGTATTACCTAAATTCTTTAGAATGAATATGATAAAGCCTATAAAACATAGAGTTACTATCATTTCTTCATTATAAATTGAGATCTTCTTTGCACTTGATGCACAAATAGATAGAATAGTAGAAAATAATATCTTTCTAGCCTGCATATTCATGGAACTCAATATGATTTAGAAAGCCTAATTTTTATCTTTCAGCAACTGAAGAGGAAGTTGTTTAAGAATAAGGAAGGACTGACGAATGGGATGCGCTCGCCCAACGAGAAATCCCTTGACCCTGCCAACCAAGTATCAAAAAGAAAGAAGAGAAATAAAGGAGAAGAGAACTTTGTATTTTGGTAATACACCTGTTTCGTTAGAAGTTCTACGAACCAGATAAATGGCCTATCTATATCCCAGACCCAAATGAGGATAGGTTTATCAGAGAAGGTTACTACAGTGGTCATGTGGATACCTATATAGTTGTAGGTGAGAAGCTACACTACTATGATGTAAACTCACTTTATCCTTTTGTAATAAAGGAAAATATCATGCCCAATGGGTGGCCTGTCTGGGATGGAGATTTGGGTGAGTGAGACATAGATAGCCTCTTCGTATTTATATGGGAATATGTGGTCTGCCCTAGGATAATGAAAATCAAAAGGCCCTTTCTCCCCTATTGAATGGAAGATCAGACTCTGCTCTTCCCGGCAGGGAAATTTGTAGTGGTATACTTTAGCGAGGAACTCAAGTATGCAAAAACAATAGTTACCTCTTTGATAATGGCGAGGGAAGTGAATCAACAAATGCATGCAATGAGGGATGTAATTCAGGAGGTTTAGTTCATATAAACATTCATCTATAACAAGAATAATAGATGTAGACATTCTGGAATCAGAAACTGGAAAAAAAACCAGGTCTCTTGTTTCCAGTTTTTCTTCTTAATCAACCATAGGTGATGACAGTTCTGGCAAATTTCAAGGAAACATGGCTCACTTGTTAGGCTTAATGTATTTTATTTTCTATGACCCGTATAGTCACGTGACCATACCCTATAAAGTGAAACAACAGAAAAATAGTAATTAGACTCATCGCCTAGTTTTATGCTCATTAAAAACTTCAAAGGAGAATTCTTTTTATTGGCCATTGTTTTGTTTTCTAATGGTCAATTTCAATCTTCTAAATTGGAACTTGTAGAAAGGCTAAGATACATTGGAACAATGATCCAAATAATCTTTAATGTTTTGAATTCGAAAATGTCGTCAACCAGATTGTGGCAACATCATAAAATTAGGGACTCTTTGTATAATCTGATGTATTTTATTCCAATGGCCAAACTCTCACAAATAATGCAATACTTAGGGGTGCAAGTAGTGGAAGTAGCTAGTATGAAATTTGTTGGGCACTTACCCGCATGATTTGGCCAATCTTTCTTTCCTCCATGAGAAAACACTGCTTAGTGAGACAATGTAGTCAAGTCAATAGCAGCTAGAGAAAAAGATTGATATATAATGAGAGTTCACCTTTGTGTGCCAACATATCCATACTAAATAGATTTGGAAATTCTGCTGCAAGTGGTTGAAGAGTTATTTTGGTGCACTGTATCATCTTGTGACAACATCTCCATACCCAAATAGCGATTCTCGGGCAATGTATAACATATGTTGATCTCGCACCAAACAAAAAAGGAATAAGTTTCTAATTTCTGAAATCTTCTTAGATAAACCTATAGAGTTCCGCTTTTTTTCTTTTTCATTTTCCTTCCAATTAATAATGCATTAATGGGACAAAGACTAGAAACTATTCGCTAAATGTGGCTCATAACCGATCCCGATGTAATAAGGTATTCCAGTTGAGATTCCGAAACATTGATGATTATCTCATCGTATCTAAACCAGTGAGACATCAAAGTTTGACACATGCATTTTTTCTAGCCGGAGATAGAGAAAAATATAAAGATATGTTCAATTAAGATTTTCCTTGCAAGTCGAATCCCCAACTCCTTAATAGGTGCTGCAAATCTTAATATATAGAATGACTATATTGAGGAGTAAGGAAAGGGCTCCCATGACAATGAGGTCATTTTTGCAAGGGCTTATACTTTCTTTGATGATGAGTAGGCTTGTTGTGCTTTGGCCCTTCTGTCGGTTTTTATTGAGGAAAGCAGGCTTGATAGGGCCAAGTCTTCATTTGAAGGACTTTGATGGTTTATGTCATTCATGTAGGCTTGGGTCTTTCATTCGGGTCCTATTGGGGCACCCTGTGGTTTAATGCATATAATCTTGGGCTTTCTTTATGTGGCTCATTTGATGACTCGGTAAATGGATGACATGAATCTATTGGCATAGAATACGGAATCTTTCTATGTAAACTAGTTGTGCAAATTTTTTTTGTTCATACAGGCAGTGTGATTTTGGGATCTTTTGTTTGCTCTGCAAGGTAGTCAGAGCCGACTAGTTTTTCATTAAACATGCATGATAGTCTTTAACTACACAAAAGTTGTGCGGAGAACTAGTATGAATTGTGCCTGCCATCCAATTATTGATGCATGGAGAGATTACTTTACCACTTTGTAAATGGAGTCTCAATAAGTGTCTTCACTTCATCAAATTCAAATCAAAGAAATTGAGTACTAGCATGTATGGCTATGGATACTACAAATAGGATTTCTGTAATTGCTGCGGAAAAGGGGCAACTGCAAAATGAAATTCAAGAGCACCGTAAAGTTCTAAACTTCCTTTTGAGAAGTGTTAGAAAAATGGATTCTACAAGGAAAGAAGCACGCATTCGCGCTACCATACAATGCATAGAGGTGTTGGAGGAGAGGTAGAAAGTGTTGTGGGCAGAGCAGGAAGTACTCATTTTTCATGGAGCACTCGATTTCCTGGAAGACTATAAAAAATCAACAAAAAGTATTTTCAGTCACCTTCATACTTTCTTATTCCAGGAAAGTATGTAGTTGCAAAAAGAAAAATCGTAGTTCTATAATGTTGGCCCTATTAGTTGTTGTGGGTCACGAGCATGTAACTTATTTTGAATTTATCTTTATTATATATAAGCCATTTCCTTAAGGTTATTTTTGAATTGTGTCCACTGTAGTACTCTAACTCTCTTATAGTGTACAACATTACATGAAATGTAGTTCATGATTTCCCCTTCACTCTCTTTAGCATGTTGGTTTAACACCACACAGGCAGCTCGTACCTTCCTAGCTTCTTCATCAGGTATTCTGCCAATTCAACACATTGTCAGCGGCATTTTTCCTATAAAAATCATTAATGAATCAGTATCTCCTTTACTTGAATACGGGTTTTGACTTCCCCTTTGGAGGACCGGTGTAGGTCACTTCGCTTACTGCCTTCGTCTTTCGCCAGGGCTCATACTTCATCAATGTCCTTACTACCTTTCATGCTTTTCAGGACCTCGATCCACGCCCTCAGTCAAAAACTTCAGCATGGATTGATAGATGCCATACGACCATTAGTTATTAAGTATTTTGTATATAGCAGGAATGTGACCCTCCTCTTAACTTGATCCTCAAAACTCACTATTGAGTTGTAACTGAACTAGATCAAGAGAAGGGACGATGCCCATATGACAGATTTGACCCAATGTCAAACTGGCTAAAGGCTCAGAATGAGATGAGTCAGGGATGCAGAATGACTTCATTGACTGATCACCGAGCAAGAAAGACACTTTACGCAGCATCTCATGTTGGAAAACTCTATAAGCCTATCATCAAGTTACGTTAGGCCAACTTTGGATCTAGATATGGTCACCTTTCTAATCTAACACCACATGCGATGGCCAGGGATCATCCTCTCAATAGGACAGAAAAGAAAGAAGGAATCTTCCTTGACTTTGTTGTTCACAGTAGCAGCTTGCCAACTCAGAGAATGAGGATTTCAGATCAAGGGAATAAAGTTTATAAAATAGAGTTAGAGGCCTTATTTCTGGGATATCCAAAAAATCCCATTCAAGAAGCCCCTACTTATACCCCTGCTCCCTCCTATCCTTGATGGATCAATTGAACAACTTTATAGATCATAATAGAAGTTCAAACTGATATAGAAGCGAATGACTTGATCGCGAACTATAGTCTTTGTTTGTTCGACTGACCAATTCGAATCAATTGGACTTCATTCCGGGTAGTGTTTAGTCCTAAGCCTGTCTCTTTTGGTCTTTACTTGTCTTCTTGCGTTCCATTCCTTTCCAACTCATTTCTCTACTTCAACAATTTTAACACCGCACCTTTTCTCCAGGGTGGTAGATGGGTCTAGAGAACCAAACTATCTCACAAATTCAATCCGGTTAAAAAAACTTCTCCTGAGCAATTCACGTATCACTTGAATAGTAGTATGAAACCTTAAGAAAAGGCTACCTACTAGTTGAAAAAATGAGGATCCGTTGAAAAGTTTATGTTGTCTCAATAAGGAATAGTCCAATCTTTTCCAGCACCTGTGCAGAAAGAGTCCTTTAGAATTCATTAGAATGCAAATGGGATAAAAACCGCTCTGCCGAGGCTCGAGTAGAAGAAGGGGTACTTGAACAAAGGGTCGTCTCAGACCAGTAAAGATCAGAATTGAGCTGCTTAAGATTCCAATTCAAGTAAGGAAGATTGTCATTAGTTTAGGTATTCTAAATAGAAAATACCATTAGCGCCCAAGCAAAACATCTCGACTGATCGATCGAATGAAACTAATTAATATGGAACTGCTAAATATGAGGGAAAATGCAAGGAATGAAGTTGTAAGAATGTCCCATGACATCCAGTTTGATTTCTGAAATAAAAGATTGAGGATTTGCTGATGATGGAGCTGCAGAGGGTAGTTTAGGTAAGAGAGAGAAAGTTTGATTGATAAGGGCATTCTGTGAATGGAAGAATTAGTACAAATCTGATCTGAAGTAATGTCTTGCCATGAATCGGCTAAAATAGTTTTAATAGGCCAGGAAACCATTTCTGCTATAGAGTTCTCTATTGCATTGTTTTTGGCGGGTCGCTTTCTTTTGAAAAGAGAGGATTCGCCCTTCCGACTCTTCTCCTCCATGCTTCAGTTGCTGAGTATGATTTGGTATAGTTTCAAAGTTTGAAGTTGGAGCCTCACGTCATGGAACAAATGTTTTGTTTTCAAATCAGCTTCGAAGAATGGCCAAGAATCATCTTCCTAAAAAGAAAAAGAAGTCTTCTTTTGAAAAAATAGAGTTTTCAATTGGCTCGGCTTCCTTAGATAATCAAATAAAGTTTCAAGATAGTCAGGTCAATTTCTTCTTTGACCCACGGGTGTGAATTGGTAGCTGTGAAACTAGCTCTGGCTTGAGGACTGCTTTACTTTTATATTTTTCCTGGGACATAGAAGGAGTTGATCCTGTTTGAGGTAAATGGATTTAGGAATTCATACCCAGTGAGAGGGTAGATGTAATTCAACTCGAATGAAGTGAGAGCGTGGATTTCATTTAGCTCAAATAAAGTGAGAATGCAGATTTCATTCAGCTCGAATGAAGTGAGAGGGAAACTGAAAAGGAGGCTCGACCTACAGGGAGAGAGAAAAGACAAGCCCTAATATGAGGCCATCCTTCGCCCGCCGGAGAGATCGGTTTGACCAGGGCTCAAATCAGACTTCACCGAGTAATAAAACACTTAGGAACTAGGTATGCAAACTTGCTAGTTGAAAAGAGATCTTCAACTTTAGATATTTGTAAGGTAAAGCACCGCGGTTCTCTCCATCCGATCGATAGTAAGAGCCAATACCTTCATATGCCTTTATTATTCATCCCGGAGGAGCACCGAAGAACTTTCTTTCATCCCAACGCATTAACTGATCCTTAAATGACTAATCCCTGGTTATGAAAGACGGGGCCGCTTGGCCAACTAGAAAAAAAGACATCTTCCCTGCTCATCAACTTCACACAGCAGTTCAATTTCTACCGAGGTCGGGGTTTTTTTTAACACAAATCCATTATTGAAGGGCTAGAGTCCGGATCACTCACTCAACAATTTCTACTTCTCCTAATAGGAGCCTTTACTAGTAATGAGGGCACGTGGAACCTGGGAGGCGGATGGGACTCTATTTAAAGGCTTCAGGACGGAGCCTCCCTTCAATAATGTCAAAGGATCACGAACGATATATAGCAAAAGAACTTGACCTAAGTAATTTCTTAAGTCAGTCTCTTAGTGCCGACCTCGTATGTTCTCAGTATTCAATTTCCCCTTTCTTTCTTAGTAAGGCGCATCCCTTTTCTTGCTCCTACTCATTAAGGACTATACCACTTTATACACTCAGAAAAAACTTCTTTTTCTTACCTTTACTTCCCTATGGTTATGGTATATCCCCTTTCTTATAGGACGAGCCATAGGAACCTATGAGATTAATTGAACAAGCCAACACAACAAGGCGAAGAAGAATCATCAAACTAATGGACAAACCACAATGCAAGTAGTAGAACTCTTGAAATAGAGGAAGGACCTACCAACCGATTTTGAGAACAACTACATCTCTACAATTTCTAGTTGACTGAGAAAGACCACACTTGTAAGAGACTTTATTCCTAATTTCAAGAAATTCAGATCTATCCTCCCGCCCTCACCTGAAGCTAGGAAAATCCATGTTGAATAAAAGAGTCATACGCACAAAGCAAGCAATGAAACTCTACCTTATCTCCTACAGATCAAAGCTAGGCCACACAAAAGAAGGAAAGGTATGCATGCTAAGTAAATGACGATGGCGGAAGATAGCTTGTCTAAGAGAATATGAAATAACAAGTTCTTGAGAAGAAAAGAAGTTGTGAGAGAGGGATCTGATGCAAGGGAATTACCAGGTTTAAAAATATGCGTGGGAAAAGAGGAGCGAAAGTCATAAAGGAAATCCAATTCCTTGTCTCATTTACTATAGCAATTAGAAAGAAGGGCAACTGAGCCCAAGGGAATGAGAACCAAATAAAAATGGTAAAACCTTTTTTAATACTCTATAGGAATATATATACTCCTTGCCATGAATTTTTCTACGCCATTTAGCTCTCTCCTAGCGGAGAGCTACTGGTTTTGTCTCCTATTGGCTTTTAACTCCCAATTATACCTAGAACTGAAATCAATTAGACTTTTAAGGAAGTCAGACTGTGGAAATAGTTGTAGCTTTTTCTCTTGAGTTAGAGGGAGAAATCTTCAATTCTTACTTTCTCGTTTCTAAGGAAGAAGCCTAAGAATCAATCTCAATTGATTGGCTTTTGACTCCTATTTCTAGGATTGAGTAAGATTGACTTCAATTTTATTCATTTCAGTATTTCAGTAGAGCATGTAATCAGTATATTTTGTTTAGGATTGACTGAATTTTTAGTCTTTACCTGGATTGAATTAATGTCTTTATTGAATTTCATCATTTCCTTCAGAATGAAGTTAAGGATTGAATTCCTTTAAGTCATAATTGAAGTAAAGCCTTAAGCAATAAATGAAGTCAAGTAATTTCTGACCTATTTTCACTCTTTTGCTGCTCTCTCAATATAGTCTTTTTTCCTACCTTCGGAGTTGATGAAATGGATAATTGGCACGGAGCTAGTCAGCGGGTACGATCAAATAGATCTCTTAGCAGGAAGCTATCCTTTTTCTAGTGTCATGCTATTCTTCAAATTCCTTTCCACTACCATTCATCTCTTTTCTGATGAAGGAAAGAGATTAAGCCCAGTAAATAGTTGATATTATCCCTTCAAGCCTAAGCCTAATTAGTGGCTTTTCTTGTTGCTAGCATTTCATCCCCGGTAGTTGGAAGAGGCGGGAATAAGAAGATATTCTATGGGACTTGGGACCTTGAGGCCCAGACTTCTTGTTGTTATGAGTGAGTTAGAATTCTTCTTTATTTACTTTCTTTCTATTGGGCTCAATAGGCTCTTAAAACGTGTTTGATTGTCCTTTCCTATCTGAATAGAGGTTGTTAGAGCCTAAAGAGATGTTTGCTGCTCTGAAAGAGTCTAAAATTCTCATAGTAGTTAATTCAATTCTACTAGCTGCTAAAGTGGCTTCTTTCTTTTATTCAACTACTTCCGAAAGACTATCTTCTTCCTCTTTTATGGCATTTGCTCAGTCAATCTTTCCATCCTTTAAAGTGTATTCTTGAGTTAGGTGTTGGATCCCTGAAGGGTTTAGGAATTGAGGAGCTTTCCTAGTTAGATTTATACCCAATCCTTACATGTATGCAAAGAGGAACAAAAGGCAGTATTTCTATCAACAAAATAAAAATGTCCAACTACTATTGACTTAAGTCCTCACTCAATATGTAAGTCTTCTTATTCCAGGGTTGGGAGTGAAAGAGCAAGAGAATGATTGATTTTGATCATAGTCTTGCATCTATTATCTCTTGTGATCTCAAAAGAAAAAGAATCTTATTCTAGCTTACCTAGCTTTCCATACTACCTTTCATCACTAACATTCTTATCTGTTGTATCTTTACCGGCTAGCTAGTAGACCTACCCCGCTTTTAACTCAATCAAAGCAAGGCACCTGCATGACTTGACTACTTTATCCTTATATTTATACCGGTTGATTCCCCTGTAACTCCCGACTATTCATATTGATATTGTCTGAAAGGGCTTTAAAGCTGAACTATGGTCTTTAGAAAGAGGAAAAAGAATGTGACATTTAAGACATGAATAATCTCATGGAACAGAAAGTCCAAGTAGCATTTCTAATAATCGAACTCTTAAACTCATGCTTTGGACTTAGAGTTCTTTGCTGAAGCTGCAACCTAGTATAGCGCATTTTTCAAAGAAAAAGTCCATTTCTTTTTGTATTATGTCGAGCATCTAAGAACAATCTCAATAGAAATTTCTAGGAAGGACTTGTTACTAAATCAGAATATCAATACTGACTTAACTCCTGCAGCTCAGAAAGCTAGCTCCGTCTTTCTTTCCCTACTTTTCCTAGCTTTAAAGATTCACTTTGGCTTTAGAATGAGTTAGTTTTAGTTCTCTCTAGCTTCTAGATAATATCTCGCTTCAAGCGCTCTAACCTTTCCTAAAAAAATCCCCTATAACTACTATATTCGAATGACATATTTACTTCTTTGAATTCAGAGTTCATAGTGTGAAATCCTTATCAGTCTGCTTTATTTTCTAGAGGACTTCCTAGCCTACCAGAAGCTGGGTAAATTGAAGAAGAAATTTTTTCTAACTTAGTTGTTGTTGTATTTATTTTCTTCCCTATACGGTGAACAGAGATTAGGCTTATGCCCGAGGGTTCATTTTTGTTTTATATTTTCTAGTTAAAGTTGTCCATTCTTCCCAGGGTGTAGTTGGTCATTCTTCCCTTATTTACCTTTACGTAGTGGAAATTAGAGACTATTGTCTTTCAAAGTTACTAGAATTTCTTCCCAACGAAGATCTTTCTTGTCAACCTGTCTCAGGCCTAGGCCAAAGGTAGCAAGAAGCGCGACTTTAAAAAGGCGGCTAGAAGGTTGGGTAAGATAACTTGATTGGAACTATTATGGACTATGCAACCTACCTCTCTATTGGCTCCGTAGATATCGAAAAGTTCTCACTTATCACTCTTTCACACGAAATGCAGAAGGAAATAGAGTAATGAGTGTATAATCAAGGGTACCCTTCTTGGGCAGGTAAGGTGGCATTGAGGAAAGAAAGGACAACACCTGGAGCTATATCAATACAATGCTAGTCAGCCTAAGACCATAAAGGTCTAATTCCAGTATTGAAGGAAGCATTGCATAGAAAGCAATTTTTGTATAAGGTTCCCATATCCAATAGATAGGGGATCTTTCCCTATAACCTAGTAAAAAGGGAAAATCATATCAAAATAGTTGACTTTTTGAACTTCTAAATCTATTTCCAAATACCCTGAAAGCAACAAGTGAAGAGATAAGGCCTCTCATTTCCATTAGGGCGGATGCATTCCCATTGTAATGGCAGCGGAGGGTGCCTCCGGGTTGAATCGGTTCTTCCATGTCAACTTACTTGAAAAGCATCCTAGAGATTGATTGACTTTTCCAGTACTAGGCGTTTGCTTTCTTGTAGTTCTTCTATTTACATGTACCTCCAAAACAAACAAAAAGGATGATGAAATTTCTATATAAAGAAAGATATGGACTGCAAAGTTTGGATTGAGGTCAATATGCTTAACACATCATAGTTGGACAGCTTATCAAAGAGAGGAGAAAAAAAAGTCTTTTTGTCGACATCACACATATAGCATGTGTGTCATGAGTGAGAGGGTGGTCGTAGATAAGCCCTCAACTCTTCTTTCAAAGTTCTCAAAGACGATGACTTATCGGCTTGAGGCTTCTTTTCTTTTCAAGTTGAGTAGAAATTTCATAAGACAAGAATAGTTCATAGAAGGTTCTTCAATTACTCAAGTTATCCAAGGGATAGGACCCTCGCACTATAAAAAGTTTCCTTTTTATACAAATCATGATATCTTTCTTCTGTGCATATATCGGTTTTAGTAACTTTTGGGTTTATACCAAATCAACCGTAGGAGAGTTCATTAGTATCTTGAAGATATATACCATAGATGCATAATCATTTATCTTTGATTCTTGTCTACTAAAGAAGATGTCTGATACAAAGCCTTCGAAAGAACTCTTTTTTTTTCTCATACAAGCAGCCCTTTTCCAACCAGTCAAGTGGTTGAACGCCCCTTAGTAGGAAAATTCTATAACCCAAGTTTCGAGCATCAACATGTTTTTTGCTAAAATAGATGCCTACAAATTTACCTCTTAGGATGGTTAAAGCATTATGTCTATCCTTATAGGGTAAGAAGGTTTTTTCTATTATAGAAAGGACACACTACAAAAGCCTCAATAAAGCCAAGAATTTATCCAATTCCACCTTTTCTACATTATTATGCCAAACGTCACAGCCTGGGAGCCCCGTTCGCCTGGCGTCAGATAAGTTTTCATTATAAAAGGATATAAGGAGTTCATATCATAATAGTCAAAATTTTCACTATAGGGCTTATAGAAATCGGCATGTCCTCCATAATAACCACGCTCAATGAAGCGTTATTGGTTTCGTGTTGGTATATGGATGGGCCAACTCTTTGGGTAGTAATAGTGCATACAAAAGATTGATAGAGCTAGCACATAACCACGCTCAATGAAGCGTTATTGGTTTCGAGTTGGTATATGGATGGGCCAACTCTTTGGGTAGTAATATTGTATCAACGATGTCTATTTTGTACAGATTCTGAGAAATCTCTTGTGCCTTCAGTATAATGTCACCTAAGAGACAAATATCTTGTCTCACATAAGCCAACAACTATTGACCTATCTCAAGAAGATACTCAAGTCATAATTTCTCATAGGGAATGGTGCCTTTAGAACCAAATTTCGAGCATAAATCCTGGGCCAAGTTATTTATCCCAGGGGGAAGGAGAAGGTAGGAATCCTTTATACGAAACAATAATTTCTTTTTTTATTACCACGATTGACTTTTCACTCGTACATTTTATGCTTCTTCACCACCGTTTGGAAGGAGTACTTGCCGATCTATGAAGTAAAAGCTCTCGCTACTATAATGTCATCGTATAGTAATAAGTGTTGGAAATAGACTGTTCGAATTTCTTTTTCATCTGATAAAACAACCGCTAAATGCTCTATCTATAAAGTCGAGCATCATACATTCACTTCATTTTTTGAAATCAAATATTGAGAAATTGTTATCTTCATTGAAATATGTTTTAATATAATATTCAGACTTGGAATCAAGATCTTCACACAGCTTAACCACTAAGAACCCCACTACGCAAGGAACATGAACATCATTGTGGAGAGCAGCCTCTATATCAGCAACAATGAATGGGCTCATTTTTCTTTTCTTAATTGCTTTCAGTGCGGGTATATGATCGGGACGATGACACTTCTTACCCATAGCTACCACTTCTACATGTTCATCACTCATTGTCCTGCCATCTGTTAATTCATCTCAAAGTTGCTTCCAATTCCTCTAGGCTAAAAGGGTTGACTTCACGGTCTTCAACCCTTTCGAAGAGATAGATTCAAACTCATACTTGTTCTAGCTTCCCCTCTTCATATTTTATTTCTCAGCCTTTTCACAGACTTGTTTCAAAATTGCATTATATACACAAAGCAGGGGTACTTCTACGTTATCGACCTTTACTAAAATTACATTTCCTACAGTAAAGTTGGCTCTTTCATTATTTGTATATATCATATCAGAATGGATAGTGAATTTAATAGAACGATATCCGTTATTGTTGCATATTTCATTAACAGTATGATTATCGCTAATGAGATAACTTTAATTTTGACACATTTAAGGTAAGGTTTTTTTAAAGCGGAATTCTGCTATTCTTATTGACTCAAGTGGCTATGATATTTTTCCTTGGCGATCAATTTATAGAGAAATCCAAACTGGAACTATTGATGATACTACATTAGCTCTAAAGTAAGGAGACCACTTTAAAACCCTCATCGGATAAGAAAAGATATACCAAATAGAGCGCTACCAATTCTATTTTTGAATGAGAAGGCGAAATCATCACCTTATTTCAGGAAGTAGCCATGGAATATTAGGTATGTATGGCTTCCTGGGGTCAAACGATCTTCCTTCAGCCTTTCAAATATGCTGCTGCTTTAGCGCGAATGAAACCATTTCTCAATAGAAAAAAGAATCCTCCTCTTTAGGTAATTGTCCTAAGCGCATGCTAGGAAACTCATTTCTCTCATGATTTCCATGACACGAATCTTACTCTAGGGATTGAAATAAAAGGTAAAATACTCATTACTCGTAATTAATCCCACTAATCATCATATCTTTTTTACCATGTTCAATTTGTAGAATGGGGATATTTGAATCTGGTCTTTCTGACATATCTGCATCCACATGTATAGTAATAGTCTTTCCAACGAGGAACTGAACTCTTAGACTGGCTAAAAGGGAAGGGGAAACTGTACAAGGTATTTTTCACTCATTTATGGGACTAGTGTCAAAGAAATGGATTGTTGCACTCTCTTTCTTGAATGAATCGACATTTGTGGATGGTTGTTCACTCGGGATTCTTCTATCTATATTTAGAACAATTAGATCAACAACTGCAGCTTTTAGCCTTTGGAACCTGTGGAACCCTAAATTCACTCACTCGTTCAAACTCTTATGTCCATCCCATATAAAACCCTTGAATTAGTTAATTCGGGGACAGAGACCTAGCCCCTGCTTTATTTAAAAAGCTAAGATACGGTCTAAGACCGTCTCTTCTTTTCCACATCCTCATTCCTCCTTCTTTCTGGATACTTAAGCTTCTAATATTATGGAACCAGCTTTTCTAATTAATCAATTCAAATTAATGTATAGGAACATGCCCTCATCGAGCTGAATGTCTACCCTTCCCGCATTTTGAGACAAACTAATATTTAAGACCTCCTGCATTCATGGAGATCCTTTCTTCTCTGAATGTCGGATATTGCCCATATATGGATGAATAACGGTAAAGTTCGACAATCTTTTTAGGGAGGGGAGTCGACTGACTGATAAGGAACTGACAGAGGGGGGAAATAGGAGTGAAACTATTCGATGGAGTTCGAAAGGACTTCGCTAATCATAATAAGTTTGGTCTCACCTTTGTCCGGGGAATCTAATGAGGAGATCTCTTATACCGACCACGCTTTGTGTCTTTGTCAGTGAAGTAAATCACCCTGATGGTAAGCGATCCGCAATGTTCAATTATTGCCTAACCACCCAACTTTAATAGTAGAAGAAATGAAAGCGCTCGATCTATGGAATTTGTCATCGGATCTCCCCATTGACATATAGTGTAGAAGAATCAATTAGCCTGAGATTTCAGATTTAGATCTTCAACTACTTCTGAGAGGGTCTCATGTTAACATAGGGATATAGTTCAGGTAAAGCAAATTAGATTTTGATGTATAGCTTTTATTGGAAACCTACAAAGTCGCAATCCTGGCAGACTTTTTTGAGATTCCTTCTTACATCCCAATCTAACTTCCCTTTATGTCTGTCACTGGATCTACACTACTTGACTTGCAACTTGAGCTAGCAGACTGAGTTTTATTAAGATTGAGCGAGAATGAATGCTAACATCTCTTTTTTGGACTTTTCTGCTTAAGCTAGAGCTTTGGACTCATTGAGGCATTTTATGCTTGCCCTATTGAGAGTCTCTAACATTCTCTCTTCACTAGACAAATAGAAAAATAGGCAATCCGATTTATATATTATGGCTTCCTCATTATCAACAAGCTCCAGCAGGAGATGAACTGTTTCTGACTTCTTCATTCGGTTTGTAGCCATATCGTATAAAGTGAAAATGCCTTTTAATGGGAGTAGCTATATTCAAGAAAGCATTCCAGCAAAACAATCCTTTAATAATGGACTCTACCCAACATTGGGACTGACTTTATACGGAGAGAGGAAAACCAACAAAAAAAGCTCATTTTGAATTGGATATTGGATAGGCTAAGATAGGTGTTTTGCTTGAACTTGTCAAGATCGGGTTCCTATGCAATTATTAAGGAAGGATTCTATTGTACCAGTGGTGGAGTGGCTTGAATAAAATCGTTTGTCTAGAGAGGGTGTAGCCCAAAGTGGACTCTACTAGAAAGTAAGATGTTGTATAGGCAACTGGCCTTAGAGTAGTTTATCAAACTAAGGGACATGAGTGACCCATAATCATTGACTAATAGGAAGGCTTGGAAAGCGATCAAACATATTGAGGAGGAGCTTTCCCTTATTTTGATTTTCTCATCCCTTAACCTTTCCACTTCAATTTTCCATCTCTCTTGTGACCCTTTCGCTTCCGTCGTAGACTCCTCCATTAACCTTTTGTTTTTATCATCGTCATCTTCCTTTTATATTTGACATATCTCTTTATCATTTCCCTTTATTTTCCCATCGAATTAGAATTCCTGCACTGGAATCTCTCTTTCTTCTTCAACCTTTGTCATCCTGCTTCCTTTATTAGTGATTTCTCTTCCTTCTTCCTGCTTTGTCATCTCTCTTTCTTCTTTTATATCCAATAGTTTTCTATTCAATTTATTTATCTGATCCATTAAGTCATTTATATTATCCATTAATGCTTGGGCTATTTTTCTATATTTACCATCACCTAGGGTTCTATCATCATCAAGATCAACATGAATAAGACTTGTATCAACCTATAAACCTTTATCATCATATATTAAATCTCTCTTAGCCTCAGGGTTAATCCCGAGCTTGTATGATGTAGTTTTATTCTGGATGGCAAAGTTGTTATCCACATTTACATTGCATTTTTTAGATGGGTTGACATACTGGGACTCAAACCACTCTCGAGTTGCATGTCTTTTAGTAGAACCCTTGAAATTGAGTACTGAATCACCACTCCCCTCGGTGGTGTATGTATATGCCTTCGGAGCTAAATTGATTTGGTCTTTGAGCTTCAATTTCCCTAGTTCAGAAGAAGAAACTTCATCATATGGGAGTGGTTGACCAAGCACAACGGAGTCCATGTCCATATAATAACAATCATCTCTCGAGATATGGTGGTACAAAAGTATCCTTTCGTAGGAAGTTACAGCTACCGAGATCTGGACTGCTGAGTTCGGCAAGGAGTGCAATTTCTCTTTGTCGAGTATGCATTGATACGGTAGCCGACTATGAAGAGGTTTTCATCAAAGGCTTCGCTGTATAATAACTTATCAGAGTCATCAACCAAAAACTTGTGTTGATCATCATCGCAGATCTCGCTAGTTATGCATTCTGGACTTATATCGAATCTTCCATAGAGAGAATTCATAAGAAGTTTATATATATAAGACATCACAGTATTCCCTTTTTTCTTAGCTATTGTCCTATTCTTCGAGAGGGGCCTAACATAGTCTTCAAAAGGGCTTCCCTCTCTCTACTCAAAGAGATATCCCTCGATTGGGACTACAGTGTACCCCATGGTTCTAGCATACTTTAACTCCTCGCTAAAGTAAACCTCTCTAAGTTTACCAGTGGGAAAGATCAGAGTACTATCTTTTCTCTTTCGAAAAGGAAGAAAGGGCCTCTTTATATTTCGGGGGCAGTTCACAACGGCCTCGAGAAATCCAAAGATATTATCTAAGTCCATATCACTCAAGGGATATCTCTCATCACAAAGGGATAGAGAGAGTTTATATCATAGTAGTATAGGTTTTTACCAAACGATATGAAGATATCCACATGACCTCCATAGTAACCACTTCTCATAAAGGTATCTTCATCCCTGCTAGCTTTGTAGATGTGCCATTTTTTGGCATGCAAGAACTTCATACGAAAGAGGACCATTGTAAATTATGGAAGGGTGAGCTTACATTCTATGTCCACCACATACTCATCCCAAATTAACCCTTGCAGTTTTTGCATGACACCCCCTAGGAGAAGGACGTCCTGCTTAAGATATTTTATCATGTCCTTCTTCATATTGCTGAGAGTGTCTTGATTAAATTTCAGAGAATCAATAGAACCCTTATACCCAAGTTTGAGGCATAGATTCTTTGAAACTTAATCAAGTGAACCCTTGAGCATCAGCATTGAGTCTTTGAAGCAGAATAAAACCCGCCTCCCTAACGCGCGGACTTTTATCTCGTAGAGATGATGGTTTCTATCCATCATTTTAGCATTACTCCGCTTTCCCCAACTTTTTATCATGTAGTAGAGAAATAAAATCCCATCGAATCTACTAAGGTTATGTAAGTAAACAGTTAGTGGTGATTTAAATTTGATACTTATATCACCAATTCTGGATAGAAACGATTCTAGAACCATTTTACTCTTTTCATCAAAATCAGATGTGGTGACGTTCTCCTCCGTGAAGTAGTATTCAACCATAATTTTTTTGAGAGGTTAGCCGGGAAAAACAAGCATGATACCCGCAGCATGCACCTTTTGTATCTTATTCTCCCCCATTATTAGCGTCTCAAGATCAGCTATAATAAAGGGTTTCCTCACCCATATGGCTTGAGCGCGCAATGATATTGGCGTTGTTTCTACGCTTACTATGGGTGATCATCTCGATACGGATAGGCTTCTCATAGGTTACAGTATTATCCATATTGATGACATTTATGAGTAATTTATTTATTTCATCTGAAGAGAGAGCCACCCCATCCACAATTTGATCCACCGTATAAACTCTTACAATGACCATAATGATGTCAGCATTCTGATATTTCTCCATAAAATTCGCTAGACTATTTTGGTGGAAATTTACTAATGTGGATTTAAGTATATCCCATTATTTATGACTCAAAAAATTGGGGGCCCGCACGTCGGAAACATCGTTTCCACACACGTGCACACGTAGTGCTAAGTATCGCAAATTTCATTAGTGAAAGAGATATTGGTACGTTTGAGATATAGAATGATGGACGGTTATTGGCCAAATGACAAAGTATTCCACGTTGGTAACGGAAGTACGAAGTGTAAGATGAAACGAGTCAAAAATTGCCGCGGCACTAATTCACATAGTCGCGGTGCTTCGGAGGCACAATGCTGCGATGAGAAATTGGAAAGTTCTGACCTTTAGGCTGGTTTTAGAGCATTGAATCTCCATTACTTGGCACATGAATTCAGCCATTATTTGACTGAATGTAACCCCTCAATAATTGTACTTACGTTGGCTATTGAATGCCATTAATTGGATAGATTAGGGGTCATCTCCTTACATTATAAATTGAGGCCTTTGACTCAATTGTTGAACACTACACTTAGAAAATACTACAGAATTTCTGAATTCATCTTCTTCCTCTCTAGCAAGTTTACTATACTCAAAGTTCTTCAAGAGTAACACTTGAGTTTCCTTTGCTCAATTATTAAGCTGTTGTTGTATCTTGGGAGATTATTGCCCAACAACGTAAAAGGAGATATACGGGGCAACTTGTCTTAAAGACAGAGTGTCATGACTCAACTCAGCAAATCACACAAGGAGTTTGTTTTGTTCTTGATTTCCAGTTTTGTTGTAATCTTTAGTTTATCCTTTCTAGCTATTGTAATATTTACTTACTTCACATTCCCTGCAATTGTTGTATCCCACAATTTTAAGACAAAATTTGTTGTAAGTTCTTAGAAAGGTGATCGGAAGAGAACCACTCGCTTCTGATTCTGCTGCTACTGCTACCCAAGGCAACCCTTCTGCCTTCCCCACTGCTCAAGGAACACCCAATGCCTTTTCGGTTGCTCAAGGCTCATCCAACACCTTTTCTGCTGCTCAAGGGAATGCTCCAGTTCCTCGCCCGCTGGATTCCACCATGAACGCCCAGAAATGTTCATGGTCTCCAACTTCAAGAGATGGAAACAGAAGATGTTATTCTATCTGACTGTTAATGGGAATGGCTCATTTCCTAACAGAAGATCCTCCACAAACTGGAGACGAAATGGACCCTTCGCCTACTGAAACGGCTGAAGGGGGCCAAGGTATCCATGTCATTAATGGTATAAAGATGGTTCTTGATGCATGGAGTCATAGTGATTTCATGTGTAAGAACTATATTTTCAACTGCCTGTCAGACCTACTCTACATGGTGTATTGCACCGTTCGCACTGCCAAAGAGTTATGGAAGAAGCTGCAAAAGAAATACAACGCACAAGACACTGGTACAAAGAAATTCATCGTTGGCAATTTTCTGAAATTTCAAATGGTGGATAGTAAAACAGTGATGTCCCAAGTCCAGGAATTCCAATTTATTCTACATCACCTAGATTTGGAAGGTATGAAACCAAATGAGCAGTTTTTGGTTGCATCACTGATTGGAAAGTTACCTTCTTCGTGAAATGAGTTTATGAGTTACTTAAAACTCAAGTCAAAGGAAATGGCCTTTGAAGAACTTATTATCAAACTCCGGATTCAGGAAGATAATAAGAAGGCATTGCCTAGGGGTAAACAACCCGCTGAGGCAAAAGCAAATTTGGCTGAGGCCAAAGGGAACCCAAGAAAGAAGCGCAAGTTCTAGAAAGACGGCAAGACCCAAGCGATGGAGAAGTTCAAAGGAAACTGTCACCACTGTGAGAAACCTGGTCACATGATCAAGGACTGCCGCAAGCTCAAGACTGAGCAACAAGAGAAGGCCAAAGTTAAGGGCAAGGCACGGGTTAACGTCGTCAAAGATAGGTTTCTGGATGACATGATTGAAGAGTTCTCAGTGGTGGTGCTTGAAGCAAACCTTGTTGAGAATCGCATGCAATGGTGGATGGACTCGCGTGCTGCAAGACACATTTGTTCCAATAGAGATGCCTTCTCCACTTATACACTAGTTACAAATAAGAAGTTGTTCATGGGTAACAACGCTTCCTCTGACGTGCTGGGAATAGGAAAGGTAGTCCTGAAGATGACTTCTGGAAAGGAGCTCACTCTGAAGGAGGTGATGCATGTCCCTGAGATTAGGAGAAAGTTAATTTCAGGTCATTTATTGGTTAATGCTGGTTTTAGGCTAGTGTTGGAGTCCAATAAATTTGTAATCACTAAGAATGGCACTTTTGTGGGGAGAGGCTTCATCTGTGAAGGCCTCTTCAAAGTTAACTACATGTCTGTATTATTTGCAAGAAATAATATTAAAGTTTCTTCTTACTTGCTTGAGTCCTCTAATTTATGGCATCATAGATTAGGACATGTTAACTACAAGTCCATCCAAAGGTTGGTAAAGTTGGAGTTGTTGTCGTTTATCGACGTAAACCCTCAACATAAGTGTGAGGTGTGCATAGAGGCAAAACTCACAAAGATTACTTTTCGATCCGTCGAAAGGAATATCGCTCCTCTAGAGTAATTCACACATATATATGTGATTTGAAGTTTGCACAAACTAGGGGGAACAAGTACTTTATGACATTCATTGATGATAGCACAAGGTATTGTTACCTTTACTTGTTGAAAAGTAAAGATGAAGACTTTGAAACGTTCCGACGTTACAAAGCAGAAGTTGAGAACCAACTAAGCATGCGGATTAAATCCACTCATAGCGATAGAGGGGGAGAATATGTAGCGCCATTTGAGGAATATTGTGCCGAATCGGGCATTGTTCATCAAACGATGGCTCTATACTCACCTCAGTCGAACGGTGTGGCAGAACGTAAGAACCGCACATTGAAGGAAATGATGAATGCCTTGCTCATCAATTATGGTCTCCCAAAAACATGTGGGGAGAAGCCTTCCTTACCGCTAATACGATTCTTAACAGAGTCCCATATAAGGGTAAGGACAAAACTCCATTTGAATCATGGAAGGGAAAGAAACCCACCTATAAATATTTAAAGGTGTGGGGTTGTTTGGCAAAGATCGAAGTACCCAAGCCAAAGCAGGTCAAGATTGGGCCTAAGACGGTAGATTGCATTTTCATCGGATATGCAAATAACAGTAGTGCTTATCACTTCTTAGTGCATAAGTCAGATATTCTAGATATCCACGGGGGTACACTTATGGAATCAAGGAATGCTCAATTCTTTGAAGATACTTTTCCTAGAATGGAAAAAGACATAACATCAGGCAAACGAAGTTATGAACAAAGCTCTTAGAAACCGGGAGTTGTTGACTGCCCGGATCTAGATGGTTCAGATCTAGTGGACCTCGAAGTGGCTGAATATCCGGAATCTAGTGTTCCAGATTCTCAGAACTTGGAGACTCCAGAGATAGAACCAAGGCGAAGTAAAAGGGCCAGGAAGGATAAATCCTTCGGTTCTGACTTTGTAACTTAGATGGTTGATAATAATCCAAGGACAATTGTTGAAGCATTGTCAACTCCAGAGGCACCGCTTTGGAAAGAAGCTATTGAGAGTGCAATAGACTCCATCCTGCATAATCATACTTGGGAGTTGGTTGATCTTCCTCCGAGAAATAAATTGTTGGGTTGTAAACGGATACTCAAACGGAAGTATAAAGCAGATGGGTCTATAGATAAGTACAAGGCCAGGTTGGTAGTCAAGGGCTATTAGCAGAAAGAAGGCCTTGACAATTTTGACACGTACTCCCTGGTGTCTAGGATGATATCCGTACGAGTATTCATTGCGATCGCAGCGTTGTGTGACTTTGAGATAATCAAATGGATGTCAAGACAACCTTCCTAAATAGTGATTTGGAAGAAGAAATTTATATGGAACAACCTGAGGGGTATGTGGTTCCAGGGCAAGAGAAGAAAGTCTATCGGCTTGTCAAATCTCCGTACGGGCTGAAACAAGCCCCAAAGTAATGGCACAAAAAATTTGATAGTACTCTACTATCGAAGGGTTTCTCCATTAATGAGTGTGACAAATATGTCTATATAAAAGGTAATTCTTACTCGTTCGTCATGATGTGCATGTACGTAGATGACATGTTGATCACATCGAGCAGTCCTAACGTGATTCTAGAGACTAAGAACATGTTGAAACAATGCTTCAACATGAAGGATATGGGTATCACAGATGTCATCTTAGGGATAAAGATCTCCAAGACATTTTACGGACTGGTCTTATATCAGTCTCACTACATCGAGGATATGTTGAGAAAGTTTGAGATTTTTGACAGTTTGCCTATGAAGTCACCAATGGATAGAAATCAAAAGCTTGATAAAAATCGTGGTGCACCCGTATGGCAGGAGCAATATGCACAGGTGATTGGGAGTTTGATGTACATAACAAACTGCACCCGACCTGATATTGCTTATGCAGTCAACAAGTTGGATAAGTTTACCCGTAATCCGAGTAACGATCATTGGAAGGCGTTGAATCGGGTACTACATTACCTGAAATACACGCTAACTTACGGGTTGAATTATTCAAGAATCTGTTGTACTAGAGGGATACAGTGATGCAACTGGATATCTGATATAGAGAACACCAAGTCCACCAGTGGGTATGTATTTACAATTGGTGGTGGGGTTGTGTCTTGGAAATCCTCTAAGCAAACTTGCATCACCCGATCCACGATGGAATCGGAGTTTATCGCTTTAGACAAAACAGGAGAAGAAGCTGAGTGGCTTCACGACTTCTTAGAGGATGTTCCTTGTTGGGACAAACATGTACCTTCTGTAATGATCCACTGCGACAGTCAGTCGGCTCTAGAAAGGGCACGGAGTTCTATGTACAATGGCAAGTCTCGTCATATTCAATGGAGACATAAGACCATTAGGCAGCTGATCACCATGGGTATAATATCTATTGATTATATAAAATCAAAGGATAACATAGCGAACCCACTAACAAAGGGCTTACCTAAATATCAGATATTCTACATGTCTAGTGGAATGGGCTTAAAACCCAAGGTATAAGGACCAATACGGTGGAAACCCAACCTTACTTACTGGAGATCTCAGGAATTAGGTGCAATGGGTAAACTAAGTTGTAAAGGTTCAGTTAAGCGCTTCAATAGAAGCATAAGCACTTCGGATAGTTATTTATGTAAATAAACACCAAATACAGAGCCGTTCCCGCGATAGACTATAGTGCTATCTGCAGTGTGGGTAAAGGTTAAGTTTCCAAATCCACTGGTTGAGGTTAGGTTTGGGGAAACTTTTAATGGTTCCTAATACTTGTAAAGTGGGGTATAGCAGAATACCTTGTAGGAGACCACCTATTTAAGTGTGAGGACAGGCCTCCTCAAATGAACGCACTTAAGAATCCAAGAAGTGTCGACGGCCACAATAGACAAAACATTACGAAGAACAGAGTGAGGGAAGTTGTTGTGTTGGTACCATTGACATGGATTACACTAAACACTAACGGTTCAATATATCACGTTCACCGTGCAGTAAGTAAGTCTGATGGTATTCAACTATGGAAGGTTCAAAGCGGAAGCTACCTATCCGGATGTAACATCGGTCCGCTGAAAGATTGCTGGAAAAGGCACCATGTGAGTGCACCAAAATCTCTTTCAAGAGAGGATTGTTGGAAATTTACTAATGTGGAATTAAGTATATCCCATTATTTATGACTCAAACAATTGGGGCCCCGCACGTCGGAAACGTTGTTAACACACACGTGCACACGTAGTGCCAAGTATCGCAAATTTCATTTGTGAAAGAGATATTGTTACGTATGTAATATGTTTGAGACATAGAATGATGGATAGTTATTGGTTATATGACAAAATATTCCACGTTGGTAAACGAAGGAAGAAGTATACGAAGTGTCAGATGAAACGAGTCGGAAGTCACCGCGAAAGGTTGCGGCGCAACCCCATCGGAGCCGTGGTGCTAATTGGTTGGCCAGTCACTGGAGCCATGGCGCTACACCGTCGGAGACGGGAAGCTGGAAAGTTTTGACCTTTGGGTTGGTTTTGGAGCATTGAATCTCCATTACTTGGCACATGAATTCAGCCATTATTTAGCTGAATGTAACCCCTCAATAAGTGTCATTACATTGGCTATTGAAGGTCATTAGTTATCTAGTTGAGGGGTCATCTCCTTACACTATAAATTTAGGCCTTTGGCTCAATTGTTGAACACTACACTTAGAAAATACTACAGAATTTCTGAATTCATCTTCTTCCTCTCTAGCAAGTTTACTATACTCAAAGTTCTTCAAGAGTAACACTTGACTTTCCTTTGCTAAATTGTTAAGCCGATGTTGTATCTTTGGAGACTATTGTCTGACAACATAAAAGGAGATATACGGGGCAATCTTGTCTTAAAGACAGAGTGTCATCACTCGACTCAGGAAATCACACAAGGAATTTGTTTTGTTCTTGATTTCCAGTTTTGTTGTAATCTTTAGTTTATCCTTTCTAGAAATTGTAATATTTACTTATTTCCCGTTCCCTGCAATTGTTGTATCCCACATATTTTTTATATCATTATACACTTCACTCATGGGGCGTTGCTTATCATCACTTCCTGCAAGTTTTAATGCACACTCAGTGAATACTGAAATATTATCCGATCGCACATCTTCTATAAAATAAAATGAATTTGTGAACTTAGCGGTGCTAGATGATGGTAAAAGTGGGTAAACATTAAAATATAAAATCTAATTTAGGATTTTTAGTCGGATTCTCTAAGGCTTGAAATGGAGTGATTAGATTGATTTCAGGTATCTCTTTAGGATCTACTCCAGTGTTTAGAAATTGGTTAATCGGTAAAGATACATGTACTTGATGCCCCGCCCAAAAGAGAGACTCAAGCCCTAGTAGCCCTACCAAATGGTGATTCAACATAGATTCTACATTTTGAAACCAAGCCAATTTAGGCGCCGCTTTATGATAATGAAACCAACCAGCAAAATGCATTAACGCTGCAAAGACCAATGCCCTAATTGTTGTACAATAGAGTTGTAATTCACTAGTTATTCTAAATGGAGTGAGAAGCCCCACTTCACCGCTAAGCGTGGGGGTATTGAATCTTTGACTAACAACCATTGAATAAGGGTTTGTACAAGGATTCCTCTCTGTCCACTCAATTTTTTGGTAGTACTGAAGCAACAAATCACCACTATCATTTAGATTTTTATGGATGGAGGGCATAATTATGAATTTTTTTCCTTCATGATTATTTGTAATGCGGTCCCCGAATTTCTCCCACAATTATTTATGATATGTATAACCACTCTCGCCGACTACATGACGAACATAGCTCTCGTATGAGCTAAACAACCCTCTCGCTCTTTCATCCCATGTTTGGATGGCTTTATTGCTACCCAGTGCGGGTTTATTCTTTTCTACGTGAGATTCCAGCTCATAATTAGGGATTACACACTCTAAATCTCGACTACATCACTGGGAGGAGGAGGGACCGTCGTCAATTATATTTTCATATTTAACTCATTGATGATATTAAGTGGAGGCTCCGTCTCCTTGATGAAGAAGGTATAAATATAAGGGAGAAGCTTACTATAATGAGGTGTGGTTATAAAGTCGTGTACTGTATATATAGGTGCTTCTAATCTATCCATTTCATATACTACTCTCATTGCAATATAGGCACCCTTTTGATGGATGAAGTTGACAAAGGTTGAGACATGAGCCTTCCTACGATCATACTTATATGTTCGAACTGAGAGTTAATGGTTGTCTTTTCTTATCGCGGTCACAAACGGATATTTTAATGACATCACTCTTCAGAGAATTTTGTACCATATGAAAGATGGGCACAAAATAGGAAAGAGGGGAACTCTTAGCAGCGGCGAACCAAGCAATATGCCTGATCAATGTGGTTAGGCTATCCAAGGTCGTGTATTTTACCTTTCAGAACTTAAAGCAATGGTCGGATAATCTTTGACAGTCCCGATAATTGAGGTGGTGTGACATGCTTTTAAAGAGATCGCCACTTGTTCATCATCGTTTTTCCATAAATTATAGGCATAAAATGCTTTTCACTATCTTTCGATTCAGACACTCTGTCATTATTTTTGATATATCACTATTCATTTCTTTTGATTTAATGTATATCCTCAAATCCTTGAGGATAGATGAATAAATATCATGGATTATATTATCATTGGAACACACGAGATTTGTTTCACTCGCCAGCTCTTCGTCTAATAAAAAGTAACTCACAATCTGGAAAGCGTTCGCAGAAGCATCTTTGGTAACTACGAACCTCATAGAACTCACAGCATTTTGAGCAGCAAGGTACTGAAATAGGTGTCTCCCATCTTTGTCATCTTAAATTGCAATACGTGTCTCATCATCAATTGTTCCATTACAATAACTCTGTGCCTTTGTAAATCTAACCCTTCTTGTCCGGTGGTGTAAGTCTTATATGGAAGGCAGCAATTTCGAGAAATCCATAGTATGGCCACCAACAATATAACATTCTAAAGATGTGTTATATGTAAAGTGAATCAGGCTTCTTGATAGATCACGTTTGTGGAAATGCACGAGCCCACGGTGGTAGATTCTTCCCCGAAAGTCGAGAAAGACAGGCAAATAGAATTTATACACATTGTAGGCATTTGCAAGCTGAAGAATACCTCACTCATAACAGGAGCATTGTATATGTTTTGTTAGCACTGGCTACCAATTCGTTAATACTAACTTTATCCTTCACTTTTTTATCATTATAATGGATGTCTCTTACCAGAGGATATAGTTCTGCAGCATTCATACTAGTAAGATGGCCAGAAAGAGATTCCATTAACAATCAAATTGTCCTCATACTTAAGAACATACTCCAAGAACTCATTGTTGATTTAAAATTCCTCATTACTCTGCACATAGTATCACAATCTTTGATTTCAATTCTAAAATTTTCAATATCCCCAGTAAGAATTCGGTAGGTGCTATCACAGAACTACAGTTTAAGTAACCTCCTACTAGATCAGACAGATGTGTGGTATGAGGATTGTAGGACCTCCATTCAAGAGGTTTGCATATCATTGGGAGGTTCAGCCTGACGGGGAGCAGGGAGGCATCGAATAGGCGTTCCACATATGTAATTTTTGCTAGATAGCATCCCGTTTCCCCATTTTTTAGCTTCTTTTTTTGAGCTAGATGTTCGCCCCCTTCTGTCTTTAGTGAGATGATTCCTCTACTAACTAAGAATTGTATTGTCCTTGTTCCGATAGGGTACGTACGATATTTGATTTTCTTTATTTGACCAACTTCACTCCCTCCATTTTGATCTCCTCTATCTCTTCTTATTTTGGTATATTTCCGCACTAATGAATCTAGGTGTTCAACAGAGGTGGTGGCTCGAACATATGAATGATTATCGAGTGGACTAAATAAGAAACTTAGTGCATGAACTGCTATAAATTCTATAATATATTATTTAAACAAATTTAACATCTCTAGATCATCATTTAGGAGATTTTTTCCTTGTTTTAAGGAAATCCCTCTCACTACATTCATTATCGCGGGTTAATTTAGATATTACGCCACTAGTTGTACGACATATACAACCCTCGTCGTACTCCATTGTTAATTGTTCAATCCTCCTTTGCGTTTTCATTAACACATTTTAAGGGATGAAATCCCCCCCCCCTCTTTCTTCAGATTATTCAATATGTTGAATACATCATCTTTATACATTTTGCTATTACTAAATAGCATTTCCTCTCTTCTCTAAGTAAAGCATATATATGTGTGTGTAAATCCTTCTAAAAACAATTTGACTTTCTCTTTTTTGAGATTGTGTTCACGAAAATATTCCTCAACCCACAAACATATTTTGGCTAGCTTTGTGCTCATTCTTTTTTTTTCTTTAGTGTCATATGTATATTTCTTTTGTGGAAATTTTACTGAGATCTACTCAGTTGTCGAACCACTAGTTTGGTACTTACCTCCAGCCATGACATGAATTTTAGTGTTAGTAAAAAAAGACAGCCCGGTGTACTAAGATCCCCCCTATGTGCGGGGTTCGGGGAAGGGCCGGACCACAACGGTTAATTGTACGCAGCCTTACCTTGAATTTCTACAAGAAATTGTTTCCACGACTTGAATTTTTGTGTTAGTAACTACTAATCAAATCCATATGGCTGAAGTAAGGCATATGAGATGTTAACCCCTTTGCGGATTTTTGAGTGCCACACCGCGAAGTACCTCCCCTCACTCAAGACGTATGTTTATCAATCGACATGCTCCATCGACATGATTGAGAAGTTTCTTGACCGACATGATAAGAATGTAATACACCTTAAGAAGCACAAAGGTGCTTACATACTCTGGTCTGCCTATCATTGTCCATGTTGGGCTGACTCCGTTAGGCAAAAGGACCCCTACTGATTTTGACTGACCTGTTGATAGGCTATAAGTGGGTCGTTTGCTATTACTATAAGGGCTTCTCGTCTTTATACGGCTTGACTTCACTATCACTCATAATGGTCGATAGTATTCCTGCCATACCTGAATTCCTATTATTTAGAGCTAGAAGCTTCTTCGAAAGCAAGCAAGATGAGGTCTCCCTACTTTGTAGACAAGGCTCATTATGTACTTTACTTACGATCTCGTGTAGTACTCACCCCTATCTCTAATGGGTCTTATGCACTTCACTCGTTGACTACTAACTGAGCGTTAGAGTAAGTGAGCGAAGCCCTCAATTTAGTGTCTTCTCTCACCCTCCTCTTTCATTTTCGCCAAATCGAGGGTTCGTATCTTGACCAGAAAAAAAGGGTTTTCTTATCTAGAAGGAATTCAGAAGTGAGCAAGTTCTCTATTCCAAATCTCTTCCATCTTAGCCGAAAAGGTGGCTTTTTCCATTTTATCTAATTCCAGCTGGATCTCTCTAGTGTAGTCGGGTTGAACTTCACGAAAAATGTGATCATAAAGGAAGAGGAGCAGTCCATTTAACTTACTTAACCTAGAGAGGGTATAAGGATCCTCAATCTCTCAATCAATATGTATGACGCTAGAGATGTAGAAAGGATAATAAATTGCTTCTTTTATATTATCCTCCAAGACGGGTATCCCAAAAAGCATTTTCGGGATGGTTATCCCCAAATGATATTTTCTTCTTTTTGCGAAGCGATGAAAAGAGGTTTTACTTCCAGGATTTGTGAGATTAATTTATTGGATACCCGAGACCCATAATATTTCCCAGGAACAGCTTCTACAATGATAGGCATAAAGGCATGATTAGTTCCACTAATCTCACTGCACTGACCATAGTAAACTCTTTCCCATTATACCGAAATAGATGTCTGATTTAAACGACTAAGTACAGCATCACATTTGAGACCTAAGAAAGGTACAACCCAACTATGAGGTACACCAACAGATGTTACAATAAAACGTATATAATGATTTGCTGGTATAACCACTCTATTGTCGACTTCTAATAAATGTGATTGACCCAATTCTAGATCATTTTCTGAAATCATACAACTGTTAAAAGTGAGTGATTGTTCATCACAACTGTTATAGTCCGAATACTCATAAGGTAGGGTTAACGTCCGCCTTTTCCCAAACTGTACTTACAAGTTTCCCCGCAAAAATCTCTCCACACCAACTCTTAAAAAGAACACTATTTTTCTTTAGTTAGGTAGTTCTCATGATCGTAAGACCATTTATGAGTAAGGTTAATTAAAGGTCGGGGAATTTTTATTGGCAAGAGGGAACCATTTCTCACCCAGCCATACCTACCTTATGTATTCGAGGGAGAGACTGGAACCAAAAAAGACCAGATTCCACATATATGAGACAAGCAGAAGGTATGGGATGAGAAGTTTCTTGAAGAGTGAATTCGATCCTATAGTCGTCTTTTTTGTTTGAAAAATGCACAGTGGAAAGGGATGCTAGTCAGCTCAGCGAAGTTGTAGCCCAAAAAAGAGGATCCAGAGTGATTCCTCACCTATCCTGTCATAGGCCCAATGGAACGCTCCAATACAGATTCCCTATGCTAATATAAATGGTCGGGGTCATCCGGCCCGTAGATCTAAAATGATCTAGCTATTGGCCTGACCGGATATCATTTGTCCACAAACAAAACAAAAAGAAAGTAGGTTTCTATTAGTAGTTGGTGAGGCCTCGAATTCCCAAGTTCTAATGTGCATTATGCCAACAGGTCCCACCACCAACTCTAGTTGAGAAGTTGAGTCACCCTTCATCTTATTCAGAAATAGAATAGAATAAATAATAAGATAATCTATATCTTGTATTGATCATAGGATCACTCTATCAATAGGTCAATTCTCTGTGACCTACCACCATTCACGAAATCCCTTACTTCTCGCAATAATGATTTCTCGGTGGAGGAGTAGAAGCGTTGGTCCCATTCGGTAACTTTCTTGTGCCTGTTATTACCTACCGTAGGACCTCTGTCCTTGAAGAAAAGAAAGAGAAGCAGGAACAAGAGGTTGTCCTCTCCAACGGGTCAAGTGGCTTTCAGTTTCTCTCCCAATCCAGTAGTTCCGCAACTACTACCGTGGTCATTGACAATGGGGATCCCCTATTCCAAAAGGTTACTAGGTCAATTGTTAGGTCCAAAGTTGTATACCACTATTATGGTGCCGATAGATTCACTACTTTAGCGTCGTTATCAGACATTGTAGGTTGAGCATCTATTTCTCGTATATTATTCCACACCAAGAAGATGGATGTGTACCTCCAGCAATAACAAGAATGGAACCATAGGCTCCTATGCTGGGAGCATTTCGGGGTATAGGTCTAACCATTTCAACTACCCATTTCTGGAATGCTATAGTTATTAAAGTATGTCGACTGCGGGAATGGGAGATTACCAATAAGCAAGATGTTTCGCAAACCATATTCAACTTTAAGGCATTTTGTTTCACTTTAATCACCCTCGTGAATACGCGCACTCTAGTACCATTGATGTCCAATAGCTTTTATAGTAATGGCTGGATCTATTACAACCTCGTCCATTGAGTATAACAGAGCAAATGATGGTATAGTGATGAACATAGGACTGATACTAAGAAATATGGTCCGGAGAATCTCAATAGTAGTTCCATGAACAATCCTTTACGGGATTAGATTTTTTTGATAGTGGAAATGCCATAAAGTGCAACCTAAGATCCATGATACAAAAACCAAAATCAGAATATCGAAGAAAAATACATCGTGATATAAGTCTGTTAATTCTTGCATTATAGGTGTGTTGTGTCTTGAGATCCTAATTGTCATGGTTCCGCTGCATAACAAGGAGAAATTGTGAGGAATATCCATTCTAGAACAATTATTTGATTTGGTTCATTCTTTGACTGCTCTGCTCCCCCGGAAAAAAAAGACTGGATTTCTTCCACCTTCCTTGTATGAGTAGTAAATGAGTATAGAGCACTTTAGTTGGTTGTTGACCAACGAAAATCATGGGAGAAGAAAGTTAGAATTTATGCAATTTCTTTTCTAAGAAAGAGATCATAGTGATTGATGGCTCTTTCAATCCGGCGAAATAAAACGCTTTGGCGTGTACCAACACGGAGAATTTAGGTCAAATTAATAAGCTTACGACCACTGAACAAATTTGGTTGACGAACATAGTTTATACGCCTCTAATGTAGTGCCTTGTCGAGCATTTGACAAACTCACACCATCCATTTCAAATAGGATTTTTCCCCTGGACACACGAGCAATCCAACCCGTAGGATTTCCTTTTCCTCTTCCCATTCTTACTTCTGTAGGTTTCCCGATAATAGGGATATCTACAAGAACTCTTACCCATATCATACCATTTCTTTGAAATAGTCTGCTCATAGCACGATGGAAGTGTCCGATTATAGCACAATGCGCTGCTTCAATGGCTCGATATGGAAGACGACCAGCTCTACAACTTTTAGTGCCATATCTTTCAAAACCAAGTTGTGTACCATCCAGTTTGCAACCCCTACTACATCTGCCTTTACGATATTTACTATATTTTGTACAATTTGGATATAGCACGTCCCTTTTTTGTTTACTATATGAAATCCACACTTTGACACCTGAGATTCTGTAATAAGTAGATACTTTCGCATGAGCATAATCTATTTTTTGGTTAAATACATTACGAGATATTTTTCCATACTTTCCGCATTCAGTTCTAGCTTTCTAAACCTTCTAATTGACCTGACCAACATATACGGATCCCCTCCACCCCTTTTTCATTACTAATGGAATATCCTTTATTATTTTACTAAAAATGGAACGAAATGATCTTGTTATGTTCCTCAGTTGAAAAGAGATGTCTTGAGAAATCGGAGAAGCACTTTGATAACCAGATTTAATCTTGATCGATTCAATGTTGGTATCAGTGTTTGTTTTATTATACAACAAAGATCGCATTTTTTCACTTTGTTAAAATAATAGTTGTATCCCATACGGAATTCTTCTGTTTCTCAGTATGATCTCTATCATCATCTCTATTCCCCTTATCAATTCTCCTATCCTATTTAGGTCTATGAATTTCTCTATCAAATCCATTACATTATTCTTACCCATGAGGTTCCAACATTTTCTCCTTAATGGACCTAGGAGTTGTTCCTGGGCATCCAAAAAAAAGAGGTTATTATACACCCCAACCCCATCCCTTGAAAAAAGGTAGCACCAAAGAAAGGAAAGAGCGAGATGGTGGTTTTCATTGTTCCCACAAAGCGAAGATCATTCACTTGGCAAATAAAGTGACACCCTCTTTTTGGCTTCTGCCAAACACTTTTTCTCAATGGTCGAGCTTTCTACAAAAAAGTGATGTAATAATGTATTCTTTTATCTAAGCTTTATCCATGTGCATTAGCTCCCCCCCCCCCCCCCCACATTTTAGATGGTTCAGCCACGCCCGGTGTCATGACATGATTGAGAACTACGATGGGGTCGAAATGCATTTTGTTTTTTGTATTCAATAAGTATTGCATGACCGAATAATTCAAGGAAGGGGAGACTGCGGGGAGGGTCCTTTTAAGTAGATGACTCATCGGGTGGTTGGAGCGGGACTTCTTTGGGAAAAAGAACTTGAATAAGTTTGTTTTTCTGAATGAGTCGTCATTTTCTATTAGGAACACGATGTTATTTTTAATCCCGACATATTTTGGATGCTTGAAGTCCCCGCTGACATGAAGTGATTTAGAAAGATTGTTATTTATCGATGGTAATCGGTCATAGTATTCGTAACCTTGCTTCTTTTTCAGCCAACTCCAGATTTTGTTTCGCTTCTCTCGGTCGTCAAGACTGATCGACTCGACTCTTTTCCCTGCCCCCTGGCCTCTCACTTCATTTCGATCTTTTCATGTACCGTCACTTGAATGGAGACACTCGATCGACCGAACTTTCCTAAATGCCCCCCACCGGCCCTTCTACTTTACGAGTCTGGATTTTTCGCATCATTTCAGTCGTCGTGGTCGACAAGGAAGAAAGAAATGAATGAATGTTCTTTTGGAAAAATGTATAATAATACACCTACCGAGATGAAAGCCAAAGGTAAGTCTCATTGGTGGACGTATTGAATTGAAATAAGATCTCAGATTGACATCTTGATACACTGATTTACAATAATAATGAATAGAGTCAATATTGACTCCGTTATGGAAAGAGTTGCTTCATTCTTGCTTAATAGGAGGGCTTCCATTCACCAATGCACACTAAAAGTGTTCTCCGAACCGTGCTGGATAGTCACCCATCACACGGCTCTCATACCCAACATGTGGTGGATCTCGAGAGATAAAGTCAAAACGAAACATCCTTTTCCCCATACTTTGAGATGCTCCTCCTCGCCAATCAAGGAGCGAGGCTTCTCATGATAGGCAATGCTTTAAGCTACTATTGTTCATTTCAGATAAGTCAAATTCCTTCGGTCGCTTTGCTCAGGCGTTCTTCCCTTATCTTTCCTAACGTGAAGACTAGTTATGGTTTGAGATGAGAAATAAGCACTGGCTAAACGCAACGAATAAGAAATTGACAATAGAGGGAATCAATGATTCTTATTCGACCAAGTTCTAGCTAGAAAGATGTACATTACGCATTGGAGGTTGGTAAGAACTGAGGTTTGGAACCCCAACCTAAGTAGGCCAACCAGTGAAGCAAAAGGTACTTGATAGGGCAGGGGGCAGTTTGGTTTCGTGCAATGCTCTCGCAGCACGAATAAGCAGTTGTCATTTGAAAGTAAAGTCTCTTCTCCTATTTTACGAATACTGCAACTCTATTTACTGAGTGAGACTCCATCCATATCCCTACATTTGGTTTTTCTTCCATTCAATCATCACTTGTTTGACAACTTAAACTAGGCTCTACTTTAGAGATAGGTTTTTGGTCAACATCAAAATAGGTCAAGGCTCGTTGGAATGGTCAGTAGCTGCTTAGTCTCATCTGAGAGTTTAATCTCCTTATAGCTTTTTTTCTTTGAAAAAAATAAGGGCGTTGATTTAGGCTCCTTCCCTTCCACTGTGTAGCTGTGCTAGCAGGTACTACGAGCCCTCTGTCCCATCCATCTAACCAGCTTGCGTGTTTTACCGATTCCTCCTAAAACTCTTCTAAGTTGAAGCGGAGCATAGTACGCTTTAGGCGCTGAGCGAGAAAGGTCTCTTCTTTCCTTTCGGTTCTGAAATTTAGCACTTGTTTTCTTATTGATTCCTGGTGTGGTGGTATTCTTGAATAAAGTCTATCCGAACCGAATTAGCGCTTCTCAGATCAAGATAGGCCTCTCTAACTGAGTTGGGCACCTGGGCCCAAGATGCGCTAGGGATTGGCACATAGGAGAATGGTTTCCCAGATTTCTCAGCCTGGTATCATGCACATCGCATTCATGATATCTACATTCAACTATGCCCCAGAGACACGATCGAAGCACGCCCATCCAATGAGTTTTTTTCACGATATGTTATAGTAATGGGTGTCTTCCATTGGTCTTCTAGCCATAGAATAAGTTGTGTCTACCCCGGGCATCTGCAATATCCTCCTTTGATAGTTTAATATGGGAGAACTAAAATATTGACCCATTCGGTGACCTTCATGGTCGCCCTCACTAAACCAACTTACATCTAAACTATGATTCAAATCAAGTCTTACCAAAATAGGATTTCCTTCTCGTATATCTTCATTTCTGTGTAGAAGCAAACTCACCATATTTATGACCAACTTTCCTTCAGTAATCTTACAACGAGCAAGAATTTTTCCATTGTAAATTCGTATGGAGCAATCAATGAATTTTGGCAAAATAAAAGATCTATGTGACCAAATTTTCCTGTTAAAAATAAGATCTCTCTTCTTCTTCATTCTCAAGAGGAATTCATCAATGAAACTACACTTCCATATAGATCGTCGTGGCATGAACTAATTTCTTTGCTTCTATTCCGCCCCTAAAGCTAGATCATACTCCTTCTCCTTTAGAATAGGATCCTCCTTGGTCCTTTTTACATAACATTCTCGGCTGCCTCCGGTCCGGTAAGTTGGTCGCCCTCTAGCAAGTGACTAGCTCAGCTATGGAGATAGGTGTACACCGCCATGTCGAGACTCTCTTTTGAAAGTGAGATACCGGCTTTCACAAGAGGGAAAGATCACTCAATCATGCAGCAGAGTAGTGTTCATCTAAGTAAAAAATTTATAAGAGAAGAAGAATCATAGCCTAGGGTCAACATAAACAATTGATTAAATAGTCTAATGAGAAAGCATATATTCACGTTCGTAGTTGCAATAAGTTTTCCTTTTTTTTTGAGATTGGCTTGGTCTTCAGTCTACCCTAATGAAACCTAAATCTCACTCCCTCACTTTCTCCTTATGATAGACTAGCTTGCGCATCTTCTCTTTAGAACTCATCTTTGGCTTGGGGAATGCTTTTGCTCTCTCTTCTGTGTCAGCGAAGGAAGGATAAGAGTAAGAGCAATTAGTCAAATAATTTTTATTCCACTTACGGTTATAGTGCCTCTATCGAAGCGGAACAAGTCTAATACTTCAGCCTTGGTTTTCGGGAACTCCATTTCGATCTAAACCCAGAAACCCATATCTTTATATTGAAATTACTTCATTTTTTTAGCCCTTCATGAATCACCTGGTTGGATCCATGGTCACCCAGCAGTGCTTCATATCCAAATTGCTCTTTGTCTAAGATTGGACTAAATGTAACAAACCAGGCATCTTTTTATGTTCTTTTTATTTTGGCTAAAAATCTCATAGGTTGTACGCCAGCCATACATAGCTTAAATTGTGATGCGAAAATGTTTAGCTATTATCGATCCCCTAGTACACCTTTGGTTGTTGTTCATACCTAATCTACCGTCTACACTTACTACATTCACTCCCGGAAATTGAAACATGAATTGGAAGCTCCTGATATACTGTAGTGTAGTCAGCTTCACGATCTGCCTGACTAGCGAGTCTACCATCTCCATAGATTTCCATTTTTCAGGCTGCTTTATGTGCCGATCTTTGCTTGGGTTGGCTTCTAGGCTCTTCCCTGCCTTTTCATTGATGTCTCCTAGGGGCCTTTATCGTATCGCTTGCCTATCTTCAAGAAATTCGAAGAGGCGCCGAATACATAGACGAGGCGGTCCTAGGAATGAAAGTCCATTCCTTCGTGGTATGGAACTCCAACACATGGGTTGAACAAAAAAGGTTCAATCTTGTGAAACTGTTGCGTATGAAAACCTGGTAGCCCGCCCAGAGTTTGACTTTCTCCAGTCCTTGAATGAAGCCCTACTTTCCTTCCATACCCAGCGGGCAACAACACTGGGAGGAAGCCTATCAGGATCTCACGTATGACAATTGTTGGAACAAAGTCTGAATACAAGAGGTACCTCTACCAAGAAAAAGAAAGGAAAACTCACCACTCACTAGTGAAAGAGGATAGACAAAGGACCAATTGAGGTTCTCGGTGACCAACCATGGTCCCTAAATGTATTTAGACACTTTATTTAGCTGCTCCCAAAGACATCTCCTCTCAGATATCAGGTTTGATTCCTTGGACGAGATAAAAGGCCTCAAACATTTCTTTATTACTAAAAGGGATCTAAAGAACGAGAGTTTCATCATCAGAAAACTTTCTAAAGACTAACTTTAGCATAAGAAAGAGAAGCATGCATTGAAAAACTATGTGACGTACGAAGGACCTAGCTAATTGATGTCATAAGCAATCTTATTGTTCTATGAGCAACTTGAAATTGAATTTCACACTCAGCATGAAGAAAAGTGCTTCTACTCTCTCTGAGCGCTCCATACAGTGGCACATCACTAGTCTTGCCTTAGTTCTCTTCTTGTTCAATGTTGACTTTTTAGCATTGATAGAAGCATACCAAGGTAAAGTTGACGATCTGTTTAACCCTTTTCCGGATCTTCATCTTTCCCTATGAGCTTATGCAGTGAGTGCCAATGTTAAGGATACTTTAGTTCTGAGTGAGGGCTTGACCCATTGAGGAGGAAATCTTCTTCTGCATCTCTCTTCTCATATCGCCCATGATGGGACCCTTTGTCTATGTCATTGAAAAGATGGTCTTGGGAAACCATTTCCCATAGTAGACATAAGAAATTTGATTATTCAATTAGATATGAGATAGCTCTCTATAGCCTCTATGGAAACTTCTCTTAAAAGCGTCGGTTGTCACCCCCCTTAATCAAAAAACTTATCTTCAATTTCATAAGGGAGACATCGGCACAACATTATAGTATATTATTATATTGAATAAGAATTGTAGTAGGGTATGGGGAGCTAAAGAGACATTACTGACTTGAAGCTCTGACCTCGGCTGTGATGGTTTTTCATTTATTCCTTAGGATGATAGTTTTAGTTTATATAAATAGACCTATTTGTTGAAACGTAGCTTTCATTCATAAATAGAATTCGGAAAATAGTCAGACTAAATGAAAAAGGTAAGGCTGAACTGGCACTGTTGGAACTCGTTTAAGGGTCGCTAACAAAAGGTGAAAGGAGGCCCTAGAGGAAGAATCTTTATACGAGTTCGAGGCTTGTAGCTTATAGTTAGAGTTAGCCGACTCAATAGAAGAATGAAAGAGGTGGGATCAGAGAGGGAAGTGACATCCAACATAGGAAGCTCGGTACCTCTAGTAAAAGGAGTGGCCAAAGGACGAGAATCAAGCATTTCTGCATGAGGCAAGAGATCTAGGGCATATTTTTGATAATGAATGATAAGAGTGTGCCCCTGCCGATACACTTCAATACCAAGAAAGTCGTGGAGAAGGCCCAAGTCTTTCATATTTTCATGAACATGCAAGAATGAAAGAAGAGGAAGTATTCCCTGTTGATCACTACCTGTGAGAAAATCTCATCAACATATAAAAGAAGGTAGATACTATCCCCAGAGGTGTGACGAATGAATAAAGAGGTATCACATGAACCTTCACGGAATCCCTTTAGAGCACAATATAGTGCTAAAACAAGTGAAAAAAGCTTTGGGAGCTTGCTTTAGTCCATAAAGAAAAGACATTTTTGAAGTGGGCAGACATATCCTGGATGAGTGGTATCCAGAAAACCAGGAGGTTAAGACATATAGACCTCATCTTCAAGAGTTTCGTGTAAAAAGGAAATTACATACCTCCAGTTTCTTAAGAACTCCAATTATATGTGCAAGCGAGATAAAGAATAATACTAAGAGTTGTTGATTTGATAACAAGATGCGAAGGTATCCGAAAAGTAAATACATGTCTGCTGATGGAAACCTTTCTCCATAAAGTATGCCACTGGAGGGGTCCTTCCCTGCAATGTATGTTGGAGGGTCATATTTTACTTACTTACTTCCTTCTAGAAGAAAAGGTTGGAAACGAAGAGCCATTCATGATCTATTCTATGTCATGCCACAAATTCAGTATACCAATATTAGCGAATCAGATTCTTCAAAAGAAGAGTCTTCAAGGGCAGTAAATCTAGTTTCCAAATAAGTTAGAATCTTAACGGAAGTTCTTCCTTTGCCAACTATTCCTATGGCAGCTACTACTTTGTCAGAGGCTATGTTCCTTATATCTTCCGGGAAGGGAGTAGAATAAGAAGTCCTCGTGACTCGGCTACATAAATTATCATATCATCCGAATAAATTTACATTGTCAATCAAATAGAGAAATCTAGTTTTTTGCACTTACCTTCCTACTAATAATAGATATGGTCGGTGATGTGATCCCCTTTCCTACCTAATTTAAGACTAATCTTAGTTTACAAGATGTTTTCTATTGAAAGAAAGTGGAGGTTTCTTTTTACTCAGTGAATGTTGACTAATCTCTCTCTCTATAGGAGTAATAAGGGAAAGGGGATTCTTTAGGCTACTCCACAGAAGATTCAATGTGAAAGAATGGTAGTATTCAACTTTCTATTGTCAATGTTCAAGTTCTTTGTGTTAGCTTATCTTATCTCCTTGAATTGTCTCGAATTACCTACGGAGTTTGAGGGGTTCACTAGATTTTTTATTCCTTCTCCATTTCTAGGAGCTGGGAAAGGTAAATATTACTATATTATTTCTTCCATATCTTCTTCTTTCTCCCTGACTTTCATACTCGCTCTAACCCAACAAAAGGGCAAAGTTCCATTTGGTGGGTGGATCTAGCGCGAACGAAAGAGATGTGTAGCAGAGGGCAGGTGAGGCATTGTGTCGTCGAACAGAAAGAAATTCGCTCTTCCATTTCTTAGTAGGAGTGCTCCTATGTTAGCTTGTACTAACTAGGTTGTTTTTTCTTGCCAAATGGCTCTATCTCTATGGTAACCCGGACTAGTAACAACCGATTCTAGTAAATAAGATATTATTCTATAGAATTGGTTGTTCTTTCTCTCTCTTTTTTCTAGAGGAATTGAGTCATTCATTTCGGTCTAACTTCGTTACTGTACCCCAGTCTCACTCTAACAGCGTACTATCCTAGACCTTTGTCTATCCCGACATTGATATAGATTCATAGTTAGGTTAGCCAGCCCTATAACCTAGACAAGTGGGAGGCTCTGCATTTTCCCTAACATATGATTCTGCTAGACTATTCTATTTTATTCATTCTCCATTCTGTCTACTCCGAGAACCCATAATCTAACGATTCTTTCACATATGCTCTTTTTCGTGAATTCGACATCAGTGATCTACGACCATCCTTTCTTATTTAAATTCCAAAAAGGAATAGTTGGTTGATAGGTGCCTATCCTAGGTCGGGACATCATTCTTTTCTCCTCCTTTAGCTACTGGTGAAATTGATTGATCCCTGGAACCACATTTGTTGATACGTATATGGATAGATAGATAGATAATGATTTTCCTCTAGATGACGAGGGACGGAAAGAGAATCCACTTTCATCATAATATCTGATTCAAAGGCAAGAGACGAAAAGACAATAAGTTCATTTCCAGACCATGGGTCACAGAAAGGATCAGATCAAAGGAAAAAGGTTAGGCACTTCCTAAAGTCATTTCAATAAGAGGTTGCTTCATGCATAAATGCTAATTCAACTATTTCATTGATCTAAGGATGAATTTCCCTTAGCCCTTAAGCTTCAAGCTAGAAAGTCGAAAGCCTTTTAGTCAACAGGTACAGATTTTTAGACTGGCATCTTAGAATAAGAAAGGATTGTTCCTGAACCAGAATTTGCAACACAACATAAGTAGAAGCATGTTATGCTAGCATAGAATAGTTGTACCGAGTAAAAACTGCTTTTCTTAGGACGAATGGTATAAAGATCTTCTTCGTCGATAACAAGCCTTTCCTTTCTTCATAAAGGAAGGAAAACTGGAAAGCTTTGAGGTGAGCAAAGTTAGTCTATAAAGATAGAATAATTCTCTCTCTTCTACTTATCGCTTTATTTAAGCTCCAGTTAACCAAATTCAAGACAGAGGGATCTATAATCAGACTGACTCTTCTCTTTCCAAAAGTGGAACGCTTCTTTTATGCCATTATCTTCCTGCCAAACCAACTAGTTCGATCTGACCCAGGGGACTTAGAGTAATAAATGCGTACTTGCAGAATAAGCGTATCATGTTTAAATAGTTCCAACCTATTCTAAGATAAGATTCGAAGAGCAGATTAGCCATAAGCAGGTGACTAATTGTCTCTGTAAACCACTGATTCAAGGCCTAGTTAAATTATGGCTATTCTCACTAGTCTTTATTTCCCTTCTCATCCAGCTTGAGATCAGTTCTTACGTCGAGTGGGTTACAGGCTTTAAGAAAGCACTACTGGAGCCTACGGCTTCTCGAAGCCGAAAGGCTAAAAAAAGTCAAGTCCATCAATTGATGAAGAGAAGAAGGAAATGTATAATTTTCCTTATTCTTATGTAGTTGGTAGTTTGATGTATGCCATGATTTGCACTAGGCCATATATTGCACAGTATTGTTAGTAGATTTCTTTCTAATCCAAGAAATGAGCTGAAAGCCACTTGACTCGTTTAAAAGGAACATTGGAATTTGGTAAAATGGACATGTTGATATCTGAAAGGTACTACCAATTTGAAGTTGTTCTTTGGAAGTGACAAGTATGAACTTCTTTGTTATACATACTTTGATTTGGGAGGTAATCTTGACAATTTAAGATCCACTTCCGATTATTTTATCACTTTTTCAGGGGGAGCTCTTTCTTGGCAGTCTAGATTACAGAAGTGTATAGTTGTTTCCACTACAGATGATGAATATATTGATATAACTAAAAGTGCCAAAGAATTTCTTTTGATGAAGGGATTTACTCGAGATCTTAGCTTTGAGAAATCAATGTACGTTTTATTCTCTGATAATCAGAGTGTTATATGTCTTACCAAGCACTCTATTTATTCTAAGACCAAACATATAAATAGAAAATTTCATTGGAGGAAGGGATGGTGATTAACTAATAGAACATATTTTCTTCTTTCAAATCGCATCTCTCAAGTGAGAAGAAAAGGCCCCCCATGGAGTAGTGGGAAAGCAATGGCATAGCAAGAAGAAGAAGTATGAAAGAAGTAAATATTTCCTCCTCTGATGAGGCTTAGCTCAACTAGCCCTAGACGTATCACATCTCATTAGAAAGGCAAGTCTTTTCTTTTCTTTTTTTATCGCCTTATTTCATTCACTGATTTTTGTAATTCATTTCTCTTTTATGAATAGTTGGTTGTGTTGGATGATTGATGGGTAGTTTAAAGGACGAATGCTGGAGGAAAATTTTTAGAGTGGGCGCACTGTGCGGTATTTTTTATGTTTATGTATGTATTTTTTCTGTAGTTGGATCAGCCATTTTTCTTAGTATGTCGAGGGTGGATTAATGAATGATTGCTTTAGCTCTATCGACAGAGGCCCCCGCCTAAAGTTTTGACCCTTGCTTCAAGCTCTGTTCTAGGATAATGGCCCCACCCCATGTGATCGACGTTGAATCTCGACCTGTTCGTGTTGTGGAGCGAACTCTTACTTTGAGGAGAAAGAAATCATTTTCTAAAGTGAAAGTGAATTCAAGTTGGTACATAATAAATAAAAAGAGAGCTTCAGTTTCTTACTTATCTATGGAATATCGCATTGTTACTGGCCTTTCCAAAAATGCATTTTATTGTTAGGAAATAAGGGAAACTGTGACTCTCCCCCTTTATGTGTTCTATATCAAAGTCAAAGAGGGTCTTGACATCTTTCTTAAGGGTTTCTTTCAATGCCTTACAATTTGTTCTCATCAGGAACCTCTAGTGTTGGATGTAGATTTGGAACTTTAGGATGGACTTCACCGCTTTTATTTTAAAGAGAAAGAGGAGGCATCAGACATCAACTTCTTTGATGATGAACAAGAAGATATTTCCCAATAGTGGTCCTCTTTTGTCAAAATTATAGACCATGTATTTATTCATCTCCTTCAAGTTCTACTGCACCGATGTATGATACTCTCTCGACCAGGTCATCATAAGAAAATACTGAAAAATCTTTCCAAAGTGAGAGAAATAGGGAAGGCGCGCTACAACTAATATAACAGCCAGCTGAAAAATGTTAGCTAGCTAGGCTAGCGCGCAATGGCTTTCTCTTATAGGGGCTTGCTTCTTTAAGCTTTGCCCAACCTATACAAGGTGTTGCTCGCTTTCTTTAAGCCACTAGTGTCTTATGTAGTGGTCGGCATTCCTATGTGCTCTTCTTTGCCCCTTACTTAAGAACCTAAAAGTGACCTTTAGATGTTTTCATGATGCTTTGGTTACGAATATTGTTGCGGTCTAGGTTTATGGATGGATTCAGTCAACGAAAGTCCCTCCAACTCAATCAATATCAACAAGATATCATGACTACTTAGGCTTGGTTTATTTTGTCATAAAAGAAAGTTGGTTTAGTGGGTTCATTGATTAGTACACCTCCGATGCTGGTATGGCCAGGACTGTGGTCGTCCGTCTCCGGTTTGACGACCGATAAGATCTCTGAGATTGACTAGCCAACTAGGTTGGTTTGTCTATTCTTTTATATTGAAAAGTAGTCAGTTGTTTATGCGAATCACCTTCTTCTAGGCTCTACTGGATGACACGGCATTTTCGTTCAAATATTTATAGGTCGGCCGTACTTGTGATGGTTCCCAATGATCTAATATGACCACTTAGGTCTATGTTGCCATGATATTGTTCTATGGAAATGGGTAGTTTAGAAGTTTGGCCCGGTTTTTTTAGTGTCGTAAGGGAGGGATTGACCTTTCTAACGCATATTTAGTCATATCCGCATGGCCCCACTGATTTATTTCCGATTAGAGCATCAAGCAGTGCAACCCGGTTCTACTTGACTAAGCACATGCTCCTCCAAGGAGAGAGTTTGCTTTACCCAGCTCCTTTTTTTATAACAACGCAGAAATCCCCGACCCGACACTTGTTAGTTTTGAATGAAGAAAGAATTGTACACTGCCTTAGCAAGCACATATTCCTATCAAAAAGAGAGACTTTACTAAATTAGTAAGAAAGGATCTTTCTATCTTATTAATCAAGCGATAACGAGCCAGAAAATGAATGTGCTAAGAAGCAAGGGATTTCGTGCAGTTGTTGCTCCCTTGCTTCTTGCCTTATCATACTTAGTAAAGCAACCTTTCGTACTACGCTCTCACCTTTTTTGGATTCCCTAAAATAGAATAATTGGAAGTTGATAAATACGCATCCCTTGTTTCACCAAAATGAGTCCTCGAGGCCCCGGGACATTAGCTTCCGCCAACGGTTAACTATTAAGGATCGCATCCCATGCATATTCTATATTATAGCCTACAACTAATTCAGCTTTCGTTTTTGGGAGATCAAACAGAACTCGATTAGTTTCTGTGAGATGAGATATAAAGAACATAACCAAGACAGGGAAGAAGGGAATACCGGACCATATCTATTTTTGTGCCATGACAATCTCACTCGAATTACATGAACCTACACATATTAGTAGAGTATACTAAGGTCCCCAGCTAGAACCACATGTGCAAGTTTCCTTGCATATTTCTCATTCGTGCTTTTCGAGGCACTGCTTATGACTCAGCATGGGATAAGGGGGCGGAACTACATACTTTTGTGTTCAGAGAATTGTTCGAGTGAGTAAGTAGCGCCTACCAAGCAATGCTTTCTTGAAAAGGCAGGGCTAGTTCCTTTTCGGCGCCCGCCCTTTATTTATTTAGATGTTAAGGTAAGGCAAGCCCCAGGAAAATCTAGGTTTTCTCCCAACTCTATCTCGGCTGGCATTTTGCTCTTGAGGGGGTTGGATCCTAGCGCGAACTACTCATTATTGTGTTTCCCCAGAAGGGCATTTGGTGAGGAGCATTGTTTTGAGGGAGAGAAAGAGTTGTTAAAAACCCAATCATTGGAGGCGACTGGAGTACTTTCATCAAATGATGCATGTGGGATGAGCCATTCCCATCCCAAGTGGTGCCCTGATTCGGCCTGGCTGGTCGGGAAGAGATTCACATAGAGACTACCGTTATGCGAGAATATCTTTCTATATCTATATTAGCTAGCAGGGGCGGGCTTTCCTATGGTAGTCCTATTGTGGAATCTGAATGGTCATCCCATCTCATCTTGATTTGGCTATACTTGTATGTAGTCATCCACGTTAGCTCCACATGAGAGCTTTTTAAATAAAGGCTAAAAAGGAACTCATCAGTCAGCTCGGCCCCATTCCTATTTTGCTTTGCCGCCTATGTTGAGAATAGGTCCCAAAAAAGCAGCCCTCCCTTTATCATCTATACCAACTGCCATGCAATAACCAATAGAAAAGATTTCGACGCCCCTCTCCAACCAGTCAAGTGGCTGAAAGCCCCTCTCTATATAAGAAGCAAAATGTGCCATCACCTACAGCCCTTTCCTCTACCAGAGACTCCACAAAATAAAATTGGGCAGCATCATCGTATACTCCACTTTTGTTGCCCTGGTTAATATCCTGGAGTACTCTTATAGCTGATCAGTCACCCAACCTAATTAAACAACCTAAAGGCTTGGCCCTGTCTCATTTGGAGAATGACCCATTATGGCACGGCTTAGTCAGTTATTCTTATAGTTCAGATAAGATTCGAACCGAGTTGGGTTAGGTATCTGATTGGGTCTTCCAAAAACAAAGGAATGGTGTATTTTTTTAGTTAACTGATCTGATGGGTCCAACAAATAATTAATTTTAATAAATATCTAAATTCTAACTATAAAATAAATAATACACTAAGATTCTAAATAAAGGATGATAAACAAACAGGGTATTTTTCTATTTAAAATGTCTCATGATCTTCAACTAATTATGCGCTTCAATATAATTACTGGGAGTAAGCGCTATAGCTTTTTTCCAATACGCAGCGGTGTGCTCAAACCAAGCCTCCGCAAATTCAGAATATCCCTGTTGCATAGCCTGTTCTCCCCAGCCAAAATAGGTAGTTCAATTCCTTCACTTAAAACCATACTTGAGAATTTCTTACCTCATACGGCTAAACAGTCAATTCTTTTAGTTAGTGAGGTCTTAAAAACATCATAGATTTTTTTTACCGTAGCTTTTAGACAGCTAACAGCTGAAGGCACTAATCATACATCTAAGAAAATTTTCCTTTTTCTCATCGAGATTGGGTTGGTGTTCACAGAAGGAGTTGAACCTTCTTAAGGATGGCACACTTCTATTCCGGGGATGAGTATGTGTTATCCTCAACAACTTTCAAAGTTATGCTAAGGGGAATTATTGGCATAGTATAGAGCGTTGTTGATTAATAGCATGGGTGAGTATATGGGAGTATTAAAAGCTTAAAAGTAATTGCGTAAGGTAAGGTGCATGGATTATAAGGTAGATACGTTAGGATTTTGTAAGGCGTGAGGGTTGCGAGATTTGATACTTTCCCACTTGATAAAGGGTAATGAGGTATTACTATTAGAGACTCGATGGGTGGAGGTGTAGTAAATAAGGCAACAGGATTTACATTGAAATGTTCGGGGTTATTAGGATTTGATGTATTTAGAGTTCATGTGGTTTTATCAGGTTTTCATATCGGGTGGAAGTTGAGAAACATGAAGATTCCAATCATAAGGTATAGTTCTTCGGTACAAAGTTGATGAGCCAGCTTTTGGAGTCATGAGTGATGTCACATGATTGGTTACTCATGAGAAAGGACAGAATAGGTCACTGCATGCTTATGGAAAACCTATCAGGTATGTTTGGAATCAGTTCGGGTGTCTATCAATGATTTAGAAATTGAGCATTTTATTTTCGGGATAGCATTGTTCAATTAGTGTCGGGTGGCCTATGTTTATATTGTCTAGAGGACTTATGGTATTCTAGTAAAACACCGACAAAGGTTCGATATATTTCAAATCGGAATAGAGGTATGACAATGTTACTGATTCTCATTGAAGTTGCAAGTAGGGTTGATGATATTCTTCAGATGACAATGATTCAGACAGTTCTAATGGTTTACACTGGTACTTGATATGTATTGATGAGGTATAAATAGTTATGGAAGTCTTTAGAGTAGTCGGTTAATTTTCTACAGATTTGGCACGGTAAGGTAATCAATAGGTATGTTTATAGTATGGTAATTTGGAGATTCGAGAAGAATTGGGCAACGGGTTTGACTAAGTAATTTGAATTCGGCATTGGATAAGGTCTGTTTTTGGATGGAATTACTTAGAATTTTCTCAGATTAAGCAAGGATTTTTTACTGGCGAAAGGAAGTCATGATTTGGGCTTGTGGCGTGTGTCTATGTGTTTCTAAGGAATCTTGGTGCAAAGGATGGCCTGGGAAGGTGTGAGAAAAAGATTGGTAGAAGAAGAATATTTAATCATTATAGGTTAGACAATGGTTTGTGGCTTCAACTAAAGGGTAGTGGTGATTAAGGTGGTATTTGTGGACTCAATCGAACGCATATAGAAGTATGGTTATAATCAAATCAAGAAATTTGAGCAAAGTCAGTTCTTACATTCGAGAATCAACTGTGGAAGAATTTTAGTTATGAAAAAATAGAAATTTGGGGTGTTGATCCAAGTTAAAAGTAGATCATACTAATAAAATGAATATGTAGTACTATCAGTATATATTTCTTGCCTGCCGAGGCTGCATGAGGTTATGATGGGGATTCCTTGGTTACTCGTCGGCTTTCATATTTTCCTTTTTCTGTTTGAGGATGAATGTTTGTTTAATTGGTATCTGATGTAATGACCCATTTAGTCATTTAGGCATTTTACCTTTTTACCCCTGTTAACCCTTCCCTTAGCACCGTTAGAGTATGTTCGACTTACGGGAATGGTTAAAGTGGTTCCCAAGGTAGTCGGTGGGTTTTGGTTGAGTTTTTGAGGAAATTAGAAGCTTTTAAGTTGAATAAATGATAAAGTGTTGACCGATAGTTGACTTTTGAGTATATGGTTCTTTTTTTAGTTTTGTCGATTTCAATAGGTATGGGCATCATTTATGACATAGTTGAGTCCTTGGTTTGCTTCCCGAGGTATTTGGATGTATTTTGCGTCACGGTGTCTAAATTTGTGGAAGTTGAAGTTATTAGGTAATTTCGTAGAAAAGTATGTCTTAGTTCGGTCATATAAGAAATCTTAGTGTCCGAGTACGTGAGCAAATTTGTAGCACCGTTTACCTTGGGGTAGCATGTTTGGTTTCTATTCGGAGGGTCCCGGGAGGGTTTCGGGTGTTTGGTGGAGAATTGGCTTAGTTTCCATATTGTTGTTTTCTGGTGTCTGCACCAGCGGCTGTCGAGTCGCTTCTACGTGTACGCCTTTGTGGAGGTTGTCTCGCAGATACTAATCTTGTGCATTGTTTAGTTTTCCGCTTCTGCGGATGTCTTTATCGCAGAGGCGAAGGCACCTCTGCAAAGTCGTTCCCGCCCCAGCGATCCTCCGAGATTTTTAGTTATCTCGCCTCGGCGGCCCTAATTTTCGCCTAAGCGGTTCTGCCTTAGCGAAGTCGATTCTGTCAGAGCAGAATCGTTGTCTCAGATCAGAATATTAAAATGATTTCAATTCCCCAAAAAATTCTTTTGGGATTAGAGCTCGGCTAAGAGGGGGATTCTTGTGTACTCAATCATTGTTCTTCATTGGAGTATAATTTCACCCCTTTTAATTATTATTTATCATTAGAGACTTCTAATCCTATTTGGGGAAGAAAGTAGCCTAGTTTCTCATGCTAGGATAAGAGGCTAAGAATAATGAATTGAGGATTGTTTATTGATTAGATGATGATAATAATGTAATCTAGTATTTATTAATGATAGATGATGCAGTTTTGATGGCTAATTTGGTATTGGTAACCCTTTTTAAATTGGGGGGGAAACAGAGGGTTTGGAATTGGGCTTTTTGCTTAATCTTGAAATTGAGGGTCCAAACGTGGTTAGTTTTTAAATTAACTTAAGGATATGATTATTTAGTATGTTATCATACTTTTTAAGTAATAAAGTTTGGGTTTTACTATCGTGGGTCTGGGTCGATGTTGGGGTGAATCTTTGGATTGTTTGAAAGACTAAGTCCTTATATTTGAAATAGATTACTTTTAGCGTAGAATCTATATATGTTAGACTACGAGTATTTTGAGGCTCTTCGAAAGGGCGTTGAGGGTGGATGGTTCATGGATCATGCTCGACTCTTAGGTAGGCTACGATTTCTCTTTTGTAGACTTCAATAGAACTGCGTATTATCTATAAATGTTGAGGGGTATTAGGCGTATTTGGGGGTCCTGCCTTAGCGGTTGTGATGAATGCTTGGGTGGGTACTAGTGTTGAACTGTGATGATGGGTGATTTGGGAATCAACCTTAAGTTGATTCTGACTGTTGTTGTTTGGGCTTGTCGTCATTGTTTATATTGTTGTGTTTATTCATCACAATGATTTCGATATGATATCCTAATTTTACGTGGATTAGGAGTTAATGACTTTCTAAAAGCATGTTATAATTCATCTCTTATACTTGGTTGCATCTCATACATCCTGATTACTTGCCTTGTATTGTCATTTACATTCATACACTCATAGTTCTGATGATGTTGAAATGAGAGTGGTATGAAAATATTATGGGTCCAATGAGACCTGAAAAGGTAAGGATATATTATGAGATGGTTGAAAATATTGAGATGATTGATATGACTCCAAAGGGGTCTTGGTTGATGATAATGATGATATCATGGAGGGCTCGGGTTGCACGCCTGCAATGGATGTATTTACAACCACAGAGCTAGGATCTATTGAGAAATTCCGAATGAGTAAATGGACGGCGTGGGTCCTTCATGGGTGGCAGTTCATAGAATTTGAACGCATGTATACATGTTGTGAAAAGTACCTGCCATTTGCATTTGCATTCATATCATACATATATGTATACATTGATTACATGTTGATTGGTAACGTGATTTGGAATGATTATTGGAACTTGGGTGATTTTCATGATTGAATGGACTTGGATGATTGGATTGATTCTATTGGATTGGATTGGTTGCCATGATTCGGCTTGTTCTTTGTGAATTGGGTTCTATGATTTACACATTTATGAGTCTGATTCTGAGTACTCGATGTCGAATTGTATCGTGGTCAGTGGATTCTATTGACAGAACTATCATGTAGATCATAGAGCATTGTGTGTCTTATATTTCTTAGTGATTGATAGCGTTATTTAGTAGGGAGTCTAATAAAGAATTGGGTAAGGTGTTGTTGTAGTTAGTGTCTTGTATGCTATGTATGTGTGGATCCCCTCCCTAATCTAAGGATGTAAGGCGTAGACTTCTACTTAGAGTATAATGAGAACGTTAAATGAACTATTATGTGTCATGCCTTTAATTGTATACAGTCATAATCAAGTCTATGAGTTAGAAATAGTAAATGAGTTAATATTGATATGGTCAGACTAATTGTAATACTCTTGAAAAGCATTCCTAAATGATGTTGTGTACTAAGTGTCAACTTGTCTTATTGGATTTGTTAGATTGGGTAACTGAAGAAAAATATGAACTTGTCATAGAAAGAGTTTACTTATCAGTAGGTATTGAGTGTAATATCCCTATGTGTAATATGAATTGATTTGTACTTGACTGTTATTGAATCCTTACGTGAATAAGGTAACTTATGTGACTACTTGAACTACCTAGAATAGGACCTACTTGAGAGTCAATTTGATGTTTATGCATGTTACGTAACTTCCGTCGTTGTCGGTCTATAATGCATACGGGTGTACGTTGTGTACTCATGCTACTCTTTCTGTATCTTTTACGTGGATGCAGGTATACAGTCGGTCCAGGTTGCAGTTGGAGCACGTGGAGGATAAGACATGTCACTCATCCTATCGGCGGCTTTAGTCTTCATCTTAGTTGGGTTGTTCTTATTTATTCAAGATAGTGGCTTGTTTTATTTCTCTATCTATTGTATTCTTAGTAGTCCTTGTACGAGTTAGACCAGGTTTTGGGAGAACGTGTTGTAAGGGTTAAATAATATTTTAATGTTATCCAAGAGATTTGTTATATTATGTACTTCTTCTTTAATTCTGCAATGTTAAAAGGTTATGTTGTAAAATGATTTGGAATGGTTTGCCTACCGGGGGATAGTGTAGGTTCCACCACGACGCCCGTGATTTGGGTCGTGACAATAGGTTAACGGATATTTCGGCTGATTTTCTTTAATTAAATCATTGGTTTACATCCTAAATGTATTTTAGGATTGATTTAAACCATCAAATCAAAGTAAAACCATTCAAAGATTGATCCATATGATAAAAAAATTGAAGGGTTTTATCTTGAACAAACCTAACGGGTTGTTTTTAAAATCTGCCTAATTTTTCGATGAAAACACAATTGATTAAATGATTTTGCTAAAAAAATATATGAGTAACAGATTACCCAACTTAATTTGCTCATAATTGCATGAAATTGAGATTGTTGAATTTTTGAGGTTAAATTTGTGATAATTAAACCCTAGATCTTAAAAACTCAATTACTCACAAACAATAAGGCTAAAAATTATAATCCACATATCGTCGGAAAGCTCTCAACGAGATCTTTAAAAGCCATAGGATTATTCATGCAAAAACTAGGAATTTGCATACATGAAATAATGCAATTAAGTTACAGGTTTAACATTAAAACTCTAAAAAAATATGTTTTGCATACTAATGATGTCAACCATCAGAACACGAGCTTATGCCTTTGATACCAATGTAGTATTTGAATATAGAATACTAGTTTAGGAGACTTACAGATTTTCTCTTTGCGCAAACGCATCGTCTGCAAGCACGACTCGTGTCATTGATCATCGGAAACCCTCACAAAGTGGATGAACTCCCTTTGTCCACATCCTAAATAGTCGTTGTATTAATGTGAAATTATTCTTTTCCAACACTCATAATGATGGTGTATTTATACTCTAGTGGTTAGGGTTTAGGAGGAGGACAAGTTAATCGACTAATTAGCACTCCTTAATAGCAATTTTTCAACATACCAAAATCAAATAGTAGACATAGAACCAATAATACTCATTGAGGAGATCATTTGATGCGACAGAAGTCCAGGAGGATAATAAAGTACCTCTAAACCCAGAAAATAGCTAGGAACACCCAAATCTATAATTCTGAATTAATCATGCAAAAAGGTACTACAAAGACGCTCAAATTTAAGTGATTTTACGCGGAGGTAAATATCAAGATCCGGAAATATCATCATATTGACTAACCCTTTCAATTTCGCCACAACCCTAAAAATTTAAATTCTATAATATCAAGGTGGACCTTTTTATTTTGCTACTAAGCGTTAGAATATTATGTTATTAATATTATGATTTTGTATTAATGTAGTATAATATTATATTTGGTAGGTAGTACAATGTTAATTAGGAATATTATGTAAGAATTTAGGAATATTATGTAAATTAGGTAGAAGATTATTAGGAATTGATTAGGAAGATTAGGCATGATTGGCTCTTCCTAATTGATGTATATTGTGTATATATTGGACCTTTGAAGAGTCAATCATGCCTAATCTTCCTAATCAATTCCTAATAATCTTCTACCGAATTTACATAATATTCCTAATTAACATTATACTACCTACCGTATATAATATTATACTACATTAATACAAAATCATAATATTAATAACATAATATTCTAACCGTACTTGCCTCTCATTGGACCAATGAGATTGCTTGGTTTCTCTACAACTGGCAACTCAATTTGCTGCAATTGCAAATTACAAACAGAACACATGTTACAAGTTTAACAACTTGTTGCCTATTGTTTTCATTTTCTAATTCGTTTATTTGTGTTTTATTTGAACCACATAGATTTTATTGAGATTTTTCCTTCTTTTATCAAAATTTTCACCGTTAAGTGCCTTGTGGTGGTTGCAGTAAAAAAAAAAAACTAATTCCTCTTTCAATTAAATGTCAACAATTCATTCTTAGACTTAAATAAAGAGGTATACATGAGACAACCTTCTTGATTGTCAGCCAATCCAATTTCTACATCTTCTTCTATCTTAATATGCAAGCATTTCTTGTTTTACCATGATATATAAGCTTAAAGAATTATTTTACTATCTAAGACAAGCTTCCAGGTTGTGGTGTGTCAAGTTGTCCCAAACCTTGTATTCCAGGGGTTATATTCATTCTCTGAAAACTATTCACATTTTATTTGACAAATCTTCCTTCTTCGTTGCCCTACTTACGGTTTATGTAGATGACATCATTTTCACTAGTAATAATTTAGTTGAGATATCTACTTTAAACACTAAAAAATGCTTAAATTGTGGGGGTTAAATTAGTAATTTGCGGCAGTTAAAAACCCCGGTAATTTGTTGTCACAACGGGTTTTGAAACCTTCGCAATAACGTTTGCCGCAATCAATTTTTATTGGAGTTTTCAAAGAACCGCTGTAATCATTTACCGACGGTCAATCTGCGATGGTTTTAACCTTCGCATTTTTCTTCTTACAAGTTTTTTGCTTCATTTTGCGGGGATCTAACCCGCAATATTAATTTTTTTTACATTTCTTTTTTAAGGTTGTAACTTTCAGCTTTATTAATTAGTTATTACTAAGTTACCACTAATGTACAAAATATAGCATAATTTTATAATTAGACTATCAAACCATTGTTATAATAAAGCCAAAAGAAGTACTATTTTTATAATAAAAAATATCAATATTTATTAAATCATAAAAATGTTAAGCAATATCACAGTCCATTAAATTTCACGTACACCTTTATGCCCAAATAAGAAAAGAAACGAGATTTCTTTTTAATACATCTTTTCTATATACGCTGTTTAATTCAAATAGTTATTTTTTTTCTAAAAAAGTACGATAATAAAAAACCTTAATGAATATTGTATTTCCAGAGCTGAAGCTTCTCCATGGTGGTAGGACGTAGGACAACGAGCCGATCAGAGCCTTCTTTTGCTCCAAAATCGCCTAAGAGAATTTTTTGAATTTGAATACAAATATCGAAGCTTTTTAGGAATAATCAAAGTTAAAAAATTCAGTTGATTTACCGATTGACAAGGCGTGAAAAATGAGGAAAGAGAACTCACAAGTCAGATGAGTCGGCCTAGTGACTCATCTTAGAAGATTTTGATAGCTAAATTAGGGAACAATCATTGAAACTACAAATACAAAGGAGAAGAGAAGTATGAATGCAAGTGAGGTAAGGGTTTGGAGAAAGGAAGGTTAAGTTTATGTGGGAGGGGAGGGGAGGGATGAGCAAAGTCTTGCGGAAGCTTAGTGTAAGAATTTTAGGGTAAGTAGAATATTTTCCTCTCTTTATTCATCCTTCAAAGGTCCAATATATACACAATATACATCAATTAGGAAGAGTCAATCATGCCTAATCTTCCTAATCAATTCCTAATAATTTTCTATCTAATTTACATAATATTCCTAATTAACATTGTACTACCTACCATATATAATATTATACTACATTAATACAAAATCATAATATTAATAACATAATATTCTAACACTCCCCCGCAGTCGAAGCTGGAGGGCGGTGAATGCTGAGACTGTCCCTAAAATCTTCAAATAATATCAGCGGAAGTCCTTTTGTGAAGATATCTGCGATTTGATGTCGCGTTGGGACATGCAACACCCGAACATGTCCGCGAGCCACCTTCTCACGTACAAAGTGAATATCTAACTCAATATGTTTAGTGCGTTGATGGTGGATGGGATTCCCTGAAAAGTAGATTGCACTAACATTATCACAATATACTATTGTTGCAGTCGGAATAGGGCAATGAATTTCAAGTAATAGGTTCCGAATCCAACATGAGTCAGATACAACATTGGCCACAGCACGATATTCTGCTTCAGCACTTGAGCGTGATACCGTGGCCTGCCTTTTTGAGGACCATGAGATTAAATTGTCACCAAGGAAGACGCAATACCTGGAGGTGGATCGTCTTGTATCCGGACAGCCTGCCCAATCTGCATCAGTATAAGTAACAAGTTTGGAAATAGAGGACGGGTATAGATGTAATCCATATTCCAGAGTGCCCTGAATGTATCGCACAATGCGTTTCAGAGCATGCATATGTTCTTCCATTGGATTATGCAAGAATAGACACACTTGTTGCACTACATAGGTAATATTTGGCCTGGTGAATGTGAGATATTGTAAAGCTCCTGCTAGGCTGCGGTATAACGTTGGATCAGCAAAAGGTTTGCTAGAGATGGCACTCAATTTTGACTTTGTGTCAACCGGAGTTGCCGAAGGTTTGCAGAAAGCCATCCCAGCTCGTTCCACGATTTCTGATGCATACTTCTTCTGGGAGAGGAATAATCCACCTGTATGTCGGGTCACAGCAATCCCTAGAAAGTAGTGGAGTGGGCCAAGATCTTTCATAGCAAATTCACATAATATTCCTAATTAACATTGTACTACCTACCATATATAATATTATACTACATTAATACAAAATCATAATATTAATAACATTATATTCTAACAAGTACTCCTTTAAATAGGAGTTTCATTCATTCAGTTTGGACACACCAAAACAGAGAGCAATTGTAAGAAAATTGAGAGTAATTCACAATCTATTTTTTATAGTCGGTGAGATAATAGAGTGGGAATAATATTATAGTGAGTTGTGTAAAATAAAGAGTGTTGTTTCTTTTAAAGGTGTAGTAGTCTCTTGACACTACCAAGTTGTAATAAGTGATATTATATTGCTCCGCTCGAGTATTGTATTTTGTACCCGTTATAAGATTTGGTATCGTTGTTACTCTCTTGTTATTGTGATTTATGTGGATATTATTCCTGGGTGATATTATTATTATTCAACAATGTGGTATCATAGCCATGGAAAATAATAGTCCACTCTCTTTCAATTCCCCCGTCTCACAAGAGAAAACTTGAAAAAATGGTGTCTACCAATGAAAGTCATTCTTGGCTCTAAAGATATTTGAGAAATCGTAGACAAAAGGTATACAAAACCCGCTAATGAGAAAACTCCGTCTCAAAATAAAAAAGATGTCTTGACAAAGACAAGGAAGAAATATGCAAGGCTCACTCTCATCCACCAATGTTTGGATGATGGCATGTTCGAGAAGGTGGCCGATGCAACCACCTCAAAGAAAGTTTGGGAGATTTTACAAAATTCTCTCCAAGAAGTGGATAAAGTAAAGAAGATAAAACTTCAAACTCTATGTGGTGTGTGCTATTGAGGAGTCTAAAGATATAGATCTATGATGGTAGAGCAATTGGAGGGTTCTTTACAAGCCCACAAAGAAAAGATAAAAAGGAGACAAGAAGAGCCACTGGAGCAACTTCTAAAAATTCAGGCATCCTTCAAAAAATTTGGAGGTGAAAAGAGTTATAGAGGAAATGGACGAGAAAGAGGTCGTGGCACTCGTGGAAGAGGAAGGATCATTGGCAATAACTTCAAAAATGAAGGGAGAAGCCAACTACCATTTAGAGATCGTGGTCGTGGACAAAGAGGAGGAAGAGGATGTGGCAATTATCAGGGTACTAACAAAATGAAGTATGACAAATCTAACATTGAGTGTTATAACTGTCATATATTTGAACATTACTCTTGGGAATGTCATAGTAATGTCGAAGATAAAGCTAACCTTGTTGACGATAAGAATGAAGAAGATGAGTCAACATCATTAATGGCACTCAAAGAAGAAGAAAAGGATGCTTGCAGTTCGTGGTATCTTGATAATGGGGCAGGCAACCATATGTATGGATGCAAATATAAGTTTGTGGAGCTCTCTAAGAAGGTGACAGGCAACGTGTCCTTTGGAGATACTTCAAAGGTACAAATTAAAGGAAAAGGTACAATTCTAATCTCCTGTAAAAAATGGTGGCCACACGTTAATTCAATGTGTTTATTATGTACCAAAATTAAAAAGTAATATTTTGAGTTTGGGCAACTTCTTGAAAAACGAATATGATAGTTATATAAAAAATATGCATCTTTGGCTTAGAGATTCTAGTGGAAAATTAATCATAAAAGTGCATATGGAAAAGAATAGATTATTTTCTTTGAATCTTAATACAATTGATGGAAAGTGTTTGAAGGCTAATGTGCAAGATGAATCATGGTGTTGGCACATGCGATTTGGGCACTTGAATTTTGAAGCACTCAAATCAATGGAGGAAAAGAATATGGTAAATAGGATTTCTTCAATCAATCATCCCAATCAGTTGTGTGAAACTTGTCTTCTTGGAAAACATGCAAGGAGGAGTTTTCTGAAGGAGTCCACATCAAGAGAAACCAAGTCACTCCAACTTATTCACACTGATGTAAGTGGGCCACTATATTCACCTTCTTTCTGTAAAAGTAAATACTTCTTGCTCTTTATTGATGATTTTGGTAGAAAGACTTGGGTGTATTTTTAAAAAAAAATAAAAAGCTTTTGTTGCATTTAAAAATCTCAAAGAACTTGTTGAAAAAGAGAGCAACCATGAAATAAAAGCTTTAAGGTCCGATAGAGGGGGCGAATTCACTTCAAAAGAATTTAATGACTTTTGTCAATCTTCTTGAATTCATCGTCCTCCAACGGTACCTTACTCACCCTAACAAAATGGAGTTGCAGAGATAAAGAATAGAATAATTCTTAATATGGCTAGATGTATGTTGAAAGCTAAAACTATGCCAAAAGAATTTTGGGCCAAGGCTATTTCTTGTATAGTTTATTTTGAGCAACAGATCTCCAACGAGAAATGTTAGAGATCAAACCCCTCAAGAGCACATGGAGCGAAAGAAAGCCAAGTATCAAGCACTTGAGAATATTTGAGAGCATAGCCTATGCTCATGTGCCACAGCAAAAGAGAGAGAAATTAAGTTGGGAGGCTAAAAAAAAGAACATATGACTTTCTTCAATATATTGAGATGACGGGAACAGGAGGTCATGGCACCTGCACAAGATGCAACCCGGATTTAACAAATGCGACGATGGGGATTAATAATAATAATTGTATATCCCCAAGGAGGTGATGGAATAGCATCATATTACAAGAATTATGACATTGAGTATAAGAAGGTTTTATAAGTCATCAAGATTTAAGTGAATTGTGTGTATAATTAATTAGTTGTGGGATTAATTAATTAATTAAAAAGGGGACAATACTTAGTGAAACATTACGTGTACTCTTATAAAACTATGTGGGGTGACTAAGCCCAAATTAGTCGACCGGTGGCAGCTATGTAACTCTCCAGACATTCATTCTCTTCTCTGTTCTTAAAGAACTTTCATCTCTTTCAAAAAAAATTGTAGAACCTTTTCTTAAAGAAGAGGCCACTACACTTTAATCAGAAGGAAGTAAGTCATAGTTAAAACTCTCTGAAATTCTCGACTTCATTGGAGATTTTCGTAAGCTTTAACATAGACAAAAATGGGGTAATTCATGGTTTCCTGGACCGTGATTCGCAGTGAATTGAAGCATTGAACAAGTTTAAGAACTCAGAAACCTAAGCCGTGACCCAGAATCGAGTTTGGGGTCATGTTTCTGTTTGTCGAAAACTGATTTAGGTGAAATATTTTCCGACGACTCCCATTTTTTATTCTAACTGAAGTAATTCTTCTTATCCTTTGGTTTATACGAATCACATAACATGATTCTTACTAGTTCTAAGACGATTATCGAAAATGCTAAGTTTGGGTTGGGTGTTGTCGAGACTGCCGTAATTGTAAGGTATTCGGGTTGCATGTGAAATTGTTGTATTGTTTTCGATATTGTAGCAGTAAGAAGAAGGATTAAGAGGGCTGGGTGTTTCTCTAAATGCATAGGTTTTGATATAGAATGAATATAGGTTCTACGCGTATAAGATATTCGATAAAATGTCTCAATGACTCTATTAATGGTGTATTGGTCTGATTATGACTTAAATCGTTCATATGGTCTAGATAATCGTTCATAGAGCTTAAGAGGACCCTCGGAACTTAGATAATTTCGACAACAAGGTATGCAAGGCTCTTTCTTCCTTTTGACATATTCTACGTACAAAACATAACCAGCATATTGTTTCATAAAGTACTCTACTCTTAGTAGTTAAGAATGATCATGTTATTGACTCTTATGTTAAAAGTATGTTTAAGTATGTTTCTAAGTCCTTATTGAGGCATACGAAAAAAATGTTGATACTGACAGTGTTAGCCAAAGGTACAAGGATATTGGGCCAGGATGTGTTATTGTCATTCATGCATTCTCATTTGCATTACATTCATATATTACCCTTGACCACTTGTGCTATGCAAATTACTATATGGTAAATATTATATATATAGGGGATATGGGGAAAGGGAAAGGCATTATATACGCACACCACCTGCAGCTGGTACAGACTATCACAAAAGAGCCCGAAGAGGCAAATATGATATGATGATGTGATGTATGTATGGCTTATTGGGACGAGTTGTACGATCCACAATACTAACATATAATGGGACGGATTGCACGATCCGCAACACTAACATATATTGGGATGGGTTACACGATCCGCAACACTAACATATATATACCGCATTTGCATCATGCATACATTAAATTACCATTATATGGTATGATGCCTACAGAGGCTGTTATGGTAAGGAAGATGCCCGAAGAGGCTGAGGTATATGTATACGGCATTGTGCATAACATTTAGGCATGTGTATTAGGGCCCTCAGAGGCATTTACTAATGTTCAGTTGTTTCTGTTTCAGATTATGATTATGATATATCTCTGCTATGTTATTTCTGATGCCTGACATACTCAGTACATCAGTCGTACTGACGTCCCTTTTGCTGGGAGACGCTGCGTTTTATACCCGTAGGTTCATATTGAGAGAGTGACAGTTCGCACTAGTAGGTTGATGGCTCAGCTGGTATTTGGAGCACTCTATTCATTTCGGAGTTGCGGTCTGATCTTGGTATTTTTACTCTTTAGAAGCTTGTAGATATGTGTCCTGTGGTTGGTTGTCATGAATGGTTTATCCGCCTCGGTATATAGGTTTATAAGATGGGGCCATTAGGTTGGAACTTTATATAATCTATCTCAGCTCAGTCTGTAATTAACTATGATTAAGTGTGAAGTATGTGGTTAGCGGTACCCAGCGGGTTGGGTTAGGGTGCTATCGCGGCACTCCGGTTTGGGGAGTGACAAACTAGGTATCAGAGCAGGTCTGTCTTAGGGATGTCTACAAGCCGTGTCTAGTAGAGTCTTATTTATAGGTATGTAGCGCGCCACACTTATAAACAGGAGGTTGCAAGGCATCTAGGGATGGTTTACATTCTTTCATAATCTAGATTGTTCGATAGAGCTGAGTCATAAGAGTATTTGTTCCTAATCCAATTTTCTTATTTGAAACTACAGTAACGTCTACAATAAGAAACACCTGTAATAATAAGGATGCGGGTACAATCGCGACACAAGATGTTAGATAGATACCACCTGCTGGCACGGGTCGGAGGGTTATGAAAGTTGAAAGAAGAGATGGTGAGTTATACTATGGACTCAGATCCATCAGAAATCATAGAGTCTATAGAGGAGGATCCATTTAAAGATCCCTATGAGTCACCTGCTCGAACACCCTCGGTTCTTTCGACGGGAAGTGGGGTGAGGGGAGTTCTGACTTCACCAAGGACTTTAGTGTTAGTGTCGGGCCCCACTGACCATGGGATAGGTGGAACAGCACAGGGACAGGTACAACCGTATTTTCCTCAGACATAACGCCATGACCGGGTATGCATGTCGCTTAATGACCCTGACCCTTCCGAGATTCCGGATAGTCCACAATCTTGGGGGTATATTAATCAGGGCTTGTCGGTCCATGTTATTGGATACGCACTGGAGGAGGAAAGAAGGCAGGCCAGGATAAAGCGAGCGGTTAGTAAGGATAAGAGAATTCAACTCTGAAGTGTGTCGGATTGAGGGTCATCTATAGGACCAAGATAGGACAGTGTAGATATGAAGTTACTTAAACCTATAGATCTTGCCACCAAAGGCTGAACTTAGTTCCTTCTGTATAAGAATATGATATTTTATGCTTGATCTTGGTTGAAGTATATAGTATATGTGATGGTTGTGAGTTATGAATACCATCTAAATTCTTCTCTTAAAATTATTTTGAGTCTGCTTTATTGATTCATGAGTGTATTTGGGAGTTCTTGGGATTTGGCATCTGCTATAACACAAATACACCAACATGATATGGATTCTATGGACTGTTGGTACGTAGCCTCTTAATGTATCAGTTGTGACTCCTGGACATGGTGTGATCATGGGTTAGGTGCAGATATTGAAGCAAGTTGTCTTGATAAGTTCTTATAATTAATTCAGCAGGTATTTGATGTTTGTTAACTGTGATATAATGGTTGTTTGACTTAGGATTGGCATGTCAAGTTGTTTACATTTTAGGATGTCATTCTCTACATAATCATGTCCATAAATGAGATTGCACAATCATGTCTAGAACAACTTAACATGGCCAAGCCTTGTTTCTGCATACATATTTAGATAAAACTAAATAGAGTACCTAACTAAAGTAGGTTGCATTTAATTACTTGTTTCTATGTTTTTTTCATTGCTTACCTCCTAGTCCATTCATTCAGTCCAAATACTTGCCTAAGGACTAGCTTATATATGATCCAGTGGTCATCTTGAAATTAAGATCTGAGGCATTTAGCTATCACGCTTGCTATTATTATAGTTGTTATTTGATGTCCCCTGCTGTACTTTTTAACTGTTGTTTTGTTGCTGCTATTACTGTCCCTGTTACACTTCAAGTATATGTTGTTGCTTCAGTTTGTGACAGATGTTTCTGCTCTTTTTCAGTCTCAAACTTCATGTTTTCAAACATGTTGTACCCTCTTAGTTATCTGTAGCCTTTGTTAAGACTTGTGTTGCTCTCAATATACTGCACTTTGAGTTATGGCTGATGCTTTGTTACTACTTGTTGTTACCTGTTGTCATGATTCCCTGAGCTGCTGTAGATTGGGTAAAAAGATAAATTGTGGTTATGTATTATTGTTATTTTGCTGCACATATAACCTTGTGGGACTGCCCTGTTGTGCTGAAAAGGCTGCTGATCTGTTGTGTTATGGTGTAAATAGTTGCTGCATTTTAAGTTGAAATAAGTTTCATGTCCTTAGACAGTTTTGAGGCTTGGAGACTACTGTACCTTAGCCATTAACACTTTATTTGATTTGAGTCATATATGATGTATCTGAGTTATGTAGGAATCCAGATATCTACTCTTGTGCATGTTTCTAGTGGTGTATGACTTGCCTAAGTTCCAATAACTATCCAAGAGCATATGAAATGATACTTCGCTAACTGGGGTATGATTGGAATCCTGGGATGTGATGTTAATAAAGATGCATGACTCTTAGACTACTTTAAGTATTTTCTTTGATTATATAACACCTATTAAACCTAATTCAAATAAGAACAAGGCGAGTGATATATCTGTGACATCATGATGTTTAGATTAAGTGTCTTGTCATGTGTTTCTGTTTTATCTTGGTTTAAATATTTTCTTGTGTGTGTTGTTTGGCCAGAAAATGGTATATGTTGAATTCCAGCATTGATATCATATGTCAACCTATTATTAGCATCTAAATAGTCCCATTGATTGAGTTCTGGTAACTAGTTCTCTGGTTCTCCTGAAATATTAGAAAGGTATTGTTGTTGTTGTGCTTTGAGGATCTTTGTTGCATGTGGTTTGGCAGATCACTGTTGCTGCTATGTTGTTGTTACCCTTGAGTAGGATTGAACTGATTTTGATTCCTCTGCATGTATCAGATCACACAGACCTACATTATCACTACTTATATTAATTGAGGACTTACTTGAGTAGCCTGTATATGTTATGTTTCAAACTTAAAGATGTCTAAGAGCTTAAGAAGCCATGTATGCCCTTTTCATAGATATTTAAACCTCGCTGGCTATTTTGTTAACCTGTTTAATCTAAGATTATGTGCAACAGATCATTTTTTTTACATGTCACATAAAGTTCTTGATTGCTTTTAATGATATCAGTTTATGTTTGGATCAATATGAACACTCTGCAGATTTGCTAAAACTTCAATTACATATGTGAATATTGTTCCTGATTAAAACTCTATGTTTAATAACATTAGTTCACAACCCTGTTTTACCTTGATATATTAACTGAAGATCTGTTTGGGTAGCATGTTTATGCCATAGTTCAGATTCAAAGAAAACTAGGAACTGGGTAGATGTTCTGTATTTATATGCTTATGTGTTAAGGAAATCCTTGACCAATATCCCTGTTAGCTAGAAATGTATCATTAGGCTTAAGTATCTAATTAGAAAGGAGACTTTGAGCCTATTTGCATATCCCATGGTGCTCAAGATCTGTTAGACTAATCCATGTTTAGATTAGTCCCATGCTAATTTTAGAACATATATTTATTTGCTGGTATTTGTATTAAGATGAGAGTTGCACTTCTATCTGTTGAAACTAGAGATAAACATGCCTAAGTTACCCTATCTTGACTTCCAAGCCATGTCTCTATGTTACTTTTAATCCCCCAAAATACGAGAATTGCAAGCGTCAACCTGTCTGTGGTTATTTGGCTAAGTAAGACTTGGGTTTGATCCAATTGTATATTGCTGGTGTTGTGTCTTATGATTAATTGGGTTAAGTTGAAATGATTTGTTCATTGCCTAAGTTGAGCATATACAAGCATTGTATATGTCACCCTGACATTCGAGAACGAATATTTCTAAGGGGAAGAGGATGTAACACCTCGTATTTCCGAGTAACGGGTTGAGCACATAAACGTAGGCAGGTGGACCCGAACCCCGGGAAGTTTATATGGTACTTGTGTATACTAATGAGAAAATTAGTATATAAAAGGATTTGACCCCGAAATAATCTTGGATTTAACAAATGCGACGATGAGGATTAATAATAATAATTGTATATCCCCAAAGAGGTGATGGACTAGTGTCATATTACAAGAATTATGACATTGAGTATAAGAAGGTTTTATAAGTCATCAGGATTTAAGTGAATTGGGATCAAAAATTTAATTGTGTGTATAATTAATTAGTTGTGGGATCAATTAATTAAAAAGGGGACAACACTTAGTTAAACATTACGTGTACTCATATAAAACGTTGTGGGGTGACTAAGCCCAAATTAGTCGACCGGTGACAGCTATGTAAGTCTCCAGACATTCATTCTCTTCTCTATTCTTAAAGAACTTTCATCTCTTTCAATTTCTTTTGTAGAACATTTTCTTAAATAAGAGACCACTACACTTTAATCAGAAGGAAGTAAGTCATAGTTGTACAGAGGTTGATTCCTAATACAATAAGAATCCTAACTTACCTTAAATGGTTAATTCCTAATACAATAAGAATTCTAAGTTACCTTAAATATACATCTATCATAATTACAAAATATACTGTGAATATTCGCTAATATTGTCGTTCAAGGTATTTCATATTGAGGAGAAAATTTCACTGTTGAAAATTAATATTAGAATTTCTCTGCAAAAGTAGAATAAGCAATAAGTCTACATATGCATACTTCTATATAGTCGCGGGGCATAGTGAACTGTGCCATCTTTTACAGTAGATGAGGAATTGTTCATCATATGATGTTCACCAATGACTCACTCACTCAACTGCACACAGGTTGTTATACACTTGTTTCCCACCAAAATGCAAGATATGTGAATGGAGAGACACTGCCAAAAACGTATTTGTTGTCATGAGGGAGCAAGATAAATGAATAAATAATAATGCTGCAAAACTAATTTTTAACCAAAAAAGTATGATAAAGATCCAATAATAGTACCTGGCAAGTAATGCTACCTGCTCATCTGAAAGTCTGAAACAACGATAGACAAGGGCAGCCCGGTGCACTAAGCTCCCGCTATATGCGGGGTCCGGGGAAAGGCCGAACCACTAGGGTCTGAAACAACGATAGGATCTTTCATTAGTTCCAGGGATAAAGGTCAATGAAAATAAACTGACCACGTGGGCCTTATGAGTTGCCTCTGTAGATGCTTGTCCACTACAACTCTACAAGTTGAGGACTTCTCCCTCAAAGAAGAATTTATCTTCATATTCTCAGTCAGCATAAAGTTTTTAATTTTCCTCAGTATCATTGACATCTCTTATCTATTCTCTCCTCTGGATCTTCGTCAATAACAGTGACCATTTCATGCAAAGCACGTGATATTTCTGCGATGCCATCTATTCTAGTCAGCTGCAACTTCTCAATCAATCACCTTAAGACAACTGGATCTTAGCAACATCTTTACTGTTGTTATAAAGTGAAAATAGTACTAACACAATATAGAAATGCATATCAAGTGTAAAGTTGAAATGGTTTATTGTATTGGTATAAAGTTGAAATTATTTTCTTGGAAAGTAACTACATTCTGATCGATCATATGCTTTATGCAAAATGTCATATAAAAGTGAACATCCAGGCTCCAGCTATCATTCCATGACAACAATAAAGGACCATTCTAATCTATAGAAAAACATATTTTTTTCTCCAAGCTATGAGAGATCCATCTTGCAGTCTCTTGACATAGACTTATCACAGTTGGTGAACTGAACGTGAAGGACGCTGTCTGAGTCGTCAAATAGGCTTTGGAATGAAAAATTGCACATACATGCGGACCAATAGCAAACTTGTGGAAAGGATACCAGTGTTCTTTTTATCTACTAAAACTCGCATTTTTGTTGCAACCAAGATTTTGTGCCATCGTTAACTTCTAACACGGCATAAATGTATTAAAAACAAAGAAAGAAGGAAAAAATATAATAAACAAGTATAAACTATATCTTAAAATCTATTACACAACATATCAATTAGTTTTCTGTTTTAGGGATACTAAAGGTAAAGCCTTTTCCAAGTATAGATGACATCATTCGTATGAACTAAACCTGGTGCAGGGCACATACTCGATAATTCCCTAACAAAATCGAACAAATAGTATACACCTGATAAGCACTTTTAGGAGAGAAGTTGAGGTTTTTCTCTATGTAATTATATGGAGATAAAAGGTAAGATTCTGGTAATAATAAAACTTTTGATGAAGTACCTAGAAGATGATTACTCCAATCCTTGAGAAGTCAGGTAAACAGAATTGTCATAAGGGAGTACCTATATGTAAGCTAGAGAAGCATTTTATTCTTTCAAGGGATCCCACTAAACAGACACATGCTACTCGTTATATACATCTCAATGGATTCAAATGGGACAAATCTGCTAGAAAACTATTTTTAAACTCAAACATTATAAAAAGGAAGTGACCATTTAGCCATGAAAATAAAAAAGGAAACACAAGTCCCTTGGGAATAGCAGGATGGCAAAGGAGATAAACTTAAAATCCAGCTGGAGGCCTGCAGCGTGGGTTCGAAGCCTGGTGGGAGCAATTTGCTCTCTTTTGGGATAGGACCATGCACAACCTGGATCTAAGCCATACTAAACCTACTTTCAACGTAATATGCTATTATTGCACTCAACAGAAAACAATTTTTTCTTTAAATGATGAAAAAAATTGAGTTGATATCTTTCTTAAAAAATTGAGTTCACTCACACTTCTCCAATGCACCATCCCCCACTCTATTTTATGATTCAAACCCTTGATGTGAGTGCAGAATATTTACAGTAGCTCCAAAAAGCAACTTTTTTTGCTGTAACACTCTTCTATTAACATGAGAAGGGACAACACATCAATCTTTTTCCTGGAAATAGAATTTGTAAAATTCAAAAACCTTCTTTCACTTAAATTAGCGGGAAACAGTAAATTATTGTAAAAGCATGCGAAACAAATCTTACCTTCTTTTGCGTCACTTTCTTCATCATCTTCATCCTTGTCTCCCTCTTCTTTGATAACATCTTTCATATCTTCAGATTCATCATCTTCAGAAGCCTCGCCAGTAAACCATGACACTACATGAGGAATTATTTTGTCCTGAATTGTTGAGCTACAAAGGAAAAACTGAAAGAAATAATCCCCTTGATTATTTTCATTACTTGAAAGGCTATATATACAAGTTACAAAATAGGAGAATCCTATTCCTATTCTATTCTAAAAACCTTATTCTATACATTTATGGTAATACACTAATTATGGTAATACACTACTAATTATATTACAATATTACGTAAACTAGGATACTAAATATTTACCATAAATTACTTTACATAAACAACCAAAACCGAGAGCTATTAGTGGGACCAAATCCGAGATTTAATATACACATGTATATTGTGTGTATATTGTGTATATTTAACACACCCCCGCAGTCATAGCGGGCGGTCTTCGAACGCTGAGACTGTCCCTAAAATCTTCAAAAAGGACCGAGGGAAGACGTAGACCATCTGGTGTCTGGACAACCACCCCAATCTGCATCAGTGTATGAGACAAGTGTGGATGTCGATGAAGGATACAAATGCAAACCATAGTCCAGTGTACCCTGAATATACCGGATGATGCGTTTGATTGCATTCATGTGCTCAACTCTAGGATCATGCATGAATAAACACACTTGCTGAACAGCATACGTAATATCCGGTCTGGTAAATGTAAGATACTGAAGAGCCCCTGCAAGACTGCGATAGTGGGTCGGATCCTCGTAAAGGATGCCGGCAGTGGCACCAAGTTTGGGCTTAGTATCAACTGGAGTGGAAGTGGACTTACAGGATAACATCCCAGCCCTCTCGATGATCTCAGCCCTCTCGATGATCTCAGCCACATACTTTCTTTGAGACAAAAACAAACCATCTGAATGACGCTTGACGACAATCTCCAAAAAGTAACTCAAGGGCCCTAAGTCCTTCATAGCAAACTCAAAGCTGAGCATGGCCATAATAGACTGGCGTAATGCATCGGAAGAGGCAGTCAAAATGATATCATCCACCTATAACAGAATGTAGGCCAAGGATGAACCACGACGGTAGATGAACAAGGAATTATCTGACCTACTGTGATTGAACCCAATAGTCGAAACATAGTCAGCAAACCTTGTATACCAAGCCCGTGGAAACTGCTTAAGCCTATATAAGGACTTCTTCAACAAACAAACATGATGAGGACGATTAGGATCTCGAAACCTAACGCCTTATGCATATATATTGTTTCCTTGAGATCACCATGTAGAAAAGCATTCTTGACATCCAACTGATGAATAGGCCATGTCTTTGAAAGAGCCAAGCTAAGCACAATGCGAATAGTAGCCGGCTTGACCATCGGGCTAAACGTCTCCCCACAATCTATCCCAACCTGCTGAGTCTTACCATCACCCACTAGCCGCGCCTTATGTCGAGCAAATGACCCATCCAAATTCTCCTTATGAGCAAAAATTCACATAGACCTGATAACATTAATACCATATGGACGGGGCACCAACTCCCACGTCTTATTATCAATAAGAGCATTATATTCATCAGTCATAGCAATTTTCCAATTAGGGTCATTTAAGGCGGACACAGGATTACGGGGCAAGGGGGATTTAGAGACATCAGAATGTAAATTAAAATGTCTTTTAGGTGTAAAAATACCCCGCTGACTACGAGTGACCGGTCTATGACTCGAGGAAGAATTGAATGAATTTTGGGAATTTACTGGGCTCGGGACGGACTAGCCAGCAGGCAGTGGGCCTACTGGCCCAAATCGGTAATCTGGAGTAGCCACTGGACCAGTTCCAGAATTGGGCTGGACTGGCCCAATTGCTGGGACTGATCCAGTAATTGGAATGTGGGCCCGCTGGAGAGTTTTGGGTGCAGGATATGTCCAAAAAATGCCGAATAATATACGGGAATATTTGGTCATCCAAAAAATTATACGACCTAGGCTCGGGAGTATGAACTTTCGTAAAAGGAAATTGGGTTTCATAAAAAATGACATGGCGATTAATTATGATTTTCTTGGAGGATAAATCAAAACATTTATAACCACGATGATTAGACGGATAACCCAAAAACACACACGGAGTAGACCGAGCCTGAAGTTTGTTAATTGTGGTGGATGGGAATAACGGATAACACAAGCACCCAAAAATTCGAAGATGAGAATAAGAAGGGTTCTTATTATATAGGATTTGGAGGGGGGAAGAATATGTCAGACCTTTGGACGAAATTATGTTAAGGAGATATGTTGTCATTTGCAAAGCATGATGCCAAAAATATGGGGGTACGGAAGCATGAAGTAAGAGAGTGCGGACAATGTTATTTATGGAACGAATTTTGCGTTCGGCTTTCCCATTTTGAGAAGATGTATGAGGGCACGAATAATGAAAATTGATCTCATTATTATCACAGAACTCTCGAAACAACCTATTGTCATACTCTTTCCCATTATCACACTGAATATTTTTTATTTCTCTTTCGAATTGTGTTCTAATAAATGCTCTAAATTTTATGACGATAGAAAACACTTGAGATTTATTGGCAATTGGAAACGTCCACAAAAATTTAGAATAATCATCCAAAAAAAAGAACATAATATCGATGACCTAACGAACTTAGAACAGGAGACGTCCATAGGTCGCTATGAATAATATCAAATGGCTTTGAAGTATGAGAATTTGAGTCCACAAATGGCAACTTAACAATTTTTCCTAACGAACAAGACTGACAAATTTGAGTACGACTCGTACCCTTACAAGAAATAAAGCTAGATCAAATTCAACATAAACGAAATTGTCAATGGTGAACTTTCGGACAGACACCAAGTTTTTAATCAATTTGGGTGCATGTAAAGTATTTTTCAAGATAAGGGGTGGATTGGGGGGAGACAACGTTTTCTGACCATAATCCTGAATTAGAATAGAGTTGTCATTACCAACAATTATACCCCGAGGGTTGCTCAAATTGGAATAAGATGAGAGAGTACCTGAATCGGAAGTCATATGAGTAGTGGCGCTGGTGTCCATATACCAATTTGGGTCCGGTTGAGTCAAACCCAATGTGTGCATCGCGGCCTCGATATCTGTCTAAGTGGGGCGTGTTGCGTGGTGAGCTTGCGGAGGTCGGGGCCTAAGTATTCCAGGACTGGGTTGCAATGTACCGTAGCTGCTGGCTGTTGCATTACTGGGCCAGTGGGCCGCCACTGCTGATTATTGGGCCTGAAAGGTTGGCCAGCCCACTGGCCGCTGGGAACTGTTGGAACGTAGGGGCTGCCGGCCCATTGCCTACTGCCCCAACCCCACTGCTGGGACCAGTAGGGCGGTGGGCCATTATTCACTGGACGGGCCCACTGCCTGCTTGCTGACCACCGGAACCGCCGCGTTTGCCCCAGCGGTTTTTGTTATTATTCTTACGATTATTTTTGCCGCCACCATGAGTACGGTTTTGGCCCGAATTATCAACAAAATCTGAATAACTTGGGGAGGACGCCATCATGACGACGGGGCTTGCTCCGGTAGCCGCCTTTTTAGCCAAACCGGCTTCTTCCAAAGTAAGCATTGAACGGGCTTGATAGAAGGTGGGAAGAGGGTTGCTTGGACGAAGGAGAGTTCCAACGCCATTATAAGCTTCCGAAAGGCCGGCAACCAATTGTAGAACCAGACGATTATATGTTACAGGTGTGCCAACATTACGGAGTTGATCCGCCAACTCCTTGAGTTTCTTGCAATATGCCTATACGTTTGGAAAGTCTTCCATGCAAACTAGAGAGAATTCTTGTTCAAGTGTGACGACACGTAAATGTTGGTTATCTTGGAATATGTCACACAATCTATTCCAGGTAGCCATTGCCGTGGTATCCGGCTCAATAATCGTCTGTAAAAGGTCAACCGAAATAGTGGAACAGATCCACTGGAGAACGGTAGCATCAAGCGTAATCCATAACTGAGGATCCTCCGCGGGAAGAGGTGTAGCGGTAGGAATTATGTGATGGATAACTTGATGGGAGATAGCGTGAATTTTAAACAATTCTGCCCACGTCGCATATTTGACGTTTTCCATTTCAAGTACAATAGGGATATTGTTCTTGACGTTAGAAACCATGAGGGCAGGATGATAATTGTTCTTAGACATATTGAAAGAACAAAGGAGGGGAAATTTAAGAGAGATTTTGGAGATCGGAAGACGAAATTTGGGAGAGAAACCCGAGGGGGGGGGGTGTTTCGGCCAAGAGGGTACAAAAGTTGGGAGAGAAAACTTTTGTTTAGACCTAGTCTCTTGATACCATGAAAGAAATAATCCCCTTGATTATTTTCATTACTTGAAAGGCTATATATACAAGTTACAAAATAGGAGAATCCTATTCCTATTCTATTCTAAAAACCTTATTCTATACATTTATGGTAATACACTACTAATTATATTACAATATTACCTAAACTAGGATACTAAATATTTACCATAAATTACTTTACATAAACAACCAAAACCGAGAGCTATTATTGGGACCAAATCCGAGATTTAATATACCCATGTATATTGTGTATATATTGTGTATATTTAACAAAAACATATATAATCATATTAACTCTTCTAATCCAAACAACTTATGATGCATAAAACAAAAACTGAATTTCCTCGAACAAAGATCAAAGTAGAAGTGAATTAATACCAAAGTACCTCTTCCAACAATGAAGAAATCAGCAACAAACCATTATGTTTCCTTTGATTCTAGAGCTCTTCAACCTGTCAAAAATATATACGGGACATAGTTATGAAAATCAGATTAAAAAAATTAGTATTTAGCAACAAAAAAATAGTGGAAGTTGTGGAACCTATAGTGCGGTCATTTGTATCATCGTCGTCATCTTTAGATTTAATGATCATTAGTGCATTTTTAGTGCAACGATTTTTTTTATTGTTGTGTGTTATTTGTTTAAGCAGTATTCAAATACTCTTCGTACTCAATCATATTGTTATACATATATTACATCATCCTTTATTAATAAAGTAAACAAGACTTGACTCAAATTTTGCACTTATATTTTGTTGGAAATTTGCCTTTGGCGGGGAGATGCGTCCACCCATCTTTGATGAATTAAACACTAGTGTTCCGCATGTTGGAGACCTTGTCTCTTCACACATGCATGATCTACGGAGTGAGTAGATGACCGTAGGGCCAAGAATCGTCAAATTTCGTTGAGAAATGAAAGAGATATTGGTCCACGAAGTAAGGTGTTTAAGACATGGAAATGTGGTGTGGGACAAATCTACCACATCGGTGGGAATAGGAAGAATTGCTCTCTATATATGTCTCAAATTGGTAAAGGGTTTAGGACCCCAAGGGGTATCCCATGTGTTTAAAGGAGGGAAGACCTAGATGTGCATGGGTTCATGGCTAAGCCCAAACGCGCGCCGCCGCCGCCCGCCCGTCCCATCCGGTCCTGGGCTCGGGTTTCGGGTCACGGGTCGTGGGCTGTGGGCTGTGGACTGTGGGGACTTTCTGATATTATCTTTTTGGACCAGAGAACTCTGCCAGATGTACAGTTTGATCCCTGAAGTTTCATATGTACGCTTTGGACCGAAATTCTTTCATATGTACGGTTTGGTCCCCGAAGTTTCAATATTTACGCTTTGGTCCCCGAGTTTCGGGAAGGTGACGGAAGGCGAGAAAGCCTACCGTTAGGACTGTTTTTTGAGGCATTAATCAGCCATTACTTGGCCGATTAACTCCTCTATTAACATCCCATTAGTTGGTCAATTGAGCACCTCATTCATGGCATTAAAACCTGCCATTACAGCCCTCCTTTAAGGGCCATTACAGCCTTGTTTTTCAGCTGTTGGATATCCCCTCCTCATGCTATAAATTGAGCTTCATATGGCTCAAAACAAGAGCAGAAAACTAGCCGAAACAAGCTGAAAACAGACCAAAAACACACTTTGAAAAATCAGCAAACCAGTGGCTGAAAAATCAGCAAACCAGTGGCTGAAAAATCAGTAAAACAGTGGCTGAAAAATCAGCAAACCAGTGGCTGAAAAATCAGTAAAACAGTGGCTGAAAATCAGTCAAAAATAGTGACCAAACCCTCACGTATACACAAGATATACACTATAGAGACACACTATATACACAGAGACAAAAGAGAAGAGTAAAGAGAAACTCTTCCTTCCTATTCCATATCTTCAGCAAGTCGAGTCATAATTGTTTTCTTCGACAGGCTCAACCTATTGGCTTTGTAGTGTTAAGATTAAAGTGTTGTTTTATCTTGGGAGACTATTGCCCGCTAACGTAAAAGCATATATACGGGGCAATCTTGTCTTAAGGATAGAGGGCTATCCTCGACTCAACACACAATGTTGTAACCTTTCAGATTTAGTTATTTCTTGATTTCAGGATATCAAGATTCAAGACACAACATACTTGCGGCAGTTCTCAAAGTTGGCTTTGCAAGGTGATCAAGATTCAAGACACAACACACTTGCGGCAGTTTTGAAGATTGACCATTTATTTATCCTTTCGAACATTTGTAATAGTTATTTACATCCCGTACTACTTTATAAAGTACGATAGAGTACCAACAACTTAAGACAAGATTGTGTTATATTACTATTAGTGTTCGAAAGATGTCGGTCAAAAGTTGTGTGACCAAATCTGGATATGGCAATGGTTTTCTGGTAGAAGAGAGTGATGATGATGAATGTGTTCATGGTGTCACCGCTACCAAGACGGTTGGAACAAGCGCTCTCGAGAGCCCGAGGATGTCAATCGGGACAAGAGGAGAAGATCGAAGATGTTATTCTATCTTGCGGCGAAGGCCTATATCTCGTCCCAGACAAAAGATCCGAATAATGGTAAGAAGGAAATGGACACTCAGTATGATGAAGTGACTGAAGTGAGCCAGAATCCGAAAAGAGGATAAGTAGTTTTTCTTACTTGTCAAGAATAAAGATTAAATGATGTCTGATTAAAAATTGATTAAAGTAGGAGGAATATGAAAATAATTTATATTCCTTACGCTTTAAAGAAAAAAATCAGAAGTTTAATCTCATCTTCTTTCCCGTTTAAAGATTGGATTTTGTAAACGACTTAAAAAGATCTGTTCTTTTAAGTGTAATGATTAAAAGTGTGTAAAGTATGTTCGCACATACGATGGAGAGAGATCCACTAACTGTGCGAAAACTGTTACCACTCTTAAGTAAGCGCCAAGAATTATCTGGGCACCAATCATAACGGAAGAAGTCTAAAAGTTAAAGACGTTGAGCTCTGTCACACTATTTGGCGAAGATCCTTCATAGGATGATATTGGACACTCGGTCATACAAAGCCTCCGGGTGACCGGAGTGGGCCAAAATTCCTTTGATATAATGATATTGGACACTCGGTCATATAAAGCGTCCGGGCGGCGGGTGTGGGGCCGGAGATCGTTTCACGGAAAAGTAATGGACACCTAGTAAGGTGGGCCAGAGTTTCCAGGTCTTAAATGATCTGAAGGCCTAAAGAAAGGCAGTGAAGAAATTGGACACTCAGTATGCCAAAGCAACTGCAGTGGGCCAGAGTATCGCGATCACATATGATCCGGTTACACCCTAACCACGGGCAAGAGGTTGTTCATGTGAAGCAACGCCACCTCTAAAGTAGAAGGGGTTGGAGAGGTTGTCCTCAATAGGACTTCAGGGAATGAGATCACTCTAAAATGAGGTGATACATGTCCCTAACTTGGTTTAAGGGACGTTGTTGGTCAAGCTAGTTTGAGACTAGTCCAATAGGTCTATAATAACTAAGAATGGTACAAAGACGTACGTAGCCAAATGAATGATATATTTGTAATCCGTGCATCTATGCCATCATAGATTAAGACACGTTAAATAGCAAGTCATTCAAAAGCTAACGATGTTGAGATTGTTGCCTTCTGTCGACATAAACCCTCAAAATAAATGTGAGGTAGATGAAGAGGCAAAATCACCTTTCCAAATTTCGTCAAGGGAATAGCGAAAGAAGCACCGCTCCTCTAGAACTTAGTCACACCTAATTGGGTGATTTGAAGTTTATACAAAATAGAGGGGGAGACAAGTACGTTGTGATCTTCATTGATGATGGTACAACGTATGGAATCCTTTGTTTGTTGAAAAGCAAAGATGAAGTTGTTGAAGCAGATAAGCGCTACAAAGCTGAAGTTGAAAACCAACTATGCCTATGGATTGCAAAATTTGTAACAATAGAGGGGGAGAATGTGAAGCATCGTTCATTAAACGACTGTTCATTTCTCACTTCAGTCCAACGGTGTTAGCCAAGCGCAAAGTCGTACGCCCAAATTATGTGGGGTGGCTTGGTAAAAGTTGGAATACTAAAACATGTCAAGTTGTACCTAAGACTGTAGATTGCATATCCACTGGATCTGCAAATAACAATAGTGTTGATCGCCTCTTGGTGTCAAAGAATGCTGAACTCTTTGAAGATAGCTTTCCTTGAAAAAGGAAAAATGAGTAATTGCTCAAGGTTAACAAGAACCGCGAGGGCCTGACTGTCCGGAACTAGACGTTCCGTATCTACAGGACTCGAAAGTTGTTGGCTATCCGGAACTTAATATTCCAGATCTGCAGAACTCAGGGATTCTAGATGTTGAACTGAGACGGAGCAAAGAAGGGGACAAAGACTTGTTCCAGTCCTTCTAGCTTGTATGGTTAAGAATGAACCATGGACAATTAACAAATAATTGTCATCTCCAAAAGCGCTGCTTTGGAAAGAAGCTAAAGAAAGAAATAGATTCTATCATATAGAACCATACTTGCGTAATGGTTGATCTTCCTCCGGAAAAGAACCTTTGGGTTGTAAAATGTGCTCCCCTGTGAGTAGCTTCACATCCAGGGCCATTGTAGTCTTACATGGCATGGATGTTGAAACAACCTTCCCAACCGGAGAGTTGGAAGAAGAGGATCGAGTTGGTTTGCCGGATGTTTGGGCTTCTTCCCGAACTTTCATTTTGGTCCCCGAAATGTTTACATTTTGGTCCCGAAAGTCTCGGATAAAACGAAACAATGAATCGACCACGAAACATTGACTCGAAGTTAGAAAGCCAACAAATTGGAGAATCAACGATCGAAAGTAAAAGTCATATTGAAACAAAGTCTCGATATGAAAGATATGGGTATCACGAGATGACATCTTAGGAATTGGATTTCTAAGACATCTAACGACGATCGATAGTTGACGGTATCGTTGAAGCCACCAATGGATATGAATCATAGAACTGATTGGAATCATGGTGCACCCATAAACAAGGAGCGATATGCTCGGGTCACGTGTAGTTCAATGTATTGTACACACTACAACCGACCTGGTATCGTCCTACAAAGCAAATCAGTTGAACTAAGATTCACTGATGATCTTAATACATGATCAATAGAAGGCGTTAAGTCGGATATGACGATATCCGAATTATTCGCTTATCTACGAGTTATAGTATTCGGATGTCCGGCGGTTCGGGAGAACACAGTGATGCAAACTGGACATTAGATCTGAAGAACACCAAAACCACAAGTAAATGTGTATGGTGGGTCTTAGAAAAACCTCTAAGCAAACTTGCATCGACCGATTCATGATGGAATCGGAGTTTATCGCTTTATACAAAGCATGAAAGAAGTTGAGTAACTTCATGATTCCTTAGAGGACGTCCCTTATTGGGAGAAACCCGTGTCTTCAGCAGTTATACACTGTGGCTAGCCGGTCGGCTTCAGGAAGGACACGGATGACGGCGTCTGGGCATATCTGTCAGGATCTGTCAGGAGACATAAGATCGTATAGCAGTTTGATCATCACGGGTGTCACTTCCTTGTTTACTAACTAAGGGACAACCTGGAGATCAAGTGTTCTGCCTGTCTAGGGGAATGGGCGTAAAACCCAAACAATACGAACCTTTGCGGTGGAAACCCAACCATACTGATTGGAGATCCCAAGAATGTGGTTCAATGGGAAAACTAAGCGGCAAAAGGTTCAGTTGAGCGCTTCGGTGGAAGCAAGAAGCACTTCGGATGATGATTTCTGTACGAAAACATGAATCCAAAGCTGTTCCCGCGATAGACATTAAAGTGCTACCTGCATTGTGGGTAAAGGTTAAGCTTTTAAACCTTTAACGATCCTCAAATGGTTGAGGTTAAGGTTGGGAAACTTTTAATAATTCCTAACACTTGTGAAGTGGTGTATAGCATGATACCTTGTAGGAGATCACCTATTTAAGTGCGAGGATGGCCGTCTCAAATGAACGCACTTAAGAATCCAAGTGTGTCCATGGCCACAACGGACAGAAACGTAAGAAGGAAAATGAATAAGAAGAGTTATTGTGTTGGTATCATTGTCTTGGCTTACACTAAACACTGACGGTTCAAGACATCACGTTCACCGCGCTGTAAGTAAGTCCGATGGTATTCAACTAAGGAAGGTTCAAAGCGAAAGCTACTGCTCCTGATGCAATATCTTTTCGCTGAAAGATTGCTGAAATGTAGGCACCTTGTACGTGCGCCACAACCTCTCTTTCATAGAGGGGATTGTTGGAAATTTGCCTTTGGCGGGGAGATGCGTCCACCCATCTTTGATGAATTAAACACTAGTGTTCCGCATGTTGGAGACCTTATCTCTTCGCACATGCATGATCTACGGAGTGAGTAGATGACCGTAGGGCCAAGAATCGTCAAATTTCGTTGAGAAATGAAAGAGATATTGGTCCACGAAGTAAGGTGTTTAAGACATGGAAATGTGGTGTGGGACAAATCTACCACATCGGTGGGAATAGGAAGAATTGCTCTCTATATATGTCTCAAATTGGTAAAGGGTTTAGGACCCCAAGGGGTATCCCATGTGTTTAAAGGAGGGAAGACCTAGATGTGCATGGGTTCATGGCTAAGCCCAAACGCGCGCCGCCGCCGCCCGCCCGTCCCATCCGGTCCCGGGCTCGGGCTCGGGTTTCGGGTCACGGGTCGTGGGCTGTGGGCTGTGGACTGTGGGGACTTTTTGATATTATCTTTTTGGACCAGAGAACTCTGCCAGATGTACGGTTTGATCCCCGAAGTTTCATATGTACGGTTTGGACCGAGAATTCTTTCATATGTACGATTTGTCCCCGAAGTTTCAATATTTACGCTTGGTCCCCGAGTTTCGGGAATGTGACGGAAGGCGGAAAGCCTACCGTTAGGACTGTTTTTTGAGGCATTAATCAGCCATTACTTGGCCGATTAACTCCTCTATTAACAGCCCATTAGTTGGGCAATTGAGCACCTCATTCATGGCATTAAAACTCGCTATTACGGCCCTCCTTTAAGGGCCATTACGACCTTGTTTTTCAGCTGTTGGATATCCCCTCCTCATGCTATAAAATGAGCTTCATATGGCTCAAAACGAGAGCAGAAAACTAGCCGAAAACAAGCTGAAAACAGGACCAAAAACACACCGAAAAATCAGCAAACCGGTGGCTGAAAAATCAACAAACCGATGGCTGAAAAATCAGCAAAACAGTGGCTGAAAATCAGTCAAAAACAGTGACCAAACCCTCACGTATACACAAGATATACACTATAGAGACACACTATATACACAGAGACAAAAGAGAAGAGTAAAGAGAAACTCTTCCTTCCTATTCCATATCTTCAGCAAGTCGAGTCATATTTGTTTTCTTCGACAGGCTCAACCTATTGGCTTTGTAGTGTTGAGATTAAAGTGTTGTTTTATCTTGGGAGACTATTGCCCGCTAACGTAAAAGCATATATACGGGGCAATCTTGTCTTAAGGATAGAGGGCTATCCTCGACTCAACACACAACGTTGTAACCTTCCAGATTTAGTTGTTTCTTGATTTCAGGATATCAAGATTCAAGACACAACATACTTGCGGCAGTTCTCAAAGTTGGCTTTGCAAGGTGATCAAGATTCAAGACACAACACACTTGCGGCAGTTTTGAAGATTGACCATTTATTTATCCTTTCGAACATTTGTAATAGTTATTTACATCCCGTACTGCTTTATAAAGTACGATAGAGTACCAACATATTTTACCTTGAATATTATAGTTTGATAGCCAACATACAATGTAAGAATCATGTCCAATGTACTGGAGGCTGAAACAATGACAAGTTGAATCCTTTATGACTTGTTTCTATGTTTTGATTTCATTGTGTATCAAATTAAGTTCATGTATGTGTGTAAGCATATGCATCTTATGTATATTGGTAGCAATGTCTACTAATCGACTTAATTGGCCTTATATCAACTTTAGCTACTTCATCAAAAAAAGTAAAAAAATAAGAGAGAATTATTTGGATGCTTTAGAGTTCATAGGCAGAAGGTAACATCATATCTCTACTAAATGAAGTAAAGTAGAGTATTTTCTTTTTCTTTTGAGTTATATAGTTTCCCACATTCTTGAAGTATACCATCTTCAAATTCTATCTCAAACCAATTGTGATCAATAGATTTATATGTTGTTTGCTTGATCCTATGTAAACAGACCAAATTTTTATTTGACATGGGGAAAAAATAGAAGTTTGACTACAACATTACAAATGAAATATTTTCATCCAAAAATTAAAGAAACTAAAAAACAAAACTAAACCAGCATGGAAATAAAATAAGAATCATATACTTCAATCCCATGCTATATATGATATGCAGAATTAATCTAGAAAAATATATCTAATAAAAATATATAATTAAAAATATAAATTAAATTTGGGGTTACCTACATTACAATTACATAAACTACATTAGCAATTTTTCTGGTAGAAAAAGTTTTTGAGATGTGAAACCTCGTCTGCTCCTTCCATGCATCTCATTCTTTTGCAATTACTTGGCTTAACTCAACCCCAAAAGCTAACTTGTAGGGTGAGGATTGTTCAAGTTCATATAATGAGTTAATGTTCTCATTTCATTTCCGATGTGGGACTCTTAACACTCCTCGCACGCCCAGACCTCGTTAACTGGAGTGTGGACAATATAATTTGGGAGCCCAACATAGGTGAACAAAGAATTGGAATGAGTCTGACTCTGATACCATGTAAAGAATGAATCTTGAGCCTAACTCAACCCCAAAAACTAGCTTATAGGGTGAGGATTGTTCAAGTTCATATATCACATTCCATATCCGATGTGAAACTCTTTTAACAATTTTGCATACACATGAAAACTAACAAATTTGGGGGAAACCCCCATGTCAAGAATAAAGGGGGAAAGAGAAGCTAAGAGAAGAAGGGGAATAGACGTAACAAAGTTAACTAATATGGGATAGTTATTAATTAATATCTGTGCATTCAAAATTTAAACATTTGGAGCGTGAACAATATTACTTGAGGATTAAATATTGAATAAATCAAAAATTAAAATGCAAATAATTCTGATACAATTTTAAGAAAATGGACATTAAGAGGGGTTTGGATTGACTTATTTTAAATGCTTATTGCCTTTTAAGCACTTTTCTAGTTTTTGTGTTGTTTTGTAATGAAAAAAATGCTTTAAAACACTTACTTTTAGACATAAAAAGTACAAAAATAAGCCAAAAGTTAAAAGTTGGGAATTACCGATTTATGACTTTTGACTTTTAGTTTTTAAGTTACTTTTTAAAAGTAGATCTAAACACCCTCTTAACCCTACTTCACTCCTAAAGCTATCTCATGCGATGACAATTGTCTAACGTGAAACACTATTTTGTGAATTGAGGGTGTGATTAACATTCCAATAAAGCTATCGTCTGGAACCAGCTCAATTCCAAAATTGGTACTCTTTTTCTTGCTTTTCTTTTAGTTCTCATTTCAGGAAACAAAACTTGTTTCAATATTCAATTTTGCTAAATTTAGTCCGAGGTAAAACTAAAATCAGCTCTGCATTTCCAGAACTTCACTCAAAAAATGACAGCAACAAATAAAAAGGAGAAAGCCAGTGACATTCCAACTTCAAGACAGTGGATTCGCCCCTATTAAGATCCGTTAAGTCGGTGAATACCAATGATAGCTTCAGCCGAGAGAAAGTTGAGACTCTTTTTGAAGGAAGAACCTAATCTAGCTATGCTTGCTTACCTGGATTGCTTAACAGAAGTGACTGAAGTAAGAATTGCCTCAACCAAAATGGATGGAATTGGCCCTAAAAAAGCTAAGCCAGTGACATTCCAACAAAGCTATGAGTCACACATATAATTTTACTGAATCAAAATTCTTTTACCGGTTACAGATATCTAGCATGTCTACAATTTACACAGCACAGAATACACAATTTCAAGCTTATAGCCACTGCCTGCAGCCCTCCTCCCACCCCTCCCTGCCCCACCCCTAAACGGAAAAAAAAAACACGTATAAAAAGACATTCAAGCTGCTCTAAGAATCTATAAGAAATTAACACAGGAAAAAAGAATGTTCTTTGGTTTTTCTAAAAGGTTTCAGAAACAATCGGAAATAAAGGCTTATAAATGCTTTACTATCATCATGGCAAATTCTTCCACAGATGTGTGCCTGTTTGATCCTGTTAGTCTACATTTGTATGAATTTGGTCCCAACTGTGTGCCATTGATATGCTAGTTTGTGCAATTGAAGCCACGGCAAATTGAAAGCCAGATTATAAGAACCAAAAATAGGATGATGCCTAGCACAACCAACTTTATTTTCATATTCTGATACCACATCTTCCGCCGTATTTGAGTCCCTTTTTTCTTGAATTCTTGCGCCTGAAAGCAAACATACAAGGTTTGAAACACCTTACATATGCTATTAATACTTGATATTATTAGAAATCATCAACCAAACCTACCGAATCACGCAGATCTTCAGCCTTGTCGGAAAGCGTAGTCAAGTTTTCCCCTCTTTCAATTGTCTGGCAGGTTTAAATAAAGTCAAATGAATAGAAGTTTAAATAGATTGAGTTGTTGCTTATTCGAACCACATAACTGCTTATATAACCCTGAAGTAATTGCTGAAGGTTACAATAACATTCTGTTGACACGCATGTCAAAGTTAACATCTGAGTTGCAGATTGTAACAAAAGCACATTGCATCATAGCATTGGATATAGGAAAAGGCCAAAAATACCCCTACAATTACAATTACAATTACATTAAACTCAAAAATACCGTGCCAAAAAACTGCCCCGTTTCAAATAGTTCAAGGGCAAAATTAACCCATTTCCCCTTGTTTTGAAGAAAGAAAAGCTATTTGGCTAGCTTGAGGGCATTTTTGAGCCAAAAATGTTACGGAGGGTAAATTTGACCTATTTAAAATAATTCAGGGGTATTTTTTACCCTTTTCCCTTGGATATATTAAGTATGACTGAGTACCAGAATCAGGCATGTCAACAACCCTCATTGCTCAATTCTGGATTCAAGAAGCATTAACAATTATGTAACTAGTTAATCTACCACGATACAATACTAAGCTATTAAAGGAGTCACAGTCCCTACTAGCCGGAACTTGGAGGTCTGTTTTTGTAAATCTGAGCTTCAGCTTAATAAATTTGGAACTTTCTGTTGTATAAATATTACTGTTACAGTTATTGGCACTATAAGCAGTCATCTTTGTTCAAGTCCATTAACACACTTCATGGGTTGAATATTTGTAATCACAAGGAACACATAGTGATGTCAGAGACAGAGCAAATCCACGAGAAAACTTAACAAGACAGAAATTATTGATGCATCACATAATGGATCGGTGCCCTGGTGATACTTTTCCCCCTTTTTCTTAATTTGTCTGTCTCATTAGATTCATCGTGCAACCAAAATCAGAAAGAAAGACATGGTTATTGCCTCATAAAACAACTATAACTCAATCACATTTCAAGACGCTTCTCCTTATGGTACATTGAAACTTAAAGAGGCTGGCAAACAACAGGATTCACCAAACATTAGATGCTTCTCCAACTGAAAAGGTAAAGTTTCGTAATTTTGACAGGGTTATGAGATTCATTAAGGAACAAGGGATACTATGGTTACCTGATACTAAATCCAAAAAAAAAGATTACATGTATCATTAATCTATCAAAAAAAAAAAAAAGAACAAAGATCTAATTTGATAAGTATCTAGTCTGGCATGAATGGTCCATACCAACTATATGACTTAAGATGTAATTGTATCTGAACAAAGATTTGCTAGTAAAAAAGGAAGCTCTTATTTTAATGCAAATAAAAATAGGGAATAAGATAAATTCCATAATATAGCTAACAGATGTATTGTTGACCAGGAAGAGGCACCTAATTAGGTGAAGTTTATGAATCTTAAGCTCAAATCGAGATATGAACTCAATTCTCTGGAAGCAAAATGTTGCCTTTTGCTCGTCTTTGTAAAGACAATTTTTCTTTTACCTATGGAACTTTTAAATTGATGTTGGAACGGTCTATGGTATCCATCAATGATTTTTCAGAAGGGACAAGACTGACACTACGCTTTATAGAAAGCGAAATAGTGATAAGGAGTTGCCGAAAAGTCCCCGAAAAAGAGTCAATTCCTTTTCGATTAGCTACTTAGGATGAATCACGCAGAGGCGATCTCAAACATAAGAATACAATATTTATTTTTCAAGGGACAGAACTACTCATTGCTGTGTTGGTTGCCCCAGAAGGGCATTTGGTGAGGAGCATTGTTTTGAGGGAGAGAAAGTGTGGTTGACAAACCAATCATCGGAGGTGACTGTTCTTTTCATAGGCTCTTTTATTGATACCAAATCGTTTCTTCTTTCAAAAGAACAAGTTAGTGCTGGAAGAATTAAAAGACTTTAATTAGTTACCAGTAAGGTTCAAGAATATGTTTTCTAATCAGCTATCAGGTCCAAATATATTCATCCCACATTTGTGGCAGAATTAAGGAGGTTCATTTTTAACTACAGATCCGTCACGCTATAAGATGTTCATGTAGCTGCACGAAGAGGAGAAATAAATTACTTTTGTCAGGATATACTAGGCAAAAATCATCCTAGTAAAAAGAAAAGGATGTCAGAGGACAATATACACGTCACGAAGAGATGAGTGAACCAAACTGCAGCAGATAATATCATATGCAAGGCATCTTTTTCCAGTTTACTTGGCATACCTTGTCTATATTCTCCAACATAATACTTTTGACTTCAGACACCTGGGCTTTAACTTTTAATAGTTTCTCAATCTCGTCAGCGTGGTCAATTATATACTGCATGTGCTCTTTCATGATAGGTCTGAAAAGTTTGAAATATTTACCCGTTATACTTCTGTATAACAGAATACACCTGCAGTAGATTATGAGAATACATATTTTAAGCAACATACCCGAACTCTTTATTGAGACTTTTAGCCACAGCGGTATCTGCTTTACCACCACCATATCTTTTCTTAAAATCAGCTCTCACACGTTCCAAAAATGCGATAGAAATTTGCTTCCCCATAGATTCTTTGGAAACAACACAATAAGCTGCAAAAGTTAACAGGCATTAAATCAGACTTGCACTTGGTTCAGCTGTTAGTATCAGACAGTTGGAGGAACATAAGTGAAAGAAGGTCAATGAAGCAGCAAAAAGGTGACCTTGCAAGTATCAAATGATAGCAAGCTCAAGCAGATTTACTAGGCAACACTAGACAATGTAGTTTTTTTGACTCTAGACACTAGAGCATATAGCTTCGTTTTGTTATTTTTTTTTGGATAGTATCACTAGAACAACAACATACCCAGTTTAATCCCACAAGTGCGGTCTGGGAAGGGTAGAGTATCACTAGACCATATAACTACTAATATCATTTTACAATTTAAGTGGCAAAGGCTCTTTGAAGTCATCAGCGCAGACACCTTATAAATAAAATATTATTAGCGTAGAGCCGTAGACACTTCGGCAGCCTAAAGATGCTTTGAGATCGGACTTGGCTTCTTCTACCTTTTTCATTTTAGATAGAAGGGCATCCAAGGCTGCAGTATAAACCAGAGGTATAAATAGAGCCATAGAAAGACCATCAATCATCTACTCAATCTAAACCACAATATGACCCAAGGTAAGCAGAAATGATTCTTCGAATACTATTTGTTTCCCTCTGTTTGACTGTCCATTAGCTCCTTTCCATCACAATCAGCCTCTTCAACCTACACCGTACAAAATCTTGACTCATAGCCCTGTGAACAACTTCCACTAAGATTAGAAAGCCAAGCTCGGCCTTAATCATGTTACAGCTACAATTATAGTCCTATATAATAGGTTCACAACTCAACCTCCCATCACTATTATTTGTAAATGAAAAGTAAAAACTACACTTCATTTTGGATGGAATGTATGTCATCGATCAATTTGGAAACAAATCCTCTTTTCTAGTGTTTCGTGAGAATCTGGATTTCTTTTGTTACATATAGAAAATTTTGACTACTCAATTAACCACTAGAATCTGGATTTTTTTTCCTTTGATACGTATAGAGAACATTGACTATTCAACAAACAGAAGGACAAAACATCCACCAAAGTTGTTCTTCCACTTCCCATCAGCTAATTCTCTGACGATTCCACCTTCTGAAAAACGAATCTCATTGATCCTACATAGACATTTCAAATCCTATATCTATTGTTTTCAGCTTATAATACAAACTTCCAAGAACTAAACCAAATTCTCAGTTTTATATTTACGAAAATATCTCTCAACACAAAAATAATTGCAGATAAGTGACAGAAAATTCAAACTTGAAACACAACCTGACAAGGCGATGTCTTAGTAAGGATGGGATAGGAATATCTATCAATCAACACCTTAATCCTAAACTAAATAAAATCAGCTATATATATATATTCTCTGTATTCATTCCTCTTATAAATTTGCTATTTTCCCACTAAAGACAACATACCACAAACCCTTCTACTTATATGTGCTAGTGATTGAAACATATTAAGCATTTCAAAAATCTTGCTAATTATCATTGTTGAGCTTCTAAATTTTCTGTTTTACCCCACTTGTGATATGTTGTTGTTGTTGTTGTTACCCCATAAAACCAAAGATCCAGTTGTCCTAATTACGCACAACACTCACCCTTTCTTCCAAGCAATCTTTCAACATAAAAAATTGTAACATGTTCACATATCCTCTGAATCCAATAAAGACTCCAACTTATTACAAAGCCAACAACTTACCCCTTTTTTCTTCCCAGAGCAATCTTTAAACAACACAATTCTACCTAGAAAGTCCAATAAAGACTCCACCTTTTACTCTAAAACTCAAGATCCATCAACACCCATTTCAAATCCAACTAAAATGAAACAACACAAGTGTATAAAAAATGTAAAAAACAAAAAAGAGGCTAAAACTGAAAGATAAAGGAAACAAATTTACCATAACCATCTTGAACAAGGAAGTTAAAAGTATGGTGATCACAATTATAAGTGAACTTATTATTTGAAGAGGATAATTTCTGCAAACACTGAGCTGCAATAGCCGGGAAATTTCCAGTGAACTCGGTGTACTCAGCTAATACCATTGTACCACGAGCTACAAAGCTGTAGATAAAAGATTCTTGACCCATTTCGTTGAATTAACGGCCCAGATTAAAGCAGATACACACCAGAGTATTACCGGAAATTTGTTCGGAGCTTTTCTTAGTTCTTAGTTGTATGATGATTCTGTAGTTCTAATATGGTTATTAATACTCTTTTTTTGCTTTGTCATTAAGGTATTCTTTTGTCTAGAAATATAAGAAGAATTTAGGGTGTGTTTGGTAAATCTGGAAAATATTTTCTTGAAAAGTAAGTAGATTTTTTATTTATTTTTCAGCCGTGGGTAGTAAGTAAAATTCTTTATCTCATATTAATATGTAATCTATCAAAATAATATGAGATGGTATGAAGGTAGAATGAGGGGTAGTTAGAACTTAGAAAGGGGAAACTTGTTTTTCTCATTTTCATTAGAAAATTATTTTTCTCATTTTTATGAAAGTTGTTTTTCTAAAAAAATATCTTTCAAAATATTTTAACCAATCAAACTTCAAATATGAGAAAATTAAAAAATATTTTTTGAAAAATATTTTCCTCCCAACCAAACACACCCTTAAGGAACGGCGCCGTTGTAGTTTGAAGTTTGAACTTTGAATAGATCAAGAAAATGGACTTTGTTTGGATTTAATTATTTGTTTGTTTCAAAGATGAGAAAAGGATAAAAATAATATTTTCAAAGATATCTAGAACTAAGTTGGGTTTGACGGAAAGAAGAAAGATATACTACATTTTGGGGAGACAAAGATTGGCTTCGGCGGCTTGAATTGGTATCTTAATTTACTTACTACTTTATGAACAAGTTGAGATAATTATTTGGTTTAAGTTTACCTTTCTCTTTATTGATTTTGCATATTAGTTAACAAAGAAAATAGGAAAAACAGAATTGGATTGACGGGAATATTAGTCAAAATTGGTTTTTAAAATACTTAAGTAAATTACTCCGACTTATTATTCTTTTCTTTTCATTTTATGTGGTAGAAATAATTTAAAAATTTAAAGCCTAAGAAAGACTTTTACTCCCTCCGCTCCATAATAAGTGATTTTTTAGGCTCGTGCATATCTTTTAAGAAATTGCTAACTCTTAAAAAATTAAGAATATTTTTACTAACTTACTCCTAATCAAATTTTACTACTTTCTAGAAAAAGAAAAAGGTAGTTAATGAATTTTTCACTATTTAAATAAGGGTAATCTTGAAAGAATCTGTCAAATGTCTACTTGAAAATCTTAAAGCATCATTTATTTTTTAAAAATTAAAAAATCTAAAACACCACTTATTATGAAACAGATGAACTAATAAATAAGCTTCTTCTTTTTTTCTGGAGGGGATGCCGTTGAATGGGATTAGAGAAGATGGGGGTTTTCATACAAATAATACTCCCTCCGGATTATAAAGAGTGTCTATTTAGTCTTTATTTTTTGAGTCAAAAAGAGTGTTCACTTCTCAAATCAAGAAATAATTATCTTTATTTTTTCATATTTGCTCTTATTAAGTGTTAGATGATAGAATTTCAATACATATTTAATTAAAGGCATTTTAATCAAACTACTTATTTTTGTCTAGAAGTTAATATTTTATTAAAGAATATACAAATGATTAAGTGAACACTGTTTTTTATTCGGAGGAATAGTTTTACCAATAAATTAATATTCAGTCCATTTAAGTTACGGCTCATTGATTCATGATTAATGTCTTGCATTTATTTTTTGAAGTCGCTAATCATGTTAATGGTGAACTTAGATATAGAATAACGTGCAAACTTCACATGACAATATAAATTGTCATTAATAGAACTACTTATTGAATTACCTAGACTTCATAGATTTTCTACAACCTCGTGCTTACAATATATTATAAGGTAAAAGAAAACAAATAAAATTAAAAGGCAAAAATCAATTCAATTTTCTTACAAATATTGGTGAGAAAATTCAAGTAATAGTTAAGTACTCCTTAATTATAACTTCAAACTAGCAGGGACATGCCATATAAGTCACTTATATCCATTCAACTCTGTTCAAATACACGCCATTTCAATATTAAATAATGTATGATCTTAAAGAAAGTATGTCATCAATACTTTACGATAAGTCAGACTTCTGTTTATTAATTACTATTATTAGTCCTTTCTCCCTCTGATTTAAAATGATAGTAACAAATAAGGCTTTGAGGAAAGTTAAGTTACACGATTAAATGCTGCTATTCTAAATTCAGTATACCATCATTTTTATTCACTTTATTTATTCAACTTGGCATGCCCTAAAAGAGTATATTATTAGTTTCTAAAATTGGAGGACGAGATGATGCATTGAAATGATTATAAATTTATGATGTCCACCCCTATTCTCTTTCTCTTTTATTTTTTCTCTAAGGTATTATGATTATTATGAGGTTAGATATACAAAGTCAGATATTTTGAACTTTTCATATTTTACTTCAAATAAACAGAAAGATACAATCAGCCTACGAATACACAGCGTTGCCGTTCACATAGTATGGTTAGGAATAAAGGCAAGAATTTACCTCCAGGTTCTTCATTACTTTTAAAACGAAATTAAAGCAACAACGTTACATTTTCTTTTTAAAAGAAATCAACATATTGTTGGAAAACTCTAAAAAAGACAAGTGGGATTTTTGCATAACATATGATAAGTTATGCTATTTTATGTTTTCATAATTTGACAAACAACTATGAGGAACCAGATACGTTTTTAGAGTAACCAGAAGGGATCAGGTTCTAACCGTTAGAAAGGTCAACTCTACAGCTGTAAAGATACTGACATTGTAGCATTGCAGCAACACAGCAGCAGAGTTCCAAGGTTTATGGACTGTTGTTTTCTCACCTATCCACTTGCTCCACCTATATAAACGTTCCAAGTGAATATGCATGCTTGCAAATCAGAAAATTGCTCGCATCCTAACTGCAAGTCGCTGCCTTCAAAGTGCTCTCATCAAGAACAAAGCTGCAACAAACAGAAGGACCAATCCTCCTATCACTGAAGATGTCTTAAGTACTTACGTTTGTTGAGTCTTTATCTTTTCTTCTTTAACTTGTATTCCTACACTGCTTTCAAGAAGCGTTTAGTAGGTTTGTTTCTTAAGTATTATGAGTTGTGCACTTGGCTAGAGTTAGTCAAGGTGTGTCATTGCAATAGAGTTATTGTAAAGGTCTTGCAATAGAGTTATTATAAGGGGGATGGATTAATAGTTTCATTCCTAGGTTGCAAGAGTTTGTAATCTGAAGTTTGCTCGTTTATAGTGAAGTTTGAGCAAATCCTACTGCAGTGGGTCGTGGTTTTACTCCTGAGAAATGAGGTTTTCACGTAAATATCTTGTGTTATTTACTTTTTGTCTGACTTAAGGGAACAGATAGAGAACCTGGTTCTCTATATTGTTTGGTGGACTCGTATATTCTATCAATTGGTGTCAAAGTAGGTTCTTTCTAAAAGGTTAACACCTAAAAAAGATCTTTCGCATGGCTGCTCCACTAAACCTAGAGGAAGGACATTCTATCACAAGACCACAAAGATTCAATGGAAAGTATTTGTAACGCCCCGAACCATGGCTTAGGAGAAACACGGCACTAGATGTCTGACTGCATGTGACCGAGCGAACCACATGGCTTGCTAATCATCATGGGCATCAAAACATGTACTAATAATGATTTAAAACATGTGAAATAAAATACTAAAAATATAGTCTGAAATGTAATAGAGAAAATATCTGAATATTACTGACATGACTGACATAACATGTTGACTAGTCTAGTATATGAAACGTCTAAAACATAAGTCTGACAGCATAATTGTTACCAGGACAAGGCCCTGACATACCTCTACTATAAAACATGACATGTAAAATAAGTGACTAACATCCCGAATGAAATGGGGCTCGCCAATAGATGATACTAAGGCAAATCCTAGCGAGCAGATCCGTCTTCTTGAAACTCAGTACCTGCACCATGAAGTGCAGACCCTTGCAAAGGGACGTTAGTACATTTGAATTGTACTGTATGTAAAGCAACTAAAAGAATAAGCAGGCACATAATATAATAGAAACATAAAATTGAAACTGAACATGAACATGAACATGGATATAATCTTACATAAGTATGATAACATGCATAAAATATGTATATTTTTATATCTGTGTAGAAAGCATTAGTATAACTGACATGTAACCACCACGTGTGAACATGGCATTTGATCTTTGCCTAATCAGCTAAGCCATCTCGTACCTTGCCAGGATATGATACATGAATATGACATGATGGATCCAATAATCCCATAAAGGGTAACATGAAGGTATCGTCCTCTGGGCGGAGCGATCCTTATTCTACGTTGGCATACATAGTTTCAGGTTGTCTAAGTCCTCTTGGGAATTTATGCAACTCTCAAAACATGTACTTGAATATAGTTGGCTTGTAAGCCCATGAATTTCATAAAATAACTTGTAAAACATGATTCGTGATTATACTTCAGCATGTAAATAGATATATAATATAACTTGTGTAAAACATGGAAACATATATAACTTTATGGAACTGAGTAATAATTATTATAACTAGTATTTAAGAACTCGTGGAATTCAAATGCGTTCATGGATTACGGATGTGTTCATGACAATCATAATGACCTATCATGAATACAATTGACGAATTGTAATATAGATATGATGTATAATATTACATGTATTAGAGTTATCATGATAATAGAACAAAATCCTAAATTTATGAAGAATTTGTGTGTCATGGAAAGACGTGGTGTGGGGAAGAACAATGATGTTCCCACACGTGGATAGAAGCTTTACATACCTTATTCGCTGCAATACTTGTATTAAAAATCTGAACTTTGAAGATGAAACCTAAGATTAAACTTTAATTCCTTGAATTGGATTTTCTTGAAAACCCTAGATTAGAAATAATGGATTTAACTTAGAATTCATGAGAATGATGTTAAAATCACCTGAAATTGCAGTAAATAGGCTTACCTTGATGTAGGAGAATGTTGAGAAGAGAGGAATTTTGTTCTAGGGTTTGGAAGAAGTAAATCAGATTTTTGGAATGAAGTGAACGTATTTATATTGTTCAGCCCATCAGGAGTTTTAAGGTCCGATTTGATGGTCCGTAACTTTTATACGGTCCAGGTATGGACCATAGAATTTTGTACGCTGAGGGGGACGGGTCGTATAATTTTATACGGTCTGTTAAATTTGATTGTCCCCAAGTGCATCCAACTAGTGACTTTCTAATGCTAAGGGGGATGTTACGGTTAAAAAGGACAGGCCGTATAATTTTATACGGTCCGTAAAATTTACTATGTGCCGTCATTTTTAAAAACAATATTTATGGTTCATTTTGATGGTTCGTAAAACTTTTACGGTCCGTCAATCTTAGGCGTAAAACTAGATCTACAAAACTGAAACTGGTTTTTTAACTTTAACTCCTCGTCTCAGTTCTCTACACTCATTAATCATGAACAAGACTTAATTTAGAGGTATGAGGTGTTATAATATCTCCCCCTTGGGATCATTCATCCTCGAATGATGGGTCATGGTTAAGAATAAGACTGGACATGGCATGAGTTCATGAATGTGAAGAAACATGGCATAAAACATGAGGACTAAACTGACATGATTACATGAAAACATGAACATAGGGACATGGAGTATGAGTACTGAATACATGGACGTGAAACATGAGACATGAATATGCAAGGGATATGACATTAATATTGATAGTATTTTCCTTGGATGCTTTCTGCTTGCTCTTCAAATAAGTGCGGATATCTGAACTTCATATCATCATCGGCTTCCCATGTAGCCTTCTCAACTTTCTGATTTGTCCACAACACTTTCACTGAGGCAACTTCCTTAGTTCTCAACTTTTGAATCTGACGATCCAAAATAGCTACATGGACCTCTTCATAGGTGAGGCCATCCTCAACTATAATGGATTCAGTAGGGACAACCAACGACGGGTCTTCCACACACCTCCTCAACATGTATACATGAAATACTGGATGCACAACAATTAAATCTTGTGGTAATTCAAGCTCATAAGTCAGTTGGACAATTCTTCTTAGAATCCTGTATGGTCTGATATATCTGGGAATGAGCTTCCCTTTCTTTTCAAACCTCATGACACTTTTCATAGGTGAAACTTTCAAAAATACCCAGTCATTAACTTGAAACTCCAAATCTCTATGCCTCACATCCGAATAGGACTTCTGGCGACTCTGAGTTATTATCAAACGATCATGAATCAACTAGACTTTTTCCATAGTCCGATGGACCAAGTCTGGTCCTAACAATTCTGCTTCACCAATTTCGTACCAATTGATTGGCGACCTACAATTCGCCCATACAGAGCTTGGAACGGTGCCATCTAAATACTAGCATGGTAACTGTTATTATAAGAAAATTCAATGAGAGGCAAATGATTATCCTAATTACATTTAAAATCGAGAACACATTCCCTCCACATATCCTCAAGAGGCTGAATAGTATGCTCTGCTTGACCATCTGTTTGAGGATGAAAAGTTGTGTTTAGGTTTATCTTGGTTCTCAATCCTTTCTGAAAAGACTTCCAAAAGTGCATTGTGAACTAAGCACCGTGATAAAAAATAATAGACATTGGGGTCCAATGAGGCCTAACGATTTCTTGGATATATAGCTTGGCATAATCCTCTACTGAATCTGTGGTCTTGACTAGCAAGAAGTGGACAGATTTAGTAAGTCGATCCACTATCACGCAAATCGAATTATGCCTTTGGGATGAGCGAGGTAGGCTTATTATAAAGACCATATTTATCATCTCCCATTTCCAAATGGGGATATCAATATTCTGAGCCAACCCACCAGGCCGCTAGTGTTCGACTTTCACCGTTGACAATTTGGACACTTGGCTACAAAATTTGCCACATTTCTCTTCATATCATTCCACCTATTACACCTCGTAATTTTTTCATTTTGCCATGTCATCAATGGACATCGGAGTATCGAGAGGAAATATGACATTATAGAAGGATAAGGAAGGTTTACAACTTGTTTATGAATGTACCAGAGTGTTTGGAAGTTAAACAAATCGAAGGAAGTAGGTTTGGACGAAATCAGGAAAACTGTGTATTTTAACAGGGAATTTGACGAACCGTCAGATTACTTGATGGACCGTCAAAGTGCAAGAAGCTACCGTCAAACTGTCTGAATTGGTTGGTCCTCAAGGCTGGATTGACAGACCGTCAAGTTGCCCAATCTGAACTGTCAATCTTCCTGGCTGTTTGACGGGAAGATTGATGGACCATCAAAAGTTTGAGTCATGTACAATATCTGAGTTCTTGAAGGAACTAGGGGTTGTTCCAAGTGCCACTTGTCCAATAACGGTTTATTATGACAACACTTGTGTGATTGCACAAGCTAAGGAACCAAGATCAACCAACAGAAACAAGCATGTACCAAGGAAGTACCACATACTCAGAGAGATGGTGGAGACTGAAGAGATTAGATTAGACTATGTTCCCACAGATGATAATCTAGCTGACCCATTCACTAAATCATTAAGCTTAGTCAAGCATAATGGTCATTTTGAGAATATGGGCATTAGATATGTTGGAGATTGGCTCTAGGCCAAGTGGGAGATTGAAAGTATATTTATGTCCTAGAGACAATCTGTATTAGGACAAATGTACTTTATACACATTCATATTATTATTAATGGAGATTAATATTTTGGCATTTGCAATTATTGAATTATTATTTGATTGTTTGTAATTATTCATTAATGTGCATTCATTGAGCTTACGTTGTCATTAATAGAGTGAGGTATTAATGATAGAGCGTAACTTTTAAAATAGCCTCGACTAATGATCATCAAAAATGAGATATCGATGATATGTGATAAGTCGACATGTGGTCTTCATCACATCCTTAGAGGATGTAGTATGTCTCACCTGCTACGAGTAATGGTTACTCGTGATGGACACATGAGGGAGATAGAAGTCCTTAGACTTGAGGTCAATACGCGCCTTGTCTATAAAGTAATGTACTTTGATCCCGTCCTAAGCTCAAATGCCTTATAGGTTGAGATACAGCTTGTATTGGGTACATTACGATGTGGATTGAAGGTGGTAGTTGAGCCAAGATTAGGATTCATTCCTCGGATGTATATTCGAGAGAACACTCGGATTCTCAGTGATATTAGGTTGACTAAGTCGTTGGCCAACGCAATAGACATATTTAGAATATGGTCTAGTTGTCAACTAATATAGATGAGATACAATGATTAAGCCATTTGTATAGACACTTGACAAATCCTAAGCTTGATCGGGTGTGTCGTGAATGAAATGATTCTATTTTATCACATAAATGTTAAGTTTACTGGATTCGTGTAAACGTACTTCACATATTGAGTTCGTCTTCCGGCGCCGTCTAGGAGTTCCGTGTAGATCTTAATTTGATTAATGTCGATATAAGAAGGCTTGTAGGGTCACACTATGTCGATTGTCCATTTCGATCTAAGGATGTATTGAGAGAGTAATTAAAATGTTCGATTTGGAATAGAGACATTTAAATGAATAATGATTATTTTAATTAAGTCAAAATTGGATTTTGATTTAATTAAGAATGCACGAAAAATAAAGTTGAGTGCCGCGGCGCCCATACCCTAGGGCCGTGGCGCAATGCAGGCGCATGCCGAGCGCCGCGACGCCTCTGCCTTGATTTTTGGGCTAGGCCCAAAGTCAAACACTAATCCGGTTTTGACCTATTTTTCAACTATAAATAGAAGCATTCACCTCATTATTCAACACATCAATTTTGGAAAAAAATCTAAGCCTTGGAGACTTAGAATCAAATACTCTCGAACCTCTTCCGAATTTCCTAGCTTTCCGAAAGAGAAGTACATTGAAGCTTGGAGCTTGCAATCGGAAGGGCAACCGTGTGTGCACCTTATAGTAGATAAAGATTCCAGATAATACTAACTTGTAAGTAAATGTTTTATGTTACAAGTTCCATTGTTGTATAACCATATCAGAATTATTGTTGGGGTAAGTAAGAAACAAAAACTTTTAAACTTCAGTTGTGTCTTACTTATGTGCTTTGTACCCAACAAAACCTACACATATATTGTATGGTCTGAATCATGCTAAATTTAAATGTCATATTCATTAGTGTTCAATTACCAGTTTATAAAGCCTTACTCAATTTCTAATTCAATTTCCATCTAGTTCAAATCGAATGTCAGCTTAACATTCTAATTTGTTATTGCTTGTATGTTCTTGCAGCCCCTTTACATTAATGTTCCAAATCTAAATGTTCACACATTATACTTGATAGAATTTGAAAGGTGAGTGGTAGAATTACTATTACAGAAATTAACAAAAAACATTAGTTGACCAATTTTTCTATCAGAAGTTTATAAAGAACATTTATTTTTTACCTTTTGCAGATTTTGAAGATTTGAGTTTGCATGTCAAAATCAAGATGCTGACTGCAAAAACTTTTTGCAAGTTAAAAATATTTGCAAGGGCAGTTGGGAAATTTTATACACTCTTTTCTATGGATGTTAGATTTTTCTCTAAGGACTTGTGTAAACAATAGTGACATACATCATTGTTGCACAATGCTACTAATTGGATGTTAATCCATTTTCTGCACTTAATTATATATATGAAAGAAGGATATTACTGAAAATTGTGTCGATAACCAATTTATTTTACATATTATAAGTTGTATAATATTTTGGAAAAACATGATTGAAAAAGATCATATATTTATTCAGGAAGCATAATTGATGGTACACATTTAGTGACCAGTTTTTTTGGTCCATATAGACATTTATGGACCAAATTTTTCATCCTTAACACTTTCTAGGACCAGGATACTTAGTCACTAAAGTGGTCCCTAAATATCTTTGAGGACCAGATTTTTGTTGTTCGCTAAAACCCTCTAACGACCAATTGGTGAACCTCGTCGCTATTGACCTTTAGCGGAGAAGCCTAATAACCTTTAAGGACCAGAATTGGACTTTTAGAGACCATTTTTCCCGTTGCTAAATCCATTTTTCTTGTAGTGTATAGAACTTGAAGAAAAGGATGGTGATCTTGAGGTTGCAAGTCAAAAACAAGGAGAAGGCAAAGTAGAGTTTGAGTCAGCAAAAGAAAGTGAAAAGTTGTAAAACAGAGTTCATCTGGTGCTGTTGCAGAGGAAAAAGAAAAGGTTGCAGAAAAAAGAGCCTCTGAGGAAACTACTGTCATACCAGGTATCACTATACCCATCGATAGTGATAAGGGTAATGAGTCTGACAAATCATACCAGGACATTCTGAGTCCTTTGTTGACCATCTATTTGAAGGTAATCTTGATGAGGGAGAAAATGAAAGATCAAATATCCTAGAGAGTGAGGCTGAGATTGTAACCGGTTTCATAGTTGCAATTGATAAACTGAAGGGATGGGGAACAACTAAGGGGCATGGTTCCTCAATTCAGTGGGAATCTGGCACCCATGTGTATAGTGCTGCTCATGTCTAGGATGGCACACCTGATTCCTCAAGAGTTTACGTAGATATCACTCCCTAGGTGTGTCAATTGTCATTGTGCCTCTAGGAGACCTGTCTAAAAGAGAAGCACATGTTACTCCTTTTGTGGAGGATGATGATGATGATGTAACTTTGAACATTGTGTTCAAAAGAAAGTATGGATCCTCTCAAAGGAACAAGTCAGGAAGGTAAAGATTGTCTCCAAAAAGGGCCCAACTACTAGACAAAAGTCAAAATCTTAGTTGGACTCTGCTTTGAAAGCCAACAAGGAGAAAACTTCTTTAAAGAAATAGAAGCGCAAAGTCAAAAGAACCCTAGAGTTGGTCAACGAGGATGATGTATCACCAACAAGTTTGGTAGATGTTGATGATGATGAGGAAGAAGCAGAAGTTTAGGACACTCCACTTTAAAGGAAAAGTTCAAAAAAGAAAAAATCAAGGAAGGACAAGTCAACAATGGTTGCCGAGAAGGGACCTGGTGATGAGGTTCAGGGAACTCAGCGGAAGAAAGGGAAAACTCATCCTCTTAGGAAGAGGAATGTGAGTGCAAATGAGGAACCAGGTTCCTCATCTAAAAAACAGAAAGTGAATATATTAGAGGAAGAAAGAAAAGAAGTACTGAAAACTCAAAAGGTATTGAATGGAAGGGTGTTTGATCCTGAGATTGCTGAAAAGCCAGGAATGAAGGAACTGATGGAGATGGTTGAATTTCAAAAGTGGAGTTATTTGTTCAAACCACCAGTGTCTGGTTTGTTTGAAGATGAGGTTGTGAATTTCTACACAAGAAAGTTCTTCACATATGATACACTCATTGTGACTGTGAAAGAAATAGACATTAATTGATGAAAAACAAATTGGAATAATTCTTGGAGTTTCCACTAATGATTTGAAGATTGTCAAAAGCGAGCAGCCTCAGTGGAGTTATTTTTATATAATTGTAAAACATGAGGGAATCATTTCTGGGGAACGGGTCTTCAAGAAGTAGCTGAAGCCAGGGTACCATCTTTTGTTCAAGTTGGTGAACAAAGTGTTGTTACCCCGAGTTGAGAAGAGATCCATAGCTGCAATTCTAGACCAGTATCTTATGGAGGCCTTGACCATTTTCAATCCAATCAGTCTGCCTTCTCTGATGCTAGAGCATATGCATAAGGTGGCTAAAGTTAAAGATGGTAGACACCGACTGTCATATGGGATTTTCCTCACCAAAGTGTTCCAGTAATGTGAGGTCAAAATTGGTAATGAGACATTAGGGACCATGAAGTAGATGTTCGCCTTGGGCACTCTTGAGAAATGTGAGTGTGTACCAAAGAAGGGTAGTGTTGTCAGTAGCTCCATGATTACAAATCTGATTGATGCCCAGAAAAGAGCAAATGAGGAGATTAACAAGTTGAACGTCGAAAATGCCATTCTGAAGACTGAACTTCAGCAATGTGCAAAAGGAAATGAGGAACTAGGTGCCTCTGGGATTTAAAAGAAGAAAATGCTTAGCTGAAGGTTGAGGTAGCAGACCTGAAGAAGAGAGTGGAGGACCTGACACTACAACTGGTCCATAACTAGAGGGCCGCAAATGAAAGAATTGACAGGTTGTTCAAGTTGATTCCTTGAGCTGGTCCCTCCACTTAGCCTCCCATTTCCTTACTCCATGTATCCTCATTCCTAGAACTCCCTTAGTATCAGTTTCTCATGTTGTTTTCTTGTTTTAATGATTGTTCAATCCTTTGTCTTATTAGTGGTACTCTAGTTTGTTTTTAACATATTTTGTGCTTATGAATCTACTGTGTTTTGTTGGTTTAAATTGGGCATTCTCTTTGTTTTTATGCAATATTACTCAACCATGTTCGTTTTGATTTTGCTCATGTTAGAGTTGCCCAAGTGGCTATGAGTTAATGTTTCCATGTTTTGATTTTGCTCATGTTACTCTTTTCAATGATGCCAAAAGGGAAAAGATCAAATGCCAATATGTTGTTATGTTGAAAATGGGTTTGATTTGCATGGGGAACAAGTGGGGAATCTGGTTCTCAGGGGGAACATAAATTATGAGTTTGTCATCATCAAAAAGGGAGAAATTGATAAGTTATGTTATTTTATGTTTTGATGATTTGACAAACAAATACGAGGAACCGGATATGTTTTTAGAGGAACGAGAAGGGATCAGGTTCTAGCCGTTACAAAAGTCAACTCTACAGCTGTAAAGATGTTGACACTATAGTAGTGCACCAACATAGCAGTAGAGTTGTTGCAACTCGCTAGTGGTCCAAGGTTTATGTAATAGCACTCTCTCACCTATCCACTTGCTCCACATATATAAACAACTTGTTCCTAGTGAAAATGCACGCTTGCAAATCAGAAAATTGCTCACATCTGAACTGCAAGTCATCGCCTCTCAAAGTGCTCTCATCAAGAACAAAGCTGCAACAAACAAAAGGACCAGTTCTCCTATCACTGAAGATGTCTTAAGTCCTTAGGTTTGTTAAGTCTTTGTATTTTGTTCTTTAACTTGTATTCCTATAGTGCTTTCAAGAACTGTTTCGTAGGTTTGTTTCTCAAGTATTCTGAGTTGTACACTTGACTAGAGTTAGTCAAGGTGTGTCCTTGCAATAGAGTTATTGTAAAGGTCTTGCAATAGAGTTATTGTAAGGGTGAGGGATTAATAGTTAATTCCTAGGTTGCAAGAGTTTGTAATGTAAAGTTTGCTAGTTTATAGTGAAGTTTGAGTAAATCTTACTGCAGTGGGTCATGGTTTTACTCTCTTGAGAAAAGAAGTTTTCACGTAAATATCTTGTGTTATTTACTTTCTGTCTTACTTAAGGGACCAAATAGAGAACGTGATTATCTATACTATTTGGTAGACTCATATATTCTATCAACATAAAATAAGGTTTGTTGTTTTGGTTGGTTTCGAAATCATTTTTCCAAGCTAGATGAAAACTTCACCAAACGTAATTCTCGTGTATGGCATGTGGGTCAGTGGTGAAATGAACGCAACAGAGATAAAAAAAAATCCGGAGATAGATTCAAACTTTTTTTCTATCCACCTTTTCCTGTTAATCATATTAGTATGTTTGATTACCCCCTCAGTTTCACTTTTATGCGACACGATTATTAGTATTTGACGAGTTAAAGGAGTTTTTTTTTAGAACCACTTTTTCATATATTTTTAAAATATTTGAATTGTTAATTATTATTGTGATTTTATTATTTTTTAAAAAAAATATCTAAATTGTATATACGAATCCACCTAAAAATGATGTAACAAAAGGTGGAACTGAGGGGAGTAAAGGGAAAGAAAAATGAAAAAGTGTGACCAATATACAGCACAAATTCACTAATGATTACTGAGTACTGACTATTTAACTTTAAAGAGTACATGGAAAATCAAAAGTAAAGTACATTGGGAGAGGTGGTGCTATCCTCTCACTCTCCAATCTTCTAGATCAGCCATTTTGAGTACAGCTGAAAATAAAACATTACATAACAACCAATTAGTAACTATATATATGCATGTTCATAAATTCAGACGCGCATACAAAATTTTAAAAAAGGCAGCAGCAAGACAAAAACAGTTTGAACGTCTTTATGAAATGTAGTAGTAACAATTCTGGTCCTTTCCAGGGATGTAAGGGCCAGTTACGTTGGTGTGTATATATGTAGGAGTAGTTAAATTCAAAATTAAGGGTTACTCTACGCATTAATAAAGTAAGAAAACAGTTAACTATGCTAGCTCTTAAAAGTTAAAAGAGGACTACATAGAACTATTTATGAAAATTGAAATTAGTAACTTGAAAATAAGACAAGTCACGTGTTAAATTAAAATACAATAATAGTGGAAATTTTTTTTAGGGTAGTAATATAATTGTGCAGTCACTGATGACCTATAAAAGGGGCAGCCCGGTGCACTAAGCCTCCGCTATGCGCGAGGTTCGGGGAAGGGTCGGACCATAAGGGTCGGTTGTACGCAGTCTTACCTTGCATTTCTGTACGAGGCTGTTTCCACTTATGACTTATAATCCTAGATATATGTACCTCTTGTCCTACTCATGTTAGCTAACTTGAATAATTTCATCTTTGTGTGCTCTAACTTAATAAGTAACACAAAATCTCCATTTATTGTGATGAAAGACACTTACACTCCTCTTCGAATGGATCTAGGTCTCAAAATCAAACACAAAAGTACAACACAAAAGTAATTTTAATATTAAGAAGCTAGAGGTATTTAAGGGAAGAAATTAAAGACCTCTGTTTATTTTTTTCTTAACAATTAGGAGGAGAAGTGAGATTGCATTTAGTAGGAAGAGCCAAGGCAAGTTCAGGATCAATTCCAAGAGAGGGCAATAAGAATGAGTTCCTATAAGAACACAAGCACTGCAAGTCTGCACCCGACAAGGCTTCGCAGCAAGAAGTTGATGGCTCCACTGGATTTGGCTGTGTTACTGAGGGCTTGCATGATGTTAAACCATCGTCATTCATGTTACACAAGCTCAATCCACTTGACACTGCTGCAAATTCTACTATAAGTAGTAGTCCTAGAACTACCATACTCAACACTCCCACTTTGCTTCCTCTCATAGGCATGTTTTCTGGCTAGCTAGCTCAGCACCCAAGTTGTGTGTGGAGTTGGAGGGTAACTCTTGAATATATAAGCTGAGGAACTAAAGAGATTTTAAGAGATTGTAGGGGCAAAATGGTGAAACAACAGTAACAATATAGTAATTCTTACTCAATCCTAATCACGTTACAGTAGTATATATGAATTCTTATTGTTCATGTCGTTTTATATACTTCTCTGTCTCAATTGCTTAAGGTCTGAACCATTTAATTGCTTAAATCTTAATATAAACCAAATAAACACTTAGATCTTAATATAAATAAATATACTTAATTGCTTAAGATCTAAACCATTTAAATTCAAATTCAAACTCTATTAAGTGCAAATAAATGAGGCCTAAAAGACTCTAAGCATATGATTGAAAGAACTAAATTTACTAACATGACATGAACTTAATAACAATTTATAACTAATTATTATAGCCCATATCATCGTTTTCTTCTATTATGTCCTATTTTTGATATATTTGCATAAATTCCAAGTGTTTAAGGTCTTTTCAGACTAGTTCCTTTTGCACAAAACAGTGAATCACACTGAGATAAAGAGGGAAAATGTACGCTGGCCGAATGAGGAGAACCATGAGTTTTAGAAGCCCGTGATCGTAAAAGTTTGTCATTATTCAAATCAAATTCTTTCACTGCAGACTTCACGGGTTGTATTATATTGGGACCTATGGCATATCATTTGAAGGTTGTTTTACCAAACATGCATATATCCAATTCAATGACCTTTGCATTTAATTGATTTTTGTTTAGTTTCTTTCTAGAAACAATTTTACGAAAGTTACGTAACGTTCCGATAAATTCTTGATAAAATATTTTGGAGAAGTTTTTCTATTACTTTACATAAAGATCTACGGCGGAGCTAGAAATCGATGTATGTGTTTTGCCGAACTTAATAGTTTTAATTTAAACCATGTATTTGTATTAAATACTGATAAAATATTACATATCATTGTATATCTTTTATATTTGGTTAGTTAATATTCTCATTGTAATTAGTTACCTAGTTTGTAGTCTAATTTGTAGTTTTGTCAATAACCATACTACTATATATTGTACACAATAATTAATGAAAAGGCAGGGGACATATTCCTTTAAATACATTAAAATGTATAAAACTTAAATTTAGAACTCAATTATTAATACATAATGTCGATATCCTAAAATTTTGAACCATAAAGTTCAAATTTTAGCTCCGCCTATATACGTAACGATTGCCTTTTTAATTATTAGTTCCTATTTTCTTTGCTCTCAAAGCAATATACTTGTTTGGTTTTTGAAAAATAAAGTTTGTATTTAAGAGATAAATATGGTTGTTTTTAGTTTCGGATAACTTTCTGGAAACCTTCCTAATTTTAAAAGAATGAACTAATTAAAATCTCAAGGTATATACCATCTTGAAAGTATTAGCCAGCTATGATGTTCCAGATGAACTTCACTCTACGAATTTGAGGCAAATATATAATGATTTTTCATTATTCTCTCTCTTTCAACCCTATCCTTTCTTTACCTGAGGCGGCCTTCTCCTTATTTTTTGTTTTTTGGTACACTGGAAAATTAACTAAACAAAGTTCCTAAAGTCCTTCATAAGCCACATGGCGTAAATCTGTTAGTAGAAAAAAATTCATTTTTAGCGCATTCTCTCATAGTATAAATCTTTTTCGTATTTGTGGCCTTCATTCGTCCGAAAGTCTGTATACTGGTTTGCGTCCCTCCAAATATGCTTGATCGTGGTCTTATTGGCTTCCAACAAATACTCACATCTTCAATTATAGCCCGAAGCGGGTGACAATGTATGTCCTTTTCTTTGATAAGCTGGACAACAAGTAGACAGTCTGTTTCTACTTCCAATTCATTGTTTTTTTGCTAATGTTAACCCTTGTTTGATGCCCCATCTGTAGTGAAACTTGTTGCAGAGAAACCCAGCATCACCATTGATGCTCGTTCAAGTTAGAAGAAAGAAAGTGAAGGGGAAGACATAATATAATGATTGATGTCGGTGATGTGTTTGTGACTTGATATTAAGACAAGGGCTGAAGAGTAGACTGGGTTGCCAAAATAAGATTGGGTCGAATAAGTCTTGGGCCTCGTAAGTTCAACTCGCACAACGAAGGCCCAAATCCTCTAAATGACTCCGCAAAATATATACACATATCATTAGTTTCTTATAGAAGAATTAAGTTAATTAGTTTGTTACAATGAATCTAGTATTTATTTTTGGTCCCTAGATATTACATAGTAGTCTTCAGTGACTTTGTAATTAGCAAGTAATGAATACACAAGGAAAATTTCCAAATTCATCATCTTCAATTTTTATTTCTGTCATGGCTTCAGTTTTTGTTGTGCTTTATCTTGTCATCTAAGCAAAAATGGAATATCCCACCACTCAAACCAACAACACCAGTAATGATGTGACTCATACCATCTTAACTCATCAGATTCTCCAAGGATGAATCTAATAAGCACCATATTTGATGGTAGAGGATTCCCAGGGTGGAGGAGATCTATTTTGATAGCTTTATTTGCCAAGAAAAAACTTGAGTTCATCAATGGAAGCTGCAAATGTCCAGATCTGTCTGATTTGTGTCAATGACATGGTAACAACATGGTTGTTAAACTCACTGTCACAAGACATAAAGGAAAGTCTCCTTTATTCAAAAACTGCAAAGGAACTATGGGAAAATCTGGAGCAAAGGTTTAGAAAGGTTGATGGTGCTAAACTGTACCACCTGCAAAAGGAATTATTAGTGTTAGTACAAGCTAACAACAACATTGCAGGATATTTCACTAAACTCAAAAGGCTTTGGGATGAATTGGATTCTCTCAATTTAACCTCATGTTGCACCTGTGTGTGAAGGAAAGGCAAAATTGCTCAAGTCTTTGGATGATCAAAGAACAGTTTTTTTATGGGACTTAATGATACCTATGCACAAGCAAGGGGAACTATCTTAATGATGAATCTCTTGCCAAGCATGTTACAAACCTATTCTCTATTGCTACAAGATGAGAATCAGGGGGAGATTTATGTAAATACATCCAGTCCAACTCCATCTGATTCTGCATCTTTCATGGTCACAGGACAATCAAGAGGAGGTTACAGATCTGGTGGTGAATACAGATCTGGTGGTGAATACAGATCTGGTAATGCACAGGGCAACAAAAGAGGAAGCACGCCACAAGAGTATGATATATATGGTTCTAAATTTGGTAAACCAGTTCAAAAGTCTAGGCAAAGGAAAACCAAATACAATCCAAATGTAACTTGTACCTATTATAAGAAGGTGGGACGTGTGGAGGATGACTGCTATAGACTACATGGTTTTCCTGAGGATTTTGAATTCACAAAGGCAAAGAACTTTCAAACTCCATTCAAAGGAAATCCAGCCATAACAACTGATGAGGGTGATGGTTTGGATTTCACACATGAAATTTCTAATCAAAAGCAGAACAACAACTACAATTAAAATTTTAAGGAACACTGTACTGAGATAGTGCAACAGGTGCTCAAGGAAATCAAGCTCAATCAAACAGGACCATCAGGTTCAAATATCAATGTAAATGTCATAGCTGGTACAATCTTAAGATACTCAGGATCATGTTTTTCAGTCTATAACTCTAGCACCTGGATCATTGATTCATGTGCCTCTGAAACATGTGTTGTAACTCCAAGTCATTTATGTCACTTACTCCAAGTCATTAAGTATAAGTTTGCCTAATTCTTATAGGATCAATGTCACTCATATAGGAAGTGTTTCAGTTTTATCTACTCTAACATTGCATAATGTTCTCTTTGTCCTAGATTTTAAATATAACTTACTGTCTATTCATAAGTTATGTCTTCAACTCAAGTGTCATCTCTTATTTACTTTCACTGGATGTGTCTTACAGGACCTTTCAATGAAGAAGGAAGAAGTTTTTGGTGAAGTAGGAGATGAAATTTACTTGCTTAAACCTACTAAAATACATTCAAGACATGTTAGGGATGCTTCTTACATTCAACAGAGAGAAGATTTCAGTGCTGCTTCTAATTCTAGTGAAGTAGTTTCAATTCAAAAAGGAGATCTCTCCATAAATGTTCCTAGTGCTATTCAAGTTTCCAGTTCTGATTGTATTTCTATTTCTGCAAATGCTACATCTAATGTAAGAAGCCTTTGACACATCAGACTTGGGCATTTTCCCTTTTCAGTAATGAGAAATTTTAGTTTCATTCATTTTCCATCTCATTCTGACTGTGTTTGTCCTATCTTCCCTAAAGCTAGGCAAAGTAGATTACCATTTCCTATTAGCTCTATAAAGTCTCATAGAATTTTTGAGTTAATTCACATTGATACATGGGGTCCTTTCAAGACTGCTACTTACAATGGTTATCTCTATTTTTTTACAATAGTTGATGACTATAGCAGGGGTACTTGGACCTTTCTTTTGAAATCTAAAAGCAATGTTTTTCCTGTCTTAAAAGATTTTTTTAAATGGTTGAAAGACAATTTGAGGTGCAAGTGAAGAGGATAAGGTATGACAATGCACTGGAACTTGGAACGGGTTCTCATGAGGCATCTTATCTCAATTATGCTGATATAATACATGAAAGATCTTGTGTTGCAACCCCTGAACATAATGGCATTATTGAGAGGTTGCAAGGGGTCTTTTCTTTCAATTGAAGATACCTATTCAGTATTGGGGGGATGCATCTTAACTTCTACTCATTTAATCAACAAGTTACCTTCCAGAGTTGTACAAGGGAAGTCACCTTATGAGGTACTCTTTGGTAAGACACCCTCTTATGATAACGTAAAGTGCTTTGGATGTCTGTGTTTTGTTTCCACCTTGTCACATTTTAAAGACAAGTTCCAACCAAGGGCAATGGAGTGTGTATTTCTTGGATATCCACAAAACCAGAAGGGGTATACGGTTTTAGATATAGCAAGCAAGATAGTGTTTGTTTCTAGAGACATTAGGTTCCATGAAGATCATTTTCCATTTTCTAATCAACCTACTTCAAATTCACCATTTTTTCCTTGTTCTCATAATCTTTCTGACTCATCTAATCCACCACCTCTAACTCATCATCCTCTTAATGATACCTCACCACTTCTCTCACCATCTTTTCCTCATCCTAGTCCAATTACTGCTAGTTCTGATGATTCTTATTCTAATGACCATCCCTCTCCTTCTTCTGCCAATCCTAATCCATCCACACAACCTTCTACTTTAACCATTCCTACTAGACAAACCACCATGTTAAAACATGCTCCCTTACATCTCAAGGATTTCATATGTAACAGTATTTTCCTAACTGATGTTACTAGTTCTCATTTTATTCATCCTAACCCTTCTATTGTTTTCTCTTTTGGAGCACTATCTATACCCAATCAACACTGTCTGCAATCTTTTTCTGTGATTTTTGAACCAAATAGTTTTGGAGAGACTGTTAAACATACTGGTTGGATCAAAGCTATGAATGATGAGATTGAAGAACTTCAATCCAACCATACCTGGGAAGTTGTTGAATTTCCACCAGGTAAGAAACCACTTCCTTGTAAGTGGGTTTATAAAGTTAAACATAAATCAGACGGTTCTATAGAAAGGTTGAAAGCAAGGTTGGTTGTGAGGGGGGACATTCAACAAGAGGGGATTGACTATAATGAAACCTTTTCCCCTGTGGTTAAAATGACAACTATTAGGTGTTTGCTCACTGTTGCAGGCAAGAAGGGTTGAAAAGTATCCCAACTTGATGTCAACAATGCTTTCTTGCATGGAGAATTTCAAGAAAAAGTATTTATGAGATTCCCAGCTGGTATTGATCCTCCTACACCTAAACATGTTTGTCTTCTAAAGAAATCCTTATATGGTCACAAACAAGCCTCTAGGCAATGGTATGCCAGGCTTGCAGGAGTATTGGGTTTCAAAGGATATTCTAGTTCTTTAAATGACTACTCTCTGTTTTTCAAAAGGAATGGTGAGCTTATTTCAATTATAGCAGTTTATGTGGATGACATTTTACTCACAGGCAGTGACACCTATGAAATTCTTCACATCACAAATCTTCTCAATTCTGAGTTTAAGGTGAAGAATTTAGGGGATATCAATTATTTTTTAGGAATGGAAATTATCAGAGAGCAACAGGTTTTATCATCACTCAGAGACAATTCACTAAGGATCTACTCAAAGAATTTGACTGCACTGGTTCTAGTGTGTCTTCTCCTCTTGATCCTTGTACTAAGCTACAAGCCGATGAAGGACCTTTTATGTAAAATCCTACAACCTATCGACATTTAATTGGGAAGTTAAATTATTTAACACATACCAGGCCGGATCTCTCTTATGCAGTGCTTTGTATGAGTCAATTTATGCAAAGACCAAGTCTTTTGCATTTTGCAGCTGCTCTTCGTGTTCTTCGATATCTCAACTCCGATCCCAATAAAGGAATTCTTCCTTCTTCCTCTCCATCATTAAACTTGCTGGCTTTTTGCAATGCTGATTGGGCCTCCTGCAAAGACACGAAGAGATCAATAATTGATTTTTTCATTACTCTTGGAGGAGCCCCTATTTCTTGAAAATCCAAGAAACAAGTTTCAATTTTCCTTTCATCCGCAAAGGCGGAGTATCGATCTATGAGGAGGGTTACTGCAGAAATTACCTGATTGGTACGTTTACTCGACGATATCTCTGTGTCACCACCTTTGCCTGTTCCGGTTCACTCCAATAAGCCAAGCGACCATCCACATTGCTCGTAACACCATTTTTCACGAACAGACGAAGCATGTGGATCTAGACAGTCATTTTGTACGCCAGCAATTTCTCTCAAGGCTCATCTCACTCAGTTTTGTTCCTTCTCACCATTAACTCGCAGATCTATTCACTAAGCCTTTGTCTGGGGTTTCTCACACCGAAATCATGTGCAAGTTGGCCATTTTATCCTGCCCCCCCCCCCCCCCCCCCCCCAAAACTTGAGGGGATGTTGCAAAGAAACCCAGCATCACCATTGATGCTCGTTCAAGTTTGAAGAAAGAAAGTGGACGGAAAGACGGAGTGTACAAGGACGGTGATATGTTTGTGTCCTCGTAAGTTCAACGAAACGAAGACCCAAATCCTCTAAATGACTCAGCAGACCAAAATTGTAAATATATACACAGCATTAGTTTCTTGTAGAAGAATTAAGTTAGTTTGTGACAAAGAATCTATGCAAAGACCAAACCTGATTAGGGAATGGTTCACTAATTTGGTTATAAATAACATTAATAGATAAATACTTATTTTTCATCAAATTTTTATTCGCTTTTTTATATATGTCACGTAATTGAAAAAATAAGAGTAGTACTATACGAAAGTTGCCATGTATTACTATAATATCGGGCCTTCTCCTTACTGTTCCACTAATCTATTTCATTATTTTCTCTATAATCGAGTTTCATCTAAAATGAAATAAAGTTTTTAATAATATATTGATCTAGACGCAAAGTTTCTAGAGATTATATTCTATTTTTGCATATTCAAATTATACTTAAGGAAATTTCAAATTATTCGAAAACAGACATTTCAACCTTTTCTGCTCTTTGGGAATTGTAAATTTCTTCGACATCTATCAATCAAACTAGCTCCCTTTGCCAATCAAATGATAACCGAGGACAAAATACTCTATGATGTCATTACGTAGGTATATCTAAAGGTGTATAAATAAACAGATGAAACAACTCATTTTGTGTTTACGCTTTAACTTCTTTATTTGGTTGGATATAAAGGGTGTCAATTTACATTCATTGGACAAGCTATGTATGTATTTGTTTATATTTTGATTTCTCTTAATAAACATTTCGATTCCATCACTAATTTTAAGAGGGATTGAAATATCACATATTAGAAAGAACAAATGGCATTAATTTGAACAATAACTGCATGAATACAAGCGTTCCTTAAGTTAAAAATGTGTTTTAGGCTATGAGTACTCTAGTGCAAGTATGGATATAGTGTAGGTTACGGTTCATTCTTGTGATCTTGAATATACTATGACATTTTTGTGGCTATAAAAGCATGTCATAAAGGGTAAATTAAAAAGTTTAAAATTGAGTTATTTTTAAATATATAAAAGTTATTTTTTTAACGTACTAGAAAGCAAAGAATGACACATATATAAAATGGAATAAAGAGGATATAAATCATAGTATCTGAAAGTGTATGCTTTTAGTATATGAACTTTGTCCAATAATTTAGTATTTGGGCCAGCATCAACTCTCTAAGTCCCAAGTACAAGCCAGCTCAATGGGCTATCGCCTTTTGTTTCGATTAATTAAAGAAAATTTGGGGATAGTAGGCACAAATGCCCTTATTTTGGCTGGTCTTTAATTTTTGCTCCTCACATTTAAATGTTTTAACTTTTGTCTTTTAGTTTTTAAGTCAATAACATTAGAACGAAACTATCCCTCCTATCTCACATAGTCTAGGGTTCTTTTTCAATTCATCTTCTTCCTCAATTTATCTTTCTCTCCTCTTTGAGCTTCAAGTATCAACAATAGTGAATTTTAAAAGCTCTTGAATTATTTGAGTATTTTGAGTACATTAATAGTCACAGAAATCAGGCAAGAAGTATTTGGATCAATTGTGACATATCCAAACATCAAACCCAGATCAGAAAATTCATCTTTGAATTCTCTATATTTCCGATTACTAAGAGTCTTAATTAGTGAAGTATATACTACTCGCTGGTTATTTTTCAAAGACATGACATCATAGAGATCTCACTTGAGATAAAGAATACTAAAGATGGTCAAGTATCTAGCTCAATATCTTAAGGTTTATAGATTTGTTTATGAGTATATTTCATCAAGAATGAAATGGGTTTCATCAAATGTCAAAAAACAACAGATAAAATTGAGTTTTTGATGTGATTTGAGGAAAACCCATATAGGATTTTATGAAAATTAACAAAATTTAACGATAAACTCTACATTAAGGCATGATGATGGTCAATTGTTAATAACTTGTTATTGGTATTTCAAATGTGATAAGGTGTTTGGGTCATTTTGTTTTTAATTATAAGAGGTGTTCGGATCGTTATAGCTCTTAACGGTGTCTGGATTCTAAAGTCTTGATTTTTTCTCCTCATCTGGTCTTTGCTTTTTATGAGTCTGATCATCATTGTTATAATTCAATTGATTAGAATGTTTAATCAGTGTCCTTTATTGTTTTAGTATTTGATGGTGGTACTTGAGCTAGAACCAGGGGCAGTTAACTTATGATTAGATTTGTGGCTTTAAGAGTTCCAATTATATGTTGGGAGCTGACATTTGTTTGAGTGCTTATAAAAAGATTTATTTTAATGCAAACTCTACCTTAAGACATGCAAGGGTATCCAATATCTTAAGTACAAAAGGTAAGATCTAAAAAGAGAAATGAGCTTAGCATAACACGGGATAGAAACCTTAACATAAAAGGAGAAAACCCAAATTCTACCTTAAGGTAGAGTTTATGTTCAGCCATAAGGCAAACTCCGCCTTATAGAAAAATTATATCTTGTGAATTCAAACTCTACTACCTAAGGCATGCAAAATCTACCTTATAAGGCAGAGTTTGCCTTAAGCCTGAAGGCAAACTTTGCCTTAAGGTAGAGTTTTCAGGCAAATTCTACCTTTCGAATTCAAACTCTACCTTAAGGCATGCAAACTCTACTTTGAGAATTCAAACTCTACCTTAAGGCATGCAAACTCTATTTTAAGGTATGCAAACTCTACCTTAAGATATCAAACTCTACCTCAAAGTATGCAAACTCTACCAATACAAATTGTTCCTCAATTTCAATTTCAATTTCATATATCTTCCTGAATTCTAAATTTATATGGTAAATTCTAAATTCAAAGTAGAGCAGCTAATTGCTTGGTTATTATTGGTAATAGAATATTTCCCGAATATTTTTTCATTAATTGTATATCTCTTATTTTAGGTAGAACTGTATTCCTATTGTAATTAGGTCTCCTATTTTAGGTAGAATTATATTTCCTATTGTAATTAGGTTGATTAGTTACCTAGTTTAAATATTATTGTACTACTATGTATATTGTACATTATTGATGAATACAATCAAGGAACATATTCCTTATGGTATCAGTAGCCTAAAAATACCTCCACCACCGCCGCACATAGCTCTCGACCGCCACCCCCACGGAACCCTAGTATTTTTTTCAGCCATTCTCTCCCTTCTCCTCCTAAATTTCATCTTCCATGGCTGACAAAATCAAATTCCATCCTGCACTTGCAGTAAACAACATCAAAAACTTAATATCTATCACCCTTGAGATGGAAAAGGGTCAATACTCCTCGTGCGCGGAGCTTTTTTAGATCCATTATCATGTTTACAAAATTATCGATCACATCATCCCTCCAACACTGAAGTCCACAGACCTACCCTCGGCTTCGAATTCTGATGATGCACTTTGGTCTCGTTTGGATGCAACCGTCCTCCAGTAGATATACGGCACAGTCTCTAATGATCTGTTGCACACCATCTCAATGACCGATGCCACTGCCCACCAAACGTAGGAACGTTTGGAAAGTATTTTTCACGACAACAAAACTCAACGAGCATTATACCTTGAAAATCAGTTCAAGGACGTTCATCAAGATGATTTCCCAAACGTGTTTGCATATTCTCAAGAACTCAAGATACTTGCTGACCAATTCTCCAACATCGACGCACCAGTCACTAATCAACGATTGGTCATGCAACTTATTGCAGGCTTGAACGAATCCTATGATGGTGTTGCCACCATTCTTCAGCAATAAACGTTGTTGGCTCTATTTTATGAGGCCCGTTCGAAGTTTATTCTTGAGGAAACCCGGAAAATCAAGCGCAATACCACTCAAGACAGCATTGCCGACGCCGCCCTCACCACTACCGTCAGGCCCTCCGCCAACGACAGGGCCTCCAACTCTGACAACTATAATCGTCGGCCCAAGGACCCACAGCAGCCCGCATTCACCCAAAACAACCACCGGAGCAGGCAGTCCGACAAGGGTCGCGGCGGATAAAATTTTGGTAACAATGGCAACGGGAAGGGGAAGTCTCCGCCGGCAGGAAATAGCCAGCAGTGATCGCGGCAGTGGCAGTAGCCTCCGCCGTAGGCTACCTACCGTGGGCCGTATGAGCCCCACCGTCATGGGCCTCTCCTCCTAGCCCGTATCTGACATCCTCGTAGACTCCACCTTAGAACCGACTGGCCCACCCTGGCATACTTGACCCACATACCCAATAGGCCTACACAGCACAGGTCATACGCCATCAACTTATGCACCGACTGACATTGAGGCAGCTATGAACACAATGTCACTCAGCGCTCCAGACAAAAATTGGTATATGGACAGGCGCCACATCTCACATGACGGCATCGCAAGGTACTCTCTCGTCTTATTCCAGTTTGAGTAATTTAAATTAGAATATTATTATTGGTAGTGGACAAGGCATTCTCATTCGCGGTTTTGGTCATTCATCTTTATCCCCACCACATATACCATTAATCTTAAAAAATGTCATTTATGCCCTAAATTCATTAAGAATCTAATCTATGTGCGACGTTTCACAACTGATAATAATGTTTTCCTTGACTTTGATCCTTTTGGTTTTTCTATGAAGGATTTTACGATAGGGAGATAAATAATGAGATGTTATAGCACCGGAGATCTCTACCCTATTTCAAACGTCGTCAACAATCCAGCCTCAGTTCCATCATCCTTTGATGCTCTTTCGTCTTCCTTATGACACTCTAGATTAGGACATCCGAGAGATTCTGTTTACGCTCCGCCTTTTTAGCCAAACTGGCTTCTTCCAAAGTAAGCATGGAGCGGGCTTGATAAAAGTTGGGAAGAGGGTTGCTTTGACGAAGGAGAGTTCCAACACCATTATAGGCCTCCGAAAGGCCTGCAACCAATTGTAGAACCAGACGATTATTTGTTATAGGTGCGCCAACATTACGGAGTTGATCCGCCAACTCCTTGAGTTTCTTGCAATATGCAGAAACGTTTGGAAATTCTTCCATTCGAACTAGAGAGAATTCCTGCTCGAGTCTGACGACACGTGAATGTTGGTTATCTTGGAATATGTCACGCAATCTATTCCAGGCAGCCATAGCCGTGGTATCCGGCTTAATAATCGTCTGTAGAAGGTCAACCGAAATAGTGGAGTAGATCCACTGGAGAACGGTAGCATCAAGAGTAATCCATAACTGAGGATCCTCTGCGGGAAGAGGTGTAGCGGAAGGAATGATGTGATGAATAACTTGATGGGAGATAGCGTGAATTTTAAACAACTCCGCCCACGTCGCATATTGGACGTTTTCCATCTCAAGTACAATAGGGATACTGTTCTTGACGTTAGAAACCATGAGGGCAGGATGATAATTGTTCTTAGACATATTAAAAGAACAAAGAAGGAATGGAAATTTGGGGAAAGTAAGAGAGATTTTGAGAGCGGAAGACTTATTTCGGAAGAGAAATCCGAGAGGGGGGGGGGGGTATTCGGCCGAGAATGGCTAAACTTTTGGGAGAGAATTTTTTTGTAAACCCTAGTCTCTTGATACCATTAAAGAAATAATCTACTTGATTATTTTCATTAATAGAATAAGTATATATACAAGTTACAAAATAGGAGAATCATATCCCTAAAATCTTATTCTACCATAATTCTAACTCTACAATTATGGTTGTGTATATTCCTAATTACGGTAACAAATACATTACAATATACTACATATATATTTTTCTAATATACAATATTCTTACCTTGTCTAATATTAACAATTACCAAAACCGAGAGCCACAATTATGGGCAGAATCCGAGAGCTAAATAAGGCAATATACACATATATATTGTGTATATATTGCCTTATTTAACAGTTTTGCAAATAAACATGACACCCTAGGAAAGAAGGTGTATAGATTCTAAGCTCAATTGTAGAGCAAATTTTCATACTCGACTTTGAATAGGTTCTCAAGTAAAAGCCTTGGCTAGCTTCTATTTTTCTTTATAGAAGATTGGACTGACTCAATAGTTTACTTCGAAGCGAAGATATTATTTGTTTAGCTATTTCGTTATAAATGCTTTTAAATTGCATGAAGACGCATTTTTTCAAGGTGACCATTTGCAGTTTTAAGGTAGACATAAAACAAGTTTTTGAAAAATAGGTAAAATATTAATTTATGATTCTCTGTACACGATCGATCACCTTTGAGTCATTGACAAATGGTGATCTACTGATCTCCCTGGATTTGGGCCTCGGGCCTCCCAGAGTGGAATGGGTTGGGCTATACAAGTCATGAAGCCCCTTCCACAGCAATTGTGTTAATTACATGGACTCGTTGCTCATACCCCTCTATCCTGGACTCGAGCTCTCAAACCCCCTGCAAAGATAGTATCTCACCTCCACTCTTGAAGAGATCTTGTTCTCATAAATGAGTAAATATCCCTTTTTCGGATTGCTAATTAATACTAACTAGTATTATAAAATTACTTAATGTTTAGTTTTTTTTTTACGAGAAAATAAAATTGGATGAATCTATTTCTAGTCAAAATATAAAAAAACTCCATGAAATTTTATTGAAGTGAACTCCACTAATCAAATGTACTTAGCATAAGGGCATGGCATTCAATCCTATCTCAATTGGCACATCCGGATCGGCGAAACTCACTCGGTTTGCGCGTCTATCGGGCACCATACTGACTTTTTGATTTATGATATAAGGAGGCTAATCAAAGTCAAAGCGGCCGGCTTCTTTTGAATGGGTCACCAATAGAACCATCTCTCCTGGCCCTTGCTTAACTCCTTGTTCCGTAAACCGGTCGCTGGTAGATCTGATCGGATCCCGGACCCTTTGCCCGCTGCAAGTGCTTTCGAACCGAATGAGTTCAAGTAAGGAAGCCCGGATGCTCAACTAAAAGAAAAGCAAGTTGAAAGCGGTAATATATAGTTAGAAAGTTCTACTAACTAGAAAAGCCCCATTTGACTTCGGAATGCCAACCTCCCGACCTTAATGCTGCGACTCAGGCATTACTCAATAGAGGTGCAAGGCTGACAGAAGTACCGAAACAACCACAATGAGAAGTGGGTCTCGCTCTCCTAATCAGTCGTTAGCCTATCCATCTCTCTTTTTATCCGGGCTTCTTCATGGAGGTTTGGGCTCTAGAAGGATTTGGGGTTGCTCATATTTTACAAGAGATGCTTACTTATAAATCGGATCATATTAGAGCTAAGAAGTTATTAGTGAATCTCCGCCCTTGAACTTTTATTAATTCAAATTCCACAAATTGGTACGAGTTTGAAAATTCGGGAGTTCGAACTTCCTTATTTGAACTCCAGGACATAGTCCTTAAGTTTCACTTGTAGAAGTTGAAAATCCAGGAGTTCGAAGAGGGAAATAATCATATACTAATTGTAATTCAATCATGATAACTATTTCAAAAATTATATATATTTTATCACGTGAAATGGTACATGTTTCAAACTTCAAGGGAGTTTGAATTGCTACAATTCAAAACTCAAGGAATTTTTGCTGGTATGAACTAGAGAAATTACATTCTCAAAAACCTCCTGTTCTAATTGCTTGATGATTTCATGTGGTTCTTCGGTTGGAATTGTAATTTGTTGGTCAAATTGATCCACGTCGCTTCCACTACCTTCGGTTAAGATTTCGTTGTAGTTTTCATCATCTTCTTCGTTGATCTCCGGTTGACCGCACCTTTCTCGCTCCGCTCGTATCCAATCTCTCGAATAATACCGCAATTTCCAAGCTATCTCCGGCTAATGAGTGTCTCGTGGTCTCCTATTTGATATCTCGCTCGCGTAAAAAGCGCTTTCGACGCAGCTTGACGACGCTTGAATGTTCAAAACATCTCGAGCCATCATTGAAAGTGTCGGAAAGGTCTTCTCATTCCCCTCCAAAGATTTCAAAGAAGTCTTCATGTCCATCTTCATTGATAACTTCTTGATACGGTACAGAACCCTGCAAAACAAAAATATCCAACTCGCTAATTTGGTTAGTAGTAGAGGTACGACCGCACATTCTATTTCTGAGGCTTTCAATACTAGCCGCAGAAACAACATGTCTTTTGTGAGGTTGTATTGAAGATGAAGAAGATGGTATGGAAGTTCGGTAAGTTACTAGCATTTTCTTGTTGATAAAATCTATATATATTTTTGCAAAGTGGTGTTCTACGCTAGACAATACTTCTTCTTTAGTTTGTTCAATAGGTGGTGGGTGATTTAGAGTTTTGGGACTTGGAGGTGGTAGTACTTCTATACAATCGTAAATAGTTTCAATTAGTGATTTAGTACCGTCTATTTTAATAGTAGGATTTAATACATAACCAATAATATAAATAGAGGGAATAGGAATAAAATATTTTTTTATTTTGACAAACATTTTTTTAATAGCTGCCTTATAAGCTGGTTTTTCCATATATTCACTAAGTAATAAAAATATTAGAGTTATATAAAATAACATAGTTGAAATAGTAGGATAATATATACCGGAAAATTCTTTTGTTGCTTGAAAAAATTTCTCTAAAAATACAATAAGTTCGGAAATTTTTTCCCAATCACTATCTAAAATCATATCAAATTGGCTTTTTATTATGAGAGTTAAAAAAATAAAGTTATAGGTAATTTATAGTCATAAGCAACAAGTAGTTGCTCGTATAAAGAATTCCACCTAGTGGATACTTCTTGTGGAATTTTTCTAAAAGGTAGTCCACAATCATGACAAATTTTTTTATATTCTTTTCTACGTTGTACTTTATTACTTTTAAAAATAAAGTTTATAGCAAATTGTATTTTACTAAGAATGTCTTCAAAAAGTGATAGACCATCCTTTACAATTAAGTTATATATATGGCACGCTCATTTTATATGAAAATGGTCCGGAAAAGACGGAGTTAAACTATTTTTTAAAATTGTAATTGCGTAATTGTTACTAGAAGCGTTATCTAATGTAATAGTCATAATTTTATCGGTAATTCCGTAATAATCGCACACTTGATAAATATTTTCTGCAATAAAAGTACCGGGTGCCTATCATCTATATATCTATACGCTAAAATACGTTTTTGCATAGACCATTTATAATCTATCCAATGACAAGTTACGTTTAAATAATCATGGCCGTTAGTACTACGACCTATATCGACGTGATGGATACTTTGCCATTAAAATGATATAATGAAAAACGTAAATATTGTTGATATTCATGCGCGAATTTAAATACATCTCTCTTAACAGTTGATCTAGGAAAACCGTTAAAAGCAGGATTATATATATCTCTAATGTAATGAATAAAACCGGAGATGAAGGAAATGAAAAAGGCAAACCCTCCACAAGAACTAATTTTGATATTGCTTCCCTATCTCTATGTTTATTGTATTTAGGGCCTACAATTCCCCCCGTCATAGGGTTAATTTGACCTTGTACTTGGTCCGGACAATATTAGTATGTGAACCTTGTCCCGATGGAGCGGGCGTTTGCGCACCCGGTTTTGAAGCCTGGTATCGGGCATACCTAGCCGGATGAGCACTTACTACGTGTCTAATTAAACCCCCGTCCCACCGTGACCTTTTCCGCTTTAAATTTTAAAACATTTTTACAAATTTTACATATGGCTACTTGATTCTCTACGTCCCTATCAAAAAATGTCCATGCATCTCGATTTTAATGGTCGTTTTGGTCGGACCTCGTCTCATACTAGGGGGAATAGGAGGTATTTCAAATTGAAGGTGCACTAGTGGGTGTGTTGTCATCAACATTAGTGGGTATATCATCTAGATCATCGTCTAAATTAAAGTCTTCTTGAGTTCCGTAAAATAGCTCCTGGTCTAAATCTAATGGTATTGTAGGAAAATGTTGAGTATCAACAAAATCATCCCGTGTAGGAATAAGATGACTAGAAGAAGTACCCTTGCCCCGGTTGCCCCTACTAGAAGAAGCACCCTTACCTTTACCCTTAAACATACCTTTTAATCCTTCCATTTTAATTATGATAATAAATAAATAATTAAAGACAATAAAATTAAGTGATCTAAACTAAATAAACAGACAATAATAATTTAATGAAGGAACGAATGTACCAAACGTCGACGTAACGTCGACGTGTAATCGAGAGGTTGAAAATTGAAACTTTGCTCGATGGAAGATCCTCAAGCTAGTTGCCAACTTCACTACCAATTCCCAAATGAATAAATAAAATTGAATATTTAGCAAACAATGTAGAATTGTAGAGAGAGATATTGAGAAATTAGAGAGATTGTAGGAAGATTTGTGAGAAAGATGAAGAGAAAATGAGTTATTTATAGTTGAAAAATTGGGTTAAAGTGTAAATATAATAACTTATGGGTTAAAAATAAATATTAAGGGGTAGGGGGTTGGGGGAGGGGGGGGGGCTAAAATGGCCGTTGGCCAACGGCCATAATCTAAAATGGCCGTTGGTGCAACGGCCATTTTTGCAAAGGGCGGGGTCGGGGTCGGGGCGGGCTCGGGTCTCGCGGGCACGGGCGGGCTCGGGTCTCGCGGGACGAGAAGTATGAACTGTATTTAACAAAGTTTCTTACTTCAATATAAGGTGCTTATGCCTTAAAAATAACTTTTTTCAGTTATATTTTAAACGATGGCTAAACAAATAATCTATAAACTTGGCAACCTGACTAACTTTTATGATTTTGTTACGCCTGCCTGCCACGAGATCTAAGTATAATTATAATGGGCTACGTAGTTGGAGATTCTGAAAAAATAAAATTCAGCCCAATTTCATGCACAAACTCTTCACGTTTTTTTTTTGATAACTAATATTTTATTAACCACCAAAGTGAACATTACATAATCACAGCATAACTACACACAATCAGCTGTCTCAAAATGAAATAACATCACCAGAAACTACCTATTGCCAATGAAATAGTACAGTACTTAAGCTCACCTCCTAGGGAGGGTATCTCAGCACTAGCACCTGATTACCAGCAATGCTACTGCAAAAACTAACAGTACAAATGTGAACTAATATTACAACTCGAACTATCAGAAACTAAAAGGGACACAATTGCAACATCTTTTTCATTTCAGGACCATCTCTTACATTGCTAGCAAAAGCCACATCTTTAGCAATAGCCTCCACTATTCTACTTTTACCTTCAAACACTCTCTGATTTCTTTCCAACCATATGGAATGAATTCCTTCAGTATACATCAGTTTAAAAACCTTGGCTTTCAGAGTTTTCCCTTTTCCTTGTGCTATGATCCATCTCAAATGTTGGTTCCAGTTTCCTCCAGTATAAGTTTGGTTCTGCATCCAAGTCATCAGCCTGGTCCAAGCCTGTTTTGCAAAGACAGATTCAACAAATAATAGGTCTCTAGTCTCTAGGAATGATGTGCAGAATGCACAACCAGCATCTATATCCATATCCCAGTTCAGTAACCTATCTCCTGTAAGTAATTTGTCTTGAAAATATAACCACAAAGTAAAAATTGCATTGACTCTGGCTAAATTGTTGAACATATAGCATTTCCAAGGGACTCTTGCAGTGTGTTCAATCATTTTGAGATAGGTTTGTCTGATGATACTCTTACCAGGAACCACATGTTGGAACTGTAAGGCTGTGACTCTTGCCTCAATAATTTTCCTCACCATCCAATTAGCCTGTTTAGGAATTGGCATGTCTTCCGGTAGTTGGTTCTTTATATAAAAAGTGTGCACCCATTTAATCCACATTTTGTCCTGTTTGTAAGATAGATCCCAGTAGCTTTTAGATAATGCAGCCTTGTTCCATAATTTCAAATTTATGAGATTAGTCCCACTACACATTTAGGACAGCAGAGTTTATCCCATGCCACTAAAGCTCTCTTTGTGATGGCATTTGTACCAGACCATATGTAGCTCCTATAATGTGCTTATATAAGTTTCAGCACTTTAGAGGGTATTTGATACAGTTGAGACCAATAAGCTTGAATGCCAAACATCAAGTCTGTATTAACTGGACTCTACCTGCATATGATAGTTGTTTAGCAGTCCAGGATGTAATTCTAGCCACCATCTTCTCCACTAGAAGTTTCCATTGGATAATAGATAACTTCTTAGTTGCTAATGGCACTCCCATGTACTTGAAAGGAAGTTCTCCTTCGCATAGCCTAATTGTCTCAGTATAAGCTGTTTAGCCTCTTGTGTAAGCCCACCAAGGTACACTGAACTTTTTTCCATATTTGCTTGTAGGCCAAAAATTGCTGAAAACTGGTTAAAATACTTGTGTATGTATGTAACAGAAGTAGCATCACCTCTAGTGAAGAGCAGTAAGTCATCAACAAAACTAAGGTGTGTAATACCTAGTTTTGAGCATCTAGGATGATACTTAAACTGTTTGACAACTTTCAAACCATTAAGAAGCCTACTTAGATATTTCATAGCAATTGCAAACAGAAAAGGGGAAATTGGATCACCCTATCTAAGTCCTTTAGCAACATCAAAAGGTTCAGTAGGCTCCCCATTAACCACTACAGAGTAATTGACAGTTTTCACACACTCCATGATCCAACAAATGAATCTTGTAGGAAAGCCAATCCCTTCCATTACTTGCTCTAAATAGACCCACTCAACTGAATCATATGCCTTCTTCAAATCCACCGTGATCATATACCTAGGAGAAATATGTTTTCCATTGTATCCTTTCACCAATTCATGTGTCAATATTATATTGTCAGCAATTTTTCTTCCTAGTACAAAACCATCCTGAGCATCACATATAATTGAAGGATTGACTGCTTGTAGTCTACTAGCTAGTACCTTAGATATGGTCTTATAAAGCACAGTGCAACATGCTATAGGTCGAAACTCCTTGACTGTAGTAGGGCAAACCACTTTAGGTACTAGTGTAATAGAAGTACAATTCACTCCTTTGTACATTTTGCAGGATTGAAAAAACTCTTTAACAGCCTGTATTATATCAGTTTTAACAATGGGACATGCCTTCTTAAAGAAAGAAGCATTGAGCCCATCCACTCTAGGAGCCTTGTCTTCCCCAATAACCCATTAACCATTCTTGATCTCATCCTCAGTAACCTCCTGAATAAGCAACAATTTCTGATCATGAGATAGTTGAGGTCCTGCCTGCATAATGTTTCTATCTACAGCAGGTAAAGTATGTGTTGCTGTCCCCATGAGCCCCTTGTAAAATGATATCACTTCCTTTCTAATTGCATCATGATTAGTCAGTTTTGTTCCATCTAAGGCTATAAGCTCATGTATGCTCTTTTTCTGAGTTTTTTCCTTAACCCCAGCTGAAAAATACTTAGTATTTGAATCCCCTAATTTCATTCACTGTACCCTGGACTTTTGTTTCATCACACTCTCTTCAATAACAGACCATTTTTCTAGTTGTAAAGGAGCAACTTTCTCTTGAGCAAGTAGCTGGTCAGAGTAGTGAGTAGTCAATCCTTCTCGAATAGTCTACAGGACCCCTCTAGTCTGAATAATCTTTTGCCAATACCTTTAAATTCATCCGCATTTAACTGTTTGAACTTGGGCTTCAGAGCTTTCAGCTTACCCTAAATAACCTTCATGGTTCTGCTAGTAAACTTTTGCTTCCACACTATATCCACAATAGTAAGGAGTTCTTCATGTTCAGCCCACACATTAAAGAATCTAAATGGTATTTTAGGTGACCATCTAGGTTGTTGAATATTTAATAGCATAGGGGAATGATCTGATATAGCAGGTAGGTCATATTCAATCTGCAAGTGACACAATTTAAGCATCCACCTATCAGTGCCAAAGCATCTATCAAGCCTGTTGCACACCCTATCATCTCCTTGTTGTTTATTAGTTCAAGTATAGTACTCTCCTTTCCTAGTTAATTCATTGAGAAGTAGGTTATGAATGCACTCCGAGAATGTTATAATTTCAGCACTAGTTATAAGGTTTCCAATTAGTCTATCTTGAGGAGTTAACACAACATTGAAACCCCCACTGATCAACCAAGGTAGACTAATGTTTACTGCTAGATTTGACTAGTCATTCCAGAGAGACCTCCTTAGGAGAGCAATATTATATCCATAGACAAGTGTAAAGTTGCAGTCAAAATCATCACCTATTCCCCTTACTCTAGAATGAATAAACTGAGCACCAATTTATAGTATATACACTGCATAAGTATCATCATCCCAAAGTAGCCAAATTCTACCATTATGAGCATGCTGGTAGTTTGTAACACTTTCCCATCTTGGAGTAATTTGTTTATTTATTCTACTAGCTTTACCCTCTTTAACTCTTGTCTCCAAGAGGCCAAGCAATTTGACATGTTTCTGATAGATATAGTTTTTCAGTTTCCTTTGCTTATACCTCTTGTTTATTCCCATAATGTTCCACACCAACCAAGTCATAGGGAGGTTGTACTTGCACCCCCTTTGGTTATAGATGATGTTTTGTTGACCCCTTACCCCCTTTCTTCTCAGGTATACTCTTCTGTTTCCTAATGCTATCACCCAGCATTGGGAATTCTACAGGGCAAGCAAGTGATAGACTATGTCCTGCAGGAACCTGTTATGTGCTCATACCACTTGGTACACTTGTGGGAGCTACACTGGTTGTAGTTGTCTCTACTCGAGTATTATTCTTAGTAGGAGCCTCTTTGCTCACACTACTAAGTAAATGATTATCTCTGTGCACCACTGTTGTAGTCTTATCAAGAGCTGCTACACTCCCCTCACCACTTTCAGGAGTTGGATTAGCTTGTATTGGATTAGGAACAATCTCTGTATCCACATGTCCATTAGCATTGTCCTTGGATTGCTATATTTGTGCAAAACTGTTTTGTCTAGGAACTTGTTGAGGGCCATTTTGGTGGTTCCTTGGAGGAGCTCTTCTTCTCTTTCTTCTCCTTGGCTGCTCATAGACTGGACCCTCCTCCTCTTTTTGGTCCTTACATACATGCCCTATTCTTTGGCATTTTTCGCAGAATTCAGGCCTCCAATCATATTCTACAACTTGTTCAAACTCCCTACTATCAGGTGTGCTGACAATAATCTAACTAGGCAATGGTCTAGTGACATTGGCTTGGATCAACATTCTATCAAAAGAAATCTTAGTGCATTTGGTGGTGCATTCGTCAGCATACAAAGGGGTGCCCATGGCACTAGCTATTCTGCTCAAGGAATTATAGCTCCAACAGCTCATTAGAAGCTCTGGGAATTTTACCCATAATGGTATGTCAGCTAAAAATTCAATATCAAATTCAAAATCGGGAATCCAGGGATTCAATATCAATGGTTGATTGTTTATCGAATATAGACCAGTATAGAGAATGATATTCATATTACACTTATTAAGGAATTTTACAATGTAATATCCCTTTTCATGTAAGTAGATGTTAGCATCATCAACAGATGACCAATTTTGAGCCACAAATCTCCTTATGTAATTATACCTAAGGGTTTCCCCTATATTATAAACAATCAATGCACTACTCCAATTCTCAATTTCCGGATCTACTTCCGCTTGTTTCAATTGCACTTTCGTAATACCCTCAACAATCGTAGGAGGAATATAGAAAAGAGTCATACCATTTGCAGCACTTCGATTACCAAAAAATAGATTAGCTCACGATTTGTTATTTAATTCATTCTCCTCATGTATTTCCACCACCTCCGGCAACTGTTCAGTTACCTGAGCTATTTTCTCCGGTACTGGTGTAGTGGTAGCACTCATTAGTGGCACACTCTGCAGGTTCAAGATCCTCACAACACTTGAAGAACACTTCAAATCTGCCTTCATCATGGAACTCCCAGTTGGGTTACTTATTTCCCCTTTCTCCAATGGCTGATACTGTTCCATTGGTGGAATAAGGGTTATTGCATTTTTCGAACCTTGAGCTTGTAGTTTCCCACTAGCGGACGATCGACTATGCACAGAACTACGGAACGCCGTGAGTTGCTCCTTGCGTGTTCGTCCCCGTCCCCTACCTCCTTCTCCTCCTCCTCGACCTTTGGCAATGGCCAAACACGGTTGCGCAGGTTATGCTAACATGCACCTCTAGACTCTAGAGGAAAACTCTTCACGTTTATTTCACAGTGTGTTCTATTTGAACATTGCTATTTAATTTATACTTATTTTTTTTATTATTTAATTTATACTCAATTTTAACAAATATCAGACAACACATACCGCTTTCTCCTCATTTGAAAAGTGGCTTAAATAAAATGTGTTGTTAGAAAAGCTTGAAAAAATAGGTAAATTATCATTGTTGCAAAATGAATTTGTTAGATTTGTTGTTGTATTGAGAAATGGATGATTGTGGTTTGTTCTTTATGATATTTGTAAATTATATTTTGAATTTGAATTCCTTTGAAGTAGATTTAGGCGTTGAATCGTGTGTTGGATTATTGAAATTGAAAGAACAAATTATTTTTTTTCGGCAAAAAATTATTCAATTGAACATCACACATATATGATTAAATATTAACATATGTGGCTGAAGCGCATGTAAAATGCCTAAAATTTAACTATATGTAGCTAAATTTCAGTCATGTATATGTATTACCAATTTTAGATACAACTTTAATCCTATATAGCTGAGATTATTTCGAACTACCTTTAAATACTTGAGGAAATTTTGTAGATTTATGAAAATTTCCCTGTAATTAAGTGAAGTAGAGCTAAAATTCAGTTTTCAAAAAATAGCAACATAATCATAACAAATCTACACAATACGGCAAAAAAAAGATTGAGTATATAATTTACGGTAAAATCAATTAACACAATTCACGAGAGAAACGTATATTCAATGTAAAAAATACACGATCATCCTCTCCGTGAATTTGACAAACTAAATTAGCCATTAACATCCTTCAAAGGTCTAAAATTCGTCATTGATAATGCTTTGAAAATTTGAAGCTGAAATTTGAGTTTAAGAAATCATAGTCATTTTTCGATGGACTGTTGTTTCAAAAGCTTGAGAATATCTTAAGGAGTATATATCTCAATTTGGGACAATTTGGTGAGGTTTTGGATCGAATTCCAGATTAAACTTGGAGGTTGAAGATGAATAGTCCCATTTATGTTGCTTGTATGTCATGTATAAATCACATGTCAGTATATACACAGGACATACACTTGATAAAAAGTAATATACATGTGACATACACAGTGTTTATCACTTGTATGTTAATGCATGTCAGTTGTATGCGTATGTATGTCATGTGTATGTCATATATATAATATTGATGGACTTGACTGTACAATAATGAGGAAGATTTTATAATTTTGAGTTATTTTGTTGAACTCATAACCTGATTTGGTATTTGAAATTATAACTTGTAATGACTTGAAAAGTCATTTTGCTTGTTTTGTTTAAAAATCCCTAAATTACCCTTTCTAAGTCTTTATTTGCTTGGTTGTGACTTGCGGAGATGGGTGGATTGGTTCCCGAGGTGATCGGGTAGGTTTCAGACTCATTTTGATAAGTTTGGAAAATGCTAAGTTAAGAGAATATAGGAGTTTGACTCATAGTTTACTTTTGAGTAAACACACTCTTTTTGTAGTTTCGTCGGTTCCATTAGCTCCGGAATGACATTTCTGACTTAGTCGAGCCTTTGGTTTGGTTCTCGAGGCAGCCGGGTGTATTTTGGGGATTTGGTTGTAAAATTAGAACGTAAGATTTGACTTTGGTCAAACCTGAGCCTTAGAGACCTTTTCTGGGAATTTCGAGTGCGCGAGCAGGTCTGGAATGTGTTTTATGATAGGAATGCATGTTTGGTTTGTATCCGAGAGGTCCCGAGAGTGTTTCAGATGTTTGACGGGGAGTTGATGGTTTTTGGGCTGTTGCTGGTGTCTGGTGTTCGCACCAACGAGCATAGTTCCGCTTCTGCGTTCCCGCCTCTGCGGAGGTTTGGCTCGTAGATGCATGATATGTATAGGAGTCGAGGTTCCGCTTCTGCGGATGATTTCCTTAAAGAGGCGCACTCCTTTCCGCCTCAACACATATTGAGCACAATAAGTGACATCGCCTCGGCGATGTACTTTTCTGCTGAAGCGCATCCGTGCCATCAGAGTCGATTTCGCTAAAACAGAATCATTGTTTAGCTTAAATATTAAATGACCTATAAATTATTCTCATTCCTCAAATATTCTTTCTTGGGATTGGAGCTCGAGCAATAGGGGCTTCCTTGAGGTTTTCAAGAGAGTTCATCAATAGAGGTATATTTTCACCCCTTGATTATCGTTAAATCCTTTTAAGTTTCTTATCTTAGTATAATCTTCTAATTGGGGAAGTTATGGCTTAGTTTCATATTTAAGATAAGAGAGTGAGAAATGGGGAATGGATATTGATTTGTTGATGTCAATAATGTGAATTAGTGTTAATCCATGTTAGAGGATGATGTGTAATTGATTAATTTCATGTTAGAAACCCTTTTTAGAATTGGAGAAAATTCTAAGGTTTATAAATTGAGGTTTTTTGTTGATTCTTGAAATTGAGGATCAAAGCGTGCTTAGTTATCAAATTAACTTAAGGATATGATTATGTAACATGTTATGGTACTAATTGGATGATAAAGTTCTAATTGTTGCTATTGTGGGCTTGGGGTTCCTTTGTAGTTCGACTTGGGAATTCTACTCCTGTTTATCTATGGACGTATCGTTAGACCCGTAATCTCATATAGTTAATATAATTGATCAGAGTGGCTCGTGAAGAGGCTCAATGGAAAGGAAAAGCTATTGCGTGATTCTTTGGCTTCGAAACAGGCAAGTTGAGACTTACTAGACTCTAATATAGCATTGATATGTTATATATTAATTAATGGGATTAATGGGTAATTAGGGGTCCCATACCAGTGAGGTGACGAGCACTTGTACGGGATATCGATGTACTTAAAGGGTAACTTGATGAACTCTGAATGATATACATGACAAAGATTATGTGTTTAGCTTTTGGGCCATAAGCACGATGCAAAAATCCGCTTAGATTTGGTATGATTGCTGATTATTTGGTCTAGTAGCCATGTTTGATATTTTATCATTGATTTGACTTATCATTCATTCATCACTCTACATCTCGTCTAAATACGTGAAAAAGAATTGATAATACTGATTGTACTGATTATGATGATTGCATGATGTACACATATCCATTGTAACACCTCGTACCTTCGGGCTAAGGTTTGAACCGTACAATGGGAACATAATGGAACCAAAATGAGGAGTATATGAAGTGTTTTGAAAGCTAATCAAGCTATAAGAAGAGTATTTGGGCAAAGTATAGTCGGAAGCTACTCTACGGGCCATATTTTCAAGTGAGTTTGCACAAGGCCTCACTTCAAGCGAGTATTAGGAAAATTATATAAGCAATTTGGGTAAACTTCCTTCAAGAAGGTTGTATCCCTTTGAAAAATATTTACTTAGTGGAGCTCCAACAGAGCTTTGTGTTCAGAGTTATGACCATTTTACTGAGACACTGTCAGTATAGTCGAAAAATGTAAAAATTCATCTAAGTGTAAAATGGACATGAGAGCTCGCCCGACGAAGCCTAGAGTGAGACAACACCTCGCATAGACTTCACCCAGGGAGGTGGGACGTCCAAAATGCATTTTTTGTCAAAAAGTTATCTATGTGTAAAATGGACAGGGAAGCTCGCCCGATGAATCCCAAAGCGAGACAAGACCTCGGTCAGTGAGATACGGGGTCCAAAATGACAAGCCTTTAAATATAACACTTAGTCTGAAAAACCATTCACCAACTCGTCCAACCTTGTAGAAAACCTTCTCAATAGCATTTTTCTCTCCTCTCAACCTCTCATGATAAGGTAAGTTTGTTCCTAGTGATTCCTTCATATTTATAACATTAAATCATGATTAGTAATATGTTTCTTCAATAAAAACATAGGATTAACCACATAATCCTTGCAAGCAATTCAAACTAGAGTTTGAAGCGTTCTTCATCAGAAAATAACGTAGTTCATTGTTAGGAGTGATTATAGGTATGTGAGGCTAACTCTCTATGATTGGGAATGTTAATGATTCTCCCTATGCTACATTTCATTTACTAATACTACAAATTGCCTCAGAATACAGTTATGCCCTAGTTTCATGATTAGTTGTAGAACTTCTATCTTCTAGGGATATAGTTTTATAATCCGTTCATGGTTATCATTTAGAATATCATGAACTTAGTACGTAATCAGTATAGACTTGTGTATTGACATCGCATAAGTCTCAGTCAGCGTATAACCAGTTAATGCTTTAAATTCCATAATTAGTTCAGTAATATCAATATTCCAGTGTTATTATCATTAGTATGTCTCTTAGTATATTATTATGAATTGTTGATGTTGAACACCTATTTATGCTTTAGGCCTAAGACCACAGTTTATGTATACATATTGCTCGGGCCTGAGGCCATAGATTTGTGCACATATATTGGGCCTAATGCCACAATTTATTATTTCAGTTAACATGAAGTATCTATAACTTTACTTCTCTAGTTCAGTTCAACTATCAGTATGTACTTTTTATTGAGATGCCCTTTCCCGAGCACCCCACAACTATTTATTCTTTCAATTGCTTACATATAGTACAATTCAAATGTACTAACATCCCTTTGCATGGGGCCTGCACTTCACGGTGCAGGTGCCGAGTTTCAGGATGATGGATCTGCTTAGTAGGATTGCTTCAGTATTAGCTTCTTAGTGAGACCCATCTCCTTCGGGGAGTCAGTCTATTATTTCATTATTACAAAGTTCACATACTGATACTGTCCCAGACCAAGTACATGGTCAAATTAACCCTATGACGGGGGGAATTGTAGGCCCTAAATACAATAAACATAGAGATATGGAAGCAATAGCAAAATTAGTTGATGTGAATGGTTTGCCTTTTTCATTTCCTTCATCTCCCGGTTTTATTCATTACATTAGAGATTTGTATAATTCTGCTTTTAACGGTTTTTCTAGATCAACTGTTAGGAGAGATGTATTTAAATTTGCACATGAATATCAACAGTATTTGCGTTATTCATTATATCATTTTAATGACAAAGTGACTATCACTTCTGATATAGGCCGTAGTATTAACGACCATGATTATTTAACGGTAACTTGTCATTTGATAGATTATAAATGGTCTATGCAAAAACATATCTTAGCGTATAGATATATAGATGATAGGCACACTGGTACTTTTATTGCAGAAAATATTTATCAAGTGTGCGATTAGTACGGAATAACTGATAAAATTATGACAATTACATTAGATAACGCTTCTTCTAACAATTATGCTATTACAATTTTAAAAAATAGTTTAACTCCATCTTTTCCATATCATTTTCATATAAAATGCGCTTGCCATATATATAACTTAATTGTAAAGGATGGTCTATCACTTTTTGAAGACATTCTTAGTAAAGTACAATTTGCTATAAACTTTATTTTAAAAAATAATAGAATACAAAGAAGAAAAGAACATAAAAAAACTTGTCACGATTGCCAACTATCTTATAGAAAAATTCCAAAAGAAGTATCCACTGGGTGGAATTCTTTATACGAGCAACTACTTGTTGCTTATGACTATAGAAAACCTATAACTTTATTTTTTAACTCTCATAATCAAAATCCAGCTGATATGGTTGTAGATAGCGATTGGGTAAAATTTTCAGAACTTATTGTATTTTTAGAGAAATTTTTTCAAGCAACAAAAGAATTTTTCGGTATATATTATCCTACTATTTCAACTATGTTGTTTTATATAGCTCTAATATTTTTATTACTTAGTGAATATATGGAAAAACCGCTTATATGGCAGCTATTAAAAAATGTTTATCAAAATAAAAAAATATTTTATTCCTATTCCCACTATTTATATTATTGGTGTTGTATTAAATCCGACTATTAAAATAGACGGTACTAAATCACTTATTGAAACTATTTACGATTGTATAGAAGTACTACCACCTCCAAGTCCCAAAAATCCAAATCACCCACCACCTATTGAACAAACTAAAGAAGAAGTGCTGCCTAGCGTAGAAGACCAATGCAAAAAAGTAATAGGTTTTACCAACAAGAAAGTGCTAGTAACCTACCGGCTTCCATACCATCTTCTTCATCTTCAACACAACCTCACAAAAGACATGTTGTTTCTGCGGCTAGTATTGAAAGCCTCAGAAATAGAATGTGCGGTCGTACCGCTACTAACCAAATTAGCGAGTTTGATATTTTTGTTTTGCAGGGTTCTGTACCGTACCAAGCAGTTCTCAATGAAGAAAGACGTGAAGAATTGCTGAAATACTAGAGGGGGAATGAGAAGACCTTTCTGACACTTTCAATGATGGCCCAAGATGTTTTGAACATTCAAGCGTCATCAACTGCGTCTGAAAGCGCTTTTTCTGCATGCAGATATCAAATAGGAGACCACATACACTCATTAGCCGGAGACAGCTTGGAGATTGTAGTATTATTCAGAGATTGGATACGAGCGGAGCAGAGAAGGTGGGTCAACCGGAGATCAACGAAGAAGAAGACGAAAACTACAACGAAATCTTATCCGAAGGTGGTGGAAGCGACGTGGATCAATTTGACCAACAAATACAAATTCCAACCGAAGAACCACAGGAAATTATCAAGAAACTAGAACAAGTTTTTTTCAGAATGTAATTTTTTTAATTGCAATTTTACTATGTAATTTGCAACTTTTGAACAACACTACAAAGTTGCAATTTTGACAATTGTATTTGTATTACAAAATAATCATATGTCTATTAAATAATATAAGAGGCACAAAAACAGTCTTGGGATGTTTTTATTACACTATCTTGTCTTGTTTAATTATTGAGTTTTTTATACATATGTTATTTTTAAAAAAAGGAAAAACCGCACGGATCCCGATCCCGATCCCGCCCCCGACCCAATCCCACCCCGACCCGATTCCGACGGAATCGGGATCGAAACGGGACTTCAACAAATTCCGCCAAACCCGATCCTGCCTGACCCGCCAGCCCTGATCCCTCCCCCTTCACCCGTCTAGCCCCCACCCCGCCAGTCCCGAGCCCGGCCCACTGGCCAGCTCTACCCTAGAGTCGTCCGTGCTGAATGATGACATGATAACTACTAGAATTAGAATGTGTGCATGGACAAACTGATGAGGACCAAGTAATGAAATTTGAGCCTTATTAGTGTGGAATATGAATAACTATCAAGTTACTTGACTAGAAATTTCATAAAGCACATAACAATGTTATTCGCAGTTGCCATGCTTTTACCAGAATACCCACATCGGTTATGGATGGATGATTTGGATTTCTTTATAAAATATTGCAAAGTCATCATCTTATGATCAATTAGTTTTTGGGTTGAGTTAGAGCTAAATTTCATTGTTTACATAATATCAAGTCAACCAATTTTAATTCTTAGTTTAATTGATGTTGGATTCATAATAAGTTGTCCATACTCCAATTAATAGATATAAACATGCGTAGGGAGGAGAAGAGTGTCAGAATTCCTACATCGATTGTGAATAGGTGATTTGATCATTTTTTATGATCATGAGTAACTAACTCTAACCTCCTGAGCTAACTTCATGGGTTGAGTTGATTTCTCATAATTTTGACTCGAACAAATAAATTTCTCCAGTTAATTGGTGATTGGGAATTGCCAAAAAAAAAACATATATCTACAGACATAATAAACTTGCTAAGGAACTTATTCGATATTATTTATATCGAGATCACTAATTTCTTATAGGTAACAAACACATGTAGGGGTGGATCTTGAAGTATACGTATGAGTTTGATTGAATTCAATAGCTTTAGTTCAAATTTTATATTTATATTAAAAATATATATTTATGTATAAAAAAAAAAATTAGAACCTAGTTAATAACATCTCATATTGCTATCCTAAAATAAAAATTCATAAATTTTAAATTTTAATTCCGCATGTGAACGTACACATGCATACAAAGCCATTTTCATCTTTCGCCCTTTGCATGCATATCAGTGATGTGACGTTTCAACTATGGATGAGGACAAAATGACAAATACACCACTAATGCTTATAACTATGGGTGGCCAACGGGGTGGGTCTCGGCGGGACAGGATCCGACGGGACGAGGGGTTGGGCGGGACCGGTCCTCCGGCGGGATTGGCGGGATCCACCGATGTCCAGTCCCTTTTCCGATCCAGTCGAAAAAGGGGACCGGTCTTATCGGATCGGGACGGGGTCGGGTCGGGATAGGTTTCCATTTTTTTTTGCACTTAATTTTAAAAAATAACTTATATAAACACCCCAATAATTGAACAAGATAGTGTAATAAAAACATCCCAAGACTGTTTTTGTGCCTCTTATATTATTTAATAGATTTTTTTTTTGTAATAAATTTCAAAATTGCAACTTTGTGGTGTTGAAAGTTGCAAATAATATAGTAAAATTATAATTAAAAAAATTACACATTTAAAAACACATTTTCTAGTTTCTTTATAATGTCTTGTGGTTCTTCAATAGGAATTGGAATTTGTTGGTCAAATTGCTCGACGTCGCTTCCACCTCCGTCGGATAAGATTTCGTTGTAGTTTTCATCGTCTTCTTCGTTGATCTCCAGTTGACCGCACCTTATACTCCGCTCGTATCCAATCTCTGAATAATACTGCAATCTCCAAGTTGTCTCCCGCTAATGAGTGTCTGTGCTCTCCTATTTGAAATCTTCCGGCCGAAAAAAGCACTTTCAGATGCTGTTGATGACGCTTGAATGTTCAACACATCTCGGGCCATCTTTGATAGTGTTGGAAATGTCTTCTCATTCTCCCTCCAGTATTTCAGCAAGTCTTCACGTCATTCTTCATTGAGAACTGCTTGGTACGGTACAACACCCTGCAAAACAAAAACGTCAAACTCGCTAATTTGATTAGTAGTGGTACCACCACACATTATATTTCTAAGGCTTTCAATACTAGCCGCAGAAACATCATGTCTTTTTTGAGGTTGTGTTGAAGAAGAAGAAGATGGTATGGAAGCCGGTTGGTTGCTAGCACTTTTTTGTTGGTAATGCGTATATACTTTTTTGCATTCATCATGTATGCTAGACAACACTTCTTCTTTAGTTTGTTCCTTAGGTGGTGGGTCATTCAGATTTTTTTGGAGTTGGAGGTGGAAGTACTGCTATACAATCATAAATAGTTTCAATAAGTGTTTTACAACCGTCTATTTTAATAGTCGGATTTAATACATCACCAATAATATAAATAGTGGGAATAGGAATAAAAATATTTTTTAAATTTGATAAATATTTTTTAATAGGTGCCTTATAAGCTGGTTTTTCCATATATTCACTAAGTAATAAAAATATTAGAGCTATATAAAATAACATAGTTAAAATAGTAGGATAATATATACTGGAAAATTCTTTTGTTGCTTGAAAAAATTTCTCTAGAAATACAATAAGTTCTGAAATTTTTTCTCAATCGTTATCTACAACCATATCAGTTGGATTTCAAATATGGGCGTTAAAAATAAAGTTATAGATCTTCTATAATCATAAGCAACAAGGAGTTGTTCGTATAAAGAATTTCACCTAGTCGCTACTTCTTCGAATTTTTTTCTATAAAGTAGTCCACAATCGTGACAAGTTTTTTTATATTCTTTTTTTCATTGTATTTTATTACTTCTAAAAATAAAGTTTATAGCAAATTGTATTTTATTAAGAATGTCTTCAAAAAGTGATAGACCATCCTTTATAACTAAGTTATAAATATGACACACACATTTTATATGAAAATGATTTGGAAAAGATGGAGTTAAAAGATCTTTTAAATTTCTAATAGCGAAATTATTAGAAGAAGCATTATCTAATGTAATAGTCATAATTTTATCAATTATGCCATAATAATCGCAAACTGAATAAATATTTTCTGCAATAAAAGTACCAATATGCCTATCATCTATATATCTATACGCTAAAATTCATTTTAACATAGACCATTTATAATCTATCAAATGCCATTTACCGTTAAATAATCATGGCTGTTAGTACTACGGCCTATATCAGACGTGATAGATACTTTACCAGAAAAATAATATAAGGAATAACGTAAATACTGTTGATATTCATGTGCAAATTTAAAAGTATCTCTCCTAACAGTTGATCTAGGAAAACCGTTAAAAGCAGGATTATACATATCTCTGATGTAATGAATAAAACTAGGAGAGGAAGGAAATGAAAAAGGCAAACCCTCCACCGCAACTAATTTTGCTATTGCTTCCCTATTTCTATGTTTATCGTATTTAAGGCCTACAATTCCTCCCGTCATAGGGTTAATTCGACTCTGTACTTGATCCGGGACAGTATGTGAACCTTGTCCCAACTGAGAGGGCATTGCCGCACCCGATTTTTCAGTTAGATATTGGTCCCACCTAACTTTGTGAAAGTTTTGTACGCGTCTCAGTAAACCTCCCGTCCCACCCTGACCTTTTCCCATTTTAAATTTATAAATATTTTTACAAATTTGACATCTAACTACTTGATTCTCTTCGTCCCTATAAAAAAATCCATGCATCTGATTTTAATTTTTGTTTTATTGGGCATCGTCTCATACTAGAGGGAATATGAGGCGTTCTAGTTGGAGGTGCACTAGTGGGTGTGTCATCTAGATTATCTTATAAATTAAAGTCCGGTTGAATTGCAGAAAATATTTCGTCGTCTAAATCTAATGGTATTTCAGGAAAAGATTCAGTTTCATGATCTATATGTGTGTAATCAACCAAATCATCATGTCTAGGAATATGATCACTAGAAGAAGTACCCCTACCCTTGTTGCCCCTACTAGAAGAAGTATCATTACCCTTAACACATACCTCTTAATCCTTTTATTTTAATTATGTTAATAAATAGTTAAAGATAATGAAATTAAGTGCGCTAATTAAAATAAAGTAACAATAATAATTTAAAGAAGGAATGAATGTATCAAACGTCGACGTGTAATCGAGGTTGAAAATTGAAACTTTGCTCGATGGATGATCCTCAAGCTAGTTGCCAATTTCACTCCCAATTTTTGAACTTTGATGTAGTTATATAAATGAATAAATAAAATTTAATATTTAGTAGACAATGTAGACTTGTAGAGAGATAGATTAAGAGATTGTAGGAAGATTTGTGAGAAAGATGAAGAGAAAATAAGGTATTTATAGTTGGAAAATTGGGTTAAAGTGTAAATATATTAACTTATGGGTTAAAAATAAATATTAATGAGGTAGGGGGTTGGGGGGGGAGGCAAAAAATAGCCGTTGTGCAATGGACATTTTTGCAAGGGGGGATCGGGCGGGATCGGGCGGGATCGGGCGGGTCAGGCAAATCGGGATTAGGGCGGGACGAGCCCGGGTCCCGTCACAGTTCAAATCCCGTTACCATTTTTTTTTAACGGGGTCGGGTTGGGACCGGGCTGACCCGCCCCGTTGGCCAGCCTTACTTATAACATTCAAAACCATTGAGAACAAAACAAGAAGTAGGTGAAACTATCAAAGTAATTCCCACGATCCTACTCTCTTCATCAATTTTTTTTTTGATATCCAGCTTCTCGGCTTACGCCAGACTATTCCTGGAGATAGTAGTCCCGGTCCCTCAGCACTACTACCAATAAATCGCGGGATGTGCTTGAATGACCAGGGTTTGAGAACAGAGCAATTGATATCACCTACAAGGTCCTACCCAAAAAAAGAACAAATTGCTCCCACCAGGTTCGAACCCACGCTGCAGATCTCCAGCTGGATTTTACGTTCCCCTCCTTTTCCATCCAGCTATGACTCGGGACCTCTTCTTCAATTTCTATTCTTCTTGTTAACATCCCAACCCACTCAAAAGGGGAAAAATTCTAGCCAAAGATGCCAATTCACAATTTCTTTATAGTTATACGAGCACCACGATATTTTATTTACCAAGTAAGATTCTTTAACCTTTTCATGCGTGGTGCAGATGCGGAACATACACGGTAACACGGATTCATAATTCAAATTTAACGTGGGTTCGATATTTAAATATTTACTATTAAATTACTGCATTGAGTTCAGTTGCATGCAAATCAGATTAGACAAGCGTAATTTAGACATTCCAAGATATGTTCAAAGCAATGTTAATGTTACAAAGAAGACAGAGTCTCCTTATGTGCCAAGTATCCAAGTTTCTGTTTGTATGGCGAGAGAAATAATCCATGGGAAGGGATAATACTTAATAATATTTTCACAAGATTTGCAGTAACTTGAAGAATGATGTAGATAGTTTGTGGGGTTTAGAGTCATCATATTATACTAAAAGTGGGAAGCTCCTAATTTCTAAATTGGATTACAATTTTGCCCTGCTGTAAATTAATTTTAAGTAAAATGTACTAAAACATAAAACATCTAATATAATAAATATGAAGTAGTAATATTATAATTACATAAAGGATAATTACGTTCAGGAGCATTTAAGTTATATACTACATTGAATGAAATCCTGGTTAAAAATGATGAGTAAATAAGAAGTTCATAAGTCCTGCTATTTTAATGCTCCACATTTACTTCTCCCTAAACATATGCAACTAATTCCTAATTAAATATTTAATTGTCATTTCACCTCTTAGGTTAACGTAAATTGGAACTTGTTTTTTGGAAATTGACGGCTGGACTCTTTCATTCAATTAATTAGAAAGGAATATATTTTGTTTATTAATTAGTTTAAAAGCTAAAAAGACTTTATCACTTAATTATGAAATTTGAAGGGGTGCATGGAAAGTGAAAGGATTTGTATCAGTTAAGTATGAGATTTGAAGGGGTACATAACTATAAATAGATTTTTATCATTCAGCATATGTAATTCGAAGGGCTACATCAAAACCATGATATACATACTCTTATATTTTACTGTGCATAATTTCATTTCTATATATATATATATATATATATAACCATGATATACATACTCTTATATTTTACTGTGCATAATTCATTTCTATAAATATATATATATATATATATTGAATCCTTCTATAACAAGGATCTCAATCTCACCATAATTATACAATACAAAATATGGTAAATATGTACCCTAATTAATAATATACACGTGTGCTAATACATCCCCTCAGTCGGAGCGGGAGGAGGCCGGACGCTAAGACTGGATCTGAAGTCAAGAAATAGTTGTCGAGGAAGGCCTTTTGTGAATATGTTCGCATACTGATAGGAATAAGGCACATGCAATACCCTGATATGACCAAGAGCAACCTTCTCACGAACAAAGTGGATGTCCATCTCAATATGCTTGGTTTGTTGATGCTCAACGGATTATGAGACAGGTATACAATGGATATATTATCACAATAAACCAAAGAAGCCTTACGTAATGGACATTGAAGCTCCAAAAGAAGGTTTCTAAGCCAACAGATCTCAGCAACAACATTAGCAACGCCTCTGTATTCTACTTCTGCACTTGAACGGGATAGTGCGGGTTGCCTCTTGGCAGACCAAGAAATAAGATTATCCCCTAAGAACACACAGTAGCCTGAGGTAGAACGTCGTGTATCCGGACAACCTGCCCAATCAGCATCCGTTTATGCTAATAACCTGGACGGGGATGATGGTATAGATGCAAACCATAGTTAAGTGTGCCCTTAACATATCGAATGATACGTTTGAGGGCAATAAAGTGAGGCTCCCTAAGGCATGCATAAACAAGCATACATGATGAACAACATAAGCAATATCTGGTCTGTTGAACGTGAGGTACTGTAGTGCACCGGCGAGACTCCTGTAGAGAGTGGGATCTGACACCGGATCACCATCCAAAGCACTGAGCTTTGATTTAGAATCAACTAGAGTAGCCATGATCTTGTAATTTGCCATTTTAGCCTTGTATACAATCTCCTCTGCATACTTACGCTGACAAAGAAATATATTATCTGCAGATCTAGTCACTGAAATACCCAAAAAATAGCTCAACTTTCCCAAGTCAGTCATAGCAAATTCTGTTTTGAGCCGTGCAATAATCTTATTTTTCAACAACTCAGATGAGGCAGTGAGCACAATATTATTCACATACAATAATAAATAAGCTATGCTGATGCCTTGATAAAAAATGAAGAGATAATTATCACACCTGCTGCATACAAAACCAATATGCAAAATATAATGTGCAAGACGATCATACCATGCTCTAGGGGCATGTTTTAAGCCATACAGTCTTACGAAGACAACATACATACTGAGGGGCGGCTGGATGGACAAAACCAGGTGGCTGATGCATATAAACCGTTTCTTTCAAATCCCCATGTAGAAATATATTTTTGACATCAAGCTGATGAATAGGCCAGTGCTTACCCATAGCAATACTCAAAACCATGCGAATGGTGGCCGGTTTAACAACCGGGCTGAATGTCTCTCCACAATCGATGCCCTCCTACTGTTTAGTGTCATTAGCCACAAGTCGTGCCTTGTACCTCTCTAAATCACCATTATCTTTGTATTTGTGACGAAAGAGTCACATGTACCGGGTCATATTCACCCCTCCGGTCGAGGAATGAAATCCCAAGTGTGCTATTTCGTTAAAGCATTAAATTCCTCACACATGGCCGCATTCCAATTGGGTTCAAGTTTGGCTAATTTTGGGTTTGGGAATGGGTGACATTGTTTGGGTTGACAAATTGAAGTGGACTTTGGGTTTGAAAATACCATGTTGGGCATGGGTTGCCATATGGTGGGTTGGGGAAATGGGTGTTGTTGATGGTCGATGGTGGGGGTGGGGGTCGTCTGGATCTGGGGTTTAGTGGTGCAGGGTGTGATATCAGTGTCTTATTTGGTGGTGACTGACTCTGGTTCAAATAGGGTTTGGGTCGTTGGGGTTGTTATAGTTAGGTCAAATGGGTGTTGGGGATGAGCAGTGGGGTACGAGGTCGGTGGTGGTATGGGTGTCGGGGATGGAATTGGTTGACTATTGCGGCTGGGTAAAAGGTCGGGACGGTGGTGGAACGATGAGGGTGATGGGTCTGAGATGGTATTGGGATGACGGCGTCCGGTGGATGGAGTACTAGCGATAGTGGGTCCGTCAGGGCTTGGTTTGTGGACGGCCGCAGGGGCGATGGCACAGTAGCAGTGGTAGAAGGTTGTGGCATGTGAACTGTAGCAGTGGCGGGTGTTGCCGAAACTGTAGCAGTAGTGGTTTGCAGTGGCGGTATAGTGGGAGCATCGGTAGATTGAGCAAGCTCGTGGAGTATGACTAAAGAAGAGTCGGATTCATCTAGAAAGTTATAATCCGAGTTACGAAACTTTTGAATATTTTCTAAGGGAAAGGTTGTCTCATCGAAAGTGACGTGATGGGAGACGTGAATGTGACGAGTAGATAAGTCATAGCACAGGTAGCCCCTATGATTGGGTGGGAAACCTAGGAAGACACACTGAGTCGTTCGGGGTGCCAATTTGTGAGGAGCTGTAGCTGTAAGATTGGGATAGCAGAGGTAACCGAAAATGTGATGGTGGTCATAAAAGGGGATCCGACGATATAAGATTTCGGTAGGGGTCATGTTATGAAGGGTGCTGGTAGGTAAAATATTTAGTATGTATTCTACCATTTTGACTGCATAGACCCAAAAGGACGGAGGAATGGAGGCATGAAGTAGGAAAGTACGAACCATGTTATTAATGGTGTGGATGATACGTTCCGCTTTACTATTTTGAGGTGACGTGTGGGGACATGATAAATGGAAAACCATGCCGTTGTTACGTCAAAAATCGGTGAAACATGGAATTGTTGAATTCACGACCATTATCATACTGAAACGATTTGATGCATTTTTCAAACTGTGTTCAGATAAAAGTACGAAACTCAAGGAATTTCCCAAACACTTCTGATTTAAATTTGAGTGGGTAGACCCAATATAATGAGAAAAATGATCTAATAACACAAGATAATATTTATGACTGAGTGAACTAGAAATAAGAGACGTCCACAAATCAACATGAATAATATCAAAATGGGAAAACGTAATACTTGACGATGATTTAAAAGGAAGACGAATATGTTTACCTAAAGAGCAAGAAACATAGTGCGGGGCAAGTTTCCTATTATTACATTTAATAAAGTTATTTGCTCTAATAAAATTAAAAACTGGAGCTCCTGGATGACCAAGCCTATTATGCCAAGTTGATTGAGAGATAACAGCAAGAGAAACATGAGAGCATGATCTGGCAATGGAGGTGGATGAGAATGGATAGAGATCCCCCGTTCTATTGCATCTCGTAAGAGGTGTCCCCGTACGAAGATCCTTCACAGTAAAACCAAATGGGTCAAAGTCAACAGAGACAGAATTATTACGAGTAAATTGGCGGACATAAATTAGGTTTTTAATAATGTGTGGGGCATACAAGACATTGTTGAGGGAAAAATGTGGATGGGGCGGTTGAGTGTAAGTGGTACCATATCCCTAAATTGGAATGCGGTGGTCATTACCGACAGTAATATGTTGAGGATGCTTTAAACGAAAGAGTTTGGGAAGGTTACCTGCAGAGCGGGTGAAGTGAGTAGTGGCCCTGTATCCATGTACCAATTTTCATCGGGCTAATGGAGGTTGAGATTGCTAAAAGCCTAGCCCAACTCAGACGAGGCCAGACTGCTGGGCTGTTGCGGGTAGTGGGCCTGAGCAACGTGGGCCTGATGAGGCTGATAGGGAGTCTGTCGTTGTCCTGGGCCTGGGCCTAAAAGGGCCGACTGTTGAACATGGTACTGGGCCGCTGGAAATGTTGGGTAAGTGGCCCAGTTTTGGGCCTGGTAATTGCCTACTGAATTATGGAACTAGGGAGACGTGCTGGGCTGCTGCGGGTGTGAGCCTGGATATTATCTCCTGCCTCCCTTGTTGTGGGGCGCTCACCGCCACGACCACTGCCGCAACCTCTGCCACCCCTACCGCCGCGGTTCTGCCGAGGCTGACTGTTTTCCGATAGTGGCGGTTGGCCAACTGTGGTGGTATTTGGTGTAGATATGTCAACCGCCAAGGCTTTTTGGTTGTGCTCGTCTTGCTTCGCAAGATGTGTTTCCTTCAATAGCAATTGTGAACGAGCCTTGTTAAAACTGGGGAGAGGGTCAGCTTGCTAGATTATTGTAGCAAGATTGTCATATTCACCCTTCGGTAGGCTTGCAACCAATTGTAAAACCATTTTTGTTTCAGAAACGGGAGATCCGACGTTTGACAATTGGTCAGCCACTAGTTTTAACTATCTACAATAGTCGGACATATTGGAATAATTTTCCAGACATGTATTGTTGAATTGCTCTTCCAAGTACACTACGCGAGTGTTCTTGTTGTCTTGAAAAATTTCTTCCAATCTTGTCGACAAATCACGGGCGGAAGCCCATATTTTCATGATCATGAGAAGTAGGTCCTTGGATATAGTGCCATATATCCATTGTTTGACCACGACATCGAGGCGACGCCATGTGATGTCATCCATATCGGGAGGACGAGGGAAAGAGTCATCTATATGATCAAGCACATGATATACACATGCATGAATTCGAAACAGTTCCACCCATGACCATTATTGGCCATATTCCTGATCAAGAATTAAAGGTATAAATTCTTGATGTTAGTAACGGCGAGAGCCGGATGGAAAGATGGTGAGGAGAGGGTTGTGGGTGTTTGGATGATGACTGAGGTAGAAGTGGAAGCATCGAAAGAGGTAGGAGTAGCCAAATTTTCCATTAGAGTAGTGAAAAAAATGAGATAGCCATCGGCCAAGGGGGGGGGCGTCGGCTCGGAGAAGGTTTTTGTTTCTAGGTTAGGGTTTTGTCTTTTTGATACCATGTAAGATTGTATTAATCTATCTTGGGAAGCCTTTCTCATTAATAAAAAATATATATATATGTGTACAATGTTGAATCCTTCTATAACAGGGATCTCAATCCTACCATAATTACATAATACAAAATATGGTAAATATGTACCCTAATTAATAATATAGACGTGTGCTAATACATAATTCTACATGCTGGCGTATTCTTAGTAATGTAGATCCTTCCATTGTTTCAATTGAAATGGTAATTTTGTGTTTTATCTTATAGGTATATTGCAAATATATGCAGAGGAAGCAGCGGTTGAATCTTATGATAAGCAATTTCCAGATTTTTTCATCATAAAAAAAGAGAAGAAGCTAAAATTTCAAATCAAGAGAAGTAAAAACTACTCTGTGAATTTGACTCCTCTTTGGTCAGATTGTTGAATTAAGAGAAAAAATGGGAGAAAAAGTATAGATGATGGAGGATGAAAGAAATAATCCCTTCATTATTTTCATTAATAATAGAGAATATATATTCAATATACAATTTCCTTAATAGGAAAATCCTATTCCTATTCTAATTCCAAAACCTTATTCTAGTAGTACAAGAATCCTATAACTATGGTAAGTGTACAATACAAATAATTACAATTAATTTACACTAATATATCATCCCTCAACCGTGATATACACCTTATATATGGTAAGTGTATATCACGGTCCAACCTAGTACAAAAGACCCAATAGACCCGTGATATACACTATGTATATCAAGTGTATATCACAGGTATATACCTTGTTTAACACACCCCCGCAGTCATAGCGGGCGGTCTTCATACGCTGAGACTACCCCTAAAATCTTCAAAAAGGACCGAGGGAAGACCCTTTGTAAAGATGTCTGCAATTTGATACCTGGAAGGGACATGTCAGACTCAAACTTGTCCACGTGCTACCTTTTCGCGAACAAAATGAATGTCCATCTAGATATGTTTAGTGCGCTGGTGCTGAACTGGATTATCAGAAAGATAGATGGCACTAACATTATCATAATAAACCAAGGTAGCTTTCTAAATAGGACAATGAAGCTCCAAAAGAAGATTACGCAACTAATATGATTCATAGACCACATTGGCTACCCCTGATACTCGGCCTGTGCACTAGAGCGGGACAATGTCCACTGACGCTTGGCAGACCAAGAGACCAAGTTATTACTAAGAAATATATAGTAGCCAGACGTAGACCGTTTGGTGTCCGGACAGCCACCCCAATCAGCATCTGTATATGAGACAAGTGTAGACGTCGATGAAGGATATAGATGTAAGCCATAGTCAAGTGTCACTTGGATGTACCGAATAATGCGTTTGAGCGCATTCATGTGCTCAATCCTGGGATCATGCATAAACAAACAGACCTGATGTACGGCATACGTAATATCTGGTCTAGTGAACGTAAGATACTGAAGGGCCCCGGCAGGACTGCGATAGTGGGTCAGATCCTCATAGGTGAGCCAGCCGCAACACCCAACGTGGGTTTATTATCAACCAGAGTGGAAGTAGACTTACAGGATGACATCCCAACCCTCTCGATGATCTCAGTTGCATACTTCCTCTAGGGATAAGAACAACCCACCTGCATGACGAGTGACAACAATCCCCAAAAAGTAACTCAAGGCCCCCAAGTCTTTCATTGCAAACTCAAAACTGAGCATTGTCATGATAGACTGGCGTAATGCATCAGAAGAGCAAATCAAGATAATATCATCCACATATAACAGTATATACACCAAAGAAGAACCAGGACGATAGATGAGCAATGAATTATCAGACTTGTTGTGAGAGAACCCAATAATCGAAACATAGTCGACAAACCTCTTATACCAAGCCCGTGGGGACTGCTTAAGCCCATACAAGGACTTTTTCAACAAACAGACATGATGAGGATATCTAGGATCCCTAAACCCCAAGGGCTGATGCATATAGACTATTTCCTTGAGATCACCATGTAAGAAAGCATTCTTCACATTCAACTGATGAATGGGCCATGCTTTCGAAAGAGCCAAGCTGAGCACAGTACGAATGGTAGTCGGCTTGACCACTAGACTAAAAGTCTCACCACAATCCACACCAATCTGCTGAATCTTACCATCACCTGCAAGACGAGCCTTATGCCTCGCAAACGAACTGTCAGAATTATCCTTATGAGCAAAAATCCACATAGACCGAATAATATTAACACCAGATGGATGGGGCACCAACTCCCACGTATTATTATCAATAAGAGCATTATATTCATCGGTCATAGCAATTTTCCAATTCGGGTCATTTAAAGCAGACACATGATTACGTGGTAGGGGTGATTTAAAAATATTATAATTTAAATTAAAATATCTTTTTGGTTTAAAAATACCCCGTTGACTACGAGTGACTGGTCTATGACTTGGGAGAGAATTGCGTGAATTTTAGACAGTGAAGGAACTGGAACTAGACTGGGCAGTAGCGGGACTGGGCTGGCCAGCAGGCAATGGGCCCTGCTGTCCCATAACTGGAACGTCGACTGGAGCAGTGGGCTGGATTGGTGGCCTAGTTCCGAGAGATGGACTGGACCGTGAGTCTGGCCCACTAGACTAAGGCGGGAGAATTGTGGGGCCAGCGGACAGTGGGCCCGTTGGCGGATTTAGGGTGCGGGATACGTCCGAAAATTGGTGAATAATATACGGGGATATACCATCATCCAAAAAATTATACGAACTCGACACGTGATTACTAACCTTAGCAAATGAAAATTGGGAGTTATAAAAAATTACATGGTGACTAATGATGATTTTATTAGACGATAAATCAAAACATTTGTAACCACGATGATTTGGCGGATAACCCAAAAACACACAAGGGGTAGACCGGGCCTGAAGTTTGTTAATTGTGGTGGACAGAAAGAGTGGATAACACAAGCACCCAAAGACCCTAAGATGTGAATACGAAGGAGTCTTATTATATAAAATTTGAAGGGGGGGATGGATATGTCAAACCTTTGGAAGGAAGAATGTTAAGAAGATATGTAGCCATTTGTAGCGCATGATGCCAAAAAGAAGGGGGTACGGAAGCATGAATCAATAAAGTTCGGATAATGTTATTAATGGTACGAATTTTGCGTTTGACTTTCCCATTTTGTAACGACGTATGTGGGCAAGAAAAATGAAAATTGATCCCATTATTAGTACAAAACTCCAGAAACACCCCATTATCATATTCTTTGCCATTATCACATTGGATATTTTTACTTTCTCATTCGAATTGGGTTCTAATGAATGCTCTAAATTTTAAGAAAATGGAAAAAACTTGAGATTTTTTCGCTATCGGAAAAGTCCATAAAAAATAGAATAATCATCGAAAAATAAAACATAATAGCGATGACCCAAAGAACTAAGAACGGGAGATGACCATAAATCACTATGAATAATATCAAATGACATTAAAGTATGAGAATTAGAGGCCACAAATGGTAATCTAACAATTTTTCCTAAAGAACAAGATTGATAATTCGAGTACTACGCGTACCCTTACAAGAAATAAAATAGTTTTTATCTAAGGAAGAAAAAATAGACGACCCTGGATGACCTAGACGAGCATGCCACAAGGAAGGAGCCAGAGCTGCAAACGTTGATGGAAATGCGTGACTCGAGAAATCGAACGTTGGCGTGATAGGATAAAGATCTCCCCTACTATCACACCTCATGAGAGGACTCTCCGTCTTGAAATCCTTCACTGAAAACCAAACAAATCAAATTCAATAGACACGGAATTATCAATGGTGAATTTTTGGACAAACACTAAATTGTTAATCAATTTAGGGGCATGGAGGGTATTTTTCAAGATAAAGGGTGTATGGGAGGGGGGAGACAATGTTTTATGACCATAACCACGAATTGGAATTGAATTACCATTACCAACAATTATGCCATAAGGGCTGCTCAAATTGGAATAAGACGAGAGAGTACCTTGATCGGATGTCATGTGGGTCATGGCTCCGGTGTCCATGTACCAATTCGGGTATGGTGGATTTAATTCAAGTGTGTGCATTACGACTTCAATATCGATTTGTGTGGGGCCCACTGCATAGTGGGCCTGTAGAGGCCGAGGCCCAAGTACACTGGTCTGCTGCCCCGGGCCATAACCTGGTCAAAAAACCTGAGACTGGACCCAAGAAACTGGGCCTGGGCTGTTGAGAAATTGAGGTCCAGTTCCCCAGGTAATATCCTGGAAACCCGCCATTGTTTGGCCCATATGGGTTGGCCAAAGTTTGCTGCATAGGGACCCACAGCTGGGCCCAAAAATGTAGTTGCGGCTGACTGATCCGAGGGCCGACACCGCCACCACTATTGTTTCGGCTACCACGATTTTTGCCATTATTTTTTCGATTCTGACCCTTTTTGCCACCACCGTTGTTGCGGTTTTGGCCCGAGTTGTTGGAACCAGAATGAGGGAAATTGGACTCGATCATCATCACTACGGGACTAGAAAATTGTTGGAACCAAGCCAGCTTCTTCGAGTGTACGCATAGAACGTGCCTGATAAAATTGCGGAAGAGGGCTGCTCTGATAAAGAAGCGTGCCAACACCGCTATATGCCTCAGAAAGGCCTGCAACCATCTGAAGGACAAGACGGTCGTTGGTAACTGGCGCACCAACATTGCGGAGTTGGTCTGCCAATTCCTTCAACCTTTTGCAATATGCTGAAACGTTAGGGAAATCTTTCATATTTACGTAGGAGAATTCCTTCTCCAAGGCGACAACACAAGAATTTTGATTATCTTGGAATATATCACGTACTCTATAACAAGTCGCCATCGCCATAGCGTCTGGTTCGATAAGCGTTTGCAACAGGTCGATAGAAATAGTGAATATATCCACGGAAGAACAGTAGCATCAAGTGTGGTCCATAACTTAGGATCATCCTCGGGTTTCGACACCTCTGTATCTGTAGGAGCTGCGGGGATAATGTGATGGAGAACTTGATGCGAGCGTGCATGAACTTTGAACAGTTCGGCCCACGTCGAATATTGGACGTTTTCTATTTCAAGAACGATAGAGATGCGATTCTTGATATTAGAAACAGCAAGGGCAGGGTGAAACGTGTTCTTGGCCATTATAGCAATGCAAGACGTGATGTAGGGATTTGGAATAAAAATTTGGCAAGAGAAAAATAATTTTTGGGCACGAAAACCGAGGAAGGAGCTTGGAAACCGGACTGTTTGGATGGAAATTGGGCACAGAAACTGAGGTATGTTCTCGGGAATAGTGCACGACAACTACGAATTTTGGGAGAGGAAAATTTAACCTAGACTTTTGATACCATGAAAGAAATAATCCTTTGATTATTTTCATTAATGAAAGAGAATATATACAATATACAATTTTCTTAATAGGAAATCTTATTCCTATTCTAATCTCAAAACCCTATTCTAGTAGTACAAGAATCCTACAACTATGGTAAGTGTACAATACTAATAATTACAATTAATTGACACTAATATATCATCCCTCAACCGTGATATACACCTTGTTGGGTATTACAAAGGATTGCAGGAAACGGAAATTACAAACAACTGCTAATGTAAGAATTGAAATTACAATTCAACTAGAAAACTGGAAATTACAAAGATGAAAATGAAAAACTGCTTTTACTTTTTGCCGAGTCGAGTGTGGCACTCTGTCCTTAAGACAATATTGCCCCGTATGTATCCTTTATACGTCCTGGACAATTTGTCTCCCAAGATAAAATAGCAATGGAACACTTGAGCAAAGGAAACTCAAATGCTACCTTGAAGAATATTGAGCAAGAAATGATGCAAGGAAGGTGTAGGAAGAAACTGTTTTGCTTGTGTATTTTCGTGTATATAGCTAGTATATTTTCTGTGTCTCTCAACAATGGTGTAGGGGTGTTTATATAGGTGAGGGAGGGCTGTTTAGCTGCCTCCATAACAGCCATTATTGGCCAAATAATGGCCATTATGGAGGTAGTAAAGCCACCAAATTAAATGGTGAAAAGACCAACGGAATTAGCCATTATGGGAGGAGTAATTCAGCCAAAATAAATGGCTGAATTGAGTGCTTTGGCGTTTCTGTTATGACCGTCGAAATTTTGATTTTCTGAAAAACTTCAGGGACCAAACTGTACATCTTGAAACTTCGGGGATTAAACTCGTACATCTTGAAACTTCGGGACCAAACTGTACATCGAAAGAATTCTGGTCCAAACGTACATCCGAAACTTCGGGGATCAAACGCACTTCGGCAAAGTTCTGCGGCCCAAAAAGATAATATCGAAGGCCCGCGGCCCACGGCCCACGACCCACGACCCGAGAACCGGAACCGAACCGAACCGACCGGACGGGCGGGCGGCGGCGGCGCGCGTGTGGTCTTTCCTTGAACCGAAGCACATCTAGGTCCTCCTCCTTTAAACACATGGGATACCCCTTGGGGTCCCAAACCCCAAACCAATTTCGAGTATTATATACACAACAATTCTTTCTTCCTCTACCGATGTGGGAGAATTGAACTCAATACCACACTTTCCATGCTTCAAACACCTCACTTCGTGGACCAATATCTCTTTCATTTCTTAATGAAATTTGACGATTCTTGGCCTACGGTTATCTACGTACTTAGTAGATCATGCGTGTGTGAAGAACCGAATTCTCCAACATACGTAACACTAGTGTTTAAGCCGTTAAAGTTGGTCGGTCGCAACTCCCGCCAAAGGCAAATTTCCAACAATCCCCTCTTGAATGAGATTTTGGCGCACTCACAAGGTGCCTTTTCCATTTCCACAATATTTCAGCGGACCGATGTTGCATAAGGAGAGGTAGCTTCGGCTTTGAACCTTCCATAGCGAATACCATCGGACTTACTTACTTTGCGCGGTGAACGTGATGTCTTGAACCGTCGGTGTTTAGTGTAAGCCAAGTCAATGGTACCAACACAACAAATTCCCTTACTCTCTTCTTCGTAATGTTTTGTCCGTTTTGGCCATGGACAACGTCTTGGATTCTTAAGTGCGTTCATTTTGAGGCGGCCCGTCCTCGCACTTAAATAGGTGGTCTCCTACAAGGTATCCCGCTATACCCCTCTTCACAAGTGTTAGGAACCATTAAAAGTTTCCCAAACCTAGCCTCAACTGTTGAGGAGCATTACGAGTTTTGAAAACTTAACCTTTACCCACACTGAGATAGCACTTAAAGTCTATCGCGGGAACGGCTTTGGATTTGGTGTTTCTTTTCAGAAATCACTATCCGAAGTGCTCATACTTCCACTGAAGCGATCAACTGAACCTTTACAACTTAGTTTTCCCATTGAACCAAATTACTGGGATCTCCAGTTAGTAAGGTTGGGTTACCGCGTATCGTCGTCCTTATATTTTGGGTTTTAAGCCCATTCCCTGACAGTGCATGTCATCGATCTTTGGGTAAGCCCTTTGTCAATGGGTCTGCTATATTATCCTTTGATTTAATGTAATCAATGGATATTATACCCGTGGTGATCAGTTGCCTAACGGTCTTATGCCTTCGTCGAATATGACGAGACTTGCCGTTGTACATAGCATTCCGTGCCCTTCCTAGAGCCGACCGACCGTCGCGGTGGATCATTACCGAAGGTACGGGTTTGTTCCAACACGGAACATCCTCTAAGAAGTCATGAAGCCACTCGGCTTCTTCTCCCTTTGTCTAAAGCGATAAACTCCGATTCCATTGTGGATCGGGCGATGCAAGTTTGCTTAGAGGATTTCCAAGACACGGCCCCACCACCAATTGTAAATACATACCCATTTGGTGGACTTGGTGTTCTCTATATCGGATATCCGGTTTGCATCACTTTGTACCCCTCTAGTACAAATGGATATCTCGAATAGTGTAACCCATAATTTAACGTGTATTTCAAGTATTGTAATACCCGATTCAACGCCTTCCGGTGATTATCACTTGGATTACGGGTGAACCTAGCCAACTTATTGATTGCGTAAGCAATATCGGGTCGGGTGCGGTTTGTTATATACATCAAACTACCGATCACATGTGCATATCGCTCCTGGTATACAGGTGCACCAAGATTTTTATGAAGCTTTTGATTTGAATCCATTGGTGACTTTATCGGTGAACTGTCTAACATCTCGAACTTTCTCAAAACATCCTCGATGTAGTGAGACCGAGATAAGACTAGCCGTCGGACGTCTTAGAGATTTTAATCCCTAAGATGACATCTGCGATACCCATATCCTTCATGTCGAAGCATTGTTTCAACATGTTCTTAGTCTCTAGGATGACCCTAGGACTGCTTCCTGTGATTAACATGTCGTCTACATACAGGCATATCATAACAAACGAGTCGAGTTACCTTTCATGTAGACACATTTATCACACTCATTAATGGCGAAACCCTTCGATAGTAGAGTACTATCAAATTTTTCGTGCCATTGCTTCGGGGCTTGTTTCGGCCGTACGGAGAGATTTGACAAGTCGACGGACTTTCTTCTCTTGTCCTTGAACCACGTACCCCTCGGGTTGGTCCATATATATTTCTTCTTCCAAATCACCATTTAGGAAGGTCATCTTGACGTCCATTTGGTGTATTTCAAGGTCACGCAAAGTGCGATCGCAATGAATACCCGTATGGATGTCATCCGGGATACCGGGGAGTAGGTATCAAAGTAGTCAAAGCCTTCGTTTGCCGATAGCCCTTGACTACCAACCTGGCTTTGTACTTGTCTATAGACCCATCTCGCTTTGTATTTCCGTTTGAGTATCCACTTACACCCCAACGGTTTATTTCCGGAGGAAGATCAACCAACTCCCACGTATGGTTATGCGAGAATTGAGCCTATTTCACTCTCAATAGCTTCTTTCCGCGCGTGCTTCCGGAGTTGACAACGCCCGAGCAATTGTCCTAGGTTCATCATTAACCATATAAGCTACAAAGTCGGGACCGAAGGATTTATCCTTCCCGGCCCTTTACTTCGCCTTAGATCCATCTCTGGAGTCTCCAAGTTCGAGAATCTGGAACACTAGATTCCGGATGTTCGACCACCTCGAGATTCGCTAGATCCGAACCATTTAGATCCGGGCGGTCAAGGACTCCCGGTTCTTGAGAGCTTTGTGCATAACTTCGCTTGCGAGAGGTTATGTCTTTCTCCTTTCTAGGAAAGGTACTTTCAAAGAATAGAGCATTCCTTGATTCCATTATTGTACCCTGGTGGATATCTGGAATATCGACTTATGCACTAAGAAGCGATAAGCACTATCGTTATTTGCATATCCGATGAATATGCAATCTACGATCTTAGGCCCAATCTTGACTGCTTTGGCTTAGGTACTTCAACCTTTGCCGAGACAACCCCACACCTTAAAATACTTGTAGGTGAGTTTCTTTCCTTTCCATGATTCATATGGAGTTTTGTCCTTACCCTATGTGGGACTCTGTTCGAATCGTATTAGCGGTAAGGACGGCTTCTCCCCACATGTTTTGGGGAAGTCCGAATTGATAAGCAAGGCATTCATCATTTCCTTTAATGTGCGGTTCTTACGTTCCGCCACACCGTTTGATTGAGGTGAGTATGGAGCCGTCGTTTGATGAATAATGCCTTCTTGGGCACAATATTCCTCAAAAGGCGCTACATATTCTCCCCTCTATCGCTACGAATGGATTTAATCCGTAGGCTAAGTTGTTTCTCAACTTCGCTTTGTAACGTCGGAACGCTTCAAAGGCTTCATCCTTACTTTTCAACAAGTAAAGGTAACAATACCTTGTGCTATCATCTATAAATGTCACAAAGTACTTGTTCCCCCTCTAGTTTGTGCAAACTTCAAATCACATATATCTGTGTGAATAAGTTCTAGAGGAGCGGTATTCCTTTCGACGGATCGAAAAGGAAGCTTGGTGAGTTTTGCCTCTACGCACACCTCACACTTATGTTGAGGGTTTATGTCGATAGAAGGCAACAACTCCATCTTTACCGACCTTTGAATAGACTTGTAGTTTACGTGTCCTAATCTATGATGCCATAAATTAGAAGACTCAAGCAAATAAGAAGAAAACTCAACTTTATTTCCTTGACGCAATACGACATGGCATTCACTTTGAAGAGGCCTTCACAGACGAAGCCCCTCCCCACAAATGTGCCATTTTTAGTGAGTACAAATTTATTTGATTCAAACACTAGCCTAAAACCAAAGATTAACCAATAAAGGTCCGAAACTAGATTTCTTCTAATATCTGGGACGTGCATCACTTCCTTCGAGTGAGTTCCTTGCTTGGAAGTCATCTTCGGGACCACCTTTCCAACCCCTAGCACGTACGAGGAAGCGTTGTTGCCCATGAACAGCTTCTTGTCGGAGACCGGAGTGTACGTGGAGAAGGGATCTTTGTTGGAACAGATGTGTCTTGTTGCACCTGTGTCCACCCATCACTGCATCGGATTCTCCACCAAGTTGGCTTCTAGCACCACTGCAGAGAATTCCTCGATCATGTCATCCAGGAGCGTGTCCTTGACGACGTTTGCTTGAGCCTTGCCTTTTGACTTGGCTTTCTGTTGTTGCTCAGTCTTGAGCTTGCGGCATTCCTTGATCCTATGACCAGGTTTCCCACGGTGATGACAATTACCTCTCGAACATCTCTCTGCGGGGGGCTTTGCCGTCTTTCTGGAACTTCCGCTTCTTGCTTGAGTTCCCTTTGGCCTCAGCCAGATTCGCCTTCGCCTCAGCAGGTTGTCTACCCTTTGGCAAGGTCTTCTTAATATCTTCCTTTGTCTTGAGTTTCAAGTAACTCATGAACTCATTCCATGAAGGAGGTAACTTCTCAATCAGCGATGCAACCAAAAACTGCTCGTTTGGTTTCAGTCCTTCCAAATCCAGGTGATGTAGAATCATCTGAAATTCCTGGACTTGGGACATCACTGTCTTACTGTCCACCATTTGGAATTTTAGAAATTTCCCAACGATGAACTTCTTAGTACCCGCATCTTGTGCGTTGTACTTCTTTTGCGATTTTCCCACACGGCTCTTTGGCGGTGCCAACGGTGCAATAGACCGTGTGAGAGGGTCTGCTAGCGAAGATATATTTCTTGCACATAATCGCTATGATTCCATGCGTCACGAACCATCTTCATGCCATTAATGACATGGATACCAAGGCCCCTTCACCCGTTTCATTGGGCGAAGAGTCCATTTCATCTCCGGCTTGTGGAGGATCTTCCGTAAGGAACCGGGCCATGCCCATAATCATTAAGTAAAACAAAGCATCTTTTGCTTTGCCATCTTTTGAATTCGATCCCATGAATTTTTCGGGGCGATCATGGTGGTGTGACGAAGAGGGTGGAGCTCCGATGGCCGGAAGAAGGCGGTGTGTTCTTGCCTTGAGCGATGGCAGCGAGCAAGACCGAGCGAAGCAAGGCGGCGGTGTTACGCCTTGAGCGATGGCGACTGCGGTAGGGAAGGCGACAACATTGCCTCGAGAGGCGGCGGCGATAGCAAGCGCAACATCGGACATATTTCCAGCCATGTTATAGCAGGTTTCGATAAGCAACTATTGTCTTAAGTTGTTGGGTATTACAAATGATTGCGAGAAATGGAAATTACAAACAATCGCTAATGTAAGAATTGAAATTACAATTCAACTAGAAAACTGAAATTACAAAGATGAAAATGAAAAACGCTTTTCGTTTTTCTTTGAGTCGATTGTGGCACTCTCTGTCCTTAAGACAATATTGCCCCGTATGTATCCTTTATACGTCCCGGACAATTTGTCTCCCAAGATAAAACAACAATGGAACACTTGAGCAAAGGAAACTCAAATGCTACCTTGAAGAATATTGAGCAAGAAATTATGCAAGGAAGGTGTAGGAAGAAAGCTGTTTTGCTTGTGTATTTTCGTGTATATAGCTAGTATATTTTCAGTGTCTCTCAACAATGGTGTAGGGGTGTTTATATAGGTGAGGGAGGGGTATTTAGTTTAATGCCTCCATAATGCCATTATTGGCCAAATAATAGCCATTATGGAGGTAGTAAAGCCACCAAATTAAATGGTGAAAAGACCAACGGAATTGGCCATTATGGGAGGAGTAATTCGAGAAAAACTTCGGGGACCAAACTACATGCGTACATCTTGAAACTTCAGGGATTAAACTCGTACATCTTGAAACTTCGGGACCAAACTGTACATCCGAAAGAATTTTGGTCCAAACTGTACATCTGAAACTTCGGGATCAAACGCACTTCGGCAAAGTTCTCTCGGCCCAAAAAGATAATATCGAAGGCCCACACCCACGTAAAAACTTCGGGACCAAACCGTACATCTTGAAACTTCGGGACCAAACTGTACATCTGAAACTTCTGGGATCAAACTGCACTTCTGGTAAAGTTCTCTGGCCCAAAAAGATAATATCAGAAGGCCCGCAGCCTGAGAACCCGAGAACCCGAAACCGGACCGGACGGGCGGCGGCGCGCGTGTGGTCTTTCCTTGAACCGAAGCACATCTAGGTCCTCCCTCCTTTAAACACATGGGATACCCCTTGGGGTCCCAAACCCCAAACCAATTTCGAGTATTATATACACAACAATTCTTTCTTCCTCTACCGATGTGGGAGAATTGAACTCAATACCACAATGCTTCAAACACCTCACTTCGTGGACCAATATCTCTTTCATTTCTTAATGAAATTTGACGATTCTTGGCCCTACGGTTATCTACGTACTTAGTAGATCATGCATGTGTGAAGAACCGAATTCTCCAACATACGTAACACTAGTGTTTAAGCCGTTAAAGTTGGTCGGTCGCAACTCCCGCCAAAGGCAAATTTCCAACACACCTTATATATGGTAAGTGTATATCACAGTCCAACCTAGTACAAAAGACCCAATAGACCCGTGATATACACTATGTATATCAAGTGTATATCACGGGTATATACCTTGTTTAACAGAGGAAAAATAGAGATTTGATGCTAGATTGATGATAAATTCATTCACCTATAATGGTTATATCGGCGTCTTCATTTTTCTATTCTCTAGAGATTTTGGTTACATGTATAGATTAATGAGGAATAAGATTACGTTTTAATGGAGCTCCGTCATATATATATATATATAATTAAAATCTTTTTGTCATTTTACAGTCCCAGCTATTTGTACAACTCTTTATTATCATGTTCAGTGTTTTGTGTACCAAAAATCATCAAAGGTTACAATAGAGCTTAAAGATATTCCTGCATATCTACTTGTCTGTATGTGTGGAAACAAATTCACATCTCAAGGATAGTTTTTCGTTCGCTATACGAGAATTTACAATAAATTTTGTTCTGTTCTATTGAGAGCTAATAAAATCATAAAGAAATATTAAAAAAATTAAGAAATACGCGAATAATTTTAGTAATTAGAGGCAAAGCCAGACGTTAGAATAAGACATCTGAAACAAAGATGAAAATTACAACAAGCCATTTGAGGCCTTACGTGGGAAAAGATCTATTTCTTTATTGACCTAACTGAATAGGATTAATCATTTTCATTACTCAAACATCATGCTTAAGAATATTTATGTGATTTCTTAAAAATTTATATACTTATTGATATGGGATACATGCGCAATAGTCAAGACCTTTAATATATGATCACACCAAAAAATATTTTAATATGACGTCTATCGTTTTAAAAATTTATACTCGTTTAGATGGACACACATGCAAGGTAACTGTCTAATCTCCAGAAATTAAATTTTCAACAATCAAGTCGAATAGACTCACTATTCATCAATTTTTATTTTTATTTTGAGATTTCATGTTATTCATCAAGCATATTTTAATATTTTTTATCACTTTTAAATATTTGTATTAATGAAGATGGAATATACTTCCAACGTACGTGTCCAAAAATTAGTAAGTATAAATACGGGGCTGATTTTCTGAAGGAAAATGCATAGGGCGTAGAGATGATGATTAATTTTATGGATGGTTACTAAAATTCATTTTATTGAACTAATTAAGTTACTAAATTATTTTTCATAACGAAGAAGTCATCTAATTTTGAAAAAAAACAGTAATTAATATTTTGTAATTACAGAGTCACTCAACTTTGCTTAAGTATCACAAAAAAATACTAAAAACTGAGGCCAAACCAAGATTTCATCTTTAGGAGTTTTGAATTGTAGAACGATAATTTCAAGTGCTAATAACTGAGTTCTAAATCCAAATATGTACATATTTAATAATTTCTTGACACAACACACTATTTGAACAAAAACTATTGAGTTTGACCGAATCTGTATTTAGGCTTCTACCTTCATCCCTGACAAGGAGGAAACAAAATAAACATTTTCTATGATTCTTAAACAAAATAAAGTGACTTTGTGATTATACAAAATTATTAACTTTCTATAATATTTAGGTAAAGTTAATTGAATTTTTCATTATAAGAAATAATTTAGTAACATTAGTGCAATAAAATAAAAATTGAGTGAACATTCACAAATAAAGGTAGGGGTGTTCACGGTTTGGTTAAAAACCGATCCAAATAAAAAATTTAACCAAACCGATTAAATAAACTGATTATTGTTTGGTTTTGATTTGGTTTTATTTTAAATTTAAAAAACTGATACTGTTTGGCTTGGTTTAGTTTTACTAAAAACAAACCGAAGAAAAAAATGAACCGAACCGATAAATTATAGTATACACAAAATATATAATTTCATATATACAATATATTGATTTTTATAAATAATTTTAGATACTTTGTATACTTTTTGATTAAAATTTTATTCATCTCTAATAGGCTAATGAACTTTACACTTTAAGCTCATTTCATAAAAGAAGTCATGAATCTAAACTCATTACTTCAAAGAAATAACTATGAGATTTACCTATATCTTTTTTTTGTATTTCTTATAAACTTTATTCATTTGATTAAAGTTTATAGATCTTAAGACATTTTTCTAGTCTAAGAAAATTATGACCGCCAAAATAACATATTATAAGTCGAAAAAGGTGAAAAATACTTTTCTAATTGCAAGAAAAATCACGAAAGCGAGAATTATAATTAGGTTTCATAAAAATTGAATAAACCAAATCAAACTGATGAATGTGAATTATATTAGGTTTGGTTTGGTTTTAATAATTAAAAAACGGACTTAATTGGTTTGGTTTTAGTTTAAAAAAACTGACTTAAACCGACCCATAAACACCCCGGTAAATATCTCAGCTGCTACGTTCATTTGGTCGAGAAATGTCAAGCTGCCACCCAATAAAGGCCAAATACCCTCGCATCCCTTCTAGCTACTTCACATTAGCCTTAAAAGTGCATACTTCTTTTTTTTTCTTTTGTAAACTCTCATCTTAAGCCAATCTTATTCAATGTATTGTGACTTTCTCACTTGAACTTCTCGGCGCGTACCATAACAAATTTTGAGAATGGCACCGTCGTGTCCTATAGCATGGACTCTTTCTCTTCACTATCATATTGCTTCAATCTAAAAATAAGTTGGGTTGTACAAGTATCTTGTGCGAGTGTAATCATGTGGTAAAATCATACTAAAATTCTCTTACGTTGATAGAGTGGTTCGCATAAATATGATGAAAAGCACCATTGGGCGGTGGTTCCTCTCCTTCCTCTTTCACCTCGAACAAAAAATCGATTTCGCCATCAGCTTGCATATCCCCTTTGTTTGTAAAAGGATATATGTTTGTGTACCCGCATTAGTGAAATTGTCCTCAACAGAATAATTTTAATGGCTAAGAAGTCACAATAGTATCACGAGCGAATCTCCTAGTAACTGTTGTTCGACTCCTCTTGCGGCTAGCCTCAGGGCCATTACTACTAACCAAATGTATGGTGAGCATGGGTAGAATTAGGGAGACAAGGGATTCATTTAAATACTTGTCACTCAAAAAATTATAGTGTATATATAAAGTTAGAATTAATTTTTAAGTATTGTAATAGATATGGAATTCTCTTGATTTTTTTATGTGTTTACTTTTTAAATTTTGAATTTTTTTAGTGAAAAGCCTCGACTCTGCCACTGATAGTGAAATGGTAAGAGACTAACGAATTGTTAGTTGATTGAATTTTATAACTGATTTCTGCACAAAATCCCCAATAAAATAATACATCGTTTGGTTGGTTGCACAAGCAAAAATAATGGAGGCATTTTTCAATGTAATGTTTGGTCGATATTAAACAATACCCACATTAAGTTATGCGACAATCTTTGCATGCATTATATTATGCGAGATAAAATGAGGAGTTAAGAATACGGGTATTAATAATAAAAGGATTAGGCTATTTAAAAACAAAAATGTCCTTAGTAAGTAAATTTTGTATAACAATATAATCTCTTTATTATTATTATAATTTTTTAAAAAGAATAGATCTTGAGTCTAACTTAATCCCAAAAGTTAGCTTGTAGGGTGAGGATTGTCCAAGTTCATATAAGGAGTCCATGTTCCAATCCATATCCGATGTGGGACTCTTAACACTCCTCCGCACGTCAAGACCTTGTTAACTGAAGCGTGAATAATATAATTTGGGGGCCCAACATCGACGAACAAAGAATTGAAATGAGCCTGACTCTGATACCATATAAAGAATGGATCTTGAGCCTAACTTAATCCCAAAAGCTAGCTTGTAGGGTGAGGATTGTCCAAGTCCATATAAGGCGTCCATGTTCCAATCCATATCCGATGTGGGACTCTGCACGTCAAGACCTTGTTAACTGAAGCGTGAATAATATAATTTGGGGGCCCAACATCGACGAACAAAGAATTGAAATGAGTCTGACTCTGATACTATATAAAGAATGGATCTTGAGCCTAACTCAACCCCCAAAAGCTAGCTTATAGGTTGAGTATTGTCCAAATCCATATAAGGAGTCCATGTTCCCATTCTATATCCGATTTGAGACTCTTAATATTTTTGTATTATAACTCCCGTATAGCTAGCTTGTACCCCAAACAATCTCTAAACATTCCTTAAGAATATAGAGTTCTCTTCAGTAGAGAATGCTTATCTGTCATGATGGTCTTCTCAGTACCAACCGGGCCCATTCCTACGAGGCTCAAAATGAGTGAGTATGGCTTTGTGTTTTATGTAAAAATTTCATGGAGCGACCTACTTGGACGCTTCCATTTAAGCAATAGTCAAGTGTTTTAAATTTTGTGCACAAGAAGCTAGTATGAAGCTTGTATAAAAACCTCAGACAAAACTATTCATCCTTCACTTATGTCCTCTTTCTTCTTCAAAAGTTCTGCTCGATGTTGGTTAATAAAGGATTCATGTCAATATTTTAAGTATTTGTTTTCACTACTGGAAATTGGATTTATATGGTTACATAACCTATACTATTATAAAAGGTCTATTGCAACTGTTACAACAATTGCAATATTTATTACTAGGTGCTAACGAGAGACACTCCATCAATCAACCCGTTGCAGACTTGCAGTTGCTATTTAACCGCTGTCATACGCTCTCTATTTAAACATATTATATTTAAAACAATCTTAATTTGGAAAAATTTCTTAATTGAGGTCAAAGTCTTAAACTCTTCAATCGGTCCAACCACAATCTAACCTTCAAGGCCACAATCCTTCACGTTCGAGAGTCAAGATCAGTGATCGCGGTATGCACAAGATAATAAAAAATGTGCAATTAACAAACATGATTCAATGATGACAAAATTCACCTGAGTCCCTCTAGTCCATCTCAAACAAGGCCTACAAGTAGGGATGGCAACGGATCCTACTAGATCCAGATCCAGATCCATTTTTATACCTAAATCCATATCCGGATGCAAATCCATCGGGTCCATAAAAATTATATTCAAATCCATATTCATCGGATCCACCGGGTCCACGGATCGGATCTAGATCCACATGTAAAAAAAATTCTTTTAGAGTTGTATATTTTTTTCATATTTCAGATCTTCATAGGAGTCAAGTGGTTCTCAGAGTTGTATATTTTTTTCATGTTTCAAATTTTAATCCTAGGCATGTCTGTCAAATGAAAATTGAGCGCCACAACAACATTAAGCTACATTGGGTGTCAATTCATCCATTTTTCTTTGTTTAATCTGCACTTTCATTAGTGTAAAAAGAATTAAAGGTGGAAGCCATAAAGTTTTAATCTTGATCTTATATTAGATGTTGCATTCGACCACAATTAATCATCCTTCATGACTATAACTTTTATGAGGAATATTTTGCAACGAATCCACTCTTTCATCTGCTAAAGCATGATATGAGATATGGATATTTCAACAGAATGAGATCAAATAATCAGCTCCTTTTACATGCAATGATTGTACCGTCATTTGTTTTCTGCTTAGTTTTTTATTGGGCCTTTTGAGAATTATGGGCTTAAACGTATGAATCATTTAAAAAATAAAGTCCAAATCTGAATGTAAAATACAGAGATTATGAAAAATTTTAAGAAAATACTTATAAAATTACATTCTAGGTTATGGATATATTTAATAAAAAAACGGATCCACGGGTCGGATCTGGACCGGATACAGATCTCAAATACAAGATCCAGATCCGATCCGATCCGTCATAAACGGATCCGGGTTCGATCCGGATCCGTCGGGTCCAAATTTTGAAGATCCATATCCTATAAAACGGATCTGGATCCACCGGGTCCAGTATCCATTACCATCTCTACCTACAAGTTCCAAATGGTATGTTGTATTAGCTTATACAAGGCGTCAAATCATAAATTAGGGCATAAATACGACTAAAATTATAGGGTGAGTTGTCACATTAAAATTATAATAATATAATCGTAGACTCGTCCAACCTTAAAGGATCTCCATAGCTGTCTTCCACTCTCAACAACTCCCGTCACATCAGCCTATCTAGATCAGAGTGTCGTGGCACGTTTGTGTATAGTGACGTCAGTATGGTGACGTCGCCACAACTCTCTAGGGTCATAATGGTTTACGTTTTATCTTATATATGAGAGACTTAGCAGAGAAGGAAGACACATTGTATTCTCTCTAAACTCACACTTATAACTCAGATATCTCTCAAACTAATACATTATTCTCAGCTTGGCTCTTATTCAATTCGTAGCTTATTTTCAGATATAACCTATCATTTTTCTTTATTTGCTTATTATCATATTTTCACGTGTGTTTTAAATCTCACATATCTGTAATCTAAATATCAATCCTGGACTCAATCAAGAGGATCTCCGGATCGGATATAACCTACTTGTCTTCAAACCTTTGAATACAAATCTCTAACTGTATTTTTGGTTAAAATCATTTTTACCGGAAAACAGTTTGTCGTCGTTTGTGGGGATAGACATTTGTGGAATTGTCTCGATCTGTAGCTGATCTTCTTAAAAAAAACTTCAATAGAAACGCAGCAACTTACAACATGTCAGGTGAAGACAACGTCGCTGGTGGAGCACAGGCACTTGGAGCGGTATCGATACCCGTTGAACTGTTCGAAAGCTTTACGAATAGAAGAGGAGTCCGAACAAGGGCGGTGGAGCGACGAAAGCGGATCTTTGATAAAACCATCAGAGAAAGAGCGCGATGAGGAAGTTTTAGATAAAGCAAAAGCGGAAGGAACCCGAAGAGAAGCACCCAAAGGATGGAGCTCAGCCAAATCAAGAACTGGCAAGCCCCGAACGACTGACAAAGAAGGATCTCTCACTAAGGAAATGGTGGCAGTTGTCCTGAAAGGACATAACGAAGTGATACTGCGTATGGAAGCGACTATAGCTACTCATTCAAGGTCTGGGACTCCGGCGTCGAATCAAAATTTTGCGAAGATCTCGGCTCCCCCTGAAACCAGTAAAAAAGAAAGATGAGGGCGAGAAGGATCGGTTGAACACACTCACAAAAGGATTGCATTTAGTGGAAATGGAAATGAACGAGCAGATGAGCCAAATACTCGGGATGCCGCCCATCACAAAGGGCACGGTGGCTAGAAGGTATGGGGTCCTACCGTATCCAGAGAGCGCAGCCCCCATCCCAATCCCAAAAAAAAGTTCAAGATGCATGACATATCAAAATACGATGGCACCACAGACCTTCGAGGTAGCCGTCATTGGGCACGACCTCAAACAATACGAAATCGAATTTGTTATGCTCAAGAAATTCGGCCAAACGCTTATAAAGGGAGCACTCTCCTGATATACTCACTTACCCGAAAATTCTATTAATTTCTTTGCTTCTCTTGTAAATATTTTTGTCAAGGCTCACATAGGAGCTTGGAGGGTAGAAACACACAAACATGACATATTCACAATAAAACAGCGAGGGGATGAGTTGTTGCGAGGTTTCGTAGACAGATTCTAGAGAGAAAGAATATTGTTGCCATCCATCTCAGAAAATTGGGTAGCAGCCGCATTCCCAGACGGGTTGAACTCAAAAAGTTCAGACGCCTCCAGAAATCTGAAGGAAAGCTTAAAGGAATTCCCAGCGAAAACATGGAGTGAAATAACTCTTAGGTACACATCTAAGATGCGAATTGAGAAATACCACCAAGTGGCAATGTTGACATACACGGGCAGTCTCCCTCCGAGGAGGCCAGGCTAAGGATATAACACCAGCGCAGCAAACGGTAGACGGTTCGAACCGCATGCCGCCAGGAGGTTCTCAAGCACGGGAATGAGTCAGGGCAGCACCATGAACCATCAAGGTCTCATTTGATGAGGCCCTGGCGCACAGATGGGTCTATGTCAAAAGGGACTGGCCCCCCAAAGCTATCTGACCATAATTTCAGCATAAACGCCGCAGAGATAGTGGTCGTAATAAAAACCATAAAAGAAGCCAGGTTCCTGGGTGACGTGCGCACCAACCTGTAGAAAAGGCACATGAGGTTGTGATGCCATTTTTATAGCAAACACGGTTACACCACAGAGGATTATGGCAACCTGAGGATAGAAGTAGCGCAACTACTATGTGTAGGGCATTTGAGAGAGTATATCAACGACCAGGCAAAGCTCAACATAAGCAGGAATGATGGGTAAAGACCGAGCCAAGCATCTCCGCCTACTCACACTATTTATATGATCTTCGATATAGAGGTGGTCAACAGGATCACGTATACATCAATGAGAAAGTCCAAGGTCTTGATCACAACCACGAGCTATAGGCAGGAACCCGTAGAGAGTCAGGACATAACATTTTCTAACAGCGATTGCGGAAGCTTCACTTCGCCTCACAATGAGGCCATGGTAATATCCTTGAAAATTAATAAAAATTTTAATAAGCGTGTTTTGATTGATCCAACAAGTTCATCAAACATCATCCAGCTGCAAGTCTTGAAAGAAATGCAGATAGATGAATCGATCACCCCCGTGACAAAGGTGCTGGCAGGATTCAACATGTCCAGCGAACTAATAATGGGGGAAGTTGAATTGACTATTTTTGCCGATGGCGTGATACAAGTCACGACTTTTGATATCGTGTCCGGAGATATGACATAAGCGCAATACTTGGGATGTCATGGTTGCACGCAATGCAGGCAGTCCCTTCAACTTATCACTAAAAGGTCAAGTTTCCCTTGCCTTTGGGGATCGGAGAAATTAGAGAGAGTAGCAGATGTTCCCAGTCGGAGGATGCATTGGTGGTGGTTATTCCTCAGAAGCGGGAAGCAGACCAATAGCAATTACAGTCATCGAGCTCAAACAAAACGCTCGGAGAAAGGAATGAGCAGCTTGCAGAGGAAGGGTACCCGAATCAGATCCTTTCGAAAGGCTTCATTTTGCCACCAGACAAAGATCCCGTAGACTCAACCATTGAGGAGTTGGAGAGTGTGACGCTTTTCGAGGGACATCCCAAAAAGAATGTATACATGGGCTGGAAGCTCTCGCCCGGGCTAGAAAATGCATTTTTATATTATTTAATAGTTAACTTAGATTCCTTTGTTTGGCCTCACCTTGAAATAACAAGGACCAACCGGAGATATCTATTCATCGGTTAAGCACTGATCCTAATCATACTCCAGTGAGGCAAAGGAAACAACCGATATAAGTGGTCATGGACCAATTCGTAAGGGAAGAGGTCATATGCCTGCTTAATATAGGGTCCGTACGGAGGGTCGAGAACCTCGCATGGCTGGCCAACGTGGTGGTGGTCCCTAAAAACTCAATAAATTCAAAATATGCATAGACTTCAAGGACTTGAATGAGGCGTGCCCTAAGGATTCATTTCCCTTGCCACATATTGATCAAATGATTGACGCTACAGCCGGACATGAGTTGCTCAGTTTCTTGGATGCATACTCCGAATACAATCAGTTCAGCATGCACCCAGATGATCAGGAAAAGATCTATTTCATGAATAATCACGGTAACTTTTGTTATAATGTAATATCTTTTGGTCTTAAGAATATAGGGGCCACTTACCAGAGGTTGGTGAATAGAATATTCAAAAAACAAATTGGCCGTACTATAGAGGTTTACATCGATGACATACTGGTCAAGTCCCGAGAAGTTGAGACTCACTTGGATTTCTTGGCTGAAACCTTCAACGTCTTGCAACATCACTGTATAAAACTAAACCCAAAAAATTGCGCCTTCAGAGTCAGGTTTAGGAAGTTTTTGGACTTCCTCATCTCCGGCCGCAGCATTGAGATGAACCCCGATAAAGTGAAAGTTATCCAGTCAATGTCAGATGCACTAGACAACGTCAAAATGGTATAAAGGTTGATCGAAAAGGTTGCAGCCCTGGGAAGATTCACATCACGATAGACAGATCGATGTCATGAATTTTTCAAACTCACGAAGATGATCATCGCTTCCTGTGGACACAAGAGTGTAATCAAAGATTGTGAGACCTCAAGGCTTACTTAGCTAGCCCTCATATAATGTCCAAGCCTAAAAAGAAAGAGAGATTGCTCACCTGTGTAACTATCTCAGATGTGTCAATTAGTGTCGCCCTCGTATAAGAAGAAAGGGAAGAGCTGCTCCCCATCTATTATGCCAGTAAGACGTTGACCGAGGTCGAGTCACGATATCTAAACACGGAAAAGCTGGGTCTGGTCCTCATCACTGACACACAAAATCTACGACCATATTTCCAATGCCACCCTGTAACTATCGTGACTGACACCCCACTGCATGTATTATTGCAGGAGGAGAATCTTATGTGTAAACTATCAAAATAGTCAATCGAGATAAGCGAATATGATGTGACCTATCAACCATGATTAGCGATACAAACGTCGAGTCTATTAGAGTTTGCAGTCGATTTCACCCCCACAATACGACCCTAAAAATCTCGAGGTATGAACCCGTCCCTTTTCTTTTTTATGTTTTCATAACCTTTTATGATCACAGGATTGGGACTAGTATCAAGATTGGGACTGGCTGAGAAAACGTCAAAGTGAAGGTCGGCAAATACGTGTTGCACTTTTTTCCTTGATTGGATTTTTTCCCAAATGGGTATTTGTCCACGAGGTTTTTGATGAGGCAACAACTGAAAAGCGTATTACTTAGAAGAACTCATCCTGGAGATACAAACGCAAAGAGAGACAATCTGCTTCTAGCTATTGGGTCCAAGGGCCATCGTCTTTCTTGTACTTTTTAAGGTTTTGTCAAAAAACACGCATGTATTCAAGTCTGAATATCGAATGGAATATACAAGAATAGGCTTTCTTTGAAAGCTCCATACACTCTAACGTTGTTGGTACGAACACATCCTTTCGGACTTGATAATATCCACCTCGAACACATGACACTGCCTATTGGCCTCAGAGCATGAAGAAAACTTAACCTTATGCCAATATAAGACGAGGTCGAGACATCCTCCTCATCGGCACCGAACAAATGGGGCCCCTTCTTTTATTATGAAATGAATGATTTAAATTTCCAATATACGCGGCCGGAAGTAATATTCTCGTATTGGGGGAAGCGATTGCTCGAAGTCCCGCATACGATGTAAAGAAATAAAAATGCACATCGCAGAAGTTAAACACAAGCATTTGAATTCGCCATAGAGCATAGTCCTGATGAGGGGGTCCTTGGGTGGAAGGATCCCTATGGTTGAACTGCTCCACTTCAAAGGATCGGGTAATTAATGCACCCGAACACAAAGCATGCCAACATAACTAGAGTGACAAATAAAAATCAAACGTCTCTCGTATGGATCTTTAGGCAATTTGATACAAAAAACTCGATAATTACGCGAAAATCACTATTACTAGAAGGCACACAAAAGGGGCTCAAAAAGCACGGGCAATACCAAAATACCAAGCAAATTGTCTACCAAAAGAGGCCAAAAACATATAGAAAAATATTGAAAAAATTTACACAAGGAATACAAAGGTCAAGCTTCAGTAATTGGAGCATCAAAGTTTCCAACGGGGGCATTCATCTCTAGGGGCCACAACAGTCGGAGGATCATTCAAAATGGTTGTCTCTGCATTATCTCCTCCCACTCTGGAACTATAGAAGGGATCCCACGAGGGGTCACCACCCCTTTACCTTTTCTGCTCCTACTCTCAACCATGGGAACCTCGGGGGAATGCACCTCATGCTCAGACATGGTCTCCATTTTGCCCTCATGAGACTAACTTTCATTATCGAAAGATAGAGCAAGGTCCATAGACCCCGCGCACATGCAAAGCTTCATAAGCCCTTTCTTATACCCTCAAAGTGTCATCCAGGTCAGTCTCAACATTTATCGAGCCCTTTTGAACCACCTAGAGAACTTGTCGACGAGCCTGGTACACAACATGGGTCTTTTAAGGATAAAATCCATCTTTAGCCGCTGAATTTTGGCATCCATGTCGGATATATAGACCTTTTGCAAAGCCGCCTAGAGGGAAGTATTGCTCTTGGTCAGGCTCTAATTGTATTTAACCTGCCTATCATAACGGGTCAACATGCCCTCATGTCTTCTCTCCAGTATCCTCGGTCTCTTTTAGCAGAAGACTTGTCCCTCTGACAAGCCTCGAGCTCAACCCCCATGATCCGGAGTTGCTCGGCCATCTCCATTTTCCTCTTGAATATACTGGCAAAATGCTTCTGATGCTCAGCCCACTTCCCCTAAAGGTCTAGGAGCTCCTTGTGAAATCTCACAGCCTCCTCAGTATAAATCTTTATGTCCTACTTTGACTAAGACAACTTGGCTTCCAAATCCTCAATAGATATCAGTTGTCTCTCTAGAATCGATACTATTTCCTGCAACGCTTGATACTCTAGCATTATTTCCCTCTCTTCAGCGAATTTCCACTGAAAGCCCTGCATAATGAGAAGACTCGCCTGAGGAAGTAATAAATCCGGAAAATTTGATGTTACAATATGAAGACATAGGAAGTAGGTCAGAAAGAAAGAAGAAAGTATACTTGCACGACCGCATGAGCCTCGACAGTAAGCAAACAGTCGCCAGAGATCCTCGTCATTTTCTCCTTATCTCTCTTGTTCGCCAAAGGCTGCAAATAGATGGCCACTCCTACTGGCCTAAAAAAGGTTACATTACCGAGGTACAATCAATGTGATTTACCGTCGAGATGTGGGATTACATACTGGGGCAAGATAAATGTCCACTAGCCACGATCCATGGAAGCTCTGCGGGCCCTCACTACGTGCTCCTACATTTAGACCCGCAGTATGACCACTAGTCATAGTACCTTGGAGGGTGAGGGCTCACCTCTGAGAAGCTGAAGTAGGGAGAGCCCACGATTATGATGGGACACAGGGAATAGGAGCCGGAACCGGAGTTATAACACCAGCATGGGCGGTAGTTAGGGAAAAAAGAGTGCAGGAGTTCATCTTATCAGATAGATCCATTTCCTAAAAAGGCTTGTGGCAACGGCATCAGGCCTGTTAGCCCTTCGATGGCAAGGCTCCAAGACTGGATCCTCTTCTCTGCTAGCATCAGATGCCAAACCAATGGCTACTGGAGGAGTAGCTTGAGTAATTGGGGGAGGCTCATGGGCGTCTCGCTCTCCATCATCCGGTCTAATATTTTTTACAAGGGATTAGAAGAATGAGACAACGATCTTTTGGCTCTGGCAGAATTCACGGCTTCTACGCCCCGACCCGACTGTGAAATAACTCTTTCAATTGGTTGAAGGGCCGCATCCGGATCCTCAGGAACCTCTGCATGCGCTCGGACCCTTCGGAATGCCATGAGTTTTTGCTTTCCAATTATGTTTCAGAGCAATCTCCTACCACGTCCGGAGGGAAGAGGGTGCATAGTCCAGGATATTTAAGACCCATAGAGCCAAACCCAACTGGAGTCCATACTACTACTGACGGAGAAAAAAGGGAGATAATCCGATACGCGGATTAAGAAAGGTAAAGCAATAAATGCAAGCCTAAGTAGAGTACTTACGATTGAAATCTTATCGCTCTGGGATATGAGCCTCTAGGGGCTTGACCAGGTCACCTGTCGCGACGACGACGTATCTCAGACTCTGAGCCCTTGTGGTGGCACCACCGACAATCGAAGAATCTGAAGACATGGTAATGAAAATTAGGTCAAGAAAGAGGAACAATGATTGATTGTTTGAATTTTTTTGAAGAGTGAAGCGTTAGAGGAGCAAAAGGAATAAGCTGAATCCTTATGAGAATTGCGGTACTTGGAATAGATAAAGAAGGGGGAACAGTTGGAATAGATAAAGAAGGGGGAACGATTGGAAAGAAAATCAAGCCATCATTACGGCGTCCCTTCCCTGGATGGAGTATCAACGGATGCGTGACATGTGTAAGGTGGATAATACACGGATAGTAGAGCATTAAATGCTATGGGATGACATGTGAAACGATGATGGACAACTGAATCGGTGCGCTATTCCCAAAGGACACCGTACTACACGCAAAGTTGGCGGTTGACAGACTCTTCCACTTTTCGGTCCCTCGAAGCTCGAAAAAACCCAGAAAGTGGGGGACTATCTGTATTAGGTAAAAGTGCATCCAGAGGCATTAAGCGTATACAAGAAGATTAGTAACTCCGAAACCATAAAGGATCTCCATAGTTGTCTTCCACTCTCAACAACTCCCGTCACATCAGCCTACCTAGATCAGAGCGTCGCGACACGCGTGGATATAGTGACGTCAGTATGCTCACGTCGCCACAACTCTCTAGTGGCATAATGGTTTAAGTTTTATCTTATATATGGAAGACTTAGCAGAGAAGGAAGACACATTGTATTTTTTCTAAGCTCACACTTATAATTCAGATCTCTCTCAAGCTAATACAATATTCTCAGCTTTGGCTCTTATTCGATTCATAGCTAATTTTCAGATCTAACCTATCAGTTTTCTTTATTTGCTTATTATCATAATTTCACGTGTGTTTTAATCTCACATATCTGTAACCTAAAAATCAATCCCGGACTCAATCAAAAGAATCTCTGGATCGGATACAACCTACTTGTCTTTAAACCCTTGAATACAAATATCTAACTGTATTTTTGGTTAAAATCATTTTTACCGAAAACAAACTTATTTTGATACATTATATGAATCCAGCTTATTACATTTTTGTTTAATAATAAGCATTGACAGAAATAAAGTAGAGATGGAGAACAATTGTATCTATTTTTTCCTTTGAGCAAATAAATCAAAATTTTAAATTTTGTTAAATTTATGAATTGACGTTGATACTTTACAGATCGATAACAATTACCTAAGAACACAAATTAATAAAGACAATTCTTGTGAAATTAATAAAGAAAATCATATCGGTAGCACACGCGATTTGAAGTTGTAGTTAGAATTTTCTTTTCGTTCGTTTAGACTTTACTTTTTGCCCATTTTTTTGCGGTTCAATATTTGTGCTCGCAGAAGTAGTCGCCAATTGTGACTCATTAATTTCTAAACCATTTGTGAGTTGCTGTATGTGGGTCAATTCTCGATGTCAACATTATCGAGCTACAAAAACGACATCTAAGAAAAGAAAACTAATACAGTAAACGCGTAGGTGCATGTTAATTTATAACAAAAGGTCCCATCTACTCATTACCTCTTTACCAAAAAAAAGCTCAAATAACAAAAGAAAAAGATAGTAGAGGTAGGGTAAACACCACACCTAACCAAAAGCAAAAACACTGCTTACATTGTCTGACCATGATAGAAGAACAACGTCATGGACCCCCACACGGCATCCTCTTAGCAGTGGTTGTAGTAACAGTCATATTAGTCCCAACACTGCTAGGAGAAAACGGTGAAGCCATAACTGACTTCATCTCCCAACTTCTTACCCCAGTGGGTCTTCTTCTACTCCCCATTATCCTTCTCCTTACTATTCAGTTCCTCTCATCAGACAGTGGCTCGTTCATTAACAGCATCTTTTCTACCGGTGAGCCTAACTCTATTCACCGTCTAAGTGGATCCCCCGTTGGTGTTGCCCTTTTTCTTGCACTCACATTGTTCCTTCTCTATAACCGTGTTTCCATCTTTGGTGGCGATGATGATTCTGGAGACTGAACTATAATATTTTTATTTGGAGTGTATACGTAAATAGTAAAGGGGTACTATAGTATTGTATGTCGGACGTAGAAAATCTTGTTGACCATATATCCATCATCCATGGCATGTATGGAAAAAATATGAAACTCTTCTAAGTCGATATAGCATTCCCGTAGTTAATTACTTGCTGCTAATATCGGCTATGTTTTCAGTTCTGAAATGGTTAGAGTCAATTGTAATGAATGTCTATATTTATTTATTTTAGAATCGTATTTATTCTATTTTATTCAAAGATGTTTTATTTCCAATACTTTTACTTTCTATATTTACGTGACTCTTTTTACTTTAGTCTGTTACAAAATTTAAGAACGATACAAATTTATATTTTAAATTAATTTATTTTTAAACTTTACATTTTATATTATTTAATGAAGCGGTGTATAACACATGCATGTAATATGTGTTTTAGATTAAAAGTCTTAAGGAGTAATTTGGGTGTATGTAGCATTAAAGGTGGGGTTAGTTCAATGGAACCCTAACTTTCGAAATGGACATAAATTTATGTGTAAAAATTAAAATTACAATAATAGTATATATAAATCCATAGATTTTAAAATACAATAAATTCATCTAAAAATCTTAAACGGTTGAACCCTTAAAATTAAAATCACGGACTGTTATATCAGGTCAAATGTCATTTCACCAAATGAGATGTAAGGAATATTAGATATTTTGTCTTATAAAATAAATCTAAATGCATTAAAGTTAGGATTTTCGAGATCACACACACGTGTACTGTATGATAGATAGTAACCGTATATTTCGAAATTACTGACAAAATCTTTAATAAAGGTACATTGGATACTTTTGGGGGGTACTATAGTCATAATGTCATTAGTAAAATATGGTTATGAGGTTTATTCATATTCGTGAGAGTAGTTGCAGTTTTTCATTTTCTTTGCTCGTATTAACTCTTTTTTATTATGGGTATATTTAACGGTATGAGGATATTATAGTAAATTTCCATCACAATCAGGGACTCAGAAAAGTGGACTGGTAGTTGGTAGCCGCCGGCTAGTCAATTCTGCGGTCGGAGGTGAGTTGTATCATTGCTCTCTTCATAATTTGAAAGAAGAAGAAAAATAACTACTCGTTTTCTAGACTTTTAGATAATTTGGGAAAATGAATCAGGCCCGACTTAAGTTTTCTAATTAAATCAGTTGAAAATTGTGGGATGTGTTTGGTAGGGAGGAAAATATTTTTTTAGATATCTTCAACACCTCCACCCTCATAGCCCACCCTGCCCTCACTTCCAAATTCCAACTTTCATAATCCTATTTATCAAATACTTTGGGATAATATTTTTTGCATACCTATCAAACAAAGACAAATGTTAAACAGTCCATCATCACAGCCCATCACGGGCAGAATTCATATGGTAGGAATATATGGTATATTAGGAATGTATATGGTAGTATATTGTAAAGAAAAGGATACCTTAATTAGTGTTATACTATTACCATAATTGTATAGTTAGAATTATGGTAGAATAAGGATTTAGAAGTAGAATAGGAAAAGGATTTTCCTATTATGGAAATATGTAACTTGTATATATATCTATTCAATCAATGAAAATAATCGAGGGGATTATTTCTTTCGTAGTATCAAGAGCATTAGGTCTAAACCAAAAGTTTTCTTCTCTCAAACTTTTGCCTCTTTGGCCGAGAACCCCCCCCCCCCCTCGGGTTTTTCTCTCCAAATATCTCGTCTTCCGCTCTCAAAAACCTCTCTTAAATTTATCCTCCTTCTTTGTTCTTTCAAATATGTCTAAGAACAATTTTCACCCCGCCTCACGGTTTCCAATATCAAGCTCGGTGTCCCTATTGTCCTTGAGATGGAAAACGTTCAATATGCAACGTGGGCGGAGTTGTTTAAAATTCACGCTATCTCTTATCAAGTTCTTCATCACATAATTCCTCCCGCTAGACCCCTTCCCGCGGAGGATCCCGAGGTGTGGATTACACTTGATGCTACCGTTCTTCGGTGGATATACGCCACTATTTCGGTGGACTCTACAGACGATTATGGAGCCCGATACCACGGCTATGGCCGCATGGAATAGATTGCGTGACATATTCCAAGACAACCAACATTCCCGTATCGTCACACTCGAGCAGAATTCTCGCTCGTTCGTATGGACGTATTTCCAAACGTTTCGCATATTGCAAGAAACTAAAGGAATTGACGGATCAACTCCGTAATGTTGGCGCACCTAGGTGACAAATAATCGTCTAGTTCTACGAGTTGGTTGCCGTCTTTCGGAGGCCTATAATGGTGTTGGCACTCTCCTTCGCCAAAGCAACCCTCTTCCCGACTTCCATCAAGCCCGCTCCATGCTTACGTTGGAAGAAGCCGGTTTGGCTAAAAGGCGGCTACGGAGCAAGTCCAGTTGTCATGATGGCATCCTCTCCTAATCCTTCGGTTTTGTTAATAATTCGGGCCAAAACCATAATCATGGTGGCGGCAAGAATAATCGCAAAAATAATAACAAAAACCGCGGGGGCAAACGCGGTGGTAATGGTGGAGGTTCCGGTAGTCAACAAAACGTCGGTGGGTCCCATTCAATGAACAAGGTGGCCCACCACCCCCATGGGCCCAAGCAATGGGGCCCATGGCGATGGAGCGTGGCGGTGGACCGTGGGCCGGCAGCCCATACCAAAGCGACGGGGATATTCCCGGCGGCCGGTGGGGCTGGCCAACGATCCGTGCCCAATGCCCAAGGTGGCGCCCATCGGCCGGTGGCCCAACAACGGCGGCGGGGAGCGATTACGGGCCGAGTCCAACGGCCGGGAGTTCTTGGGCCCCGACCTCCGCAAGCCCATCATGCGGCGGCCCTACTCGGGCCGATATCGAGGCCGCGATGCACACGTTGGGATTAACTCAACCGAACCAAAATTGGTACATGGACACGGGGCCACTACTCACATGACTTCGACTCGGGTACTCTCTCATCTTATTCCAATTTGAGCACCCCTGGGGATAATCATTGGTAATGGCGCTTCTATTCCAATTCTAGGGTATGGTCGAAAACGTTGTCTCCCCCCAATCCACCACTCCTCTTGAAAAATACTTTACATGCTCCTAAATTGATTAAAAATTTAGTGTCGTCCGAAAGTTCACAAATGACAATTACGTTTCGTTGAATTTGATCCTTTCGGTTTCTCGTGAAGGATTTCAAGACGGGAGTCATCTCATGAGGTGTGATAGTAGGGGGATCTATATCCTATCATGCCCGTGTTAGTCCATCGAGTCCAAACCTTGCCATCGCTTTTGCGTACCATCTCTCCTTCCATGTGGCATGCTCGTTTGGGTCATCCGGATCTTCTATTTTATCGCTTTTAGATAAAAATAGCTTTATTTCTTGTAAGGGTACGAGTCGTACTCCAATTTGTCGATCTTGTTCATTAGGAAAAATTGTTAAGTTGCCATTTGTAGACTCCAATTCTCATACTTCTATGCCATTTGACATTATTCATAGCGACTTATGGACATCTCCTGTTCTTAGTTCAATGGGTCATCGATATTATGTTCTCTTCTTAGATGATTATTCTAGATTTTTGTGGACGTTTCCAATTGCGAATAAATCACAAGTGTTTTCCGTCTTCATAAAATTTAGAGCGTTCATTCGTACTCAATTCGAAAGAGAAATAAAAAATATTCAATGTGATAATGGGAAGGAGTATGACAATAGGGAGTTTCGAGAATTTTGTGCTACTCATGGGATAAATTTTCGGTTTTCATGTCCTCATACATCTTCACAAAATGGAAAAGCCGAACGCAAAATTCGTTCCATAAATAACATTGTCCGAACTCTCCTAATCCATGCCTCCATACCTCCGTATTTTTGGCATCATGCTCTACAAATGGCCACTTACCTTCTTAACATAATTCCGTCTAAAGGTCTGACATATTCTTCCCCTCTCAAAATCTTATATAATAAAAACCCGTCTTATTCTCATCTTCGAATTTTTGGGTGCTTGTGTTATCCGTTATTCCCATCCACCACAATTAACAAACTTCGTGCTCGGTCCTACTCCGTGTGTATTTTTGGGTTATCCGTCGAATCATCGTGGTTATAAGTGTTTTGATTTATCCTCCAAGATAATCATTATAAATCGTCATGTCATTTTTGATGAAACCCAATTCCCTTTTACGAAAGTTCATACTCCCGAGCCTAAGTCGTATAATTTTTTGGATGACCAAATATCCCCGTATATTATTCGGAATTTTTCGGACAACTCCCGTGCCCAAAATCCTCCAAATGGCCCACCGCCCGCCGGTCCCACGGTCCGTCCACCCCCCGTTGTTCCAAATGCCACGGAACAATTCCGGCTATTGGGCCGGTCCGGCCAATTGAACTGGTCCACCTCCCGAATCGATTCCGACTTGTACCGATTTGGGCCGCCAGCCCACCGCCCGCCGGCCGGTCGTCCCGAGCCCGTAAAATTCCCAAAATTCCATCACTTCTTCCTCGAGTCATAGACCGGTCACTCGTAGTCGGCGGGGTATTTTTACACCTAAACGACATTTTAATTTACATTCGATGTCTCTAAATCCCCCTTGCCCCGCAATCTCGTGTCCGCATTAAATGACCCTAATTGGAAAATTGCTATGACCGATGAATATAATGCTCTTATTGATAATAAGACGTGGGAGTTGGTGCCCGTCCATATGGTATTAATATTATCGTGTCTATGTGGATTTTTGCTCATAAGGAGAATTCGGATGGGTCATTTGCTCGACATAAGGCGCGACTTGTTGGTGATGGTAAGACTCGGCGAGTTGGAATTGATTGTGGTGAGACGTTTAGTCCGGTGGTCAAACCGGCTACCATTCGCACCGTGCTTAGCTTGGCTCTTTCAAAGACTTGGCCAATCCATCACTTGGATGTCAAGAATGCCTTTCTACATGGTGACCTCAAGGAAACAATCTATATGCATCGGCCGTTGGGTTTCGGGGATCCCAACCGCCCTCATCATGTCTCGTTTGTTGAAGAAGTCATTATATGGGCTTAAGCGATCTCCACGTGCCTGGTATACACGATTTGCTTGATTTTGTTTCGACTATTGGGTTCACACACAAGCAGTCGATAATTCTTTGTTCATCTACCATCGTGGTTCGTCATTGGCCTATATTCTCGTTATATGTGGATGATATCATCTTGACGCCTCCTCCGATGCTTTGCGTCGCCCTATCATGGCCATGCTCGGTTCGAATTTGCTATGAAGGACTTAGGGCCGTTGAGTTATTTTTTGGGGATTGCCGTCAAACGTCATTCGGGTGGCTTGTTTCTGTCTCAACGGAAGTATGCCGCCGAGATCATAGAGAGAGGGTCGGGATGTCATCCCGTAAGTCCACTTCCACACCGGTTGATGCAAACCCAAAGTTGAGTGCCGCAACGGGTGCACCATACGAGGACCCGACCCGGTATCGCAGCCTTGCAGAGCCCTCCGATCCCGACCTTTACCGGACCCGATATTACATATGCGCTTCGGCGGTGTGTTTATTCATGCATGATCCCGAGTTGAGCACATGAATGCAATCAAACGCATCATTCGGTATATTCGGGGGACACTAGACTATGGGTTGCACTTATATCCGTCATCTACATCCACACTTGTTTCCTACACGGATGCCGATTGGGGTGGTTGTCCCGACACCGGACGGTCGACTTCGGCTACTTGTATGTTCCTTGGCAACAACTTGGTCTCCTGGTCGGCAAAGCGTCGAGCAACGCTATCACGCTCAAGTGCCGAGGCGAATATCGAGGGGTAGCAAATGTGGTCTCCGAATCATGTTGGCTACGTAATTTGCTTTTGGAACTTCATTGTCCCATTCGAAGGCAACCTTGGTATATTGCGATAACATTAGTGCCATCTACCTTTCAGCAACCCGAGTTCAACACCAACGGACCAAGCATATCGAAATGGACATTCACTTTGTCCGTGAAAAGGTTGCAAAGGGTCAAGTTCGCGTATGCCATGTCCCGTCTCGTTATCAAATTGCGACATCTTTACAAAGGGTCTACCAAATGTTCTCTTTGAAGATTTTAGGGACGATCTCGGCGTTCGAAGACCGCCCGCTATGATCATGGGGGTGTGTTAAACAATCCATCATCACAGCCCATCACGGGCGTAATTCATATGGTAGGAATATATGGTATATTAGGAATGTATATGGTAGTATATTGTAAAGAAAAGGATACCTTAATTAGTGTTATACTATTACCATAATTGTATAGTTAGAATTATGGTAGAATAAGGATTTAGAAGTAGAATAGGAAAAGGATTTTCCTATTATGGAAATATGTAACTTGTATATATATCTATTCAATCAATGAAAATAATCAAGGGGATTATTTCTTTCAACAAATAAGTAGAAAACTACTTATTTTTTAATCTAAAAGAATATTTTTGGTCACCTGCAAGGATGGCTCAGTTAGTTGAACATGAGGCTTCATAATAAAGGTCTCAAGTTCGAAACCCTCTGCCTATATCAGCAGAGGAATTTGTCTTATGAGTCGAGCTCATCGCACGAGTCTTGTCTAATGCGGATTATCTCTCCTGTGTGATTTGCGGGCTATTGCAATGAAGCAGAGTTTATTCCATGCACAATCAAAGGATAGTGATTGCGGATTGTCATAAAAAAGGAATATTTTTGGTCTAAATCATGTTCCTCGGTATCAAACACACCCGACCCTTAATCTTTTAACTCATGTCGAGGTTATCCTTGAAATCTTTAATAGAATGTTTTCATTATTCCACTTCATGTCAGAATTTGGCTGCTAGGGGAAAAATGAATCAACTAATCGACTTTTATATAGTGTACTTGGGAGTATTTCTCATTAATACAAATATATATATAGTGTGTACAATGTTGAATCCTAATTGAACAAAGATTCTATATTTACCATAATTATACACTACTATTAATTATAAAATATATAGAGAATATATGGTAATATTCGCTAATACATCCCCTCAGTCGGAGCGAGAGGAGGTTGGACGCTGAGATTGGATCTGAAGTCTAGGAATAACTGTCTAGGAAGTCTTTTTAGTGAAAATATTTGCATACTGATACGAAGAAGGCACATGCAACACCTTAACATGACCTATAGCAACCTTCTCACGAATAAAATGTATATCCATCTCAATGTGATTGGTTCTCTGATGCGTGAACTAGATTATAAGATAAGTAGATCGCAGATATGTTATCACAGTACACCATAGATGCCTTACGCAAGGGACAATGAAGCTCCAAGAAAAGGTTTCGGAGCCAGCAGATCTCAGCAACGACGTTTGCAACACTTCTATATTCTGCTTCTACACTCGATTGGGATAGGGTGACTTGCCTCTTGGCAGACCACAAAATAAGATTATCTCTTAAGAACATACAGTAGCCGAAGGTGGAACATCGCGTGTCCAGACAGCCTGCTCAATCAGTGTTCTTATATGATATCAACCTGGTCGGTGCAGAGGGATAGAGATGCAATCCATAATTAAGAGTGACCTTAACGTATCGAATGATACGCTTAAGAGTTGTGAAGCGAGGCTCCCTAGGGGCATGCATAAATAAACACAATTGTTGAACAACATAAGCAATATCAGGCCTAGTGAAGGTAAGTTAATGAAGTGCACCTGCGAGGCTCCTATAAAGGGTGGGATCGGACACCGGATCACCGTCAACAACATTGAGTTTCGACTTCGAGTCGACTGGAGTATGCATGATCTTGCAGTTCGTCATTTTGGCCTTGTACACAATTTATTCTATATACTTACGCTGACACATGAACATAGTATCTGCAGATCTAGTCACTGAGATTCCCAAGAAGTAACTCAACTTCCCCAAGTCAGTCATAGCAAATTCAGATTTAAGCAGAGCAATTATCTCATTGTTCAACACATCAGAGGAGGATGTTAGAATAATATCATTCACATATAATAAGAAGTATGCAATGTTACTACATCGATGAAAGATAAATAGAGAATGATCACACTTGCTGCAAACAAACCCAATATGCATAATGTAAGTAGCAAAGCGCTCATACCACGCCCTAAGTGCCTGTTTTAAATCATATAGTGACTTACGAAGACAACAGACATAATGAGGAGCCTCTAAATGGACAAAGTCTGGCGGCTGGTGCATGTAAATAGTTTCTTTCAAGTTCTCATGTAAGAACGCATTCTTCACATCAAGCTGATGAATCAGCCAATTCTTACCTATAGCTATGCTCATAACCGTGCGAATGGTAGCTGGTTTACCCACCGGACTAAAAGTCTCACCACAATCAATACTCTCATGTTGATTAGTACCATTAGCCACAAGTCTCGCCTTATGGCGCTCAAAATCACCTTTGTCTCTGAGTTTGTGATGAAATAGCCACATACATCGAATCACATTAACCCCATCCGACTTAGCAATCAGATCCCAAGTGTGATGTTTCGTTAAAAGCATTAAATTCCTCATGCATGGCCGCATTCCAATTCGGGTCAAGTTTGACTAATTTGGGTTTTTAGGAATTAGGGATATAGTATGTGTGGCTAGATTAAAGTGAAATTTGGGTTTGAAAATCCTGTGTTGAGCACAGGTTTCCATTCTGTGCATGGGGCAGGGGTTGTCTGGGTAAAGGGGTGGGGTGTGGTCTATTAGGGTGTCGGGTCAAGGTTTGATTGCTCTAGTAGGGGTAATGGGGCAGTGGCAGTGGTGGGTGGTTGTCGGGACAGATCGATGGGACATGGGTGAGTGGGGGTCAGTTTCGGTGACTGTGATGGGTTGGGTGTGGGTCAGCTTCAGTTCAGATCGATGGGAGGATAGGCGACAGGCGACGGGGACACTTGTTTAGTCGAATTGGTTTGCCAGCGGGTATGGGGACGATGGTGGGTCGATGCTGTCGGGGAATATTCCGGCAGAGCACTGGTGGTAGCAGTGAGGTTGGATGGTAACTGAACAGTGGGGGCAGCGGCGGTGGTACGGCGGAGTTCGGTGAGTATGACAAGGGAGGTATTCGACTCGTCTAGAAAGGTGTAATCCGTGTTTCAGAATTTTGGATATTTGCAAATGGGAAGATTGTCTCGTCAAACGTGACATGATGAGAGACGTGGATGTTACATGTAGATAGGTCATAGCATAAATACCCCCTATGATTAGACGGGAAGCCTAAGAAAACACATGGAGCGATACATGGTGCTAATTTATGAGGGGCCGTGGAGGCAAGATTTGGGTAGCAAAGACAACCGAAAATCCGAAGGTGATCATAGGAGGGGATCCGATGGTAGAGAATTTTGGTTGAGGTCTTATTATGAAGAGTACGGGTAGGTAAAATATTAAGGATATATTCTACCATTTTGACTGCATAGAACCAAAAAAAAGAAGGGGGAGAGAGGCACAAAAAGGATTGTACGAACCATGTTATTGATAGTGTGGATGATTCATTCGGCTTTACCATTTTGGGGGGAGGTGTGGGGACACGAAAAGCGAAAAACCATGGCATTGTTTGTGCAAAATTTGTGAAATATGGAATTGTTAAACTCACAACCATTATCACATTGAAATGATTTGATGACTTTTTCAAATTGTGTTTTGTTGTAGATACGAAATTCAAGAAACTTGGCAAAATCTTCAGACTTGAATTTAAGTGAGTAGACCCAAATAAAGTGAGAAAAGTCATCTAATAAAATGAGATAATATTTATGACCCAGTGAGATAGTAATGGGAGATGTCCATAAGTCTGCATGAACAATGTCAAATGGAGAAAACGTAACACTTAAAGATGACTGAAATGGAAGGCGAACACGTTTGTCTAACGAGCAAGAAAAACAATGTTGGGCAAGTTTCCCATTATTACATCGAATAAAATTATTGCTTCTAAGAAAATTAAATAGGAGCGTCTGGGTGTCCAAGTCTATTATGCCAAGTCGACGGAGAGATAGCAGCGAGAGAGGTATGTGAGCGGGATCTGGCAGTGGAAGTGGATGAGAAAGGATAGTTGTCCCCCACACTACTATATCTCGTAAGAGGTGTCCCCGTAAGTAGATCTTTCACAAAATAACCAAAGAGGTCAAACTCAACAGACACAAAATTGTTACGAGTAAATTTTCTAACAGATATTAAGTTTTTAATGATGTTGGGAGCATAAAGGACATTATTTAAGAAGAAGGGTGGGTGAGGTAGTTGAGTGTAGGTGGTATCATAACCTTGAATTGGAATGTGATGACCATTACCAACCGTAATAAATTGAGGATACTTTAAACGAAACAGTTTGGAGAGATTACCTGAGAAGCGGGTGGGATGAGAAGTGGCTTCCGTATCCATATACCAATTGTTATCGGGCTATTGGAGATTTAATGTGCTGAAGGCCTGGCCCAAATCAGTGGGGGCCAGGCTGTAAGGGGACTGTTGTTGTTGGTCCATCATTATATGGGCCTGCTTGGTCGAAAACGGAGTCTGGCGTGGGCCTGGGGAGTGGCCAAAAATCCCAAGCTGCTAGATACTGGGCCACTGCTGGCTGTATCAGGTAAGAAGTCGAGGCCCAAGTGCCTGGGTTGGGCCACTGCCCTGGGTCAGCCCAAGTCGGATAATTGTTGGGCTGCTAGTTGTTGGCCTGCACGGCTTCCACGTCCACGATCCTCTGGCGCCCTTTCCATTGTCGCGGCCTCTGCCGCCTCTGCCACCATTGTGGCTGCCCCGCGGTTGTTGGTTGTTTGGCGGTGGTGGTTGGGTGGTGGGGGCGAAATTTGTCGCCGAATTTTCAACCACTAACGTCTTTTGAGTGTGGTCATCTTGTTTTGCACGTCCGGTTTCTTCCAACAATAGTTGTGAGAGGGCCTTGTTGAAACTGTGTAGTGGATCGGCTTATTGTATCATGGTCTCTAGAGTATCGTATTCACCCTTCGGCAAGCCAACAACTAGTTGGAGAACTATCTTCTTTTCGGAAATTGGTGTCGCCACATTGGACAATTGGTCTGCAACTAGTTTTAATTGTTTACAATACTCGGACATGTTAGCAAAACTTTCAAGACGTGTATTATTGAATTGCTCCTCTAAGTAAACGGCATAGGTGTTTTTATTGTCGTGAAAAATCTTCTCTAACCGTATCCATAACTCACGAGCCGAGGCACCGGTCTTCATAATCGTATGAAGCAAGTCCTTAGAGATGTGCCATAAATCTACTGTTTGACGATGTCGTCATGTCGGTGCTATGTCATCAACCTCAATAGGACGAGGAAAGTAGTTGTCAATATGATTAAGCACGTTAAATGCACATGCATGAATGCGAAAAAGTTCAACACACGAAGAATATTTACCATCTTCTTGATCAAGAACCAAAGGAATGAAGTTCTTGATGTTGGTGACGGCGAAAGTCGGATGGAAAGACGGAGTGGATGAGGAAGTGGGTGGGTGTGGGTGACGACTGGGTAGGAAGATGAAGTTGTGGGATCCATTGGAGTGGCTGAATTTTGCTGAGGAAAGAACAAGAAATCGAAAATTTGGGTTTCGGAAATTAGGGTAGCCGCCGGCCGAAGGAGGGGGGGGGGGGAACAAAAGAAAATAGAGGTTTGGATGTTTTTAGGGTTTGGCTCCTGATATCATGTAAGATTGTATTAATCTCCCTTGGTGAGTATTTCTCATTGATACAAATATATATAGTGTGTACAATGTTGAATCCTAATTAAACAAGGATCCTATATTTACTATAATTATACACTATTATTAATTATAAAATATATGGTGAATATACGGTAATATTCGCTAATATAAAGTAGTACTCATATTGATTCATTGAAGAAATTGATTGGCTAAGAAAAATATATCAAAGGTCACACGTCATGACTATTTAAAATTGAACAGATTAGTTGAGTTGAAAATATTTCCAGTTTAGATTCTTGAAATAACTTGCGTAGAATATTATTAGTGCAGAAGAATAATACTTCATTTTATTTCATCTATTTTAGTATGACTAAGCACAAAATTTAATAATAGAAAGAAATATTTTAAATTTTATAATCTTAAACTAAATGTGTATAGTTTATTCTGAGCCGAAGGTTTATCGGAAACAGTCTTTCTATCTCCCGAGATAAAGGTAAGGTCTGCGTACACTCTCCCTTCCCCAGACTCCACTTGTGGGATTTCACTGATACACTGTTCTTGTTGTTGTTGTAAACTAAATGTGTATAGTTATTAAAAATATATTTTGAATTTTATAATCTTAAACACGACATAACATTTGTAATAAGAGATGCCATTAAGAGTAAAATTAATAATATTAAAATTAAAACTTAGCTTATTATATATACAAAAAATATATTTGAAATGATTAGGAGGGAAAGTAAAACAAATAAATTGTGGGAACAAAAAATAATTCAAACTTGTAGGAAATTTAAATTGGTTAGAATTTGATGTTTTAATTCATGTCTAGTTAGGATTTATACTCAAATATATATAACAATAGGTTTTCTTATTTTGAGTTAAAGTAGGTTTCACATTATTATAAATAGGGGTGTTAGTTATTTTTATAACCAAAGATATTATGGAGATTATAGAGCACTTTCAAAGATTTACGAATTTATGAATAAAATATTTTTCTTCAAATTGATACTAAAGCTTCTATGATCCTGGTAAATAATCAAAGAGCTTCCGGCCCCAGCAGACGGCTATAACCCATATATGTCGCCCGTCTGACCAATGATTAGGTTGAGAAATATCGGGCCAATGATATATGTATGAAAAATAATCATGTTGAAAATTATTTAGAGAAATATCGCAAATTTGAATGAGTGCAAACAAACACAAAATGAAGGAACGGTCTTCTCTAAATGTTGAAGAAGTGGGTTAAAAAATTGAATGTTGATGAGAAGTGCATCAACGAGAGTTGGAGAGAAGTGTTCCAACTTTCTAATACATAACAATAAAAATAACCAAAAAGAAGGCGTATACAACTTTAAATTACGGGAGAATATTGAAAAAAGGTTCAAAGTTGTAGTAAATTAAAATTGGTTAGGATTTGATATTTTAATTCATGTCTTGTTAGAATTTATTAAATAAGTTTTTTTATTTTGAGTTAAAGTATGTCTCATACCATTATATAAATAAAAAAGTTGCTAACTATTTTCTTATTGTGAAGATTGCAGAGAGCATTCAGAAATTAATGAGATTCTAAGTGAAAATTATTTTCCTTCGTAAATGAAGATGGATGAGTATCACTTATGTCCTAACATAAAATAAAAAGGAAAAACTAGATACTCTTATTCGTCTAAGTGTAAAAATATTGCTCTCTTCGGTTCATATCCCATTGTGCTTTTAGCTTCAGCAACATGAGCGGAGTTTACTCTGTGCGCATTCGAAGGGTAGTGGCTGTGGGTTCCTCTGTCAATTAAAAAAAACTCTTAAGAAACCTCTCTTATAAAAAATAAGAAGTGTTTTTACTAAATTATTTTTAATTAAATAGTGCTCCCTCCGTTCCATTTTAAGTGTCTTAATTTGATTTGACACAGAGTTTAAGAATAAAGGAAGATTTTATATTTTGTGATCTTAACTTAAAGATGTGTGGCTCTTTTAAATCTTGTGGTCTCAAACTTGCCTTGGATTGGAAAATTTACTAAATATAGAAAGAGACACTCTTTTGGGACAAACCAAAAAGAAAAGTAAGACACTTAAATTGAAATGGAGGGAGTACCTATCTAATATGACTTTTTGTGTATGTAAAAACTCACTTATCTAAATAATTTTTTAAAAGAAAATATTAATATTTTATTAATTATAAAAAATATTTATTTTATATTAAATATAAAAATATCATATAATATGAGTCTGAAACTTAAATGACCCAAAAATTAAGGCAATAAAAATAACAAAAAAAAGATACATTAGTACCTTTTGCGCAACAATTTGTTGCGCAAAAAGAGTAAACTGTAATAACATTGTTAACTCCTTTTACGCAACAAATTGTTGTGCAATAGGGTTGATAAACCGATCCATCAGTTTCTTTCCCACCATCGGTCCTCACATATTTTGAAATAAACCCTCTATTAAAGAACAAAATCTGAGGTCCCACGTAAAATTATCATTTTCGTGTTAATTTTTAACCCGAAAGTCAATATTATCGGTATATTCAAGTCAAGGAACAAGTTTCGAAGCTTGAATTTCATAATAAAGTGTCGTAGAACTCGATTCCAAAACTCAAACAACAACCTTCAATCTAGGTATTTTACTATGAACTTTCTAATTATATTGTTAAATACATTATAATGCTAAGTATGATTAATATTTCATAGTCTCGAATTTCAAAAAGTAGTGTTTTTCACAATTATTTATTTGCGCAAGAGGGCAAGTACTGCCAGCAGCCTATTTTTTTGATTTTTTTTTTTAAAATTATTTGTTAATTATTTTATTAGAAAAAATATAGTAATCTCCTAACTGTTAAATATTTTATTATAAAAAAATATAGTGTAACGACTCGAAAAGTCATTTTGTTTATTTTACCTTGAAATCCCCAAATTACCCTTCTCAAGCCTTTATTTGCTTGTTTGTTGCTTGTGGAGAGAGGTAGCACGGTTCTCTAGGTGATCGGGTAGGGTTCGGACCCATGATTGGTAGGTTTATGAAATTTCAAGTTAAGAGAATAGAGAAGTTTGGCCAATAGTTGACTTTCAAGTAAACATGCTCCGTTCGTAGTTTCGTCGGTTCTATTAGCTCTGAATGACGTTTATGACTTATTCGAGCCTTTGGTTCGGTTCCCGAGGCAGTCCGATGTGTTTTGAGCGTATATTTATAAAATTATGGATTTAGAACTTAAGAGTTGACCTTAGTCAAACCTGAGCCTTAGAGACCTTTTTCTGGGAATTCCGAGTGCGCGAGCGTGTCCGGAATGTGTTTTATGATAGAAATGCATGTTTGGTTTGTGTTATTTGACTTTCGAATGATTTTCGAGGGTTGAGTCGAAGTTGGAGAAAAACAACAAAAATATGGTACATGTTGTCTTATTTCCTTCTTCGCTATCGTGAGGGGGGGAACGCGATCGCGAGCCTTGATGAAATCAGGCTCTCGCAATTGCGGGTTAATGGGTTGCGATCGCGTGGACATGCGCCCGGAGGAGGGCAATGTCGCAGTGCTTCGCAATCGCGTTGTCCTGTCCGCGATCGCAATGAGACCAGCGGGGGTCGGGTCGGGTTAGCCTTCACAATCGCGTGCGGGGTCACGTGATCGCGATGAAGGAACTGTAGTAGCAGTGATACTAAATGCCCTAAATGAGATTTTTGACCTTATTTTTACTTTCCAAATTTCTAAGCTCGATCTTTGTGGCCTTGAAGGTGAGGATAGAACAAGATCCTTTTTGCATCATATATAAGGAATTCCTCGATTCGGGCCAAAGAAGCAATGTCACTCGATCATTATGAAACTGACTGCAATTTTTTTATGTCCGTACCTACTGTACTGGACCTTCGACCAGGCATTCTACCTTTATCGAATCAGAACCAACACCACTGCATTGCGCTCGAACAGTTGAGCGGCCGCCGTCCAGCAACTTTCGTGCAATCAAAGTTCTTCATCTAGGTATTTCCTACCTTCAATTCTAGTTAGTTATATTAATGTATTCCTATATTATGGGCTGGAATATATGTTTGGGAAATGGAAGTTGATCATGTAGATAATAAGAGTCTTAAATGAGAATTTGGGGGTTAATTAGTGGACTTTTATTATGGGTGTTAATTAATTAGTTAATTGCATGATTAAACCTTTCTTGGGATTTGGGGGAAATTCTATGGTTTGAAATTGGGGACCTAATTGGGATCCATCATTAAATTAACTAGGTATTATGACTATTTAGAGCGTATGGGTACTAATTGGGTAGGAAACTTTGTATTTGATAATGTGGGCCCGGAGTTCATTTGTAAACTAGCTTGGGGATTATGGGTCTTGACTAGACCTTGATCTCATATATTATCGATATGATTTATCAAAGTGGGCTCATTAAGAGGCCAATACAAAAGGGAAAGGCTATTGCGTGACTTCTCAGCTCTATTCAGGCAAGTTGAGACTTTCTAGACTCTAGTATAACGTATTTGTGTTGGTATGCTTGTAATGAACTAAGGGGAGTAATGGGGATTTGGGGATCCCATATTAGTGAGGTGATGAGCACTAATACGGGCATCGGGTGATCTTAATTGGATAATTAATGAACTAGAAAGACGCACGTGAAGGAGTTTATGTGTTTAGCCTTCGGGCCACGAGGTGCAGTGAAAGAGTCCACTTAGGTTAGTATGATTTCTTTCTAATTGGGCTTGTAGCCATTTGATATGATATTATGATTTGACTTGTCATGCATTCATTGTCACGACCCAAAATACTATTTATGTTGTGAGGGCACCTACCCTGAACCGGTAGGCGAACCCCATACATTCAAGATAAAATAGACATTAATCAATGCGGAGAAATAAAGGACAACAAAAAGTACTGACAAATCTCAAAATGCTTAATATGTGAAACTAGAAATATCCCCCAAAATCTGGTTGTCACGAGTACAAGAGTTACTAAATAGAATATAGATTCTGAAACTTAATACAACATATTGTCTGGAATATATAAGACATAAAGTAAAAGATAAGATATAGGAAGTCCGGTGCTGGGAAGGCATCTACAGCTCACCCTAGAGTCCAAGTAAGCCCTCAAATAGGCTCACGCCGCTACGCTCCACTCGGATCTGGATTAGTTCTTGCACACATAAGGTACAACAAGTATAAAGTGAGTATGAAAAGTACGTGCACCCAACAACATTGTCGACCGACCCTAACTATAGCAGCAGCGAGGGTTGGTACTGCCGATACTTCTCTTCTTGCTTAGTTAGTTAAAATATACAACTTATAAGTACTACAACCATTTAAGTAAAGATTCTACAACCAAATCAAGTCATAAAGTACATTACTTTTCAATGATCATATTAAAGTTTTTAACTTTACCTCAACTAAGATAAGTATAGCGATAAGGTTCCACCTTTTCATCACTTTATGCAAATTTACTTTAAACATCCGACCCTTGCATCAATTAAGGCACATACGTTGATGTAAAAATCCCCGTGAGCTAAAAGTTCCAATTTAATCCTCGAGGTAATATGCTCGGAGTCCCACAAATTAGCAATTGTGGAGTGGGATTGAAAATTGGACTTGAAGATTTTAAGAAGAAACGTGTTTTATTCGGCCTTCTTGTTGGTCTTGGTCGAGATCGTGCATTTCTTTTAGCTTGTTGTTTTACATTAGTTCTTAGCTTAGCTATTAGATTGTCTTAGGACATAGGGGAACCATGTAATAACTTCTAGTTCTCCTCAAGAAATCATTAATGTGTCGTGTAAGAAGATAAGGTGATTAGGCCGTGTGAAGTGATCAAGCCGAGAGGACAAGGCACAAGAATGATCTAGAAGAAAAGGCTACTAAGAAGACAATTTATAAACCAATTAGTTCATGAATTTGGCTACCTTGAAGACTTCAAAATCGACCAAGGGGAAGATCAAGAATTGGCTGAATGGTTCATCAAGCAAATACAAGAATGGAAGCTTCCGAACCTATCCCAAGAATGTGACATTTATGAAAAGCCCAAGTTCATGCATTATTCTTCATGGAATCCACAAAGGGAGTGTGAAAGCTTCATCCTTTGTCCCCAAGAAAAGCCAAGACTTTTCCCATTATCTTGGTTTTGTCGAAACACCCTTGGTCACCAAGTAAACCCAACCCCGTTCCCACTTATCCACACTTGGCTGAACGTTTACATGTAGTTTGTGTCTTTTAACTTGTCTTCTAGAATGGTTCATCTACTATTATAAATAGGACCCTTAGGACATTGTAAATATTCAGAGTTGATGAATAGAAAAACTTGAGTTTTACTCAATTGCTAAGTTATTCAACTTTTGTGTTGTCTATCTTAGTTGGTCCTTGTGTAGGCCTTCGGTTCTTGTGTGAACCAACCCTTTAGTGTAAGTTAAAGCTAGGATTTGTGTGACCTAGTTAAACCCAAGCTAATGTCCCTTCGGCGTAAGTCTTAGTTAGAACTTGTGTGACCTAATCAAAACTAAGCTTAAGGAACCCCCTTGGCTGCAAGTGAATGTTGGAACTTGTGTGATCCAACCTAACCTAAGCCTAGGGTCTATCTTAAGGTTTTCGGCCACCCTTACTTGGTTTGTATTCAGGATTATACTTAGCAACGCCGATCAAATCCTTGTGAAATTAGTCACCTTCATCTTGGTGTCGATTCGGGTATTAAAACTCCAGTATCCATATCATTGACATATCAACCGTACCTTACTTAAACCATAACAACTGAACCAAACACTTAACCAAATCAAACCTCCAACACTTGGTGTGTACTCGGAATTGCACCTCGCATTCCGTGTTCATCCCTCATCCAAACCACTTCAATCCTTTCACCACCAAGTCCCAAAAAACTTCCCTAACATCCACTATAAAGGTCACTACCCGAGACCAGATGTATCCAATCGTCCAAGCCCGACAACAACCAACAGTCCACCAAAACCAACCTTGCCGAGACCTCACTTTCGGTTCATTTCCGTGGCCTTGACACCACTAAACAACCAAGTCCCAATCATTAACCTGGCCCTCAACACACCCGTGACAACTCCACAAAATGCCTACTCTTGATCCCAAACACAACTACCCGAAACAGCCACCAAACACCACAATGCCGGCCAAGCCGAGAACCCAAAACCCTCTACTTTGGCATCCATTTTTTGTTAACCCGAATATAACCAAGACCCGACCAACTTACCCACCAACACCCCTCCTTTACTTGCATCAGATTGGTATCAGAATGAGGTCATCTCATCCCCTGCTTTGACGCATTGACTCACATAAACAAAAAGGAAAAACTAAGGAGGATCATTAGTGACATTCTTGTAGAACGTGCGCAATCCTTGAAAAAGGAACTTGTGGAGCATGCTGCGGGGAATATAATTGAATCTCGGGTTATGCAAAATATCCCAAGACATGAAAGGGAAACCGTAATCGAGGTTATCCTAGAGGAAAAACAAGGTCGTTCCCTTTTCACTAATCCATTGTATCATTTTGAAGAAAAAGGCAGTACATCATTCATTAATCCATTGTATGATCAAGAAGAGAAGGTAATGATCTTGCGTAGGTGTGTGAAAATTTAGTGCTACAACATGTGTTGAGTGTTCAACTTGAAGAACACGAGGAGACACGAAGTAAACAATTCTTTTACACCCGATGCAATGTAAAATACAAAGTGTGCAACATGATCATTGACGAAAGAAGTTGTATCAACGCGACTTCCATAGAGATGGTGAAAAAGTTGGACCTACCTTCCCGCAACCATCATACACCGTATACTCTCCAACGACTAAACCAAGACGAAAGGCTAAGAGTAGAAAAAAAAACTCTTGTTAGCTTTCGAATTGGAAAGTATGAAGATAAAATATGATGTTACATCCTCTCTATGGATGTGTGTAATATTTTATTGGGACGACCTTGGCAACTTGATCGGAAGGTGCAACATGATAAAGGAAAGAATACCTATTCTTTTCGAAAGGATGACAACAAAATTCGATTGGTGCCATTGTCACCGAGTAAGGTAAAAGAAATAAAACTCCAAAGTGTTGAAAAGCGCAAGACCGAGGCTCTCTTACTTAATGCACAAAATATAGAAGAATAATTTAAGAAGGGGAGTCCTCTAGTTCCATTGGTGCGCAAGGAAAGCCTCATGAAGGACACAGTTGGAAATGCCTGCCCTATGGAACCCGTGAAGAAACTTGATGATATGTTGTTGGGTGATCTTACAACCGAGTCTCTGTCGACGGAGGGTATTGGACATGCTCTTGGTTTATTTCCAAGAAGTTCACTCCCTAACCACCATTCCTATAGACAACATCCGAAAAGGGAGACAACATCCACCTTGTTAGTGCAAAAGGGAAATGAGGCTTGGCACACATGTGTTCTCATCCAAGCGATCAACAACAACATGAAATGCAAGTTTCTATGCCGAGATGTAAAATTTCTTTTGAGGAATCAAGTTGAGCTAAATGGTTCTACAAGATAGACTCAAGGAGAGGATACCATCAAAGGGGAACCCGAAAATGAGATATATGGGGGATGGCTACCAAGGTCAAGCATGATGTGTACGAAGAGCGTGTGATGTTATTTAGAGAATGTAACACTCCAAGTTCTCCCTATAGTTTCATGCACGAAATAACACAATAATACATGGGTTACATGGCATTAAACGAAGGCATGCATGAGAGCCCCTACACGGTAGGAACTGCCCGGAAGTGTTCCAAGAATGTAAATGGAAGTGTGGTAGGAAACTTCCATGGATTGCCTTTTTTTAACCGGCGTTTCATTGGAGATAATGGTTCCCTTATTACCCATATTCTAACTATGGAGTTATTAATTGAAGTTGAGCATGATGCTAGAGGAATTGGTGTTGGTCCCATCTTAATTCAAGACCAAAGGTCCATTGCTTTCTCTAGTCCATTTCTTTCATACAAGGAATTTTGCATCACGGGACCCTTGGTCTATTGGGAATGTTTAATTTGGATTATGTTCGGATCACTGGGCTTGACTACATTTAAGGAAGAAAGGGACAATCGAATGCCAATGACAGATGGACCTTGCAAGATATTGGCCTTCAAGGTAGAACATGATTTGTATGAAAGGGGTGCAATGCCATTGGAACTATGTGACGCCCCAAGCTCTTCCATACACGAGGCATTACGAACCTCCTTGGGATACTTAGCATCATCCGAGGATATTCATAACAATCCATCAAAGGAAATAGCCACCCGACGTTGGCCCAAATATGATATTGTAAGGGCGGTAAGAGGCTTAAATGACTTTGCTTCCTTTTGTCATCATTTCATTCAAGGTTGTAACACCCTTGCTGCCCATAGTCCGAATGATGAGGTGTTATTATAGGTTAAGCGTAAGGTTGGAGAAATTGGTTCCATCTTAACTCAAGACAAGGAACCCATGGACCCCTCTAGTGAGGAATTTGGTAGTGCACAACTCACTTCTTCTACCTATGATTCCTTACTCCAATCGGAAAATTATTTAAATTGTGGGCCCTTCAAGATATTTGTTAGGTTCCGAGAAGGCACCTACAAAGAGGAACCCCCAGTTGATTGTGGAGGTTCAACGTTTCATGGTAAAAACTTGTCCTCATATTTAGATGACGAGAATTCGAGGACCAATTCTTTTGAAGAAGGGGCGTATGATGTAAAATCCCCGTGAACTCAAAGTTCCAATTTAATCCTCGAGGTGAAATGCTCGAAGTCCCACAAATTAGCAATCGGCCTATGAAGATATGTATAATATGGTATGGATTGTGGAGTGGGATTGAAAATTGGACTTGAAGATTTTAAGAAGAAACATGTTTTATTCGGCCTTCTTGTTGGTCTTGGCCGAGATCATGCATTTATTTTAGCTTGTTGTTTTCCTTTAGTTCTTAGCTTAGCTATTATATTGCCTTAGGACATAGGGGAACCATGTAATAACTTCTATTTCTCCTCAAGACATCATTAATGTGTCGTGTAAGAAGATAAGGTGACTAGGCCGTGTGAAGTGATCAAGCCGAGAGGACAAGGGACAAGAATGATCTAGAAGAAAAGACTTCTAAGAAGACAATTCATAAACCAATTAGTTCATGAATTTGGCTACCTTGAAGACTTTAAATTAGACCAAGGGGAAGATCAAGAGTTGACCGAATGGTTCATCAAGCAAATACAAAGAATGAAAGCCTCCAAACCAATTCCAAGAAGATGACATTTATGAAGAGCCCAAGTTCATGCATTATTCTTCATGGAATACATAGAGGTAGTGTGAAAGATTCATCATTTGTCCCCAAGAAAATCCAAGACCTTTTCCATTGTCTTGGTTTGGTCGAAACACCCTTGGTCACCAAGTAAACCCAACCCCATTCCCATTTATCCACACTTGGCCGAAAGTTTACATGTAGTTTGTGTATTTTAACTTGTCTTCTAGAATGGTCCATCTACTACTATAAATAGGACCCTTAGGACATTGCAAATATTTAGAGTTGATGAATAGAAAAACTTGAGTTTTACTCAATTGCTAAGTTATTCAACTTGTGTGTTGTCTATCTTAGTTAGTCCTTGTGTAGGCCTTCGATTCTTGTGTGAACCAACCCCTTTGTGTAAGTTAAAGCTAGGATTTGTGTGACCTAGTTAAACCCAAGCTAAGGTCCCTTCGACGTAAGTATTAGTTAGAACTTGTGTGATCTAATCAAAACTAAGCTTAAGGAACCCCCTTGGCTGCAAGTGAATGTTGGAACTTGTGCGATTCAACCTAACCTAAGCCTAGGGTCTATCTTAAGGTTTCCGGCCACCCTTACTTGGTTTGTATTCAGGATTATACTTAGCAATGTTGATCAAATCCTTGTGAAATTGGTCACCTTCATCTTGGTGTCGATTCGGGTATTAAAACCCCAGTATCCATATCCTTGACATATCAACCGTACCTCACTTAAACCATAACAATTGAACCAAACACTTAACCGAATCAAACCTCCAACACTTGGTGTGTACTCGGAATTGCACCTCGATTCCGTGTTCATCCCTCATCCAAACCACTTCAATCCTTTCACCACCATGAACCAAAACACTTCCCTAATATCCACTATAAAGGTCACTACCCGAGACCATACATATCGAACCGTCCAAGCCCGACAACAATAAATAGTCCACCAAAACCAACCTTGTCGAGACCTCACTATTTTGGTTCATTTTCGTGGCCTTTCCACCACCAAACCACCAAGTCCCGATCATCACCCTGACCTTCAACACACCCATGACAACTCAACAAAACGCCTAAGCCCGATTCCAAACACAACTACCCAAAACATCCACAAAACACCATATTGTCGGCCGAGTTGAGAACCTGAAACCCCCTACTTTCGCATCCATTTTCATGTCAACCCGAATATAACCAAGATTCGACTAACTTACCCACAAACACCCCTCCTAACTTGCATCATACGTTCATAAAGATTTGACCTTTACACTATTTAAGGCAATATATTTATAATGATTTAGTCTAGCTTTCTATCTTTTAGAACATGTATCATCATAAAGGTTCTATCTTTCCATCCCTTAAATTAAGTAAACCTATAAAGATTCTATCTTTATCCCTTTTCAAGCGAGTTAAATAATAAAGATTCTATATTTACACTTATTGCACTAAAGAAGTCGTAAAGATTCTATCCTTCTTTCCTTTTCAAGCAAGTAAACCATAAATATTGTCCCTTTATATCACTCGAGCACATATGACATGAAGTTTACATCAATAAATATAAATGATATGCAATGCAAGTGATATATATGATATGTAATGGCCATATGCACCCGGTATACACACGCTCCTGCAGTAGGTTTCACTTGACCCATGGGGGACTCATGAGCTCCATAGACCCACCCGGTATTTTCCATCGTGTCCCAGCTATGTGGTTGTAAAATCATCATTATCATCATCACTCTTACTATGTACTATATCCAACAACTGACCTTCAAGGCCCCTTTTCAGTATCTCATCAATCAAGTGTCAATAATAACATGAATGTATGAAATGGTTATGTGTACACCATGCAGAAGCATAAAATTACATCAATAAACAATATGAGTTCCTTTCCAAGGTTTAGATGAGATGTAGAGTGATGAATACATGAGAGATCAAAATCACAGAATCTATTAAAATATGGCTATCATAGCCCATATGATCAACAATCATACCAACCTAAGTCAATTTATGCACCATGCTCACGGCCCGAAGGCTAAACACATAATTTCTGTCACATACATAAGTATTTTACTTTTTAATTAACCCTTTAAGTATATTGGTACCCGCACAAGTACTTGTTAGCTCACGAGTACGGGACCCCTAAATCAATATTATACCTCTTAATTAATTAATCAACACATAACACTATTTTAAGATCTAGTACGTCCAACTTGCCTTATATTTGAAGTCTCATAGCTCACAAACTATTCTGAACTTGATTCGCTCAAAGATTAAGCCTCCCGAAAGATCCACCGTTTACAAACTTGCCGAACGAGTTCAATCTAGTAAAAATAATAATCTATTGAATTAGATGAGTCCAACAATACCCATATTTCTATACTTTATTACGGAACCCAATAATGAACCCAAAAAGCTAATCCCGAGACTCGAAGGTCAAAACTGTAATTTCGTTGTAAAATCGAGTTACCCATAGCCCATAGGTTCTAATCCATAAAATCAATTAATTTCATCCATGAATTGTCCCTCAAATCAAATATTTATCATTTTCTAACTTTAGGGCTCAAAACCCCCAATTTTCACAACTCAAATACGGATAAAATTGATAACCCGCGAAAATAATCATGGGAAAACACAAAACAGAAGGTTGGATACTTACCCCTGTCGAAAATGAGAATATAGACACCGAAATAACCTCAATCGGAGCTCTAGAACTCAAAATATGTCCAAAATACAATAAAATCACGGTCTGGTTTTTAATACACTGTCTAGGCAATTTTTCCTCATCGCGATCGTGACGCCATGTGTCGCGATCACGAAACCAATTTTTTTTTAACGAATAATTTCTTCATCGCGGGGGTCACGAGCGCGAAGCAGAAATCACACCAGACACCAGAAAATTCCAAGTTTTGCTTCCGATCTTTGATTTAACACCCGAAACTCATCTGGAACCTCACGTACACAAAGTTAATATGCATTTCAGTACTAAATACGTTCTGGACCTGCTCGGCGCTCATAACATTCAAAAAATGTCGTCTTGATCCGATCTTGACCGTGGTCAACTCCAATTCTTATTTTAACTAGTTTCTCCACCAACGATCCGAAACTCGTTCGGAAACCCATGAACACCAACCAAGAGTGTAACTTGACTATAAACCACGCTACAAAGCTGCTGAAATCAACGAAATACCCATATGAGGCCGTTAAGACATACTTATCCACAAAAACATCATAACTTCCTCAAAATGACAAACCTCTACCGAGTACCCAAATCTCACCCGAACTCCTCAAGACCCGAACCAATGACTCACATAAGTTATAAATCACATTCTAGACCTAACATAATCAGCGAAACTTTGAAAATTACGCATTTATCCAAAAGTCATATTTTGGTCAAACTTCTTCCTTTCTTTAACTTAAGAGCTTTCAATTTTACTAAAATTGATCCGAAAATCACCCGATTGCCTCATAAATTATGCCACCCATACCTACAAGTACTAAATATCGAGATGAAGCTAGGAGAGGGTATTCTTGGAAAATCAAGTCTAAAAAGTTCAAAATGACCAAACGGATCGTTACACAAAATCTCTTTGAAACACAAGCCAGAAGTAAAGAATTCTAAGCTACAAAAAACTAGTTGGCAACTAAACACTAAAATGTTGGTAGATCTCCAAAGCTCTCCACGACCTCCGTAATAACTCAAATTTATATTCTACACACACGGTAGTATAAATATACCAACACATACTCAATAAGTATTATCGACCACCCCCAACAAGGTACTGGAGAGAGTTTTATAAAAAATATTCACTCTTAAATCTGTACAATCATTATGTAACGGTAGTAATAATAATAATAATAATAAAGCACATAAATATCATAATTAAGTAAGCACCACCAATGCATATAATGAGATGCACAAATAGTATGTATGATAGAAGCACACTATCTCAACTATTCAAGTTAAATGCATGTGTCAGATGCTCAATAACAACATATTTAATGATGTGCACAACTCAACATTTATATGAAATGCATGAACATAAGTCAAAAATTTAATATGCATAATAAAGACTCAAACTTTAATTAGCACCATCACTACTCGTGCCAAATTCGGTGCACGTTGTCACACCCCAACCTTGGGGGGTGTGGTCGGCACCAGACACCCTAAGGCTCGAGCGTACCAACTGTAATACCTGAACCATATAACACGAGACATGGGCCAACAAGGCCTCCAAATGACAATAATAAGATAGAAATCAACCATAACATGCATGTAGAAAAGGCCCAACATAACATATATGTGTACATAAACTGAAGTCGACATGGTTGTCACAAGTGTACCAACATCTGACAAGGGATGATAAGGCCACACAAAATATATGTACAATAACCTCTAGTCTGCAAGCCTCTAAGAGTACTAACATATGTCATCACATTGGTACAAGGCCCCGACATACCCAATATAACTATATACATATGAAAAGCACCTACCGACTCTGTATAGCCTCCGGAGAAGTGGAGTGCGACTACCAACAGCTCAAAGTAAGTACCCTACTATGTAGGTACATTAATATGTCTACATGTACCTGCGATCATGAAACACAGCGCCCAGAAAGAGACGTCAGTACGAAAGAATTTACTGAATATATAAGTGTAACGACCCATCTAGTTATTTTTAGCTAAATACCCTTAATTGACTATTTTACCCTTTTGATAGACTCAATGTGGGGTTTGTGATATGTGGGGATGAGTTGAACGGAGCCCAAGGTTTATGTATGTGATATTCGAATGAAGAATCCAATATAAGATTCTTAGAGTTAATGTGTGTCAGATTGTAGCTGCATAAAGTCCTAATTAAGTCTAAAGGCTAGAGGTAATAAGGGAGTTAATGTCGTCATGGTTAGCCTAGTTGTAATACTCTTGTGAAGCATTCTTAAAAGGTTATTGTGAGCCAAGTGTCAACTTGCTTATTTAATGTGTCAAGTCGGGTAAGTGGGGTTAAATATTAGTAAGACTTCGATAGAGATTATTAGTCGGTGGGTATTATGATAGTAAGATCCCTGTGTACATTATAAATTGATTGTGATTGAAACCTTACATGAACAAAGTGACTTGTTTGAATTAGTGAATATTTATGTGTACAACGTGACTTATATGGTTTATTGAATTGTTAGTAAATGACTATTTGGTGTCAACTTGATATTTATCTCTGTTACATATCTTATGTTGTTGTCAGCCTATGATGTCTACGGGGGTCGTTGTGTACTCATGCTACACTTGCTGCATTCTTTTTGGATGTAGATACAACGCCTTATACCAGTTCAGGACATCGAGATTGAGTTTGAGTTGGGGGACCTTCAGTGTTCGATGTGAGGATGCTTCCATTCAGCATGACTTGGATACTCATATTTTTACTATTGTCTTTTATTTATTCGAGAGACATGTTCAAACATTCAAAATATGTATTTAGACATTTCGTTTATGTTATCCACTTATCAAACTTGTATTCGTCTAGAGCTCATGTTTGTTGACCAGATTCGTGGGGGTTGTATTGTTGGTTTCCAGACTTATTTCGCTTTTATTTAAAGATAAGACAGCTTTATTAAATATTATTATTTCTGCATTTCTTCTTAGATTATGTTGTTAATTTGGAAAGTGGTTTGCCTACCGGTGGGGACAGTGTAAGTGCCACCACGATTCCTTAAAAATGGTCGTGACATTAAGGCATAAGTAAATATAAATGAGAGCATCAAAAGATAAAGGAAACCAAATGAGACAACATGTAACCCAGAAATGCCACTGTGAATATCACTTGTAACCCGGAAATGCCATCGTGAATGTCACTTGTAACCCGAAAATGCCACTGTGAATGTCATGACCTTTTTTCAAGAAAAGTGGTGGCACCTACACATTTCCATCGGTAGGCGAACCACTTCTCATATAAACAAAAAACAAGAAAGAAAATGCGAAAATATAATCAAAACATCAAGACAACCCCTAAAATTTGGTCGGTGATACAAGAGCACTAATGCGGAATACAAGTCTGAAAGTCAAAGGCATCAAGTGACAAAACTGAATACATAACTGGAAGGTCGTACATGTCTCTCGAATAAAATAAAAGACAAGAGTAAAGATAAGAGTATCCAGGACATGCCGAATGGAAGCATCCTCACCCCGCACCCTATAAGTTTGCCGCTCGGACACGCGCTCGAGCTCATGAACTAATAGAAGGACATGTATCTGCATAAGAAGAGATGCAGCAAGTGTAGCATGAGTACACAACGTACCCCCGTAGACATAATAGACCAACAATGACGTAAGATACATAACAAAGATAAATATCAACTTGACACCAGATAAGCCTATACTAGACAGTTCAATATCTCATTTAAGTCACGTTGTAAACTTATCAATTCACTGATTCATTAAGTCATATTATTCACATAAGGTTCCAAATCACAACCAAGTACAATCGATCCATCCACATATACAGGGACATCACTATCATAGTAACCACCGACTTGTACTCTCTCTTGTCCGAGTCTTATTCAAGCTTAACCCCACTTATCCTACTTATCACATTAAATAAGCAAGTCAACACTTACGTCACAACAACCATTTTAGAACGCTTCCAACGGTGTTACGCCTAATATAAACATGATGACATTAACTCTTTTATTAACCTTAGCATTTACACTTGGTTAAGTATCTATACAGTTACATCCTGACACACATAGATCGTTCCATATCTACCTTTCCACTAGTGACACTTATCACAGGTTCCTTACTAGACTCGTTACCCAATCACACAATTAATTACTGGAAAATACACAAATGTACATAATTCCCTAGACCTAGACAATAGTCACGACATAACCAACATTTTCGACCATAGTAACAGTTGACATCAAACACTTAGACTTACAATTATTAAACGCAAAAACCCATACACGAGGAAGCAAGCCACACACGGAAACCAAATCAATTTAACAACCTTAACTATTAATTCAAGTGTCCTTAGAGACCAGCCTAATCATTATTTCCAAGTATTCACAGAGTCAAGATTAATCATAGCGAACCATTTCGGTCCAATACAATCATTTCAATCCAATTAAATCAGGGTTGCACCTAAGTTCCAATAACAAACCATATCACATTGACAAGCCACAATTAATCAATGTATAGATGTATGAATAATATGAATGCAATATATATGCAAGGTACCTTTCTCGATCTGGTATAGAGTACGTCAAGGTTTTATTATGATCCGTACACCCATGGGGACACACGAAGTCCATATACCGCTCCTAGCCAACCGAAATTCTACACACGAATCTGGCTAGAGCCCCAGACTTATTTGTATGAATAATATCATGTTGCAAGTGTGCAACTCTATTCCCCGCGTATCAATAGCGTTGTGGCGTGTAACACGAGCCATCTGTATCATCATCATCTCAATGTTGTCATAATCTCATAAATATTCTTATTTTTCCGGCCTCTTGGGCTCACATCATATTCATATCACTTTCATATCAATATAACAGAACCATGCGTGTATAAATGCAAATGATAATACAAGGCAAGAAATTAGAATGTACGAGATGCAACCAAGTATAGGAGATGAATAACACATGTTTTTAAAATTCAACAACAAGTAACCCAAGTAGCATTCGGATGTCATATCAACAGTCCATCCATAATAATTCAAGTTAATCAGGATATCATATCAAAGCATGTGTGACGAATAAACACGACAATATCAAATATGGCTACGAGCCCAAATAATGGCGACAAGCCCATATAACAGCAGTCGGAATGAGCATAAGGCTGATTCTCAAATCACCTATCAACACAATTCAACACTGATATCCACTCAAACGTTCATCATAACCGTTTGAGTGGGACCCCAAACACGCCTAATACCCCTCAACTTTTATAACAACTAAGTACTTCTATTAGAGTCTCAAAAAGCTATATCGTAGCCTACCTCATTGCCGAACAGGAGCGCCAACCAATCAATTATCAGAGATAGTCTTGCCTTTTTGTTGTTCCTCGTGATAATCGAAGTCTATTCACACATATACTATTCGTTAAATATAAAGATAACACATTAACAACATGACTTTAAATACCCATCCCGGGTCCATGCTACCAAGACTCGAACTTTGTTACACAAAAACCTTTATTACATACTACGTAGTCACATCCTTAAATTAATTGCAAATCTAAACACAATTGAACCTCCAATTGATCAATAATCTAAAAGCCCCAATTTGAAACCCTAGATTTTCCCCCCTTTGGAAAACAAACTTCTATAATCAAATTAAGACTTATAACATGATAATCTAACATAATCCAATCTTAATTCATGATATTAACACCATTTGATCCATAAATTTCCATTAAAATCATCCATACAACTCTTTTATTCTCATAATATGCATAACTCATCTTCCCCAACTTACATAGTATGCTAAACCACCATTAAAAGGACTTATACTCATAACTTAAGCTATAAAAGGGAAATAATCTATACCTCAAGATTGAAAATGATCCTAAAGCTCTGAAAATACCCTTATGCGGCGCTGGTTTCGAAGTTAGATTTTTTAGGAAAGCAAATTTGACCTAAAAATATTTATAGCCACCTGAATGGTGTTTCCACCTCGGCGGAATCAACTCCGCTGGAGCGGACCCGTTGCGGTGGAAAGGTCTTCGCTGGGGAGAGAGTCACTTGACACCTCACCCTTCGACATGACGGACCCGACTCCGCTATGGCAAAAAACCCCCAGTCCCCATCTTCCACTTCGGCGAGCCAACCTCTCTCTGAGGTGGACACGCCGGAGTGGATGATGGTGCCACCGCGGCGACACCAGAAGTGAAATTTGGTCAAACACTCACATCCAACACCCGAAACACTCCCGAACCCCCTAGGCACAAACCAAACATGCTCATCTAAGGTAAACAATACTACGAACTCGCTCGTACCCTCATATTTCACAAATAACCGAGCTAAGGCATACTTTTCTAAAAAATCATCCGAGACAAACCAAAAATCCAAACTTTACAAATAAGACCACAAAATACATCTGATTGCCTCGGGGAGTGAACCAATAACTCAACTAAATCATAAATGACCCTCTGAAACTACCGAAAGTGATAGAACCCAAAAACGAACTCATCTAGCTAAAAGTCAACTTTGAGTCAAACCAACCAACTCTAAGTTTCCAGACTTAGGCTTTTTCATACGAAACTTATGAAAATGGACCTCAGGATCTGTGCACCCATCCTCGCGCATCACAAACCCCACATAGAGTCTATGAGAATGGTCAAATAGGAAAATAAGGGTCTTTAGCTAAAAATGTCAAATGGGTCGTTACATCAGATACCAATTAAACAAACGTTCTTCCTTGAACAGAAGAAGGAAAGAATAGAAACCGACGAGTAACCAATGAATCCCCATAAAAACATCATGAGAGCCCCAACATGCAAGAAATAATTCGATAGCACTGCATGTTCACTTAGTCAATCAAAACTACTATAACTTACCTCAACACCCTAAATTTCGTCGTCCTTCATAACCAAAATTTCCTGCACAACTAATTCTCAAATGTAAGAACTTACTTTGCTTAAATTCCATGATTTGATCACAACTATACCTTTTCCGCGTTAGATTGAATCCACCATCATCCCTTAGTTATAGCCACAACCAGAGTCCAACTTGTACTGATAACATAGTCTGATACTACTATTCTTCCTTTTCAACTATCAATATAGTCCTTCGCACCAAGATTCCGTAGAACACATAAAAGCACATCACATGTCCAATTTCCCTTCAAAATCTAAACCACCACGCCATAAACATACTTACTGATTATTTTGCCATGCCAAATCCGTAGAAAACCGACTGATCCCTATGAAGACTTTCCATAACCAATTGTACTTACTCAATGCATATCAAGTAACAATGCAAACCATTAGAACTATTTGAATTATTGTCATCCGAAGAATATCATTGATCTTACTTGCAATTTCTATGAGAACCGGTAACGCTGTCATACCTCTATTCCAAATCATAGTATGTCGAACCCTTGCTGGTGGTTTACTAGAATGCCATAATTTCTCCATGCAACATAGACACGAGTCACCAAGCCCCAAATGAACAAATCTGACCCAGAATAAAAATGCTCAATTTGTAAATCATCAAATTTCACCAGAACTAATTCCAAAATAACTAGTAAGCCTTCTATAAGCATATTATGACTTCTTCAATCACTTTTCCTCTTGAACAATCAATCATGTGTCGTCACCCACAACTTCTAAAGTCGGTTTCTATCAAGCCATTAATTTGACACCGACGAACCATACCCTCGATTATAATATCCAAGTTTCCTCAACTTATACCTGATACACAAGTCTGATAGAACCTCATGCACTCTAAATACATCAAATTTCCCTTGTACTTTCTCTAAACTCTCCCACACTCTGGATACCTTGTCGAATCTCTATTTGTCATATCTTACTAACTACCAGCCTTACCAATTTCTGACATATTGATCTTACCTTCTATTTACCTTTCATTGTGCAATTACTTCCAAGTTTTATTACCCGAAATACCCATCCATGCTATTATCCAACAATGTCTCAACACATTATATTACCGGTCGCCCAACACAAATCTCATGGAATATTCATAACACTTAGTGAACTATGATAAACTTACTCCTCTGAACGTACCAAACCATTTCATCTAGTCTAAAAGATGCGGAAACAAAGACACCATAAATCACATCTAACCCAAGAATTTCCATTGTTTCAAATTCGAATCCTTTCCTATCATAAAGATGCACCTTACTCAATCCAAGTTAAATCAACCACACATTTATCAAATTTCTTACATTTCCACCATTCATTCCAATCATGTTCACCACTAACAACTAATCATTACTCCAACCTTTAAATATGGAAACTTCTCCCAAAACTTTGGCACATTCCATGTACCCCCCTTTATGAGATTTCTAGACTGGAAAGGACATAACTCACTTTGATTACTCTGACCAACAGTTATTTAGTAACCAAACGATAACCCGAGCCATCACTGGACCAATCCATAATCCGGAAGTGATCCCTAATTACCAAACATACACTCATGCTAACATCATTAAATAGTTTAATCGAAATACCTTTGCCAAAACTCCTTGACCGAAATAATCCTCTTTCTCTACCCGTCCATGCATTCACTGACCTGATCATCGATACCCGAAGCCTTTCACAACTAGAATTATATCAAACTATCGTCAACCCGTTACTATGAATATTCCCATTGACCAACACCTTATCGAGAGTCTATATGATATTTTCCTGCAAAATCCTAATCTTTACCTTATTTTTCCAAACCATAACATATCCAACTAACTATGTAATTTTTCCCTATCCGCGGTCAACTCCAAAGTCATTACACCAGTAACTATCGAACTTCTCAAGTATCAATCTTTACATATCATGCCCACAAATCCTATCCAAGAACTATATGCAACACACGGTAATCCCTCGATAGAACCTCACATCATCCATCACTAATGTCCTCCTTATTAGTTGATCACTAGCTCCCATTAGCCTATGATGAGTCCAACATACCAATGCATATACTACTTCTTACACTCACTCAATACTAACCCATTGTGAATTAACTCACAATGGACAATCTCTTGGTTTCAACAATCATTTACCACCACTAACCTCGAAAATGCCAAGTGAACCCATGAACACACTTTTTAGATAAAAAAAATGCGTCTGTCTATTCCACTAACTTCACTCATCACAAGTAACATTGCCACCTGATTTCGATCAGAAAATCATTCCCTAAAAGAACTCACAACCACTAATTCTACTCTGCTATCACAATACTATCAATCGAAGCCAACTTAACCTTTCATGACCTATACCACATCCACACTTGTACATCTTGCAATATAACCTAACAAGCACAACATATACCAATTTTTTCCTTCCTACAGCGGAGATTGATCCACTCCATTACTCTTATTTGCACCTCCAAACTATCATTTCCACTTTCCAAGGATATCACTGAATTGAGAAGTCACAAACATAACCCCTATCAATCGTACCCTCAAATCATCACTAGAGACAAAACTTGGTCATGTGCCAGTATTATGGTATCACAACTCATACCCTACCGAGTGATATCATATCGAACCACTCACACACAATTTTAAAAGTGTATTATCACCATCAGTGATAGAATAGGAAGAAGTTCAGATACTAATTTGATTCAACTTAACACGAAAGGAATGAAGAAAGTGAAGTTTCATAAATATCTCATAGCCTCTCGAAGATAAGTACGGAAGCCTCCGCAATGATCAACAAGACTCTACTAGACATTGCTATTATATTTAAGACTGTTTAACCTAAAGCTCTGATACCAACTTTGTCACGACCCTTTTTCAAGAATCGTGGTGGCACCTACACATTCCCACCGATAGGCAAACCACTTCTCATATAAACAAAACAACATGAAAGAAAATGCAAAAATATAATCAAAACATCAATACAACCCCCAAAATCTGGTCAGTGATACAAGAGCACTAATGCGGAATACAAGTCTGAAAGTCAAAGGCATCAAGTGACAAAATTGAATACATAACTAGAAGGTCGCACATGTCTCTCGAATAAAATAAAATACAAGAGTAAAGATAAGAGTATCCATGCAATGATTATTTACCTGTAACATGTCATTGGATAGATTATAAATGGTCTGTGCAAAAACGTATTTTAGCATATAGATATATTGATGATAGACACACTAGAACTTTTATTGCAGAAAATATTCATCTAGTTTGCGAGTATTATGAAATAACTGATAAAATTATGACTATTACATTAGATAATGCTTCTTCTAATAATTATGCTATTAGACTTTTAAAAGATATTTTAACTTCATCTTTTCCTAATCATTTTCATATAAAATGTTCGTGTCATATTTATAACTTAGTTGTAAATGATGATTTATCACTTTTTGAAGACATTCTTAATAAAATACAATTTGCAATAAACTTTATTTTTAGAAATAATAGAATACAACGAAAAAAAGAACATAAAAAAACTTGTCACGATTGTGGACGAACTTATAGAAAAAATTTCGAAGAAGTAGCGACTATGTGGAATTCTTTATACGAACAACTACTTGTTGCTTATGATTATAGAAGACCTATAACTTTATTTTTTTAATGCCCATAATCGAAATCCAACTGATATGGTTGTAGATAACTTAGTGAATATATGAAAAAATCATCTTATAAGGCACCTATTAAAAAATATTTTATTCCTATTCCCACTGAAATACTGGAGGGAGAATGAGAAGACATTTCCGACACTATCAAAGATGGCCCGAGATGTGTTGAACATTCAAGCGTCATCAACAGCGTCTGAAAGCGCTTTTTCTGTCAGAAGATTTTAAATAGGAGAGCACAGACACTCATTAGCGAGAGACAGCTTGGAGATTGCAGTATTATTCAGAGATTGGATACGAGCGGAGCGTAGAAGGTGCTGTCAATCGGAGATCAATGAAGAAGATGACGAAAACTACGACGAAATCTTATCCGACGGAGGTAGAAGCGACATCGAGCAATTTGACCAACAAATTCCAATTCCAACCGAGAACCACAAGACATTATAAAGAAACTAGAAAAAGTGTTTTTAAATATGTAATTTCTTTAATTGTAATTTTACTATGTTATTTGCAACTTTCAACACCACAAAGTTGCAATTTTGAAATTGTATTACAAAAAAATCATATTTCTATTAAATAATATAAAAGGCACAAAAACAGCATTGGGATGTTTTTATTACACTATCTTGTTCAATTATTGAGGTGTTTATATATGTTATTTTTAAAATTAAGTGGAAAAAAAAACTCGAAACCCGATACCGCCCCGCCCCGCCCCGGTAAGACCGGTACCCTTTTCCGACGGGACCGGGAACGGGACGGGACATCGGCGGATCCCTCCAGTCCCGTCGGAGGACCGCCCTACCCCCGTCCCGTCGGGTCCCGCCCCGCCCTGTACCCGCCCCGTTAGGCCACCCTTAAATCTACCACAACTTAGGAGTTTTAAGCTCAATATTGATGGTTGTAGTAAAGGGAATCCAGAAAGCGCAAGGGAGGAGGCATCTTGAGAAATGACAGAGGACAATGCATTCTGGCATACACTTTTTATTTTGGAATTTGCTCTAACAATGTTGCAGAAGCAAAAATTATTCTCAATGAGCTTCAATGGTTTGTAAATAATGGATACAACAATGTTATTGTGGAATCAGACTCTCTTTTGATCATTGGTATGATTAATGGGAAGTTGAACACCACTTGGCAAGTTAGATCTATTATCAACAATATTCATTCATTGAAGGATACTAGTAACTTTAAATTCCAGCACTGTTACAGAGAGATCAACACAATTGCAGGGAGAAAGCAGCATGCAAAACTCTTTCTTCACAATGGATTTAATTCTTCCTCACAGAATTAAAATATTATGAAGAATGACACTGATGGCACAATTTGTTTTAGATTCAAGGCTCAAAACAAAAATTTTACTTTTGATCTCACTCTTAGTTTACAGTTTTATTTTGTTTATTGTTCATTCAAGTATCAACATGTAAAGTTGTAATGTAGCTGCCTTGGGTCTCGAGTTCGATTCCCATGACCAGCGAGACTAGAGCCAAGCCTCATAAAAAATCCCTCCACTGTCCGCCTGCAAGCCTAGCGGTACTCAGTCCGACGGGCCAGGATGGGGGTGGGGTTTCTTGTGTGTGGAGCCGCAGGTGATGCGGTGGGGATGGCTAGTATAAAAAGTTTACCCTCAAAGTTTTAATCCAAAGGGGTCGGCTTGTGGCGCGGGAGTCAAGTTTGCGGCCTTAGGGTCGCAAGTTCGATTCCCCTAAGGATATCGTCCTCCGGGCACATACATGTGGTAAAGCACAGGCGCTAAAAGCCGCGCGGGCATGTTGCGGTGTGGGTTCGGTCTCCGCCAAGCTTTAGGGATGGGGCTTGTGGGGGGGTCAACCTTGTAGCATTGATCCGTTGGACGCAAGCGGACAACGACCATGTGTGCATATCCCGCGATTTACCTGGTGGTGGGGTCTTTGAAGGACCGGTCCCATCACCTCCGGGGAGCCTAGTACCGGTACTTGTGCGGGTACTAGCGATATGGGGGTACTAAGGCCACCCCGAGACCTGGATTATCAAAAAAAAAAAAAAAAAAGTTGTAATGTAGCTTATGTCATTCCACCTGTTGTACTGGACTGGAGGCTGAGGTTTATGTCCTCCTTCATATTTTGCACATCCCTCATATACACCAATTTGTTACAAATTGTACAATAAGTATTAGGGGTATTTCAAAATCTAGAGATATTAAGCACGTTAATTGGATATTTCATTCCAGATATTTAAAAATTAATCTTCATACTTTCCAGCATGCACGTTATATTAATCATTCCTTGGTAGTTGACAGACTCACAGGGAACTAAAGATATTTTCGTGATTTTATTTTCTGTAATTATTATATAAACTCTTATTTTCTTTTAATATGGTATTCTCTAATATATGGTGTAAAAGTTAATTAGTAGGTTAAACACTTAAACATAGATGGCTGAAAAATCAAAATTCAAAACCTTATGTTCATCAAAGTATAAATCAGATGATGATCGTTTCTTTTTAATATCGATATTTATTCTTAATACATTCTAAAATATGTAGAATTATGTTAGGTGATAAGTTCAAATATAAGCATTTGAAGAGAGTTAAACACTTTGGATGCTTTATATAGGTGATTTAAAAAAACACTATTCACCACCTTAGACCGCAAGTATATTTCAAACTCTCTAATGAGTAACATTTAAGTTTACTTTAAAATGTATAGTACTCTTTTTTGGTTAACAATCCAAGGGTAGTATAGTCACTTCACTGCTTCACCAAATTTAGCTGTTTAATTAATACTTTTGAAAAAACATTACCACCAGTCAGCTCTTATATTATTACTCCAAATATATATAAACAGACCCATGAAGATGGATATAATTTCTCTTTCATGAAGGTAAAGATATAGAAATTAAATTATATGATAAACGAAACTTAACATTATCATCCCTTCCATTCCAAGCAAATTCCCATGTTTTGTCAATCCAATCCGAGAAATTAGGTTTGTTTCCTTTCTGGGTTCTATCCATTTTTATTTGGATTATCCAATTCAGTGTTTGTTCTGCAGGTATTCCATTCCAGTTCTATGAACATTTATGATTCTATGTGTCTTTTTTTGGGTTTGTTGATTTTAACATGAATTATTGAATTAGAAATGGACAGAGGATTCCTATTACTCCCTCTGTCCCAATTTTATAAGTTTGACTGGGCACACAGTTTAACAAATAAAGAAAAACCTGTGATCTAAAATAAGTCATAAATATTTGTGTGTGACTTTAAATCATCTCATTAAGAGTAAAATGGGTATTTTGAAGTTAAATTGTTACTAATACTATAGAAAGATGTTATAAATTCGGATGGAGGGAGTACTTACTCCAACTTGTTTGAGGTTGAAATATATAGTTGTTATGTTGTTTCTAGGTGGAGTTAGAATTTATATAATTGGAAAAAGAGTCCAGCTTTTTGAAGTTTTTTTTTTCTGGTTTTGTTTCTTTGTGGTGTTGTTGAAGTATTGCATAGCAGATATTAAAGTTGGCTCCTCAAAAGAAAGCGCAGCGCCACATGGGTGGGCATATGCAGCAGAGCAATCCGGCAGCTACTGCTGTGTATGATCACCCTGGCAATGCGGGTCCCGCTGGTGATGCGGGTGATGCTGTCATGGCGCGGTGGCTTCAGTCTGCTGGGTTACAGCATCTGGCCTCTCCCTTGGCTGCTACGGGTGTCGATCACCGCCTCCTTCCTAACCTACTTATGCAGGTAAATTTTCTTATTTTTAATAGTGTGTACATTTTTCTCGAATCTTGACTTTAGAGCTTAATAAGAAACCAAGAAGCTTGACGTGATTCACTGCTTTATAGTTTTAGTTTGATTTATCCTAGCTTCAATGGTGCACAACGGATATTGAGGATTTATACGAGCCATGTTGTTGTTCTTTTGTCTGCTCTGGTTCCATTGGTCCTTCTAGTTGGTTTATCCCTCCTACTGACTACCAATATGGTTAGTGAGAACACAATTTTAGACTATCTTTCCACATTCCTGGACACTGTCGTTTAGGTAATTTCTCAGTTGTTTTATTTACTCAAAGGAGGAGCATTGCATCCTTGTAAACTCCATTGGCCTTACTTGCAATCATTTGCTACTGTCAATCTCACTGTATTGACGAGTTTATCACAGGCATTTATACATTCTTTGCCGCTCCTTGTTCTCTTTCATTTGAACATGACAATGTGGCCTTATCATTGCATTCTTAGTTTGTGTAGATGTTTCTCATTAAGTTTGTTAGTAATGGCGAAGCTTGGGGTATTGTTTAAAGGGATACGGAACACAATCTATGGAGGAGAAGCAGAGGCTTATCAAATTAATGAGAAACCTCAACTTCAATGGTGAATCTGCTTCCGAGCCATATAATCCAACTACGCAGAGTTCTGGAGGGATCGGAGCATCAGAAGGTTTTTATTCTCCTGAGTTCAGAGGAGACTTTGGGGCCGGGCTTTTAGACCTGCATTCTATGGATGATACAGAGCTCTTATCTGAGGTATGAAAATATTCTACTTTGGCAGTTCTATTCTAAGAATGTACATTGTTTAAGCTTATCAAAGAGAAAAACATAAAAAGCACATTGTTCAGCTGGGGTCTTCTGTTAGTTGTGCAGTCTTCAGCTGGATACAATCAAACACGCCTTTTCTCCTAGACCATTCCCATTTTACCTGCCCTTACACTACCCACCCACCCACCCCCCTCCCTCCCCACCAGAAAAGGAAGAGTAAGAGGAAGAGGAAGAGGAAGAGGAAGAGGAAGAGGAAGAGGAAGAGGAAGAGGAAGAAGGATATAGACAGTAGGGTTACTGTCTATGGGTTCATTCAAATAAATAGTTGATTCTTTCACTAAATCCTTTCTGACCATTTTCCGGTTTAACAGTAAATATGACTGTCTAATATTTACATTAGTAAAGGATATCACTACAACAACAACAACAACATATCCAGTGAAATCCCACAACGTGGGATCTGGGGAGGGTAGAGTGTACACAGACCTTACCTCTACCTTGGTAGGTAGAGCGGTTGTTTCCGGGAGACCCTCGGCTCAAGACAAAGCATAATCACAATCAAGCAAGCATTACAAAGCAAGAGAAATGGTCAGAGACAAAAAATTAAAGTTGTATGAACATGCTGATACCAAAATCGAATACACCATGGTAGCGCATTCTGACAAAAGGAAGCAATAGCTAACGCAGATAAATAATATAAATAGAGTACACTAGGGAACACATAGCAGCAGAAATCAAACTGCATGGACTATAAAGAAATATTGTGCCTATAAGTGTGATGGGCTAATCGGGCCTATCATTTTGTGAGCGTAAGTAGGACTACGCTTGACTACCTACTACCCTTCTACCCTAATCAGTGTTCTCCACAACCCCCTATCTAAGGTCATGTCCTCAGTAAGTTGCACCTGCGCCATATCCCGTCTAATCACATCTCCCCAATACTTCTTCGGCTACCTCTGCCCCTTCTGAACCCGTCCATAGCTAACCTCTCACACCTCCGCACTGGAAATTTGTGTCTCTCCTCTGCACATGCCCGAACCATCTCAACCTCGCTTCCCGCATCTTATCCTCCACCGAGGTCACTCCCACTTTGTACTGGATATCATCATTTCTAATCATATCTCTCCTTGTATGCCCACACATCCATCTCAGCATCCTCATCTTTGCAACTTTCATCTTTTGGATGTGCGAAGTCTTGACTGGCCAACACTCCGCCCCATACAACATAGTCGGTCTAACCACCGCCCTATAAAACTTGTCTTTAAGTTTTGGTGGCACTTTTTTGTCTCACAAGACTCCAGATGCGAGCCTCCATTTCATCCACCCTGCCCCAATACGATGTGTGACATCGTCATCAATCTCTCCATTCCCTTGAATAATAGACTCGAGGTACTTGAAGCTTCCTTTCTTTGGAATGACCCGAGTCTCAAGCCTTGCCTCCACGCCTGTCTCAGGATCGCTGGATCGTTATTATATTAAAGATGGGATTAGAATTTCATTTGGATGCATTTGGCAATGTGTTGTCAAACTCAAAATGCAGAGAGGATGGAGCAGGAAATACCAATAAAAAATATGTAGTTTCATTCTTTTTCCTAAATATGTGGTAATTTCCAAGCATTTCTTGCCCCTATTAAAAGTTGTGAGAGCATGCATTGCACATTCTGAAAAACTTCATTACCTTCTCAAATAATGAGTCCTAAACGAACATCACTATGTATTCACCATTGTGCTTGTTAAGGATTGAAGCTTTCCAGAATTTAAAGAGGTTGTGATGCATCCTTCTCTTTCTTCTTTAGGCATTACTCTCTTAGTCAGAATCACGTCATCATTTGTTCTATTTAGTACATTGTCGTATTATCGGGAAAGCGTAGAACATAAGATGTGTCTATAGTTATGTCTGAGTGCATTTCTTGTTGTATTAACTGAAACTGCCTTTACTCTTTCCTGTCGTATAGAGGAGAGCCGTTGAGTACTAATGTTTGCTTTATTTTCATTATAGCATGTTATTTCTGAACCATTTGAGCCATCACCTTTTATGCCGGCAGTAAACAATGCCTTTGACGGTGACTTTGATGCTCCTACTGGTCAGCACCAAAAAGCATCTCCTGACACAGATGTTGCAACTGGATTTCTGCCAGTTGAAAAAGAAAACAACGCAAGGGAAAACAATTTGGCAAAGATTAAAGTAGTGGTATGTCAGTTCTGCATGTACTGTAAATTCATATCCCTCTTTCCTTATAAATGTTCTTTATTCTATAAGTCAAACTAATATAGTCTACGACCATTTTAACAACTTTACTTGTACACGTTCATACCATTATTTCAATACTTCTCTTCCTAGCTCAAAATAAAAAAAGAAGGGCAGCCCGGTGCACAAAGCATCCCGCGTTAGCAGGGTCATAAAATCAACTCAAATATTTTACAATTAATAACGTCAAACTAATGTATATTTTAGGAAGTAGGTAGTATTGTTAATACTACAAAATGTTTTTTTTACCACTCCTTTCAATTTTGAGTGTTTTCTTACCCTTGCTACTGAGTTACATGGTTTCTGAGATGATATATCAGGTCTTCTCCTCTCTAAAATTCTCCAGAGCTGACAACGATTTTTGGACAGGTGCGCAAAAGACCTTTAAACAAGAAGGAGATTGCTCGGAATGAGGATGATATTGTCACCGTATCTGACAATGATTCTCTCACTGTTCTTGAACCCAAGCTTAAGGTTTATCATTTGTAGTTACAGATTTTTGACTTTTGCATCATATGATGTGGAGGACTGTTGATGCTTTACAGTAGCTTATTTTGACCTTTTCATGTCTTTGAGGAACTGAGTTTTGTTTCGTTATGGAAGGTGAACTGAGTTTTGTTTCGTTATGGAAGGTGGACTTGACTGCTTATGTGGAGAAGCATGAGTTCTGTTTTGATGCCGTCCTAGATGAACATGTCACGAATGATGAGGTATTATTTCATCACACAAATGGAAATGCTAATCCCACAGACAACTGATTTATGCACTTGTCCTGAAATCATGTAAAAGTGATTTGGACTACCTTTAGCTCTTTGCTTTGCAAGGATTGGTGTTTTACCATCACTTTCCTCTAATCTCTACGTTTCCCTTTTCATTCTTCCATTCTTTGACGTATTAAACATTTCCAGCTTAATATGTTAGGTTCCTTTTTCGTGTCATGGTTGAGCCTTATGCAATACTTTGCAGGTTTATCGGGCTACTGTGCAACCAATTATTCCTATTATCTTTCAGCGCACAAAAGCAACATGTTTCGCTTATGGTCAGACAGGTCTGTTTGTATTTCTTCACATGTTTGTTTCAGTTTTTTAATATAGGGCACTCATTTATTTTTCTGATAGTTAATATAGTGTGCTCAATTGTCTCCTCGCCTTTAGATAATTGCTGCTCAATTTGTTCTATAGTGTTTTTGTGTTTTGTATTTAAGTTTGGGAGAATTTGTAGAAGGGAAAATGCTTGGCACATGAGATCCAAGATGAAGGAGATCTTGAAAAAGTGTGTTGAGATTTTACCAATTTCTGTTATGTTGTGATCTCATTCATCTATTCTTGTTCGTATGGCCAGTGCAAATTTTTGAAATGAACCTTTCGCGCGGCTAAAGTGCAAGAGATATTTAGTGTCTGGTCTTGGTTGACCTGTTTGGTAAAAAGGTGCTCATTAAAACAGTGAGTTATTGAATGCACGAGGTGAAATTCTTTTAGTCCTTTGGAATGTTTTTCCTTCTGGAGTTGAAAGAATAATGCTTAGCTTCCGTTCTTTAATATTTCTGCTACATTTGCATGGTAAAATGAAAACATCAGTATGATATGTAGTCATGGGACTGTTGCAGCTCCCACGTCCTTCTTCCATGGTCAGGAATGGACCACATGGTTGACACTAAGCAATTTGTTTTCTGTATAATTTGGCTTTTCTCTTTATGAGTGTCTATAATAGAAGTTGTGATGAGCCTATAACTATTAAATTTTATAGTTCTTGTTACTGCTAGTTGTTTTTTTTTCTGTTACAGCCATGGTTACTCTCGGAATCCCCGTAGTTGTTTATCCTCAAATTCACATATCTCCTTTTTGTTTCTTTTTTTTTATGTCAGGGAGTGGTAAGACGTATACAATGCAACCTTTGCCTCTCAGAGCTGCGGAAGATCTTGTGAGACTGTTGCATCAGCCAATTTATCGTAGTCAGAAGTTCAAGTTGTGGCTTAGTATTTTTGAAATATATGGTGGAAAACTGTTCGATCTTCTCAGTGATAGAAAGTTAGTATCCTTATCATATGTGGGACATCTATTTCTCTTTTCCTTCTATGTGGGATGTCAATATACAACCTTTTACTTATCAAAAAACATGCATAAGTTCGTATGTGCCTACATAACATATATATATATGTTTGTGTGTGACTACAGAGTAGATGTCATGCGCGAGACAAAAATCGAAAAACTTTAGATTCAATTTTTCTGTATTTCTTGTTTTCTATCGTAGAGTCTTCAGTAGGCCGCTGTCATACAATATGGAGTCATGAGAATGGTGGTATCTCTTTCGTTTTCATACCATATGAGATAACAAAAACTAAGAGCACAATGTGCCAGAGTGTATGCATATATTGCATTTATTTTGTCTGGACTATCCAACTTGTAGATAAATGTGAAATCTTCTCATAGTTTGTTCATGAATTTAAAGCTTCGTGTCTCATTTTTTTTTTCTTTTATCAATGTTTTACCAATTACTCCATTACTTTTATGCAGGAAACTCTGTATGAGGGAAGATGGCCGACAACAGGTTTGCATTGTTGGACTCCAAGAATTTGAAGTTTCAGATGTGCAGATTGTGAAAGAGTATATTGAGAGGGGAAATGCTTGTAGAAGTACAGGCTCCACTGGTGCAAATGAGGAATCATCAAGATCACATGCAATATTACAGCTGGTTGTCAAGAAGCACGATGAGGTGAAGGACTCCAAGCGAACTAATGATGGAAATGATTCTAAGGGTGGCAAAGTGATCGGGAAGATCTCTTTTATTGACCTTGCTGGAAGTGAGAGAGGTGCGGACACGACTGATAATGACCGACAAACCAGGTAAGTTCTCATGGGACACACATCTGGCTGCTCGGCATTTCTTTTTAGTGTGGAAGGAATAAAAGTTGATGTCGACCAATTCTTATGTTCTTTTGTTACTGCAAGGAGGGACGCCATGAAGTTTGATGCTTTAAGTATTGACCTTAAACAGTACAGTATTTTTTCCTAAAAGTTTTGTTTGAAATTCATCACATAGTATATATAAGATTATTTTACCTTCTTAACCCCCTCCCCCCCCCCCCCCCCCCCATTCACTTGCACTTCTACATGCCTTGATGCTGGTATGCTGAACTACTATATTGGAACCTACTTTTTCGTTTGTTTCCAGGATTGAGGGAGCAGAAATTAACAAGAGCTTGTTGGCTCTTAAAGAGTGTATTCGTGCTCTTGACAATGACCAGATTCATATTCCATTCCGTGGGAGCAAACTTACTGAGGTGCTTCGTGACTCCTTTGTTGGCAACTCAAGAACTGTTATGATATCCTGCATTTCTCCTAATACTGGATCATGTGAACACACAGTCAATACATTAAGATATGCAGACAGGTACCGTCACTTTTACCATATGAGTTGAATGTTTGTTTTTGTTTATTATGTATTGCAACCTATTTGACATTTGCTCAACAGGGTTAAAAGTCTATCGAAAAGCGGAAACACAAAAAAAGATCAGAATGCAGGCATAACACTCCAGATCATGAAGGAACCTTCTTCTACACCAACTCTGGTTGCTTCCACTGAGGCAGAAGATGCTATTGAGCAACCTCAAGAATCAAAAGTATCAGAAGTAAGCAGAAGGGCGATGGAGAAAGAAAGTACATCTTACAATCCCTATAGTGAGCTCAGACAAACCTCTAGTTTTGCTTCAAATCATACCTTCACTGGTTGGGAGGAAAGTGGAGCAAATTCTGGTGGTCTGGAGAGGGACAAGTTTGAGGTGAAGAATAGCTATCTTGTTCCAGCTGGTCAGAAAATGTATTCAACACCAAACATGCAAAGTTCAGCTGATACAGAAGACAGGGTGCAGAAAGTGTCTCCACCTCGGAGGAAAGTTTCTAGAGATGAGAAACCTGAAAAGCCAGGAAGCGGGTCAAGAAGAGATGTTTTAAGCTCAGACTCATTGTCTACAAGTTTCAAACAACAAAGTACAAATAGCTCTAACATAAAAGGTATTGGAACAAGACAAAGTGAACTTAATTCACCCCCTCGTGATGACAATATCAATGAGATACTGGAGGTTAGCTTACACTCTGCCTTTGCTTTGTTTTTTTATGCTTTCTTTTCCTTTTTTTGTTTTTTGGTTGTTGAGGAGGGGCGGTATTTGTTTCTCTACTTGAACAACTGTCATGAACTCTCCATTGGCGTCTGCTAATTTTCTTTCTATGTGAAGGAAGAAGAGGCCCTCGTAGCTGCCCATAGAAAAGAAATTGAAGATACAATGGAGATCGTTCGCGAAGTAAGCAAAATCTCCTGTTATTCTTGTTCAACTAACATTCCTAACTCCTTGCCAAACCTAGGAATATTTATATGTGCAATGTGAGGAAATTTCCTCTATTCTGTGACATGCATGGTAGTTGCCAAATGTTGTCAACTGTGTTATTTCCCTTAGTCATCTTAATTCTTGAATCTCTTTTGGTATTTACTTTAGATGGAATGCTCATTCAGCTAAGAGTTTAGATGCTTTTATCTGTGAAGCAATACTAGCCATGGGTGATCACATGTTTATAAGAAATTCATGCTTGCTTGAATTGCAGTTCACTTTTTTTGGTTAAAACCCTTTCTCACCCATTTTTCTATCTTACTACAATCTTCCCATGTTTTGTGTGCTATGATTCTTTAGATCAGATTTGAATAAGAGGTCAGGTGGAAAATTCATCACTTACTTCAGTTCTATTTGTCACAAATAGAAATTCATCAATCTGTGACATTTATCTGCAAAGTGCACAGGTTCAAATTTTCGTCCATCTTTACTTCTTTTCTCTGTTTGTCTAGTGATGATATCTTCTGAGGAGATCGATACATTGTGCAAACCCTTATTATATCCTTTTGAGTTCCTATTGACAAAATCAATTAAAAAAAAAGAAACTGTGTAGACCTGGGAAGCAAAAATGAGACCATCAGTGATGTGCTTTAGATAATTAATATATTTTGCTTCCACAACCAGGAAATGAAACTGTTGGCTGAAGTCGATCAACCTGGTAGTCTCATCGACAATTATGTGACGCAGCTGAGCTTTGTTCTATCACGCAAAGCAGCAAGTTTGATCAGCCTCCAGGCTCGCCTTGCCAGCTTCCAGCATCGGCTGAAAGAGCAGGAAATACTGAGTAGAAAGAGAGTACCACGCTAGGCAACAAGTTATGTGGATACAATCAATCAGAGTGGCACCTATTTCTACCTTGTTTTTACTTTTCCCGTTTGTAATTATTTCAAGAAATATCTTATTCCTCTTGTGCCAAAAATGTGTATATAGACGCAAATTTACTTAAAGAGGATAAAATGGAGGCCTCTTCTGAGCTTGCACAAACGAAACAACAGATGTTTTAACATTGCTTTTGTACCATGCTTTTCCTGTTATGGTTTAAGAAGTCTCTTTGTATACTCTGATAGAAGGAGTAGTTCAGAGTTGTAAACTGGTAAGATTCAGACTTTGGACGACAGCATGGACATTAGTCTGTATATGTATGTTACTGTGTTATCAGGAATGTATTATTCCAACTTGTACTATGTTACTCAGAGTTTTAGTGGTTGCAACTGACAAAAAGAAAAATCTTAAAATCGTTTGACAACAATGGAATTGATATACTTTGTGTATAAAACAGTTGTGATTAGTGTCTGGTCTGCTCCTACCTTGGCATTTACTGTTTGTTCTTTATCCAAAACTATTCAAATATTTCGTTGTGTTTCAGCAATCAAGAATGTTCATCAATTTCACTTTAACTGCTATATAATCAGTCGTTGTGTTTCAGCAAACTCTTCAAGCTAGTTCATAAGTAACTTTAACTGCTTTATGACCCTTTATATATGACTGCTAGTTCATCAGTTTCACCCACCCACCCACTCGCTGCTAATATGCCCAGTCCGTGACAATAATTCCACGCAAAAGGAATAATATTAATTCGAGGAAACTTTGGATCCAAGGAAAGAAAACATGAACGTTGTAACATTTCAAAAGAAATCCTCTACACTTGCCTATTATGACTTTTAGAATGAGAAATGAAGTGAACCTTACTAAGAAGGCGAGCTTGCTAGGTCCGGCCCTTGGCAGGCTTAACACAAAACATCAACTCAATAACCCATTTGTAGACACCAAATTTGAATTTTCTCGTGACAAGAATGTAACGCAAGCGTGTGCTACACATGCCTAAACAACAGAAATCTTGAACTCTCTTTGATGAAAATAGAAAGAATTTCATGATTACAACTCTGAGCTTGCTTTCTAGTCTATCTTAGGCATGGCCAGTGGACCGGGATCGGATCCGTCGGGTCGGGACAGGCGGGATTTGCCGCTGTCCCGTCCCGTTTCCGATCCCGTTGGACTCGGGGCGGGATCGGTATCGGTTTTTTTTTTTTTTTGCACTTAATTTAAAAAATAACATATATAAAAAAAAAACTCATTAATTAAATAAGATAGTGTAATAAAAACATCTCAATGTTGTTTTTGTGCCCCTTATATTATTTAATAGACATAAATTTTTTTTGTAATACAAATACAATTGTCAAAATTGCAACTTTGTGGTGTTGTTCAAAAGTTGCAAATTACATAGTAAAATTGCAATTAAAAAAATTACATTTCGAAAAAAACTTGTTCTAGTTTCTTGATAATTTCATGTGGTTCTTCGGTTGGAATTGGTATTTGTTGGTCAAATTGCTCCACGTCGCTTCCACCACCTTCGGATAAGATTTCGTTGTAGTTTTCGTCTTCTTCGTTGATCTCCGGTTGACCGCACCTTCTCCGCTCCGCTCGTATCCAATCTCTGAATAATACTACAATCTCCAAACTGTCTTCGGCTAATGAGTGTCTGTGCTCTCCTATTTGATATCTGCCGGCAGAAAAAGCGCTTTCAGACGCCGTTGATGATGCTTGAATGTTCAAAACATCTCGGGCCATCATTGAAAGTGTCGGAAAGGTCTTCTCATTCTCCCTCCAGTATTTCAGCAAGTCTTCATGTCCTTCTTCATTGAGAACTGCTTGGTACGGTACAGAACCCTGCAAAACAAAAATATCAAACTCGCTAATTTGGTTAGTAGCGGTACGGCCGCCGCACATTCTATTTCTGAGGCTTTCAATACTAGTCGTAGAAATAACATGTCTTTTGTGAGGTTGTGTTGAAGAAGAAGAAGATGGTATGGAAGCCGATAGGTTGCTAGCACTTTCTTGTTGGAACCTATATATTTTTTTGCATTCGTCTTCTACGCTAGACAACACTTCTTCTTTAGTTTGTTCAATAGGTGGTGGGTGATTTGAATTTTTGGGACTTAGAGGTGGTAGTACTGCTATACAATCGTAAATAGTTTCAATAAGTGATTTAGTACCGTCTATTTTAATAGTCGGATTTAATACAACACCAATAATATAAATAGTGGGAATAAGAATAAAATATTTTTTATTTTGATAAACATTTTTTTAATAGCTGGTTTATCCATATATTCATTGAACATTAAAAAAATTAGAGCTATATAAAACAACATAGTTGAAATGATAAGATAATATATACCGAAAAATTCTTTTGTTGCTTGAAAAAATTTCTCTAAAAATACAATAAGTTCGGAAATTTTTCCCCAATCGCTATCTACAACCATATCAGCTAAATTTTGATTATGAGAGTTAAAAAATAAGGTTATAGATTTTCTATAGTCATAAGCAACAAGTAGTTGTTCGTATAAAGAATTACATCTAGTGGGTACTTTTTCTGAAATTTTTCTATAAAGTAGTTGGTAATCGTGATAAGTTTTTTTATATTCTTTTCTTTGTTGTATTTTATTATTTTTAAAAATAAAATTTATAACAAATTGTATTTTACTAAGAATGTCTTCAAAAAGTGATAAACCATCATTTACAATTAAGTTATATATATACACGCACATTTTATATAAAAATGATTTGGAAAAGATGGAGTTAAACTATTTTTAAAATTGTAATAGCGTAATTGTTAGAAGAAGCGTTATCTAATATAATAGTCATAATTTTATCAGTTATTCCGAAATAATCGCACACTTGATAAATATTTTCTGCAACAAAAGTACCAGTGTGCCTATCATCTATATATCTATACGCTAAGATACTTTTTTGCATTGACCATTTATAATCTATCTAATGACAGGTTACCGTTAAATAATCATGATCGTTAGTACTACGGCATATATCAGAAGTGATAGCCACTTTTCCATTAAAATGATATAATGAATAATGTAAATACTGTTGATATTCATGTGCGAATTTAAATACATCTCTATTAACAGTTGATCTAGGAAAATCGTTAAAATCAGGATTATACATATCTCTAATGTAATGAATAAAACCAGGAGATGAATGAAATGAAAAAGGCAAACCCTCCACAACAACTAATTTTGCTATTGCTTCCCTATCTCTATGTTTATCGTATTTAGGGCTTAAAATTCCCCCCGTCATAGGGTTAATTTGATCATGTACTTGGTCCGGGACAGTATGTGAACCTTGTCCCGATGGAGCGGACGTTTGCACACCCGATTTTGAAGCCTCGTATTGAGCATATCTAGCTGAATAAGCCCTTGCTACGTGTCTCATTAACCCCCCCCCCCTGTCCCACCGTGACCTTTTTCAGTTTTAAATTTTAAAATATCTTTACAAATTTTACATCTAGCTACTTGATTCTCTACGTCCCTATCAAAAAATATCCATGCATCTGATTTTAATGTTCGTTTTGCTGAACCTCATCTCATACTAGGGGGAATAGGAGACATTTTAGTTGAAGGTGCACTTGTGGGTGTGTTGTCATCTACATTAGTGAGTGTATCATCTAGATCATCGTCTAAATTAAAGTCTTCTTGAGTTTCAAAAAATTGTTCATCGTCTAAATCTAATGGTATTGTAGAAAAATGTTCAGTATCAACAAAATCATCATGTGTAGGAATAGAATTATGTCTAGAAATAGGACCCTTGCCCTTGTTGCCCCTACTAGAAGAAGCATGACCCCTACCCGTAAACATACATTTAAATCCTTCCATTATAAATTTATACTTATACTAATAAATAATTAAAGTAAACGAAATTAAGTGCGAGAAATAAAATAAACAGACAATAATAATTTAATGAAGGAACGAATGTACCAAACGCCGACGTAACGTCGTGTAATCGAGAGGTTGAAAATTGAAACTTTGCTCAATAGAATATCCTCAAGCTAGTTGCCAACTTTACTCCCAAATGAATAAATAAAATTGAATATTTAGTAGACAATGTAGACTTATATAGAGATAGATTGAGAGATTAGAGAAATTGTAGGAAGATTTGTGAAATAGATGAAGAGAAAATGAGGTATTTATAGTTAAAAAATTGAGTTAAAGTGTAAATATAATAACTTATGGGTCAAAAATAAATATTAAGGGGTGGGGGGAGGGGTAGGCCAAAAATGATCGTTGCACAACGGTCAAAATGTAAAATGGTCATTAGTGCAACGGTTATTTTTGCAAAGGAGGGCTTCGGGCGGGATCGGGACGAGATCGGGACGGGACCTGGCGGGACGGGTTGGGACGATACCATGTCCCGTCCCGGTTCGAGTCCCGATACCGCTTTTTTTTTTAAATCGGGTTCGGGCTGGGGCGGGACGGGCCGGCCCACTGGCCAGCCTTAGTCTATCTACACAAGTAGAGTGATCAGCAAAGGAACTCCTTAATAATTCTAAGCTTTCTCCAAGAGAGACAGTTAGATACAATGTTAGAATTTGTAAAAGCCTACACAAAAGGGAAAGAAGAAAGAAGAAAAACTAAAGCACTTTCAACCTCAACCTACAAATTCATGCCTTTCATCAGGCAGCAACAGCTTGCTAGGATTTCAGACCACCAAATATACAAATCAGACAAGGTCTTCAAGAAATTGTTAGCAGTGCATCAATCATTCCAATGAAGTACGTTAGTCCACTCCTTTGCTGACACAGGATATGTGACATTGCAGCAAAGAGAATGTTCAGGACTTTTTACTCAGCTTTCAACCATAAGATCTCCTTTGCAGTCCTCGACCTAAAATATGGCATGTGCTCCTAGAAGGGAAAGAATAATTTTGTTTATAGTTTCAATAAGCATGTGTTTCTTGCAGAAAATCAGTCATAATGGCTAACTACACCACCAGCCACCATCCTCAGGTATCATAAAATATATCAGAAAAATAAAATCATTTTCCAAAAGGAAAAACGAGAAAAAACTTTTATAACGTAGAACAAGGAACAAAGTAGGAAAACTAAATACTTGCTTAGGAAAAATTTACAGCCACCTTCATCTGAATGGTAGAGATGGCAAACAAACTGAGAAGGTTTTCAGAGGGGGGGGGGGGAGCAGTGAATAATACACAGTTCCTGGAGAGTTTTTCGCATTCTAACACAGCACAGGAAGATCAAAAGTCATATTTTTAGCATCAAGAAACCCAAAGTGGAAAAATTTAGCATAATAACCCCCAAAACCCCAAAAACATACATGTGTGTGTGTGTGTGTGTGCATATGCATTATATATATACGTTCCCGTTTCTACTCAAAAACCGGTTTTGAACAGATTGCCTCGTCATTTTCATTTTTCATCCAGAGCTGCAGTGAGTATTGCAGTACATTGTTTTACCTGATTGAAACAGAGTCCTATATCTCTGCTGTAGAAATCAGCATACTTTAGCATGAACATGCCGCAGTCAAACCTGTTCATAGTGGCAGTTCTTATCAGTATGATCAGACAACAAAATTCATCCAACAGAAGTCAGTCAGTAGAAAATTAAGCGCCGATAGAGATCCAAAGTTTATTCATATATCTTTGCAACCCAAACCAGCTTAAAAATAGATTGGGCACACTATTGTAACAGAATTTAGGGTCAACTAATTAGACCTTCCCAATAGTTTAACAAAACTTGAATACCTCCCCCTCTAGTTTGATATTTTATTAGATCACCTTCCCTTGCCGTAAGCCTCTGTCATTTGAACATTAAAAGCACAAAAAATTAAGTTCCCATCCATTTGCCCTCCAATGTTGGTGTATTTACCAAAAAACAAGCTAATTAAACTTATAGCTATTTTCACAAAAGAGGGGAAGGTTCATGATCTCCCTCACTCCCTTCTAGCATAATGCCAACTAGCCTTTTCCACCCTAGCTTTACTGATCAACATACATCAGAGAGAATACTTGCAGTTGGAGATATGGATTATGTAAAGCTACAGCCCTATATAAGCCTGTTCTCTCCTTATTTTCCCTTTATTTTTCCTTTCTTTTTTTGTGGTTAGTTGTAAAACCTTTCAAGGAGGATATTAACTTTTACCATTCAGGAGGAAGGTCTTCATTATTTCTCAAACCGGAAAAGGCAGGTCCACCGACTGTTGTTAAATCAGAGGAGATGTCTAGGGAATTGACCCTAAAATTTAAAAATTCACATGCATCGAAGTAGCTTTCAGGCTTGTTGCAAAATTGAGCACAAGAGCAATTCAGCTAGCATAACATGATTCAAAGAGGATTACAGCACAAAGCAGAACAGGGCAAGAGGCATGAATTTGTACTGGCAGCAAAGTTATTGTGGTCATCTCACACATCATAGAGAAAAAATTAAAGGAACTACTAATTATGAAGAGCCACTTGGGTAAAGTGACAGTCTGTATACCATTGATTGGGAACTGTCTGGAACATATAATTCACTAAGGAACTGTTAATACCATATAGGGTACAGAATAAAATGGTGTATCTGATCCACATGGACAATTATAAGCAAATGAAGAAAATATTTTTCAAAGTAACACGCTCTAAATTTCTTTAAACTAATTATGCCAGCCGAACCAATAGGGTTATAGCATAGAGCTTCTTATGTACATTTACACCAGACAAGACATGATACATTTCGTGTCCAATTGTCGAAGTCTAAAATACAGCTAGTACTACAAGCGAAGCTCATTGTGTAGCACAATGCATATATAAACATTTGAAAGAACGGGATATGCCAAGATCAGGACAGAACAAACTATTCATACTTTTGAACATGTTATGTTTCATTTAAAGGAGGCATAAGCCAACTTAAAGCATTCAAAATAAAACAATTCTGCCCTAAATAACATGTCATTCTATGGCATTGCAACGACCATCTTTACTTAGAAACGCATCATTGCTATGCATACATGTGATAAAGGGATCACAAAGTATTAGTAGAACGAGAGCTATTCATGACTTTAACAGAGACATCAAAATACGGCTACCAATAGGAAGTCATCTTAACAGCATTAAAAATAAAACCAATCTGCCAAAAATAACAAGTTATTCTAATAGCAGTATGAGGACCATCTTTACTTGAACGCACATCAGGCTATGCTTAGATGGGAATGGGTTCACAAATTATTAGCAGAATGAGAACTATACATGACTTTAAAAGAGACATAAAAGATACAGCTACCAATAGAAAGTCAACCTAACAGCAATTTTGGCAAAGTTTCAAAAAAGAAAAGGTGATCCCTCAGATACTCAAGGAAATAAACCATAGAAAGGGAAAGGCAATTTTCAGGTCAAACTACAGGAATATTTTTTGACATTTATATTTATGAAATCAACACAGAATTAAGCTTTCTGAGAATTGTTGACTAAACTCCAATAAAACCCAACTAGCTAATGAGGTTGCACTTCGAACAAGTTCTTTTTTTGATAAGCGCATATGAAGAATGATACATACATATATATATATATAAATGAGCCTCCAAGACGTCGGAAGAAATTGTTAGACCAATAAGATTAAAGTATTACACGTTTATCAACTAAAAGAAAAGGACTCAGGTACTACACACCCATTCTGTTGCACTGGGATGTCCTCAACAAATTCCAGCTTCCATGAACTAACATCAATATCTTTCCCAGTTTTGTCCTTCACCTCGTCAGTGAAGTACCTAGCCTGCACATGTAATTTGCAACTTCAATTTCTGCAGATCATGACACTTCAATCTAAAACAAACTCAATAGTCAATAAACATAGGATTCTTATTTTCCAAACACTAATTGCAGCAACCGGTGTTAAGAAGAGCTCTTGTTTTTGTTTTTTTATTTGTTGTTATTCATTCATTTGTTTTTTCTGCAAGTAGTGTCGGATTACGCAGGGCATAATTCCATGTGTATTCTGCACCCCCCCCCCCCTCTCTCTCTCTATCTCTCTCTCATATATATATATATAGAAACAGCCTCTTGCAGAAATGCAAGGTAAGGCTGCGTACAATAAACCCTTGTGGTCCGGCTCTTCCTCGGACCCAGCGCATAGCGGGAGCTCTCTTGAAAAACAATTTCCTGGTAAGCAGATGCAAAACATACCAGCACTCTCAGTACTTGATTGTCTCTTCCTCCAAGTGAATCAAGATATTGGAACTTCTCATCCTTCTTGTTGATGACAGCTAAACACCAATGTACTTGTTTGTGTATAGGGACAAAAATCTAAGTAAATTAGGATATATCAATCAATATACAATAGATTACAAAACAAAGTAAGAAAAGATAGATGAATGATGGAAATTCTTACTTTATCACATTCAAAGAGGCAATACCCCAGCTTCCTTTGGGATGTCCATCTTTTCACAGGTTGATAGTTATAGCCTCCCTTGCCACTGATTAACTGAAATTGTAGAAAAATGTCACTAGAACAATTAGCATGTGGATTAATGCTAGAATTTTTTATGACAAAACACCATTCTGAAACTCAAACACAATTGTATATATTTGCTTAGGTTTTGGTGCAACATGGCAGTGGCAAATGTGTTAGAACCGGATGCCATGTTTGACTATTTTAGTCCTCTAAGCGAACATGTAAAGCTCACCCTTGTTTTTGTTTACACACATGTCAGGTGCCTCTTTGTAAATCGTGCAGCTTTTTGCGGACTCTTATCTATAAACTTTACCTTATAAAAAAACAATTAGCAGATATAACCTTCTGCTTGTAAGAAACTTTATATAAGAATTTTACGCACAGATTTCACTTAGGAGATGATAAACTCTGCCTGATATAGAAACCTTTATCCAGTGAGTAAGATGCAATGAATTTGAATATAAAGGATAAATTCAGGGGCACATTCTAGGCATCTTATAGAGACTATTAACAGGAAAATTACAAGACCAACTTGACTGAGAACACCACACAGTGTCAACCATCAGATCATGCATTACTCAGAAACTCAAATCAGCATTAGAAACAAGGTTCTCTACAGAGATCAGCATAGCAACTATCAAATATTCATTAACAAATTGTGACTAGAAAAAGTTGGTGAGGAAAAAATTTGGCAATCATAATCCTTGCAGATCAGATAACTCCGATAAAGAAGACAAAACCTGCAAACTTCTAAAATCTTTGAGAGCAAGGTTAAAGGGAAACATGGTTATCGATACGCAAATGAGATTTCATTTTAGAGCAGGCACCAGTTAGTACATTCCAAGCGCACGTGCACGTCACTAGTTTAACCTTGACGTAGACAAAAGTCTGGTATTTAAGTAGATAAGGATAGAGGGACGGGCTCATCATCTACCGAGTTTCAAAATTTGCGCCACTGACCCTCGGAGAATTTTCAGTTATATAAAACTTAGGACATTCCAAAATCCAAGCAGCGTCTTCATTATCTCTAAGTCAATATCAGCAACAGCACCAAGAAGGTGCTAACTATGTTCCAAAGGTCATCAGGAGAGTAAAGGGAAATTTAAAAGAATTAAAAAGAGAAGATAAGTCCCAGGTGTTATATCTCAATCTAACACGCTTCTATTTGAAGCCTTGTCAGGCTTACATATCGACATGCTAAAGAGTGATACCCTGTAAATGATATGCCTGTTCTGGAGGAGTTGGTTGGAATCTTCTGCTGCAATACAGGTTCACTATCTACCATTTAACTGTGGCTTCCACTAAGAGCTAAATACAAAGCTACTGACATATGGAATGGGGTGATTGAGAAATGTGAGAAGAGGCTTGCAACTTGGCAAATGCAATATCTTTCAACGGTGGGCAGACTTACACTAGTCAACACTGTCCTGGACATGCTCCCTACATATTACATGTTCCTATATTCTATGCCAAGCAAGGTCCTGAAACAGATTGACAAAATCAGAAGATCTTTCCTATGGCAAGGTAACAGCAAGGGGCATAAATTTCACTTAGTGAAGTGGTCCAAAGTAACAGTGCATAAAACTCATGGAGGGCTGGGTATAAAAAATCTGAAAGTGCATAAAAAAGGTCTCCTAATGAAATGGCTATGGAGTTATACACAGGAAGAGCAGGCCCTCTGGAAGGAGGTCGTAAATGCTTACGTGGTGTCCAGAATCACTGGTGTGCTAAGTTATCTAGAGCTCATATGGAGTTGGCCCCTGGAAGACCATATGCAAAGATGCAAACTATGGTGGAATACTCACAAAACTCCCACTTAGTTCCAGGCAATGGAATGCACATCAAATTCTGGACAGACAAGTGGCTAGGCAGATGTAAGCTAACGGATGACTTCCCTAACCAGTTTCAGAACTGTAGGGCATCCCCCAAAACAGAGAAGGAAACACCTGGAACCCTCTCTTTTCAGGAGGAACATACATGACCGGTAAATGAAGAACTCCTCAACCTTCTCCCTAGACAGGAGGGGTGTGCACTATAACTCCCAGTCAGGAGAAAGCTAAAATGGGGTAATACCAGGAAGGGAAACTATTCTGTCAATGATGGATATGCTTCTTTTTGGGCACAAAATGAAATGGTGGATTGATTGCTTTGCAAGTCAATATGGAGGACAAAACGCCACCTTAGATCATATGTTTCAGCTGGACTGCCCTGCATGAAGCCTAACTTACTCAAGACATCCTCAACAAAAGGAGCATCCAGATTGTGAATGGATGTTTTATGTGTTGTAAGGCCGTAGAAACCAACAATCGTCTTTTCCTGCAGGTACAGTTGCAACTGATATGTGGAGCGTGTTTCTCTACATTTTTGGACTCAGTTGGGTAATGCCACAGACCACCAAAGAGGCTTTTGAATTTTTTTGTTTTTGAGAAGGTAACATATTGTACATATTAATCAAAACAGCACCTAAGGTTGGGCTGGAAACCATATTTACAAGTGATAAGAAGAAAAAACTGCTCCAGAAACCTAACAAAAAACAAGGGTGTCTAGCATTGAAACAGTATCTTCTATATATCTCTGGTTGGACCAAAAGCAAAAAAAATCTAAAGAAAGTGGCTTTTGAATGTTGGAGTAGCTGGTAAATCCATCAGAAGTATATGGGGGATGATTCCACCTTGAATTTGCTGGAATTTATGGGCAGAAATGAACAGAAGATGCTTTGATGGTTTATCAACTCCAAACCAATCTATTAAGGCTAGATGTATTTTGTATTTATGCAGATGGAACAATATATCTGCTGTAGATTCCCCGGATATTATTTGCATTTTGTTAGCTCCCTAGTCTTAGGATAGCCACCTAATTCTGGGAGTTTATCAATATATTTTGTAATCTGAAATGTACTACTCTTTTGCATCTTCTTGATGCCTTCAGTGAAGCTCTGAAGTAAAAGAAAAACATTTCGTTATTAAGGCTAGAAAAGATTAATGATCGAGCATGCCAATCTATGGTTCGGGCATCTGTGATAAAAGTGCAATTTTTCTTCTCTGAGTTTAAAGTTATGGCCTATGGGCAAACTGGGTGAAAATGTGGTTAGTAGTGTTATGTGTGATATACTTCATCTTTGATACAGAGCATAAACCGCAACTTAGCAAGCAACTGAATAGCTTTGAAATTCAAATTTTGAGCTTAAAGGCATAGAACTGACCTTCTTGTAAAAGAATGTGTTAAAGAAATGACATTTCAAGAACTTTTTGGGCTCCTTTTCTTCTCTCTCTTTTAATAACTCAAGATACACATTAATGACCTGCAAAAGAAGAAAACTTCTTCATTGCTTTACTCCATTCCAGCATTTTCTATAACCAGTACAGCTCGGTAACTGACATAAAGGATTACCTCATCATTCAACCATGCCCCAGGTCTCAAACACTGCAATATCTCTCCAGTAATATCTATTTTGGAATTTTCATGGGTTACCAAAACCTTCGTCCTGCAAAAAATAATTCCGTGAAAACATATGAAGAAATTGGCAAAATTGAAAATTAGAGCAGTCTGAAAACAAAACTGAAGTTTAAATAAGTTATACCTGTTAGCATTAGACAAAGCATGCGAAACTTCAGCCTCTTCCCCCTCAGCAAGGGGCACAAAGGGTTCTGTAATCACATGCTGCAAGTTAATAAACCACAAAATAAGGACATAAAGATAGAAATTCTATGCCCGGATTACTTTTCAATATATTGCAAATCAAACACCAGTGGCGTAGCCACATACAGTCAGTGAAGGGTGGTCAATTGAACATCCTTCGTCAAAGAATTTTTTTTTGATCAAGTAAATGTATTTTCATACATAAACATAGCCACAACGGTCGTATACAAGAGATATACCAAAAGGTAGAGAATTTACAAAACGATATGATTCTCTACAAACTCCAAAATCGTCTATACAACAAGGAACTTTCTGTGTGCGCCAAAAGAAAATGAGGCAATGGAGACTACTACTTAGCTGAGAGAAACTCGCCTCTACACCTTCGAAAGCACTCCTCTTTCTCTCTCTCCAAATATTTATAGCTAAAAATCCTTAGTCAAAGCTATATTGTGAATAGAAAATTATACTAAATATATAGGTGTACCTGTGGCGTACACAAGGGCGATCAAGGATATGAATGATGGAGTCAAGACCAGGGTACGGACAGTAGGAGAAGACTCAGAGCACTTTTCAGTGACGAGGGGGTTGCACCAGGGATCAGCCCTTAACACTTTCTTATTGCGATTGATGGACTGACGCGACAAATCCAATGGGAGGTGTCATGGTGTATGTTATTCGCAGACGACATAGTCCTGATTGATGAGACTCGCAGCGGAGTGAACGCTAAGCTGGAGGTTTGGAGACAGACTCTGGAATCTAAAGGGTTCAGGCTGAGTAGGACCAAGACAGAATACTTGGAGTGCAAGTTCAGTAACGGGAGGGACTTTGAGACAGGCGTGAAGGTGAGGCTTGGGAATCAGGTCATTCCAAATAAAAGAAGCTTCAAGTACCTCGGGTCTATTATCCAAGGGGATGGAGAGATTGATGACGATGTCACACATCGTATTGGGGCAGGGCGGATGAAATGGAGGCTCGCATCTGGAGTCTTATGCGACAAAAAGGTGCCACCAAAACTCAAGGCAAGTTCTATAGGGCAGTGGTTAGACCGACTATGTTGTATGGGGCGGAGTGTTGGTCAGTCTTGACTTCGCACATTCAAAAGATGAAAGTTGCGGAAATGAGGATGTTGAGATGGATGTGCGGGCATACAAGGAGGGATATGATTAGAAATGATGATATCCGGGACAGAATGGAAGTGGCCTCGGTGGAGGATAAGATGCGAGAAGCAAGGTTTGGGCATGTCCAGTGCGGAGGTGTGAGAGGTTGGCTATGGACGGGTTCATGAGGGGTAAAGGTAGGCCGAAGAAGTATTGGGGAGAAGTGATTAGATGGGATATGGCGCAGGTGCAATTTACTAAGGACATGACCTTAGATAGGGGTTGTGGAGGGCACGGATTAGTGTAGAAGGGTAGTAGGTAGTCGAGCGTAGTCTTACTCACGCTTGCAAACTGGTAGTTGTAGTGCTATTATTGTATGCCCGCTTAGCCTATCATACTGGTAGGCGTAGTATTCCATTATAGTACCATGTAGTTTGATTCCTGCTGCTAGGTGTCCTTTAGTGTACTTTTTAGCTTATTTACCCGCGCTAGCTACTGCTTACTTGTCCGTTTCTCTTGCTTTGATCTGGCTGTGCTTTTGCATTTGATTTGTGTATGCTTATGCTCTGTTTTGAGCCGAGGGTCTCGCGGAAACAACCTCTCTACCTGCCAAGGTAGAGGTAAGGTCTGCGTACACTCTACCCTCCCCAGACCCCACGTTGTGAGATTTCACTGGATATGTTGTTGTTGTTGTATAGGTCATTTATACATATAAATATATATATATATATATATTTAATCTTGAACACCCTTAGAAAGCGAAATTCTGGCTTCGCATCTGCCAAACACCCTAAATGCATGCAAAAGACGTTATTAAAAAGGCTCCAGCTTTCTTTAAGTTGATAGCAAGTTGTGTTAGCTTAGCTATGGTTTTGTAAAGTTCAGCCTTTTGGTGATTAATAAAGTTTGTTAGTTCCCAATAATAACAAAAAAGCTCCAGCAATATTACCTCCTTAACATGTTCTTCTTTCTTCTGAGGCCTCAACAACTGATGTGTCTCGCGAAGCTTCTCAGTATACTCAATCTGAAACTGTATTCTCTTTAAATTATCATCTCTTTTCTCAGCTGAACCCAACAATTTCTTATACATAGGAACCGAAGAATCATCAAACTTGCTACTCAAAGATAATGAATCCAACATATTTTCTTCATTCTTCAAATTCACATCATTCGACACTGTTACAACTGAAGAATTATCCAAGATTTCAACAACCCCATTACTCTCCTTCCCTCTCTGACCCGGCCCATTATCAAGACCCGTTTTTTCAGCAACCCCATTTCCCAATTCCTCAACAGTTGAATCCCCAAACACACCCTTTTCAACAATTTCCTCATCATCATCAACAATATTTATCACTTCTTTATCTTTTTTCACGAACCTCAACGCTTCAAGTGCACTTCTTTTAGCTGCATCATACTGCTTTGCTAGAAAATTCCCTACATTTCTAAATCTTGATGGTCTACAAGGAGCATGAATTTCTCTTTTAATGGGAGTTATATAAGATGGGTATTTGGAAACCCTTGTAGCTATTGATTTTCTAGGAAAAGGGTGTTCTTGAATTTGGTACATAGATGTTGAAAGTCTAGGTTTTCTGGATATGTGGTCAACGTTAGAGGAAACTGAAGGTTTTCTGCTACATGTTAAGGCACCCATTGAAGTAGATATTTTTGTCAAGTCTTTCTGAAATTGAATCATTTATGCATGTATGGAATGGATGTCACATATTTGAATTGAAAAGGGGGAAAATATATAGTAATATGTTGAATTTGGATATAAATTACGGATTTAGGTAGGTAAAGGGGAGAAGAGCATTTGAAGAGACGTTTGTTTGTAAGGGGAAAGGGTTTGGGGGGGATTTCCAGATTGGTTTGAGAATTGGAGTAAACTTTTTTGATGTTTTGGATTTTTTCACTTTTTAGTACAACTATGTGACACTTCCATAATTAACAATGCTACACTTTCTTTTTGGGTTTTCTGCTCGAACAATTGTGTCTCGGTGCAAAACGGTTGTTTGCGATGAGGGAGTGTGTGTGTGTGTTTAATATGGAGGAAATATTACGGCTTAGACTTTTAAAAAAATATATATACTGTACTATTTTTTAAGAAAAAACATATTGTATGTCATTCTTTCGGTATTTGATAAAATGTACTACTTTTATATGACATTTGAAATGTAACAACCCCTTAAGTCACTATGAATTTTATAACCTTTTTCTTCTTTTGAAATTTTTTGTAAGTTCATTTTATATACTTTATGATTTATATATATGGGTGATACGGGTTTGAAGGGCTTGGGTGCATTTTCAAAAGTTAGAACCTACACTAGTGATTTGGAAAGTTAATAGTTGACTAAAGTCAAGTATGTGACTAAATGGGTTTAGAATCGTGATATGAAGGTTCCTATAGGTTCGTATGATGAATTCGGACTTGTACGTATGTTTGGATTGCAACTCCAGAGAGTCGGGTGAATTTCGAAAATTAAAATTACATAGGAGTTGCACTAGCCCTCGCAGTCGTGTGGATGGCAATCGCGATCACGAAGGATTGGGTAGCTTGCATTCGCGGATGCATCAGGGGTGCCATGATCATGGGCCCTTGGTAGGATTGCACTTTGAGATTGCGAGGGACCCATTGGGGTTGTGAAGAAAGATTAATCTGAGGATTTAAAACATTTTAGATCGTTTAAGTCATTTTAAACATATTTTACAGATTTTAGAACTCGATTTTGGGCGATTTTCAAGGGTATTAAGAGTTCTAACCTTATATTTGCTTATTATACTTGATTATCCGCTTAAATTAGATGTATAATCCATGATTTCATACTATAAAGATGAGATTTGATATTCCCTATGTACCAATTTACGTGGCACAATTGAAACTTTGATATTCAAATTTCTAAATTTTGATCGTGAATTTGGACATAAACCCTTTAATTTTTTTTTAAAATAAAAAATATATATATATATATATTTGAAAACTACATAAAATATTATAAATCACAATAATTAATAGTTTAATATATTTAAAAGGCATATATAAAAATTACATTTAGCGAAAATTTTGGTGAATTCTCAAAATTCGAAAGGTGCCACATAAATTGGGACGAGGAGAGTAATTTGAAGGTCGTATTAACTTGTAATTTTAGATTTGAAACTCATAAGGAATGGGTAACCCAATTGTCATGATCCAAAATTCCACCTAAATCGTGATGACACCAGTCATACTCGACAAATGAACCAACCTAAAGTTAATCGCGAAACCTAAGGCATTTATAGCGGAGATGAAGTACAACAATTAATATAAATGAATTATCTCTCAACTATAAACAATGTTGAACTAATCTATACAACTCCAAATAACTGGTGTCATTAATCATGAGCTACTAAGAATATAGAATTCTTAATGAAAAAGTACAACGTTTGTCCGAATATAAATACAAAATTAAAGACTCCTAAGTTGTCACGAATTATCTAGCAACTCAACCTTGAAATGCTAAAGAAATCTTCGATGCTCTCTTGTGATTTCGCAATAATATTGACTCAACCTGCACACCTTTAAGAGTACAAAACAACGTGCATTCAATAAGTCTCATTGATTGCCCCAACAAGGTATATCTGTGTTAAATCATAGGAATCATCAATAGATAAAGATCAAGTTGTTCACACAATAATAACATTCGAACAATACGTAGAAATACACAGACAACATATATAAGATGATATGCACAAGTCCAACCAAACAACATAATAAAATGCACCAAGTCAGAATATATCCAAACATGAATGCACCAAGTCATCATATATAGATGAAATACATGAACCAAAGTCATATAATGCATGTGATGTAGACTCTTACTATAGTTGTCTTATATATATACTTTCAGCACTCCGCGTACATACTTTCTCGCTAGGGGTGTTCACTAGTAGTGAGCCAGGGAGACAACCACATCGTCCATATGCCAACACATAACAAGATCTCATCGTGCTAATAGTCATCATAACCGACATGTCAAGCCATAATACTATCCCTTCATCCCGAATCAGATTTATCCGGCCATAATCATATGAACCATCACACTTGCTAGTAAAAGTAAGCCATTTCTAGTAAAACAAAACAAAATAAAGAAAGAAAAATCAAAATATGAAAATCAAGTAAAAACTAAAGAAAATAAAAACCAAAGGAAGTGAAACAAATATATGTATAAGTTAGGTTTGGTAGGCATTTCCTCTTTTCACACTTGACACTCGTACGTGATAGCGTGGGGCAAGCAATTTCCATCTTCTAGACCTTTTCTTTAGTACCTCTTACTTTTTGGAGCAATATTGGTAAATGAGTTAATATATGGTAGCAATTGCCGATTGGTATGTACTATTTTTCTCTGTTAGGGGCTTAGGGATTTTTCGTATTAATTATAACTTTTTTTCTTCGTGTTTGTAACTTTGTATAATTCAGAAAGAGGACTGCAATGATTTTGGTCAGTCTTCTACATGGTGCTTCAAAAGTAAAAATGTCACGGGCTAATCATTTTCAGGCTTGTAATTGAAAAATAATCGAAATTAGCGCGGAGATAAAATCTAAATAAAATTACCTTAGCTAATATATAGGACAACTCAGCATATTGTGTTGAGTTCATAAAAAATGGTGAAGTTACGAAAATCTAATAAGTGAAACTCTAGTATTGAGTCTGAAAAACGTAGAAATTCAGACAAAGATGTTTTTTTTTTTTTAAAGTGGAGTATTTATGTCCAATTTTTTTTGTTTGTATTAAAGAATGGTTATTTTTCAATGACTTTTAAATATGTGGTTATTTCTTAATTTAGAAGCTCTAAAAATGGCTATTTGTTTGAAAATGTTATTGGGCCTACCAGACTGAAAAAAGCCCAGAGGGGCAACTAGGGCTGCTTAAATGGAGGGTTTGCGTCTCTTCTTCACACTTTGCCTCCTTTGAAGACCTCTCTGAGGTATGCTTTCTGTTTCGACAAATCTACTTTTCGTAATTATTATGCTATTGCCGAATGTGAATATTATTATTTTATGGAAGCTCAGTAATGTAAAATATAGAAGAACTGTGTTCTTTTAAAGCCTGAAAAGGTTCTATGTTAAACCCAACGCCTTTTGTTTTTACTTTTGATGATTGTGCATTTTCAGTTGAATCTTGATGTTTGGTTTCAAATCTAAGTGGGCGTTTGGACATAAAAAATGTAATATTTGGTATTTGGGAATTGGAGTTGTGTTTGTACACGAATACTACTTGGAAAAATGTTGAATTTGGAGTTTTTTTTTATTCTGGAAAAGTATAACAATTCTATTTCCAAACATGCTTCCAGAATAAAATTCCGTGAAAGAAGTGAATTATCCATGGCCAAACGGGCCTCTAGAAAGGTTTTATTTTTCTTTCTTAATGCTGATTTGGTTTTGTTGTGAAATATTAAAGCTTGATTTCAGTAGTCAAGAGCACCAGTCAAGATGCAGAACGAAGAAGGACAAAACATGGATCTTTACATCCCCAGGAAATGGTATGCCTGATTCTTGATTTTTTGGTGTCACGATGATTTTACTTGGTGTTTGTATAACTACTGCATGTTGTGTTTTTAGCTAACCTATGCCCCACAATTGCAGTTCTGCTACGAATAGGATGATCACTTCAAAGGATCATGCTTCTGTTCAACTTAATGTTGGTCATTTGGATGATAGGGGCGTCTACACTGGCAGTTTCACAACTTTTGCTCTCTGTGGTTTCATCCGTGCTCAGGTACTTATTCCTTTGATTGTTATGCCTGTTTAACTTTTGCCAGTGAACTTGATACTTATTTTCCAATTAATTTATGGTTGTTCATGACGTAATTGAGCTTTTAGTTTTAGTAATTCCTTTGGTGAGAACTTATATAATAGATAATGTATAATGTAGCTGCTTTTTGGAGTTTTGGATGTAAAAACTTCTTCTAAGTGGTAGAAGTATTAGGTATCTGGGAAAGTTTAGGTTCTTTCCTTTTCTAATCAATCCAGATAGCTTTGAATGTCTAATTTTAATATTTTTTTTTCAGCATTCAAGTTCGTTTTTAGTATTCGAATAGGTCATTTAGCTTACATTTGTGTTTTGGCATTCAGCTGATGTTAAAATAAGTTCAATCTTGCTGTTTCTTCTTGCAGGGTGATGCTGACAGCTCACTGGACCGCCTCTGGCAGAAGAAGAAAGTTGAAGCTAGACAAGAGTAGAAAAATAGATTTGTATTTTGATTTTATTTTATGATGGAGGATTCTGGACAACAATTTAAATTTCAGTTCCTGTAGTTTGATTTCTGATTTCTGCTGCTATGTGTTCTTTAGTGTACTTTGTTTATTTTATTTAGCTGTGTTAGTTATTGCTTCATGCTATTAGAATGCGTTACCATGACGTATTTCGATTGTGTTATCAGCATGTTCATATTGTCCATACTACTTTAATTCCCCGTCCGAGTCTGACTGTTTCTCTTGCTTTGCCTTGCTTGCTTTGCTTACCAAGATGGAGGTAAGGTCTGCTTAAACACTCTATCCTTCCCAGACCCTTTCACTGGGTATGTTGTTGTTGGACACTGTTCTCCCAGCTGTATTTTGGATAGGTTGTCTTCATCCTTGGATCTTTGACTTGCCTTTGGTCGTGATTTTGATCTCATTTTCAGATTAGTTTCTTTCTAATGACTGGTTATATTCCCTTTCTCTGTTGTTGAATTTATTTTCCAAAGATACTGAGGTTAAGTGTTAGTGTTGATTCAATTCTAATGTGAGATGTAGAATTTTCATGAGATGCATGACGAGTATTGCATCAAATGGCTTCCTGAGCTCTTTTAACTAATTGAAGCTGAATCTTATACTACAGAGCCTTCTTGGATAGGGTCATAGTAACCTCATCTGATTTCTTACTGAAAATGATGTACAAGTCCTTGCAAGAGGATAAATAGACTTGTGTGGAGTATTCATATCGATTTGAATTTGTCAAAGATGATGGGTAGGGTAGTCAAGAAGAAACACTGAATGCTGAGAAATGCCAAGGATTTTCCTTACAAATTTTTTGAAGTAGCATTTAACAATCCTTCCTCCCTAGTGCAGTAGCTGTCTAAATAGATGACTAATATTTCTTCTGGCCATTGCTAAAGTATCATTGCATTGAGCTTGCTTGGCTTTCAGACCGCCTATACGAAATGGAAATTTATTTAAACAGACTAATAAAATGAAAAGAGACTACTACATTTTATGATTTAAAATCCCTCAAAAATTTGCATTTTCTCCCTGATATAAATCTCCAACTTGATTTAGCATATCTAGTCTGCCGGAATACCACGAGTCCGTGATTCCATGAGCACTGCCGAGCTTCAATCCATTGCGCACATACTCTTCCTTTCTGTCAGTAATTGTTAGTGTATATATACGTTGGCCTATGTTGGTACAATATGTTTGCTCTTGTTTTTGGATACTTATGTAATATAATTATGTGTGATTCCTTCAAGTCTGCAGGTTTATGGTTTCATCACCTTGCCTTATTTCCAAATTAACTATCAAACATGTTTGGTCCAAGGATCAAGCAATATGTTTTCTTGATGATATTCTACAGTGTCTCTTCTTACTTGCACTTGCGGTTTTCACTGTATTGTTGAAGTTGCAGCTTTTGTCGAGATAACAAGTTTTTTCATTATGGTTTTTTTCTAAATTCTGAAGATGGGATAACTTAATAGCATGTTCTTGCGCCAGAGCATTTCGGGCGTCCTGATTATTTGGTTCATTTAGCATGTAGATAACCCATACGTCAATACTGCATTAGCTTAGGTTTCTAGTCCGGTTCTGTTGGAAAATATCTGAAGGGTCAACCTTTCTTTATTTGTTTCAAATTCCTCAAATCAAGACAAAAAAGGAAAATAGATGAATGATCAAGATTTTAACGTGCGGAGACTTATTGTTTGGCACAGTGCATTGTGCAGAGGATATAGTAGTAGCACTAGATAACTGTAAGCAAAGATATTGGGGTTCACTGTGGCATAATACCTTAAGCAGTAGCATTAGGTAACAGTTTAGGATTTTGTGTTCCACTGTGGGACACTTGGCTTATACTGTGTTGAGTGAAAGAAAGCCAAAAATATTGTGTTGATGTGTCTGTATACATCCTTTATGGAGTATACTTTATAGGGTGAATTTTGACTAGATCATGTTCACGTAAGCCCATTAACATGTTTCAACAAGAAGCAACTGCATTTTGTGCATTAGTCAGTAACTTAATCATAACTATTTGGGTATACTTGATTTTGATCAATTAACCTACTTATCTGATTATTTCACTATTATCTGTGGATGATATATTGCCAGGAACATTTGAGTTTTTCCATGACTCAATAATCTAATTTTAATACTTAGTTATTGAGTTACTACGATCTGGATATTCTAAGAAGGTCCTTCTACATATTTGTAATTTTTGCAAAAAAGGAAGTTGAAAATTTAAGTTAATGCGTCTACGCATATGTGGTCTTCGTATACCAACACCTCAAGATCAAAATGGTTAGGGTAAACTGCATAAATCATCCACCTTCATTCTGCTCCATTTGTATCTAAAATTCAAACGATACGTCATAGTTCTGATGGGTCATGCTTTAACATGAACAGAGTTATTAGTTAATACACCATAACCAAATGACTGAATTAAGGTTAGACTTAAGAGTAGTTGTTAGGCTCTTACCAAATAGATGGACCCAAAAAAACAAGGAATCTCTATTATGAGCTATTTGATGCCAATAAGATGCATGTTGCAGAAGAGTACTTGTGTTGTGTGGATGGGAAGAACCTGACTATATGATGCCAATAAGAGTACTGATGAGAGGTTATGCTTACCATGTCAAAAATCTGATATATGGGACATGGAACAAAAATGGAAATAGAGAATTTCATCACATTTAACATCCGTATGCCAATAGAGGCAATTAGCAGGGTTCTCTTAACTCTTCTTTACTGGTTCCATGCCTCTAATGCATGAACAGTTGTTAGGAAATAATTGTGTGGCTGACTGTTGCTAAAGGAGAAGAAGGATTCCAGCTCAATACCTTAGATATGGAACAAAAGAACAAGGATTAAGATAACGGACACGAAAGCATGTCTATTGTCCACCCTCTACTTTCCATTAAAACGATCAATGTGATGTTACTGGCGTGACTTATAACCAATGTTGATATTCCCCTGTGTTGGTGGCCCTCATATCATGCAAACTAAGTGGGATATTTCTTTAACACTTCTAAAATTGTACAAGAAAGTTAAGATTTGATCCGTCCTTTTAGCTCTTTCATGTGTTGAAGCATTTCATATGGAATGCTTTGTTGGTCCACAGGATTGGACCCCTTTGAAGGTGAAAAGTTTTACATAGTTCCAGTTCTTCCGTATCATACACCCCTCTTAGTCGAAAGGTGTATAAAACAAAAACAAACAACATACTCAGTGAAATCCCACAACATGGGATCTGGGGAGAGTAAAATGTACGCAGATATTACCTCTACCTTGGTAGTTAGAGCGGCTGTTTTCCGAGAGACCATCGTCTCAAGACAAAGACAAGCACAAGCACAAGCACAAGCAAGCAAGAGAATCGGTCAAACACGGACAAGAAATTTAAAGCAGTATGAAAATGCTGGTATCAAAAGCGAATAAGTCATGATAGCGCATTCTACAAAAAGAAGCAGTAACTAACGCAGGTAATAAAATAAACAAAGTACACTAGAGAACACATAGCAACAGAAATCAAATGACAGGGGACTACAAAGCAATACTGCGCCTACTAGTATGATAGGTTAAGCGGGTCTACAATAATAACACTACAACTACTAGTTTGTAAGCGTAAGTAGGACTACGCTGGACTACCTACTACCCTAATATGTGTCCTCCATAACCCCCTATCTAAGGTCATGTCCTCAGTAAGTTGCACCTGCGCCATATCCCGTCTAATCACCCCTCTCCCAAACTTCTTTGGCCTACCTCTACCCCTCCTGAACCCGTCCATAGACAACCTCTCACACCTCCGCATTGGGGCATTTGTGTCTCTCCTCTACACATGTCCGAACCATCTCACCCTCGTTTCCCGCATCTTATCCTCCACCGATGTCACTCCCACTCTGTCCCGGATATCATCATTTCTAATTCTATCTATCCTTGTATGCCCACACATCCATCTCAACATCCTCATTTTCACAACTTTCATCTTTTGGGTGTGCGAAGTCTTGACCAACCAACACTCCGCCCCATACAACATATTTGGTCTAACTACACCCTATAGAACTTGCCTTTAAGTTTTGGTGGCACCTTTTTATCGTACAAGACTCTAGATGCGAGCCTCTATTTCATCCACCCTGCCCCAATACGATGTGTGACATCGTTGTCATCTCTCAATTTCCTTAGATAATAGACCTGAGGTACTTGAAGCTTCATTTCTTTGGAATGACCTGAGTACCAAGCCTCACCTCCACGCTTGTCTCGAGATCTCTCCCGTTCCTGAACTTGCACTCCAAGTATTATGTCTTGGTCCTACTCAGCCTGAACCCTTTAGACTCTAGAGTATGTCTCCAAACCTCCAGCTTAGCGTTCACTCCGCTGCGAGTCTTATCAATCATGACTATGTTGTCTGCGAATAACATACACCATGGCACCCCTCTTAGTTTTGTCGCGGTAGTCCATCAATTACTAAGGCAAATAAGAATAGACTAAGAGTTGATCCTTAGTGCAGCCCCATCATCACTGGAAAGTGCTCTGAGGCTCCTCCTACTGTCCGTACCCTGGTATTTACTCCATTATACATATCCTTAATTGACATAGTGTACGCCATAAGTACACCTCTAACCTCCAAACATCTCCATAGAACCTCCCTTAGGACTTTGTCGTATGCCTTCTCGAGGTCGATGAAAACCATATGTAAGTCTCTCTTCATCTCCCTATACTGCTCCACCAACCTCCTAATAAGATGAATGTTTTGTAGTTGAACGCCCGTCATGAATCCAAACTAGTTCTCGAAAATAGACACGCCTTTTCTCACCCTCATCTCCACGACCCTTTTCCAAACTTTCATAGTGTGGCTTAACAACTTGATACCCCTATAGTTGTTGCAACTCTGGATATCACCTTTGTTCTTATACAAAGGAATCATTGTACTCGACCTCCATTCTTCGGGCATTCTCGCCGTCTAAAAAATGACGTTAAATAACTCAGTTAGCCACTCCAAACCTGCCCTACCTGCGTTCTTCCAAAATTCAACTGGGATCTCATCAGGCTCGGTCGCTCGTCCCCTGCGCATCCTGCGAACAACACCCTTAACCTCCTCAACCTTAATGCTCACACAATACCCAAAATTTCGGTACCTACCGGATTGCTCCAGGTCTCCCAGAACAATGTCTCTATCTCCTTTTTCGTATGGAAGTAAGATTGCCACCTCTGCCTAATATGCGCGTCCTCCACCAGTACTTTGCCGTCCTCGTCCTTGATGCAACTCACGTGATCCAAGTCACGGGCCCTCCTCTTCCTAGCCTTGGCTAGTTTGTACAATGTTACACCCCGTATTTTCGCACTCGTATGCATCGCAAATAAATTAACATAAAGTCCAGTGAGGCTAAAATCCAATATTAGGATGAAAATAATCTTAAACAAGTGTTACTAAAGCTTCGTAATATTTCGGGGTCAAATGAATCAAAGAAACTAAGTTCGTCGAAACTCGGGGAAAGACAAATGAAATTTCAGACCTGATTTTAGCCCAACTTGTCAGGGGTATATCTCAAAGTATATAAGTTGTTATGGGATGCATAATATATCTACATTCAAGTTCAGTGAGTCTACTTTCCAATGCAATAAACCGTTCATCAAACGGAGCTCTGTATAAAAGGTTATGCGCGTTTTAACAACACACTGCAAAGAAGCCGCCCGGTCCCACCACCAGTCCCCTCGATGCCCACTACGGCTACCCGGCAAGACTCCTAGCACTTCTCTAGTGTCATGACCCAAATCGGAGGGCCGCGACGGGCACCCAGACCCCACCCGCCAGGTACCGCTAGCCGTACCTTCAACACCTAGTCATAAATACGGACTAAGCCAAAAAAGATTATGTAAAATCAGATAACCAACTTATATATATACACACCCATACCAAGGCCGACAAGGCCACACAAGACTACTACACACAGGACATCTGTCTACAAGCCTCTAAAGAACACATGACATCACAAAGATGGGACAAGACCCCGCCATACCCATATGCATATGCGGTATACATATATATATTGGCCACACAAGGGCATCACATTATATTGGCCTCTTTAGACTCTTTTGTGATAGTCTGTACCAGCTGCAGGTGGTGTGCGTATATAATGTCTATCCCTTTCCCCATATCCCCTATATATACAGAATTTACCATATAGTAGTGCGCATAGCACAAGTGGGTCTAGAGTAATATATGAATATAATGCAAATGAAAATGCATGAATGACAATAAAACATCCTGAGTGCCATAATATCCTTGTACCTTCGGCTAACACTGTGAATATCAACATCTTTTCCGTGTGCCTCAATAAGGACTTAAGAACATATTTAGACATGCTTTCAACATAGGAATCAATAACATGAATATTCTTAACTACTAAGAGTATAATAAATTATGGAACAATATCACGGTTATATTTCATTACATGGAACATGCCAAAAGAAAAAAATAATTTACCTTAACATAACTTGAATATTGTCCTTTCAACAATTCCGTATTTTGAATTGCTGGAGCGTTGTTTTCTCTTTTGGTTTTACAAAGCAAATGAAATGGTTTAATTACTACTTTGTACGTTTTTTGTTTCTCAAATGACAAAGTGAATTGTTTTGCTTTGGTTCATACAGAAGGGGTTGGAGGATTTTACATAAAAGACTAACGATTTATTCCCTACCCCATATCAATATTAATAACCCCCTTAACGTGTAACTCCCTACTTAACATGCAATGCCACCACTTTGTCCCTTTGCCTTAGTCACTTAGGCAATTAGTTTAAACATTACACGTACAAACCTCCCACTTAACTTTGTCCCCCACAATTATTAATTGATCCCACAATTAATCAATCAAACACATAATTAATTTCGTGATCTCAATTCACTTAAATCTTAATAACTTATAAGACCTTCATATACTCAATGTCATAATTTGTGATATGACACTAATCCATAACCTCTTTGGGAATATACAACCATTATTATTAATCCCCATTGTCACACTTCTTACGTCCAAAATTATTTCGGGATCGCATTCCTTTATATGCTTATCTTTTTATTAGCATACGTAATTATAACACAAATTCTCCAAACGCTCGGATCCATTTACACACGTCTAGCGATTTTACATACGCCTAGCGATTCAAACCATGACCCGAAAGTACGGGATGTTACATCTAGCTACCTCCCGAATGCAACTGGCCGTCCTATCCCACATACCGGTCGAAAGGGGTATAATACATGAAAATTATATTGTGGAATCACACTCTCCTTGATCTTGATTTGCTTTCTAAACTAGTTTTAGCAACTCCGTAGTAGAGCTATCGCGAGTAATGCTCAAGTTAACTTATTTTTTTAACAATGGTGTCATTCAGTTTTGACTTGGCTAATTTTGAGCTGATTACCAATGTGTTGCTTAAAAATTATTTTCTTCTCCTCCCTTTATGAGTTTGTATGGTAAGGAAAATATTTGGTCCCATCAGGTAGTGTGCTCTGCTACCTAAAGAATTTTGAAAGTTGTGGTATTATTATATGAATATGATGAATTATTCTGTCTCCTCCATGTTGTACTCTGAAGATGCTTGGATATAAGTACTAAAAGAAGCATTAGATGCCACCAACACTAAAAATTACGCTCCCAAGACTTAAGAAATGCATTAGATGTTATACAATGCTGCAGGAAGGAGAATCATTTCTATTTGACCCCCACACAGAAGATGCTTACAACACTATCTTCTATATACCAAAATGGAAATGTGCCTATTATCAGTTGGTTGACTCACATGTTAAATGTTCTAAACACAGGTTAATTATAGACCACAAAAATGAAATGGACCGTAAGTATTCTTAATATATAGCTTGATCCTTCAGCTCACTGGTACGAGTGAATTTGTTACTCCTTCCGTTTCAAAATGTTTGTCTGGTTTTGACTTGACACGGAGTTTAAGAAAGTAAAGAAGATTTTTGAATCATGTGGTTGTTAACTAAAGATATGTAGAATGTACTAAAATGTCTTTTAATATTGTGGTCTTCAAATGACATGTGGAAAGCAGTAATAAAAGAATTGCAAAAAAAGGAAAGAGACATTTATTTTGAAACGGACTAAAAGGGAAAGTAAGACAAATATTTTGAAACGGATAGAGTAATTGGTTACTAATTCTCAATCAGTTGCCTTATGCTGGAAAGGATCAGTCAAAAGGATGGAAATAGTGTAATCTTTTTTAAACAAAGGAAAATGATAGAGTATATGATGTTAAACAAAATGTCAACTTTTTCGGGTTGATTAAAAGCATTGATGTGATTGCAGGAATTAATTCCTCCTCTGTGTGCACTTTTTACTCCACTAAAGTTCATTTGGAACTTTAAATTTCTATCTCAGCTTCATGTTTGAAAACGCATGATAATTCAAATAAGAGGCAGATTAGGAGAAGGAAGTTAAAGTATTACACAGATGAAGAGATATGTGGAATGGTACCCTATTTTTATCATGTTGGCAATCGATTTTGCTTTTGCCATTAGTAACATACTTCTCAAGAAGATTATACTGGACGGGATGAACCATTTGGTTTTCATAACTTATCGGCAGACCATTTCAACCATTTGTTTAGCCCCAGTTGCCTTCTTTGTGGAGAAGTATGAATATTGTCTCCTAGAGTTTTTATTTTTATTTGTTATCCTGAGTGTGAATTCTTAGAAAGATTTCTATCTCCAATATAAGGAAAACTTTTGTCTCCTTTGAACATGCAACTTACTGCTTCTTGCAGGAACACCAGACCAAAACTCACCCCTCAAATCTTGTGTAACCTTTTCTTGAGTGCCATTGTTGGGTAAGTAAAAATGCTCTCGCCTATATTCATCTAAGTTAGTGGCTCTTTTTCATGGCTATGTTTTCTTGCTAAACATTTTTCACCATATGTTACATCATTTTTGTAGGGCATCTCTTACGCAATACTTATTCCTTCTTGGCATGGAATACACATCCGCAACTTTCTCATGTGCCTTTGTCAACATGGTTCCTGTGATCACATTCCTCATGGCATTACCTTTTGGGTATGAAATTGAAAGCTATGGTTGTGTCATTTCAATTAACAAATAGCTTTAAACTGTTCTATTTTCTTATTATGTATGAAAATGATGCAGGTTAGAGACTATCAACATCAAACACGGAAGTGGAATAGCCAAAGCGGTTGGTACACTAAAATGCGTTGGAGGTGCCTTCTTACTAACTTTTTACAAAGGCATCCCTTTGATTCATTTTTCAGACCAACAATCTGTATCTCCATCCTCGGAAGGAGCCATTAGTTCCTCGAAAATAAAGGAAAGATGGATCCTTGGTTCTCTGGTCTTGTTTGCTGGGACACTTCTGTGGTCTTCGTGGTTCCTTCTCCAATCGTTTATTGGAAAGAAATATCCATGCAAGTACTCTAGCACTGTTATTATGACCTTCTTTAGCGCCATACAATCGGCTGTCTTGACTTTGTCCATTGACAGAAGACTATCCATTTGGGTTCCAAAGGAAAAGATAGATATGCTGAGTATCATCTATGCTGTAAGTACCTGTTCTTATCTTCCTAAGTAGAAGAAATAGATTTTTTCCTGTCCCTCACCTGGAATCTATTTCTCTCATTGTCTTTTTCTTTTTGTCTCTCAGTCTTTGCAATTCAGCCAATTTATTTACAAAGATCTGATGCACCACAGATAGAGTTATTACTGTATATGCTTGAAAATTAGGAATTTTAAGAGAATTTCACGGATTCGTTAGACATTCTGAATGACTTGTGACAATCAACATCAAATTGGGAATATGACAAAAATCTTTGGATGCTTGAGAAAATTAGAGTGCTTTGGACTTCAGATACTATTATTTCTTTTATGGGTTCCTATGGGTAAGATATTTAACTCACGACCGTTATCACATTGAAGCGATTTTATGTCTTTTTCAAATTGTGTTTTGACATAGACACGGAATGCAAGAAACTTGGCAAACACTTTAGACTTGAATTTAAGCAGATATACCCAGACAAAGTGAGAAAAGTCATCTAATAAGACGAGATAAAATTTATGATCCAGTGAGCTAGTAATGAAAGTATCCATAAATCTGCATGAACAATGTCGAAGGAAGAATACGTAACACTTGAAGAAGACTGAAACGGAAGACGAACATGTTTGCCTAAGGGACAAGAAAGACACTGTTGGACAAATTTTCCATTATGACAACGAATTAAATTATTGTTTCTAAGAAAATTTTAAACAGGGGCTCCTGGGTGTCCAAGTCTATTGTGCCAGGATGACGGAGAAATTGTTGCTAAAGCGTGAGAGGAGTGACATGGGCAGTTAGACAAGTGGGAGGGTTGACACTAGCAGCGGACATGGAAAGGAAATGATAGAGATCATCATCACTATTGCATCTCGTAAGGAGTTTCCCGATACGGAAAATCCAAACGAGTCAAAATTAATTGATACAGAATTATCGGTGGCAAATTTTCTAACGGTGATTAGGTTTTTGATAATGATAGAAGCATATAAGACGTTATTCAGGGAGAAATGGGGATGCGGTGGTGGGGTTAGTGTGTGGCCAAACCCTTGAATTGGAATGCGATGACCAATTCCAATCATAATAGATTGTGGAGTATTTAAACTTCGCAGTTGAGGAAGATTACCAGAATTGTTGGTGAGGTGAGACGTAGCGCATGTATCCATATACCACGCATTATCAGACTGCTGAGGAGTCAATGTGATGAAAGCCGGGCCCAAATTGGATTGGGAGAGGCTTGGAGCGGATTGTTGGGCTCCAAGAAATAAGGTCGGATTACTGTGGCCCATTGACGGACTGGGGCGGACTGGTAGGCTGCCTGAAATTGGGCCCAAAATTGGTTTTCAGAACTTGGACTGTTAGGCTGCTAGAGGTTGGGCCGCGACTGTAGCCCCAACTGCTGCTGGGCCGCGGCTGTAGCCCCAACTTATGCTGGGACGCGACTGTAGCCCCAATTGCTGCTGGGATGCGGATGTAGCCCCAACTATTTGCCGGGCCGCGGCCGCCGACGCATGTCCTCGAATGCCGGACGATCTTGTGTCGACACTGTCATGAAAATATTTATACAAAACTGCTAATTGTTCTCGGGTGAAGAACAAAAAACAGAGGAAAAAGAAGAAAAATTGTGCTTCTGATTGTTCTCGGGTAAAGGGAAAAGAGAACAAAAAAAAACAGACATAGGGATATGGGCTTCTGACAAGAGAAACACTTGTTTTCGAGAAAAGGACAACAAATAATTTTTTTTGGTTTTCTTGACAAGATTAGCAGCCATGTTCTTGGTCAAAGTAAAAGAAAGAATAGAAAATTTTCGGACAATAAGGGTAGTCGTCGGTCTTTGCATAAACCGAAGGGGGGGGGGCTGCGGGTGACAGAAGAAGAAAAGAAATAGGGTTTAGGTTTTGGCTCCTGATACCATGTAAGATTGTATTAATCTCCCTTAGGGAGTCTTTTTCATTAATACAAATATATATAGTGTGTACAATGTAAAATCCTAATATAATAAGGATCCTATATCTGTCATAATTATACAACACTAAATATTATAAAATATATGGAGTATATTTTATAATATACGTTAATACTGTGCATAGATAAAAGAAAAGCCAAGTCTTCTATGAACCAAAAAATGTCATTTCCTTTAGTTTGTTAAAGGAACTGTTCCCGTGCCGTCTATCGGCTGACGAAATCCGATGACAAATTGATTCCTTAACTAAGCGATTTCAGTTGAAAGCGGAACTCTAGCTTCCAGCAATGGGTTCCTAACTACTCCAGAAAGCGTTAGGATGGTGATTGAGTAAACTAAGTGGTAAGAAACATAAATACAGCTAGAGTGCAGAAAAAGCGATAAAGATAGAATGAAGATATGTAAAATCAATTGTTTGATTGATTGGATTTGTGTATTCTGTACAAATGATCCTATATTTATAGTACAAGGAAAATAAAACGTGATCCCCCTATGTTATCCATTAAATTACCCACTAAATCCACTAGCCAACTATGAGGAGGTGGTGCCGATTTTTACTCATTGTTTTCCTCTTGCACGATTAATGACACTTCCTTCTAGCTGTTGCTGGTTGTTACCGTTTCTTGGGGTCTAGAAGATTCTTTGACTTGGTCTTCGAGGTGTCCAAATATGTGTGGGTCTCAGTCGTTCCTCAGAATTATGACTCGGCCAGGCTGCTATAATAGCCGATAAAGCTTTTCTAGCCGAGGGCTAGGACTAATCGATTCGGCTACGAGTCAGTTGGGTTATCGATTTAGAATTCTGTTGATTGCTCATTTTGAAATTCCCACTTTCGACTGTCACTTGATTCGGCTAAACACTTAAAAGTATTTTTGAGTGTTAACATGAACATACGAGACAAAAAGTAGAGAAGGCCCTTCTATGTTGTATAACGATGACCATAGTCGTGGCATGACCTCTAAACACAAGATGGAAACTTAATTACTTCTCATAATTAACTTAGTTTAAAACTTCCAAGAAAAAGAGTATACTTCACCACTGTGGCACTGATTAATTTATCTTGTTTTGGTGTCTTCTTGACAACATTGAATTTTACCAAGGCAGGGATTAATAGGTTCAGGAATGTGCTATGTGGGAATGACATGGTGTGTCAAGAAAAGGGGTCCAGCCACCGCAAAGATTCGATCCTCTTGTCCAAGTTATGGCAGCCATGTTCGACGTTCCCATTCTGCACGAACAACTCCATCTTGGAAGGTAAATTACAACAGTTTAAAGATTCTAAATTCTTTTTAACCATTTTCCAAATAATCACCTTAACACTGACTAATTTCCTTATTAACAATAATGATCAGTGTAATTGGTTCGGCTATTGTAATTGCTGGTTTATACTTTCTGCTTTGGGGAAAGAACAGAGAAATGCAAAAAGTTGTCCATGAAACTGAAGAGAAAAAAGAGAAGGAGATACCGTTCAAAGATCTAGAAACCAATTCTGAATACAGGATCCCTTGATGTCAACTTTCTCTACAAGTATTTCAATATGTATTGAACCGAGTTTTCTTTGTTAACCTTATATTCTGTAATAAGAAAACTGCACCTTTATCGTTAATTTTTGTTCTTCAAAGAAAGAGTTGCAAAAACCAATTGGTTAAGAGCCTATCAAAACTGTCAATTGTAATAATCAAGTGTGTACTCAAATTGGCTGTAGATAAGATATTTTTGCAACCGAAAGCGACTAATATTTGAGAAGTAGCAAAGCAGAAAGATCCAACAAGATGATTATTAAAAGCAATAGAGTGGACGTATATCGGTTCGGTTCGGTTTTGTATCCGAAAAATATGAACCGAATAAAAATCGTTTTTTTAAAAAAAAACCGAATACAACTTTTTTTTTTAAAAAAAAAACTGGATATTTTCGGTTTATATGCCGAACGTATCGGATTATATCGGTTTTTTCTAGTGGGCCGGGCCGGGTAGGAATTTTTTTTATTTAAAAAAAAATTGAATTTCCAAAATAGAAATTGACATTCACAACTACACTATCATGAAATTTCGACATTGAAATCTATTGTGTATCGTGAGATGTTTACTAAAGAAAAAGGAAAATTAGAATTCTATTTGGGAGAAAACACAAATTGATTGGGAAAACAGACGTTTTTCTAAAAATTGGCTGCGCCAAACCGCCAAAGACCGGCCCCGTCTCGAAAAAAAATACGCAAAATCAAAAAAAAAATCGGTAAAACGGACATCCGAGCGCAGAGTTATGACCATTTAAAGTTTTATCAATTTACAACTACTTTTTCTCCCTACATTTTATGTCAATACTTCCGTGATATGTTAATCAAGTTCATGCCACATGCGACTTCCATAAAAGCTTCATAGATTAGCTTCGATAGCTATGATTCAAGAGATAGTAGTAGCCTAAAATAATATATATATATATATATATATATATATTAATTCGGTTTTTCGGTTATGTTCATATCCAAAATTTAAAAACCGAATCACTAAATCCTGACTCGGTTCGATTTTTTTAAAAAATGTTTTTTTAAAAAAAAACGAGAAAAAACCTAATCGAATTTCGGTTTGGTTCAATTTTTTCGATTCTCCGGGTTTTTTGCCCACCCCTAAAAAGCAATACAAATATAACATTTGCCTTTATGATATATCATAAGCATATTGATCTTCATAACAAGCATCAATACTACAACAAGATCCCCACCCCCACTGTTCTTGTCCGAAATCCATACAAGTTGAAAATAGAAGGAAACACAAAGAACTTAAGAAGCAGATTCAACTAAGCTCTGGTATTTATTCATATAGAGTATTGGTCTGAATTTTTTAGCAGTTTCTTGGTCATTGAACTTTTCTTGATTATGGTCTAAGCCTACTCTGATTGTTCATAATGATGTGCTCCTCCCTAGAAAATGAGAAGATATTACTTTCTATCAACTGGGATACTCCTTTGTGTACACGTATCATATTTCATTGTTGTTAGGCAAACTCATCGACCCTGTGATTTTAGAATTCTGCAGGAAATATAAAGTGTGCCTGAACCAGATTGGCCAGGCCTTTTGGAGAACCGTTGCGTGTCTCTGATACCTTTTTTCTCAGGTGGGGGAGGATTTTACTCTTGCCCACTTAATTTGCTTTTATTCTCCCAAAATCTTTAAGGCGAGGGTCATTCAATTGTCCCGTCGTGGACAAAATGATTTAATTGCTAGTATCGACAATGACTCCGACTGCAAATAGATGGAGAGATACGTCGTCATAGTGACCAATGACCTAGTCAAGCCACCGGAGGCGCCAATCCCAGAGAGATGGAATTTTGACCGTAAGTGTTCTATCTACACATGCCTTTTCTGTTTCATCTTTTTGGATTTTTAAATGATGTCTCTAACTTTGGTGCTTCTTCTTTTCCCATCCATAGCTTGGATGCCAGACTCAGTATTGGGCTTGGCCCACTAGTTCCAAGAAATTCTGGACTACACGCCTTCTACCCATAGTACATGGCAGGAGATTGTGTCAAAACACAATTGGAAGGGACAAATCATAGAATTTCAAAAGAAGCGTCGATCCGAGCTCTTACGGAGGTTCCCTAGGATCCGGATGCGGTTCTGCAGCAAGTTATGCAAGTTGTTGCTCAATTAGGACAGAACCCGGAGGCTTCCGCTCCTATCGGATCCAAAAGGCAATTATCTCCCTTCTCCCCTCCTCCAATCAAAAGAGTTAAATCGAGTGGTAGGGAGCAGGGTAATCAGGGGCCAACCTTGGAAACTACGACTATTCCTCCCGTTGCTATTGACTTGGCGTCTGACGCCAATGAAGAGGAAGGGGATTCTGTGCCGGGGCTTTCTCTCCGGAAGGCCGTTAGATCGAAGGCCGTCACTATTGGTCTTTTAGGGAGACGGACTTATCTGAAAAGATAAATTCTTGCGCCCCTTTCTCCCTAACTCTATTAGAGTCGAAAATATAACTCTGGGCCCTGTATCAGTTCCATGTGTTCTGTCGTCATTGTGGGATGCCCTTGCTCCGATTTCCAAAAGGAGGGTTCCTACGTCTCAAGGTCCTGTTCCCAGGGGGTGAACTGGGCATCCCAACCCCGACGTGCACAACGAGGGTCCTCAAAGCTCCCACAAATCGTGGCTAGTTGATACTTTTCAGGCGCCAGTCCATAATCCCATTGTTCGTCGATAGGTCACTCTCTCCGTTCCTCAAGAATGTAACATTCTTTCTCAGCGGGTAGGAGTTGTCAGCTATTTGTGCCCTTTGGCGAGTGAGAGGGACAAGGAGAATATGGGGAATGTCTCCGACGATTGCTTACTTAACGTCGGTGCTCATGCAACAACCCAGGTATGTGATTCCTAATTTTTCTTGACCCATCTTTTACCCCAGGAAATCCTGCTTACCATAGAAGGTTTTCAAAGGAAGCTTACTAAAGAGAAGGAGAGGATGCTGGAGTATCAGAAGCTGCAAGAGAGACTTCCGACTTCAGAAAGCCAGCTAGTTTCGACAGAGGATCTAGAGGCCAGGTTGGCCCAGTCGGAGAAAAATATGAGAATTTACAGTAAGGAGGCTGTCAAGTTTCATAAGGAGCTCCTAGATCTTCAAAAGAAGTGGGCCGATCATCAAGAGCATTTTGCTGATGTGGTTTAGAGGGAAACGAATATGACAGAGAGGATTTGGGTCATGGGGATCGAACTCGAGGCTTGTCAGAGAGAAAGGCTTCTATGGAGATTGCTTTAACTACCCTATAAGGGAGGTATGACAATTTGTCTGCTTGGTATGATAGGCAGGTCAAGCACAACAATGACCTGATCAACAATAATACTTTATTTCGGGAGGCTATGCAGAAAGTCAGTATGTTTGATACAGATGTCATAGTCCAGTAGATGAAGATGTACTTTATTCTTGAAAAGACTCATGCGGTTTATTAGGCTCAATGGGAACTTCTCTAGGAGGTTTAGGAGGGATCGATAAATATTTACACCGCCCTGACAACTGTTTTGAAGGTAGAAGATATGGCTCAGAAGGCTCGGCCCTTGCGTACCCCATCCATGGACCTTGTTCAATCTTCTAACAGTGAGAGCTGGTCTTATGAGGATGAAGAGGAAGCCCCGGCCGAGTATGAGGAGCACTCATTCGAGGTTCATATGGCTGATAGTGAGAAGGGGAGGTAACGGGGAGTAGACCCTCCCTAGAAACCCTTCCAAAGCTCCGGTGGCAAGAGAAGATGATACATAAGTGGACTTTCCGAAATATCCCCAGCCACTTCGACTCTGGAGATGCACGCCCCTGCTGGAACCTCTGAAGCCCCAATTATCGATGCTTGACTTATATACTCCATGCGCGAAGTTTTTAATGTTTTGAATATGTTTGTTCGCTTTTTGAAAGATATTTTTTTTATTTACTTAGTATTGCCCAGGTTTTTAGGCCTTTCTGTTTGAATGCTTTCTTATGATCTCGCATTCGTTTGCCTCATGAGTTAAATACCTTTTGGTTAAATTGCCTAAGTCTTGTGTGGGAGGCATTGTATATTGCTTGTTACTCTGGTTATGTTGATATGCTTTGTGGCCGGGTGTAGGAATTACCCGGTCCTTCAAAGTGGAGCAGTTCAACCATAGGGATCCTTCCACCCAAGGACTCCCTCATCAGGACTATGCTCTATGGCTAATTCGAACGCTTGTGTTTAGGTTCCACGACTGCATTTTTGTTTCTTCACAATGTGTGCGGGATTTCGAGCAATCATTTTCCTCAATCCTAGAATGTTACTTCTGGCCACATATTTTATGATTGGGAATTTAAATCATCAGTTTCATAATAAAAGGAGGGTCCATTTGTTCGATACTGAAGAGGAGGACGTCTCGACCTCATCATATATTGGCATAAAGTTATGTTTCCTTCACGATCTGAGGCCTATTGGCCGTGTCATGTGTTCAAGGTGGATATTATCGAGTTTGGGATGACGTGTTCGTACCAACAATATTAAAGTGTAGAAAGCATAAAGCAAGCCTATTCGTATTCATTGTGCTTGATATACATAGACCCGAGTATAGGTACATTTTGAAAAAACTTAGAAAATACAAAGAGGCGGAGGCTATGGCCCCTTCAACTAAGATCAAATCTTCTTCCCTTACGTTTGTATTTCCACAGAGAGTTCTCCTAAGTAATACGCTTTATAGTTATTCCCTCATCAAAAACCTTGCAGAAAAAACCATTCGGGATAAAAACCAGTCAGGGAAAAGAGTGCAACACGTATTTTCTGGTCTTTGCTTTGATGTCCTTAGGGCACATGACTTGTACGATCAGTCAATATCGATACTAGTCCCAGCCCTACGATCAGAAATGGTTATGGAAAACACAAAGGAAAAGATGGAGAATACATACCTAGCGACTTCTTAATGTCGTATTGTACGGGGGTAATCGCCTGCAAATTCTGGCAAGCTTATCGTTTGAATTGCTAGTCGAGGTTGATATGTCAGATCGTATTCACTTATCTCGACTGACCATTTTAATAGCCGGCTTGTGAGATTTTTTCCTTGCAATAGGGTCTGTAGTGGTGCATCCGTTATGACTGTTATCGAAGTCATTGTAACTATGGTCATAGTTTTTATGTTGCCGTGATAAGGGCTAGGGCCAGCTTTTATGTGTCCGAATATCGTGACTCGGCCCCGATTAACATCTTTCTTACGTAATAATTAGGGAGTTGCGCTTCTCTTTTCTTCCGTACTAGAGCAATGCTAACTGATACAGCCAAGATGGTCATGTAGGTGAGCAATCTCTCTCTTTTCTTGGGTTTGGCCATTACATGAGGACTAGCCAAATAAGCCTTGAGATCTGCAGGCTCTGACTGCATTCCTGCGTCCATTGGAAACAATGATCCTTTTTCATGAGTTAAAAAAATTCATGGCACCGATCTGTTGATCGTGATATGAATCTTCCCAAGACCGCGACTTTTCCTATTAACCTTTGCACCATTTTGACATTATTCAGCGCACCTGGCATCTCATGGATAACCTTAACTTTGTCTGGGTTCATCTCGATGCCGTGACTGGAGATGAGAAAACCCAAGAACTTTCCAAACCTGACCCCGAATGTGCATTTTTCTGGATTTAACTTCATGAAGTGGCGATGCAAGACGTCAAAGGTTTCGGCTAAGGAGGTCAGGTGGGTCTCAGTTTCTCGGGATTCGACCAACATGTCATTGATGTACACTTCCATAGTACAAACAATTTGTTTTCAAACATTTTATTTACTAACCTCTGTAAGTGCCCCTACATTCTTAAGACCAAAAGGCATTACATTATAGCAAAAATTACCGTGATTGGTCATGAAAGAAGTTTTTTCCTGATCTTCCCGGGTGCAAGCTGATTTGATTGTACCCGGAGAATGCATCCAGGAAATTGAGTATCTCATGTCCGGCTATGGCATAAATCATTTGATCAATGTACGACAAAGGAAATGAATCCTTATGTCATGCCTCATTTAAATCCTTAAAATCCACACACATTCTGAACTTGTTAAGATTTTTATGGACCACCACTACATTAGCCACTCATGTAGGGTGCTCTACCATTCGTACTGACCCTATATTAAGTAGGTGTGTCACCTCTTTCTTCATGAATTGATCAATGACTGCAAATATTAGTCATTTTCTTTGTCTCACTGGATATGATTAGGATCAGCGCTTAATCAGTGAATAGCTATCTCCGGGGGATCCCTGTTATGTAAAGGTGAGACCAAACAAAGCAATCTGAGTTACTTTTTAGATAACATCAAAATGCACTCCTTAGCCCAGGAAAAAGCTTCGAGCATGGATATACCTTCTTTTCAGAATGTTCCTCGAAAAGCGTCGCGCTTCCTAATTCCTCGATGGTTGAGTCTGCGGGGTCCTTGTCTAATGGCAAGATGAATTTATTCAGGACACCCAGATCCAACATCCTTCCTCCACAAGTTGTTCTATCCTTCCTCCAAATATTTCTTTTAAGACCGGTGTCTATAACTGCTATTTATTTACCTTGTCTTTTTACGAGGCCATTATTGTGAATGCATCCTCCAATCGAGGACAACTACTGCTTCCTCTGATTTCTACGATCCCCCAAGGTGTGGTAAATTTAACATTCTGGTGATAAGTTGAAGGAACCGTCTGCATTGTGTGCAACCATGGATGCCCCGGTATTGAGTTATATGCCATATCTCCAGTTACGACGTCAAAGGCTATAACCTGCTTCATGACATTGGCATGAACCGTCAATTTGACTTCTCCCCTCATAAGCTCATTGGACACATTGAAGCCCGCCAACACCTTTATTATGGGGGTGATTGATTCGACCATTTACATTTCTTTTAGGACCCACAACTGGATTATGTTTGCCGAACTCCCTAGATCAACCAAAACACGTTTAGTGAACGATTTATTAATTTTCAAATATATTACTAGGGCCTCATTATGAGGTGAAGCGTAGTCCTCTCAATCGTCGTTAGAGAATGTGATATCCTGACTTTCCACGAGTTTCTGTCTGTGGCTCATAGTCGTGATTGAGATCTTGAATTTTCTCACTGATGTATATGTGATCTTGTTGACCACTTATGTCCCAAAGATTATATTAATAGTATAAGTAGGCGGAGGCACTTAGTTCGGCCTCTACCTAACATTCCTGCTTAGATTGAGCTTCGCCCGGTCGCTGATGTACTCCCTCAAATGCCCTGCACGCAATAGCTATGCTACTTCGATTCTTAAGTTGGCGCAATCCTCAGTGGTGTGATCGTGCGTGCTATGAAATGGCACCACAACCCTGTGTTCATTTTCTCTAGATTGGTGCGCACATCATTCGGGAACTAGAATTCTTTTATGGTCTTTATTACCGCTACTAACTCCGCCACATTTATGTTGAAATTATGATCAGATAGCTTTGGGGGGATAGTCCCCTATGATGTTGATTCCTCCAACCGCCGAGGGGCTGGTTTAATGAGGCTTTGATGATTCCTAGTGTTTCCCCAGCTAGTCCCTGTGCTCGAGAATCTCATGCTTCATACGACTTGTATTGTCCCTATTTGTAGTATTAGTGTTATATATGTAACTAGGCCTTCTTGGGGGCGGCCACCTGTGTATGTCGACATCATCACTCATTGGTCTTCTTCGATTCGTATCTTGGCTGTGTACTTGAGATTTATTTCGCCCTACGTTTTTGCCGGGAACTCAATTAGGCTTTCCTTTAGTTTTTTGGAGGCATTTGAGTTGTTTGGGTTCAACCCATCCATAAACGTGGTTGCTACCCAATCCTAGATGGATGGCAACAACATTCTCTCCCCTTGGAACCTGTCTAAAAATCCTCACAGTAGTTCATCTCCATGCTGCTTTATTGTAAACACATCATGTTTGTGTGTTTCTACCCTCCGGGCTCCTGCGTGAGCCTTAACAAAAGTATTTGCAAGAATAACAAAGGAATAAATAGAGTTTTCGGGTAAATGAGTATACCAATAGAGTTATTCCTTTATGAGCGTCTGGCTGAACTTCTTCAGTATGACATATTCGATTTCGTGTTATTTGAGATCGTGCCCGATGACAACTGCTTCGAAGGTCACTATGTGCTCTTCTATATCTTTGATGCCATCGTATTTTAGTACGTTAGGAATCTTGAACTTCTTCGGGATAGGGATGGGGGCCGCGCTTTCCGAACACGGCAAAAGACCGTACCTGTTGGCTCATGCGCCATTTATGATAGGCAGTGCTATGGGTATTTGGCTCATTCGCTCATTTATTTCTTTTTCACCCGATGTAGTCCCTCTGTGAACGCATTCATCCGGTCCTTCCCGCCCTCGTCCCTTTTCTTACTAGCTTCATGTGAGGTCGAGGTCTTTGTGGTATTTTGATTTGACGTCAGAGTACCTATCCTGGAATGAGTAGCTATAGCGGCCACCAATGCTTCCATGCACATCATCATCTTATTTTGCGTTTCTAAAACAGTTGCGATTGTTTCCTTGGTGAAAGATCATTCCTTGTTAGTGGGTCTAGATTTGCCAGTTTGAGATGTGGCTGAGCTCCTTCATTCGGGCGTCTTATTCCGGGCCCTTTCATCCTCCTTATTATCCGAGGTCCCCTTGCTCCGCTCTTATTTGGTTCGCTCCTCTGACTCCGTGCGTAGTGTTTCTGATCGATCCACCAGGCCTTGGTGTTCCATGGACGTTTGTTAGTCTCTGATTCCTTGTGATCCGTGAGCACTGCTACTTTTTCCTGATATACTTTTTCTTGTTTCTGAATGTAGTGTTTCCATTTAGGGTTTTCAAGAAGATCAACTACAGATAGAGACAACACCACAAATGTCTATCCCCACAGACGACACCAAACTATTTTCCGGTGAAAATAATTCTAACCAAGAACACAGTTAGAGATTTGTATTCTAGTGTTTAAAGACAAGTAGGTTGTATCCAATTCGGAGACCCTCTTTAGTGAGTTCAAAACTGCTAGTTAGATTACAGATGTGTAAAATAAAAGGTTAAGTAAATACGGGAATAAGCAAGTAAAAATGAGTAAATAGGCAAGATTCAAAATGGACAATGAATAATGTAAGAATCAGAGCTTGGAGTGGTGTATTGCTTAGAAATCGAAATCATAGTTATAGAGGTATGCTTAGAGAGAATACAATGTGTCTTTATTCTATTCTAAGTCTTGTATATATAAGACAAAACTAGACTATTATACCCCCTTAGAGTTGCGATGATGTGAGTGTGCCGATGCCACTGTGCCCATGTATGCCGCGTCGTTCTGTTCGAGGAGGGCTGATGTGACGGGGGTTGTTGGGAGTGGGATACAACTGTGTAGAGACTCGGGGATGTTTGGCTTCTCGGATACGTTAGCCTTCCCGAGGGATTTTTACCCAATACAACGCATTTGAGTTTAAAATTCTAACACTAACACTTTTAATTTCATAGTTCGAAATCTATTGCTAAGGCAACCCCATTCTAACTCGCATTGTATTTGAAGTTGAGGATTTCACTTTTGATGTAGTGAGTCGAGCTAAATTTCAATCGAGGACTACCGTTGTTCTCTCTCTCTATCTCTCTTTTCTTTTCGGATTTCAAGGATGAGCCGGCTCGCTAGACTAGTAGCCAGACCAAGAATGAATGTGTATTTAGTGATTTTTTAACACATATATTCTAAATCAAAACTAATGGGTTTGGATGAATCGTAATTACTAACTAGTATTCTACATCTACCATCACTTTAATGTAACTTGAATTTGTCATGCATATATAATTGCGAAGCAGTATAGAGAACTTTAGTTGATTGACATAGTGGCATTGAGTTATTGCCTTCCTGCACTTCTGTTAAATCAAGATAGGGAGGAGAATCTAGAGAGGCAAAAACAATGGGAGAATTCTTTCGACTTCTCATTCATCATAATGATCTTCTTATATAGAGGTAAAATGCTCTTTTTTGTAGTCTAATAGGGTAAAGGGTAACCCTATTCTAATAGGACTACAAATCCTATATTACCATAATTACCAAATCATATATTACCATAATTACCAAATCCTATATTACCATAAATAGACGTAACATATTCTAATACCCTCCTCAAGTTGGAGCATGAGGGTCTCTAATGCCCAACTTGCTAAGTAAATATTCATGTTTCGATTTGCCCAAAGCCTTTGTAAATACATCGGCCAATTGCTTATTGGTTGACACATGACTGGGAAGTATTATTTCGGATTGGAGCGCGTCTCGGACATTGTGACAGTTGACTTCAAAATGTTTAGTCCATTCATGAAACACCATATTTCGCACAATATACAATGTTGTTTGACTATCACAATACATTTTTACCAAAGATTTATATTCAACACCCAAACTATATAAAATCCCCTTTAACCATTTCAATTCACAGACTGTCATTGCCATTGACCGATATTTCACCTCTACTAACGAGTGAGAGATAATGTGTTGCTTCTTGGTTTTCTATGATACACGTGAATTCCTGAGGGATATAAATCATCTGGTAAGTGATTTTTGAGTTAACGGTCATCCGTCCCAGTTCGAATCACACCATTCATACAACTGGAGATCACAATCGTTTCTCATCACAATGCCTTGTCTTGGGTTCTTCAAGTACCGCACCACATGGAGAGCCGCATTTCAGTGTACTTCATTTGGTTGCTGCATGAATTGGGATAGAACATGCACGCAATATGACAACTTTGATCTCGTGAAACTGAGGTATATTAGTTTACCGATCAGACGTCGATATGGTTCTAAATCTCCTAAAGTAGCTCATTTGGCCAACGCCAAACCGTGATTCTATTCCATATGAGTATTGATTGATTTAGTATCCAAGGCATATTTTCGTTGATAGAGAAACAACCTAGTTGGTCCACATGCAACTTCAACTCCCAGAAATTACTTCACAAGGCCTAAATCCTTTATGTGAAAATAGGTGCGGAGATAGTCTTTGAATCGTTTAATGGCATTATGATCATTTCCTGAGATAATCAAGTCATCCATATAGACAAAGACATTAAGTTGCATACCTCCCTAGTGCATAGTGAATAGAAAATAATCAGAGTACGACTGTTTGAACCCATATTTCATCAAATCACTTGACAATTTCGCAAACCAACACCTTAGAGCTTGCTTCAAACCATTCAAAGATTTTAGGAGTCGACATACTTTCCCTAGATTAGGAATACAAAATCCCGGTTGCAATTTTATACAAACTTTCTCCGTAAGCTCACCGTGTAAGAAAGCATTATGCCTATCCATCTGATCCAACTCCCAATTTCATGCAAACGTAGCAACTACGAATGTCAGAACAATTACTACCTTAGCAATCAGAGAAAAGTTTTGTTGTAGTGAATTCCTTCTTCCTGTTCATTTCTGAAGATGACCAAACGAGCTTTATAACGCTCGATTGTGTCGTCAGAGTTGTTCTTGATTTTATATACCTATCTACATTCGGGTGCTTTCTTATCTGGTGGCAAAGTTTCTAGTATCTATGTTCCATTATCCTTCAATGCTTGGATCTCTTTTAGCATGACTACTTTCCAATATTCCTTTTTCATTGCCTCCAAAAAGGTTTTTGGTTCGGTTCTTGTGGTAATTGCTGTAAGGAGCCTTTGATGTTGTGGTAAAAAATTATCATAGGATATATAGTTAGTTAAAGGACAATGTGCACCAAATGATTGATGAGGATCGGGTGGATGAGTTAATAGACTTTATTTTCGGAAAGGTTCAGTGACGTAGTCGCGTAGCCGGATTGATTTATGCTTTTGACATTTACCTCGACCTAGTTGTTTGTCCGGGTGCATTTTGTTGGTAAGGATACCTTGAAATTGTAGTTACTCTATGTTATCTCTATTTAGACCGACCTCTATCCGGTCTAAATCCTGTTGATCTGTAGTTTGACATTTGATGTATGTACTCCATCTATCTGAGTTTCGTTCATACCTATATTATCAGTCATGTCTTCTTTGAAGTTGTGTTGGTTTATTCCTCTTTTCGTTTCGTCCATGTTAACATAACTATTTTCCAAAGATTCTCCTCTGTCGGTATTGCTTCTATGATGTCAATTAATTTGCCCGATCTTACAGCGAAGGGGAACATAGTCTCATAGAAATCCACATCTTTTGAGATTAAATATTCATTGTTTTCTCTAAGTCATACAATCTCCAACCCTTCTTTCCGTAGGGGTATCCTAATAAGACACACCTACGACTCTCAAACTTGTCTCTTATTCTTCCCTTTGTATGTGCGTAGCATAGTAACTCTATCACCCTTAAGTGATCATACCGGAGCGCATTCTCGTACAAAATTTCATAGGGGGTTTTTTCATTCAAAACCAAAGATGATGTTCTATTTCTCAAATACCCCGCAGTCAAAACATATTCTCTCCAGAATTTAATTGGAAGATGGCCCTAAAATCTCAATGCTCACGCCACATTAAATATGACGGTGTTTTCTTTCGACTATTCCATTCTGTTGAGGTGTCCTTGTGTTGATGTTTGAAGCAAAATTCCATGTTCGAAGAAGTAAGTCTTCATACACGTGAACTTAGTTCCGTTATCACTTCTAACTATCTTCACACTTTTTTCGAACTGCCTCTCTACAAGAGCGAAGAAATTCTTCAAGGTTTGGGACACTTATTTCTTATCAACTAAGAGAAAGATCTACATGGCTCGTGAACGATCATCCATAATAGTCAAAAAATATAAAACACCACAAGAGGAATGGTTTTATAAGGTCCCCATAAATCACAGTGGATCATCTCAAAAGTATCTGAAACATTATTATCACTTAAAGGGAAAACACTTCTCGTTTGCTTTGCTCGTTGTCATATATCACATTCTCTATACAATCTATCACCACTCTCTTTTAAGCCTAATGTCGTAATAGACTTTGTTACTTGTGCTGAAGGATGACCAAACCGTTTGTGCCAAAGATCGAACCAATTAACTATCTCTGCCTTCATAGCCCATATCGGCGACACATTTCAAAAATAGTAAAGTCCACCTCGATGCTCACTATTTCCAATAAGCTTTCTCGTAATGGAGTTTAGTATAGCGCACATAATTCTATTAAATGTCACATCATAATCTAAATAATTAACTAGTTGTGATACAGAAATTAAATTGCATGTCAAATTCGGAACATAAAGAATATTCTTCAACCATATCCTGTCATTCAGCCTGGTTATTCCTTATTTTGTAGCCACTAAGCTACTTTCGTCTGTAAGACTAACCGGACAATTAGAATGTCTCGCTTATTGCTCAGTTCCTCTGGATTACCTGTCACATGGTTGGTAGCTCCAGAGTCTATAATCCAGGATGAGTTTTCGGTCTTTCTATCCATCTTCCCATTTAGGTTTATTATGAGGGAATTCAACATGTGAACCATAGTCTTCCGGATCTCATCGCTCAAATTGTAAAGTCATGTGCCACATGTGTTCACCGATCCCGTCTCCGCCTGAGTTCCTTCTTTGACAACCATGTTGTTAGCCTGGTAGTTGCCTCTTCTACAATCGGATCCTGGTCCACCCCTCTGCTTTTGTTGTTGTCCTCTTCTTCTTCCTTCAGTTTTCTCATCTTTTTTTTTATTTCTTAGCCACCAATCCGGATAACCAATGAGTCAAAAACATTCGTCTACAACGTGTTCAGATCTCTTGCAATGTGTGCAGAGTGCACCATTATTTTTTCCCTTAGCTTGGTCACGACAAGAGTTTCCTTTATGTACGGCAAAAGCCATGGTTTCACTCCGGTCCTCTGTTTTTCGTGTGACTCATCTCACACGCTCTTCTTGCACAACCTTCGAATATACCTTATTTAATGATGGCAACAGTTCCTGGCCAATGTTCTATCTCACCATTCCATAAGTTCCCTTATCCCGGGGGTAATTCACTCTTCTTTTTTCTTCTCTTATGAAATTCGTCGTTGAAAGCTCTCATTAGTATTCACGGAAATCTCATGAGGAAAATATGCACTTTTTTCCTTCTCTTTTGGTTTCTAGGACCGCTTCAAGATTGCACGTGCACTTTACGCACGTACAAGTTGGGATGTTTTCGTAATTCACCTTTTCCTCCCACAACTTAATGAGTTTTCCATAGTAATCCACTATAGTCCTTCCTTTTTCTTGCACTCCGCTAGTTCCGCCTTTAGTTGTTGCATCCGCGGGCCGTTAATAACGATGAACCGCTCTCGGATGCTCGTCCATAATTCTTCCGCTTCCTCTTTATGTGTAATTGTTTAGAGAAGCGTCGTTTCTATGGTATTGCGAATCCATGACACCAACAATGAGTTTATAGTCCACCAATCTTCCAAGTCTGGCGACTTTTCATCCGGTTTCTTGATTGTACCGTCAATGAAGCCGAACTTCTTTCTTGCTCATAGGTCTGTTCTCATGGATCTAGCACATTCTTCATAATTTTCCCCTTCAATTGGACTTGTGTCACTATAATTTCAGGGTTATGATTCGACGTAATGCCGTAGAGAGATTATTTTTCTTTGAGTTTTATTTTCTTCACTTGTCATTATTTTAGAATTTTTGTGTTCTTTTTAACGTGGTTCTGATACCATGTTAAAATTGAGACATGGACGAGAATTTAAAGAGACAAGAATAATAGGAGAATTTTTTCTACTTCTCATTCATCATAATGACCTCCTTATATAGAGGTAAAATGCTCATTTTCCTAGTCTAATAGGGTAAAAGGTAACACTATTCTAATAGGACTACAAATCATATATTACCATAAATAGACCTAACCTATTATAATAACTTTCATTTTTTTTTTGGTTTAATGATTTGCTAAAAGAAATTTAGCTTGTACTAAAATTAACTTTAAAAAAGAGCTAGACTTAGATAACCTCATTTCAAAATGCAATCTAATCTAAATCCGCACAAAAGAGAGTCATATCAACGTTAATTTAAGGGGTGAAGACACAATTAGCTATCATGTGAAACTATTGACACCCAATGGCTTCAATTTCCCCAAAATCCATTTCGTAGCCCTAAACTAATCCCAACACATTTTCTAGTCTTCTTTTTAAGTTTTTGACAACTATTTGTCTCTTATTTTCCATCAATATCTTAGTTGTCTCTGTTTTTTGTTATTTTGTTTGTTTCCTTTTAATTTTAATTTCCTTTTTTTGTTTAGTTTATCTTCTTCATTTTTTATTCTTTCTTTATTTTTGTCTTTCTTTTCCTTTAAAGATAAAAATAAAACATAAAAATGAAAATATTAAATAAGTATTTTAAATTAATAAAATATAAAAAAATAGTTATATAATTAAATTGCAACAAGAAGTAATATAAGAAACATACTAAAGTCACAAGCTTATTTATTAAATTTAAATTAATAGAAAATATATTTTATATCTTTTCTCTTTTGCAAATAAAAACAAAAGTTATATGTATCTAAAATATGATTTTTATAATTATTTTTATAATTTGCTAAATATGATTAAAAAATCAAAATTAAGCTTAAGCTCTATTTGTTGATTTCTTTCATAACGTTTTAATTATATATTAAATAGAAGCATGGTAAATGTGTTAATAAACTAAACATTTCAAAAATTTGAACCTTCTCTGATAATGTAATAGTTTATCAATGGTACTCTTTTTGTACAATTCAAACCTCCAAAAACCAAAACCTTACTCTCTCTTCTTGCAACCCTTACATCACCTTACCACACATTCTCTCTATCTCCCCCCCCCCCCCCCCCCCGCATATGTATAGAAATTGTATCGTTGTAGTATAGAATATGTATCACTATGGTATATGTAAATGTATCATTGATATATAGAATATATATCCCTACAATATGTGTATATAAATTGTATCGTTGTAGTATAGAATATGTATCACTATGGTATATGTAAATGTATCATTGATGTATAAAATATGTATCCCTACAATATGTGTATATATATTGTATCATTGTTGTATAGAATATATATCAATATTGTATATGTATAGATATCCTACAGTATGTGTATAGAAATTATATCATTGTTGTATAGAATATGTATCAATATTGTATATGTATAGAAACTGTATTATTGATGTATAGAATATGTATCCCTACAATATGTGTATAGAAATTTATATCATTATTGTATAGAATATGTATCAATACTGTATATGTATAGAAAATGTAACATTGTTGTACAGAAATTAGAATATGTATCACTACTTTATATATAATATAATGTATCATGCGTATATATATTGTATCGTTGTTGTGTAGAATATGTATCACTAGTGTATATGTATAGAAAATGTATCGTACGTATAGAAACTATATCATTGTTATATATAATATGTATCGCTATTGTATATGCATAGAGAAAATGTATCAAACATATAGAAAATAGTAAATCAAACATATTATGAGTATTGTGGGTTCTGGATAATTGACTTTTGGTTTTGTGATTAATTGTGTGATTGGCAATTGCACTGATAAAAAGCATTCTTTAATAGTATTTCAGAGATATACTTCCCTTTTTATAATTCTCTCCATATTTCTGTAAAAGTAAAAAAGAAATAACCGCGGTTCTATTGAACTGGAACACCTCCATTTGCAAGCAAGTCCCAAAAAAAACAATTACACACAAATGACACAGTCACTCGCCCATAATATGGCAGAATTTCCTAGTAATGTAGAGGAAGAAGAAAGGGTAAGTATGTTGATTTTACATAATCGCATTGCTTTAGTATAGGCTTCAGTACTCTCTGAATTCTTTCTCAACTTTGAAACTTTGACCGATAATAAAAATATCAGATGTTAATGAAAGCAGTGTTGGAACTAAAGCGGTACGGGAATAGTAAATAACTATTACAAGTACTTCGAAAGGGTAAAAACAAAGATTACAACAACAAGTTGTCAATCTTATAATATTTGAACTAGAGCTTCAAATCTGAATCTTGTATTCAGAAATACAAAAACATGAATTGCTACACATGTGGCTTGTCGAACCGCTGAGAATTCGAATGGTTAGAGTCCTTTGAGATACAATTTCACACCTGAAACACTTAGAAATCAATTGATAATCACAACAACACCGGCTGAGTCGAGAGATAACTCTTTATCTTTAAGACAAGATTGCCCCCGTATATATATGCTTTTACAGAGTGTGGGCAATAGTCTCCCAAGATAAAACAACAAACCATCAAATGTGCAAAGCCTACACAAATGATCTCAGCGAAGAACATGAATAAAGAAGATTGCTAAGAAAAGGATTGCTATCAGGAAAATCTGATTTCTTTGTGGTGTTGTTAACTTGTGTATCTTTCTATAGAATTTAGCCAAAGGCCTCAATTTATAGGTGTGCAAGATAGCTTTCCATATGCCCATGTAATGGCCCTTCAATAGCCAAGTAATGGTCATTCAATAGCCAAGTAATGTCCATTGAATCCCCATGATGACCAGCCAAGTAATGGCGTAAGTAATGGCCAATTAGTGGTTGAATCAATGCCATTGAAGCCACCCCAACAACCAAAATTTTTGGCCTTCCATCGCACAATCACTGCAAAGAAAGTGCCGTGGCTCTGCCATACTGGCGCCGCGACTCCAGTGGCCATAGGGCCAATTAGCACCACGGCCCAGCCCTGGAGGCATCGTGGCTCTCCGGAGCCGCGACTCTGACGGGTTGGCGCGCGGCCCTTTCTAACTCGTTCCATCTTACACTTCGCACAATCTTTCCTTCGTTTACTGACGTGGAATACTTGTTATTTAGACAATAACCGCCCATTATTCTACGTCTCAAACATTTACTTACATACTAATATCTCTTTCACTAACGAAATTTACGATACTTGGCACTACAAGTGCACGTGTGTGGAAACGACGTTTCCGATGTGCGGCCCCAATTGTTCGAGTTATAAATAATGGGATAAACTTAATTCCACATTAGTAAATTTCCAACAATCCCATCTTGAAAGAGATTTTGGCGCACACACAAGGTGCCTACTTTCAGCAATCTTTCAACGAAAAGATATTGCATCAGGAGAGGTAGCTTCGCTTTGAACCTTCCCTAGTTGAATACCATCAGACTTACTTACCATGCAGTGAACGTGATATCTTGAACCGTCAGTGTTTAATGTAAGCCAAGATAACGGTACCAACACAATACCTCCCATTTATTAGTTTCTTCTTATTGTTCTGTTCGTTATGGCCATGGACACACTTGGATTATTAAGTGCGTTCATTTGAGGCGGCCTATCCTCGCACTTAAATAGGTGATCTCCTACAAGATATCCTGCTATACCCTGCTTTACAAGCGTTAAGAGTCATTAAAAGTTTCCCAAACATTAACCTCAACCGTTTGAGGATCGTTAAAGGTTTTGAAACTTAACCTTTACCCACCATGCAGGTAGCACTTAACGTCTATCGCGGGAACGGCTTTGGATTTACGTTTCTTTACAGAAATCATAATCCGAAGTGTTCTTGCTTCCACCAAAGTGCTCAACTGAACCTTTTACAGCTTAGTTTTCCTATTGAACCAAATTCTTGGGATCTCCAGTCAATATGGTTGGGTTACCACCGCAACGGTTTGTATTGTTTGGGTTTTAAGCCCATTCCCCTAGACAGGCAGAACTCTTGATCTTCGGGTAGTCCCTTAGTTAAAGGGTCCGCTATATCATTTGATTATAATAAAATGACACCCGTGATGATCAACTGCCCAAAGGTCTTATGTCTCTGACTAATATGTCCAAACGCCGTCATCCATGCCCTCCATGAAACCGACTAGCTAGTCACAGTGTATAACTGACGAAGGCACATATTTCTCCCAATAAGGGACATCCTCTAAGAGGTCGTGAAGTTACTCAACTTCTTTTCATGCTTTGTCCAAAGCGATAAACTCCGATTCCATCATGAATCGGCCGATGCAAGTTTGCTTAGAGGATTTTCAAAGACACACCATACACATCCATTTGTGGCTTTGGTGTTTTTCAAGTCCGATGTCCAGTTTGCATCACTGTGTTCTCCCAGAACTGCTGGACATCCAGAGTACCATAATCTGTAGATAAGCGAATATTTCAGATATCGTCATGTCCAATTTACCGCCTTCTATCGATCATTTCCAGAATCACGAGTGAACCTTAGTTCAACAGAACTACTTTGTAAGCCGATACCAGGTCGGTTGTAGTGTGTAAAATACATTGAACTATATATGACATGCGCATATAGCTCATAGTATACGGCTGCACCATGATTCCAATCAATTTTATGATTCGTTTCCATTGGTGACTCAACAAGACTGTCAAATACCTCACAAACAAGTTTGGAACTAGACCAGTCGTTAGATGTCTTAGAAATCCCAATTCCTAAGATGTCATCTGTGATGCCCATATATTTCATATCGAAACTTTTTTTCAATATGACTTTCACTTTCAGATTGTTGGCTTTCTAACTTCAGAGTCAAGTTTCTGTTGTCAGATTCATTATTTTTGTTTCATCTGAAACTTCCAGGACCAAAATGTAAGCATTTCAGGGACCAAAAGAAAGTTCACGAAGAAGCCCAATAGTCCAACAAACCAACTCTGATCCTCCCTTTCCAACTCTCCAGTTAGGAATGTTGTCTCAACATCCATGTTATTCAATACTGCAATAGCCCTAGATGTTAAGCTATTCACAGGGGAGTACATGTCTAAATAGCCGAGGCCTTATACTCGTCAGTAGATCCATCTACTTTGTACTCAATTTGAGTATCTACTTTTACAACCCAAAAGTTCTTTTCCCGGAGGAAGGCCAACCATTACACAAGTATGATTCTATCCAATGGAATTTGTAGCTTATTTCCAAAGCAACGCTTCTGGATATGACAATTCTTTTTTAATTGTCCGTGGTTCATTTCCAACCATATAAACTAGAAGGCCTGGAACAAGTCTTTGTCCCATCTTTGCTCCGTCTCGGTTCAATATCTAGAATCCATGAGTTCTGTAGATCTGGAACATTAAACTCCGGATAGTCAGCAACTTCCGAGTCTTGTAGATAAAAAAACGTCAGGTTCCGAATAATTAGGAACTCGCGGGTTCTTGTTAACCTTGAGTAATTATTTCTTTTTCCTCTTAAGGAAAGATGTCTTCAAAGAACTCAGCATTATTTAACACTAAGAGACGATAAGCACTACTGTTATTTGATGATCCAGTGGATATGCAATCTACAGTCTTAGGTCCAACTTGACCTGTTTCAGTATTCCAATCTCTACCAAGCCACCCCACATCACAACATTTGTAGGTAGGATCTTTTCCATGTTTCACATGGAGGGTTATCTTTATCCTTATGCGGAGTTCTGTTGAGAATCACATTAGCGGTAAGGATAACCTTGCCCCATATATTTTGGGCGTACGACTTTGCGCCTGGCTAACACCGTTAGACTGAGGTGAGTAAGAAGTAGTCGTTTGATAAATAATGTTTCACATTCTCCCCCTCCATCACTACGAATTCCTCAATCCATAGGCTGCGTTGATTTTTAATTTCTGCTTTGTAGCACTTATCCGCTTCAACTTCATCTTTGCTTGTCAACAGATAAAGTATGCAACATGTTGTACCATTATCTATGAAGGTCACAAAGTACTTATCTCCCCTCTATTTTGTACAAACTTCAGTTCACCTATGTAGGCGTGACTAAGTTCTAGAGGAGTGGTGCATCTATCGCTATTCCTTTTGCGGAATGGAAAGATGATTTTGCCTCTTCGTCTACCTCACATTCATTTTGAGGGTTTATGTCTACAGAAGGCAACAATCTCAACTTAGTTAGCTTTTGAATGACTTTCTATTTAGCGTGTCTTAATCTATGATGGCATAGATGCACGAATTACAAATATATCATTCATTTGGCTACAGACATATTGTACCTTTCTTAGATATTACAGACTTGTTGGACTAGTCTCAAACCAGCTTGACCAACAACGTCCTTGAAACCAAGTTTGGGACATGTACCACCTCCTTTAGAGTGATCTCATTCCTGAAGTCCTTTTTAGGACAACTTCTCCAACCGCTTCTACTTTAGAGGTGGCATTACTTCACGTGAACAACCTCTTGCCCGTGGTTATGTCGTAACCGAATCATATGTGATTTGGATACTCTGGCCCGCTCTAGTTGCTTTGGCAGACTGAGTGTCCAATTTCTTTTCTGCCTTTCTTTTGGCCTTCAGATCATTTAAGACCTGGAAACTCTGGCCTACTCCAATCGCCCGTAGGCTTTGTACGACTGAGTGTCCAATATTATCCTATCAATTGAAGGATCTTCTGTTAGATAGTATGATAGGTTCAACGTCTTAAGATAAACCATTATCTTTTAGTCTTCTTCCCTTGAGATTGGTGCCCAGACAATTCCTGGCGCTTGCTTAAGAGTGGTAACAGTTTTTGCACAATCAGTGGATATCTCTCATTCGTATGTGCGAACATAATTTACACACTTTTAATAATTATACCCAAAATAACGGATCTTTTAATTTTTATTTTCCAGTACCGATCTTTAACCGTGAAGGAGGGAGATTCAATTTCTGATTTTAGAGTGTAGGGAATATAAGTTTTTAATGAAAAACACTTTCATATTCCTAGCCTTGCTTTACACACTTTTATTCAGATATTATCTCAACACATTATAGACAATGAAGGATAATTAACTTAGACCTTTTGGATTCTGGCCCACTTCAGTCAGGCTGAGTGTCCATTTCCTCCTTATCATAATTCGGATCTTTTGTCTGGGACAGATATAGGCCTTCTGCTACAAATAGAACAACATCTTCAGCCTTCTCCTCTTATCCCAGTTGACATCCTCAGCCTCTCGTGGGCGTTTGTTTCCACCACTCTCGGGAGCGGTGACACCATCAACACATTGACCGTCAACAACATGATCAACATAAGCCCTCTGAACCTCAACATCAGAACCATTGTCTAGTTTGTTGGCAGAAACAATGTTACTGTTAACAGAACTGTTAATGAAACTGTCTTCAACCAGAAAATCACCACCTTAGCCAGATTTGGTCACCCAACTGTTGACCGACATCTTTCGAACACTAATACAATCTTATCTTAAAACGGTTGGAACTAAAGCAGTACGGGAATATTAAATAACTATTACAAGTGTTTCGAAAGGGTAAATAACAAAGATTACAACAAGTTGTCAATCTTTTAATCTTTGAACTAGAGTTTCAAATCTGGATATTGTATTCAGAAATACAAGAACATGAACTTCTACACTTGTGGCTTGTCAAACCGCTGAGACTACGAATGGTTAGAGTCCTTTGAGATTCAATTTCATACCTGAAACACTTAACAACCAATTAGATAATCACAACACCACCGACTGAGTCGAGAGATTGCTTTTTGTCTTTAAGACAAGATTGCCCCCGTATATATATATGCTTTTACGAAAGTGTGGGCAATAGTCTTTCAAGATAAAATAGCAAAACATCAAATGTGCAAAGCCTACACAAATGATCCCAGCGAAGAACACGAATAAAGAAGATTGCTAAGAGAATGATTTCTATCAGGAAAATCTGATCTCTTTGTGGTGTTGTTAACTTGTGTATCTGTCTATAAAATTGAGCCAAATGTCTCAATTTATAGGTGTGCAAGATGGCTCTTCATATTCCCATGTAATGGCCCTTCAATAGCCAAGTAATGACCATTCAATAGCCAAGTAATGGCCATTGAATCCCCATGATGACCAGCCAAGTAATGGTCAATTAGTGGTGGAATCAATGCCATTGAAGCCACCCCAACAACCAAAACTTTTGGCTTTCCGTCGCACATTCACTGCCAAGGAAGCGCCGCGGCTTTGCCACACTGGCTCCGCGGCTCTGCCACACTGGCACCGCGGCGCCGCTGCTCTAGTGGCCATTGGGGCAATTAGCGCCGTGGCTTTGACGGGTTGGCACCGCGGCCCTTCGTGGCTCCGCGACCCTTGCTGACTCGTTCCATCTTACACTTTGTATAATCCTTCCTTCGTTTACCGACGTGGAATAATTGTTATTTAGCCAATAACCGTCCATTATTCTATGTCTCAAACATTTACTTACGTACCAATATCTCTCTCACTAACGAAATTTACGATACTTGACACTACAAGTGCACGTATGTGGAAACGACGTTTCCGACGTGCGGGAATCCAATTGTTCGAGTCATAAATAACGGGATAAACTTAATTCCATATTAGTAAATTTCCAACAAGCAGTACTCGAGTCTGCCGGTGACGACAACATTGTTGAAGAAGAGACGAGACCGAGAAGGAGGAACAATGCCGCCTAGTTCGTGTTTTTCTTTTTAATTCCTCTTATATCTGAGCTTTTATATTAGTGAGCTATAATTTATCTTTATTTTAGACTTAATGGTCATTTGTTAAAAGTAAGGTCTTTTTGCTGGTGATCACATCAGGTCGTTTCTCCTTAATTTAATCCAATTTCTTACTCCGGTTTGATTTAAATTTGGATTTTCCTTGCGACCCATAATTATAGGCCCAACATTGACTAGCTCATATTGCCTACATGTTTAACAAAAGTTGTACTAACTTGTAACTGCATATAAAAAAACTTCCAAGTGGTGTTTTAATAAACTGTTAACTCATTCAACTTTTGGGAAGAGTCGCAATGGTCATGTATTACTTTGACGTAGGACTTCGAGTTTACTAAAAATATCTATCTTTAACCTTATCTTTCCCTATTATTCTCGGCTTCATGTTCACTCTAAAAAGATCTATAAAACTCCAAGAACAACTCAGCGAATCCCTTTCACGTTATGTACCAAAATGATTGAATAATTTAAATTAGATAGCAAGCTATTAATCGTGATATTCAACTCATTCAAGACCTAAAATGATAAACTTGCGAGCACAAAAAATTGGGAACCACGCACATAACTCTGAAAGGTCATAGAATGTTTAGAGTGACCTTTAGACCTAGGCTGATTTCGACACTAGAAGTTGGTCAAAATCAGTACAAATATATGTACATACAGATTTTAAAATGTGGTCAAGTGGACATGGGCCACCCAGAAACTAATAAAATGACAGCATACAATGAGTAATCATCAAGTTGGTCATCACTTTCATAAAAGTGATTGGTCATGAAACAAATGACTATTATGGCTGCATTAAACATCAATTTTTCTATTAGTCCAAATGTGGTCCCCACTTCTCTCCAGCTTGCTCCCCTATTTTTTTTCTCTTAGTATATTCTAATGGAGGAGGGAGGAGGGAGGAGGGAGGAGGGAGGAGGGAAAGAGAAAGACCCTTGACGAGTTTTGAACAGTAAACAAGCTTGGTGTAGAGTGAAATTACGATTACTTACCCTTGACAAATAGATAAAAGTCAAAAAATAAGAATAATGAAAAATAATTGTGTGCTATACTTTCCAAGATTTTAAATTATAAAAGAATCAAATCTTATTCTTGTTATAATGTTCATTAATATTTTAAATCATTTAATTACAATATGATAAATAATAAGCACCTAAATTAGCTGAAATTATGAACAAAATGATATTCATTTGTTCAGAATATTTTAATTTAATTTAAAATAAACCTCTAGGAATAATGCAAATATCTTGAATTGAAGATCAAGGATTTTAAAAGTAACCTCTCTTTTTTTCTTCCAGAAAATTACTTATCCACAAGTGTAGTTAGAGAAGATTTTAGTGAGGTAGTTCATGTTCGTGAAATAAATTCATTAAGACGTTGTGCACTTGAATATTTCAGCGAAAATGGATTAATTTTATCATCATTTAGCTCACTATCATCACTAGTCATTACCATAAGCGTTAAAGAAAAATTACTATATATTGCCTTTGTTACCACCAATCATATCCACCACCAACTACCCCATTACTATTATTCACCAGCGTTGCGATAATAAGTCATCACTGTTAATCACTTCTACCAACATATCTTACCATCGCACAACCAACCATCCTAAATTATCACTATTAATCATCACTAGCAGTAACCATCATTGTCGATTATTGTTATTGTCAGACTCCCCGGTATTAGTTTTTAGAGTGTGTCTAATCGTACAAACAGTTTTTACAAGTCTTAATTATTGAGAACTTAAATTTGAAAATAATATCTTAATAATTACGTATATATTTACGTTCAGACAGTTATAAACCTTTGAAAACAAACGTCCCTTGGTGAACGAGAAAAACAAACGCCCCTTACCTAGTTTGTCATATCTTATTGTCGTTTGGTTCCATATTTGTCAGTAATTAGGGCCACCATTATCTTCATGTATGGATATATCATATATAGCCAAATCTTAACTCAGTAGATATTTTTATCCAATGTCCCCGAAGGGACAAATATAAATTGATTGGCTTATAATTGGATACCCAACATGTGTGTACTCCGATCCCTCTTTACGCCTTCTTCACAACTATAGCCAAATGATAAATAATACTTCATCTATGAAAGTACTTCCTTCCTTTACCCTTATTATTTTTCTATACGTAGTTAATGGAGGAGGAGAAAGATCCAACCACGGTTCAAAATTGGCCTATACTAAACCCAAAAATAAGTTCTTCAAGTACATTCTTGAAGTCTTGTTTAAAGATTATAGTACCCTCTATCCTAAAAAGAATATTACTACTTATTATTATTTCGGTATAGAGCAAATAACTTGAGCATTTTTTCGATTGTTTTTAAAAAATTAACTACTGTTCTCGCCCCGAATTATGTTCTGCCGTTTTATGGGCTGACGAAATCGAGAGACAAATTGATTCCTTAACTTAAGCAATTTGGGCTAGAAACGGAACTCTAATTTCCAGCACTGGGTTCCCCAACTACTCCATAAAGCGTTAGGACGGTGGTATGAATAAACTAAGAGGTAAGAAACATGAATGCAGGTGAGTACAGTAAAGTAAAGGATAAAATGAAGTAAAAGGATAAATATAGATAAAAATTGAGTTGTTTGATTGATTGGTTGTGTCTCTATATACAAAGAATGATCATATTTATAGTACAAAAAAGAAAAAAAATGTACAACGTGATCCCCCCCTATGTCAGCCATCAAATAACCCACTAAGTTCAATGGCCGACTATGGGGGAGGTGGTGCCGATTTTCTCGCCCTCTACTCCTCTTTCTCGGATAATGGCCCTTTTTTTAGCTGTTGTTGGTCGTTATCGCTTTTAGGGATCCGAAAACCCTTTTGACTTGGTCGTTAAGGCGTCTGCATCTGAGTGGATCCCAGTTGTACCTCTAACTAACAACTCGGCTAAGATGCCTTAGTAGCCGATGAAGTTCTTATAGTCGAGGGCTAGGAGTAAATTCGGCTCTAGAGCAGTTCGGCTATCACTGAATTCGACTAAACACTTAAATTATTTTTGAGTGTTAATAATTGCCCCATACATTAACTCGAGTGTGACTGTTGAGTTGATGTATCCAAAAGTAGCCGTCATTTCAGTCTAACAGCCACGCATGTCACTTCAATCAACTCGTCTCCAGTGCATGCAATGATGATCACTTCTTGAAACATGTTTCCCCTTTAACCGAGGCATCTCCATTACCACGAATTGGCTCTGATTATTTTCAGTCATGCTTTTGAAAATAATCTCATCCGCACCTCTAAAGGTTATTTAAAGAAAGGTATCCACCATAGGTTTCTCACATGACCTTTGGCCCTTTTCTTAGTCGGAAACCATGGCTCCATCTTTTTTATCTCAAATATCAGGAAAAAATATTCTAGCCGATAGTGACCTGACCCCTTCCTTGGCCTTCGTTGATGAACAACTGGTTTTGACTCCGTACGGTGGACCGGAACAAGGTGGTTCTCTTTTGTTTCAGTACCTCAGCCTGATAAACCATGATTTTCTTTCTACTTGTGACTGGTTCACCGGCGGCCGTTGTTTGACTAACCTTCTTACTTGGCCGACTAAGGTCGCTCATTATTCGGGTTGGTTGGACCGAGTGAAGTTGGTCACAGAAGTTGAATAGAGGCGCATGTGTCCTTTTGATGTCGCCGCACTATCGGAATTCGATTTCCGCTGTAACGCCGGGCTCGAGTATGTGCGGCGCCTCTGTTTTTGTACTTGGTTTACTTGGATGCGGGAATCCATATCCCATCCTTTAACTTCAAAATTGCTCTCGGCATTCTTGAGCAAATTTAGAATAAATCCCGCAGATTTGATGGGCCATTATCTTTGACCACTTGGTATGGCGTTTCTTCGCTTGAGCAGTGCGGTCGACCTTATGACACAGGCGTGTGAAAGAAATGGCTTTCTTTGTATTTTTTGATCGGGCAGCCGGTCTGTGGCTGTCATTTAGCCATACATCTCCCATCGGAGGGAATTATCTTATTTTGTGCGACCAGGCAGCCGGTCTGTGGCTGTCGTTTATTCATGCATGCCCCAAATCGAAGGATATCACTTTTTTAGATACTTTGTTGTTTACATTCCTATCCATTTCTTCATCATGCATGTTTATTAGTCGATATGCGTTGCCGGCGATCCGTTGGCTTACTACAAAAGGTTCTTCCCAATTTGGTGACCATTTGCCAAATTTACGATCTTTCATCCAATCGGCAAAATAGTTTTCCAAACTAAGTCTCCTTCGGCAAACCTCTTAGGCTTAACATGTTTGTTGTATGCTTTAGCCATTTTACGTTTATCGGCTTCGATTTTCTCTAGGGCCGTCAGTCGATCTTCATCTAGCTGGTCTAACTCCATTAACATGGCCTGTTGATACTCCTCTAAACTTAGAGAGTTCTGCTTGGACACCCGTAAGGATTTGACATTAATTTCCAACAGCAACACTGCATCTTGGCCATAGGTTAGCCGATAAGGTGTCGTCCTAATAGCTGTAGATTTAGAATTCCTGATCGCCCAAACGGCTTCATCCAGAGTGAGATGCCACATTCCTGGTTTATCCTCCACATTATTACTAATTATGTCCACAATAAGTTTGTTGGCTGCCTCGACTTGCCCATTCGCCTATGCGTAATAAGGCGAGGATGTGATCATTTTGATCCCAAATTTCTCAGCAAAGGTTGTCACTTTAGAACAAGTGAACACCGTCCATTGATCAGTTGTAATCGTCTCAGGGATGTCATATTTATATATGATCTGATATTGGATAAACTGAATGACATCTGTCTGATAAACCATTTTAATCGGTTGTGCCTCTACCCATTTAGTGAAGTAATCGGTAGCCACGATAATGAAATTATGGCCCTTGGCCGATTGTGAGTGAATCTTATCGATGAGGTCTATAGCCCAACCTCTGAAAGGCCATGGCTTCACGATCAGGTGCAGCAACTCGGCTGGTACCCGTTGAATTGTTCCATGTCTCTGACACTCTTCGCAACCTTTTGCATATTGAAAGAAATCGATTGTGATAGTAGGCCAATAATAGCCATGGCGATAGATCAACGACTTCATTGTTGGCCCGGCTAGGTGCGATCCATAGATTCCTTCATGAACCCCCCTCCCCCATGACTCTTAAGGCTTCTGCCTTATCAATGCACTCGAGTAGCACTCCATTTACGCTCCTTTTGTAAAGATAATTATCAATGAGAACATACTTCAAGCTCTCCTCTTAACCTTAAGGTCTTTGCATGTGGAGGGATCTTTCAAGCCACCGATTAACACCTTCTTCCATGAGTCGATCTGGTCTATAGCTAACACTTCGGCTGGTAGTTCATCATACTCTAAAGTAAGTAGTGACTTTCTAAAGCCAGAAGCTTCTTGCGCTAAGTCGTTAGCCTCAACATTCATGCCTCTAGAAACATGACTTAATGTAGATGATGCGAACCTACCAAGTAACCTGCTAGCCATTTCGTAACGGGCCAACAAATTCGGATCCTTGCAGTCATCTTCCCCGACCAGCTGTTTGATAACCAACTGAGAGTCTCCACGAATCTTGATGTATTTTGCTTTCATAGAGACTAGGAGTTGGAATCCTATAATGAGAGAATCATATTCATCTTGGTTATTTGTTAAGTCAGAATCTAACCAATAAGAGAACCTCCATGTTTCATCTCTAAGATCAGTTATCGTTATCCCAGCTCAGACTCCTTTATGGATTTTTGACCCATCAAAAGTTAGCTTCCAAGGGACGACGTCCGTACATGCGGTAGAGGGGGGCATGGGTCCTCCACATCTACACAGGAGTGGTCTACCAAGAAATCGGCTACCGTCTGGCCTTTGACTGCCCTGAGTGGCTTATACTCGAGAGAAAATACAGTGAGCTTGATTTCCCACTTCATTAGTCATCCTTGCAAAACATGTATGTTCAATAAGTACCGAACGATGTCAATCTTGTACAAAATGTGAATCACAGATGGCATTAAATAATGTTCAAGTTTTGTACAAGCATAGAATAAGGACAAACAAAGCTTCTCTATAGGGGTATATCTAGTTTCAGCTTTATTTAGAATTCGGCTAAGGTAGTACACTGCCCTTTTGGTTCCATCATCGACATCATGTGCTAATAGGCAGCCGATAGACAATTCTGCAACCTAGATGTACAATTTTAGTGGTTTTCCTAACATGGGAGGCACCAGCACATGAGGCATTTCTAAGGCCTTTTTAATCTAGTCGAATGCCTCTTGCTGTTCTGGGGCCCATACTAGCTCTTCTATCCCTTTAAGCCTAAGCAAAGGTGAAAACACCTTCATTTTGCCAGCTGAATTAGATATGAACCTCCTTAGGAAGTTGATCCTCCCTAACAAGCTTTGTAACTCCTTCTTTGTCCTGGGTGGTGTTGACTCTATTACTGTTCGGGATTTGTTATGATCTATCTCAATACATTTCTTGTGTACCAAGAAGCCTAAGAAGTTGCCAGCCTAAACCCTGAACATGCACTTGGCTGGATTCATTTTTATATTATGAATCCTCATTCTTAGTGCCTGTTCCAGATCGGCTGAATGATCTTTGAAGTCCTTAGACCTCACCACCACATCATCATCAATGTAGACCTCCACAGTTTTGCTGATCAAATCGTGAAAGATGGTGTTCATTGCTCTCTGATAAGTGGTACCAGCGTTCTTCAGACCGAACGACATAACTATCCACTCGTAAATGCCCAAGGCTCCTAGACATCTAAAAACAGTCTTAGGAATATCCTTCTCGGCTACTGCTATCTAATTATAGCCGGAGTATCCGTCCATGAATGTCAGCACGCCGTTAGCGGCCGCCGCATCGACTAGAATATCGGCTATAGGCATGACATATTCATCTTTGGGAGTGACTAGGTTTAGGTTCCTGTAATCAATACATACCCGAACTTTTCCATTCTTCTTCTTGACTGGCACAATGTTTGCCAACCATTCCACATACTTAGCCGTTCTGATGAACCCGACCTTCAACAGTCATTCAATCTCAGTTTTAATTTGAGGCATTAGTTGAGGGTGATATCTCTTGGGCGGTTGTTTGTGAGGTTTGAAACCCTCATTAATTGGCAATCTGTGCTCTACCAAAGTACGCACCAGCCCAAGCATTTCATGATAATCCCACACGAAACAATCTTTATATTATAGTAGAAGAGCTGTTATGCTTTATTTATCTCCCTCATTCAGCAAGCCACTAATATGTGTTAGCCGAGGGACTTTCTCAGTACCCAAGTTGATACCTTCCAAGGGATCCTCAGACTCAAAACTAGGCATGGCCCTTTTTATGGGCGATTCAAGTTCCATCGGTAACTCGATGTCCTCGGATGCCAGTGTTGGTTATCTGTTGTAGTCCTCTATCTGCGATACCTCGGCTATTCTTGCCTCAGAACTTATGGTGGTCAGTCGATGCCATATGTCATGTATGAGTTGGGTTTTCTCAACCATTTAAATCCTCCAAGGTAAGCCGTGGTTCAACTAATTGTTTATTTCAAACCCTCACGAGGTAAGATTATAGGATTCCTAATATCCTTCTTCATACTACTCCATGACGGCTATGGGATCCACATAGGGTGAATAGAGGACAGCCTCTACGTTCTGAACCCCTGGTCGAAACGGGTTATCATCCGTTGAGATGATTTCTATCTTATCTCTTTCCCAAAAGATGAGCTTTTGATGCATGGTAGAAGAAAGGCATCGTCTGGTGTGAATACAATCCCTTCCCAGCAGAATAGTATAGGACGGCTTGCCATCTATTACAAAGAAGGCAAACCTAACCGGCTTAGGACCTACAATGATATCTGCTACCAGAATCCCCAATGCTTCAGAGGCTTCTCCCATAAATCTAGACATTTTCATGTTAGTTGGGATAAGATCCTCTTTTGTTTTGTTAAGATCCTTCAAGGTAAGCAGCGGCATCACATTCAGCACCCCCATATCGACAAACACCCGACTAATAATTTGCCTTTAATGTAAGCCTTGGCGTAAATGGGCTTGAGGTTTTTAACCATATCTTCTGTAGGTGCACCAAATACGGTGCTCAAAGTGTGCCTAGCCGGGGTATCGGCTATTGTTGCCCATTCTGCGTCTTCTACATAAACATCACCTTCTAGGCTATCCAGCTCGGAGCGGCTAGCCCAGAACTCACATGGGATTAGGCTGACCATTTAATTGTCTGCCTACATCTTATTAACCAGGTCATGGCTAAATAAATCGAGGATAGAGTCCCTTCCTTCATCCAATTCGGCTAACCAGGAACTCATATATTCCATTTTCTAGAGACAAATGGTTACCGACTGGGGATTCTCTAACTGAATCCTATGTACGATCGTGTGGGATTGCCTTGGTTAGATGTCCATCCGCGGCCATGTTTCGTTGCCGGGGTTCCTCCATTAGGTTATCGGTAGGCTATTCATTCAGCTCTAGTTGACCCGACGTCTCTCCTTCTGGCGACATTACCCCTGAAGCAACTGAGCTGAATGCCTGCTCCATAGCCTCGGCTACGGCAGACTCAGGAATCTCCTGATTTTTTGCTGCCTTGGTGTTGGAAATTAGATGCAATATTTGTTGCATCTTACGCAAGGCCTTGGCACGTTGCATCCTTTTTTTTTAGTCCTGGATGCGATACTCGGTGGTGCCTCTTTCTTTCTGGGAGCCTGATTGACAAACCATTTCCCCTCTTCTGTGTTGGCGGCTAGTTTAATCATTCTCCGGGGTCTCGTCTGGTCTTCATTTCTCGCCGTGATACGTAAGGATGAAACATCCTCATTCGAGGCATGCTCGGCTGTTGGTTGGTTGGCATCCGTATTTGCCCCCAGGCCTATGCTTGACGCCGATAGGGACCCTTTTGAACCTCATAGTTTGTTCCTGAAGTTCTCGTTCAACGTCCCTCGAGTATTTAGTACGACCATAAAAACTACTCCTAGCTGGCTGCCTGTCATCGCGAATGTCTTATAGGCTGCCTAATCGGTTGAACACAGAGGTCCTTGTGGCTTTCTCCCCTTCGGTAGGTTTCTTTGTGACCCACACCCTTTTCATCGGTTGTCTCCCTTTGGTGTCCCTTGACTCATCGAGCTTAGCAAAATATACCATAGATATTGGTACCGCGGGATAGGGGTCGGTATCAATGGACATTTCAGCCATAATCTTGTAGGCTAGCTTAAACCTCCCCTCTTTGATGCCCTTTTGGATCGCATTTCTGAAGACTACACAATTAGAAGTAGTGATTGTATGAGTTATGCTACTTGCAGTACTTCTTATTTTTGAGTTCCTCGGCAGGCGGAATCCTATGACCATCAAGCAGCCGAATCTACTTATCTTTGAGCAGATGATCAAAGATTTGATCTGCCTTCGTGATATCAAACGAGTAACCGACCCTGTCATCGGATGAACTCGTCTCCTTGCCTTTTACGGCTTATAAGGTTGGGCAAGAATAAACCTTACCCCTAACAATCTCGGCCACCATTGCGTCTGTCGTGCAGTCGGCTGACTCTAAGTTGGACTCATCCGCTTCAATGATGGATACTAAGTGAGAGCCTCAATTTCGGCTGGCTCTTCTCCGCTCCTTCTTCTGGATGTACTGCTCTATTTGGCTAGCCTTTTTGGCTAACTGCCTCAGGTCAGAGCAGGATTGTCCCAACAACTTCTCCTTTAACTGAGGGTGCATGTTGTTGATTATTATGTGGGCACACTCAGACTCGGGGAAGTGTACGGTGCATTTCCCAACATTCTTTCTGAATCTCTTGATAAAATTGACAATTGATTCATCGACCTACTGCTTAAGATTCATTAGATCAGTCACGGTAACCTGATGTTGGGGCTAATAGAACCTATCATGGAAGCAACCCTCCATGTCAGCCTAGCTTTGTACGGAATCAGGAGCCAAATAGGAGTACCATGCGAAGGCTGTTCCCATTAGAGAGAGGGAAGAGTTGCAACTTGTGATACTCATTCTGGCCAGCCTCGCTGCATTAGGCAGTAAATCTATCGATGTGCTTGATAATGGATTTGTCGTCGTCGCCAGAGAAGATGGCAAACTCCGATGTTTTGAAGCCCCTCAGCAAAGGTGCTATCCGATCTACCCAATCAGGGTAAGGCTTCATATAAATAGGCCTGTCCAAAAGTTTTAGTTGGATGCCGAAGTACCTCCGCATGGTATTAGCAATAATTTTTGGGTTTATCAATTGTGACGTCCCCTGCCGATTCTCGATTGGATTCGGCTGGTAGGCGTTCTGCACTGGCAGCCTCTATTCTGCACTTTGTTGGACAGAGTTTTGAAGGTTGTAGATGGTCTATTGGTCATTACCAATAGGTGAGGTAATGCCTCATTGCTGCAGTTGGGTATGGCCACCAAAGCCTGCAACCTGAGCTCCTGGAATGGCTAACGGAGCTTGCGGATAAGGTGGAACAGTATTCCATGGTTGCTCTTTTCGGACGTCGGCTGTTCTTAGAAAATTTACGCTTCATGAAAGGTATGGATTGGGTACAACAATGACTGTTGGAATGGTATTTCATTGTAAATAGCGTCACCAGATAGTCGAGCTAAGTCATAACTAGAGGCCATTGGCTGCCAATTCGACAGGCCAACATTGTTCGCCTGCATCGTAGGGCCATTCGTAGAAACGTGCGGCATAATGGGCAGCAATCCAAAGTGTCCTGGAGCCTGAACTGGCCTCCGAGCCATGTTGATTTGCCCATACTGCAGACCCGCTTGGTCAAGTGGCATATTTTGCCTCCCAAGATTCGGCGGCGACCATGCAGTGTGCTGGTTGCCAGGCGATTGGGCTTGTGTTCCTAGGTGCGTTATCGGCTGCACCTGAGTAAGCACTAGCTGATGCACATACGGCTGAGGAACAACACCGGGAGTCACGATCTCATGCTGAACAACACCGCTCGTCAGAGGGATGTCAGAACTAGCCGAACATTCTCCTAGGTGCATTCGGTTGGTTTCCATCTCCGTCGCTTGCTGAACCTCATTATATACCATCGGCTTCACAATGTCAGCCAACTGTTTAGAAACTTGGTACATTATATCCTGGATGCCCAAGTCGATCTGTTGTCTAATAAAAGACGTGGTCATTATGGTTGGACCTTCAGATTAGCTAGATTCTTCCACAGCTTGGGTTGATGGAGGAAGTGGAGGGTTATCAACCGTTGTAGGCATACTCGAGGAGGATGCTGGTTCGTTGTTCCTTCTGGGAGGATTTTGTTTAAGATGTAGACTGGACTCGGGGTTTATTTTCTTACTGGTCATTAGGCGTATACACGAAGAATGATCTTGACCTGAAGAATCAAACTTTGCTATTAATTCACCTATGGTCCCACTGGCGTGCCAAATTTGTTCTCGCCCCGAATTCTGTTCTCTGCCATTTTATCGGCTGACGAAATCGGGAGACAAATTGATTCCTTAACTTTTATTAGTAATTTATTAGTCTTTTTAAATTTTTATTAATAAGATATAAAAATCAATTGAGGTTTTAAAATTAACGAGTATATTATTTTCTTTTATAACATAAAAAATACAGAAAAATAATTATTAGCGGAGGTTTGATTATAACAGCTAAATAAGATTTAAATATCAAATGTCAGTATACGTATATAAGACAACACCCCACTACAGCAACCATGAAATTTTCGGATCAACAATGCCATTATAGAGAGGTTTGACCTAATATACCCACAAGCCCACTTGATTACCTCATTGGTGCCCCACTTTAATATTTAGCTTCGGCTTTCGTGGGTAGGATTAACATATTCCAAATACTTTTCAACTTTTCCTCCGCCAAAAACTGCTTAGATCTTTTATAACAACTTTTATATATATGTGTGTGTGTTTTTGCTTTTGCTTTTTTCCGCGACAATCACTAGAAGAAATAATACTCCTACTGCTCTTGTTTAAAAGAAAAAGTTTAGAATATTTATTTTACTTATGAGTTCTAGATTTGATGGTACAAGAAAATTCTAAAGTTGTGTAGGCATAAATTATTTAACATGGAAAAAAAGCCACATTAATAACTTAAATTGGAATAGTACTTAAGTGCATTTTAATTGTTAAAATTTGTATCAATCATATTAAATATTGCTTTTACCGGAATAAAGTTAATGTTAAATTGGGAAAGTATCATACAAGTTGAACGAAGAGAGTTCTACTTTTAGAATTTTTCTTTGACCGGTGTGATTACATATTCTTTTTAGGATATGAAAATTTACTTCAAATTTTACTCATGTCCTAGAAGAACATCAGGGTTCGAATTCGACGTATCTAACTCTCAATATGAACTTAGATATAGACTCTATTTTCATATATAAAGTTTAAACATTTAAATGACATAAAATTACTAATTTGTAGTTGTTAACACTCAAAAATAATTTAAGTGTTTAGCCGAATTCAGTGACAGCCGGACTGCTCCAGAGCCCAATTTACTCCTAGTCCTCGACTACAAGAACTTCATCGGTTGTGACAGCTGAACTGCTCCAGAGCCGAATTTACTCCTAGCCCTCGACTATAAGAACTTCATCGGCTACTAAGGCATCTTAGCCGAGTTGTTAGTTAGAGGTACGACTAGGACCCACTCAGATGCACACACCTCAACGACCAATCAAAAGGGTTTCCAGACCCCTAAAAGCGATAACGGCCAACAACAGCTAAAAGAAAGGGCCATTATCCGAGAAAGAGGAGTAGAGGGCGAGAAAATCGGCACCACCTCCCCCATAGTCAGCCATTGAACTTAGTGGGTTACTTGATGGCTGACATGAGGGGGGATCACGTTGTACAATTTCCCCCCTTTTTTGTACTATAAATAGGATCATTCTTTGTATATAGAGACACAACCAATCAATCAAACAACTCAATTTTTATCTATCTTTATCCTTTTACATCATTTTATCCTTTACTTTACTGTACTCGGTTGCATTTATGTTTCTTACCTCTCAGTTTACTCATACCACCGTCCTAACGCTTTATGGAGTAGTTGGGGAACCCATTGTTGGAAATTAGAGTTCCGTTTCCAGCCCAAATCGCTTAAATCCATAACTAGTACCATGCCTATAAAGAATTAAAATCTAAGGAACATATGCATTTAGAACTAATTGAGAATTTAAATATTTCAAGTTTGATGTAAAAATTCTACTAGTGATAATATAACGCTGACGCTTGAATTGACAAAAAATTCTATCTAAAGTTTCAACAAAAGGGAATTCAACAGCTTTCCCTTGAAGGCTGTCTAAGAGCTTAACATAAATATTTTAATATTTTATTTTTATACATAATATATTTCTTACACAATATTTAAGTATGACTGTTATAGAAAGATAATTTTACAAAGAGTGTACCGCTATAATGAATGTCATTGCTGTTATAAGTGAATGATATTATAAAGAAGTAAAATATAACATGAAAAATCGATTTTAAAGAAAATCAGGCTGTTATAGTGAATGTTATATCGAATGACAATTATAGAGAGGTTTGAACGTACATAGAAGAAACACAAGAGACCAAAAACTCCCAAAGCCAACACTTCTCCATTATATTGTTCTTTTGCACCCTACAAATTGATGTGTATTTGAAATAGAGTTCTAATCACTTTGGATATTTAACAAATATGAAATACACAAGATGTTAGTTTTAAAATTTATTTTCTGAGTTAATTTGATCGTAATTCAAAATTAGAAGAATATTACTAGTAGTATTTTTTCTTAAAAAAAAATATACTTCTCTTTGAAAATATTATATATCCGATTCTATTCACAATGATTTGTGAATCTTTATATCCGTCGTTTCTGTTAGAAATGAGGACGTTTTGACTTGACGTCATTAGTTATGTTCCATTTGAGTCACTTATCTTTTTTTCCCTTGATTTAAAATATAAATAGTCCATAATGAAAATTGAGTAAAAAGTAATTTATTTGTGGATACAGAAGTTTAGTTAGAGAAAAATCAATTGTCAAAGAAACAACATAAACTGTGAAAATACAATTATAGGAAAGGACTCACAATTTTCAGAAAGGACAAATTATTAATTATTGAACTAAATTGGTCAACGGGGCGGTTCAACCATATATGTAGCCTAAATGAGAAATTTCAAAGAGAGGCCTTGAGTTTTTTATTAAAGAATAAAATTTACATTTATTTTATTTAAAATTAAAATTTCTAGTTTTTTGAGATGCAAACTTATTAATAGTTTGGTTATAATAGATTTTTTCTACTAGTTTTTTTTCCGATTGATAATATAGCCAATTCATTTGAACTCTCTTGAGACATTCTTGACCTTAGGTAAAATTTATTTTAATTTTAAAAAAATTCTTTTTCCTGAGGCAACAGTTACAAAAATTGTTAACATCATTCTATAAGCAATATAAATATTTGAAAAAGAATCGAGTCTTTCAATATGATTGAATATATCGATTAAAGTATCATCTTCTGATTTTTGAGATTTTATTGTTATTAAAATTTTATCAAAGGCTCCTTTTTTGGATCATATTAAATTTTCAATCTTTTTTTTTGGTTTTTTGAATATTCAGATTCATACTCAAAAGAACAAAACTTTGTGAGATTTTACTGGATATGTTGTTGTTATTGTATACTTTTTAGTTGATATATTTAGATTCAAAAGAAAATAACTAAAAAGACAATATTTACTATGAAGAAGAAATATAAAAAAATTAAATGCAAGTTAATAAAATATAGAACAAATTAATCCTGTTTCGACCAATAAAAAACTTGATAGTATTATTTTTATTGCTTGGGTGCTCTTAATGCAACTGTATAATTTAAGGAAAAACAAAAGAATCGGCAATTGATGTCTCTCTACAATGAAAGCAAAATTTAAATCTGGAAAATTTGAGAAAGGCCAGAGTTAAAGTTGAAATATAAAAGTGAAAAAAATAATTATAAATAGGAAGAGAAAGGTAAAAAAGGGACAAAAACTACATTGGCCCTATAATAATGATGATGTATAAATGAGGAGAGACGGACTATCTAACCGTAAAAGTATTGGGAGAAATTCCCAAAATTACTACTCCTACTTCACTTCCTAATTCATCTTTTTTTATGAAAATTGTACTTTTTATTTTTTTCTTCAAAAATAATATATATCTAGTACTAGAAAATTTTGCCCCCCCCCCCCCCCAGAATGATGGGACCTAAAACAATCAGGAAGAATTCAAAAATAATATATATCTATGATGCAGAATTAGTAGGAGCTTGCGCTTCCCAATTGGACTGAAAATCTAAATTGCTAGATAATATTGAAGATCGGAAAAAGGGTGCGATTGACCACACCAGAGGGAGTCAAATGCAGCATTACTGGACTAAAATGGCAGCCCGATGCACTAAGCTTTCGCTGTGCGCGAGATTCGAAAAAGGGCACGACAGCCTTACCTTGCATGTGGTAACATGTTTGAAGGTAATTGATTTGCTGCTAGGGGGATGGACCTTAGTTTCATCGCTCCTAAGATAAAAGATATTGGAAAGAAGGTTATTGAACTAGTACAGAAGGAGCTGGATGAAGAAACTGAGAAATGAAAATTAACAATGATATTCTATATTGTGAGGGATGCCCCTACAATTGGAGCAATTGAATGAGTTATTGTCTCAAAGTGAAACTTTGTAGCCAAGCCAAAAGTACATTTTGTTGGAAATTTGTCTTTAGTGGGGAGGTGCGTCCACCCGTATTTAATGACTTAAACACTAGGGTTCCGCATGTTGGAGGCTTTATCTCTTCACACGTACATAATATACTAAGTGAGTAGATGACCGTAGGGCCAAGAATCGTCAAATTTCATTGAGAAATGAAAGAGATATTGGTCCACGAAGTAAGGTGTTTGAGGCATGAAAATATGGTGTGGGACAACTCTACCACATCGGTGGGAAAAGGAAGAATTGCTCTCTTTATAAGTCTCAAAATTGGCTAAGGGTTTGGGACCCCAAGGGGTAACCCATGTGTTTGAAGGAGGGAAAACCTAAATGTGCTTGGGTTCAAGGCTAAGCCCACACGCGCGCCGCCGCCACCCGCCCGTCTGGTCCGGGCTTGGGTCTTGGGCTTTGGGCTTTTTCTGATAGACCCCAAATTATTTAATATTTACAATTTGGTCCCTAGAGTTTCTGAAAATGTGAATTTGGGAACGACGGAAGGCAGAAAGTTTCGGCCTAACGTTTGAGTTGATTTTTGGAGCATTAACCAGTCATTACTTGGCTGATTAACTCCTCCATAAACAACTCTCCTTCAATGGACTTAAACAACCATTACTTGGCTAGTAATGGATGAATTACTCCCTCCTTCAATGGCCATTATTTGGCAGTTAAGGAGTCCCTCCCTTATGCTATATATTGGAGCCTTTTGACTCAATTGTGTGACGCAGAATGTGAGACAGAAAAATGAGACAACATATATACACAGAGACAAAACAGAAGAGAAACAGAAAGTCAGTCCAAAATGTGAGCAGAAACATTGGGACAAAAACAGAAAACTCTTCCTTCCTTTTCCATTCTTCAGCAAGTCGTTTCGTGTTTGTTTTCTTCGTCAGAATCAACCTATTTACTTTGTAGTGTTGATTAGTTGTTGTTTTATCTAGGGAGACTATTGCCCGTTAACGTAAAAACATATATACGGGGCAATCTTGTCTTAAAGACAGAGAGCCATCTCTCGACTCACCCCACAGTTGTAACAATCCAGATTTAGTGTTTCTTGATTTCAGGTTATCAAAATTCAAGACTCAACAAGCTTGCGGCAGTTCTGAAGTGCCTATTTGTTTATCCTTTCGAACACTTGTAATATTTATTTACTTCCCGTATCGCTTTGCACATCCAACAAGTTTAAGATAAGATTTGTATTAGTGTTTGAAATATGTCAGTCAAAAGTTGTGTGACCAAATCTGGATATGGCTGTGGTTTTCTGGTAGAAGAGACTTGTGATTATGCTGTTGAAGGTCGACGTGTTCATGGTGTCACCGCTCTTGAGCGTGGTGGGACCAAGCGCCCACGAGAGGCTGGGGATGTCAACTGGGATAAGAGGAGAAGGCTGAAGATGTGGTTCTATCTTGTAGCATAAGGCCTATATCTGTCCCAGATAAAGGATCCGAATTATGGTAAGGAGGAAATGGACACTCAGTCCGATGAAGTGACTGAAGTGGGCCAGAATCCAAAATTAGGATAAGTAATTTCCTTCCTTGTCAAAAATAAGATTAAATGATGTCTGATTAAAAAGAGCTTAAAGTAAGGAGGAATATGAGAAGAAGACTAAAAGCTAAAGATGTTGAGTCTGTCACACTATTTGGCAGAAGATCCTTCATAGGATGATATTGGACACTTAGTCATACAAAGCCTACGGGCGAATGGAGTGGGGCCAAAATTCCTTTGATAGGATGATATTGGACACTCAGTCATACAAAGCCTACGAGCGACTGCAGTGGAGCCAGAATTCATTTCATAGGAAAAGTAATGGACACCTAGTATGGTGGGCCAGAGTTTCCAGGTCTTAAATGACCTGAAGGCCTAAAGAAAGGCAGAAAAGAAATTGGACACTCAGTCTGTCAAAGCAATTAGAGTGGGCCAGAGTATCCAGATCACATACAATCCGGTTATGCCCTAACCACGGGCAATAGGTTGTTCATGTGAAGCAACACCACCTCTAAATTAGAAGGGGTTGGAGAGACTGTCCTCAATAGGACTTCATGGAATGGGATCACTCTCAGATGAGGTGATACATGTCCCAAACTTGGTTTAAGGGACGTTGTTGGTCAAGCTGGTTTGAGACTAGTCCAACATGTCTGTAATAACTAAGAATGGTACAGTATGTTTGTAGCCAAATGAATGATATATTTGTAATCCGTGCATCTATGCCATCATAGATTAAGACATGTTAAATAGAAAGCCATTCAAAAGCTAACGAAGTTGAGATTGTTGCCTTCTGTCGACATAAACCCTCAAAATGAATGTGAGGTAGGCGAAGAGGCAAAATCACCTTTCCAAGTTCCGTCAAAGGAATAGCGAAGGTGATTTAAAGTTTGTACAAAATAGAGGGGGGAGACAAGTACGTTATGACCTTCATTGATGATAGTACAACGTATTGTATCATTTGTTTGTTGAAAAGCAAATATGAAGTTGTTGAAGCGGATAAGCGCTACAAAGCAGAAGTTGAAAATCAACTAAGCCTACGGATTGAGGAATTCGTAGTGATAAAGGGGGAGAATGTGAAACATCGTTCATCAAACGACTGCTCATTACTCACCTCAGTCTAACGATGTTAGCCAAGCGCAAAGCCATATGCCTAAATTATGTGGGGCAAGACGATCCTTATCGCTAATGTGATTCTCAACAGAAATACGCATAAGGATAAGAATAACCTTCCGTGTGAGACATGGAAAAGATCTCACATACAAATGTTGTGATGTGGGGTGGCTTGGTAGAAGTTGGAATACCGAAATATGTAAAGTTGGACCTAAGACTGTAAATTGCATTTCCACAGGATCTGCAAATTACAATAGTGCTTATCGCCTCTTGATGTCAAAGAATGCTGAATTCTTTGAAGATAACTTTCCTTGAAAAGGAAAAAGGAGTAATTGCTCGAGGTTAACAAGAACCCGCGAGGGCCTGACTGTCCAGAACTAGACGTTCCGTATCTACAGGACTCGGAAGTTGTTGTCTATTCAGAACTTAATATTTCAGATCTACAGAACTCAGAGATTCTAGATGTTGAACCGAGATGGAGCAAAGAGGGGACAAAGACTTGTTCCAGGCCTTCTAGCTTGTATGGTTGAGAACGAACCATTGGAAATTAACAAATAATTGTTGTCTCCAAAAGTGCTGCTTTGGAAAGAAGCTACAAAGAGAGAAATAGATTCCATCATATAGAACCATACTTGTGTAATGGTTGATCTTCCTCCGGGAAAAGAACCTTTGGGTTGTGGAAAAAGGATACTCAAAAGTGAGTACAAAGTAGATGGATCTACTGACGAGTATAAGGCCTCGGCTACTTGTACATGTGCTTCCCTGTGAATAGCTTAACATCCAGGGCCATTGCAGTCTTGCGTGGCATGAATGTTGAAACAACCTTCCTAACCGGAGAGTTGGAATGGGAGAATCAGAGTTGGTTTGCTAGACTGTTGGGCTTCTTCCTGAACTTTCATTTTGGTCCCTGAAATATTTACATTTTGGTCCTGGAAGTTTCAGATAAAACAAAAATAATGAATCTGACCACAGAAATATTGACTCTGAAGTTAGAAAGCCAACAGTTGGAAAACCAACAGTTTGAGAGTGGAAGTTATATTGAAACAAAAGATATGGGTATCACAGATGACATTATAGCAATTGGATTTCTAAGATATCTAACGGACTAGTCTAACTCCAAACTCAGTTGTGAGATAGTTGACAGTCTCGTTGAAGCCACCAATGGATATGAATCATATAACTGATTGAAATCATAGTGAACCCATATACAAGGAGCGATATGCGCATGTCACAACGTATGTTACATACTACAACCGACCTGGTATTGGCCTACAAAGCAGATCAGTTGAACTAAGGTTCACTGATTATTTTAATAAATAATCAATAGAAGGCGTTGAGTAGGATATGACGATATCTGAAATATTCGCTTATCTACAGATTATGGTATTCTGGATGTCCAGCGGTTCTGGGAGAACACAGTGATGCAAACTGGACATCAGATGTGAAGAACACCAAAGGCACAAGGAAATGTGTATAGTGGGTCTTGGAAAATCCTCTAAGCAAACTTGCATCGGCCGATTCATGATGGAATCGGAGTTTATCGCTTTATACAAAGCATGAAAGAAGTTGAGTAACTTCATGTCTCCTTAGAGGACGTCCTTTATTGGGAGAAACTCGTGCCTTCAGCAGTTATACACTGTGGCTAGCCGGTCGGCTTCAGAAATGACATGGATGACGGCGTCTGGACATATATGTCAGAGACATAAGACCGTATCGCAGTTGATCATCACGGGTGTCACTTCCTTGATTACTAATCAAAGGATATAGCGGACCCTTTTAACTATGGGGCTACCCGGAGATCAAGAGTTCTTCCTGTCTGGGGGAATGGGCTTAAAACCCAAACAATACGAACCTTTGCGGTAGTAACCCAACCATACTGACTGGAGATCCCAAGAATTTAGTTCAATGGTAAAACTAAGCTGCAAAAGGTTCAATTGAGCGCTTCGGTGGAAGCAAGAGCACTTCGGATGATGATTTCCGTAGGGAAACATGAATCCAAAGTTATTCCCGTGATAGACATTAAAGTGCTACCTGCATGGTGGGTAAAGGTTAAGCTTTCAAACCTTTAACGATCCTCAAACAGTTGAGGTTAAGGTTGGTGAAACTTTTAATGATTCCTAACACTTGTGAAGTGGGGTATAGCAGGATACCTTGTAGGAGATCACCTATTTAAGTGCGAGGACATGCCGCCTCAAATGAACGCACTTAAGAATCCAAGTGTGTCCATGGCCACAACGGACAGAACAATAAGAATGAAAACGAATAAGGAGAGTTATTGTGTTGGTATCATTGTCTTGGCTTACACTAAACACTGACGGTTCAAGACATCACGTTCACCGCGCAGTAAGTAAGTCCGATGGTATTCAACTAGGGAAGGTTCAAAGCAGAAGCTACCTCTCCTGATGCAATATCTTTTCGCTGAAAGATTGTTGAAAGTAGGCACCATGTGTGTGCGCCAAAATCTCTTTCAAGAGGGGATTGTTGGAAATTTGCCTTTGGTGGGGAGGTGCGTCCACCCGTATTTAATGACTTAAACACTAGGGTTCCGCATGTTGGAGGCTTTATCTCTTCACACGTGCATAATCTACTAAGTGAGTAGATGACCGTATGGCCAAGAATCGTCAAATTTCATTGAGAAATAAAAGAGATATTGGTCCACGAAGTAAAGTGTTTGAGGCATGGAAATATGGTGTGGGACAAATCTACCACATCGGTGGGAAAATGAAGAATTGCTCTCTTTATAAGTCTCAAAATTGGCTAAGGGTTTGGGACCCCAAGGGGTGACTCATGTGTTTGAAGGAGGGAGGACCTAAATGTGCTTGGGTTCAAGGCTAAGCCCACACGCGCGCCGCCGCCACCCGCCCGTCCCGTCCGAGCTCGGGTCTCGGGTCACGGGTCGTGGGTCTTGGGCCTTGGGCTTTGGGCTTTTTCTGATAGACCCCAAATTGTTTGATATTTACAGTTTGGTCCCTAGAGTTTCTGGAAAGGTGAATTTGGGAACGACGGTAGGCAGAAAGTTTCTGCCTACCGTTTGGGTTGATTTTTGAAGCATTAACCAGCCATTACTTGGCTGATTAACTCCTCCATAAACAACCATCCTTCAATGGCCTTAAACAGCCATTACTTGGCTAGGCTGAATTACTCTCTCCTTCAATAGCCATTATTTGGGAGTTGAGGAGTCCCCCCCCCCCCCCCCCCTATGCTATATATTGGAGCCGTTTGGCTCAATTGTGTGACACAGAATGTGAGACAGAAAAACGAGACAACATATATACACAGAGACAAAACAGAAGAGAAATAGAAAGTCAGTCCAAAACGTGAGCAGAAACGTTGGGACAAAAACAGAAAACTCTTCCTTCCTTTTTCATTCTTCAGCAAGTCGTTTCGTGTTTGTTTTCTTCGTCAGAATCAACCTATTTACTTTGTAGTGTTGATTAGTTGTTGTTTTATCTTGGGAGACTATTGCCCGTTAACGTAAAAGCATATATACGGGGCAATCTTGTCTTAAAGACAGAGAGCCATCTCTCGACTCAACCACAGTTGTAACAATCCAGATTTAGTGTTTCTTGATTTCAGGTTATCAAGATTCAAGACTCAACAAGCTTGCGGCAGTTCTGAATTGCCTATTTGTTTATCCTTTCGAACACTTGTAATATTTATTTACTTTCCGTATCGCTTTGCACATCCAACACATTTTCACAATGATAAATATTTTGTTATTCGTTTTACCAGTAAATAAGAATGCTTCACTATTCTTTAGGCCTCATTAATAGACCAATTATAACGAAGGCGTGGACAACTGATTTCAATTTTAACGATATAGTGCTAAAAATCATTCCCCTATGGGTGAAGTTTCTTTCTGCCACTTAATTGTTGGAGTATGAAAATACTTAACGTAATTAGTTGACTAGGCATACCTTTATATAATGATGAGTGTACATCGAAGGCTGATCGTTTATCATATGCAAGGATACTTAATGGAATGGACATAAGTAAAGAGCTATTTGAGTGTTCAAAACTCAACTAAAAAATATTTTGCAGACATGGTAGGAAGTGTTGTAATTGTAAATGCTATTGAGTCTTCCACAGCTAGCAGAAAGAAGCAAACTAAAGATACAGGATGAATGGAGGTTAAGGGTAGTCAGCTGGGAAGATTACCAGTACAACAACTGAGACTGGAAAAATAAGTACTACAGATGTTTTTGGTCATCTCAAGGGGGGATCCAAGCAACCTAGTGCCAGCACACATGAATTGGGACAAAGCAACTAGTTCTAGTAGCCAGGAAGATAAACCACCAAATCCATGTTATATATCAAACTTTTGCCTGGAATATGAGGGGGATGAACGAGTCATAAAAGCACAAGGAGTTAAGTTTATTTTTATAGAAAATAAAATAAATTTGATAGTTATTATAGAGAACATAGTAAAAGAGGATAGAGCAGAGGGGATTATTAATAAAATTACACCTAGACGGGAAAAATGTACTACTTAAGCACCTAATAGTAGATGAAGGATTTAGATTCTCTGGAATTCTTGCAGTGTGAACCTCATTGCTACTTCTAGCACACTCATTTTATCCATGGTACTATTTGTGTGAGGAAAAATAATATTGAAATTGATTTCGCTTAAATGTATATACTACACACAATAGGGTACCAGAAGAATTTATGGATGGAGTTAGGGATGGCAACGGATCGGATCTGGACCGGATCATACTAGATCCAGATCCAGATCCATTTTTCATACCTAGATCCAGATCCGGATCCAAATCCATCGGGTCCATAAAAATCAGATCCAAATCCGGATCCATTGGATCGGATCTGGATCTACATGTAAAATTTTTTGGCTTGAATAATATTCCCACATGTTGAAACTTTTATCACAAAATGAAACGCAATCTGATTGAAAAAAATGATTGAGTTCATTCAATCAACCTACACAAACATGACACCATTCTTCCAAAATACTGAACAAAGTTTTAACATCACAAGAAAATAAAGACGATTGACTTCATTAGTGATGCTGAACAGGTTGCAACTTTGAGCTAATTTTTGGAGGCTTTAGTGATGCTTCACTTGTTGTTCTACTGATTGACTTCATTAAACAACATAAAACAATATCAGTCATATATCAAAAGTCCCATTTTTTTTACTGATCAAACAAATGAGAGAAAGATACTTAGAGCTTACGGTTAGCAGATTCAAGAAAGAAAAATTTAAAGTAGAGTGATAATTTTTTCTTTTTATAGAAATGAAAATATGGGAAACTACAGAGAGCATATAGGTAAAAGAAATGAAACTTCAAAGACAAATTACATGGTTGTGTGACTTGTGTCTTATCTTGGTTCAACCCTTTACCCAATACATAAATTATGAAAAAAATTTAAGAGAATACTTATAAAATTACATTCTAGGTTATGGATATATTTAACAAAAAACGGATCCACGGATCGGATCGGATCTGGACCGGATATGGATCTCAAATACAAGATCCAGATCCAGATCCAGATTCAGATCCGTCAGAAATGGATCCGGGTCCGATCCGGATCCGTCGGGTCCAAATTTTGAAGATTCATATCCTATAAAACAGATCTTGATCCACCGGATCCGGACCGGGTCCAAGATCCATTGCCATCTCTAGATGGAGTTGTAGCAACTACATGATATAATGCAATTATCACGACTTGTAATGAGGGACTTCTACTGTTTTGTCCGGGAATAACAAACTAAAAGGTAATCTTCAAGATAATGAAATTAAAGATTTTTAAAATTAATTAAACACTATTGATATGACAAAAATAAACACAATATTCAGATAGTATACTTGGACTAATAACCAAGTACAAAGTAAAATTGATAGAACTTTGATAAAAGTAAAATGGATGGATGTGTATTTTCACTTGGAGGCTGTAGTTATGGACCCTTGTTCTCTGACCATATTGTGTCAAATTTTTGGACATCTCAAGTAAGGTGCAAAAACCATTTAGGGATAAAGTCACTTTCATCTCATAAAGTCTTTTTCATCCCTTAAACTATTTTAATTTATTTCAAAATATTTCTCACCTCTTCTATACGTTCATACAACCTTTCAAACATAATAGTTGGGTATTATATGTGTTCACAACTTTCTTAAAATTCGTGTGTCCAACTTAGGGCTTGAGTGAGGAAATAGTATTTAATTAAAAAAATTGGGACATTATAGTTTATACCTGATAGGATTAACACAAACAATACAATCCTTAGTCATGAAGTAGTTAAAGGATATAGTAGAAAAGGCATCTCCCTAGGTGTATGATGAAGGTAAATATACATAAGGCTTATGATTTCTTGGAATGATCCATGTTCTTACCAATTTGAAGTTTCCTGATATATTTGTATACTGGGTAAAGACTTGTATTTGCAGTGAAATTCTATTTATTGTTGTAAATGAACAACATAGTTGTTGGACCTTGTATGTTTTGATGATTGATAATGTGGATGAATTAAATACATGAACCATGTCTATAAAGTGTTTGATCTCAAAGTCCAGATGTGAGTAGAACTCTTGAATTAAGAGATTTCGAGATAAGGACTTAGCGGATATGATATAGGAGTCATTGGAAGAGTTATTTATGATAAACTTCAAACTCCGACAGCGCATATATGAAGTCGTGTGAATATCAAGAGGTTACATCCATCTGAAACATTATCTCTCCTCACGAGCCTTATTAAGTAGAGTTTGTGTTGAGACAAATTGCTACTAGCCAAGAGCTATATATATGCAAGTCTTCTTTGGAAGAAGGTTACGCCCTCACATAGGGAGAAAAGCAGAATTCAAGCAAATAAGTAAAAGCGATATTTGAGAGTTTTGATTGACTACTGGAAGTGCGGCCTGATATGAAGATCCCGATATGAAGATTATGTCTCATTGTGTAATGCTTTACAATCTTCAAGTCTAGTATTTGTATTAGGATTTTTTATCGGGTTCTACCTTTCTAGCTTTCCTAGAAGCATTATAATAGGTATAAATAATTGTCAAATTCAGCTCCAAGTTAATGGCAACTCGGAGTGGGAATCAATAGTCTAGGGAGATTGTTGAGTTGAGAATTAGAGTTAGCTCCTAGGAGTGCAGAGTTTGCAACCTGAATTTGTTGAGGCTCACAATGTCAGTAAAGTTTGGAAAAAATCCTGCAGAAGTGTAGGTCGTGGTTTTTTCACCCTTGTGATCCGGGTGATTTCCACGTATAAATATCATGACATTACTTTTCTGTTCTTTTTGCTCCGTGTACTGCACTTGAAACATATAGATTAACATGGTTCATCCTCTAGGTGAAATCAGGCATAACTTAAAGTAGATAATTGATCGTGCAAAATATCACTAGTGTTTCATTCCCAACTAAGAAGGGTCTCAGACAAAGACACCCAATGTCTCTCTTTTTGTTTATCTTGGCCATAGATTATTTCACCAGACTGTTGAAGACATTGAAGAAGAATTCAAACTTCCAACTTTCATAGTAGATGTGAAAAGCTTCAGATTGTTTAGCTTGATTTTGCTGAGGACCTGCCCATAACTTCTCCCCTTCCACCATTCGAAAGGCATGATGTACTTGGTGAGTCCGAATCATCACAAATTTGGTCAACCATCCCAGATCATAATCATCTTCGGGGTTAATCAGACTCCGACTCCCACAAGGATATAAATGAATCATTCCTTCCAGAAATAACTGAGGGTAATAAAGGTGAATAAGGTGGTCAATGGTGAAATTAACATCAACACGATCGGCCAATAGTTGGACACAATACAATATCCTTCAAATTTCAGGAGCCACTTGGCCTAGCTCATACTCGGTGGCGTCGGCAGATGTCTTCGATGATATGCGGGATAGAAAGACAAAAATCAATGGTGAAAGGGTATGTATGGACCATAGAGAAACCCTCAACATGGTTATTCATCTTGGCCTCAAGACCAACTATCCTAACATCAATCTCATGATTAAAGTAGCAATCCTTGCTAACTTGGGAAAGGATATCAACAATGATCAATAAACTAACTTCCACAACATGCCCGTGATGGTCATCAACACAAAAGTCTCCTCGATAATTAAATTCAAAAGGAAGAATATCGGTTGCAATAGAGTCTAAGTCAGTTTCTTGACTGGTGGGGAAAGCGAGAGCTTTTCTTGATTGACGGCGTAGAGTGGAGTTGTCATCACTGGCTCTCCCCTAAAGAATGAGAAGGGTATGAAGGAGAAGATATGAATGACGTCATAATTTTCTTAGAATGTCAAGAAAGAAAGAGAGAGATTAAAGGAATGTTTGGAGAATCTAGTGCAAAAAAGGAAGGAAAAATTTGAGTGAATATTTGGAGGAGATTGCGGCCTCCTTTATAAGGAAAGAATATACGCAACGATCGGAAAGCAAGGAGACGCAAATCATCATGATTGTACAACTTTATGTCAATCAGAGTGATTGGATGATTGTCGTCTTTTCATAAATATTTAATAGGGTTGTGATGTTTGACGTTCCAAATGAAATCGTCAGAACGTTTTATTTTTCCGCAATTGAAGTTCATTGGTTTTGAATCGGGTTGTACATGTAATTTAAATCCACTTCCCGGACACATATGGGTATTTGCCCGGAGAGTGCGGGACTATCTGTATGAGATAAATTCGTATTGTATAGTTGGATGAATTGTACTATGACATGTGGCAAAGAAGACGAGTCATATCCAGATCAGCCATCAGTGCCCCCGGAGACTCATATGTTGCATCGGAGGTATTGAAGGATCACTAGTACCGAAAAGCAGAATGCGAAAGGGCGAATTCAATATCCAACGGGCGGCAGTTACAAAAGTGGTCTTGCACCTTCCAAAGAGCATTAATGACACTAAAGATTATCTTTATTGTCCGTTATTATTACAACATTAATATGTAGTATTAATAGGGGCATAATTCGTGGAACGTACACCCTTGAGCCCAAGTATAAATAGGACTAATTATATCATTGTAAAGACAACAAAAAAAAGAAGATATACTACATATTTTCTACGTACACTATTGTCTAAGTTCTTGTCTTAATTGAGCACTTCAATATGATAATCAACAACTTGTCCGGAGATCACAACTTAAAGCTTCTCCAAGCCTCAATCTATTCTAATTCTTTACTTTCAATTATATTTGTTTATATTAGTTTCAATTGCTAATTATATTGCTATCTTGGTCACTTGTGATCCACGTGTTTTTGTTCACATATACAAATTCAACCATATCAATTTAAGGGTAAACAAACGCGTTTGGTATGGAGGGAAACTTTTTTTTCCATAAAATATTTTTCAATTTTGTCATTTAGGTTGGCCAAAGAAGTTTTGTCGGTGACATTTCAAATTTATTGTCTCCTACCACCCACTCACAACCCCCAATCTCCACACCTTGACCATTCCACCCCCGCACTCCCGAACACCAACTTCCCACTTCATCCCACCGTCATAGTATTTTTCTAGATTATACAAAATGTTATTGAAATAATTTTCGGACCCCGCGCATGGCGAGAGCTTAGTAAACACATGCTGCTCTTTTTTTTTTTTAACCTACTTACCAAACACTAAAACATAAGTAACCCACTTATTTTTCATGAAAATATTTTTCTTAGTATCAGACACACCTTACATGTACATAAGTCCTTTTGATATAATAAAGTCTTTTTACTAAAAAGAAAAATATAAACGGTGAAAACAAATTGTAGGAAGAACAACTCATAATTTTTAAAAGGGACAATTTAGTACTCCTATTATTTATTGAAATAAAAACAGAAAAATAGAGATACAATAATACTCACTCCGGATAAAAAAGAGTGTCAACTTAGCAAATTAAAAAAGAATTAATTTTATTTTTTTAAATTTATCCTTATTAAGTGTTTGGTGATCAAATTTCAATATCTATTTAATTATGGATATTTTAATCAAATTTTTTATTTTTATCTAAAAAATAGTATTTTTTTAAGTACTATGAAAATGGCTAAATTAACCTCTTTTTATGGGAGGGAATAACTCAAAAAATCATATAGTGACCCTGACTAATTTGGAGTTGAAATAGTAGCGTGTGTTGGGTAACGAAACTACCGGTGACACTATTTTGACCTTCTTCTCTTCCTCTCTTGTTCATTAACGTCAGCCATACAAAATCTGTACCCATCCCCACCATTCTTTTCTATATTTACTCGACTCTCCTCTTCACCATCCAATTAAATCATACACTTCTCATCTAAGTACTATTCTTTCCCCACTTTGCCTATTTTTGCTTCACTTGAACATAATCTTGACTTTCTTGATATCTAGACCAAATTTCAGCTTTTGGGTCTTTTGAATAATCGACAAAGGTTACTTCTTGGATTCAATCTTTTCTTTTCTTAGCAGATTCTTGAATTGCTTAAGTTTGCTTTGTTGGTTGGTGGATTTTGTTTTTCTTGGTTTCCCATGTTAGAGTTCAGATTTGCTACATATAGTTGACATTATTGGCTTACTTCATCATAGTCAAACTATCTGTATTTCTTGGGAAAGATTTGATACAACAACAACATACCCAATATAATCCCACAAGTGGAGTGGGATGGCAGGATGTACGCAGATCTTAACTTTACCTTTGTGGGGTAGAGATGTTGTTTTCGATAGACAATCGGCTCAAATAAACGTAGAATTCAAGAAAAATAAGATATCAAAATATCGAGATATAGAACAAATGGAGCAACATGGGAAATATTTGATCTTTTTGCTAAAATCAATCTTAGAAATTAAGGGTTGGAGAATGACAAATTAGAAGTTATTGAGGTGAAGTGATCTAATTTAATCTTATCCCATATGGCCCATATTGAGTTATTGTATTGTCATGGGTTGGCTATTATTTCCAAGAAGATCCCGGGCTCGATCTGGTTTAGTATCAAGGTGTCATGGGTTGGCTATTGTTATTCTCATTCAACTCTATCTAGGGTGAAATTCATGGACTAGCCACCATTTTATCTATATTTCGTTATTGTTATGTTCTATGTTGTGTTCTTGGTCTTTGCCTTCTAGTTTTTCTCAGTAATTAAACTTTGTTATTCTTAAGATGTGATGTGATGTTGTTCTACTAGTTGGCCTGGTGAATAGGAAATTTGGTTAGTTAAATCCAATAGTTTTGAGCTTAGATGGAGTGATAGGGGCGGTGGGGATTCATATAGCCCATCACAACTTGCTTAAAGTTGAGGTTTTTTGCTTGTATTGTCATGGGTTGGCTATTGTTGTTCTCATTCAACTCTATCTAGGGTGAAATTCATGGACAAGCCACCATTTTATCTATATTTCTTTATTATTATGTTCTATGTTGTTCTTGGTTTTGCCTTCTATTTGCTCTCAATAATTAAACTTTGTTCTTCTTAAGATGTGATGTGATGTGATGTTGTTCTACTAGCAGGCCTGGTTAATAGGAAATTTGGTTAGTAAAGTTCAATAGTTTTGAGCTTACATGGAGTAATAGGGGCTGTGAAGATTCATATAACCGATCACAACTTAAGGAAAGTTGAGATTTATTGTTTGTAAAATCCAATGGTTTGTTAACTTCTGGTCCATTCAGATGGTAGTATGTCAGACTTTCCGCCAATTAGAGTTTGCTACAAAATTATAGTAGGAATCTCTGTGAGGACTTTGATCAGATTCCAGCTTATAGACATAATATGATTGTATTATTAGTAATACATATGTTGCCTGAAACAAATAGACCATAAATTGCAAAAGAAAAAAAGAGGGTCTCATAGCTATAAACAATTGATGCTTTTTTCCATCAGCAACCAAGGATTAGATAAAGAGGAGCGCTTTTCACTCTTTTTCCATCTTGTTCCTCTGCGATACTATAAAATAGCACTTGTTTTTGCTACTGATTATTATCAACTTCTACCATTGCGGAGAAATTAAAGAAACTATAGGTTTTGTTTTCAACTTAGCTTCTAGGTTTTCCCAAGCTGCATTACTTGTGTAAGGTTTTTAAAGTTGTTGATCCAAAGTATGGTCATGGCATGACACAGATCCTTAAGGATTTTATTCACATTAAAAAGTCCATGTTGTTCTTGGCCTGTGGGAAGTTCTAAACAGATAGTTCATTAAATTATGGATATGTTGACTTGTTTTTAGGTACAAATGATGCATGCACAAACAATGACTGATCCAAGAGAAGAGATCAAAATAAGTTTTGGCTATAATAACTTCACAGATGATTCAGGTGAGGAATCAGACGGTATAGACAACTGCCACGGAATTAAACTTCATAGAGCCAACAATTCATTCTCTTGCCTGTCTGGAGCAGCTTTAAGTGCCAATGCGACACTAGCTAACACAAATATTTGCAATGGCTTATTTGGAGCTGAGATACTTCCAGCATTGGATTCACCTACTTCTTTCCGCCGAATTCCCTCTTCCCAATCTTTCTCAAGATTGGACTTATTGTCATCTTCGTTGCAAAGCAATTTGTCAATCTTGAGTGGTAGTCCATCTTCTCCAACTGAGCTACCTGATGACGATTCATTTTCATGGAGGTCCTTGAGTGCTCCTCGAAATGAAGGTTTCCTGAATGCAACAGAAGTTAAAATTGCAGGCGGTGCGGCTGGCGAAGACAGAGTTCAGGCTGTTTGTTCGGAAGAGAATGGATCACTTTTCTGTGGCATATATGATGGATTCAACGGAAGAGATGCAGCTGACTTTCTGGCTGGAACATTATATGAGACAATTGGAAATCACCTCAATTTATTAGATTGGGAAATGGAACAGGAGTCTGGTAAAGGTTTCTGTAGAACCCTCCATGATGCCGATCAAGATGATAGATCTAGCATTAAGGTTAAAGATACTTCATGCGACTCATTTAAGCAGAAGGTACTCAAGAGCCTGGAACAAGCTCTGTATCAAGCTGAGAGTGATTTCCTCCATATGGTTGAACAGGAAATGGATGATCGCCCTGACTTGGTATCAATTGGATGTTGTGTTTTAGTTGTGCTTCTCCATGGGAAAAACATGTATGTGCTCAACCTAGGTGATAGTCGAGCTGTATTGGCAACACATTCTGATGGCATCACTACTTGCAATGATGAAGTATTGCAGGCTGAGCAGCTAACCATTAGCCATAATGTTGATGATGAATCTGAAAGAACTCGACTATTAAAGGAACATCCTGGTGATCCCTCAACAATCGTGGGTGGAAAAGTCAAGGGAAGGCTAAAGGTCACACGCGCCCTTGGAGTGGGTTATCTGAAAAAGGTAAGAAACTTCTGCTTTGTTTACTTTTGATCAGTTTACACTCACCTTGCTATTTTTAATACTAGAAATATTTATCCATCTTAAGTGTTAACATAGATAAAGATTAATTTGTTTTCTTATTCACTTTTTGGTTATGATTGATACGGAATTATCTCAAACAACCTTCATTTTTGGTTGTGATCATACAGAATTCAAAGATTTCGTTAGTGTACCCAATTATATATGTTGATAGACAATTCTTCAAGAGGGTTTAACAATTCATTGTCTTGTTGCAGAAAACAATGAATGATGCATTGATGGGAATACTTCGAATCCGTAATCTAATCAGTCCTCCATATGTTTCTGTACAACCTCATATGAGTGTACACGAAATCTCAAGTTCAGACCAGTTTGTTGTGCTTGGAAGTGATGGTTTATTTGACTTCTTCAGCAATGATGAGGTTGTTAAGCTTGTCCATTCTTATATCCTATGTCACCCTTCTGGTGATCCAGCCAAATTCTTAGTGGAGCAGCTCGTGATACGAGCAGCAGATTGTGCAGGTACAATTTCCATGCGCTGCATCACTTCTCTGTCTCCATTTAACCACTTTTACTTTCTTTTCCAGCTCTGAATTTATTTAATCGTATAATAAAATCCATTAGACTACTGTTTCGTCCGTCAGCACTTTTGGTAGTCAATCTTAGAGGAGGAACATAACTGGTCACAAACTAAGAATTTTTTTAGCTAGTTGTTAATAAAAGTGAGATCAGCAGTATAATAGAATATAAGGTCTTCTGTTTCCCATTTGCATTTTCTTGATGAGCTGATTCATTGAGGATATTTCTATTAAGTAAAATATGAATCCATCAATTTGCAGGATTCAGTATGGAAGAGTTGATGAGCATACCAGCTGGTAGGAGAAGAAAATATCATGATGATATAACAGTTATTGTAATAATCCTTGGAATGAACAAACGCACCTCAAAAGCATCCACATACCTATGAGTTTGTCAATTACAAGATTTTTTTGCCTTTTGTCCTTTTTATTTTCACATTTGGTCTGTCCCTAATGTGGGGGGAAGAATAGAAGGGGGAGTGGGCTATTTTATTTGTAGTAATAGTGTTTATGTTTTGTCATTATTTTTGGATTAGTTAAACTTGTTCTTTGGAAGACTTCTTCCTGATCTTTAGTTATGTACAAAATATTTCTTATTTTCATGAATGCATGAAAATGATGGATTTTCTTTAAAAATAATAAGAATTTGTTCTTGATTCTCTCTCTCTCCATCCCCCCACCCCCAAAAAAAAAATTAAAAGAAAGAATAATGCGCGACAGACTTTCAATGCTCATGCTATTTGAAAGAGCTTTCAACATGAAGTGGAGATTTCACAACATATACAGACTAAACAATCTATGAATATCATCTCAATTCTAATCTTGTTCCGCACTAATGGATAACTTAAACCCTTACTTTGATCAGTTTATAGTGGAAAGCCTCAATGACATAATTAGTGACTCACAGGAGGTTTGGAACCCCGAGTTCAATGTTTCAAATGTAGCAGGAAAAGAGGTTGTACGTGAAACAATACTTAGATGAAAGCAATATCTTAAGTGCGAAGAATTTTGAAAATTACAACACAAAATCTTGATCAAGAAGGTAAAAGATTTAAAAGAATCTTTTTTTTTTATAAAGAGGAATATGAGATGGAGTCACATTCATGGAGCTAAAATAAATATGCTTTGATTTGATTCTTCTTTGTAAGGTGAAGAATCATATTGCTAATCATCAATGGCTGAAGAAGGCTCATCTTCCTTTGCCCTTCTTTTTTTTTTAATTTTGAAATGATTCTTCTTGTTGAGGTTAACTTTGCAGCTTCTCGACCTTTCGAGCATTGGAAAGTGTCTATCTAAAGATTTAGTCAACTCTGAGGTTGCTCTACATTTCTTTTAATAAATAAATAATACCTATTAGTTACCACTAAGAAATAATAAAATTGGTTAAGCAATAATGAATCAGGAATCCTATTAGTTTAATCTCTATTCTTCTCTGCCTTCTTTTCACTACTAGTGGGCCATAGCCCGTGATATGCACGGCCCAAATGACTTAACCCCGTTGATTATAGATTTTGAAATTAAAATTAAAATTTAAAAATTTGAATTTTTGAAACTTAAAATTGTGTTTAAACGTGTATTTTATTTTGGAAAAGTGAGTGAAAGTCTCAAAATTTTTTGAAATTTGAAAATAGATTTTTAAAATTTATGGTCATACGCTAGCTTAATTTATATCTTATATGCTACTATGATGGAGTTCCTATTATTTTGTTTCTTTAGCAGCTTAATAAATAAAATAGCATAGATTTTTTAAAAATGTATATATTTTATATGTTTCACATTTAACGTCTAGAAGCATTTTTCATACAAAATCATAAAAGTAAACTGCAAACATTATTTGTCTTACTCAAAACCTAGAAGGCACAAAAAATAATATAAACCCAAATTAGGGGCAAGTATAAACCTAAGAAAAGATGACATCATATGCCACGTGAACAGCCCACAATCCTTAATATGCAGTGTCTGGATCTTTTTGCCCATTTCGGGAAATGTACGACTACAAAGCCATCATGTGCAACAACCATAAAGCAGAAAGACTTGCAAAAACCAAAATTAACCCTAGCGGCAAGCAGGGATGTCGACGAAGAGGTGACTGCTGAGAGATTCTAATATAGGAGAAAGCTAAAATAAAGGTACATTTCACAGGTGGTCATTTAACTTTAAGGTTAACACAAAAGTCACTTTTTTTATTTTTAGTTACATAAAAGTAATTTAATTTTAAAGTTTATTACATAAAAAATACTTTTCTATTTTATATTACATAAAAGGTATCCAACTTTAAAGTTTATCACACAAAATATTACATGGTATTCCAAAATAAGAACACACCTTGGTACCAACCAAAGAAATCAAGGGCTTTAGGCCCACTAATTTTTAGGGCTCCATTTTAATATTAATAATATGTTAGTTCTATGGTAATTTCCTTCAAACAAATATGTAAATATCATAGGTAAAAGAGTATAATATCTTCGAACTATTTTGCCAGTGTGATTGATGGTAACTAATATTTAATTTGCATTCTAATATTAATATTTTTTCTCATTATAAAATTTGTATTTATAATGCTACATTTATCAACAAGTACACGCTTAGTGTTAAATTGAAATATTTGGATAGATATTACCAATGCATCGGCGTACGGGTCCTCGATGCTTTTCCTTTCTATTCCGCTGAATGTGATGAGGTCTTTGGGCTCGTCCCTTCTCCTTTTTGTAATGGTTCTTCATTATGTTGCCTTTGGGATACTGCCTCAACTATTTCTCCTTCGGTGATCATGTTGACCATCCCTGGTTGTGCTGGACGCTCTCGCGAAGTCCCAGATCTCTTCTCTCGCGCAAACTTGGATCGGCTGCTAAAATCTTTTCCAGGTGTCCACTCCTTAGTAGGTCTGCCACCTCGTATTGCAAGTGCTTGTAGTCCTCTGTCGAATGCCCCGGGATCCCATAAAACTCAAACTAAAGCTCTACGTCTGCACCCTGTTTATTTGGGTTTGACCGTGTCCCCACTGGGAACCAAGCTTCCGTCATGTTTATCATTTCCATGACCTCCACGTTAAAGTTGTAAGATGACATGCTCGGTGGACCCGAATTGTTCGCGGGCAGCATTTCCCTCTCTCTCCTGGGCTGACCCTGATCACATCTTGACCTATTCGACCTTCCTTCATTTCTCGGTAGTAGTCGAGTTGAATAGGGTTCGTACCAACCCCTTGGGTCTCTATGTCTATTTGGGAAAACGTTCTGAGGTTTGCCCTGCAATCCTCTCCCGACTTCCATTCGAGCATCGGCCCTGTGATCATCCTCTATTCTCATTTTGGCGGTATATTTGTTATTTACTTTGTTCCAAGATTTAGCCAAGAACTCTCTTAAACTCTCCTTCAACATTCTCGAGGCATCCGAACTGTTAACGTTTAGGCCATAGGTAAATGCTACGGCAGCCCAATCCTCAAGAATAGCGGGCAACAACATTCTTTCATGTTGGAACCGTTCTACAAAACTGTGAATCAGCTCGTCTTTCCTCTACTTTACGGTGAAGATATCCTTCTTGTGACCCTTCGGGCCCCTACATGGGCCTTCATGAACGCATCTGAAAGAGCAGCGAAAGAGTCAACATAATTTTTAGGTAAAAGAGTATACTAAGTGAGTGCTCTCTTTGTGAGTGTTTGGCTTAATTTCTTCAGCATGGCCGATTCGATCTGGTGCTTCTGTAAGTCGTGTCCGGTGACAACTGCCTCGAAGGTCATGATGTGCTCATCCAGATCTGTTGTGCCATCATACTTAGGTATGTCAGGCTTTTTGAACTTATTCGGGATGGGCTCGGGAGCTGCATCCTCCCTGTAAGGTATCTTCTCATACTTTATCGCCTCGACCTCTTTCAGCAAAGGGGAGATCCTGGTACCTGGCTCATTCACTCATAGAGGTCCTTCTATAGGGCGGTGAGTCTTGCCAAGTCTGCTTCTGGTATCGCAGACTCTATTTTCTCTGTGTCTGCTGCAGAAGTCCTAGGCGCATCGACAGCTTTTGGGTTATCTGTCGGGCGGCTACCTAGCGCTGCCTTGGATAGCGAGTTTAATTTTTCCATGCGCTCAATTAAGACGTTGTTTGATGCCAAGACTGCAGCTAGGGCCACCTCTAGAAGGAGACCCTTCTCCTTTGAACATCCCTTTCACCTTAGAATGAATGTGTCTCTTTCACTTCTTTGGGGTAATGCTCTTTAGGTCGTATCTCCATGCTTTCTGCCGCGTGGCTTCGCTCGTCCTCCTCAACCAAGGGTTTGTTAAGGACCTTTTCTGGGAGCATTATTGCTTCATTTCTTTATTTTTCGGATGAGACACTGCTTTCCGATACGTTGTTGGTTTGGTTAGCCATAACTGGAATTTTGTACGATAAATTGATTATGTTCGTACGTCTGAGAGTTTCAAGTAACGAATCGGGATAACACCACAAATGTCTATCCCCATAGACGATGCCAAATTATTTTATGATGAAATCAGTTATAACCAAAAACACAGTTAGAGATTTGTATTTTAGGATTTAAAGACAAGTGAGTTGTACCCAATCCGGAGAACCCCTCGACAAAACTGATCACAGATGGTAAAAATAAGAAATCAAACGATAATCAAAATAAGTAAGCTTAAATGTAGAATAAGTAATAGAAAAATAATGAACAAGTGCTTCTTTCGGTATACTGCTTTGAGAGAAGACAGAGCTTAGGTTACAAGTTTGAGAAAGAGAATACAAAATGTATTTTTTCCCTCCTAAGTCTTACATATATAAGCCAAAACTAGACAGTTATACCCCTCTAAAGTTATGACGATGTGAGCGTGCTGATGTCATCGTACCTACGCACGCCACGAAGCTCTGATCTAGGAAGATTGATTTGACGGAAGTTGTTGGGAGTGGAAGACAACGTTTGGAAGCTCCCGAGTCATTTGAATCTCTGGACACATCAATTCACTCGGAGGTGATGTCACCCAATACATACCTAATGCTATTTGTACCTTATATCTACTTCTCTGGAGCCTCCAATAGCACAACCAAGACAATAATAGGTTACTATCCCTTCAGTGTGTGATCACCAAATTCATAAGGAAGAACTAATCTCATTTCTCGCAACATGCCAAACAATATCCTCTACTTTGATAACACTATCAACATTTTTTGATAATATATACATCAAATACATTTTTTGATAACATTTTCTGACAATATCTTCTTGACTCTCTCTCTCTCCTTAAATGGTAAGAAGTAGGTGAGTCACATTCCCCCTTTTCCCAAGGTGGCCTAGGGTTTTCCACCGGTGAGAACCCAACCTCAACCCTTTTTTCCGGCCATCCCCTCTAGGTCTCACCGACCTCTCATCTGTCGCTAATAACGGTCAGCGGCACCAACCAGTAAGGCCGATCAAATGTCGGCCAGTTTTTTGGCCAAACTGTTCTAGGTAGTACGTTTTTGGCCAAACATGTCTCATTTTTCTCTTCTCTACTTCCTTCAGGTCACTGCAGCTACTCAAGTTTTCCAGAAACTTCCAGTGGTGAACAGTAACTTCTGGCAGTGAACAATAACTTCGACGTTGAACAGTGATTCTCGGCGGTGAACATGTTCGATTCAACTAGAGTTGGTACCTTCGGTCGCCCGTATCCATTCATGTAGTTATATTTTTGCTCTCAATGTATTGATTCTTGAATTTTTTATTCTTCTTGTCTTTATTTATCATCCTTGGCATTATAGTTTTACTTGCCTCTAGATTCTTGATAACTTGTGTTTTCACCTTGATCCCTTCCGGTTTTAGGGTAAACCTTTGACTAGTTTATTAGTTTATATTTGATTTAGTGGCTGTTACTCCTTTCTGAATCTTGACATAACATTCATTCTTGTCCTTTGCTTTATCATTCTGGTCTGTAAAATCCTGACTTACCTCTAGATTTTTGCTAACTTATGCTTTAGTATTCGTTCTCGTGCGTGTTAGTGTTAACCTTTGACTAGTATTTTTTTGCTATAGTGGATTTGGTGAAAAATGGTAGACTAGGGTCATATTTTTGATCGGGGACAGAGGCGAGGTTTAGGGGGGTAAGTGGGGTAATGGAGATGCTAGGCTGAGAATAGAGTCTTGGAATATTGAGACTTTAACGGGGAAGTCCATAGAGCTAGTTAAGATTCTTAAGAAGAGAAGGATTAATATAGTCTATGTCCAGGAGACCAAATGGGTAGGAGTTAAGGCTAAATGGCGTAGGCATTTTGGTAGACAGCGAGCTAAGGGATCAGGTGTTAGAGGTTAGGAGGGTCAATGACAGGATAATAACGATTAAGTTGGTAGTTGGAGGGTCCACTATGAACATTATTAGTGCTTACGCGCCACAGATAGGCTTGGACGAGGAGGAGAAGAGGCGCTTTGGGTAGGATTTGGATGAGGTGGTGAGAGGTATACCACCTACTAAGAAGTTATTTGTAGGAGGGGATTTCAATGGACATATCGGGTCACTTCCAAGGAGTTATGACGACGTGCCTATAGGCTTTGGCCTTGGGGACATGAATGGGGAGGCGTCTCACTTTTGAAGTTCGCTAAAGCTTTTGGGATGGTGATAGACAATTCGAGGTTCCTGAAGAAGGAGGAACACTTGGTGACTTTCCGTAGTTCGGTAGCTAAGACTCAGATAGACTTTTTGCTCCTTAGAAAGGTTGACAATGGTCTTTGTAAAGAATGCAAAGTTATTCCAAGTGAGTATCTTACAATCCGACATAAGCTTTTGGTGATGGATTTAGAGATCAAGATGGAGAACAAGAGGAGGGTTGTGGATGACATGCTAAGAATCAAATAGGGAATTTTGACCATGGCTAGTGCAAAGGAGATGGGGGAGAGGTTGATGGTCAGGAGGCTTGGGGAGTAGTGAGGATGTGATCGGTATGTGGGACATGATGGCTAACTGCATTCGGGAGGTAGCTAAATAAGTGCTAGAGGCCTCACGAGGTAGTTGTGGTGGGCATCAAGGGGACTGGTGGCGAAATGGTAAAGTTCAAGAGAAGGCGGAAGTAAAGAAAGTGGCGTATGCGAAATTGGTAGAAAGCAAGGATGAGGTGGAAAAGTGGACGAATAGGGAATTATATAAGATGGCGAGGAATGAGGTAAATCTAGTGGTTACGGCGGTGAAAACGGTGGTTTTGAATGCCTATATGTGGAATTAGAGGGAAAAGGCAGGGATAAGAAGTTGTACAGACTAGACAAGGCGAGGGAGATGAGGACCTGTAACTTGGATCACATGAGGTACATCAATGACGAGGACGAAAAAGTACCGGTGGAGGAAGCGCATATTAGGCGGATGTGGCAGTCTTACTTTCATAAACTCTTGAACGAAGAAGGAGATAAATACATTGTGCTAGGAGATATGGAGAAATCCGAAAGGTACCGGGATTTTGGATATTGTAGAAGTATTAAGCTTGATGAGGATAAAGGTGTTGTTAGTATGATGCGCAGGGGGTGAGCGACCGAGCCTGTTGAGATCTCAGTTGAATTTTGGAAGAGCGCATGTAGGGTAGGTTTGAAGTGGCTAACTGAGTTGTTTAATGTCATTTTTAAGACGACAAGAATGCCCGAAGAATGGAGGTGTAGTACAATGATTCCTTTGTAGAAGAACAAATGTGACATCCAAAGTTGTAACATTTGTATGGGTATCAAGCTGTTAAGCCACACTATGAAAGTTTGGGAAAGGGTCGTGGAAATGAGGGTGAGAAGAGGCATGTCTATTTTCGAGAAACAGTTTGGATTCATGCTGGGGCACTCGACTACAGAAGTCATTCATCTTATTAGGAGGTTGGTGGAGCAGTATAGGAAGAGGTAGAGAGACTTATATATGATTTTCATCAACCTCGAGAAGGCATACGACAAAGACCCTAGGGAGGTTCTATGGAGATGTTTAGAGGTTAGAGGTGTACTTGTGGCATACACTAGGGCGATCAAGAATGTGTATGATGGACCCAAGACCAGGGTACAGACAGTAGAAGGAGACTCGAAGCACTTTCTAGTGATGATGGGGCTGCACTAGGGATTAACTATTATCCCTTTCTTATTTGCCTTAGTGATGGATGAACTGACGCGACAAATTTAAGGGGAGGTGCCATGGTGTATGTTATTCTCAGATGACATAGTATTGATTGATGTGACTCGCAGTGGAGTGAACTCTAAGTTAGAGGTTTGGAGACAGACTCTAGAGTTTAAAGGGTTCATGATGAGTAGGACCAAGACATAATACTTGGAGTGCAAGTTCAGTAACGGGAGCGACTATGAGACATGCATGGAGGTGAGGCTTGGTACTCAGGTTATTCCAAAGAAAGGAAACTTCAAGTATCTCGGGTCTATTATCCAAGGGAATTGAGATATTGATGATGATGTCACACATTATATTGGTGCAGGGTGGATGAAATGGAGGCTCGCATCTGGAGTCTTGTGTGATAAAAAGGTGCCACCAAAACTTAAAGGCAAGTTCTATAGGATGGTGGTTAGACCGACTATGTTGTATAGGGCAGAATGTTAGTCAGTCAAGACTTCACACATCCAAAAGATGAAATTTGCAGAGATGGGGATGTTGAGATGGATGTGTGGACATATAAGTAGGGATAAGATTAGAAATGATGATATCCAAGATAAGTGAGAGTGGCCTCGGTGGAGGATAAGATGCAGGAAGTGAGGTTGAGATGATTTAGACATGTGCAGAGGAGAGGCACAGATGCCCCAGTGCGGAGGTGTGAGAGGTTGGCTATGGACGGGTTCAAGAGGGGTAGAGGTAGGCCGAAGAAGTATTGGAGAGAGGTGATTAGACGGGATATGGCGCAGATGCAACTTACTGAGGACATGACCTTAGATATGGGGTTGTGGAGGACACGGATTAGGATAGAAGGGTAGTAGGCAGTTGAGCGTAGTCCTACTTACGCTTACATATTGGTAGTTGTAATGTTATTATTGTAGCTCTGGTTAGCCTATCATACTAGTAGGCGCAATATTATTTTATAGTCCCCTGTCCTTTGATTTATATTGTTGTATGTTCTTTCGTGTATTGTGTTTATCTTATATACATGGGTTAGTTACTGCTTCTTTTTCAGAATACTTTATCATGGCTTATTCACTTTTGTTACTCTCATTGTCATACTGCTTTAAATTTCTTGTCTGGTTCTGACCGTTTCTCTTGCTTTGCTTGTGCTTGTTAAACAAAGAAATATACCCGTGATATACACCTAATATACATAAGTGTATATCACGGGCAAATGGAGCAATGCAACAAAACAGTCTCGGATGAGGCCCATTACTGGCCCATCACGGACAGAATCAATTGCCCATCACGGGGTGGCTGATATGTGTATATATGGTATATATTGTTGTAATATTGTAGTGTATTTGTTACCTAAATTAGGATTATACACTTACCATAATTGTATAGTTAGAATTATGGTAGAATAAGGTTTTAAGAGTAGAATATGAATGGGATTCTCCTATTTTGTAACTTGTATAAATACTTTTCAATTAATGAAAATAATCAAGGGGATTATTTCTTTCAGTGCTTATGCTTTGTCTTGAGCCGAGGGTCTTTCGGAAACAACCTCTCTACTTATCAAGATAGAGGTAAGGTCTGCATACACTCTACCCTACTCAGACCCCGTGTTGTGGAACTTCACTAGCTATGTTGTTGTTAACTTATTAATGAAGAAATCCACAGCAACCATCCGTTCAATTCCTTTAGGCTGTACAATAAGATAAATGTTGTATTCCATATAAACGAAGTTTAGATGTTGGTACTTGGAAACTGTCTCTACAAATGTGTCAACAAGTTTAGATGTTGGTACTTGGAAACTGTCTCTACAAATGTGTCAACAAATTCTGTCACATGCGAAGGCTATATACCACAAATAATGGTTTTCCTTTAATTAATATCCCTTTCTCATGCATTTTTTTTATATGCAGCTTCCTGGCTTACGCCAAATTATTCCTGGAGATAGTAGTTTCGGTTCCTCAGCACTACTACCAGTAAATCGCGGGATGTGCCTGAATGACCAGGGTTTGAGAACAGAGCAATTGATATCACCTACAAAGTCCTATCCCAGAAGAGAGCAAATTGCTCCCACCAAGGTTCGAATCCACGTTGTAGGCCTCCAGCTGGATTTTAAGTTTCACTCCTTTGTCATCTAGCTATGACTCGGAGACCTATTCTCAGATTATTCTTATTATGTCAAAGTCTTGAGAATGTCAAAATTGAATTAAACAGAAGAATGCAACTCGAGAGAGCTCTGACCAGAGTTTCTTTGCAAGATCCTTTTTTCTCAGAATTAATGACATAATCATTGCCCTGAGATTATCCTTAAACAAGATTGAGCTTTATTGGAGTATTTATTTTCCCAAAATAAAAAAGAATTAGTTATTCCTACTGTCCTACATTATAATCTAATTAGCTATTTAAAACCTTGCTAAAAAAAAGGTTGGTTATTTTAAGAAAGAAGAACTAGAAGATTGAAAAAGAAGATTGGTCAACTTTTTAAAAGTTTATATCTAGATAAAGTTCACAAAGCGACTTAACTAAAAGATGTTGATTCCCACAAATTATTGTAGTAATTTTTAGTTTTTCCTTTTCTTTTTCCCATTCATTTTAAGTATTTTCATTTTCTCTTTAAGGATCTTTGTTTGTCATTTATTACCCATTTAGAAAGCTTTGAAAGCCATATACCCAATTTGATATTTGATTCTGGTTCATTTTAATAGAATATTTTTCAATATTCTTTTATTAATTGTATTAATTGTATATCTCCTATTTTAGGTAGAATTATAATCCTTTTGTAATTAGATTAATTAGTTATCTAGTTTGTATCAAAGTAAATATTCTTATAACCTTATATATATTCTAAATCATTCATCAATAAAATCAAGTGAACATATTTCTTTATGGTATCAGTATCCTAAAACTACAAACCCTACCCTAGACGCCGATACACCTTCTCGGCCGCAACTTTTTTTTTTCACATCGGCACCTAGCCCACGTCGAACCCTAACCGTCGAACTCTCTTGGCCCCCTCCCCTCTTTTCCCCACGATGGAATGCTAGTTTTTCTGGCTATTCTCCCTCCCTCTTCCTTCTAAATTTCCTCTTCCATGGCTGACAAAACTAAATTCCATCCGGCATTTTCCGTAAACAACATAAAAAACTTCATCCTTGTGACTCTTGAGATGGAAAAGGGTCAATACTCCTCGTGGGCGGAGCTTTTTAAGATCTATTGTCGTGTTTACGAAGTTATCGACTACATCATCCCTCCCATGTCGAAGTCTACAGACATACCATCGACTTCGACTTCTGATGATGCACTCTGGTCTTGTTTGGTCGCAGTCGTCCTCCAGTTGATATACGACACGATACCTAATGATATGTTGCACACCATCATTGAGATCGATGTCACTGCCCGCCAAATGTGAGAACATTTGGACAGTATTTTCCACGACAAAAAAACACAACGAGCGTTATACCTTGAAAATCAGTTCAAGGACGTTCATCGGGATGATTTCCCAAACGTGTCTGCCTATTGTCAAGAACTCAAGATTCTTGTCGACCAACTCTCCAACATCGGCATACCGGTCACTAATCAGTGATTGATCCTGCAAGTCATTGCAGGTTTGAACGAATCCTATGACAGCGTTGCCACTATCCTTCAGCAATGCACATCGTTACCTCCGTTTTATGAGGCCCGTTCGAAGCTCATCCTTGAAGAAACCTGGAAAATCAAGCGCAATACCACTTGGGCCAACATTGCTGATGCGCCTCCGCCGACGGTAGGGCCTCCCGGTCCGGCAACAAGAACCATCGGCTAGAGGACCCGTAACAGTCCACTTCTTCCCGTAACAACTGCTGAAGCAGGCAATCTGTCAAGGGCCGCGGCGGAAGAAATTCTGGCAATAACGGCGGCGTGAAGGGGCAGTCCCCGCCTACCGAAAACAACCAGCAGTGATCGCGGCAGTGGCAGCAGCCTTTACCGTGGGCTGCCTACCCGCCGTGGACCGCTTGGATCCCACCATCATGGGTCTTCCCTCCTTGCCCATATACGACATCCTCGTGGACTCCACCTTAGAACCGACAGGCCCAACCTGGCATACTTGGCCCATGTCCACAACATGTCTACACAGCACAGGCCCCCCGCCATCGACTTATACATCGACTGACATTGAGGTAGCTATGAACACAATGTCACTTAACACTTCAGACAAAAAATGATATATGAACACATGCGCCACATCTCACATGAAGAAATCAGAAGGTACTCTCTCGTCTTATTCCAATTTGAGTAATTTAAATCATAATATTATTGTTGGTAGTGGATAAGGTATTCCCATCCGTGGTTATGGTCATTCCTCCCTATCTCCACCATATCTACCACTAATCATAAAAATTATCCTCCATGCCCCTAAACTCATTAAGAATCTAATCTTCGTGCGACATTTCACAACTGACAATTGGGTTTCCCTTGACTTTGATCCTTTTAGTTTTACTGTAAAGGATTTTACGACAGGGAGATGAATAATGAGATGTGACAGCACCGAAGATCTTTACCCTATTTCAAACATCATCAACAATCCAGCCTCGGTTCCCTCAACCTTTGTTGCTCTTTCATCTTCCTTATGGCATTCTAGATTAGGACATATGGGAGACTCTGTTTTATGCTCCTTTAAGAAAAATAATTTTATTAATTGCAACCGTATTTCTAGGACTCATATATGTGAATCTTGCATTTTTGGAAAATATATCAAATTACTATTTTCTACATCCACAAATTATACTTTACTGCCTTTCGATATCATACATAGTTATTTGTGGACATCCCCTATTTTGAGTATGGCTGGCCATCGATATTATATGTTGTTTTTGGACGATTATTCCAACTTTATATGGACTTTTCCAATTGGAAATAAATCTCAGGTCTACCCCAGTTCTTCTTCATCTAGTGCTTTCGTACAAACACAATTTGAAAAGAGCATTAAATATTTTCAATGTGACAATGGCAGAGAATTCGATAATAATCAATTCAAACAGTTTTGCTCCAAAAATGGTCTTACCTTTTGTTTTTCCTACCGTCACATATCCTCCCAAAATGGTACAACTGAACGGAAAATCTGAACCATAAACAACCTCATTCGTGCCCTACTTTCTCATACCTCAATTCCCCATCAATTCTGGCATTACACATTCTCCATGGCCACTTATCTCCTAAATATAATCCCAAACAAGTCTCTAGCTCAACGGTCGCCCACCCAAGTTCTGTTTCGTAGGAACCTCTCCTACCAACACTTGCGTATTTTTGGATGTCTTTGCTACCCTCTACATCCAATCACTCACAAACTCCAACTTCGGTCTTCCACGTGTGTGTTTCTGGGTTACCCTGCCAATCATCGTGGTTACTTGTGCTATGACTTGTCTAGCCGTAAAATTATTATTTCATGTCATGTCCTATTTGATTAGTCCCAATTCCCCTTTGTCCCTCTCCACTCACCACCTCGACATTCTTATGACTAGCTAGATGATGTCATAAACCTCTTCTAATTCACCATTTACATTATCCGTCGTCCAAGACCCCAACCCCCGCCACCACCTCAGCTAGTTCAAGACTAGCTGCCCACCCGGTTTTGCCGACGATGGCCGGAACAGCCTGTCTCAGGGTGATTCCGCAGCCACCTCTCAGCAGACCGAGGTTCGGCCAGCCAGTACCATCACCCATGTCCTTCCTCCTCTTCCTAGCAGTCCCGCGGCAAACCCCCCCTCCCGTCCCACATCCCGAGACACACTGTCAGACCATGGAAACTCGTGCCATGCACAGAATTCATAAACCTAAATGATTGTCTATCCTTTCCATTTCAATTGCCCCTTCCCCTGTCTCTCATAACCCGAAGGATGCCTTGTCCGACCCTAATTGGAAAGCCGCAATGATTGACAAATATAATTCTCTTATTAATAATAAGATGTGGGACCTAGTACCCCGTCCACCTGATGATAACATTATTCGTTCTATGTGAATTTTTAGATATAAAAAGAAATCTGATGGTTCTTTTGAGAGGTACAAGGCTCGTCTTGTGGTGATGGAAGGTCTCAACAAGTGGGAGTGGACTGTGATGAAACGTTCATCTCGGTCATAAAGCCCGCAGCCATCCGGACTGTCTTCAGGATGCCATATCGAAGTCTTGTCCCATTCATATGCTTGATGTCAAGAATGCCTTCTTACATGAGGATCTTTATGAAACGGTATATATGCATCAGCCTATAGGTTTCAGGGATCCTATTCATCCGGATTATGTGTGTATGTTGGGGAAATCTCTCTATGGACTAAAACAGGCTCCTCGAGCATGGAACCAATGGTTCACCGATTATATTTCCTATATCATTTTTTCACACAGCAGATCCGATCATTCCATGTTCATCTACAACAAGGGTACATACATGGATTACCTATTATTATATGTTGATGACATCATCCTCACCACATCATATGATGCTCTCCGCCGGTCCATTATGTCTCTTATTTTCTCTAAGTTTGCTATGAAAGATCTGGGCCCTCTAAATTATTTCTTGGGCATCTCTGTCACTCGACATTCTGGCGGCCTATTTCAATGTCAGAAAAAGTACGCCGAAGAGATCCTTGACCATGCAGGCATGACATCTTGCAAACCATCTCACACGCCTATAGACACCAATTCCAAGCTCAACGCTGATTTCGGCCCTTCATATTCAGACCCGACTCACTATCATAGCCTGGATGAGGCCTTGCAGTACTTCACATTCACGAGACCAAACATATCATATGCCGTGCAACAAATCTGCTTGCACATGCACAGCGCGACAGAAGCACACATGCATACTCTCAAACGTATTTTACGATACGTCCAAGGTACACTTCACTTCGGATTACATATATACATGTCTTCGCTCATTGGTCTCACTGCCTATTCTGATGCTGACTGGGGTGGATGTCCTGACACCCGACGCTCCACGTCTGGTAATTGCATTTTCCTCGGCGATAACCTATTATCTTTTTCTTCCAAAAGGCAATCTACACTATCCCAATCCAGTGCAGAAGCAGAATACAAATGTGTTGCTAATGTCGTCTATGTGTCTTGTTGGATCTGTAACCTTCTACTTGAGCTTCACTACCCGATTCAAAAGGCAACACTGGTCTACTGCGATAATATTAGTGCGATATATATTTTCGGCAATCCCGTCCAACATCGGCACACTAAACACATTGAGATAGACATTCATTTCGTCCACGAAAAAGTGGCTCGTGGTCAAGTTCGTGTCTTCATGTTCCTTCCAGATATCAGATTGCTGACATCTTCACCAAAGGACTTCCGCTCATACTATTTGATGATTTTTGAGCTAGTCTCAGTGTTCGAGAACCTCCCGCTTCGACTGTGGGGGGGGGGGGGGGGAATAGAATATTGGAAATTCTTTCATTAATTGTATTAATTGTATATCTCCTATTTTAGATAGAATTATAATCCTTTTGTAATTAGATTAATTAGTTACCTAGTTTGTATCAAAGTAAATATTCTTGTAACCTTATATATATTGTAAATCATTCATCAATAAAATCAAGGGAACATATTTCTTTACTTTTTTTGTTTCATAAATTCTCCAAATGCTGTGTATTATCAACCAAAACAAAGAGTAAAGTTTCCAAATGTTTATCTTAATCTAAGATATCCTCTTTTACAGAGAAAATTTCTTAACTATAACTCAATATGAGTTGTCTACTGAGTCAAATTAGGGACGAAACATCTTTTTCAGGTTTGGCTATAAAGTTTTAATTTTATACATTGACAGGGTAAATAATATTCATGCAATCATGTTATTTATTAAGCTGTTATCACATGTAAAATTCATAATAGTGTTAAAAAATCTTTTCACTAATAATATATATAACTTCCTTAAGTCCCAGACTTGCTAAGACTATCAGCGCATTTGTAATGCATTCACTTCAAGACTGGTTCTGATCTTTTTGGTTATACCCCTGGTATAATAAACCTTGGATTAGTTTTCTTAGTTAATTTCTATTTTAAAATATCTCATACTTTTATGCATGAAGAAGTAACCGTAAAAATTGGAAATGATATCTTATATACCTATTTAGATGAGGACTATAAATCTATCTATAATGTTGGATAGCATGCTAGGAAAAGTAATAAAGAAGAGAAGACATAAGCTAAATTATTCCAATATTCCATAACCTCTTAAGTGCCTTTTAAAGTTTTGCCATCAAATATTCCAGCTAATTCTCAACTTGTATAAACTGATGACATGCAAGTTCTCATCCATTTCAACTTTCAGCATGCATGATGATCACATGATATAGCAGGCATGAGGGTTCTCATCACTCAAGATCTCAAAAGAATCCAACGGTGTGGATTGCTTGGAATAAATATCAGATTGCATGTACGGTGACGATGGAATATAGTAACACGGCGACGCAGTGCTTACTGTAGGATGTGCCGCATTGTAACTCACCACATAAGTCTGCTCAGGAACATAATAAGAAGGTGGATTCTGATCGTACGGGTTCGAATAAGGATTATGCTGAAATGGATGGCCAGGATTCGCTTGATCCATCATTTGTTTGGGACCCACTTTTCCAACTTCTGATTCACTGCTTGGTGGTGCACCATTAGAACCTGCACCCGCATTTGCATTATTATTCCCACTCTTCTTCTTTTTCTTTTTCTTCTTCTTCTTAGCACCTCCGCCAACGCCGGACTTTTGCTCCGCCGCCGGGAACCTCTCAACGATACCGACATTTTCCGACGACCTTTCATCTAACCTTACTTCCTTGACATCCACAGTAATAGTCTCAACACCACCAAACCTCACACCATGTCTTGGAGGACCATTATTTTTCATGTTTGCTTCGGGATTTTCAGCTGTTTTCTCATTATTATTATCTTCATCATCTTCTTGTTCATCATCGTCGTCGCTGTTTTCATTTTTCTTTGGTTTCTTCTCTTTTAGTATAGGCTTCGGCTCTGGCCACAACTCAGCACTCCTTCCATTCTTCACTAGCTTCTTTATTAAAGTATCTGCTTCAACATTTCCAGTCACTATTACTTTCTGTTGCTGTGTATCAATATCTGTCGTATAAACACCTGCAAATGAAAAAACAATAAACACCCAAAATTTATTATGAGTTGGTTTCATATAACAGTTTTTTTTTTTGCTTCCCATCCATGGTCTGGTATCCGCTTTGGGGCTGGATAAATGGATTCTTACGTCGTTACATTATGCTTATCATAACCTACTTTTTACGTAACTAATTTGAGACCATATTCACCTCTCAAGAAATAGATTTGACTGTCCATAGATTTTTTTTGTTAGACATAGTAAAAGCAGAACAGAGCAAGATTAGAACTAGAAGTGAAGAAGAGAACCTTCGATGCTTTGCAAGACTTTCTTGACTTTTCTCTTGCAACCTGGACAGTGGATTGAAACTTTCAAAACCCATGTCTGTCAAAATAAACGAAAAATGTTAAGCAAACAATGAACAAAGTATAACTTTTATAAGAAGGAAACTTGAAAGAGAAAGTAAAGAGGACCGTGTAGTGAAGGCGAGGAAGCTGAGGTGGTTGTTCTTCAGGTGGAGAGGAGGCCATAAGAAGGAGAAAATGCAGAGTGAGAATTTAAGAGATGAGAGTGAAGGAAGAAGGAATTAAACAGAGAGAGTGGCAAGTGACATAAGATGCTTCTAGACCTGCTGCTTTTAAGTTGCATGCAGTTATCTATACAAGAATGAATACCTGTGCTTTGCTCTTTTTTATCTCTCTCCATTTGGGGTTTAGTTTTTTGTGTATACTTAACTATAGGTGAACATTTTGATAAAGAAAATTGAAATTTGTTAGTAAGAGATAAGAAAATGCAGAGTGTACTGGACGAATACTTCTATGGATCAAAGTTGAGAATATATGGCATATCCTCAATTCTTTTTACATTTACATACTTATTAAATTTGCAAAGTAGGCGTGTCTGGTTTTTGACTCGCACAAACATGAGACTTTCTAGTTGTGAAAGTATTGATCATCTTGCTATGATTTTCTCTTTGTTTTCTGTTAGAATTGAAGGAGAGTCTTGGCATAACTGATAAGGTTGATGTCATTTGATCAGGAGATCATAGATTCGAGCCGTAGAAATAGTCTTTTGTAAAAATACAGGATAAAACTACGTACAATAGACTCTTGTAATTTGGCCCTTCCTCAGACTTCCCTATCGCAAAAGCTTAGTATACCGAGCTTCCCCTTTTGCGTTCGAATTGAGTTTTAAGGACATTGGAGCATATTTTCATATATTAAATATTGAGCTTATTAAGAGTCTACTTCATCTATTTTGTTCGATTTGTTCATTTTGCTCCTCTGTAGATAAATTATCTACTACAAAATCAAGGTTAAAATGATGTCTCATCTCTTGCAATTGTCTTTCAAATTCTTGTTTTTGCCAAGCCTTTGTTATTAACTGTGTTCTGAAACAGTAATTAATAAATCCATTTCTGTTTATTAATCAAAACCAAAAAAAAAAAAATTGAACAGAAATGTAGAAGAAATAAAAAAAAATCTTCCGTAGGATTTCAATGATTTAAAATAGATAAATACACCAAATATCAAATCCAATTTTTTTATGAGATGGATAAAAAAAGATTAATTTAATGTGTGTCCTTAAGGAATTATAACCCTCTCACTATTGTCAAGGATTTGAGTTACTTCCTCCCGGGATAGAACGAAAGAACGTGTTTGTAGTAGCGGCAATGCAAATTACAGAACTCCAGTGAACTCAAATAGCAAAGAAAATCACACAACACTTACATTTTTTGTTTGAAAGTAATGCACTGAATGCGAAGAGAAGAACTTTCAGAAGGTTTGATTTCAGAGGTTCAATATTTCTGTGTAGTGAAAATGAGGCAAAATTTATAACCAATCAGTTGAGTCGCGAAAATGTCTATTTGTAAAGGTAGTGTCTCTTCATAAAGAACATGACCGTTGGAAATAATTATTCCGTGAATTTTAATTTAAATATTTTACATAATTAATATTAGGAAAGGAAATAAATTTATCAATCAATCATATCATTTGACCAAATTCAAAATCCGAACTCGAATCTAAATCTGAGCGATGACGACGGAGTGAGGGGAGATCCTCTTCTCAACTCTTTAAGAGCTAGAAGAAGTACTTCTCTTTATAAGCACATTAGTATTGCCTTCCCTCACCAATGTGGGAGAAAGTGCATATGCATAATTGAACTTTTGTTCAAATATCATTTTTCCTTCATTTTCCAATTCACTCTTCAATTTAACTTTAAAGCCCAATCTTTAAAGCTTAAATCCCGATCTTTAAAACTTAAAGCCCAATCTTTAAAGCTTAAATCCCGATCTTTAAAACTTAAAGCCCAACAATCCCCCACATGAATGGGGAATGGCTATAATGAAAATATGCATGAAAAACTATGTGATTTGCAAATAAGGATTAATCGCATTTGGATAAGTAGGTTTCTCTTTGAACTTTTCGTTGTGAATATTTACCGGATATACTTGGTCAATCTGTAGATTTGATATCTTTGAACCGTCGAGCTTTGGTGTATACCTAGACAACACATGTTACACAATTAAATCTTAACCGTCTTTGGTTCTCATTATTGTGTTCGTTTCAACCATGAACACCGCCTAATTTCATAAGTGTGTAGAGAATTGGCCTTACAGAACTCTCTTTGAAGTGGCTTCCACTTCACACTTAGGAATCATCTAATTGTGTCATCCTATAGTTACACTATTTGATAAACCCATATCAAATTTAGAAACCATTAAAAAGCTTTAATGTTTTATCCTTGTTACTAAACATTGTCTTCATCTCGAGAATGGACCAAAGTTGTTGTTTGACAATGTTGAACCATCAATCATAACTTTATTTGATCTCTTTGGACCTAGATCTTGGGATCTCCAGTCTTCTAGGTAGAGTTACTGCCATGATAACTTGTCCTCGATCATAGTCTCAATTTTTTTGATAATGTCTCAACTGCTTCTCTAGATAGGCCTTTTGTAAGTGGATTTGACACATTATCATTTGACTTGACATAGTCAATTGTGATAATTTCACTAGAAAGTAGTTGTCTAACGATATTATTTCTTCCTCGTATGTGATGAGATTTTCGTTATACATAACGCTCCCATCCCTTTCTATTGCAGCTTGACTATCGCAATGTATGCATATAGGTGCCAAAGGTTTGGAACAAAATGGAATATCTTCTAATAAATATTGGAGCCATTCATCTTCTTCACCGGCTTTATCCAAAGCTATGAATTCAGACTCCATAGTAGAGCGAGAGATGCACGTCTGTTTAGATGACTTCCATGATATTGCTCCTCCACCAATGGAAAAAATATATCCACTTGTGGACTTAGTTTTGTTGAATCGATGATCCAATTTGCATCACTATATCCCTAAATTACCGCGGGATATTTGTTATAGTGCAAAGCATAATCTTGGGTATATTGCAAATACTCCAAAATTCATTTCATTGCTATCCAATGAGTTTGGTCAGGATTACTTGTGAATCGATTCAATTTACTTATAGCATAAGCTATATCAGGCCGTGTACAATTTATTATGTACATCAAACTTCCCAACACTCTAGCATAATCCAATTGAGACTTGCTTTGACCTTTATTCTTTACAATGGAATGGTTCAAATCAATCGGAGTTCTTGCGACTTTGAAATTCAAATATTTGAATTTTTTAAGTACTATTTTTTATATAATGAACGGATACAATGCTAAACTTTGAGGAGTCCTTTGAATTTTAATTCCTAGAATTAAATTAGCAACTCTTAAGTCTTTCATATCAAATTTGTTGGCAAGCATACACTTAGTAGCATTTATGTCGGTCATGTCTTTACTCATTATCAACATATCATCTACATATAAGCAAACAATGACTATATAATTTGGAGTATTCTTAATATAAACACATTTATCACACTCGTTAATCTTAAACTTATTTGCCAACATGGTTTGGTCATATTTCGCATGCCATTGTTTGAGTGCTTGTTTTAGTCCATAGAGTGACTTAACAAGTCGGCACACCTTCTTTTCTTTTCCTGGGACTACAAACCCTTTGGGTTGTTCCATATAGATTTCTTCCTTTAAATCTCCATTTAATAAGGCTGTTTTAACATTCATTTGATAGATTTGAAGACCGTACACGGCGGCTAACGCTATTAGCACCCGAATGGATGTAATTCTCGTTACCGGCGAGTATGTATCAAAATAATCAAGACCTTCTCGTTGTCTAAATCCTTTGACAACTAGTCATGCCTATATTTGTCATCATTTTCCTTTTGAAAATCCAATTTGGAACCTAAGGGTTTGTTTCCTGGAGGAAGATCAACCAATTCTCAAATATGATTGTTTAATATGAATTCTATTTCACTATTAATTGCCTCTTTCCAATATTGTGCTTCTGAAGAAGACATAGCTTCTTTAAAAGTTCGAGGCTCATTTTCCAATAAAATGTTAGAAAATCTGGTCCAAAGGATATAGATGTCCTTTGACGTTTGCAACGTCTTGGATTTTCCTCACTATGCATATTATCATTTGCTTCTTCCCGGGGTCGCTTAGATTTTATGTTAGACGTCTCACATTCATTTTTATATGAATATATATTTTCAAAAAATTCAGCGTTGTCAAATTCAATTACCGTATTCACATGAATCTCGGGATTTTCTGATTTATGAATCATAAATCGATATGTTTTATTATTCGTTACATATCCAATAAAAATACAATCAACATTTTTTATTCTATTTTTACGCTTTTGTGTTTAGGAACTTGTACTTTCGCCAAACACCTCCACACTTTAAAATATTTCATGTTAGGCTTTCTTCCTTTCCACTTTTCATATGGGATTGATTGTGTTTTGCTATGGGGAACTCGATTAAGTATTATATTAGCAGTAAGAATAGCTTCCCCCCGTAAGTTCTGGGGTAAACCAGAACTTATCAATAAAGCATTCATCATTTTCTTTAAGATTCTATTTTTCCTTTATGCAATCCCATTAGATTGAGGCGAGTAAGGAGCAGTTATTTGATGAATAATATCATATTTCAAATAAATTTCTTCAAAAGGTGATTCATATTTGCCACCCTTATCACTTATGATCATTTTAATCTTTTTATTTAGTTGCGTCTCAACTTCATTTTCTGTATTACTTGAATGAATTAATTGCTTCATCTTTGCTATTAAGTAAATAAATATAGCAATATCTTGTGATGTTGTCAATAAAAGTTATGAAATACATTTTTCCACTACGAGATGGTATTGACTTCATGTCGCAAATATTGGTGTGAATTAAGTCTAAAGGATTTGAATTCCTTTCAATTGACTTATAAGTATATTTAACATACTTTGATTCCACACATATTTCACACTTGGTTTTATTACATTCAAACTTAGGCAATATTTATAAATTAATCATTTTGCCGAATATTTTGATGTTGATGTGACCCAAACGTGAATGCCATAAAGAATTTGACTCAAGCAAGTAAAAAAGAAGAGATAACTTTATTCATTTCAATTGTTATTACATTAAGCTTGAAAAGTCCCTCATTTAGGTAACATTTTCCTACGTACATATCATTTTTACTAATTATAATTTTTTCAGAAATAAAAACGCACTTAAATCTGTTTTTAACGAGAAGTGCGACAGAAACTAAATTCTTGCGAATATCTGAAACATGGAGAACATTGTTGAGCATCACCACTTTTCCTGAAGTCATCTTCAAATAGATCTTTTTAATTCCTTCGACTTTAGCAGTTGAGGAGTTTCTCATAAAGATAGTTTCGTTTGGACCTGCGGGAGCATAAGATGCAAACAATCCTTTGTTAGCACATACATGACAAGTAGCTCCAGAATCAATCTACCATTTTTTGGAGTTTCCTACCAAATTACATTCTGAGAGCATGGCACATAAGTTCTCCATTCCTCGTTCATTTTTATTATATTCGCTTGACGCTTTTTATTTTATTTCTTTGGAGCTCTGCCTTCAGCAGTCTTGTATCCCCCCTTTCCGCAATTGTGGCAACTGCCTTTGAATGTCTTCTTTGGCGAAAATATTTTTGGTCCAGACGACCTCTTCCTTTTTTTGTTATTCGTAGGTACCTCTTCAATAATATTTGCCCCCGCAAATGTTGAACTTGCTCGCGACTTCTCTTCTACAACATTATTGTCTTTTTCTATCATGAGGCGCACAATTCGATCTTCAAGGGTCATTTCTTTTCGTTTGTGTTTAGTAATTTTTAAAATCTCTCCACAACGGATGTAACTTTTTCATAAAAGCTGCTACTTGACACGAATCATATATGACCATACCTTCAATAAATAATGTAAAATTACTAACAACATCAATATATTTAATAAAAATATTGATTCGGATCTCACCTTCCGCAAGAAGATCGTGAATTATGACTTATAGTTCTTGGACTTCTAACATAACGGACTTGTTGTCCACCATTTTGAAGTCCAAGGATTTTACAGCCACAAATTTTTAATCCATCGTCTTCTGTTTTGTATTTCTTCTCAAGAGCGTTCCACAGCTCTCTTAAAGTTTTACACACCCTGAAAATATTATACAAGCCATCCTCTAAGCCATTGAGGATATAATTGTTGCACAGAAAATCAAAATATTTCGACGCCTCAAGTACCACAAATCTCTCATTATCAGGGGTTCCCTCAGCCAACACGGGAATGTCCTCGTTGATAAATCTTTGCAGACTGAGAGTGGTCAAGTAGAAAAGCATTTTCTGTTGTCACCTTTTGAAGTCAATACCGGTAAATTTCCCTGGCTTCCCTGCCGTAGACATTGCTGGTGCCGGAGTCGTGCGACTTGACAATGCAGTAGTCGTTGCCGCTGTGGCGGTAGCATTTATAACAGAATCAGTTTGTTGTTTTGTTCCAATTGTCATTTTTCTAAAACAATTGACACACACAAATGATATTTAGTAAATCATTGAAGTTTTTAATCTTCAAACCGAATACAAACGACTAAATTATCTCGATGAAATTTTTACATCTTCAAATCGTGTAACAATAAGAGTAGAAAGCCACAAGGACTTTAATCTAAAAAAATAGTACATTTTTTTTACTTTAAAAAATCACTTTTTTCTTTCTTTTGTTTTGATCAGATTAGCAGAATACCGAAATAAATTGTTAATTCCTTAAGCTTGGTAGGAACTCTATGCTGAAATAGTAATTAATAAACCCGATTCTGTTTATTAATCAAAATCAGAAAAAAAAATACTTGAACAGAAATGTAGAATAAATAGAAAAATTCTACCGAGCCCACAAATTGCTTGTGTGTCCATAAGGAATTATAAGTCCCTCATTGTTGGCAATGATTTGGGTTACTTCCTCCCAGGATAGAACGGAAAAATAGTTCTGTAATAGCGGCAATGCAAACTACAGAACTTCGGCAAACTCAAAGAGCGGAGAAAATCACACGACACTTACAATTTTTGTTTGAAAATAATGCACTGAAGACGAAGAGAAGAATTTTTAGAAGGTTTGATTTCAGAGGTTTAGTATTTTCTGTGTAGTGAAAATGAGGTGAAGCCTCTGGAATTTAGAGCCAACCAGTTAAGTCTGAAGAGTTGTGAAAATGCTTATTCATAAAGGCAGTACATGTTCGTAAAGAACATGACAGTTGGAAATAATTATTTCGCGAATTTTAATTTAAATATTTTACGTAATTAATACTAGAAATGAAAATTAAGTAATAGAAAAGGAAATAAATTTATTAATACAATTAAATTATTTGACCAAATTCAAATCCAAATCCAAATCTAAAGCTGAAGTTGAGCAACGGCGATGGCACGAGGGGAGATCCTCTTCTCTACTCTTTAAGAGCTAGAAGAAGTTCTTCTCTTTATAAGCACATTAGTATTGGTTTCTCTCCCAATGTGGGAGAAATTGCATATGCATAATTGAACTTCTGTTCAAATATCATTTTTCCTTCATTTCCCAATTCACTCTTCAATTTAATTTTAAAACCCAAGCTTTAAACCTTAAATCCCAACAACCACTTCCTCAAAATCTTTCCTGTAGTAGGGGTATGGACACAATTAGCCATCAGGTGAAACTATTGACACCCAATGACCCAAGTTTCCCTAAAACCCATTTTATAGCCCTAGACTAATCTCAACTCATTTCCTAGTCTCCTTTTTAAGTTTTTGACAACTGTTTGTCTTTTATTTTCCATCAATATCTTAGTTGTCTATGTTTTTTGTTATTTTTTTTGTTTACTCTTAATTTTAATTTCCTTTTTTGTTTAGTTTATCTTCTTCATTTTTTGTTCTTTCTTTATTTTTGTCTTTCTCTTTCTTTTGTAAAGATAAAAAAAAATACAAAAATGGAAATATTAAATAAATATTTTAGATTAATAAAATATAAAAAAATAATTATATAATTAAATAACAACAAGAAATAACATAAGAAACATTTTAAAGTCACTAGCTTATATATTAAAATTTAAATTAATAGAAAACATATTTTTATAACTTTTCTCTTTTGCAAATGAAAATAAAAGTTATATGTATCTAAAATATGACTCGATTTTTTTTGTAATTATTTTTATATCTTGATAAATATGATATAACAAAAATATCAAAATTAAGCTTAAGCTCTATTTGTCGATTTCTTTAATAGTTTTTTTGTTGTATATTAAATAGAAGCGTGGTAAATGTGTTAATAAACTAAACATTTTAAAATTTTGAACCTTATCTGATTATGATATAGTTTATCAATGGTACTCTTTTTGTACAACTCAAACCTCCAAAACCCAAAACCCTAATCTCTCTTCTTGCAACCTTTACATCATCTTACCACACATTCTCTTTACTCTTTTTTTCCAGGCATATGTATAGAAATTGTATCGTTGTAGTATAGAATATGTTTCACTATTGTATATGTATAGAAACTGTATCATTGATGTATAGAATATGTATCCCTATAGTATGTATATAGAAAATTATATCATTGTTGTATAGACTATGTATCAATATTGTATATGTATAGAAAATGTATCATTGATGTATACAATATGTATCCCTACATTATGTGTATACAAAATGTATCATTGATGTATAGAATATGTATCAATACTGTATATGAGTAGAAATTGTATCATGGATGTATAGAATATGCATCCCTATAGTATATGTAGGGAAAACATGTATCATACGTATACAAATTGTATCATTATTGTATAGAATATGTATCCCTATAGTATACATATAGAAAATGTATCATTATTGGATAATATGTGTATAGTAAATGTATAATCAACGTATATTTATGAATTATATAATTATTATACACATCTTATACATGTTTTGGCGATAATCTTTTGAAAGAACACATTCCAAAAATGAGATAGATCTGGAGATACAAAAAGAAAACATCCTTCATTATTGAGTTTGGTAGTTTAATTTCAGCATATGCATAATGACCCGTTCTATTATTACTGGTCTTTCGCTTACCTTTTCCAACATGCCCTCCGATAACTTCTTACATGTATTTTGGTTAAAATTTAGGATTAGAAGTCCCTAAGTCTGTTTTGATTGAAAATTGTTTGACTGGTAGTTGTCTTTTGTGTTGTTGCGTCCAGACCAGAATTCTGATGAATTTGTTAGGTTCGGAAGGTGATTTTAGTCCTGGAAACGTGGTCGGTACGGTTCCTGAGGACTTGATGGCATTTCTGTCTTTCTGTTTGGTTTTCATATTTTGGCCATTGGGGGTTGAGTTGGTCAATGGGACCTCGTATGACGATTCTGAGTATGAGGGTGAGTTCGTAGAGTATTTTTATGTTAGGCTGCATATTTTGTTTATGTTCGGGGGGTACCGGATGAGTCTCGAGGTTTTAGAGTGAATATGGGAAGTGCCAGATTTTTCTGTTATTCTGGTGTGCTTCATCGCGTTCGCGGGAAGCCTCTAGCATTCGCTATGACGAGTTTGGGTCCTGGGCCGGTTGGCTGACCATCGCGATCGCGATGGTCTGGCCGCGTTAGCGAGGCATTGGGCCGGGTCAGTCTCGCGTTTGCGAGGTGGACTCGCGTTTGCGAAGAAGGATTCACCTGGCAGTGTATTAATTCTGAAAAATGACAGAAACATTTTATTTTTGGATATTTGGGTTCTAGAGCTTGATTTTTGGTGATTTCAAGTCCTTCATTCAAGATTTTTCACTGGGGTAATTTCCTAAACTTCATCTTGGTATTATTTCATGTTTCCATCTTTTGATTTTCATGTTCCTTCCATGATTGGGACTTGGGGAAATAAGAGTTTTTAATGATAGTGAACCCTAGGTTGATAATGACAATTTTCCACTAAATTTATAAACGGTTATGAAGGGATTTCACAGTTTAGGACTTAGGTAAGTGTTTCTAACTTCAATTTCTTTGTCTAAACGAATTTCCAAATGGATTAAAATGGAGATATGAAACTCTAGGCTTGAAATTGTTTTTTTTTTATTAACCATGAACTAGTGAATGAATTTCACTCATTTTTGGTATGTAGACTCCATAAATGGGTAAACTGATTTTGCACTAAAATTCATATTTTGCCCTTTGTGGCTCGGAATCCTATTTTAGGTGACTTTTCTGGTTCGGATTTAAATTATGTCAATATAGGTACCATTGGGCTCGTATGACTTCCTAAAATAATATTTTGACCTTATTGAACCCTATTTTCCTACGAAATGACTATTTTGCCCCTCGAGGTTGGAAATGGGTTTTTAAACTAACATTTCTACCTGATATTCTCCTAAGACTATTATGGGTATCCTTCGAATCTTATTTTAACGTAAAATTCATAATTGTTAGACTTTGCTTATTCTGAGACGTTTCAGAAGAAGAAAGCTCGAGTTGGATAGTTCATGGCGCCTGTTCGGCCTTTCAGGTAGGTTAAGGCTTACCTTCTAGTTAGACTTCAGTTAGAGAAGCGTATATATAGTTAGATATTGTTGGATAAAGCATGTACGCCTTCGGGTATGAAATTGGTATGGATTACTTAGGTTGGTTATGGTTGACTGATTTGTGGACTTGTTGTCTCTTTTGATTTATTGGCTTGACTATTTAGTGTTGACCTTGGACTTGCACTTAGTTTCCTTATCCTGATTGTGATATAGTTGTCTCTCATTTATCTAGGTATTATCATGGATAGAGGGAAGGACTTAACTTGATACTGATATTGTAATAGGTGTCCATGTGTGGCCCGATTGGGATTTGATTATGATTTACACTTGAAATTGATACATGCATATCATCTATACACATTCTACATGATTCATTGTTGTGAACTGTGATTTAATATTAATAATGATAAGAGGAAAAGTGATACATTCGAGGCTTCATATTATGGTGTTTGCTACGTACATATTTTATATGGCCTCTCTTGCATATATACTTGGTGTTACCTATGTGGTCCAAAGGTAAATCATTCCGAACGTGGCACTATATAGATTAGGAAATAAGTTCATATTGGTAGTTGATTTACGGAGGCTGATATGTTTATTAATCTCATGTTTAGTGTCAGATTAGACATTCATACATGTATTAATCCTCATTTCCATTATACATTGACATTGCATGTGATTGGTGTGATGGTGATTCCGTGATACATTGATGTTATCTTTGATTGGCGTGATGGTGATAAGTGAGAAAGAGGCAACATTGATTCTTATGACATATTAATTGCGTAGCCATTCTAGGATGTGTGATACGAAATGGTTAGCGGTGTGGTGGGTGGAAGAGTCATCTCTAGGTTGTGTGATAAGGAGTGACTGGTACATGGACTTCGTGTGTCCTCCATGGGTCATGACTGATGGAACGATAATAAATTATTCTCTGAGCATGTATGTACGATATGAGACAGTTGGCCAATGCATTGCATGCATCACATTTACATTCACACTACATCCACTCATATCTCTAATTCTGAATGTTATTTTCATTGTGTTGCGTGGTTCGATTCAGCCTTGATTCCTAAATTGCTAATTCACTTGAGATGGTGTTCGCTTGTTAATATCTTACTTAGACACTTGATGGATTCGAGGACTAGAGATTCCGCCTAGGCTATCTAGTGTAATTCACCTTACTGCAAATCTTACACGAGTGTGCTTAGTAATTACTTTATTTTTATATCTCTTGGATTCTGAGTGGATTATCTATACTTGGGCTGATTATTCCTGGACTGTGATGTTACTTTACTTGATTATGAGCATGTCTATCCTTCAATTTCTTTCTTATATATATGTTAGCTAACTATTGTCGGCATGTGATACCTAGAAGTACATAGTGTTTGTATTGATACTACTCTTGTTATACCCTTTTCGAGGTGTAGAGTTGTTGCATGAACTTCATCGAGGTTCGATTAGCCTTCTAAACAGATGTGTATTCAGGTTGTAGTTGTAACCTTCGTTCAAGTTGTATACTTAGAAGCTTTTGTACTATTCATACCAGATTCCTTAGGTAGTTGTGTTCCGCATTATTATATATCTATGTTTTTAGACTTCTAATGTTCTTCTTATTTATGTATGTTGTTGGTGAATCTTTAAGGGATAGGTTCACCTACCGAGGTAGGAAATGGTAGGTGCTCGCACGACTTAGTAGTTTAGGTCGTGACAAGTTGGTATTAAAGCCCTAGGTTACCCGGTTTATAAGTACAAGAGCAATGTCTAGTAGAATTCTACTTATGGGTATGTTGTGCGTCACACTTATAATTGGGAGGCTATAGGACGTTTAGGAAAGTTCAAATTCTTTAATTTTCATGCTACTTCATTCAAATTGGTATCTAGTCAATTCTAATTGGTATCTGAATTTCCTTGTCTTAATAACCCATGGAAGGTGGGAACTAGTCCTTAAATTCTTATGCGAACAGTTTGTTTATGACGTGTTTTGGTATGGTATGAGATGTGTTATCCTAATTCAGACGCGTGACCTAGTTTTGTTCTAGCTTTGGCTTAAGGATTCAATTGTGGGGGGTTTCTTGGGAAATGTGAGAGATGGTACAGAGGGTCACCTCATATCTATATTTTTAGTATTGGGTTGCTCGGAAGTGGCAAAAGTGCATTTATGGCTTAATAAGAGTGTTTTGTTCGATGTTATGATTGGTTTGGGGAAACGTTTCAACATTGTCAAGGTATTATGACTATTCATGTGGCATGGCTGTACCAATGACAGGTCTACAATTTATCAGTGGCAGGGTATTAGGTGTCGATATGCGGGGATGAATGTAAGTTCGCTAGGATTATCAGATTTGGCAAAAGTATAGTGATCACTTGTAATAAAGGAGGGAAGTTGAGAATAAGGACATGAATGACAACTTATGTGGAAAACATCTATTAGCGTAATATTTCTTAGGGTATTTTGGTATGAGCACTATTCGTGTTAATGGGACGGAGGCGTAAAGAAGTGGATTTGGATTGACAAATCCATTATTAGAAAGGGAAAATTGGTATCTGACGTATTTGACAAGATAAGGTTGTAACTGGTATAAGAATGGATTTCATCTTCGGTCATGAAAAGTCAAGTTGGACTTCGTTGTGATTATATGTTAGAGGTTTGTGGGTTATTTCAAAAAAGTGGTTATCGGTCCTAGATCAGAAAGTGATGTTTCTTGTGACGAGTGGAGATTTAAGATATTGGGCAATGATGGTCCTGGTCCTTCATTAAAGGGTATGTTCACCAGGTCTTCGTGTTTAGAGGAATGATAAGGATATCATGGGATCAAGAGCTAGTGATTTGAGAGTTATTTTACAGTCATACATGGTAGAATAAACTTAAGGGTTCAGTGTTGAGTTGGTATGTTTAGTTACGCCTTGGGAAAATAGGAGCCAGAGGTTGACTAGTAAGAATGACTCTAGTGTTGTATAAGTGTGAAGTTTTAGCACTCAAGGAGCTAACATGTATTGCATATAATATTGGATTAAGGTTGAAAGCCTTGTACTTGTGTATGTTTTGGCTAGTTCTTGCTACTACTAGTGTGCTACTTGGTCGAGTGATTAGATGAATGGGATAATCGTGTGAATGGTTAGAGGTGTTCTGGTCCAAAAATTAGGACGTTCAAAGTGGTAAATCAATGTTGAGGATTAAATTAATTCGAGTTGTGGAGAACATTTTGGAAATTAAGTTAAAGGAATTTAAGCTAGGACACCTTGGTAGGGCTACATGAGGACATTAGTAGGACTGTGTATGTGATACGCAGGATTTAGAAGGTATTCAGTTTTAGAGTTGGGTGAGTTCGAGAGATGGTTAGACGGTAATGATGATGGTGATTTGATTGGATTTGTGGAATTGAATAGTCAAGAAAAAGTATGGTTTGTCGAGAATAGATAAAAAAAAAGGTACATCTTCAGGATTACTTTAGTCACTATGGGTTGTGGTGTTGTTATCTTGTTTATTTCCAATGAGGTGTGATTGTTGGGTATGCTTAAAGAATGGAGTCTACAGAAATAGACTAAGTGATATGATGAAGTTTAGTAGGGTTTCGTGATCAGCGACTAGTGAAAAGCAAATTTCACGTAACTGACATGCTAAGGCTTATGGAAATGGCTTGTGTGGTGCACTGTTGGGAAGTTTTGTAACATTTTTCAGTGGATGAGTTAGTGTGGTTTAAGAAAAATGAATTATGGAAATCCCTATTATGTGGAGGTTAGAGTTATATTTTCGAGATAAGATTGTATTCGTGGTACTGCATTATATTGAAAGTAATATTGATTGGACAACTTGGGTGAGCACTTTTGGATGTTAAGGACTTGGGAGTAGTTGTGTAAGACTTAGAGCGGTAGTTGTAAGATTTGATACTTTCGGAATTGTTATGGGCATATCGAGATGTTACAATGGGAAATTCGATGGCTAAAAGGGTATTATATGAGGCTACAGGTTTTTGCATCAAAAAGTTTGGGGTTGTATTAGATTTGCGTATCGGCTAGAAGTTGAGAAATATGAAGCTTGCGATCATAAAGTATAGTTCTTCAGTACTAAGTTGGCAACTTGGATAGGACTCAGCTTTTAGAGTTGAAGGTTACTAACATGATTGATTTCGCATGAGAGAGAGATTGGAATTGGCCACCACAGATGTGTGGTAGTACTGTGATTAATTTCGGGAAGTTGGAGTCAATTTGAGCGACTATTGGTAGTATTAAGGGGTTTTGCATTCATTCTGGATCAGAATTGTTCAAATAAAGCTTGATGTACTATGTTTATATTTCAATGAGGACTTACGGGTTCCCAGTAAATCACCTTCATGAATTCGATGAGTTTCAGTTCAAATATGAGGTATGACAGGTTTACCGAGCTTTATTAGGATTTGCGAGTGGACTGAAGATATTTTACCGAGAGTAGTGCCTTGGACAGATGTAATCGGTTGTGTTGGAACTTGGTAATGATTTAAGGAGGTACTATGGTTGAGAAAGGTCTCTATAGTGATCAAATGGTGTCCTACGGACTTGGCTCAACGATGTATTCCTTGGTATGCTTTCGGTATTGTGATTTGAAGGTTTAAGAAGACTTGGAACTAGTGGAGTCAACTATGAGTAGATCAGTTTGATGAAATTGCTTAGAGTTGCTACAATAAAGCAAGAATTCCTTTCTGGCAAGAGTAATTCATGGTTTCGGGCTTGTGCTTATGTGTTTCTATGAAATCGTGGTGCGAAGGACGGTTGTAGAAGGGTGAAAGAAAGGTTAGCGGAATTAGAATAGTTTTCCGATTCAGAGTGGGCTATGATGGTATCTATCTCAAGGTTTGTGTTATTTTAGGAATGGTTGTGGTACCTATCGATCACATTCAGATGTATGGTTATATCGAATCAGATAATTCCAGCAAAAGCAGTTCTTATATTCGAGCATCGGTGTAAAGAGAAATTTGAGTATGGAAATATAGAAATTGGGTCTTTTAGCCAAGTTAGAGAAAGTTTTGACAGATAAGGTGATCGAGTAGTGATTTGGCGTACTTCGTTCTGTGGAGGCTTCCATGTTGTTATATTAAGGATTTCTTGGTTACCGTCAGCTTTCGTAATCTCTTTCTTCATTTGAGGATGAACGATTGTTTAATTGTATATGATGTAATGACTCATTTTGCCATTACTGGTCTTTCGCTTACCTTTTCCAACATGCCCTTCGATAACTTCTTATCTGTGCTTTTGGTTGAAATTGATTGGAAATTATTTGACTGGTAGTTGACTTTTGTGTTGTTGTATCCGGATCGGACTTCTGATGATTTTGTTAGGTCCGGAAGGAAATTTTAATCTTGGGAGTGTGGTCGGTTCGATTCCTTAAGACTTGATGGCATTTCTGTCTTTTGGTTTGGTTTTCATGTTTTGGCCATTGGGGTTGACTTGGTCAATGAGACCTCGTATGGTGATTCCGAGTGCGTTGATGAGTTCGTAGCGTGTTTTTATGTTAGGCTGCATATTTGGTTTGTGTCCGTGGGATCCCGGATGAGTCTCGGGGTTTCGGGGTGAATATGGAAAGTGCTAGATTTTTCTGGTTTGCTATTTTGGTGTGCTTCATCGCGTTCGCGAGAAGCCTCTCCCGTTCACGATGAAAAGTTTGGGTTCTGGGCCAGTTGGCTGACCATCGCGATCGCAATGGTCTTGCCACATTCGCGAGGCATTGGGTCGGGTCTCGCGTTCGCGAGGTGGTCTCGCATTTGCGAAGAAGGATTCACCTGGGCAGTGTATTACTTCTGAAAAACGATGGGAACATTTCATTTTTGGATAATTATGGTTTTAGAGCTCGTCTTTTTGTGATTTCAAGTCCTACATTCAAGATTTCTCGTTGGGGTAATTTCCTTAACTTCATCTTGGTATTATTTCATGTTTCCATCTTTTGATTTTCATGTTCCTTCCATGATTGGGACTTGGGGAAATAAGGGTTTTTAATGATAGTGAACCCTAGGTTGATAATGGTCGTTTTCCACTAAATTTATAAATGGTTATGAAGAGATTTCACAGTTTGGGACTTGGGTAAGTGTTTCCAACTGCAATTTCTTTGTCTAAACGAATTTCCAAATTGATTAAAATGGAGATATGAAACTCTAGGCTTGAAATTGAGTTTTCTTCGATTAAATATGAATTAGTGGATGGATTTCACTCATTTTTGGTATGTAGACAGACTTAAACTAATTTTGAACTAAAATTCTTATTTTTCTCTTCGTTGCTCGAAATCCTATTTTGGGTGGGTTTTTGAGTTCGGATTTAAAGTATGTCAATATGGGTACCATTGGGCTCGTATGACTTCCTAAAATAATATTATGTTGACCTTATTGAACCTGATTTTCCTACGAAATGACTATTTTGCCCCTCGAGGTTGGAAATGGGTTTTTAAACTAACATTTCTACCTGATATTCTCCTAAGACTATTATGGGTATCCTTCGAATCTTATTTTAACGTAAAATTCATAATTGTTAGACTTTGCTTATTCTGAGACGTTTCAGAAGAAGAAAGCTCGAGTTGGATAGTTCATGGCGCCTGTTCGGCCTTTCAGGTAGGTTAAGGCTTACCTTCTAGTTAGACTTCAGTTAGAGAAACGTATATATAGTTAGATATTGTTGGATAAAGCATGTACGCCTTCGGGTATGAAATTGGTATGGATTACTTAGGTTGGTTATGGTTGACTGATTTGTGGACTTGTTGTCTCTTTTGATTTATTGGCTTGACTATTTAGTGTTGACCTTGGACTTGCACTTAGTTTCCTTATCCTGATTGTGATATAGTTGTCTCTCATTTATCTGGGTATTATCATGGATAGAGGGAAGGACTTAACTTGATACTGATATTGTAATATGTGTCCATGTGTGGCCCGATTGGGATTTGATTATGATTTACACTTGAAATTGATACATGCATATCATCTATACACATTCTACATGATTCATTGTTGTGAACTGTGATTTAATATTAATAATGATAAGAGGAAAAGTGATACATTCGAGGCTTCATATTATGGTGTTTGCTACGTACATATTTTATATTGCCTCTCTTGCATATATACTTGGTGTTACCTATGTGGTCTAAAGGGAAATCATTCCGGATGTGGCACTATATTGATTAGGAAATAAGTTCATATTGGTAGTTGATTTACGGAGGCTGATATGTTTATTCATAACATGTTTAGTGTCAGATTTGTTATTCATACATGTATTCATCCTCATTTTCGTGATACATTGACATTGAATGTGATTGGTGTGATGGTGATTCTGTGATACATTGATGTTAACTGTGATTGGCGTGATGGTGATAAGTCAGAAGGAAGCAACATTGATTCTTATGACATATTGATTGCGTAGCCAATCTAGGTTGTGTGATGCGGAATGGCTAGCGATGAGGTGGGTGGAAGAGTCATCTCTAGGATGTGTGATAATGAGTGACTGGTACATGGACTTCGTGTGTCCTCCATGGGTCATGATTGCTGGAACGATAATATATTCTTCTCTGAGCATGTATGTACGATATGAGACAGTTGGTCAATGCATTGCATTGCATCACATATACATTCACACTACATCCACTCATATCTCTAATTCTGACTATTATTTTCATTGTGTTGTGTGGTTCGATTCAGCCTTGATTCCTAAATTGTTAATTCACTTGAGATGGTGTTTTCTTGTTAATATCTTACTTAGACACTTGATGGATTCGAGGACTAGAGATTTTGCCTAGACTATGACCGTAGAATACTGAGATCTAGTGTAATTCTCCTTACTGCAAATCTTACATGAGTGTGCTTAGTAATTACTTGATTTTTGTATCTCTTGGATTCTGACTAGATTATCTATACTTGGGCTGATTATTCCTGGACTGTGATGATACTTGTACTTGATTGCAAGCATGTCTATTATTCAGTTTCTTTCTTATATATATGCTAGCTAACTTTTGTCGGCCTATGATACCTACCAGTACATAGCGTTTGTACTGATACTACTCTTGCTACACCCTTTTCGGGGTGTAGATTTATTGTAGGAACTTCAATGAGGTTCGGTTAGCCTTCAAGGATCTCATGGAGTTCATCTAGATTTTCTGTTTAATTTTCTTTCTAAACAGAAGTGTATTTAGGTTGTAGTTTTATCCTTCATTCAAGTTGTATACTTAGAAGCTCTTGTACTATTTAGATCAGATTTCTTGGGTAGTTGTTGTGTTCTGTATTATTATATATTTATATGTTTAGAGTTCTATTGTTCTTCCTTTTTATGTATGTTGATGGTGAATCTTTAAGGGATAAGTTCGCCTACCGATGTGGGAAATAGTAGGTGCCCGCACGACTTAGTAATATGGATCGTGACAATATGTATATAAATGGTATCATTGTTGTATATGTATCACTACTGCATATGTGCAGAATATGTATCATATCATTGTTGTATATGTATCACTACTTCATATGTGCAGAAAATGTATCATACGTAGAGAATTTGTATCATTGTTGTATATAATATGTATCACTACTGTATAGAAAAAAATGTATCACATGTATAGAAATTGTATCATTATCATATAGAATATGTATTTCTAAAGTATATGTATAGAAAATATATCATTGTTGTATAATTTGTGTATACAAAATATATAATTAACTTATAATTAGTGTATAATATAAACACACATATTATACACTATTTACTCATAGGAAAGTGTTATTGGAGAAAAATTGAAGATTGCCGGAAAAGTGAAAAAACATTACGTGCAGAAATCTTTCACAAACAAATAGCCATTGAAGTACATGATTCGCATGTCGATCAAAGTAATGTATAAGAAGAATGTCAAAAACATCTCTATCCCCCTCCAGAATATCTCCTTCTGCTACCAAAGTTGTCTCATCTTTAACTTCTCCTTTTAAATAAACTTTTTGGTATATTCATTTGCTTAATTGCTAAGCTTAGGTTAGATAGCTCCTTGAATATCTCAGGACATATCCTCCAATGAAGCTCATATTCCTGGAAGAATGATAAAATCCTCAAATACCCAAATATTTATGCCTACCAACATAAAGGAATTTCACAAAGAAAGTAGCAAACTTGAAACTCAGGACTAAAGGTCGAAGGTAAAGAAAAAAAATAAACTCTGAATATCTGTATAGCTCTCTCTTTTTCTTTCATCAACCAAAAAAATTTGCAAAGTGAAATTTTATATTTTAGTTAAATTTATCTTTATTTTAAGTCTAATGACTATTTCGAATCATTTATTTAAAATGAGACATTTTTGGACCTTTTCTTTTTGCCGGTCTTTTTCCCTTTTTCGCTTAGCCACAACTTCATTAGCTATTTTTCCAATTAGTGATTTCTTCGATTGGCTATGACTATGAGGGAATAGATTGTGCTTGTAAATCATGAAATAAGGGATCACTTTTTTATCAGATATAACAATTCATTTATTAGTATTCATTAGGAAGTAGATACAACTTGTAAAAATACACTAAGAACCTGTTTGATCAAATTTTTAGAATTTATTCATTCTGGATAAGCACTTTTAATCAGATGGAGTTTCAGAAAAATTACACGTAATTGTAAGTTGATAACTTAGAGAAAAAAAAAGTAACTTACTGTTAAGGTTGGGTTTCATATTGTGATATTGGACCCAACATATCTTCTAAAGTACTAATTTGAATGCATAAGAATGTTGGGACAAATGTCATAACATTCGGACCAACATCTTTGAAAAACAGTTTTGTCTTATTTCACGGTAAGCAGTAATATTTTACCCTGAGATAAAAACGACTTAGGCGTGGTGAATTGGAGCTGTGTAAAACGTGAGAGAAAAAGTCAAAGCTTGGAGAAGAATTCGAGTAAGGAACAAGTCAAAGTTGTTGAGTTTTTCACTCCTTAATCATCTACCACAAGCTGCCCATCTTTTCCTCAACTTCCACAACCGATCGATGAGCTTTTCAAGGAAACTCTCTGCTATAAATAGAGAGGCCAAAACAGTGAATCGAGCATCCAGAATCATATTACAAAAATACCAAGAGAGCTCTCGGGATTTCATCTTAGAAATCTGGATCACAAGTGTTGCCTGAGTGTGTCGATAACATTATGTCCAACATTACAATTGATGTTTAGATTCTAGATTAGTTTTGTATGGAGCGATTGTAATGAGATGTTGTCTATGTCTACTTAGTTAGAATTTTCATGCAGAAATCATATGCGACTTCAACTTTTAATTCATTTCCATTTTATCTTGTAAATCTGTAAAGAAATGAATTTGTAATTTTGTATATAATATATATACAATACATTTGGTCATTGACCGTCATAAGTTGAATAATATATATATAACTTATGAAAATTTTGAACATTTGTGTTCTTTAAATTCCACTGCATTTACTCTTTAAAGTTACTGTTTTGCTAAGTGTTGTTACTGGTGTTGGACGACATAATTGACGACATTCTGAAACAGAATTGACATTCAATTTATTCCATCTCTTGTTTTTTATTTCCCATAGCATTTGACACCCTTACTATAAGAAATTAAACTACACTAATAGTTTATAAATTCTTTCTATTATTTTTATATAACTTAATACCATTTTATTATATAATACACATCCAATATATTGTCAATTGGGATGTAAGTAGGTGTATTCAATTAGGATTTTAAAAGACTATTTTGGGATAAATAAGTCTTGTGGTATTCAATTAAGACTTTTAAATAATCTAAACAAGTCTTGTGGTATTTAATCAAGACTACGGTAGAAACTCTATTAATTAATACAAACTCTATTAATTAATACTCGATTATTTAATAAACTCTCTTAGATAATATTTTTGGTCGGTCCCGACTTGGGATAACGTGCTAAATTAATAATTCGCTAAAATTATAAGATAATACATTTTTGCTTACTCATATAGACCCCATGTAAAATATAAATTAATAATTTCTTATATACTACATAATACATGAGTGATTTATGAAGACTTCTTGAAAAATGACTCAACTGTCTTTTATTTTTTGTTGAAATCAATGTCACATTGAATCTCATCTTTAATTTTTCTTATCATTGTAAGAACTTTTGGTATTGTTTTCTCATAGCTCAACAATAAATTATTCAATGTGATTGCCGCTTTAATAGCCTCGTTTCGCGAAGGGGACTCTACTGTAGAACTTTCAGCATCATCTTCATCACCTTTATCAGTTCACATAACACTCTCAATTATTTCTTCATCAGTCAACAACTGTGCAACTACATTTTCTTCTGGATAGTTCAGGACATGTTCGACATCCATTGTTTGTGTTAGCATGATTTGATCTTGTGTTTATATAGAAAATATTTTTTTAATATCCATAAAGTAGTACATTGAACACAAGAAGCATAATAAAGTGGGAGATTGAAGGGTGCTTCATTTGATATAGTACATTGAACAATACTGAAGTGGAAGATTGAATGATGTTTGTAAATTGGGTATTTCATTATAAATTTATCTATAAATTGATAAAGTATTAATTAATATATAAATTAATAATTATTAATTTATCGATTAATTAATATCTCTTTTAATTAATAAATTTTGGTGGTCCCAAGAGCATTAATTTATAGAGTTTCTACTGTATTAAGATTTTTTAAAGATGGTGTCCAAATCTAGTGGTATTCAATCAGGATTTTAAACAAGTAACAAAAAGTCTTTTGATATTCAAAAACTTATGATTTCCAAAGATTTTTTTCTCAATATAATTTTTGTGACTTTTTAGTAGGAGATATAAATAACAAATCCTATAAACAATCTCACTCTAACCCATCAAACTTTTCACTATCACTATCCCAATCTCACGAGCATTCACTCTAGTTATCGATAATAGATCGTCAATGGCTCCAAACATAACCTTCTCAATTTCCTTTCTTGAATTGTTGAACGTCAACAACTTGGCTGGAAGCATTCTGATGCTATGTGGAACATACGTCTTGTCACTATATACACATCTCTCTAACACTTTCTTCTGCAAATTCGCACTCTCTTCGTCGAATGTTGATGAAATTATGTCTACAAACTCTTTTTTGCTCATCATATCAGTTAGATCTGCCAATAAAACAATAATAGTAGACAATGATTTCAGTATGGGGATATGGTTGTTGAAGTCCTATGGCATGAGGGATTAATGGAATGGCAAAGAGGTAAACTGCGCAGGAGATTAGATAATGATATGCAAGTTTTATGTTTTTTAACACACAAGAGATAAGCATTTTCTGCCATTGCTATTGAAAGGATATTGTAGTGAAAATTAAAGGAGTTGCTGTCTCTATTTATCCTCCGGTTAAGTTGGTTGGTTAACATCATAAAAGTAAAAAGTATATGTGATCCTTTCAAATCTTTATAAATTTTATGATAAATCTTTTAAAATTCAAACATAAAAAATTTTGATTGTAAAAAAAAACTTTTAAATCATTACATTCTTAAATAGTCTTTTAAAATTCAATGAATTTATTTATCACTTTTAAAATCTCAATGGAATATACCCCTAAATTAGGTGTGTGTTTTTCTTGAGTTATGACGTGTCTTGACTTAATTGGCACGTATGATGCGATCTTTAAGAAAAAGTGGTCAAATACGAAAAAAAATGTGTTTTAGATACATCTAAAAAAGTTTTACCATAGTGTGTAAGAGATTTTCCGTGTTCCAAAGGTGTATCAAAGAGATTTGGCCTCAAACTTGAGGGCAAACTATGTATTCTTCCATACAATTTTGAAAGTTGATGTTACATCTATTATTTTGTTATCATGAGTTATTTTGCATATAAGTCTATGACCCTGGGTAGAAATGTTTATGAAAATTTGAAAAATCGAATTAAATTGAAGAAAATATTGACACATTTTAGGCTTGGTTTGATTTTTAATTTTAAAAATCTATATATAAATTAATTTGGTTTTAATTTTAAGCAAAAACTAACTAAAAATGTTAAACCAAAACGACTATACAAATATCTATTTAATAGACTATAAATACACATATATTTGTATATAATTTTTTAAAATTTGATATACATTAATCTTTTGCACACTTGGTTTGTAATTTAGATGTTTGTCTTTATAGTAATTCAATTCTTTGTAAGTGTGGATGCAACTTTAAAGTATTCCGTTCATATAAACCTAATACTTTCAACGCAGAGTATAATATATGTGTAAAAAATCATTAAAATGACAATAATAGATATGGGTCTGTACCTTTAAAAATATGATGAGTCTAATGCTAAGAATCTTGGAAGATTTAGTTGGCAGGACCCCAAAATTTTTTTGTAAGTGGAAGGGCCCTCATTTTATTTTCCATTTATTTTCACCCCAGAAATTACTAATGAGCTGATTAGCAAACACGCGTTCTTTTTTTTGTATTTTTAAATTTTTTGGGGTTAAGTTTAAAACTAACAAAAAATCTAAACATTTAGGCTCCAACTGATCGGTCATCTTCACCGTCATCTTCTCTCCACCCAAATCCCATCATTTGATCTTCCCGCTTCGGATAATACAAAAAAACTTGAGAAAAACATAGTTGTTATTTGAAGTTCTTCAATATCCCCTTCTTCAACTTTCCTTGAAAGCTGCGATTTCAAGATTTACATTACCTTGAAGAGATATATAGGTATGGAACCCTAATTTTATCCTTCTTTTTTATTTTTTCGATATTAGTTTGTAATATTTATTTTTTTTATACTTTTTATTATTCATGGCTAGGACGAAAAATCTCAGAAAAAATAATACGGAGAATATAAATTCTATTGAGAAAGATAAATAAAAGAAATAACAAATCTGTTTGGAAATGTGAAGATAAATCAAAGATTATGTCTAATTTAATCTCAATTGATCCTTCATTACGGCGGTGGAGTCCACTGGAAATAACAGGCAACATCGAAAAAGATTGAGATTGAAGGAGAAAGGAGAAGACTTGCTGCGTAATTACATTAATAAACGAAAGAAGAATTCTAATAAACAATTATCAAAATAAAAGAATGGTGATGTTCAGAAAGAAGAAACTGTTGAAAAAGGAAAGAATGGTGATGTTCAAAAAGAAGAAGAAGTAGTAGTCGAAAATAGTATTAAGATGAAGAATAAGATAATGATGATGAAGAAGAAAAATATGAAGATGATGAAGAAAATGACGATGTTGAAGAAGAAGAAGAATAAGAAGAAGAAGAAGAAGAAGAAGAGAAGGAGGACAAGAAGAAGATGAGGAAAATTGTTAATGATGAAGAAAAATAAGAAGAATAGGGAGAAAAGGATGAAGAGAAGAAGTAGAAGAAGAAAACAATGCTAATGAGATGGCCATAGACCTCTCAAGGTACGGATTGACCACATGGAGGGCTAAGCTTGGTGGTAGTAGTTTCCCTGGCAAGATCTCAGTAAGGTCTAGGATGTCAGTTTTTTTCGAATTGCTACAAATTATTAGAGATCAAGAACTTACCGAATATTTTGAAAACTCTTGTTTTGGCCACTTCATGTCATTGTCAAGTCAATGGAATGGATTCAATGAAAAATTTGTTCATTCTCTTCTTCTTCATCAAGTTATAGAGAATAAGAATAAGCATGAGATGTGTTCATAGTGAAGGGAGTGTCATGTTGTTTTGGATTGAGGGAGTTTGCACTAATCATAATTTTGAATTGCGGAGCTTTTCCCGGTGAGGAAATGAAGAATACCATTTTCTCAAGAGGTTTGAGTTAATACAATAAACTAAGAAAGCTTACCGAAAACATGGAGTTGACCACTATTGTGCTGCTTAAATTGATTCAATAAGAAGGTATATTGATCAATTTATAGAAGCATAAGGTTGTAATGGTTGTGTTTGTCCATTCCATCTTATTGGCTTGAGATGTTGAGAAAAACGTTGATAAGAAGAGGATCACCATGGTGAATAGTATTAATTTCTTTGAGAAATATCCATGGGACAGGGAATGCTTCGACCTGACATTTGAATATTTGACGAAGCCGAACATTCGCAAGGTGTATAAATTATCCTGTCAACAAAAGCAACCACCACAGTATGCTTTTTATGACTACCCCTGGGCCTTCATTGTAAGTATTTTATTATGAACCAATATGAAGATTATATCATTATAGATTAGTAATTGATATCTTAATGCTTATTGTACTTATTTGTTTACTATATGTATGGGCATACGAAGCTATGCCATTTGTTGGAAAAATTGTTGCCTTATCTAAACAACGTCCTTTTCCGATCTCAAGGATTTTGAGATGGCGAACGAAGGAGAAACCTGAACCTGTTGATTCTTCCAGAAATGCAAGTGACCGTGCGGTAATGATACGAACCTATTAATATATTAGAACTTGGGTTGGTGATTATCAATTCTGATTTAATATGTTGTTTTTGTTAACTTGGGGTGGTGAGACCTTTTATATACCCCGATGATGTAGAGAAGAGTAATGACTATATTAAAAATCTTGTAGATTATGACAATGAAGTACGGAACCCGAATATTGATTCCCTAAGGAGGGAGATTCGTGATACACATCAATTTCGTGTGAAAATGGAACTTGCATCTGGTTCTGAGCACGAACGTGATCATGATGAAGACCAAGTTCAAGATCAAGATCTTGGAGGAATGGATAAAGAGACGTGCATCTATTATGGTCGTAGGTCGAGTGTCATTGCAAATAGATTGACATCAATTGAGGATGAACTTGTTTGCATTCGCAAATTGCTGGAAAAAAAACTAAGAAGGCGTTCTAAATGTGTTTCTTCTTCAGTTAGGTTTAGTAGAAAGAGGATCCGGAAGACATTGCAATTTGCCAATGCTACGAAGACCAAAGGTAATGTCAACTTCTGTGACATTCAAGTTAGTTAGTAGAATTTTTATGGTCTATTGTCAATTTCTATGTTATTCACTTCATTTAATTTTGACCCAGTGAATACTCTTGATGGTTATCCTTTGAGTCATCCTGCCCATGTCCACAATGATGATGACTCTCCTAGTCATTTGGCTGATCAAGTTGATGATGCTAGCTGCAAGACTCTTCATTTGACTGATCCTGCCATGTCCACAATAATGATGGCCCTTCTAGTCCTTTGCCTGGTCAAGTTGATGATGCTAGTTGCAAGACTTTTCCTAGTGAGGTTGCTGATTCTGCTGTTGATAGTGAAGATCGATCACCCGATGGAAGAATTATTGATGTCTTAGCACAAATACATGACGAGGATGGCATTGAAGAGTTTAGAGATGATGCTCAAAATTCCTATGAGACTGCCAATGAAGAAGTTGTTTGAACAATTACTTAAGTTTCTTTTGAAAAAATTATTTAAGTTACTTTTTGGAACAACTATTCAAGTTAAGTTACTTTTGGAATAATTATTTAAGTTTCTTTTTATATAACTGCAGATTTCTTACCATTAACAATTCATTAATTGCAAATATGAGTTTGCTTTTTTTATACTTACCATTTCACAATTTTCACTGTCACAATTGACCCGTTATTATAACAGATGTTGTGTCTAGTGAGTCTAGTGGTGAAATAAATTTGCCTAAGGAACTTGTTATTATAACAAATGTTTTGTGTAGTGCGTATAGTGGTGAAATTTTGCCTAAAGTTTTCCTAAGGAACTTGTTATTATAACGGATGTTGTGTCTAGTGTGTCTAGTGAGTCTAGTGGTGAAATAAATTTGTCTAAAATTTGTCTAAGGAACCTGTTATTATAACATATATTTCATCTAATGAGTCTAGTTGTGAAATAAATTTGCCTAACAATTTTCATAATGAAGCTGTTATTATAACGACTATTTTAGCTAGTGAGTTTAGTGGTGAAATAAATTTGCCTAAAAATTTACTTAAAGAACCTGTTATTATAACAAATGTTTTATTTACTGAGTCTAGTGGTGAAATAAATTTGCCTAATAATTTTTATAATGAAGCATATATTATAACAAATGTTGTGTCTAGTGAGTCTAGTGTTGAAATATTTCTGTAAATTTCAAACATAAGCAAAAATAAGAACACTCAACAACAACAAAACAAAACATAACTTAAATATTCATATATATATATATAGGCCTCTTTATTTAAATATATACATAAAAAATTAAACATGAGGATGGGAGGCTAGGGGGGAGGTGATCAAATCATCCATTTCAATCCCCGTCAAAAGGCATAGGGCCTTTAGCATGCGAGCAATGGGCATGATATTCATCTCCTAGCGTTGATACAGTCAGGACAAAGGTTTCAGTGGTTTCTCATTGACAACATTTTGGATCAAGTGAGAAGAGGAAGATAAAGATTGCAAGTGAGAAGAGTAAGAGGGGTGGGTGTTGAATTTATAGGACTGAAAAGGTGTTTCTTCACGCTTTAGTCATCAATTGTGTCGATTAGTGCAGTGATCCATTAAATCACATCATTTTATTATGTGATTTGACAAGGGTAAGATGAACAATTGGAGTCTATTAATAATTTGTTTCTAGGATATTAATGTAGCATATGATAATAATAACATAATATAATTATTAATGTAATATTTAAGTTAAATATCACTTAAATTTATAAAAAACTTAAAATTGTGACTAAAAATATGTTAAAAAGCATGAAATTGGTGACTTGATATATTAATTATTAGAAATAATGTGTAATTATACATTAACTACGACATAGATTACACTTCAAAAGTTAGATAACTCTTTACAAACTTGTAATGTTGATATTAATATCTATGTTTTTCGTAATATTTCAACAATAATGATTTGTTTTTGTAATATTTCAACAATAATGATGATTTAGGTCATGTAAAAACAAAATACCATGAGATTACTATTTTGATAATCATATTTTGAATTAAAAAAGAGAATTTATGTATTAATTTCGGGTTTTGTGTTTGTGATCTTGACTATTCTAATTGATTGTTCGTCTAGATACAATAAATTCACATGCACGCCTACTATATATAATCATTGCATATATTAATATGAGTACACGTCTTCTCATGTCACAAAGCACCTAATGAAGTAGTTTGTTTCAACTATTATCAATACCCATATCTTGATAAGCTTAAAAGGTAAATACCAAAATTTATTTCTGTTTACTAATTTTAAATATCAACATAGTTGGATTTTTCTGGGGTAAATTAGAATAGCAATGGTTCTTACAGTGTAGTAGAATCTAAATACAGTCTATAAGAAGTCACACTTATGAAACATCTCCTAATAAGGTGTTGCTTCAAGTAAAGGTGTCTTGTTCGGGGTAAATTAGAATAGCAATGGTCCTTATGGTGTAGTAGAATCCAAATACAGTCTATTAGAAGACACACTTATGAAACCTCTCCTAATAAGGTGTTGCTTCATGTAAAAATGTCTTGTTCGGGGTAAATTAGAATAGTAATGATCCTTATGGTGTAGTAGAATCCAAATACAGTCTATTAGAAGACACACTTAAGAAACCAAAATTAGAATAGAAATGGTCCTTACAGTGTATAGAATCCAAATACAGTCTATTAGAAGACATACTTATGAAACCTCTCAAATGTTGCTTCACGTAAAGATGCCTTTTCATATTTTAAGGTGCCCTTTCGGATCTATAAATATCTTGCTTCACGAATTGTAGTGACATTCACAATTTCTCTACTTTACGAATTTTATTACCCAAAAAACCAGATGACAAATTCGATATGGATCAAGGGAACAACTTATCAAATGGTGTACCAACTGGACTACCAAATGACATAGCTCCATCACCCCCAAGTTATGTAGAACGAATGATAAGCCGTTTGTTATGGGATTTTGGAGGTCTAGAAACTGACATAAAGGATATAAATGATGAGATCAATCGCTGCAACACTAAACATTGGGGTTATGAGGGATGGTTTGAAGAACACCACAAGTCCGTCAGAAGAATATAGAGGATAATTACTATACTTCTTTGTCACACCAAAACCTTGGGGGTATGGCTGGCACCCAGCACCCGAAGGCCCGAGCGAACCAAGCATGTCATCTGTATTTTGTGACATAATATTAGGCCGACAAGGCCAGCAAACGACAATAATAATAACTAGGCATGACCACCTACAAGCAGAAAAAGCCCAACAACCTATATATACATATCCAAGGCCGACAAAGCCATAAAAAAGTGGCATCGACTATCCAAAAGGCAGACAAGGCCAGACAAAACACATATATACACTGACTGCAAGTTTGCAAGCCTCTAAGAATATTGTAAAACATCTACAAGTCGAGACAAGGCCCCACCATACCCAAAACCATATATATACATATGCATCTATACCTATAGACTCAGAACTAGCAACTTCAGAGAAGTAAATTGCGACACCCAAATGCTGATCTCGATATCCTACTGAGGAGGCACACTGACCTATCTATCTGCACCTGTGGGCATGAACACAGTGCACAAAAAAGGGCGTCAGTACGAAATATGTATTGAGTATGTAAGGCAATAAGCATAAGCATAAAGATTGTAATAACATGAGAAAGAGGTACAACGACAACCTGAAACTCATAATGAGGCCACTGCGGGCATCCAAAGAACACAATATGACTATAAATGCATGAACGTAAATTATTCCTCACTGTGGAGGCATACATCATATCATATAATAATAAATCCCTCTGAATGGTGAGCTTATCATAACTGTCTGACCATATAGGATACGGTAAACATTTGCCCAACTAAACAGTGGTATGCACAGCTATGTGCCTACCCGGCCATCTAGAATACAACATGGTAATGAAATAAATACATCTACGTGCCAACCTCAAAGGGGATATCATAGAAAGAGACGGAGTGACCAATCATCATTATCTTCTGCCTTTCGTTATTGTCATTACGTTCATCATCTTTCAGTTGGTATCCAAAAGAGATAACCGATATAGAGAACATGAAAGAAATTTGAAATAGATTACACATGAGGTAAGGTTCAGCTCAATCGGGTAAACCACTATCAACTCAAGTTTATTGGGGACGTTCCAATTAATAAGCAAAGGAAATATGAAAACAGAGAAAGTACTTGACACATGTCATATATGAAATAAAGATTAGTCAATCACAAGAAAGTGTATTCATCTCATGTTTATCAAAAAGTATATCAATGGACGATCCGTCATCTGATAAATGGAAAAGAGAGATAAGGATGCGAGAATATACTTTAATGTAGGTCGTTCATGAGAAGAGGTAAGATTAACCATTTCGGAATACAACCGACTCAACTTTAATGGAAACGTTTCAATCAATAATGAAAGAAACGTGGAAGTATGGCTTTAGTATAAGTCATATATGAAGTAGAGGGCAGCTCAAGCATAAAAATGATTGATTTATGTTTTCAGGAAATGAATGTATCAATGAAACATTCATCAAGTTCTAGTCATGTCATAAAAGAGAAGAGAAAGCCCTACATACCTCGTCGATGGAGTTATATACGTTTCTCGAGTCCTTGAAGGCCTTACGACTGATTTCCTACATAACATGAGCAATTTGAGATCAAGTTCAAGCTTATAGCTTATAGAGACCTTCATAGGTTTAAATGTTTATGGAGCTCAAGGTGATGAGGAATAGATTAGAACATACCTTAAATGATGAAGATTACTTCAAAGTGAAGTTTTCTTCCGAGAAGTGAGGTAGCGAGGAAATCACGATTCTATGATTGCCACGTTGTTCCTTGCGTTAGAGTTTATTGACTTGCATTTGGATTGGTTAGGATTCATGGAGGATTTGCTTGGAGAGTATATTAGGGTTTCTCTAGTCTTTGAAGAGAAAGAAACAGAGAGAAGTCGTGAAAATGTGATATATATACAAGGGCAAAAATTAAGCCACCGACCACGTTCTCTGTCCCGCGGCAGTTTGCACCCTTGGATGGAAATATGAATATCTCTCTAATCCGATGTGTATCGATGAACGGTTAAATGTGCTAGAAACTAGACTCATAGACCTTCAATTTGGGTGATGGATTACCTCGTAACTCCAATTAGATGGAGAGAAAAGCTCAGCGACATCTGACCCAAATTTCAGTGAAATTGTGAATGTAATTTGCGACCACCTCTGTCGACTTTCGTTCTTACAACTCGCTTGACTTCCGAACTTAACAAGAGTCTATTATACGATTCAAATACTTCATATCATTACTTTCTTAGAATGAGAAGCACTCCTAATCTCACCCCAAAAGTACGAGTTATCATATTTCTCAACTTGCCGACTTTTGACGAAATTCATTCTTCTTTCGATTCATTCACCCTCCAAACTTTTCGCTACTTACTAATCATATTTATAGATCCTTATAACCATTTATATTAATAAGCTCGATCTCTTTTAACCTCAAGCTAATTTCTTTTGTACTTGCGCCGACTAACTCACGATGTGATTTTAACGTGTGAAAATTTGGGGGTAACATTCTTGAGGAAAGAGGACAGAATCTTGCAGAATTCAATAGCCCTCCGGATTCACCTCCTCCTAATGTTGATTTCAACAGCCCTACCAATTCTCCCCCTCATAATGTCTCATTAGTTTTTTATTATATAGCATAATTACCATTCTCCCCCTGATGTAATTATTCATAGTATATTAATGCTAATAATAATATTGTCTATTACTATTTCATATTACTTCTAATTTTCAGTACAAATTTATTTTGCACATGTTTAAATTCTAAATTAGACTATACCATTCATCAATTTGTCCAGTTTTAATTCTAAATATTGAATATCTGCAGTTCTAATAACTATAAAGGTGGTTTAGTGGTCAGTTTGCATATCATCCAGTTTGAAATCTAAATATTAAATATCTGCAGTTTTAATATCCGTAAAGGCAGTCTAGTGATCAGTTTGCCTATCGATTCTAAATATATAACATGTAACATAACAGGAACACTAAATAGTTTGGTTAATTCAATATCTTGAAAATACAATAGAAGTTTTAAGTTCACAACACAACACAACAAATTCAAGAAGTCCAAATTAAAAAAATCATAACACAACATAGAAGATTATTACAACAACTTGAAGGAAATCAGTCTCTATTGTGTGACAAAGCTACCAGTATTAGAGTGGAAGGGTAGTAGGTAGTTGAGCGTAGTCCTACTTACGCTTACATACTGGTAGTTGTAGTGACATTATTGTAGACCTAATTAGCCTATCGTACTAGTAGGCACATCATTGCTTTATAGTCCCCTGTCGTTTGATTCTTGTTGTTGTGTGTTCTTTCATGTACTTTGTTTATCTTATCTACTTGCGTTAGTTATTACTTATTTTTTTCAGAATGCTTTATCATGGCTTATCCGCTTTTGTTACCATCATTGTCATACTGCTTTAAATTTCTTGTATGGGTTTGACCGTTTCTCTTTCTTTGCTTGTGTTTATGATGTGTCTTGAGACAAGAGTCTTTCAGAATCAACCGCTCTACCTACCAAGGTAGAGGTAAGGTCTGCGTACACTCTATCCTCCCCATACCCCACGTTATGGGATTTCATTGGGTATGTTGTTGTTGTTATTGTTGTATTGTGTGACAAAGCTTTTGGGCAGATGGTCTTCTTATGGCCATATATTTTGCACATTGAGCATTTATATCTCATCTTCCTGGATATAGATACTTCCCCGATATCTATAATATGACTTTGACACCTTTTCCGTGATTGATGATTTATTTTCATGAAAGCTAGCACAATGCATTTACAAACACCTTTGTGATCATTGATGTTTGCCCACAAAAAAACTGTGTGTCATCGATAAGGCTTTGGCTAAGCTGTGTTGTAGCATACTCTGATGAGCCATATTTATTGAAACCAATGGCAAAATCGTCGTCATTTTCTTGACAAAGATTATTCTTGGATTCTTCAACAAATAAAGATGGTGGTGGTGGGGGTGATGTTGCCGCAGTGACATTTGAACCTACAACAGAACTCTCAACCACATTTATCCTCAGAATGGGCCTAGAACCATCATAAGCAATATCAAGAAGATATATACAGACATGATAATCCGTCTTTATGAATGCATGAGCTATTTTTCCCCTAATAGACACAACACTAATCGTATAACTAATCGTCACGTCGCTGAGCGAGCATTTTAGTTGATAACTTTCAATGACGCTTTCAACCAACTGCTTATATGTACATGGCCTTTGAATTTCAATTGGTACTGTCACATTTTTTCTCGAATGTCAAATCCAGCAATCTGAAGTCTCCACTCATTCACCATAATATTCTCCGCCTACTACAATACCATCCTCCATAATAAATAAACTAGACTAATAAAAACACAGCTCGTCTAAAATAACTTCAAACAAATAAATTTTCTACAATTGAGCTGATTAAACATGAAATAACTGGAAAAAAATTGATTGTTGATTAAAAAATTTTCTACTGATTTGCGGAACCACAAAATCAAATCCTCACAAATGCATAACAACAACAGATTCTACAACTACGGGTGCAAGGATACAAAACTATAGCTATTGCGATTAATGCACAAGCAATTGAACTAATAAATTGGTGATCAATTTCGATGATCTAAATGAAAATTACCAGAAAAAAATGAAGGTATCCAAGTAGGACGAATAAAGGGAGCTGAGGGCAATGAATCCGAGAAAGACGAAGGTGCAGTGCTGAATATGAGCAATTTTACAATCAGTAACGATTTTGGGGAAGCAAATTAATGGTGGTAGACGTGAAGAAGAAGTAGTTTGGCAGCTGATTTTTTTGCCATTTTGGAGAAATTATTAATAATTTGATTAATATAAGTGTATTATTTAAAATTTGGTGGCTGATTTGAAAGATTGGAATAATTATAATTTTATTTTATTATTTTTATTTTTTTAAATCGTTGAACAAAAAATGTATTTTTTAAAGCTTGGAGGTTTGTTTTGACGCCCCAATAACTTGTCTCCACTTAATTAGCCTTAATCCTAAAAAGAGTTCTGCCACCTAATAATTAAACTTGGGGTCCAGATTCTTAATAAAAACTTGCAAGGGGCCCTGCCATCATACTTGCCCAAGAATCTTAGAGATTGAAATCATAAAGTTTAAATCCCAAATTTTCCTCTCATTCTCTGGCTTTACTTTCTAGTTTGATTTGTAATTTCTATTTTGATTATTCCAAGAATCTATTTCATGTTCATAAAATTTTGTCTTTGGGTCCTTTAATTATTAATCATTATATATTTAATTCAACTATCGACAAGATATATTGGTATATCATAACTAGGTCTGTAATTTTTTAGCCCAAAAAAATTCATTGTAAGAATTTTATTATGTTCCATGAAAATGGCTAAATTCTTAGTCAATTCATACGGCTTTTTGGAGGAAGCTACATATATAATTTAATTATACTTATTTTTTCATTTTTATTAAATAGTGTAATTAGATTGATTGTTTTATGTTAGAATATAGTTAATCTAATATATGCTCGGAAGTATTATTGTTATATATTTTTAAAAATAAATCGACGAAAAACTTGAGTAAACCAAAAAGAAAACACAGAAAAAACTGCTAAAAATTGAAGTGATAAAAACTTGATATAATTTGCTTGGTTTGATCCCAACATTTGAAAACCCAACTTCATTGATTTAGTTTCATTTTAGAGAAAAAATCTACCCAAATCGATTCAAGAAACCCCTAACCACGGGTATCTCGATTAATTTTTTTTCAGTAAAGTCTTTTAAGTACAATAAAGATTAACAAAAAAGAGAAACTTCTATATAGTCTACAAGGGGGTGTTAGTGAATGATTTTCATAATATAGGGGATCTAAGTATTGATTTTAAAATACAGGGGTCTATCCGTAATTAAGTCATAGCACAGGAACCAGAATTATACATAAATTTGGACGGAAAAAGTACATAAATTCGAGTCCATGTACAACCTCTTTATAACAACATCCGCATATAACAACACCTTTCCATAACAACTAAATTTTCTCGGAATCGATTTTTTTAATTATATTTTACTTCTCTATAACAACATTTTACCTATAACAGCAACAACCAACTTTATAACAGTACTTTGTTTGTAAAAGTACCTCCCATTTAACAACTAGCTTCTTTTTATGATAATATAATAATTAGCCATCTTTATAAAAATAGAATATCTATGATTATCAATAATAAATGTAGAGATTTTGATAAAATATTTACTTTGATACTTTAATATACTATATTTATGACAGAATATTACATATGAATACATATTTGTAATCTAAAGATATAATTGTCTTGTATTTTTATTTATAAATAATTTTCAAAAAGGAAAGTGCCGGCGAAGAACCTCAACCTACTGTTACTTGAATGGGATAGAAGATTCAACGGTTCAACTCTTAGATTCCCTTCAACGGAAAGCAATTGGATACCCGTTTTCTGAAAGTTTGGACGCATATCTTCGTCAATCAAGCGTTATGTCACCATTAAGAGATAGAAATCTACAAAACAAGCTACAATTATAAATTTCTTCCATCAATCTTGAAAGAATTTAATTTTCAAGTATATTTAAAATGTGTGCCTTAGAGCTTAAAACTTTATACATTTCTTAATGAATTTAATGAAATTATATTAACTTTGTTTATTGTTTAGTTAGTGAAGTATGCATATTTTTGAGATTTAAAATTTAAATAATTTTATTATTTTTTATAACATTAAAAAATAAAAAGTTTAGATTTTATGTATTTTTTTTGCTTATAATACTCAGCTAATTAGATAAATGAGATCTCTTGCCCTCTTACAATTTGAATAGAAGAAAATGACATTTTCAGATCTTTTATAGTTTTTTTTGCTTATAATGCTCGTGAGCCGTAAGTCTTTTGGAAACAGTCTCTCTACCTCCCAAAGTAGGGATAAGGTATGAGTACACATTACCTTCCCCAAACCCCACTTGTAGAATTACATTGGGTATGTTATTGTTTGTTATGTATAAAAAATGATGATCTCTTGTAAAATGATCATAAAATTTAAAAAGATTGTAAAGGGCTAGGGAAATTTCATCATTATACAACTCATAAATACACATTGCAATATCATGATCCAATTATAACTTTGCAAATATGTAGCCCAAAAATAATAAGTCTAGGTCTGAAAGGAATATTTTTCCGTGTTCTTTTATTTTGCAAATCTTTAAGCGGGAAATTTGGGTAATTATACATTCTTCCCCTAGTTCGTATATATTCTTATTCAGGCTTCAAATAACGCAAATTTATACATAATACAACTCAAAAATTATTTTCATCCCCAAGTTTCAAATAGTAGCAATCAAAAACAAAAATAGAAAAAAGTTGCTGCAAGTTTGTGATTTGGCAGAAAAATCAACATGAAAAGTCAATTAATACGTAGATGTTTGAGAAAAAGTAAGAAAACACACACGAAAAAACTTAAACTTCACATGTGCAGTATATGTATAATTATGTATAACTTTGTATATAAAATGTGTAATAATAAATAGTAGAAAAATAAGAAAAAAAAGGAGAGAAGAGAAATCAATGATGTGTAACAGTGTTTATACATGCAGTATATACTATTATACTATAATTTTGTATAATGATGTATAATATTGTATACGAAAACTGGATTTCATCTTCAACTTTTTTTCTCCAACTGGTATGATTTTCAAGACCAAAATTAATCAAACTCAATCAACCCAACATTCTAGATTCAAGTAACTACAAGTTTTTCCAACGATTTTTAATTTCACTTAATCATTTTAGTGTAAGATTTTTCAGATTTGAGTTAAACTTCGAGCTCCGAAGCTCCTTCATGGAGTCCGAATTTTGATGCAATAAAATTTCGAACTCTGAGCTCCTTCAATAGAGTCCGAGCTTCGAAGCTTCTTTAATGGAGGCAAAGGGATAAGAGAGGTTTGATTACAGAAAAGAGAAGTTGAAATAAGAGAAGAAAGAAAGAGTATAAAATTTGCAAAAGAAAAAGGAGATGGACATGGAAACAAAAGAGAAGAACTGGAGAAGATAAACGTACAACGTTGGGAAAAAGAAGGGAAACGGAAGGAAAAAATAAAGAAAAAAGGAGGAAAAAAAGTTTAAAACTTAAAAGTAGGTCTTTGATGTGGGTTAACAGATGAAAAGTTAAGTTTCAATTTATACACAGGATGGACTAATTCTGATAACAAGTTAAAATATAGGCCTAATTTGATAGCATTGTTGCCCCAATTGTAATTAATTCAAAAAATTATTTCTCCTCAATTATTGTTTAAATGTCAAATTCTATTATAGGTGTGTATAACAATCATTCTTTATAATAGTCAAAAAAATTCGGACCAAACATTTTGTTACAGAGATGTTTGACTACAACAATATGGGGGCCAATAATCAATAATTTCTCCGTTTTAATTTATGTGATATAGTTTAACTGTAAATAGTGTGTAAGAAATAAATTTTTTTTTTGGATCTTATGGTCTAAAACAAGTCAAAAATATATGTGATTATAAATTATCTCATTCAGTATAAAATGTAAAATTTAAAATTAAAATATTACTAAATAAAAAATATATTATTTTTTTTAGGATGAAAGAAAAAAAGTAAGTTTATCAAATAAAATGGAACCGAGAAAATTGCACATACGAGTATTCTAGAGAGGTGCCGATAATTGATTTGCAAAAATAGAAAATAGCGTAGACTCCTCCTCAACTCAGCTTAACACTAGAGGAGTTTCAAAATTTGTGAATCCATAAAATCGCCCGCCCAAACACATCCAAAATCAGCTCAATCCAAATACCTGCTATACCCTAGGGATTAAAAATCATCACTCTCCCATTTGAGATTTTCTCTTCAAATTCCTATTTCTTTGATGGCAAACTCTCATTCTACTCCACCTGTTCCTGCTTCTTCTACTTCTCCTCTCTCCACAGTACATTCTTCAACTCTCTCTCCCTACTTTCATTTGTCAAATGGGTCTTTCTTGTTTTCTGGATTTTGTTTGTCTAGCATCAACATTATGTACTTTTATGGGATTACTTTTTAGGAGGGCAGCCTTGGATTAACTATTAAAGTTGCTGCCATGTGATCCGGAGGTCACATATTTAAGCCGTGGAGATAACCTCTTGCAGGAATGCAAGTTAAGGTTGTGTACAATATACCTTGTTGTTCGACCCTTCCCCGGATCCCGCGCATAATGGGAGCTTAGTGCACCGGGCTGCCTTTTTATGAGATTACTTTTTTAGTTTGAAATTCTGACTGGGTTATTTTATTATTTGCTGCCTACTTTACACTTAATGATTTGATATGCAAAATGGGTTTTTTGTTTTCTTGAGAAAAATTTCTTGAATTAGCATCAAAATGGTGTCTTTTTTCATGGGGTTAATTTGTTTGTTTGAAATGTGAACTGGGTATTTACTTAATTGGGGTTTTCTTGTTCTATTTGGCAGAGGAAGGAGAATGTGACACCGGCTAGCTCCAAAATCGCGGTACATATTATTGGAAATTTACTAAATGTGGAATTAAATATATTCCATTAATTTATAACTCAAACAAATTGGGCCCACATGTCGGAAATGTCGTTTCCACACACGTGCACACGTAGTGTCAATTATCGCAAATTTTATTAGTGAAAGAGATATTGATACGTATGTAATACGTTTGAGACATGAAATTATGGACGGTTATTGACCAAATGACAAAGTATTCCACGTTGGTAAAAGAAGGAAGAAGTGTACGAAATGTAAGATGAAACGTGTCGGAAATCGCCGCGGAGCCGTGAAGAGCCGCGGCGCTAATTCAAAGAGCCGTGGCGCTTCGGAGGCAGAAAGCTGCGACTGGAAGTTGGAAAAATCTGACCTTTGGGTTGCTTTTGGAGCATTGATTCTCCATTACTTGGCACATGAATTCAGTAAATTATTTGGCTGAATGTAACCCCTCAATCAAGTGTCATTACATGACTATTGAAGGCCATTAGTTGTCTAGTTGAGGGATCTTCTACTTACACTATAAATTGAGGCCTTTGGCTCAATGGAAGAACACTCAACACTTAGAAAATACTCTAGATTTTCTTAATTCATCTTCTTCCTCTCTAGCAAAGTTATTATACTCAAAGTTCTTCATGAGTAACACTTGAGTTTCCTTTGCTCATTTGTTAAGTTGTTGTATCTTGGGAGACTATTGCCCAACACCGTAAAAGGAAATATACAAGGCAATCTTGTCTTAAAGACAGAGTGTCATCACTCGACTCAGCAAATCACACAAGCAATCTGATAAGTTCTTGATTTCCAGTTTTATTGTAATATTTAGTTTATCCTTTCTTACTATTGTAATAGTTACTTACTTCCCGTTCCTTGCAACAATTGTATCCCAACAGTATTTTTTAACCTATTGAACAATTTTAAGACAAGATTTGTTGTAAGTACGTTAGAAAGATGATTGGAATAGAACAAATTGCTTCGGATTTTGTTGCTGCTGCTACTCAAGGCAATCTTTCTGCCTTCCCCACTGCTCGAGGCACACCTAATGCCTTTCCTGTTGCTCAAGGGAACGTTGTCGTTCCTCCCCCCGCTGGATTCCACTATGAACGCCCTGAAAAGTTTATGGGGTCAAACTTCAAGAGATAGCAACAGAAGATGTTATTCTATCTGACTGTTATGGGAATGACATGTTTCCTAACATAAGATCCTTCGCTTTTGAAACGGCTGAAGGGGGCCTAGGTATCCATGTCATTAATGGCATGAAGATGGTTCTTGATGCATGGAGTCATAGTGATTTCATGTGTAAGAATTACATATTGAACTGCTTGTCAGACCTTCTCTACACGGTGTATTGCACTGTTGGCACCGCCAAAGAGTTGTCTGAGAAGCTGCAAAAGAAGTACAACGCACAAGATGCATGTACTAAGAAATTTATCGTTGAGAAATTTCTAAAATTTCAAATGGTGGATAGTAAGACAGTGATGTCCCAAGTCCAGGAATTTCAAATGATTCTACATCACCTGGATTTGGAAGGTATGAAGCCAAATGAGCAGTTTTTTGTTGCATCACTGATTGAAAAGTTACCTCCTTCGTGGAATGAGTTTATGAGTTACTTAAAACTCAAGACAAAGGAGATGACCTTTGAAGAACTTATTATTAAACTCCAAATTCAGGAAGATAATAAGAAGACCTTGCCTAGGGGTAAACAACCTGCTGAGGCAAAAGGGAACCCAAGCAAGAAGCGGAAGTTCCAGAAAGATGGCAAGACCCAAGTAGCGGATAAGTTCAAAGGAAACTGTCACTACTGTGAGAAACCTGGTCACATGATCAAGGACTGCCGCAAGCTCAAGACTGAGCAACAAGAGAAGGCCAAGGCTAAGGGCAAGACACATGTTAACGTCGTCAAAGACCAGTTTTTGGACGACATGATTGAGGAGTTCTCAACGGTGGTGCTAGAAGCAAACCTTGTTGAGAATTCCATGCAATGGTGGATGGACACAGGTGCTACAAGACACATCTATTCCAACAGAGATGCCTTCTCCACTTATACACCGGTTACAAACAAGAAGTTGTTCATGGGCAACAACGCTTCCTCTGACGTGTTGGGGTAGGAAAGGTAGTCCTGAAGATGACTTCTGGAAATGAGCTCACTCTGAAGGAAGTGATGCATGTTCCTGAGATTAGAAGAAATTTAATTTCAGGTCATTTATTGGTTAATGCTGATTTTAGGCTAGTGTTTGAGTCCAATAAATTTGTAGTCACTAAGAATGGAATGTTTGTGGGAAGAGGATTCGTCTATGAAGGCCTCTTCAAAGTTAACGCCATGTCTGTATTACGTACAAGCAATAATATTGAAGCTTCTTCTTACTTGCTTGAGTCCTCTAATTTATGGCATCATAGATTAGGACATGTCAACTATAAGTCCATCCAAATGTTGGTAAAGTTGGAGTTGTTGCCGTCTATCGACGTAAACCCTCAACATAAGTGTGAGGTGTGCGTAGAGGCAAAACTCACAAAGCTTCATTTTCTATCCGTCGAAAGGAATACCGCTCCTCTAGAACTTATTCACACATATATATGTGATTTGAAGTTTGCACAAACTAGGGGGGAACAAGTACTTTGTGACATTCATTGATGATAACACAAGGTTCTTACCTTTACTTGTTGAAAAGTAAAGATGAAGTCTTTGAAGCGTTCCGACGTTACAAAGCAGAAGTTGAGAACCAACTAAGCATGCGTATTAAATCCATTCGTAGCGATAGAGGGGGAGAATATGTAGCGCCATTTGAGTAATATTGTGCCCAATCAGGCATTGTTCATCAAACGACGGCTCCATACTCATCTCAATCGAACGGTGTGGCGGAACGTAAGAACCGCACATTGAAGGAAATGATGAATGTCTTGCTCATCAATTCCGGTCTTCCCCAAAACATGTGGGGAGAAGCTGTCCTTACCACTAATACGATTCTTAACAGAGTTCCACATAAGGGTAAGGACCAAATTCCATATGAATCATGGAAAGGAAAGAAACCCACCTATAAATATTTAAAGGTGTGGGGTTGTTTGGCAAATGTTGAAGTACCTAAACCAAAGCAGGTCAAGATTGGGCCTAAGACTGTAGATTGCATATTCATCGGATATGCAAATAACAGTAGTGCTTATCGCTTCTTAGTGCATAAGTCAGATATTCCAGATATCCACGAGGGTACAATCAAGGAATGCACAATTCTTTGAAGATACCTTTCCGAGAAAGGAAAAAGATAACCTCTCGCAAACGAAGTTATGAACAAAGCTCTCAGGAACCGAGAGTCGTTGACGGCCCGAATCTAGATGGTTCAGATCTAGTTGATCTCGAAGTGACTGAATATCCAGAATCTAGTGTTCCGGATTCTCAGAACTTGGAGACTTCAGAGATGGAACTAAGGCGAAGTAAAAGGGCCAGGAAGAAAAAATCCTTCGGTCCTGACTTTGTAGCTTATATGGTTGATGAAGAACCAACGACAATTGCTGAAGCATTGTCAACTCCAGAGGCACGCTGCGGAAAGAAGCTATTGAGAGTGAAATAGGCTCCATTTTGCATAACCATACTTGGGAGTTGGTTGATCTTCCTCCGGTAAATAAACCGTTGGGTTGTAAATGGATACTCAAACGGAAGTATAAAACAGATGAGTCTATGGATTAGTACAAGGTCAGGTTGGTAGTCAAGGGCTATCGGCAAAAGGAAGGCCTTGACTACTTTGACACGTACTCCCCGGTGTCTAGGATGACGTCCATATGAGTATTCATTGCGATCGCAGCGTTGCGTGACCTTGAGATACATCAAATGGATGTCAAGACATCCTTCCTAAATGGTGATTTGGAAGAAGAAATTTATATGGACCAACCCGAGGGGTATGTGGTTCCACGGCAAGAGAAGAAAGTCTGTCTGCTTGTCAAATCTCTGTACGGGCTGAAACAAGCCTCGAAGCAATGACACGAAAAATTTGATAGTACTTTACTATCGAAGGGTTTCGCCATTAATGAGTGTGACAAATGTGTCTACATGAAAGGTAACTCTGACTCGTTCGTTATGATATGTTTGTATGTAGACGACATGTTGATCACAGGGAGCAGTCCTAGCATAATTCTAGAGACTAAGAACATGTTGAAACAATGCTTCGACATGAAGGATATGGGTATCACAGATGTCATCTTGGGGATAAAAATCTCTAAGACGTCTGACGGACTGGTCTTATCTCAGTCTCACTACATTGAGGATGTTTTGAGAAAGTTCGAGAAGTTTGACAGTTCGCCTATAAAGTCACCAATGGATAGAAATCAAAAACTTGATAAAACTCGTGGTGCACCCATATGCCAGGAGCAATATGCACATGTGATTGGTAGTTTGATGTACATAACAAACTGCACCCGACCTGATATTGCTTATGCAGTCAACAAGTTGTCTAGGTTTACCCGTAATTTGAGTAATGATCATTGGAAGGTGTTGAATCGGGTACTACAATACCTGAAATACACACTAACTTATGGGTTGCATTATTCGAGATATCCAGCTGTACTAGAGGGGTACAGTGATGCAAACTGAATATCTAACATAGAGAACACCAAGTCCACCAGTGGGTATGTATTTACAATTGGTGGTGGGGCTGTGTCTTGGAAATCCTCTAAGCAAACTTGCATCGCCCAATCCACGATGGAATCGGAGTTTATCGCTTTAGACATAGCAGGAGAAGAAAGCTGAGTGGTTTCATGACTTCTTAGAGGATGTTCCTTGATGGAACAAACCCGTACCTTCTGTAATGATCCACTGCGACAGCCAGTCGGCTCTAGGAAGGACACATAATTCTATGTACAACGGCAAGTCTCGTCATATTCGACGGAGACATAAGACCGTTAGGCAGCTGATCACCACGAGTATAATATCCACTGATTACATAAAATCAAAGGATAACATAGCTAACCTACGGAAAAAGGGCTTACCTAAGGATCATATGTTCTGTCTGTCTAGGGGAATGAGCTTAAAACCCAAGGTATAAGGACCAATACGGTGGTAACCCAACCTTACTGACTGGAGATCCTAGGAATTAGGTTCAATGGGAAAACTAAGCTGTAAAGTTCAGTTGATCGCTTCGGATAGTGATTTCTGTAAAGAAACACCAAATCCAAAGTCGTTCCCGCGATAGACTATAAGTGCTATTTGCAGTGTGGGTGAAGGTTAAGTTTCCAAAACCTTTAATGATCCTCACCGGTTGAGGTTAGGTGTGGGGAAATTTTTAATGGTTCCTAACACTTGTAAAGTGGGGTATAGCAGGATACCTTGTAGGAGACCACTTATTTAAGTGCGAGGACAGACCGCCTCAAATTGAATGCACTTAAGAATTCAAGAAGTGTACACGGCCACAACGGACAAAATATTACGAAGAACTGAGTAGAGTAAGTTGTTGTGTTGGTACCATTGACTTGGCTTACACTAAACACTGACGGTTCAAGACATCACGTTCACCGCGCAGTAAGTAAGTCTGATGGTATTCAACTATGGAAGGCTCAAAGCGTATACTACCTATCCAGATGCAAAATCGGTCCGCTAAAAGATTGCTGGAAAAGGCACCAAGTATGTGCGCCAAAATCTCTTTCAAGAGGGATTGTTGGAAATTTACTAAATGTGGAATTAAGTATATCGGATTAATTTATGACTCAAACAAATTGGGCCCGCACTTCGGAAACGTCGTTTCCACACACGTGCACACGTAGTGTCAAGTATCGCAAATTTCATTAGTGAAAGAGATATTGGTACGTATGTAATACGTTTGAGACATGGAATTATGGACGGTTATTGGTCAAATGACAACGTATTCCACATTGGTAAAAGAAGGAAGAAGTGTAAGATGAACGTGTCAGAAATCGTCGCGGCCCCTCCCAAGAGCGCTGCGGCGCTTCGGAGGTAGAAAGTTGTGACGAGAAGTTGGAAAAATCTAACCTTTGAGCTAGTTTTGGAGCATTGATTCTCCATTACTTGGCACATGAATTAAGCCATTATTTGGCTGAATGTAACCCTCAATCAAGTGCCATTACATGACTATGGAAGGTCATTAGTTGGCTAGTTGAGGGGTCTTCTACTTACACTATAAATTGAGGCATTTGGCTCAATGGAAGAACACTCAACACTTAGAAAATACTCCAGATTTTCTGAATTCATCTTCTTCCTCTCTAGCAAAGTTATTATACTCAAAGTTCTTCAAGAGTAACACTTGAGTTTCCTTTGCTCATTTGTTAAGTTGTTGTTGTATCTTGGGAGACTATTGCCCAACATCGTAAAAGGAGATATACGGGACAATCTTGTCTTAAAGACAGAGCGTCATCACTAGACTCAACAAATCACACAAGCAATCTGATAAGTTCTTGATTTCCAGTTTTATTGTAATATTTAGTTTATCCTTTCTTACTGTTGTAATAGTTACTTACTTCCCGTTCCCTGCAACAATTGTATCCCAACACATATTTCCTATTCCGTTAATGTAGGAGTTGATTTCTCAGATTGTCACTCACCTTATAGTTATTATCTCATAAAGTCACTTTCTTTGTTGAAGAAAACTGGAATCAAGAAGAACAGTGACTTTTTGAGATAATACCTATTAGTTGAGTGACTATATGAGAAATCAACCCGGTAATGTAAAGGTTGGGATTTGGCTGTTGATTTCTGTTGAGCTTGGTAACTGAGGATTTTGGTTATTTTTTTGTTGATAGGAATTGACTGAATCAAGGCAAGAACTGCTCAATCGGATTCAGAGCTTGAAAACAGTAAGCTCATGTTAATAGCATCTCTAGACAGTAAGCTCATGTTAATAGCATTTCTAGAATCATGCCTATTTTGTTGCTGTTGATGGTATTTTACTGTTGGGACTTTTACATTATATGATCGCCCACCAAAATAATAGTCGACAAATGTATATTTTTTGTATATTAATTGTAATATACAAAAATATACATGTTTTACACATTAATGTATATTGGCTAGCGTCTGTAATTATTTTAGGCCGAGCGGTCAAATGTGTAAAAAGCCCTTTACTATTTGACTTCTTTGATGTCCAGGATCTTCAAAGCTGGAGATACAAGTTGGATGGCCAAGTAAAGGTCTATCGCGATGTAAGTACATCCTTCTATCATTTCCTTTAGCTGTAAATGAATTAAACAGACTTAGTGTGAACTAAATTAACTTTACTATGTACATATGATTCATTTTTAATTGTTTTGGAAAATCACGATATCTGACTTTGGAGTTGGTTGGCAGTGATAGTTTGTTTGTTGCTTGTTTTCTCTAATGTATGCGAAGCATAACATGTATCTTCCGAGTTTAGTCAGGTTCACGTGACCCATTTTTTATACATAGATTCGCCCCTGCTCTCAAATAACATCTGATCTTAGTCTATTCGGCTTTCATAACCGGAAGCCTTGTACTTCTTAATCTTATCCAGCCACTTAGAAGTTTCTGTTTTCCCCCTTCTGCCAGGAACTGTCGGAGCTCAAGAAATCGCTGAATGTTGAAGTGGATCAGCTTAGATCTGTGAGCAATGCTCTAGTCAATATGTTTTCATGATCTTTTTAGATTCAATTGAGTATTTAATAAATTAATTATTTTTGAACCAGGAATTTCAAGAGTTAAAAACAACTCTTCAGCAACAGCAGGAAGATGTCACTACCAGCTTAAGAAACTTAGGGGTGAGCTATCTTATGCTTTTTTAACTTTTTGAAATATGGATCATATGATTTCCACTGTGTTCCATCCTGATAGCATCAACATTATACTTCCTTGTATTTTATATGTCAATGACCATTCATAGATTTTAACATATTAATTTGACTTATGAGTAATACTTGTAGAAGTGGAAGAGAAATATTAAAGTAATGGTTAAAAACTTTAGATTCGTAAAGAAGCGTTTAATCAAAGTTTTGAATATGAATTCTTGAAATTTGTGAAAATTCCGATTGTTAGTAAAAAGGTGTCAAACATATGGGATTAGTGCCATATAAAGTGGGACAGAGAGTGCAGTTATTTTACTTGAAATTGCAACGGAATTCTGATTTTTGTTTGTGGAACTACCTACAGCTTCAGGATGCCCCAGAAGAAACGAAAGAGATTGAAGATGTCAAGCCTGATAACAATGAAGAGAATGCTCAAGATTTGCCAAAGGACTGTGGTAAAGATACTGAGTAGACTGAATTATGCACATCCTTTCCTTAAACTTCATCTTCTCCGATGAGATATGGTTGCGCAGTTTGTGCTAGGTTGAAAAGTGTTCTCGTATTCTCATCCATGATGAGATCAAGTCTTTCATTGAAGTAGGTTTGGTGAATGACATCCTTTTCCCGTAGCTGTTAGTTCAAGGATTTTACTTGTACTGCTATTGACCCTCATATTTCATGAGGGTTGCACGAATGTGACTAAATTATTTTTTGTAATTTAAAAGTTAGATATCATAGAAAGTCGCTAAATAAGGGACCATGGTTTAGCTTAGCATTCTTGAGAAATATCAAAATTAGATGTTTGAATTGGAACTTAGACTATTTATTTCAGGATGCAAAATCTAAAACATAATAACATGCTTGAGCTGCAAACACTGTCAAAATCTTTATGATTCTACGTGGGGTTGGAGGTTTGAAAATTGGATTTCATGTGCTAGGATGTTATATAACCTTTTATGCACTGGTCAGAATTTCGTTTTTCTTTTATTTGTCATTAGAAGAATGACCAAACTGAGTTCAACTACAATGCTATCTTCAAACTGCCACGAACAAAAGTGAGAATCACTACTAGCAATCGTATAGAATCTTGACGAGCTTCAAGTTACCTATTCATAAACCAATTAAACTAGATACCATAGCCGCACCATTCTACCAGAAAACATTCCAAAATTTCACCATCTTCTAAAAGAATAAGAATCTGGTTCTAATGCCCATCTTGTATGTCAATGTATATCTGGCATGTTATATGTGTATATCCACAAAAATGTGTGTGATATACAATACTTGATATATATCATATTGACTGATATACATTATCGTATTGACAAAAGTGTGTTGGAATTGAGCTTTTCGACGACCTGCCATTTTTCCCATATCTGTGTATTATCGTTGGGAATGTATATCATGTATACATATGTACACAACAACATACCCAGTGAAATCTCACACCGTGGGGTAAAAGGACAGCTCGGTGCACTAAGCTTCCGCTATGCGCGGGGATCATGTATACATATGTATATCTACAAAAATTGTGTGGATATACATTGATGACCTGATATACACGTATGATATACATATCTGAAAGAAATAATCCCTTCGATACTCGGCCTCTGCATTGGAACGGGATAAAGTCGACTAACGCTTTGCAGACCATGAGACCAAGTTATTACCAAGAAACATACAATAGCCAGGCGTAGACCGTCTGGTGTTCGGACAGCCACCCCATCAGCATCCGTATATGAGACAAGTGTGGACGTTGAAGAAGGATATAAATGCAAGTCATAGTCAAGTGTACCCTGAATATATTGAATGATGCGTTTGAGTGCATTCATGTGCTCAACTCTGGGATCATGCATAAACAAACACATCTGCTGGACATCATACGTAATATTTGGTCTCGTGAATGTAAGATACTGAAGGGCCCCTGCAAGACTGCGATAACGGGTCGGATCCTATTATGGGGTGCCGGCCGCGACACTAATCTTGGGCTTAGTATCAACTGGAGTGGAAGTGGACTTACAAGATGACATCCCAGCCCTTTCAATGATCTCAGTTGCATACTTCTTTTGAGATAAGAACAACCCACCTGCATGACGAGTGACAACAATCCCCAAAAAATAACTCAAGGGCCCCAATTCATTCATAGCAAACTCAGAACTGAGCATTGTCATGATAGACTGACGTAATGCATCGGAAGAGGCAATCAAGATAATATCATCCACATATAATAGTATATAAGCCAAGGAAGAACCACGACGATAAATGAACAAGGAATTATCCGACCTGCTGTGAGTGAACCTAATAGTCGAAACATAGTCAGCAAATCTCATATACCAAGCCTGTGGAGACTTCTTAAGCCCATATAAGGACTTTTTCAACAAACAGACATGATGAGGATATTGGGGATCCGTAAACCCCAAGGGCTGATGCATATAGACTATTTCCTTGAGATCACCATGTAAGAAAGCATTCTTCACATCTAACTGATGAATGGGCCATGATTTCGAAAGAGCCAAGCTGAGCACAGTGTGAATGGTAGCCGGTTTGACCACCGGACTAAACGTCTCTCCATAATCCACACCAACCTGCTGAGTCTTACCATCACTTACAAGCCGCGCCTTATGCCTTGCAAATGAACCGTCTCAATTGTCCTTATGAGCAAAAATCCACATAGACCTAATAATATTAATACCAGATGGACGGGCACCAACTCCCACGTCTTATTATCAATAAGAGCATTATATTCATCGGTCATAGCAATTTTTCAATTCGGGTCATTTAATGCAAACACATGATTACGGGGTAAGGGAGATTTAAGAGCATTAGAATGTAAATTAAAATGTCTTTTTGGTTTAAAAATACCCCGTTGACTACGAGTGACTGATCTATAACTCGGGGAAGAATTGGACGGATTTTGGGAATTTTCTGAACTCGGGACGGACTGGCCAGCAAGCAATGGGCCTGCTGGCCCAACACGGGAAGCAGAAAGCGACCTCGGATGCGAGAACCGGATCGGGCCTCCGATTGGGCTGGACTGGCCCAAATGCTAAAACTGGCCCAGTGATGAGACTGGGGACAGAGGCTTGTGGCGGACCAGTGGACCAGCGGGCAGTGGGTCCACTGGAGGATTTTGTGCGGAATATGTCCAAAAACTGGTGAATAATATACGGGGATATATCATCATCCAAAAAATTATACGAACTCGGCACGAGATTACTAACCTTAGCAAATGGAAATTGGGATTCATAAAAAATTACATGGCGACTAATGATGATTTTATTAGAAGATAAATCAAAATATTTGTCACCACGATGATTGGACGGATAACCCAAGAACACACACGGGGTAGAACGGGCCTGAAGTTTGTTAATTGTGGTGGACGGAAAGAGTGGATAACACAAGCACCCAAAGACCCTAAGATGTGAATACGAATGAGTCTTATTATATAAAATTTGAAGGGGTGCGAATATGTCAAACCTTTGGAAGGAAGAATGTTTAGGAGATATGTAGCAATTTATAGAGCATGATGCCAAAACGACGGGGGTAGGAAAGCATGAATTAGTAAAGTGTGCACAATGTTATTAATGGTACGAATTTTGCGTTCGGCTTTCCCATTTTGTGAAGACATATGAGGGCAAGAAAAATGAAAATTGATCCCATTATTTGCACAAAATTCTCGAAACACCCCATTGTCATATTCTTTGCCATTATCACATTGGATATTTTTTATTTCACGTTCGAATTGGGTTCTAACGAATGCTCTAAATTTTAAGAAGATGAAAAAAACCTGAAATTTTTTTTGTGATTGGAAAAGTCCATAAAAATTTAGAATAATCATCCAAAAAAAGAACATAATACCGATGACCCAAAGAACTAAGAACAGGAGACGTCCATAGATCACTATGAATAATATCGATGACATTAAAGTATGAGAAGTAAAGTCTACAAATGGCAACTTAACAATTTTTCCCAAAGAATAGATTGACAATTCGGAGTACTACACGCACCCTTACAAGAAATAAAACTGTTTTTTTATCTAAGGAAGACAAAATAGATGATCCCGGATGACCTAGACGAGCATGCCACAAGGAAGGAGCAAGGGCTGCAAACGCTGACGGCAAGGCTTGACTCGATAGACCGGAACATGGCGTGATAGGATAAAGATCTCCCCTACTATCACACCTTATGAGAGGACTCTCCGTTTTGAAATCCTTCATAGAGAAACCAAATGGATCAAATTCTATGGACACAAAATTATCAGTGGTGAATTTTCGGACATACACTAAATTTTTAATCAATTTTGGAGTGTGAAGGGTATTTTTGAAAATAAGGGGTGGATGGGGGGGGAGACAATTTTTTATGACCATAACCACGAATTGGAATTGAATTACCATTACCAATAATTATACCACGATTGTTGCTCAAATTGGAATAAAACAAGAGAGTACCTGAATCGGATGTCATGTGAGTAGTGGCGCCGGTGTCCATGTACTAATTTGGGTACGAAGGATTTATTCCAAGCGTGTGCATCGCGGCTTCGATGTCGGTAGGAGTGGGGCCCGCTGCATGATGGGCCTGGTGGGGCCCAAGCCTGCCTCCCTGCTAACCCGGTACCTCACTGGATCGCTGGACTGAGACTGGGCTGGAGTAGCTGGCCGAAAAGAAGGCTGAAATTGGGCCTAATTACGTGGGCTAGAGGCGCTGAAAAACCGAGAGTGTTGGGCCACTACCCACTAGCCCAGGCCCACGGCCAGGGGGCCCAAGGCTGGGACCAGTTGGGCTGTGGCCCACTGTTGATGGGGCGGGCCCCACTGCCATCGGGACTACTGACGTTACCACCGCGGTTTCTTCCATTATTTTTCCTAACATTCTTGCCGCCACCGTGAGCATGATTTTGGCCTGAATTATCAACAAACCTTGGAGAATTTGTGGAGGTCGTCAAACATGACCACGAGACTTGCCCCGATAGCCGCCTTCTTAGGCAATCCGGCTTCTTCCAAAGTAAGCATGGAGCGGGTTTGATAGAACTTTGGGAGAGGGTTACTTTGACGAAGTAGGGTCCCAACGCCACTAAATGCCTCGGTTAGGCCAACAACCATCTGTAGAACAAGACGATCTTCACTAACGGGCGCACCAACGTTGCGGAGTTGGTCCGCCAATTCCTTCAACCTTTCGCAATACGCTGAAACATTAGGGAAATTTTCCATGTTGACGTGGAAAAAATCCTGCTCAAGAGTAACAACTTTGGAATTCTGATTATCTTGGAGTATGTCACGCAGCCTATCCCAAGCAGCCATCGCTGTAACGTGTGGCTCAATAATCGTCTGCAACATGTCAGTAGAGATAGTGGAATAAATCCAGTGAAGGACGGTGGCATCAAGCGTTGTCCATAACTTAGGATCATCCTCACGTTGAGGCACCTCCGTATCCTCGGAGCCGCGGGGATTATGTGATGGATGACTTGATGCGAGCGAGCGTGAATTTTAAACAACTCGGCTCACGTCACGTATTGGACGTTTTCTATTTCAAGAATGAGAGGTATGTGATTCTTGATGTTAGAAACAACAAGGGCCGGATAAAACGTGCTCTTTGTCGTCGACATAACGAAAGAATAATAGGTGATTTGAGGAGAAAATAAAAGAAACACCACCGACGGTCACGAAATCCGGGAAGGGGGGCTGAAACCGAGCACAAGGTCAACGGAAAAGAGGTTGGAAAAATAACCTAGACTTCTGATATCATGAAAGAAATAATCCATTCGATAATATCGTATTGAGCGAAAATGTGTTGTAAGTACAGTTTACGGTTACCTACCATTTTTCAAAGGCAATAGAGGACTATCTTCGGGGAGAAGATAAGAGATATTTGAGAAAAGTACTTGGATACAATCTTTAGAAGATGGAGAAAGAAAACCTCATAATAAAATTATTCTAACAGATAGTCTTTGAAGAGGGAAAGAGAACATTTTATAATGAACCAATTTTAACGGGTGAAGTATTTGACTATAAAATGCCACTTTTTTAGTATTCCATCCTCCTAATTTATATGATGTAATTTGATTGAGCATGAATTTAACAAATAATGGAAGACTTTTGAATCTTGTGGTCTAAAATAAGCCAAAGATATTTGTGTGGTTATAAATCATCTTGTTAAGCGTAAAAATAAAGTTTAAATTTTAATTATTGCCAAATAAATAAATATATCATTCTTTTTAAAACTACTAAAGAGGAAAGTGTGTCATATAAATTGGAGAGAGTAAAAATGAATATTTGGGCTATCAGGTGTGCCATCAAGAATTTGTTTGACCCATGTTTGGGCTTAATGCGGCGAGGGTCATTTGCACTTTTGTCCCAAAGTTGTGGTGGCCTTTAATTTTTGTCCTTCAAAATTGAATTTGTCTTTGGGCTTAAATTACGCATCATAATATCCACAAGTTATGGTCCTATAGGCATAAGTTCAATTTTGAAGGGAAAAAACTAAAGACCAGCACATTTGAAGGACAACAATTAAAGACCAATCCATTTGAATGACACACCATGCAATTACTTGATGCAACGAATTGATCTTTCGGTCCAAATTATTGCCAAGAGCTAGCCCAACAGCCTAATCACTACAAGAAATCTGACATTTTTGTGGCGACCTTTGTATGTACTGCTGTTGCTAAAGGTTTTTGTGATGAGAACTACATATTTTGTGGCAGCTAAGTTTGCCATAAAAAAGAAATAACTATGCGACGAAAAAAATCATATTGAGCCTTAAAATAATATCCCAAAAATATGTATAATATGTGTATAATTAGAATGTATACATTGATTGAGACTTCAAAAAATATTTCAAAACATGAGATACATATTCTATACAGCAATGATATAGTTTCTATACGTATGATACATTTTTTGAACAACAATGATATTGTTTCTATACATATGCTGAAATTAGTTGAAAAAAGGCTCCGAAATGAAATTATTTAAAAAGATTAAAAATGTCTTTTAAGTTTTTGGGCCATTCGATCAATAGTTTGGGCTGGATTGTCATTTATGTCATTTTCCAAATTTAAAATAGTTGAGCTATTTTGTGCCAATTCGGTGCCCATATTGATATGTCGTGCCACATTTCAAAAAATTGCACGGCTTTCCTTCAAACCAGCTGGTTTCTAATTTCTGCTATTCAAATGGGTTGGTCTTTAATATTTTTCCTTTCTTGCATTTCATGAATCTTTTAAGATTAAAATGCCCTTCAACCTTGAAAGATAACTCCATTTTTCTTAATCCTCACATGGGTTCTATTGGTTTAGATCACAAAGATATATGAAATTAGGAATAGTGGATGTCATTATTTACTAAGACACTTGATTAGCAACTAATTGGACTACAAGCTTTACAGAATCAGTAATAAGAAAGTAAACAAACCCAATATGGTGGCTGCTAGGGGGAAAAGACTGATTTAAGACCCCTTCTATAATGTCGCTTGCAACAAGTGAAAGAGGCAAAAGTCCAATTAAAGGAATATGTTTTTTGATTGTATTCATCAATAATATATAATATATATAGTAGTACAAGAATATTTAAACCAAGTAACTAATTAATCTAATTATAATAGGAAATATAATTCTACCTAAAATAGAAGACCTAATTACAATAGGAATACAATTCTACCTAAAATAAGAGATATACAATTAATGAAAGAATATTCATAAAATATTCTATTACACCCCCGTAGTCGAAGCGGGAGGTTCACGAACATTGATACTGGCTCGAAAATCAACAAATAGTATGCACGGAAGTCCTTCGGTGAAGATGTCGGCAATCTGATATTTGGAAGGAACATGAAGGACACGAACTTGACCACGAATCACTTTTTCGTGAATGAAATGAATGTCCATCTCAATGTGTTTAGTGCGCTGATGTTGGACGGGATTTTCGAAAAGATATATCGCACTAATATTATCACATTAGATCAGTGTTGCCTTTCGGGCAGTGAAGCTCAAGTAGAAGGTTACGAATCCAACAAGACTCAGAGACGACGTTGGCGACACCTCTATACTCTGCTTCGGCACTGGATCGGGATAGTGTAGGTTACCTTTTGGAAGTCCAAGACAATAGGTTATCTATGAGGAAAATGCAGTAACCAGACGTTGAGCATCGGGTGTCAGGACATCCACCCAGTCATCATTAGAATAAGTAGTGAGACTAGTGAGTGAGGACCTGTATAGATGTAATTCGAAGTGAAGTGTACCTTGGACGTATCGTAAATTACGTTTGAGGGCATGCATGTGTGCTTCCGTTGGATTGTGCATGTGTAGGCAGATTTGTTGCACGTCATAATATATGTCAGGTCTCGTGAATGTGAGGTACTGTAGGGCCCCAGCCAGGCTACGATAGCTTGGAATTGATGTCTACTAGCGTGTGGGATGGTTTGCAAGATGTCATGCCTGCACGGTCAAGGATCTCTTCGGCGTACTTCTTCGACATAGAAATAGGCCATCAGAATGTCGAGTAACAAAGATGCCTAAGAAATAACTCAGGGGGCCCAAATGCTTCATAGCAAACTCAGAGAGAGATATAATGGACCGACGGAGAGCATCAGATAATGTGGTGAGGATGATGTCATCAACATATAATAATAAGTAAGCCATGTATATACCCTTGTTGTAGATGAATAGGGAATGATCGGATCTGCTGTGTGAGAAACCGATAGATGAGACATAATCGGCGAACTGTTGGTACCATGCTCGAGGATCTTATTTCAGTCCATAAAGCGATTTCCGGAACAGACACGCATAATCCGGATGAATAGGATCTATGAAACCCATAGGCTGATGCATATATATCATTTCATGAAGATTCCCATGTAAGAAGGCATTCTTGACATCAAGCTGATTAATGGGCCAAGACTTGAATAGAGCAATGTTGAGGATGGTTAAGATGGTTGCGGGCTTTACAATTGTGCTGAACGTTTCATCACAGTCCACTCCCACCTGTTGAGACCTGCCATCACCTACAAGACGAGCCTTGTACCTCTCAAAAGAACCATCAGATTTCTTTTTATGTCTAAGAATCCACATAGAGTGAATAATGTTAGCATCAGGTGGACGGGGTACTAGGTCTAGAGATGGCAGTGGATTCTGGACCTGGTCCGGATCCGGTGGATCCAAATCCGTTTTATAGGATATGAATCTTCAAAATTTGGGCCAAACGGATCCGGATCGGACTTGAATCCATTTCTGACGAATCATATCTGGATCTGGATCTTGTATTTGAGATCCATATTCGGTCCAGATTCGATCCGTGTATCCATTTTTTTTTATTAAATATATTCATAACCTAGAATAAATTTTGGTCTTCCTTTTATTTTCTCGGCCAGGCCCAAGTCCATAAAGGACCTAAGATCATGTTCTGTTTAGAATTAGGATGAGTTCATCATACATTAAATTCATATTATGATCTTAACTATGTTAGTTGGTTAATGAATTAGATTAGAATGTGTTCATCTTGCTTGAACTTAAGCTATGTAACATTTATTTATTCACATAGATACAAAATGTTGTAGGGAGTAGTAATGTTATCTGTCTTCATAAAATTTAGAGCATTCATTAGAACACAATTCGAAAGAGAAATAATAAATATTTAGTGTGATAATGGGAAAGAGTATGACAATAGGGTGTTTCGGGAGTTCTGTGATAATAATGGGATAAATTTTTGGTTTTCATGCCCTCATACATCTTCTCAAAATGGGAAAGCCGAAAGCAAAATTCGTTCCATAAATAACATTGTCCGCACTCTCTTACTTCATGCTTCCGTACCCCCATATTTTTGGTATCATGCTCTGCAAATGACAACATATCTCCTTAACATAATTCCGTCCAAAGATCTGACATATTCTTCCCCCCTCTAAATCCTATATAATAAGAACCCTTCTTATTCTCATCTTAGGATTTTTGGGTGCTTGTATTATCCGTTATTCCCATCCACCACAATTAACAAACTTCAGGCTCGGTCTACACCATGTGTATTTTTGGGTTATCCGTCTAACCATCATGGTTATAAATGTTTTGATTTATCTTCCCAGAAAATCATAATTAATCTCCATGTCATTTTTTATGAAACCCAATTTCCTTTTACGAAAGATCATACTCCCGAGCCTATGTCGTATAATTTTTTGGATGATGGTATATCTCCGTATATTACTCATCATTTTTCGGACATGTCCCGCACCCAAAATCCTCCAGCGGGCCCACTGCCCGCTGGACCCACTGTTCGGTCACTGCTTCCAGTAGCTGGAACAGTTCCAGCGAATGGGCCAGTCCAGCCCAATTCTGGAATTGTTCCAGTTTTGGCCCCAAATTCTCATTTTGGGCCAGCAGGCCCACTGCCTGCCTGCTGGCCAGTCCATCCCGAGCCCAGCAAATTCCCAAAATTCACTAAATTCTTCCTCGAGTCATAGACCGGTCACTCGTAGTCAGCGGGGTATTTTTACACCTAAAAGACATTTTAATTTACATTCTGATGTCTCTAAATCCCCTTGCACCGTAATCATGTGTCCGCCTTAAATGACCCTAATTGGAAAATTGCTATGACTGATGAATATAATGCTCTTATTGATAATAAGACGTGGGAGTTGGTGCCCCGTCCATATGGTATTAATGTTATCAGGTCTATGTGGATTTTTGCTCATAAGGAGAATTCAGATGGTTCATTTGCTCGACATAAGGCGTGACTGGTGGGTGATGGTAAGACTCAGCATGTTGGGGTAGATTGTGGGGAAACGTTTAGTCCGGTGGTCAAGCCGGCTACTATTCGCACTGTGCTTAGCTTGGCTCTCTCAAAGACTTGGCCTATTCATCAGTTGGATGTCAAGAATGCTTTCCTATATGGTGACCTCAAAGAAACAGTCTATATGCATCAGCCGTTGGGTTTCAGGGATCCCAATCGTCCTCATCGTGTATGTTTGTTGAAGAAGTCCTTATATAGGCTTAAGCAGTCTCTACGGGCCTGGTATACGAGGTTTGCTGACTTTGTTTCGACTATTGGGTTCACTCACAGCAGGTCAGATAATTCCTTGTTCATCTACCGTCGTGGTTCGTACTTGACCTATATTCAGTTGTATGTGGATGATATCATTTTGACTGCTTCTTCTGATGCCTTGCGGCAGTCTATCATGGCCATGCTCAGTTCTGAGTTTGCTATGAAAGACTTAGGGCCTTTGAGTTACTTTTTGAGGATTACCGTCAAACGTCATTCATGAGGTTTATTTTTGTCCCAAATAAAGTATGCAGCTGAGATCATCGAGAGGGCTGGGATGTCATCCTGTAAGTCCACTTCCAGTCCAGTTGATGCGAAACCCAAGCTTAGTGCCACGGCAGGTGCACCATACAAGGACTCGACCCGCTATCGCGATCTTGCGAGGGGCCTCCAAGTGTCTTACCTTTACCAGACCGGATATTACGTATGTTGTTCAGCAGGTGTGTTTATTCATGCATGATCCTCGAGTTGAGCACATGAATGCAATTAAACGCATCATTCGTTATATTCAGGGGACGCTGGATTATGGTTTGCACTTGTATCCTTCATCTACATCCACACTTGTCTCGTACACAGATGCGGATTGGGGTAGTTGTCCGGACACCAGACGGTCGACGTCTGGATATTGTATGTTCCTTGGCAACAACTTGGTCTCCTGGTCTGCGAAGCGTCAGACGACTCTATCCCGCTTAAATGCAGAGGCAGAATATCGAGGGGTAGCTAATGTGGTCTCAGAATCGTGTTGGTTACGTAATTTGCTTTTAGAGCTTCATTGACCCATTCAGAAGGCAACCTTAGTATATTGTGATAATGTTAGTGCCATCTACCTCTCAGGTAATCCGGTTCAGCACCAACGCACTAAGCATATCGAAATGGGCATTCACTTTGTCCGTGAAAAGGTTGCTCGGGGGTAGGTACACGTATGTCATGTCCCGTCAAGATATCAAGTTGCAAACATCTTTACAAAGGGTCTTCCCTCGGTAACCATGAAAGAAATAATCCCCTTGATTATTTTTATTAATAGAATAGGTATATATACAAGTTACAAAATAGGAGAATCCTATCCCTAAAATCTTATTCTACCATAATTCTAACTCTACAATTATGGTAATGTATATTCCTAATTACGGTAACAAATACATTACAATATACTACACATATATTTTCCTAATATACAATATTCTTACCTTGTCTAATATTAACAATTACCACAACCGAGAGCCATAATTATGGGCAGAATCCGAGAGCTAAATAAGGCAATATACACATGTATATTGTGTGTATATTGCCTTATTTAACACACCCCCGCAGTCATAGCGGGCGGTCTTGAACGCGAGATCGTCCCTAAAATCTTCAAAGAGTACCGAGGGAAGACCCTTTGTAAAGATGTTTGCAACTTGATATCTTGACGGGACATGACATACGCGTACCTGCCCCCGAGCAACCTTTTCACGGACAAAGTGAATGTCCATTTCGATATGCTTAGTGCGTTGGTGCTGAACCGGATTACCTGAGAGGTAGATGGCACTAACATTATCACAATATACTAAGGTTGCCTTCTGAATGGGGCAATGAAGCTCTAAAAGAAAATTACGTAACCAACACGATTTTGAGACCACATTAGCTACCCCTCGATATTCTGCCTCTGCACGTGAGCGGGATAGAGTCGCCTGACGCTTCGCATACCAGGAGATCAAGTTGTTGCCAAGGAACATACAATATCCTGACGTCGACCCTCTAGTGTCCGGACAACCACCCCAATCCGCATCTGTGTACGAGACAAGTGTGGATGTAGATGAAGGTTATAAGTGCAAACCATAGTCCAGCGTCCCCTGAATATAACGAATGACGCGTTTGATTGCATTCATGTGCTCAACTCGGGGATCATGTATGAATAAACACACCTGCGGAACAACATACGTAATATCTAGTCTGGTAATGGTAAGATACTGGAGGGCCCCTGCAAGACTGCGATAGCGGGTCGGGTCCTCGTATGGTGCACCTGCCGCGGCACTAAGCTTGGGTTTCGCATCAACTGGAGTGGAAGTGGAAGTGGACTTACAGGATGACATCCCAGCCCTCTCGATGACCTAACGAACTTATTCTACCATAATTCTAACTCTACAATTATGGTAGTGTATATTTCTAATTACGGTAACAAATACATTACAATATACTACACATATATTTTCCTAATATACAATATTCTTACCTTGTCTAATATTAACAATTACCAAAACCGAGAGCCACAATTATGGGCAGAATCCGAGAGCTAAATAAGGCAATATACACATGTATATTGTGTGTATATTGCCTTATTTAACAAAAACAAACATGTGAGTTTGAACCAAATAAAAGGGGGGGAAGAAGTGCAGAAAATCAAAATCATGCCCCTAAAGGAAATGCTAGTGTTATAGGACCAATAATATTTGTGTCCCGTGACTGACAATAACTTCTCTATTACCATCTGTACATTGGGACCTTCCTCCAATTTCATGTCTTTCTTTTATTTTTCCATTATTGATTATTGGTCAAAGAGAGATTTTACTATTTTAATTTATGTGTAAGTAGTATTAGAGTATTTAATTTGGTAAATTTACAAGTTACAAACTTTTTGATATATCTATGTATTTGATAAACATCAAAAGTGTTTATAAGTCCGTCAAAAACATAAGTTGTGGCAAATCAACTTACGATTTTTGAGCTATAAATACTTTTAATTTGATCAAGACTATTTTATTCTTAATATCTTTTATAATCTCTATATACCGTTTCACACGGTGAAGCCCTAACTTCCTAATTTATCCTTTTTATCCTTTTTCACGATAAGGTCATTCATCATTTTTCACGATAAGATAGTAATACTGCATATTTTTTGGGAAGAAACTTTAATAGTGTTTTAAATCATTTTTATTGGAAAAATGTTTATCAATACTTTTCTTACCAAATATACTACTTGTTTATTACATGTTTCAATATTTTTATTCAAATATGTAATTGTTCATTCATAAAATATTATTCATACTTAAAAATGCTAATCCGACACTTATGTTTACCAGTTAAATTAAACGAATTATATATATCACAATCATATATATTATCTCAGTGATCTACTGCAATGGGTGGCACAAGAGACTGACCTGAAGTGTCAACCAGAATGTCATTTTCTTTGGATTGGATGTGAACTATTATCTCGGCCATTAATCACTCCATTAATATCTCAATCGTTTTCTAATCCGAAACTCTAGGCCCATTGATTTCTATAACATAACACGCGTAAAAGGTTAGAAAAAGGTGCCAAACTATATAATAAGTGAATCAACAAGAGAATTATAGATTGATAATTATAACTATAACTAGAAAGAAAGGACAATTAGTAGAAACTAAAGCTCCTTTTTTTTGGGGGGGGGGGGGGGGGGGGTGCGGTTATATTGATAGAAGGGTATAAAAATAAACTTACCAATGCAACAAGAGTTGCCTTGTTCGTAGTCAAGTCTTTTTCATGACAGCCTTGGCTTGTCTATCATCATTGGAATTTTCCTATCAAACAAATTCACATAGTGCACTTCACCATTCACAGACCTATACAACCAGCATTTTAATTTTATGCCCCACAATTTTATTTTGTAAGGATTTATGAGTAATTTTTTTTATAACAAGATTTCAGTACTTAAAAAGTGAACATATTAAGTGGGTCAATCCCACATAAGATTACGGGACGTTATCCAAAGTAAAGTTACAAAACTATTTTTTTGTCATATTTAAGTAATTAAATTTTTCATATTATAACAATAAAGTCACACAATATAACTCACTATAATAGTAAAGTTATCTTGATAGATAAACCTGATTGTTAAAATGGGGAAAGATTAGTGACTACACATTTATAGCGATAAAGGTATGTTACTTAATGTTAAAAGATAATTTTGTGACTGCCATGTTATAATGAGTAAAGTTTTTTTAACTTTGACCTTATAGTAAATTATGTTCAATGGCCATACGTGAAATTGACTCATATTGAGTTATTAGATAGGTGATTGATAACGAAATTAACTTCAAATCATTCAATAATCAAACACCACTTAAAATCCTTTACAAAGTTTAAGTAAAATTAACCTGATTTGTCACTTAACCTGAATATGTATCATAGGATGAATCTCAAATAAGCCATAAATGGATAATAACATTAGAAATTTATTGGATGTTCAAAAGAATAGAAAAATTACCTTTAGTTTTGATATCTAGCTGGACAGTGAAGGAGACGACCCAATTAATTGTGTATTCAGTGATAACTAGTTCTGCTGCAATGACAGAGTTGAAAATCTTGATTTTATTCTTTTAAAACAATATAAAATTCGAATTACTGAAAAATATGTAAGTTAAAGGTTTATATACTAATTATATTGTCTTCTTTAACGTAAAAGAAATGAATACATACTGTAGTATTTCCTTGGGGAGCTTTTCATTTTCAGATAAAAATTATCTATGTTTCTTGTTTCTTAATGAGTTAGTATCCTTACCATTTCTTGCCCTTTTGATTTATGTTACTGTTAGATATTAAAAGAGTATATATACATTTACATATTTTCATAATAGGAGAATCTTATTCCTATTCTATTCTTAAAATCTCATTCTACTTGGACACTAACTATATAATTATGGTAAGTGTACAATACTAATTACATCACAACATTACCTAAACTAGAAGATTACAACATTACTTAATGATATTACCTAAACTAAATATACACGAGCAAGGGCGGTAAACCTGAGACGATACCGTATGATATACATATGATATATTGTATCTAACATTTACTATCTGCTCTCTCTTGTACTCGATTACCGTATTAATTTGCTGCAGTTACTGTTACTTTTATTCATAATGCTTATCTATATTATTTTGCTACTCTCGTCAATTCTTGTCTGATCTTTCTTTGTTATGTTTTTTCTTTCTCTTGAGCTGAGGATCTTTTGGAAACAATCTCTCTACCTCTCGAAGTAAGGATAAGGTTTGCGTACATTCTACCTTCTCCAAATTCCACTTATACGATTACAATGGATATGTTGTTGTTTTTCTTAATGAGTTAACAAAGTGAGGAAGTAGGACAAATCAAAGTACATATGATAGGTGAGAAGGTTCCAACAAGTTCCTGTGAAATATTTTAATATGGTTTCTGAGGAGTCAAGATTCTAAAATCCAGCGTGAATTTCATGTGGCTCTTCCTTCATTAATATTATGTGACCACATATGATACCTTCTTACATCTTATTAATATTATACTCTTCTGGTCTTCTCTTTTGTTTGGTGCTTTTGTAAATTCTCTACTTGCAATAAGGTGGCCATGATGCATCTTAGATTATTTCATCTCATTTTACAATTGGATCTGGTCCTACTGCTATTATTCAGTGTAATAATTTATAAGTAGATATATTTGTAAAAATTGCAGAGTAGATGGCCTTCGAAATAAAATATTTCATTGATTACTTTTTCAGGGCTCATATGAATTTGAATTTTATATTTTTGTATGTGAAAACGAAAAAAAAGCTATAAATATCTTCATATACCCAAATCTCACTAATAAGTACTGCATTTTAAAAATTGAATTGCAATTTTTTCGCGAAAGATTGGAAACTTGCACTTATATAAATATATGTACAGTGTTACAGAACTTCGCTTACATTTCCCAATTGACCTATGAATACTTCATTTACTAACATTTCACCTCTTGATTTCTCGTTCTATTTCGATCATCTTGAAGTTAGATAATCGCTCAGTAAGAAGATTTGCCTTCGATTATATTTGCCTTTGCTATCAATTTTGAGTATTTTAAAAATAATAGTATTAGACCTTTCCTTTTCCTAAAGAGATTCTCTAAATTTGTGAATAACAATTGGCGCACAACATTTTGGCAGTTGTTGAAGGGAAAAATCTCAAAGTTTTTATTTTCTCCCAGTCAAAAATTTGGTATTTTTTATATTTATCTTATTTTCATACTTTTTGCTTTTAGGAAACATTTTCTAAAGCATATGTTGAATGTCATGATTTTAGCATGAAAAGAGTCCACAATTTACAAAGGTTGAAAAAGGATTGTCACTACGTCACCAAAGCACTTCCTTCTTCCAATATATTTGTCTTCTTTGGGGATTGACCAAAAAAAAAGGTTTTAACTTTGTTGGCCGGAACAAATATAAAAAAGACAGCTCGGTGAACCAAGTTCTCGCTATGTGCAGGGTTCAGGGAAGGGTGTATTGTACGCAGCCTCACATTTCTGCAAAAGACTGTTTTCACGACTTGAACCCATGACTTCCTGATCACATTACAACAATTTTACCTTATATTCCAAGGATCTTATTTACCATAAACTTTCTCATATTACCTGACATACATTGGGCACATTACTAATTGATAAATGATTACTAGAGATGAGCTAAAGGTGTAACATTTTTTGTTATGGAGGAACTTACCACAATATTTCGGGAAAGAACAAAAAAAAACAATCAATTGTTTAAGATGTCAATAAATTTTTTAAATTAGTAATTTAACTACGAAAAAGACCTACTAAGCATCTCCTTCGGAAGCCACGTTCCTAGCTATCTTAGTGGGACTTGTTAAAAGATAAATGACTTTAATAGATAATCACCCGTAATTGACTTTCAGAGTTACAAATCTCTCTAAAATTACTATTACGTCTGTTTATCTTCTTCTTTTTTTTTTAATGTAAAGCATTCTCAAAATAGCTTCTTTGCTGTGTGTGAAAATGGACATGTAAGAGTCTAGCAGTGCAAGTATTTAGAAGGCGACAAAGTTCACAGAATGCCACGCCACAGAACCAGCAAAGAAAGTAACGCCCACTAAAACAAAAGGGGTAATATTTGAAGTAATTAAATGACTATATAACAAAAAGGGGAAGATATAAAATAATTAAATGACCATATCAACACCTTTTTCCACCAATAATTTTCCTACATACTAAAGTTAAAGAACTCCACCTCTTTCTACAGTTGCACCATGATAAAAAGTCAATAATAAAACAAAAAGATTATCACTTAAAATTGAAAGAGACAATAACAGAATATAGCATTCCTCCTATATGTAGAATTAAACTATAATCACGCTTAGCAATGTCCAATTATTTTATCAAAAGGGAATCTTGTAACCTGTTCAAGATAATGAAACGCTTCATCGAAAACATAGATAGCAATCATTCAATTAATTACCACTAATGAGTGTGGTGGAATAAATGAATTAGCTCTCACCTCCACTAGAGGTAGAGTTTGAGCCTTATATAGGAAAAAAAAAATTTAGTAGGGTGCGCGAAAGGAAAAACACTTGGTAAGGAGCAATGTTGCTTAATAAATCTTATGCAATGCGAAACTGAATTAGTCGGACCGAATAGCAAATGATTCTACCCAATAATTTCATTTAGTTAATTAACAATGCTTCGACCTCAAATTAGTTGGCGTCAACTATATGAATTATCAATATCTTTTTCATTCAATTCATGCATATTTCATTTCTATACAAGTCTCTAACTAAGCTAATAAGGCTCTTGGCAAATAATGGACAATAAAAATAAGGATATCAAATGGTACAAGTTACCTTGTTCATTATTACTCATCAGTAAAGACAATAACAACCTCAAGCATCTGTCCTTTATTTCTGTAAAACTTTCCTCCTTTAATGGAGGCAACGGCCATATCTTTGTCTGTAGAATATCTTTTACATAAGAAAAATAAGAGGGCCCCTAAAGACTCAGAAGTTGGCAACAATCACGAGCAAAGAATACAGAAAAAGCCACTCTACTACTACTACTTATCTGTAAACAGTTCTTGTTCTTCTTCTTCATGAGGCCAAAATGTCACATAATTCAATGGCTTCTGTATCTTCTTCATCTCAGGTTTTTTCATATGATGATGATAAACTAGACCTTGAGTCAGTACGTGCAGTCGCCGCCGTTATCAATCAGCACATAACTGCATTGCTTGTAGATACAAAATCTTGGAAATGCTTGAAATTGAAATGCAGTTCCAAGCTTGATGTTTGTGATAATAGAGGGTATCTCGAGTTCTCGGAGCAGTCAATATTGTCGAATCTTTATTGGGGGATAGAAAGTATAGAAGCAGCACTTCAAGCAGAAAAATGGACAGAAGAGAGAACCTCAAGGTTGCAAAATTCAGAGAACATGCTTCAAGTGCCAGCCTCACTTGATGAGCATGGCGAAACAGCAGGAATTCCAAACAGTTATTTGATAGGCTACTCTTACTTTTACCTCTCTGTCGTTAGAAAGCTCCAAGGCGATGAGTGGCAGGTTGCAATGCATTTTCTTCAAGCTCTTGTGGTTTCTCCTAAGCTTCTTCACACTGAAATTGCTACGGACCTCTGCAGACGGTTATCCGTCTTATGCTTTGAGAACGAAGGGCAGGAATCACATGAGAATGAGGTCTATGGTATGATGGTAAAGATGGCGCGGAGATACAAAGCCTGGCTTATGTATTATCAGATTATGTCTTCTGGAAAGGGTGAGGCCAGCAGCATCACTTCCACTCACCATGAACTACAACAGATAATGTAAGTTTCTTAGACTATGTAAGTTACAGATAAGCTGTAGATGCTGAAAGGAGACATGACCACAAGCCCAGTAGCATGAATTTAAAGTCTACGTTACATTTAGCAATTTTAATAATGAACATTTCTCACAACACATCTTGGCGGAGCTTAATAACAACAACATACCCAGTGAAATCCCAAAACGTGGGGTCTGGGGAGGAGGGTAGAGTGTACGCAGACCTTACCTCTACTTTGGTAGGTAGAGCGGCTGTTTCCAAGAGACCCTCGGCTCAAGACAGAACATAAACACAAGCAAAGCAAAAGCAAAAGCAAAATCAAAATCAAAATCAAAGCAAGAGAAACGGCCAGACCCGGTCAAAAAATTTAAAGAAGTATGAAAATGTTGGTATCAAAAGCGAATAAGTCATGATAGCGCATTCTGAAAAAGTAAGCAGTAACTAGCGCAGGTAATTAAGCTAAACAAAGTACACTAAAGGACACATAGCAGCAGAAATCAAACTACAGGGACTATAAAGCAATACTGCGCCTATTAGTATAATAGGCTAGGCGGGCCTACAAAAATAACACTACAACTACCAATATGTAAGCGTAAGTAGGACTACGCTCGACTATCTACTACCCTTCTACCTAATCCATGTCCTCCATAACCCCCTATCTAAGGTCATGTCCTCAGTAAGTTGCACCTGTGTCATATCCCGTCTAATCACCTCTTCCTAATACTTCTTCGGCCTACCTCTACCCCTCCTGAACCAGTCCATAGCCAACCTCTCACACCTCCGCACTGGGGCATTTGTGTCTCTCCTTTGCACATGCCCGAACCATCTCAACCTCGCTTACCGCATCTTGTCATCCACCGAGGCCGCTCCCACTTTCTCCCGGATATCATCATTTCTAATCCTATCTCTCCTTGTATGCCAACACATCCATCTCGGCATCCTCATCTCCGCAACCTTTATGTTTTGGATGTGCGATGTCTTGACTGGCCAACACTCTATCCCATACAACATAGTCAGTCTAACCACCGCCCTATAGAACTTGCCTTTAAGTTTTGGTGGCACCTTTTTGTCGCATAAGACTCCAGATGCGAACCTCCATTTCATCCACCCTGCCCCAATACGATGTGTGACATCATCATCAATCTCTCCATCCCCTTGGATAATAGACCCGAGGTACTTGAAGCTTTTTTTCTTTGGAATGACCTGAGTACCAAGCCTTACCTCCACGACTGTCTCAAGGTCGCTCCCGTTACTGAACTTGCAGTCCAAGTATTCTGTGGAGCTTAATACGGGAAGAAAATATCAGTGGAATTGAATAATATCTGGTGAAGACAACAAAGACCTATTGGAATGGATTGGATGGATGATTATGCCCAAGTTTACTTTGTCTTTAGCAATTTTATGAGTCCAAGCTTTAAAATGAACTGGAAATGGAGATGATACCTTACTTCACAACACATTGTAGAATAATGCTTCTTGTGATTTCAGTAGGCTCATTCTCATCCAAATATATTTCTATTTAACAGGAGTAAGAAGTCCAGAAGCACAAGATCTTCAAATTTATGTAAACATGGAAACAAACAGTGCACCTGTCCAAATGTAAGTATAACTGGTCCTCTTGGATAATACGAAATACAAACTAAGTCTGAGCACTATACCTATAATTCTCTCTCAAACACATTACTGGAGCATTCTTAGATGTGGATGTGTCATCTGCCATGCAGAGTAGGCCATATGAAGGTCACAAATGAAACTAGAAAAGAATCCCTATAGACCCTGCAGTAATGGTCAAGATAAGGGTAATAACAAAATGTACAGGGTTCCCAAATTCAAAACTTGCATTGGTGTTTTCTCACCTTTCTCTAAGTTTAGTCAGCGGAAGGTCCTAATTCTCCTGATTATTGTTTCAGTTTGTATGACTTTGAAAATTAATAGAGAATGAATGCAGTTTGAGAAGGTGCGTCCATTTAATGCCCAAAATGATGCTAAGAACGAGGAAGAGAAGACAATTGTCACATCCAAGGAGTCCATAGAGCAAAATCAGGTAGCAGAAATACCCAAGAACTCAACCACCAAATGCCTCAAAGATATATTGCTTGATTCTGAGTCAGAGACGCCGATCTACTTGGATTTCAGTGACAGCAGTTCTGCAAATGAAATTTTTTATGAGGTAATATCTTGACAAAGACAGCCAAAAAAAATAAGCAGAAATGAGTAGAACTCTTTGAAAACTAAACAATTGCACAAGCATGCACTACCATACTGTCCTTTACTCCTTTCTACCCTTTTAAGCACAAAATCTCATCATCTTTTTCTATCTGATTCAGGAATATGCAAAAGACCTGGAAATCACTTCAAACTGGAGACTAGAAAATCAGCAAATAGAGGCGTTTTATCAGTTCAGTCCCTACTCACCTGTTTTAAGATTTAGCCTGATGCCTGAGTAGGTCTGATATTCATTAACTCAACTGACTCAATGAAATACAGGAACCAGAAATCTTCTCGCTCCTCATTGTTTTTGGAAAGCTTGGTTTGTAAATCGCAAGTTTCTGGAGTAAGACACGATGAAGGAAGCAGAGTAGAAATCACTAACTCACTCTCCAGAAGATTCTCCAATTCATTTAGTCATACTGACTTATCAGCAGAAGGAATCAGAGGCCTCAAAACGCACATGCATTTGAGTGGTAATCATGAAACAGAAACTATGCAACAGGGCTTACAGATGATTGATAGTAGATCCGACGGATATTCAGTGTCCATGACTTTACGTGATTATCAGCTCTGCAAAACACAGAACCCAAGGATTTCTTCACAGCAAAAGAACAGGTGCAAGAAGACCTTAAAAGAAATATCTGAATATGCTGAAGAAAATTCTCAAGCAGAACAAACAGCACTACTTGAGAAAATAATTTCAAAGTTATGTTTCTCAGAAGAGTTTGGGAATTATAAAGACAACACAGTTGACCTTACAACAATATATGAGCTACTGAACAACAAAACAGGATTCAAGTATTCTTTGCTAAAAGACATAATTATTGATCAACTTCTGAGGGCTATATCAACATCCAGAGAAGAACATGTGATACGAGAATCGGTATCAGTCCTATCAATTATTATTTCAAGGAACAGATCACTTGTTGATGACGTCAAGAGGAAGGGGTTACAGTTGAATCATTTGGCAACTGCTCTTAAGAAAAATGTTCATGAAGCAGCTATACTAATTTACTTAATAAACCCATCTCCTGCAGAAATCAAGACATTAGAACTTTTACCATGTCTGGTGGATGTGGTGTGTGCTTCAAACAGTTACAAATATAGCCTAAAAACACTGCAGATAACACCTCCAGCAGCGTCATTGATGATTATGGAAGCACTGGTCACTGCATTCGACTATACATCGAGCGAAACACAATTAGCTGTGATCAGCTCACCCAAAGTACTCTCAGGGCTCTTAGATGTCTCAAGAAACAACAACCTGGAAGAGATTATTTCTCTGGCAGCTGTTCTTATCAGATGTATGCAATTTGACGGTCAATGCAGAAAACACATAAACCATTCTGCTCCACTGGCCCCATTTATCTCTCTTTTGAGAAGCAACCATGACCGTGCAACGTCAATTGCATTGGAGTTTTTTCATGAACTGCTGCAAATTCCAAGGTATGAAACTATCTACCATTTCACCATTTTCTTTATCCTCTGCTGGGGAAGGGAATGGCCTTGACATTGACATGGACATTGAGCACGATAAGAACTCTCAAGAATATGAAAGAATCCAACTACGCAAAATATTATCTCATTTAAAAAGACGTATGTTCCCTAATCGAACAAAGTGACCATAAACAATATTTTCTTCCTTATACAACATACTTGATACTTCTTAGAAGTAAGTTACTGTTTACTTTATACCTTAAAAATATGATCAAGAAGATATCAGAACATATTCTATCTCTTCGTCTCAGGTCGTCAGCCATTGAGGTACTGCAGAAAATACAACAAGACGGAAGCAACAACAATATGTGTGCATTATTGCTCCTAATCCAAACGTCACAACCAGAGTACAAATTTTTGGCAGCAAATTTGTTGCTTCAGTTAGACATGCTGGTAAGCATATTGAAGTGTTGTCTTACGAAGTATATGGAAAAAAAATGTGTCTTAACAGTAAAAGAACGAGCAGGTTTGCGTAACTAAACACCTGCAATAGAACAGCATATGTTGAGCTTAGAATCTTCCAAACATACATCGATAGCAAGAAATTCATGATATTGGGCACTGAAGTACACAAAGACAAAAAAAAATTACATTATATAGCTTAAGAAAATTACCACGAAACACCACACAAAGCAGAAAACCTGGAAATGTTTATTTTCTTTCATTCTTTCTATAACCAAAAAGTTAAAATTTACCTATATCTGATTTCCGTCCCTATGAAACTAACATTATCCATATATCTTGTACATTGACTTACAAACCAAAAGGTGTAACCATGAACCTTTGACGATGGCAAATTTTCAGGAAGAAACATCAAGTAAATTTGTATATTGTGAAGAGCCTATGGAAGCCCTACTCGAGTCAGTGGCATGTGAGGAGAATTCTGCAACACAGGCTCTATCAGCATTCATCCTATCCAACCTTGGCGGGACCTGCTCATGGTCAGGAGAACCCTACACAATACCATGGTTGCTTAAAAAGGCTGGTTTGACTTCACTGCCACACAAGAACATGATAAAGAATGTTGACTTTTCTGATAAATGCCTACAGGTAATTTGTGCTTTCAAGATTGAATTTAGCCTGGTGCAGTGCCAGATCATGTAAATGTTGATCAAGAGATAGGGATGATTTGGAATTAAGATTGAATTTTGCTAGAGTGTTGCAAGGGTTCTTGTCTTTCCCTAACTAACTCATAGTGATAAGTTGTTTTGTCTTTTAAGGTAAATAGTACTCCTCTATCTCCTCTGCCTTTTGTACAATATATACTAGTTTCTTACAAGCACGTGACCGCCGCAATAACATCATCAGCACTCTAATATTATCTATTACTTTGCTTTTGAGAGTTCTCAGACAGTGGCATTACAATCCATATCATTCAGTTGCTGTTGTACTACTTTATATTTGCTTAGAGGCAGTAAGGTCTATACCGAATTTGGCTACCATATAATATTTTACACTCCACCGCACCCATCAGTTGTTTACTTGTTCTAAAGACTCCATGAACTAACAGGACATTGGCATAGAGACATGGAGCAGCAAAGTAGCGAGGCGCTTCTTAAAGTTTGGAAGTCCTCTATTCCATGCTTTAGAGAAAGGACTTGAGAGCAAATCAAGGAGTACTTCCCGAGATTGTCTTGCTGCTACTGCATGGCTGGGGTCTGAAATCATGAAAGCCCCCGATGATTTGAGATATGCAGCCTGTGAGATCTTACTTAGTAGAATTGAGCAATTTGTGCATCCAGGACTGGAGCTTGAAGAGAGGCTATTAGGATGTCTCTGTATCTATTATTATACTTCCGGAAGAGGTAAATCTATAAATATGCATTAATTTTAAATTGGAAGAATTGAAAAGTAGTCTGAAATTCAAAATCCTTAATCAAAACAAGGAAGGACTCTTAGCTGCTCGAAGCTAGTGAAGTATAAGTTGAGGAAAAAGACTTGAATGGCAAAAGAAAGAATGATGTTGTTTTCACCAATTAGAAAAACCTCCGTAGAGAGTACTTACGGCTGGAAATTGAAGAAACTTGTGATATACTGTAGAATGAGTAGAGGGAAACATTGTAAATGCAATGAAAATGTCACAAGACAGTCGCTGTCGGTCTATCATGAGTTTCACTAATAAGAAAAATGACGGCGTGTGTCAAACTATACCTGTGTAAATAGTACACAAATTCCTCTTTAACTCGTAGTCCCAAAAATCACCAAACTTAACGTTGGTTAGACACAGTTAACTTAGCTTCACTTCAAGCATGCGTCTTTTCCAGCTTGGATGTCATCACTATGCTTAGTTGACTTGCTTTCACTTCAAACATGTGCCTGAAATAGAAAACTCTTACAGGGATGAAAAAGCTAGTAAACTTTTCAGAAGGAGTTAGAGAGTCGCTAAGACGCCTTTCCAACATCAGTTGGATGGCAGAAGAATTACTTAAGGTTGCTGATTATATCCAGCCAAACAAGTGGGTAAGTAGACATCAGATTTCTTTCTTGTACATTGTGATTTGTGACTGCATGTGATGTTAATGCAACCATTTGTACCAGTCATCTCATCTCTACCTGATCATTACATCTAATACAAGTGAATGTATAGAACTTGCATCATAAACAAGTAAACTATCTAGTTCTTATCTTCAATATAACCTCTTATCATCACTGTATTAGCCTCATCCTTGCAAGAACTGTAACAGGGTTGGCAACCATAAGCGTTGACATGTTAAATTAAATCCAAATTGTCAAAGAGGCTACTAGGATCCTTACCTGCATAGGATTGGCCTTATTCACTAAAATGTAGAACAGGGATTAAAGAGAACTTCAAAAAATCAGAGAGGCATTAACAAAGTAAAGATCCATTTAAAGATGAATGTGTACAATCAATCAACTCAGCTTCAATCTGAAACTAGTTGGGGTTGGCTTTATGAATCACTGGATTCATGTAACAGAAGAATTCCCATTTGAAATCATTTCTCTCTTATTCGGGACTGTTTCATCTCGATACCAAATATTTGTCTTTTTATGGAAAATTAGGGGTTTTGGTCAAACTAAAGGTTCTATAAACTTCACACATATTCTATGTTGCATGCAAAGTAGACTAAAAAGACTGCTGGCAAAACACCAGCATAAGACACAATGAAGAAAAAATTCAAGAAATTAAAATAAATATATGATAGATAAGAAGATGCAGGTCCGAAACTAAAGACACAAAGGAAAACTAGTCTCTTACTATAATTTGGTGGACTTCCGAGTCGCACCTGAGTGAAGAATTCCAGATAAAGTAAATATTTTGGTATAGATCACTGAGTCAACATCAGAAATGGAGGTGTTGTGTTATAATGATGCATGCATGAGGTGTCATATAAATTGAGGCATATAGAGTACATATCATGATACAATTATTCATTTCTAAATCAGTTTTTCTTCGCAATGGTAAGAGCAGAGAATATCTTGCGTTCACACACAGATTCTCGAAATGAGTAGTAACCATAGTGGAGCAGTAACATCGCTCACCTACTATAATGGAGAGCTTTACAGTGGACATGCAGAAGGTTCAATCAAGGTTAGCCACTTTTATGTTCTTCATACTTGCCTCTAAATATAGGGTTCACATTAACAAAGAAGATAACTACCTCCTGCTAAGTTGTATTCTAGGATGATGAGTTGTACCTAGATATGTGTATGTAAGATGCTCATTGTGTTAGATTTCTTGTGTAATATATCTGATTGTTTTACATCATATCATAGGCATGGGACATCAAAGGACAAGAAGCAACACTTGTGCGTGACGTGAGGGAGCATAAAAAGGCCGTGACATGCTTTTCAATTTCCGAATCAGGGAATTGCCTGTTAAGTGGTTCTGCTGACAAAACAATAAAGGTAACCAGTAATCAATCAAATTTCATGTAAACGGTGACTGAAGGGCATGCTAAAAATGCATTTTTAATGGATGAGTTTTTCTTTTTCTGCAGATCTGGCAAATGCTTGAAAGAAAGCTTGAATGTATAGAGACTATACTGGCTAAAGATCCAATTCAAAATATTAACGCACACGGAGAACTGATTTTTGTAGTTACCCAGAGCCACAAAATGAAGGTACATCGTACATATACACAATCATTACATTCAGACGAAAGAACTTACCAATTGGAAAGCATACTCTTATTCATGTTTTGGAACGATTAAGATGGTATATTACATTACCAAGACTTGCTCTTTTATAGGTGTTTGATGGATCACGGAAAGCCAGTAAATATTTGAAGAATAAATCCATAAGGTGTGGAACATTGACAAACGGAAAGCTGTATGTAGGCTGCACAGATTCAAGCATACAGGTCAGGGTCAGATCTTGTTTTGGACTCATATAAAACAACTCATTCAGCAATTGAATTACAAATATCTAATTAATCAATACAGGAGTTAGCTATAGCAAACAGCAGGCAGCAAGAGATCAAAGCACCATCAAAGAGTTGGAGTATGAAAAGCAAGGCTGTGAACTCATTAGCCGTATATAAGGACTGGTTATACAGTGCAAGTGCAACGATTGAAGCTTCACATATAAAGGTAACAAATCTAACTTGCTGATGTGGAGTAAGTACCTCTTTCATTGACACCCCCACCGATGCAGGGCTGGAGAAAAAACAAGAAACCGCAAATATCAATGTCGCCAGAAAAGGGAGCCAATGTGTTGGCAATGGAAGTAGTGGAGGACTTCATATATTTAATTTGCAGCGCGTCAATGAGCAACATCCAGGTACTGGGCATATCTTACATAGAAACTGAGATTTAAGTTTGATATTTCTAGAAAGTCACATCCCAAAGGGGAAAAAATGAAACTCTCTCTACTTAATGAAAATCACCTTGGGACAGTATATGATCCAATGAGTACTAAATATATGCTCATTACTCAACTAGCTTACACAAAATTTACCATGTTAAGTACCATTCATCTCTAAGCAACTGGCTGCATACTAATACACAAATACATAAGGAACCAGATTTGGCTGAGAGGAACACAGCATAAAGTTGGAAGATTATCAGCAGGCAGCAAGATAACAAGTCTTCTAACAGCAAATGACATAATTATATGCGGTACAGAAACAGGAATGATTAAGGTTTGTTTATTGAACTTCTACTCAAAAAACAAAGAATTATTAAAAGGCAAATGGAACTTTTGACAGTCCACATTGCAGAACAAACGTGTTTATCATGTAATACGCACCAGGGATAACAACAAAAGCACAAGTTGCTAGTATCCTCCCTTCAAAATTCTTTATTAAAGAAGGGCGCAATCTTGATTTTCTTTTTTCCCAAACATACTGGTACTAACTCCTTACTTTGATTTCTCATCTTAAAAATGGCAGGGTTGGATCCCCCTGTAAAGGTATATCACAGGTACAGAAAAAGACTAGCACAAATGATAGTTTCAAGTTAGTCATTTTCACCCTGCACAGAAGGCGCAAGCAGTCTGGTTCCATATGATGCAGAGAGAACAACCATACAAATGAGTGCAGTGTTATTATTTTTTGGTAACCATGAGTGCAGTGTAATTATATCATTTCACTTCAAATAATTCTATATGCCATGTAAATCAATCATGAAATAACCTCAGATGAATGCTAAGCCTTTTTGTTCTCTTCTTTTCTACTTAAAAGGGGATGTTACCAAGAGTAAGAAAGTTCAACTTGTATTTGAGAACTAGTAGAGACTAAACCTACATACAAACACAAACACACAGAAAAAGTTGAATGCACAAAGAACAGATGCCACTTGCACTCTCATTTTCCCAATGATTAAACCTTACATCCTAAAGTACAATATTGGTTTAAAGATTGATAATCTTCTTATCTAATAATAACTGAGAAATCAATGTATGATACGGCAAAAAATTCGGTATCATAATTCAGCTCTCTCTCGTTTAATTCAAATTTCTCTTTGAACTGCCAATCATGATTTAGCCACTCAATATACTTACCACCATAAACACAAATTTTTAAGAACTTTCATTCGGTACAAGTTAATGGAACATTGTGAAACAAAAATCATGAAGAGAAATAATCATGAAAATAAGATAAAACAATCTTATTTTCTTGATCTCAATCTTCTTCTTTAGCCACTCAATATACTTACCACTACGAAGAATCTCAATCATGAAGAGAAATAATCAAGATTTAGCCACTCAATATACTTACCACTACGAAGAATCTACAGGACTCTCAGGTCCCCTAAAAGGCTAAAATGAATCATTGACAAACAGACACACAGAATATACTCAGATTCTTGTCACCTTTCTTGATGATTCTTTTGTGATTTTCTTGATCTCAATCTTCTTCTTTCCTGAGAAAAACAATTTAACTTTATCAAATGACACAAATAACACTTGTTTTTTATCACACATTTTAAAAACTTCCTTTATTTTTTAAATTTTATATCAAGTCAATCTAAAACAATCTTTTTAAAATGGAGAAAATATAAAAGATCTATGTTCATTCACAATCTACACTATGAGCAGAAACTATATTTTCTTGATTGTCTTCTTCAATAGAAGCAAATCTTCTGTGTGTGATTTTCATTTGACAAAAGATTTGTGCACATATTTGCCTCTCTCCAAATGTGAAAAATAAGCGCTTTGTTAACTCTTCCACTTCTAAATCTTTAAGTTTCAATTTTTGTGAACAGTTTACTATTTGGGAGTTTACAAAGTAACCACGTTTTCTTTACATTTTTTTTAAAATTATTTAAATTATAAATTATCTTAACTTATAGTATTTTTAATGTAGTTTCTAAATATATAAATTTTATTTTTACAAATTTGAGATAAAATTTAAAGTCAAAGTTATAAAGTTTGATCGTCGTACTTCGAAAAAATTCACATAAATTGAAACGGAAGGAGTATTACTTTTGCAACTTGAACTAATCCACCTTGAACATGTCTTCAACATCGTTTTACCATTGGCTCTTGAGCAGAATATTGCATTATGTTCATATCCTTCTAAAGAGGAAGTTAAACAATCAGTTTTTGCATTAGGAGGAAATAGTGCAAGTGGAGCAGATGGGTTAGATGTATTTTCTATCAACAATGCTGGGACATAGTTGGAAACGATGTTCATGCTATAGTACTAGCTTTCTTTGATGGTGCAGATACCCCTAAATCAATTCATACCCAAAAAAGCAATCAATGTATACTTTCTCAGATATGAGGCCAATTAGTTTGTCCAATTTTATTAATAAGGTGATTTCAAGGATAATTCAAGCATTTTACCTACACTAATTTCTTCAAATCAATCAGGCTTTGTTAAAGGGAAAAGCATATTTGAGAACATTCTACTTACTCAGGAGATTGTCTCAGATATCAGATTAAGAGGTAAGCCAATAAATGTTGTTATTAAATTAGACATGGCCAAAGCTTGTGACAGAGTCTCATGAAAATATCTTATGCATATGTAAAGAAAGGATTTGCAGAGCACCTAATCAATTTGATAAGAAGTTTAATTGATAGCCAACAATTGGTATTATGTTCTTATCAATGGTCAAGCTACAAGGTTCTTTAGATCTATTAGAAGGGTGAAGCAAGGGGATACTCTTTCTTCAACATTATTTTTATTATCGGTTGAGGTGTTATCTAGGGTTTTGAATTCATTATTTGAAGACACCAGATATATAGGATATGGAATGTCAAAATGGTCAAATCCAATGAATCATTTAGTTTATGCGGATGATACTATTATTTTTGCCTCTATTAATGAATATTCATTAAAGAGCATCATGCAAGTTTAAATAGGTATGAGAAGATATCTGGGCAATTAATCAACTAAGGAAAGAATTGTTTCGTGGTGGCTGGTGGTGACGGAAGGAGAAGAAGCATCCCAAAGCCTAGTCCTAAGATTATCAGTCAAGAATAAAAATATAGTATTCTACTTTAATTATATAGTATAACTATGATAGCTAATTCAAATACACATTATAGCTAGCTTTGTAATTTATTTAAAATATAGTTATTATAGATAAATATATGGTAGATGTATTCTACACCATGTAAATATTCCTTAAATTATTACCTTTTCTATTCCCTTTTGTTTCTGTTTTACTAGAAGTGCCAATTTCACAAACTAATGTAGTTGACCACTACAAATTCAAAATCGAGGAGTAGTTCATTGATCTGTAAAATTCATGAACAAATTTTATAAAGCTGACACAATTGTGTTTTTACAAAAGATGACATTGATTTTTCTGTTCCTTTTTTGAATTAGAAATAAGTCTATATTGTATGTAAGACATAATATGTATATGAATTAATAAAAGTTGAAATCTATAGACTTCCCATCTTAGATGCGAAAGCTGTTGGAAATTTGCCTTTGGCGGGAGTTGCGACCGACCAACTTTAACGGCTTAAACACTAGTGTAACGTATGTTGGAGAATCTGGTTCTTCACACATGCATGATCTACTAAGTACGTAGATAACCGTAGGGCCAAGAATCGTCAAATTTCATTGAGAAATGAAAGAGATATTGGTTCACGAAGTAAGGTGTTTGAAGCATGGAAAGTGTGGTATTGTGTGTAATTCTCCCTCATCGGTAGAGGAAGAAAGAATTGTTGTGTATATAAGATTCGAAATTGGTTTGGGGTTTGGGACCCCAAGGGGTATCCCATGTGTTTAAAGGAGGAGGACCTAGATGTGCTTCGGTTCGAGGAAAGACCACACGCGCGCCGCCCGCCGTCCCGTCCGGCTCGGGTTCTCGGGTTCTCGGGTTCTCGGGTTCTCGGGTTCTCGGGTTCTCGGGTTCTCGGGTTCTCGGGTTCTCGGGTTCTCGGGTGTGGGTCTTCTGATATTATCTTTTTGGGCCAGAAAACTTTGCCAGAAGTACAGTTTGGTCCCTGAAGTTTCAAGATGTACAATTTGGTCCCCGAAGTTCGGAATTTCGACGGTCAAGACGACGAAAAATTCAAGCACTCAATTCAGCCATTTATTTGGCTATTACTCCTCCTATAATGGCCAAATCCGTTGGTCTTTCACCATTTATGTTGGTGACTTTACTACCTCCATAATGGCCATTATTTGGCTATTATGGAGGTAGTTTTCGAGCGATAAACAACCCCTCCCTCTCCTATATAAACACCCCATTACACCATTGTTGAGGACTAACAAGAAGCTAACGAAAACGATAGAGGCAACACACGAAAATACACAAGCGAAATTTCTTCTTCCTACAACTTCCAAGCATCATTTCGTTACTCAATATTCTTCACGGTAGCTCTTGAGTTTCCTTTGCTCAAGGGTTCCATTGTTGTTTTATCTTGGGAGACAAATTGTCCGGGACGTATAAAGGATACATACGGGGCAATATTGTCTTAAGGACAGTGCTACACTCGACTCGGCAAAAACCAATTTATATTTTTCCGTCTTCTATAAAACTGGAATTTCCGTTTTTACTTGTGTAACTATTGTAATTTTCAGATTCCATGTTGAATTATTGAATCTTTGTTTATCCTTTCGAATACTTGTAATAGTTAAATACTTCCCGTCTTTCTTTATAAAGTACCATAGAGCAAAACTCCCAACAACTTAAGACAATATTTGTATAGTATTACTATTAGTGTTCGAAAGATGTCGGTCAAAAGTTGTGTGACCAAATCTGGATATGGCAATGGTTTTACGGTAGAAGAGAGTGATGATGATGAACGTGTTCATGGTGTCACCGCTACCAAGACGGTGGAAACAAGCGCTCTCGAGAGCACGAGGATGTCAACTGGACAAGAGGAGAAGACGAAGATGCTATTCTATCTTGTAGCGAAGGGCCTATATCTGTCCCGGACAAAGGATCCGAATAATGGTGAGAAGGAAATGGACACTCGGTCGATGAAGTGAGTGATGAAGTGAGCCGAGAATCCGAAATTGGGATAAGTAGTTTTTCTTACTTGTCAAGAATAAAGATTAAATTATGTCTGATTAAAAATGGATAAAGTAAGGAGGAATATGAAAATAATTTATATTCCTTATGCTTTAACAAATCAGAAGTTTAATCTCATCTTCTTTTCCGTTTAAAGATTGGATTTTGTAAACGACTTAAGAAGATCCGTTCTTTTAAGTGTAATTACTAAAGTGTGTAAAGTATGTTCGCACATACGAGGGAGTAAGATCCACGATCGTACGAAAACTGTTACCACTCTTAAGTAAGCGCCAAGAATTATCTGGGCACCAATCATAACGGAAGAAGTCTAAAAGTTAATGACGTTGAGCCTGTCATATTATTTGGCAGAAGATCCTTCATAGGATGATATTGGACACTCAGTCATACAAAGCCTCCGGGCGACTGGAGTGGGCCAAAATTCCTTTGATAGGATGATATTGGACACTCAGTCATACAAAGCCTCCGGGCGACTAGAGTGGGCTGAAATTCCTTTGATATGATGATATTGGACACTCAGTCATATAAGGCCTCCAGGCGACTGGAGTGGTGCCAGAATTCATTTCATAGGAAAAGTGGTGGACACCTAGTAAGGTGGGCCAGAGTTTCCGAGTCCTAAATGATCCGAAGGCCTAAATAAAGGCGATAAAGAAATTGGACACTCGATCGCCAAAGCAACTAGAGTGGACCCGAGTATCGAGATCACATATGATCCGGTTACGCCCTAACCACGGGCAAAAGGTTGTTCATGTGAAGCAACGCCACCTCTAAAATCAAAGGGGTGGAGAGGTTGTCCTCAATAGGACTTCAAGAAATGAGATCACTCTAAAAGAGGTGATACATGTTCATAACTTGGTTAAAGGACGTTGTTGGTCAAATCGATTTGAGACTAGTCCAACAGTCCGTAAAAACTAAGAGTGGTACAATATGTCTATAGCCAAATGAATGATATATTGTAATCCGTGCATCTATGACATCATAGATTAAGACACGTTAAATAGCAAGTCATTCAAAAGCTAACGATGATGAGATTGTTGCCTTCTGTCGACATAAACCCTCAAAATGAATGTGAGGTAGACGAAGAGGCAAAATCACCTTTCCAAATTCCGTCAAGGGAATAGCAAAAGAAGCACCGCTCCTCTAGAACTTAGTCACACCTACTTGGGTGATTTGAAGTTTATACAAAATAGAGGGGGGGAGACAAGTACGTTATGACCTTTATTGATAATGGTACAACGTATTGTATCCTTTGGTTATTGAAAAACGAAGATGAAGTTGTTGAAGCGGATAAGCGCTACAAAACAGAAGTTGAAAATCAACTAAGCCTACGGATTGAGAAATTCGTAGTGATAGAGGGGGAGAAAGTGAAGCATCGTTTAGTAAACGACTGCTCATTACTCACCTCAGTCTAACGGTGTTAGCCAAGCGCTAAGCCGTACGTCCAAATTATGAGGGGTAGCTTGGTAAAAGATGGGCTACCGAAACAGGTCAAGTTCGACCTAAGACTGTAGATTGCATATCCACTGGATCTGCAAATAACAGTAGTGTTGATCGCCTCTTGGCGTCAAAGAATCTTTGAATTCTTTGGAGATAACTTTCCTTGGAAAAGGAAAAAGGAGTAATTGCTCAAGGTTAACAAGAACCCGCGAGGGCCTGACTGTCCGGAACTAGACGTTCCGTATCTTCATGACTCGAAAGTTGTTGTCTATCCGGAACTTAATATTCCGGATCTGCAGAACTCGGGGATTCTAGATGTTGAACCAAGACGGAGCAAAGAGGGGACAAAGACTTGTTCCGGTCCTTCTAGCTTGTATGGTTGAGAACGAACCATGGACAATTAACAAATAATTGTTATCTCCAAAAGCGCCGCTTTGGAAAGAAGCTAAAGAGAGAAATAGATTCCATATATAGAACCATACTTGTGTAATGGTTGATCTTCCTCCGGAAAAGAACCTTTGGGTTGTAAAAAGTGCTCCCCGTGAGTAGCTTCACATCCGGGGCCATTGTAATCTTACATGGCATGGGTGTTGAAACAACCTTCCCAACCGGAGAGTTGGAAGAAGAGGATCGAAATTGGTTTGTGAACTGTTGGGCTTCTTCCCGAACTTTCATTTTGGTCCCTGAAATGTTTACATTTTAGTCTGAAAGTCTCGGATAAAACGAAAACAATGAATCGACCACGAAACATTGGCTCGAAGTTAGAAAGCCAATAGTTGGAAAACCAACGGTTCGAGAGTGAAAATCATATTGAAACAAAGTCTCGATATGAAAGATATGTGTATCACGAGATGACTTCTTAGGAATTGAATTTCTAAGACATCTAACGGATGGTCAATAGTTGACGGTCTCGTTGAAGCCACCAATGGATATGAATCATAGAACTGATTGGAATCATGGTGCACCCATAGACAAGGAGTGATATGCACGGTCACGTGTAGTTCAATGTATTGTACACACTACAACCGACACAGGTATCGTCCTACAAACATATTAGTTGAACTAAGGTTCACTGATGATCTTAATACATGATCAATAGAAGGCGTTAAGTCGGATATGACGATATCGAATTATTCGCTTATCTACGGATTATTGTATTACGGATGTCCGGCGGTTACGGGAGAACACGGTGATGCAAGCCGGACATCGGATCGAAGAACACCAAAGCCACAAGTAAATGTGTATGGTGGTTCTTGGAAAATCCTCTAAGCAAACTTGCATCGGCCGATTCATGATGGAATCGGAGTTTATCGCTTTATACAAAGCATGAAAGAAGTTGAGTAACTTCACGGATCCTTAGAGGACGTCCCTTATTGGGAGAAACCCGTGCCTTCGACGGTTATACACTTGTGGCTAGCCGGTCGGCTTTAGGAAGGACACGGATGACGGCGTCTGGACATATCTGTCGGAGACATAAGACCGTATGGCGGTTGATCATCACGGGTGCCGGAGATCAAGTTTTACGCTCTGTCTGGGGAATGGGCTTAAAACCCAAAATATACGGACCAATACGGTGGAAACCCAACCTTACGAACCGGAGATCCCGGTAATTTGGTTCAATGGGAAAACTAAGTTGTAAAGGTTCGGTTGATCGCTTCGGTGGAAGCATGAGCACTTCGGATAGTGATTTCTTAAAAGAAACACCAAATCCAAAGCCGTTCCCGCGATAGACGTTAAGTGCTATCTCGCAGTATGGGTAAAGGTTAAGTTTTCAAAACCTGTAATGATCCTCAACGGTTGAGGTTAGGTCTTTGGGAAACTTTTAATGGTTCCTAACACTTGTGAAGTGGGGTATAGCGGGATACCTTGTAGGAGACCACCTATTTAAGTGCGAGGACGGGCCGCCTAAAATTGAACGCACTTAAGAATCCAAGACGTTGTCCATGGCCAAAACGGACAAAACATTACGAAGAAGAGAGTAAGGAATTTGTTGTGTTGGTACCGTTGTCTTGGCTTACACTAAACAACGACGGTTCAAGACATCACGTTCACCGCGCGATGTAAGTAAGTCCGATGGTATTCAACTATGGAAGGTTCAAAGCCGAGGCTACCTCTCTCCTTATGCAACATCGGTCCGCTGAAATATTGCTTTGAAATGAAAAGACACCATGTGAGTGCGCCAAAATCTCTTTCAAGAGGGGATTGTTGGAAATTTGCCTTTGGCGGGAGTTGCGACCGACCAACTTTAACGGCTTAAACACTAGTGTAACGTATGTTGGAGAATCGGTTCTTCACACATGCATGATCTACTAAGTACGTAGATAACCGTAGGGCCAAGAATCGTCAAATTTCATTGAGAAATGAAAGAGATATTGGTTCACGAAGTAAGGTGTTTGAAGCATGGAAAGTGTGGTATTGTGTGTAATTCTCCCTCATCGGTAGAGGAAGAAAGAATTGTTTGTGTATATAAGATTCGAAATTGGTTTGGGGTTTGGGACCCCAAGGGGTATCCCATGTGTTTAAAGGAGGGAGGACCTAGATGTGCTTCGGTTCGAGGAAAGACCACACGCGCGCCGCCGCCGCCCGCCCATCCGTCCGTCCCGTCCGGTCCGGTTCCGAGTCTCGGGTTCCGGTTCACGGGTTCACGGGTCGTGGGTCGTGGGGTCGTGGGTCTGGGTCTTCGATATTATCTTTTTGGGCCGAGAAAACTTTGCCGGAAGTACGGTTTGATCCCAAAGTTTCGGATATACGGTTTGGACCGAAATTCTTTCGGATGTGCGGTTTGGTCCCCGAAGTTTCAAGATGTACGGTTTGGTCCCCGAAGTTCGAATTTCGACGGTCAAGACGAGAAAATCCAAGCACTCAATTCAGCCATTTATTTTGGCTGAATTACTCCTCCTATAATGGCCAAATCCGTTGGTCTTTCACCATTTATGTTGGTGACTTTACTACCTCCATAATGGCCATTATTTGGCTATTATGGAGGCGATTTTCGAGCGAAACAGCCCCTCCCTCTCCTATATAAACACCCCATTACACCATTGTTGAGGACTAACAAGAAGCTAACGAAACAAGAGAGGCAACACACGAAAATACACAAGCGAGAAATTTCTTCTTCCTACAACTTCCAAGCATCATTTCGTTACTCAATATTCTTCACGGTAGCTCTTGAGTTTCCTTTGCTCAAGGGTTCCATTGCTTTTTATCTTGGGAGACAAATTGTCCGGGACGTATAAAGGATACATACGGGGCAATATTGTCTTAAGGACAGAGTGCTACACTCGACTCAGCAAAAACCAATTTATATTTTTTCGTCTTCTATAAAACTGGAATTTCCAGTTTTTACTTGTGTAACTATTGTAATTTTCAGATTCCATGTTGAATTATTGAATCTTTGTTTATCCTTTCGAATACTTGTAATAGTTAAATACTTCCCGTACTGCTTTATAAAGTACCATAGAGCAAAACTCCCAACAAAAGCATCTCCCATCTTCAAGTTTTCTTGAAATGGTGCAATTTTACACTCCTAAATCTTGATAAAAACACAAAAAAGATAAGCCTTATATGGCTTCAAACAAGCGAGAAAGTCCCTTTCTATCTTATTAGTCAAGCGCGCTAGCAGGTCCTCTTGGAAAAGAGGGTCGAGGCGGCATTGGTGCGGGATGGGTTTCCCGCCCATATAGTTCTGGGTTATTCGAGCTTGCTCGATCTGTTCAATTGAGACCTTATAATGCAATCACATTTTCTGGTTCAATTACTGTTTTTCTTTCTGTATTTCTGATTTATCCACTAGGTCAAGAGTAATACTGTAATTAAATCACTTGTATAATTTAAAATTTCCAAGATAATTTTTAAAATAGGATAATATAAATTAGTCAGTAATAGAGAAATTGACATAATTATTTACCCATCAAAATAATAGCCAAAAAATATATTTTTTGTATGTTACACATATAATACATAACTTTTTTTATAAAATAGTATATATTTTATATATTTGACTAGCGAATATAATTTTTTTTAAATGGTTGGCAAGTTTGTAACTTGCCCTAAACACGATAAAACTTATCCGCACTAGATGTTTATACCAAATTTAGTTAAGTTAACCATAGATGACAAACTAAGGTCTACTAAAAGTTAAAAGTTCTAGTTTTAATAAACAATAAAATAGAGAAAGGATCTAAATTCATATTAAAATAACGCTTTAAAGTTTCTAGAGTTACCGTCAAATTCATTTTTCTTTTATTTTATGCGTTCCTCTTGTAGCATTCTGGTCCAATTTCGATGTTTTACATCATTCTTTCTTCATTCTATTATTTCCCACTGGAATCAAAAGGATAATTGTGAAACACGATTATTAAAACGGGGTAAGCAGCGGAGAATAACAAGATTAATAAGCATTATTTATATCTAGAATCATGCGCAAAATATATGATAATTAACAATATTTAAGTATTAATAACTGAAGCTAAATAAAGTGACGGGTAAGTTTTTACCCCCTAAACACTATATTTGTAACTAGGGCTGTCCAACGGGGTGGGGCGGGTCCCGGTGGGACGGGGCCCTGCGAGATGGGGAGGGTCGGGACACGGGTTCCGGCGGGTACGAAAGAGGTCTCATCCCGTCCCACATCCCGCCGGAAGAGGGGACGGGACGGGACGAGTCGGGTCGGGTCGGGATCGCGATTTGAGTTTTTTTTGTCACTTAATTTTAAAAAATAATATACATAAGCACTTCAATAATTGAACAAGATAGTGTAATAAAAACATCTCAATGTTGTTTTTGTGCCTCTTATATTATTTAATAGAAATATGATTTTTTTGTAATACAATTTCAAAATTGCAAGTTTGTGATGTTGTTCAAAAGTTGCAAATCACATAGTAAAATTGCAATTAAAAAATTACATAGTTAACTATACTTTTTCTAATTTCCTTGCAATGTCTTGAGGATCTTCAGTTGAAATTGGAATTTGTTGGTCAAATTGTTCGACGTCGCTTCCTGTTCCCTCGGACAAGATTTCGTTGTAGTTGTAGTCTTCTTCTTCGTTGATCTTCGGTTAACCGCACCTTCTACGCTCCACTCAAATCCAATCTCTGAATAGAACTACAATCTCTAATGTGTCTCCCGCCAATGAATGTCTGTGCTCTCCTATTTGAAATCTTTCAGCAGAAAAAGCGCTTTCAGACGTTGTTGATGAAACTTGAATGTTCAACACATCTCAGGCCATCTTTGCTAGTGTCGGAAATATATTCTCATTCTGCCTCCAGTATTTCAGCAAGTCTTCATGTCCTTCGTCATTGACAATTAATTCATACGGTACAACACCGTGCAAAACATAAACATCAAATTCACTAACTTGTGAAGAAGTTGAACCACTAAACATTTTATGTATAAGACATTGAATACTAGCAGCAGAAACCGCATGTGTTTTTATAAGGTTGCAGCGAAGTAGTAGAAGATGGTACATAAGCCGGTTGATTATTTGCACTTTATTGTTGATAATACATATATAATTGTTTGCATTCAGTGTGTATGCTAGACGTAACTTTTTTTTTAGTTGGTTTGTGAGTTGGTTCTTCAGTTGAGTCTGTTGGAAGTACTTCTATACAATCATAAATCATTTCTACAAGTGTTTTACAACTGTTTACTTTAATAGTCGGATTTAATACAACACCAATAATATAAATAGTGAGAATAGGAAAAATGTGTTTTTTTAATTTTATAAATATTTTTTTAATAGATGGAGTGTAAGAAGGTTTTTTCATATATTGATTAAGTAACAAAAATATTAGAGCTATATAAAATAACATATTTGAAATAGTAGGATAATAAATACCGGAAAATTCTTTAGTAGCTTGAATTTTTTTCCTAGAAATCCATTAAGTTCTAAAAAAAATTCCAATCATTATCTACAAGCATATCCCTTGAATTTTTATTATGGGCGTTAAATAATTAAATTATAGGTTGTCTATAATCGTAAGCAATAAGTAGTTGCTCATACAGAGAATTCCACCTAGTCGAGACTTCTTCTGAAATTTTTCTATAAGGTAGTCCACAATCATGACAAGTTTTTTTATACTCTTTGCGTCTTTGTATTTTATTACCTTTAAAAATAAATTTTATAGAAAATTGTATTTTATCAAGAATGCTTTCAAAAAGTTTTAGGCCATCACTTACAACTAAGTTATAAATATGGCACACACATATTATATGAAAATGATTAGAAAAATATGGAGTTAATCGAACTTTTAAAAGTCTTATAGCATAATCATTAGAAGTAGCATTATCTAATGTAATAGTCATAATTTTATCAATTACTCCATAATAATCACAAATTTCATTAATATTTTGTGCAATAAAACTTGTAGTGTGCCTATCATCAATATATCTATATGCTAAAATACGTTTTTGCATAGACCGATTTTGATCTATCCAATGAAATGTTACGGTTAAATAATCATTACCGTTAGTACTACAACTTATGTCAGAAGTGATAGCCACTTTGCCATTAAAATGATATAATACATAACGTAAATATTGTTGATATTCACTTGCAAATTAAAAAAATCCCTTCTAACAGCTAATCTAGGAAAAACATTAAAAGCGGGATTATATGTTTCTCGAATGTAATGAATAAAGCCAGGAGAGGAAGAAAATGAAAAAGGCAAACCTTCCACCGCAACTAATTTTGCCATATTTTCCCTATCTTTGTTTTTATCATATTTAGGACCAAAAATTCCCCCCGTCGTCGGGTTATTTGACTATGTACTTGGTCGGGGACACAATGTGAACCTTGTCCCAACTCAGATGGCATTGACACACCCGATATTTTAGCATGGTATTGATTCCACCTACCTGTGTGCTTGCCTTGTACATGTCTCAATAAACCTCCCATTCCACCTTGACCTTTTCCGGTTTTAAATTTATAAACATTTTTACAAATTTTACATCTAGCTAGTTGATTCTCTTGGTCCCTATCAAAAAAATCTTATGCAACTGATTTTAATTTTCATTGTATGGGCCCTCGACTCATACTAGGGGGAATATGAGTCATTCCAGTTTTAGTTTGAGGCTGAGACTCAGTCTGAGCCTGAGGTTGAGGTGCGCTAGTGGGTGTGTCATCTAGATTATCGTCTAAATTAAAGTTTGGTTCATCTACCTCATCATCTAATGGTATATCATTAAAAAAAGCAGTTCATCTATATGAGTGAAATCAATGAAATCATCGGGATTAGGAATAGGATTACTAGAAGAAGTACTCTTACCCTTGTTACCCATATTAGAAGAAACACCCTTACCCTTAATCATAAGCCCAAAGCGTTTCATTATAATTATGAAAATAAATAATTAAAGTAAATGAAATTAAGTGCGATAATTAAAATTAAGTAACAATAATAATTTAAAGAAGGACAAATGTACCCAACGCCGACGTAACGTCGACGTGTAATCGAGGTTGAAAATTAAAACTTTGCTCGTTGGATGATCCTCAAGCTAGTTGTCAACTTCACTCCCAATTTTTTTAACTTTGATATAAATGAGCAAAAAAATATAATATTTAGTAGGCAATGTAGAATTGTAGAAAGATAAATTTAGAGATTAGAGAGATGTCAGGAAAATTTGTGAGAAAAATGAAGAGGAAAATGAGGTATTTATAGTTGAAAAAATAGGGTTAAAGTGTAAATATATTAATTTAGAGGTTAGAAATAAATATTAAGAGGTAGGGGAATTTATGGGGTGGGGGCAGAAAATGACCGTTATAGTCGTTGCACAACGGCCAAAATCGAAATTTGATCGTTGTTGCAACGACTATTTTTGCATAGGGGGAGGGGGCTGGCGGGGTGGGACGGGGTCGTGATGGGTCGGGTCGGGATCGGGACGATCCCAAACCCCGTCCCGAGTTCGAACCCGACACCGATAATTTTTTTTTAATGGAAAATTGGGCCGGGTCGACTCACTGGACATCTCTATTTGTAACAAAACAAAATAAAAGAAAGAGAAATGAGCACTAAGAGATAATGAGCCCACTGGAAGCGTGACGTGCTTCTATTTCACTCTCTTTTGGCAACCTGCAAATAGATTCCAAAGCCCACACACACACAAAACCTGTCATTGTTGCAAAGGAAGAAAAATGGCAGAGAAGAACACTTTGGAATCTGTAAGGAAATGGGTCGTCGAACACAAACTCCGAACAGTTGGTAAATCATCTTGATTATTGATATGGTTTACCTATGTGAATCAACAGATTCTCTTGTTTTTCTTTGGATTTGATGTTGGGTTATTTTTTGTTGTTTTGGATTGAAATGGTTGAAGGGTGCTTGTGGCTGAGTGGAATAGCGGGTTCAATTGCTTACAATTGGTCTCAACCTAACATGAAAACTAGCGTTAAGATCATTCATGCCAGGTAATAATTCTACTCTTTCATCCCCAATTTTTTCTGCTTAATTTCTGTTTGGTTTCGGAAGGGATCGAGGACTAAATTAACATAATTTTTTTTCTACGATCAAGAAGATGCTTCTATGCATGTATCACTTGATTTGTAGATTGGTCTGACTCGTAATTAGTTCACTTCTGATATAGGGTTACATAGCAGTACTTAGTGATGTTAATTGTGTTTAAATTCATATATGTATGTTGAATTAGTTTGCTGTATTTTTCATTTTCCTTTTGAGTTTGGATTGTGGTTTAAACTATTTATAGATGTCTAAATGAACAATTCATTAAAAGCGGTGAACCAAAAAAATTGGATCTTTATCATATATTATATTTTTTCCAGAGCATGTTGTTTTTGTTCTCGTCCTTCTCTGAATGGATTTATGGTAAGAGAGTATATGTTAGCCTTGTTTCACATTAATATGAAGACAGATGTGACTTGTGAGATATATAAGCTAGTAAGGGCTTGGTTTAGTTGATACCAGAAGTTAGTTTTAAGGGGATATAATGTATTTGGACTCTCTCTTTTTGCTAATCTTATTCTTCGATTTGTATTAATTGACAAATTCTTTGTGACTTAGCTAGTTCAACCCCAATTGTCCTCAAGAGATTCGTAATTTGGGGAACAGGGTGTGTGTGTGTGTGTTTTGGTGGTTATGGGTTTGTCCAGGTACTCTATTGCTACTTATAAATACCAGGCTTGAGCGAGTGGCAGGATTCAAGCTGGTCATATTAGGATCTACCTACGATTTTTTTCCCTATTAGAGGGTGTGATAAATCAATTCAACCTCGTGTCACTTGCCGTACACATAAACAGTGTAATATGGATTCAATCTTCTGTTTAACTTGGGTTCTAGGATTATAGTGTTTCAGAAATGGGAACTGGTTTACTTGCAGAGTAGTGCATGATTTGCAATATGACTTGAGAGAGTGCATAATTTGCAATATGACTTGAGAGACTTGTAAGGAAAAAAAGGCACACACATATTAGGTTTGGAAGTTTTCAGTCTTCAACCTAAATGTTTTTTTTTTTTTACTTTAGAGTTCAGGGCTTATCTGACCTTCTTTGTCATGTTTTCTCTTGAGCCGAGGGTCTTTCGGAAACAATCTCTCTACCTTCCAAGGTAGAGGTAAGGTCTGCGTACACTCTACCCTCTCCAGACCCCATCGTGTGGGATTACACTGGGTATGTTGTTTTTGTTAGAGTTCAGGGCTTGTTTATTGAAAAAGGGGGATTGAGAGAGGGGGTGGGGGAATGGAAGCCCTCACTTTTTTGACCCCCTTTTCCTCTCATCCTCCCTGGTTCTCCAGCCAGGAAAGGGTATATGCTCTTCTTTATTTAATTGCAACTCAAATGTTGTGCAAAATGCATACTGAGTATTTGAATTTCAAGGGTGGTATTCTTCGGGCTAAAGATGCACAGAAATTTATGAAACCAACCTTACTGGGAGACTTTTTCCTATTGTCTCATAGGAGGTTATGTCTTAACCTTTTCCACAATCTTGTGAAAGCAATTTGTCTTCATCAGTTTTTTTTTGGGGGGTGGGGTAAAACTGACTGTTTTTTCATCATACGGCAAGAATGTAAAGTTCTTATTTCTGCAAAAATTGCTTTTCTCGGTGTTCGATTGAATAACAGTTCTTTTTCTTCAAAATATTTTTGGTTGAAACTGTTCTTCACATGTTGGTATCACTGACATCAATATCTCCCATTCACTTTGACAAGATGTGTTCTTGATATTTATCCATGCTTTGACATTCTTCTAATTGGACAAGCTATTATTATAAGGTTCCATGACCCATGATGCGTACTAAGCTGAATACTTCCTGTGGGTTTCACCCTGGAGCTTGTCCAGGAAAGCAAAAGTTATAGTTTAATAGCTAGTGCACCATGCATGATCAGCTTTCTGAGTATATTCCAAATCTTATTGTGCTGTACGTGCCTGTTCGTTGTATTATGTTGATATGGATGACCTCCTAGTACAACAAAGAACATACCCATGTATTCCCATAAGTGGGGATGAGAAGGGTGGTGTGTACGCAGACCTTACCTCTACCTTTGTGGGGTTAGAGATTGTTTCTGATAGAACCTCCGCTCAAGAAAATGGTTTTCAGAACATGTTTGAAAAAAATGCAAGAGTAAAAAAACTATGATGAAAATTTTGAATGCAAAAAGTACTGTCAGCAAAAATAGTAAAGATAACCAAAGTGTCATGACAATAGTAATAAAATTGAAGAATAAGGTAATGCTAGCATAATATTAATAATACTTTACCTCAAAAAAAATATTAATCATACTGGTAAGGGAGTATATAGGTGCTCCAGGCTAGTGTTATGTTCAAATGCTATGGCTGTTCCATTTTAGTTTGTTGTGTTTGTCTAGTTTTGTGGTGGGCGAGATTGATGTACTGATGCTCGTTAAATGAGATATCTGGTTATAATGTCGAGTATGATAAACCTAGTAGGATACGCATGTGTTTCAAGTTGAGAAAACATCCTACTTTGACAGGTCTTGAATGCTCTGTTTCTGGGTATATACCAATACCTATTACGGGTAAAAAGATAGGAGATTAAAAGAAATAACTCTTGAAAATGGAGAGGTTACATGCTCTGGATTAACTAGAACTACCTTATCTTTATTCATTTTGCCACTTTAGTTATTTAATCACGGAACCTTTTTTGAGCCTTCGTCATGAGTAACTGATGTTTTTATTGCTATTTCAGGCTGCACGCACAGGCGCTCACACTCGTTGCGTTAGCTGGTGCTGCAGTCGTTGAGTACTATGATCATAACTCAGGAGATAAAGCAGAACGTGTTGCCAAGTTCCTCCAACAACCGCAAGCCCATCCTCACAAGGAGTGAATCATGACTTCAGTTGATGAATAAAAAACCAAACTGATTAGGCGCAGCTTTATCTGTTGGGTTATGGCCCTTAACTTTCTATGGAAGAGTTTTACTAAATCAAATTTCTAGTACTGGGGTTTCCTCTTTAGGATTAATATGTTCATTCTGCTATGCCAGCACAATTCTCTTTCTTTTCTAAAGGTTAATGTACTTTGTACTTATTGAAATGGAGAGGCTAGATGAGACACCTTTCCCTATTCATTTTGAATTTTGTGGGTTTATTTACAGTCGTGACATATGCGCAAATTAAAAGTTTTGAGGGTGCATATATTGTATGTATTATGAATTGATATGTTTGAATGTCTATGCAATTATTGCGTATGCATGTAAGTTCTCTCTCATAAAAGGTAGTAGTAGAACTTCCTTTATATAAGTATACTACAGGTTGGTTAGTAAAGATATCTGTCAAGTGATACTCCTATAGAAGTGTCTTTTGTTACAAGACATACCATAAAAAGTAAAATAATAATAATTAGAAAGTGACTTTGGCGAACAAGAAGCTTGGTTGCTTAGTTAATTTTGTACGCAAGGTGTATGGGTTGGAAGTAGTCATTTCCCCCCGCATGCTTGCACTTGCACTTGCACTTGCACTTGCACTTGCACTTGCACTTGCACTTGCACTTGCGCCTTCCATGTGGGATGTCTTATAACTCTACCTCCGTCTCCTTGCTTGTTAAAGATGCTGGAATATGTAACATGATAGTTTATAAGATTTGACATAAATGTAAGATTGTATTAATCTCTTTGGGGAGTCTTTTTCATTAATACAAATATATATAGTGTGTATAATGGGGAATTCTATTACAATAAGGATCATATATTTATCATAATTATACAATATTAAATATGGCTAAATAATACACATTATACACGTTAACACACCCCTTCAGTCGGAGCGGGAGGAGGTTGGACGCTAAAATTGGATATGAAGTCGAGAAAGAGTTGTCTGGGAAGACCTTTTGTGAATATATCTGCATACTGATATGAAGAAGGCACATGCAACACCTTAACATGACCGAGAGCAACTTTCTCACGAACAAAGTGTATATCCATCTCACTATGCTTGGTTCGCTGATGCTAAGCCGGATTATGAGATAAATATATGGTGGATATGTTATCACAATAAACCAAAGACGCCTTATGCAGGGGACATTGAAGCTCCAAAAGAAGGTTTCGAAACCAACAGATCGCAGCAACAACATGCACAACGCCTTATACTCGGCTTCTGCACTCGAACGAGATAAGGTGGCTTGTCGCTTGGCAGACCATGAAATGAGGTTATCTCCTAAGAACACGCAGTAGCCGGAGGTGGAGCGTCGCGTGTCCGGACAACCTTCCCAATCAACATTCGTATATGATAATAATCTGGTTGGTGGTGAGGGGTATAGGTGAAAGCCATAATCAAGTGTGCCCTTAACGTATCGAATGATACGCTTAAGGGCAGTAAAATGAGGCTCCTTGGGGGCATGCATGAATAAGCACAACTGTTGAACAACATAAGCAATGTCAGGCCTGGTAAATATAAGATACTGGAGTGCACCTGCAAGACTTCTATAAAGAGTGGGGTCGGATCCTGAAGCACCATCAACAACACTAAGCTTTGACTTGGAGTCAACTGGAGTGGACATGATCTTGCAGCTTGCCATTTTATCCTTGTACACTATCTCCTCTACATACTTGCGCTGACACAAGAACATAGTATCTGCAGAACGAGTCACTGATATCCCCAAAAAATAGCTCAACTTCCCCAGGTCAGTCATAGCAAATTCGAATTTAAGCAATGCAATAATCTCATTTTTCAATAAATCGGAGTAGGCAATAAGCACTATGTCATCCATATATAACAATAAATAGGCAATGCTACTATCACGATGAGAAATAAATAGAGAGATATCACATTTGCTGCATACGAACCCAATCTGCATAATGTATTGTGCAAAGCGTTCATACCACACTCGAGGGGCCTATCTCAAACCATAAAGGGACTTACGCAGACGTCATACATATTGAGGGGTTGCTGGATGTACAAAACCAAGTGGATGATCCATGTACACAGTTTCTTTCAGATCCCCATGAAGAAACACATTTTTCACATTAAGATGATGAATCGACCAATGCTTACCCAAGGCAATGCTCAAAACTGTGCGAATGGTAGCCGGTTTAACAACCGAACTGAATGTCTCACCACAATCAATTCCCTCTTGCTGATTAGTTCCATTTGTCACAAGTCTCGCCTTATATCTCTCCAAGTCACCAATGTCTCTATATTTATGACGAAAAAGCCACATGCAATGAATCACACTCACCCCCTCCGGTTTAGGAACCAAATCCCAAGTGTGTTGTTTTATTAAAGTGTTAAATTCCTCACACATGGCCGCATTCTAATTAGGGTCTTGTTTGGCTAATTTGGGTTTTTTTTGGTATTGGGGAAATGGTTTGGGTGGACAGGTTAAATTGGACTTTGGGTTTGAAAATCCCGTGTTGGGCTCGGGTTTCCATATGGTGCGTGGGTGTAGGTGTAGGATGAGTATTTGGCTGAATGTGTGGTGGCGGGTTATTGGTGGCAGAACCGTGGTCGCGGATTCCATCGGATTGGCCGACGATAAAGGGAACTGGGTGGTTGTTGTATGATGTTGACATCGGGGGAGGTAATGGTGGCGATCTAGGTGGAACGACGGGGGCTGAGGCTGGTGTTGTCGTGTACGGCGATGGTGATGGGTTGGGTCTGTTTGCTTGGGTGTCGATAGGGAGACTGGTACAGTGGTGGTGGCGACCGGTGATTGGGACACAATGGACGTCGATTGGGTGTCAGAGATGGTAACCAAAATCGATGGAGAGACATCGGAAGCTATGGTGGTAGCCGGTTTAGACGGCGGCGGCAGCGTCGTGAGAATGAGACGGTGGCAGTGCGAAGTGCGAGAGACAATGACGGCAAGAGAGGCGGTGCCGCTGTCGTGGGAACTGTCGGTGGTGGCAGCGGCGTGAGTCAGTGACAGTGACAGAGTGTTGACTACTGCCGGAACAGTGGTAGCATGTCAGAGAGCTTGATGGACAAGCGGTGATGTGTTCGAATCATCAAAAATTTGTAATCAGTGACTCAGAATTTTTGAATGTTGTCAAACGGGAAAACATACTCGACAAAAGTGACGTGGTGTGAGATTATGATGTTTTTGTCGGTGGATAGTTCATAGCACAGGTACCCCCTATGGTTCGATGAGAAGCATAGAAAGGCACACAGAGTAGATTTGGGTTCCAATTCATGGGGGGCCGTGGATGTCAGATTAGGGTAACACAGACAACCGAAAATTCTAAGATTGTCATAGGTAGGGACCCGACGGTAGAGAATTTCAGTGGGTGTCCTATTTTGAATCGCACGAGTGGGTAGAATGTTGAGAATGTGTTCTATCATTTTTAGTGCATATACCCAAAAAGTAGGGGGGGGGGGAGACACATGAAAAAGGGGGGTACAAATCATATTATTAATGGTTCAGAGAATTATTTCGGCTTTTCCATTTTGAGGTGAGGTGTGAGGGCACGAGAAACGAAAGATCATGCCATTAGCCGCACAAAATTTATAAAATAGGGAATTATTAAACTCTCGACCATTATCACATTGAAACAATTTTATGTCTTTTTCAAATTGCGTTTTAACCAGCATACGAAACTCAACAAATTTGGAGAACACTTGAGATTTGATTTTGAGTGGATAGACCCAAAGAAAGTGAGAGAAATCATCCAAAAATACCAGATAGTATTTGTGGCCTAAGTTGCTAGTTATGGGAGATGTCCATAAATCAACGTGAATAATATCAAAGGGGGAGAAAGTAGTACTCATAGAAGCCGTAAATGGTAGTCTAACGTGTTTTGCTAATTGACACGAGGACCAACTATGAGAAAGGTTCCCTTTGTTACATTGGATTAAATTTCGGTTTCTAAGAGAATAAAAAATGTGAGAATTCGGATGACCAAGTCTACTATGCCACGTAGAAGGAGATATGGTTGTTAAAACGGTGTGAGGAGTGACACTAGCAGCGGATGTGGGTAGGAACGGATATAGGTCCCCCTCACTATTGCATCTCGTAAGGAGTTTCCCAGTACGGAGGTCCGTTACAGAAAATCCAAACGAGTCAAAATTAATTGAGACAGAATTATCAGTGATAAATTTTCTAACAGAAATTAGATTTTTGATGATGTTTGGGGCTTAAAGGACGTTTTTAAGAGAGGAGTGGGGATGCGATGGTGGGGTAAGAGTGCCACTACCGACCATAATAGATTGTGGAGTTGGTAACTGACGCAGTTGAGGAAAATTACCTGAATTGTTGGTGAGATGAGATGTGACGCTCGTATCCATATACCACGCATTATCGGGCTATTGACGGGTCAAGGAAGCCATTGATTTGTTCTAGGGTAAAGGACAAAATTTTAATTATTTTCGGGAAAGGACAAAAAGAGAGAAAAGTTTTCTTGGTAAAGGAAACAGGCAGAAGGCAGAAAGACCCCAAAGCTGGAACAGAGAAGTGTAGAAATTAGAACAGAGAGGCAAAATCAAAAAGCTTGATTTTTTAAATATCACTAAAAACAGAGAAGTGTTGTCACTTTTGTCTTCGGTTAAACCACAATTGACAGAAAAGGCAGAAATCACTTTTGTCTTCGGTTAATGAACGAAGTCGCAGAAATCGAGGGGAAAGAAAATAATTAGGGTTTAGGTTTTGGCTTCTGATACCATGTAAGATTGTATTAATCTCCCTTGGAGAGTCTTTCTCATTAATACAAATATATGTAGTGTGTATAATGGGGAATCATATTACAATAAGGATCCTATATTTACCATAATTATACAATACTAAATATGGCTAAATAAGACACATTATACACGTTAACAATAAACTTGAAAATCTTAGTTCCGTTTGATCAAATATGAAATCTCAAGTAAACTCCCATATAACATTTTCCAACGTTATTCCTGGAGGATTCTCTTATTCAGTTATTGACAAAACCTTTTATTTATTTTCAATATAACAATACCACAGTTAGTCAAAATTTAAAGTTTTTGTGTTTTGTATTTAATATTTTAAAGTTATTCGGTTTTAAAGTAATCATATGTACATATATAATAATTTTTAAAGATAAATGCAAAATTTAAATTAAAGCTATTGAGCTCGACCGAATCAATACTCTAGCTCTATTGTTGCATGCAATGAGTATGTGTATTGATTGAATGTTTTGGTCCCCTTGATCTTGAGATTTTCATTTATTTAAATTTTTCATCAAATATATCATATTATATATTCTAAAGTATAAACTTTACATTCATATATATAGTCACAAGAGACTGGAATAATGTTAAGAAAAGGAATCTTAGATATAATTTAACCAACATGAGACACTCAACAAATTAAATAGTGTGATACGTGGTATTGTAATCCATTAACTTAAAATCTTGAATTCATTTTGTAACTAAAACAAAACATGTAGTTTGTGACCAAAGGATCTATTTAGAGAGTCAAGTTTATGAGTTCCTGAAACGACTCCAAATTAATATTACTAGTTCATAGTTAAATATTTATACCCCATGGACATTTAGTAGATTTCTTACTATATACTTTCTATTTCAATTTGTTTGTCTGATTTTCCTTTTTAATCTGTTTAAAAAAGAATGCAACTTTTTATATTTCCTAACTCTTTACATCCAATATCCTTGATTTTAGTAGATAGAGATTTCCTTGATTTTAGTAGATAGAGATCACAAAACAAATGTGATGGGAACTGAAAGAGAATAACTTCTTGATTATTTTCATTTATGTAAAGAGTTTATATACATGTTATACAATAGTAATTTTAGGCTATAATTACGGAAATTAAATATTTACCTAACTAATATAAAATATTACTACAATAATTACAGATATACAAAATCACTAATTATACCAAACGAATATATTTTCATATATTCTATCACACCCCCACAGTCGTAGCGGGCGGTCGTCGTACGCTGAGACTGTTCAAACAGAACTAAGGGAAGGCCCTTAGTAAATATGTCAGCAATTTGATAACGTGAGGGGACATGCAAGACACGTACTTGTCCACGAACTACATTTTCGCGAACAAAATGAATATCTATCTCGATATGTTTAGTGCACTGATGTTGGATAGGATTCCCCGAGAGATATATCGCACTAACATTATCGCAGTACACGAATGTAGCTTTCTGAATAGGAAAATGAAGTTCTCAGAGGAGGTTACGCAACCAACAGGACTCAGACACCACATTGGCTACCTCTCGATAGTCGGCCTCCGCGCTGGAACGCGACAAAGTGGCCTGGTGTTTAGCCAACCAAGAGACCAAGTTATCACTAAGAAACATACAATAACCAGATGTCGAACGCCTGGTATCTGGAAATCCACCCCAATCAACATCTGTATAAGACATGAGAGTAGATACCAATGAAGGATATAAGTGTAAACCATAATCAAGAGTGCCTTAATATAACACACAATGCGTTTGAGAGCGTGCATGTGTTCTTCCCTCGGATCATGCATAAATAAACACACATGCTGCACTGCATAAGTAATATCGGGCCTCGTAAACATAAGATACTGAAGTGCCCCTGCAAGACTATGATAGTGGGAGGAATCCTCGTAAGGTGTGCTAGAAGTAGCACTTAGCTTCGGTTTAGTGTCAATCGGAGTAGGAGATGACTTACATGATGACATGCCAGCCAGTTCAATAATCTCTGATTTTTCCCACGATTTTGACCCTTTTTGCCACCCCTATTGTTATGGTTTTGACCATAATTTTTGGAGAATGATTGAGAGTCATCGATTTAGCGGGACGTGGCCACCATCATGGCGAAATTGGCTCTGGTAGCCGCCTTTTTAGCCAATCATGCTTCTTGTAATGTGAGCATGGAACGTGCTTGGTAGAACAGTGGGAGAGGATTGCTTTGGCGAAGAAGAGTTCCAACCCCATTATACACCTCGGAGAGGCCTATAACCATCTGAAGAACGAGACAATCATTCGTGACAGGCGCACCAACGTTCTTGAGTTGATCCAACAACTCCTTGAGCCTTTGACAATAGGCCGAGGCATTCGAAAAATCCTCCATATTTATATGGGAGAATTCTTGCTCAAGGGTCATGGCACGTGAATTTTTGTTTATCTTGGAATATATCACGCAACCTATTCCAAGCTTCTATTGCCGTGGCGTCGAGTTCGATAATTGTCTGTAAGAGGTCCGTAGAGATGGTGGAATAAATCCATTGTAGTACCGTAGCATCAAGAGTTTCCCACAACTCTATTTCATCATCGGTGGAAGGCACATTCTTCTTGCCTTTTTCCGATTTGATGATGTGATGGAGGACTCTATGAGACCTTGCGTGAATTTTAAAAAGTTCTGCCCACGTTGCGTCCTGGATGTTCTCCATTTCAAGAACAATAAGGATATTATTCTTGATATTGGAGACTGCAAGGGCAGGATGAAAGGTATTCTTTGTGTTAGACATGATTGAGGAACAAGAGGAGAATTAATGTTTCGGAAAAAAAATTGAAGGGAGGGGGACGGCCAAAGTAGGGTCAGCCGAAGGAGATAGGGCGGCGGAATTTTTTGTGGAGAAGGAAAAAATTTAACAGGTTGGGGCTGGCAAAAAGAGTAGGAGCTCGATTTCTGATAACTAGCACTAGCGAAGTGTACGGTGATCCTTTGCAACACCCTCAAGTTGAAACTTACTGGGGCAACGTTAACCCCATTGGTTAGTCAATTCCTCCATCCATTTTTTTTTATTATAAACAGAAGATATAGTTTTTTCACATGTTAATGGAGCATGTAATAAGTAATTCAATTGTTTTTATAATCATTATCATTATCTTATCATCTTGTTATCTTAATTAATCTTACAGGTGTCCGGAGTTGTTATGATGAAGGAAAGCGAACAGTGAGACTTTGGCCATGGATTATCATAGAGGACTTTAACGTTGAGGTTTCCTACTACTTCAACACCTTATATTTTAAGTACATTGTTTTTTGAAAATTAATGTCAAATACAACAACAATAACATACCCAGTGAAATCCCACAACGTGGATTTTGTAGGGATTTGTTGGGTTCGTAAGCACATCGGAAGTTTAAAATTTTCTTACCCAACAATGGTCCTGGCATGACTTATACGATAATCATATTTATGTTCAAAAGATAACAAAAAAAAACTTACAAGTTTTCGAGCGCGGGATTAAATCTAATGTATCCATGCGATTTGAATTCTCGACTGCAAGTTCCAACTCCAGTGTATTTTCTTTGCAAGAAGCTAGGAAATCTTGCTTTAGGAACTGAGAAGTTATTTTCTGTAACCTTATAATTATGGGGCATGTGTTGTTTATATAGTAGTTCAGGACAAAACCTAACTAGATTTAAAACAGGAAGACCTGACCCATGTTAATGTTCAGTGGCCAAGTCCAGCTGGTCCACCCCATACATCCAAGGTGGACGGCTAGGCTCCAATTTTGGGCCAGTAATTTCTAGTCCAATTGCTTCCATGTATTTGTCTGATTACCCGTATAATATATCCAACACAGTTAATTAAATCCGAAATCCAATTCGACTTAATTAAATAATTTCTATCAAATAGAAATATTTCATAATTATTATAAATTAAATATCTCGATTCTCAATCAAATATTTAATACTTTCTCAATACACTCTTATATCGAAGAAACAATCGCATATAGTGTGACCCTATAGGCCTTCACATATCGACATTAATCTAATTAAGGTCCGTACGAAACTCCTAGACTGCGTCGTATGACGAACTCAATATGTGAAGTACGTTTACATGAATCCAACAAACTTAACCTTTATGCGGAACTATAAATTCCTTTCATTTGCGACACACTCGATTAAGCTTAGGATTTGCCAAGTGTCTATCCAAATGGCGTAATCACTTTATCTCACATTTATTAGTTGTCAACTAGACCATATTCTAAATATGTCTCTTGCACTATCCAGTGACTTTAGTCAACCTAATAGCATTGAGAAGTTGAATGCTCTCTCGATTTTTCAATCAAGGAATGAATCCTATTCTTGGCTCAACTACCACCTTGATTTACATCCTGATGCACCCAACACAAGCTGTATCTTATCCAAAAGGAATTTAAGCTTAGAACTTGGTCAAAGTACATCATTCTGTAAACAAGGTGCGTATTGACCTCAAGTCAAATGACCTTTATATTACACACGCCGATAACACTATAGACATGTATAACAAATAGTTTATCAGCAGGGTATACCAATACTTCTCCAAAGTATCCATGTGTCCATCACGATTAACCATTACTCGTAGTTGTGAGACATATTACATTATGTGATGCAGACCACATGTCAACTTATAGCATATCATTGTTATCCCATTCTCGATGATCATTAGCCAAGGCTATTTTGAGAGTTACGTTCTATCATTAATATCTCACTCTATTAATGACAACGTAAGCTCAAGGGATGCACATATATGAATAATTGCAAACAATCAAACAATAATTCAATAATTGCAAATGCCATAAATATTAATCTCATTAATAATACGAATGTGTTCAAGTACATTTTGTCCCTAATATAGATTGTCTCTAGGACATACATACTTTCAATCTCCCACTTGGCCTAGAGGCAATCTCTAATGTATCTAATACCCATGTTTTCGAAATGACCATTATTCTTAGCTAAGCTTAACGACTTAGTAAATGAGTCAGCTAGATTATTATATGTGGGAATATAGTCTAGATCTATTTCTTTAGATTCCACCATCTCTCTGAGTATGTGGTATTTCCTCTGTACATGTTTGTTTCTGTTTGTTGATCTTGGTTCCTTAGCTTGCACAATCGCACCAGTGTTATCATAATATATCGTTATTAGATGATTGGCACTTAGAAAAACCCCTAGTTCTTTTAAGAACTCAGATATTAGGACAGCTTCTTTACCAACTTTCGATCCAGCAATGTACTCGACTTTAGTTGTCGAATCAACAATGGTTTCTTGCTTGGAAATTTTCCAACTTACTGCTCCACCATTGAAAATGAAGGCACATCTAGACTGTGATTTGAAGTCATCAAGATCTGTTTGGAAGCTAGCATCAGTTTACCCAGTAGCGACTAGCTTCTCTTGCCCACCATAGATTAAGAAATATTCTTTAGTTCGTCTAAGATACTTAAGAATATTCGGATCGCTTTTTTCGGTGTTCTTCCCCGAGTTCTCGCTGGAATTTGCAAGTCATGCTAAGTGCAAATGCCACATCTGGCCTAGTGCAGGTCATGTCATACATGATTGATCCTATAGCTGAAGCATATGGGATCCTCTTCATGCGTTCAAGTTTTATAATAGTAGAAGGACTATCATTCTTAGATAACTTGATGCCTTGACCTATAAGAAGACTTCCCCTCTTAGAGTTTTCCATTGAGAAATGTCTTAGCACTTTGTCTATGTATGTAGATTGTGATAGCCCTAACAATCTATTAGGTATATCTCTGTAGATCCTAATTCTAAGAATGTAGCAGGCTTCACCTAAGTCCTTCATCATGAAGGCGCTGGACAACCATTCATTCACTGATTGTATAAGAGACTTATCATTTCCCATTATTAATATGTCATCTACATATATGATAATGAAAACAATACTCCCTTCCTTGCGTTTACTATAAACACATGGATCCTCCTTGCTTCTGACAAGGTCAAACAATTTGATAGCTTTGTCTAAGAAAATATTCCAACTCCTTGAGGCTTGCTTAAGTCCATAAATGGACTTTTGTAGTTTGCATACTGCTTTGGGTTTTGACTTGGATGTAAAACCTTCAGGTTGTATCATATACACTTCCTCAATTAGATTTCCATTGAGGAAAGTGGTCTTAACATCCATCTGCCAAATCTCATAATCATAGTATGAAGCTATTGCAAGCAAAATCCGAATGAACCTAACCTTTGCAACTGGCGAAAAGGTTTCATCATAAGCGACCCCAGGCCTCTGACTGTAACCTTTTGATACCAACCTAGCCTTGTAGGTTTGCACCTTGCCAAATGCATTCATCTTCTTCTTGAAGACTCATTTGCATCCTATGTGTCTAACCCCAGTTAGCAAATCAACCAAGTTCCAAACTTGATTAGCATACATTGAGTCCATTTCAGATTTTATGGCTTCTTGCCATCTTTGCGAGTCAATGTGTAACATAGCCTTGCTGTAGGTTGTAGGCTCATCATCATCAGGAATATCTATCTCATTTTGACGTTCAACAAGGATATTAAGTCTTTCAGGCTGACGATGAGTCCTAGTGGACCTATGGAGTTGGTTATTTTGCGTTTATGTGGTTCTTGTATTCTGATCATGAGAAGGTTCTTGTGTGTTTCCACCACTATGAGATTTTTCAGGAATATCATCTACATGTTTTTCCTGAATGGAAGGATATACAACCATTGTATCATCTTCTGTTGGTTGTGTATGAGAATCTTACATTTCTGCATCAATCCTTACATCACACCCACTGGATGAAGGCTGTACTCTAAGTAACACACCTTCACCAAATACTCCCACTAAATTCTTGTCTAAGTCATTTGACAAGGGTTCAACCTATATGTTGCTTTGTAGTTCTTGAATTTCTTCAAGTTCTATCTTATTGTAACTCTGTTCCTTGTAGACATAGTCTTCCTCAAGGAAAGTTGCATTTCTGGAAACAATGACGTTATGTTCTCTAGGAAGATAGAAATAGTATCCTCTCCTTTCCTTAGGATATCCCACAAAGTAACATTTCTCACTTTTAGATTCCAACTTGTCAGTAAGCATCTTCTTTACATATGCAGGGCAGCCCCAGGCTCACATATGTGTAAGAGCATGCTTCTTGCCCTGCCATATTTCATATGGCATTTTCTCTACTGACTTTGAAGGAACTCTATTCAAAATATAGATTAAGTTTTGTAAAGCATAGCCCCAAATGTATGTTGGTAGAGCTGAAAAACTCATCATGGATCTGACCATATCCAATAAGGTTCGATTTCTCCTTTCAGCAACGCCATTCATTTGTGCTATTCCAGGAGGTGTCCATTATGATTAGACTCCATGAAGTTTTAAGTAATGTAGAAATTCTCTACTGAAGTATTCACCTCCTCGATCTGATCGAAGAGTCTTGATACTCATTTCAAGTTGTTTCTCTACTTCCAACTTATACTCCTTGAATTTCTCAAAGGCTTCGGACTTGTGCTTCATAAGATACACATATCCAAACCTTGTGAAATCATCTGTAAAAGTTATAAAGTAAGGAAAACCTCCCTTAGCTTGAGTGGAAAACAACCTACATATATCTGTATGGACCAACTCAAGTGCCTCTTTGGCTCGCACACCTTTCCCAAAAAGTGGTTTGTTGGTCATCTTTCCTCTCAAGCAAGATTCACAGTCACCATGGGACTCCAAGTTAAATGGTTCCAGGTAATCTAACTTTCTTAATCTTGCTATCCTTGATTCATTGATATGACCAAGTCTACAGTGCCATAAGTAGGTGGGGTTTCTTGGATTACTTATTTTAGCTCATTTGTTTTACACATTGAGAATTTCACGATTGCAATTGAGAATATATAAATCATTCACAAGCGGAGCATTTCCACAAACAATACCATTGAAAGATAATATATAACTGCCATAAGCAAAATATGAGGAAAAACCCTCAATGTCTAACATTGGAATGAAAATAATATTCCTCGTAATCGAGGGAACAAAATAACAATTATTAAGTTCTAATGTGAAACCCGAAGGTAAATCTAATCTATAAGTTCCCACACGCTTAACATCAACTCATGCTGCATTTCCAATGCATAGGTCCATCTCCCATGGTCTAACCTTTATGTTGTCCATTAGGCCCTACACATTATTACAAATATGTGAGCCACAGGCTGTATCCAATACCCAGTAGTGAGAGTTACTTATAGATATATTAATCTCAATGACAAACATACCTTGTCCAACAGGTCCAGAAGCACCTAGTGCCTTATCTCCTCCTGGAGCGGTGTATTCTTTCTTCTAATGCCCCTTCTGCTTGCAGTTGAGGCATACGTCCCTGGCCAACCTAGACTTCTTCTGAACACCTCCTTTAGGTTTCAAGACTGTGGGTTTGGCACCAGCCTTACCCTTATTCTTCTTGTTCTTACCTTTAGGTTTGAACCTAGTAGATGAACCCACTATGAACACAGTCTTCCCCTTTGAAGTAGATGATTCATAAGTACTTAGCATATTGTGAAGTTCTGAAAGATTCACCTTGGTTCCATTCATGTTGAAGTTCACAATGAAATTCTCAAACGAACCAGGAAGCGAATTCAAAATCAGGTTAACGAGACACGTGCAAAGGGCGACTTCGTTCCAATCGAAGCCAACATTTCTATCAACCCAATCATCTTCAAAACATGACCATACACTTGGCCCCCATCATTCAGCTTACATTTGAAGAGGTCTCTCAACAGCTCATACGCTATAGTCCGAGACTGTGAATCATAAAGACTACTCAATTGTTCTAACATCTCATAAAGGCCCATGTTCTCATGCTGCCTCTGTAACTCTACAGCCATGGAGGACAACATGACACACTGTGCCTAGGTAGCATCATCCAAATGCTTCTGATAAGCAACCTTTTCATCAGGAACTATTAGAACAACTATGTCTAACACATACTCAATTTTCTCTTGTCTTAGTACCAAACACAAATTACACAACCAGTCCGAATAATTAGCTCCAGTCAACTTATAAGTCTCAACCAAGCATTTTAATGACAGATTTGACATTTTAAATAATCTGAAGAAATAGATAGACTGAAATGAAATCAAATATAATTTCTATGAACACATTCGTTAACTAATTAACATGGCCTTTAGTTTAATTAGCTCCCATTATTTTAACATATTCTACGACCCCATGGAAGAATACAGATTCATATCAAATATGATAATAATGGGCCAAGATCCAAGTTCATACTGTCTCCGCATTTTCTAGGGCTGATAACTTCAACAGTACAACCTAGTAGGTCTCCAAACCAATTACAGACAATTTGCAACTCTTGGTTTGACCGACTGTTCTAAACAATCGATCTGCGCCCTTAGATTTTTCCGACGCTAGGGCGTCAAGACATAATTAAGTAAGTCAACCCCGTTACGCGACTACAATCGTGCATCTAAGCCAGTTTGGCCTTGTAGAGCAAACGATAGGGCGTAAAAACTCACAAAGGTTTCTCACTCGCTACTGCAAACACATGCATCTATGAAGAGTTCGAGTCCTCGTAGACTTAGAGCAAACACTAGTGTGTAAATACTCTTATAGCCGAAAAGGATTTTGCACTGATTCAATTATAACGGACGACACGTGAATTCCAAATCAGACTTATATTAAATTGGGGAATATTTTAATCAGAGTTTTATCAAGATCCTTATTACGCGTGCTAGATCAATTAGAGCACATATTGGGCGCCGCCTATCCAAACATGATTTAATGCGGTCCGACAATACTGTGCACCGCCTATCCAGACATGCATAATGCGATCTAACAAAAACTAGGCGCCGCCTACCCAGACATATATATGCGGGCTATGTACTAATTATTTAAATGATAATCAATTAAAAAATTAAGAGAAACAATTAATTTATGCGCACATTATCAAATAATATGCTAAAATAACAATAATCGTGGGTTAATTAATTTGTTTCAACTTAGAAAATATTTAAATTCCAAATTTAAAACTCAATTTTCAATTTTCGGATTTTTTGCTCATCCAGACAGTCCCTTAATAATTCAGAAATTAAAATTTAATTTTTAGGGTTTTTTCTGCAATTTTCAGAACCTTAAAATAATTACATATTCGACCAGGGACCAAATTTGCTTTTAAGAAATTTACGGATCTGTCCCAGGGACCAAATCTGCTTTTCTGAAATCTACAGATTTACCCAAGGACTGAATCTGCTTTTCTGAAGTTTACAGATTTTTCCCAGGGACCAAATCCGTGACTTTAAAAACCTTTTAAATTTCCTGAAAATTTCCAGGGACCAAATTGCAATTCCAAAAATTTCTAAAATTTTCAGATTTGTCCCAAGGGCTAGATTGTAATTTCAGAAATCCTAATTTAATTTCAAATAGGTCCTTGAACTATTTAAAAATTTCAAAATCAATTCCAACACCAAATCAAATTTGGGGTTCGGATTTTAGGGTGAATTAGACGGAATTAAACACCACCGGTCGACAACCCACGTCGGGCCGAAGTCACCGGCGGTTTTCATCACCGGTTTGGTGGCCCACGACGACTATAATTCAAGCCGCCGCAGGCTGTTTCCAAAATAGTCAGCGGTGACCCCTTTTCGGTGACTTTCGCCGTGTAACACCACCTCCGTTCGATTCCTCTCGGCGAGACGATCACGGTGGTGGTATTACTTCACCATTTCGATGCTTGAGGCGGCCGGAAACAGCCCCGCCGTCGGCGACCTTTCGACTGCTTTTCCGACGTCTATGCCGCGTCCCGTCACCTCTCAACACCTTTATCGACCATCTAATAAAGTGTATTTCTTGATAATAGTGGAGACGGTGGTAGAATAATGTCAAATCGCCGAAAAACCGCCGGAAAGCCACTACCCCGCTGTCGGAACAGTAGCGGACTATTCATTGTTTTTTTTTTAAATTTCGAAAATTTATTTAATAAATCGAAACAACTAATTTTCCCACATTATCGTTATCACTGATTATCGTATAATAATTAAACCAGCCCGGGCTCTGATACCACTATAGGGATTTGTTGGGTTCGTAAGCACAACTTTACAATTTTCTTACCCAACAATGGACCTGACATGGCTTATTTGATAATCATATTTATGTTCAAAACATAACAAAATAAAACTTACAGGTTTTCGAGCGCGAGATTCAATACTAAGGTATCCATGCGATTTGAATCATCGACTGCAAGTTCCAACTCCAGTGTATTTCCTTTGCAAGAAAGCTAGGAAATCTTGCTTTAGGAACTGAGAAATTTTTTGTAACCTTATAATTATGGGGTATGTGTTGTTTATATAGGAGTTCAGGACAAAACCTAAGCAGGTTTAAAACAGGAAGACTTGACCCATGTTAATGTTCAGTGGGCCACCCTAGTTGGTCCACCCCATACGTCCAAGGTAGACGACCAGGCCCCAATTTTGGGCCAGTAATTTCTGGCCCAATTGCTTCCTTGTATTTGTCCGAGTGCCCATATAATATATCCAACACATTTAATTAAATCCGAAATCCAATTTGACTTAATTAAATAATTTCTATCAAATAGAAATATTTCATAATTATTATAAATTAAATATCTCGATTCTCAATTGAATATTTAATACTTTCTCAATACACTCTTAGATCGAAGAAACAATCGCATATAGTGTGATCCTATAGGCCTTCACATATCGACATTAATCTAATTAAGGTCCATACGAAACTCCTAGACTGCGTCGTATGACGAACTCAATATGTGAAGTACGTTTACATGAATCCAACAAACTTAACCTTTATGCGGAATTATAAATTCCTTTCATTCGTGACACACTTGATTAAGCTTAAGATTTGCCAAATGTCTATCCAAATGGCGTAATCACTTTATCTCACATTTATTAGTTGACAACTAGACCATATTCTAAATATGTCTCTTGCATTGGACAATGACTTTAGTCTACCTAATAACATTGAGAAGTTGAATGCTCTCTTGAATTTTCAATCGAGGAATGAATCCTATTCTTGGCTCAACTACCACTTTGATTTACATCCTGATGCAGCCAACACAAGCCGTATCTTATCCAGAAGGAATTTAAGCTTAGAACTTGGTCAAAGTACATCATTCTGTAAACAAGGTGCGTATTGACCTCAATTCAAAGGACCTTTATATTACACACTCTGATTGCACTATAGACATGTATAATAAATAGTTTATCAGCAGGGTATACCGATACTTCTCCAAAGTATTCATGTGTCCATCACGAATTACCATTACTCGTAGTTGTGAGACATACTACAATCTCCAAGAATGTGATTTAGACCACATGTCGACTTATACCATATCATCGATATTCCATTCTCGATGATCATTAGTCGAGGCTATTTTGAGAATTACGTTCTATCATTAATATCTCTCTCTATTAATGATAACGTAAGCTCAAGGGATGCACATATATGAATAATTGCAAATAATCAAACAATAATTCAATAATTTCAAATGCCATAAATATTAATCTTATTAATAATATGAATGTGTTCAAGTACATTTTGTCCCTAATATAGATTGTCTCTAGGACATACATACTTTCACGTCTGGGGAGGGTAGAGTGTACGCAGACCTTACCTCTACCTTGGTAGGTAGAGCAGTTGTTTTTTAGAGACCATCGACTCAAGACAAAGCACAAGCACAACCAAAGTAAGACAAACAAAGCGACTAAGCCATGACAACGACTTCTGAAAAAGAAGCAATAACTAATGCATGTAAATAAGACAAATAAAATACATATAGCAACATAAATCAAACAACAGTGGACTATAAAGCAATACTGTGCCTACTAGTATGATAGGCTAAGTGAGGCTACAATAATAACACTACGACTACCGGTACGATGGATTGTCTACTACTATTATAACCTAATATGTGTCCTCCATAACCCTCTATCTAAGGTCATATCCTCAGTGAGTTGCACCTGCGCCATATCCCATCTAATCACCTATCACGACCCAAACCAGAGGGCCATAACGGGCATCCAGACCTTACCTTCTGGGAACCATTCTTCACATACTTAACAACTAACCGAAATCAATCTTGGCCACAAGGCCGTCACCAAATATTCGGCTGACACATACATCACAGCCGACAGGGCCATACACAAATACTATACATATGACAATCGTCTACAAGCCTCTAAAGAATATATGACACCACAAGGACGGGACAGGACCCCGCCATACCCACATGCATATGTAAAATATCATACCGATACTAGACTGCAACTCTGGAACAAATAGAGTGCTCTTACATCAGCTGAACTAACAACCTACTAGCGCAAACCGCCACCTGTCTACCTGATTCTGCGAGCATGAAATGCAGCGTCCCAAGACAAAAGGGACTTCAGTACGACTGATGTACTGAGTATGTCAGACATGAACAATAGCATAACAAGAATACAAGAATAAACTGAAACAGAAACAACCGATAAAATTAGCTGATAGCAACAGCTGATAGAACAGCCGACAACACCAACAATCGACGGAAATGACTAACTGACAGTAAATGCCTCTGAGGGCCCTAATACATATGCCTAAATATTATGCATAATGCAAATGCGGTATATATATAAGTATTGGCCACACAAGGGCATATTCCTTTCTATAACAACTTTTGTGGGCATCATTTCATTATCATATTAGCCACACAAGGGAATCAATATTGGCCTCACATGGGCATCTTTCTTTTCGTGATATCTGTACCAGCTGCAGGTGGTGACGCGTATATAACGCCATTCCCTTTTCCCCATCCCCTACATATATATATTGATACCATATAGTAGTGTATATAACACATGTGGGTCCAGGGTAATACATGAATATAATGCAAATAAAAATGCATGAATGACAATAAAACATTCTAAATTTATCGGATGGCATAATATTAACATATACCTTCGGCTAACATTGGGAATATCAACATCTTTCCCAGATACCTCAATAAGGATTTAGGAACATATTTAGGCATGCTTTCAACATAGGAATCAATAACATGCACATTCTTAACTACTAGGAGTAGAATAATTTATGGAGCAATATTACGATAACATTTTGTTACAAGGATGTTGCCATGTTTTTAAGAAGAATGTTGCTGCTATGTATTTACAAGGAAACTTTACTATGATTTTACTTAAAGAGATAGCTAGTCAAGTGAAATCTCAAGATAAATCATTTCTACAGCTATGGGCCAACCCTAATCCATGATTTTAATATAAAATACTTTCCCCTAAAGATAACCACTACACCTCTAATTGAATTAGTCACTACTTGCTTGTATTCTCATGGATAAACATGTATTAGCCCACTATACTTATCCACTTTCTCCTAATTAGTCCCTTTATTTTCCTCTACCATTCGATATTTAAACAATTACACACTTAATTAATTTCTTGATCCAAATCACTTAAATATAAATCACTTTTAACACCATTCATATACTCATTATTATGGTCATGTGATATATAAATAATCCATCACCTCTTTATACATGCACCAAATATTATTTTCGATCCCCGTCATCACACTTGTTATGTACAAAATTATTTCGAGACCACATCCATTTATACACTAAGCTCTTTATTTGCGTACGTGAATACGACATCAATCTTCTAACGCTCGGATCTATTTATACATGCCTAGCGATTCAAACCATAACTCGAAAGTATGGGATGTTACATCCTTTCCCCCTTAGAAACATTCGTCCTCGAATGTTGGGGTGACATATCTAATCCCTGTCACATAGACCGAAAAACACAACCACCGCTTCATGGGCCATATAATATAACATACCTCATTATACCAGACCTCACATAGTCACCAAGCAGTAATTATAATAATCTGAAATAGAACTCACCTTATGCTTCTCTCGGAACCTCGACGTTGGTCTAAAATTGATATGGATATTTGTTTTTCATTTCCGCTTCCGCCTCCCACATCACTTCTTCCACATTCTTATTCCGTCATAGAATTTTCACGGAGGCTACTTCTTTAGTCCTCAACTTGCAGACTTATCGATCTAAGATAGCAATAGGAACCTCTTCATATGATAGGTCCTCTGTAACCTTCACATTGTCAATCGGTACCATCCGGGAAGGATCTCCAATACACGCTCTCAACATAGAAATATGGAAAATTGGATGAACAACCTCTAATTCCAAAGACAAATCCAATTCATCAGCCACTTAGCCGATTCATCGAATTATGAGATATGGCTCAATGTACCTTGGATTTCTCCTAAACTTCATTACTCCCTTCATAGGAGAGATCTTCAAGAAGACCCAATCATCTATTCAGAACTTTAAGCCTCGTTGTCACACGTTTGAATATGACTTCTGACGACTCTGAGCGATTAATTTCCGTTCTTGGATAAGCTTCGCATTCTCTATGGCTTGGCGCACTACATCAGGTCCAAATAATTTTGATTTGCCTACTTCGAACTATCCGACAGAAAATTTACATCTCTGTCCATATAACGCCTCGCATGGAGACATTTTAATGCTAGCATGATAATTGTTATTGTACGCAATTTATAAGAGGTAAATGATCATCCTAACTTCCCTTAAAGTCCAATACACAAGCTCGTAGCATATCCTTGAATGTTTGAATCGTACGCCCGGCCTGCCCGTCTGTTCCAGGGTAGAAAATTGTGCTAAGATTTTGAGTGTCCAAACCCTTTTGAAATGATTTCTATAAATTAGCTGTGAATTGCGCATCTCGGTCAGATGTGATGTAAATAGGCATGCCATAAAGGCGTACAACTTTGTGAAGTCCTCGACTGTATAGGTGGTTTTGACTGCCAGGAATTTAACTGATTTGGTCAGTCTAGCAACAATCACCTAAATAGACTAAAACTTATGATAAAAGCGAGGTAAACCCATAATGTAATCCACGTTAATTTCTTCCCATTTCCATGTTGGGATCTCAATGTTCTGAGTTATTTCGCCGGGCTTTTGGGTGTTCCGCTTTTACTTGCTGACAATTAAGGCACCGAGCTACAAACTTCTCAATGTTCCTCTTCATGTCGTTCCATTAATGCATACTTTTTAGATCATGATACATCTTAATACATCCAGGGTGAATGGAATGTCGTGAGAAATGGACCTCCCATTATGCTCGAAGGTTGCGGTTCTCTTTTGTTAGATATCCTTCCCGATCTTCCCTAAAAATGGGATCTTCATCATGACGTTCCTTTTCTATTCATTATGAAGGATGACCCTGCTCTGTTCTGAGTCATAGGGCTATCACCATTTGAATCCTCCAATCGCACTCCCACTTCACTATCTGTTGCGTTCCCTCATGACGACTTCTCTCCTTTGTCCTTACATTAGTCAAGCCGCATGTGGGTTACTGATTCTATTATTAACTTAGCTTTGTTGTACTAACTGTTGTGCTAAAACTCTGGTATATTTGTAGTATCTCAACCGTGAACACATTATGGACAATGTCATTCGAATCTAAAGTGCGCGTATCATTGTAGGTAACTTTCATTCATAGTTTGAAAGGAATCTCTTATCTTTTTTTTCCGTACTTTCTTACTACGCGTAACTATAACCAACCTCCTTCCTTTACTTCTTTTGACACTTCTTCACTCATCTTCTTACTTATCGTTCTCTTCTTACTTCTAAGATATTCTAGTATACATACGTAATCTCAAACATTGCTCTTGATTCCAATCTTTGGCGTCACTACCTCTTAAAAGATGAGTTGTTAACTTATTCCCTCATTTAATATGTGGAAGATTCTAAAGAATTTGCAGTACCTGACGTTGGCCTACTATTTCTACACCTGGTCATTATACTTAGGTTCAAATTCCTTAACTTGCCTCATGGCTAAGACTTTCTATCAGTTCATAAATTCTTATAGACATCTGTATTGTCCTGACATTTCATCTTCATTATAATACCACTATCTCTTTGACATATACATTTAATGTCTACTGTATATCCATAGGCGTCATTGGCTCATTTTCACCTGTTTAGGCGTTAATCTGGAGTTTTACTCACTGTTACTTCCGTTTACTTACTTTCTGAAATGTATGACTGCATATGTTGTGGAACCGATGCTTCGTATATTTAGACCCAATTCGCAGTGTTACATGATCCAATGACTTGTCAAGCTTTCTTGTCTTATCATTATTAGATCTTCCGTCGATCGAGTGCTCATTTGTCTTACCTTTACATTTCCATTTCAAGTTACCTTGGGAAAATCTCTTATCTCAATTATTTCCCATGTTATCTTCCTGAACATTAGAGAATCTCCACCATTGGCCGAAGAGTTCTTATTATCCCTTCTCCACTATTGGTCCTTTCGTTGTTCTGGAGTAATCATACCTTTGTGAAACCTGTATATTGTAACCTCATTCACCTTTATCCTCCTTGTTGTAATTCTTCCTTTTATTCTCCATTAAACAGAAAAAACATTTCTGCCTTTAACCGAAATGCCTAAACCAAGGGACAACCTTTCCGGAAAGGGCATGGCCTCAAAATCATTTTTCATCAACCCAATTGTAGTATCGTGTTCACATCAGTGATATTTCAACAAGAATAGTGATATTTTCGTTCAGAAGAAGAGATCTGTTCAAATTAGTTTATGGATCAAATTATAGCATATGCTCTTTTCAAAACAGAACAACAACCCTTACCACCTGCAGTAAATTCAGAATGTTTTATTGTCATTTATGCATTTTCATTTGCATTATATTCATGTATTACCCTGGACCCACATGAGTTATATACACTACTATATGGTATCAATATATATATGTAGGGGATGGGGAAAAGGGAAAGGCGTTATATACGCGTCACCACCTGCAACTGGTACAAATATCACGAAAAGAAAGATGCCCATGTGAGGCCAATATTGATGCCCTTATGTGGCCAATATGATAATGAAATGATGTCCACATAGGCTGTTATGGGAAGGAAAATGCCCTTGTGTGACCAATATTTATATGTATACCGCATTTGCATTGTGCATAATAATCAGGCATATGTATTAGGGCCTTCAGAGGCATTTACTACTGGTCGGCTGTTTCTGTTTCAGTTTATTATTGTATTCCTGTTATACTATTGATCATGCCTGACATATTCGGTATATCGGTCGTACTGACATCCCTTTTGTTGGGGGACGTTGTGTTTCATGCCCGCAGGTTTACGTAGGCAAGGCAATGATCCACATTAGTAGGTTGCTGACTCAACGGATTTTGGAGCACTCCCCTTGGTTCGAAGTGTCGGTCTAATCTCGGTACGATATATTTTTGCATGTCTATATGGGTATGGCGGGGCCCTGTCCTGACCTTTTGTTATTGTGTACTCTTTAGAGGCTTGTAGACAGGTGTCCTGTGTATAGTGGTCATGTATGACCTCGTCGGCTTGGGGATGTGTATATATATAAGTTGGATTTCTGGTTTACTGTTTCTATTAAGAGAGCAACAATATATCGAGCATAGCCAAAAACTGCTCAAAGGTGCAACAATTAAGCCATAGCAACAGAGAACAAGATGCAGCAACAGATATATCATTTTACACCACCAAATGCATCATCCCAAGAGCAACAACAAGTAGCAACAACAACATATACAAATCGACAACCATTCTTTAGTTAGGTGTAGGATCTGTCGTTGAGTTTAGCAACTGAAATATAACAACAACTTCCCAACATAGGTAATAGTTTCAAACCCAATGAGGTTTTCTTCAGGCTTTAATAAGAATGCCCAGCAACTATTCTCATCAATGTAACAATAGCTAACTTTTACCCTTAAAATGAAATGTCAAACTATAGCAACCAACTACACCAAAGGCAGTCACTTTATGCAAAAGATAGCAGCTACTCTCAAAAGGTGACACACACTCTCACGCAACTCAATAGCACATCTCAGATATGCAGCAGCAAGGCCTCAAAGACAGAGAAAAATCAGAGAACAACAAATAGATGTCAACAGTTGTTTCATCCAAGGCACAAAAGTTAAGTGCAACAATTAGCAATATGCTTCAGCCAAAGTGTAACCATTATTCCCCTAAAGAATATACCAGTCAAACCTTTCAAAAGGCACCAGTCATTTAGGTTCCAATGGCAACTCAGCAGCAGCAGTGTCCTCAAGTATACAATAACAACAGTTGTCTAAAAGTTAGCATCTCAAAAGGAAGCAACTGCTCAAGAGTAGTAGGACCACATGCCCAACAATAGCTTATCAAAAAGTACAGCCAACTCAAAAATTCCAAGTGCAGCTGAATATCCATTTCTCCTAAAATGTAAGGTGTAGAAGCAAAATAACAGCAGAGTCAATGCTAGTTCAACTCAATGTGTAGTGTCATTCCTCTGTTGCACCAACCAGAAATATCAAAGGATAATCACAACAAATGGCAATCCAATAGCAGTATAGGATGGCATTTCAAATGCCATAGTCAACAAACACAAGCAAACAACCCATAGCAGTAACTTACTCATATCCCCTAACGGATCTATCCCAATAGAGAGCATACTACCCATATTTACACTCAATCCAACTTCAATCTCCCTGCTAATCATAAAAAAAATAAGTTTTACTGAGAGAATCCTTACAATTTTCTGTATTCAGGTGCTTAGTACTTCCTTTACTTTACTTTTTTTTATTAAAAAACAAATATTTCGCTTTCCAGGCTTGCATTATCTCTTCCGTATATAAGTGAGACAACTTTTCATAACCTTGAAACTTCTTACGTAATACTACCCTTCTGGCGTATCAATCGGCTAGTAGAAGTTACTCATTTACCGGCTACGAATATGAACTAACCGAAGTCTTTTTGGTAACTGTCATTACTGAAACAGTATCTGGCACAAGTTAAACTCAAATTCTTAAGACTCAGCTCTACTGCACGATCTATGATATGAAAGAATGGAAACCATCCCTAAATGTCTTGCAGCCTCCTATTTATCAGTGTGGCATGCTACAAACAAGACTCTACCAGACACGGCTTGCAAACTCCCTAGGACAGACATGCTCGAATACCAAGTTTATCATGACCCAAACCGGAGGGCCATGACGGGCACCCGGACCTTACCTTCCGGGCACCATTCTTCACATACTTAATAGCTAACCGAAATCAATCATAGCCATAAGGGCCGTCATCAAATATTCGGCTGATACATACATCACAGCCGACAGGGCTATACATAGTTACTATACACATGACATTTGTCTATAAGCCTCTAAAGAGTATATGACACCACAAGGACGGGGCAGGACCCCGCCATACCCACATGCATATGCAAAATATCATACCGAGACTAAACCGCAACTCTGGAACAAATAGAGTGCTCCCACGTCAGCTGAACAAGCAACTTACTAGCTCGAACCTCCACCTGTCTACCTAATCCTGCGGGCATGAAACACAGCGTCCCCAGACAAAAGGGATGTCAGTACGACTGATGTACTGAGTATGTCAGGAATGAACAATAGCATAACAGGAATACAAGAATAAACTGAAATAGAAACAGTCGATAAAATTAGCTGATAGCAACAACCGACAACACCAACAGTCGACGAAAATGGCTAACTAGCAGTAAATGCCTCTGAGGGCCCTAATACATATGCCTAAATGTTATGCATAATGCAAATGCTGTATATATATAAATATTGGCCACACAAGGACATCTTCTTTTCCATAACAGCCTCTGTGGGCATCATTTCATTATCATATTGGCCACACAAGGGCATCAATATTGGCCTCACATGGGCATATTCCTTTTCGTGATATATGTACCAGCTGCAGGTGGTGACGCGTATATAATGTCTTTCCCTTTTCCCATCCCCTACATATATATATTGATATTGTATAGTAGTGTATATAACACACGTGGGTCTAGGGTAATACATGAATATAATGCAAATGAAAATGCATGAATGACAATAAAATATTCTAAATTTATCGGATGGTATAATATTAACATGTACCTTCGGCTAACATTGGAAATATCAACATCTTTCCCAGATACCTCAATAAGGATTTAGGAACATATTTAGGCATGCTTTCAACATAGGAATCAATAACATGCACATTCTTAACTACTAGGAGTAGAATAATTTATGGAACAATATATTACGATAACATTTTGTTACAAGGAACATGCCAAAAGAAGAAATAATTTGCCTTAACATACCTCCATTTAATCTTCGCATGACTAAGATGCGAAGGAAATCGAGATTAGAATCACCAAATCAACGGAATAACCACCATGACTGAACTTAGGTTGATCTTAAATGGAACAACGTTTTTTGAAAGGAAAGGTTTCTGTTATGGGTTTAAGAAGAATATATTGCTATGTTGTTGAAGAAAACATTACTGTTATATAATCATAAAGAAGATGTTGCCATGTTTCTAAGAAGAATATTGCTGCTATGTATTTACAAGGAAACTTTGCTATGATTTTACTTAAAGAAATAGCTAGTCAAGTGAAATCTCAAGATAAATGTTTCTACAACTATGGGCCGACCCTAATCCAAGATTTTAATATAAAATACTTTCCCCTAATGATAACCACTACACCTCTGATTGAATTAGTCACTACTTGCTTATATTCTCATGGCTACACGTGTATTAGCCCACTATACTTATCCGCTTGCTCCTAATTAGTCCCTTTATTTTCCTCTACCATCTGATATTTAAACAATTACACACTTAATTAATTTTTTGATCTCAAATCACTTAAATATAAATCACTTTTAACACCCTTCATATACTCATTATTATGGTCATGTGATATATAAATAATCCATCACCTCTTTATACATGTACCAAATATTATTTTCGATCCCCGTCATCATACTTGTTATGTCCAAAATTATTTTGGGACCACATCCATTTATACACTAAGCTCTTCATTTGCGTACGTGAATACGACATCAATCCTCCAACGCTCAGGTCTATTTACACACGCCTAGCGATTCAAACATGACCCGAAAGTACGGGATGTTACATCACCTCTCCCCAATACCTATTCGGCCTACCTCTACCCCTCATGTACCCATCCATAGCCAACCTCTCAGACCTACGCATTGGGGCATTTGTGTCTCTCCTCTACACGTGCCCGAAGCATCTCAACCTCGCTTCCCGCATCTTATCCTCCACCGAGGCCACTCCCACTCTGTCCCGGATATCATCATTTCTAATTCTATCACTCCTTGTATGGCCACACATCCATCTTAGCATCCTCATCTCCACAACTTTAATCTTTTGGGTGTGCGAAGTCTCGACCGGCCAACACTCCGCCCCATACAACATAGTTGGTCTAACCACTACCCTATAGAACTTGCCTTTATGTTTTGGTGGCACCTTTTTATCGCACAAGACTCCAGATGCGAGCCTCCATTTTATCCACCCTGTCCCAATATGATGTGTGACATCGTCATCAATCTCTCAATTCCCTTGGATAATAGACCCGAGGTACTTGAAGCTTCTTTTTTTGGAATGATCTGAGTACTAAGCCTCACATCCATGCTTGTCTCAAGGTCGCTCCTATTACTGAACTTGCACTCCAAGTATTCTGTCTTGGTCCTACTCAGCCTGAACCCTTTAGACTCCAGAGTATGTATCCAATCCTCCAACTTAGCATTCACTCCGCTGCGAGTCTCATCAATTAGGACTATATCGTCTGTGAATAACATACACTATGTCACATCCCATTGGGTTTGTTGCGTCAGTCCATCTATCACCAAGGAAAATAAGAATGGGCTAAGAGCTGATCCTAGTGCAACCCTATCATCAATGGAAAGTTCTTTGAATCTCCTCCTACTGTCCGTACCCTGGTCTTCGCTCTATAATACATATCCTTGATTGCCCTAGTGTATGCCATAGGTACACCTCTAACCTCCAAGCATCTCCATAGAACCTCCTAGGGACTTTGTCGTATGCCTTTTTGAGGTCGATGAAAACCATATGTAAGTCTCTCTTCCTCTCCCTATACTGCTCCACCAACTTCCTAATAAGATGAATGACTTCTGTAGTCGAACGCCCCGGCATGAATCCATAATGGGTCTCGGAGATAGACGCACCTCTTCTCACCCTCATCTCCATGATTCTTTCACAAACTTTCATAGTGTGGTTTAGCAACTTGATACCCCTATAATTATTGAAACTCTAGTTATCACCTTTGTTCTTGTAAAAGGAATCATTGTACTCCACCTCCATTCTTCGGGCATTCTCGATGTCTTAAAAATGACGTTAAACAACTTCGTCAGCCACTCCAAACCTGCCTTGCATGCACTCTTCCAAAATTCAACTGGGATCTCATTAGGCCTGGTCGCTCATCCCCTTTTCATCCTGCGAAGAACACCCTGAACCTACTCAACCTTAATGCTTCCACAATACCAAAAAATCCCGGTACCTACCGGATTGCTCCAGATCTCCCAGCACAATGTCTCTATCTTCTTTTTCATTCAAGAGTTTATGGAAGTAAGACTGCCACCTCCGCCTAATATGCGCGTCCTCCACCAGTACTTTTCCTTCCTCGTCCTTGATACACCTCACGTCAAATACCTTTCTTGGATATATCAAAATTAAAACTTCAAAGTTTATTTCAAATATGAAGAGCTTATTATTTAAGAACATTGTTGTTTCCCCCATATTAGGATTGCTAGGATTTTCAACACATATGGACCGCGTATGGGTCTTGATGATGGTCGGGTTGTCAGCAATTTCATTGCACAAGTTTGTGTTATTTTTTGATGTAATTTGCGCGCTTAAGACGCTGCCTTTTATTTCATTCAAGAAAAAATAGAGGTTACAAAAATAGAGGTTTGTTAGGATTAGTCCCTGACGCTTTTCAAAGCCTAGCATATATAGGGAGAAAAAATTAACAGTTCAAAAAAACTCCCAAAAAGATTTTTAAACAAGAATATTCCTTCTTTGTTTGTGCCTTATGGAGAATGTATCTTGTATATCCAGAAAATATGCACCAGCAGCCTGCTTAGGAAGATCCTTGACATCATAAAATTGTCTCTCTTGTTCTTCCATGCTTCATTTAGCCAAAGTCTCTGCAACCTCATTCACCTCTCTGACTATATTGGTTGCTTGAGAGAGATTTAAGTAACAATATCTGTAGAATTTTGAAGTTGCCGAGCTATGTTGCTCTTGCCCTTTATCATATTTACAATGATCAGAGAGTCACTTTCCAAGATAATGTTTTGAAATCTATGTGAGATATGTTGGGAGATTTTTCTCTTTATGGTACTTTATAAAGCAGTACGGGAAGTATTTAACTATTACAAGTATTCGAAAGGATAAACAAAGATTCAATAATTCAACATGGAATCTGAAAATTACAATAGTTACACAAGAAAAAACTGGAAATTCCGATTTTGTTGAAGACTGAAAAATGTAAAATGTTTTTTCTGAGTCGAGTGTAGCACTCTTCTGTCCTTAAGACAATATTGCCCCGTATGTATCCTTTATACGTCTGGACAATTTGTCTCCCAAGATAAAACAGACAATGGAACCCTTGAGCAAAGGAAACTCAAGAGCTACGTGAAGAATATTGAGTAACGAAATGATGCTTGGAAGTTGTAGGAAGAAAACTATTTCGGTTGTGTTTTTCGTGCCTTTGTTTTTACGCATCATTTATGTATTTTCGTGCATATGTCTTAGTGCTCAACAATGGTGTAATGGGGTGTTTATATAGGAGAGGGAGGGGCTGTTTTCTTGCTGAAAAGCTGCCTCCATAATAGCCAAATAATGGCCATTATGGAGGTAGTAAAGTCACCAACATAAATGGGAGAAAGACCATTGTTTTGGCCATTATAGGAGGAGTAATTCAGCCAAAATAAATGGGTGAATTGAGTGCTTGGCATTTACTTTTTTGACCGTCGAAATTCGATTTTACGGAAACTTCGGGGACAAAGCGTACATCTTGAAACTTCGGGGACCAAGCGCACATACGAAAGAATTACGGGTCCAAAGCGTATATACTGAAACTTCGGGATCAAGCGTACTTACGGCAAAGTTTTACGGCCCAAAAAGATAATATCGAGAAGACCCGCGGCCCACGACCGTGACCGTGACCGTGAACCGAGAACCGAGAACCGAGAACCGGAACTCGGAGCCGGAACCGGACCGGACGGGACGGGCGGGCGGCGGCGGCGCGCGCGTGTGGTCTTTCCTCGAACAGAAGCACATCTAGGTCCTCCCTCCTTTAAACACATGGGATACCCCTTGGGGTCCCAGAACCCCAAACCAATTTCGAATCTTATATACACACAATTCTTTCTTCCTCTACTGCGATGAGGGAGAATTACACACAATACCACACTTTCCATGCTTCAAACACCTTACTTCGTGAACCAATATCTCTTTCATTTCTCAATGAAATTTGACGATTCTTGGCCTACGGTTATCTACGTACTTAGTAGATCATGCGTGTGTGAAGAACCGGATTCTCCAACATACGTTACACTAGTGTTTAAGCGTTAAAGTTGGTCGGTCGCAACTCCCGCCAAAGGCAAATTTCCAACAATCCCCTCTTGAAAGAGATTTTGGCGCACTCACATGGTGTCTTTTCATTTCCGACAATATTTCGGCGGACCGATGTTGCATAAGGAGAGGTAGCCTCGGCTTTGAACCTTCCATAGTTGAATACCATCGGACTTACTTGCTTTGCGCGGTGAACGTGATGTCTTGAGCCGTCGGTGTTTAGTGTAAGCCAAGACAACGGTACCAACACAACAAATTCCCTTACTCTCTTCTTCGTAATGTTTTGTCCGTTTTGGCCATGGACAACGTCTTGGATTCTTAAGTGCGTTCAATTTGAGGCGGCCGTCCTCGCACTTAAATAGGTGGTCTCCTACAAGGTATCTGCTATACCCCACTTCACAAGTGTTAGGAACCATTAAAAGTTTCCCAAAGACCTAACCTCAACTGTTGAGGATCATTACGAGTTTTGAAAACTTAACCTTTACCCATCTGCGAGATAGCACTTAACGTCTATCGCGGGAACGGCTTTGGATTTGGTGTTTCTTTTCGAAATCACTATCCGAAGTGCTCATGCTTCGGCCCAAGCGATCAAGCGAACCTTTACAACTTAGTTTTCCCATTGAACCAAATTACGGGATCTCCGGTTCGTAAGGTTGGGTTTCCACTTGTATTGGTTCGTATATTTTGGGTTTTAAGCCCATTCCCCTAGAACAGGCGAGAACACTTGATCTCCGGGTAGTCCCTTAGTTAGTAAATAAGGAAGTGACACCGTGATGATCAAGCGCCATACGGTCTTATGTCTCCGACGGATCGTGACGAGATATGTCCGGACGCCGTCATCCGTGTCCTTCCTAAAGCCGACCGGCTAGCCACGATGTAGAAGCTGCTTTGAAGGCACGGGTTTCTCCCAATAAGGGACGTCCTCTAATGAGTCGTGAAGTTACTCAACTTCTTTCATGCTTTGTATAAAGCGATAAACTCCGATACCATCATGAATCGGTCGATGCAAGTTTGCTTAGAGGATTTTCCAAGAACCACCATACACGTTTACTTGTGGCTTTGGTGTTCTTCGAGATCGATGTCCGGTTTGCATCAACTTGTGTTCTCTCGAACCGCTGGACATCCAGAGAATACTATAATCAGTAGATAAGCGAATAATTCGGATATCGTCATATCAGACTTAACGCCTTCTATTGATCATGTATTAAGATCATCGGTGAACCTTAGTTCAAGCGATCATTTGTTGGACGATACCAAGTCGGTTGTAGTGTGTACAATACATTGAACTACACGTGACACGAGCATATCGCTCCTTGTCTATGGGTGCACCATGATTCCAATCGGTTCTATGATTCATATCCATTGGTGGCTTCAACGAGGCTTGTCAACTATCGACCGATCCGTTAGATGTCTTAGAAATCCAATTCCTAAGATGTCATATGTGATACTCATATCTTTCATATCGAGACTTTGTTTCAATATGATTTTCACTCTAAGACCGTTGGTTTTCCAAGCTGTTGGCTTTCTAACTTCGAGTCAATGTTTACGTGATCGGATTCATTGTTTGTTTTATACGAGACTTTCGGGACCAAAATGTTAACATTTCGGGGACCAAAATGAAAGTTCGGGAAGAAGCCCAACGATTCGACAAACCAATTACGATCCTCTTCTTCCAACTCTCCGATTTGGAAGGTTGTTTCAACACCCATGCCATGTAAGATTACAATGGCCCTGGATGTGAAGCTACTCACGGGGGAGCACTTTTTACAACCCAAAGGTTCTTTTCCGGAGGAAGATTAACTATTACACACGTATGGTTCTATATATGGAATCTATTTCTCCCTTTAGCTTCTTTCCAAAGCGGCGCTTTTGGAGATAACAATTATTTGTTAATTGTCCATGGTTCGTTCTCAACCATACAAGCTAGAAGAACTGGAACAAGTCTTTGTCCCCTCTTTGCTCCGTCTTGGTTCAACATCTAGAATCCACGAGTTCTGCGGATCGGAATATTAAGTTCGGATAGACGGCAACTTTCGAGTCATGAAGATACGGAACGTCTAGTTCGGACGATCGAGCCCTCGTGGGTTCTTGTTAACCTTGAGCAATTACTCCTTTTCCTTTTCCAAGGAAAGTTATCTCCAAAGAATTCAGCATTCTTTGACGCCAAGAGGCGATCAACACTCTTGTTATTTTGCGGATCCGGTGGATATGCAATCTACGATCTTAGGTCGAACTTGACTGTTTCGGTAGCCCATCTTTTACCAAGTTACCCCTCATAATTTGGGCGTACGACTTCGCGCTTGGCTAACACCGTTGGGCGAGGTGAAAATGAACATTCGTTTAATGAACGATGCTTCACATTCTCCCCCTCTATCACTACGAATTTCTCAATCCGTAGGCTTAGTTGATTTTCAACTTCGCTTTGTAGGCTTCAACAACTTCATCTTTGCTTTTCAATAAACAAAGGATTCCATACGTTGTACCATCATCAATGAAGATCACAACGTACTTGTCTCCCCCTCTATTTTGTATAAACTTCAAATCACCCAAGTAGGTGTGACTAAGTTCTAGAGGAGCGGTGCTTCTTTCGCTATTCCCTTGACGGAATTTGGAAAGGTGATTTTGCCTCTTTATCTACCTCACATTCATTTTGAGGGTTTATGTCGACGATAGGAAACAATCTCAACATCATTAGCTTTTGAATGACTTGCTATTTAACGTGTCTTAATCTATGATGTCATAGATGCACGGATTACAATATATCATTCATTTAGCTATAGACATATTGTACCATTCTTAGTTATTACGGACTGTTGGACTAGTCTCAAATCGATTTGACCAACAACGTCCTTTAACCAAGTTAGGAACATGTATCACCTCTTTTAGAGTGATCTCATTCCTTGAAGTCCTATTGAGGACAACCTCTCCGACCCCTTTGATTTTAGAGGTGGCGTTGCTTCACATGAACAACCTTTTGCCGTGGTTAGGGCGTAACCGGATCATATGTGATCTCGATACTCGGGTCCACTCTAGTTGCTTTGGCGGGCGGGTGTCCAATTTCTTTCTTGCCTTTCTTTAGGCCTTCGGATCATTCGGGACACAGGAAACTGCGGCCCACCTTACTAGGTGTCCATTACTTTTCCTATGAAATGAATTTTGGCCCCACTCCGGTCGCCCGGAGGTTTTATATGACTAAGTGTCCAATATCATCATATCAAAGGAATTTTGGCCCACTCCGGTCACCGGAGGCTTTGTATGGTGAGTGTCCAATATCATCCTATCAAAGGAATTTTGGCCCACTCTAGTCGCCGGAGGCTTTGTATGGCGAGTTTCCAATATCATCCTATGAAGGATCTTCGTCAAATAATATGACGGGCTCAACGTCATTAACTTTTAGACTTCTTCCGTTATGATTGGTGCCCGAGATAATTCTTGGCGCTTACTTAAGAGTGGTAACGGTTTTCGCACGATTAGTGGATCTTTCTCCATCGTATGTGCGAACATACTTTACACACTTTAACAATTACACTTAAAAGAACGGATCTTTTAAGTCATTTACAATCCAATCTTTAAACGGGAAAGAAGATAAGATTAAACTTCGATTTTAAAGCGTAAGGAATATAAATTATTTTCATATTCCTCCTTACTTTAATCCATTTTTAATCAGACATAATTTAATCTTTATTCTTGACAAGTAAGAAAAACTACTTATCCCAATTTCGGATTCGGGCTCACTTCGGTCACTTCATCGGACGAGTGTCCATTTCCTTCTCACCATTATTCGGATCTTTTGCGGACGGATAGATACGGGCCTTCTGCTACAAGAAGATAGAAGTACATCTTCGATCTTCTCCTCTTGTCCCGGTTGACATCCTCGGGCTCTCGAGAGCGCTTGTTTCCACCGGTCTTGGTAGCGGTGACACCATGAACACGTTCATCATCATCACTCTCTTCTACCGAAAAACCATTTCCATATCCAGTTTGGTCACACAACTTTTGACCGACATCTTTCGAACACTAATAGTAATACAATACAACTATTGTCTTAAGTTGTTGGGAGTTTTGCTCTATTGTACTTTATAAAGCGATGCGGGAAGTATTTAACTATTACAAGTATTCGAAAGGATAAACAAAGATTCAATAATTCAACATGGAATCTGAAAATTACAATAGTTACACAAGAAAAAACTGGAAATTCCGATTTTGTTGAAGACTGAAAAATGTAAAATGTTTTTGCTGAGTCGAGTGTAGCACTTTGTCCTTAAGACAATATTGCCCCGTATGTATCCTTTATACGTCTGGACAATTTGTCTCCCAAGATAAAACAGACAATGGAACCCTTGAGCAAAGGAAACTCAAGAGCTACGTGAAGAATATTGAGTAACGAAATGATGCTTGGAAGTTGTAGGAAGAAAACTATTTCGGTTGTGTATTTTCGTGCCTTGTTTTTCTGCATCTGTTTATGTATTTTCGTGCATATGTCTTTGTGCTCAACAATGGTGTAATGGGGTGTTTATATAGGAGAGGGAGGGGCTGTTTTCTTGCCTGAAAACTGCCTCCATAATAGCCAAATAATGGCCATTATGGAGGTAGTAAAGTCACCAACATAAATGGGAGAAAGACCAACTGTTTTGGCCATTATAGGAGGAGTAATTCAGCCAAAATAAATGGCTGAATTGAGTGCTTGGCATTTCTTTTTGACCGTCGAAATTCGATTTTCTGGAAACTTCGGGGACCAAACTGTACATCTTGAAACTTCGGGGACCAAGCTGCACATATCGAAAGAATTCGGGTCCCAGCGTATATCTGAAACTTCGGGATCAAACGTACTTCCGGCCCAAAAAGATTTCGGCCCAAAAAGATAATATCGAAACCGTGAACCCGTGAACCGTGAACCGTGAACCGTGAACCGTGAACCCGTGAACCGTGAACCGTGAACCGTGAACCCGTGAACCGTGAACCGTGAACCGTGAACCGTGAACCGTGAACCCGTGAACCGGACCGGACGGGCGGGCGGCGGCGGCGCGCGCGTGTGGTCTTTCCTCGAACCGAAGCACATCTAGGTCCTCCCTCCTTTAAACACATGGGATACCCCTTGGGGTCCCAAACCCCAAACCAATTTCGAATCTTATATACACAACAATTCTTTCTTCCTCTACCGATGAGGGAGAATTACACACAATACCACACTTTCCATGCTTCAAACACCTTACTTCGTGAACCAATATCTCTTTCATTTCTCAATGAAATTTGACGATTCTTGGCCCTACGGTTATCTACGTACTTAGTAGATCATGCATGTGTGAAGAACCGGATTCTCCAACATACGTTACACTAGTGTTTAAGCCGTTAAAGTTGGTCGGTCGCAACTCCCGCCAAAGGCAAATTTCCAACAAGATACACCATTGTAAACCATAGATTATTGCCTTTGCTTTAGCTAGATTACTGCCTCCATTTCCCAAATATTTAGCAAAGGCCATCATAATTTTTTCATTATTGTCTCTCATAATTTCTCCTGCTCCAATAGATCCTACTGAGTTGTGACCGCTATATGTATTGAGCTTTATCCATCCCATTTGAGGTCTTATCCACTTCACTATAACACATTTAATCTTGTGTAAGTTGCTCATAATTTGTTTAGTAAATTCCTGCCATTTTCATATCCTGTGAATGGTTGAATCGGTCTTTCACACTATCCACTTTATATGGTAGAAGATCTGCTGAATAATTCAGGCTTTAGATACTTTTTTCTTCCCTTATCTGTTGGCACATCTAGCCTTCTATATCTCCCATAAAATAAATATAGGAATAATTTTGAGAAGATTTTTGTGTAAGCCATTTTAAGTTTAACAGTCCACCATTTTATCATTTGAGTTCTGATGGAGCCAGGTTCTCATGAAATTTCAAGAGGAATTCCAAAAAAAAATCCATATAATTCTGGCCAAATCTCCATCAAAGGAGGTGTGATGAATAGTTTCATCTTTGGCATCAGTACAACAACAACATTTTGTATCCACCTCAACACCAATGCTGCTAATGATATTATCGAATGGAAGCTTGTTCTTTAACATTTTTCACACTAAGAAAGACATCTTGAAAGGTGTAGAATTGTGCCAAATATTATGAAGAAAATGATCCGATTCCTTGTGTTGTCTGTTGATCTCCCATGTTGAAGAAGTACATAAATTCCTATCAGTAATAGGCATCCAAATAGGTGTCAGGACAATGTGGATTTCCAATTGGTATGCTAAGAATAATTTCAGCTAAATATTCAGGCAAGTGTAGGTGATCAATGTTCCAGTGTTCATTCTCAATTATATCTTTGACAGTTTGATATCTGTTGGTGTCATTGTGATTTATAACAAGAGCAATGACTCCAAAATCTGTCCAGTTATCACACCATAGGCTTGAAGAACCTGAGTTAACGTTTCACATTATTTGCTCCTCAATTTTATCCTTAACTGACAAAATGCTTTTCCATCCATGAGATAAACCTGCTCTCCATTTTCTGTCCCCAGGATGAGCCAATCTACAGTATTTTACTTTGAGAAAGCAAATAGAATTACCAGTTCTGAATCTCCACCATCTCTTCATGGCTAATGCATCACTTGTTGGGTTTAAATGATAGATTGAATGGGAAATGGAGCATTTGTCCCACATTGGTAGTGGAAAGAAAAGTGGGAGTTCCCTCTTACTTTATAAAATAAGCATTTGTCCCACATCGGAAAAAAAAGGAAAAGAGAGGTGTATATATTACATTACACCTTCTCTAGTCACTAAAAGGGTTGAGGGGGCAAGGACCCCTCGCGCCGTCGTCGTCGCTCGGCTCGGCTTCGGCTACGGCTTCGGCTACGGCTACGGCTACGGCTATCCAATCCTACCCGTTAGTGACCCGGATCCGCGTGTCTGACCCGCGACCCGGTTTCTTTCCCATATTTAAATTTCCCACCAGTTTTTAGTGGCTGTTCAAAAGGGTTGCAAACCTTCAGAAACAGTACTTCCATGGCTATAAATTCGTTTGATTCCTCAGAATTTTACTTACGAATTTTCTGAACAACACAAACTTCTTCTTCTTCTGCACAAATAAATTATGTGTGATATACTGCCGTTGAGTGGTTTGCCCCTACCTGAATTTGGAGTACTACTATTCTGGTAAGATAATCGTTCTATCCTGGGAGGGGATATTCCATCAACCTCGAGTACTTGTGAGGGGAATAATTTCCTTAAGGACACACTTTGAACTAAGTGGGCTCGATTATATTCTGAAAAATTATTCTGATTTTCAACACTGATTCTATTTATTTTCAATTATTATTATTTACTGGTTTTTTTGGGAATACAGATTGATAACAATCTTAAGGAAATTATATTTTTAGATTAATCTGTATTCTGTTTTGGAGACTAAAACCTGTGTGGTTTTCTATTCCGTATGAAATTTCATATTCTGACTTGAAGACATAAAAACTTCGTTGGAATATTAAAGTTCATACTTGTACAACGATTTGAAGAACATAAAAACTTCATCGTTGTTGTATTCTGGTTTGGAGATTAAAACTTGTGTAGTTTTCTACTCCATATGAATATTAGTATTCTGACTCGAAAATATAAAAACTTCATTGGATTACTAAAGTTTCATAATTATACTGCGATTTGAAGAAATAAAATCTTCATCGTTTAAGTCTGTGATTGAATTGCTATTCTGGTTTTATTAACTAAAACAGTTTGTCGATTTGACAGTGACAAACGAATAATGGCAATTGAGACTGGAACTACCTCTGCAAATACTGCACTAGCGGTTACTCCTACAACCCGTACCGCTATGCCACCGGCTGAGAAACCTACGAAGTTCACCGGTGCCAACTTTAAAGGATGGCAGCAAAGAATGTTCTTTTGGCTTACCACCCTGGTATGCAAAAGTTCACCAGTGAGGACCCTCCCGTGCCTGCTGCCGACATGCCTGACAACCAACAGTTCATGGTTACTGAGGCTTGGAAACAAGCTGATTTTTTGTGCAAAGGATACATTTTGAGTGCCTTAGAAGATGACTTGTACAACGTCTACAGTGCAGTAGAGACTTCCAAAGAACTATGGAGTGCACTTGAAAAGAAGTACAAAACCGAAGATGCTTGCTTGAAGAAGTTTGTGGTTGCCAAATTCCTAGACTACAAAATGGTGGATGGAAAAACCGTTGGAACCCAAGTTCAAGAGCTTCAACTTATCTTCCATGACCTTATTGCTGAAGGTATGGTAGTAAATGAAGCGTTCCAAGTGGCTGCAATGATTGAGAAGTTGCCATACTCATGGAAAGATTTCAAGAATTATCTTAAGCATAAAAGAAAGGAAATGAAGTTGGAAGATCTTGTGATTCGTATCAAGATCGAGAAAGATAACAAAACCGCTGAGAAGAGGTACCGTAAGACTTCACCAATTGAAGGGGCAAACATCGTTGAAGATGCTGCTCTGAAAAAGAACAAGAAAAGGAAGAGGCCTTCTAGAAAGGAGAAGGATTCCAACAAGAAAAAGTTCATGGGCAACTGCTTTAATTGTGGGAAAGCTGGCCACAAAGCCCCAGATTATCATCTCCCGAAAAAGAACAAGGGAAAAGGACAAGCCAATATGGTGGAAAAGAATGATGATATGGATGATCTGTGTGCAATGCTATCGGAGTGCAATTTGGTTGGAAACCCAAATGAGTGGTGGCTTGATTCTGGTGCCACTAGACATGTTTGCGCTACAAAAGAAGCATTTGCAACCTATGCTCCCGCTGGACCCGAAGAGGTACTGTTTATGGGAAATACTGCAACAACTAAGGTTGAAGGATATGGTAAGATACTCCTGAAGATGACTTCCGGCAAGGTCCTGACTCTCAACAATGTTATGCACGTTCCAACAATTTGGAAGAATTTAGTTTCAGCTGGACTACTCGTCAAAAACGAGTTTAAGTGCGTGTTGGTTAGTGAGAAAATTGTAATAAGTAAGAATGATTTGTTCATAGGAAAGGGCTACCTCACCGAAGGCTTTTCAAACTCAATGTAATGGTTGTTGACAATATTAATGAAAATTCAGCTTCGTCTTACTTATTGGAGTCAAATGATTTATGGCATGTTCGTTTAGGACATGTCAACTACAAAACCTTGCGAAAATTGATTAATTTAGAAGTATTGCCTAAATTCGAGTGTAATAAATCTAAATGTGAAATCTGTGTTGAATCTAAGTTTGTTAAACATCCATGTAAGTCTATTGATAGGAATTCAAATCCTTTAGACTTAATTCACACAGATATATGTGATATGAAGTCAATACCATCTCGCGGTGGGAAAAAGTATTTTATAACTTTTATTGACGATTGCACTTGATATTGTTATGTGTATTTGCTTAATAGTAAGGATGAAGCAATTGATACATTTAAGCAATACAAGAACGAAGTGGAAAATCAATTGAATAAAAAGATAAAAATGATTAGAAGTGATAGGGGTGGAGAGTACGAATCTCCCTTTGCAGAGATATGTTTAGAATATGGAATTATTCATTAAACTACGGCCCCTTACACACCACAATCAAATGGAATTGCGGAAAGGAAAAACCGAATATTAAAGGAAATGATGAATGCCTTACTAATAAGTTTCGATTTACCGCAAAGCTTGTGGGGGGAAGCTATCCTTACAGCTAACCGAATACTCAACAAGGTGCCCTACAGCAAAACACAATCTATTCCATATGAACTATGGAAAGGAAGAAAACCCAACTTGAAATATTTTAAAGTGTGGGGGTGTTTAGCAAAGGTCCAAGTTCCTTTGCCCAAAAGGGTAAAAATCGGACCAAAAACTGTGGATTGTGTTTTTATTGGTTATGCTACAAACAGCAAAGCTTGTTGGTTTTTGGTTCACAAATCGGACAATCCTGAAATTCATGTTAATACGGTAATTGAATCAGATAATGCTGAATTCTTTGAAAACATTTATCCGTATAAAACTGAATGTGAGTCGTCAAGTAAAAGATCTAAAAGACCGCGGGAAGAACCAAAGGAAAATACACCAAGTAAAAAGGATGCAAGGCGTAGCAAACGTCAAAGGACATCTACTTCATTTGGACCAGATTTTGTGACATTCTTGCTTGAAAATGAGCCTCAAACATTTAAAACAGCGATGTCTTCTTCTGATTCAATATTTTGGAAAGAGGCAGTCAATAGTGAGATTGAATCAATTTTGAACAACCATACATGGGAATTGGTTGATCTTCCTCCTGGAAATAAACCTTTAGGATCAAAATGGATTTTTAAAAGAAAAATGAAAGCTGATGGCACTATTGACAAATATAAGGCAAGACTTGTGGTCAAAGGTTATAGACAAAAAGAAGGCATTGATTACTTTGACACATACTCGCCGGTAACAAGAATAACATCTATTCGGGTGTTAGTGGTACTGGCGGCCGTATATGGTCTTGAAATCCATCAAATGGATGTCAAGACAGCTTTCTTAAATGGAGAATTAGAGGAAGAAATTTACATGGAACAACCTGAGGGTTTTGTGGTTCCTGGTAAAGAAAGGAAAGTGTGCAAACTTGTTAAGTCACTTTATGGACTTAAACAAGTACCCAAACAATGGCATGCGAAATTTGACCAAACAATGTTGGCAAATGGATTTAAGATTAATGAGTGTGACAAATGTGTTTACATTAAAAATACTCCAAATCATGAAGTCATTGTTTGTTTATATGTTGATGACATGTTGATAATGAGTAGAGATATTACCGATGTAAATGCTACGAAGCGTATGCTGGCTAGCAAATTTGATATGAAGGACTTAGGAGTTGCTGATTTGATCTTAGGCATCATAATTCATAAAACTCCACACGGTCTAGCATTATCGCAGTCTCATTATATTGAAAGAGTACTTGACAAGTTTAAGTATTTAAATTTCAATGTTGCAAAGACTCCAATTGACGTAAGTTTTGCACTTCAAAAGAATGAAGGCGAAAGTGACTCACAATTGGACTATGCACGAGTTTTGGGAACTTTGATATATATTATGAATTGTACACGACCAGATATAGCATGTGCTATAAGCAAGCTGAGTCGATTCACGAGTAATCCCAATCAAACTCATTGGATGGCAATGAAACGAGTCTTGGGGTATTTAAAACACACCCAAACCTATGCTTTGCATTATAATAAATATCCCGCAGTAATTGAGGGATATAGTGATGCAAATTGGATCACCGGATCATCTGAAGTTAAATCCATGAGTAGATATATTTTCACCATTGGTGGAGGAGCAGTATCTTGGAAATCATCAAAACAGACATGCATTGCCCGCTCTACAATGGAATATGAATTTATAGCTTTAGACAAGGCCGGTGAAGAAGCTGAATGGCTCCGGAAATATCTTAGAAGATATTCCATTCTGGCCCAAACCTTTAGCTCCTATATGTATACATTGTGACAGTCAAGCAACAATAGGTAGGGCAGGGAGCGTAATGTACAACGGAAAATCTCGTCACATACGACGAAGACACTATACCGTTAGACAACTCCTCTCTAGTGGCGTTATCACGATTGACTATGTAAAGTCAAGAGATAATGTGGCGGATCCGCTTACAAAAGGCTTATCTAGAGAGGGAGTTAGTAGATCATCAATGGGAATGGGGTTAAGGCCGAGGACAAGTCATCATGGCGGTAACTCTACCTAGCAGACTAGAGATCCCAAGAGCTAGGTTCAAGGAGATCAAACAAAGTTGTGAGTGACGGTTCAACATTGTCAAATAACTCAACCCATTCTCGGATGAAGACAATGTTCAGAAATCTGGATAAAACCTTATGGCTTGTTAATGAGTTAATAAAGCATTAAGGTTCTTTAATGATTATCTAAATCTGGCAGTGTATGACCAGATAATGTGGCTATAGGAGCACATGTTTAGAAATCACCTATGTGAGTGTTAAGTGTAAGCCGCTTTAAAGGGGAATGACAGTGAAGGCCCATTCTCTATGCACTCATGAAACCAGGAGGTGTTCATGGCTGAAACGAACACAACCGTGAGAACCATAAACGGTTGGGGGTTGATTGTGTGACTTATGTTGTCTAGGTATACAAAAAAGTTCGACGGTTCAAAGATATCAAATCTACCGATTGATCGAATATATCCGATATAAGTTCACTACGGAAAGTTCAAAGGGAAACCTACTTATCCAGATGCAGTCAATCCTCGCTTGTATATCACACTTGTCTACGCATTCTTTTATATTATAGCCATTCCCCATTCATGTGGGAGATTGTTGGGTTTAAATGATAGATTGAATGGGAAATGGAGCATTTGTCCCACATCGGTAGTGGAAAGAAAAGTGGGAGTTCCCTCTTGCTTTATAAAATAAGCATTTGTCCCACATCAGAAAAAGAAAGGAAAAGAGAGGTGTATATATTACATTACACCTTCTCTAGTCACTAAAAAGGGTTGAGGGGGCAAGGACCCCTCGCGCCGTCGTCGTCGCTCGGCTTCGGATTCGGATTCGGTCAAATGATTTGATTGATAATCTTTTTGGACCAAATTTTCTTTAATTTTAATTATTTAATTAATTATTGTTTAATTAAATTAATTAACTTATCCAATCCTACCCGTTAGTGACCCGGATCCGCGTGTCTGACCCGCGACCTGACCGAATCCACGTGTCTGACCCGCGACTCGGTTTCTTTCCCATATTTAAATTTCCCACCAGTTTTTAGTGGCTGTTCAGAAGGGTTGCAAACCTTCAGAAACAGTACTTCCATGGCTATAAATTCGTTTGATTCCTCAGAATTTTACTTACGAATTTTCTGAACAACACAAACTTCTTCTTCTTCTGCACAAATAAATTCTGTGTGTTATACTACCATTGAGTGGTTCGCCGCTACCTGAATTTGGAGTACTACTATTCTGGTAAGATAATCATTCTATCCTGGGAGGGGATATTCCATCAACCACGAGTACTGTGAGGGGAATAATTTCCTTAAGGACACACTTTGAACTAAGTGGGCTCGATTATATTCTGAAAAATTATTCTGATTTTCAACACTGATTCTGTTTATTTTCAGTTATTATTATTTACTCATTTTTTTTTTTGGAATACAGATTGATAACATCACTGATATCTTTCAGTCTTCTAAAATCAAGTCCACCTTCTTCAATTGGATAACACATTTTTGCCCATGAACTTCAATGATGTTTCTTCTTTTCATCACTTGATCCCTAGAATAATCTAGTCATATATCTTTCGATTTGGAAAAAAATTTCATTGGGAGATGTTATAGCAGCTAGAAGGTATATTGGTTGAGATTGTAGTACATGTTTAATTTGATGAGAATGGATTTCCCACCAACTGATAATAGTTTGCGTTGCCAATCTGATGTTTTATTTCTAACCACTTAGTAACAACTTCATTGAAGGTAGATATGAGTTTCCTACCAACATATATAGGACATCCAAGATAAATAAAGGAAAATTCTTTGTGCTTGTGTCCTGAGATATATTTGATCTTGGACAATTCCTCTGGATTAGTATTAGGACTAACAAGAAAAAAAAACTCTTGTCATCATTAATCAGCTGCCCAAAACATTGAGAATTGTTGATGTTGGATGGTTGTTGTGACAACATCTGGAAATGCTCAAGACAACATCTTATGAAAATAAGAATGTTGCCTGCGATATTGTGACAACATTTCTGTAACGATTTTGCCTATTCTTCCGGCCAAAACAGGTTGTGTTACTGTGAGTAAAAAATGACCTAGGCAAGCTAACAATGATGCTGTGTTTAAAACGTGGTAAAAGAAACAGTCAAAGCTTGGAGAGAAAGCAGCGTGAAGACCAAGTCCAGAATGTTGAGCTTTTGAAGGAGCAAGAACCTGTCCAAGATGAAGCCTTCTTTTACTCAGCATCCGCAACCAACCAGTGAGCATTTCAAGGGAAGTTCCACACTATAAATAGAGGGGAACTTCAGAGTATCGATATCCAGATTGAAAATGAGAAGAATTATCAAGAGAGCTCTCGCATAGTCACCTTAGAAACTGGATCAACACACTTGGCCTAAAGTAGTATAACAACATCTAGTCCCACGTTACTATTGCTGCCCAGATTCTAGATCAAGCTTATATTTCAAGCAATAGTAATGAAGATGTTGTATTTGTCTTGTTAGATCTTTTAACTTTGGGCTGAAGTCATCTGCGACTTCACTTTTGTTTGTAATTTCTTTTTCGCATTTATTGTTCAACCTTGCATAAAGAAATTCATTTTTAATTGTATATAATTTATACAATTCTTTGGTCATTGACCATCAAGGGATATATTAATATATACCCTTAAAAATATAAACCTTGTGTCTCTTTACTTTCCCGCTGTATTTACTCTATAAAGGTTTATAACTGTTTTATCACAATGTTGCCTCAGATGTTGACACAACATTGAAGGCAACATCCAGAAACTGTTTGAATTGTTCTAGCTGTGACGGTTTTATTCTTACATATTCTTGCTTATCCGTAGCCCGGACCTATCAAGTGGTATCAGAGCCAACACTTGATACAATAAGTGTTTGATTCTGAATATTACGGCTATGGACTCAGCTATACAAAACGTTGGTAGACTTCAATTCTTGACGGAACTAACTATTCCTATTGAAAAATCTGACTATGTTCGCACATCAAATCCATTGATGTTCGAGCTTGGAGATCAGTTTCCGAAGGCTATGTGATTCCCAAGTACCCAGCAGACGAGGATAGTGATGTACTTACCAAACACGAATCTGAATGGACCGCGGAAGAGATCAATAGTGCGAGCTTCAATGAAAAGGCCCTAAATGCGATATTTGGATGGGTAGATCTCTATATGTTTAAACTTATCCAGAATTGTACTACGGCCAAGAACGCTTGGGAGACCTTACAAACTCATTGTGAAGGTACCTCAAGTGTACGACGTACAAAGGTTCGCATGATTTTGAGCCAATATGAACGCTTAAGGATGGAAGAATCTGAATACATAAAATCCTATTTTGAAAAGTTAATTGACATTGCTAATCAGTGTCATGTGCTTGGTTCTCCTTTAACCAACACACAACTTGTGGATAAAGCTCTCAGATCTCTTCCTGAAAGGTTTAATACTAAGATTTGTGCTATTGAAGAGGCCCATAATCTTGCTAATATGGATCTACATGCCTTGATGAACATCTTTCAAACATATGATATGAACATGAAGAGACAAAGAGGTCTGTATAAATACAAAACTTTGGCACTCCAAGGACAAACCTCGAAAACTGAATTGGAAAACGAGGAAGAAAACTTGGAGGAACTGGGAAATGGTGCTACTGTTGCCTTACTTACTCGTCGATTCAACTCGATGGTGAGAAAGATCAACAATGATCGCAATAAAGGCAAATACAAACAGCATCAAAACCCACTCTTTAATAAACAACCGAATAGGTCACCTTATGATCAAAGTAATCACAATCCACTGAGGAAATCTAACTTCGACAGTACCAATTTCAATCCTAAACAACTCGAGGGAGTTCAATGTCATGCATGCTCGGGTTGGGGACACTACGCTAATGAGTGTGCAAACACCCTTAGAAAAATTGGTAAGGTCATGTGGGTAACTCTTAGCGATGGTGAGAAAGGAGATCAAGAAGAAGAATCACAGGTAATGCTGGCATCCGTGTTTGAACACTCACTGTCTGACGATGAATATGTTGTTGACAATGTTATGGCAACATCAGGAACAACATCAGACTGAATATCTGGAATGTCTTCAACATCAGAGAGGTATGTATACTTTGACTATTCTGATGTAAATTGTTTTAGTGAATTTAACTCTTCATCTGAGGTTGTAAATTTGGATCTAGTTGACTCCAAAGACGACGTAATAAAGGAATTACAAAGCCTTTGTAAAGCCTTAATCACTGAATTTGAGCAACTAGACTCAAAAGCAAAATTAATGACTCTTGAGAATAACAATCTGAAAGGCACAATCAACCGATTAGAGGTGACACTTACCAAGAAGGACCTAGAGCTTGGTAAGATTCGTGCACGATTAAACGTAGCTGAGACCACCTTTCAAAGGCTCAACATGGGAACCTCCAAACTGGATGAAATATTGAACTTCAATAAACCTACAAAGGCTGGGCTTGGGTACCAATCTCCTAGCAAACCAAATACTTCCAGAATCCATAGTCAAACTGAGAGGATAAAATTTATCAAAGAAAATTCAAGTAACTCTCAGATCACTGAAATTTGATCGAAGTTTGTATGTAGCTTCTGTAAAAAGTCAGGACATCTTATGCCCTACTGCTACAAACTTCAAAACTCTGCACTCAGAATATTGCCTAAAATATCGTCAGCAATGTTGCCCAACATCACTGACAACATTCAAAGCAACCAGCCTGAAAGCAGAAGGAAGAAAAAGGAATGGGTACCCAAACTGAATCTTAAATGTAATGTGTGCATAACTGCTTTGCGTACTAACATTACATGTTCTTGGTATTTTGATAGTGGCTACTCACGTCATATGACAGGTTTCAAATACCTATTGAAGGAATATGAAGCATTCAATGGAGGATACGTGACCTTTGAAGGAGGAAGTAAGAGTAAGATAATTAGTAAAAGAACTCTTAATGTTCCGGATGTACTAGCCTTGAAAAATGTTCTTCATGTAGAAGGTTTGGTTGCTAATCTTCTTAGCATAAGCCAACTATGTGATGATGATCTCGAGGTGAAATTCAACAAGCTTGGATGCAAGGTTACAAATTCTGCGGATAAATGTGTCATGTTCGAAACCCGAACAGGAGATAATTGCTATCTAGTCGGTAGACAAGAGTTGTGCAACTCTGCAAAGGTAGGTGACTTGAAACTTTGGCATCAAAAGTTGGGACATGTCAACTACGACACCTTAGAGAAGCTGATCTCATTTGAAGCTGTTAGAGGCCAGACTGGATCCAAAAGAAAAACACTATGCGAAGATTGTTTGAAGGAAAAGCAGACCCGGGTCTCTCACAATGTTGTCCAACATGACAGACAACATTCAGGTACGTCTCATTGTTTCCAATTATTGCATATGGATCTTATGGGTCCAATCGAGGTAGATAGCCTAAGAGGGATGAGATATTCTTATGTGATAGTAGATGATTTTTCCAGATTCACTTGGATCTATTTTTTAAAGGAAAAATCACAAACCTTTGAGATGTTTAGAACACTTTACTCTAGGATTAAGAACCTATTTTGTTCTTCGATTTTTAGAATTAGATCTGATCATGGAAAGGAGTTTGAAAATCAAACCTTTGCAAAATTTTGTGAAAAGAAAGGCATATTCCATTTGAATTTTCGGCACCAAAAACACCACAACAAAATGGGGTTGCTGAGAGAAAGAACAGAACTTTACAAGAAATGGCTAGAGTTATGTTAAGTTCTAAGCAATTGTCAAAAAGGTTTTGGGCAGAAGCCTTGAACACGGCATGTCACATAATTAATAGAATCTATTTAAGGCCAGGGACCAAGGTGACACCCTATGAACTGTTAAATGGAAAGAAAGCTACAGTGCAGTACTTTCATGTCTTTGGGTGTGTGTGCTATATTCTTAATGACAGGGATAAACTGGCCAAATTTGACTCTAAAAGTGACAAGGGAATATTCGTTGGCTACTCTCAGAATAGCCATGCTTATCGAATATACAATCTTCTGACAAAGACCATACAAGAATCAGTCAATGTTATTTTTGATGACCTGCTGGATATATCTGGTAGATCTTCAAAAAACAATATTGTGGTTGCAGTTGAAGAGGAGCAACCCACTGAAGAAACAACTGTAGTCCCAGATGTTGTCCAAACATCAGAAGAAACATCTGAACCTCCAAGAGAGAACACAGGGGACGAAATTGAAGAAGAGTCTGCTACGGAACTGAATGATCAAGTGAGAAGAGACCCTCCATCGAGGATTAGAAGGAACCATCCACCCGACCAGGTGATAGGGGGAGTTTTTGAGGAGAGGCGTATAAGATGGAAAGAGCCAGTGAATTACCGAGAAATGGTACGGTATGTGTGCATGTCTACCATATACCAATAGGTAAGTCTTTCTTGTCTTACATCTACTTTGGAACCCAAAAATATTAGGGAAGCATTAAAAGATAATTCTTGGATTCAAGCCAAGCAAGATGAGATTGAACAATTTGCCCGAAATGAGGTTTGGGACTTGATACCATGACCCAACAACACAAATGTTATTGGGACTAAGTGGATATTCAAAAACAAATCAGATGAGTTAGGAAAGATTGTCAGGAGCAAAGCTCGACTTGTTGCTCAAGGATATACATAAGTAGAAGGGATCGACTATGATGAGACCTTCGCTCATGTGGCTAGAATTGAGTCAATAAGATTGCTTCTTGCTATTGCTTGCTATCTAAAGATTACCTTGCACCAAATGGATGTTAAAGGTGCCTTCCTAAATGGATACTTGGACAAAGAAGTATATGTTGAATAACCAAAGGGATTGAGGATCCTCACCATCCACATTATGTGTACAAACTCAAGAAAGCTTTGTATGGACTAAAGCAAGCCCCACGTGCATGGTATGGTCGTCTAACTAACTTTCTTGTTGAGTTTGGTTTCACCCGTGGAGAAGTTGACAGAACATTATTTATTAAAAGACACGGTGTAGATGTAATAATAGCTCAAATCTATATTGATGATATTGTTTTTGGTTCGACTACAGAATCTTTCTTGAAGTCTTTTGTCGAAGCAATGTCGACAACATTTGAGATGAGCATGATTGGAGAACTAACATTTTTCTTAGGCTTGTAGATTAAACAGAATGAAGATGGGATCTTTGTATCTCAAAGCAAGTACGCCAAGAATCTTGTTAGGAGATTTGGTCTGGAAAATGCTAAACACATGAAGACTCCAATGGGCTCTACGCAACAGGTATGTAAAGACGATGTTGGACAAGATGTTGACCCAACATTGTACAGATCTATGATAGGTAGCCTTCTATACCTTACTGCCAGTCGCCTCGATATCATGTTTAGCGTATGTGTTTGCGCCAGGTTCCAAGGCAGTCCCAAGGTATCTCATTTTAATACTGTGAAACGTATCATTCGATATGTTGCCGGTACAAGTGACTTGGGAATTTGGTACTCCAAAGACACTAATCCTAATCTAATAGGATATAGTGACTCGGATTGGGCCGGTGATGTAGACGATAGAAAAAGCACTAGTGGTGGGTGTTTCTATCTTGGCAATAATCTAGTCTCATGGTACAGTCGTCAATAAAATTGTGTATCACTCTCGACTGCCGAATCTGAATATGTGGCAGCTGGAAGTTGTTGTGCTCAACTGATTTGGTTACGACATATGCTAGATGACTATGACATATCTAATAACTCCATGATTTTGTACTGTGATAATCTAAGTGCTATTAATATTTCCAAAAATCCTGTTCAGCATTCACGTACAAAGCACATAGATATAAGACATCATTTTCTAAGAGACTTAGTGGAAAAACAGCTAGTTCAAATCGAACATGTTGATACTTTTTGTCAACTGGCTGACATTTTTACCAAATCTTTAGATCATGAGAGATTTTCTAGCTTGAAAAAATCTCTTGATCTCTGTTTCTTTTGAAAATAAGACAGTCTAGGTAGATGTTGTCCGAAATGTTGTCCCAACATTCTGGATAACATTTACTATTGGATCAATAAACAGGATAAGTGTTGTAGTGATGTTGCAATATGTTTTTCAAAAGATTCAAGCATGACTCTAAAAGGAAAAGATATGAATGCGATACCGTTCTCTGCGAGTATCATAAGAAGGTGAAGCCTCTACTCAAAGATTTGGATGTATACAAAAGAGCAAAGCTCTAAGATTGGTATCGTTCCTATTCTATAGGAGTACCACGTGCTTCAAAAAGGTTGAAAATTTCTCAATATTTTTTTAATCTGTATGTATTCAACTAAGTTGATTAAGGAAAATGGTAAAATGTTACATTAGTCCAGCGATCAGTCTCATAGGGAACATATACGGAAATATCATATACCAAATCAGAAAATCCTTGGAGTCTTATAATGCTTGTTTTAACTTTGAAATGTTGCCAACATCATCAACAACATCGTGTTCCAGTACATTGATCAATCTGGTTTATCTTATTTTATTCCTGTTTTTGGTATTTATCACGTCTTTGTCTTTAACTGGAAGTCCAAAAATTCTAGAGGACCGTTTTTAAAAAAATGATGATATGTGCTATGACAATCCTTATTTTAGGTGTGTAAATAGTTTTTATTCTTCTATACAATCTAAATTTATGGAAAAGGAGTTTGAGTGTAAGTATACTTTGCCATAATAAATCCTCCCATTTTTGTCTTGGAATTATCACATCAGCCGACTATCAATCCATCAAACCATGGCAACCCAAACAACACCGTCATTTTTCAAAACCCAAAGCTTCTCCAACACGCCCAATCCTTCAAAACCCTCTCCCATGCCGTGTCCCCAAAATCCACAAACACCAAAGATTATTCTCTAATGTCGACTAGTCCAGCAAATAACAACAAGGTTTATAAGCATTATACTTCTATCAATGACTTGAGACCGGTCGAGGAGGACTGCACACAGGCTATGATCCTGCTTGGTTCAGATAAGCAATTACAGGTGAGCTACCCAGGCGATAATGAAAACCCAATCGATGTTGATGCAACATCTGATTTCTCGAACCTTGGCTCAAGACAGTCAAAATTGACATTTTCGACGCGAAGGTCAAAGAGGGTTTTCGAAAACCAATTCGGTGAATACCAGTCTGCCAAAAGATCCAGGGAAGAGTCGACTTTCACTGTTGATACTACCACAAGCAGCAACACTGACACCAATTTCAGTGTGCCCAGTTCTTCCAGAACTCCATCAACAACTCCATCAACTTCCACTCCACAAGCAGAAACTGAGAAGGAAAAAGAAGAAGAAGAGATGTCTGATGACACACCTCTACGAAACTTCATTCCTAAAGGGGTCCATAGAACATACTGGAATTTTGATAAAAATGTTGCCTCAACATCAAAGGCAACAGAAGAGAAAATGAACCCAGACTATGTTGCCCCAACATCCGAGGCAACACCTGCAGCCACCTCATCCGAACAAGAAAACACAGAATCTGAAACAGATTCTGAGGTAATTCCTTACTCCTCCATGTTTCAAACTAAATCATGCTCCAGTAACTGGAATTGGTTTAAGAATAGAGGAGTTAGAGGGGAGAAGGTGATTGACCTAACTTCATTCTCCAAAAATGGTTTAGTTGATTTCTTAAGTAGTCGAAACATCTTAAGCTCTGTATCTGGTAAGAATCCTTATTGTGAGAAGGTGATTAGGGTGTTCTATGCTAATCTGACGCTTGCTGTTAAGGACACAACCTCAAAGAAATTTAGGAAAGTGTACCTATACAACAAGGTATACAATTTTACACCTAATATCATCAACTCCACTCTTGGGATAATTATTAGGGAAAGAGTACCTCAACCAAACCCCACTGTAGAGGAACTCAATTCAATGATCAAGTACCTTACAGGGAATTTGATCACTGTTTGGGCTCTTCGCAGCCCTGTGTCAAAGCTCACTACCCTGTTTGCCACTTTGCACAAACTTGCTATATACAACTGGCTACCCTCCCTCAACGAGACAGTAGTGACTCTTGATCAAGCATCACTGCTTTTCAAGATTGGAAGGAATCAGAAATTTGACTTAGGAACACTTATATTCAACCATGTTGTCAACTTGGCAGAAAAACAAAGCAACTCTGCCCTTCCATACCCCTCCCTGAGTTTTCAAATCCTGCTCAACCAAGGTTTTAAGACTCCAAAAGGAGAAAAGCTGAGTCCAGCCTTAGAGGTTTACTCAGTACAACGTGGCGGTTGTTAACAGTAGGGACATGGTTATTGACCTGCCCTGGAAGAAATATGAATGGGACACTACGACATCAAAGGATGTTGCCGACATTCCTGGCAACATTGCTCAAGGAAAGGTCCCAATATCTAAAGACTGGATTCGACAGCACACTGCTGAACTTGACAGGTAAATTCAAGAACTAGTGCGAGCCAGGAACTATTATATGGGCTTACTTTCTTCACAAAAAGGGGGAGATGATGCTGATGCTGATGTTGATGCTGCTGCTGGAAGCAAACAGACAGGGAGAGCTACTGATGCTGCTGCTGAAAGCAGACAGACAGGGAGAGGGTGCAAGCAATGATGCAGGGGAGAGGAGTTGAGATGATTGCTGACTAATTCTGATGCTGAAGATGAAGATGCTGAAGATGAATATGGTGCTGCACAGAGTGATCGATCACAGAAAGCGGCTGGAAGCTACTGTGATCATCATGCTGATGGAGTTGGTGATTCAATGATGAATGTTTATTTGAATAGTGGATATTCTGACATTACTGACATTTTGAATATTATTTGTGTTTGTAATATTTTACTTTGGGACATTTGGTATGTTTTTGCAGACATTATGACTGTTTTTTAAAGCTGTTTATATATGGTTGCCTGATGTGGATTGGTATGAATGATTATTGTAGATTGATTACGCAATTGCTGTAAGTAAGTCTACAGTAACAGAACATAACTCCTATCTAATCAAATCATTGATATTACACTTCTTGGAATTTAACACTGCAGGTTAAGGGGGAGAGCATAACACTGATCCTACTGATTCTTGGAATGTAAGGACTACATCGGGAATCAGTATCCTAGTCATTTTTGCTTCGTATGGAGTTTTGTGAAGAAAGGCAAAAAGGGAGAGATTGTTGATGTTGGATGGATGTTGTGACAACATCTGGAAATGCTTAGGACAACATCTTATGAAAATAAGAATGTTGCCTGTGATGTTGTGACAACATTCCTGACAACATTTCTGTAACGATTTTTCCTATTCTTCCGGCCAAAATAGGTTGTGTTACTATGAGTAAAAAATGACATAGGCAAGCTAACAATGATGATGTGTTTAAAACGTGGTAAAAGAAATAGTCAAAGCTTGGAGAGAAAGCAGCGTGAAGACCAAGTCCAGAACGTTGAGCTTTTGAAGGAGCAAGAACCGGTCCAAGCTGAAGCCTTCTTTTACTCAGCCTCCGCAACCAACCAGTGAGGATTTCAAGGGAAGTTCCACACTATAAATAGAGGGGAACTTCAGAGTATCGATATCCGGATTGAAAACGAGAAGAATTATCAAGAGAGCTCTCGCATAGTCACCTTAGAAACTAGATCAACACACTTGGCCTAAAGTAGTATAACAACATCTAGTCCCACGTTACTATTGCTGCCCAGATTCTAGATCAAGCTTATATTTCAAGCAATAGTAATGAAGATGTTGTATTTGTCTTGTTAGATCTTTTAACTTTGGGTTGAAGTCATCTGCGACTTCACTTTTGTTTGTAATTTCTTTTTCGCATTTATTGTTCAACCTTGCATAAAGAAATTCATTTTTAATTGTATATAAATTATACAATTCTTTGGTCATTGACCATCAAGGGATATATTAATATATACCCTTAAAAATATAAACCTTGTGTCTCTTTACTTTTTCGCTGCATTTACTCTATAAAGGTTTATAACTGTTTTATCACAATGTTGCCTCAGATGTTGACACAACATTGAAGACAACATCCATAAACTGTTTGAATTGTTCTAACTGTTACGGTTTTATTCTTATATATTCTTGCTTATCCGTAACCCCGGACCTATCAAGAATAATTATGTAAAACATGTTTAACCAGGTTAAGAGAAAGTTGATTCCCAGAAGTGAATATGATAACATCATCTGGATAAGCAATATGTGATATTTGAGGTCCAAATCTTGGCATTGTAAGTCAGTGTACATGTGATTTTCCTTGAGACTATTTAACATTCTTGATAATACCTTAGCACCTAAAATAAATAGGGCTGGGGATAAGGTATCACCTTGTCTCAAGTCTCTGATAGAGTGAAAAAAGCCTTTTCTGGTGCCATTGATCAGAATAGAATATCAAATATTTGACATAAATCTCCAAATCAGGTCTACCCATATTTAAGAGAACCCATATTAAGTGGCGTAGTCAGAATTTTTTCACTAAGGAGTTCAAAATATTAAGAAGTAAACACATGAAAAGTTAAGGGGGTTCAACATGTATTATATATACATAAAAAAATAATTTTAACCATGTATAAATAGTGTAATTTTCCGTCCAGGGGGTTTGGATGAACCCCTCAGCCTTACTTGGCTCCGCCCCTGCCCATATCTCCTCAATACAGTCATAATAAATTGCCAGTTAACTCTTTCATAGACTTTTGAAATGATCCTTCCATATATACAGCGAAAACAGATTTTTGGACAAATGAACAAATTTTTTTTATCCCAAAAAGAACTCCCACACCATATTATAGGTCATCATGGTAATAATCCAATTATAAATCAATTGTAACTTGTTAGTTTCTCTGTTATGAATAATGAATATAAATTTGCAGGCCTTGAGAAAGCAGCCATTAACTGTTTATGGAGATGGGAAGCAAACTCGGAGCTTCCAGTATGTTTCTGATTTGGTAAATTCCATATTTCCTTCTCAAATTAAAGCTAGCTAGTTTGTGACCTTCCTTAATTTTTGGAACAGATTTTGAGCCCTCTAATTTAAGATAATATTTTTCTTTGGAAATTATTTTCTTGATGGTTATGATAAACAGGTAGAAGGATTGATGAGATTGATGGAAGGGAATCATGTGGGTCCTTTCAATCTTGGGAACCCTGGTGAATTTACCATGCTTGAACTAACCAAGGTATTACCCAAAACCATTGCTATGCAAAATTGTAATGTAGGTAAATATGCATTCATGAACCTAGCAACGTTGCAAATATGAATCTCAATGTTTAGGTATGTTAAAAATAAGGGTGGCCAGTGGGCCGGGACGGCCCGACCCCGTCCCGAGCCCGCCCCGGTCCCGCCCCGACCCCGCTCAAAAAAAAAAAAAAAAAACGGTAGCGGGACTCGAACTCGGGACGGGACAATGTCTCGTCCCGCCAGACCCGAGCCCGCCCCAGGCCCGACCGCCCCGACCCCGCCCCGACCCCGTCTCGAGCCCGAGCCCGAGCCCGAGCCCCGCCCTTTGTCCCCCCTTTGCAAATATGGCCGTTGCACCAACGACCATTTTAGGCCTCCCCCCCTCCCCCTACCCCCTACGCCTTAATATTTATTTTAAACCCATAAGTTATTATATTTACAGTTTAACCCAATTTTCCAACTATAAATAACTCATTTTCTCTTCATCTTTCTCACAAATCTTCCTACAATCTCTCTAATCTCTCAATATATCTCTCTACAAGTCTACATTGTTTACTAAATATTCAATTTTATTTATTCATTTGGAAATTGGAAGTGAAGTTGGCAACTAGCTTGAGGATCTTCCATCGAGCAAAGTTTCAATTTTCAACCTCTCGATTACACGTCGACGTTACGTCGGCGTTTGGTACATTCGTTCCTTCATTAAATTATTATTGTCTGTTTATTTTATTTAGCACACTTAATTTTATTATCTTTAATTATTTATTATCATAATTAAAATGGAAGGATTAAGAGGTATGTTTAAGGGTAAGGGTAAGGGTGCTTCTTCTAGTAGGGGCGGCAACCAGGGCAAGGGTACTTCTTCTAGTCATCTTATTCCTACACAGGATGATTTTGTTGATACTCAACATTTTCCTACAATACCATTAGATTTAGACGAGGAACTATTTTCTGGAACTCAAGAAGACTTTAATTTAGACGATGATCTAGATGATACACCCACTAATGTTGATGACAACACACCCACTAGTGCACCTTCAACTGAAATACCTCATATTCCCCCTAGTATGAGACGAGGTCCAACAAAACGATCATTAAAATCAGATGCATGAACATTTTTTGATAGGGACATAGAGAATCAAGTAGCTATATGTAAAATTTGTAAAAATGTTTTAAAATTTAAAACTGGAAAAGGTCACGGTGGGACGGGGGGTTTAATTAGACACGTAGTAAGTGCTTATCCAGCTAGGTATGCCCAATACCAGGCTTCAAAACAGGGTGCGCAAACGCCCGCTCCATCGGGACAAGGTTCACATACTGATACTGTCCCGGACCAAGTACAGGGTCAAATTAACCCTATGACGGGGGGAATTATAGGCCCTAAATACAATAAACTATAGAGATAGGGAAGCAATATCAAAATTAGTTGTTGTGGAGGGTTTGCCTTTTTCATTTCCTTCATCTCTCGGTTTTATTCATTACATTAGAGATATATATAATCCTGCTTTTAACGGTTTTCCTAGATCAACTGTTAAGAGAGATGTATTTAAATTCGCGCATGAATATCAACAATATTTACGTTATTCATTATATCATTTTAATGGCAAAGTATCTATCACGTCGATATAGGTCCTAATAATAACCGCCCTGATTTATTTAACTGTAACTTGTCATTGGATAGATTATAAATGGTCTATGCAAAAACGTATTTTAGCGTATAGATATATAGATGATAGGCACACTGATACTTTTATTGCAGATAATATTTATCAAGTGTGCCATTATTACGGAATAACCGATAAAATTATGACTATTACATTAGATAACGCTTCTTCTAACAATTACGCAATTACAATTTTAAAAAATAGTTTAACTCCATCTTTTCCAGATCATTTTCATATAAAATGCGCGTGCCATATATATAACTTAATTGTAAAGGATGGTCTATCACTTTTTGAAGACATTCTTAGTAAAATACAATTTGTTATAAACTTTATTTTTAAAAGTAATAAAGTACAACGTAGAAAAGAATATAAAAAACTTGTCACGATTGTGGACTATCTTATAGAAAAATTCCACAAGAAGTATCCACTGGGTGGAATTCTTTATATGAGCAACTACTTGTTGCTTATGACTATAGAAAACCTATAACTTTATTTTTTAACTCTCATAATAAAAATCTAGTTGATATGATTTTAGATAGTGATTGGGTAAAAATTTCCAAACTTATTGTATTTTTAGAGAAATTTTTTCAAGCAACAAAAGAATTTTCCGGTATATATTATCCTACTATTTCAACTATGTTGTTTTATATAACTCTAATATTTTTACTACTTAGTGAATATATAAAAAAACTAGCTTATAAGGCAGCTATTAAGAAAATGTTTGTCAAAATAAAAAAATATTTTATTCCTATTCCAATTATTTATATTATTGGTTCTGTTTTAAATCCTACTATTAAAATAGACGGTTCTAAATCACTAATTGAAATTATTTACGATTGTATAGAAGTACTACCACCTCCAAGTCCCAAAAATCTAAATCACCCACCACCTATTGAACAAACTAAAGAAGAAGTGTTGTCTAGCGTAGAACACCAATGCAAAAAAATATATAGATTTTATCAACAAGAAAATGCTAGTAACTTAACGGCTTCCATATCATCTTCTTCATCTTCAACACAACCTCACAAAAAATATGTTGTTTCTGTGGCTAGTATTGAAAGCCTTAGAAATAGAATGTGCGGCCGTACCTCTACTACTAACCAAATTAGCGAGTTGAATATTTTTGTTTTGCAAGGTTCTGTACCGTACCAAGAAGTTATCAATGAAGATGGACATGAAGACTTGTTGAAATACTGGAGGGGGAATGAGAAGACCTTTCCGACACTTTCATTGATGGCCCGAGATGTTTTGAACATTCAAGTGTCATCAACTGCGTCTGAAAATGATTTTTCTGCCGTCAGATATCAAATAGGAGACCACATACACTCATTAGCCGTAGACAGCTTGGAAATTGCAGTATTATTCAGAGATTGGATACGAGCGGAGCGGAGAAGGTGCGGTCAACCGGAGATCAACGAAGAAGAAGACGAAAACTACAACGAAATCTTATCCGAAGGTGGTGGGAGCGACGTAGATCAATTTGACCAACAAATACCAATTCCAACCGAAGAACTACAGGAAATCATCAAGCAATTAGAACAGGTTTTTTTGAGAATGTAATTTTTTTAATTGCAATTTTATTATGTAATTTGCAACTTTTGGACAACACTACAAAGTTGCAATTTAGATTTTACTTTTTAGACAATTGTATTTGTATTACAAAAAAATCATATGTCTATTAAATAATATAAGAGGCACAAAAACAGCCTTGGGATGTTTTTATTACACTATCTTGTCTTGTTTATTGAGTTTTTTTATACATATGTTATTTTTTTTAAAAAAAGAAAACCCGCCGGACCCCGACCCCGCCCCGACCCGATTCCGACGGGATCGGGACTGGAGCAAGTCCCGCCAGACCCGACCCCGCCGGACCCGACCCCTTCGCCCGTCCCGCCCCGACAAACCCTGCCCACTGGCCAGGCCTAGTTAAAACTCATGTTGGAGATGGCTACCCAATCCATGCATTTCCACCAGTGGGGCCTTGAATTGCTTACACGTGTGTCTTATAAAATTTAAGGGATAAGATTTATTTAGTTAACCAAAAGCCTTAATCCAAGTGTATACATCGAAATTTTATAGGACTCTACAAGACGAGTTCATTCTATCTTCAAACTCTAAGTATGTTAGGATTTCTTGGAGGCTATTCTACCATAAACCCTAACTCACACTTATATAAAGAGACACATATTTCTTGAAAAGCCATTTCGAAAAGCCTACAAATTATGGAATATTCACAAAGAGATCAAGGCATAATAGACATCAAATATTATCTTTCTTAAAGCCTGCTTCGATGTTCTTGGCGATCAAACACATCGCAAAGAGGTCCAAATTATCCTATATTTGAGAAATACATTACTAACGATCCTCGAATTACGAAGAAAAATAGGAGAGAAAAATCAAGGGAATAAACAGATTTGTACTCACAATCTTGATATATAAAATCATTATTTTGTGGTTGCAATTTATTTTCAGAACTTGAAATTATGTTGCGAACAAATTCAAAAATAAATTGCAACCACAAAATAATAATTTTATATATCAAGATTTGAGTATAAATCTATTTATTCTCTTGATTCTTCTCTCCTATTTTTTATGTCTCTTTGCGATGTGTTTGATCGCCAAGATCATCTAAGCATGCTTGAAGAAAGACAAATCATACTTGTCTTTTTTAAAAATGTGTCCCTTTATATAGGTTCCAAAAAATGCTAACTAACTTAGAGTTTGAAGATTGAATCAACCCGGTAATCCTATAAAATTTGAATGTTTACACACCAAGTTAATTTTATTCTCTCTTCCCCACTCTCTACCATCGGCTGTCAGATAACCCCCCTCTTCGATCCAAATGAACCTGTTGTCCTCCCAAATCATCCAACCATGAATTAGCGTTTCTCTTACTTTGAGGCATCAATAGGGCCATAGCAGGATTTGTTGCCTTCTTGTTTAAAGTTGTAATGGCCAAATCGAGAGACATAGTACTATATTCAACTTGGGATTTCTCCAAAATTGTGTAAATTTCCGATTTCACTAAGCTACGACTATCATAGGTGGACAAGTTGAAACACCCATACCTGTAAATTGGAAAAGAAAAAATTGGTTGATACACTTTTGATGAAGAATTTGGGTGTCCTAATGATCCCATCTATCTTTTTGTGGCTTTGCCTTTTTTTTTTTTTTTTTTTTTTTTTTTACTTTTTTTCTTTCCATGGTTATGGAATCTATCTGAGACCTTGCTGTATTTTTCTAAGTTTCTTATTACTGAATTTTTCCTGTGTGTGCGCACTTGTAAAAGCTTCATGCTTAATGAATGTCAGTTTAATTTGTAAAGCGAATAGAGAATTCACTTCTACCAAATACTGCTGAAACTGTAATTGTTCAGAAATTTCTTTATCTCTCTCCATTGATAGCATGGAGGGGAAAAATGGCAAAGGGGGGGGGGGGGTGATAACTAATGGTAATGTGACCTTAGCATGTGGGAGACAGCGGGGAAGAGAGTAAAATTAACCTGGGTTAAAGCTTTTAGCTAACTAAATAAATCTCATTCATTAATTTTATAAGAGACACGTGTAAGAAATTGAGGGTCCCACTAGATGAAATGGAGGGACTGGGTACTGGAGAGTAGTGGTGGACATAAAATCCGTTGAACCGAAAAACCGAATCGAATCGGCGGTTCGGTTTGATTTAAAAAAAAAATTGAACCTACCTGTGTTAAATGATTCGGTTCGGTTCTTTTGTATTGGGGATGAACCGAACCGAACCAAAAAACCGGAGACAAATATGTAATTAATCTAATTTTTGATTTTAAGCTATTGCTATCTCTTGAATCATAGCTATTGAAGCCAATCTATGAAGCTTTTATTGAAGTCGAATGCGGCATGAACTTAATTAACATATCACGGAAGCATTGACATAAAATGTAGGGAGAGAAAGTAGTTGTAAATTGATGCAACTTTAAATGGTCATAACTCTGCGCTTGGATGTCCATTTTACCCGATTTTTTTTTTGATTTTGCATATTTTTTCAAGACGCAGCCGGTCAAACTGCCACTAGGCGGTTTGGCGCTGCCAATGTTTAGGAAAATGTCCGTTTCTCAATTAATTTGTGTTTTCCCTCAAATCCATTTCTAATTTTTCCTTTTCTTTAGTAAAGATCTCATGATATACAATACATTTCAACGTCAAAATTTCGTGGTATTGTAGGTGTGAATGCCAATTTCAGTGTTGGAAATTCAATTTTTAAAAAAATCCCCGACCCGTTTATTTTATTTCAGTGTTGGACTTTTATTTTGGGGGGATGTAAACTTTAATTTGTAGTTTTTTCTACATGTTTTAAGAATATATGTGATGCAAACTTTATGTTTTTAGACTTTAAATTATTTTTTTTGGACTTTATATTTGAATTGAAAAAACTGATACATTCGGCCATATAAACCGATATATCGATTTTTTGATACAAAACTGAACCGAACCTATATACACCCACCTCTACTGGAGAGGAGCCCGTTCCAAAAATGTATGTAAAATGTTTAAGATATGTGCTAGATCATTAATATGCGCGTAAACATCAAACAATTGAACCGTAAGTTCTAATATAGACATGAAAATTCCTTAGGGAAGTAACTATGCAGGTATATTGTGTACTATTATTTTATACATGTAATAATTTTAATGTTGAAGTGTTTGATCATCTCGTCTAAAAGTTTAAGTTATTAAGAGAACACACATTTAATTACTTAATTATATTATCAACACGTTCCCTCATATGCAGGCCTGATTCTTTTTTATTGCTAGTCACACATATGTTTTTCTTAATAATTGATAGCGATGGAACTCGAACTCCAGATATCTTTCTGCTCTGATACCATGATAAGAAATAGACTTTAGGTCCAACTTAACTTCAAATATATGCTAAAAAGGTAAAAATTCCCAAGACCTGACCAAGTCTCCCATCTCACCACCGACATGGGACTCAACACCCTAGAACACTAGGCCTGCCAACTAGAGTGTGAACAATATATAATATGAGGCCCAACAATAAGTAAATCAAGAATTGAGATGAGTCTAACTCTAGTATTATATTGAAGTATGTGACCATCTCATCTACAATTTAAGCCGTTGGAGATAACACACTTTTAATTTCTTAATAATATGCTCAACAATAAGTCTCTCAAATTTTAACCCTACAAGGTTGAGAGATGTTTGAACTAATATTATTATTTGCAGGTGGTGCAAGAAACAATAGATCCAAATGCAAAGATAGACTTTAGGCCAAACATAGAAGATGACCCCCCATAGGAGGAAGCCTGACATTTCAAAAGCAAAACATGTTTTAGGATGTGAGCCAACCGTGTCACTTCGCCAAGGATTACTTCGCATGGTTGATGACTTCCGACAACGCATATTTAGCGATTAAAAACTCGATTCTGGCTTATAGTAAATAGTAGGGTTGTCTAATGGGGCGAGGCGGGGCGGGTCCCAGCGGGACGGGACCCGGCGGGACAGGGCAGGGTCTGGACGCGGGCTCCGACGGTCCAGGAGGGACAGGAAGAGGTCCCGTTCCATATCCCGTCGGAAGAGGGATCGGGATTTAGGGGGATGGGTTGGGACGGGTCGGGATCGAGATTTGTATTTTTTCTAATTTCCTCACAATATCTTGAGGATCTTCGGTTGGAATTGGAATTTGTAGGTCAAATTGTTCGACGTCACTTCCTGTTTCCTTGGACAAGATTTTGTTGTAGTTGTTATCTTCTTCTTCATTGATCTCCGGTTGACTGCACCTTCTACACTCTACTCGAATTCAGTCTCTGAATAGAACTACAATCTCCAATGCGTCTCCAGCCAATGAATGTCTATGCTCTCCTATTTAAAATCTTCCAGCAGAAAAAATGCTTTCATACGCTATTGATGACACTTGAATGTTCAACACATCTCGAGCCATTTTTGCTAGTGTCGGAAATGTATTCACATTCTGCCTCCAGTATTTCAACAAGTCTTCATGTCCTTTATCATTGACAATTAATTCATACGGTACAACACCTGCAAAACATAAACATCAAATTCGCTAACTTGTGAAGAAGTTGAACTGCTAACATTTTATTTCTAAGGCCCTGAATACTAGTAGCAGAAACCACATGTTTTTTATAAGGTTGCAGCGAAGTAGTAGAAGATGGTACAAAAGTCGGTTGATTATTTGCACTTTGTTGTTGGTAATACATATATACTTGTTTGCATTCAGTGTGTATGCTAGACGTAAATTCTTCTTTAGTTGGTTTGTGAGTTGGTTCTTCAGTTGGGTCTGTTGGAATTACTTCTATACAATCATAAATCGTTTCTACAAGTGTTTTACAACCGTTTACTTTAATAGTCGGATTTAATACAACACCAATAATATAAATAGTGAGAATAGGAAAAACGTATTTGTTTAATTTTATAAATATTATTTTAATAGATGGAGTGTAAGATGATTTTTCCATATATTCATTAAGTAACAAAAATATTAGAGCTATATAAAATAACATATTTAAAATAGTAGGATAATAAATACCGGAAAATTCTTTAGTAGCTTGAAAAAATTTCTCTAGAAATCCATTAAGTTCTAAATTTTTTTCCCAATCATTATCTACAAGCATATCCCTTGGATTTTTATTATGGACGTTAAATCATAAAGTTATAGGTTGTCTATAATCGTAAGCAACAAGTAGTTGCTCATACAGAGAATTCAACCTAGTCGAGACTTCTTCTGGAATTTTTCTATAAGGTAATCCACAATCATGACAAGTTTTTTTATACTCTTTGCGTCTTTGTATTTTATTACCTTTAAAAATAAAATTTATAGAAAATCGTATTTTATCAAGAATGCTTTAAAAAAGTTTTAGGCCATCCTTTACAACTAAGTTATAAATATGACACACACATCTTATATGAAAATGATCAGGAAAACATGGAATTAATCGAACTTTTAAAAGTCTTATAACATAATCATTAGAAGTAACATTATATAATGTAATAGTCATAATTTTATCATTTATTCCATAATAATCACAAATTTCATTAATATTTTGTGCAATAAAACTTCTTGTGTGCCTATCATCAATATATCTATATGCTAAAATACATTTTTGCATAGACCAATTTTGATCTATCCAATGACATGTTACCGTTATAATCATTACCGTTAGTACTATGGCCTATGCTAGAAGTGATAGTCACTTTGCCATTACAATGATACAATGCATAATGTAAATATTGTTGATATTCACTTGGAAATTTAAAAATATCACTTCTAACAGTTGATCTAGTAAAACCATTAAAAACATGATTATATATTTCTCGAATTTAATGAATAAAACCAGGAGAGAAGGAAATGAAAAAGGCAAACCCTCCACCGCAACTAATATTGCCATATTTTCCATATCTTTATTTTTATCATATTGAGGACCAAAAATTCCCCCCGTCTTCGGGTTAATTTGACCATGTACTTGGTCGAGGACACTATGTGAACCTTGTCCTGACTCAGATGGTATTGGCACACCTGATATTTTAGCTTGATATTGATTACACCTAGCGGTGTGCTCTCCTTGTACATGTCTCAATAAACCTCCCGTCCCACCTTGACCTTTTCCGATTATAAATTTATAAATATTTTTACAAATTTTACATCTAGCTAGTTGATTCTCTTGGTCCCTATCAAAAAAATTCCATGCAGCTGATTTTAATTTTCGTTGTGTGGGGCCTCGACTCATACTAGAGGGAATATGAGGCATTCCAGTTTCAGTTTCAGACTGAGACTCAGTCTGAGCCTGAGGTTGAGGTACACTAGTGGGTGTGTCATCTAGATTATCGTCTAAATTAAAGTTTGGTTCATCTACCTCATCATCTAATGGTATATCATTAAAAAAGTAGTTTCATCTATATGAGTGAAATCAATGAAATCATCGGGACTAGGAATATGATTACTAGAAGAAGTACACATGCCCTTGTTACTCCTACTAGAAGAAGTCCCCTTACCCTTAAACATACCTCTTAATCATCCATTTTAATTATGCAAATAAATAATTAAAGAAAATGAAATTAAGTGCGATAATAATAATAAAGTAACAATAATAATTTAAAGAAGGAACGAAGGTATCAAACGCCGACGTAATGTCAATGTGTAATCGAGGTTGAAAATTGAAATGCTCGATGGATGATCCTCAAGCTAGTTGCCAACTTCACTCCCAATTTTTTAACTTTGATATAAATGATAAAAAAAAATATAATATTTAGTAGGCAATGTAGAATTGTAGAGAGATAAATTGAGAGATTGTAGGAAGATTTGTGAGAAAAATGAAGAGGAAAATGAGGTATTTATAGTTGAGAAATAGCGTTAAAGTATAAATACATTAACTTAGGGGTTAAAAATAAATATTAAGGGGGTAGGGGGCCAAAAATGGTCGTTATAGCCGTTGTTGCAACGACTATTTTTACAAAGGGGGAGGGGGGCTGGCGGGGCGGGACAGGGTCGGGATGGGGTGGGGCAGGTCGGGACAGGCCGGACGATCCCAGGCTCCGTCCCGAGTTCCAACACCGACACCAATAATTTTTTTTAAAATGGGGGATTAGGACGGGGCGGGCCGGATCGGGATCAGACCGACCCGACCCACTGGACAACCGTAGTAAATAGTACTATATTATACGGCAACCACTTATATAGGTTATAATGGCTATAATTTTTTTATTAATAATTGTTTCATAATAAGGTTTCTCCTTTAAAAGAGGATAATTGAATTGGACGGTGTATTTTTGTGTATTAGTTAATCAAGCAAAATAGTTTTGAACTTCGATAAGACAATTGAGCATATAAGATTTTCCTGTATTTAATGAAAATATTAAATTTGCATCATATGAGTCATTCTATAGTCAGTAGCATGCATGCCTCTAAAACTTCCACTAGAAAGAAGATTTGGTGCTTCTAGAACATCAGATTAAAGTTTTTGATCTTGAAAATTAGTAGAAAAAAAAAGATTCCAGATTAACCATTGTTATAGAGAGGTCAATACTTTGGCTGATATGCTGGCCAACTATATGGTGTGACAGAAATAGAAGACAAATTCTTCAGTCTAAATGAGTTAAAGCTTAAATGAAGAGCCATCAGAAAGCATCTTAAACTCCATATATTTTATAATATTTAGTATTGTATAATCATGGTAGATTTAGAATCCTTTTTGTATTAAGATTCCACATTGTACACACTATATATATTTGTATTAATGAAAAAGACTCCTAAGGAAGATTAATACAATCTTACCTGGTATCAGAAGCCAAAACCTAAAATCTTATTTTTTTCTACCCGCAGCCGTCCCCCCTCCTCAGTTTAATCAAACCGCCGACTGCTTCTCATTCTTGAAGAAACAACTTTTGTTTGCTTTCTGCCTCCCATCCTCGAAAGAAACAACCTTGTCTTCTTTTCCTGAAGCAACAATTTTCTTTCTGCCTCCCATTCTCGAAAGAAACAATTGTGTCTGCTTCTTTCTGCCTCCCATTCTCGAAAAAAACAATTATAGACCAAAACTTGTTAGTCTGGTTCTTTCTTCCTTTACTCGAGAACAATTTTTTATCTTTTTTTTTCCTCATTCACAAAAAATAATCCACTATAATGACTTCTCCCATAACTCCCAATTCTGGAGACCAATTTTGGGCCCAATTTCAGGCAGCCTACAAGTCCGCCTCAGGCCAGTCAATGGGCCACAACAATTCGCCCCTATTTTCTAGAGCCCAGCAGTCCCCACCCAGTCTAATTTGGACCCGATTTTCATCACATTGACCCCTCGGCAGATTGATAATGCGTGGTATATGGATATGGGCGCCACGTCTCACCTCACCAATAATTCTGGTAATCTTCCTCAATTGCGAAGCTTAAATCCTCCACAATCTATTATGGTTGGAAGAGGCCATCGCATTCCAATTCAAGGGTTTGGCCACACACTAACCCCACGACCATATCCCAGTTCTCCCTGAATAACGTCTTATATGCTCCCAATATTATCCAAAGCCTAATCTTCGTTAGGAAATTTGCCACTGATAATTCTGTATAAATTAATTTTGACCCGTTTGGATTTTTAGTAACAGACCTCCGTACTAGGAAACTCCTTACGAGATGTAATAGTGAGGGTGATCTCTATCCTTTCCTATCCACGTCCGTTGCTAGTGTCAACCCTCCCACCTCTCTAACTACCCATGTCACTCCTCCCACCGCTTTAGAAATAATTTCTCCGTTAACCTGGCACAATAAGCTTGGACACCCAGGATCCCATGTGTTTAATTTTCTTAGAAATAATAATTTTATTCGTTGTCATAATGGAAAATTTGCCCAACAATGTCTTTCTTGTCCCTTAGGCAAACATGTCGCCTTCCGTTTCAGTCTTCTTCAACTGTTACATATTCTCTCTTTGACATTGTTCATGCAGATTTATGGACATCTTCCATTACTAGCTCACTGGATCATAAATTTATCTCATCTTATTAGATGACTTTTCTCACTTTATCTGGGTCTATCCGCTTAAATTCAAGTCTGAAGTGTTTGCCAAGTTTCTTGCATTCCGTGTCTATGTCAAAACACAATTTGAAAAAGACATAAAATCCCTTCAACGCGATAACGATCGTGAGTTCAACAAGAAGCGTTTCACAATTTTTGATCTACCAATGACATGGTTTTCCGATTCTTGTGTCCCCACACCTCCTTCCAAAATGACAAGGCCGAACGAATCATTCACACTATCAATAACATGATTCGTACGATCCTATTTCATGCCTCCCTCCCTTCTCCCTTTTGGGTCTATGCTGTGTAAATGGTCGAATATATTCTAAATATTTTGCCCACTCAGACTCTCCAAAATAGAACACCCACCGAAATTCTATTTCGTAGGATCCCAACTTATGAGCACTTACGAATTTTCGGCTGCTCTGTGCTACCCGAATCTTACCTCCACGGCCTCACATAAACTTGCACCCACACCACCCCTTGTGTGCTCTTAGTTTTTTCGCCAAGTCATAGGGGATATCTGTGCTACGACTTGTCTTCCCACAAAATCATCGTCTCACGTCACGTCACGTTTGACGAAGCAATCTTCCCATTCACCAATATCCAAAAATTCCAGAATTCGGATTACACATGTTTAGACGAGTTCAACACATCACTGCTTCTCTAAATAGCTCTCGGTCGCGCTGTCACTATTTCGGCAGTAGCCACTGTACCCACTGTCTCTGCCCAATCTCCTCTCAGTCGAGCCACCACCGTCCCGACGACCACCCCTGCCCTGGTGTGTCTCCCATCACCGGCATCACTCTAATCGACCATCGCATCCCTCGCTTCGGCAGACATCGACACCTCATATGTCCCTGTTCGACGTCGGCTGCAACCCATTCTGCCAGGCCGACTCGGCCACCTCCCACTCGTGCCCATGTTTACTCGATCACGTCATAGAACTCCCCACCACCGTCGCTCCAATCAGACCCGGTTCCCCACACCTATCTATCTCCGCCATCTCTCCCACACTCAACCAACCAGTCACCTCTTCCCTTACCACACCATACACTGGAACCCCAACAACAAAACCCTACCCCGTCACAACCCATCGATCCCACCTACCAATCTTGGTCACCAGGACCCTACACTTATCATCCATAACCCGTCGACCCATCCCGATAAACAACCAAAGCCACTGCTTCAACCAACCCGACCCAACAAATAAACCAAAACCCAGATCCGATGCCACATTATGACCCAGACCCGACACCCAACAGACATACCTAGACTGCCCTTACCATATCGTACCATATGGAAACCCGTGCCCAACACAGGATTTTCAAACCCAAAGTCCAATTTAACCTATCCACATAAACCATAGCCCCAATTTCCAAAAACCCAAAATTAGCTAAACTAGACCCAAATTGGAATGCGGCGATGAGTGAGGAATTTAATGTGTTAACGAAATAACACACTTTGGATTTGGTTCCTAGACGGGATGGGGTGAATGTGATCTAATACATGTGGCTTTTTTGTCACAAATACAGAGATAGTGGTGATCTAGAGAGAATATAAGGTGAGGCTTGTGGCTAATGGAACTAATCAATATGAGGGTATTGATTGTGGTGAGACATCCAGTCCAGTTGTTAAACCGGATACCATTCGTACAGTTATGAGTATTGCTATGTGTAAGCATTGGCCGATTCATCAACTTGATGTGAAATGCGTTTCTACATGAGGATTTGAAAGAAACTATTTACATGCACCAGTCGCCTGGTTTTGTTCATCCTGCAGCCCCTCAGTATGTATGCCGTCTCCGTAAGTCACTGTATGGTTTGAAACAGGATCCTCGAGCGTAGTATGATCGATTTGCACAATACATTATGCGGATTGAGTTTGTATGCAACAAATGTGCTAATTCTCTATTTATTTTTTATAGAGGCAGTAGCATTGCTTATTTGTTGTTATATGTGGATGACATTGTGCTTACTGCCTCCTTTGATTTTTTGAAAAATTAGATCATTGCATTACTTAAAACCGAATTTGCTATGACTGACTTGGGGAAGTTGAGTTATTTTTCAGGGATATCAATGACTAGATCTGCAGATACTATGTTTTTATGTCAGCGCAAGTATGCAGATGAGATATTATACATGGCTAAAATGGCGAATTGCAAGATCATGTCCACTCTGGTTGATTCTAAATCAAAACTTAGTGTTGTTGATGGTGATCCAGTGTCCGATCCCACTCTTTATAGGAGTCTTGCAGGTGCACTTCAATATCTTACTTTCACCAGACCTTATATTGGTTATGCTGTTTAGCATGGGTGCTTATTTATGCATGCCCCTAGGGAACCTCATTTTATTGCTCTTAAGCGTATCATTCGATATGTTAAGGGTACACTTGATTATGAATTGGATCTATACCCCTCAGCACCGACCCGATTGTTATCATATACGGATGCTGATTGGCGCAGGCTGTCCGGACACGCGACGCTCCACCTCCGGCTACTGTATGTTCCTAGGGGATAATCTCATTTCTTGGTCTGCCAAGAGGCAAGCCACCTTATCCCGTCCGAGTGCAGAAGCAGAGTATAGAGGAGTTGCAAATGTTATTGCTGAGATCTGTTGGCTCCAAAACCTTCTTTTGGAGCTCCAGTGTCCCTTGCGTAAGGCGTCTTTGGTTTACTGTGATAACATATCCGCCATATATTTGTCTCATAATTCGGTTTAGCATCAGTGAACCAAGCACATTGAGATGGATATACACTTTGTTCGTGAGAAATTTGCTCTCGGTCATGTTAAGGTGTTGCATGTGCCTTTTTCGTATCAGTTTGCGGATATCTTCACAAAAGGTCTTCTTAGATAGTTATTCCTTGACTTTAGATCCAGTCTTAGCATCCGGCCTCCTCCCGCTCCGACTGAGGGGGTGTATTAGCGAATATTATAAAATATTCCCCATATATTTTGTAATATTTAGTGTTGTATAATTATCATAGATTTAGGATCCTTATTGTATTATGATTCCACATTGTACACACTATATATATTTGTATTAATGAGAAAGACTCTCCAAGGAAGATTAATACAATATTATGTAAACTTCAGAATTAGATCAAAGCATGGACAATTCACATTTGAAAATAGATAAATTAATCAACTATCCTTATTTTGAAACTTCACAAAGATTTAAAGTAAAATACCATCTCCATGTAATTACTATAAGGTGAAATACCATCTCCATGTAATTACTATTTGGTCTAATCTATTACCTTCTCCGTCTCAATTGATGTGAAGGTGTTTGATTGGACAACAATTAAGAGAAAATGAAAGACTTTTGAAATTTATGGTCCAAAATAAGCCATAATTTTTTGTGTGGCTATAAATTATTTCATTAATGATAAAATGAGAAACTTTAAGTTACATTGTGTTGGTGAATATACCACAAATTATTGTTAAAGATTAAAGTGTACAAAAATAAATAAAAAATATTCAGGCTGAGGCGCGGATATCTCGCTTTCTTTAAGGTGATTCAAGCCCGCTGCGGTAGTATCGTTACCGGTCCACCAGTAACACTCTTGACTTGTCCCCTCAAGAATACAACAGTCCGACAACGTCGTGTAACTCAAACAACTCCAGACTACTTGAAGAGACCAAAGCTCCACCATTAAGAACACCTTCCTTCAACATAAAATTACTTTTTTTTTATAGTGACTAAGTTGGAAACTTGAAATATTTTTTCTTTTTCTCAGCTCTTTCTTTCATTACTCCAACCTCACTATAAACGACAATATTTTTAATTTCTACACTTCTCATACACATGTGCAATATTTTCATACACAACTCATGAAAGAAATACCTCTATATATAGTTGTAGGAATTCAACCATAGAGTAATTAGAGAGTAGTGGAATATTAATTTTGTTGAACATGAGTTGGTAATGAATGTGAGTAATAACCACATTCTACATTATGGAGTAGTGGCCTTGTAGGAGTTATGACCATATTCTAGCTTTAATGACCACTAACAAATATGAGAGATAAATAATAGTATATTTTAATAATAAAATGTACTCCAACACATTGTTACTAAAAAATAAAGTTATCATTCTTTTTTGAACTGATTAAAAAGAAAAGAGTGTCACCGAAATTGAATAGAGTGTATACAATTCGATGTCCAACCAATTTGTTAATTTTTGCGAAAAAAGAATTCTATCACGTAACAAAAAATGGAAATCCCAGTAAAAATTCTTAAAAATAAGATTAATTATGTGACATTCTAATTTTGTTTTACTGCCACTTATTAATTTTTTGGCATGGCATGTCTTAAATATTTACTGTTGGAACAAATGTTTCAATTAATTTGTATAATACATTTGATAAGAGTTTTGATTTTCAAAGTGGATGAAGTGAGTTCATAAGTTTCACTTCATTGTTTTTTTTACGTTTTAGATTCTTATGAAAGATACATTGTTCTATAAAATACATGAATCTATTAATAAATATTATTTAATAAAGCTCTTATCTTATGTATTCTTTTATCCTATAAATAGTATTTCTTCGATTTTCTTTGAAAAGATAAGCACTTCAAGAAATACTTTCCCTTGAAATATTTGAAAGACATTGATCAAAAGGTGAAATCAAATGATTCAAGAATAGAAGAGCAATATTTTTGAATGCTACTTGTTGTATGACTTAGTTGAATCCCAAAGATAGAGTTGCCATTTATTCTTCCGTGTGCTCGTTGGGAGAGATTCCAATTATCTTCAAGAAACGTCTTGACGTGCCTCTAAGCCAAACAAGTCTTATTTTGGGTCTCTAATATTATGATAATTTGTATTATAACAATTGGATGATATTTCAATTCTAACCGTTAGAAGATATTATTATCTTTGTTCTAACATTTACTTGGTCATCTTAATTAAAAATAATGGTGATATAGATTTGATATACTCATAACTGAAGAAAATTCCAAAAATCCAACTTTAGGAGACTTATAATTTAATTTTTTCTTATGAAATGGAGTTTTTCTGTATCACTGACTTAAATTATCGATAACTGATTTTTTTTCATATAAGGAGATAAATTTTATTCTCCACAACCGATATACTTTGAAGTATCCAAAGAATATTTCTAACCTTGGTCATTTCTTACCCTCGTAAGGTATATTTATTGGAACATAATTAGAGAATGGATGGAAGATTAGTTAGTGAGTTAACGAGTAGCCTGATGGTTATGGTAGATCTCACTAAATAGAAATATCCCCACATAAAGGAGTGCTCAACTGGCCACTTATGTAGGAGTCTTAGGGCATAAAGTTGGGAATCAACTATGTTTCGAGTAAGGCTATCACCAAGAGTTCATGAGGTGATTAATAGCAAAGCGATGGTAATTTTCCTAAAACAAGAGCATGAACTCATCGTAGATACCTGCCGATGGACCATCATTGGGATTTTTTTTAGATATAGGCCTAAAATAAACAAATTTAGGGTTGATGTTGCAAAGGTAATGTTAAAATAGGAGCAAAGGACTTATACCATGTCTTCATAGATATGGAGAATGAAAAGGATTTCATTACTATTTACTAAAAATCATTCATTCACTTTGATGAGGATAACAACATGAAAATTTTGACATGAAACATAAATTCTAAACCTGATGCTGAAACTATATTAGCCCCAATTTGAATTAGTCTTCCTGATTTACCATGACACTACACGAGCGGAATGCCCTATGGAGCAATCTTAGTCACATAGGAACCCCTCTGGTAATGGACAAAGCTACTATAGCTAAGTTTAGACCAACTACAGCTAAATTGAAGATGGAAAATGATTTGGCGAAGCCATTGTTTTTACTATGGTGATGATTGAAATAAGGAACCAACATAGAGAACTAGAAATTTTAACATAAAATTAACTATAAGACAATACCTTCATTTTGTTCTCACTAAAAAGTCCAAGGCCACTCTGATAAAAGATGTAGATTTCTACACCTTGAGATACAAAAGAAAAAATAGAAGAACCCCTCAACAAAAATTGGAATAGTTGATGTACATACTAATTAAGACAGCTCTGGGAAGTAGATCAACTTAGCTACTAACAGGAAAAGGAGAACTCTTGCTAAATCTAATCCTAGAGTAGCATAGAAACAAGGAACAAAAGGAAACAACCAAGCCGATACAACAGAAGGCAAGCAGAAAGTTGAAAGAAAGAGAGGTAAAGGAAATGGCACTACTATTTGACAAAAGGGGCTGTCACGACACAATTTACCCCGCCATGATGACAGTAACCCAATGATCAGTAAGTCAACCACAATCAAATTATCCATATTATAAAGGAAATCAATTGCGGAATAATAAAGTAAAACATTTTTTTAAAAATTTAATGAAATCTTAATATAAAAAAATACGAAGAGTACAATAATTTCCCACGACCTAGTGTCACTAGTACAAGAACTAACTACGTAATACAAATTTGAGAATATATTCCTAAATGCATAGCTATCTGGGAATGAAAAAACAAAAATAAGAAATAAGAAAGAAAAATCCAATGCCACATATCTGTCATGTAGCTCATCCCAAATCCTCTGAATAGCTCCTCTGCGAGCTGGATATTCGCGAAGTCCACTAGAACTAGGAATACATCCTGCACACAAAAAGGTGCAGCAAGAGTAGCGTGAGTATGGGGAACAACGTGTACTCAACATCATCATCGACTGACCCTATCTTAAACGAAGACGAGTTGGCTTTCTGAATACTACATCCACACTGACCGTCATTAGTTTATCATAATCATAATAATACACTAATTCACAAAAATCATCAGTCTAAACCTAGGTTATAGCATCTAATCCCTCTTGCCAAAAGTTTGACAAAGTTTCCACATAGACAAGGCAATAGAATTTGATTCCACACAATAGTTACTTCACACAGAATATGAATGAAATGAGATGAGATGCAAATGAAATACAATGCAACGCTAGATCTTTCTTTTTCATCACTGGTACACACACGTTCAAACATTAACGAATCATGACCTATGGGGGACTCGCGAGGTCCATTTACCACACAGACTCACACAATACCTGTCTCTAACCACACATCCTCAATACTTCACTCTAGCTACACAGGCTGACGTAATACCTGTATCAACCACACAACTCATATACTCATCTCTAGCCACACATGCTCACGTAGTACATGTCTCAACCACACATCTCATATACTCGTCTCTAGCCACACATGCTCACACAATATGAAGCATGAATATGACATGCACAACAACAACAAGCCATAATATGCAATAAATATTATACCTTTATTCAATTTATTCCATAAGATCTGACCTTTAGCCATTTACATAATAAAGACTCTATATTTTGCTTATTTTCCACTTTTAAACGAGTATAAAAGGAATGACGGGGACACACAGTCACATATAAGACATACATGTAATAATATTGCAGAAAGTACGGGCTTCATACCCCAATCATAGATCCAAAGGATCGTACTATTCTATCAGCTAGTGTCCAAAGCATGGCATTCACTACATAATTTAAAGGTGCAAGTACCCATAACATGTCACCGGTACCCGATATAAGTACTCGTCACCTCACAATTATCGAGACCCCCTTATTAGTCCCACTACACCGTCTTATTTAGTTAATTAGACCAATCATGACGCTTAAGTAAGGTAGAAGATCTCAACTTGTTTGGAAATAAGAGTTCTATTATCACAACGAAGACTTGCCCTTTCGTAATGCCTCCGAATAGTCTCAATCTATTCAAATATGAAAAGTACGATAACATACGATTCTATAGACACCCATATTGCTATACATTATTTCAAAATTCAAAAACGAACCCAACAAGCTATCCCTGAGCCCACAAGGGAAAAACTAAAATTTTGACATAAATTCATCTTATCCATAGTCTAAATAGTCTCGAAAATCTTTGAAATTCATTCACAAATCGATCTTCAATTTGATAAATTTATAATTTTAACTTTAGGGCTAAATTCTCCAATTTTACCTCTTTGATTCCATATTTTTTGGTGTAAAACCTAAGATTGAATATAAAATCGATACATAATCATATATATTTAACTCAAGTATTGTTTATAATCCTTACCTCAGTCTGACACATGAAAGTATTGCTTAACAGATGTCCAAGAAATCTCCTTCGTTGTTGAAGTTACAAAGCTAGCTGTGCTTTGACATTTATTTTTGTTTGCAAAGGAATTCCATGGTGCTCAATGACATCAGTACTTAGATTGTTTACCCCATTTTATATAATCAAATTGAAATCATAAACAAGCTGATGCCTTTAAATAATACGGAGATACCCTCCCATTAATGATGTATACACACGAGACAAAGTTAATGTTTTAGGTCCTTTTCCCAAGAACCCTTTTCTTGACCATCATATATCTCATCTACATGTCAAAGGTTGCTGCACCATAATTTCACCAATTGACACATATTTCAGTTGTTGCCTTTTTCTTCTATATTTAATGCCATTGTCGGTTGCAGCAGTAGGTTTTTATTTTAAGTAATGTTGCAGAATTACACCGAAATTTCATTTTTTTCTTGCCTTCTCTTTGCGAAATTATCTCGGTCACCCATCCCTGCAAGTCATGAAAATCAATACAGAACTAACAGAGTCAACAAATTTCCAATATGAGTCTTATCTTTTCATATGTCCATCTTTTCACCATAAATAGGCATATTAAATACTAAAATCGACTTAATTATAAAAAACCAACCAAACGAACTCTAATCCTTCAATGGGTCATAAATAATATTACCAATCAAACAAAATATTTAAGTGGACAATTAGAGCATGTTTTTCCAAAACAAGCAATTAATCCAAATAATTAAATATCAAAATTTCCAAAATGAAACCTTCTCCTGAAGTGAACCAAGTGATATCCGTTTGACTTTAAATTTTGCAAGCAAGTCAAAATATTTATTACGGAGCTTCTGGAATAGACGACACGCTAAACAGAGCATCAGTTATCAAAATGACCGACTAGGTGGTTACATCATCCTCCACTTAAACACACGTTCATCCTTGAACGTAAAAATAAAGAAGGTGTGTGAACTATCAAAAAGTTGGGAATATCCACGCGGCATTTCTAACTCGGTCTCCCAAGTAGCCTCCTTGACCGGACGATGCCCCTATTGAACCTTCACTAAAACTATATCTTTGGATCTTAACTTTCGAATCTGCCTATCCGTAATGGCTACCAACAGATGTAAGTAAAGAGGTGTGTAAGTGGGTAAATGGGTCGGGGCTTAGTTGTAATCGGGTCGACCCAAAATTGGGACACAAAGTGGGGTTCTCGGGTGGGGTGTTTCTGCCGGCAGTGTGGTGTTGTGGGAAGTTTCGGGTAGTTTAGGGTAGAGTCGAACTTAAGCGTTTTATGGGGGTGTTCCGGTTGTGTTGATGGTTTTCTTGATGATCGGGGTTTGGTGGTTTAATAGTGACAAGGTGGCGGAAGTTGGCTGAAACAGTGAGGTCTCGGTAAGTTAACACAAGGAGTATGTGAAGTATTGCGGGATGTGGTGGTGGAAGAGATAAAATGGTTGACACAAGGAATGAACACGAGTTGTGAGGTGCAATCCCGAGTACAATCCAAGTGTTGGACGATCGATTTAAACAAAGATAATGACACGAGGGTTTTAATGCTCGAGTCGACACCAAGTATAGTGGGCCAATTAGACAAGGACTTGACCGAGGTTGCTAAGTACAAGCTCGTGAACAAACCAAGTGAGGGCGGCCGGTAACCTTATGATAGACCCTTGGCTTGGGTTTGGTTGGATCACACAAGTTCCAACTTCTACCTACACCGAGGGGGTTCCTTAATCTTGGGCTTAGCTAGGTCACACAAGTCCTAACCAAACTTACATCGAATGGACCTTAGTTTGGGTTTAACTAGGTCACACAAATCCTAGCTTCAACTTACACTAAGGGGTTGGTTCATATAAGAATCGAAGGCCCACATAAGGACCAACTAAGGTAGACAACACACAAGTTGAATACTTTAGTGTTTGAGTAAAACTCAAGTTTTTCTATTCATCAACTCTACTTTTTACAACAACCTAAGGGTCTTATTTATAGTACTACATGGACCTTTCTAGAATACAAATTAAGAGACAAACTACTTGAACCTCTCAGCCAAGTATGGACAAGTGGGAAGGGTGTTGACTTGTTTGGGGAACAAGGAAGTTCTCGGTATCAACTCTATCAATGGGAAAAGTTTCAGTTTTACTTGGGGGCAAGGATGAACCCAATCTCTTTCACACCCCTTTGTATTTCCCATGTAGAAGAATGTATGAACTTGGCTCTTGAAAAATCTCATCTTCTTGAAATATGTTTGGAAGCTTCCATTCCTTGCATATGTGCGTTGGCCAAATGGGAATGGGAGAATATTTCGACCAATCCTTCATCTTCTTGGTGTCCTCCATGTAGCCCAAATACATGAACAAGTTGGTTCATGAATTGTCTTCTTGGAAGCCTCAGCTTCTAGATCATTCTTGTTCCTTTGTCACCTCGGCTTAACCCTATTCACACGGCCTAGACACACAACCTACTCATTCCATTTCCTTACATCCCTGTCCTAGTCACCTTGTCTTATTACATGGTACATTAACTATGTCCTAAGAAGAACTAAAAGCTAAGCTAAGAATTAAAGATAAGCTAAAAGAAAAACAAACATGGTCTTCGGCCAAGACCTACATACAAAGCCAAAAAATAAACATGCTTCTCGGATCTTCACATGACAACTCTAGCTCCACTCCATTTTCCATGTCACATTAGGCATGTTATCATAGGTCGATCGATAATCTTTGGAACTCCGAGCATATTACCTTAAGGATCAAATTGTAACTTTAAGCTCACAGGGATTTTTACATCACCAACTCTTTCTCAAAATTCAAATTCTGACCAAGCAACACTAAAACCCTTTGAATCCCATTAGAACCATCCAAATAGTACTCCTTGAGAATCAAAATATCAAATACAAGGTGAATACCTGACAAAACAGGTGGCAAAGCTAACTCATAGGCCACCACGTCAATATGCTAAACAATATCAAAGGGACCAATATACCTTAGGATTAACATGTCCTTCTTTCTAAACCTCATCACACCCTTCATGGGTGAAACCTTCTGTTACAACCTACAATTTTGTGTGTGACCAAATATATAGTTAGTCGATTTGAGCTCTGGCAACCCGAGACCCTTCCCGAGGGTCATGTACGACTTATATGAGTGTTAATATGGTATAAGAATGGTTGGAAGTAACTTGTATTAAGGGAAACACATCTCAACAAAGGACGGTGAAAAGTTAACGATATGCTAAGCGATCCTCCCTACAGAAGCCGATCCACTTTGTGGATCTGGCCACGGATCAAGGCCCTCATTTCCTTACCTCACTACCCCCATATGAATTAGGTTCTATGCCCACATATGGTGTTCTATAGCACAGAACCATCCGTTGAACAGAGGCGGTGGGGATTACTATTTAAGCCCATAAATTGATGGCCTCTTATCCTTATCTCATTCTCGACTTCAAACACTCCAAAACCCTATCAAATATTCCTCAAGGGTTCCTACATAATAAAAGGTCTATACCATACCAATTTGAAGAGAAATCCTCCATGGACGATCATTAGAAAGCTTGGAAATCCTTCCTAGATAGCTAGACAAGTTAAAGGTGTTCTTGAAGATGGAAGAGAACTTGTTGTAAAAGACCTTGTGGATGGTTTTAGGTAAGATCTTGATATTCTTAATGATCTCTAGATTCTCTTAGATTATTTGGAGTTATTGATAAAGGCAACTTGTGATAGTTAAGCTAAAACTCCATGAAGAATTTACTATTGTTCTTGGATTATTTTTGGATTGTTCTTGAGTAAAATTTGAAATGATTATGGCTACGAGTTGGAATATGTATTGTTTTTGTTGTTGTTGTTGTTGTTGTTATTAAAAATAAAGTGATGGCATATTAATAGCCTTGTACATCATAGTTGAGAAGCATGCCTTCTAGGTGATTGACGAAATGTCATAGTGAGTCGATCCTTAATATATGGATTCCGTATTGACTCAAATCACACGTGTTATGTAGATAATCATCCACTGATTTGCTGACGTCAATGGGCATTGTTTTTGAAAGAAGTGAGACCTCAAGATTTAGTGAGGATTTAGGATGCTACTAAAACATAGTATGGTTAGGCAGTGATACCCCTTAAGAGAATGTGTTCGTAATGTACATGGAAGTTGTTAGCTAGGTGTGACCTTGAAAGATATTAAAGATCTAAGGGGCCAAGTATGGAACCCTTTGCATAAAAGGTAAATGTTTCCCCAGATGAGACTCTTGTTCAGGATAAGGGAGAGAATGAAGTGTGATGCAAGAGAAGGTTATGTTATGAATATATAGATGAGGGTAAGAGGATGATGATAAGGTAGACGAACCTCCAGAATGGGGTGAGAAAAAGTCGAGAGTCGTGAGATAATGTATGATAACATGACACGCCGTGGCCAATAAATATAGAAAGTAATGAAAATGGTAATGGTTGGGGCATTAAGAGGAAGGTGTTACGGGACTGAACATCTACTACGAGATTTGAATACGCCAGAAATTGATGGGATAGACCGTCAAGATGATTTAGCCATTAAATCAAGGAACATTAATGTTGAGTTAATCCTACAGGTAAGTTGGAATAAGAGTCGAAGACTCTTGAGATGATATAATAAAAGATATCGTGGAATGGCAAAATAGGCAGGTAGGTAGTAAAGGAGTAAACTGCAAGGAATGACGATCCTTGAAGGTTAGCAGGAAATGAGTCCCTATGGTTAACGTTTTTGTTATTGGAATTGAGCATGTCAACCATGAATATGTGACCCATTTACCTATGCAAACGTTAGGGACCATGTCAAGGTATATTACTTTAAGGCAAGTTGCAAATTGTTAAAGGATTGTAGATTATGATGAACGTCGATTTAACGACCTGATATCCAAAGGAGAAATTTCAGATGCGTGAAGAATGACCCATTGGAGATGATGCGGGAAAGAACCGACACAAACTTGTACGATAGTTTAGCAAGTAAATGTAAAGGTTACAATGAGAAGTTTTGTGATGACTAAGGTTGCATTACCCAGGTTTTGTAAATACAATATGAATGACAATAGGTATATACGTATTAATGTTGAGAAATGAATAGTAAGTTAGTATCCCACCTAGAGGTGTTAAAGAAACGACAAGGATCGCTAAACACATGAGATTCAGAAAGGAAAGTATAAGGAGTGATCAAAAGCACATGGCATATGTAGGCTCAAGAGGAGCTACCTAGAATTTATGGAAAAAGGGTAAGTCGAGTTTCATTTCTGCAGACCTAAGAAGAAGATGAGTCAAACATCTGGATGAGCACTATGTAATATTTATATTAAGATGTGGTCTTAGGACCTAAGGTTTTGACTTCGCAAGTAGGCAACAACAATTCTCGAAAAAGTATTTCGAGCATGAAGTAATAGTGAGAGAGGCTAGTGTAAAGCGATCGAGCTGAGGGCTATGAAGCCTGGAAGTAGGAGCCGGTGGTTAAGGGTGATACTTATAATGAATGAAGGGACATGTAATGGTAAGAAGGATAAGCGGTAAAAATTGAAGATATCCAAGACCCCGCAGGAATATATGCTTACGAAATTGCTAAAAGCATATTGCTAGCAGATATCCCCTAATAACAAAGAAAGAATATACCCCGAATATAGTGTTTTATGTACGGGAATGCCTTACTGGTAGTTGGGATGGTCGAATAAGGAACCGAGTTTTGAACCCAGAATTTAGCGTAAGGCTAGTTATATAAGGAACCCCTGAATACTAGATTTTAAAAATCAATCTACATATGGAAATGTGAAAACTTATGATGAACAAAAGGATGACGTTGTTTTTTCTTAAGGAGCGGATGGGAAAGTTAAGCCCATGACTTAGCATCGGCAGCAGTAAGCCATATTAAAGGTGTAATCACAAGGGCCTTCGGTGTAAAGAGTGAGATGAGTTCTCTTACTAATGAGTAAAAGCACCCTCTCGGATGGGTCGCAATGATATAAATACTTATGAGTTCTTGGAAGAAGAAGAAAATATGTAAACAAAGGTGAACTCCAATGATGGTATACAACGTGAGTCTTCCTAAGATAAAAATGTTTTGGAAATTCGACTTCAGCAAGTGAGTAGCCCACAAATATGGTGGGAAAGTCAAGAGCATATCATAGTTTCAGTCGACCGATTGAGAGTCTGAGTAGGGGACCAAATCAATGATAAATATGTTATCCAAAACTCAAGGGTACCCCTCCTTTAAGAGATGGAGTGGAAGATGATCGTATAAGAGTTCGATCTTATTACCTTTTAAGGAGCAAGTTTAGTGGAATATAAGGACAACCTTCAGAGTAACCTAAGATGAGATATGTAAATATATTACCCTACCTAGAGGCCTGAAAAAAGAGCAACTAGACAAAGAGCTTCAATAGATAGCAAATTTAAAGGTCTAATCCTAGGGCTCCGAGGATAACAGAGTGGTATGCGGAAAATGTTAGTATCACCCCAATAGCCAAAGGAAAAGAAATAACAAAGGGAGAATTAGTTGTTGATACCATCAGAAGGTAGGGTTTCGTGGTAATTGAGCCTACACCAGAGTTAAAGCAAGACAAAATTCTCTAATTACCAAGTCAACGGTGTATTCCAAGTTAGCTGAGTTATGAAATGGGATAGGAGCGGAGGTACGTTGTTCCCACTATTTTATTCGTCCAAATTTAATACCGATATACTATGATATCAGAGTAATGGATCGAGGTGGTAGCGAGAAGTGGAGCAGTGCCAAGTCTTGGCATAGAACCCTAATGGTCAGTATGGATGGATAGGGCATTTTTCACACCCCAGCTTTGGGAGGTGTGGTCGACACCCGGCGCCTGAGTGACCCAAGCGTACCACTTGTATATCATAGTGTGAATATATAACTGTATGGGTGGACAAGGCCTCAGGACAACAATCATAAGAGAGACTGGAAATGGCAACCTGAACAAGTGATGGCAAAAATCAACATATATACTTATTTTGTAACACGGACCAGACCATACAAAATGACCATACATAACCCACTAGTTTACAAGCCTCCAAGAGTTACATAGCAAATAACTAGGTTAGGAAAGGGCCCCGCCATACCCGTAAATGTATATATATAAACATACCAACTCTGATTGACATCTACGGAATAAGTGGAGAGTTCTAACATTACCACTAAGCTGATATCCTACTAGAAATGAGCATCATCCAGCTATTTGTACATGCGAGCATGAAATGTAGCGCCCAAAAAAGGGGACATCAGTATGAAATAATATACTAAATATGTAAGACATAAATAAATGTAAGTAAAGGCGTCAATGAGTAAAAAATACCAAAAGAAACAACTTGTAACTCAGAAGTATCGCTAAGGACCATATTGTACATAAATAGGATGTAATCTCATATATATAATGTTGTAGGCCTCTGTGGGAAATATCATCAATATCATATCTGTATAAGCTACGTAAACAACTCCATAGGCCTCTGTGGGCGCTATCATCAATATTATATCTCGATAAGCTAAGTAAATAATGCCATATGCCTCTGTGGGTAATATAATCAATATCATCTCTGCATAACTGTGTATATAACGCCGTAGGCCTCTGTGGGAAATATAATCAAAACCATATATATATATATATATATATACATATATATTATATATGTGAACCATCTGAAGAATATGGACTACTCTGTAAGCCTGTTGGAGTGACGTAAGGTCGTTGCACCTCCGATTATCCTTATGCGTATAACATATAATTTTACCTTTCTATATGAGTTAAAACGAAGAGACGACACTCACCAATTTCTTTAGCTTTCAGGAACCAACAAACAACTATATTACATCAAGATGAAAGTGACTTTATAGAGTATGGGAATTCCATTACGATAAAGGAATAAATAAGATTCATATGATCCTTTATACTAAGAATGGACGGGCTTCTTATACCTCAATTTTATCAATATTAGAGTTTGAATACACAACCTTTATCCTTTGACATTTTCTTTATGATCATGCCGATAGAAAGAAGGGTAAGACTTACATACCTTTATTGCTTGGAAAATGCTAGATTACAATCCTACGGCCGCACTTCGAATGATATCCTACATATTAGAGATGATTCGGGTCAAGCTTGGGTTGATAAACTAAAGATGGTTTCATTATGACATTTCATCAAACACTTGATGTGCCTAGAATCTCATGTCCTTTATCAATGGCAATTCAATATCGGAATAACATCCTTAGTTCTTTCTATCTTCCTTTACCACATAAATCAACTATTAAAAATATTCAACAATTTAATACCAATCTTAACTTCAACAAAACAACCCAACACAAGTTAACAATAACAAGAACAACCTTTACGTGTTTTCTAGCCATTTCTCCTTCTAGCTTGTAATTATATTATCAAGACCAACACTTAGATAAAACAATATATATAACATAATCAAGTTACATCCCATAATTTTCAGTCATAACAAGTCATATATTTAACCTCCAAATAGTCTAACAACAAGACAACAACATTCTTTGCCATTTAGAGTGCTAACTTGTAGATTCTTCTCCCAAACACTTAACCACCACATGAAATAAGCTTAAGCACATGAAATGAAGTGTTAATATTACCTTTCACAACAATTACAACCTTGTACCAAGTCTTCTCATCACCAAGAACAACCCTCAATCATATAGCAACTCCATAGAAGTGTGATTTCTTACTCAACCTAGCTTTTGATGTGTAATTATGATGTAATCACCTTAGGATAATCTTGGAACCTTGTAAATCTATTGGGAGGTCTTGTGAGAGAGTTAGGGTGCTATTTGGTTGAGAAATGACCAACAATGGCACATGGAATTACTTAAAAATGAAGCAAAGTCAGCCACCACCCGAAAATATGGTCCACTTTTATGGTCCATAGAATTGGACCGTATAATCAGACCTGTAGCTTTAAATTTTTGCAGGAAAAAATATGGTTCACTTTCCAATTTGTACGGCCCGTACAATATTGTATGGTCTGTACATCTTGGCCGTAAAATCTTGATGTTTGTCGATTTTGTCAAAACGTATTTTCTTCGATCCGTTTTTAACTTCTATACCCTCCAGTACTTCAATAAACAATCTATGAACCTTCATTATCCTTCTGTAAGGTCGCATATCTTCCCAAAATATCGGTATCAATCGATTTCACGACATTACCTGAAATGATAAGGCGTAACATCATTAGAGGCCCAGAGGGTTCGCACACATAATACATATTCCCACCTAGAGGGGATAGCATGTTCTGAAGATAAGATCTTAGTATCGGTTCTTGAATATCACTCCCAACAGTTAATTGTCAACAAATTTATAGAGTGAACCCCGTACTCACCATAATATAAAGCTATTTACGTAGTTAAGGATTATGCTAGCTGTCCATTGACAAAAGGTAGTAAGATTCTCGGACATTTAAGTACCTAGTACTCCAAGTAGAGAGAGCTCAGTGCAGTACAATTCCAAGATATCCCAAGGAAGGTTTAGAAGAGCGGAGAAAACCCTTGTAACTACTCCAGATAAGTGGTCGAGTCTAGTGCATAATTCATATATTCGAGGATATGATACAGGAAAGTATGATTGATCTATAAAAGGAGTGGGATGATCATCTAGCTTACTAGGAGATGCATATTATGGCAGTTATTATATTATCATCGAGATAAATTCCCATAAGACTTGGTACGGTCGGGAGCATAAGTCATCGATCTACTATCTTAACATAAGAAAATAAGCATTATTTAAATCGGTATAGGTCCCGTCAGTTCCCAAGGTTGTGGAAGAAGTAAAGTCCCTTTAGAATATAATATGACAATTTAGGATTGCCAGGAATCACCTACCGATGTGCGATATCAAGAGCTTATAAACACCAATGATGGTTCATTGACCTTTTTATAAGATTTTGCCTATTTACATGATGAGATTTGACCAGAAACACAAGACTACCTTCAGATTCAGTAGACCGTTTAAGATCACTCAAGGATCTAACTAAATGACCTATGAGTTTAAGATTTTCTCTAAGATCAGAGGAAGCTCATTCAGTTTTTGTGTACTGATATTACCAAAGTATATATATAGAAGGTCTCTCTCACATTTTGCCTATAGAGAATGTTCGGATTGCTGGAGACCTATCCTATGAAGAGGTCTCGATTACTATCCTTTATTACTAAGTCCAGAAGTTTCGGACTCATGAGATGACATTTATTAAAGTACTATAGAAGAGCAATATCATAGACAAGATGATATGCGAGGTTGAGGGGGACATGAGATCTAGTTATTCTCACATAGTTTGAACATCAGGTTTATGTAATGACTGGGCAATACAATCCCCTTATTCATACTCTATACTAGTGAACTTGTCTTGTGTACCCTGCATAGGTTATGACCATAGCACAGATCTTCCAGAGGCATCTCAGACACCAGGATTGGATAGTCGAGGTAAGTTATGGCTTTCTCTTTTAATCATCATGATACATATATGGTCATGTGAGGTCAGTATACTATTATATTACTTTGGATGTCCCTGTGTGGCACTTATGTGGGTTATGTATGATTGGCAGGTTATGGGTTAGTCCTATTTATAGAGGAAACTCTGCCAAACTTTTGTTGAAACCCAAAGGTTAAAGACTCTTAGTGAAGTTCCTCAACATTCGAGGACGAATGTTCTTAAGGGGAAATGATGTTACACCCCATGATTTTGTGTGCGAAACGAATGTATAGTTAGTCGATTTGAGCTCCAGAAACTCGAGACCCTTACCGAGGGTCATGTACTACTTGTATGAGTGTTACAGAGGTATATGGAAGGTTGGCAGTCAATTGGATTAAGGGAAACACATCTCGACAAAGTTTGGCAAAAACGATGATGATATGCTAAGCGATCTGCCCTACGGAAGCTGATCCGCTTCGTGGATTAGGCCATGGATCAAGGCCCTCATTTCCTCACTTCACTTCCCCCAACTGCGTTGGGTTCTGCACCCGCAAATGGTGTTCTGTGGTGTAGAATCAGCCACAGAACAGAGGCGGTGGGGAGTACTATTTGAAGCCAGAAATTGGTATCCTCTTATCCTTATCTCAATCTTGACCCCAAACACTCCCAAACCCTCTCAAACATTACTCAAGGGTTACTACATCATCAAGGGTCTATTTCATACAAAGTTGAAGATAATTCGTCCATCAACGATCATTAAGAAGCTTGGAAATCCTCCCTAGATAACTAGACAAGTTGAAGATGTTCTTGAAGATGGAAGATAACTTGTTGTAAAGGACCTTGTGTCTAGTTTTAGGTAATATCTTGATGTTCTTAATGATCTCTATCTTGTCATAGCTCATTTGGAGTTATTGATAAAGGCAACTTGTGATAGTTAAGCTAAGAACTCCATGAGGAAGTTGCTATTGTTCTAGGATTGTTTTTGGATTGTTCTTGACTAAAATTTGAGATGATTATGGCTAGGAGTTGGAATATATATCATTTTTATTTTTGTGGTTGTAGTTGTAGTTGTGTTGTTGTTAATGAAAGATGAGTGACGGCATATTAATATCCTTGTAAATCATAGTTGAGAAGCATGCCTTCTAGATGATTGACGAAATGCCATAGTGAGTCGATCCAAAATCTATGGATTCCGTATTGACTCGAATCAACTGTGTTATGTAGATAATCGTCTATAAAGCTCTCGGGAATTCACAAGGAGTTGGTAGCAAATCCGCATAGGTATTTAAGGTTATTCCCTTCTTTCAAAGGCATGACATCCAAAGTACTTGTAGTTTTCAAAAAGAAAGTCCAAAGAACTATTCTACTCGTTTATCAATTATCCCTTGTTGGGAGTAGTTCCATTGCTATTATTGCATTCCATGTTAAATATTGATTGTCCGATTGAGATCATACTCCTTCTTTATGGAGTCTCTCGAGTCACAGTATTGTATACTGACAAGTTGTCATTTAAAAACTAAAGATAAGACCGAACCAAAGTTAAGGGCTAAAACCCGTGGTTACGTTCAAAAGACGAGTCCTATTCACATGATGTTATCCTTTATTGAACATACTTTTTGTCTCTTTATTATATTCTATGTATCTTGATTGTCTTTGAACTCTATAGACCTCAAAGGGGAAGATCCTAAAGGGTTAGTCATCGAGTCGACCAAGAGTCATTTCAAAGCGTTTATGAGTTTCAAAGAGGCCAAGAGACATTATTATTATAGTACATCATCCATACCACCTAACCTATGCCGGTGCGCAGGTATATTCACAAATATATATTATTCACACCACCGTTGCAACCAGCCAATGAGAAGTTATACATGTACATTATACATACAACGCTGTACTATAGTCGGCTGGGAATGCACTTATATGTTCATCCATCCATACACCTCAGAGTATACCTAAGGGAAGTGACATATTAAACACCTCGGGTTATAAGCTGAGGGAAGATTATATAACCAAGATACTATACCAAGAGTTCAATAAAGTTTCAGAGTTTCATTATTCGCCCTACGTGGCACACATGTTATCGAAGTATCAGATTTCTTTTATGATCTTCTTTACAACTTATAGTTTCATATTGCTATTCATGCTTTACATACCAGTACATTTCATTCGTACTAACATCCCGTTTGCAGGGGGCGTTGTATGTCATGCTGCAGATTCAGGTAGAGCTGCAAATAGACCTTCTCAGTCATAGCTGGTTGAGTTCTGCAGGTCAAGTTGTAAGCTTCACTTCATCCGAAGCTACCGATTTAGAGTCATAAGCTGAAGTTTGGCACTTATACAGGGTGTGGGTAGGTCGAGTCCCTATCCTAGATATATCACAATTATGTTTTCCATAAAGGCTTGTAGATTGGGTTGTATGTATAGTTGTCTTGTTATGGCCTTGTCGGCCTTGCTGTCTATGTATGTGGACCTTGTTGACATTATGTCAGATTATCATATTCAGTCTTCCCTTATGTTGATCATTTTGCGGCCTTTGCGGCCCAGATCATTGTATGCCCAGGTTATGATATACAAGTGGTATGTTCGGACCGTTCAGGCGTCGGGTGCCGACCACACCTCCCAGTTTAGGTTGTGACACATTCACAAAAACTCGCTCGAAACCATGAACTCCAAATCAAGGACCTTCCGATCTGCATAACTGGTTTGCCTACTCTGAGTTGTGAGATGCCTTACCTGAATCAATCTGATCTTGTCAAAGAATCCCTCAACCAATCTGCACTCTAAGTCCTAACCTCAAGCACATAGAACCAACAACCAGAGAACGACATCTCCTACCATATAATATCTCAAATGGTGTCATCTCAACGCTTGAATGGTAACCATTATTGTAAGCAACTCTGCCAAAGGAAAGAACCAATCCCATTGACCACTAAGGTCAATCATATAAGCCCACAACATATCCTAAAGGACCTGAATAGTCCACTCGAACTTGCCATCTGTCTGAGGGTGAAATGATGTGTAAATTCTACCCGAGTTATAAACAATCTAATCTGGTATGTAAAGAGCTAACTTAGTCAAGCGGTCTACATTGACCCAAGTAGAACCAAATTTTCCCAATGTCCATGGTAATCCTACAACAAATCCATAGCAATTTGGTTACTCCCTTAATCTGCCAAATCTTCTTTTAACTTTGCTCAATAGTCTGATTCTCACACATTTGATCCAGTTCCACTTGGAATACCTGATTTTAATTATAATCATAACTTTAAATGCAATTGGTTGATCCTCTAATTGTCATCATAATCTTCACAATCCTTTAGATCAAGCGACAACCCAATGTCAAACGTGTACCCGTAAAGTATCTCAATTCTACTTATCTTTCTTCCACACCTTCCAAAGTCATCTTTAATACCAGAAATTCGTAAAAATCACGTTATCACACACCGCAGTATAAATTATGAATCCATCTGAGCAGAAAAGAATTTGTGATTATTCGGAGCGAATTCTATGCATTTCCGTCAAAATCTGACCTTACCCAAGGCCAACTGCGTAAATTTCAAATCTATTAGTTTTGTTTCGACTTGCTGAAACCACTGAGTCAACACTCATTGTTCAATCCCTCTTACTCATTCAAATGACATACTATGCATATCAACCTAGTGATTATCTTGATGTGCCAAATCTGTATAAATAAATTAACCACCCTAAAGAGTTTCCATATCCATTTGTACCTCCTAAAAAATGTCACCAAATATCCATGTAGACCATTAGAATTTTCTTAAATCACTGCCATTAAGATAATATTATCAAATGTCCTTATAAACCCAATAATGCTCGGTAAACCTGCCATGCTTCTATTCCGAACTAAAATCCATCAATTTTTTTAGAAATAAGTTACTAGAATATCCATAAATCCTTTCAATAAAATAACTACAAGCCACCTGACTTTAAATGAACAGACCTGACCCAGTTAAAATACACCATTAGCTGAATGTCACCAATAATCACCCAAACTGTTTCTAAATCTTCGTAAAATATAAAGCAAACCTTTCATAGATCTGTGGTGACCCATTCTAATACGTTGTTCCTGAATACACAACCTCGTGATGTCGTTCCAAACCTCAAAAGTGGAAATATTCCCCAGTCCTCAAATGAGTACCAATGATCTATACCTTATGACTTTAAATCTTCATGTTCATCAACTCTCACTAGTCACCCAAACACAATAAACTTCATGGAGTATTACCACATCGACTCTCCTCCTTGTGCTTCCACTAAACTCGTTCGTCACTTCAAATGCTCCAACGTAAGGTCTACGACCTCGTACTTCACCCTTCACAACCATAAAATCCCTGAGCGCAATACCTTATTTAGCCTTTAGCAAATACAAATGTATCAAATCTTACAATACATGTGCCTTACTATACATAAATACCCTCAAGTCATTCATATTTGAAATACTCAATCATGTTATCTAGCCATCAATGCTTCAACACAGTCGACTACCACATACAAAGTCTTTGTAGAGATTACTCCTGAATAATCAATTCTAGCTCATTTATTCAAGGATGACATGAAATTACCTATCTTGGTACTGCATAAGTTACCTCCTCATCAATCCTCAATTGTAAAGCCCAATGCCTCTTGCCATACATCAAGCGAAATTAGCCATAGATTTCTTCCCCAATCACACTTATCATCTTTTGACCTAATCCGAAAGATATAATATAATATCACCATAACCAGTACATGCTTCAAGTAGTTACGCTGCTTCAAATTCAATTCTTATGAATCTTTATTTTACTGAAACCACTAAATATGTGGGAATTTATTCAAAACAAAATGATCTATACAGAAAACTAACCAACTGGTTAGTAAGAAAATAAAATAAAGCAAAATCATAAATACAATTAGTATCAAATGAACATGAAAAATAGCTAGAACTCTTGGAAACTTGAATTTCATCCATCTTTCACACCTCCAAGCTCTCACCAGGTAGTATGGATTCCAGTCTATAAATTTTCTTCAGATTTCTAGGTTTGTATCCTTCTACCATGCCATCTTCTAATATCATTGAGACATAAGCAAGTAAACAATTGCCATAATCTACATTTGCATCTACTTCTTGTCTGAACAAGTTAAGGTCTTCCTGAAGGGGAATAAGCATGTATACACACTTATACCACCCATTCTGAATTTCCTTAACCTGCTAGATAGTTAGTAAAGTCTAAGAGTGAATGGCTTAGTTAATCAACTGCTAGTTGAGACTAACTGCAGAAAGTTTGCATTGCTGCTACTTGATTATGTCTCTAGTGTATTTGATTCTCATATTAGGAATCTGAGCCTTGTTAATATTGAGTAATCTTCTAGCCATAGTAGGTAACTCCTGAAAAGTGTGGAAATATTGTGTACCTGCAAAATAAAAAACATAGTTAGTCAAAATATCTGCCACTGCATTGCCTTATCTATATATGTGTTCCACTTGCACTGTGTGATCCTTCCTTATTCTATTGATCTTATTCACTATCATCACAATGAACCAAGTTACATCCCAAGCTCTTGTGAGGAACAATTTCATATCCAAGGAATCAATCTCCACTAGAACAGGATATAGTTAATGAGATATGTAGTTCTCAATCCCATTTTTAATTGCAACAACTTCAACAATGAGGTTGTTTCCATCTGTAATTTCCTCACCTTCTGTATATACCAGGTCTCCATGATCAATTCTCACACAAAAAGCAACTGCAGTTGGGCTTGGATGTCCTTTTAATGCTCCATCACTATTGCACTTAAACCATCCTCTTGTTGGCAGTTCACATTTAACAGTAATGCATCTAAGGCATGGCCTAAATCTTCCATAATAATCAATAATATCTGTCCATTTGTGTGGTATATTATGTCAGGCAAGGAATTACACTCTACAGAACAAGTGAATATTCAGTTGGATATCATACAACACCTTATACAAAGACATTTAATCAGGATGTAGTGTTGTGTTTCTCCATTTCCAATTTTGCCACAAGATCATTGATGGTCTGCTTTAAATATAGGTTTTAACTTTTAATGACAAGAAGTGTTCCACCATACCAGTACAACCTGCTTCACCTGATGACAATTCAAAGTTATACCTGCACCATTATTGCTTATCCCACATAGTAGAGACCTGTTTAATCTCCAATTCTATAGTGACATGAGATACTTTATCCTCTGGTAATAATTGCTGCGACTTTGTTAAGTCCCATCCATCTTCAATTAGAAGTTCTTTGACATCTTCCACCCTTTCATAAATATGAAACTCAGGAGGTAGAACATAGTGCAAGGCTCCAAGTTTGGTCCAATTATCAAAGGAAATGTTAGCTGTCCCACTCTTGTTTTCCCATAATATTTGTTGTTCAATACTATCCCTTGCTTCCAGAACCAATTTCCAAACATTTGAACCACCTTTCCATTGAACATATTGAGGATATTATTTCTTATAATACCTTTTCTAGAGAAAATTAGCCCATAATGAGTTGGTGGTCCTAAATCTCCATCATACCTTTGCACATAATGCTTTTGAGACATCAAAGCGGGATCTGAATCCCAAACCACCCTCATCCTTAGGCAAACACATTTTCAATCTTACAGACCAGTGCCTGGATTTAACATCCTCTTTACTACTCCAGAAAAAAATTATAAAAATTTGGTGTAATTCTTTGATCACACATTTTGGTGGTTTTATTGCAGATAGTATATGTATTGGGACACTTTGGAACACATTATAAATTAGGACGGTAACACCTTGTACCTTTAAACTAAGCCATATTTATGATTTAGGGGTTTAGGACACCAAAGCGGGGAGTCTAAAGTTGAAAACCATCTTCAGTTCAGCAAGTCAGATTTTACGTCTAGATTATACGGATCGTAAAATATATTACAGACCATCAATTTGTTTTGAGATTGATGGAACCCCCGTGAAATTTATGGACCGTAAAATATTATACGATCCATCCTTTTTGACCGTCAAAGCCCTTCAAATTTTACAGATCACTAAAAAAATTAGCAATTTCAAGACGGTCCAATTATACGGACCGTATAAAATTCTATGGTCCAGACCCGAACGTAGAAAGTTCGACGATCCATCGATCTTGACTTTAAAAGTCCCGACGGACTGAACAATATAAATACACAGAACTTAGTTCCAAAATCAATTTTTTCATATTCTCAAAGCCCTAGAATGAAGGTCCTCTCTACCCAACCTTCTCCGACATCAAGTTAAGCATATTGCAAGTATTTCAAGCGAATTCTAACGTACGTACATGAATTCTACATAGAAATTTATTATTCTTAACCTAGGCTTAAAAACCCAATCGAGGGTTTCAAGGTTCAATCTTTGGAGTTCTTTGAAATTCGAGTTTTTAAATTCAAGTTTGGAGCGAATAAGGTATGTAGAGTTTCTATCCACATGTGAGAATATTCATGTTCTTCCATACGCGACGTTGTTCCATAAAACCATGAAATTTCATAAATTAGGGTTTTAACTCTATTATCATGATAACCCTAATCACACACACACACACACACACACACACACACACACACACACACACACACACACACACACACACACACACACACATATATATATGCCTCTATTACGATTTGTTATTGTATTTATGATATGTCATTATGATTGTCATGAACCTGTCCGTAATCCATGAATACATGTTTGAATTCCATGAGTTCTTAAAGTACAAGTTATGATCAATGTTACTCAGTCCATAAAATTTTACATAATTTTCATGATTTATACAAGTTATATGATATATCTATTTAACATGCTAAATTATGATTTTAAACCATGCTTTATAAGTTGCTTTTAAGAAACACATGGGCTTACAAGCCATTACTTTCAAGGACATATTTTGGGAGTTGCATGGTTTACCGAGAAGGCTCAGATAGCCTGAAACTACATATGCGACCAAAGGATAAGGGTCGCTCCGTCATAGGATGATACCTTCATATTGCAGATTAGTTCCTTTCATGTCATGTTCATATCTCATCAGGGGCGGATCTACCTTAGGCCGAGGGGTGTCACGTGACACTTGTTCGTCAAAAATTTTTACTAAATATGTACATATAATTTAAGGCAGAAGAAAACATGAGATATATTTTTAAAAGTGACACCCCTTGAATTTCAATTCGTAGATGAGGACGCGAGTTCAAACCTGCCCTACATCGCTTGTTTTTTAATAAAATATTTGCTCCTTTATCTATCTAAAAAATGATACACCTCAGGTTCGAACCCTTACCAAATACAAATTGATAGTTAACAAAATTTGAACCACTTGGTCTAAAATCACATTTGTATTATTGTGACAATAACAGTTATAGTTACTGAAGGATTTCACTACTACCCAGTTAATTTTCGTGCGGTTCTTTTTTATGTTATTTTTTCTTTCACCTTATTTCTCACCAATGAAATTGATTGAGAATAATTTACGAAATCAAATTAATTAAGTATTTAATATTATTTCCAATGAGGTTATTTTGAATACATTTTAGAAAAGAAAAACTCATCGAGAAAAGTTGTAGTAATTTTTTAAAAAAGTTATAGTAATGTACGTGAATTGTGTTTATTTATATTTTGTTCTTTTTTCAATATGGTGTTATACTATTTTATTTATTGTTTCTCATTTTAAAATGTGACACCGCTGACGAACAATTCTGCATACGCCACTCTGTCTCATATCCCGATAAGGTATGGGATTGCTCTGCTGATCGGGTCAAGTACCAAACTCCACGTACCCATATGGTGTTTCATATTGTCGGTTATGCTACTGCTATCCCCACAAATATACAGATATACTGATATACAAATATACAAATACACAACTTTACATATTTCACACATATTTTGTATTCATGCCAGATCATGCTCATGCTCATGTTACAGTTTCAGTTTCATGTCCTATTATTCCATATGCCTGCTTATTTCTTCAGTTGATTGACATACAATATAATTCAAATGTACTAACATTCCTTTTGCATGGGGCCTGTACTTCAGGGTGCAGGTGTGCTGAGTTTCAGAGAGACGGATTTGTTCCATAGGATTGCTTCAGTATCAGCTATTTAGTGAGCCCCATCTCATTCAGGGTGTCAGTCTAGTTATTTTTATGATTATGCATTACGGTATAGGTAAGCCAGGGCCTTGTCCTGGTAAATAGTTTTGCTGTCAGACTCATGTTCCAGAGGTTTCATAGACTAGACTAGTTAGCATGTCATGTCAGTCAGTTCAGTTGTATTTTTAGACTTATCATATTTTACTCAGATGATTCCTCTATTATACTTTTAAACTATAAATTCAGTATTATGTTTTACATGTTTCACTATCATTATTAGTGTATGTTTTGATGCCCATGATGATCAACAAGCCATGTGGTTCATTTGGTCACATGCAGACAAGCACCGAGTGCCGTGTTTCGCCTAAGAAATGGTTCGGAGAGTTACAAAGCTTGGTATCAGAGCCTAGGTTCAAGTGTTTTAGGGAGTCTATAAAACTGTGTATAATGGGGTCACCTCTATGTGTGTGAGGGCCCCACACATGTAAATAGTTGACCACCAAGACTTATAGGATTGTCTCATTTCTTTCACACTCTAGATCGTACAATTAGAGCTATATCTTCAGGACATCTTCTAACTCATTCTTATTACGTATTGTAGAAAATGCCTACGAAAAGGAAATCAACTACAAGCAAGAGAGCTGCTACTATTGCTGCTCGTGAGGAAGATGCTCACACTCAGGGAGCCAATTCGGGTACAACACCCCATCTGATACCACAGGGCCTATAGGGATCCTAGTTCCGCCACCCAGTTCCACTAATTCGGATGTTAGGGGAGTTATTCAGCTGCTCACACAACTTGTGTCTTCTCAAGCCAAACGATAATGAACGACTCAAAGTACGGGAACTAATGGGGAGTCATCCAGTTTCCGGACTCAAGTGTTTCTACGTATGGACCCTTCGGTGTTCAAAGGGTCTAGATAGACAGAGGATCCACAATATGTTATTGATGGGCTTCCAAAAATATTTTATGTTATGCATGTTATGGAGTTAGAGGTAGCAGAGCTTAGATCTTATCAGTTGGAGGATGTTGCTAACATATGGTATGAATCTTAGGAATAGTCCCGCAGGGAATATGCATCTACAACAACTTGGGATAAGTTTGCAGATGCTTTTATTGAACACTTTTTTCCAATAGAGGTCAGGGAGGCAAATGCTATATAGTTTGAGAAGCTCAGGCAGAATGGCAGGAGTGTTCAGGAAAAGTCAAGTTCTTAGTCACAAGCCAGCGTGGGTCAATGTACTTTTAGTAATCCATTTTGTGGTTAGTTTGGTAGGAGACACCCATGGGAGTGTCGCATGGGTATGGACATCTACTACAATTGTGGTCAGTAGGGTCATTTTCTAAGGGACTGTCCATTAGCAAGGCAGGGTGCAGGAGGTAATGTGGCTCAGTCCGTAAATTCTACAGTCCTTGTAATTCTCAGGCCCAATCAAGGCATGGTCTAGCTAAGTCCGGTAATACAGTCGGAGGTCCAAACCACTTATACATACTATCAGGTCATCAAGACACAAAGGCCCGTGTAGATGTGGTCACAGGTATACTCATTATTTTCACTTTTGACGTTTATGTTCTTATGGATCCCAGATACACTCTATCAAATGTAACCCCATTCGTTGCTAAACAAATTGAGATAGAATAGAAAAGTTTCATGAACCCTTTGAAGTATCCACTCCAGTTGGTGAGTCAGTTATAGCCATGCGGGTTTATAGGGGTTGTCCAGTTAAAGTCTATCACCACATTACCATAGCCGATCTGATAGAATTAGAAATGGTAGACTTCAATTTAATCATGGGTATAGATTGGGTGTCTTCATGTTATACCACATTAGGTTATAGAACCAAAATTGTCAGTTTTGAATTTTCCGGTAAACCAATCATAGAATGGAAGGGTGATGCAGTAGCACCCATAGAGAGGTTTATTTCCTATCTTAAATCCAGAAAGATGATATCCAAGGGGTATATTTACCACCTAGTTTGGGTTAGGGATGTTGATACCTAGAGCCAAACTCTTCAGTCAGTACCAATTGTTAATGAGTTTCCAGATGTCTTTCCAGAAGATCTTCCCGGAGTTCCTCCCAATAGGGAGATTAAGTTCAAAATTGATCTACTTCCTGGCACTAAGCCAACATCTATTCCACCATACAGAATGAATCCAGTATAATAAGAAAACTAAAAGCCAGTTGAAATATCTCCTTAATAAGGAATGCATTAGACCAAGTGTCTCACCATGGGGTGCACTAGTCTTGTTTGTTCGGAAGAAAGATGGATCTTTACGTATGTGCATTGACTATCGCCAGTTGTACAAGGTTACCATTAAGAACAAATATCTTATTCCCAGAATCTATGATTTATTCGATCAACTTCAGGGTGCTCAGTATTATTCCATGACTGACCTCATATTAGGGTACCATCAGCGTAAGGTTAAGGAAGTTGATATTCTGAAAACGCCCTTCAAGACTCGCTATGGTCATTTTGAATTTTATGTCATGTCATTCGGATTGATGAATACACCAATAGCTTTCATGGATCTTATGAAAATAGTCTTCAAGCTTTATCTTGATCTTTTTGTCATTGTCCTCATTGCTGATATTCTAGTCTATTTCCATAGCGATGTTGATCATGCAGAACATCTCAGAATAGTATTGCGGACACTTCAGGACTGCAAGCTCTATGCAAAATTTTCCAAGTATGAATTTTGGCTATAGTCAGCGGAATTATTAGGCTATATGATTTCAGGTGAGGGCATCTAGGTTGATTTTCAGAAGATATACGCTATTAAGAATTGGCCTAGACCCACTTCTGCTTCAGATATACTGAATTTCTTAGGTCTGGCAGGCTATTATAGTGGTCCGATACTTGTGAGCGTAGCTTCGAAGAATTAAAAAAGAGACTGACTACGACTATAATGTTAACATTGCTAGAGGGAATCGAGGGATTCGTAGTATATTGTGATGCATCATGAATTGGTCTTGGGTGTGTTTTAATTCAACATGATAAGATTATAGCTTATGCATCCAGACAACTTAAGCCTCTTGAAAAGAATTATCCGACTCATGACTTAGAATTGACAGCTGTGATTTTTCACTCAAGATATGGCGTTATTATTTGTATGGAGATCACATTAACATCTTCACAAATCACAAGAGCCTTCAGTATATCTTCAAACGACGGGAGTTAAATCTTAGGTAGGGGAGATGGCTTGAATTGATAAAGGATTATGATGTGGATGTTATAGGGAAAACGAACGTGGTAGCCAATGCTCTTAGTCGGCGATCCATGGGAAGTTTATCTCATGTTAAAGAAGATAAGAGAACCACGATGAAGGAAATTCATCGGCTAGCCAGTCTAGGAGTTCGACTCATGGACTCCGAAGATGGTGGTGTTGTTGTTCAGAATAAGTTCGATTTCTTCTCCTTAGTAGCCGAGGTGAAGGAGAAGTAGTTTAATGATCTATACTTATTGCAGTTGAAATAGGGAATTCACAAGCATAATACTATGACTTTTGAACAAGGGGGAGATGATGGTACTTTGAGGTACCGAGGCAGATTATGTATCTCGGATGTAGATGGACTCAGAGAGCGAATCATGGTAAAAGTGCTTAATTCTAGGTATTCTATTCACCCAGGTTCTGTAAAGATGTATCACGATCTTAAAGAGATTTATTGGTGGAATGATATGAAATGCAATGTGGCAAATTTTGTAGCCAAGTGTCCAAATTGTCAGCAGGTGAAAGCCGAGCACCAAAGACCTGGTGGGTTGGCTCAGAATATTGATATTCCTGTCTTAAAATGGGAGATGATAAACATGGACTTCATAACAGGTCTACCTCGATCAAACTGAAGGCATGATTCGATTTGGGTAATGGATCGACTCACTAAATCAGCCCATTTCTTTCCAGTCAAGACCATAGATTCAACAGAATATTGTGCTAAGTTATATATTCGAGAAATTATCAGACTTCATGGGACCCCAGTGTCCATTATTTTAGATCGTGGTGCTCAGTTCATGGAATACTTTTGGAAGTCTTTCCAGAAAGGATTGGGTACCATGTAAATCTTAGCACAACTTTTTATCCTCAGACAGATGGTCAGGTAGAACATATTATTCAAACTCTTGAGGAAATATTGAGGGCATGTGTTCTTAATTTGAAAGTAATTGGGATGATCATTTGCTTCTCATTGAATTTGCTTATAATAACAGTTATCATGCTAGTAACCAGATGGAACCATTCGAAGCTCTGTATGGGCGAAGGTGTAGATCACCAATTGGTTGGTTCGAAGTTGGTGAAGCAGAGTACTTAGGACCAGACTTGGTCCATCAGGCTATGGAGAAAGTCAATCTAATTCAGGAGCGCTTGAAAACGGCTCAGAGTCACCAAAAGTCCTATTCGGATGTGTGACGTAGAGACTTGGAATTTCAAGTTGATGATTGGGTATTTCTAAAAGTTTCACCTATGAAATGTGTCATGAGGTTTGGAAAGAAAGGGAATTTCAGTCCTAGATATATCAGGCCGTACAGAATAATCCGCAGGATAAGCCGAGTGGCTTATAAGATTGAACTACCCTCAGAATTGGAAGTAGTTCACCCGGTATTCCATGTATCGATGTTGTGTAAATGCATAAGAGATCCCTCTTGTATTGCTCCAATGGAGGATGTGCAAATCACTGAGGATCTATTTTATAAAGAGACTCCTGTAGCCATTTCAGATCACCAAGTTCGGAAGCTAAGAACTAAAGAAGTCGCCTCAGTTAAGGTGTTATGGAGGAATAACAATATAGAAGAAATGACTTGGGAGGCCAAATAAGATATGAGATCCAAATATCCTTACTTGTTTCAGTCTTCAGGTTTAACCGCTACTCGTGCGATACAATCACCTTATTATTGCTTCATTATTTGACCTTAATTTATATGCCTTGTGTAGGTGATAATGTGGGCACAAACATGGTAAATACAACTTAAATGTGGGCAGAAACATGGTAAATACAACTTAGAGTATAACAATGGATGATTAAGGTGAGTTATGGTTGAGGCCAAGTTGAATGTTGTTTTGTTATTATGTTACACTGTGTATGGCATTAGATATATGTTGGGTTGTTTAACAGGTTTTGGGTAGTCCTATTTACAAAAGAAACTTTGCCAAAATTTTAGAACTCTTGAAGGTTAAGAATATTTCCAACATTCGCATTGCAATTTTTATTTCGGGTTTAAATTGGGAATTTCGATTTGGGGACCTCATTTTCTCCATGAACCAGACCTAAAACTCTCCACGAATCCTCTATAAGGTACCATGATATCCTAAGCTCAAATTCAAGGCAAATCACGCAAAATTAACGTGATAAACCCCGTGGTTATCATAGTAATCATCTTCTTGCTATAGAATCGATTCCAAAAACCTTAGAAGCGAAGTAGCTTGCTGTTTTGAGGGGATTATTATACGTAAAGGTAAGTTCTATCCTCCTATACCTATATTTGTCATTAATAGATGTTTTGGAACAAGTTGTGAAATAATTTTCATAAACAAAACTCGTAAACTTGTGGAACCATCGTGGTATGACTTGTTAGGCTACTTTACTTGAAGTATGAGTTGAAATGGATAATAAAATTGGTTGTATGTGTTATGGTATTAAGGAAAGTACGGTTTGGAGGATTATGAGATCGAATTACATAAGGTTTCCTTGTAAAAGAAGCCTAAGAATCTTATAAGTTGTTCGACAATATGCTTAAGTGAGATTTTCTATAGAATATGGATTCGATATTAATATCAACCCTTTGTATGATATAGATAATCATCCGTAAGGAGTGCAAGGACTTACAAAATTTGTAGCTTCTCGGACAAGGTATGTAAGGCTATTCCCTTATTTCAAAACCATGAAATCCAAAAAGTTTATCATTTTCAAAAGAAATCTCGAAAGCTTCATTCTACTTGTGTATCATAATATCTTGTCGATAACTATTCCTTGTTATTTCTATTCTCATGATCATTGTTGTTTGGTTACTGGTTTACCTTATCAAAAATATTCAACAAAGTTAATTGTCAGAGTCGACTAAAAGTCATTCTAAAGTAAAGTCAGAAACTTCTAAGTTATATATTACTCACACCACCATTGCGAATAGCTGGTGGGCAGTTGTAAATGTATATTATACACACCCCGGGCTATAACCGGAGGGCAGGCACCTATATGTGCATGCATACATACACCTCAGAGTATACCTGAGGGAAGTGACAAATTATACACCTCGACCTATAAGCCGAGGGGAGTTTATATAATAGTCCTATCCATACAGGTTTCATTTTAGTTTTAGAGTTTCATTGTTCGCCCTTAAGGGAACGCAGGTTATCAGAGTATCATATTGCTTTTATGCCTTTCTTTACAACTTATATTTTCATATTGTTATTCATACTCAACATACCATTACATTTATTTTTGGACTGATGTCCCTTTTGCCGGGGGAGCTGTGTGTTTCATGCTGCAGGTTCTGATAAGGGCTTTTCTAAGCCACCACAGTAGGAGCTGTCGAGTTCAGCCATCAATGAGTAAGCTTCATCTTTCCCAAAGCTTCCTGGTAAGAAATTGAGCATATTTTGCAGAGTTATGTACATAGTGGGTAGGTCGGGGCCCTGTCCCGACGATATGATAGTACGTGTGTTCATAGAGGCTCTTAGACTTGTCTGGTATGTACATTTGTTGATGTATAGCCTTGTCGGCTAGATTGTCTTTTGTTGAATCGTGTTGCGACCTTGTCGGTCTTATTTATGTACATATGTTGGGTTGGTCCCTATTGTTTAGCGTTTTTTTTTTGTGTTATACTCCAATATGGCCTTGTTGATCGGAAGTTCTACTCATATAGAAGCTTGGTCATCAGAGTGGTACGCTTGGTCCAACATGGCATCGGGTGCCGCCATACCCCCTAGTTTGGGGTGTGACAATTGAGGAGGCTACATGGTAAGCCAAAGAAGACATGAAGTCCAAATATCCGCACTTATTCACGAAGCAAGTAGAAAATGATCAAGGTTAATACCTTCAGTCTTTGTGTCCAGTCCCTTGTGTATCTATGTCTCATGTTTCATGTTCATGTATTTAGTACTCATGTTCCATGTCCCCACGTTCATGTTTTCATGTAACCGTGTCATTCAGTCTCATATTTCATGTCATGTTTTTTCACGTTCTAGGACGAATGATTCTAAGGGGGAGATATTGTAACACCTCGTATCTTTAAATTAAGCCATGTTTATGATTCAAGGGTTTAGGAAACCAAAATGGGGAGTCTAAAGTTGAAAACCAGTTTCAGTTTTGCAGGTCAGATTTTACGCTTGGATTATACGGACCGTAAAATATATTATGGACTATCGATTTGAACCGTTAATTTGTTTTGAGATTACGGAACCCCCGTAAAATTTATGGACCATAAAATATTATACGATCCGTCCTTTTTTACCATCAAAGCCCTTTAACTTTTACAAATCATTGGAAAATTAGTAATTTCAAGACGGTCCAATTATACGGATCGTATAAAATTCTACGGTCCATACCCAGACCGTAGAAAATTCGACTGTCCGTCAATCTCGATCATAAAAGTCCCGATGGACTAAATAGCTTAGTTCCAAAATTAGTTTTTCATATTCTCAAAGCCCTAGAACGAAGGTCCTCTCTTCACAACCTTCTCCTACATCAAGGTAAGCATATTCCAAGTGAATTCTAACATACATACATGAATTCTAAATAGATATTCATTGTTCTTAACCTACGTTTTTCAAGACAAACCCAATCCAAGGTTTCAAGGTTCAATCTTTGGAGTTCTTCGTCGAAGTTAGGGTTTTTAAATTCAAGTTTGAAGCGAATAAGGTATGTAGAGTTTCAATATCCATCTTCTTCCCCGTGCCACGCTATTCCATGAAACCATGAAATTTCATAAATTATGGTTTTAACTCTATTATCATGATAACCATAATCACACACACACACACACACACACATATATATATATATATATATATATAATGTCATGCCTCTATTACGATTCGTTATTGTATTCATGATATGTCATTATGATTGTCATGAACTTGTCCGTAATCCATGAATACATGTTGGAATTCAATGACTTTCCTAAATTACAAGTTATGATCAATGTTACTCAGTCAATGAAATTTTACATGCTTTTCATGATTTATATAAGTTATATGATTTATCTATTTCACATGGTAAATTATTATTTCAAACCATGCTTTACAAATTACTTTCATAAAACCCATGGCCTTACAAGCCACTACTTTCAAGTATAGGGAGTTGCATAGTTTATCGAGAAGGCTCAAATAGGTTGAAACTACGTATGCCACCATAGGATAAGGGTCACTCCGCCAGAGGACGATACCTTCAGATTGCATATACGATCCTTTCATGCCATGTTCTTGTCTCATACCCTAGCAAGGTATGAGATTACTCTGCTGGTCGGGCCAGGTACCAGACTTCACATATCCACGTAGTGTTTCATGTTGTCGGTTATGCTATTGCTCTCCCTACAGGTATACAAATATACAAATATACAAATACACAGTTTTACATATTTCACACATGTTTTATACTCTTGTAAGATCATGCTTATGTTTATGTTATAGTTTCAGTTACATGTCCTATTATTCCATATGCCTATTTATTTCTTTGGTTACTTGACATACAATACAATTTAAATGTACTAATGTCCTTTTTGTATGGGGCCTGCACTTCACGGTGCATGTTCTGAGTTTCAAGGAGATGGATCTGATTAATAGGATTTCTTTAGTATCAGCTGTTGGGTGAGGCCATCTCATTCGGCGTGTCACACCCTAACCTAGGTAGGGCGTGACTGGCACCCGGTGCCATAAAAGCCCGAGGGAACCACTCTGTAACTCAAGGCAGTTGGGCATAACTAAGATGCATATGGGCTGACTAGGCCGAACTTGTGTTTACTATATGCTACTAGGGGCTGAGTAAGCCTCTGTAAATACTAATGGTGGGTAAACTCAATAAAGCATAAAATAATGCCCGGCAAGGCCACTAACATACTGTACATACCAAAACTGTGTCTACAAAGCCTCTAAAGACAACTGATATCAAACGTGGTCAGGACAGGACCCCGACCTATCCATAGTTTGTACAAAACATCAGCTACCTATCCTCTAGACTTAGTTGCACTCCGAAAGAGATGGAATCTTACCGATCATTTGCTGAATCCTAATCTTCTCTACTCGGAGAACTCATCAAACTGGTTACTTGCACCTGTAGGCATGAAATGCGGAGCCCCAACAATAGGACGTCAGTACAATGAAATATACCAAGTATGTAAGGTAGAAAACATTCTGTATATATATAGATTCTGAAGCTGAAGAACATGAATAAATATGCTAGAAATCTCTTCTAAAAAGTAAGGACGATAGTGGACTTACCACTAACTCTAGATTGGCTTATCTGGTTACTGGACCACTTGGCCCCTCTGTCTACCTATATAATCTATTATGCAATGACTCTATATACTATCTCGGCTAACTCTGATTTTTGATCTTTACTACATTGTTATCTATCATACAAACTAAACATAATCATCCATCCTCCCAATGGATCCAGTGTGTAAGTGCATAGCCCCAAAGGCAAGTGTATCTGAATGGCCCCGAAGGAATTATATATCTGTATAGCCCCGAAGGCAAGCACACGTTTGTATAGCGTCGAAGGTAACTATATGTCCAATAGCCTAGAAGACAATCTGTATCATAGCCCCCAAGGCAATCTCTATCATAGACTCGAAGGCAATCTGTATCATAGCCCCGAAGGCAAGTGCATACAATAACAAGAAACCATCTACAAACTAAGTACTTGCATATATAAGTCATAGCTAGCCTAGTACTTTATGTAACTCACGGTTGATGCTTATTATCTCGTAATCTATTCTGTTAGCTTTAGGGAGTCTTATACTATCTTAGCTCTTGTCCAAATTTCTTGTTATACTACTCAATTTATCTTTATAACTCGCATATCTCTATGTTTCTTAAGTCTGAGGAGTACCTTATGTACTCATATCCTATATTCTTTTAAGTGACTCATTCCGTCGTACCTCGTACTCTATTTCTCTTGGATTTAGGGAGCCTATTAGTCCTCCTAGAATATGTGTACATGCTCATCTTGGTAGGATATGACAACCTCATATTCTCTTCACTTACATTTCACTACTAGTTTATTAGCTCATTCATCCAATTCTCAATCTACTAGGGACTCTAGCTTATATATACATATCTTACGATTGTCTTGGAGGCGTTACTAATTCTTATTCATAAAACTTGCACGAAAGCTCTACTTAAGGTCAACTCATCAACTCTTAGACAGTCTTAATCTATCACTAAGAAACATAGATGCGAACTAGCCCCCTTCGACTTCTGATAAGATGGGACATACTTACAGATTTATGATAGGAAAAAAGAGGATACCCCTTACATACCTTTTCGCCTTAGCTATATGAATTCCACAAGTACTCGTATGTTTCACGACTGATTATCTATAATATACGAATGATTTGTATCAATTATGGATTCACATCTCATAATAAAACTCATTCAAACATTTCATCTAACACCTAGCGTGCATAGAGTTTACATCATCTTCTATTGGAGACATATGCATATCCACATAACTCAATCCTTCCATTCCTCCTCCATAATCTCCATAACACTATTTACACTCAAGCAACTTCATACTATACTCACAATTCATATAAAACAGCCCAACAACACTCAATCAATAAGATTCAATATTCCAAGAACTTGTTCTACATGATTCTTCCATAGTCATCCTCCTAATACTTTTATAAACTCAAGAACAAGAAGAAGGATATGGAACGTACAATTTTAAGATTACTTCACTACCAAGGATTCTTCAAGAACCAATACTATGGAGAAAATGATGGTGCTATGATAACCAAGGGATTCCCTAAGTCGAATTATCTTAGTTTACCTCTTGATTTCACCTTGGATCATATATGACTCTTTAGGGAGAGCTTAAGAGCTGTCAGGGTTAGAAAAATTAAATAAAAGAAGTCTTGGTCAAGTTGGATCCTATTTATAGTGACGGAGGAAAGTTGGCACCAATATAATATGTAGTGGGTTTGCAAATCGTAGACACTGACTGCGAACTGCAGGTTGTGTCGCAAACCTTGCCATGATTCCGCCATACATGTCTGCCTGCGAGCTTTCTTAAAACGTTCATAACGTTTTGTACAGAGCTCGGATTGATGAACATTTTGTTGCATTTGAAAGTAGACTCCATGAACTTGAACTTATATATGTTATTCACTCCATGCCTTCTTATATACATGGAGATATTCCCCTTCCAAGTTGGGTCAAAAATACTATCCGAATTACTGCCGGCCTTTCTTCGTATTTTGACAAACTTAATTTATTTGATTCGTTTGACCTTAAAACCTTTTGGTACACTCTTAATACTTGATAACAACCTTAATTAATATTATAAGGATATCATGAACTTTTTCGTCTTATGTTATCTAGCTTACGACAACGTCAATGTATAAAGTGCGGGGTGTAACACAAGGTGTCTAGTTATTTTTATGATTATGCATTATGGTAGAGGTAATACAGGGCCTTTTCCTAGTAAACAGTTTTGTAGTCAGACTCATATTCTAGAGGTTTCATAGACTAGACTATTTAGCATGTCATGTCTGTCATGTCAGCCGTATTTTCAAACTTATCATGTATTACTCAAATGATTCCGCTATTATACTTTCAGACTATAAATTCAGTATTACGTTTTACATGTTTCATTTTCATTATTAGTGTATGTTTTTATGCCCATGATCATCCGCAAGCCATGTAGTTCGTTCGGTCATATGGAGATAAGCACCGAGTGCCGTATTTTTCTCAGGCCATGGTTCGGGGCAGTACAAGGACTTCCTTCCCACTAGGTGATAATAACTTTCCCTTGCATTCTCACAGTTTGTATTTTATCCTCTTAATCAATTCAGTATAGGATGTTTTCCTTTTCCTTGCATGAGAAATTTGACATTCCAAATACAAGAAAGGAAAATCTCCCATAGAAAAACCAGTAATAGTTTCCACATGTTGGATAAAACTGCTAGCAGTCATGGAATGCATGTAAAATGAGAATTTTCTTTTGTTGATCAGCTGTCTAGAAGCCTCCTCATACTCCTTTAATATTTGTATGATTAACTGTAATGATTGGCTGTATGTAGAAGAAAAAAATAATGGTATCATCTGCATATTCCTAATGATTAAGATTAGCACTCCACTTAGGCATCCCATAACCTTTTAAGTCCTGATTATCAAAAAGAGAGTTTATAGCCCTTGAGAGAACTTCTGCTGACAAGATGAAGAGTGCAGGTGACAAAGGGTCACCTTGTTTAACACATCTAGTAGAGTGAAAAAAGACATGTGCTTGCCCATTCACCAAAATAGAATACCAGTTGTTGGCTAGAAACCTCAAAACTAGATCAATACACCTCTCTATAAATCCCATCTTCCTTAGCACGTTTGTTAGAAACAACCAAGATACTCTATCATAAGCCTTAGTCATATCAAGTTTTATGGCTACATTTGCTGGTTTTCCCCTCAGTCTGATATCAAACAATATTTCTTGAGTTAACAAAACATTCTTAATAATATGTCTCCCTTTAATAAATCCAGACTAATTAGAAGATATAATCCTAGGCAGGACTTTTCCAACTTATCATATATCACAATAGAGATAATTTTGTTGATAATGTTGCTAAGACTTATATGTCTCAAATCAGAAAAAGTTTCTACCTCATTCTTCTTTGGGAGAAACACAAAATTGGTATGAGTTATGGATTTAGGAAGAGTTTGACCTTGAAACAAAGCTTTCACGACATTAAAACATCAGGGCCAACAATTTCCCAATACGTCTGATAAAAGCTGCTTGTGAGACCATTTGTACCACTTGCACTGTCACCTGCAGGTTCAAACACTGCATATTTAACCTCCTCCATGGTTGGGATAACACAAATACGTTCATTATCCTCCTCTTGAGAGATCATTTAAGGAATATGATCTAGTATAGAAAAACCAGCATGTTTTTATTCCACCTTTGGAGTGAATTGTTTCTGATTAAAGGATATTACCTCAATAGCAAGATTATTAATTCCTTCTATCCAGTTTCCTGCTGTATTTTGGATTCTCTTTATCTGAGTTCTATTCCTTCTACCATTCACAATGTTATGAAAGAACCTGGTGTTTTTATCACATTCAACAAATTAGTCAAAGTCATATTTCTGTCTCCAAAATTCCTCCTCATAATGCAAATATGCTTTTGTTCAGCCTGTGCCCTTTGTAGAATCATTCTATTGGTTTTAGTAGAAAATTCGTCAAACAACTCCTCCTTAACTCTAACAATGTCTTCCCTGATACATAACTTCTTAAATATATCCCCAAAGGTCTACTTACTCCATGATGACAAAGTAGATTTAACACTTTCCAACTTCTGCTTAAAGGATAGGAAAACATCATCTCCTGAATTTTCAGCTAGCTAGTATTGTCTAACTAATTCATGAAAGCTCTCCTGCTCAGTCTAAAATTTTAAAATTTGAATGGTTTAACAAATTATTGAGTCTGATTACCACAAGAAAACAACATAGGGGCATGATCTGAGTCAATCCTGGATAGATGATCAACTTCTAATTGCCCAAACCAATTCTGAAAAGGTTCATTGGTAAGAATCTCGTCTAATATTTTAAATATACATTCCCCATCAGTTCTTCAATTCATCAAGTGAAAGGGATACTTTTATAGCTAACTTCAGACATTCACATGCGTTAATGCAAAAAGAAAACTGCTTATATTTATAAGGATAAACTGGAAGCCCTCAATTTTCTCCTACTAATTCAAAATCACCGCCTATCAGGCAAGGTGAAGATATCCCTTAATAAATATAATACAAGCTATCCCATAGAGATAATCTCTCCAAAGCATCACATTTTGGATAAACCATAGTAACAACCATAGTCCTATCTAGTTATTGGAAGTATAATTTGGTAGTGATTTGAGATCATCATTCTACAAAATATCCACATTTATATTATCATTGACAAAGATCCATATTTTACCATTATAGTTGTAATTAGAATACTTCATTTCAAGTTTTTTCCTATATTGTTGTATGTGTCTATAATGTTGGAAGGTTCCATAAGTGCAATCAAACTGAATTTGTGATGTCTATGAAGCATTTATACTCTATGAAAAGCCTTCAGAGTTCGAACTGATTTCCAAAAGAGATTTTTAATAATCATTTAAGAATGACTTTAGCCACCATCTTTGGTAACACCCTGGTAGGCAGTCCATCATTTTTTCCATGCTTTCTAGAGTTCTTTGTCCATTTTAAATGGGACTTTGGTGAAAGTCCTACTTCTATTGAAACATGATCAAAAGCTTATGAAATAGCTTCTTCTGCATCAGTACTTGTGAGATATGTTGTCCTATTAGTTGTATTGTCTTCTATAATTGCTTCCTCTAAATTATAAGACACAAGATCGTGCAATTTCTTCATGGGGAAAGAAGTTCTCACATTAATGATCTGCTGATCCTGTGGGAGCTTTATAATTGCCTGTGATTCTGAATGTTCAATCCTTATGTTAGTATCATGCTCCAAATGTTGGTCCACCACTTGAACACCATCTATCCTTTATATAGCCCCATCAACTTGAATACTCTCTCTTGGTTGATCAATCACCTCCATTTCATCATTTTTATCAACTAAAGAATCACATTCCTTATATAATGCAATTTCCTACACTTGTATTTGGTCAGACTCAGCTACATTCATCTGCTCCTTATTAGAAATATCCTCTGGGACTTAGGACCCTCCCTCTCTATGTTCTCCTGATTGTGTTGTATCCACTAAATCTTGGTTAATTATGTCAATCACCACTTTAACATCATCAGGGCCCTCAACAGATTCCACTCTAGTTTTATGCATAGGAAAGGAATTTTCTACCCATTCTTTTGTATTGATTTCATTAGAGTTCATGGTCTTTGATCCTTCATCAACATCAACTTTTGAAATCTCCTGATTTAAATGTTCACTCCCTCTATCAGTGTGTTTTTTGGGCTTGATCTCTGCATAATTAATGGGTTTTGATCCTTCCTCAGTATCACCTTTGTTATTCTCCTGACTTAGTTGTTCACTCTCTCCATCAAACTTGTTATAGAGTACCTCATTCTCAAATGTATTTATCTCATTGTAGACATCAGTGGTCTGTTCTTCTACTTGTAATACATTAAACTTATTTTGAGTAGACACTTCATTAGATTTCTGCCTCTGTGCAACTGTGGTTTTAGTTGATTCATCATAAACTCTATTGTCCTTCACCACATTCTAGTTTTTTGGATATCCAAGAACTCTATCGCTCGAGAGGATTCTATCATTACATATTCTCCTATTATGATAATTGTTTCTCCATTTTTGCACTTGTTTGGTCCCTTGAGGATTCACATTAACATAACTAATCATCACTTCTTTTACTTTCTCAACATTATCTTTCCTTTCCTGAATAGGTTCAACTTGATTAGGAATCATGTTATTACTCACCACTAATGTTGTTTCATTCCCATTAGTATTAGGGATCTCCTAATCCTGATAATCTAATTTAGGATGTAAATTTCAACATTTATCCTCACTATGCCTTTGTAGTTTGCATGTACAACAACACTTTAGAAGATTTCCATGTCTAATCTTCAACTTTTCCACCCTAATCTCATGAGAGACATCATCTTCAATTTCCATATTCACAAAAGAATATAAATCTGCCAACAAATCAACCAAAATCTTAACTCGAGCACAACTAGGTCTAGTGCGATTCTTAGTAGCTTATTCCAAGTGCAATGGGATCCTAACAACAGATGCAAGGGAAAACAAAGACTCTTTAATAAAAAAAGATCATCATAATATCTGGAAATAGATCCTAGAAATCACCATTGAGGTTTTCTTTTCAATCTTGAATTTAGTATCATAAATTAGAGATCTCATTTGATATGAGAATCCATCCCTCGAATGTGTATAGTATGCACCCTTCGAACATAGGTTCACAAAATCTTCCATAAGAGACAATTGTATCAATACATGTCTGTCTAAAGAGCCTTGTTTCACATTCACCTTTGATCTCACATTGAGCCGGGATGATCTTCCTTATATCCTTCATTTCTGTCCAACCATATGAAAACTTGCCAATCACAGAATGCTGAAGTTTCTCCAATTATTCCATTTGTTTAACCTCATTCTGTATCCAATGAAGAACTGGTACACCATTGCAATACATAATGATTTTTAGTGGAATAGTTGACGTGGGATTAGGGTTTTGCATGGGGTTCATTGTTGCAGGTTTGAAAAATTGATTGTATTTGGGTATGGTGGAGCTTATGTACTATAAGTGGTTACAAGAGGGTCATTAGAGTTCTGTCCAGCCACTAACGGTGGCTGACCAGTGGTCATGGTGGCCATCTCGCCGTCGTCGACAAGTTAAGTTAGAGTTTGTATGTAGGGTTTTGCATGCAGGCTAGAGAGAATTTTTTTCATCGTGAGTCGAAGTCTTATGAACCTTATTCCTCCAAACTGATAATATGCCTCTATCTTAACTATCCAGCCACCATATCCCATTCAAAATTAGTTTTATTAGCATCAACTGAAAATCATTCAAACCCACTCATGGGATGGATCAAATATCATACATCTTGCAAAATAGGTTAGGCAATCATAGAGGTAGTAGTAAACCGCAATATTGAGCATATGGAAGTTTCACTTGTCTCACTCGAACCTTCAACTGAGCACATCTCTAAATCAAACGCAATCATATGTAGTACTTATCGCGATGCCTTCCTACCCAAAATACCGATCATACTAACAAAGTTGATTATTGTCGTTGTAATACCTTAAACCACCATCAAACTAGTCCATAAATGGTAGGGTGATTTATGATTCCTACACAGAAAATCATACTGACATCCTCTTATAGCTCATACATGTTCCCTTGAAAATTCCTTAACAGATGAATCATCTTTCTATCTTGGTTCATGAGTCTACCAACTCCGCATAGACACCTGAAAATTCCTTGGTGAATTCACTACTTTTGTCTTACTGACCCTCAATTAATTGCATGAAGTATACCTCGCAACTTGAATAAGTTACCATCCACTATTACTCATAGAAACTTGTCGAGCCTAAGCAAAACATACAGTACCCACATTTCTTCTCCCCATTAAGGTGTAACGACCGATAATTCTGTAAGTGGTTAAATCATCACACTAATCTATCTCTAGAGTCATATCATTAATCAGTTACTGCTTTCCACCAAAATCCTATGATGCAATCCATATTACAGATCAAATTATGTTCCTTTAGCGTTCTCTTCAATAACAGAGTAGCCTCACATAAAATAAACAAGCTCATAACCCAACCAAACCTTCTTATCACCAAACACTGAAATATCAAGTGAACCTGCAACCACAGATTTTATTAAAATATTACACCCGATTATTCCCATGAGATTCAATCATCCATAGTAACGTTTTTCCAGACGAGCACATCTACCACTTGTGCTCGTCATATAATTGAGAATGATCCATTCGACTTTCTTTCATTGCATCTCTGTTCTGTAAAGTAGCTGAAGAATCTTCACACGCTCCTCAATATGAAATCCTACTCCCTCGTACCTTACCACAAAAAGGTCATATTCCATGCTATTATATGTTCTCAAAATTTCTTCATAGCCTCATCATTTATTCCTCTTGTCCAATCTTAGATTCATCCTAGTTTTTCCTCGCCTTCAACATATTAGTATATGCCCTATTTCATTGCATTTTAAGAATTCCTTATTTCATACTGAAGCCTCCCAATCGTAATCTTCCAAGACACAACACTCATCACATGGTTAATCCTCTACCGTATCATTTATAATAGTCAAATCACTTCTCATCACTTGCTATACCATAAATGCACTTCCTCGACCTACGAGCCTCTAACCGCTGTAACTTGGCTATCATGTAGTCATTTGCACCATCACTCCTATTTCATAGATATATCACCAAACTAGAGGGTCTGAATCATAACTTCACCCAACGGAAATTCGAATCATAGCTGTAATCTGAATCTGGTCACGCGTACTCATCATGATGACACATCTCTTACCAAACCACATGACATCACATCCAGCCGCTTATGTGCGAACCCAAGAACATATCCTCACCATTAGTGATAGACTGAATCAAAGAATTTTAGACCTTAAATAAAATCACATACGCATGATGAGGATTGGAAAAATAGAATTTTCCATAAGTGTCCCATAGCCTCTCAAAGATAAGTACAAACATCTCCGGTGAACCTAATGCTATGATAGCAATTTGTCACGATCCAATTTATCATGTCGTGATGGAACTAACCCCAAGGATCAGTAAGCCAGCCATAATAAATTATCTAAATTATAAAGAAAATCAATTTGTGGAATAATAAATTAAAATACTTTTTAAGACTTTAATGAAATCTTCATATAGAAAAATACGAAGAGTACAATAATTTCTCACGACCTGGTGTCACTAGTACAAGAACTAAATAAGTAATACAAGTCTGGGAATATATCCCTAAATGTATAGTTTTCTGGGAATGAAAATATAGAACTAAGAAATAAGGAAGAAGAATCTGGTGTCATGGATCTATCATGTAGATCACCCCGAATCCTCTGAATAGCTCCTTTGCGGGTTCGATAGTCGCAAATTCCACTTGAAATAGGAATACATCCTGCACCACAAAAAGGTGCAACAAGTGTAGCGTGAGTAAGGGGAACAACATACACCCAGCAATATCGTCAACCGACCCTATCTTATACGGAGACGAGTTGTCTTTCCGAATACTACTTCCACACTGACCGCCATTAGTTTACCATAATCATAATAATATACTAAGTCACCAAAATTATTAGTCCAAACTTATGTTATAACATCTAACCCCTCAAGTTTGACAAGGTTTCCACATAGACAAGGCAATATAATTTGATTCCACGCAGCAGTTACTTTACACAGAATATGGATGAAAGGTTATGAGATGCAAATGAAATACAATGAAGCGCAAGACCTTTCTTTCTCATCACTGGTACACATGCGTTCGAACATTAACGAATAGTGACCCATGGGGACTCGCGAGGTCCATATACCACACAGACTCACACAATACTTGTGTCTAACCACATAGCCTCAATACATGACTGTAGCTACACAGGCTCACACAATATTATACTCACCTTTAGCCACACAGGCTCACATAGTAGATGTCTCAACCACACATCTCATATAGTCGTCTCTAGACACACAGGCCCATGAAACATGAATATGACATGCATGACAACAAGAATCCATAATATGCAATAAAAATTCTACCTTTAGTCAATTTATGCCATAAGATCTGACCTTTAGCCATTTATACAATAAAGACTCGATGTTTTGCTTCTTTTCCACTTTTAAACTAGTATAAAAGGAATGATGGGACACACAATCACATTTAAGACAAGCAAGTAATCATATTGCGGAAAGTATGGGCTTTATACCCCAATCACAAATCCAAAGGATCGTACTATTCTAATAGCTAGTTCCCAAAGCATGACATTCAGTACATAATTTAAAGGTGCAAGTACCCATAACATGTCACCGGTAGCCGATTTAAGTGCTCGTCACCTTACAAGTATCCGGATCCCCTTATTATCCCCATTACACCCTCTTATTTAGTTAATTAGACCAACCATGTCGCTTAAGTAAGGTACACGATCTCAACTTGCCTGAAAATAAGAGTGATTCATTGCCACAATGAAGCATTTCCCTTTCGTAATACCTTCGAATAGTCTCAATCTATTCAAATATGGAATGTACGTCAACACGATTCTATTTTCATCCATATTGCTATACATTATTTTAAAATCCAAAAATGAACCTAACAAGCTATCCTCGAGTCCACAAGGGAAAAATTGAAATTTTGACATATATTCGTCTTACCCATAGTCTAAATGGTAAGAATCTCAAAAATCTTTAAAATCTATTCACAAGTCGACCTTCAATTTGATAAATTTATAATCATAACTTTAGGGCTAAAATCTACAATTTCAACTCTTTGATTCCATATTTGTTTTGGTGTAACCTATGATTGAATATAAAATCGATACATAATCATATATATATTTAACTCAAGTAGTATTTATAATCCTTACCTAAGTCCACACATGTGGCCTGGCATTGAAGTAACGTTTTGAAAAGTGATAACTTTATTTCTTCAGAGTCACCACTTGAATTGAGTTATGGTGTTCCAAGTCACCTTATTGAATTCCTAATCAAAAGGAGAATTGACTCTTTAATTACAGTCTGCGAAAAATAAAGTACCGATAAGGAATTCTGTTGACCGAGGGGAAGGTGTGAGGCACCCCGAGTTCCGTGGTTCTAGCACGGTCGCTTTATCAACTTATATTTGGCTTAAACTAATATTCAGGATACATTATGCTTATGAGATTAAGAGTAACTATTTCCCGCCATCTTTAACTTATTTTAAACTTTTTCAAGAACTGTCTTATTTTTATTAATATGTGGTGTACTGATAGCATCGCTTTCCAACCTTACCACAAAGTATTCTTTTATCTCTCGCACCTTTGAGGCATTTGTTAGTTGTTCCCAATTATCCCGCGCCTAAACTAGCTTCTACCATTCCCAAATTCTATTCAACTTAGTAAATATTGGTTTCAAAAATGGTAATTGCATTTTATTAAAACAGTTTATCGGTAAGAACACTTTCCGATTTTATCATTCTTTATCACTTGAATTAACTAGTTAACTTTGGATTAAAAACCCAAACTCGTTCTTTGACGTGTAGTTCTTTTCTTTGACAAAGGATTTTGAAATAAATTCGTAACACATCTCGCTCTCACAATTAATAATTAATTAGGCCTTAAATATTGATCATAGGCTCAAAGTCTATCGTCAAACATAACAAACTACAATCAATAGTATGTGCTTACAAATCATTTTCAAGGAAGAGAAAATCACAAACGAATAACTTTAAAAATGACCAAGACAATCTAATGATGATTCAAATAATAGCAAAAAGGAAAGATTAAACACGTACTAAGACATTGAAATATCATCAAAATTATGATTCATTTAATTCAAATAACACAAACCCAGACCCGAGTAAAGCTACATAATTTATTTTTATTTTTCCACTGTTGCATCTTTTTTTTTTAGTTCAAAACCAACGGACCTTAGTTAAGTTTTCAAATAGAGATGTATTGCTAAGCTTTCAAACAGAGATGAAGTTAAAAATTTAGTTACTTAAGAACAAAACTCAATCACTGAAATTATGAGTAGAAATTAATGAACTGAAATATATTTATATATTTTTTCTGGACATGAGCCCAATTTCAAGTACAGATTCTGTTGGAAAATTTACTAATGTGGAATTAAGTTTATCCCATTATTTATGGGTCGAACAATTGAGGCCCCGCACGTCGGAAATATCATTTCCACACACGTGCAATCTTAGTGCCAAGTATCGTAAATTTTGTTAATGAAAAGATATTGGTACGTAAGTGAAATGTTTGAGACATAGAATGATGGATGGTTATTGGCTAAATAACAAGTGTTCCACGTCGGTAAACGAATGAAGGATTGTGCGAAGTGTAAGATGGTACGGGTCCAACCGCGGAGCCGAGAAGGGCAGCGACGCCCCCCAAGCTGAGCCACAATGCTAATTGACTGTTTGGCATTCTGGAGCCGCGGCGCTTCCCAGGCAGTGTATGCTCGACAGAAGTCCAAAAGTTTGGCTGATTATGGAGAGGTTTTGGAGCATTAATATGACAGTTTTTCCTCCATAACTCAGCCATTATTTGGTTGCATTAGTTGGTGGTTTAAAGGGCCATTACATGGCATTTAAATGGCCATTACATGGGCACTTGAAGGGGCCATCTTGCACACCTATAAATTGAGGCCTTTGGCTCAATTCTATAGAAGATGAAAAAAAGAGACACAAGTTAACAACACCACAAAGAGATCAGATTTTCCTGATAGCAATCCTTCTCTTAGCAATCTTCATTGTTCATGTTCTTCACTGAGATCATTTGTGTAGGCTTTGCACACTTGATAATTTGTTGTTTCATCTTGGGAGACTATTGTCCACACTTCCGTAAAGCCTATATACGGGGGAAATCTTATCTTAAAGACAAAGAGTCATCTCTCGACTCAGCCGGTGGTGTTGTGATTATCTAATTGGTTGCTAAGTGTTTCAGGTGTATACATGAATCTCAAAGAACTCTAACCGTTCGAATTCTCAGCGGTTCTACAAGACACACGTATAGCAGTTCATGTTCTTGTATTTTTTAATACAAGATCTAGATTTGGAGTTTCAATTCAAGATCAAGAGATTGACAACTTGTTGTTGTAATATTTGTTGTTTATCCATTCAATCACTGTAATAGTTATTTAATATTCCCGTACGTGCTTTACATATCCAACAATTTTAAGACAAGACTGTATTAGTGCTCGAAAGATGTGTGCCAGCAGATATGGTCCCAAATCTGGCTGTGGTTTTCTTCTTGAAAACAATTCTATTGACAGTTCTGTTAACAGTTCAAACACTGTCTCCTTCAACAATCGTGCTTTCAAATCTGGTCCTAGTTTTGGTTCTCTCTTTGACGACAGCTACAAATATGTTTTCGTCAAAGGTTGGATCTCTGGATATGATGCTGAGCTTCAAGATACTGTTGATAGTCATGCTAGTACGGCTAAAGTTCAAAGACGAGTTGGTGTCACCGCTCCCGGGGGTGGTGGAAACAGCGCCCACGAGAGACTGATGATGTCAACTGGGATAAGAAGAGAAGGTTGGAGATGATGTTCTATCATGTAGAAAAAGGCCTATATCTGTCCCAGACAAAGGATCTGAATTATGGTAAGGAGGATATGGACACTCAGTCTAACTGAAGTGGGCCAGAATCCAAAAGGTCTAAGTTAATTATCATTCCTTATCTATAATGTGTTTAGTTAATATCTGAATAAAAGTGTGTAAAGCAAGGCTGAGAATATGAAAGTGTTTTCATTAAAACTTATATTCCCTACACTCTAAAATTATATATTGAATCTTCTTGCTTCCCATATAAAGATTGGACTATTGTAAACAAAACTTAAAAGATCCGTTCTTTTGTGTGTAATTATTAAAAGTGTGTAAAGTATGTTCGCACATACGAAGGAGAGAGATCCACTGACTGTACAAAAATTGTTACCACTTTTAAGCAAGCGCCAGGAATTGTCTGGGCACCAATATCAAAGGAAGAAGACTAAAAGCTAATGACTTTTCTTAAGACGTTGAACCTGTCACACTATTTGACAGAAGATCCTTCATTTGATGGGTTGATAATGGACACTCAGTCGTACAAAGCCTACGGGCGAATGGAGTGGGCTAGAATTCATTTGATAGGATGATATTGGACACTCAGTCGTACAAAGCCTACGGGCGACTGGAGTGGGCCAAAATTTCCAGGTCTTAAATGATCTGAAGGCCAGAAGAAAGGCAGAAAAGTAATGGACACCTAGTGAGGTGGGCCAGAGTTTCTAGGTCTTAAATGATCTGAAGGCCAAAATAAAGGCAGAAAAGAAATTGGACACTTAGTCTGCCAAAGCAACTGGAGTGGGCCAGAGTATCCAGATCACATATGATCTGGTTACACCCTAACCACGGGCAAGAGGTTGTTCATGTGAAGTAACACCACCTCTAAAGTAGAAGGGGTTGGAGAGGTTGTCCTCAATAGGACTTTAGAGAATGAGATCACTCTAAAAGGAGGTGATACATGTCCCAAACTTAGTTTAAGGGACGCTGTTGGTCAAGCTACTTTGAGACTAGTCCAACAGGTCTGTAATAACTAAGAATGGTACAATATGTTTATAGCTAAATGAATGATATATTTGTAATCAGTGTATCTATGCCATCATATATTAAGACATATTAAATAGAAAGTCATTCAAAAGCTAACGAAGTTGAAAATGTTGCCTTTTGTCGACATAAATCCTCAAAACGAATGTGAGGTAGGTGAAGAGGCAAAATCACCTTTCCATTCCGTCAAAGGAACAGCGAAAGAAGCACCGCTCCTCTAGAACATAGTAACACCTACATGGGTGAATTGAAGTTTGTACAAGATAGAGGGGGAGACAAGTTTCGTCAAAGGAATAGCGAAAGAAGCACCGCTCCTCTAGAACTTAGTCACACTTACATGGGTAATTTGAAGTTTATACAAAATATAGAGGGGAGAAAGTACTTTGTGCCCTTCATTGATGATGGTATAATATATTACGTCCTTTGTTTGTTCAAAAGCAAAGATGAAGCTGTTGAAGCGGATAAGTGCTACAAAGCAGAAGTTGAAAATCAACTAAGCCTACGGATTGAGGAATTCATAGTGATAGAGGGGGAGAATGTGAAATATCATTCATCAAATGACTACTCATTACTCACCTCAGTCTAACAGTGTTAGCCAAGCGCAAGCCGTACGCCCAAAATATGTGGGGCAAGGTGATCCTTACCGCTAATGCGATTCTCAACAGAACTACGCATAAGGATAAGGATAACCCTCCGTGTGAAACATGGAAAGGATCTTACCTACAAATGTTGTGTTGTGGGGTGGCTTGGTAGAGGTTGGAATACCGAAATAGGTCAAGTTGGACCTAAGACTGTAAATCGCATATCCACTAGATCTGCAAATAACAGTAGTGTTTATCACCTCTTGGTGTCAAATAATGCTGAATTCTTTGAAGATAACTTTCCTTGAGAAGGAAACAGAAGTAATTGCTCGAGATTAACAATAACCCGCGAGTGTCTGACTGTCCAGAACTAGATGTTTCGTATCTACAGGACTCGGAAGTTGCTAACTATCCGAATTTAATATTCCAAATCTACATAACTCAGGGATTATAGATGTTGAACCGAGATGGAGCAAAGAGGGGACAAAGACTTGTTCCATGCCTTCTAGTTTGTATGGTTGAGAATGAACCATAGACAATTAACAAAGAATTGTCATCTACAGAAGCGCTGCTTTGGAAAGAAGCTACAGAGAGAAATAGATTCCATCAGATAGAACCATACTTGTGTAATGGTTGACCTTCCACTGGGAAAAGAACATTTGGGTTGTAAAAGTGGATACTCAAAAGTGAGTACAAAGTAGATGGATCTACTGACGAGTATAAGGCCTCGGCTACTTGGACATGTGCTCCCTTGTGAATAGCTTAACATCCACGGCCATTATAGTCTTGCGTGACATGGATGTTGAAATAGCCTTCCCAACCGGAGAGTTGGAAGGAGAGGATCAAAGTTAGTTTGTTGGACTATTGGGCTTCTTCTTGAACTTTCATTTTGGTCCCTGAAATGTTTATATTTTGGTCCTGAAAGTTTCAGATAAAACATAAATAATGAATCTAACAACAGAAACATTGACTCTGAAGATAGAAAGCCAACAGTTGGAAAACCAACAGTCTGAAAGTGGAAGTCATATTGAAACAAAAGTCTCGATATGAAAGATATGGGTAATACAGATGACATCTTAGGAATTAGGATTTCTAAGACATCTAATGGACTGGTCTAACTCCAAACTCAGTTGTGAGATAGTTGATAGTTTCGTTGAATCCACCAATGGATATGAATCATATAATTGATTGGAATCATGGTGCACCCATATACAAGGAGTGATATACGCAGGTTACATGTAGTTCAATGTATTGTACACACTATAACCGACCTGGTATCAGCCTACAAAGCGATCAGTTGAACTAAGGTTCACTCGTGATTCTGGAAATGATCGATAGAAGGCGTTAAGTCGGATATGACGATATCTGAAATATTCACTTATCTACGGATTATGGTATTCTGGATGTCCATCGGTTCTGGGAGAACACAGTGATGCAAACTGGACATCAGACTTGAAGAACACCAATGCCACAAGTAAATATGTATGATGGGTCTTGAAAAATCCTCTAAGCAAACTTGTATTGGCTGATTCATGATAGAATCAGATTTATCTCTTTAAACAAAGAATGAAAGAAGTTGAGTAACTTCATGACTCCTTAGAGGATGTCCCTTATTGGGAGAAACCCGTGCCTTCAGCAGTTATACACTGTGGCTAGTCGGTCGGCTTCAGGAAGGTCACGGATGACAGCGTCTGGACATATCTGTCGGATCTGTTGGAGACATAAGACCGTATGGCAGTTGATCACCACGGGTGTAACTTCCTTGATTACTAATCAAAGGATATAAAGGACCCTTTAACTAAGGGACTACCCGAAGATCAAGAGTTCTGCTTGTCTAGGGGAATGGATATAAGACCCAAATAATATGAACCTTTGCGGTGGTAACCCAACTATACTGACTGGAGATCCCAAGAATTTGGTTCAATGGGAAAACTAAGTTGCAAAAGGTTCAGTTGAGCACCTCAAAGGAAGCAAGAGTAATTCAGATTATGATTTCTGTAAAGAAACGTGAATCCAAAGATATTCCCGTGATAGACATTAAAGTGCTACCTGCATGGTGGTAAAGGTTAATCTTCCAAACCTTTAACGATCCTCAAACGGTTGAGGTTAAGGTTGGGGAAATAATTCCTAACACTTGTGAAGTGGGGTATAGCAAGATACCTTGTAGCAGATCACCTATTTAAGTGCGAGGACATACCGTCTCAAATGAACGCACTTAAGAATCCAAGTGCGTGCACGGCCACAACGGACAGAACAATAAGAAGAAACGAATAAATGGTAGGTATTGTGTTGGTACCGTTGTTTTGGCTTACATTAAACACTGACGGTTCAAGACATCACGTTCACCACGCAATAAGTAAGTTCGATGGTATTCAACTAGGAAAGGTTCAAAACGGAAGCTACCTCTCCTGATGCAATATCTTTTTCGCTGAACGATTGCTGAAAGTAGGCACCTTGTGTGTGCACCAAAATCTCTTTCAAGAGGGGATTGTTAGAAATTTACTAATGTGGAATTAAGTTTATCCCATTATTTATGACTCGAACAATTGGGCCCCCGCACGTCAGAAATATCATTTCCATACACGTGCAATCTTAGTGCCAAGTATCATAAATTTCGTTAATGAATGAGATATTGATACGTAAGTGAAATGTTTGAAACATAGAATGATGGACAGTTATTGGCTAAATACCAAGTGTTCCACATTGGTAAACAAAGGAAGGATTGTGCAAAGTATAAGATGGTACGGGTCGAACCGCGGAGCCGAGAAGAGCTGTGGCGCCCCCCAAGCTGAGCTGCGATGCTAATTGACTGTTTGTCATTCTGGATCCGCGGCGCTTCCCAGGAAGTGAGTGCTCGATGGAAGTCCAAAAGTTTGGCTGATTATGGAGAGGTTTTGGAGCATTAATATGGCAGTTTTTCCTCCATAACTCAGCCATTATTTGGCTGCATTAGTTAGTGGTTTAAAGGGCCATTACATAACATTTAAATGGCCATTACATGGGCACTTGAAGGGGCCATCTTTCACACCTATAAATTGAGGCCTTTGGCTCAATTCTATAGAAGATGAAAAAAAAAGACACACAAGTTAACAACACCACAAAGAGATCAGATTTTCCTGATAACAATCCTTCTCTTAGCAATCTTCATTGTTCGTGTTCTTCGCTGAGATTATTTGTGTAGGCTTTGAACACTTGATAGTTTGTTATTTCATCTTGGGAGACTATTGTCCACACTTCCGTAAAGCCTATATACGGGGGAAATCTTGTCTTAAAGACAGAGAGTCATCTCTCAACTCTGCCGGTGGTGTTGTGATTATCTAATTGGTTGCTAAGTGTTTCAGGTGTGAACTTGAATCTCAAAGGACTGTAGCCGTTCAGATTCTCAGCGGTTCTATAAGCCACAATTGTAGCAGTTCATGTTCTTGTATTTTTGAATACAAGATCCAGATTTGGAGTTTCAGTTCAAGATCAAGAGATTGACAACTTGTAGTTTTAATCTTTGTTGTTTATCCTTTCCATCACTGTTATAGTTATTTACTATTCTTGTACGTGCTTTACATATCCAACAGATTCTTCTAATTTTTTCCTAAGCCATGCTTGTATAAATCAATAGATAGTCCTAACTTCATTTAAAGTACAATATTAGATACAAAATCATCAAAATATTTAAACATATACACCAACTTAAAATAAAAAAAAAACATGAAAGAACACCAAGGACTAACAACAATGAACATGAAATATACCTTAAATGTTGAAACTCAAAGACAAACAGAGCTGCAAACAGGACCACGATCGGAAACCTCGTCGGAGCTGAAATAAGAAACTCTACTCTTTACTGGAACTTGAAGGATATGACACTTTTGTTGGTGGTATTTAGAGTTGCGGGGATGAAGGAAAGCTTTGAGTGTTGAGTATATTGTATATGTGTCTGCTCTAGATTTTCAGAAAATTAAAGAAAAAAAGCCCTTTACTCTTAATTTTTTTTTATCTCCTCTAATTCTCTTGATTTTTCCTTACTCTCCCTTTTTTTTTGTATGTCCTCTCCTTGTGTTGGATCTAGGTGTGTGTATTTATAGTATGAAAAATATGTAGTGCTTGAAAAAAATGTGGAAAGAAAACATTTTTTTTATTTTTTTAAAAATAAATCCTTTAGAAAAGCAAAAGATAAGCTACAATTCTATTTTTATTTTTTTTGCTAAAGTTAACCACAATTTTTTTCTTTTTGTTAAAATATAATTCATTTAGAAAAGCAAAAGATAAGCCACAATTCTTTTTTTTGGTTAAAAATAATTCTTTTGGAAAAGAGAAAGTTAATGAGATGATATCATGCAACAAAAAAATTTCAATTAAAAACCAAAAGAAAACTTCATTAAAGCATATTCAATAAAAAACTCTTTTTTCATTTTTATTTAATAAAATAAATAAATTACAATGATAAAAAAATATTAGCTAACTATGACTAGACTTAATAAAAATTTAAGAAAATACTAAAATTACTACATTGTTTATTAAGATTTGATTTTAAAGATGATATGCCGCTCTCACACACACATATATATATATAGTTTAATATTTTAGGTTAGGTAAAAAATTAGGTGTTCATAGCATGTCCCTCATTGCTTGGAAAGATGAAGAGTTTGCAGGCAACGAAGTGAATAACGTGACTAATTTTTTACCGAACCATTTGTTTGAAATATGAAGAAAATAAAAGAAAATAGGAGCGACCGAGACCTGGTTTGACGCAACCTACATATCCTGGGTTTTAAGGGAATCAGGTCACATGTAGTTCAAGTAGAGGGAGAGATGAAATTATAAGTTGGAGAGTCGAGTGAGGTTTCGTCGAAGTTCCGGTCCGTAGCCCATGTTATTACACCAAAAGGAAAATGAAAAGTACTACAAAAGAGAAAAGACAATACAAGGTCTTATATACTCTACTTGACTTGATTCTTCCCTTAGATCTTCACTTCGGATCTTCAGTTATCACCTCACCTTTCTATGGGTACCCTGATCTCGAAATTTTATAGTGAAGCTCAGATTTAAACTTGAACGTGCAACTTTGAATGAGTCGTTGATACTCTTCAAAAGATAATTTGTGGAACATTCTTGAATGTTTGTTTCTTGATCAGAAGATGAGAAGATAGATCCGTAGACGCTAGGTCACTACATGCATCATACCAAAGATGACTCTAGTTATTTTTGAAGTTGAACGTTCTTCGTTTTCTCTTACGATAGATTGAGCTTCATTCTTGAAATATCAAATTCGAATTTTGTGGGGAAACCTGCAAGTCATCAAAGACAAATAAAATCACACAAATTATATGTCGCAGTTTGTACGGGGAAACTTTTGGGATTTATTAATAAAACTGTAAACTAAACTTACTATCAAAACACAAACTTAGACTAGGAAGTGTTTATTCTAGAAGAAAAAGAAAATATGATCTTGAACTAAAAAGTATTGTCTCATTAGGAAATTAAAATACAAAGGTGTATTCCCCAAAAGATCTCAAACTAAGACGTATTGTCCTAGGAGAAAAATAAAATGCAATGGCATATTGTCCGAAAAATCCCAAACTAAGACGTATTGTCCCAGGATAAAAAATGAAATACCAGGGCGTATTGCCTGAAAGATCTCAAACTAAGACGTATTGTCCTAGAAGAAAAACTAAAATACAAGGGCTTATTGCCCAAAAGATCTCAAACTAAGACGTATTGTCTTAGGAGAAAAATAAAATACAAGGGCGTATTGTCGGAAAGATCTCAAACTAAGATGTATTGTCTTAGGAGAAAAATAAAAGACAATGGTGTATTTCCCGATCTCAAACTAATACGTATTGTCCTAAGAGTAAAATGAAATGCAAGGATGTATTTCCTGAAAGATCTCAAACTAAGACGTATTGTCCTTGGCGAAAAAAATAAAAATGGTGCATATTGCCCATGAATTCAGAACTAGTGCGTATTGGTCATGAATTTAGAACTGGTGCGTATTGTCCAGGGATGTAGAGCTAGTGCGTATTTCCCAGAAAATGTAAAATTGATGCATATTGCCCAACAAATATATAACTGGTGCGTATTCCCAAGAATGTTGAAATGGTGCATATTGCCCAAAAATATTTAAGTGGTGTGTATTGCCCGAAATTTCAAACTAAGACGTATTACCCTAATGGGGGGCGGGGTTTAAGAGTTGGATGTATTGCCCAAAATCTCAAACTAAGGCGTATTGCCCTAATGAGGGGTTAAGACTTCGACGTATTGCCCAAAATGTTTCAAATTAAAAGGCTAGATACGAATAGCATGACGCAATTTGTGTGCATATTAGTAGTAACAAAATAGGTGAAGGCTTTAGAGAACTTTCCTTTGTGACGCTTCCTCTTTGCGATCTGCGGTTTTGCATTTTCTTTATTCTTGATTTAAAAAAAGAAAGACTGTGAGTTTAAAAAGTGATGGTTGGTTTGTGGTCTTGACATCTCAATGGCTTGACCCTGTTTCCAACAATTTTCCGAAAATCAAATTCTGCTCTGACGGAAACAATTGCTTGGAGTTTCTCTAATTACTTTTTGGAGACCTAGGTTCTCAATGTTATCTTTGAATGTTTGGTACCCATATATCTCTATGTGTGATTGGTTTCACCCAAGGATCAACTTTTGCTTTGGTGTCTTTTCTAATAGCATAAGATATTTTGTCATGCCTCCTTCGGAAACTACAAAGATCATAGGTGGCTTTTGGCCTTTGTCAATGTCGTGTTGACCGGGGTGCTCAACTTCGCTTTATGAGAAACTGTAGCAAGTTTTGCAACCTTTTTATACTTTTCTATTGACACAAGTTTAGACCGAAAGGGATTAAAAAATATTAGGAAAAAATGAATCAAGAAAGAGTTATGCTAAGCAAGAGGTGTCCCTTTCGGGGTAAGAGAAAAAGGAAACTTATCTGTAGGTATGTGCCGACTTTAATGAATCATGACATGTATTTTGTATTAAACCCCTGGCCCATGTGAGATATCTAGTTCTCGAAGTTTGTACCATTACTTATTCTAAATCGATTTCTCTGACTTGACTGTGCTTGTCGAGGTGTAGAAGGTCCATATTCGGTCAAAAGTGCCCTCTGTAGGTTTTCAGCGATTAACCCTCTCCATTTTGGTTTTCTCTTATCTCACATCGCCTTACAATTCCCCTGAGGGTTTTCACCAATATGACACTCTCATTTTCATTTTCTCGACTTGTTGTCGCCTTATGGTGCCCGCAAGGGTTTTCACCAATAATACACTCTCATTTTTTGGACTTACTATCGCCTTACAATGCCCACAAGGGTTTTCACCAATAAGACTTTCTAATTTTGTTTCTTTCTATGCATACATGACATGTAGCACAACACTCGGTGCCCAACCGTCTATGCAAAACATGCTGGATTTGGCATCTCAAAGCCTAATCAGAAGGTCTTTTATTGGGATAGTAAAAAGGACCTAAGTTAAAACATTAAAAAGTTTCCCTAGTTTCTATGAATACTAAGGGGATATGGATTTTTTTGGTGGTGTGACCGAACCTCAGAAGGGCTGTCTACGTATTCTTTCAGAATCATGTAAAATATAGTTCAGTCAATCTTAAAGTTTTTTTTTGCCGAAAGGGGAAAAATCAAGAACGAAAACCTTCATCATCCCAACGAGAGAATGCCAATCACAAATGTGGAGGACTGAAAAGTGCATGAGACATAGTACATTTTGACAGCGTCTACATTAATGACTATATTTATCGATTTCCTACAATATCAGTCAAATATAATGCTCCCTTAGGTAACACCTTCTTGATGAGGTAGGGGCCTTGTCAATTTGGGGTAAAATTTCCTTTCACTTCTTCTTGGTATGTAAGAATGCGCTTTAAAACAAGTTGGCCTACTTCGATGTTCCTCGGGCGCACCTTTTTATTGTATGCGCGGGCCATCATTTGCTAGCCAAAGTAAACCGTTGCAAACCATTTATCATCAATTAGTGTTAGTTGCTCCAATCTGGTTTGGACCCATTCAGTGCCCTCAATTTTAGCTTCTGTAATAATTTGGAGAGATGTAATTTTGACTTCATTTGGTATTACTGCTTTAGTCCCGTATACCAAAAAGTAAGGAGTTGCACAATCTGAAGTACGAATGGTTGTGCGGTATCCCAAAAGTGTAAAAGACAACTTCTCATACCATTGTCTAGTACCCTGTACCATCTTTCTGAGAATTTTTTTGATGTTCTTGTTTGCAACTTCAACAACTCTATTGGCTTTTGGCCGGTAAGGGGTATAATGACGATCTATAATTTTGAATTGCTCGTATACCTCCTTCATCAGATGACTATTTAGATTGGCAACATTGTATGTGATGATGATATTCGGGATACTCAAAGTGATAAATGATGTTAGAGTGAACAAAATCTACTACCACTTTCTTGGTGACTGTTTTGAAAGTGACCGCCTCCACCCATTTGGTGAAGTAATCAATTGCGACTAGGATGAATCAATGTTCGTTCGAAGAGTTTAGCTCAATTGGTCTAATAACGTCCATTCACCAAGTGACGAAAGGCCAAGGAGCGACCATTAGGTGTAGCTCTGAAGGAGGAGAATGAATCAAATCACTATGAATATGGCACTAATGAAATTTTCTCATGAAGCTGAATCAACCTCGTTCGATGGTGACCCGGTAATATCCCGCTCAAAGTATCTTTTTTGCGAGGACATATCCATTCATGTGTGTCCCACATACTTCGGCATTCACCTCATTCATAATCTTCTCTTCTTCTTTATCATCCACACATCTTGGCAAGTTCAAGTATGGGGTCCTTTTGTATAGAATTTCCCCACTAAAAAAGAAACCACTGGCCAATCGCCTAATAGTTCTCTTCTGACTTCCAGTGGCGTGTTTCAGATATTTGCCTATCTTCTGGAACTGCTTGATGTCTTGATACCATGGTTCACCATCTTGTTCTACTTCTATCGTGTTGTAGTAACCATGTTGGTTACGAACTTTAATTTCCAAAGGGTTAATGCGAGTATTACCTGGATACGGAAGCATTGAGGCCAAAGTAGTTAATGCGTCAACCAACTCATTATGAAACTTGGGAATGTACCTAAACTCGATTTACTTGAACTTCTTACTGAGGTCCTCTACACATTGTTTGTACAGGGATGAGCTTGATATCTCGAGTTTCCCATTCGCCTTGAGCTTGCTGAATGAGCAAGTCTGAATCACCCATCACTATCAAATCATGCACCTCCAAGTTTATTGCCATATTTGGACCCATGATGCAAGCTTCATACTCTGTTGTGTTGTTTGTACAGAAAAACTGAAGTCGTGTTATTACGGGGTAATGTTGCCCGATGGGTGATATGAAGATTGCTCCAATCCCTATTCCTTTTACGTTGACTGCTCCGTCAAAATATATTTTCCAAGCATGGATATCATCTGAATCCACTTTCTCAACCGAATTGACTTCTTCGTTTAGGAAGTACATATTCAATGGTTCATAGTCATCATCGATTGGGTTCTCCACCAAGTGATATGCCAAAGCTTGTGCTTTCATCGCAGTACGGGTGATATATATAATGTCAACTTATGTGAGCTAGATTTGTCATTTTGAGAGCTTGCCAGTTGGCATTGGCTTTTGAAAGATGAGGTTCGATTCTGGATATAAGATAATTCGTGTAGGACAAAAGGTAGTGCCTCAAATTTTGAGCAACCCAAGTTAGGGCGTAACATGTCCTTTCTAGAAGTGTGTACTTGGCCTCATAACTAGTGAACTTCTTTTTCAAATAGTAGATTTCTTGTTCCTTTCTGCCTGTGGTATCATGTTAACCTAGAACACATCTAAAAGAGTTATCCATCACTGACAAATATAGGAATAAAAGCCTACCGGGTTACGGTGGGACCAGTGTAGGAGGGTTGGACAAGTACTCTTTGATCTTGTCAAAAGCTTTCTAACAGTCATCTGTCCACATGACATCGGCATCTTCCTTCAAAAGCTTTAAAATGAGCTCACATGTGATCCTGAGTTGAGCTATGAACCTACTGATATAGTTCAATCTTCCAAGTAAACTCATAACTTCTGTCTTTTTTTTTTGGGCTGGAAGTTCCCGAATGACTTTTTATTTTAGAAGGATCTAACTCTATACCTCTTCTTCTGACTACAAAACCCAGAAGCTTCCTAGTCGGAACTCCAAATACATATTTCGCTGGGTTGAGCTTGAGATCGTATCTCTGCAACCTCTCAAAGAATTTTTTCAAGTCTTGCATATGATCAACTTGCGTTTTGAACTTGATGATGATGTCATCAACATATATTTTGAATCTCTTTATGTATCATGTCATGGAAAATGGTGGTCATAGCCCTCATATAGGTTGCCCCTGCGTTCTTCAGACCGAATGACATGACTCTATAGCAATAAGTACCCCACGGAGTGGTGAAGGCAGTTTTCCCTACGTCCTCTTCATCCATAAGAATTTGGTGATACCCGTCATAACAATCCATATAATACTAAATCTCATGTTTGGCGCAATTGTCAACGAGGATGTGAATGTTAGGTAAGGGAAAATTGTCTTTTGGACTAGCTTTGTTAAAATACATGTAATCAACACAGATTCTGGTCTTCCCATCCTTTTTGGGTACATGCACAACATTTGCCAGCCAAGTGGTGTATCAGATGGCTTTGATCACATTTGCACTCAATTGTTTCATGATTTCCTCTTTGATTTTGTCAGTCATATCCGATTTGAATTTTCTTTATTTCTATTGGACTAGTGGGAAATCAGGGTATGTAGGCAACTTATGAACTATTAAATCGGCAGTTAGACCCACCATGACATCGTAGGACCAAGCAAACACATCTTTATATTCAAACAAGACTTGGATTATGTCATCCCTTAGTTATTTGCTCAGCGTGAATGCTTATCTTCGTTTCTTGGGCTTCCTCCATACTTCCTAAATTAATTAGCTCAGTTTCATTAAGATTGGGCTTAGGTTTGTTTTCAAACTATTCTAATTCCCAATTAATTTCCTTATAAGCCTCATATTCATCGTATTTAACCTCTTCTCTTATGGATTTGAGGATAAACAACTCTTTAAAATATGGGGAGGGGGTGAATTCTGCATGCATGCCATGTTTTTAAAATCGGCATTAACAAGACAGGAATAAAATGAAAGACAAGAATTAGGAAAGGGAAAAAGACATTATTTACTATGAAATTAGAATTTCATTTCATTGAACTTGGAAGGGATAGAAGGGTTAACATCAATACAAAGCATTTGTCTAAAATGTCTGGATTACAACCCTGACAATAATCTAAATACAGAAAAGGAAGCAAAATGAACTACCCAGACTCCTTCCTTATGGGGAGAGGAGTTGCTTCCCAATTGTTCAGTTCAACACCTTGGCCCACGAGTTTCATATCAGCACGACTAGTACCTTCACCGTCCTGGACCATATTCACTTCACAAAACATCTGTCTAAGACCTTGACATACTTCATCAATGTCCTCTTGATCAAAGGAAGATTGAACTTCTAGAAATTGGGGTTTGATGAAAGAGTGAGAAATATGAGGAATTGGCTTTGGCAGAGTCTATTCACTATCTTTATGGATTCTCGCTTTGTATTTATCAGATTTTTTTAATATGAATCCGAGCCTGAAAGTTCCTTGATTGCTGGAAGTAGAAATAGGGTCCACAGTTCCATGTAAATACGTCCCCAAGCCTTTCCCAGGTTGATAACTATGCTTCAGCTTGATGCTGCTACCATTACGGAGGTGGAAAAGAGATGTGGCTGCATGGTGGGCTTTCCTTCCTCGAATTTATCAGCCAACACCACCTCAAAGGTCTGATAGACAACAAACTCACAACTTGTTTTGGCTTCAATGCATGGAATGGATATGTATTTCTAAATAGACAATTTATCATCCCCATGAATGACGATTTCCTGGTGGTTGTGTTCAAACTTAACAACCTAATGTATCACAGATGGGACCGCCCTCACCATGTGGATCCATAGCCTTCCAGAAGAAAATTGTAGGATGCGTCCATGTTCATCACTTGGAACACAATCTCAAAGTCCAATAGCCCAATTATCATGGTCAACTTAATCTCACCAATCGTGTCTCTCCTCGAACCATCATAAGCACGAACACACACATTGCTAGTCTGAATCCTATTAGTGTTGATTTTCAGACTTTGCAACGTAGATAGGGGCTATCTTTCCACTCCTGATCCTCTATCTATCATGACCCATATCACATAGTGCCCTTCACATTTTACTGTAAGATGTAGGCTTTGTTGTGCCCAGCTCCATCCTCGGGCAACTCATCATTTGTTAAGGTAATTGTTTTAGCCTCAAAGATATGATTGACCATCGTCGTCAACTGACTTATCATGGTCTATTTTGAGATATGGGCCTCGTTTAAGATTTTAATCAATACACGGCTATGCTCTTCAGAGTGAAGCAGTAGAGATAACAGTGAAATTTGAGCAGGGGTTTTCTTTAGTTGATCCACAATGGAATAATCCGAGACCTTCATCTTCTTCAAGAAGTCCTCCACTTATTCCTCAGTGACTGGTTTCTTTATTGGCAATTGGCCTCCTTAGGCCGTTTTGTCCTTCCGTAGCTCCTTCGGGATATAACATCTTCCAGAGCTGGTCAACCCTCTTGATTCATCAACTTCTTCAACAATCTCTTTTCCTTGGTAGAGAACAGAGGTCTTGTTATAGTTCTAAGGAATAACCTTTGGGTCAGTTAAAGGAAGTTGCCTCACGGGCTTGATCAGTACAGGCTCTGTCAGCTTTGTCAAGCAACTTTGGATGAGTTGTATAACCGGGAGGCCTCATGGGACATACAACCTTGCACAACATACCAGACCTACAACTTGTTATATATTCTGGGGACGTACAAAATCTTTATATCAAAATTAACACCTTCTACGTTCAACGATACAAGTGGTTTTGAACCTGTCTCTAGTTTTTCTTCCTTTTTAGCCAGCCTAACTACCATCCTTTCTTTATTAAAGGGTTTGTACTCCCTATCATTGAAAATCATTCCAACAAAATGGACATTGTTGTGGCCTGGAAGTGGGTCGTTGGCGACATTTGGGGTGTTTTGGTTATCTATCACAATGACCACTCTAAGATCAATTAACTATTCTATCGCCCCTTTCAAGGTCCAGCAGTTATCAGTGGTGTGCCGTAGGGCCCCTGAATGATACACACATCTTTCATTTGCCTTAAAACCTGGAGCGTTTGTATTCACACGGTGTGGTGGTATAGGTTTAATCACTCCCATCCTTTTTAACTTCTAAAAGGGCTAGAGTATGATTCTGCCAATAGGGTGAATTTCTTTTTCTGTCCCTGTTCTTGCAAGTAATTTTGCACACGATAAGGATTGTAAGGGACCTGATATGTTTGCTGTGTTGGACGGGGGTTTCCTTGAGTCAAGACCCGTGTTTGTGGGCGATTTGGAGGCTGTGCATATAGCTGAGCATTAAAAACCATATACGACGAGGGGGTTACCAAGTACTGAGGAATAAACGGAGGGTAGTAATGCTGAGGATATTTAGACTCTCCTTGTTAAACTTGCGCGTAGGGATGATCTAGCCTCTTTTAAACCCCTTTATACCCTGATGCTGCAAAAAATGTAGCCTCTTTCTTCTTGTTGTTTACAAAACTACCTGACCCACCCTGAATGGCTTGCATGGTAGATTTGACCATTGATTGACTTACAATATTGCCTGCTCGTAGACCATTTTTGACCATTTCTTCAATTTTATTGAAGTGGAGAACAGTCTTCCAATCGGTAATGTCAAGTAGTCGAAATAGTCGGGATCTTGAGTTTCCTAAAATACATCAACCATTTCTTGTTCGTCTAATGGTGGTTTGACCCTTGGTTCCTGCTCTATCCATTTGATTGCATATTCCCCGAAACTTTTGTTTGGTTTCCTTTTTATATTGGAAAGAGTGTTGTGGTCTGGTACGATGTCAACGTTGTATTAGAATTGTCTGACAAAGTCCTGAGCCATATCATCCTATATGTTCCAATGGGTAATATCTTGGTCAATGAACCATTCTGAGGCAACACCCGTCAAACTTTCACCGAAGTAAGCCATAAACAAATCTTTCTTCCCCTCTGCTCCCCTTAGTTGGTTGCAGTATTTCTTGAGGTGTGCTATGGGATCACCATGCCCATAGTATTTTTCAAACTTGAGAGTTTTAAAGCTAGGTGGAAGGTGGTCATCTAGGAACATACACAAATCTTTGAAGGAAACTCTCATGTGCCCTCCTAACCCTTGCATGTTTTTCATGTGTTGATATATGCTCTTCATTTTTCTGATCATATCTTCTTGTTATGAGTTTCGTGTGGACCTTTTGACTTTGGCATGAGAACTAAACTGTGAAGAGTTGTGGACCCCGAATGTCATCCCAGAGGCATTGTATAGCTCTTGCTGGCGGTGAATTTCCCTTTGCACCACATTTGGTTGTGGGAATGAATAGATTGTTGCATTATTCGTGGGTAGTAGGATTGATCCTTGATGCCATGCCTTGAGGGCGTGCAACTAACGGCTCAGCCATGTTGACATAATTCTCAAAGGGACCATACCTAGGTGCGTAAAATGAATCAGATATTGGGACTTGAGTGGAGGATGAATGAATAGTTATGACCACAAGAAACCCTGAAATGGATGTTGATGGATCCTGGCAATTGGCGCACGCTTGCCATAGTTGTGCCATAGCCTATCTTAGTATCTGATATTCCTCGACAGTGGCAGACTCTCCTATGGTTATCAAGGTGGGAGTCTCTTTCTGACTCACTATAGTATCAACATTGGTTGTCATTGGCATGCTTCCTATTGATTTGGTAAAATACGGGTGTTTCACCAGGTTACCACAAACCAACCATCTAAAACTTACTGTCTAAGACAGAAACAACAAACATGTTAAGGTTAGGCATTTTATAGATATTAATCACACATTGTATGTCATGCATCTAACATTATTTCCCCTCCTATCATGAGTTTGGAAGGGCTTATGTCTCTTCCCGGCTTATTTGCTTAATTTATTACTCTTTTCTGTGATCTCTCATTTTGTGATTCTAAGAAATGTTTCAATCGAACCCTTTAGGGGTTGCCTACGTATCATGATGCCACATGAATCAGATCATTATGTAGTTCATGGATAATACACAATCGTTTTTAAATAAAAAGAAAAATCTTTTTCATTCATTTCCAAAATATTTCTGATACAACGACTCAAAAAGAAAATGTACTTAAAAACAAATACGCAACAGACTCAAAGTGATCGACTAAAACAAATAAAACAGACTCTAACAAGACCAACGACAAACTTTGTAATTGACAATGCCTTCTCAAGCTGTGTTGGGCCTAAATTGTCCTCCCAAATTTGCATACATACCAGACAGTGTTGTTGGCAAGTGAGGGGCAATGGCGTATGCTTGTCGACCCAAACTTTCTCATGATAGTTTTACAACCAATGTTGAGTAGTATGAGCGACGTGCCTCAAATTTTCTTCTTGTGTCTGAAATTGATCTTGCGAACGTAACTAATAAGCCCTTTCCCATTCGAACCGGTCTTTTGTTGTTCATTCTCAATTAGCCGATGGTACATGACCTTTCTAGTGGTGCCCAAGACCTTTTGTAATTTGAGGATCTCACTGTTTTACTCTTTCTTAAGCTGCCGAGCCAAAGTAATCCTGCTCTCAAGTTTCTCTTCCAGTCGGACTATCGTCTTCTCAGCCTCTCTCAGATCTTCTTTCGCGTCCTGTAGGGCTGAATGATAATCCATTTATAAATGAATCCAAGCTTGCTGCTTGGCATGGTCACCCTAGCATGCTTCAATTCTTCTCTCAATTTTTCTATGGCTCGTTGGTCCTTTCTTTTCTTATGGGACCTCTCGGGAATATCCCTAGTTAATAAAAAGTCATGAAACCACTAGAGGTACTTAGGGAAAACTCTTCCTCTGTCGCGGTCTTCCACCATTTCATTTAATTCTGAAACCTTACTTGCATGCAAAATATTAATAATTTCCTTTTCATTATGGGCTTGTTTCGGACCAAAATCATACGTGAACCTGCTCATGTCTTGTGTTGGTGGTATCTCCTATAACCGGTCCAATTGTCGTATTACCCCAAGAGGAGCATATGGTTGGACGTCGTAGAGCCCTATTAGCACTAAAACGAATAAAATGCGGACTCATATATGACTTCTTCCGATGAAAATCAGTAGTAATTTCAAATGATCCGGTTTGCGGTAAGTGTAAGGAGATACTCGTTCCAATCTACAATTTCTTTCGAAAGGTTACACTTTTCAATTCTTTTCTCATGGTCCGTGACATTATTAATCCATAGCGCTTTGAAGTGCATAATGGTTGGGTGATAGTAGAAATGTTCTAACAATCACATTTGGAGTAAAATATTGCAACCGTTAAAACTTCTTGTGCCTTGACTGCATCTGGTTAAAGCATGAAAATATCTGAGAGGATCATTGGGATGAGAGTTGGGTATTCTACTGTAGCCAAAGCTTGAACTACACCCGCTAAACGAATATCAATATGTTCCTTCGTATCTGGAAAAATGACGCACCCCAAGAACGCGACCATAAAATCAAATCTCCTGTGCACCTTCCATGTTTCCTTGCTTCCTCCGACTTTTAATTCACCCATATATCTTTCGAATCCGTTGGTGCGGTCGTACCTCCAAAACAAGAAATCCAAAGTAACCCATTTACCACCTAAGCGATCATACATCCCATGGTTGATGTGCAAGAGTTTTAGAAACTTGTCTGTATTTACGTTCTTTAGTACAATGGGCTTTTGGAGGCTAAGGTCTGGGCCTGTCCACAGGAAGTTAGCAATTTCTTCTACAGTCGGTGTCATCTCGCAATCTTTAAAACGGAACACATTGTTTTTCGGGTTCCAACAAGGAATTAAAGCCTCAATCACATTCCTTCTAGGATTGATATTCATCATATGAACCAAGTGACCCAAGTGATCTTTTAACCTCCGTTGTTCATACCCTTCTATATTCCCCCTCCAATCTGACAAAGGTTGTTGTATCTGGTCAAGGATCAAATATTCTGGTATCCCCTCGGAGGCCTCTTATTACACTTTCATCTTCCTTAATTCATGCTCTATCTAGAAGTAAGGAGAAAAGTTAGGAGTGATATGACCCTTGACCTAAAACTGGATCTCTTAAAAAATAAATAATATTTTATATAATTTTCTTTTGAACAAGATTTGTACCCAAAGTGGCAATAACTATATTGCGACACCAAATAAGAGGGTAATTAATTTATTTTTTTAGCAAAAACAACCCTTATAGACATCCAATGAAGATTTAAAGATTGTCTTGGCAAAACAACTAGACATAAGGACAAACTAAATGAAAAATGGTGGCTACTTTGAAAAACTTACGAACCTATTTTTTTAATGGGGCCGAACCTGATAAAGGTTTCGTACATATTTCACCAAAAGGTGAGAATCAAACCTGCGCAGTTCATGAAAATGACCATTTTTTAAAATATGTGATTATTTTTTAAAAAACAATATTTTTTGACACCTTTTACAAAATTTCAACAGAACCACTTTTGTGGATTTTTATGAAAACATATATTTTCATGAAAAAAACAGTAGAAAATTCCTTTTCTACCTCTCTTTCTTCCACTTATTTTATTTATGCTAAAGTCGGTCGACAAATAAGGTTCACCAAACAATGTTATACATAGCACAAAAGATGATCATGTTGGTCTCAAACAAAGATTACATGTTCTAGACGGGCCCGGACCCTGTGTCGAGCCCCGCTAAGTCAAATGCACATGATGCAAATAAAACATAGCCTACTAGGGATATCCGTTTCTTGTGGCTTGTTCTTCTAGGTTTTAAACTCCTAAAGGAGAGGGTGTCTAGACCTGGCTTCATCTGGGCGGACAGCCCGAGCCGAGGAGTGTCAGCGTACCGGTAGTAGAACTATTCCGGCTTGACTAATGGTTTTCCCCGCCTAAAATATTAGGTGACTAAAATCCTTCACCAGGAGCTGTTAGGCACACTGGCTTTATCTCAGACGAAAAGTTTGTGGAGCTGGTGAGCACACACAATATGACTACCTATCAGAATACTCAAATAGGGTTGCGAGAGAAGGCAATTCATAAATACAGTCACACAATATTAAAGCGCATGAACATTCAAATAGCACATTAGGCCAACGAACACAGTGTATATCCAATAAATAAATAAAGCAAAAAATGAGTCAATATACAAAGCATGAATTCTATGTCCCCAACAGAGTCGCCAGAGTTGTCACACCCTTTTCTTTCTCGGATAAAGATTTTATGATTTAAAAGGGTTTTTTCAATTGAAGTGACGTTTTGAAAAGAGATAACTTTATTTCTTCAGAGTCGCCACTTGGAACTGAGTTCTGGTGTTACAAGTCATCTTATTGAATCCCTAATCGAGAGGAGAATTGACTCTTTAATTACGGTCTTCGAAAAACAAAATTTCGATAAGGAACTATGTTGACCGAGGGGAAGGTGTGAGGCACCCCCGAGTCCCGTGGTTCTAACACGGTCACTTTATGAATTTACATTTGGCTTAAACTAATTTTTAGGATACATTTTTCTTATGAGCTTAAGAGTAACTATTTTCCGCCTTGTTTGACTTATTTTGAACTTGTTCAAGAACTGTCTTATTTTTATTAATGTGTGGTGTACTGATACCAACTTTTCTAGCCTTACCACAAAGTATTCTTTTATCTCTCGCACCTTTGAGGCATTTGTTAGTCGGTCCCAATTTTGCCGCACCTAAATAATCATCTAGTGTTCCCAAATTCTATTCAACTCATTAAATGTTGGCTTCAAATATGGTAATTGAATTTTATTAAAATGATTTATCGGTACCAGCGCTTTCCGACTTTATCGTTGTTTATCACTTGAATTAACTAGCTAACTTTGGATTAAAAACACAAACTCGTTCTTTGACGAGCAATTCTTTCCTCTCTTTAACAAAGGATTTAGAAATAAATTCGCAACATATCTTTCTCTCACAATTATTAAATAATTAGGCCTTAAATATTGATCATAGGCTAAAGTCTAGCGTTAAACTTAAGAAATTACAATCAATAGTCTGTGCTTACAAATCATTTTCAAGGAAGAGAAAATCAGTAACGAATAACATTAAAAATGACCAAGACAATCTAATGATCATTCAAATATTAGCAAAAAAGGAAAAATTAAACACGTACTTGTAGGGTTTTGTTGGGTACAAGGCATATAAGTAACGCACAACGAAAGTTTAAAAGTTTTGTTTCTTACTTACCCCAACAATAATTCTGGTTTGGTTATACAACAATGTAACTTGTAGCATAAAGCATATACTTACAACTTTAGATTATCTGGAATTTTTATCAACTGTGAGGTGCACACGCGATTGCCCTTCCAATTGCAAGCTCCAAGCTTCAATGTATTTCTCCTTCGGAAAGCTAGGAAATCCGGCAGAGGTTTGAGAGAGTATTTGATTCTAAGTCTCTAAGGCTTAGAATGTTATTTTGAAAATTAGTATGTAAATGATGAGGTGAATGCCTCTATTTATAATTGAAAAATAGGTCAAAACCGAATTAGGGTTTGACCTTGGGCCTGGCCCAAAATTTGACATGCGCATGCACGGCGCCGCAGCCCTAGGGTATGGGCGTCGCGGCGCTCAACGTACTCCCGCACTGTCTCAATTTATTATTCGTGCATTCTTAATTAAATCCAAAATCCAATTTTGACTTAATTAAAATAATCATCATTCATTTAAATATCTAGATTCCAAATCGAACACTTAATTACTATCTCAATACATCCTTAGATCGAAACAAACAATTGACATAGTGTGACCCTACAGGCCTTCTCATTACGATATTAATCAAATTAAGGTCTACAAGGAACTCCTAGACGGCGCCGGAAGACGAACTCAGTATGTGAAGTATGTTTACACAAATCCAGTAAACTTAACCTTTATGTGGTAAGATAAAATCCTTTCATTCACGACACACCCGATCAAGCTTTGGATTTGTCAAGTGTCTATCCAAATGGCTTAATCATTGTATCGCATCTATATTAGTTGACGACTAGACCATATTCTAAATATGTCTATTGCGTTGGCCAATGACTTAGTCAACCTAATATCACTGAGAATCCGAGTGTTCTCTCGAATATACATTCGAGGAATCAATCCTAATCTCGGCTCAACTACCACCTTCAATCCACATCATATTGTACCCAATACAAGCCGTATCTCAACCTATAAGGCATTTGAGATTGGGACGTTATCAAAGTACATTACTTTGTAGACAAGGTACGTATTGACCTCAAGTCTAAGGACTTCTATCTCCCACACGCTGATCATACTTTAGACAAGTATAACAAATAGTATATCAGCAGGGTATACCAATACTTTCAAAGTATCCATGTGTCCATCACGAGTAGCCATTACTCATAGCAGGTGAGACATACTACATCCTCTAAGGATGTGATGAAGACCACATGTCGACTTATCATATATCATTGATATCCCATTCTCGATGATCATTAGTCGAGGCTATTTTAAGGGTTACGCTCTATCATGAATATCTCACTCTATTAATGACAATGTAAGCTCAAGGGATGCACATTAATGAATAATTACAAACAATCAATTAATAATTCAATAACTGCAAATGCCAAAATATTAATCTCCATTAATAATAATATGAATGTGTATAAAGTACATTTGTCCTAATACAGATTGTCTCTAGGACATAAATATACTTTCAATCTTCCACTTGGCCTAGAGCCAATCTCCAACATATCTAATGCCCATATTTTCAAAATGACCATTATGCTTGACTAAGCTTAATGGTTTAGTAAATGGGTCAGCTAGATTATCGTCTGTGGGAACATAGTCTAATCTAATCTCTTTAGTCTCCACCATCTCCCTGAGTATGTGGTATTTCCTTGGTACATGCCTGTGTTTGTTGGTTGATCTTGGTTCCTTAGCTTGCGCAAGCGCACCAGTGTTGTCACAATAAACCTTTATTGGATAAGTGGCACTTGGAACAACCCCTAGTTCCTTCAGGAACACAGATATCACGACATCTTCTTTACCAGCTTCTGATCCAGCAATGTACTCAGCTTCTGTTGTCGAATCAGCAGTTGTAGCTTGTTTGGAAGTTTTCCAGCTTACTGCCCCACCATTGAAAATGAAGGTGTAACCTAATTGAGATTTGTAGTCATCAACATCTGTCTGGAAGCTAGCATCAGTGTACCCAATACATATTAGCTTATTTTCTCCACCATAGACTAAGAACTAATCTTTAGTTCATCTAAGATACTTAAGAATACTCTTGACTGCCTTCCAGTGTTCTTCCTCAGGATTCTGCTGGAACTTGCAAGTCATACTAAGTGCAAAGGTCAGATCTGGCCTAGTACAGGTCATAGCATACATGATCGATCCTATAGCCGAAGCATATGGGATCCTTTTCATGCTTTCAAGTTCTATAAAATTAAAATGACTATCCTTCTTAGATAACTTGATGCCTTGTCCCATAGGTAGACCGCCTTTCTTAGAATTTTCCATAGAAAAATGTCTAAGCACTTTGTCTATGTAGACCCATTGTGATGTGAACAATCATTAGGTCTATCTCTATAGATCCTAATCCCCAGAATGTAGCAAGCTTCACCTAAATCCTTCATCATGAAGGTACTGGACAACCACTCTTTGACTGACTGCAAGAGAGTCTTATTGTCTCTCATTATTAATATGTCATCTACATATATGATAATAAAGGCAATACTCTCATCCTTGCGTTTACTATAAACACATTGATCCTCTTTGCTTCTGACGAAATCAAATGTCTTGATAGCCTTGTCAAAGCAAATGTTCCAACTCCTCGAGGCTTGTTTAAGCCCATAAATGGACTTTTGTTGCTTGCACACTGCATTTGGTTTGCACTCAATTGAAAAATCCTCAGGTTGTTTCATATACACTTCCTCAACTAGATTACCATTGAGGAATGCAGTTTTGATGTCCATCTGCCAAATGTCATAATCATAATATGCAGCTATTGCAAGCAAAATCCAAATGGACTTAATCTTAGCAACAGGTGAAAAGGTTTCATCATAATCGACCACAGGCCGTTGATTATAACCTTTAGCCACCAGTCTTGCTTTATAAGTCTGTACCTTGCCATATGCATCAATCTTCTTCTTGAAGACCCATTTGCATCCTATGGTGTTTAACCCATGTTGGCAAATCAACCAAGTTCCAAACTTGATTTATCTACATCGAGTCCATCTCAGATTTCATGGCTTCTTGACATCTCTGTGAATCAATGTCTAACATAGCTTCACTGTAGGTTATAGGTTCGTTATAGGTTCATCATCATCAGGAATATCTATCTCATTGTGTGTTTCAACAAGGAGATTAAGTCTTTCAGGCGCACGATGAGTCCTAGTGGTCCTACGGAGTTGAGTATTCTGCATTGCAGTGTTCGTTGCATTCTAATTGTGAGAAGGTCTTTGTGTGTTGGACAATCCATCACCTAGAGAGCTTTCAGGAATGTCATTTTCATGTATTTCCTGAATGGAATGATGTACAACCATTGTATCATTTTCCATTGGTTGTGTATGAGAGCCTTGCATTTCTGCATTATCTCTCACAACACTCCCACTGGCTGAAGGGCGTACTCTAAGTACTCAATCTTCACCAGATACTCCCACTGAATCCTTGTTTAGGTCATTCGACAAGGGTTCATTTTCTGTGTTATCTTATGGTTCTTGAATTTCTTCAAGTTCTATCTCTGTGCAGCTATGTTCCTTGTAGACATATTCTTCTTCAAGGAAAGTTGCATTCCTGGAAACAATGACCTTATATTCTCCAGAAAGATAGAAGTAGTATTCCCTAGTTCCCTTTGGATACCCCACGAAGTAACATTTCTCACTTTTAGATTTCAACTTGTCAGTGAGCATCTTCTTAACATATGCAGGGCACCCCCAGGGTCTCATATGTTTAAGAGTTGACTTCTTGCCACACCATATCTGATAGGGTGTCTTTTCTACTGACTTGGAAGGAACTCTGTTCAGAATATATATAGAGGTTTGTATAGCGTGTCCCCAAAGGTATGTCGGTAGAGCTGAGGAGCTCATCATGGATCGAACCATATCCAATAAGGTTTGGTTTCTCCTTTCGGCAACATCGTTCATCTGTAGCGTTCCTGGAGGTGTCCATTTTGATTGGACTCCATGTAGCTTTAAGTAATCTAGAAAATCCTTGCTTAAGTACTCACCTCCTCGATCCGATTGAAGGGTCTTGATACTTGTTGCAAGTTGCTTCTCTACTTCCCACTTGTACTCATTGAACTTCTCAAAAGCCTCAGATTTGTGTCTCATAAGATACACATACCCATACCTTGTGAAGTCGTCAGTAAAAGTGATGAAGTATGGGAAGCCTTCTTTAGCTTGAGACGATAATGGCCCACATACATCAGTATGGACCAACTCAAGCACCTCTTTGGCTCGCACACCTTTCCCAGAAAGTGGTTTATTGGTCATCTTTTCTCTCAAGCAAGATTCACAGTTACCATAAGACTCGAAGTCAAATGGTTTGAGGTAGTCTAACTTCCTCAATCTTGCTATCCTTGATTCGTTGGTATGACCAAGTTTGCAGTGCCATATGTAGGTAGAGTTTCTATTACTTGTCTTGGCTAATTTATTTTGTACATTGAATATCTCTCGACTACAGTTCAGTGTATATAATCCATCCACAAGAGGAGCATATCTATATATAACATTATTAAAAGACAGTACGTGACTGCCATTATAATTATACGAGGAAAAGCCCTCCATGTCCAACACTGGGATAGAAATAATATTCCTCGTTAACGATGGAGCATAAAAACAATCATTCAACACTAAACAATAGCCGGAAGGTAAATTTAATCTATAAGTTCCTATGCGCTCAGCATCCACTCGTGCTCTATTTCCAACGCGTAGGTCTACCTCTCTCGGTCCAACCTTCCTGCTATCAGTTAGCCCCTGCACATTTGTACAAATGTGTGAGCCACAAGCGGTATCCAATACCCAGGAATGAGAGTTATTATAGATATATTTATTTCAATGATGTACATACCTTGTCCACCAAAGGCAGGAGCACCTGCTGCTTTTCCTCCTCCTGGTGCCATGCAGTCCTTTTTCCAATGCCCCTTCCTATGGCAGTTGAGGCATTCATCCTTAGTCGCGCTTACCTTCTTCTTCACGCCTGCATTAGGCTTCATATCTGAGGGCGCAGCGATTGCCTTGCCTTTCTTCTTCTGCCATTCCTTGCCTTTTGGCTTGAGTCGGCTAGAAGAGCTCACTATGAGCACAAATTTGCCTTTGGAAGTGGAGGACTCAAAGGTCTTGAGCATGTTGTGCAGCTCCGGCAAAGTCGCCTTCATTCCTTTCATGTTGAAATTCACTATGAAGTTCTCAAAGAAATGAGAGAGAGAGTTCATGATGAGGGTGGTAGCGACATTCTTTTCAAGCTTCGTTCCAATTGAAGCAAGCCTCTCTATCAGCCCTATCATCTTTAGCACAAGCTGTGAGACTGGCCCCCCTTCATTGGGCTTACATTTGAAGAGTTCTATTAGCAACTCATATTCCATCATCTGGGATTGAGAGTCTTAGAGGCTCTAAGTGTTTGAGCATCTCATTGGGCCCTATGTTCTCATGCTGTCTCTGAAGTTCCATAGACATGGAAGACATCATTACGCATTGCTCTGAAGTGGCATCATCTAGATGTTTCTGGTAAGCATCTTTATCAAAGGAGGCATATTCTTCAGAATGTCATGCAAGGACCGTTGGGAACACTTGTGTCCAATACGTATTCGATTTTCTCTGTCTCAATACTATTCGCAAATTCCTTAACCGATCAAGGTAGTTTGGTCCAAGTAAGTTTATTCATCTCAATCAACATTTTCAACGATAAGCTCGACATCTTTTATAATCTGAAGAATTAGATAGACCAAAAATCAAATTCAAAATCCATTTCCTATTATACACATTCATTTAGGCTAATCAACAAGGCCTTTTATTTAATTAGCTCCCACTATTTTAACATACTTCTATGACCCCATGGTAGAATACAGACCTCTATTAATTGAGGTCATAATGGGCCAAGATCCAAGCCTATGTTATCTCCGCATTTTCTTTTGCTGATAACTTCAACAACATATCTTGGTAGGTTCTAAATCAATTGCAAAACTTATTCGCAACTCTTGGTTGATCAAATTATTACATTTAATCTTGGGTCCTTATATTAGTCTGACACTTTGGCGCCAAGATTTGTCTAAGCAAGTCAACCCTATTACACGACTGTGTTTATGTATCTAAGCAAATTTAGCCTTTGTGAGCAAACACTTTGGTGTAAATACCCACAAAAGTTTATCATTTACCTTTACATTAAAACACATCTATGAAAGAGTCTGGGTCCTCGTAGACATAGAGAAAATGCTTTGGCATAAATAATTGTATCGCCGAAAAGGATTTTGCACTCTAACAATTATAATGGACGACACGTTTTAATTTAGACTTGTATTTAAAGTTTTGGGGAACATTTTAATTCAGGGTTCTAACCAAGATCAACTCTTTAATGCCATATCTAATATGACATTAACATTATGCAAAACTAATAAGATATATAGTTTGGGAACCGTCAACCAATATGCATGATAGAAGAAGGTTTAATCAAACACTGGGCACCACCTGTCCAGAAAGTTATACCGGACACTATTCTAGAAATGTAAATGACAAACATTTTTTATATTTAGCACACAAACAATACTTATCAAATAATATATTGTATAATAATAATCTTGGGTTAAACATTCTGAACTCTGATTTTTTTTTTGTTTCTAGACAGGTGGGGCCGCGGCGCCACTGAGACAATAGCCTTTCGGCTTTTGGAATATTGCATTAGCGCCGCGGCGCTCCACGATGGAGCGTCGCGCCGCTGTAGAGGCAGAAACATTTCTACTTCTGCAAATGTATTAGCGCCGCAGCCTGTTGTCCAGTGAGTTCATGTTTTTCAAACGAAGCATTAGCACCGCGGAGCTCCACCATGAGGCTGCGGTGCCTCCCTGAAACCCTAGCCAGCGCCGCGACGCCCTACCATAGGGTTGCGGCACCGATGTCCTGACAAACGTTTCTGTATTGATTTTCAAAAATCATTCAACCCCTAAATCCAATTTAGGGATCAATTCACAAGTCCTTTATCATCACCCACCATTATCAATAACGCCCATATTGACCATTATCCGTTCTTACTCGTTCTTAACCGTGCACCGTGCAATGAGCCAAACAACGCACTTTGGCTTAGTTCGAGTTAGAGTGGAATGACTTCCTCGAGTTAGCGTAGGAGATAATTTAGGGTGATATTAAAAGGTCAACATTTGTTCAAGACATGTAGGATTTCAAGAAACCTCATTTTAATCCAATTTTATGTTTAACTCATATTATCTTTCTATTCAATTGTTACATAACCATTGAACCAGCCTGAGCTCTGATACCACTGTAGGGTTCTGATGGGTACAAAGCATAAGTAAGGCACAACGGAAGTTTAAAAGTTTTGTTTCTTAGTTACCCCAACAATAATTCTGGTATGGTTATACAACAATGGAACTTGTAGCATAAAGCATATACTTACAAGTTTAGATTATCTGAAATCTTTATCAACTGTGAGGTGCACACGCGATTGCCCTTCCAATTGCAAGCTCCAAGCTTCAATGTATTTCTCCTTCGGAAAGCTAGGAAATCCGGCAGAGGTTAGAGAGAGTATTTGATTCTAAGTCTCTAAGACTTAGAATGTTATTTTGAAAATTAGTATGTAAATGATGAGGTGAATGCCTCTATTTATAATTTAAAAATAGGTCAAAATCGGATTAGGGTTTGACCTTGGGCCTGGCCCAAAATTTGACATGCGCCTGCACGGCGCCGCAGCCCTAGGGTATGGGTGTCGCGGCGCTCAACGTACTCCCGCACTGTCTCGATTTATTATTCGTGCATTCTTAATTAAATCCAAAATCTAATTTTGACTTAATTAAAATAATCATCATTCATTTAAATATCTCGATTCCAAATCGAACACTTAATTACTCTCTCAATACATCCTTAGATCGAAACAAATAATTGACATAGTGTGATCCTACAGGCCTTCTCATATCGATATTAATCAAATTAAGGTCTACACGGAACTCCTAGATGGCGTTGGAAGACGAACTCAATATGTGAAGTATGTTTACGGGAATCTAGTAAACTTAACCTTTATGTGGTAAGATAAAATCATTTCATTCACGACACACCTAATCAAGCTTAGGATTTGTCAAGTGTCTATCCAAATGGCTTAATCATTGTATCTCATCTATATTAGTTGATGACTAGACCATATTTTAAATATGTCTATTGCTTTGGCCAACGACTTAGTCAACCTAATATCACTGAGAATCCGAGTGTTCTCTCGAATATACATTCGAGGAATGAATCACAATCTTGGCTCAACTACCACCTTCAATCCACATCATAATGTACCCAATACAAGCCGTATCTCAACCTATAAGGCATTTGAGCTTGGGACGGGATCAAAGTACATTACTTTGTAGACAAGGCGCGTATTGACGTCAAGTCTAAGGACTTCTATCTCCCACACGCTGATCATACATTAGACAAGTATAACAAACAGTATATCAGCAGGGTAAACCAATACTTCCAAAGTATCCATGTGTCCACCACGAGTAGCCATTACTCGTAGCAGGTGAGACATACTACATCCTCTAAGAATGTGATGCAGACCACATGTCGACTTATCATATCTCATCGATATCCCATTCTCGATGATCATTAGTCGAGACTACTTTAAGAGTTACGCTCTATCATGAATATCTCACTCTATTAACTCAATCACCGAAATTATGAGTAGAAATTAATGTACCGAAATATATTTATATAATATTTTCAGGACATGAGCCCAATTTCAAGTACAAATTCTTCTAATCTTTTCCTAAGTCGTGCTTGTATAAATCAATAGATAATCCTAACTTCATTTAAAGAACAATATTAGAAACAAAATCATCAAAATATTTAAACATATACACCAACTTAAAATAAAAAAAAATGAAAGAACACCAAAGACTAACAATAATGAACATGAAATGTACCTTAAATGTTGAACCTCAAAGATGAACAGAGCTGCAAACAGGACCTCGACCGGAAACCTCGTCGGAGCTCAAATACGAAACTCCACTCTTTGCTGAAACTTGAAGGATATGACACTTTTGTTGGTGGTTTTTAGAGTTGCGGGAATGAAGAAAATCTTTGAGTGTTGTGTATGTTGTATATGTGTCTACAGATTTTCAGAAAATTGAAGAAGAAAAGCCCTTTACTCTTAATTTTCCTTTTCTCTCCTCTAATTCTCTTGATTTTTCCTTACTCTTTTTTGTGTGTTCTCTCCTTGTGTTGGCTCTAGGTGTGTGTATTTATAGTATGAAAAATATGTAGCGCTTGAAAAAAATGTGGAAAGAAAATAACTTTTTTTTCTTTTTTGTTTAAAAAATAAATCCTTTAGAAAAGCAAAAGTTAAGCAACAATTTTTTTTCTTTTTTTGTTAAAATATAATTCCTTTAGAAAAACAAAAGTTAAGACACAATTCTTTTGTTTTCTTTTTTGTTAAAAATAAATCTTTTAGAAAAGCAAAAGTGAAAGAGAAGATATCATGCAACAAAAAAATTCTTTTCAATTAAAAACAAAAATAAAACTTTATTAAAGCATGTTCAATAAAGAAACTCTTTTTTTCATTTTTATTTAATAAAATAAATAAAATATAATGATAAAAAAATTATTAGCTAACTATTACTAGACTTAATAAAACTTTAGAAAAATTAAATAAAATATAACTAAAAAAATACTAAAATTACTAGCTTTTTATTAAGATTTGATTTTAAAGAAGATATGCACATATATATATATATATATATAGTGTAATATTTTAGGTTTTGGTAAAAAAAAATTAGGTGTTCGTACATGCAGATGTTTTTTCGCACCTGTGGGGTCACGAGTGCGGACCCCACTTCGCATTTGCGAAGCACCAGAACCATTTATCCTACCAAACACTATAATGGGCATAACTCTCTCATGCGATGTCAAAATTTGATGATTCAAGTTGCTACGACTCACAAAATTCGATACACATATATTCTTACAATCAAAACTCAATTTGAACATCAAATGGATATAATGGTATATCAAAGCTTCGAAGGCGAGCGACTTATAACAACGATTCAAACACCTAAACTTGACCAAACAAAGTCCAAATCTAATTTCGAAAGTTCCTACAAGTCACAAATGATCATACGAAGCTGCTCAAACTCTTAAAACATCCATAAGAGGTTGTTAAGACACGCTTATCCACAAAAATGTTATAACTTCCTCAAAATGAGATAAACCTCTACCGAGTATCCAAATCTTACTCGAACCCTTCGGGATCCGAGCTAGTGAATCAACTAAGTCATAAATCACATTACGGACCTAACGGAATCGGTGAAACTTCAAAAAAGACGCATTTACTTAAAAGTCAACTTTTGGTCAAACTTTTTCTTTTCTTTAACTTTATTTTTATTGCTTCCAATTTTGCTAAATTTGATCTGAAACTCTCCCGATTGCCTCGGGAATAATGTCACTCATACCCGCAAGTCATAAATACTGAGATGAAGCTTTGGGAAGGTTATTCTTGGTGAAAACAAGTCCAAAAGCTCAAAACGACCAAACGGGTCATTACATCATCTACTACTTAAACACATATTCGTCCTTGAACGGTAAAGAAAAGCACCAAGGTCATCAAGTAACCGGAAGATCCCCATCGTAAACCTCATGGAAGCCTCCACACGCAAGAATCGCGTCGTTAACATCACTTGTCCACCTTACCACTCAAAGCTTCTTTTGACTTAGTTCAAAAACTTAAATATACATTTTTCCATATCCAAAAAATTCTTCCACCACCGATTTCATGCAATTGAATTGACTCCTCTCAAATTCTTTGTATCTGATTCTACCCACACCTATGAATGCAATTAATTGATTCCACAATTTCCATTATCAATAATCTAGTCCTTTAGTTGTAGCCACAATCCATTACCAATCTTTTACATGAGAAAGAGTCATGATTTAGTTGTAGCCACAATCCATTACCAATCTTTCCATCCAAAAACTGACCTTATCCAAGGCCAATTGCTCTAATTCCACATCCGTTAGTTTCATTTTATCGAGCTGAAACTATTGAGCTAACCCTCATCATCCAATTCCTCTTAATCTTCCAAATATCGTAATATGCACATCATCCCAGTGACTATCATGATTTGCCAAATCTGTAGAAAATTGTCTGATCATCCCAAGGTTTCCCATATCTATTTGTACCTTCCCAAACTATCGCCAAGTACCCTCATAGACCATTAGGACTATCCGAATAGTAGCAATCATCAAATCAACTTGCAAACACCAAATAAAGCCCGATAACTCTGCCATATCTCTGTTCTGAACTGTAAATCTATCAAATCTTTAAAATGGATTATTGGACTAGCCATAAATCTTCATGACAAAGTAACCATAAGTCATTCAGCAATACATGAACGATCATGATCTAGTGCAAAGTGCACAACTCCTCGAATGTCATCAATAGTCACCCGAACTTACTCAAATCCTTCATAAAACCAATCATAGAACTCTCATAGGTCTGTGGTGACAGAACCCAGTCGGTTGCTCATGAATACTCAATACCGTGATGTCATCCCAAACTTCAAAAGGTGAACCCTACCGATGTCATCAACTTATTACCTTGGAACTACACCTTATAACATAAATCTTCTTATTCTCAACTCACAACTGATACAAAAATCTGATATAACTCCATAGAATCTAAATACATCGAATCTTCCTTCTTGCGCTATAACTTAACTCGTTCATTACTCTGAATACTTCGATGCAAGTCCTGAAGCCTTATACTTACCCTTCATAACCATTGAATCTTTAATTGTAATACCCTTTTTAAGCTTTTAGCAAATCCAAAAGTATCAATCCCTGCAATCCATGTGCCTTACCACACACAAATACTCTCACATCATCAATACTTGATGTACCCAACCATGCTATCCTGTCAGTAATGCTTCGACATAATCTACTATCACGAACACAGTTTCACTACGAAAATATGACTTTAACCTTCAAACTTAAGGGATTTCAAGATTCCCTCTTATTAATCACTCTAACTCATTCATTCAAGAATGATATGAAATTAACCACCTTAGCACAACGTTGTCGTCTTTCTATCAACTTTGTCACGTCAATCATCTAAAACCCATACCTCACAATCGTCAATCACAAATCGCCATAGCACTTCTCCATAACGCTTAGTAAAATTTTGTAGACTTCCTTCTCCAAACATACTTAAACTATTACACCCTGTATGAAATAATGCAAAATAATTCCACCATAATTCATACTTGATTCCAGTAATCATGTTGCTTTAAATTTAAATCCTTTCCTTTTCTTAAGGTGTACCCTACGCCTTCTAATTCAAGTTCCAACGTGCCCTTATCTTAACTCTTCAATTTTCATATCATTTCCAAAATCACATTCAGCGCTATCGATCGAAAATCACTTAAACCCACTCGAGAGTGTACCAAAATATCATAAATCTTGTAAAATAGTTGAGTCAACCATGGACATAGTAGTAAACCACAAACTCAAAAAATTGAAGGTTTTCCTTACCTCGCTCGAATCTCAAAACTAGATACTTCTCTAAATCAAGCATATCATATGAACAATCCTTCACGAAGCCTTTCCCACTAGAGGAACTGAACAACCTCTGCTACTCCAATGAGATCCATTATTACCGATGTAATATTCCAAACTATTGTTGCACTGGTCCATAACCTGTAGGACGATCTTAATTACCATTCAAAAAATTCTACTAACACTCTCATACGATACCTTGCTAGTATACTTGTTAAAGATTTCTTAACTGAAGAATCCTTTTTCTACCTTGGCTTACAAGTCCACCAACCGAATCTCAACACACAATGTACCATAGTGAATTCACTTTTCTTAGTTTCAACCGTCATCATCGATCCTTACGCCAATCCCGAAATGCACTTCAAAACTCAAGTTAGTTAAAATCTACCATTGATCTATCACTTTAAATATCCTTATCGACTGACACCTCACTCAAGGGTCCTTAAATGACATTTTCCTAAGAAGAACCATCTATTCCCCTATCTCTCCAATCTAGGATACCTCCAACAATTCATGTGGATATCCTCTTCATTCTTCAACTTCAGAAAATCACATCACTATCAATTATGGAAACTTACCTAGCCCTAAGCAACATGTACAATAACCACATTCCTTATCCAAAATTAAGTGCAACCACCGATAACTCCTTAAATAATACATCTTTACACTTGTTCATTTCTAGATCCATCCTTATCAGCCAATCCTTGTACTTCACGATAGTCTACAACACAGTAAAAATATCTATTAGTCCATCTCCCATTAGCATCCACTTTATACTTAGAGCAGTCTCTTTCGAGGATAATTAACAGACTTAGCACAATATCAATCCATCTCCCATTAGCATCCACTTATCCTGAGGCCATTAGCCATTAGCCAATTACGTAGAGAATTCGCATACCACTCGTCCTTACTCCATTACCACAATGGCATCTTGTCGCAACTCTACTTAACCTTTCATACCCTTATGAATTAACAGACTTAGCACACCTGGTGCTCCCATCAGATGAATACTTTACTATTCTAACATTTTGTCACCAAGCTCGAACCATTCAAACCATCTCTAGTACAACTCAACTCTGTATGATGTAAGGATAACTCTTCATACAAACCTTATAACAAGTCCTATCACTTATGACCTCATCACCAAGGGTCACCTTTTACGTCCTTGTCTTTTATCAAATTCTATTCAAAACATTGCCATGGCCTCTGTCCTCTTATATGACCAATTGATCTTCCCAAGTCTAAGCTTATTTTTAAGATGTCAACCTATGCACTCTTCAATTACTAAATCATCGGCTCATCATTAATACACCCTCATCACAAGACTGTAGCAATAAATCTGAATGACATTGAAGTATTCCGACATTAATCACACCCTAAGTAAAGCATCCTTGATATGTCAAACCTCATCAAGTGCAGTCCTCAAAGTCGTAATGCTTATTACTTAGTTACTTTGCTAACCATATGAATTCAAATCTCTAACTCCTTCCCTATCACATGTTATACCATATATGTACCTCTTTGACCTTCGAGTAACTAACTGCTGAAGATATGGTGATCATATAGTCCATCGTACCATCGCACCCATTTTTTAGGGATATCACTGAACTAATTTATATAAAGCACAACCTCGATCAACCGAGTCTTCAAATCATAGCTCTAATCTAAACTCAAACCTGCATCCTTATCACGGTGACACATCTCGTACCATACCACGTGCTGTCACATCTAGCTACTCATGGGAGAATCCGAGAATGTGTCCTTACTGTTGGTGAGAGATTAAAACAAAGAAGTTTAGACCCTAGACAGAATCACATACACACAATAAGGAATGAAAGAATGAAAGTTTCTTAAATGTCCTATAGCCTCTCGAATATAGATATGGAGCTCTTCGTACCGATGCACAAGACTCTACTAGACATTGCTCTTGTATTCATGAGAGCAATGAACCTAGTGCTCTGATACTAATTTGTCATGACCCAAAATCCTATTTGTTTTATGAGAGAACCTACCTTAAACCCGTAGGCAAACCCCATACATAATAGATAAATTAAATGATAATCAATGCAGAAAAATAAATGACAATTTGGAATACTGACAAGTCTAGAATACTTAATACAAAAGCCTTAGAAACATTCCCTAAAATTTTGGTTGTCATGAGTACAAAGCTACTAGAAAGATTACAAGTCTGAAACCTATACATCATATTGTCTGAAATGTAAGAGAGAAAATAAATGATAATATAGAGGAGTTCCAGTGCTGGGAAAGTGTCTGCAGCTTACCTTGGACTCCAAAGAAATATCTCTAATGCATCGCGTCTAAGCTCCACTCTCATCTGGATCAATACTTGCAAATTGAGTGCAGCATGTGTAGAGTGAGTATGGAAAGCACGTGTACCCAGAAGCATCATTGATTGACCCTAACTATAGTGGTGGTGAGGGTTGGTACTTTCTGACACTTCTCTACTAAGTTAGTTAACTAAGGTGAATTCAAATCGAATATCCAACTCCATAAGTAAAGCCTTATAGTTCGCTAAACCATGGGGGTCATCAATATTATCAAGTCATTCTAAAGTTCTCGACCTTACTAAGGATGAAGCTAAATTACTGCTACCGAATTCAACCTAAACCACATTCAGTGGCGTCTAATCCCACAAAGGTTCCACCTTTTCATCATCTATGATACATACATTCATATGGATTAGACTTTACACTATCTAAGGCAATATATATAACAAATAGAAAGGCTTAACCTTGATTAATAAATATTACATTAAATAATATATTAACGATGAGCCGATCATCATGAGGTCCATATACCCATACGGAATTTCCCATCGAATTTCAGCTATGTGGCTGTAGTATCATCATCATCCATAATTTCTTATCACCCTACACCAAATTATAAAGTGAACCTGCAACCACAGACTTAGCTGAAATATCACACCCGATAGTTCCCACTAGATTCAATCTTCCATAGTATCCTTTATCGGAAGAGCAAATCAACGTCTTGGGCTGCTATATAATTGAGAATGACGCATTCAAATTTCCTTCATTACATCTCTGCCCCATCTAGTAGAGGAAGAATATTCATGCACTCTTCCATTATGAAGTCCTACTCCCTCATACCTTATCACAATAATTCATCTTTCATGCTAATATACGCTCCAAACGTCTCCTCATAGCGTCATCAACTATTCCTCTTGTCCGATCAACGATTTGTCCTATATTTTCTTTCATTTTTAGAATATACATATATGTATCATCCCAATGCATCTCAAGAAATCCTTATGTGTCCCCGAATCTTTCACACAAAATCTCCAAAGCTACAAAGCCCATCACCAGGTTATTTCGCTACCCGTACCCTTTAAAATCGTCAACTCACTTCTCAATAATCCCTATGTCATAGAAACACTCGTCTATCATGCGAATAATTAGTTATAAATGACATATTCGATTAATGTAGTCTTTTGCACCAGCACTCTCATTCTCAAGAATTCCACCGAACTATGGAGTTAGAATCATACACCAAAACACACCTTCCAAACTAAGAGATGTCACATTCTACTCCTCATGCCTGAACCCGAGAACATGTCTCCACTAGTAGTGAGAGAATAAAAGAACGGGGAAAAGATACCAATCTGAACAAACTCACATTAATAGATCAGACTAGAAACCAATCTGAATGAACTAGATACCAATAGAAATAAACTAGCACGAACGACATGGAACAAATACCAATCGGAATGAACTAGCATGAAAAGAATGAAAGAAATAAAGTATTTTCTAAATATATCATAGCCTCTCAAAGATGGGTACAGACGCCTACGTACCGATCTGGGAGACTCTACTAGACATTGCTCTTGTGTTGATTAGACATGTTAACATAGGAGCTTTGATACCAATTTGTTACGACTCAAATTGTGAGTCATGGTGGCACCTACACTATCCCCCTAGGTAGGCGCACCACACAAAAACATCTAAAATTATCAAATCAATTAAGAGGAAATTACATAAGAATAAGTTAACAAGTCTTAAATACTTGTCATAACTAGAATGATCCAACATCCCCAAAAGACATGGTCAAAGAGTACAAGAGCACTAAAAACAATCAAAAAATATAATTCTGGAAATGCCTGAAGGCTACATACTGTCTGTAGAATACAAATACATAAGTAACTAAAAGAGGGTCCTGCAGGGGCCACAGATGACCAAGTAGCTCACCATGAATAACCGAAGGATGTCACCATCGCGTGATCAACCACAAAGCCTATAATTGGATCCTGATCAAACTCTATACTCAACAAAAAGTACAGTAAGAGTAGTATGAGTACAACACTAGTACTGGTAAGCATCATAGGCCGACTAAGATTAGATAACGCAATAGCAACAGAAATCAACAAGTAGCACATATAGCAAACATGTAAGATTAAGTATTAATAACAAGTCAATTATCAAGAATTTAGGAATAACCAAAACATGTATAGTTCACAAACAGAAAAATTTAATATTTAATAATGGATGAGTGCAATGTAATGCAATAGTCATCTCTCTCACTCCACTCTCGTACACACATGCTCAGGACAAAGTCTCACAACCATGACCCATGAGGGATCCGCGAAGTCCATGTGCCCTCATTTCGGCAAATGACCTCGGACACGAGCACTTTCTCACTCCAGTAAATGACCTCAGATCACAAGCCCTCATCTAGCTTTGGTAAAAAACAAGGATCACGAGCACTCTCTCTCTCTCTTTTAACCTCTCCGACAATAACCTCGGAGGATACACTCTCTTACTCACCATCATTTCAAATCACCATCAAATTAAATCGCAATGAAATATAGAGTGTATGCCATGCATAGAGTCAATCTCAACAACAACACAATGTCATAGGTTCAGAACCAAAATCAAAAGCTACATGGCATGGATACGAATCACAACTCAAATCATTAATATTATCTTTCCTTTTTCCTGAGGTAAGTGAGAATTCAAGTGTCAAGAATCTAACCAATTATTCACAAGTATAGCAAACACGGAGACAAGCCCGCATAAACAACACTCTGAGTATCTCAATCACTCATCTCACCATCATAATCATATCAGATTAATAATTAAAGCATGCCATGCATGATATCAATATCGACAATATCACTAATAATTAATAAACAAGTACAAGTCATATTACCATTCACATTTCAGTTAAACATTATTACTCTTTCTTTTCATGAGATGAGTGAGCTAGTATGTAACATAGAAACATATAAGCAATAATCACAGAATTCTACACATATAGAGACAAGCCTACGTAAACAATATCCATGTCCATTAATGTAGTCTTTCTCACCCCCACTCTCATTCTCAAGAATTCCACCGAACTATAGAGAATCATACACCGAAACACACCTTCCAAACCAAGAGATGTCACATTCTACTCCTCATGCCTGAACCCGAGAACATGTCTCCACCAGTAGTGAGAAAATAAAAGAACGGGGATAAGATACCAATCTAAACAAACTCACATTAATAGATCGGACTAAAAACCAATTGGAATGAACTAGCACAAAAAGAATTAACCATATACCAATCGAAACAAACTAGCACGAATGATATGGAACAAATACCAATCGAAATGAAGAGCATGAAAAGAATGAAAGAAATGAAATACTTTCTAAATATCCCATAGCCTCTCAAAGATGGGTACGGACGTCTATATACCGATCTGTGAGATTCTACTACACACTACTCTTGTACTGATTAGACCTATAAACCTAGGAGCTCTGATACCAATTTGTCATGACCCAAATTACGAGTCATGGTGGCACCTACACTATCCCCTTGGGTAGGCGCACCACACCCAAACATCTAGAATGATCCAATATCCCTAAAATATGTGGTCAAAGTGTACAAGAGCACTAAAAACAATCGAAAAATATAAGTTGGAAATGCCTGAAGGCTACATACTGTCTGTAGAATACAAATAAATAACTAAAAGAGGGTTCTCTAGGGGCCACGGATGACCAAGTAGCTCACCCTGAATAACAGAAGGATGTCACCCCCACATGATCAACCACGGAGCCTAGAATTGGATCCTGGATCAAACTCTATACTCAACAAAAAGTACAATAAGAGTTGTATGAGTACAACACTATTACTGGTAAGCATCATAGGCCGACTAAGATTAGATAATGCAATAGCAGCATAAATCAACTAGTAGCACATAGAGGAAACATGTAAGATCAAGTATTAATAACAAGTCCAATATCAAGAATTCAGGAATCACAAAAATAGGTATAGTTCACAAATAGAATAATTTAATATGTAATAATGGATGACTGCAATGTAATGTAATAGTCATCTCTCTCACTCCAATCTCGTACAGAGATGCTCAGGACAAAGTCTCACATCCATGACCCATGAGGGATCCGTGAAGTCCATGTGCCCTCATTCTGGAAAGTGACCTCGAACACGAGCACTCTCTCACTCCAGTAATGACCTCGGATGACAAGCCTCATCTAGCTTTGGTAAGGAACTAGGATCACGAGCACTCTCTCTCTCTCTTTTACGCTCTCCAATAATAACCTCGGAGGATACACTCTCTTATTTACCATCATTTCAAATCACCATCAAATTAAATCACAATGAAAATATAGAGTATATGCCATGCATAGAGTCAATCTCAACAACAACACAATGTCTTAGGTTCAGAACCTACATGGCATAGATACGACAACTCAAATCATTAATATTATCTTTCTTTTTTCATGAGGTAAGTGAGAATTCAAGTGTCAAGAATAGATTTAACCAATTATTGACAAGTATAGCAAACACGAAGACAAGCCCACATAAACAACACTCGGAGTATCTCAATCAGTCACCTCACCATCATAATCATATCAGAGTAATAAGTAAAGTATGGCATGCATGATATCAATATCAACAATATCACTAATAATTAATAAACTAGTACAAGACATATTAGCATTCATATTTCAGTTAATCAGTATTACTCTTTCTTTTGATGAGATGAGTGAGCTAGTATGTAACATAGAAACAAATAAGCAATAATCACAGAATTCTACACATATGGCGACAAGACCACGTAAAAAATATCCATGTCGATTAATGTAGTCTTTCGCACGACCACTCTCATTCTCAAGAATGCCAAGCGATGTCACATTCAACTACTCATGCCTGAACTCGAGAACATGTCTCCACCATCAGTGAGAGAATAAAAGAAAGAGGATAAGATACCAATATGAACAACTCACATAACAAGATCGGACAAGATACCAATCGGAAAAACTTGCACAAAAAGAATGCACCAGATACCAATCGGAACAAACTAGCATGAAAAAAATTGACCAAATACCAATTGTAATGTACTAGCACGAAAATAAAGAAAGAAACGAAGTGTTTCCTAAATGTCTCATAGCCTCTCGAATATGAGTACGGATGTCTATGTATCAATCTGCGAGACTCTACTAGACATTGCTCTTGTACTGATTAGACCTGTTAACCTAGGAGCTCTAATACCAAATTTGTCACGACCCAAATTGTGAGTCATGGTGGCACCTACACTATCCACCTAGGTAGGTCCACCACACCCAAACATATAACATTATCAAGTCAATTAAGAGAAAATTACATAAAAATAAGTTAACAAGTCTTAAATACTTATCATAACTAGAATGATCCAACATCCCCAAAAGAACTGGTCAAAGAGTACAAGAGCACTAAAAATAATCGGAAAATATAAGTCTGGAAATGCTAGAAGGCTACATATTGTATGTAGATACAAATACATAAGTAACTAAAAGAGGGTCCTGCAGGGGCCACAGATGACCAAGTAGCTCACCTTGAATAAAAGAAGGATGTCACCCTCAAAATAAAATCAAATCACAATAAAATATGGAGTGTATGCCATGCATAGAGTCAATCTAAGAAACAACACAATGTCTTAGGTTTAGAACCAGAATCATAAGCTACATGCCATGGATACGAATCACAACTCCAATCATTAATGTTATCCTTCCTTTTTGATGAGGTAAGTGAGAATTCAAGTGTCAAGAATAAATTCAACCAATTATTCACAAGTATAGAAAACATGACGACAAGCCCACATAAACAATACTCTAAGTATCTCAATTAATCACATCACCATCATGACCATATCAGAGTAATAAGTAAAACATGACATGCATGATATCAATATCAACAGTATCACCAATAATTCATCAACAAGTACAAGTCATATTACCATTGGCATTTTAATTAATCAGTATTACTCTTTCTTTTTATGAGATGAGTGAGCTAGTATGTGACAGAGATACAAACAAGCAATAATCACAAGATATTACACATATGTCGACAAGCCCATGTAAACAACATCCATACCAAACCAGTGGAATCTATCACCGCATCTACACCCGAAGGCCTATCATGCTATCTCCGTCAATTTCTATGTTATATATACGACTATCTAATCAAAGTCTAACTCAAGTAAGTCGTAACCTACCTCGATGTCGAGCGGATGCCACGAACTATCCAACTTGTACCTTTCCTTTTTTAATTGCCTCTAAAAGATCAAAATATATTCGAATACGGAAAATTCGTCAAAATACAATTTCGTAGACACCCATATTGCTATTATCAATTCAATCTCAAAATTTATCCGAAAATATAATTTATTAGCCTCGGGGGTAAAATCATAATTTATTTTGAAATCAGATTTTTAATATTAAAATCATACTCGATGTGATTTGAAGAGTCCAATGACACCCATATCGCCATATAAATATTCGGACTCTAAATACGTAACCCGAACAATGACCTGGGGCACACATGGTGAAACTAAAAATTTATTTTAGAAAATTGTTGCCCATAATCTTAGGGTTCTATATTCCGAATTTAAAAAAAAATCATCGATGAATCAACCTTCGAATCTAAGAAATACTAAAATTCCAAAAACTCCAAATTTTCAACCTAAATCATGATATCTACCATGAAATCTCAATATAATCGAAGATATAATTATACTAGGATGATTAGAGGCTTACCCACTTGAAGAATCTTAAAGAACCCTGTACAAATCTCCCAAATCTGAGCTCCCAAAATTGTGAGAAGAAAATGACTAAAATGCATAACAAAGTGGAAAATGCAGCAGCTATTCCAGCCCGAATCAGAGGCTAGATAATCACGAAACTCACTTTTGATAAACCCAACATGATCCTTGCAACATTCCACACAAGATAGCCTTTTCAATCACACAATTTGGCCTTAAAATGAGATATATTTGATGTTTTGAAGTTTCAAAGAAAGTATGAAATTTATGTACGAAAATAGAGGCATAATCGGCATTTTAAAAAATATTGCAACTGCTATAAAAAAAAAACCAGCACAGCAGTCTGTGCTAAACTGGCTATAACTCCCTGCACGGATGTCGAAATCATGAACGACTTGAACCACGATAAACTATATTCAACGGGCTACCACTTTCATGAGACATCATCTCCAAATTCCTTATATATTTTGAGAAATTCGTTGCTAAATAAAGAAAAGAAACCACGTTTGAACACTTTTGAATTTTCTCCAAACTTCCCCCAAACGCATCAAAACTCAGTCAGAATCTCCTAGAAACAAACCAAATATGTAACTTGAGTATAAAAGACATTACAAACTTTCTCGCGCACTCATAACACTGATCCGAGGTCATTAAGGCACATTTTTCACAAAATTGCCATAACTTTCTCAAAACTCAATATTTAACAACTGAACATCCAAAATCTTCTCGAATCCCTCAAGACTCGAACCAATCACTAGACTAACTAATAAATCACACTATGAACCTAATGGAACTGTTGGAATTCGATTATAGGCACATTTACCCAAAAGTCAACATTTTTGTCAAACTTCTCATACTTAGAACTTTAAAATTCCAAAAGTTAGATTTTCTTCTCCAATTCTCATCCGATCACCTCGGGAATGTCGACACACATTCCCACAATCCATAAACATCAATACGAAGCTAACATAATAACAAATTTTCAACCCGAGACTTATTTCTTCCTGGGACCATATTTTCACCATAAATAGGCATATAAAAAAATACTAAAACTGACTTAATTGTCAAAAATCAATCAAAAAACTCTAATATTAGTTCTGCCAATTTCTCCAGGTCGTAAATAATATTATAAATCTAAAGAAATCTTCAGGTGACCAATCAGAGCACATTTTCCCAAAATGTATAATTAATATAAAAAACTAAATACCGAGATTTCCTAAATAAAATCTTCTCCTAAAGTGAACCAACTGATATCTGTTTGACTTTAAATTTTTAGAACAAAGTCAAAATAACTAATATGGAGCTTCTGGAATAGACGACACACAAAAAAGTATCAGTTCTCAAAATGATCGATCGGGTCGTTAAATCAGATACCAATAAAACAATCGTTCGTCATTCAACGATAAAGGAGGATGGAAAAAGAATGTTACATGAACCATCGAACAATTGAGGATATCAGCTCCACATATTTGCATAAGCTTCCTTTAACTAGCTCAATAATCGATTCTCACACATTTATTCTGACTCACTTGAAATACCTGATTATGATATAACCATACCTCTAAACGCAATTGGTTGATTCAACAATTATCATCTAGTCGCCACAATCTTTTAGCTGAAGCCACAACCCATTGTCAAACATATACTCGCAAAGTACCCTTATTCTACTTATCTTTCTTCGACACCTTCAAAAGTCATCCGTAATACCCAAAATCCGTAGAAACACATTGTTACACACCACAATTCCAAATCATGACTCCATCTTACCTTATAAAATAAATTGGTGATCGTAGTGAGCCAATTCTAAGCAACTCTGTCAAATACTAACTTTATCAAGGCCGATTGTGCAAATTTCAATTATCATAGTTTCGTTTCGCTCGGCCTAAGTTTCTTGCTAACACTCATCATCCAATCCCTCTTAAACCTTCAATTAACATACTATGTGTATCACCCTAGTTATTGTATTCTCTTGCCAAATCTGCAAAAATCAATTAATCACCCCCAAAGACTTTCCATATCCATTTGTACCCTTTAATACATAATCAAGTACCTACGTAAACCATTATAACTGTATGTATAGGCTCTATCAACAATATATTATCTAATCTCCTTATAACTCCAATAACGCTTGGTAAACATGCTATACCTCTATTCCAAACCGAAATCCATCAATCCTTCAAAATGGGTTACTAGAATAACTGTAAATACTTTTGGTAATATATATTCGTACGTCACCGAACTTTTAAGTAAATGGACCTAACCCGATTAAAATGCACCATTTTCTGAATATCATCCATAATCACTTGAATTTGTTTCCCAATCTTTATAAATGAAAATGTCAGCCCTTCATAATTTGGGGTGACCCACATCATCCCTTTTCTCATGAATAACCATTTTGGTGTTGTCAATCTAACCTTCAAAAACTGAAATTCGCCCAAGTCGTCAACCGAGTACCGATGAACTATACGTTTTCACTTCACATTTTCATGTTCGTCAAGTCACAATAGCCAACCAAATATGATAAACCTCCTTGAATCTAATTACATCGAACTCTCATCTTAGTACTTTTACTAAACTCATTTATAACCTTCAATACTCCAACATAAGGCCTATGGCCTCGTACTCCACTTTTCACAACCATAAAATCTCTAAGTATAATACATTGTTACGCCTTTAGCAAATTCAAGAGTATCAAACCTTACAATCTATGTGCTTACCACACACAAACACTCTCAAGACGTCCTCTTATTTGAAATACTCAACTACACTATCCAACCGTCAATCCTTCGACACAATCTACTACTACTGACATAGTCTTACCTCAAAATTATTCCTTCAACTTTCAATTGTAGAGATTGTTTCTTAAATATCAACTCTAGATCATCTATTCGAAGAAACCATGAATTTATCCATCATGATACTACCCAATTTATCTTCCCATAAATCTTCAATCATCAAGTCATGTTGGCTCTTACTAAACACCAATTAAGTTTAGCGCTAGATTTCTTCCTCAATCACTCTCATCACTATTTCACTGTAACTGAAATATGTAATACAATGTCACCAAGACCCATGCATTCTTCAAGTAGTTACGCTTCTTGAAAAACAAGTCTTACGAAAATTAATCCTTCAATGCCAATAGTGAGATGTATTTCCCTTAATTCCTTCTCTACCATATTCCATTCACAATATGTTTTATCATTATCAACCGAAAATCACTCAAACCCATCCATGGGGTGAATCTAAATATCATACATCTTTAAAAGTAGCTGAGCCAATCATGGAGATAGTGGTAAACCACAATCTGGAGTGTCTGAAAGTTCCCCTTGGCCTACTCGAATCTTTAACTGAGCACTTTTCCAACCCGAATGCAATCGTACATACCATTTCCCACGAAGCCATTCTAACCGCAGTACCAACCAAATATGATCACACTGACAAATTTAATTATCTCCCAATGTACTACTTCAAACCACCACCGACTTAGTTCATAAAATGTAGGGTGATTCTCAACTCCTGCACACAAAATCCTATTGATGTCCCCATATAACTTATAACAATTTCCTTGTGAATTCCTTAGTAGATGAATTGCCCTTCCATCTTGATTGATGAGTTTACCCACTCAATATAAACATGTAAGGGTCCCTTGGTAAATTCGCTGGTCTTTGTCCAAACTAACCCTAAATTAATCGGCTGAAGTATACTTCGCAACTGAAATTTTTTACCATCCACTATCACTCATATAAACTTGTTGAGCCTAAGAAACATACACAATACCCACATTTCCTCCAACAACTTAAGTGCAACAACCAAAAATTATGTAAGTAGTTCAATCATCACATATGTGTATCTCTATAATCATACCATTAGTTAGTTATTGTTCCTTCCCCCAAAGCCCACAATATAGTCCACTCTACCCATCGAATTGTGTTCCCTTAGCGGTCCTTTTATAACTAGAATAATCTCACACAGGATAACCAAGCTCATAGTTCAACAATGATTTCTCATCATCCTACACCAAAATATCAAGTGAACATGCAACCACGGACTTAACTAAATTATCACACCTGATAATTCCCACCAGATTAAATCTTCCCTAGTAACCTTTGTCGGACGAGCACATCAACCACTTGGGCTCGCCATATAATTGAGAATGACCCATTAAATTTTCCTTCATTACATCTCTACCCATCTAGTAGTAGAAGAATCGTCACACAATCTTCCATTACGAAGTCCTACTCCCTCATACCTTATCACAATAAGTTATCTTTGGATGCTAATATGCCCTCCAAATATCTCCTCATAGCATCACCAACTATTCATCATGTTCGATCAATGATTCATCGTAGATTTTCTTTCATCTTTAGAATATCTGTATATGTCTCATCCCATTGCATCTCAAGAAATCCTTATGTTACCCTGAAAACCTTCATGCGGAATCTCCGAAGACACAATGTCCATCGCTTGGTTATTCCGCTAATCGTACCCTTTAAAATTGTCAACTCACTTTTCAATAATACCTACGCCATAGAAACACTCATCCAATATCTCAATAATTATCTATAAAAGATATGTCGATTAATGTAGTCCTTTGCACCACCACTCTCATTCTCAAGAATTAGACTAACGTGAGAGTTATTATAACTCTACTCAACACCGAACCATACCTTTCAAACCAAGCGATGCCATATTCAACTCCTTATGCCTGAACTCGAAAACATGTCTCCACCAGTAGTGAGAGAATAAAAGAAAGAGGATAAGATCCAAATCTGAACAAACTCACACTGATCGGACCAGATACCAATCGAAACAAACTTGCACAAATAGAATGAACCAGATACCAATCTGAACAAAGTAGCATGAAAGAAATTGACCAAATACCAATTGGAATAAACTAGCACGAAAAGAATGAAAGAAATAAAGTGTTTCCTAAATGTCCCATAGCCTCTCGAATATGAGTACGGACGTCTATGTACCAATCTGTGAGACTCTACTAGACATTACTCTTGTATTGATTAGACCTGTTAACCTAGGAGCTCTGATACCAATTTGTCACGACCCAAATCGCGAGTCATGGTGGCACCTACACTATCCCAGTGGGTACGTGCACCACACCCAAACATCTAACATTATCAAGTCAATTAAGAAGAAATTACATAAAAATAAGTTAACAAGTCTTAAATACTTATCATAACTAGAATGATCCAACATACCCAAAAGACTTGGTCAAAGAGTACAAGAGCACTAAAAATAATCGGAAAATATAAGTCTGGAAATGCCTGAAGGCTACATACTGTCTGTAGATACAAATACAAAAGTAACTAAAACAGGGTCCTCTAAGGGCCATGGATGACCAAGTTACTCACCCTGAATAATAGAAGGATGTCACCCTCGCGTGATCAACCATAGAGCCTAGAATTGGTTACTAGATCAAATTCTATACTCAATAAAGAGTGCAGTAAAAGTAGTATGAGTACAACACTAGTACTGGTAAGCATCATAAGCCGACTACGATTATATAACGCAATAGCAGCAGAAATTAACAAGTAGCACATAGAGCAAACATGTAAGATCAAGTATCAACAACAAGTCCATTATCAAGAATTCATGAATCACCCAAATAGGTATAGTCCACAAATAGAACAATTTAAAATGTAATAATGGATAAGAGCAATGTAATACAATAGTAACCTCTCTCACTCCACTCTCGTACACATGCTCAGGACAATGTCTCAGAGCCATGACCCATGGGGGGAACCGCAAAGTCCATGTACCCTCGTTTCGGCAAATGACCTTAGACACGAGAACTCTCATTCTCCAGTAAATGACGTAGGATCACAAGCCCTTATCTCGCTCTAATAAAGACCTCGGATCATGAGCACTCTCTCTCTTTTATGCTCCCCGATAACAACTTCGGAGGCAACACTTTCATACTTACCATCATTTCAAATTACCATCAAATCAAATCACAATGAAATATGGAGTGTATGCGATGCATAGAGTCAATATCAACAACAACACAATATCTTCGATTCAGAACCAGAATAAGAAGCTACATGCAATAGATATGAATCACAACTCCAATCATTAATGTTATCCTTCCTTTTTGATGAGGTAAGTGAGAATTCAACTGTCAAGAATAGATTCAATCAATTATTCACAAGTATAGAAAACATGACGACAAGCCCACATAAACAACACTCTAAGTATCTCAATTACTCACATTACCATCATGACCATATCAGAGTAATAAGTAAAACATGACATGCATGATATCAATATCAACAGTATCACCAATAATTAATCAACAAGTACAAGTCATATTACCATTGGCATTTTAATTAATCAGTATTATTCTTTCTTTTTATGAGATGAGTGAGCTAGTATGTGACAGAGAAACAAACAAGCAATAATCACAGGATATTACACATATGTCGACAAGCCCATGTAAACAACATCCATACCAAACCAGTGGAATCTATCACCGCATCTACACCCGAAGGCCTATCATGCTATCTCCGTCAATTTCTATGTTATATATACGACTATCTAATCAAAGTCTAACTCAAGTAAGTCGTAACCTACCTCGATGTCGAGCGGATGCCACGAACTATCCAACTTGTACCTTTCCTTTTTTAATTGCCTCTAAAATATCAAAATATATTCGAATACGGAAAATTTGTCAAAATACAATTTCGTAGATACCCATATTGCTATTATCAATTCAATCTCAAAATTTATCCGAAAATATAATTTATGAGCCTCGGGGGTAAAATCATAATTTATTTTGAAATCATATTTTTAATATTAAAATCATACTCTATGTGATTTGAAGAGTCCAATGACACCCATATCGCCATATAAATATTCGGACTCTAAATACGTAACCCGAACAATGACCTGGGGCACACACATGGTGAAACTAAAATTTTATTTTAGAAAATTGATGCCCATAATCTCAGGGTTCTATATTCCGAATTTTTTAAAAAATCATCGATGAATCGACCTTCAAATGTAAGAAATACTAAAATTCCAAATTTTCAACCTAAATCATGATATCTACCATGAAATCTCAATATAATCAAAGATATAATTATACTAGGATGATTAGAGGCTTATCCACTTGAAGAATCTTAAAGAACCCCGAACAAATCTCCCAAATCTGGGCTCCCAAAATTGTGAGAAGAAAATGACTAAAATGCAGAACAAAGTGGAAAATGCAGCAGCTGTTTTGGCCCGAATCAGAGGCTAGATAATCACGAAACTCACTTTTGATAAACACAACATGATCCTTGCAACATTCCGCACAAGATAGCCTTTTGAATCACACAATTTGGCCTTAAAATGAGATATATATGATGGTTTGAAATTTTAAAGAAAGTCTGAAATTTATGGACGAAAATAGGGGCATAATCGGCATTTTCAAAAACATTGCAACTACTGTAAAAAAAAACCAACACATCAGTCTGTGCTAAAATGGCTATAACTCTCTGCACGGATGCCAAAATCATGAACTGCTTGAACCGCGATAAACTATATTCAACAGGCTACAACTTTCATGAGACATCATCTCCAAATTCCTTATAGATTTTGAGAAATTCGTTGCTAAAGTAAGAAAAGAAACCACGTTTAAACACTTTTGAATTTTCTCCAAACTTCCCCCAAAAGCATCGAAACTCAGTCAGAATTTCCTAGACACAAACCAAATACGTAACTTGGGTATAAACGGTGCTACAAACTTGCTCGAGCACTCAAAACACTGATCCGACATCATTAAGGCACATTTTTCACAAAATTGCCCGAACATTCTCAAAACTCAAAATTTAACAACCAAACATCCAAAATATTCCCAAATCCCTTGAGACCTGAACCAATCACTCGAATAAGCGAGCTCGTGACAGAGAAGAGTCTTCGGGGCCAGATGTTATTCTAGAGGATAATCAGGTTCCGATAGATAGGGATAACTGAGTCAAGCTGGCAGGGTATTTCCAGCTTAGGTGCCCTCAGGTTTTATTGCTACACTGGTGCTTCAGGATACTCTAGTTTATATGATGAGCTTTATTGAGACTATAGCTCAGGGTATTCAGTTGGTCACTTCTGATGGATCACATACTAAACTGGGAGGGCAGACTCCTGACTATATGTCTATGCTCATATTTTAGACATAGGGTTTTGGCCAGCACCTACTTGGGTTCCCTATTTCTTAGGTGTGATAGTGTCTAGTCTTGCTACACCTCTAACTGTTATGTCTACTAAAGAGCAGAAGATGTTTGAGAGGTTTAGGAAGTTGGATCCTCCTAAAAATAATGGAGATCCAAAGGATGATGCGTATAAGTTCTTGATTATCTATCATGAGAGGTTGCACAACCTCGATTTAATGGACTCCGTACAATTGATTATACTATTTTTTAGATGGTTGGACATGCCAAGCAGTGGTAGAGGTATTATCTTGAGTCTAGACCAGCAGGGTCCCCTCCTCTTACTTTGGTTTTATTTACTTAGATTTTCTTGAAGAAGTTCGTGCCTCGCAGTATTAGAGAGAGAACATGAGCTCAGTTTGAGGGGTTACGCCAGGGCTGTATGTCTGTGATAGAGTACGAGACATGTTTCCATGCATTGTCTTACCATAGTTTAATGATTCTTCTTGACGAGGCTGAGATGGTGAGGAGGTTCACCAATGGGTTGATTTGTCCTCTTCATTTGATTGCAGCATAGATGGCTGCCACAAGTTCCACCTTCCAGCAAATTATTGATGTAGTGAGAGAGGCTGAGTTTATTAGGTGAGAGGATTATGAGGAGAGAGTGGTCAGAAGCCTCGTTTTAACACTCAAGTAGTTGTATTATCAAGAGTAGAGGTCATTATGGTAGTGGTCATTACCATTCGAGTACTAGGCTAGTTGTTGCTGCTTTGCCTATATCTAAGAGAGGATAGTCTTCGTGTACTTCTCATGGCTTGGGGCAAGCGACCTCAAGTTCTTATCAATCATCTGGCCATGGTGATCACTTTGGTGCCAGTTCTTCTTCTCAACTGGAAGCAGTTCTGAAGTAAATCAAACCCCACACATAATTCCTCAATCCAAGATATGAAGCAAAGCTCCAAGAATGCCAATGGCGAACCATAAACGCACAGCTAGAAGCTTGAAAGTGTATGGAGTATGGAATGGATTAGCAGACAATACGTGATTGTCTAAAAGAGTTGTATTTTATTCGGCCTTTTTGTGTTGGTCTTGGCCGAAGACCTTGTCTTTAATTTCTTAGTTAAGTATTAATTACTTAGGACATGTTAAAGGGATGCAATAACCCTTAGCTACTCACTAGGACACATTCAATGAGGGAAACATGACTAAGTCGAGAGAAGCCTCATCACATAGTGACATAGCCAAATGTATACACGAATAAAAAGAGTGAATGTGCCATCTAGAAGTTGAGGTCTTCCAAGTGGATAAATCATGTATGGATTTCATCAATTGAGAACATCAAGACACGGATTGATGAAGACGAAGAGTTTCTCAACTTTCCATCTCCACAATCATCCAAGGGCCATGTACCTCAACACACTCCAAGAAGCTCATTCAAGTGCTAACCAACCGTGTATGGGAGCTATCAAAGAAGGTTCTAAAACACATTGCATTTGGACATAATAATACCCTCGGTCGATGACCTTTACCCCCTCCCCCGTTCCCACCTAATCGACTAAGTATTGTAGTTTGTGTCCATTGTAATTCTTTCTAGAAGGTTGCTTGTTCTACTATAAAAGGAACCCTTAGGATAATGTATTAGGCAGAGTTATTTGATATAAAACTTGAGTGTTTACTCATTTTGCTAAGTCTTTAAATTCGGGATTGAACTTTTTAGTTGATCCTCCGGGAGGGTCGCTTGGTTCTCCAGGAGAACCACCTATCTTTTATAGGGTTTTGGTCACTATTGCTTGGTTTGTGTTGATCCTCGCGGTCAGCAAAACTCAACCTAGTCCTTGTGCAATTGACCACAACATCCTTGGAGACCACACGAGCAATTAACTTCTCGTGGTACTATCCAAGAACCACATATCAACCGAATTGAGACTTGGGTTGTGTCTCGGATTGTTTCCAACAATCTGTATACATTCCTTATTCCAATTACTTGTTTCCCCACTCTACTATCTATCACAACACCTCATTAACATCACCTCAAAAGGCCTCCATCCGAAACTAACCATAACTCCGCACATACACCATTAAACATACCATCGTCCCTACCGAGCCCACCCCTCAGACCCTCACTGTCTCAGGTTGTTTCCGCAACCTTATCACCACCAAAACACTAAACCACCACCATCATCCTATCCCGCATGACCCCCAAGATACATTCTCAAATCGCCTTAACACACCTCCAAGTCATTCCACCCGAATTGGCCTTTAACCATCCTATTGTCCATTTCACCCGAGAAATCAAGAACCCCATTATTTTGGCTTGTGCCGAAAACCTACCACCACTAAACTACCGAACCCCGACCACTATCCCAATCTTCATACCACATGTGACCATCACATAAAGTGCCTTAACCCGACTCCTTCTCTATTTACCCGCCACCATCGCCAAACACCCCACATCTCGGCTTATAGGGAACCCAAGAAACCCCATCTTCCTTGCCTAATTTTGGGTCAACCCAAATCTCACCAAGACCCGAACCACTTACCAACTCAAAGCCCTTTGTACTTACATCAAGTTCCTAGAGGTTGTTTTGAATGTGGTGACCTTGGAAATTTCAAGAGGGATTGCCCCAGACTTAGGCCTGGTGGATAGCACTAGCAATTTTAAGGTTTAGGTTCGAGAGTAGTACGGCAGTCGGCTAGATGCGGGTCCCAAGGTACTAGAGGAGGTTCTCAAGATGGTAGGAGTAGCCCTCAAACAAGTTGAGATGGTTCTTAGTCCGACCGAGGTGGTGGACATGAGGGTACTCTGACTTTAGGTAATCATGCATATTTATATGCATTTCCAAGCAGACCTAAGGCAGAGGCCTTCGATACTATGATTACAGGTACTGGTTTTAGCTTGTCATCGACCTACTACAATTATGTTTGATCTAGGGTCTACCTATTCTTATGTGTCTACCTACTTTGATCTGAGTTTGGATTTTAAGTGTGAGTCTCTAGACATGCCTATTCATGTTTCTAAAACTTTTGGAGATTCTGTAGTGGTAAACCGGGCGTATCTTAGTTTTGTAGTTACTTTGATAGATTATGATACTCATGTGTACTTGAAAGTTTTGAATATGGTAGATTTTGATTCTATTCTAGGTATGGATTGGTTATCTGTATCATGCGATATTAGATTATTATGCCAAGATAGTTACCTTAGCCATGCTGGGTATTCCTTAATTAGTTTGGAAGGGTACTCTTAGCCGGTATCCGAAAATGGTAATCTCATTTCTTAAGGCTCAGAAGATGGTGAAGAAATGGTGTCTCTCTTATTTGGCTTATGTTCATGTTATGAGTGTAAAGACTCGCCCTTTGGATTCAGTTCTGGTAGTTCGGGAGTATCCAGAGGTGTTTCTTATAGACCTTTCCAGTGTTCCGCCGGATCGTGATATCAACTTTTGTATTGATCTAGAGCCAGGCATTCAGCCCATTTCTATGGCTCTATATCGGATGGCATCGGCCGAGTTGAGAGAGTTGAATGAGCAATTGAAAGACCTGATGAGTAAGGGGTTTATTTGACCAAGTGTTTCTCCTTGGGGCGCTCTAGTGTTATTCGTGAGGAAGAAAAATGGTTCTATGCGCATGTGTATCGATAATAGGTAGTTGAATAAGGTGACTATTAAGAACAAGTATTTGATACCTTGCATCGATGACTTATTTGATTAGCTACAAGGTGCTTCAATCTTTTCCAAGATTGATTTGAGATCCGGTTATCATCAACTGAAGATTAGGGCAGAGAATGTTCCTAAGACGGCCTTCCGTACTCGATATGGGCATTATGCATTTTTAGTGATGTCATTTGGGTTGACGAATGCACCTGCACCCTTTATGGATATGATAAATGAGGTGTTCATATCCTACTTGGATTCGTTCGTGATTGTATTAATTGATGATATCTTGATCTATTCACGGAGCGAGGAAGAGCACGGGTAGCATTTAAGGATCATGCTTGGTATTCTGAAGGAAAATCAGCTCTATGTAAAAATTTCAAACTGTGAGTTTTGGCTTAATTTTGTAGCTTTCTTGGGGCATGTGGAAGGATTGTACATGGTAGATGGCAAAAAGGTTGAGGCAGTTCGGGATTGAATTTGGCATGCTTCAATTACTAAGGTTTGGAGTTTTGTTGATCTCACGGGATATTATTAGCGTTTTGGAGGGATTTTCATCCAATGATGCTCTGTTAACTAGATTGACTCAAAAGGAAATAACATTTTAGTCGTCCGAGGACTGTGAGGAGAGCTTTCAAAATCTCAAGGCCTTATTGACTATCGCCCTAATTTTGACTTTATCGGTTGAAGGAGAGATCTTTACGGTGTATTGTGATACTTCTAGTGTAGTATTGGTTGTGTGTTGATGCAAAGGGGATAAGTGATATCTTACGGTTCGAGGAAATTGAAGGTTCATGAGAAAAATTATCCCACCCATAACTTAGAGTTGGAGGCGATCATGTTTGCCTTAAAGATTTAGAGGCATTATCTCTATGGGGTGTATTATGCGGTGTAGCCTGACCTTCACAGTCTTCAGTATTTGTTCAATCAAAAGGATCTTAATTTGAGACAGCGCGGATGGTTAGAGCTACTTAAAGATTATGACATGATTATATTGTATCACCAGGGCAAAGCAAATGTGGTAGTGGATACCTTGAGTTGTCAGACGGTGAGCATGGGCAGTTTAGCTATGTTGCATATGGAAGAGCATCATATGGCTATGGATGTCCAGTTTTTGGCAAATTGATTAGTGCAACTTGATATTTTAGAGTCTAGTAGAGTGTTATCCTGTGTGGGGACGTAGTATTCTTTATTGGAGAATATTAGATCTCACCAGTTAGATGATGTGCAGTTGTGCAGAATCCATAACAAGGTGTTGTGAGGAGAGGCAAATGAGCTTTTTATTAATAGTGATGGTGTTTTGAGGATCAAGGGTCGAGTTTGTGTTCTTAGGGTGGGAGATTTGACTAGATTGAGCATAGAGGAGGCTCATAGTTTGAAGTACTCCATTCACCCAAGGGATACAAAGATGTACTGTGACTTAAAATAACATTATTGGTGGTGTAGGATGAAGAGGGAAATAATTGAGTTTGTGTCCCGATATTTGAATTGCCAGCAAGTGAAATATGAGCACCAGGGGTTTGGTGGCATGATTCAAAGGATGCACATTCCCGAGTGGAAGTGGGAGCGGACTACTATGGACTTCGTGGTAGGATTTTCACAGACCTTGGGCATGTTTGATGCTATATGGGTTATTATGGATAGGTTGACCAAATTTGCACATTCATTCCAGTCCAAACGACTTACAATTTAGAGAAGTTGGCCAGGATTACATCCGAGAGATAGTTCGATTGCATGGGGTACTTATTTATATCATTTCAGACTGGTGTACACAATTTACTTCTCACTTTTGGTGGTCTATGTAGAAGGAGTTGGGTACTAGAGTGGAGCTTAGTATAGATTTTCATCCTCGGACGGACGGCCAGTCCAAGCAGCCTATTAAGGTTCTCGAGGATATATTGTGAGCCTGTGTGATTGACTTTGGTGGTCAGTGGGACCAGTTTCTACCCTTGGCGGAGTTTGCGTACAAAAATAGTCACCACTCGAGTATTGAGATGGCACCATTTGAGGCTCTGTATGGTAGGATGTGTCGTTCTCCAGTGGGGTTGTTTGATGTTTTTGAGGTTGAACCTTAGGGTACTAATCTTTTGAGGGATTCTTTGGGTAAGGTTAAGTTAATTCAGGATCGGCTTCTTACAGCTCAGAACAGATAGAATAGTTGTATGGATCAAAAGGTCCATGTTATGGAGTTTATGGTTGGAGAGCGAGAATTGCTGAAGGCTTCACCCATGAAGGATGTGATGAGGTTTGGGAAGAAGGGAAAGTGTAGCCCGAGGTATATTGGCCCTTTTGAGATAGTTCACAGAGTTGGTAAGGTGGCCTATGAGTTGGATTTACCTCCTGGGTTATCGGGTGTGCATCCTGTGTTTCATGTGTCGATGTTGAAGAAGTAAATTTCTGATGTTCTCATATGATTAGATGGGATTCGGTGATAGTTGATCAGAACTTAGCTTATTTGAAGGGGCATGTAGCTATTTTGGATAGGAAAGTTTGAAAGTTGAGGTCGAATGAGATAGCTTCTATGAAAGTGTATTAGAGAAATCGCCCGGTGGAGGAAGCTACTTAGGAGACTAAGTCTAATATGCGAGCTAACTACCCCGAGCTATTTGAGGGTCTAGGTATTTCCTTTCCTTTCCCTTTCGAGGACGAACGTTTATTTAAGTGGTTTCTGATGTAACAACTCAAAAATTCATTTTGCTTATTTTTCTTAGAAATCCCTAAATTACCCTTCCCGAGTCTTTATTTGCTTGTTTGTGACTTGTGATGATGGTGGTTAGGTTCTCGAGGTAATCGGATAAGTTTCAGACCCTTTTTGGTAAGTTTGGAAACTCTTAAGTTAATAGAATAGGGAGGTTTGACCCATAGTAGACTTTTGGGTAAACGCGCTCTTTTCATAGTTTCGTCGGTTACATTAGCTCTAGAAATATATTTGGGTGAATGGTTGTGAAATAAATAGTAAAACTAGAACTTAACTGTTGACTTTGGTCAAACCCGAGCCTTAGAGACTTTTTTGGGGAATTTCGAGTGCGCGAGCAGGTCTGGAATATGCTTTGTGGTAGGAATGCATGTTTGGTTTGTATTCTGGTGTTAGACGGAGAGTTGGCTAAGTTTGGGTTGTTGATGGTTTCTAGTGTCTCCACCATCGTCCCTCCGTCCATTCTGCGTCTTCGCCTCTATGAAGGTTGGGTCGCAGATATGATTATTGTCCAGGTGAGGATTTTCAGCTTATGCGGATGCTTTTCTCAAAGAGGCGAGTGCGCCTCTGCGGACTCATTGTCCGCCCTAGCGCATATCCGGTAGGTTAAGTGACCTCGCCTTGGCGGCTTATTTTTCTATCAAAGCGTATCCGCTTCAGCGAAGTCGATTCCGCCAAAGCGAAATCGCTATTTATTATTTAAGTGTTAAATGCCTTAAAATGATTCCATTCCCCAAAACACCTTTTCGTGGGATTAGAGCTCGGCCAATAGAGGATTTCACGTGGGTTCTTCAATAGAGGTATAATTTCATCCTTTAATTATTGTTTAATCATTTAAGTTCCCTATCTTAGTGTAATCTCTAAATTGGGGGAATGATGTCATAGTTTCATGTTGAGAATAAGAGAGTAGAAATCATTTAATTAGGGATTGATTATTGACTAGTTGATTATAATATTGTAAACTAGTGGTAATCCATGTTAGATGATGATGTTTAAATTGTGAATTTAATTTTACAACCTATTTATGTAATTGGAGGTAATTCTAGGGTTTGGGAATTGGGCTTTTTGCATAATCTTGCAATTGAGGACCCAATCGGGCGTAGTTTTCAAATTAACTTAATGTTATGATTATTTAGTATGTTATTATACTATTTGGGTACTAAAGTTTAGATTTTACTATTGTGGGCCTGGGGTTCCTTTTTAGTTTAACTCGGGAATTCTAGTGTTATATATCGATATGGGTACTGTTAGACCCGTAATCTCATCTACTTAACTTACATAAATAGTGTGGGCTCGTGAGGAAGCTCAAAGAAAGGGGAAAGCAGTTGTGTGATTCTTCGGCTCCAAAATTAGGTAATTTGAGACTTACTAGACTCTAATGTAGTGTTTATGTGTTGGTATGCTAATTAAGGGGAGTAATGTGGAATTGGGATCCCGTACTAGCAAGCTGACGAGCACTTGTACAGGTACCGGTGAACTTAAAGGGTAATTAAATGAACTAGTATGTTGTACATGACGGAGATTATGTGTTTAGCCTTCGGGCCATGAGCGTGGTGTATAAATCCACTTAGGTTGGTATGTTTGCTACTTATTTGGGCTCGTAGACATGATTGATAGCTTATTTCGATTTGACTTGTCATGCATTCATCACTCTACATCTCGTCTAAATACTTGAAAAGGATTTGATAATACTGATTGTATTGATTATGTTTTTGCATGATGTACCCATATTCATATCATTCATACATATTATCATTGGCACTTGAACTGTTGAGATACTGATTAAAGGGGCTTGAAAGCTGATTACTGGATATGGTACATGGTACGAGAGTGATGATTGATGATAATACTACAACTATAGAGTTGTGATCCGGTGAGATATTCCGGATGGATATATGGACCTCATAAGTCCTGCATGGGTCACGTGAGACCTACTGTAAGAGCATATGTATACCGGGTACATATAGCCATTGCATACATACGTATCATTTGCATTGCATCTCATTCATATTCTTGATATGTATTTGTTGTTGTGTGTATTTTGTGATGATTTCTGGTAGACTTTATGATCTTGTGGCCCTTAATAGAAGAAATACTTAAACTTGAGACTTGATATGAGATTAAACTATGAGACTTGATAGGTCTAGACGCCCTGAATGGGGTTTAGGCTGATTTTGGTAACACTTCTTTGGCTTAACTTTAGTATATACAATGGAATCGTGATAAGACTTGTGTGATTTGATAATTCTTGTACTTTGTTGAACTATAGAAACTACTGGTAGGATTGGATAACTGAATTGTTCTATACTTTTTCGACTAACTAGTAGAAAAGTATCAGAAAATACCAACCCTCACCACCGTTATAGTTAGGGTTTGTGATGTTGCTGGGTACACGTGTTTCCCGTACTCACTATACACTTACTACACTCTATGTGCAGGTACTAAGTCGGACAGTAGCGAAGCAGCTTAGACGCGACATTGGAGCACTTTCTTGGAGTCCAGGGTGAGGTACAGCTTCCATCCCAGCACTGGAATTTCCTTCTTATCATTCATATTTATGTTATTTATATTCAGAGAGTATTTTGTATTTCATTTTCAGACATATATTCTAGATTAGTAGCTTTGTACTCGTGGCTACCAAGTTTTGGGAATTTCTTTTCAAGGATTATGTATTTAAGTATTAAAGCTTGACAATTCTTCTGTTGCTCTATAACGCCCCGAACCATGGCCTGGACGAAACACGACACTCGGTGCCTGACTGTATGTGACTGAGCGAACCATATGGCTTGCTGATCAACATGGGCATCAAAACATGCTATAGTAATGATTTAAAAATGTAATACATAGTACTGTATTTATAGTCTGAAATAATCATAGCGGAAATAATCTGAAAATATAATAAGTCTAAAATCTAATACTGACATGATATACTAAACTAGTCTACGAAACCTCTAAACATGAGTCTGACTATACAACTGTTAACCAGGACAAGGACCTGGCTTACCAATGTCATAAAACATAACCATAAAAGTAACTAGACTGACACCCCGAATGAGAATGGGCTCACCAAATAGCTGATAATGAAGCAATCCTACTGAGCAGATCTGTCTCCCTAAAACTCAGCACTTGTACCATGAAGTGTAGGCCCCATGAAAAAGGGACATTAGTACATTTGAATTATATTGTACGTAAAGCAACTGAAATAATGAGCAAGAACATGATATAATAGGACATGAAATTAAAATTGTAACATGAGCATGAGCATGATATGACATGAGTATAAAACATGTGTAAAATATGTAAAGTTGTGTATCTGTATATATGTATATATGTATATCTATATATTTGTTTATCTGTTTATCTGTATATCTGTGGGGAGAGTTGTAGCTTATCCGACAATATGAAACACTACATGGGTACGTGTAGTCTGGTACCTGGCCTGACTAGCTGAGCAATCATATACCTTGCTAGGGTATGAGACATGAACATGGCATGAAAGAATCCAATTTGCAATCTGAAGGTATCATCCTCTAGCGGAGCGGCCCTTATCATACGGTGGCATACATAGTTTCAGGCGATTTGATCCTCCTCGATAAACTATGCAACTTCCAAAACATGTACTTGAAAATAGTGGCTTGTAAGGCCATGGGTTTCATGAAAGCAACTTGTAAAGCATGATTTGAAATCATAATTTAGCATGTGAAATAGATATATCATATAACTTGTATAAATCATGAAAAGCATGTAAAATTTCATGGACTGCGTAACATTGATCATAACTTGTAATTTAGGAACTCATGAAATTCAAACATGTGTTCATGGATTACGAGCAGGTTCATGACAATCATAATGACATATCATGAATACAATAATGAACCGTAATATATGCATGATATATATATATATATATATATATATATATATATATATATTATATATATATATATATATATATATATATATATATATATATATATATTATTACATGTGATAAGAGTTATCATGATAACAGAGTTACAACCCTAATTTATGAAATTTTATGGTTTAGTGGAATAACGTGGCATGGGAAAGAACGTGGATATTTCCACACCTGGATAGAATCTCTACATACCTTAATCGCTCCAAAACGTGTCTTAAAAGGTGAACTTGTAAGGAGGAATCCAAAGCTTGAACATTGAAACATTGGATTGAATTTACCTTGAAAACCCTAAGTTAAGAACAATGGATTTCTACTTAAAATTCACGTATATACGTTAGAATCCACTTGAAATACTTGAAATATGCTTACCTTGATGTAGGAGAAAGTTGGGAAGAGAGAAACTTCGTTTTAGGGCTTGGGGATTATGAAAATTGATTTTTCAAGACTGTCTCGTATTTATATTGTTTGTTGTCGGAAGGATTTGATGGCTGAATTCATGGCTGAATTCGACGAGCCATCAAATTTTATACGGTCAGCCAAGGGACCATAAAATTATATATTGTCCATATAATCGGATCGTCTTGAAATTTCTAATTTTCGAGTGTTCTATAAATGCTTAAGGGATTTGACAGTTGAAATGACGAGCAGTATAAATTTATACAGTCCGTAGAAATTACAGAGTGTAGTCAATTTCAAAAATGAAATCGGCGGTTCATTTTGATGGACCGTAACAAATTCTACGGTCTATATAATCCGGTGTAAAATCATGTCTGCAGAACTGAAACTGGTTTTTAATTTTAAACCCCCCGTTTTGGTTTTCTAAACCCCTGAATCATAAACATGACTTAGTTTAAAGGTACGAGGTGTTACAATATCTCCCCCTTGGGATCATTCATCCTCGAATGATGTGTCATGATTAAGAATGAGACTGAACATAGAGTGAGTACATGAACGTGAAGAAACATGACATGAAACATGGGGACTGAACTGACATGATTACATGAAGACATGAACATGGGGACTAAACTGACACGATTACATGAAGACATGAACATGGGGATATGGAACATGAGTACTGAATACATGAACGTGAAACATGCGGCATGAATACGCAAGGGACATGAGGCATGAATACTGAAGGTATTTACCTTGATCGTTTTCTGCTTACTCCTCCAATAAGTGTGGAAATTTGGACTTCATGTCTTCTCCGGCTTCTCATGTAGCCTCCTCAACAGTCTGACTCCTCCATAACACTTTCACTCAGGCAACCTCTTTAGTTCTCAACTTTCGAATCTAACGATCCAAAATAACCACAGGGATCTCTTCATAGGTCAGACCATCCTTAATTGTAATGGAATCGGTAGGAACAACTAACAACAGGTCTCCCACACACTTTCTCAACATGGATACATGAAACACTGGATGCACAACAACTTAATCTTGTGGCACTTTAAGTTTAGAAGCCACTTGGCCAACTCCGAGTATTCGAACGATGCCATCTGGATATTAGTATGATAACTATTTTTATAAGCAAATTCAACAAGAGGCAAATGATCATCCCAATTACATTTAAAATCAAGAACACATGCCCTCAATATATCCTCAAGAGCCTGAATAGTCCGCTATGTCTGACCATCTGTTTGAGGATGAAAAAATGTGCTGATATTTACCTTGGTACCCAATCCTTTCTGGAAAAAATTCCAAAAGTGCATTATGAACTAAGCACCATGATCTGAAATAATGGACACTGGGGTCCCATAAAGTTTGACAATTTATGAGTTAGCATAATCCTCTACTTAATTTGTGGTCTTGACTGGCAAGAAGTGGGCTGATTTAGTCAATCGGTCTACAATCACCCAAATCGAGTCGTGCATTCGGGCTGAGCGAGGTAGACCTGTTATGAAGTCCATGTTTATCATCTCTCATTTTCAAATGGGAATATCAATATTCTGAGCCAACCCACCAGGCGTCTGGTGCTCGGCTTTCACTTGCTGACAATTCGGACACTTGGCTACGAAATCTGCCAAATTCCTCTTCATATAATTCCACCAATAAATCTCCTTGAGATCATGATACATATTTGTAGAACCTGAGTGAATATAATATCTGAAATTATGTGCTTCTGTCATGGTTCGCTCTTTGAGTCCATCCACATTTGGAACACATAACCTGCATCGGTACCTCAAAGTATCGCCATCTCCCCCTTGTTCGAAATTCGTAGTCTTATGCTTGTGAATCCCCTCTTTTAGCTATAATAGGTAGAGATCACTAAACTGTTTTTCCTTCACCTCGGCTACTAAGAAGGATTCAGACTTGTTCTAGACAACTACATCACCATCTTCGGAGTCCATGAGCCAAACACCTAGACTAGCTAGTCGGTGAATATCCTTCATCATAGTTATCTTATCTTCTTCAACATAAGCTAAAATTCCCATGGATCGCCGACTCATAGAAACGTCTACCACATTCATTTTCCCTAGACGGTAGAGAACATCCATATCAATTCGACCCATCTCATCTATCTAAGATTCAACTCTCGCTACTTGAAAATATACTAAAGGCTCTTGTGATCTCTGAAAATATCAATGTGAACTCAATACAACTAACAACGTCATATCTTGAGTGCAAAAATCACAACTATCAATTCTAAGTCATGAGTCAGATAATTCTTTTCATGAGGCTTAAGTTGTCTGGATGCATAAGCTATAATCTTACCATGTTGTATCAAAACACATCCGAGACCAATGCCTAATGCATCATAATATACAACGAACCTCTCGGTTCCCTCTGGCAATGTTAACACTGGAGCAGAAGTTAGTCTCATTTTCAATTCTTTGAAACTATACTCACAGGCATCTGACCATTGAAATTTGTCTTTCTTCTGAGTCAATCTAGTCAATAGAGCTGAAATGGAATAAAAACCTTCTACGAATCATCTGTAATAACCTGCCAGATCCAAGAAACTCCGAATGTCCGAAATAGAAGTGGGTCTAGGCCAATTCTTAACAGCGTCTATTTATGAAAATCAACATGGACACCTTCGCCTGAAATCACATGGCTTAAGAATGCCACTAACTTAAGCAAAAATTCACACTTGGAAAATTTCGCATAGAGCTTGCGGTCCTAAAGTGTCCGCAACACTATTCTGAGATGTTCTGCATGATCATCCTCACTATGGGAGTAGACTAAGATATCATCAATAAAGACAATGATGAAAAGATTAAGATAAGGTTTGAAGGCCCTGATTATAAGATCCATGAAAGTAGCTGGGGAATTCATCAATCTGAATGACATGACATAAAATTTGAAATGACCATAGCGAGTTTTGAAAGCGATTTTTGGAATATCAACTTCCTTAACCTTGAGCTAGATTTGAGGTCAATCTTGGAATAACACTGAGCATACTGAAGTTGATCACATAAATCATCGATTCTGGGGAGAGAATACTTGTTCTTAATGGTGACCTTGTTCAACTTGCGATAGTCAATGCACATACGCAAAGACTCATCCTTCTTTCGAACAAACAAGACTGGTGCACCACATGGTGAGACACTTTGTCTAATGAATCCCTTATCAATGAGCTCTTTCAACTGAACTTTTAGTTCTTTTAACACTAGAATTGATGATTTATGTGATCAACTTCAGTATGCTCAGTGTTATTCCAAGATTGTCCTACTTCCCGACACTACGAGCCAAGGGGTCGGGGTCGGGTCTAGCGGGGTCGGGTCTAGCGGGGCCTGGCGGGACCTGCTCCAATCCCGTCCCGATCCCATCGGTATCGGGTCGGGGTGGGGTCGGGTCGAGGTCGGGGCGGGGTCCGGCGGGTTTTCCTTTTTTTTTATTTTTTATTTTTAAATAACATATGTATAAAAAAAACTCAATAAACAAAACAAGATAGTGTAATAAAAACATCCCAATGCTGTTTTGTACCTCTTATATTATTTAATAGACATGATTTTTTTGTAATACAAATACAATTGTCTAAAATCTAAATTGCAACTTTGTGGTGTTGTCCAAAAGTTGCAAATTACATAATAAAATTGCAATTAAAAAAATTACATTCTCAAAAAAACCTGTTCTAATTGCTTGATGATTTCTTGTGGTTCTTCGGTTGGAATTGGTATTTGTTGGTCAAATTGATCCACGTCGCTTCCACTACCTTCGGTTAAGATTTTGTTGTAGTTTTCATCTTCTTCTTCGTTGATCTCCGGTTGACCGCACCTTCTCCGCTCCGCTCGTATCCAATCTCTGAATAATACTGTAATTTCCAAGCTGTCTCCGGCTAATGAGTGTCTGTGGTCTCCTATTTGATATCTCTGCCGGCGAAAAAGCGCTTTCGAGATGCAATTGATGACGCTTGAATGTTCAAAACATCTCGGGCCATCAATGAAAGTGTCGGAAAGGTCTTCTCATTCCCTCCGATATTTCACAAGTCTTCATGTCCATCTTCATTGATAACTTCTTGATACGATACAGAACCCCGCAAAATAAAAATATCCAACTCGCTAATTTGGTTAGTAGAGGTACGGCCGCACATTCTATTTCGAGGCTTTCAATACTAGCCGCGAAACAAGATGTCTTTTGTGAGGTTGTGTTGAAGATGAAGAAGATGGTATGGAATCCGGTAAGTTACTAGCATTTTCTTGTTGATAAAATCTATATATTTTTTTGCATTGGTGTTCTACGCTAGACAACACTTCTTCTTTAGTTTGTTCAATAGGTGGTGGGTGATTTAGATTTTTGGGACTTGGAGGTGGTAGTACTTCTATACACTCGTAAATAGTTTCAATTAGTGATTTAGTACCGTCTATTTTAATAGTAGGATTTAATACAGAACTAATAATATAAATAGAGGGAATAGGAATAAAATATTTTTTTATTTTGACAAATATTTTTTTAATAGCTGCCTTATAAGCTGGTTTTTTCATATATTCACTAAGTAATAAAAATATTAGAGTTATATAAAACAACATAGTTGAAATAGTAGGATAATATATACCAGAAAATTCTTTTGTTGCTTGAAAAAATTTCTCTTAAAATACAATAAGTTCGGAAATTTTTACCCAATCACTATCTAAAATCATATCAGCTGGATTTTTATTATGAGAGTTAAAAAATAAAGTTATAGGTTTTCTATAGTCATAAGCAACAAGTAGTTGCTCGTATAAAGAATTCCACCTAGTGGATACTTCTTGTGGAATTTTTCTATAAGGTAGTCCACAATCGTGACAAGTTTTTTTATATTCTTTTCTACGTTGTACTTTATTACTTTTAAAAATAAAGTTTATAACAAATTATATTTTACTAAGAATGTCTTCAAAAAGTGATAGACCATCCTTTACAATTAAGTTATAAATATGGCACGCGCATTTTATATGAAAATGATCTGGAAAAGATGGAGTTAAACTATTTTTTAAAATTGTAATTGCGTAATTGTTAGAAGAAGCGTTATCTAATGTAATAGTCAAAATTTTATCGGTTATTCCGTAATAATGGCACACTTGATAAATATTATCTGCAATAAAAGTACCAGTGTGCCTATCATCTATATATCTATACGCTAAAATACATTTTTGCATAGACCATTTATAATCTATCCAATGACAAGTTACAGTTAAATAATCATGGTCGTTAGTACTACGACCTATATCAGACGTGATACTTACTTTGCCATTAAAATGATATAATGAAAAACGTAAATATTGTTGATATTCATGCGCGAATTTAAATACATCTCTCTTAACAGTTGATCTAGAAAAACCGTTAAAAGCAGGATTATATATATCTCTAATGTAATGAATAAAACCAGGAGATGAAGGAAATGAAAAGGGCAAACCCTCCACAGCAACTAATTTTGAAATTGCTTCCCTATCTCTATGTTTATTGTATTTAGAGCCTACAATTCCCCCCGTCATAGGGTTAATTTGACCATGTACTTGGTCCGGACGATGTATCGGTATGTGAACCTTGTCCCGATGGAGCGGCGTTTGTGCACCCGGTTTTGAAGCCCGGTATTGGGCATACCTAGCTAGATGAGCACTTACTACGTGTCTAATTAAACCCCCCGTCCCACCGTGACCTTTTCCTGTTTTAAATTTTAAAACATTTTTACAAATTTTACATAGAGCTACTTGATTTTCTATGTCCCTATCAAAAAATGTCTATGCATCTGATTTTAATGGTCGTTTTGCTGGACCTCGTCTCATACTAGGGGGAATAGGAGGTGTTTCAGTTGAAGGTGCACTAGTGGGTGTGTTGTCATCAACATTAGTGGGTGTATCGTCTAGATCATCGTCTAAATTAAAGTCTTCTTGAGTTCCAGAAAACGACTCCTCGTCTAAATCTAATGGTATTGTAGGAAAATGTTGAGTATCAACAAAATCATCCTGTGTAGGAATAAGATGACTAGAAGAAGTACCCTTGCCCTGGTTGCCCTACTAGAAGAAGTCTTACCCTTACCCTTAAACATACCTCTAATTCCTTCCATTTTAAGTATATGCTAACAAATAATTAAAGTAAATGAAATTAAGTGCGCTAAATAAAATAAACAGACAATAATAATTTAATGAAGGAACGAATGTACCAAACGCCGACGTAACATCGACGTGTAATCGAGAGGTTGAAAATTGACACTTTGCTCGATGGAAGATCCTCAAGCTAGTTACCAACTTCACTCTCAATTCCCAAATGAATAAATAAAATTGAATATTTAGCAAACAATGTAGACTTGTAGAGAGATATATTGAGAGATTAGAGAGATTGTAGGAAGATTTGTGAGAAAGATGAAGAGAAAATGAGTTATTTATAGTTGGAAAATTGGATTTAAGTGTAAATATAATAACTTATGGGTTAAAAATAAATATTAAGGGGTAGGGGGTTGGGGGAGGCCTAAAATGGCTGTTGGCCAACGGCCAAAATCTAAAATGGTCGTTGGTGCAACGGCCATATTTGCAAAGGGGGACAAAGGGCGGGGTTGGGGTCGGGCTCGGGACGGGGGTCGGGGCGGGCGGGCCTGGGGCGGGCTCGGGACGGGCGGGACGAGACATTGTCCCGTCCCGAGTTCGAGTCCCGCCACCGTTTTTTTTTTTTTTTTTTTAAGCGGGGTCGGGGCGGGACCTGGACGGGGTCGGGTCGGGGTCGGGCCATCCCGGCCCACTGGCCACCCTTAGCCCAAACTAGATTACTGAAAGTACCTTGACCCGCGTTGGCATGTGACTAAGAACTTGATGCTCTGAAGTTCTGTCTTTTGTGATCTTTCCTGACCTTAGGGACTGGGGAACTAGCTGAAGATGGAGCAGGCCTGAATGACCTGTTCTTGAGTCTCTACCTCCTCCATGACTGAAGTGACCTAAGACTTGGCTCTCTTATTAAACTCTCTGTCCTATTCTTTCTGCAAGGCTTCACCTTCCTTCAACCTGCTCGCATTACATGTACGAAGGCAACCATCTTTGTTATGGTCATCTCCTTATTATGATATTAGCTACATCGTACAAATGGGGATCAAGACTATACATGAAATGCCTGAGTCTGGCCCTCATGTCTGGAACCATATGTGGAGCATAATTTGCCAAAGAAACAAAGTAAAGACAGTATTTCTGAATACTCTTGGCATTCTTCTTTAGCTTTTCAAACTTTACAGCTTTTGCCTCCATGACCTCTATTGGCAAAAAGTGTTCAATAAAGGCATCTGCACACTCATCCCAAGTCGCAGGAGATGCATCCTCCCCTCGGGACTGCTCCCAAGACTCATATCAGATGTTAGCAACATCCTGCAACTAATAAGCTCCCAACTTTGCTGCCTCTATATCAGTAACATGCATAACATGAAAGATTTTCTGGAGCCCATCAATAAAATTCTATGGATCCTCTATCTTTCTTGACCATGTGAATACCAGAGGGTCCATACGCAGAAACTCATGAGTCCTGAACCTGGATGACTCCCCATTAGTTCCCATACTCGGAGTCGTTCTTTGTCGTTGGGCTTGAGCAGCCACAAGCTGGGTGAGAAGTTGAATAGCTCCCCTAACATCTGAGTCAGTAGAACTACGCAGCGGAACTGGGATCTCTATAAGCCCTGTAGTATCGGGTGAGGGTGTTGTACCCGAATTGGCTCCTTGAGCCTGAGCATCTCCCGCGCGAGCAACACTACCAGCAACTCTATTGCTAGTAGTTGATTTCCTTTTAGTATGCATTTTCTAAAATACGCAGTATGCACTAGTTAGAAAGATGTCATGAAGGTATAACTCTAATTGCACGATCTATAGTATGAAAGAAGTTAGACAATCATATATGTGTAGGTGGTAAACTATTTACATGTGTGAGGCCCTCACACATATAAAAGTGACCCCACTTGTCACGACCCAAATCATTGATCATGCGGGCACCTACCTTTTCCCACCTGATAGGTGAACACGTCCCTTACAGATTTATCCAACATAAATAAATAATAAGAGCAATAGAAGTCTAGAAACATAGATACATAATAATACGGAATACAACTACCTAAGGAATCTAGTCTAAATAGTTCAAGAGATTCTAAGTATACAACTTGAATAAAAGTTACAACCATAACCTGAAAACATGCTTCTGTTTAGGAGGAGAATTAAATAGAAAAGTCTAGATGAACTCCAAGAGATCCTTGAAGGCTAATCGAACCTCGCTCATGTACCTGGAACAACTCTACACTCCGGAAAGGGTGTAGCAAGAGTAGTATCAGTACAAACACTATGTACTGGTAGGTATCATAGGCTGACAACAGATAGCTAACATATATAAAGTAAGAGACTGAAGAATAGACATGCTCGCAATTAAGTACAAATACTATCATAGTCCAATTCAACACTAATCATGAGATGAATTAACATATCAGCATCCGTAAATTAACTACCATTATGACCTTATTCCCAAATCTGTACATTACCACATACGGAACAATTTCCATTCGAACCACATAGGTAACGCTAATTATATATGCAAGAGGGTCTATAAGAAATATGCACGTAGCAAACACCATAATAAGCAGCCTCAGATGTTTCACTTTCCCTCTTATTATTATTAATATCAAATCACAATTCACAATAATGAATTATGTAGAATGTGTATGAATGATATGCATGTATCAATCTCAAGTGTAAATCATAATCAAATCCCTAATAGTGTCACACATGGACACACAACATAATATCAGTATCAAGTGAAGTCCTTTACTCTATTCATGATAATACTAAGACAAGTGAGAGACAACTATATCACAATCATGATATGGCAACTAAGAGAAAATCCAATATCAAACATTTAGCAACAAGACAATAAACCACAAAAAGGCAACAAGCCCACAAATTAGTCAACAGTACCAAACCTAAGTAATTTATCCCAACTTCATACCCGAAGGCATAACATGCTTTCTCCAATAGTAACTAACTCTACATATGCTTTGCTAACCGATGTCTAACCAAAAGGTAAGCCATAACCTACCTCAACTACCGAACATGAACCACGTACTACACCACCTAAGCCTTCCCTTTCCAAAGTGCTTTAAAATGATCGAAGTCTAATAATATAAAATTTAAGTAAGTAAATGACCACAACAAGCCTACTAATCAGAGAAAGGAAACAGATGAAGAATTACTTCAAATACCCAAAATACCCCTCTCAACTTATGAGGGTAAAATCAGAAATTAAGGGTGAAAATACCCTACCCATAGTATCATTAGTCAATATCCTTAATTTCATAGAGTTCTAACCACAATTGGCACTTTAATTTCATCCAAGAGAGATTCATTCCTAGAATCTATTTATCCACAATTAAAGATGATAGAATCGGTATTTAGATTAACAATAACCAATTTGATTAGAGGGTTTAATGATAAGTAACTTAGGTTCCATAACCCATCACCCTCAACACCCATTTACCACCATGGACACTAGTAAATGAAAGATAATGCAAGATTAAGGTTTAAGAACTTACCACAAGATGATTCCACCACAAAATCTCTAAAAATCGCCCCTAATGCTCTCTAGACTTAGGTTTTGGTGAATAGAACTAATGACTCAAAGTTAGGAATAAAAATAAGGTTTCTAGTTCAGCGTTCTTCGCTGTGGCAGACCCCTTCCGCTTTCGTGATTCCGCTTTCAACGGATTCACATCCGCTGGGGAGACACCCATTAACCATATCATAATTCATCTTCTACGGACCAAAGCTCATTGGGGCGGATCCGCAGGGGTGAATAGCCTCCGTGGGTGAGATACTAGAACCAGAAATATTTTGGTTTCACCAAGTCTCAACCCAACACCCCGACAACCATCTGGGACTTTCCGGATACAAATCAAACATGCACACACAAGTAAAAACATGCTACGAATCCATCCGTAACCTTGGAATTTTTAATTCAGGTAATGTTGACTCGGTCAACCACCAAACACCTAAAACCAAGTTTCCAACCAAGTACCCAAAATGCATCCGAAAACCTCTGCAACGAAAAAAAAATATCCCACTAAATTATAAATTACCCTACGGACCTCACGGGATCGATGAAATTCTGAAAAATGTATGTTTATCCAAAAGTCAACTATCGGTCAATCACTTTTTACTTTAAGGCTCTACTTTGCATAAGTCATCATAAAACTCTCCTGACTACCTCAAAAACCATGTCGCCCATCCTAGGTTAAAATCATACTAACGGGACTCGAGAAAAGGTTAATGAGGGTAAATGGGTTAAAATGTAATAACGACCAAATGGGTCTCTACACCACTGGATATGGTTTACTAACACTTGAACCTAAGGCTCTGATACCAAGCTTTGTAATGCCCTAAACTATGGCCTGGGTAAAATACGACACTCGGTGCCTAACTGCATGTGACCGAGCAAACCACATAGCTTGCAAATCAACATGGGCATCAAAATATGCTATAGTGATGATTTAAACATGCAAAACATAGTACTGTATTTATAGTGTGAAATAATCATAGCGGAAATAATATAAAAATATAATAAGTCTAAAAACCAATACTGACTAGATATACTAAACTAGTCTATGAAACCTCTGAACATGAGTCTGATTGTACAACCGTTCACTAGACTAACACCCCGAATGAGACGGGGCTTACCAAATAGTTGATACTGAAGCAATCCTACTGAACAGATCTATCTCCCTGAAACTCAACACCTGTACCGTAAAGTGTAGGCCCCATTAAAAAGGGACGTTAGTGTATTTGAATTGTACTGTATGTAAAGCAACTAAAAGAATGAGCAGGCAAATGATATAATAGGACATGAAATTGAAACTTTAACATAATCATGAGCATGATCTGACATGAGTATAAAACATGTGTAAAATCTATAAAGTTGTGCATCTGTATACGAAACACCACATGGGTACGTGGAGTTTGGTACTTGACCCGACTAGCAGAGCAGATATGAACGTGGCATAAAAGGATCCAATTTGCAATCTGAATGTATCATCCTCTGGCGGAGCGACCTTTATCCTATGGTGGCATACGTAAGTTTCAAGCTATCTGATCCTTCTCGGTAAACTATGCAACTCCCAAAACATGTACTTGAAAATAGTGGCTTGTAAGGTCATGAGTTTCATGAAAGCAACTTGTAAAGCATGGTTTGAAATCATAATTTAGGATGTGAAATATATATATCATATAACTTGTATAAATCATGAAAAGCATGTAAAATTTCATGGACTGAGTAATATTGATCATAACTTGTAATTTAGGAACTCATGGAATTCAAACATGTGTTCATGGATTATGGACATGTTCATGACAATAATAATTAAATACAATAATCAATAGAGGCATAATATATATATATATATATATATATATATATATATATATATATATATATATATATATATATATATATAGAGAGAGAGAGAGAGAGAGAAAGAATGTGTGTGTGTTTGTGTGTTATCATGATAATAGAGTTAAAACCCTAATTTATGAAATTTCATGATTTCATGGAATAACGTGGTGTGGGGAAGAACATGGATATTCCCACACATTGATTGAAGCTCTACATACCTTAATCGCTCCAAAACGCGTCTTAAAATCTGAATTTGGGAGGAATCCAAAGCTTGAACCTTGAAACCTTGGATTGGGTTTACCTTGAAAACCCTAGTTTAAGAACAATGAACTTCTACTTAGAATTCTTGTATATATGTTAGAATCCACTTGAAATACTTGAAATATTCTTACCTTGATGTAGGAGAAAGTTGGGTAGAGAGAAACTTTATTCTAGGGCTTAGGGATTATAAAAATTGATTTTTCAGCACTAAGTCTCATATTTATATTATTTGCTGTCGGAAGGATTTGAAGGCTGAATTCGATGGGCCATCAAATTTTTTACGGTATTCCTAGGGATCGTAAAAGTATGTATAGTTCATATAATCAAACTGTCTTGAAATTTCTAATTTTTAAGTGTTCTATAAATGCTGAGGGGATTTGACGGTTGAAATCGATGGGTAGTATAATCCGGCGTATAATCATGTCTGAAGAACTGAAACTGGTTTTCAACTTTAAACTCCCCGTTTTGGTTTCCTAAACTCCTGAATCATAAACATGGCTTAGTTTAAAAGTACAAGGTGTTACATGTTGTTTACTTCTTCCGCATTTATATTATGTATTTCAATCTTGTATACTAGTGGTTCGCCTATGGTTTAGGGTAGGTGCCCTCACGGTACAAATGGGATTTTGGGTCGTAACAATTTCATGCATATATATAAATATACCTGATTATATATATGAATGAAATTGTTACGACCCAAAATCCCATTTGTACCGTGAGGGCACCTACCCTAAACCGTAGGCGAACCATATATATATATGAAATGACTTCACACGCCGAGCTATAATCGGCGGGTACGACACCTAGTGTGCGATATGTATATGTATAGCACCACTGATCAGTTGGTTATAATGAAAAGGATGATGATGATGATGATGATGATGATGATGATGTGATGGTGATGTTACCCACAGAGGCCTATGGTGTTATATGCCAATTATGTATCTCTATGACGTTATATACACGGATATTATATTATTGCATATCATGGCCCTTAGTGGAAATTTAGAGTTTCAAGTAAATTCTTCCCTATCTCTTTTTACACTTGATGTTCTTTCATATGATTATTTTAGTCTAGCTTACATATTCAGTACAATCGTTTTGTACTGACGTCCATTTTACCGGGGACGTTGCATTTGTTATTTTCCACATTCCAGGTCTAGATTTACAAGTTGGTAGACTTTCCAGCTTGATAGTGCATATGTTCAGCGGAATATTTGTAAGCTCCATTTCTACCTAGAGCTGAGTCAGGTCTAGTATTCTTATGTATAAAGATTACGGGTAGGTTAGGGCCCTGTCTTGACACTTGCATCAATTGTTCAGTTATAAGTATTCGTAGAGACTTCATAAACAGTATTGTGAGTTTATTTGTAATCAGTTGTACTCCAGTTGCATACGCCAAGCCAATGGCTACATTTGTATACAAAAGTTATTACGTTTCTCAATTATTATTCAAGTTATGACATATAGTCCATTACATGTACATAGTAGTTGCATATCCCATTCATATTTGGAGCATGACAGTTGCAAAGAAAAGGTCACCAACTATTTTTTGATGACTCTAGTTCATTTGGGGGCGCGGATGTAAAAAATGGAGCAAATTTTAGAATTGAGCGTCTTAGACCACATTCCAACCATTTTCAACATTGTGCTTGGTTGATGATATAAAAGTTAAAATAACCGAGCCTATGTAGAATTTCAGATATGAAGAACAAGGTGCATTCATTTTAGAAGTTTGCCATGACAAAACGATAACATGACATCCCTCACTTGAAGTACAAAAGGTGTAAGATGTGACACCATAGAGTTGGCCTCTTTGATTTCCTACCCCCGCCTCATGAGAATCACTGGAACTTTGATTCAAACTTGGGGAGATAATTCATAGCCTCCAAGTGGAGGGAAAAGTGGTATGGTTGACACACGTCATGTCGTGACATTAAATTAAGCGTTATTAGGAGGCAACCCAATTTTTTTACTTTTTGTTGTTTTAATTTAATTTTATTCCATAATGTGCTTTGATCGTTTGTCTAAGTGTGTAGGAACTAGAAAAACTGGTGCACGGAAGTTAGAGATAAAAGTGTTGAAATAAAAAAGAGCTAAAAGAAAGAGGACCATTATGCAGCCTCTTCTGCGGACCGTAAGCACGGTTTGCAGACGGCATTTTGATCCACAAATCCTCCCACACGCATTAAAAATGGAACTTGGGAAAATTAGACAGACCATTCTGCGGTCCACATTCCGGGTATGCGGACTGCACTTTGGACCGTAAAATCAGACAGACCACTTGGGAGTTTGAGCACAAAACTACAGATAAATGGACTCATTATACGGACAGCAAAACAATTTTGTGATATTTTCTATGATCTTATTGTGGATTTTATATCAGCCAAAATAAAAATAGGTGTATCCCATACCTCCACTAGTTATGGGCACCACTCCACCTGTCTGTGCTACTAGTCCTACGCCACCAAAGCCCTAGGGTAGTTTAGAATTATCTGCTCTCATTCACAGTCTCAGGGCATTGATATTCAGACAAAGGCTGCCTCAACGAGCTAGATTTAGGATGGTACTTAGTGCGCCGCAGGGATCCCCTCAAATTTGTATCCTTACATTTTGATTTTATGTATTGAGAACACTGCATGCTTTAAAATTAGGAGTGGGGTAACATGTTTAGGTTTTTCTTTGTAATTTTTTCTTTGATCCCCCTTGGTTTTTCTTTATCTTGTTCTTTTCCAAGGATGTATGTTCAGTAACCATAGCCTAATGATAGAGTAGTTTGACTTGGTTGTTACTTATATGTAGTTCTAGCATGTGTAGCTTCTTTTAAATTTTAACAACACCCCTCAAAAGTTGTATTTCGAAAAAAAAGTAGTTAGCACTTGAATGATCATTATCATTGAAAGCGTGCCTCATTTTGTGACTCTACGTCTACTTGTATTTTAATCTTCATGAGATGATAGCCTTGCATTCAAGAGAGAGCTAAAACTCTAGCGGTTCTTGTAGTTCATGTGCATCGTGTGGTGAGGATTTGATTTCTCTCTTATGCTTACTTGAATCATTTAGAACTTGCCCCGTTGGTATGTCACCGCATTTATAGGTTTTGTTAGGTTGAGAAAATGACTTTAGGCTTTCTTATGAGAGTAAACCTCTTCTTAAAACTTCTTTAGCCTACACATGAGATGAGAGTACCTAGTTGTCCCCTTTTGAACCCTTTTCCTTGACTACCACATTACAAACAAAAACCCATTTTGGAACAAACTGTCTTTTAAACCAGATCCCTCTTTAAAATGCTTGAAAAGTTAAGATTAAGGTTAAAAGCCTAAGTTGGGGGTAACACATGGGATGAAAGAAGGAAAAATAATTGTGTTGTGAATAATGCTATAAAAAAAATGAAATGAAAAATGAAAGAAGAAGATGAAAAACCAAAAGAGTGAAATAAAGTGGGGAAACTAAAATGAATAGAGAAGGTAGAAGAATGAAAAATGAGGAAATGAGCTAAAAGTGTGAAATGTGTAGTGCCCAAGTAGGGCAAATCACTATTACCCAAATGAACATCATACCTGTCCACAAGTCTAAATTACAAGGTTACAAAGTCCTTTGAGATCCAAAATCGAGAATTTCTTAAGATTATTGGTGACTTAAAATAAGGGCAAGCCTACGGCATAATACTTGTGACACTTGACATTCTTTGTGAGTGTGAGTGATTTTGTCTATGTCACATGTTGTGATTTTGATATATATAGTGTTGGGACTTTCTTTGTTGTGAGGGAACATGGATTGCATGAAACTTGTGAATTGAAGGCTTCTCGAATTGTTGTACTTATGCGCATCTAGTCACTAGTAGCGTTTAGACATCTCTTGAGGCTTGATTTTCATGAAATGATTGTTTGTAGACACACTCTCTGATTGTTTTTGAGAAAATTGAGCGCTAGGTTAATATTTTAAATCGCATGCTTATGAACTCATATGTATAACCAACAATAGTCATTCTTACTTTGTTGTTAGTCGTAACTTTTAGCTTTATTTTAGTTGCTTGAGGACAAACAAGAGTTTAAGTTGGGGGTGTTGATATGCGGTGAAATAAACGTTTTTGATACCTTTTACTTAAGCTTTTCTATTCCCGTTTTAACGTCATTTCTTATGTTTATTTTGTGTTTGTAGGAGGTCTTTTTCGGTTCCAGCCTCTCCCTCGAATACATAAGGTAGGTAGGGCTAGGTGAGAAATGGTTCCCTTTTGGAGTTGAAGTGTCAAGAATCACAAAAATTGAGAAAAAAATACTATTTTATTGATCCTTCTACTAACTGTAGAACTGTTCTACTGATTGCAAAACCATTTTGCTAGCCGCAGACTCGTATTGTTGGTAGCAGAATGGGTTGCGGAATGGGATAGAAAGTTTTTCTATCACTGACCCATTCTGCTGTTCATAGAACCATTCTGCTGATTGTAGAACCGTCCTGTTGACCGCAGAATGGGTAGCGAAATGGACAGGAAGTTTTTCTATCACTGTCCCATTCTGCTGCCTGCATAACGGGTCTGCTGGTAGCAGAATGGACAGAAGGGAATTTTTGGCAGTTTATGTAAAATATTAGCATTGGGATATAAATAGAACATTAAGTCAATTTAGCCACAAGAACTCATACACCAACTCACAAGAACTCATTCTCCAACATATTTTGAGAGCTTAGAAGAGGGAGAACAAACTTTTTAGGCTAGGGTTTCATCACACATCACCTTGGAGTGAAGACTTGAAGCCAATAATGAGAATTTCTTATTTCATCTCTTTATTTCCTTGCTTTGTATTGTTATTTAGTGTGGGTGATGACTTTGGACAACAAAGTTGAAAGACTTGTTGAGTAGTAATTTATATTTGACTCATGTTGCTTATGAATATTTTATTTACCAATGTTGAAGAAATCATATTGTTGCTTTAATTAATCTTGTTCTTGAATGTTTTCAAAGGGATTGACTAACCCTAGGACTTGCCTATTTATCCTTAACTAAACTTGAGAGAGAAAATTAGGGATTGAGTTAGATTAATTATCACGGTTTAAGGCTTTAAGCCTCACATAATGTGTTTAGCCTAGAAATGGAAAAAATCCTAGTGTAGCCTAAAATTGAATTGTGATTAATGCTTCTTAGCTTGATTCGAGTAAACTAGCTAAGATAAATTCACTAAATAGTCTAGAGACATTAGTTGGTAATTAAGATTCCAAAGCTAAGAATACTTGATTTTTAATAATTAGTGGCGGTTTAACATTATATTGGATCGTTATGACTTTAAATCAAATTGCTATATTTCAAAGCCCTGAATTTTCATAATTTGTGCTCCCCATTAGTTAATTTTATCTTTATTACTAAATATTTCAAATCATTTGGCTTAACTTAATTGGTGACAATTCCATCACTAGCTTAATTTCCCTAGTATAATCTTCTCCATGGATTCAACCCCCACTCTTAGTTGGGTAAATTATATTGCGACGACCGCTTACAGAAGTGAATTTAGACGTCATCACGAGGCGTGTTGTAGTATAAACGTTCATAATATGATTTGGAATGGACATATGCCGATTAGATATTATGCACACCTCATTACTGTTGGAAACTATGTCACTCAACTATTCAAAGAAGAACATTCAAGAAGCATCACATTCCTTGTCAACTACACGTAATGCAATTGAAAAAAATGTGATGTTTATGTATCTCGTGCCACAAATAAAGAACAGTCATACCTGTAAAGTAAGAATGTTTCATCAATGGATATAATATTTCTCATATGCACAAATCCCCTAATGAAAGCTCCGAAAGATATAGAAAAATACCGAAACATGTCATACTCATCAAACCCATGACCAAATCCCCCATTATCATCATCGACCAACTTTTCTTCATCTACTTCTAAAATTGGTGGGGTGGTTATGTTGTTGTTACTGCTATTGCGACATTGAAACTTGCTGAGACCTTCAACTACTTCTTCAGCCACAAATATCTTTATACCAGGGCTAGTACTATCACTTGAAACATCACAAAGATACGTACGCAAATCATCATCATTCTTTATGAACAAAATGAGGTGTCATTTCCCTCAAAGGCGTAAAAGTAAGCATGTAAGTAATGGACAATTGCCTCAGCAAACATGTTAACTGCCCATATTTAATGACAACATTCGACAAAGTCATTTTATGTAGTGTCACTACAAAAACCAATAGGTATTTTCACCTTTGTATCCCAATTTCAAGTCCAATTATTTGGCCCTTCAACCCATTCACCAAATAATGACCATATTTTAATATATAATCTCTAGGAGAGGCGGGGAGGGGGGGGGTCTCAGATTATATATGGGAGGGGCGAAATAGGTTAAAGAAAAATGGATAAAATATTTGTCCCCTCTATATTTAATACGAATAAAAACTGGGTTAAGTGACAAATAATGTGGTATCCATAATATTCATGGTTTCGGGAATAGTAAGGTGAGAACATAAGTTAAAAATCAAAATAAGCTTAGACTTCAAAAAGTAAGACCACATGAAAAATAACAAGTAGATAAATATATATTGATAATATGGATATCCACTGTAGTGGATAACATGAATATTATTCATATTTGATCCATTTTTAAATGTTCGGTTATCCAACACATATTTAATGAGTTGGATTAGATCCGGGGTCAATTATAATAGTCTCCCATTAGTGATGAGTTCTCAAAGGGTCAATTATAAATCTATGGTTGAAAGTGAATCTATTTAACAGTCGTCTATTGAAAATTCATAGTTGAGTGACAAATTTTAGATCCGGGGGTTGAAATTATAGAACCCGAAATGTACAATGACGCAAAAAAGAGATTTCCCCATTTATCAGCTGAACATAGGACACAATATATTAGCGTATTGTCTATGCTAATATACTGCCAAATTAACCTCCAAGTCGATAAATTTGAGCTTCCTTTCCTACTGAAAAACATGCACCGATGGCTACTATTTAGCTATGAATATGGATTTGAGAAGATATGAGGAAGAAGAAAGATGGAAAAGCTATGACTTGTGCGAGAAATGGAGAAAAATGTGAGAGAAATGAGTAGAAATGACAGATTTGAGCGCGTGAAGAGAAAGAAGAAGAAGGTTGAGGATGGCGAGAGTCAAGTGGTGGGTGATTTTATTCTTATTTTATAAAATAATTTTATTTATATAGTATGACTAAAGTAATAAAACTTTAGGGCTGAAGCTTTAACTCCCTAACAACCCTTGTGATCAACTCATCACTAAATACCACTAATTAAAAGAAAATGACACTTGATCAATAATTAAGATTTGGAGGTGATATACTCAATATAATTCTTAAATGAGGTCATTTAACAATATTTGGTTTTTCAGTGGGAAATAATTTTATAGTAATACTTTACAAATTTGTTTTAATATTTTATGTTATTTTTACAAAAAAATCTTCATTTTTATATATAAAAGATTTTATTTTTGACATAACAGATCATTTCCTCGTTACTCCAAATAATTTGATTATCAAGGTAGTAAAACTAGGAAATACTAGAAAGTAAGGGATCTTGTTGTAACTTAATTTGTAAGAAATTGGTGGTCTCAAAGTAAATATTATCAGCCGAAATCACACCTCACGCCTTCTTTCTCTCATTTGCACTCCGACGGCTGTCGCGCACCGTTTACACTCTGCTCCGGTCAGTCCACCGTCCTTCCTCCTGCGACACCTCCGCCGCTGAGCTTGTCGTCTCCTCCATAGATTTCATTTTCAAATCGAATTTTATTTTGCTGTTTTATTTTCACTGTGATTTTTTATATTCATTTACTTATTATATTTACTGTTATCATTGTATTCTAGTTTTCATTTCATTACGAAACGTCTAATATGATTAGTTTGTGTGAAGATAAAGTATTTGGTGAAGTGAGATTTTTGAGATTAGGGTTTTGTGAGTGTTTTAATCTGAAATCTAAGCTCTCTCCCTTATTGAAATCAGTTTAAGTTTGTTTGTCAGTTGCTTTGTCTTGGCTTGATATACAACAACATAATCCCACAAGTTGGGTCTGGGAGGCACGAGGTAGGGAGGCTGTTTCCGGAAGACCCTCGGCTCAAATGCAGCAAATCAAAACAGTTATGGAAAAGAAAATATGATAGTGAAGAGGACATGTCAACTAATAAGGAAAACATTACAGAGCATACAAAAAAGAACAGTAACAAAATGGGATGCCCGCCCTATCCGCCATGTGCTGGCAGGTAGGGGGCTTATCTTTGTGATTCACTATGCTTGCTTGCGCCTATTGGCTCATTGTATTCGGAGTGGAAGAACAAACAAAATGAGAGTAAATGTAGGAAGGGGGAATTTTCTAGTTTTTTCTAGCACTTTTTTATCTAGTTTTCATTTTGAGTGGTTTCTTTGTTCTCCTATTTGGACTGAAAGAAAAAAGAAATTTCCTCTTATATATGTTGCACAATGCAGTTTTATGTGTGTCGCACTGCCATGCTGTCACCTATCAATTGGGCATGTTTGTCAAAATTTGTCAAAATTTGTAACAAGCTCTATTGTCTCTTAAACTTCCTTGTATTACTGCTTTGAGATATTGGGTACATTGGAAAATATTATTAATTCCTCTCTGATTGGGGTGTCTTCGTTTGATTACTCTGTAGTCGATAAGGTTCTATCTTCTACTACTTTTGCTAATCAAGTTTTTCCAATACTCAATCCACTATAACATTAGTGGTCATTTATTGAATTTTCCTTTGACTTTGATAGGCATCTTCCTATCACATAGCACTCCTGTATGTGTTCCATTTTCATCTATTATACTATTCTCCTCTTCGAACATGAAGCCTAGATATATGAATTGTCTGTCGAAATTGGCAAGCAACACTAGATGAATTGTCTGCATTTAAACATATAGTTTTTGTTTAATATCATCTCAGTGCTGAGCCTGTTATCTAATGATAAACAGGAAGATTTTTTTTTTGTTTAACTATCCGGTATTCGGTATTCAATGGCCCGACTAATCCAGATTCACGCCTCATAGGGCCCATTTAAGGGGGAAACTCTCGGATAGGAATTTCTCCATTCCTAGAGCTCGAACTCAAGATTCCACCGTGTCCCTTGGTGCTAGGAGGAAGTTCTTGAACACATGACTACATATGTATTCTTGCCTTTCTTTTCATTCCTCTTCTTTCTGTCTTTTTTATCTTCCTCTGTGAATATTTTTAATGTTTTCTTCATGGGGAATCATCTCATCCTTTTTCATACTAGTGTGGCAATTAGTGTTATTAAAGGCTCTCTTGAGGTGCATTGCAAACGGGGTATTTTGCTCTTTGAGGTTGCAGGACTCACCCAAGCCACTCCAAACAAGCACAAGCACATAACCCATTCACACTTTATTACTGGATAGTGCAAAATAAGTGGTGTACACTTTCTGTTGTATATACAAAATATCTACTGCACAATGCATGACTAGTTCCACTCAATTGTCTGGAGTGTGAGAAGCTCCCCTGATAGCTATCTGTCATTTTCCTACATCTGAATCTGGGTGCAAGCATTCTAGCATGCCATTCAGCTCCAAATCATTGCAATTGAATCAGAAATGAACATTCTAGGAGTTGCCTTCTCTCATCTGACAGAAGTAGCCTCTGTATTACTTGCAATTTGAAATAGGACAGGGTAATCCTCCTTAATGCTATATTTCGGGCCCATTTATCCATCCAGAATAATGTGTGTATTCTATTTCTTATTCTGATATGAGTCGTGCTACTGAATTTATACCGCCTACTAATGTATTTGAGTATTTTTCTGGTCCTATACCATGGGAAAAATAACTGATACTAGTACACCAGTATCTTTTTTCTCCATGCTTTGCTTCGATGATCTTTCTCCATTAAGCTTCCTCTTCATTATTGTACCTCCAATGCCACTTCATCATTAGGCTTTTGTTGTTTATTGCCAAATCCCTAATGCCAGAATCCCACACTCCATAGGTTTTGCTATTTCTACTGTGAAATATAGAAACAAACCTTTCTGTAAGAGATTAAAATGACAAATAGAAAAGGAATGATATTCTTCTTGGCATAGCAAAACAATTATTCTTAATGAAGCTCTCTTATTTGTGATTGTATGGCTTGTGTTTGTTATTAAACTGCTTGGTTTTTTCTCGTAAGTCACCTGTAATTTTGTTGATGACATTCTTTTTCTTCTTTTCCAAATTACAGACTCAGGAATTACTGACCTCTGAATTTTCGAAGAGCAGCCAAAATGTCTCGAAAAGGACTGATGGAGCAGGATCTGAGCAAGTTGGATGTCACACAGCTGCATCCACTTTCTCCAGAAGTGATTTCTCGTCAAGCTACAATAAACATTGGTAAACTGACTGTTGAACGTTGAGCTGCTTTGTGCTTCCGCATTGTGTACATTGGAGTGAAATTATTCTGATTTATGTCTTTCTAACTTTCTTTTTCTGGACAAGCACTTTTACATTACTGGAGTTGCTACTGAATCTAATTTCATTTTCCAGGTACCATTGGCCATGTGGCTCACGGAAAGTCAACAGTTGTAAAAGCTATATCTGGTGTGCAGGTACAATGTTATTTCAGAATTATAATGGAATTTACTTGAAGTATACAAGGTTTGTTCTAGTTCATAAGATTCTGTTGGATATTAGTCCTCTTTTAGTCTACTTTTTCTTACTTGAATATAAATCATACATTGATCCTACTAAAATGTCACTACAGTTTCATATTGCACCTTAATTGTAGATTATCCATTATAAGTATAACCGATATGTTGACTTCCAACTATTAGTCTTTCATTTTCTACAATTGCGTACTTGATCATTTTTTTGAAAGATGATGCTTTTCGAGGGTTTCTCATTTCCCTTTTGTTTTTCATAAAAAGGGCAGCCCGGTGCACTAAGCTCCCGCTATGCGCGGGGTCCGGGGAAGGGCCGGACCACAAGGGTCTGTTGTACGCAGCCTTACCTTGCATTTCTGCCAGAGGCTGTTTCCACGGCTTGAACCCATGACCTCCCGGTCACATGGCAACAACTTTTATGGTGAAAAAATTAACTCAATGCAGTATTTCCCTTATTTAGCATGGCGAAATGTATCATATAGCTTAAGTTGCTGCATGAGATGGAGCCTATATTAGAATGGGGAAATTTGGCTAGAGTAATCAACGTTTGAGGTCCTTGATGATATTCATGTGTTTGTGGGTAGGTAGCCCTCAGTGATTGCTTTGGCATGTTGATTATCAAGTCTTTAGTTCTATTTTGTTGAAGGGTAAAGTGTAACTTTTATTTATAGAACTAGCATCACCCTGAAAAGTTACAACCAAAACAAGATGCGGTCATTACAAGTCATGTAAGAGCTATTTAAGTCAACAATGGCCAAACCATCATGTACACCTAATGGAGTCATGTTGCACCAATGCCTAAGCAAAAATATACTATTGTTCTTGATGTTAAGTACAAAATCTTATTCTTTCTCAAAAAACCTATAGTTTCTTTCCTTTCAAATAACCTGGTGTTCTAGCGGGATATCCTTTCTATGCTATCCTTGAAGGAGCTGAAGGGTGGAGCCAGGAATGCACCACTTAAGGCCTGTGATGTGGAATAAGCGAGCCCATAGCTAGGCAATGAATTTGCAGTGAAAAAATAAATAATTGTTATCTTCTTCCTTCTTTTCCCGAAGGCTATATCTGTTACACAATTGTAAACCCTTTTTCTGGAGCTTGTTTAGGGTAAGGCAAGCTTCATTTGAACTAACCAAGAGAAGCATTTAAGCTTGTATGGTGCCATGTTTTTCTACATGGATTTTCATGGCCATTGCGGGCTGGTGATTAGGTTAGCCAGGAAAGAGTAGCACCTATTTACCGTGAATGTACCTTTGAGGAGCCCCTCTGGAGATTGTTTGGGCTGAGGCAGTAAGTTAAGCATTTGCAACGAATGGAGGAAAATGTCAAGTTTCCAATATTTAGCTATAGTAGCCAATTAATTAGAAGAGCAACCAAATAACTCTGGGAAAAGCTTCTTTAGAGGTGAATGGTCAAACCATGAGTCATGTCAAAATTTAATTTTGCCCATTGCCCATTGCCCATTAGCTGTGAATTTGCCAAAATATACTTCCCATAAATCCGTAATATGCTTACTCAACTGGAGAGGAGGGAGAGTAGGTTTTGTGACTCAATGGTTCAACATGCCACAGTAAAATTTCTCACAATTGAACCTCCAAATCTATTTGTAGCACTTATTCCTAAGAAGACAGGAGCAAATGAATTGAGAGATTTTACGCCTGTAAGTTTGATTGGTAATATATACAAGGTGATTTCAAAGGTGTTGGCGGAAAGACTAAAGAGGGTGAGGGCTAAGATGGTGGACTCACAACAAATGGCTTTTATCAAAGGGAGACAAGTAACGAATGCTGTTTTGATAGCTAATGAAGCTGTGGACTCAGACTCAAGCAAAAGAAACCAGGAATTCTATGTAAATTAGATATTGAAGAAGGCATATGACAATTTTACTATAGTTTCCTATTGCAAAATACTGCAAAGAATGGGGTTTCGGCTGCAATGATTTAACCGGATAAAACATTGCATTTCTACTGTCAGGTTCTCCATTACCATAAATGGATCTCCTGAAGGGGTTTTCCTGCTATTATTGGTTCAAGGCAGGGAGATCCTGTCTCCCTTTTTGTTCATATTAGTTATGGAAGGGCTCAACTGTATGGTTAAGACAACAAAATTAAATGCATGGATCAAGGGTTTTGGGGTGGCCAAGAATGGATGTAGCAGTTTAGAGGATATGCATCTCCAATATGTTGATGACACAATAATTTTTGTGATGCAAAAGAAGAACAACTGAGGTTCCTGTGAGTTATTTTGGTCCTACTTGAAGGCATCTCAGGTCTGCATATCAAGAGCCTTCTGATCCCTATCAATGAAGTAAATGACATGGAGCATTTGGCACTGATTATGGGAGGATCAGTAGGTAATTTACCTGTTTATTTGGGCATGCCATTGGGTGCAAAATCCAAATCCAAGGCTATATGGAACAATGTTGTTCAGAAGTGTGAAAAAAAGCTGTCTAGATGGAAATATCAATATTTATCTAATATCTATGGGAGGAATACTCTTCCTCATCAACTCAGTCCTAGACTCTTTACCAACATACATGATGTCCTAATTTCCCATTTCAATAGGGATCATCCAAAGAATTGACAGACTCAGAAGATCCTTGTATGGCAAGGGAACAAAGAGAAAAGAGGTTTTCATATGAAAATCCCTGATAGTTCGTAAACCTCGTGGTGAATAAGACACTCAAGATGAAATGGTGAAGGAGGTATCCTCAAGAACCTCATATTAAGGGAGAGAGTGATCAAAGCAAAATGTGGAGAGGAAGATAAGTGGATGTCAAAGGAAGTTAATGCAGCCTATGGGGTCAGTTTATGGAGATCCATGAGGACACTCTGGTCTTATATGAAGAGCCAAACATCCATTAAAGTATCCAATGGAAACGATACATTATTATGGAAAGATAGGCTAGGGGATGAGTGTTTTGAGGTGCTTTTCCCTGATATCTTCTGTCTAGTCCAACATCAACAGAAGGCAGTAGCAGAAGTATGGACTCCTCAAGACTGGGATATAGTATTTAGGAGACTGCTAAATGATTGGGAGGTGACTAGAGTGACTGAATTTTATAAGCAGTTGGAAATTTTTAAATGACTAAAGAATTAAATGAAAAATTGTGTTGACCAGGTCACTGAAGTGGTAAGTACATGGTGAATGTAGCATACAAATGATGAATCTATCTTACCACCAGAATGCTAAATGGCCAGGGGAGCATATATGGAAAATTAAGATTCCCCATAAAGTAGTCTGTTTTATTTGGTTACTAATAAAGGAGGCTGTTTTGACTCATGCCAATCTCATGAAGAGAGAATTTCACTTTGTTCAATGTGATATTTATGTTGACAAGAAGCAGAGACAGTTAGCCATCTATTCCTACATTGCAAGCTAACAAATCAGCTATGAAAGGTCTTTATCGATCTAAGATGCATTCTTAGATAATGCCCGGCAAGATTACTGAAGTTCTTTTATGTTGGATGAAGCAAGAGATAAAACAAGGGACAAAGATAGATGAACTATCCCAGCATGCATATGGTGGACAATCTAGAAAGAAAGAAATCCCAGATATTTTGAGGACAGCGGCAACTTACTGCAAAAGATCAAGTTGAATTGTATTCTGCTATTTTCTGTTTTTGGTGTAATCAGTTCTACATAAATACTGTTACAAATGTAGATGTTCTAGACCCTAGGATTTATAAGTGTTCTATTCTGCACATTTGTAATTATAGTTCTCAGTACAACAATGTACTGTTTTTATTCGAATGTACATACATGTTACCTTCTCAAAAAAATCTATTTGCACTCTTGTTGTGGCTCTTCAAATCTCGAATCCCCAAACCTCCCTGTTTCATTGTATGCATGTTTCATTTGACTAATCTTTTCCTTGTTACTTGGCCATAAGAGCTCTCTGTGTAGTTTGTCAATTCTTTCAATTACGGAACCTGGCATTGGAAATAGAGACATGGACTCTGTTATGAGAATAAGTCTACTACCTAGAGAGATATTGCCTTTTCTAGTTTGAGAGTTTCCTTACACACCTCTCTAGTACACCATCCCAAATGGAAATAGAAATGGACTTGGGAAAGTATCAATATTGCAACCAAAGTGTCAGCCAAAAGATATAAAGGGCTGACGATGGTTGTATTGACTGGGTTCTAGAGAGAATGGAGCGCATCTCTCTCTCAATCTTTTTGAGTTAAAAACTCACACATGATCCCAGCATGTCTTTGGTTCTATTTAATTTTCCTTGTGCAGGCTGCTTTCTTAATATTGGTATATTACTATGTCTATGCATAAATTGTAGGAAGTCTAGTACTAACAATAGTACTTACAAAAGAATAATATTTCACAATAATTGAAAAACTGAGAAGATGTTTCTTTGGGTGGCTTCACACTATTATCCTTGAAAATAACCATTAATTTTCCCCTATAATCTGCAGACTGTTCGTTTTAAGAATGAGCTAGAGCGTAACATTACCATCAAGCTTGGATATGCTAATGCCAAGATATACAAATGTGAAGAAGAGCGCTGCCCTAGACCCATGTGCTACAAGTAAGCTCTTGAATTTTAAAGAAAAGTGTACTTTCAGATTTGTTGTGAGTTAAACAAAAATCCTTTCAGGGCATATGGAAGTGGAAAAGAAGACGCTCCCATGTGTGATGTCCCTGGTTTTGAGAGCTGCAAGATGAAATTGCTGAGACATGTGTCTTTTGTTGATTGTCCTGTAAGTATCTCATTTGCCAATCTACTGTGTAATCTTGTTTGCATTTTGAAGTTGATATACAAGGCGACACACCTTTGTTGTATACAAGTGGAGATGAATATACCATAGAATATCTTAGCTATAGCAATTCTGGAAGAAAACCAAAATGGAAGTATCGAAGACAGCCTCTCTGTGGATCATTACTTCTTTGTTTGTACGGAATCTCACCCATTCCACTAGAATTTCATTGTGAAGTTCCTCTTAGCACTGGCTTGCATTTTGAAGAAGCCTGAGAATTCCTTTGGTTCTTCCTGTTTTTATTTTCTTTAGAAGAGCAAGTTTCTGTTTGGTGTATTTTATTTCAAGTGTCGTTGGTGAATCCCATCTCATCATTTTGGACCCTTCAAGTTATAAGGTGCTTATTATATTGTTCCGTTGACTGAAAATCTCTGCATCTATTTGATAGTTAGGGTTTTCGAATATCTGAGCGAGCCTGTCTGATTTGTCAGTTTATCCTCACTTGTCTATGTTCAAGACAATGACATTTATATCATTAATTAAAAGGTACTTTTTCATAGAAGGGGAATCTATTTTTATGTTTTAAATTACCGTTGGCTGCTTTTATAAAAGTTTTATGATTTAAAATTACCATTGGATGCATTAAAGTAATTATGGTGAAGATGGCTGAGCATCTCTTCTGCATGCTGTTTATATTGCATCTTTTTTATCTGTAATTTACTTTCTTCTGTCTCTCTTCACGGACGTACAATTTAGTATTATGGAAGAAGTTATTGATTGATATTATCCAGGTATAAAACTTTCCCCTACATTTGGTATTTTGTTAGCTCTTTAGGTTCGTTGTATGATAATATTGTTGTCTATAAGCCATCTGATTTTTTTGGAACAAGTGTGTTTATTCTGTGTCTTTTGCTGCAGGGTCATGATATTCTCATGGCGACCATGCTTAATGGAGCTGCCATTATGGATGGAGCATTACTTCTAATTGCTGCCAATGAGAGCTGTCCCCAGCCTCAGACTTCTGAACATTTAGCTGCTGTTGAAATTATGCGCCTCCAACATATAATAATTCTTCAAAATAAGGTTGATCTTGTTCAGGAAAATGTTGCCATCAATCAGCATGAAGCTATTCAGAAATTTATTCAGGTTAGTGGTATACGGTATTGGTTAGCCTCACTCTGCTCTTGTGCTTGATCCATGAAGCTATATATTAATACTGAACTTCAACACCATGTTCAGGGAACTGTAGCAGATGGTGCCCCAGTTGTACCAATCTCTGCTCAACTGAAGTATAACATTGATGTTGTTTGTGAATATATTGTGAAAAGAATTCCGATTCCTGTGAGGGATTTCACTTCACCACCAAATATGATCGTTATTCGGTCATTTGACGTTAATAAACCTGGTTTTGAAGTTGATGATATCAGAGGTGGCGTTGCTGGTGGCAGTATATTAAAGGTATGTTTCTTTTTTCCTTTAACTAGCTAATACACTACGCTCACATCTTTTTGGTCATAGAGCTTTGTGGTTGACCTGACAGACCATTCTTATTTTCATCATTAGCCGTAGTGGGGTGCTTATTCTTACATGGGCATTTAAGAAAATCTTATAGCAGGATTTACATACTTGGTGTCAGCTGTTCAATTCTTTGTGCAGGGTGTATTGAAGGTAAATCAATTGATTGAGGTCCGTCCAGGTATTGTTGTCAAGGATGAAAGTGGCAACATTAAATGTACCCCCATATATTCAAGAATCGTTTCATTGTTTGCCGAGCAAAATGAACTACAATTTGCCGTGCCTGGAGGCCTTATTGGAGTTGGTACAACCATGGATCCGACACTGACACGTGCTGATCGATTGGTGGGACAAGTTCTTGGGGAGGTTGGGTCACTTCCTGAAGTTTTCGTCGAACTAGAGGTAAATGACTTGTTTAAAACAATTCAGAATAGAACAACTAAATTTTGACTGTTAGGTATCTCATGTTAACTGTTTTTAAGTAATGAATATGTTATACAAGTTTTGTGCTCCAGCTGACTGAGGACATAACCCTAAATAGAAAGATTTGGATGTCGAGGATTATGATAGAAGGTTAGTAGGTAATTGAGTTTTGTCGCACTGTTTGAGAGGGTAGGGGATTAGCATTTTCTTCTCCATTTATTTGTAGTATTATTTAGGTTTCGCATTGTGTGTGAGGGGTAGGGCGTAGTAGGAAGAGACTCGGAGCACTTTTCAGTGATGGTGGGGTTGCTCCAGGGATTAGCTCTTAGCCCATTCTTATTTGCCTTGGTGATGGATGGACTGACGCTACAGATTCAAGGGGAGGTGCCATGGTGTATGTTATTCGCAGATGACATAGTCATGATTGATGAGACTCGCAGCGGAGTGAACGCTAAGCTGGAGTTTTGGAGACAAACTCTGGAGTCTAAAGGGTTCAGGCTGAGTACGACCAAGACAATGCTTGGAGTGCAAGTTTAGTAATGGGAGCGACAATGAGACGGGCGTGAAGGTCAGGCTTGGTACTCTGGTCATTCCAAAGAGAGCTTCAAGTATCTCGGGTCTATTATCCAAGGAATGGAAAGATTGATGACGATGTCACACATCGTATTGGTGCAGAGTAGATGAAATGGAGGCTCGCATCTGGAATCTTATGCGATAAAAAGGTGCCACCAAAATTTAAAGGCAATTTCTATAGGGAGTGGTTAGACCGACTATGTTGTATGAGACGGAATGTTGGCCAGTCAAGACTTCACACATCCAAAAGATTAAAGTTGCAGAGATGAGGATGCTGAGATGGATTTGTGGGCATACAAGGATGGATATGATTAGAAATTATGATATCCAGGACAGAGTGGGAGTGACATCAGTGGAGGATAAGATGCGGGAAGTGAGGTTGAGATAGTTCGGGCATGTGCAAAGGAGAGATACAAATGCCCCAGTGCGGAGGTGTGAAATGTTGGCTATGAACGAGTTCAGTAGAGTAGAGGTAGGCCGAAGAAGTATTGGAGAGATGGTTAGACGGGATATGGTGCTGGTGCAACTTACTGAGGACATGACCTTAGATAGGGGGTTGTGGAGAACACAGATTAGGTTGAAGGGTAGTAGGTAGTTGAACATAGTCCTACTTACGCTTACTTACTAGTAGTTGTAGTGTTATTATTATAGTCCTGCTTAACTTATCATACTAGTAGACACAATATTGTTTTATAGTTCCATGTTCTTTGATTTCTGTTGTTGTATGTTCTTTTGTGTACTATGTTTATCTTAATTACATGCGTTAGTTACTGTTTCTTTTTTAGAACGATTACCATGACTTATTCGCTTTTGTTGCTCTTATTTTCATACTGCTTTAAATTTCTTGTCTGGGTCTGACCGTTTATCTTGCTTTTGCTTGTGCTTATATTTTTTCTTGAGCCGGGAGTCTTTCAGAAACAACCTCTCTACTTACCATGTAAGGTCTGCGTACACTCTACCCTCTCCAGATCCCACGTTGTGGGATTTCACTTGGTTTGTTGTTGTATAGATCCATACTCTTATGTGAGTATTTCTCTGTGTTGTTTTATTTATTTTTTATTGTTATCTTGCTATCTTATTTTTTTTGAATTTCTGCATTGACTACGTTCTTTTGAGTGGAGGGTCTATTGGAAACAGGGTCTATCGGAAACAACCTCTCTACCCCACAAAGGTAGAGGTAAGGTCTGCGTACATCTTAGGCTCCCCAGACCCCACTATGTGGGATTACACTGGGTTATTGTTTTTGAGTTATAGTTAAGTAGGTTCAATTGTTAGATCCATTTGATTTTCTAAGGCGATGTGCTTGCATATCCTTCATTGAATCTAGCGTTACTCCTATGTAATGCAGGTGAATTTCTTTTTGCTCCGTCGTCTTTTGGGTGTGAGGACAAAGGACACAGAAAGGCAGGGTAAAGTTTCGAAGTTGGCAAAGGGAGAAATCCTTATGTTAAATATAGGGTCTATGTCAACTGGGGCTCGCGTTGTAGCTGTTAAAAATGTGTTTGCAAAGCTGCAATTGACGTCCCCAGTGTGTACCAGCAAAGGTGAAAAAATTGCACTTAGCCGGAGAATTGAGAAGCACTGGCGTCTTATTGGTTGGGGTCAAATCCAAGCTGGTATTACTCTTGATGTTCCACCGTGCCCCGTCTAGGTGAATTGAATTAGTGAGTTCCTGAAAGAACAGAAATTAAGTAGTGAAACAGCATAAGACGGTATTAGATGTGGGAAGGCAGGCAGTTGCTGGGAACAATTTTTGTCAGATGGAGGAGAAAACATTATTTGGAGTTTTCGATACTTTATGATCTGCAATATTTATGTTCCCTGCTTGTGACATTTTTCTTTCTCCCGCTCATTCTCTTTGCCTTGTTTGAGTGGTGTTGTACCTTGTAATTGGGTGGATGTTAAAATGAGTTCCATCAGAAATATTGAGCTTGCAGCAGAATTTGAACAACCTTGTATTGTCTTTTGCAGTTTATAATTGCTTTGCATCATCTACCACTGAGATGCAGAGATTTTCGAAGACAAATCTGGTTCGGCACTGTTGATTATCGTAAAATAATATCTTCTTCGTCTACAACTAAGATTGTAAATCATATGAAGATTACACGTCATTATGGCCTACTGGTTTAGGTAGATATCTAATGTCATAATGAATTCCGGTTTTAGAGAAATATCTAACGTGGTTACCCAACTAGAGACGTCATTTTTGGTGGAGAGATTATGCGTTGCTCTATAGTTAGAGGAGGACTCCTAATGGTTAGACTTTATGAAATAGTCGTAGTCTAAAATCTGCCTCATTGTCGATTGTGAAGGCCGCCTATCAAGGGTATTGAGAAAATGACATATGGAATGGAATTTAGACTTGCCACTTAATTTTTGAGCCAACATCGCCTCTATATTGGAATTCTTGTGTTAAGGAAATTTAACAATTTATATTTATATCTATATCAATGGACACATCTGGTCAATTTCGAGGGGGTATGATGATGTGCATGGAGGTTTTAGTTTAGGGGACAAGAATGAAGGAGGAGTTTCACTTTTTGATTTCGCAAGAGTATTTCTGTTGGTGGTAGGCAATTCGAATTTGGAAAAAGAGGAGCACTTGATGACCTTCCGTAGTATGGTGGCTAAAATCCAGATAAATTATTTGCTTCGTAATTCTTAGGAAGCATGATAAAGGCTTTGTAAAGATTATAAGGTTATCCCGAGTGAGAATCTTACGACCCAACACAAGTTATTGGTAGATTTGGAGATCAAGAGGAAAAGGAAGAAGAAGGTTGTGGATGACCGACCAAGAATCAAATGGGGTAGCTTGACTATGACGAGTCTCCAAGAGCTGGGGGGAGAAGTTTATAGCTATGGGGCTTCAAAGAGTAGTGGGGATGTGAGTAGTATGTGGGATAGAATTGCTAGTTGTATTATGGAAGCGACTAGAGAGATGTTGGGGGTTTCGAGAGGTAGATTTGGTGGGCATCGAGGGGACTGGTGGTGGAATGGAGAAATCTAAGGGAAGGTGGAGGTGAAGAAGGTTGGGTATACGAATTTGGTGGAAAGTAGGGACGAGGATGAAAAGCGGATGAATAGGAAAAGGTACAAAATGGCGAAGAAGGAAGCATAGTTAGCGGTTACAGTAGCAAAGACGATAACTTTTGAATGCATATACGAGGAATTAAGGGACAAGGGCGGGGATAAGAAGTTGTACATGCTAGCCAAGGTGAGAGAAATGAGGAATCGTGACTTGGACCAAGTGAAGTCCTTAAGGACGAGGATGGTAAAGTATTGGGGAAAGAGGCACTCATTAGACGAATATGACAATCATACTTTCATAAAATCTTGAACGATGAGGGGAAAAGACACGTTGTACTAGGGGATTTGGAGCACCCAGAGAGGCGTTGTGATTTCAGGTATTGTAGGTGTATAAAGATAAGGAAGTTAATGGTGCTATTTGTAGGATGCATAAGGTAAGAACGACAACATAACGAGATCAACAACAACAACATACCTAGTGAAATCTCACAACGTGGGGTCTGGGAGGATATAGTGTACACAGACTTTACCTTTACCTTCGTAGCAGATGTTTCCGAGAGACCCTCGGCTCAAGATAGAGCATAAGCACAAGCAAAGCAAAATCAAAGTAAGAGTAAAGCAAGTAAGAGAAACGGTCAGGTCAGCTATGAAGTTCTAACTGGATTGTTAAATATTTTGTAACACTATAAAGATGCCCGAAGAGTGGATGTGGTGTATAATGATTCTGTTGTATAAGAACAAGGGTGACATTTAAAATTGCAATAACTATAAGAGTATTAAGCTGCTAAGCCACACTATGAAAGTTTGGGAGATGATGATGGCGATGAGGGTGATGAGGGGTGTGGATATTTTTGAGAACCAGTTTGGATTCATGCCGGGACGCTTGACTTTAAAAGTCATTCATCTCGTAAGGAGACTGGTGGAGCAGTATAGAGAGAAGGAAGGACTTACACATTGTGTTCATCAACCTAAAAACAGTTTACGATAAAGTCCCAATGGAGCTGCTATAGAGATGCTTGAAAGCTAGGGGTGTACGCGTGGCGTAAACTATGGTGATCAAGGGCATGTATGATGGAGACAAGACCCGGATAAGAACATCGGGATGAGACTCGAAGTCCTTCCATGATGTGACAGGGTTGCACCAGAGATCCGTTCTTATCCCGTTTTTATTTATTTTGGTGATGGATGAATTGACGCGGTAAATCCAAGGAGAGAAGGTGCCATGGTGTATGTTATTTGCGGATGACATAGTTTTTATTGGCGAGCAATGGAGTTAATGATAAGCTGAAGTTTTGGAGACAAACCCTAAGTCTAAAGGGTTCAGGTTGAGTAGGACCAAGGCAAAATAGTGCAAGTTCAATGACATTCCGCATGATGTTGACGTGGAAGTGAGACTTGAGATGTAAATCATCCAACATAGAGGGAGTTTCAAGTATCTTGGGTCTGTTATCCAGGAAAATGGGGAGGTTGATGATGTCACACACCGTATTGGTGCATGGTGAACAAAATAGAGGCTCGCCTCCAGAGTCTTATGTGATAAAAAGGTGCCACCAAAACTTAAAGGCAAGTTCTACAAGGTGTTGGTTAGATCCGTTGTGTTGTATGAGGCAGAGTGTTGGCCAGTCAAAAACTCTCACGTTCAGAGATGAAAGTTGCGGAAATGGGGATGCCAATATGGATATGTGGACATACTAAGAGATATAGGATTAGAAATAATGATATTCGGGTCAAGGTAGGAGTCACTTCGGTGGAGGACAAGATGTGGAAAGTGAGAGTACTGAGATGGATCAGACATGTGAAGAGGAGATGCACGGATGCCCTAGTGCAGAGGTGTGAGAGGTTGACTATGGATGATTTCAGGAGCGGTAGAGGTAGGCCGAAAAAGTATTGGAGAGGTGATTAGATAGGACATGACACAGTTACAACTTACCAAGGAAATTACCTTAGATAAGAGTTGTAGAGGATACAAATTAGGGTAGAAGGTTAGCCGATAGTAAAACGTTATCTCACTTATCCTTCCATACTAGTAATCGTAGTATTACCCATGTAGTTTCATGTATTTTAATTTATGTTATTATCAGTTGCTTGTACTTCGATTATCGTACAATTTTGTGGTAGTTATTGTTCAGAATGTTTTGTCATGCTTTCTACCTTTTTTGCCATGGCTTATTCATTAATGCTATTTTCTTTTCCGAACTGCTTTGAACTATTTTTTCTCGAGTTGAGGCTCTATAAAAAACCTCTCTACCTCCAAGGTAGGGGTAAGGTCTGCGTACACTTTATCCTTCTCAGACACCACTTTGTGGGATTACACTAGGTATGTTATTGTTGATACCTATATCTATCTATTCTATATTAAAAGCACGAAGCCTCTTAGTGAAATGTTGTTCGCCTTTTTTATCCTCTAAACATAGATTTTACAACAACAACAACAACAACAAACCAAGTGTGATCCCACAAGTGGGGTCTAAGGAGGGTATGATGTACGCAGACCTTACCCCTACCTTTGTGAGGTACAAAGGTTGTTTCTGACAGACCAACGACTCAAAAGAAAAGTAACTGACGCATGATTGTAAGAATAGATTTTACATTAGATAAAATTGTAATTTAGTTATAATCCTAATATTTAGGACTTAGAAATCAATTAAATTTTAATTATTAAATCTTTCCTTATTTGACTAGAAAAAAAATCTCCCCTTTTTGAATAACTATGTAGAAAGTTTTAATACTTAGGACTTTAAAACTACTTAAAAGTTTAGCTTATATAAATTACTAGTAAAGATAGCCCGTGCAGTATACAGGCCCAATTTCAATAAAAAGATATTGAATAAAATTGATGAAAGAGTAATTTTGCTTACTTTCTTCAATCATGCATGTTCCTAAAGTTTACGCTGGCACCTATCTTATCTGAATATCTCATTTTTGTCGAAGAGAGAAATTGACAATTCTCCAACCAAAATATATTCTATTTTTCATCATAACAATGAAACTAATAACAGAAGAAGGTGATATTATGAAATGGCGAGAGATGGCCCAACTTAAGTGCAAGAGTAAATGAACTTCCTACGGTAAAATCTCTCTTATCTTTATTTTAGTCTTCCTATTTCAAACATGTATTAACTTTACTCTTAGACGCTCTCGATTCATATCGCCAATTTTTGCATTTTGGTTGTATCTTTCGTACAACTATTGTATCATACTTAAGTTATGTTATTTGTTGCTTTAATGTCTTCAATTATTTTTGGTAATAAAGAAAAACTGGATTAAATTGGAATTGATTCGCCTACCGGGTTGTGGTGTAGGTGCGGCTTAAAAAAGTTTGAATCGTGAACCAAATATGATTCCTGTGGAATGTGTTTGTTTGAGAAGCCCACTAATCACTCGGAGTGGCCTTGAGGCCTACTTAGTTAACTTTCATTATTAATTTATGAAACGTAATTGTAATAACTCAAATAATAGTGAAAATTCCTCTTCTGGACCAGCTGGGGGTATGGATTATTGTGTACGTATGTGATTATGTGAGTGTTTGTCTATTTCTATTTTCTTCCTAAAAAAATTAGCCTAATCTTCTATTTTTTGGAAATAGTATGTTTAATCATTTAGCTCATATTAGTTTGGTTTCAACATAAGCACTCAAAGAACCAGATTCTTTGAGCAACTATGCAAGAGAAAAAGTCCGGAATAGGTAAATTAATACAAGAATTTTCATGTGGAAAACTCCTTGTCAAGTGAGGAAAAATCATGACCTACTTCTTGTAGAACTTTTCCAAACTCCACTAAACACGAGCAATTTTAAGGTTACAACTCTATGTACACATAAGTGACTGTTTCAAACAGTACCTTCCCCTCTCTCCTCAACAATTCTCTCAATTGTGGCTCTCTCACCTAACTCTCGTTAGCGACTCTACCTGGTCAGAGAAGTCTCTTATAAAATACAAAATAATACCTACTACAATCAACTAAGAAGCTAATCAAGATATTATCTTGACACCACAAGAACCTAACTATTGCAACTCAAGAATAGTATAGATAAATCTTGATAGGAATATGTTCTTTGACTTTTTGTAGTTGGTTCCCTTGAAACTCTTTGTTTTGACTCCATTCTCACTCTGATCTCTCTCTCTTTGATTGTGGTTAAGCTCTAAAGCTTTTTTTCGTGTTGTATTTATAGGAGTAACTAGCTGCCTCAGTTCGCCAAATCCATCTTCTTTGCATGTATACATTTTACTTATTTCCAAACTAATTCCATGTGTTCAATATATGATAATATTTTCATATCTCGAATTCTAGTTTCTTGTACAACTGGATTGAGTCATAATTTCAATTTTCCAAGTCTGCACAAAACAACTCTTCAATTCTCAGTAGATCCTCTTCAGTGACTCTGCTTCACTAGATCCTTTTGGAGATCTGTTAATGATCTTGTTCTTGTACATCATTATCCTACTTCCTTGCATATTGATTGTCACTTGAACATAGTTTGTCAATCATCAAAACTTCATAAGTTCGTGATTGATACCACAACATCTCAATAGTTCAAGGAAGCATTAACTTATCAAAATTATTTAAAGAAGTCAAAATTGTTTTAGTGTTGATCCATCTTTTCAAAAAATAAGTATGGTCTTTATCCGAATATTATGTATTTCGGTTTTCTTCTAATGGAAACATCAAAGTTTGGTCCAAAAATGCATATATGAAATTTTATACTTTCTGGACTTTAACCCAACAATGTTGTATTTGTTATGAAATAATAGTAAAAGTAGAAGACAATAATAGATATAGCTAAATAAGCTTGGGGGAGAATTTTATTGCTCTTCAAACTGATGTACAAATGAACTGAATTGACTTCCTATTTATAGAAAAAAAAGCTACTGCGAGGCTTTTCAGGAAGCTTCTACGAGGCTTTTCAGAAGTTGCTCGCAAGCTGTCTGCTTGAGCTACTTGCAAGCTACCTGTTTGAGCTACTCGCAAGTTGTCTTCTTGATTGCAAGCTTGAGGAAGCTACTGCAAGGCTTTTCAGAGAGCTTCTTACAAGCTGCATGCATGAGCTACTTTCTGCCTGCTTGATTACAAGCTTATCCAATTACAATCTTATCTAGGAAATTGCGGGAGTATTTAAATGGACATTCCCATTACAATGTATTTATAACGCTCTCCCTTGAGTGTTCATTAATAGATAATGTGCCTCGTTAAAATCTTACTAGAAAATACCTAGTGGAAAAAATCCTAGAAGAAAAAAGAGCACATATATCTTGAAATATGTATTGCTAGCAACCTCATCAAAAACCTTATCAGAAAAACCCAATGGGACAAAACCTTGGTCTAATGATCCGTCCGGTTGTTTTTATCTAAATATTTAACTATTTTACCCTTCTCATGATCTTTATGTTGGGTTTGTGATGTGTGGGGATGGGTGGAACGGATTTTGAGATCCATTTATATGAGGTTCGTACTCGGATTGGTTCTCGCATCCCTGTGCACAAAAGAATTGCGAGTTCAGTTTGAGTGTTCATCGATCGAGTGGATCTATATGCTTTGGGGTGGTGAGACGAGGTGTAGCACATCTGTTTTGGGTACAGAGGGCCTTGCCCATCTTTGGCTGCCTGTTAGGAGGATTGTGTTGAAAAACCCAATCTAGAAACTTAGAGTTGGTTAGTTTGACTCAATGTTGACTTTTGACTAGATGGGTTCGTTATCGGGTTCCGTCGCTTCTGGTAGTTCCGGAGGGTCATTTATGACTTAGTTGAGTCATTGCTTCACTTCCCGAGGTAATTGGATGTGTTTGTGGCTTTATTTGTGAAATTTGGTTATTTGGTTTTCCCAGATGATTCTTTAGAAAAGTACACCTTAGCTTAGTTATTTATGAAATCCGAGGGTATGAGCGAGTTCATAGCACTATTTACCATAGAAGAGCATATTCAGTTTGTGTCCGGGGGGTCTTGGGAGTGTTTTGGGCTTTTGTTGAAAGGTTTGTGTCGTTGTTCATGATCTGGTGTTTGATGTCCGCCACGGAGGCACCAGTGTCCGCTCCGGCATGTTTGCCTCGGCGAAAGGTTGGCTCACCGAAGCGGAAGGTTGAGTATTGTGGATTTCTGCCGTGGCAGATGGTTTGTCCGCAGGGGCGAGTCCTCTCTTGCGAGTCAAGTCCACTGTGAAATGGGTGAGGTATTAAGTGACCTCATCCCAGCGACAGGTTTGTTTGTCACAGCGGGTCTGCTCCAGCAGAGTTGATTTTGCTGGCACGAAAATACAGTTTAGGTGTCCTATAAATATTTTTAGGTCAGATTTCTTTTTCCCAAATAACAAACCTTCGAAACCAGCGCCGCCTTGGAGGAATTTTAGAGCTTTAGGAGCATTTTTGACATTGAGGTAATAGACCCTTACATTTTTATGGATTAAGTGATGTTTATAAACTCTTTAATGATGGTTTAGCATGATATTAAGTTGGGAAAAAATATCGTCATGTGTTTATGAGAATAAGAGAGTTATATGGTTGTTTTTAATGAAGCTTTATGGATTAAAAAGTGATATTATTGTTAAATAGGATTGGGTGATAATAGATAATCATGTTTTTAATCTTAATTTGATTGTAGAAACTTGTTTTCAAAAGGGGAAATTCTAGGGTTTTAAATTGGGACTTTTTAGTTATTGTTCAATTGGGGATTCAATTGTGTATAGATTTTCAATTAACTTAAGTATTTGACTTAGTATGTAATAAGAATTTTTGAGTATTAAAGTTTGAGTCTTGGTGATGTAGGACCGGGTCGGTATTTTAAAGTCGTGTTTGTAAGGTCTTTATCCCTGTATGTTATGAAAGCTTTGTATTGACGAATGATATATACGTGGATAGAGTTAGACTATTGCGAGGCACATCAGAAGGGCAATGCAATCACCGAGGCTTAATTTGTTAGTTCTCCTGTTCGGCAATGAGGTAGGCTACGATTTAGCTTTTCAAGACTCCGATAGAAGTACGTAGTAGTTATAAATTTTATGAGGTATTGGGCATGTTTGGGGGTCCCACTTAAACGGTTGTGATGAACGTTTGAGTGAGTACCTGTGTTGAACTGTGATGATAGGTGATTTGAGGGATCAGCCTTATGCTGATTCTGACTGCTATTATTTGGGCTTGTCGCCATTATGTGGGCTCGTCGCCATATTTGATATTATTGTGTTTGTGTATCACACATGCTTTGATATGATATCTTGATTGTACTAGGATTATTATTGATGGACTTCTTTGATATGAAATCCTGTGTATTAGCCTTTGATGTCGACGAGGGTACGTTGTGTACTCATGCTACACTTGCTGCATCCTTTTTTATGCTGATACAGGTCCCTGTGCCAGTTCGAGATCTCGAGTTTGAGTCCGAATAGGTTGACTTCTAGTATTTAGGGTGAGGATGCTATCTTCCGATATATCTTTGATGCTCATTCTCTTACTTTGTCTTTACCTTGATTTGAGAGATACGATTCAGATTTTCAGACTATATAGTTCAGTTTTGGCTTATGTGGTCTTTTAGTCAGACTTGTATCTATATTAGCGCTCTTGTATTATTGACTAGATCTTGAGGGGTTGTATTTGATGATTCAGACTTATGTTCCACTTTTACTGAAATATGAGATAGCTTACTTAATATTACTATTTGCACATTTCTTCTTCATTTTGTTGATAATTTAGGAAGTGATTCGCCTACTGGTAGGGAATGTGTAGGTGCCACCACGATTCCTGTAGAGGGGCCGTGACAAAGTTGGTATAAGAGCTTTAGCTTAAATGGTCTTAAATACAAGAGCAATGTCTAGTAGAGTCTTGAGGATTGGTGCGGAGACATCCTTACTTATCTCCGAGAGGCTATGTGATATTTAGGAAACTTCGTTTTCTTCATTCCTTTCGTGCTAAGTTAAATCAAATTGGTATCTGAACTTCTTCCTATTATTTTATCACCGATAGTGGTAACACTCTCTTTAATTCGTGCATAAGTGGTTTGATATGATGTCATGCGGTAGGGTATGAGATGTATTACCATGATTCAAATGCATCACTTAGTTCAGTCTTCAGCTATGATTTGAAGGTTCAATTGATTGGGATTATGATTGTGACTTCTCAGTTCATTGATATCCTTGAAGAGTAGGAATGATAATTCAGAGATGCAAGGAAAAGAAATTGGATAGATCAATCTCTGTTATATGAAGGGAAAATTGGTACCTGACACGCTTGATAGGTTATGTTGCAAGATGTATGAGGGTGGATGTCATACAAGTCATAAAATGTTAAATTGTCTTCGATTTGGAAGAATTGGGATAACAGAGTAGAATTAGTAGTTGTGAGTTCTTTCAGGAAATGATTATCTGTTCGAGATCATGTGGAAATGTTACATATGATGAGTGAAGCTTAATAAAATAGATTTTCGCATTTCTTTACATAAGAGTGTGTTTGTGGGCTCACTTGGAATTTCGAGGTTAGTGATGATAGGAGAGCTGTTGAGACTAAGAGATGGTTGAGTTGTGAGTAATTTCACAGTTGTTGAGTATCGAGTGAGTGAAAAAGTCATATATGTGTCAGTAAGTTGGACTCGTCATAGGCTAAAGGGAGCCAGTGATCGATTAATAGGAATAACTTTTGCGCTGGATGAGTGTGAGGTTCTATCGATGGATTACCGGGTGTTACATTTAGTTATTGGACAAGATTTGTGGGCATGATATTTAAGGGTTAATACTTGAGAAGTTCGATAGTTACTGGTATAATGACTTTGGAGGTGACCGAAAGACAGGGAAATTGCATAGTTAGTTGGATATGTTATGTTTCAACAAGATAAGGTAAATATTGGATTTTCGTAGGCAAAAATCGTATAGACTCTTGAATGAGGTGTTGGTCAATGAGAATATTTACGGTAACAGGTTGACGACGGTTTGATCTAATTTCAGTTGTGAAAGGCTTCGGGTATCGATGATCGGGGCAGTGAACACATGGACTACTATAGAAAGAGATTATTTTGGTCAAGGATTTTTGGCAAGGGTATTTCGATGAAATTATATGACAATGTTAGTAAGGATATATGTTGGTAAATAAAGGATTAACTGTCAGATTAAAGACCAATTCAATAATGGTTTGAGTTACCGCGTGGGCACTAAAGGATTTTGGTAAGAGTTACCAGAGTGTGTCGATACCTGTTCTAGTCGAGGAATCTTATAAGAAATGGTACGTGGAAGATGCCGGATTTTGGGATGAACTCCCAGTTTTAGTGTTCAAGTGAGCGAGGGAATTGTCCATGATTTGGTGTGCAATGTTCTACTATCTCCAGGATCGGTTCAGTTATTGTGTTAGTCCTTCGATATTTCAGTACACTGTGGGACAAGCTCAAGTAAGGGTCGATTGACAGTGGAAATTGTGATTGAAAGAAAAGATAAAAATGTAAGCAATCGATAATTGTGTGTTGAGCTACTTTGGGATGAGTGAGGTGTCTCTTCGAGGATTGAGGAGAATTTGGATTTGAAGAATGGAAAATCTAGGGTTAGTTGTGAATTAAGTGGGAATTATCGTCGAGGCTTTAAGATTGGGTGAAATTGTTTGGTACGCTATGAGGAGTAGGTCTATCATAGTTGACTAAGTGTTATGAAGAATGTTCCATGAGGTTTGTGTTGGGCGATAGGTGGTAGACTGTGTTGAAACTTTGTTGATTGATAGCATGGATGAGTATTCATGTTTTAGAACTTTGGAGAAATTGGGAAATGGCAGGTAAATGAAAGGTAAGGTTCATTCGTCAGAAATTGTTAAGGATAGTAATTAGCGAGATATGACAGATAGAGGTTCGATAAGGTGTCCATAGTTATGGGTGAGTTAAGAGAAAGTGCGAGGAAGATTTGATGTGTTTAGAGTTTATGTGGTTCTATTAGACTTGCGTATTGGTAGAAGCTGATGACACGTGCTTGATTGTTCATGAGGAAAAGAGATGGAAGAGATCATAACATGTTTATAAAAATCTTACTAGTTCATTTGGAATCCGATGGCTAACGATGATTTAGAAATTGAGTATTTTATTCCAGGGATAGATTTGTTCATTTAGGACCGGTGGCCTATGTTACATTAACTGGAGGACTTGTGGCATTCTAGTAAACGACCAACGAGGATTCGAGGGATTTTGTTTTGGAAATTGAAGTATAACAGTGTTACCGACTCCCATTGAAATTGCAAGTAAGATTTATGATAATTTTGAATGACATCGATTCATATAGTTTAATGGTTTTGCACGGTTACTTGGTATGCATTGATGAAGTACAATTGGTTATGAGAAGTCTTTAGAGGGATCAATCATTTTTTACGGATTTGGCATGACAAAGCAATCAGTAGGCATGTTTATAGTATGGTGGTTTGGAAATTCGAGGAAAATTGGACTTGTGATGTGAGTTTATATGTTCTAAGAAATCTTGGTGCGAAGGACAATATTCATAGTTGAGAAGAAAGACTAGTATTATCAGACTATATTATCAGCACAAGCTGGATGGCGATTGAGGCTGCAACTAAAGGATGTTGGTAACAATTGTGGTAATTATGGATTCAATCAGGCATGGATAGAGGTATGGCTATGATCAAGTTAGGGAATTAAGCAGAGTCACTTCTTACATTTGAGAATTAGTTGTGGAGGAAATTTTTGTTATGAAGGATTATAAATTTTTGGGGTGTTGAGGTGAGTTATGGTAGTTTTGTTTGACTAAGTGAACATACGGTGCTATTGATTTATTTCTTGCCGGTTGGGGCTCTCATGAGGTTATGATGGGGATTTCTTGGTTTCTCGTCGGCTTTCGTACTTTTCGTCTTCCGTTGGAGGATGAACGTTTGATTATTGGTATTTGATTTAACAACCCATCCGGTCGTTTTTAGCTAAAGACACTTATTTGATTATTTTACCCTTCCCGTGATCTTTATGTGTGGTTTGTGATGCGCTGGGATGGGTGGCATGGATTGTTTGACTCAAGGTTGACTTTTGGATAGATGGGTTCATTTCCATGTTTCGGCGCTTCCGATAGTTATGTAGGGTAATTTATGACTTAATCGAATCATTAATTCGCTTCCCGAGGCAATTGGATGTGTTTGAGGCTTTATTTGTGAAATTTGGTTATTTGGTTTTCCCGATCAATTCTTTAGAAAAATATGCCTTAGCTCAGTTATTTATGAAATCCGAGGGTACGAGCGAGTTCGTAGCACTGTTTACCATAGACGAGCATATTTGGTTTGTGTCCGGGGGTCTCGAGAGTGTTTTGGACATTCGTTGGAAGGTTTGGGTTGTTGTTTAGGATCTGTTGTCTGGTGTACACCACGACAACACTAGTGTTAGCTCCGGCATGTCTGCCACGATGACACTTGTGTATGCTCCGACGTGTTCGCCTCGGTGAGAGGTTGGCTCAACGAAGAGAAAGGTTAAGTATTATAGATTTCCGCTGTGGCGGATGGTCTATCCGCAATAGTGAGTTTGGTCCTACGGTGTTGAGTCCGTCGTGGCGATGTGTGAGGTATTAAGTAACCTCTCCCCAGCGAGGGGTTTGTTCGCCACAGTGGGTCCGCTCTAGTAGAGTCGATTTCGCTGGGGCGGAAATACTGTTCAGGTGTCCTATAAATATTTTTAGGTCAGATTTCTTCTCCCCAAATAACAAATTCTCTAAACCAGCGCTGCCTTGGAGGAATTTCAGAGCTTTAGGAGCATATTTGACCTTGAGGTAATAAACCCTTTCATTTTATGGCTTAAGTGATGTTTATAAACTCTTTAATGGTGGTTTAGCATGATATTACGTTGGGGAAAAAGACCTTCATGTGCTTATGAGAATAAGAGACTTATATGATTGTTTTTAATGGAGGTTTATGGATTAAAAAGTGATATTATTGTGAATTAGGACTGGGTGATGATAGATAATCATGTTTTAATCTTAATTTGATTATAGAAACTTATTTTCAAAAGGGAAAAATTCTAGAGTTTCAAATTGAGCCTTTTTAATTATTGTTCAATTGAGGATTCAATTGTGTATATTTTTTTAATTAACTTAAGAATTTGATTACATAGTATGTAATAAGGGTTTTTGAGTATTAAAGTTCGAGTCTTGGTGACGTGGGCCAAGTCGATATTTTAAGGTCGTGTTTGTAAATGTCTTTATCCTTGTATGTTATGAAAGCTTTGTATTAACGAATAATATGTACATGGATAGACTTCGATTATCGCGAGGCGCATCGGAAGGGCAAGACGATCACCGAGGCTTAATTTGTTAGTGCTCCTGTTCTGTAATGAGGTAGGCAATGATATATCTTTTCAAGACTCCGATAGAAGTACACAGTAGTTATAAATGTTGAGGGGTATTGGGCGTGTTTGGGGGTCCCACTCAAATGATTGTGATGAATGTTTGAGTGGGTACTGTGTTGAACTATGATGATGGGTGATTTGGGGGATCAACCTTATACTGATTCCAACTGTTGTTATTTAGGCTTGTCGCCATTATGTGAGCTCATCTTCATATTTGATATTGTTGTGTTTATTCATCACATATGCTTTGATATGATATCCTGATTGTACTAGGATTATTATTGATGGATTGCTTTGATATGAAATCATGTGTATTGGATTATATGTCTGTTATTGAACTCTTTAAAGCATGTGATATTTCGTCTCCTTACTTGGTTGCATCTCATTATATCATGATATCTTGTCTTATATTTTTATTTGCATTTATACACTCATGGTTCTGTGATATTGATATGAGAGAGGTATGGATATCTTGTGGGCCCATGAGGCCGAAAAGGTAAGAACACTTATGAGATTATGGCAACATTGAGATAATGATAATACGGATGGCTCGGGTTGCACACCGCAATGGATATTGATATGTAGGGACTAGATTTGGACGCCTGTAATACAATATTATTTAGACAAATGAGTATGGGGCTCAAGCCAAATTCATGTGTGGAATTCCGGCTGGCTAGGAGTGGTATAAGGACTTCGCAGGTCCCCCATGGGTGTACGAATCATAATTAAACCTTGACATACTTTATACCAGGTTGATAAAGGTTCCTTGCATATGAATTGCATTCATATCATACATACATCTATACATTGATTAATTGTGGTTTGGTAATGAGATACGGTTGGTTATTGGATCTTGAGTGAAACCCTGATTTACTTGGATTTAATTAATTGTATTAGATCAGAATGGTCGATATGATTGAGCTTGTCTCTTTGAATACTTGGAAATAATGATTATGTTGGTCTCTATGAACACTTGGATAAATGATTGAGGTTGTTGAATTGCTTTGGTTGTCGTGTGTGGTTTGTTTCTTCGTGTATGGGTTTTAGGGTTTAATAATTGCAAGTCTAAGTGTGTGATGTCAACTACTACTGTGGTCGAGAATGTAAATTATGCCATGACTATTGACTAGGTCTAAGGATTTATGTGCATTTGTGTGTTGTCTGGTAATTGATCATGTCACTGGGTAATGAGTCGAGTAAGGAACCTGTGATAAGTGTCACTAGTGGAAAGGTAGATGTGGAATGATCTATGTTTTTTAGAATATAACTGTATAGAGACTTAACTAAGTGTAAATGCTAAGGTTAATAAAGAAGTTAACGTCATCATGTTTAGCTTAGGTGTAACACTCTTGGAAGTATTCTAAAATGGTTGTTCTGATGTATGTTTGACTAGTTTATTTAATGTGATAAGTTGGGTAAGTGGGGTTAAGCTTGAGTATGACTTGAACATGAGAATACTAGTCGGTGTATGTGAATGGATTGATTGTACTTGACTGTGATTGAAACCTTATGTCAACAATGTGACTTGATGAATCGGTGAATTGATATGTGTACAATGTGACTTATATGGACTATCGAACTGTCTAGTATAGGTTTATTTGGTGTTAAATGTATATTTATATTTGTTACGTAACTTCCGTCTTTGTCAGCCTATGATGTCTACAGGGGTGCCTTATGTACTCATGCTACACTTGCCGCATTTTTTCTGATGCAGATACATGTCCCTCTTCCAGTTCGAGATCTCGAGTTTAAGTCTGAGAAGGTTGACTTTCATTATTCAGGGTGAGGATGCTATCTTCTGGCATACCTTGGATGCTAATTCGCTTACTCTGTATTTACCTTGATTCGAGAGACACGATTCAGATTTTCAGACTATGTTGTTCAGTTTTGGCTTATGTGGTCTTTTATTCAGACTTGTATCCTTATTAGCGCTCTTGTATTATTGACCAGATCTTGGGGGGGGGGGGGGGTTGTATTTGATGATTTAGACTTATGTTCCGCTTTTACAGAAATATGAGATAGCTTACTTAATATTACTATTTCCGCAATTCTTCTTGATTTTGTTGATAATTTGGGAATTGGTTCGCCTACTGGTAGGGAATGTGTAGGTGCCACCATGACTCCTGAAAATGGGTCGTGACACTTAGTTAAGAGAAAAAAGTACAACACGTATTGCACTTTCCCTGTTTAAAATATCACATAATTCTTAAAGATGATGTACTCCAATCTTGTATACCGACTTATCATATGATAAAGTTAACAGTGCCTTTGTGATCAGATCTGTCAAATTATCATTTGATAAACTGATTGATTATCTGTATCTGCATCTGCATTCTTTGATAGAGTTGCATCATCGTCATATGATATTTGTTGGGATCACGCCAAGTATATTCTTAGCTTGCCTCATAAACTTTTGTTATCTTTGTATGATTTGATTGTCATGTAAAATAACATGATACAACAGTACCCTTCATGGGAATAGATAACATGTCTTGATCGAACTCTAATGTCGATCGTATGAATGCACTGTATATCCAAAAAGACTTGACAATATTTGTTAGGATAAACACATTCATGTCAGGACTTTCATTTGCAATATGAAATTGATCTCACTTCCTTATCTCTATGTAGGAGTGAAACTATATCATGTCCATAGTCATAGCAAGATAATTAAATGCATAAATTGCACAAATATATAGTACTTCAGGACTAAATTAATTTTGCAAGTGTATCATTTCAACTTCTTTTAGCAGATAATCTATTACTTTTGGAAACTCTTCAAGAGGTCCAATAATATTCAAGTCATCACTTGCACAAAAATATGAGAGATTTTGATTATCAAAGAGAGACAAGGGTAAACAAAGTTGTCTTTGTACCCTTCATCAATAAATATTTATTAAGTCAATTTCATTACATCAGCCTTAGTTCATTTAATCCATTTAAGGATTATAAATAAGTTTTCCGATAACTTGTATATGCTTTAGGCGTTTGGATCCTTCGAAAATATCATATAAATTTTGTCAAGTAAGCCATATAGGCTGTGACAACATCCATCAATATAAATTGTGACAGGTTCTGATGTCTGGACTGCAGGTCCAATAAACTTTACGCTTAACAAGATGCATCATTTCATTTGGTAATTATTTCTACGTCAACATTCTTTAAGAACTGTAAAATTTATATCCTCTCAATCAAATACAATATTGCGCGCCATATTGTATTAAATATATTGTCGAAGAGATATCATTTTGTATCGGTTTGCAATTCAACATAACTTACTGAGATTTCATCCATTCATTATTTTTAGGTACCTGAACCTCCCATGTGGTTTTATGAAGTGTTATGCCGTAGGCTCAACAAGAGCCCATTTGATGTAATATTAATTACGGAATTGAAGGAAATACAAGATAAATGGAAGACACATGGAATTGGAATAAAAAACAACACAAAGTATATTAAACAATGAACCTTAATTGATTAACTAAGATAAACACCTATCCTATGAGATAGACTTCAAGGGAATTGAATCCCAAGCAACCTATCATTCCAAGCAAAGTTCAACCAAAACCTTAACAAGCTCTCAAAACTCTCAAAGAGTATAAGTTTTCAATATTCAAGACAATATAAGTCATCTAAATTACCTAAGCTAGCATTACATAAGAGGTCCAAAAGTGACACTTAAGTATTTGCAAAAATAAGCAAAAATGGCCAACAATCACTTCTCGAGGCAGGCCCGCGACTCACATGTCACTCCTGCTAATCATCGTGCGACTCGCAGGAATGTTCTTCAGCAAGGGGATCTCGGTCAACTCTTGTGGAAAACATGTGCCCACGGGGCAGTCTTGTGACACCTTCTACATCTCGCAGGAGGTGACATCCACACCAATCTTTGCCACTTCGCCTTCTCATGTGATCATTAACACTTGAAACTCTCGGGATGGCAACAAAGTATGCTTAATCACGTCCATATTCATGAATAACCCTTACGAGACTTGGATTTCACGGGCTTGACTCTTAGTGAATGTCCTTGAGGCAACTTTGATTGTATCATTCTCTCCTTCAATAAGTTTTCCTCAAATTTAAAGGATCACTATCATTCATATCAAAGATAGAAAGATCACAAACATTGAAGGTATTATGAACTTGATATTTCGGTGGGAGATCAATCTTATAGACATTGTTATTGAGTCTCTCAAGCACTTCCAATGGACCATCCCCTCTTGAAATTAATTTAGTATTTCACTTGTTGGGGAACCTTACTTTTCGAAAATGCACCTAAATCCAAACCCGGTTTGAGTACAACTCTTTTGCGGCCCTTATTACTCTTTTGGTCATTTCTTGATTCTTCTTCTCAAGGTGAAGTCTCCCCTTCTCATGCAACATTTTTATGGCTTCGGCTCTCTTGTTTCCATCTAAACTTAAAACAACATCTTGAGGCAAAGGGGTGAGATCTAGAGGGGTTAGTGAATTAAAATCATTAACAACCTCAAATGGAGACATGCAATAGTACTATGAATTACTTCATTATATGCAAACTCAACTAAAGTCAATTGATCTTCCCAAGATGCTAACTTCCATTTAACTATTGTCCGAAGCATAAAACCCAAGTAACTATTCACAACTTCAGTTTGGCCATCGGTTTGTGGGTGACAAGAAGTAGAGAATAGCAATCTAGTTCCAACTCGTCCCCACATTCCAAAAGTGGTGAAGGAACTTAGAGTCCCTATCACTCACTATGGTTTTGGGAATACCATGCAATTTCACCATATTCTCAACAAACAAAGATGCAACATGAGAGGATTCATCACACTTATGACATGCAATAAAATGAGCCATCTTTGAGAATCGGTCAACAACAATAAAAATGCTATCTTTACCCTTTTTTTCCTTGGCAAGCCCAACACAAAATCCATTGAAATGTTAAGACAAGGTCGTTGATGGGGGGGGGGGGGAGGGAGAGGGGTATAGAATCGATGGGGAAGAAGCCTAGACTTCGCACCACGATATTCAATACATTGGCCACAAATGTTTGCAACATCAATACACATTTTAGGCCAATACAATTGCTCTTCAAGAATTCCCATGTTTTGATCAATCCCAAAATGACCCATTAGACCCCATCACGTGCCTCCATCACAAATAGTTCCCTCCAAGAGCTCATGGGCACACATAGTCACTTTTTCTTGAACAAGAAACAATCAAATTTTGAATAGGAAGTAGAAGAACTATCCCGAACCTATCTTTCCCTTTTCCCAATCTTCAAAATCTTGAAAGATTTTTGCAAAGAAGGGGTCCGTGGGATATGATGTCTTCAAGCTTTCAAAACCCATCAATTTGAAAGACAAAGTATTAACTAAAACATGCTTGTGAGATAAGGCATCCGCCACAATATTATCCTTTCCCTTCTTGTATTGAATTACATAAGGGAAAGTTTTAAGAAATTCAACCCAGTTGGCATGCCTTTTGTTCAACTTTCCTTGGGCCATAAGATGATTTAAGGACTCATGGTCTATCTGAATTACAAACTCTTTAGGCCACAAGTAATGTTGCCAATTACCCAAAGCTCGAATTAAAGCATACAATTCAAGTTCATAGGTAGAATAATTCAAAGTCGCACCCCTGAGCTTTTCACTTTGCCTGCAATGGGTTTTTGGTCTTGTATAACAACACCAATACCTACTTTGCTAGCATCACATTCAATTTCAAAATTTTTATCAAACTCGGGTAATTGCAACAATGGTGTGAGCTAAGCATTTGTTTTAAGGCCTCAAAGGCTTTTACTTGCTCCTCACCCCAAGAAAAGGACTTATCATTTCGAATTACCTCGGTCAAGGGAGCGACAATGGTGCTAAATCGTTTAACAAACCGCCTATAAGAACTAGCCAATCCATGAAAACTCCTCACATCACTAATAGATTTTTGTGTTGGCCAATTTTTAATAGTGTCTATTTTAGATTCATCAACCTCAACGTCCCTTGAGCTCACAACAAAACCCATGAAAACAACTTCATCAACACAAAAAGAGCATTTAGCCATATTAGCATAAAGTTGTTCTTGCCTAATCACTTCAAACACATATTTTAAATGATCAACATGCTCATTCATGATTTTACTATAGACCAAAATATCATCAAACTACACAACCACAAATTTACCAATGAAAGGTTTCATCACATGATTCATTAAATGCATGAAAGTGCTAGGAGCGTTAGTAAGACCAAAAGGCATCACCAACCATTCATATAGACCAAACTTGGTCTTGAATTCAGTTTTCTACTAATCTCTGGGTTTCATGCAGATTTGGTGGTAACCGCTCTTAATATCTATTTTAGAAAAGATGCATCAACCATTTAGTTTATCAAGCATGTCATCAAGGTGAGGAATGGGATGGTGATACTTTACCATTATTTTATTGATTGCTTGGAAATCAACACACATATGCAATGTTCCATCTTTCTTAGGAAGTCGGATCACTGACATTGCATATGGACTCATACTCTCACGTACCACTCCCTTTTTAAGGAGCGCATCCACTTGACTTTAGAGTTATTTGGTGCTATCTAGGATAGCTCTATAAGATGGTTTGTCTGGAAATTAGGAACACGAGACGAAGTCAATTTGGTGCTCAATTCCCCTTAAGGGTGGTAATCCCTTGAGAAGCTCTGCTGGGAATACCTCATAATCATGCAAAAGATAAGAAATAGCACTAGGCAAGGAAAATATTAGTTCGTTAGTGTGCAAATAATAGTTCTTATGTATGATAAGGACCACCGGGTGTTGCTCTGCCATCTCTTCCCTAATCTCCCCCATACTAGTCAAGAGAGCCACCTTATCCTTGCCTCTTGACTCCGCTTGCTTCTCACTACCATCTTGAGGGATACTATCCCCCTTACTTCCTTTCCCCCCTCCCCCTTTGTGTTTCTCTCTCAACTCTCTAATCTTTTGATAAATCTCATTAACTTGCACTGGAACAAATGGTGTAAAACATGAATGTGCCATTCATGCTCAATAGTGTATCGATTAGTCCTCCCATCATATTTCGTAGACCTATCATATTGCCAAGGTCTCTCGAGTAATACATGGAAAGCTTGCATAGGTACCAAATCACAAAGAACCTCATCTCAGTATTTTCCAATCTTGAATTTGATCAAAACTTACTGGAGGACTCTCAACTCCCTGCATTCAGTCAACCATTATAGTTTGTAAAGAGTGGCATATTTGGTGGTTGAAAGGTTTAAAAATTTTACCAAATAGGTTTTTTCTACATTAGCACAACTTCCTCTATCAATTACCAAGGAATATACATTTCCCTTGATGATGCACTTGGAATGGAAGAGGTTTTCCCTTTGACTTGAATCATCCATAGCCTTGCTTATCATGGCCCTCCGCACTACATAGTTGGGGACGGTGAGCTCCTTTCTTGAGGTAAATCATAAATCAACAAGGCCTTCCTTGCCATCCCACAAGGGACGGTAATGTCATCTTGCTCCTTATCATCATTTACAAAATCATCACCCTCATGAGCCCCTTCTTCATACACTCCTTCAACCTCCTCAACAAACGCCTCTTCATACCTCATATCAAAGGCTTTCCGGTTGGGGCACTCACTCATTCTATGACCAAACCCTTGATATTTGAAGCATTGGATGGATTTAGTATTCATACCTTCTTCTTTTGGGACAAATTTTGGAGGTTGTTTCTCAACTCGGTTTTTTGTTACAAAGGACTTCTTGGATTCTTATATGGTTCCCTTGTTCTTTTGCCAATTAGAGGAAGAAGTTCCTCGTTCCTCGTTCCTTGTTCCTTGTTCTTACTCCAAGTACTTATATAACCCCTCGACTTGTCGATCATGTCTTCCTTGAAACCCTCCTCTATCTCTATTTCCGCTTCAAGAGTTTCATTAATATCTTGATAGTTGTGGAGTCTCATTCGGGAAGCAATTTCTTTATCTAACCTGGCCTGTAACCGAGTCATGGCATTCATCGGATCCTCCTCAAAGTTGATCCGCATTATCATAAGTTGGAACTTATAATAATATTCCTCTACACTCTTGTTGTTTTGCCTCAAGGTGTAGATCTTCTTGAGTTGGTCTTGCTTGTAACACTCAGTGATGTACTTGTGCCTCAAAATGTTCTTCAACTCTTCCCAAGTTGGAGTTGGAGCTAAGCCATGTAACCTTCTCATCTTCACTTGCGTATCCCACCTGGTGGAGGCAAATCTTTTAAATTGAGCAATGGTATATGAAGCCTTTTTCACCTCGTACATGTCATTGGTCAAGAAGATCCGGTCACATTGCATTATCCAATCTAGGAACACATCGGGCTCACTTCCCCATTTGAACCTTCGAATGGACACTTTGATGGAGTTAATATTTGTGTCTCACCCCTAATTGTTCCCATAATTGCCTTGATCCCCATAGTCATGTACTCCAAGATTATCTCCGTAGATATCTTGGCCTTGGTGACCATCTCAATCTTGATAGCCCCCATGCCTACCCCCTTGTGGGATAGGGCAATTACTTCCTCCCCTACTACGAAGAGGACCTTGAAATTGTAATCGTTGTCCTCTCATTCTATCACCATATTTCTCTTAAAACTCTCCTAGCTCCTTTTGGAACTCATCACCCAATGGTTGGATATTTCGGGGTTGTGGATGGGCATTTGGAAGTGGTTGAGGTGGATATTGTTCATTTGGTGGTTGGTGGTTGGTGGGGGTCATTTGGTGGAGGTGCGATGGGATTGCCATCTCGTAGTGGGGTGGGTGGTATGGTGTTTGGTAGAGTAGGGTTGTACATTCGGCGAATGGCTTGGAGTGATAGGGTAGATTCTTGTTCAACTCGATGAAGAAATGATTCGACTCAAACAAACGGACTTAATAAGTTTCAACAAAGATAAAAGTGAAAAGAATGAAAAAAAGTAGCACGAAAAAAATTAACGCTCAAGAACTAGCTAATCAAATTTGTAAGACCAATTATAAGTGTTAACTAGTTTGGATGATCAAATAAGTGGAAAAGCAATTGAAACGAAATGAATTTTGAGTCAAAATCCTGAAAATGCTATTCCCGAGGCACCTATGTACTTCATGCGACTCGCAGGATGATCCTGTGATGCCTTCATGCGTGCCCAAGGATAAACAACTTGCTTTTGAAAATTCTTTCATGTCCTATGGAATTCCTGTGTCTCGCATGACATTTATGTGACTCGTTCTGTTAGTTTCAGGAAGTGTCGCACAACCAAAACCCTATGATGTCAAATTCTTCCTGGGATTCGTTCTTTTGACCTTTTTCTAATTTTTCTAGTTATTCTAACTACTTGGGTTCACCTTTTTAAGATATTTTCTTTTTTTTGCACCAAATAGCACTTTTCTCCCAAGAAACTTAGGTTTTGAAGATAAAATGATATTTTTTGGCTTCTTCTTCCTCAAGAACCCTTTGAAGGTCTTCAAGAACACTTGAATATTCAAAAAATTTCAAACCTCAAACCTTCTTCAATTCACCCCAAATTTCAGATTTCAAATCTTCTTGACTAGGAGAACAAAGCCCAATGTATTAGAACCTTCAATTCTCCTTCTCAAGACCCACATCAAGTTCTTCAATAACCAACAATGGTAGATGCCTCAAAATTGACTCAAATGTCCCAAACTTGAGATTTAGACTCTCCTAATACTAAGTAGGTGTTTGGACATGCAATTTCATCTCATGAGATGAAATCAGCATTTGGACATGCGATTTCACTGATGATTTCATCTCATGAGATGAAACCTTAAATCATCCAAAAAGGCATGATTTGGAATCCGATATCATGATTTAAAAATTTTATTTTGTAAAATTTGACCCATAAGTTTATATTTTGTAAAAAAAGACCCATATGTTTATCAACCATGTTTACCAATATTTATATCAAATATTAATCTGCAAGTTGGTAGGATATTTTTAACAATTACTCCCACCAACCATTTACCAACCTCATCTGATCGGGAAATGCATGCTCAACGTGAACAGATTGTTAGTACCATGTGGGAGGATTATATTAAAGAGTAGTTAGATTACTATTTCTGTTAATTTTTTCTTTTTATTGAACTATAGTTTGATCAATTGATGTTGTATTTTTTTAAAAGGTCTTCTAGTCATGTAATAATTTTGTTACGACTATGACCTACTTATTTGGTAAGAATGCATAAGAACTGGGAAAGTTTTGATGAATTTCACAACTTGTAGGATTTTTATGTCTATAAGAAAAAATACTTCAGAAATTCCAAATTGCATGTCCAAACAAAACATCAACTTCAAATCATATAATTTTATCTCATTATTTCAAATCATGCCCAAACAGCTCCTACGAGACTCAATTATAACACTAGAATCAACAAATACAATTTTTGAACTCTAGAATACTTTTTTTGTAGTAATCAAAATCCAAGACAAGGATTGTTGAAACAACCCTTTAATCAATCTCTAATACCAATTGATGTAATATTAATTACGGAATTGAAAGAAACACAAGATAAAAGCTAGACACAAGGAATTGGAACAAAAAATAACCCAAAGTATATTAAACAATGAACCTTAATTGATTAACCAAGACAAACACATATCCTATGAGATAGACCTCAAGGGAACTGAATCCCAAGCAACCTATCTTTCCAAGAAAAGTTCAACCAAAAGCATAACAAGCTCTTAAATCTCTTAAATAGTATAAGTTTTCAATATTGAAGATAATCTAAGTCATATAAATGACCTAAGCTAGCTATTTATAGTCTTAGGCTAATTATTACAGAAGAGGTTCAAAAGTGACACTCAAGTATTTGCAAAAATAACCAAATAGGCCAATAGTCACTTCCCGAGGCAGGCATGTGACTTGCTTGTCACTCCTGCAATGCATCCTGCGACTCCCAGGAATGTTCTTCAGCAATGGATCTCGGTCAACTCCTATGGCAAATGTGTGACCCGCGGGGCAGTCCTGTGACACCTTCTACGACTCGCAGGAGGTGAAATTCACACCAATCTACGTCACTTCGCCTTTTCATATGATTATTAACACTTGAAACTCTTGGGATGACAACAAAGTATGCTCAATCACGTCCATATTCATGAATAACCCTTGCAGTACTTGAAGTTCATGGGCTTGACTCCTAGTGAATGACCTTGAGGCAACTTGGGTTGTATTACCATTACCTCATTATTATAATTATTTGCTCCTCTCTTATTTCATGGATTATAGTATGTGGAACCGATCGGTCTACCATGCTCCATGCATGATGTAGACTCTGTCCTTCAGGGACATTTAGGAGCATCTTGTAGATGAAATATGAATTAGTTGGGTCAGCAAATTCTTCCATCATTTCACTTGAATTATCTGAGGATCATAGTGATGATAATTCACAACATATTTCTTATCTGCTTATTCTCTCCCGTAATGTTAGAAAAACTAACATATATCCCCATCTTATTTTTGGAATTCATCTTTGTGTATCGTGGTAGATTCATTAATCATATACCGCACATAAAAAATTATAAGATGGAAATATTTGGATTTCTAACCCTAAGCCAATTGTGAGGGAAGAATTTATCATAATTTATTTGCCTGAAGCATACAAGCATCGTTGTATGCAATATATCATATCTCAGACCACCACCTGAAGCTCTATTCTCATAATAAATGGTTCAGCTATATTATGGAGGCATCCAAAGCCAAACCAGCTTAGATATAAACCAGTGTTATCAAGATAAATTGTCTTGATTACATATTCTGAAAATTGTGCTTCCAACTCAATTATTTTGAGCAAGAAACTTCATAAATATCAAACAACGGGTTGACAATAAAGACACATGTGACCATCTCATAGATGCATCTATTTACAACATCACATTGTAGGTTAACGCGCCCACATTCACCTTTTATATTTTTTAGAATTTAGGGATTCAGTCCCAACATTAGCAGGTATCAACTTATCATGAGAACAAGCAACACAAAAGAAAATTTAAAGAATCTTTTAGCTCTTCAATATATTCAGAATAATTAGCACATCAGATTTAAATCAGGATGATCAAAATTGTTACGTCAACTGATAAAATTAAATGTATGACTAAACTTCAAGTTTACCATGACATGTGCTATTTATTTTAGTAAACTTCTGATTTACTATAGAATGAGTTTTTATATCAATAAACTTCTTCTTTATTGTGCTATATGCTCGGTTAACGTTTCATATACGTACTTTGTACCCGTAGTAATATGAAGATATTCAATGTACTAATTATTTATAGTCTTAATATGATAACTATTTTATTGCTAGTAAACTCCAGGTTTACTGTAATTTGTGTTTCGATCATAACAATTACGATCTAGGATGAATGGTACTATCGTATATAACCTCTTCGAGAGACTTCAATTCATTTTTTATAATGAGATATTGTTTGAACACTGCTAGTGTCATAATTCTTGTAAACAAACAGTTAGCTCTTCTGGAGCTCCTGATCATTAGTTTTATACTATTAAATATTTCTTAGATACTGCTGGTATCATGAAAGAAACTTTGGTTAGACACTACTGCTGTCATAAAAGAAAACAGAAATCAAATGCTCATTTAAAGATAATTATAAATTCATAAATAACGAAAAGTAACACTAAGTTCTAAACTTCAGTATTTCAATGTCTCCTTCAGGGAGATTAGCCATTAACATCTGAATATTTTGAATCAAAGCAGTAACCACATAGTAATCACATCATCCAAGAAGAGATATATTAATGTTTATTTCCTTTTGGGAAATAATAAAAACTAACCATAATGTATCAATGTGGTTATGGTAGAAAACATTCTACTATGCTTCCTATTTGCCTTAGAATGACATTTAATAAACTTATTCACGATGTTTCTACATACGACGGGTACGTGTTGCAATGACTTTTATAAATTTAAAGTTTTAACACTTCGGGAGTAAGGTTTAAAGGTTTACCACTTTGGGAGTAAAGCATAGATTATTCAGAATATTTTTTCTTAATTATTCTATCTCTTCTGGAGAATGAGTCGTGATATTTTTACAACCAAATACATGTTCATATTTATAGGCTCTACTATTTATTGTCTCATTCACTTCATGAATTGGATCATCATTTGTAACATTTATCAAAAGTTCTCATTCTTCAGGAATGAAACATAATCATCTGAGCATGCCTTAAGCAGATCAAACCGTGATAGCTTAAAATATTTTTTAAGATATTGCTATTTCAGGAACAGATTAGGAGCAAATCGAGGCATACATATAATATAGAGAATAGTTCTCTAACATATCTTTAAGAGTGTATCAGATTTCAAAGCAATTGTTGCTTTAGGATATAAATGAAGTACCGTGAGATCTATACTTCTTTGACAAATATGAACTATAGCACCAAAAATTCATAGGTCAAATTTAATTGGATCTTTAAAAAGAATTTGAATAGCTCAAAATGAGTTGTCAAAAAGTTACAACCCACGTAATTCAATTTAGTAAAGAAATCAGTTACCTTAACACATCTGGAGTAATATCTTAATGAAATTTAGCATCAAAGTAATCCTTTCATCACCAAAAAAGAAAATAGCAAAAAAGAACTTCTCATTAGTCTCTCCTTTAAGGCATGCAACGAGCGGCTATAAAATTTCATAGATAAAGAGTGATTAATTACCACAAATATAATTGACACAAGGAAGATTATAGTAAAATACTTATCTTGTACTCGTGTAAATTCAAGGATTGCATCTGAAATAATAAAATCAAACTCAAAATGGCAGAGTCTCGTGCTGATAACTTGTTATCAAATAATAATAAAAGTACAAGACAATAGCATATATAGCCAAACAAGCTTGGGAGAGAGAGAATTTTATTGCTCTTCAAACAGATGTACAAATGAACTGAATTAACTTCCTATGTATAGAAGAAAAGAAGCTACTGCGAGGCTTTTCAGAAAGTTGCTGCGAGGCTTTTCAGGAAACTGCTGCGAGGCTTTTCAGAAGCTGCTCGCAAGCTGTCTGGTTGAGCTAGTTGCAAGCTACCTGCTTGAGCTACTCGCAAGCTGACTGCTTAATTACAAGCTTGAGGAAGTTGCTGCAAGGCTTTTCAGAAAGTTGCTTGCAAGCTGCTTGCTTAATTACAAGTTTATCCAATTACAAGCTTATCGAGAATATTACGAGAGTACTTAAATTAACATCCACAATACAATATATTTATAATAGTATTCACCTTTAGCCTATATTATACCACATTACTTTAGTCTTTGGCCTTATCATTCTTGCATGTTGGCTTATATTCTTCTACCATTTTATCTAATTCTACCATTATATTATACTCGGAAAAGAAATTAATGAAGATTTTCCCTAATATAAAACCCTTCTTCTCTATTTCTTCTGTGCCAATTTTTTCATGTCTTTACATGATTTTTCATCACGGCTTTAGATTTGGATCATGACTGTCACGACCCAATATCCTATTTGTGGCGTGAGGTCATCTACCCTGAACCTGTAGGCGAACCCCATCTATAATAGATAAATTAAATAATAGACAATGCAGTAAAACAAATGACAATTTAACATTCTCATAAGTCTTGAATACTTAATACAAAATCTTTAGAAACATTCTCCAAAATCCGGTTGTCATGAGTATAGAGCTACTAAAAATATTACAAAGTCTAAAACCTATACATCATACTGTTTGAAAGTTAACACAGAAAATAAACAATAGAATAGAAGAGTTCCAATGCTGGGAAAGTTTGTGCAGCTTACCAAAAATGTTATTTGTGCCGTGAGGGCACCTACCTTGAACATGTAGGTGAACCCCATCTATAATAGATAAATTAAATAATAGACAATGCAGAAAAATAAATGACAATTTAACATACTCAAAGTCTCAAATACTTAATACAAAAGCTTTAGAAACATTCTCCAAAATCTGGTTGTCATGAGTACAGAGCTACTAAAAACATTACAAAGTCTTAAACCTATACATCATACTGTCTAAAATTTAAGACAAAAAATAAAAGATAAGATAGAGGAGTTCCATTGCTGGGAAAGTGTTTGCAACTCACCCTGGACTCCCTATAAGATTTTCAAATGCGTCCCGTCTATGCTCCACTCGGATCTGGATCAATACCTACACATAAAGGTATAGCAAGTGTAGAGTGAGTACAGGAAGCACGTGTACCCAGCAGCATTGTCGACCGACCCTAACTATAGCGCTGGCAAGGGTTGGTACTTTCCGATACTTCTCTACTACGTTAGTTAACTAAGGTGAAATCAAATTGATAATCCAACTCTGTAAGTGAAGCCCTATAGTTTGCTAAACCACGAGGGTCAGAAGTATTTTCAAGTCATTCTAAAGTTCTCGACGCCAAATTACTGCAACCGAATCCAATATAAACCCCATTCATAGCATCTAATCCCACAAAGGTTCCACGTTTTCATCAATTATGGCACATACATTCATAAGGATTCGACCTTTACACTATTTAAGGAAATATATATTAATCAAGGCTAAGTCTTTCTATATTTTAGAACAAGTATTGTCATAAAGGTTCTATCTTTCCATCATTTACATTAAGAAAACCCATAAAGATTCTATCTTTACCCTCGTTGCACAACATAAGTCGTAAAGATTCTAGCCTTCTTCACTTTCAAGCAAGTAAACCATAAAGTCTCATATTTACGTCTTACATCAAGAATAAGTTATACAGTTCCAGTATTTTCATCTTCTAAGAGCAACATGATGTTAAAGTCTACAGTTTTTCATCACCGAGTACACATAGCATAAATTACACATCAAGATGTATGTATGAAATGCAATGTAGATGATATGTATGCAATGCAATGGCCATATGTACTTGGTATACACATGCTCCTGTAGTAGGTGTCACGTGACCCATAGGAGACTCATGATGTCCATATACCCATCCGGAATTTTCCATCGGACGCTAGCTCTGTCGCTGTAGTGTCATCATCAATCATCACTCTCTTACCATGTTATAATACTTTATATCAATCTACGGAGTTAGACGACTCCAATGATTTCCATATTATAATACTTTATTTCAGAACCCAAAAATGGACGAAAATATCCAATCCCGAGTCCACAAAGGTAAAATTGGAATTTTGTTTAATAATCAGATTAACCATAACTTATATAGTATAGATCCATAAAACCCATTCAAAAATCCTTCATCTTGATCCTCAAATCCATGGTTTACCATTTTTCAACATTTGGGTTCAAAATCTCAATTTTCCCCAAACAAACACGAATAAAATCGATAACCAACGAAAATAAACTTGAGAAAATATCAAAATACAGTTTAGATATTTACCCCCTTGCTTAGACTAGAAAAACATCGTAAAAATCACCTCAAACGGAGCTATAGAACTCAAGTTATACTCAAAATACTAAATGAACGCAGTCCGATTTTTAATACACAATAATTTCTGCTTCGGAGTCCAAAAGTCCACTTCTACGACCTGCCAGCTGTAATTTCCTCTTTGGCAGCCCACTTTCCACTTCGGCGGCTTCACTTTGGCGCCCAGAAGTCCGCTTCGGCGACCACACCAGAACAACAATAGTTATCCGCACTAAAATTACCATAACTCCCTCATATGACATCGAAATCTGGCGATTCTTTTTGCTATGGCTCCATAATTACGATACGGATATGATGGTTCAATCGAAACACCATTAAGAGCTCATGTTTTCAATGTGGTACCTTTTATGTCCAAATAGATGATGCTTAAACCTCAAATAAGAGCGTATCGTAACCCAAATCCATTAGAAACTCATGGGGATCTCACCAAAACTTGTGGACAAGTCCAAAATCATCATACGAACCTTCTCGAACCCTAAAAATACCCATACGAGGTTGTTATGACACTTATCCATAAAAATATCATAACTTTCTCAAAATGACATAAACATCTATCGAGTACCGAAATCTCACCCGAACCCCTTGGGACCCGAACCAATGACTCGACTAAGTCATAAATCACATTCCGGACCTAACAGAATAAACGAAACTTCAAAGAAGATGCATTTACCCAAAAGTTAACTTTTATTCAAAGTTCTTCTTTTCTTTAACTTAAAGCTTCCAATTTGCTAAACTTGATCCGGAACTCATCCAATTACCTCGACAATCATGCCACCCATCCACGAAAGTCATAAATACCGAGATGAAGCTACGAGAAGTTTATTCTTGGGGAAAACAAGTCCAAAAGCTCAAAATGACCAAATGGGTCATTACATCATCTACCACTTAAACACACGTTCATCCTCGAACGGTAAAGAAAATTACCAAAGTTGCCGAGTAGCCGAAGAACCTCCATCATAAACCTCATGAAAGACTTCACATTTAAGAATCACGCTGATAGCACTACTTGTCAGTTTTACTAGTCAGAACTTCCCTTGACTTAGTTTAAAACTCAAAATTTCTTCCATAACTGATTTTCTTATTTTTGAAGTAAATCCGCTCAAATTCCTTGAATTTTATTCTAACCACACCTTTGAATGCAATTGATTGATTCGATGAATTCCATCATGACCACTCCAATCCTTTAGTTGTAGCCACAATCCATTACCAATCTTGTATCAGTAAAATACTCAAATTCCACTTATCTTTATTCCACACCATCCAAGTCATCTTTAGTACTAAAAATTTATAGAAACATGTCGTCATATGCCGCGAGTCTAAATCATGACTCTCTTTCTCTCATCAGAAAGAATATGTTTGTTCTGAGTCAACTCCTAACCTTTCTATCTAAAAATTATCTTATCCAAGGCTAACTGCGCTAATTCCAAATTTGTTAGTTTCGTTTTATCGAGATGAAACTATTGAGCTAATTCTCATCATCCAATTCCTTTTAAATATCCAAATATCGTAATATGTGTGTCATCCCAATGACTCTTCATTTGATAAATCTGTAGAAAATTGTCTGATCATCCCAAGGTTTCCCATATCCATTTGTACCTTCCCAAACCATCACCAAGTAGCCGCATAGAGCATTATTTCATCAATATATACTAAAATAAAAAATAGAATAGTTTCCACATTTACGAGTAAAAAGGGACTGCTTCTTGTGGATGAGCTCCGCCGAGATCTATCACCAGTCTCGGTGTAACAATAATGACATTTGTCAATATGCTACCGCCTGTTTACGAAGATCATCATAGATTATTGGTCGACTTCCCAAGCAATGCCCTCTTCATCTTGCCTCACGTGCACTGCTTTTCCTTTTTGGATGTCTGGCATCGGAGCTTGTTAATTCGTTGCAGCTGAAATCTAGAGGTTGAAATTGGACATTTGAAAGGCGTAGGGTTCCGCTCTTTATATTTAAAGCAAGAAGTTATTCCCCGAGCCGTCGATAGGCCAATGAAAGACACCTTTGATTAGCGAACCTATAAGAGAAAGTAGGGTTGAGGGAAGGCTTAACTTTTCTGCTTTAGGAAGAAGGCAAAAAAGAAAGTTGAAATAAAAAAGAAGGACCAATCGTCTAACCGGTAAAACCAGTGGAAATAGTGCAAAACCCAGTCCCGACCTGTCTTGACTTGACTCAATAGATAGAGTGATGGCATACTTTTCCTTAAAGTAAGTGAAACCCTCTCGTACCGGAGATGGAATGTCCGAGTAGTTGAGATCAACAAAATAGTATCAAATCAACTTGCAAACTCTAAATATAAGACCTGTAACTCTATCATATCTCTGTTCTGAACGGTAAATCTATCAAATCTTCCAAAATGGACTACTGGACTAACCATAAATCATGACAAGGTAACCATAAGCCATCCCGAGGTACGTAAATGATCTTAATCTGGTGTAAAGTGCACAACTCCTCGAATGTCACCTATAGTCACCCGAACTGACTCCAATCCCTTACAAAACCAATCATATAACTCTCATAGGTCTATGGTGACCGATCTGAATTCATTGCTCATGAATACTCAATGTCGTGATATCATCCATGACTTTAAAAGTTGAACCCTACCCAAGTCATCAACTTAGTACCGAGGAACTACATCTTATAACTTGAATCTTCTTGTTCTCAATTCACAACTGATACAAAAATCTGACCAAACTCCATAGAATCTAAATACATCGAATCTTCCTTCTTGTGCTTTCACGTAACTCGTTCACTACTCCAAATACTTCAACGCAAGGCCTTAAGCCTCATACTCCCCTTTCATAGCCATTGAATCTTTGATCGTAATACCCCTTTTATGCTTTTAGCAAATCCAAAGTATCAATTCTTGCAATCCATGTGCCTTACCACACACAAATACTCTCACATCATTAATACTTGATGTATTCAACCATGATATCCAACTAGTAATGTTTCAACATAGTCTACTATCACATACACAGTTTCTCTTTGAAAATATGACTTTAACCTTCAACTTAAGAGATTTCAAGCTTCCCTCTTATTAATCAACTCTAACTCATTCATTCAAGAATGATATGAAATTAACCACATTGGTACAACACAATTCATATTTCCATCAACATTATCACGTCATTCATCTGAAACCCATACCTCAAAGTCGTCAATCACAAATCCCCATGGCACTTCACTATAACAAGTTTGGACCATTCAAATTTTCATCAGCACAACTCAACAATGTAGGATGGAAAGAAAGATTTTCATATGAATCTCATAGCAAGTCCTACCACCTCTGACCTTATCACCAAGAATCACCATTCACGTTATCAAATTCTTTTCACATCATTACCATGGTCTATGTCCTCTCATATGACCAATTGATCCTCCCAAGTCTAAGCTTGTCTTTAAGAGGCCAACATATGCATTCTTCCATTACTGAATCATTGCCTCATCGATACACCCACATCATAAGACTGTCGTAATAAATCTGGATGACATTGATGTATTCCCATATCAATCACACCTCAAGTAAAGCATCCTTGATATGTCAAACCTCCTTAAGTGCAATCCTCAAAGTCGTAACACTTATTACTTAGTTACTTCGTTAACCATACGAATTCAAATCTCCAACTCCTATCCCATCACCAGTTATACCATAAATGCACTTCGACCTTTGAGTAACTAACTTTTGAAGATATGGCAATCATGCAGTCCTTCGTACCATCGCTCCCACTTCCTAGGGATATCACTAAACTAAAAGTCTCAATCACAACCTCTCTCAACTGAGTCTTCAAATAATAGCTCCAATATAAACTCAATCTTGCGTCCTTATCACGGTGTCACATATCTTATCATACTGTGACATGTCACATCCAGCCACTCATGGGTGAATCTGAGAATGTGCCTCATCGTTGGTGAGAGACTGAAATAAAAAAGTTTAGACCTTAGACTGAATCAAATACGCTCATAAAGAATGAAAGAATGAAAGTTTCCTAAATGTCCTATTGCCTCTCGAAGATAGATACATAGCTCTTCATATCGATCAACAAGACTCTACTAGACACCGCTATTGTCACGACCAAAAATGTTATTTGTGCCGTGAGGGCACCTACCTTGAACATGTAGGCGAACCCCATATATAATAGATAAATTAAATAATAGACAATGCAGAAAAACAAATGACAATTTAACATACTCACAAGTCTCAAATACTTAATACAAAAGCTTTAGAAACATTCTCCAAAATCTGGTTGTCATGAGTACAGAGCTACTAAAAACATTACAAAGTCTTAAACCTATACATCATATTGTCTGAAATTTAAGATAAAAAATAAAAGATAAGATAGAGGAGTTCCATTGCTGGGAAAGTGTTTGCAACTCACCCTGGACTCCCTATAAGATTTTCAAATGTGTCGCATTTATGCTCCACTCGGATCCGGATCAATACCTGCACATAAAGGTATAGCAAGTGTAGAGTGAGTACAGGAAGCACGTGTACCCAACAGTATCCTCGATCGACCCTAACTATAGCGGTGGGGAGGGTTGGTACTTTTCGATACTTCTCTAGTACGTTAGTTAACTAAGGTTAAATCAAATTGATAATCTAACTATGTAAGTGAAGCCCTATAGTTTTCTAAACCACGAGAGTTAGAAGTATTTTCAAGTCATTCTAAAGTTCGCGACCTTACTAAGGATGAAGCCAAATTACTGCTACCGAATCCAACCTAAACCCCATTCAGAGCATCTAATCCCACATAGGTTTTTCATCAATTATGGCACATACATTCGTAAGGATTCGACCTTTACACTATTTAAGGAAATATATATTAATCAAGGCTAAGTCTTTCTATATTTTAGAACAAGTATTGTCATAAAGGTTCTATCTTTCCATCTTTTACATTAAGAAAACCCATAAATATTCTATCTTTAGACTCGTTGCACAACATAAGTCGTAAAGATTCTAGCCTTCTTTCACTTTCAAGCTGAACTGAATTGACTTCCTATGTATAGAAGAAAAGAAGCTGTTGTGAGGCTTTTCAGGAAGCTGTTGTGAGGCTTTTCAGAAGTTTCTCACAAGTTGTCTGCTTGAGCTAGTTGCAAGCTACCTGTTTGAGCTACTCGCAAGCTGACTACTTAATTTCAAGCCCGAGGAAGTTGCTGCAAGGCTTTTCAGAAAGCTGCTTGCTTAATTATAAGTTTATCCAATTACAAGTTTATCGAGAAAATTATGAGAGTACTTAAATGAACATCCACAATACAATGTATTTATAATAGTATTCACTTTTTTTAGCCTATATTATACCACATTAATTTAGTCTTTGGCCATATCATTCTTGCATGTTGGTTTATATTCTTCTACCATTTTATCTAATTCTACCTTTGTGTTATACTTGGAAAAGAAATTAATGAAGATTTGCCCTATTTTGTCCTAATATAAAACCCTTCTTCTCTATTTCTTTTGTGCCAATTTTTTCAAGTCTTTACATGATTTTTCATCACGACTTTAGATTTGGATCGTGACTGTCATGACCCAATATCCTATTGGTGGCGTGAGAATATCTACCCTGAATCCGTAGGTGAACTCAATCCATAATATATAAATTAAATGATAGACATTGTGAAAAAAATTAAGGACAATTTAACATACTTATAAGTCTTGAATACTTAATACAAAAGCCTTAGAAACATTCTCCAAAATCCGGTTGTCATGAGTACAGAGTTACTAAAAAGATTACAAAGTCTGAAACCTATACATCATACTGTCTGAAATTTAAGACAGAAAATAATAGATAAGATAGAGGAGTTCCATTGCTGGGAAAGTGTCTGCAGTTCACCCTGGACTCCCTATAAGATATCCAAATGCGTCGTGTCTATACTCCACTCGGATATGGATCAGTACATATACACAAAGGTGCAGTAGGTGTAGATTGAGTACAGAAAGCACGTGTACCCAGCAACATCGTCGATCGACCCTAACTATAGCAATAGAGAGGGTTGGTACTTTTCAATACTTCTCCACTAAGTTAGTTAACTAAGGTGAAATCAAATCGAATATCCAACTCTCTAAGTAAAACCCTATAGTTCGCTCAACCACGAGGGTCGTCAGTATTTTCAAGTCATTCTATAGTTTTCGACCTTACTAAGGATGACGCCAAATTACTACTACCGAATCTAACCTAAACCCCGTTCAGGGCGTCTAATCCCACAAAGGTTGCACCTTTTCATCAACTATGGAACATACATGTCACGACTGCTTTTAGGAGTCGTGGTGGCACCTACACATTCCCACCGGTAGGTGAACCACTCCCAATTAACCAATCACAACACATAAATATGAAGTGCGGAATAACAAAATAACTTATAAATCTATCTATCATAATATAAAAGCGGAAGTAAGTATGATAGTAACAAATACACCTCTCAAGAATCTAGTCAACAATACAAGAGCTATAGCCGAATATAAGTCTGAATAAAGGGTAACATAGGCTCAAAGTCTAAACAACATAATCTGAAAGTCCGAACATGTCTCTCGGATAAATAAAAGACATGAATGAGATAGGAACATCCAAAGGTATGCTAGAAGGTAGCATCCTCAACCTGAATCACTCAAGGCCACCGGCTCAGACTCAGCCATGTAGTCCTAAATTGGTGAAAAACGTTGTACCTGCATCCAAAAAGAATACATCAAGTGTAGCATGAGTACACAACGTACCTCCGTAGGCATCATAGGCCGACAACGATGGAAGATACGTAAATAGAGATAAATATCAATTGACACCAAATAGCCATATACTAAACAGTCCAATAACCCATCTAACTCACGTTGTACACATAATAATTCACTGAATCAAACAAGTCACTTTGAAAATATAAGGTTTCATAATCAGGTAAGTCACCGCAATTTCAAAAGAGTTCAATAACAATATTTCAAGTATCAAGTGATCAATTAACAATCTTCTTTTATCCAGAAGTCACCCAAATCTCATTAATCATTCCAACACTTAACCAATCAACAAATAATTAATGAAATGATATATGAATGCAATGCATATGCCAGATACCTTTCATCTCCAGTATACATGCATTCAAATTCTATGAACTGCACACCCATAGGGACCCACGAAGTCCATATACTCATCGGGAATTTCTCAATGGATCCCAGCTCTTGGCTGAATAATAACTACTGCAGATGTGTAACCCGGCTCCCCGCGTATCATCATCATCTTAATATTTCCAATTATCTCATAAGTTTTCTTACCATCCCGGTCTCTTGGACCCATAATATTTACATACCACTCTCATATCAATATCATCAAAACTATGAGTGTTGGAATGCAAATGACAATACAAGGCAAGAAATCAGGATGTAATGAGATGCAACCAAGTATAAGAGATGAATATCACATGCTTTCAGGAAATCAATACACGTAATCCACATAAAATCAGGATATCATATCAAAAGCACGGTGATAAATAAACACAACACTTGCAAATATGGCGACGAGCCCACATAATGGTTACAAGTCTAATCAACCGCAGTCGGAATCAACTTAAGGTAATTTCCAAAATCTCCCATCATCACAGTTCAATACGGTACCCACCAAAGCGTTCATCACAACCGCTAAGGTGGGACCCCTAAACACGCCTAATACCTCTCAGCATTTATAACTAATTATGTACTTCTATAAAAATTTAATAAGAAGAAATTGTAGCCTACCTTATAGCCGAGCAGGTGCCATGTACAAACAACCCTCACCGTTGGCCATGCCCTTTCGGAGCATCTCATAGTAGTTGTAGTCTAACACGCATAGACTATATGTTAATATTAAGCTAATACGCAATACAAGGATAGTCTTTAAACATACCAAAGACACCTAAATCCAACACCGGGCCCACGATACTAAAATCTGAACTGTATTACTCAAAAAGCATGATAATATACTAAATAGTCATATCCTTAAGTTAATTGGAAAACTATCCCCAAATGGACCCTCAATTGCATGATTTAAGAAAAGCTTCAATTCACAAACCCTAGAATTTCCCCTAAATTGAAAAGGGTTTCCATTAATAAATTAAATACTACAACATGATCACCTACCATTTATCAATACTTATTAACAATATCAAGATAATCTAAATCATATTACACCCTTAAATTAAGACTTCATCCCCTCTTATTCTATCATGGAACTTAGAACTCATTTTCCCTAAATTATAATCTATACTAAGATTAGGGACCTTAAAATATGGATTATAATCGAAGAGGGAGAAGAATTTACCTCCACAGAAGAACTTAAGAACAAACCCCAAGATATCTTCCCTAGGTAGCTCTAATCCCGAGTTATGATATTTTGGGAAAGTGATTCGGCCTAGGGCATTTAAAACACTTCTTAAAATAGTGATTTCGCTCATGTGGAAACAACTCTGTAGGTGTGGTCTTGCTTTGGCAAAAAAGGAGTCCGCTGAGGCGCAGTCACTTGACACCTCGCCTCAGCGCATAAGCGAAAAATACTCCGCAGAGGAGCCTTCTCCCCTGCAAGAAATCTCTGCAGAGGCAGAAATCTCACCAAATACTCAGTGCCCTCATCTGCGAGCCAACCTCCGCAGAGGAAAACACGAAGAGACGGCCCACCACCCACTAGTGCGGACACCAGACACCAGCAACTTTAAAATAATTCAACACTTCCACCAAACACCTGAAATTTTTCTGGAACTCCCCGGATACAAACCAAAGATGCTACCCAAGGTAATCAGTGCTACAAACTCGCTCGCGCCCTCAAATTTCTCATACAACCAAGCTAAGACACACTTTTCTAAAGAATTTCCCAAAATAACCAAATATCACAATTTCACAAATAAGGCCATAAGTACATCTGATTGCCTTGGGAAGCAAACCTATGACTCGATTAAGTCACAAATGACCCTCCAACGACGAGACCCAAACCAAACCCATATACTCGGAAATCAACTTTCAGTCAAACTAATCAACTCTAAATTTCCTATTTAGGGTTTTGCATCCGAAAATCACATAAATAAACCTCGAGCTCCATGCCACCCACCCCGCACATCACAAACCCCACAGAGTCTATGAAAAGATCAATATAGTCAAATAAGGATATTTAGCTAAAAACAACTGGATATGCCATTACATCAGATACCAATTAAACAAACATTCATCCTCGAACAGAGAGAAACAATAGGGGAAACATACCGGAAGTAGTAAAGTCAAGGTATCTGATCCTCATGTCAGACTCTATCTCCCAAGTTGCCTACTCAACAGAACGATGCTTCTATTTCACCTGCACAAAAGCTATCTCTTTAGACCTCAATCTCCTCACTTTCCTGTCCAAAATAGCCACAGGATCCTTCGAACTCCAAATTTGATCAAGCAATATGGAGTCCCACTAGATAATATAAGAACTATCGGTATGGTACTCCTTCAGCATCGAGACATGGAAAATTGGATGGACATCTGAAAGACCTAGTGATAGAGCTAACTCATATGCCACATCTCTAACGCTCTAAAGAATCTCAAAAGGTTCGATATACCTCGGTCTCAACTACACTCTATTATTGAATCTTATCACACCCTTCATAAGTGAGTCCTTCAATAGAACCCTATCACCAACTATAAACTCCATATCCCGGACTTTCCAGTCCAGATACTCCTTCTGTCTACTTTGAGCTGCCAGAAGCTTGTCCTGAATCGCCTTCACCTCTTCTAAGGAGTCTCTCAACAAATCGGCACCCTAAGGCCAAACCTCGAACACATCAAACCACCCAATGGGCGAATGATACCTCCTACCATACAAAGCCTTAAACGATGCCATATCAATACTGGAGTGATAACTGTTGTTGTATGCGAACTCTGCTATAGGTAAGAACTAGTCCTAATAACCACCAAAATAAATCACGCAGGCTCGTAACATAGCATCCAAGACCTGAATAGTCCGCTCGGACTGACCGCCCGTCTGAAGGTGAAAAGCTGTATTAGATCCAAGTGAGTACCTAACTTCTTTTGAAAAGTCCACCCGAAATGCAACATAAACTGAGTACCCTGGTCTGAGATGATAGAAATAGTGACACCATGAAGACGAACAATCTCACGAATGTAAATCTTAGTCAACTTCTCTGAATTGTAAGTCATCTGGACAAGAATGAAATGTGCGAACTTGGTCAACCTATCAAAAATGACCAAAATAGCATCAAACTTGCCTAAAGTCTTGGGAAACCCCACAACAAAATCCATGGAAATCCGCTCCCACTTCCACTCGAGAATGGTCATTCTCTGAGACAAATCATCGGGTCGCTAGTGCTCATACTTGACCTGCTGACAATTGTGACACCGACACATAAACTCATTAATGTCTCTCTTCATACTGCCCCAGCAATAGTGTTGCTTCAAGTCACGGTACATCTTAGTATCACCTGGATGAATTGAATATCTAGAGTTGTGGGCCTCCTCCATAATTAATCTTATGAAATCACCAACTTTAGGAACACACACTCTACCCTTTATCCTCAAACCCCCTAACCATTAATCACATCCTTTTTGGTTTCACCACTCATAAATGTATCCCTAATTTTGCACAACTTCTCATTATCATACTAGTGGGTCATAATCTTCTCCAAAAGAGATGACCTCACCTCTACACAATCCATAATCCTATTCGGATTTGAAATATCAAGCATCACGAAATGGTTGGCTAAAGACAAAACCTTAAATGACAAAGGACACTTAGATACAATCAAGCGAGCTAAAATCCTCATGTTGACTGCCTTTTGGCTTAAAGCATTCATTGCATGAATGGTAAAAATCATCATGTCATAATCCTTAAGCAACTCCATCTACTGATGCTACCTAGAATTCCAATCTCTTTGATTAAACACGTGATGAAGGTTGCGGTGATCGATATACACCTCACAATGAACTCCATAAAGATAATGCCTTCAAATCTTTAAAGATAAAACAGCAGCACCAAACTCTAACTCATGAACAGGGTAATTCTTCTCATGCACCTTCAATTGCCTCGATGCATAAGCTATAACCTTACCCTCATGCATCAACACACAGCGTAACTAAATCCTCGAAGCATCACAATATACAGTAAATTATTTCCCTCCACTGGAAGGGATAAAATTGGGGTTGTGGTCAAAAGAGACTTGAGCTTTTGAAAGCTCTCCTCCCACTTGCCGGAATACTAGAAAGACACCTCCTTCTAAGTCAAACGCGACAGATGATAAGCAATAGAATAAAATTCCTTGATGAACCGGTGATAGTAGCTAGCAAGACCCATGAAGCTTTGTCACCGAAGTAGGTCTAGGCCAGTCTCTGACTGCCTCTATTTTCTTTGGATCAACCATAATACCCTCCTTGGATACCATCTGTCCCAAGAATTCTTAGCATACGACTTATTCTCCTTCAATATCTCAAGAACCACTCTCAAATGCTTCTCATGGTCCTTCTGACTCTTCAAATAGATGAAGATGTCATTAATGAATAATATCACTAAAGAACCCAAATACAACTTGAATATCCCATTTATCAAATCCATGAATGTTACGGGGGTATTAGTAAGCCCAAAGGATAACACCAAGAACTCGTAATAACCATAACGAGTACGGAAAGCCATTTTGGGAACATCCTCAGCCTGAATCTTCAACTGATAATACCCAGACCTCAAATCAATTTTAGAAAACACTGAAGCATCGTAAAGCTGGTCGAATAGATCGTCAATACGAGTAATCTGATACCTGTTTCAAATGCTGACCTTGTTCAACTACCTATAATCAATGCACATACGCATGGTACCATCCTTTTATTTTCACGAAAAACACAAGAGCACCCCATAGAGATACACTCGGTCGAATGAAGTCCTTACTCAACAAATCTTAAAGTTGCTCATTCAACTCTCTCAGCTTTGCCGGTGCCATATGGTACAGAGAAATAGAAATGGGTCGAGTACCCAGCTCGAGATTAATGCAGAAATTAATATTTCTATCTGGCAACATACTCGATAAATCGAACGAGAAGACCTCCACGAACTCACTAACTACCGGAACTAACTCGACAAAAAGAGTCTCAACACTCGTATCTCTAATATAAGCTAGGTACGCCAAATAACCCTTAGCTACCAACTTCCTAGCCTAGATGAATGAAATGATCTTCTTAGGAGCAGGGTTGGGAGCACCCTTCCACTCTAACCTTGGAAGACCAGACATCGTTAGAGTGACAGTGATAGCCAATCCATCTCCAGAATAATATCAAAATCAACCATGTCTAATATGACCAAGTCTACTCAGGTATCATAACCCATAAAAGTAACTACATAAGGCCAATAGACTAGATCTACAACCACAGAATCACTAACCGGTATAGACATATGAATAGGGACATCAAGTATATCACACCATATAACCAAATCAACAGAAAAGAAGGCAGACACATATAAGAACGTAGACATTGGATCAAATAGCATTAAAGCAGACTGATGATAGACTAAGATGATACATGTGATAACCGCATCTGATGCGTCTGCCTCTGGCCTACCAGGGAAATCATAGTAATGAGTGTGTCCTCAATTAGACTAAGCACCTTAATGACCACCTCATCCTGAACAAGTCCCATCTCTACTCGCTTGAGATCCACCACGACTAGTCTGATAGCCACCACGACCTGACTGGAAACCTCCTCTGCTAACATGACCACCACCCCTGGATGGATATGATGGGGTCCTGGGTGCATGAGATGTACTTAATACCAATGTGGGGCACTCTATCTTGAAATGTCCAATCTCACCACAATTATAACAAGTCCTGGCCACTGAGGGCTGCTAAATAGAGATAGAAAAACCCTAATGACCCCTACGATCAGAATACTGAGACTGAGAACCCCTTGAAGACTGGCCCCTACTATAATCACTCTTCCCTACGCAGACACACTATCTGTAATCTGAAAAGCTACCTGAACCAGTCAACTAGGCTGTGATTGCTGAAATTTGCCCTACTATCCAAAACCACGAGAAGTAGACCCATTGTGCTATCCATATCGCCTCGCCCTCTTGTTGGGCTCATGTCTGGGCAGCTTTCCCCTCATAGACTCAACCACCCTCGCATGTTCTTCCACTTAATCAAAAAAAGCCACAGAGTCCACCAACTACAGCGTAGCCAACTGAAGAGGAATACTCAAAGCTCTCATAAAATATCTAACTCGCTCGACCTTTGTAGGTAGTAACGGTGTTTCATAGCGCGATAAGGCATGAAAGCAAGTCCCGTAATCAACAATTGTTGAACCTCTATGCTCCAACCTCTGGAACTCATCACACTTGCTCAAACGCAAGCTAAAAGGCACATACTTCTCTAGAACAATTTGATAAAATTTGACCTAAGACATAGGAGGTGACCCCGCTGGTCGACAATCAATATAAGCTCTCTACCATTGCTTTGCATCTCCTATAAGCTGAAGGGACACAAAATAGACTATGTGCGACTTGATGATAGCCAAGGTATGTAGCCTCTCATGGATTCTCACAATAAACTAATATGCATCCTCCTCGGGCTGACCATAGAATACATGAGGCTTTTTGTTGGAAAAGTGCTCCTATATCTTTCACTCATCGTGGGTGAAAACAGTCGCTGCAATAGGCTGGGAACCAAACTCGGGTGCCAGATCCTCATCAATACAGGGCACTGACATAGCAGCTGGCTGAACCCTGGGAGTACAAAACTCAAGAGGCTGTCCCTCTCCCACTTGGGTGTGTGACCCACCCGAAGTAGTCAGATGCACGCCCGCCTGGGAAAAACCTTCAAGCACACTCAAAACATGAACAAAGTTTCCTGTAGAACTAGAGTAGCTATAAATCCGGGCTGATCTTAGGCTGGCCCATCTCCTCATCAAACTGCTCATCTTGAGGCTCAACATATGGCTTGGGGACTCTAAACTAGCATGATCCTGATCGTCTCTCTGTGCTATAACTCATATCGGTGTAGCTCATTAGGCTCTACCTCACCCGAACACATCCTCTACTTAAACTGCACACTGAAGGTACAGGTGCCTCCTCTCTCGCCGCATGGGCACGAGTCCTCAAAATCTGTGAGAGAATATGAAACAAAGGTCAGATACCAATTTGATTCAAGCATGAAACGAATGAAGAAAGTAAAATTTCCTGAATGTCCAATATCCTCTCAAAGATAAGTACCGACATCTCCACACCGATCCGCAAGACTATACTGCACTTTTTTAAGACCGTTTAACCTAAAATTATGATATCAACTTTGTCATGACCCCTTTTAGGAGTCATGGTGGCACCTATACTTTTCCCACCGGTAGGCAAACCACTCCCAATTAACCAAACACAACACATAAATATAAAGTGCAGAATAACAAAATACCTAATAAATCTATCTATCACAATATAAAAGCAGAACTAAGTCTGATAATCAACAATATACCCCCAAGAATCTAGTCAACAATACAAGATCTCTAGACGAATACAAGTCTGAATAAAGGGTAACATAAGGCAAAAGTCTAAACAACATAATCTGAAAGTCTGAACATGTCTCTCAGAAAAGTAAAACACATAAATGAGATAAGAGCATCTAAGGGTATGTTGGAAGGTAGCATCCTCACCATGAATCACTCAAGACCGCCAGCTCAGACTCAGCCACATAGTCCTGAACTGGCGGAAGGCGTTATATCTCCATCCAAAAAGAATGTAGCATAAGTACACAACATACCCCCATAGGCATCATAGGCCGGCAACGACGAAATATATGTAAATAGAGATAAATATTAAGTTCACACAAAATATTCCTATACTAAACAGTCCAATAACCCATCTAAGTCATGTTGTACACATAATACTTTACTGAATCAAACAAGTCACTTTGTTCATATAATATTTAATAATCAGGTATGTCACTGCAATTTCAGAAGAGTTCAATGATAGTGTTTCAAGTATCAGGTGATGAATTAACAATCCTCATTTATCCAAAAGTCGCCTAAATCTCATCAATCATTCCAACACTTAACCAATCAACAGATAATAAATGAAATGATATATGTATGATATAAATGCAATGCATATGTCAGGTACCCTTCATCTCCAATATACATGTATTCAAAATCTATGAACTGCACACCCATGGGGGACTCACGAAGTCCATCTACTCATTTGGAATTTCTCAATGGATCCCATTTCTTGGCTGAATAATAATTGTTGTAGGTGTACAACCCGACCCCCCGTGTATCATCATCATCATCATCATCTCAATGTTGCCAATTATCTTACAAGTATTCTTACCATTATGGTATCATGGAACCACAACATTTCCATACCACTCTCATATCAATATCATCAAAACCATGAGTGTATGAATGCAAATGACAATACAAGGCATGAAATCAGGATGTAATGAGATGCAACCAAGTTTAAGAGATGAATATCACATACTTTCAGGAAATCAATCCACATAAAATTAGGATATCATACCGAAAGAAATGTGATGAATAAACAAAACACTAGCAAATATGGTGATTAGCCCACATAATGGCGACAAGTCCAATCAATAGTAGTCGGAATCATTTAAGGTTGATTCCTAAAATCTCCCATCATCACAGTTTAACACTAGTACCCGCCCAAACGTTCATCACAATCGCTAAGATGGGACCCCCAAACATTCCTAATACCTATCAATATTTATAACAAATTACATACTTCTATTGAAGTCTAAGAAGAAGTAATTGTAGCCTACCTCAAATCCGAGAAGATGCCACATACAATCAACCCTCAGAACTGGCCTTGCCTTTCGGAGCGCCTCATAGTAGTCATATTCTAACACACATAGACTATTTGTTAATATTAAGGGAATACACAATACAAGGACTTCTCTTTAAACATATCAAAGACGCCTAAAACCAACCCCGATCCCACGGTGCCAAAATATGAACTTTATTATTCAAAAAGCATAATAATATACTAAATATTCATATCCTTAAGTTAATTAGAAAACTATCCCCAAATGGACCCTCAATTGCATGATTTAAGAAAAGCCTCAATTCACAAACCCTAGATTTTTTCCCAAATTGAAAAGGGTTTCCATTAACAAATTAAATACTACAACATGATCACCTACCATTTATCAATACTTATTCACTATATCAAGACAATCTAAATCATATTACACCCTTAAATAAAGATTTCACCCCCTCCTATTCTATCATGGAAGTTAGAACTCATTTTCCCAAAATTATAATCTATACCAAGATTAGGGACAATTAAATATGGAATATAATAATAAAAAAAAGGGTGAAGAATTTACTTCCAAAGAAGAACTTAAGCACAAACGCAAAGAAATCTTCCCCTAGGCAGCTCTAATATCGAGTTATGATATTTTGGAAAGGTTATTCGACCTAGGGCATTTAAAACACTGCCTGAAATAGTGATTCCACTCCTGTGCAATCAACTCTGCAGGAGCAGTCTCGCTTTGGTGGAAAAGGAGTCCGCTGAGGCATAGTCACTTGACACCTTGCCTCAGCGTAGAAGCGAAAAATACTCCGTAGAGGCGCCTTCGCCTCTGCGAGAAATCTCCATAGGGGCGAAAATCTCACCAACTACTCAGTTCTCGCATCTGTGAGCCAACCTCCGCAGAGGCGGACACGCAGAGATAGCCCACAACCCACTAGTGCAGACACCAGACATCAAGAACTTTAAAACAACTCAACACTTCCATGAAACATCAAAAATGTTCCCGAAACTCCCCGGGTACAAACCATACATTCTACCCCAAGGTAATCAGTGCTACAAACTCGCTCGCGCTCTCGGATTTCTCATATAAACAAGCTAAGATATACTTTTCTAAGAATTGCCCAAAATAACCAAATATCACAGTTTCACAAATAAGGCTACAAAGTACATCTGATTGCCTCGGGAAGCAAAACAATGACTCGACTAAGTCATAAATGACCCTCTAGAACTACCGAAAGTGACGAAACTTGGAACTAAACTCATATACTCGAAAGTCAACTTTGAGTCAAACTAATCAACTCTAAAATTCCTATTTGGGGTTTTTCATCCAAAAATAACATAAATAAACCTCGAGATCCGTGCCACCCATCCCGCACATCACAAACCCCACACATAGTCTATGGAAAGAGCAATATAGTAAAATGGGGTCTTGAGCTAAAAATGACCGGATGGGTCGTTACAATACATTCATAAGGATTCGACCTTTACGCTATTTAAGACAATATTTATTAATCAAGGCTAGGTATTGTCATAAAGGTTCTATAGTTCCATCATTTACATTAAGGAACCCCATAATGATTCTATCTTTACACTCGATTCACAACTGAAGTCGTAAAGATTCTAGGCTTCTTTCACTTTCAAGCAAGTAAACCATAAAGTCTCAATAAATAAACTACAAGCCACTCTACCGTTTGTGTGTATTGGGTTATCCGTCTAATTATCATGGTTACAAATGTTATGATTTATCCTCTAATAAAATCATAATTAGTCGTCATGTCATATTTTATGAAACCCAATTTCTGTTTGCTAAGTTGCATAATTCTGTGTCCAATTCTTATAATTTTCTGGATGATGGGCTCTCACCGTATGTGGTCCACCATTTTATCCGGCCCGTATCTTGGGATTTGGACTAGCAGACACCAGCAGGTCCAATGCCTACTGGCTCAGAACCTTCCCGTGATCAAATTCAGCCAGCAGACCCACTGTCTGCTGGCCCATTTTCCTCTTTCGGTGAGTCCCTGCAAGCAGGCCCAATGCTTGGTAGCCCAATTTTCATCACACAGCCCTTTCGGCCAGCAGGCCCACTGCCTACTGGACCAACCCATGACCCCCCTCTCGGTCTAGTCAGTTCTGACATCACTACACCGACCCAGGTCCGACCCACTTCTATTCCAAGTTAAGGGCCCGTTACTCGTAGACAACGAGGTATCTTTTAACTAAAATGCCATTTTAATCTCAACTTTAATGTCACAAAATCACCCCTACCACGTAACCCTGTGTCTGTCCTTCATCACCCGGATTGGAAAATGGTCATGGATGATGAATATAATGCTCTTATTGAAAATAAGACGTGGGAGTTGGTGCCCTGTCCTCCTGGTGTCAATGTGATTCGTTCTATGTGGATTTTTACTCAGAAGGATAAATTTGATGGTTGTTTTGAGAGGCATAAGGCTTGTCTTGTAGGTGATGACCAAACTCAAAAGGTTGGCGTGGATTGTTGATAGACATTTAATCTGGTGGTAAAACCGGCAACTATTCGCACTGTTCTCTGTCTGGCTCTCTCAAAAGCATGGCACATTCATCAGCTGGATGTAAAAATGTGATCTTACACGGTGATCTCAAGAAAACTATATAAATCCATCAACCCTTGAGTTTCAGGGATCCCGATCATCCTAACAATGTATGCTTGCTGAAGAAGTCCTTGTATGGGCTAAAATAGGCCCCTCGGGCCTGGTACAAAAGGTTTGCAGATTATGTATCTACTATTGGGTTTTCTCACAACATGTCTGTTCATCTACCATCGCGGTACTTCTCTGGCATACATTTTTTATATGCGGATGAAATTATATTGACTGCCTCATCTGATAAACTGCGCAAGTCTATCATATCTCTTCTCAGCTCTGAATTTGCTATGAAAGACTTGGGGCCTTTGAGTTATTTTCTAGGTATAGCTGAAACTCGTCATATATGTGATCTATTTCTATCCAGAGGAAGTATGTAGCTGAGATTATTGAACGGGTTGGCATGACATCCTGTAAGTCATCTCCTACTCCGGTTGACACCAAACCGAAGCTGAGTGCTAATTCTAGCACACCCTACGAGGATCCGTCCCACTATCGCAGTCTTGCGGCGGCTCTTCAGTATCTTACGTTCACGAGGCCCGATATTACTTATGCAGTGCATTATGTGTGTTTATTTATGCATGATCTGAGGGAAGAACACATGCACGCTCTCAAACGCATTGTGCGTTACATTCAGGGCACTGTTGATTATGGTTTACACTTATATCTATCATCTGTATCTACTTTCATGTCTTATACAATTTCTGATTGGGGTGGATGTACAGATCCAGACGCTCAACATCTGGTTATTGTATGTTTCCTAGTGATAACTTGGTCTCTTGTCGGCTAAACGCCAAGCTACTTTATCGCATTCCAGCGCGGAGACCGAGTATCGAGGCGTAGCCAATGTTGTGTCTGAGTCATGTTGGCTCCATAGACTCCTCTTAGAGCTTCATTTTCCTATACAGAAAGCTACATTGGTATACTGCGATAATGTTACTGCGATATATCTCTTTGGAAATCCTGTCCAACATCAGCGCATTAAACATATCGAGATGGATATTCACTTTGTTCGCGAAAAGGTATCTCGTGGACAAGTACGTGTCTTGCATGTCCCTTAACGGTACCAAATTGCTGACATCTTTACTAAGGGTCTTCCCTTAGCTCTGTTTGAAGATTTTAGGGACGTCTCAGTGTACGACAACCGCCCTCTATGATTGCGGGGATGTGATGGAATATACGTAGTATATTTCTAATAAACGTAGTATATTCATTGATATTATTAGTGATATTATATATCTGTAATTATGGTAGTAATATTTAGTATTAGGAAAATGAATATTTGATATCCGTAATTATAGGTTACGTTTACTATTGTATATCATATATATAAACTTATTATATTAATTAAAATAATCAAAAAATTATTATCTTTCATATATAATCTTATTATTTATCTTAAACAATATATAGCTTTTTTATGTGAACCTGTGTGTGGTTACACACAATTGATTACAATCATATATCAGGTAGGATTCGAAGCCCAGCCTAATTGCTTTTTGTGATTACGGTTGTTACTCTTTAAGGGTATAATTTGAACATATCGAAGCATAAAACTCCTATTTTTTTTATGAGAGAAGTTATATCAACAAGAAAAATAGTTATTAGAATAATCTAGATCATAACGTTACTTGAACACATAGCATTCATCATCTGCACTATCGAACAATATTGGACAAGTGATAATTGCACACTACACACTGGCATTTCATACAAACATGTGTCTAAGAACATTTAGTCAACTAAAGTTGGCGTTAAGTTTTAGGTGAGTCTCCAGAAGTGTAATTAATTACTTAATTAATTTCGTGTCATCTACAATAACTCTAAATCATATCTAATCATTAATGTTATATTTTGATATCCATAGTAGTAATTAATGAACCATCATCATTTTTAAGAGACAACCCCAAAGTCATATAATACGATTGTTGGAGGATAAAAGTTAGACAAAGATTTCAGATTTTTGATAAATTATTTCTTATTAAATTCAATAGTGTAATAACTTTCAAGAATCTGCAATATTTGTGAATTTTGGTGACGTAGCAAAGGGTCGATGATGACGTGGTTGATAATTTTTCTTATGTGTTATGTTAAACAGAGCAATATACCTGTGATATACACCCAATAAACAACAGTGTATATCACAGGCAAAGCAAAGTGGATTCTGGCCAAACTGGCCCATCTCGGTAGCAGCCCAACAAAGGGCATATCAAGTGAACGAAGCGCCCGGCGGTGGGGTCATGCTAAAGATGAACGAAAGCCCATCACGTAGGAAATGTATATTAGGCAATGTATATTTGGTATATATGGTTAATATATTGTAGTGTAAATGTTACCTTAATTAGTGTTATACACTTACCATAATTGTATAGTTAGAATTATGGTAGAATAAGATTTTAGGAATAGAATAGGAATAGGATTCTCCTATTGTGTAACTTGTATAAATACCTTTCAATTAATGAAAATAATCAAGGGGATTATTTCTTTCATGGTATCAAGAGACTAGGTCTAAACAAAAGTTTTTTTCTCCCAACTTTTGTCCTCTCAATTTCGGCCGAGACACCCCCACCCCCCTCGGGTTTCTCTTCCAAAATTCGTCTTCCGCTCTCAAAAACACCTCTCTTAAATTTCCCTTCCTTCTTTGTTCTTTCAATATGTCTAAGAACAATTATCATCCTGCCCTCATGATTTCTAACGTCAAGAACAGTATCCCTATTGTCCTTGAGATGGAAAACGTCCAATATGCGACGTGGGCGGAGTTGTTTAAAATTCACGCTATCTCCCATCAAGTTCTTCATCACATCATTCCTCCCGCTGCACCTCTTCCTGCGGAGGATCCTGAGTTATGGATTACTCTTGATGCTACCGTTCTCCGGTGGATCTACGCCACTATTTTGGTTGACCTTCTACAGACGATTATTGAGCCGTATACCACGGCTATGGCTGCCTGGAATAGATTGCGTGACATATTCCAAGACAACCAACATTCATGTGTCGCCACACTCGAGCAGGAATTCTCTCTTGTTCGAATGGACGAATTTTCGAACGTTTCTGCATATTGCAAGAAACTCAAGGAGTTGGCGGATCAACTCCGTAATGTTGGCGCACCGATAACTAATAATCGTCTAGTTCTACAGTTGGTTTCCGGTCTTTCGGAGGCCTATAATGGTGTTGGAACTCTCCTTCGCCAAAGCAACCCTCTTCCTGACTTCTATCAAGCCCGCTCTATGCTTACTTTGTAAGAAGCCGGTTTGGCTAAAAAGGCGGCTACCGGAGCAAGCCCCGTCGTCATGGTGGCGTCCTCTCCTAGTTCTTCGGGTTTTGTTAATAATTCGGGCCAAAACCATAATCATGGTGGCGGCAAGAATAATCGCAAGAATAATAACAAAAATCGCGAGGGAAAATGCGGCGATTCTGGTGGCGGTTCCGGTGGTCAGCAAGCAGGCGGTGGGTCCAATACAGGGAACAGTGACCCACCACCTCCTTGGGCCCAACAGTGGGGCCCATAGCAGTGGGGCTGGGGCAGTGGGCAGTGGGCCGTGGGCCAGCAGCCCTTACAATCCAGCAGCAAATTCCAGCGGCCAGTGGGTTGGCCAACAGTTCAGGCCCAACACCCAGCAGTGGCGGCCCACTGGCTAGTGGCGGCAGCAGCAGCTACGGCCCAGCTCCATTATGGATAGGAATTCTTGGGCCCCGACCTCCGCAAGCCCATCATGCAGCAGGCCCCACTCAAACCGATATCGAGGCCGCAATGCACACATTGGGGTTAACTCAACCAGACCCAAATTGGTATATGGACACCGGTGCCACTACTCACATGACTTCCGAATCAGGTACTCTCTCATCTTATTTTAATTTGAGCACCCCTCGGGGGATAATTATTGGTAATGGCAGTTCTATTCCAATTCTGGGGTATGGTCAGAAAACGTTGTCTCCCCCCAATCCACCACTTCTCTTGAAAAATACTTTACATGCTCCTAAATTGATTAAAAATTTAGTGTTTGTCCGAAAGTTCACTACTGACAGTTCTGTTTCCGTTGAAGTTAATCCTTTTGGTTTCTCTCGTGAAGGATTTCAAGACGGGGAGTCATCTCATGAGGTGTGATAGTAGGGGGGATCTGTATCCTATCATGCCCGGTTTCAGTCCATCGAGTCAAGCCTTGCCGTCAGTTTTTGCAGCCATCTCTCCTTCCATGTGGCATGCTCGCCTGGGTCATCTGGGATCTTCTATTTTATCAGTTTTAGATAAAAATAGCTTTATTTCTTGTAAGGGTACGAGTCGTACTCCACTTTGTCAGTCTTGTTCATTAGGGCAAATTGTTAAGTTGCCATTTGTAGACTCCAATTCTCATACTTCAATGCCTTTTGATATTATCCATACTGACCTATGGACGTCTCCTGTTCTTAGTTCATTGGGTCATCGATATTATGTTCTCTTTTTAGATGATTATTCTAGATTTTTGTGGACGTTTCCAATTGCGAATAAATCACAAGTGTTTTCCGACTTCATCAAATTTAGAGCGTTCATTCGTACTCAATTAGAAAGAGAAATAAAAAATATTCAATGTGATAATGGGAAAGAGTATGACAATAGGGAGTTTCGGGAATTCTGTGCTAATAATGGGATCAATTTTCATTTTTCGTGTCCTCATACATCTTCACAAAATGGGAAGGCCGAACGCAAAATTCGTTCCATAAATAACATTGTCCGAACTCTCTTAATTCATGCCTCCATACCTCCATATTTTTGGCATCATGCTCTACAAATGGCCAGATATCTTCTTAACATAATTCCGTCTAAAGGTCTGACATATTCTTCCCCCCTCAAAATCCTATATAATAAGAACCCATCTTATTCTCACCTTAAGTTTTTTGGATGCTTGTGTTATCCGTTATTCCCATCCACCACAATTAACAAACTTCAGGCTCGGTCTACCCCGTGTGTATTCTTAGGTTATCCATCGAATCATCGTGGTTATAAATGCATTAACTTATCTTCCAAGAAAATCATAATTAATCGCCATGTCATTTTTTATGAAACCCAATTTCCTTTTACGAAAGTTCATACTCCCGAGCCTAAGTCGTATAATTTTTTGGATGACCAAATATCCCCGTATATTATTCGAAATTTTTTGGACATCTCCCGCACCCAAAATCCTCCAATGGGCCCACTGCCCGCTGGACCCACTGTGTCGTCTCCAGTTCCAATTTCTGGATCAGTCCCAGCAATTGGGCCAGTCCGGCCCACTCCAGGAACCGGTCCGAAGACGCCCAGATTTATCGATTTGGGCCAAGCCCAGGCCCACTTTTCTGCCGGCCCGTCCGTCCCGAGCCCAGCAAATTCCCAAAATTCACTCAATTCTTCATCGAGTCATAGACCGGTAACTCGTAATCAACGGGGTATTTTTACACCTAAAAGACATTTTAATTTACATTTTGATGTCTCTAAATCCCCCTTACCCCGTAACCCTGTGTCCTCCTTAAATGACCCTAATTGGAAAATTGTTATGACTGATGAATATAATGCTTTTATTGATAATAAGACGTGGGAGTTGGTGCTCCGTCCTTCTGGTATTAATGTTATCAGGTCTATGGATTTTTGCTCATAAGGAGAATTCAGATGGTTCATTTGCTCGACATAAGGCGCGGCTTGTGGGTGATGGTAAGACTCAGCAGGTTGGGATAGATTGTGGGGAGACGTTTAGTCCGGTGGTCAAGCCGGATACTATTCGCACTGTGCTTAGCTTGGCTTTTTCGAAGACTTGGCCTATTCATTAGTTGGATGTCAAGAATGCTTTCCTACATGGTGATCTCAAGGAAATCGTCTATATGCATCAGCCATTGGGTTTCAGGGATCCAAACCATCCTCATCATGTCTGTTTGTTGAAAAAGTCATTATATGGGCTTAAGCAGTCTCCACGGGCCTGGTACACGAGGTTTGCTGACTTTGTTTCAACTATTGGGTTCACTCACAGCAGGTCAGATAATTCCTTGTTCATCTACCGCTGTGGTTCGTCCTTGGCCTACATTCTGTTGTATGTGGATGATATCATCTTGACTGCCTCTTCCGATGCCTTGCGCCAGTCTATCATGACCATGCTCAGTTATGAGTATGCTATGAAAGACTTAGGGCATTTGAGTTACTTTTGGGGATTGTCGTCCAGCGTCATTCGGGTGGTTTGTTTTTGTCCCAACGAAAGTATGCAGCTGAGATCATCGAGAGGGCTGGGATGTCATCCTGTAAGTCCACTTCCACTCCGGTTGATGCAAAACCCAAGCTTAGTGCCGCGGCAGGTGCACCATACGAGGACCCGACCCGCTATCGCAGTCTTGCAGGGGCCCTCCGGTATCTTACCTTTACCAGATCGGATATTACGTATGATGTTCAATAAGTGTGTTTATTCATGCATGATCCCAGAGTAGAGCACATGAATGCAGTCAAACGCATCATTCGGTACATTCAGGGGACACTGGATTATGGTTTGCATTTGTATCCTTCATCTACATCCACGCTTGTATCATACACAAATGCTGATTGGGGTGGCTGTCCCGACACCAGACGTTCGACATCTGGCTACTGTAAGTTCCTTGGCAACAACTTGGTCTCCTGGTCGGCAAAGCGTCAGGCAACTCTATCACGCTCAAGTGCAGAGGCTGAATATCGAGGGGTAGCGAATGTGGTCTCCGAATCATGTTGGCTACGTAATTTGCTTTTGGAGCTTCATTGTCCAATTCAGAAGGCAACCTTGGTATATTGCGATAACATTAGTGCCATCTGCCTTTCAGGTAACCCGGTTCAGCACCAACGCACTAAGCATATCGAAATGGACATTCACTTTGTCCGTGAAAAGGTTGCTAAGGGTCAAGTTCGCGTATGCCATGTCCCGTCTCGTTATCAAGTTGCAGACATCTTTACAAAGGGTCTACCCGCGGTACTTTTTGAAGATTTTAGGGACAGTCTCAGCGTTAGAAAACCGCCCGCTATGACTGCGGGGGTGTGTTAAACAGAGCAATATACCTGTGATATACACCCAATATACAACGTTGTGTATATCACAGCAAAGCGATGAATTCGCCAAACCGGCCCATCTCGGTAGCAGCCCAACGGTGGGCATATCCAAGGTGAACGAAGCGACCCGGCGGTGGGGGTACTACGATGAACGAAAGCCCATCACGCAGGAAATGTATATTAGGCAATGTATATTTGGTATATATGGTTAATATATTGTAGTGTAAAGGTTACCTTAATTAGTGTTATACACTTACCATAATTGTATAGTTAGAATTATGGTATAATAAGGTTTTAGGAATAGAATAGGAATAGGATTCTCCTATTGTGTAACTTGTATAAATACCTTTCAATTAATGAAAATAATCAAGGGGATTATTTCTTTCATGTTACACTTTATTTCGATTAAGAAAAATAATTCACTTATACCATTCTAGCATCCCTTATGTGTCGTTTTGCAACTGAAATTAGAGTTTTGTTTTCAAAATAAAATTTGAGATTATTATTTCAGAGTTGGTTAGGAGTATTAATTAATATCAGTATAAATTTTATATAAAAGTTTTGGCATTTTCCATCCTACAATGCATTTATAATTCTGAGACTAATTCATTCACATTGAGATTTGAAATTGAAAACAAAGAATTAGCTTAAATCCATTTTCTTACTAAACTGATTTCTAAATACTACAGTCTAATGACAATTTTATACGCAGAAAATTGAGTCAAAAAAAATTTAAAAGCAAAAAATGTTAAATCAACAAAATTAATTTCAACGTTATCATTCAAATTGGATTATATATAATCTTTAACATGTCTGTTGACAAAAAAAATATTAGTTAAATTACTAAGTGATGCTTTCGTATTATATTCAAAATAAAATTATAATATTAATTATTTTTTGTAGAAATGTAATATGAAAGAGGAAAAGAAAGAAAAGATTACCTAGAATTTTTTTTTATTCAAGATAAGAATTAGTTGGTCTGACCCAGACATGACCAATATGTATTTATTAGAAAAACTCTTCACATGAATATTGTACATCATTAATTTCAATCCAATGATAAAAGAAGAAGATAATATCCAAAATGATAATTATAATGTATTGTTTCCTCTTCTACTCGATGCGGAGTATGTTAAAAATAATTTCAGTTTTGATTTTTAAAATTATTTAAATATACTGAAACCAACATTAATTAAAATTTAGAACAACAACTTATAGGACATTACCAAACATAAGAGTAAGTATAAGATTCGTTTCTCACGCAAAGATCCTCCTTTTATATTTTTTTCTTTTACAGGCTAATTATTTTCTCAAATATATATATAATGAGAATTAGAAATACTAATATACGCATGAGTACACACATATTGAGGGTGCACTAAATATATTACAGTTCACTTTCACTCCACTTCAACTTATTGGCTGAAGTTTAGTTGATTTTGTTTTTCTATTAAAGTGATGACTAATAATGTATTACTATTTCTGGATGCAGATTAACATAGTATACAACACGTAAAAGAACCTACTAATAGGAATTCAAGTCTATTACTTTCATCAATAAAATATTAATCATGATCTTGCAGTTTAATAATAAAGATTATTGGATATACATTTTGTAATTTTTTTCTCAATCATAGAATTTTTCCACTATCAGCGAATTAATATACTAATAGCGTTTTTATTCTTTTGACTTGTCGAATTATAATTTATAATTTATAATGCTTGTTTTAATTAATAATTTAAATTCAATCATTGACCTCATCGGTAGCATAGTGAACTACAAATATGCAGAAAATTAACTAGAATATGATGATTTATTGATGTATATATAAGTTAGCAAGTCCACAAATTGAATAACAAAATGGAATCAAAAACAAAATTAGGCAAACTATTTTAAATATTCAATAACTTACAACTAGTATTGCGTGTTCGGAAGTGGACAAATAGAATAATTACACATTTCAGATTTTGAGCTGTCATATTGCTTAGGGTATACATTACAACAGAATCACTAAGGCTGTGTTTGATACAAGAGAATATAAAAAAAAAATTATTCTCAAAGTTTAGTAATAATACAATGTAGAGGATATGAGATAATGATTTTATGATGCTTTTGAATGCTAACAGATGATAATAATATGTCAATATTGATTGAAATAATTGTAATGAAGTAAGAATTAAAATATTTTTTAATTTAATATAACAAGCCCAGATCCCACAAGTGATACAAGGCATTTATTTATAATTGAAAATATTTCTTTAATAAAATACATTTAAGTAATTAAACATCGAAATTGATTTCAGAAAATATTTTTCTACATGCTAAACAACTAAAAGAAAAAGAAAAGGAAAAAAGAAAGAAGACAAAAGTATACCCTTATTTTGACTCAAGAAAGTCAAAAAGAAAAAAGAAACAGGTCAAATAAAATTGTTGGTATCTTCAATATTACTCCTATATAAATGACTTCAAAGAGAAAGAGCACTCCATTAAAGCAATAATAAAAACAGTCCTACAAAAGAATTAAGTGTTTCACCGATAAATTCAGTCATTCTATTACTTTTTTTATCTCTTGTATCTCATCTTTGTTATGTCCGAAAAAGAAAATCTCCAAACTAATACTGAAAGAGTAGATAATTCAATGACAACTCCTATGATAGAAGAAGTTAGTGTAGTTATGGTTGATCATGACAAAAAAATTATTACTGAAATGATTGATTTGCTAAAGTCTTATAAATATAAAGGTAAAATGGACATCTCTAAACAATATTTCCTGAACTAAATTTTATGTGATTTTCTTTTTTATATGTAATTTAATTGATCTTCTATTTTAAGATCAATCTCTATTTAAGTTTCATTTATGTTGTAAATCTTGAATTTTTCCCCTTGTTGTCATAACACTATTTCTATGATTTTTATGTTGATTTACTAGTTAATAAATAACTTTTTTGTGGTTCTTGCCATAATTAGACTGTCAACACTCTATAAGCTTTCTCTATATATGTATAAAATTTTAAAAGGGGTGGTATTTTTTATTAATCTCTATGTCGTTTCAATTTTATCGGATATCTCCAAAGGGACATAATTTTCTATTAATTATTTTAATTATTTAATCAACCTACATATGAATTTAGGCATGATGTTTTGGTAGAAAAAGAAAAAAAATTATTCTTTGTCAATTGGCTTAGAGTGACATAGAGTTGGATGAGAAAATGAATTAAATTCCTCACAAATAATTTTTGAAACTGTAGGTCTTTTATTTCTACAAATATATCTATAATTTAGAAAAAATAAAATTGTTTGTTTTCTAAAATTGTTTGGGTGGTTGAAGCACGAGATTAGGTCAACGAGAGGGGGAAATAAAGCAAGAGAAGGAACTGATAAGACCCATTTCATTATTATTATTATTGACCTTGAGATAATTTTTTTTTGTCTTTAATTGAATGTAGACAAAAAAATAAGGAGATTTGATTTTCATGAAGAAAAAAATATTTTCCTTTCTATTTTTTTATTTGAAAATTGTCCCCTTCCATTTGGATTCATATTCATGGTGGTAATGTAACTTTTGAATGTGTTAATTAACTAGAACCAACCTTTTAAGAAAAATAGGAAAGACCTCTTAATTTTATGGATTTTTTTCCTTTATAATTATTCAATAAAAACTTGCATCGTTAAAGAAGTTTTTATTAATTTACGTTATATTTCATCCTTTTGATTGTGCGCACTTTGAATTTCAAAATAATTTTTAATTTAAAAGAAATAAATTTGAATTTACTTTAATGGATGTTTGAAAAATATTTTATTTTTTTAATTTTGGTTCAGTCTTAATGGTCATTCAATCACTTCCCTTATTTTAATTTTTAGAATATTTGAAAAAGAATTCTACTATAATTATCTTATCAGAAACTAATAACATAGAGATTTTCTCTAACTCTCTTTCCTTGCAAAAACAATGTGTGTGACAATTTTATATAGTTTAGGTGTGTTTTTATGTATTTTTTCTTATTTTTTTGTTTGATTTCTCAATTAAAATTTTTAATATTTATTTATTTGTTTCTGTTCAAGGTGTGTCAGTCACTAGGACTTTTTGAATTTTTTAAATTTTTTTTAATCACTTTGACATAAAATTCTATGCTAGTTATCTTTTGTATGTACCATGCAGTACACATGCATAAAGCGAGTAATGTTTTAGCAATAACAAACGTAATTATTTAACAATAAAAAAATAAAATTTAATTTATATGGCATGATAAAGAACGTATATAGCAAAATTTGAGATAAAAGAGAGTTTTTTTTTAAATCATTTTGATGCTTTTAAAAACTTCCAAAACTCAAGGTCAATGCCTAAATAATGGGTTAGGGTTTCATTTTAGATACTTCTAATAGAAAATGTACCACATTGTAATCTTTTAAATATTTTTTTTAGATAATATATTTTTCTAAAAAGTATATTTTATCGATTTGTGGTTCAGTATTATATAAGGTTTTATGATTCTTATGCCGTCTTATTATTTTATAATTATTTGTACTTTTGTTGTCGTACTTAAGATTCTTGAATTAATTTAAGTGATGATATATATGAGAAAAATAATAACACACAAATTTTATTAAATTATCTATTTAAAATCTCCACATTCAATTGTATGAGTTATATTATTGATGTCAAGACTTGAAAGATCACTGATACGACAATAGATAACTCAAATGAGAATAATTAGAATTATTGATAAATCCTTTTATCTTGCTAAATCATGAGAAAAGAATATCTCAAAACTTTTAACCCCATTATCTCTTGATTTTGATAGTATCTCTATTCATTGTTTAGTTGTTTTCAACAAGTCATTTAAATAAATTGAAATAGATTCTTTAAGAATATATTCCTTTATGAGCTTCACTATTCAATATAATCCTATTATCTATCCTAAATAATATATAGTGTTTTTATGTGAACCTGTCTAAAATTGCACATTTAGATTACAATTTATAAGTTGATGTATATGTGCAATTGCATAAATCAAAGTGTAGTAATATAACATAAAAAATTATAGTTAAATTTGTATATGAGAAATAAACAGTCCCTCATAATAATTATGTGTATAGTATTGATTTCTTATTCTTCATGACTTTCAAACTGTATTGATATACAGTTAGCACGGTTGACATGGCTTTCGAAGCAATGTCAATGATCTTCAAAGGAATGAAAAAAATTGATGTGATTGATTATCAATGCCAATTCACCGGACTTGCTGTCGTTTCAACTTTTGGACCAAGCTATAGCTTTGGACATTATTTCACTCCATGAGTACTTATTCTACTCTTTCATTTATGACATCTAATGTTTTAGTGGGTAAAGCCATTTATATTATGTAAGGGTTAATTTTTTAAAACATTCGTGTTATTATGATCCATTTACAGATATATCTCACCTTGTATTTTAAAATTAAATACTTGACTCTTATTTTATGAGAATCCAATACTTACATGCTATGATGTTATCTTATTTTTCTAAGAAAAACATTCAATTTTTTATATAATAGAAATGCTACACAAATAAAACTTTATGTAATTACATATTCCTCTGTTTCAATTTATGTGACCCCTTTACTATTTAGAGAGTCTACAAGGTGGTTCTTTGACCACGTTTTCCTTACATATTTTGTAAATTATTAGAATTATAAATTATTATGACTTATAGTACTTTTAATGTAGTTTCTAAATATATAAATTTTATTTTTACAAATTTGAAAAATATATGTCAAAATATAAGGTTAAAATTATAAAGTTTGACCCTCGTACTCTGAAAGGTTCTCATAAATTAAAACGGAGGAAGTATATTTAAGATAATTTTGAAGTGAAATAAAAATAAAAATAAAAAATAAATATATATATATATATAATAAAATATTATAATTAATAAAAGTACAAATAACTTACATATTTAAAGTACAAGAAAGTTAATAACTAATAGTTGGTATTCTTATAAGTAGTGATGCGAACGACGGAACTTGTGAATACAAAAGTTTCTCTTGAAAAAGAAATCTTAAATAATTTGTATTCATTTTCTATTTATGAGTTACTAAAGATAGATGCTTCAAAAATATTTATTTAATATTTTGATCAAAGGCATGTCTAAATTTTTTATTATCTTCATTTTAAAATTTCATAAAAATAACACAACCAAAGTGTTTATCATTTTAGTTTGTCTTTTGATACTTGGTAAAAGATATACATCATAAGAGGTGTAAATGTAGAATTTTCAGTACAAAGGGTGTAAGTGTTTGATTTTTGAATATTGGTATATCTAAAATTGAATCATATTATAGAGACATTTAGTGTAATTAATGTTGTATATAGTCTTCAATTGTGTTTGTTAGGAAGATGTGTATGGGAGTTTTTCCCACATTGGAAGAATAAGAAAAGCTTGATGTGTTTATAAGTACTTTTGTACTTTGTATATTAAATAGAAAAGAGTTCATTTAGTTGAGCCAAACATGCATTGGGCTTGGATGTGCTTATAATTGGATTAATAATATGCTAATATATTATTAATCAAAGACTAGCACTTAGCACGTGCACGAACACGAGCTTAAATATCATTTAATCTTTTGCTATTTTTTTTTTTTTTAAAACGTTGATTTCATGAAAAGTCACAATTGTTCATGAAAGATTACATTGTTTCGTGAAAGATTATAATTGTTCATGAAAGGGTACTTGATTCCTTTAAATATGGAATGGCACATGATTAAAGATCACTTGCAATTTATATCTTCCAACCAAGAAAACCTTCTTTCTTTCAAGCAATTCATGTTCATGAAGAACGAATAAGTTGCTGTAAAATTCGTTCTTAAGATTAGGGAATCATGGGGGTAATTAGCAAGTTAATCCCATCAGCAATATAGTGGGGGCTAATATTATCCTAAGGACAGAGAATCATCTCGTCCTAATCTAGTTTCTACAATTCATTTCTTATCATACAGATCTCTTTTTCTAACAATCTTAGGATAATATTATGGAGAACACTATGAAGATGTTTGGTAATGATACTGTGAAACTAGATCGTTTTGATGGAACCAATTTCCTACGTTGGAAGGAGAAGATGTAGTTCCTACTCACTGCTTTGAAGATCTTCTATATTTTAGATCCGAATTTGGGGGCTTTGGCGAACCAACGACGATGACACCGAAGAAAAGATAGCGAACGCAAGAAGCGTGTCGAAGATGAAACGCCGTGCGAGAGGGTTTATTCGAACTCCCTCTCGATCGTCTGTATGATCTCTACACTCCAATTCGATCTGCAAAGGAGATGTGGAAGGCTTGGAGTTCAAATATGATGCGAGAAAAACAAGGGCGAGATAAGTTTTATACTTTTAAGTTCTTTGAATTTTCTATGGTTGATGGCACCTCTATACTTGATCAAGTGCATGAATTTCTGATATTGATTTCTAAGTTTAAAGACCTGGACATAACCATACCGGAAAAGTTAATTGTTGGAGGAATTATTGCCAAATTGCCACCTTCCTGGAATAATTACAGGAAGAAGTTGTTGCACACTTCTGAGGAGTTCACTTTAGAACAGATTCAGAAACACTTACGAATTGAAGAGGAAACTCGAAATCGTGAGAAGGTTTTGAATGATGCTTCTAGTTCTAAAGTGAACTATGTTATTCAGAAGAATCTAAAGGGTAAGAGAAAGGCAAATATTTACTCCAATGCTTCTAACCCGAATAAAAAGGTTAAGAAGGACATGTCTGAAATCGTTTGTTACAATTGTGGAAAGAAAGGCCATTTCAAACGTTTCTGCAGAAACCCTAAGAAGGAGCATAATCAAAACCAGAAAAGGAACACTGAAGAGAAGGCGATTGCTAATGTTGTTGAGCAAAATACCAATGAGATCATTGACATGCTTTCTGAGATGCATATTGGAATGATCCAAGAGTTGCACATGGCTGGAATCACTACAAGCGATGATTGGTGGTATGACTCTGGTGCTACCACCCATGTTTGCAACAATCGCTCACTCTTCAAAGATTACACTGAGGCAGTGGATGGTCATGAAATTCTGTTGGGAGACCATCATACTAGCAAGGTTCTTGGAACAGGAAGTGTGATACTCCAGTTCACTTCTGGAAAGAAAGTTGTGTTGATTAATGTACTGCATGTTCCTTCCATTAGGAAGAATCTGGTTTTTGGTTTTGTGCTATGTAAGAAAGGACTCAAAGTTGTAATAGAGTCCGATAAGATCATCCTGTCTAAGGCTGGTGCCTTTGTGGGAAAGTGTTATGTATCCGATGGAATGTTCAAACTAAGTATCAATAAAGATGAAAGTTCCAATTATTCTTGTGTGCAATCTTTTTATTTAAGTTTTAATATAGAAAGTACAACTTTTAATCTTTGGCATAATCGTTTGGGACATGTTAATTATCAAACAATGAAATATATGTGCAAAGACGAAATTATTTCTTATAGCAATGAGCATAAAGAAAAATGTGAAGTTTGTGTTCAAGCGAAAATGAAAAGAAAACCTTTTCCAAAGGTTGATAGACAATCTGAAATTTTAGAACTTGTACATTCTGATATTTGTGAGTTAAATGGTGTTTTAACTAGAGGTGGATGTAGGTATTTTATTACTTTCATTGATGATTGTTCTAAATTTACCTATGTCTATTTAATAAAATCAAAAGATCAAGCTTTTGACATGTTTCAAGTTTACAAATCTATAGTAGAAACACAAAAAGATAAGAAACTGAAAATCTTGAGAAGTGATAGGGTTGGAGAATATTTCCCTACTGAATTTACTTCGTTTTGTGAAAATAATGGCATTGTTCATCAAGTTAGTGCACCCTATAGACCTCAACAAAATGGAGTGGCAGAAATAAAAATGGAGTTCTAGTTGATATGGTGAATGCCATGATTATTAACTCAAACTTACCTATGAACTTATGGGGTGAAGCTTTACTAACTGCATGTCATGTACATAATATAATTCCTTCCAAGAAGATAAAACTGTCACCATATGAAATTTGGAAAGGTAGAAAACCTAACATTAATTATTTTAAAGTTTGGGGGTGCTTAGCCTATTATAAGGTCCCCGATCCTAAGAAAACTAAATTAGGTCCAAGAGCTTTGAAAAGTGTATTTGTAGGATATGCAGAAAATTCAAAAGCATATAGGCTGCTAGACTTAGACTCAAATGTAATTGTGGAATCTCGAGATGTAGAGTTCTTTGAGAATAAGTTCCGGAGTGATTCCAACCGTGTTAATGAGTCCTTGCAAATACCTCAAACAGAAACAAGTTCTAATGCTTCTCTTAACAGTGATAGGTTAAATCCTAATGCTTCTAGTGAACTTAGAAGGAGTGTAAGAGTTAGAAAGGAGAAGAATTTGGATTCAGATTTCATAAATTCCCAAGAAATTTCCTTTCTTGTGGAAGGAAATAGAGAAGTTGTTACCAATAAAATCCAAATCGTTCTCAATGTTGAGAATGAATGTGATGACCCAAAGACATTTCAAGAAGCAATGGCATCTAGAAATTCAGCTTTTTGGAAAGAAGCAATAGATGACGAGATGGAGTCTTTAATGGCTAATAAGACTTGGGTTTTGTCAGACTTGCCTCCTGGCTCAAAGGCTATAGGATGTAAGTGGGTTTTCAGGGTAAAGAAGAGTGTGGATAATGAATCAATCAAAGTTTTCAAAGCTAGGCTTGTTGGACAAGGATTTAGCTAAAGGGAAGGAGTAGATTATTTTGATACTTATGCTCCTGTGGCTAGAATTGCATCTATAAGAATATTGATAGCTTTAGCCTCTCTCGTATGATTTGCATATTCATCAAATGGATGTAAAAACTGCTTTTCTAAATGGTGATTTAGATGAAGAGGTGTACATGAGACAACTCAAGGTTTTATCCTTCCAGGTTATGAACATAAAGTTTGTAAGTTAGTTAAATCATTGTATGGTTTAAAACAAGATCCGAAGCAATGGCATGAGAAATTTGATTATGCTTTGTTTTGTCTAATGGTTTTATACATAACTCTGTGACGAGTGTATATATTCTAAGTTTACAAAAGATTATGGTGTAATCTTGTGCCTTTATGTAGATGATATGTTAATCTTTGGAACAAACATAAATGGCATAAATGAAGTCAAAGCCTATTTGAGTTCCTGTTTCAAAATGAAGGACTTAAATGAGGTTGATACCATATTGGGTATCAAAGTTAGAAGAAATAGTGGGGGTTATTCCTTGAGTCAGTCTCATTATGTTGAGAAGATGCTTAAGAAATTTGAACATTTGAACTTCAAGGAAGCTAACACTCCATATGAAACATCATGCAAACTTAGTATGAACAGTGGAAGATCTGTGGCTTAGCTAGAGTATGCTAGTGCAATAGGTAGCTTGATGTATGCTACACATTGTACTAGGCCTGATATTGCATTTGCGGTTTGCAAACTTTCTAGATTTACTAGTAATCCGGTACGAACATTGGCGAGCAATTGGAAGAATTTTTGGTTATTTGAAAAGAACCAAAAGTTATGCTTTGCATTATGGAAATTTTCGAACTGTACTTGAGGGATATACAGATGCTAGTTGGATATCTAGTGATGGAGATAATAAATCCACAAGTGGTTGGATTTTTATGCTCGGTGGTGGTGCTATTTCTTGGGCCTCAAAGAAACAGTACATGTATCACACATTCTACCATGGAGCTGAATTTTTAGCTTTGGGGGCAGCGAGCAAAGAAGCGAGTGGGTGAGAAATATGTTATTGGATATAAAGTTGTGGCCACAACCGATGCCGCCATTTCTTTGCACTGTGATAGTGAGGCAACTCTGTCTAGAGCTTATAATAAGATTTATAATGGTAAGTCTAGACACATCAGTTTGAGACATGCGTATGTGAGACAGTTAATATCCGACGGGATTGTAACTGTGATTTATGTAAGGTCTTGTAACAATTTGGCGATCCTTTTACTAAAGGACTTCCAAGAGAAATGATTTATGGAACAAGTCAAGAAATGGGCTTGCGACCAGTTTGAATTAATCAGCAACAATGGAAACCCAACCTTTTTCTATGAATACCATGGTTTATAGGTTCAATGTGGTAATAACAAGTTGTTGATGACTGATTAGGTCACACTAGTGTAACTATTGTTCTAGTGTATGTTTTATAGGGTGAGTAATATACTCTTAATGAAATTCGAGTAATGGAAGAATTTCACCTATATAGACATAAGAAGTGGTGCCGTTTCTAACAAGAGTTTTGGATCGAACTTTTGTAAATGTCTATGAAACCAGGTGGAGCACATGGCCATAATGGTGCTACCTCGATATGAACATGGAAAAGAATAATTGTGTGTTCAGTCTTCCGATTCTAGCATAAGGAATTTTGGCTCAAACACTTTAAGCCGCCATTAATTTCGTTAGGATTTTGAAGAACTGTAACTAAGTGAAAGTTCAAATCGCAAGATACTTTCATCTAAGCACTTTTGTTAAATTGAAGACTAAGTGGGGGATTGTTGTATATAGTCTTCAATTGTGTTTGTTAGGAAGATGTGTATGGGAGTTTGTCCCACATTGGAAGAATAAGAAAAGCTTGATGTGTTTATAAGTACTTTTGTACTTTGTATATTAAATTGAAAATAGTTCATTTAGTTGGGCCAAACATGCATTGGGCTTGGATGTGCTTATAATTGGATTAATAATATGCTAATATATTATTAATCAAAGACTAGCACTTAGCACGTGCACGAACACGAGCTTAAATATCATTTAATCTTTTGCTGTATTTTTTTTTATAAAAAAAACATTGATTTCATGAAAAGTCACAATTGTTCATGAAAGATTACATTGTTTCGTGAAATATTATAATTGTTCATGAAAGGGTACTTGATTCCTTTAAATATGGAATGGCACATGATTAAAAGATCACTTGCAATTTATATCTTCCAACCAAGAAAACCTTCTTTCTTTCAAGCAATTCATGTTCATGAAGAACAAATAAGTTGCTGTAAAATTCGTTCTTAAGATTAGGGAATCATGGGGGTAATTAGCAAGTTAATCCCATCAGTAATATAGTGGGGGCTAATATTATCCTAAGGACAGAGAATCATCTCGTCCTAATCTAGTTTCTACAATTCATTTCTTATCATACAGATCTCTTTTTCTAACAATTAACTCTTTAATTAATGCACTACAAAACATAATTTGTCGTTAATTTATCACTAAATAACACGTAGCTAAATGGATTATCTTTTATAATTCATCGTCAAATTGGATAAGTGGTGGATTTTTATTTTTAGCGACAAAAATTATCCGTTGCTAAATAGCTCGTAGCTAAATAATATTTTTACAATCTGTTGTTAAATAGGATTAGCGATGAATATTTTTTCGTTTAGCGACAGAAATTGTCCATCGCTAGTTCTCTTTTTTGGATATGATAAATAGTTATTTTGTAATAATCTTACTATTATAATAGAAAATTTAAGTAAATATACATAAAATTAAATCTTCACATAATATTTACAATATGATTTAATTCCAATGGTAACGTCTCAGAAATAATAATGTAGTTGTATGTGATGAACATCACAAACCCTTAGCAAATAAGGCTTTGGACAATGGAGCTTACCTTTACCTGAAAAAGTCACTTCACAAGAAAATTGTGAAGTACTTGTGGCAATTTGAATTGAAGAAAAAAATTATAATGGAAAAAGCTAGAGAAGGACTAGAAGAAACAGATATCGGATAAATATTAGTGATGCTGATCATATTGATACCAATAATATTATTGAAAATGAAGAACAAGTTGAAGAGAAAGATATTCCTAATACTGAGGAGAAACTCAATAATATTCATGAAGTTGAAAACGATGTCGTACCGAATAGGAAGAATAGACTGAGGAGAAAGAGAGATAGAAAAGGCACTAAAGACGTGAATGAAAGAGAGAGCCAAAGCATTGCGAATAAAATTGTTAGGCTAAAGGTTTGCATCGAATGGACTGTGAATCTTCATGGAAAATTTATGAAAGCCGCACAACAACTTGGTGAAGGAAGTACGTTTACTTCAAAATTAATTAAATTTCTCCTTACTTCAAAATTAATTAAATTTCTTTACGATTATGGAGAGATATGGTCGATGAAAACTCATTTTATAGTCGTCGGCGGCTTGCTTGGGATTAAGGCGCATTAATTATTATATTTAATTCATGTTCCTTATCTTTATCTAGGAATGTTAAATTAAATGAAGATTATATTGTTATGGAATTAACATGTAGGATGTTTTTCGAAAGGAATTCGTACGGTGATGAATGTGTCTGCTCTTTCAAGACTGCAAGTTGCTAGCCATCTCCAGGTACATCCCCTAAATTTTCTAAGTGGTAAATTATGTATTATTTGTGTGTATTTGGTACACAGGAAAGTCATTTTTTTACGAAGATATTTTCTTATGACAAAATTATTTTCTCATACTTGATTACTAGAAGAAGTTTTTCTTGACAAGATTTGCGGAGAAGTCATTTTTCTTATAATTACAATCTAAATCTTGATTTCATATCACTTTCGCCTACATACAATTAAGACATTATTATCAACCTTTAGTAGACAAAAAGTTTATAAAAACAATATTCAACTCAATAATATCATTATTAATTTTTAATTTATATTTTTTCGAGAGATATTTATCGTTCACCGGTTATATCAAGCACCGAAAGTATTTTCTATTGAAACTAATGTATTTTTTCATACCAAATACACCCAACTCATAATGACTATAAATGATAAATATACTTATTTTATCATAAATATCACAATTATATATCTCTATGTAATCAACTATATATCGAGGATATTGAAATAAGTTTTTGTTATATTTTTGAATTAATAAATTTTTACCATCACTGATTGGGTCGTGCAAACTAAAATATTTTTTCTTATCAGAAGAAACATGTTATTCGATCTATTTTTGTATCACTTATGATATATATCTTAAATCGAATATCATTTTAAGTGATGTAAATGTTCCTCTTACAACTTCTATTTCCTTTCTTTTTAGAGGAGTCTTCTACTATCATAGTCCATATTTTTTGAATGAATTACTCCTTATTTAGTCCAACATGTTTTAAATTTTTTTCTTTCTAATACCTCATAGAAATATCGTAACGGCAATTAAAGATCTCCAGAAAAGCAAAAATTTACTCGTCATCCATCAGGTCAGGGATTCTCAAGTTGTTCTAAACAAAGAAGCAGTCTTAAAAAATTTGGGACAATGACTCATCTTCAAACAAATGTTATAAATTTTCAACAACAATAACATAACCAAGACACCCAAAGGGCCCATAGTTTCAATTTTCACTATTGAATACTAACAATATTTTTTTTGAAGGAGAGTTCAACTCAGCAGCATATCTATCCCTCACAACTTCAAGTTGATCTCCAGTACCTCAATATTAACAACTTATTCAACTATTCATTTTGTTGGCCAAAAATAATAACGTTGGTGGACTACAACAACAACATGAACCATTGTTTGGAATGTCAAAGGGACTACTGTACTAATTATTGGGAGCACTTATTATAGACCTGGGCTGGAGTTTAACGGTGGGGATCATCATGCTCAAAATGACTATGACTATGACTTGAATGTCAATGCGATCAATGTAGCAACATATTCAGGCAGCGCAATGATATCCGGTATAGATGTTGGAAATGAGATACTCAATGAATTGGGAATAACAAACGCTAATCTCCAGAATTATATTAGCGAACCAAATATATCTTATCCCAACAATACTCTGGCGATATCACATGCGAGTGATAATGTAGGAAGTGATAATGAGATGGAAAATATTAATGTGTATCTTGATTTCAATAATATGGATTATCTCTTCCAGAATCTTGGACCTCCGAATACCAACCTACCTAATGAACATGGCAATGAATTTGATTAAGGTTACTCTGATGATCAGGTTAGTGCTTCTACCTAACTTTATTAATGTCCCAATGATGCTATTCATTTATTCTACATTTGTTATGATGCGAGTTTTTTTAAAATCATTTTTTTAAAAAGGGCTTTTTAAAAAAATATATAATTTTTTAGATAAATTAATACTTCTAGTGTTTGTTCATAGGATGAAAAATATTAACAGAAAAAATATTTATATTGGGTAAGCATTATTTAGGAAACAATTTAGGCTTCACAACCTGAGTATATCATTGTGCAACTAGATGAGCTTTTTTATTAACAACTGTTATCGATTTGTCTGATTTATTTATAAAAATCCACTTAGTTTCAATTACATTTGTATTATTTGGACGTGGAACAAAGTCCCAGACTTCATTTCGAGAGAATTGTTCAAGTTCTTCTTGCATTGCTTGATCCAAAAATTATCTTTAAGTGCCAAATCAACACAAAGGAAAGAGGTCTTCTTTATTTTTCTTGATATTCTTGTCTCTTCTGAGCCCTTCCTTTACTTTAGATAAAGAGATAAAGGAAATTGATGATAAAAGTTGTACATCTCTATATAATATAGAAAGAAGAAAAGATAGAAAGAAGGATTCTTTCCTTTATCTTATGTATGTGCTATCTCATGTAGTAATTATCTTTTTCTTCCTACAAGTGAGCACCAAGTCAAATGTATTCAAAAAGGGCTATACCTCTACCTAGACAAAGAGGAAAGACTTCTTCCCTGCATTCATTCCTTTCCAAAAAAAGTCAATTAGTTTGGGCTGGCATAGACATAAAAGATTTGATTGAATGAAATATCTGAACTAGTTGTTTTCTGTTCAAGAATTCTTGTTTAGGCAGTTCATACCATCCATACATAGTGTTTTGATATAAGATTGAAATTCTTCCGTGTTTCAGCCGATTCCCCCCGGTTGTCGGGATCTCTGGTTCGATCAGGACCAGGAGTCCCATTCATTCGTTTATGGGAGCGACTCTCTGTTCACATTCTCCACCGGGTCATCATTCTACAACATTCTTTGGTTCTGATATAGATATACAACAAGAAAGACTAACCTCTTGGTAAATGATTGACATATACACATACCTTACCATTTCTCTGTAGTTTAGTGGTTCTTTCCTTCTTCTTTTAATTCTTTCAACCCCCCCTTCCTATCACTTGACCCATTGGATGATTCTTCCTAAGCCTTGATGAGGGGTCCCTTCGAACTTGGTCTAACAATTCAACACTTGACTCCTCATATGTGGTCTCTATTGTTGTCTCGGATGTTGCTTCAGGTGTGACAATATTTGTGGCAACATTCAATTCTTCTGCAATTTGTGAACTTTCCACTGTATCGACAATGTTATATTCAATAGTTTTTCCTGAAACATCAGAAAAATCATCAAAGATAACATTTACAGACTATTGTACAGTTCTGGATCTTAGATTGTATACTCGATAAGCATGACTATTTTGTGAATACCCAACAAAAATTTCTTTGTCACTCTTAGAGTCAAATTTTGTCAAATAATCCCTGTCATTTAAAATATAACAAATACACCCAAAAACATGAAAGTAACGCAAAGTTTGGTTTCTTTCCATTTATAATATCATAGGATGTCATCTTTGTTCTTGGCCTTTGATAGACTCTATTAACTATGTGATTAGTAGTATTCAAGGCTTCTGCCCATAAACGTTTTGACAAGTGTTTAGAACTAAGCATTACTCTAGCCATTTCTTGTAATGTCCTATTCTTCCGTTCTGCAACCCCATTTTGTTGAGGAGTTTTGGGGGCAGAAAACTCATGGAAAATTCCATTTTTCTCACAAAAATTTGTGAATGAACTATTTTCAAATTCTTTTCCATGGTCGGATCTAATCAGAAAAATAGGAGAATAGGATAAATTTCTAATTCTAGAGTGCAAGATTTTAAACATGTCAAACGTTTGTGATTTTTCTTTCAAAAGATATATCCAAGAATATCTTGAAAAATCATCTACTATCACAAATGAATACCTCATGCCTCCTAGACTGTCTACTTCAATTGGACCCATTAAATCTATATGTAGCAATTGAAAACAGTGAGATGTACCTGAATATTGTCCGTCATGTTGGACAATATTATGAGAGACACGTGTTTGATTACCTTCCAAACAATCTTCATAGACAATTTTGCCTTTATGGCTAAGTTTTGGTATGCCTCTAACAGCTTCATATGAGACAAATTTTTCTAAATTGCGGTAGTTGACATGACCCAACTTATAATGCCATATTGTTGTGTCATCGATCTTAGCATTATTGCATGTCTCTTGTCTTACAACAAGATAGCAATTGTCACCTGTTCTTGTACCTGTCATGACACATATATTTGCTTCATTCGTAACTTTACAAACATTCTTATTAAATTTTACCTCAAGATCGTCATCACACAGTTGATTAATACTAATCAAATTAGCCATTAAGCCTTCAAAATGTAAGACATTTCTTAAGGCAGGAAATTCAGGAACATACAATATCCCTTTTCCAATTATTTTGCTTTTACTGCCACCTCCATAAGTCATGTTTCCTCCAGAAGTCATGTTTCCTCCATTCCCTCATAGTTCCTTAGAAATCCTTTTGTACCTATCATGTGGTGAGAACATCAACTATCAAAGTACCAAGAACCTGAAATGTTAGTTCTTAATGCAGTTATACAGACATTACAAGTTAAATCCATTTAGGAACCCAAACTCTCTTAAAATCTTTTTTGCCTTTTGGCTCAGAAATGTTGCTTTGATATTTATCCGGAATGTTGGACAACAATTTAGGCAACAATTTACTCACAGAATTTTGGAGTGTGAAACAATATGGTTTTAAGTGTCCAGGGAAGTTACTGTGATGAGATACAAACTTCATATTCTTTGACATATATGAGAACCTATTATTCATCCCTTTTTCTTTTACAATGTGTATTTTCTCATTTTTATCAAAAAGATTAGAGAATATGGTTTTAAGAGAGTTTTCGTACCCAATTCCTGCATGTGAAGGATTACTAAGGTTGAGTATCTCATTCAATTTTGAAGTCCCTAAGTTGAGCTTGCAGAAGGTTGCTTCGGCTATATCGATTTTTTCACAAATCTTTCCAAATTCAATAACTTTTTTAGTAAGTGCAACCTCATGTCGGGTTATCGTGCCTATTAATTCTAAATTCTCATGAGTTAAAGATTTTACCTTTTTGTCAAGTTGCTTGGATTCTATAATTAAGGCTTTGCAAATATTTTGTAATTCATTAATTATATCATCTTTGCATTCAACTTGATCCATACAATCATCCTCACTAACAGAAACATAACCGCTAAAGCAATTAACATCAGAATAGTCAAAGAACTCATACCTTTCGGATGACGCTGAGGATGTTTATGTCGTTGAAGATGTTGGAGAAAATGTCGTGACATCTAAGACAACATTGTATACGACATCTTCATTATCTGATAGAGATTGTTCGTAGACAGTGGCCATCATTGCCTGTGTTTCAGTTTCTCGATCTCTTTCCTCTTCTTCTTCATCATCACTAAGAGAAACCCATAGGTTCTTACCAAATTTTCAAAGAGTGTTTGCACATTCGTTAGCATAATAACCCCAACCCGAGCATGCATGACATTGCACGGACTCAAATTGTTTGGGATCAATTTTGGTATGATCTTAGTTGGTTCTTCTTAGTTGATTTCCTTTTTGTACATATGGAAGGAATCTAGTGGGCTTTTTATTGAAGACTTGGTTTTGGTGCTCTTTAGATTTAGATTGATTTCTTTCATTGTTGAACTTCCTCACCATCGAATTGTATTTTCGAGTGAGTAAGACAATATTTGCAACTTCACCAATTTCTTCAAGATTCTCATCATCTTTTTCAATTTGACTCTCAGAGGATTGAACTTGAAGTTTCACATTCTTGCTTTTATACAATTCTTTTTGATTCTCAATGTTCAACTGATATGTTTTGAGTATGCTCATCAAGGTATGAAGGTCCATTGTGGCAAGATTGTGAGCTTCTTCAATAACACAAATCTTTAAATTAAACGTTTCAAGAAGAGAACGAAGAGCCTTTTCAACAAGTTGAGTGTTGGTTAATGGTTCACCATGCACTTGACCTTGATTTGACATGTCAATCAACTTTCAAAATAAGATTTAATATCATCCGCTTCTTCCATCCTTAAATGTTCATATTTACTCATGAGCATCGTAGCTTTGTTCGACGAACACTTCAGCTACCTTCATAATGAATTTGTAAAGTATCCCATGCGTCCTTAGCCGTTTGGCAGTTTTGAATGATTTTGAACATGTAAAAATCAACTCATCCAAAAATTGCATTTAAGGCTTTTTTGTTAAAGCTAGCATTATTTATTTCTTCTGTAGTCCATTTGGATTCAGGTTAGCAATAATGTCACCTCCCTCATCCGGTGGCAACATTGGAACAACATACCCATTGGTTATAGATCTCCATGCACGAATATCAATTGATTTGATATGAAAACGTAGACGAATCTTTCAATAAGCATAATTTGATCCACCTAAAATAGAAGTCTACCAATAGTTGGATTTGCTGAATTCATAGCTTATGACAACAGAATCAAGCACTTATTATGTTAAGTGTCAGCTCTGATACCACTTGAAGGGTCTCAAATGCTATGGGAAATAAAAAACAAGATATGGAATAAATCGAATGTCACTTCTGTTTCAGAATATCGTCAATTATGTCGTCCGACACCAGTAACAACACTTAGTAAAACAACAACTTTAAAGAGTAAATGCAGCGGACCAAATGTATTGTATATATATTATATACAAAATTACAAATTTCTTTCTTTACAGATTTACAAGATAAAATGGAAAGGAATTAAAAGTTGAAGTCGCAGATGACTTCTGCCTGAAAAATCTAACTACGTAGACATAGACAACCTCTCATTACAATAGCTCTATACAAAATTAATCTAGAATCTAAACAACAATTGTAATGTTGGACAGAATGTTGTTGACACACTCGGGCAATACTTGTGATCCAGATTTATGAGATGAAATCCAGAAAGCTCTCTTGGTATTTTTGCAATCTGATTCTGGATATCGATTCATTGTTGTGACCTCTCTTTTTATAGTAGAGAGTTCCCTTGAAAGGCTCATCGATCGGTTGTGGAAGTTGAGGAAATCATGGGCAACTTGCGGTAGATGATTAAGGAGTGAAAATCTCAACAACTTTGACTTGTTCCTTACTCGACTTCTTCCCCCGTCTTTGACACTTTCTCCCATGTTTTACAAAACTCCAATTCACCACGCCTAAGTCGATTTTACCTCACAGTAAAATATTACTGCTTACCGTGAAGTAAGACAAAACTATTTTTCGAAGATGTTGGTCCGAATGTTATGACATTTGTCCCAACATTTTTATGCATTCAAATTAGTACTTCAGAAGATATGTTGGGTCAAATGTCACGACACCAAACCCAACATTAACAAATGTGTTCCGAGACTTTGCACGAGAGCTGATCCTTTAGGAATAAAAACGTAGGATTCCCTTTCTTTTAATCAATCAACCTAATTCCGTTTTGTTTGCTTTTCCTCCACTTTTTTGTTTGGGGTAGTTAGCTTGTACTCATATTCCTTTCAATTCGTCATTTGCATGTAAAATTATGTATTATTTTCAAGATGCAAACGAATGTGTATTCATGTGGTTTGGATATAACTGCTTTCCTATTTCATAGAGTCAGATCTTTTATCAGATGTTCTTTATTTTTCTTTTGCTTTAAATATAGATTCAATTATAGTATTTAATTTTTTCTTCTTCTATTATCTCAAGTAGAACGATTAACTAAATGACTAGCATGCTTAATCACTTAAGTAGTTAATTAATCAAGTTCATAGTTTAATCACTTAATCTCATTTAGTTTTAAATCCGGAAGAGACCCAAAGTTGTAGACCTCTAAAGGTGCCTAACATCTTTCTTTTGAGGTGATTTTAATCCTTATCGGAGGTAAATGAATATGTTCCCTTGATTTTATTCATCAATAATGTACAATAAATATAATAATATAAGGATATATAAATTATACCTAAAATAGTAGACCTAATTACAATAGGAATATAATTCTACCTAAATTAAGAGATATACAATTAATGAAAGAATATTCGGAAATATTCTATTACACCCCCGCAGTCGAAGCGGAGGTTCACGAATACTGAGACTGGCTCAAAAATCATCAAATAGTATGCGCGGAAGTCCTTTGGTGAAGATGTCAGCAATCTGATATCTGGAAAGAACATTAAGGACACAAACTTGACCACAAACCACTTTTTCGCGAACGAAATGAATGTCCATCTCAATGCGTTTAGTGCGCTGATGTTGGACGGGATTGTCGGAAAGATATATCGCACTAATATTATCGCAGTAGACCAGTGTTGCCTTTTGAATCGGGCAGTGAAGCTCAAGTAGAAGGTTACGGATCCAACAAGACTCAGAGACTACGTTGGCGACACCTCTGTACTCTGCTTCGGCACTGGATTGGGATAGTATAGGTTGCCTTTTAGAAGATCAAGACAATAGGTTATCTAAGGAAAACGCAGTAACCAGACGTGGAGCATCGGGTGTCAGGACATCCATCCCAGTCAGCATCAGAATAAGCAGTGAGACCAGTGAGCGAGGACCTGTATAGATGTAATCCGAAGTGAAGTGTACCTTGGACATAGCGTACATTTTTTAGGGCATGCATATGTGCTTCCGTCGGATTGTGCATTTGTAAGCAGATTTGTTGCACAACATAGGATATGTCAGGTCTCGTGAATGTGAGGTACAACCAAGCTACGATAGTGAGTTGGGTCTGAATATGGAGGGCCGGAATCAACGCTGAGCTTGGAATTGGTGTCTACTAGTGTGGAAAATGTCATGCCTACACGGTTAAGGATCTCTTCGGTGTACTTATTCTGACACGGAAATAGGCCGCAAGAATGTTGACTGACAGAGATGCCCAATAAATAACTCAGGGGGTCTAAATCTTTCATAGCAAACTCAAAGGAAAGGAGAGACATAATGGACCGGTGGAGAGCATCAGATGATGTGCTGATGATAATGTCATCGGTATATAATAATAGGTAAGCCATGTCTGTACCCTTGTTGTAGATGAATAGGGAATGATCGGATCTGCTGTGTGAAAAACTGATAGATGAGACATAATCGGCGAACCGCTGGTACGATGCCCGATGAGCATGTTTCAGTCCAAACAAAGATTTTCGCAACAGACACACATAATGTTGATCAATATGATCCCTAAAACCCATAGGTTGATGTATATATATCATTTCATGAAGATCCCTATATAAGAAGGCATTTTTGATATCAAGTTGATAAATGGGCCAAGACTTGGATAAGGCAATGCTGAGGACGGTCTGGATGGTTGCGGGCTTTACGACCGGGCTGAATGTTTCATCAGAGTCCACTTCTACCTGTTGAGACTTGACATCACCTATAAGATGAGTTTTGTACCTCTCAAAAGAACCCTCGGATTTCTTTTTATGTCAAAAATCCATATAGAATGAATAATGTTAGAATCAGGTGGACGAAGTACTAGGTCCCACGTCTTATTATAAAAAAGAGTATTATATTCATCAATCATTGCAGATTTTCAATTAAGGTTGGACAAGGCATCCTTTGGATTTTGAGGGACATGAGAAGGGACAACTAAAACGGATATGTTAAACATCCATTTAGGTTTATAAATTCCATGCATGTCACGTGTTTCTATGGTCGGAGAGCATGTCTCGGGATGCGGGATGGGAGGGGGGGTGTACCGTGGGACTATAGAGAAGAGGATAAAGGGTAGAGGTGGCGGGACCAGCTGGTTGATGCTCGGTTTGCCAAGAGAAGGCTGCGGAATAACCTGAGGTGGGCTATTTTGGGCCATCGTTTACAAAACTGGGTGGGCAGTGTGTCCCGAATGTTCGAGGTGGGGGTGGGTTCCGGGGTATGGGAAGGGGACTATATAAATGATGAATTAGAAGAGGGTTCAGGCCGTCATCTAGAAAGTCGAAAGAATACCTAGATGGCGAGTTTAGGGAGGCAAAGGGGAAATGAGACTCATCAAATAGGACATGACGTGAAATAATAATTTTACGGCTCGATAAGTCATAGCACGAGTAACTACGATGATTGACGGGGTAACCGAGAAACACATACGGCGAAGAACGGGGTTGGAGTTTATGAGTGTTCAGATGGAGAGGCTATCAGAGACATCCAAAGATACGCAAGTATTGGTAGGAGGGGTTCCTACGAAACAGAACTTGAGTGGTAAACCGTTGAGCTAGAGACTTATTTGGAATTATGTTTAGGAGATAGGTGGACATGGAGAGTGTGTAATGCCATAATTGAGGGGGATTTTAGGCATGAGCAAGTAGGGTATGAATTAGGTTGTTTATGGTTCGGATTTTCCATTCGCCTTTACCATTTTTGAAGGAGGTGTGAGGGCAGGGAAAACGAAAGGTAAGACCATTTTTGGAGCAAAACTGTTTGAATTGATTATTATTGAATTCTTTGCCATTGTCATATTAAAAACATTTAATGCTCTTTTCAAATTGTGTTTTTATGAAAGCACTAAACGAGGAAAAAATGGGGTAAATCTGGAATTTATTGCCAATTGGAAAAGTCCATAGAAAGTTGGAAAAATCGTTCAGAAACAACAAATAATATTGATGGCCAGCCATACTTAAAATAGGGATGTCCACAAATCACTATGTTGATATCGAAAGGTAGTAAAGTACAATTTGTGGATGCAGAAAATAGTAATTTAACATGTTTCCCAAAAACACAGGAGTCACATATAAGAATCCTAGAAATACGGTTACAATTAATAAAATTATTTTTCCTAAGGGACCGTAAAACAGAATCTCCCGGATGTCCTAATAAAGAATACCATAAGGAAGACGAAAGAGCAGAAAAGTTGATGGAACTGAGGTTGGATTATTGACGGCATTTGAAATAGGGTAGAAATCTCCGGTGCTGTCACATCTCATTATTCGTCTCCCTGTCATAAAATCCTTTATAGAAAAACCAAAAGGATCAGTTGTGAAACATCATACATAAATTAGATTCTTAATGAGTTTAGGAGCATGAAGGACATTTTTTAAGATTAGTGGTAGATGTGGTGGGATAAGGATGAATGACCAAAATCGCAAATGGGAATTCCTTGTCCACTCCTAACAATAATATTCCGATTTAAATGACTCAAATTAGAATAAGACGAGAGAGTACCTTGTGATGCCGTCATGTGAGATGTGGTGCCAGTGTCCATATACCAATTTTTGTCTGGAGCATTGAGTGACATTGTATTCATAGCTGCCTCAATGTCAGTCGGTGCATAAGTTGAGGACGGGAGGGATGAGGGGTTGTGCTTTGTAGGCCTGTTGTGGACGTGGGCCGAGTATGCCAATGTGGGCCTGTCGGTTCTAAGGTGGAGTCTATGAGGATGTCGGATAAGCAAATAAGAGAGGCCCATGATGGAGGGGCCTACGCGGCCCATGATGGAGGCTGCTTCCACTACCGTGGTTGCTGTTGGATGTTTCCTATCGGCGGAGACTACCCCTTCCCGCTGCTGTTGTTTCCAGAATTCCGTCTGTCGCGGCCCTTGCCGGACTGCCTGCTCTGGCGGTTGTTATGGGTGGATGCGGGCTGTTGCGGGTCCTCGGGCCTGCGATTCTGACCTGAGTGGTGCTGCACTTGATTTTCTGAGTTTTCTCAAGAATAAGCTACGAATGGGCCTCATAAAATCGAGGTAACAATGTGCATTGCTGAAGGATGGTGGCAATGCAGTCATAGGATTCGTTCAAGCCTGCAATAAGTTGCATGACCAATCACTGATTAGTACTGGTGCGTCGACGTTGGAGAGTTGGTCGAAAATCATCTTGAGTTCTTGACAGTATGCAGAGACGTTTGAGAAATCGTCTTGATGAACATCCTTGAACTAATTTTCAAGGTATAACGCTCGTTGAGTTTTGTTGTCGTGGAAAATACTTTCCAAATGTTCCCACGTTTGGCGGGCAGTGGCATCGGTCTCAATGATGGTGTACAACATATCATTAGAGATCGTTCTATATATCCACTGGAGGACGGTTGCATCGAAACGAGACCATAGTGCATCATCAGAAGTCGAAGCCGAGGGTGGGTCTATGGACTTCGGTGTAGGAGGGATTATGTGGTTGATAACTTAGTAAACATGACAATGGATCTTAAAAAGCTCTGCCCATGAGGAGTATTGACCCTTTTCCATCTCAAGAGTAACAGGGATGAAGTTTTCAATGTTGTTGATTGCGAGGGCAGGATGAAATTTGGTTTTGTCAGCTATGGAAGAGGATATTTAGGAGGAAGAGGAAGGGAGAATTGCCGGAAAAACTAGGGTTCCGTCGTGGGGAAAAGGGGCGGCCGAAAGATGAAGTCGGCGGCTAGGGTTCCGACGTGGGAAGGGTGGCGGCCGAGAAAAGAGGTTGGCGGCTAGGGTGGGATATTTAGGGTTAGGCTTCTAATACCATAGAAGAATATGTTCCCTTGATTTTATTCATCAATAATGTACAATATATATAGTAGTATAAGAACATCTAAACTAGGTAACTAATCAACCTAATTACAATAGGAAATATAATTCTGTCTAAAATAGGAGACCTAATTAGAATAGGAATACAATTTTACATAAAATAAGAGATATATAATTAAAAGAGTTGTGACATGTGAAAACCCGCTTTTGCGAAAAAAATGTGGCGTGACAATTGTCACATTTATCTTATAAAATACAAATATGATGTGTTCAATATATTTTGTGCTTTTCAAAGATTGGTTGAAAATATTTTTGAGAAGAAAATTAAAATATTCAAAGTAATGGAGAAAAAGATCAGTTTGGTAATGCATTATTGAAAGATCATTTTCTTAAAAGAGTGATTATTTTCCAAAATCTTGCTCAAACACTCCAGAATAAAATGGAATTGCTAAAAGTAAATAGCATCATATCATTGAGATGACACACACTTTTCTTTTGGGATCAAACTTGCCAGGTATTTGTAGATGAATGTTCTGCTTTTACTTACGCAATAAATCATCTAATTATCCTCTTTTGGGACAATAAAACCCCTTTTCAAAGATTATTTTGAAAATATACTGATTATTTAAAGTTTTTAGGCGTGGATGCTTCGCCATTTTTCTAACTCATTCCCTTAAACTTTTACCTCCTTTAAAGTGGTGTATCTTTAATGGCTATGATCCTAATTATAAATCCATGCAACTTATATGGCAATGAGTCTTTCAAGTTGTGAGTTTTTGGATTTGAGTGCACAAACTAATTAAGGAAGAGACAAATTTATGGAGCTCATTTAATTTGTCTTCCTTCGTTGGCGGGAGCAAGGAATAGCAATTTTTAACAAAGAAAATGAGCGCCAACTTGTTGTGAAGGAAGCACCAAGAGCTGCCCAACTTTATTTTTGCGATTCTTGTTGAAAATTTACTAAATATGAAAATAAGTATATCCCATTAGTTTATTACTCAAACAATTGGGCCCGCACGTCGAAACGTCGTTTCCACACACGTGCACACGTAGTGCCAAGTATCGCAAATTTCATTAGTGAAAGAGATATTGGTACGTATGTAATACGTTTGAGACATAGAATTATGGAGGGTTATTGGCCAAATGACAAAGTATTCCACGTTGGTAAATGAAGGAAGAAGTGTACAAAGTGTAAAATGAAACGAGTTGGAAATCGCCGCGGAGCCGTGAAGGGCCGCGACGCCACACCATCGGAGCCGCGGCGCGAATTGGCTAGCTAGTTACTGGAGCCGCGATGCTTCGGAGGCAGAATGCTGCGACGGAAAGTTGGGAAAATCTGACCTTTGGGCTGGTCTTGGAGCATTGATTCTCCATTACTTGCTACATGAATTCAACCATTATTTGGTTGAATGTAACCCCTCAATCAAGTGCCATTACATGGCTATTGAAGGCCATTAGTTGTTTAGTTGATGGGTCTTCTACTTACACTATAAATTGAGGCCTTTAGCTCAATTGAAACACAACACTCAACACTTAGAAAATATTTTACAGATTTTCAGAGTTCATATTCTTCCTCTCTAGCAAAGTTACTATACTCAAAGTTCTTTAAGAGTAACACTTGAGTTTCCTTTGCTCACTTGTTAAAGTTGTTATTGTATCTTGGGAGACTATTGCTCAACACCGTAAAATGAGACATACGGGGCAATCTTGTCTTAAAGAAAGAGTGCCATCATTCGACTCAGCAAATCACACAAGCAGTTTGTTAAGGATTTGATTTCCAGTTTTATTGTAATAGTTTGTTTATCATTTCTACTATTGTAATAGTTACTTACTTCCCATTTCCTACAACAATTGTATCCCAACAATTTTAAGACAAGATTGTGTTGTAAGTAACTAAATTAGAAAGATGACTGGTATAAATCAAACTGCTTCTGATTCAGCTTCTGCTACTCAAGGCACTCCTAATGCCTTTCCGGTTGCTCAAGGCTCATCCAACGCCTTTGCTGCCACTCAAGGGAATGTTGCCGCTCCTCCACCCGCTGGATTTCACCCTGAAAAGCTCATGGGGTCAAACTTCAAGAGATGGCAACAAAAGATGCTATTCTATCTGAATGTTATGGGAATGACACGTTTCCTAACAGAAGATCCTCCACAAGATGGAGATGAAATGGACCCTTCGCCTTCTGAAACGGGTGAAGGGGACCTAGGTATCTATGTCATTAATGACATGAAGATGGTTCTTGATGCATGGAGTCATATTGATTTCATGTGTAAGAATTACATATTGAACTATTTGTCAGACCCTCTCTACACGGTGTATTGCACCATTGGCACTACCAAAGAGTTGTGGGAGAAGCTACAAAAGAAGTACAACGCACAAGATGCAGGTACTAAGAAATTCATCCTTGGGAAATTTCTGAAATTTCAAATGGTGGATAGTAAGACAGTGATGTCCCAAGTCCAGGAATTCCAAATGATTTTACATCACCTGGATTTGGAAGTATGGAGCCAAACGAGCAGTTTTTGGTTGCATCATTGATTGAAAAGTTGCCTCCTTCGTGGAATGAGTTTATGAGCTACTTAAAGCTTAAGACAAAGGAGATGAGCTTTGAAGAACTTATTATCATACTCCAAATTCAGGAAGATAAAAAGAAGGCCTTGCCTAGGGGTAAACAACCTACTGAGGCAAAGGCAAATCTGGCTGAGGTCAATGGGAACCTAAGTAAGAAGCGCAAGTTCCAGAAAGACGACAAGTCCCAAGCAGCGGAGAATTTCAAAGAAAACTGTCACCACTGTGGGAAACCTGGTCACATGATCAAGGATTGCCGCAAGCTCAAGACCGAGCAACAAGATAAGGCCAAGTCTAAGGGCAAGGCATAAGTTAATGTCGTCAAGGACCAGTTTCTGGATGACATGATTGAAGAGTTCTCAGCGGTGGTGCTAGAAGCAAACCTTGATGAGAATCCCACGCAGTGGTGGATGGACACAGGTGATACAAGACACATCTGTTCCAATAGAGATACCTTATCTACTTATACACCGGTTACAAACAAGAAGATGTTCATAGGCAACAACACTTCCTCTGACGTGCCGGGGGTAGGAAAGGTAGTCCTGAAGATGACTTCTGGAAAGAAGCTCACTCTGAAGAAAGTGATGCATGTTCCTGAGATTAGAAGAAATTTAATTTCAGGTCCTTTATTGGTTAATACTGGTTTTAGGTTAGTGTTTGAGTCCAATAAATTTGTAGTCACTAAGAATGGAACGTTTGTAGGAATATGATTCATCTGTGAAAGCCTCTTGAAAGTAAACACCATGTTTGTATTACGTAAAATAAATAATATTGAAGCATATTCATTTTACTTGCTTGAGTCCTCTAATTTATGGCATCATAGATTAGGACATGCCAACTATAAATCCATCCAAAGGTTGGTAAAGTTGGAGTTGTTACCGTCTATCGACGTAAATCCTCAACATAAGTGTGAGGTATGCGTAGAGGCAAAACTCACAAAGCTTTCTTTTCGATCTGTCGAAAGGAATACCGCTCCTCTAGAACTTATTCACACAGATATATGTGATTTAAAGTTTGAACAAACTAGAGGGGGCAACAAGTACTTTGTGACATTCATTGATGATAGAACAAGGTAATGTTACCTTTACTTGTTGAAAAGTAAGGATGAAGCCTTTGAAGCATTCCGACGTTACAAATCAAAAGTTGAGAACCAACTAAGCATGCAAATTAAATACATTCGTAGCGATAGAGGCTGAGAATATGTAGCGCAATTTGAGGAATATTGTGCCCAATCAGGCATTGTTCATCAAACGACGGCTCCATACTCACCTCAATCAAACGGTGTGACAGAATGCAAGAACCGCACATTGAAGGAAATGATGAATACATTGCTCATCAATTCCTGTCTTCCCCAAAATATATGGAGAGAAGCTTTCCTTATCGCTTATACGATTCTTAACAGAGTCCCATATAAGGGTAAGGACAAGACTCCATATGAATCATGGAAGGGAAAGAAACCCACCTATAAATATTTAAAGGTGTGGGGTTGTCTGGCAAAGGTTGAAAAACCCAAGCCAAAGCAGGTCAAGATTGGGCCTAAGACTGTAGATGCATATACATCGGATATGCGAATAACAGTAGTGCTTATCACTTCTTAGTGAATACGCCAGATATTCCAGATATCCATGGGGGTACAATCATGGAATCAAGGAATGTTCAATTCTTTGAAGGTATCTTTCTTAGAAAGGAAAAAGACATAACCTCTCGCAAATGAAGTTAAGAACAAAGCTCTCAGGAACTGAGAGTCGTTGACGGTCCGGATCTAGATGGTTCAGATCTAGTGGATCTCAAAGTGGCTGAATATCTGGAATCTAGTATTCCAGATTCTCAGAACTTGGAGACTCCGGAGATGTGACTAAGGCGAAGTAAAAGGGCCAGGAAGGATAAATCCTTCGGTCCTGACTTTGTAGCTTATATGGTTGATGATGAACCAAGGACAATTGCTGAAACATTGTCAACTCCAGAAGCACCGCTCTGGAAAGAAGCTATTGCGAGTGAAATAGGCTCCATTCTGCATAACCATACTTGGGAGTTGGTTGATCTTTCTCCGGAAAATAAACGGTTGGGTTGTAAGTGGATACTCAAACGAAAGTATAATGCAGATGGGTCTATAGATAAGTACAAGGTCAGGTTGGTAGTCAAGGGATATCGACAGAAAGAAGGCCTTGACTACTTTGACACGTACTCCTCGGTATCTCGGATGACGTCCATATGGGTATTCATTACGATCACAGCGTTGCGTGACCTTGAGATACATCAAATGGATGTAAAGATAGCCTTCCTAAATGGTGATTTGGAAGAAGAAATTTATATGGACCAACCCGAGGGGTATGTGGTTCAAGGGAAAGAGAAGAAAGTCTGCCAGCTTGTCAAATCTCTGTACGGGTTGAAACAAGCCCTGAAGCAATGGCACGAAAAAATTGATAGTACTCTACTATCGAACGGTTTTACCATTAATTAGTGTGACAAATATGTCTACATGAAAGGTAACTCTGACTCGTTTGTTATGATATGCCTTTATGTAAATGACATGTTGATCACAGGGAGCAGTCCTAGCATAATTCTAGAGACTAAGAACATATTGAAACAATTTTTCAATATGAAAGATAAGAACATATCCGTACCTTCTGTATTGATCCACTGCGACAGCCAGTCGGCTCTAGGAAGGGCACGAAATGCTATGTACAATGGCAAGTCTCGTCATATTCGATGGAGGAATAAGACCGTTAGGTAGCTGACCACCACATGTATAATATCCATTAATTACATAAAGTCAAAGGATAATATAGCAAACCCGCTGAAAAAGGGCTTACACAAGGATAAGATATTCTGCCTGTCTAGGGGAATGGGCTTAAAACCCAAAGTATAAGTACCAATACGGTGGTAACCCAACCTTACTGACTGGAGATCCCAAGAATTAGGTTCAACGGGAAAACTAAGCTGTAAAGGTTCAGTTGATCGCTTCGGTGGAAGCATGAGCACTTCGGATAGTGATTTCTGCAAAGAAACACCAAATCCAAAGTCGTTCCCGCGATAGACTATAAGTGCTATCTGCAGTATGGGTGAAGGTTAAGTTTCCAAAATCTTTAATGATCCTCACCGGTTGAGGTTAGGTTTGGGGAAATTTTTAATGGTTCCTAACACTTGTAAAGTGGGGTATAGCAGGATACCTTGTAGGAGACCACCTATTTAAGTGCGAGGATAGGCCGCCTCAAATGAACGCACTTAAGAATCCAAGAAGTGTCCACGGCCACAACGGACAAAACATTACAAAGAACTGAGTAGAGGAAGTTGTTGTGTTGGTACTGTTGACTTGGCTTACATTAAACACTGACGGTTCAAGACACCACGTTCACCGCACAGTAAGTAAGTCCAATGGTATTCAACTATGAAAGGTTCAAAGCGTATGCTACCTATCCAAATTCAACATCGGTCCACTGAAGGATTGCTAGAAAAGGCACCATATGTGTGCGCCAAAATCTCTTTCAAGAGGGGATTGTTGGAAATTTACTAAATGTGGAAATAAGTATATCCATTAATTTATGACTCGAACAATTGGGCTCGCATGTCAGAAATGTCATTTCCACACACGTGCACACGTAGTGCCAAGTATCGCAAATTTCATTAGTGAAAGAGATATTGGTACGTATGTAATACGTTTGAGACATAGAATTATGGACAGTTATTGGCCAAATGACAAAGTATTCCACGTTGATAAATGAAGGAAGAAGTGTACAAAGTGTAAAATGAAATGAGTCGGAAATCGCCGTGGAGCCGCGGCACCGGAGCGCCGCGGCGCCTCCCAGGCTACGCCGAGGTGCAAATTGGTTGCCCAATTACTGGAGCTGGGGCTCTTCGGGGCCAGAATGCTGCGATGGGAAGTTGGAAAAATCTAACCTTTGGGCTGGTCTTGGAGCATTGATTCTCCATTATTTGCTACATGAATTCAACCATTATTTGGCTGAATGTAATCACTCAATCAAGTGCCATTATATGGCTATTGAAGGCCATTAGTTGGCTAGTTGAGGGGTCTTCTACTTACACTATCAATTGAAACACAACACTCAACACTTAGAAAATATTTTACAGATTTTCAGAGTTCAAATTCTTCCTCTCTAGCAAAGTTACTATACTCAAAGTTCTTCAAGAGTTACACTTGAGTTTCCTTTGCTCACTTGTTAAAGTTGATGTTGTATCTTGGGAGACTATTGCTAAACACCATAAAAAGAGACATACAGGGTAATCTTGTCTTAAAGAAAGAGTGTTATCACTCGACTCAGTGAATCACACAAGCACTTTGTTAAGGTTTTGATTTCCAGTTTTATTGTAATAGTTTGTTTATCCTTTCTACTATTGTAATAGCTACTTACTTCCCGTTTCCTACAAAAATTGTATCCCAACAATTCTTGTTCACAAAAATTACTATACTATGTTAGAAATATTGGAAGAGCACAAATAACACTCTAAAAATTTACTTGAAGAGAAATGGAGGAACAAATTTTCTATTCAACTTGACTTGATCTAAATGGCTTGATTACATGATTATTTATAGGTGAACTCATTCATGTATCTAGCCTAGCATACATGTATCACATTAATGAGTTCACACTTCACACCTTTCAAGTACATGAATGATAAATTTCATCTCCAAAAGTACATGTATGAACTTATTAGACTAATCTAGAATCCACCTATTCATGTATCTCCTAATACATTAATCTACTAGTTCATGAACAAAATTAAATAATATGTGAAAAAGTTTATTTTTTCAACTTCCCCCTTAAACATAATTCAGTACTCCAAGAGCCATCTGCAATTTCTGAAAAATATCAATCTTCAACGGCTTAGTGAAAATGTTCGCAATTTGGTCTTGCGATTTCACGAACTCACGCTCCACCTCCTTTTTTCATATGCAATCTCTAATGAAATGATACTTAGTATCAATATGTTTGCTCATTTCATGAAATACTGGGTTCTTGGCCAACGCAATGGCTGACTTGTTGTCAACACAAATCTTTTTTGCGTCTTCTTGTGGTTGGTGAGGTTCTTCCAATGAGTTCTTAGACAAATTGCATGACAAACACAAGAAGAAGAAGCTACATACTCCACTTCACAAGTTGAAAATGTCACAATATGTTACTTTTTGGAATTTCATGTAAATGCAGTATTTTCAAAAAAGAAAACAAATTCGGTAGTGCTTTTCCGGTCATCAATATCACCAGTCCAATCACTATCACTATAGAAACAAGCTTGAAGTCTTTGAAGATGAATAACAAATTCAATAATCAAGTGTACCTTTGATGTACCAGAGTATTCTTTTGGCCTCTTTTAAATGAGAAGTTGGAGTTTTCATAAAGCGACTGACAAGTCCAACACCAAAAAGAACACCAGGTCTCGTACAAGTTAAGTACCTTAATATTCCAAAAATTCTTTTGAAATATATGGGATTGATATTTTCTCTGTCCTCACGCTTGGACAATTTAACTCCACAATCCACGAGGGTGTTAACTGGCTTGCAATTCTCCATCTCAAATTTCTTGAGAATCTCTTTGCATATTATCCTTGAGAAATAAAGATTCCATCATTCCCCTGCCCCACTTTAATGTCAATACATTATGACATTAGGCAAATGTCTATCATCTCAAACTCTCTTGTCATTACTTTCTTGAATTCTTCAAATATCTTTAGATTATTTCCTATCAAAATCAAATCATCCACATATAAACAAATAAGTAATGTGTCACCATTTTTATTAATTATTACATAAAGTACATGCTCATGTGGACACTTTAAAAAAATATTTACTTGGAAGTATTTGTCACTTCTACAATTCGAAGCCCGCAGAGCTTGCTACAAGCCATAGAGAGCCTTCTTCAATTTCAATACTTTATCTTCATGTCCTTCAACCTTATAGCCCAAAGGTTGATCAATGTAAACTTATTCCTCCAAAATTCCATTTAGGAAAGCGGACTTCACATCCATTTGATAAATTTCTACTGATTTTGAGCTGTCAAATAAATTATCAAGTGAATTGTCTCTAAACGAGAAACTGGTGCAAATACCTCATCATAATCAATATGGCTTTTTTTCTTGTACTTCTTTGCTATCAATCTTGCTTTGTACCTCTCTACTTCTCATTTGGAATTTTTATTTATCTTGTAAACCCATTTGACTCCAATAGTGATTTTTCCTTTTGAAAGTTTTGCCACCTACCAAGTGTTATTGTTCTTGATTGCCTTGATTTTTTCATCCATCGCGTCTCTCCATTTTAGATTATGGGCAACATCCTCATATTTTATAGGCTCACTATCCACCAATAAATAAAAGTGAGTTAAATCACTTAAATTTTCAGTTACCTCTTCTGTGGCATCATAAATTTCACGAAGACTTTTAGTCTTTCGAGATACGCTGCTCGAACTTGATTCTCTCACTTCATGAACTTGCAGTGGAGGTGTTGCAGGTGGTGTAGTAGGCTTCCCCATAGCTTCTTCATCATCTTCATCGCCAAGGAATGGACTGAAAGAGTAATCTTGCTCTTTGGATTTCCATTCCCAAGAACTATCTTCATCAACTTCAACATCTCTATTTATGGTAACCTTTCCATTGCTTGGGTTATATAACTTATATAACCTTTAGATCTTTGATCATAACTAATGAAAATATACCTCTCACTTTTGTTATCAAGCTTATATCTCTTCTCATCCAGAACATGTGCATAAGCAATTCTTCCAAACATACGCAAGTGAGCAACTTTTGGTTTGAAATCACTCCAAGCCTCTTGTGGTGTTTTACCACGAACACTTTTGGTTTGGTGCCGATTTGATAAATATACCGCACACGCAAATCCTTCAATCAAAAACTCCTCTGGCATATTTTTGTTCTTCAACATACTTCTTGCCATGTTGATAATAGTCTAATTCATCCTCTCCACCATGCCATTTTGTTGAGGCGATCTTCGATAAAAAATGTTGAATTTCAGTTTTTCCACAAAAAGCCTTGAATTCATTTGAAGTGAATTATCCACCATTATCGGACCGAAGTGACTTAATTTGATAGCCACTTTGTTTCTCCACCATGCTCTTAAAATTCTTAAAATTTATAAAAACCTCAGATTTTTCCTTCAAAAAATAATCCCAAGTTTTTCGAGAATAATCATCAATAAAAAGAAGAAAATAATTATTTTTATCAAGTGAGGCTGGCTTGATAGGTCTGCACACATCCATGTGAATCAACTCCAAATGGCATCGTGCTCTTGTCAATGACTCTTTGGGAAACCTCTTTTCTTGATTGCTTTCCAAAGAGATATCCTTCGCAAAGCTGATTAAGATAATTAATGGTTGGCAATCCTTTCACCATATTTTCCTTATTCATCAACCTCAGTCTATCGAAATTCAAATGGCCAAACCTCATATGCCAAAACCAAGATGAATCTTTCACACAAGAAAATAAGCATCTCGGGTACATCACTTTGAAGATTCAAAACAAACATTTTATTTTTGGCCATAGGAACCTTGGCTAACAATCTCCCATTTTCATCTTTCATGGTCAGTTTTTTATCTTTCAAATGAATGTCATAAGTTTTCTCCAAGAGTTGTCCCAAACTCAAAATATTACTTTTTATTTCTGGAACATACTTGAAATCGGAGTAAATTGATGACTTTCATCTTTCAAACGAATTAAAATCGTACCTTTGCCTTTGATTTGAACTTTTGAAGAGTCTCCAAGAGTGATGTTGCCACCATTCAATTTCTCAAACTCCGTAAATAGATATTTTCCCCTCAAATATGACTGCTTGCACCGGAATCAAGGTACCATTGATTTTTGTCTACATGTTCTCCTTCTTTACATGCCATGAGTAAAGTGTCATCTTCATCTTCATTTTTGCTCTCCACAAAATTGTTTATCTCCTCCAAATTATTTTTACACTCCCAGGAAAAATGACCAAATTTATAACAAGTATAACATTCAATATTTGATTTGTCAGACCTTCCTTGATTTGACCTCCATCCTCTACCTCTTCCACGACCTCTTTCTTAGTTTTAGTCTTGACTTCTATTTTTTTATTGGAGGTTGACTACCACCTATTCCTATTCTACCACAACCTCTTTCACGCCCATGATTTCTTTGTTATGAGACACTTCTTTCATCTTTCTTCTTCAAAGAAAATTTTGCTTGCAAAGCTTGTTCAGCCGACTCTTATTTCTATTTGTTCAACTTCTCTTCATGTGTTTGCAAATAACCCATGAATTCTTCTATGGTCATGGTGTCCAAGTCTTTGGACTCATCAATGGCAATAACAATATAATTAAACTTTGGATCTAGGGATCGTAGTATTTTTGCAATGACCCTATCATCATTCAATTCTTCACCATATCTCTTCATTTAATTTTCAACTGCAAAGACTCTTGAAATATATTCCGAAACTAATTCGGATTCCTTCATTTGCAGCGATTCAAACTCTCCTCTTAAGGTTTGGAGACTAACTTTTTTCACCTTGTCCAAACCCTTAAAGAAAGTTTGAAGAATATCCCATGCTTGCTTGGAGGTGGTTGCATTTACAACCTTCTCGGACATCTTTTCATTCAAACTTTGATGGATGAGAGTGAGCACCTTTTGATCATTCTTCTTTGTGGCAGCGGCATCATCTTCTTCATCAACGCCACGCTCCACCATTTCCCAAACATCATAGGCTCCAAGCAAAGCCTTCATTCGGATGCACCAACTTAAATAATTTTCTTTAGTGAGTATCAGAACTTGGAATGGAGTTCCATTAATGTTAGTTATCTTCTCTCTATGTTTGGTTGTCTCTCGAATACACCGGCTCTGATACTAAATGTTAGAAATATTGGAAGACCAAGACAATACACATAACACTCTAAAAGCTCACTAGAAGAGAAATGGAGGAAGGGGGATTTTCTATTCAACTTGACCTAATCCAAATGGCTAGATTACATGACTATTTATAGGTGAAGTCATCCATATATCTAGCCTAGCATACATGTATCACTTTAATGAGTTCACACTTCACACCTTCCAAGTACATGAATGATAAATTTCATCTCCAAAAGTACATGAATGACTTACTAGACTAATCTAGAATCCACCAATTCATATATCTCCTAATACATTAATCTACTAGTTCATGAACAAAATTAAATAATATATGAACAAGTTTTATTTTCAACATACTAGTATTTATCTTGCTTTAGGCAATTCCATATGAGTAAATACTTGTATGAAGTAAACAAAATTAATCAGTCCTAAATTTTCATTTCCCCTGCATGCCCCGTTAAAGAAAAGGAATGAATGCCTATAAATAGGAAAACAAGCAAAGAGAAGTTGTTAGGATCGGGTGTACCAGATAGTGCAGAATTAGGAAAAATAGTCAACTAAAGACAATAACAATAATAGAAGATAAAGACTTAACATGGTTCGGTCAACATGACCTACATCAACAATCAAAAGAGGAACAAATAAACTAATGCCAATACATATAAAACAGAGTACAAAATTACAGTAATTAAATACTGTAATATTCTAAATACCCCAAGAGAATAAACTCACAAGACAACTCTAAAAAAGAGTTCACACAACTCTCATACAAATTGTATTGGGTAAGAATGCCTCCGAGTGGATTAGCCTATCTGGATACCCCAACAGCTCTGAAGTCTCCACACAGGTGTGTCCCACTGCTAACAACTCTCATCACAACAACCTTCCTATATCAGAGTGTCGCGATGCGTATGTATGATGACATTAGCAGGCTCACATCATTATAACTTTAGCAGGGCATAATAGTCTAGTCTTGTCTTATATATGTGAGACTTAGAAGGGAAGAAAAGACATATTGTATCCTCTACCTCACACATGTAACCTAAGCCATATTCTCTCTCAAAGAAATACATGCACTTAAGCATTTGTTTATCATTTTTCATTATGAATTTCAAATCAAAGCATACTTGTTCATATTATTTACTTATTCATTTACTTGCTTACTTGCTTATTCACTTATTCATCACCTATCATATAATACCGGACTCATTTCGGGGTTATTCGGATAAGATACAACTCACTTGTCTTTAAAACCTAAAATACAAATTTCTAACTGTGTTTTTGGTTAATACTGATTTCTCTGACAAATAGTTTGGCACCGTCTGTGGGGATAGACATTTGTGGTGTTGTCTCGATCTATAGTTGATCTCCTTGAAAAAACCAAACTGAATCACTATACTAAAAAAACATGTCAGGAAAGAGCAGCAGTTCTCACGGATCACAGGAACTCAGAGAGGACCGGGTACCCCTTAATAATTGGGACATGATAGATCCTTCAGTAACACTAGGAACTGAGCCAGAAGAGGAGCCTGAGCGAGAGCAGTAGAATAGTGAAAATAGAACCCCACCAAATTAGCCCAGCAAAAAGTAGGGTAAGGGCATCTCGGATAACGAAGAGGCAAAAAGATCCCGGAAGCGAACACCTGAAAGAAGGAGCTCGGCTAAATCTCAAACCGATAAACCCAAACCCGCTGACAAAGGAAAGTCTTTGACGAAGGATATAATCACAGTAATCCTCGAGGCACAGAATGAAATGATGTTGCGCATGGAAGAGCAGTGGCCGCTATAGCCACTCACTCTAGTGCTGAGACTCTGGTGTCAAACCAGAATGCAGCGAAGACCTCAGCATCTCCCGAAACCAACAAGAAGAGTACTGATGGCACGAAGGACCAGATAGACACGTTCACGGAAGGGCTGTGCCGAGTGGAATGGAGATGTATGAGCAGATGAACCAGATACCCGGAGTTCCACCCGTGATCAAGGGTGCGGGAGCCAATAGATATGGGGTCTTGACATATCCGAAAAACGCGGCTCCTATCCCCATCCTGAAGAAGTTCTAGATGTCTGATATACCAAAATATATTGGCACCACCGATCCAGATGAGCATATCATGACCTTTCAAGAAGCCATCACCGGACACGATCTCAAGAAATATGAAATCGAATATGTTATTCTAAAGAAATTTAGCCAAACACTCATAAAGGGAGCACACTTGTGGTATACTCACTTATCTGGAAATTCTATTAATTCTTTTGCTACTTTTGCAGATACTTTTGTCAAGGCTCAAGAAGGGGCCCGAATGGTGGAAACACAAAAACCATACGTGTTCATGATAAAGCAGCGGGGATATGAGTTGCTACAGGGATTCATAGATAGGTTCCAGAAGGAAAGAATGTTTCTGCCAACCATCCCAAAAGATTGGGCAGCGGCTGCATTTGCAGATGACATGAACTCAAACAGTTCGAATGTTTCTAAAAAGTTGAATAAATGTCTGAAGGAGTTCCCGGCAAAAACATGGAGCAAGATAAACCTCAGATATACAACCAAGATGCAAATTGAGGAAGACCAGCAGGTGGCAGCATAAGTATATATTGGCAGTTGCCCCCTGAGAAGGTTGGGTCAAGGGTTTAGTTCCAACACAATAAATGGGGGACGATTCAAGTCGTATGATGCTAGAATATTTCCTAACATGGGTACAAGCCAGGGTAGTCCCAGGAATCACCAAGGGCTCATTGAGCGAGGCCTTCCACGATCGGAAGCATCCACGTCGAGGGATGTTTTCCCCCTAAAGCTATCCAACCATAACTGCAACATAAATGAAGTGGAACTGGTGGCGATAATAAAAACCATAATGAAAACCAGATTTCTAGATGATACACGCATAAATCCAGAGACAAATACAGGGTTATGGTATCATTTTCACAGCACGCACGGGAAAACTACGGAGGATTGAGCCAACTTAATAATCGAAATAGCGCAGCTATTGCATATGGGACACTTGAGAGAATACATCAGTGATCGGGCGAAGTTCAATTTGAGCAGGAATGTCGGATAGAAACCAAACCAAGCGCCTCTACCCACTCACACCATCAATATGATCTTCAAAGCAAATATGTTGAATAAGGTTATGTACACATCAATGAGGAAATCCAATATCTCTGTCATAACTACGAGTCGCATCTGAGAACCCATGGAAAGCCGGATATCACTTACTCCAATGATAATTGTGCGAACCTCACCTCATCTCACAATGAAGCCCAGGTAATATCTATGCAAATTAATAAATCTTTTATTAAGCATGTTTTAGTTGATCCAGGGAGTTTAGTGAACATCATTCAATTGCGCGTCTTGTAATAAATACGGATGGACAAATCCATTACCCTAATAAAAAATGTGTTGACAGGATTCAACATGTCAAGTGAGCTAACAAACGGAGAATTTGAATTGATGGTTCATATCGATGGTGTGGAACAAGGTACGACCTTTAACATCATGTCTGGTGATATGTCATACAATGCAACATTCAGACAGTCGTGGCTATATGCAATGCAGGCGGTCCCTTCAACTTACCACCTGCAGGTCAAGTTTCCCACACCCTAGGGGGTCGATAAAATTAAAGGAAGCATTAGTAATCCCTGATTATAGGACACCTTGATAGTGGCATAACCACAAGGATGTAAGATAGGTAAATAGCAATTACAGACACCGGGCCCAAGCAGGGTGTCCAAAGGAAAGAAAGAATAGCATGCAGCGGAAGAACATCTGGATCAGGCCATCGGATAAGGACCCTGTAGACTCCACCATATAAGATCTAGAGAGCGTAACACATTTTAAAGAGTATCCCAAAATTAAGGTATACTTGAGGAAAGAGCTCTCACCCGAGCTCATTATTTAAAAGCTAATTCCAATTGTTTTTCTTGGTTATTTAAAAGCTAATTCCAATTGTTTTTCTTGGTCTCACCTTGACATAATAGGGACCCCCCTCAAATTAGATATCCATCGACTGAGTGTTGATCCCAATCACGGCCATGTCCGCCATCAAGGACCAATTCATGAAGGAAGATGTGGCACGCCTACTTAATATAGGGTTAGTAGGGAGGGTCGAAGACCTCATGTGGCTAGCCAATCCTAAGGATTCTTTCCCGTTGTCGCACATCGATCAGATGATTAATTCCATGATAAGGCATGAGTTGTTCAACTTCATGGGTGCATACTCCGGTTACAATTAGATCAACCTACATCTGGAGGATCAGGAAAAAGCCTATTTCATGACTAATGACGGTAATTTTTGTTATAACTTAATGCCTTTTGATCTTAAAAATGCAGGAGCGACTTACCAAAGATTGGTAAACAAAAAGTTTGAAAAAAAATTGTCTATACCATGGAATTCTAAATTGACGACATGCTGGTCAGATCCTGAGTAACAGAAACGCACATAGCTTCCCAAGCAAAAACTTCTGACGTCTTGCGTCACCATAGCATGAAACTAAACCTGGAGAAGTGTGCCTTCGGAGTCAGGTCTGGAAAGTTCTTGGGCTTTTTTATCTCCAGTTGCGGTATCGAAATGAACCTTGATAAAGTCAGGTCATCCAAGAAATGTCAGTCACACTAAATAACATCAAGATGGTTCAAAGATTGATGGGAAAGGTCACGACCTTGGGGAGATTCATCTCTCAATCAACGGACCAGTGCCATGAATTTTTCAAGTTCATGAAAAAAGATCATCATTTCTGATGGACGTATGAGTGTTACCAAAGTCTGCAAGACCTCCAAGTTTACTTCGCCAGCCATCACGTGATCGCCAAGCCTAATAAAAGAGAAATATTGCTCATATATGTGATTGTCTGAGTAGTATCAATCAGTATCGCCCTAATAAGTAAAGAAGGAGGAGCACATCTACCTATTTATTATGCAAGCAAAAAGTTAAACAGGGCGGAGTCCCGATATCCAGATACATAGAAGTTGACCCTGGCCCTGGCCCTCGTCAAGTCCACACGAAAGTGATGACCATACTTTCAATGTCATTCGATAACGGTCATTACAAGTGCTCCACGAAAAACTCTGTTACAAGGGGAAAACTTTACAAGCCGGTTATCTAAGTGGTCAGTCAAAATAAGTAAGTATGACCTATCATACCATCTTCGTTCGACAATACAGAAGCATAGTTTGCTGGAATTCTCAAATGATTTCGCTCCCACAATACGACATTGAAGGTTACATGTATGAGACTGCCTTCTTTTTTTTTCCTAACCCTTTGGTCATAGGACTGGTACTGGTACCAGGACTGCTACTGGCATCAAGACTGGGACTGTTCGAAGGAATCATGCGCCTTAAGGATAGTAAGTGAAGATCGAAAAATACATGTTGAACTTTTTTCCTTGATAGACTTTTTTCCCAAAAGGGTTTTTTCCGGTAAGGTTTTTAATGAGGCAATAACCGTAAAGTGTATTATTACAAGAAGGACTTTCCCCAGAATTTTGAACGAAAGAGATCCACTCCTATTTTCAAGAGCCTATGGCCTTTTCCTTTTGTACTTTCTTATTTTTTGTCGAAAACACACATGTACTCGGGTTTGCACACCAAACGCCATGAATAAAAATAGGTTTTCAATTTCTCTCCTTATACTCTAAAGTTGTTGGTATGACCGCGTCCTTCCAGACTCGATAATATCCACCACGAACACATGAAATGTCCTATAGGCCTCAGATCATTAAGGAAATATAATCTTTGTCAATGAGGTCGAGACATCCTCCTCATCGGCACCGTACGAAGAGGGGACCTCCTTTTATTATGAATTGGATGATTTTAATTTGCAATCATAAAATATGCGACCGGAAGTAATATTCCTAGATTGGGGGAAGCGATTGCTCAAAATACCACACGCATTAAGAAGAATCAAAAGAAATCGTGGAACTTAAAAACAAGCATTTGAAATCATCATAGAGCATAGTCCCGATGAGGGGGTCCTTGGGTGGAAGGATCCATATGGTTGAACTACTCCACTTTAAAGGACCAGGTAATCTTTACATCCGGCCACAAAACATACCAACATAATCGTAACATGCAATAATATGAGCCCCCACGTGGGACCTTAACAAGTTAAAATAAAAAAATTTGGCTCGGGGCATAAACATTGTGAAGGCACATGAAAATTGTCATAAAAAGCCCAAAAACAAGGGCAATACTTGTAGCAAAGTAACACAGATGTTTTCCAAAAATAAGGAACTCCACACAGGGAGTACATAAATCAAGCGATAGTTTCTGCAGTCCTCGATGCTTCAGCGGAGGCATGCATATCCCAAGCAGAAGTGGTCGGTCGATCATTGGGAAGAATCTCCTCGAATATCCTTTCTCGATTTCACTCCTAGCAGTCGGAACCTCAAAAAGATGTTTGGGAAGGGCCTCATTGGAACCACATTTCCCGTTTTTGCTCTCAATTATCAGAACATCAGAAGGGTGCTCCCCGTGTTCAGCCAAGACTTCCTCTTCACCTTCGTGGACCAGCTCTCACTATCAAAAGTTTGAGCTAAGTCCTCGGGTGAGGGTCGAATAGACATATCATTATGGGCCACATCCTCCACCTTTAAAGCAGCGCCAGTGCAACATCGACATTAATTGACCCTTCTCGAACCTCTTGAAGGGCCATCCTTTAGGCCTGATATACTACATGGGTTTTATCAAGGAGAAAGTCCATCTTTAGTTGTTGGACTATGACATCCGTATCAGATATATGGACCTTTTGCATGTCTTTATGGAGGGAGGTGTTACTGTTAGTAAGATCTTTGTTGTGCTAGAGCTGATTCTGGTACCGAACTGATAGGTTCATATACCTCTCCTCTAGGACGCTTAAAACTTTCTTAGTAGAAGCTTTGTCCCTCTGGCAAGTATCAAGCTCAATTATCATAACCTGATTCTACTCTGCTAGACTCTATTCCTTTAAACCATAATATCTAGGTGATCATGGTGTTCGACACATCTCTTTTGAAGCTCCAGAAGCTCTTTGTAGAACCTGGCACCTTTTTATTGTGGATTTTCCTGTCCTGCTCCAATTGGGCCAACCTGGCCTCCATATTCTCTGCCGAAATTAGTTGTCTCTCTAGTGCTGGGAGATGCTTCTAAAATTTTTGATATTCAAGATTCTCTCCCTCTCCTCAACAAGCTTCCATTGAAAACCCTCCATGGTTAGAAGGCTAACCTAAAATAAAAACAGTCGAAAAACCAAGAACTCGGAAAAGAAAAAAATAAGGGAAAGAATTAAGAAATAAAATGCTCATGTACCTGAGCTGCCGCATGAGCACCGACGTTGAGCATGTAATAACCATAAATGCCCATAATATTCTCCTTATCTCTCCCACTAGCTAGGGGCCTCAGGTAGCTTGCAACTCCTACCAGCTGAGAAAGAAGATTGCAATCCTGGGAAATGGTAAAGGTAACCTGTCGACGAGCCAAAGGATTTCAGACTGGTGCTAGCAAAGTGTCCACCAACCATGATTGATGAAAGCTTTGAAAGCCCTCAAGACGTTTCTCGGTGTTAGGATCCCGAGGACCTTTAGACTGCGCCTCGAGCATCGTTCCTAGAGGCATATGAGCTCTCATTTTAGAAGCTAGCATAGGAATGGCTCGGGATGAGGAAAGAATATAGGGAACAGATATAGGACCTGGTGTAATGCCTCCAGCCCTGACCGGGATAAGGGAGAAAGGTGTGCAAGAGTTCATTTTGTCAGATAGCTCCATCTCATTAGAAATACCGGTGGTGACAACCTCTGGTTTGGCAGCCCTCTAATTGAAAAGCCTTAGGGCAGAATCCTCCTCCTATTCGCTGACATCAGATAACAAGTTGATTGCCACTAGAGGAGCAGCAGGAGCTATTGAGGCCGACCTTCGACTACTCTGCTCCCCGACATTCAGTCTATTTCTTTTGACCGGGGGAGGGAAGGTTGGATTAGACTAGAAGTTGGTTTGTGGATTGGTTGAGGAGGTTGGCGCCTTCTTTTTCTTTGAACTTTTGTTGGCCGATAGTCGATGAGCTCCGATGGGAACTTAGTGAATAGGGATTTCAAAATTGCTACGAGCAAGGTTCTGTGCCCCGGTGGTGACGCCGCCAGCGATAGAAGAATCTGAAGAAATGGGATAAAGATTTGAAAGGATTGGGGAAAAGGTGATTTTTTTTTTCAAACAGCCGAGGAAAAGTGCTAAGACTTGGGAAAATATAAACGGGTATCTTTGTATGATAAGTTTTATATAAGAAATAAGGGAAGAGGCAGCGTCTAGCCTAAAAGAAAGGAAACCAAGTCATCATTATAGTATCAATTATCGATGGGAGGATGCGGATGGACACACGACGCGTGTAAAGTGGGTTTTGCAGGGGCGGCAGAACATTTAATGTAAGGAGTAGGCGTGCAGAGAATATTAATTGATTAGACCGACACACCAGTTTCAAGGAATGAAGTGACTAGTTAAGTGTTGATGGACGAAAAGTTATTCCACTTCCCGGGCCCTTGAGTTCAAAGGCCTCGAAAAGTGGGGGACTATTTGTTATTGGGTAAGAACGCCTTCGGGTAGATAAGAGTATCCAGATACCCCAACGACTCCGAAGTCTCCACACAGCTGTCTTCTATTCTCAACAACTCCAGTGATATCAACCTTTCTAGATCAGAGTGTCGCGACAAGCATGGGTCCAATGACATCAGCAGGCTCACATCATCATAACTTTAGGAGGGCATAATAGTCTAGTTTTGTATTATATATGTGAGACATAGAAGGGAAGGAAAGACACATTGTTCCTCTAGTTCACACCTGTCACCTAAGTCATATTCTCTCTCAAAGCAATACACGAACGAAAGCATTTGTTTATCATTTTCCATTACTAGTTCCAAACGAAAGCTTACTTGTTCATATTATTTACTTATTCATTTACTTGCTTACTTTCTTATTCACTTATTCATCACCTATCATATAATACCAGACTCATTGGGGGCTCTCCGAATCGAATGCAACTCACTTGTCTTTAAACCCTAAAATACAAATCTCTAACTGTGTTTTTTGTTAATATTGATTTCTCCGGTAAACACAAATACTCTCTAAAAAAGAAGACAAATTCAACTAATTCTTTTCAAATTGGTGTGTTCTTGGAATGAAGAAAAACTTGGCCTTCAAATTGTGCAAAAATAAATGATAAAAAATTTCTTCTCTACATCACCAAACATTGGCTCCAAGAAACAATCTCTGCCAAGAGATTTTCGATTAGGCCCATGCCTATTACAGAAATGTTGACCTACTTTTCCATGTATACTATGTGATGCAGGTGAGTGAAGAAGCTTAAGCTTGTGGACAGGTCCGATTCCATAATCATGGAAATTAATTACGTTTCATAATCTCACTAATTACTAGTCCTTCAATATTCTTACTCTTAATTTGACTGTTAACAAACTAACTAGAACTTGTACAAGATAGTTGAAAACTTTATCCTGAGGAAAATAATGGATCCTCTGAGAACTAGCTAGGTGAATTAATGAATCCCCGTTATTTCTATAGTAAGCGAACAATGATTTTATGCTCACAATTTGGGGTGATAAAATTAGCTCATAAAAATATGATTCATCTAAGTTTGGCGAGGAAAGATAACAAATGTCTGATTTTTGGGTCGTCATTTAAGCTTTATTCGGAGCTGAATTATTATTTTCGTAAGTTTACAGCCCAACTTCAAATAGTCGTGTCTGAGTTTGACAACTTTAGACATTCGCGTCTGAAGTGTGGCTTTGTGAAGGCTAAAACACATGCATTTTCGCCCGATTCATGTGTCTAAATTTTTCATGTATGTCTGAATTGATAAATAGTAGCAGTCCGTGATATACATAACTTGTATATCACGGTTTGGTGTATATTATGTAACATAGGTTTTGTATTAAATTAGAATTGTACACTTACCATAATTGTATAATTATTGTACAAGTAGTATAAGGTTTTGGGAGTAGAATAGGAATATGATTTACTATTATGAAAATTATAAATTGTATATAGACTCTATTATTAATGAGAATAATCAAGGGATCATTTCTTTCATGGTATCAGAAGTCTAGGTCAAACATTTCTCTCCCAAATTTCTCTTTTTCATGCATCGAAATTCAAGCCTCTACTCTCGGTTTCCGTGCAAATTTCCTTCCCAAATTTCTTTTCCAAATCCCTCCATCACGTCTTGAATTGCCAATATGGCTAAGAACACGTTTCACCCTGCCCTTACTATTTCTAACATCAAGAACCACATCCCTATCGTTCTTGAAATAGAAAACGTCCAATATGATACATGGGCCGAACTGTTCAAAGTTCACGCACGCTCGCATCAAGTCCTCCATCACATTATCCTAGCCACTCCTGCTAATAGGGAGGTGCCTAAACCCGAGGATGATCCTAAATTATGGACAACCGTTCACCTACCGTTCTTCAGTGGATTTAGTCCACTATATCTGCAGACCTATTGCAAATGATTATTGAGCCTGACACTACGGCGAAGTCTACTTGGGATAGAATACATGATATATTCCAAGATAATCAAAATTCAAGGGATTTTACTCTTGAGCAGGAATTCTCCCACGTGAACATGAAAGATTTTCTGAACGTTTCAACTTATTGCAAAAGGTTGAAAGAATTGGCGGACCAACTCCGCAACGTTGGCAGGCCCGTTACAATTGATCGTTTGGTCCTACAAATAGTTGAAGGCCTATTTGAGGCCTATAGTGGTGTTGTCATGCTTCTTCGACAAAGTAGTCCTCTTTCTCAATTTTATCAGGCTCATTCTATGCTTACGCTCGAAGAAGCCGGCTTGGCAAAAAAGGCGGCTACCGGTGCTAGTCATGTGGTCATAATGATGTCATCCACTAATTCTCCAGGTTTTGTTGATAATTCGGGCTAAAACCATGCTCACGGTGGCGGTAAGAATACCCAAAAAAATAATGGCAAAAACTGCGGGTGAAAACGCGGAGGTTCCGGCAGTGGTGGCATTGGCCAGAATAATGGCAGTATGCCCCGTCCAGGCAGCAGTGGGTCACTGTCCCACTGGTCCCAGCCATGGGCCTCTTAGCAGTGGGCCTGGGCTAGTGGGCAATGGCCCAACAATCCTTATGCTACAGCATTTCCAGCCCATGGAAATTGGGATGCCTAATAGTTTTCTCAGCCCAATCCGACCTGGCCCAGTGGATTCCGCAACAATTCTGAACTAGGGTAGGAAGCCAGTGTGCTTGGGCCCTAGCCTCCACAGGCCCATCATGCAACACACCCTACCCCCGACCGACATTGAAGCCGCAATGCACACTCTTGGATTAAATCTGCCAGACGCAAATTGGTACATGGACACTGGTGCAACCTCTCACATGACGTCTAACCAAGGTGCTCTCTCATCTTATTCCAATTTGAGCAATACTCGTGGCATAATTGTTGGTAATGACAACTCAATTCCAATTCGTGGTTATGGTCATAAAATTGTCTCCTCCCATCCACCTCTTGTCTTGAAAAATTCCCTCCATGTCCCTAACTTAATTAAACATTTGGTGTATGTTCGTAAATTCACCACTGATAATTGGGTTTCTGTTGATTTTGATCCTTTTGGGTTTTCTGTGAAGGATTTCAAGACACGGATTCCTCTCATGAGATGTGAAAGTAGGGGGATCTTTATCCTATAACGCCAACGTCCGGTCTCTCGAGTCAAGCCTTGCTATCTACTTTTGCTAATCTTGCTCCTTCCTTGTGGCATGCACGTCTAGGTCATCCGGGATCTTCCATTTTGTCTTCCTTAGATAAAAACAATGTTATTTCTTGTAAGGGTACGCGTAGTACTCCAATTTGTCAATCCTGCTCTTTATGGAAACATGTTAGCTTACCATTTGTAGCCTCTACTTCTCATAAGTTCATGCCATTTGATATTATTCATAGCGATTTATGGACGTTCCTCGTTTTAAGTTCTATGGCCATCGTTATTATATACTATTTTTGGATGATTATTCTAATTTTTTATGGACTTTTCCGTTAGCAAAAAATCATAAGTTTTTTTCCACATTCTTAAAATTTAGAGCATTCATCTGTACCAGTTAGATCGGGAAATAAAAAATATACAATGTAATAATGGCAAAGAATTTGATAATGGGTTATTTCAGGATTTTTGTGACACTAATGGCATAGTTTTTCGTTTCTTTTGTCCTCATACTTCCTCACAAAATGGGAAAGCCAAACAAAAATTCGTACCATTAATAATATTTTCCGAACTTTAATGGTCCATGCTTTCGTACTCCCTTCCTTTTGGCATCACGCTCTACAAATGACCACTTATCTTCTTAGCATACTTCCTATCAAAGGTTTGACATATTCATCCCCTCTTCAAATCATATATAATAAGACTCCATCGTATTCTAATCTTAGGGTCTTTGGGTGCTTGTGTTATCCACTCTTTCCGTCAACCACAATTAACAAACTTCAGGCCCATTCTACCCCTTGTGTGTTTTTGGATTTTCCATCTAATCATCGTGGTTACAAATGTTTTGATTTATCATCTAATAAAATCATCATTAGTCGCCATGTTATTTTTTATGAAACCCAATTTCCGTTTGCTAAAGTGAGTAGTCTCGTGCATAGTTCGTATAATTTTTTGGATGACGATGTCTCCCCATATATTATAGACCATTTATCAGACTTGTCCCGCACCCATAATCCTCCAGCGGGCCTATTGCCCGCTGATTCTACTGTCCCTACGCCTCTGCCCATCCCACCAGCCACTGGTCCAGCAACTGGGCCGAATACTAAGCCCAGTTCTGTCCCTGCTTCTAGACAGTTTCGACTTCTGGGCCAGTTCCAGTTCTCGGTCCACCACTAGTTACTACTTCTAGTTTTGGGCCAGCAGGCCCACTACCTGCTGGCCAGTATGTCACCCACTCCCGTGTTTCCCAAAATCCACCCAATTCTCCCCCGAGTCATAGACCAGTTACTCATAGTCAACAGGGTATTTTTAAACCAAAAAGACATTTTAATCTCCATTATAATGTCTCTAAATCCCCTCTACCCCGTAATCCCGTGTCTGCTTTAAATTACCCGAATTGGAAAATTGCTATGACCGACGAATATAATGCTCTTATTGATAATAAGATGTGGGAGTTGGTACCCCGTCCCTCTGGTGTTAATATTATTCGGTCTATGTGGATTTTTACTCATAAAGAAAATTTTGACGGTTCTTTTGTGAGGCATAAGGCTTGTCTTGTAGGTGATGGTAAGACTCACTAGGTTGGTGTAGATTGTGCTGAGATATTAGGTCCGGTGGTCAAGCCAACTACCATTCGCATTGTGCTCAGCTTGACTCTTTCGAAGGCATTGCCCATTCATTAGTTAGATGTGAAGAATGCTTTCTTACATGGTGATCTTAAGGAGACAGTTTACATGCATCAGCCTTTGGGTTTTCGAGATCCCTGATATCCTCATCATGTCTGTTTATTGAAGAATTCATTGTATAAGCTTAAGAAGGCCCCACGGGCTTGGTATAAAAGATTTGCAGACTATGTTTCGACTTTTGGGTTTTCTCACAGCAGGTCTGATAACTTATTGTTCATATATTGTCGTGGTACTTCACTGGCTTATATACTATTATATGTGGATGATATTATCTTGACTGCATCTTCTAATGTTTTGCGCCAGTGTATCAAAACAATGCTCATCTCTGAATTTGCTATGAAAGACTTGGGGCTCTTGAGTTACTTTTTGGGGATTGCAGCCACTCGTCATGCAGGTGGGTTATTCTTATCACAACGAAAGTATGCAGCTGACATCACTGAGTGAGCTGGTATGTCCTCATGCAAGTCTACTTTAATTCCAGTTGATACTAAACCCAAGCTGGGTGTTGCGGCTAGCTCACCTTATGAGGATCAGACCCGATATCACAGTCTTGTAGGGGCCCTTCAATATCTTACTTTCACGAGATTGGATTTTACATATGTCATACAACATGTGTGCTTGTTTATGCATGATCCCAAGATTGAACACATGAATGCGCTCAAACGCATTATTCGATACATCCAGGGAATACTTGACTATGGCTTACATTTATATCCATCATCGACGTCTACATTTGTCTCGTATACAGATGCTGGTTGGGGTGGCTGTCCAGACACCAGACATTTCACGTCTGGCTATTGTATGTTTCTTGGTAATAACTTGGTCTCATGGTCTGCGAAGCATCAGTTTACATTATCACGCTCTAGTACAGAGGCCGAGTCTCGAGGGGTATCCAATGTGGTCTCTGAATCATGTTGGTTACGTAATCTTCTTTAAGAGCTTCATTGGCCTATTCAGAAAGCTACCTTGGTTTATTATGATAATATTAGTGCTATCAACCTTTCTGGTAATCTGGTTCAACACCAAACATATAGAGATGGATATCCACTTTGTTCGTGAAAAGATAGCTCATGGACAAGCACGCGTCGACCATGTCCCTTCTAGGTATCAAATTGCAGACATCTTTACCATAGGTCTTCCCTCGGTCCTTTTTGAAGATTTTAGGGACAGTCATAGCGTACGAAGACCGCTCGCTATGACTGCGGAGGTGTGATAAATAGCAGCAGTATGTGATATACATAACTTGTATATCACGGTTTGGTGTATATTAGGTAACATAGGTTTTGTATTAAATTATAATTGTACACTTACCATAATTGTATAATTATTGTACAAGTTGAATAAGGTTTTTGGAGTAGAATAGGAATAGGATTTTCCTATTAAAGAAATTGTAAATTGTATATATACTATTTTATTAATGAGAATAATCAAGGGATTATTTCTTTCATGAATTTCAGTCGTACATGACTGAAGTGCATGTAAAAATAGCTAATTTTTCAGTCATGTATGTCTAAAAAAAAATTTCCAAAAAAAAGAACTATTCTTCTAATTTTAACAATCTAACACATGATTCAACACTCAAATCAACTCCAACTAAGCTCAAATTTGAAACATAAGTTATATATATCATAAAGAACAAACCTCAATCATCAATTCGTCAAAATACAACAAATCTAACAAACCCATTTAGCAACCATTTAATTTTTTCATATATGTATATGCTCAGTCATATACATGAATGAGCCACATGTTAAAATTGGCGAAAATTTCAGTCATATGTGTCTGCATGCAAAAGCAGAAGAAGCGAAAATGAAGCATACACTTTCGCCTTAAGGTTACCTTATATTCGGTATTCGTGCAAAAAAAATCAAGGGGGCATTACTTAAATGGGGCGACCAAATAGGGCGCCCCGTAAAAATATTACAAGTTTGGGCTAGTCATTAACCTGCCCATTTATTAGATCATCTCGTTTCAGCGCAACATATTTCATATCATAAAACATCAGGTTGATATGTGGTCCAAATTGAACCATGAAAATTTTACTAAAATATTTTATAAATATATTTTCATATTTGATATGTTATATATATCCAATAAAGAGAAAAATAATTTTATTATGTATTAAAATTTATAAATAACAAACAAAGGAATTAAAACTTTTATTGTAAAAATAGGACGGGCTGGGTTATGACTGCTTTTTATCTCATTCATTTCTTAACTTAGTTCATTTTAACCCGCTCATATTCAATCAATCCGCTCATTTAACACACCTACCCTAAATACATACTACAATTTCTAGTGCAATCTAACTTGTACATTTGCATTTTCTTCCTCTATTGACTTTAGTCATGTTATGTTGGCTATATTTATTAGTCTAAGAAAACGTACAAATTTTGTTTTTGAGTGGCCTAATTGTCTTTAAGATGGACAATATATTACTTTTTCTCTTAATACTATTATCGAATCTAGACAATGCATAGCAAATACGTGATCAACAACAACAATCACATATCTAGTGTAATCTCACATAGTGGGGTATGGAGATGGTAAGATGTACGCATACCTTACCTCTACTTTATGTAATAGAGAGGTTGTTTTCAATAGACATTCGCTTCAAAATAACATAGTCAATAACAAGTACGTGATCATAAAATGCAAACCTGGAATGGTGAGTGTTCTCCTACTTAAAAATTTATACTCCTTTGTGATGGTTAATTAGGAGAAGCCTTTGTACATCATCGTCAGTGGATACTCTGGAAATTCACTCCCTCCATTTCAATTTATTTGGTTTAGTTACTGTTTGGACAGTTAAAGAATATTTTCTTTAATCATAATTTTTTAAAATATTTTAAATTATTAATTATTGTGACTAATATTACTTTTTACGTAATTTTCAAATATGTAAAATTTATTCAAAAGATTAAAGATTCTATGTCCAAATACACCCAACATTAGTTAATTTGACCTTCATTTTCTGAATCACTCCAAACAAATTGAAACTGAGGAAAAACATTTTTTTTAAGTAGAAGTGAGATATTAATTAGACTACAACATATTTGGTGCCCAACCCCCTCCCCTCACCCTATGCTTCCTTTCTAGTACAGTACATAGGAGGATTAGGGAGGGAAGAAGGATTGTGAGAGACCCCCATCGTCCATCGATAAATACCACTATATAGATTGTAAGTCTTGGTTAAATGTAAGTTAGACCAATTAGTTCACAAAACTTTTGTATGCAATTTAAATTGAAATAAAGTTGTTTAAGTCATAGTTAACTGTTAACTTCCTTGCTCTAAGCTTGGCTTCGTTTGCATGCGACAAATTTACACAATTGCATGTTGAATATGTGAAACCAGAAATATCGAAGAGAGTATAGTTGAAATAGAGAAGAAAGAAGTTTGTGGAAGCTTTTCTCTGATTTTCTATTACTATGCAATGTGCATATTACACTTATTTTTACATGTATGAAATATAAGTAAAGTGGCTAAATACACAACTAACTCTAAACAAGCTTCTAAATCATTCTAACGAACTCCTAACAAACTAGAGTAATAGTGTTTCTGTGTGATGCTATTGCACACTACACTCCTGCATCCTCTCTTATTCTGCACTTCAACACCCCCCTGCAAGCTACGTACTGAGAACAAATTCTTCAGACCTAGCTTGGACAGCAAACGAACATGATGACCTTGTGTCAAGCTCTTGGTTAGTAAGTCTGCATGATCATCTGCATTGGCTATGTACAGGATAGACACCAGGCCCTGCTAGACCTTTTCTCGAATGAAATAGCAATCAATATGTTTTGTACGCTCATGAAACACTGGGTTAGCAGAAATCTGAATAGCAGATTTGCTGTCATTGTATACTGAAATATGAAGTTGCGGATAAACATTCAATTCTGCAAACATCCCGAAATCCATACTACTTCTGCCACCACTGAAGCCAAATTTTTGTATTCTGCTTCAACATAACTTCTGAATATGGTGATATGTTTCTTGGACTTCTAGGAAATGAGAGAAGAGCCCACAAAAACAAGATATCTTGTAACTGATCTCTTGGTATTTGGGCAGGATGCCCAGTCTGCATCACAGTATGCACTCAATACATTGGTATCCCCTGAAGGCATAAAGATGCCTAAGCCTAGTGCCTGTTTAACATATTTAACCACCCTCTCAGTTGCCACCTGATGTGATGCATTTGGTGCTTTCATGAACTGACTTAAACTCTGAACTGCAAAGGCAATGTCAGGCCTTGTGTTATTCAAATACAAAAGCCTTCCAATTAACTTCTGATAACTACTAGAATCTTCTAGTAATGCATCATTGATCACATCCTCAGTATCTTCAGTAAATGCTGCACTATTCACATACTGATCATATACAACAGAAGTCAATTTGACATTCAGTTCCATTGGTGATCCTTCAGGTTTAGCTCCTATGAGGCCCATATGAGTAATCAACTCAAGGGCATACTTTCTCTAATGCATCACAATACCACTCTTGTTTCTGGCAAACTCTAAACCAAAGAAATATATTAACTCCCCCAAATCCTTAATCTTGACATACTGTTGTAATGTATCTTTAGTCTATGCTATCAGCTTGCTATCATTCCCAGTAATTAATAAGTTATCCACATAGATTAATACTATCACAATCCTTTCTTTGTCTCTTTTTGTGAATAAAGAGTAGTCCAAATGGCTCTAAGTAAAGCCAGATGATAATAAGGTAGCAGATAGTGTGATGTTCCACTGTCTAGAAGTCTGCTTAAGTCCATATAGAGATTTAAGAATCTTGCATGCCTTTCCATGCTCATGTGAAAAGCCCTGAGGTAAACTCGTGTACATTTACTCATTAAGATCACCTTGCAAGAATGCATTAAACACATCTATCTGATATATTACACATCCTCTTGCAGCAGCCACAGAGATGACCGTCCTGACAGTCACCATTTTCACTATTGGTGAAAAAGTGTCGTGATAGTCAATGCCTTCTCTTTGGTTGTTTCCTTTTGCCACCAGCCTTACTTTAAATCTCTCAACTTCACCTGATGCTTTATATTTAATCTTGTATACCCATTTGCAGCCTATTTCCTTCTTGTTACTTGTCAAATCAACTATCTCCCAAGTCTTATTTCCTTCTAAAGCATGAATTTCAGCTTTCATTGCTTCTATCCACCTTTTATCTTTAGCTGCCTCACTGTATGATACTGGTTCATGTTATTTTGACATCTTGGCTAAAAGTTGTGATATGGCATAGACAATCCAACATAACTAACCACATCTAATAACGGAAATGGACATGTTTTTCCATTTCTTGTAATCACATTAGGTGGAATGAAGTCTTTTATCCAAGTTGGTGGTCTCCTATCTCTGGTAGACCTCCTAGTTTCCAGGTTATTCAACAGAGCATGATTCTATAATAATGACACATTCTCATACTCATCATGTGCAACATATTCATCATTAGGTGGTGCAGAATCAACAACATTAGGTTCTTCATCTTCAATGTTTGAATCTAGTACTGCTTCTCTGATAAATGATCACTGGTTGGCAACCCTATTTCTTTTTGTCCTGCAACCTCTCCAACCAAAAACTAGTCCTGCAGAGTCACATCAATATGAATAGGAAGATAATCAATACTTGATCCTGCAATATGTGTGTCCACCTCATACTGTCTAATCTGTCCAAAAGAAAAATATCCTCATAAAAGCTTACATCTTTGTTGACAAAGATAGTTCAGTTATCCAGATCAAGTAACTTATATCATTTCTGTCTGGTTGTATATCCAATCGCAGCACTGATTTAGTAGCTCTAGCATCAAACTTGTCCATATTGAGCAGATTAGTAGCATAACACAAACACCCAATTACTTTCATATGAGATAATGAAGGTGTCATTTTAAACAACTTCTCATAAGGTGATACATCTCCTATTACCACAGATGGGATTCTGATAACCACATAGACTGCTACTTCCACACAGTCACCCTAAAATCTTGCTGGTAAGTGATTCTGCTCCAGCAGGTACTGTTGCATTGCCATATCCACATGTAGCTGCTTGTTGATTCAGCACTGTAATTACTTTGTCATATTTTTCTGGAGTGCAGGTTCTCAATAAGCAATTGATCTTCTCATGCTGCTCCTGATATAATTGTCTCAACTCTCCTGTGTTCTTCTGGTTTGTATATCCTCCAGAACAACAATGTTGTGATCCATCAACATCTTTGTGATGAGCACCTGTCATAACCATATTGACCTTCTTCTTGCCTTTAAAATCAGGAGAATAACCTATGATGCAATAGCAGTTATCTCTAACATGTCATTTGTTCTTACAAAAAGAACAGAACATTAGTTTGAAGCATGTATCTCAAGTATGTCCCTTCATTTGACAAAAATCATAGAATGCATTTGGAGAATAAAACTTCTTCTGGCTTGAAATGTGATGTCCTGCTGAACAAAGCAGTAGGCTCAAACTGTTCTCCTGTACTTGTATACTTTCCTATTATTATCTTCTGACTTTCATCCTGAGCAATTGTAATATCCCGTACTTTCGGGTTACAGTTTAAATCGCTAAGCGTATATAAAATCGCTAGGCATGTGTAAATAGACCCGAGCGTTGGAAAAATTTATGTTATATTTATTTATGCTAATAAGAGATTAGTATTTGGCAATGGAACTCCGAAATAATTTTGGACATAACAAGCGTGACAACGGAAGCCAAAAATAAATTTGGTACATGCATAAAGAGGTTATGGTCTAGTGTCATATTAGGGAATTATGACATTGAGTATATGAAGATCCTATAAGTTATTAGGATTTAAATGAAGTGGGGTCTATAATTAATTATGTGTGTGATTGATAAATTATGCGGAGGTAGGTCGCTTAAACATTTTAATAGGCTGCATGTTGGGGTAAGGTGGCACGATCAAGGAGCCACCACCACCAAAATATTGGCTAAGCGGGAGGGACATAATCATGAGTGATCATTTGGGCAGGAAATAAATCGTGAACCATTTTGCCAACTTCTCCCGTACGAAATTGAGAACAAACATTCACACTTTACTCTTCCTTTTTAGAAAGAAAGATGTATTAGGATAGGAAACCATTAGTTAATAAGTTTCAATAGGTAAAAGGGAGACAAATAAGTTCACGGCAAAAAAGGGAAAAAGGGGGACAAGAATTTATTCACTATTATCAAAGGCTCCATATCAATTTCTATACAACCATTCGAATTCAAATTGAAAAGGGGTATTGTGCTTCCGGACAGTGTTTGCAATAATTGCAACCTTTATGACTCAGATAATTAGGTGGAATCGAGGTATGTTAAGGCAAATTATTTCTTCCTTTTGACATGTTCTATGTAACAAAATATAACCGTGATATTGCTCCATAATTTATTCTACTCCTAGTGGTTAAGAATATTCATGTTATTGATTCCTATGCTGAAAGGATGTCGAAATATATTTCTAACTCCTTATTGAGGCATACAGAAGATGTGTTATTATTCACAGTATTAGCCAAAGATGCAAAGATATTATGTCACTCGGGGTATTTTATTATCGTTCATGCATTTTCACTTTCATTGCATTCATATATTATCCTGGACCATTGGTTCTATGCACACTACTATATGGGAAATATTATATATGTAAGGGATATGGGGAAAGGGAAAGGCTTTATATACGCACACCACCTGCAGCTAGTACAGACTATCACGAAAGAACCCGAAGAGGCCAATATGATGTGATGACGTGATGATGTGATGTGCTTCCTGTATGGCTTATTGGGACGGGTTGCACGTCCGCAACACTAACATATATATATATATATATATATATATATATATATATTATACATATATATGTATATATATGTATATAAGGCGTTATATACGCACACCACCCAATGCCTAGTACGGACTATCACGAAAGAACCCGAAGAGGCCAATATGATGTGATGACTTGATGATGTGATGTGCTGCCTGTATGGCTTATTGGGACGGGTTGCACGTCCGCAACACTAACATATATATATACATATATATATACGTATATATATATGTATATATATATATATATATATATATATATATATATATATATATATATATATATACTGCACTTGCATCATGCATAGGTAGTGCAGTATATATATATATATATATATTGCACTTGCATCATGCATAGGTTAATTAACAATTACATGGTATGATGCCCACAAAGGCTGTCATGGTAAGGAAATTGCCCGATGAGGCCATAAATATGGACACAACATTGTACATATCATGTAGGCAAGTGTGTGTATTAGGACCTCAGAGGCAGTTCCTGTTGGTCAGTTGTTTATGTTTCAGTTATTGGTATATTCCTGCTATGCTGTTATTTATGCCTAACATACTCAGTACATCAGTCGTACTGACGTCCCTTTTGTCGAGGGACGCTACCTTTCATGCCCGCATGTTCGCATAGGCAAGGCGACAGCCCACGTGAATAGGTTGCAGATTTCAGCAGATTTTGAAAGCACTCATCTCTTTCCGGAGTGTTGGTTTCATTTTGGTGTGATACATTTTTGCGTGTCTATATGGGCATGGCGGGGCCTTGTCCCGACCTTTGATGTTACTACTCTTAGAGTCTTGTAGACAGGTGTCCTATGTGTATTATTCTTGTATAACCTTGTCGGCCTTGGTACATGTATATATATAAGTTGGTTACCTGGTTGTTCATAATTTCTTTCGGCTTAGTCCGTAATTAATTATGGTTAGATGTTCATGGTAAGAATGGCGGTACCTGGCGGGTGGGATTCGGGTGCCCATCGCGGCCCTACGATTTGGGTCGTGACAAACTTGGTATCAGAGCATGTCTGTCCTAGGGAGTCTACAAGCCGTGTCTAGTAGAGTCTTATTTATGGATATGTTGTGCACCCTACTTATAAACAGGAGGTTATCTGACATTTTATGGATGATTTCTATTCTTTCATTTCATAAATCGTGCTATAGAACTAAATTATAAGTATTTCACTCCTAATCCATTTCGTGCTTATGATTCCAGCGATGCCTACCGCAAGAAAGAAGTCTAAGAGTATGAGGGAGTTGAATACGGCTGCGGGTGAAGGTACCAGCCGATTGCCACTCGTTAGGAAGGGCCAGAGTGAGACCCTCGGTACGACTCCTTCGTATGGTTCTCCCGGTACATCACCATCCGAGGATATTAGTAGAGCTGCAACACCTTTAGTTCCTCCACATGATACTCCATACGTGGATCTTGATATACGGAGTGCGATTCAGTTATTGACACGATTGGTGGCCGCTCAGGCCCCAACGTGAGGTTTCCAGTCCTTCTGATAGAGCTGCTAGCGCAAGAGCTCGGGATTTCATCAATCTAGACCCTCCGGTATTCACAGGAACAAACTTTAATTCAGACCCGCAGAATTTTCTGGATTAGGTACAACACACTTTGCGGGTGATAGATGCTATCGATTGCCATCTTTAGGATCGAGGGCTGATCGTTATACTCAAACGGGACCAGGCCAGAGTTCACGAGCACAAGGATATTATTATAGAGGAAATTCTATGCAAATAAGGTCGCCATTAACTCGATGTGGGCAGTGTGGTGGGACCCACGCAAGGTCGTGCCAATAAGAGGGAAGAGTATATTATTCCTGCGGGGAGAATTGTCATATAGCGCGAGATTGTCCGACAAAAAATGAAGGTGGTAGAGCTCATCCGATCGGATCTGCATCAGCTTCATCCCAATCGGTACGCCCGTTAGGACAAAGTCACCATGCATTATCTGGATGAGGCAGAGGGATGGGCCAGAACCGTACTTATGCACTGATGGGGCGGTAAGATCAGGAATCCTCACCTGATGTCATTACAGGTACGCTATCGGTCCTTTCACATAATATGTACGCGTTGTTAGATCCAGGCTCAAATTTATCATATATTACTCCTTTCGTTGCCTGTAAATTTGGTATGAATCCTCAGTTGATAAGGGATCCATTTGTGGTATCTACACCAGTTGGTGAATCGATAATCGCTAGACGGGTCTATCAAAATTATGTAGTATTAGCTTGTAGTCATCAGACCCTAGCCGATTTAGAGGAATTAGAAATGGTTGACTTCGATGTTATTATGGGCATGGATTGGTTAGCGTCATGCTACGCTAATGTTGATTGTCGAACAAAGATTGTTAGATTCTAATTTCCAGGTGAGCCAGTCCTTGAATGGAGAGGTAATACGACGATGCCAAAAGGTAGGTTTATTTCATACCTTAAGGCAAGAAAGATGATCTCCAAGGGGTGTATATACCATCTTGTTCGGGCAAGAGATGTTGATGCTAAACCACCTAGTTCTCAATCAATTTCGATGGTCAATGAATTTCTTGATGTATTTCCAGATGAACTTCCAGGCCTTCCTACTGAAACGGAAATTGAGTTCGGTATAGATGTGTTGACAGACACTCAACCGTTATCTATTCCTCCTTATAGGATGGCTCCAGCTGAATTGAAAGAATTGAAGGAGCAATTAAAGAATTTGCTCGAGAAAAGTTTTATTAGGCCTAGCATATCTCCTTGGGGCGCGCCGGTATTGTTCGTACGAAAGAAAGATGGCTCATTACGGATGTGTATCGACTATCGGCAGTTAAATAAAATTACTATGAAGAACAAATACCCTCTTCCCAGAATTGACGATTTGTTTGACCAGTTACAAGGGGCGAGATGTTTCTCAAAAATTGACCTAAGGTCAGGGTACCATTAGCTAAAGGTTAAGGAGAAGGATATTCCGAAGACGACCTTTAGGACAAGGTATGGGCACTTCGAGTTCCTAGTAATAACATTTGGACTTACAAATGCACCATCAACATTTATGGATCTAATGAACAGCGTGTTCCGCCCATTCTTGGACGTATTTGTGATAGTATTTATAGATGATATTCTAGTTTACTCTCATTCGGAAACAGAGCATGTGGATCACTTGCGAATAATAATACAAACTCTCCAGGACCATAAGTTCTATGCAAAGCTATCTAAATGTGAGTTTTGGCTGAAGTTAGTGGCTTTTCTTGGTCATATAGTGTCAGACGAGGGTATAAGAGTTGACACTTAGAAGATTGAAGCGGTGAAGAGTTGGCCAAGGCCTACGACTCCAACAGAGGTTCGCAGCTTTTTGGGCTTAGCCGGCAATTATAGAAGGTTTGTAGAAGGATTTTCTACCATATCAGCACCACTAATGAAGTTAACATAAAAGGCTATATAATTCCAATGGTCCGATGCTTCTGAACGGAGTTTCCATAAGTTAAAAGATAGATTAACATCGACACCAGTCCTTACTCTCCTAGAGGATCCAGAAGGTTATGTTGTGTATTGTGATGCCTCGAGAGCAGGTTTTGGATGTGTGCTAATGCAGCATGGTAAATTGATTGCCTATGCTTCAAGGCAATTGAGAAAACATGAGAAGAACTATCCGACACATGATTTGGAGTTGGCCGCGGTAATCTATGCACTGAAGATTTGGCGGCACTATTTATATGGTGTTCATGTGGACATTTTACGGATCACAAGAGTCTACAATACATATTCAAACAAAAAGAGCTGGAGGCAAAGAAGATGGCTTGAATTATTGAAGGATTATGATGTGGACATCTTATATCACCCTGGCAAAGCTAATGTTATGGCAGACGCGCCCAGTTGTAAGTAAATGGTCAGTTCGATGCCAGTGCAAGTCAAAATGAAGGAATTGGCAAGAGAGTTTCATTAGTTGGCTAGTTTGGGAGTCCGACTAGTGGATTCGGAGGATGGTGGATTTGTGGTCCAGGATGTGTCAAAATCATCCCTTATATAAAAAATTAAGGAATGTCAATGGGAAGACCCTAATTTGGAGAAGATAAGAGAGAGCTTTCAACATAAGAAGAACATGACCTTTGAAATTGACGAACAAGGAACTCTCAGGCACCAGGGTCGTCTATGTGTTCCAAATGTAGCAGGATTGTGGGATAGAATTATGACAGAGATTCATTGTTCACGATACTCTATTGGTGGAACGACATAAAAAAGAGCGTGGCAGAGTTTGTAGCTCAGTGCCCCAACTGTCAGCATGTAAAATAGAACACCAAAAGCCTGGTAGCTTGACTCAAACTATCGAGATTCCGATATGGAAATGGGAAATGATTAATATGGACTTCATTACGGGATTACCTCGTTCCTATTAGAAATTTGATTCTATTTGGGTAGTTGTTGACAGACTGACCAAATCAGCTTATTTCTTGCTGGTGAAAACTACTTACACCGCCGAATATTACGCGAAGTTATATATTAAGGAGATCGTTTGACTTCATGGTGTGCCTAGTTCTATTATATCTGACCGAGGTTCACAATTTGCAACTAACTTCTAGAAATTGTTTTAAAAAGGTTTAGGCACCCAAGTTAATCTTAGCTCAACTTTCCATCCTCAGACAGACGGTCAAGCTGAACGAACGATTTAAATGCTTGAGGACATGTTACGAGCTTGTGTGTTGGACTTTAAGGGAAATTAGGATGATCACTTACCCCTTATTGAGTTCGCGTACAATAATAGCTCTCACGCCAGTATTAAAATAGCTCCATATGAGGCCTTGTATGGACGGAAATGTAGATCTCCTATTGGATGGTTCGAGGTAGGCGAATCAGAGTTATTTGGAACTGACTTGGTATACCAAGCCATAGAAAAGGTAAAGCTCATCAAAGAACGGTTGTTAACAGCTCAGAGTCGTCAGAAGTCATATGCAAATGTGCGACGGCGAGACTTAGAGTTTCAGGTGGATGACTGGGTATTTTTGAAGATTTCACCGATGAAGGGTATAATGAGATTGGGGAAGAAAGGAAAGCTTATTCCAAGGTATATTGGGCCATATCGCATAATTCGACGAATTGGCCAGGTAGCCTACGAATTGGACTTACCTTTAGAGTTGGAGTGTGTTCATTCAGTCTTCCATATTTCCATGTTGAGAGCATATGTTGGAGATCTTTTTCGCATTGTACCAATTGAGGATGTGCAGATTACATAAGATCTGCCATATGAAGAAATTCCTGTTGCTATCCTAGATCGACAAGTCCGCAAGTTGAGGACTAAGAAAGTAGCTTCTGTAAAAGTTCTGTGGAAAAATAGGAACGTGGAAGAGATGACATGGGAAGCTGAAGAGGAAATGACACGCAATTATCCACACCTATTCCAGACTAATGTCGAGATTTCAACAGAATACTAAGGTAAATTCCAAATTCCTGTCATGATATTTAATGATTGTGCATTCGGGCTACGTAACGGGGATTAGATGTGTTACCCCAACATTCGAGGACGAATGTTTCTAAGGGGGGAAAGATGTAACATTCTTTACTTTCGGGTTACGGTTTAAATCGCTAAGCGTATATAAAATCGCTAGGCATGTGTAAATAGACCCGAGCGTTGGGAAAATTTATGTTATATTTATTTATGCTAATAAGAGATTAGTATTTGGCAATGGAACTCCGAAATAATTTTGGACGTAACAAGCGTGACGACGGAAGCCGAAAATAAATTTGGTACGTGCATAATGAGGTTATGGGCTAGTGTCATATTAGGAAATTATGACATTGAGTATATGAAGATCATATAAATTATTAGGATTTAAATGAAGTGGAGTCAAGAATTAATTATGTGTGTGATTGATAAATTATGCGGAGGTAGGTCTCTTAAACATTTTAATAGGCTGCATGTTGGGGTAAGGTGGCACAATCAAGGAGCCCCCACCGCCAAAATATTGGCTAAGTGGGAGGGACATAATCATGAGTGATCATTTGGGGAGGAAATTAACCGTGAACCATTTTTCCAACTTCTCCTGTACAAAATTGAGAACAAACATTCACACTTTACTCTTCCTTTTTAGAAAGAAAGATGTATTAGGATAGGAAACCATTAGTTAATAAGTTTCAATAGGTAAAAGGGAGACAAATAAGTTCACGGCAAAAAAGGGAAAAAGGGGGACAAGAATTTATTCACTACTATCAAAGGCTCCATATCAATTTCTATACAACCATTCGAATTCAAATTGAAAAGGGGTATTGTGCTTCCGGACAGTGTTTGCAATAATTGCAACCTTTATGACTCAGATAATTAGGTGGAATCGAGGTATGTTAAGGCAAATTATTTCTTCATTTTGGCATGTTCTATGTAACAAAATATAACCGTGATATTGCTCCATAATTTATTCTACTCCTAGTGGTTAAGAATATTAATGTTATTGATTCATATGCTGAAAGCATGTCTAAATAAATTTCTAAGTCCTTATTAAGGCATACGGAAGATGTGTTGTTATTCACAGTATTAGCCAAAGATGCAAGGATATTATGTCACTCGGGGTATTTTATTATCGTTCATGCATTTTCACTTGCATTGCATTCATATATTACCCTGGACCACTGGTGATATATACACTACTATATGGTAAATATTATATATGTAAGGGATATGGGGAAAGGGAAAGGCGTTATATACGCACACCACCTGCAGTTGGTACAGACTATCATAAAAGAGCCTGATGAGGCCAATATGATGTGATGATGTGATGCCTGTATGGCTTATTGGGACGGGTTGCATGATCCGCAACACTAACATATATTGGGACGGGTTGCACGATCCGCAACACTGACATATATATATACCGCACTTGCATCATGCATAGGTTAATTAACCATTACATGGTATGATGCCCACAGAGGCTATCATGGTAAGGAAATTTCCCGATGAGGCCAATAAATATGGACACTGCATTGTACATATCATGTAGGCAAGTGTATTAGGGCCTCAGAGGCAGTTCATGTTGGTCAGTTGTTTATGTTTCAGTTATTGGTATATTCCTGCTATGCTGTTATTTATGCCTAACATACTCAGTACATCAGTCGTCCTGACGTCCCTTTTGTCGGGGGACGCTGCGTTTCATGCCCGCAGGTTCGCATAGGCAAGGCGACAGCCCACGTGACTAGGTTGCAGATTTCAGCGGATTTTGGAAGCACTCCTCTCTTTCCGGAGTGTTGGTTTGATTTTGGTATGATACAGTTTTGCATGTCTATATGGGTATGGTGGGGCCTTGTCTCAACCTTTGATGTTGCTACTCTTAAAGGCTTGTAGACAGGGGTCCTGTGTGTAGTATTCTTGTATGGCCTTGTCGGCCTTGGTACATGTATATATATAAGTTGGTTACTTGGTTGTTCATAATTTTCTTTCGGCTTAGTCCGTAATTAATTATGGTTAGATGTTCATGGTAAGAATGGCGGTACCCGGTGGGTTGGATCCGGGTGCCCGTCGCGACCCTACGGTTTGGGTCGTGACAGCAATCATAACATAAGCTTGGTTTACACTACGAGTAGGTGACATCAACAAAATATGACTCCTGGCCTGATTGTATCTATCATTGAGTCCCATTAGAAACTCTAACAACCTTTGATTTGCCAGATGTTCAATATACTCCATGGGACTGTCACAATCACACGTTGGAGGAGGAATAATTGAATCAATCTCATCCCATAGATCCTTCATTTTTGAATAGTAGCTAGATACATATGATACACCTTCATGTAGCATAGACAGTTCCTTCTTTAGTTGATATACTCTAGACAAATTAATCTTATCAAATTGTTCTTGTAAATCCTTCCACACTGCATGTGCAGTGGATCTGTATAGAATTCCACTTAATAGATTCTTATTTACATTCCTCATGATCCATGAAATGATCATTGCATTACATCGATCCTACTTCTTCACTTGATTTGCACCATATGTATCTCTATTAACTGTTTCATCAATAAATCCAATATTGTTCTCTGTCAATAGAATCTGTTTCATAGCTCGACTCCACATAGTATAATTCTCCATTCCTACTAACTAAATTTCTACTTGAACTGCTCCAGGGGTAGCAGATGCACTCAAAAATAATGGATGATTGTGGTCTACAATGTTCAAGTTTAAGCTCGAACTTTCATCAATAGTTAGTGAAGTGTTTGGAGATGTATTCTCCATCAATTATAGTTGTAATTAGCTACAAGGACTAGAAATAAACTTCGAACAACATAATTGAAATTCTAATAGCTATGAACCTATAAATCTCACTGATCGAAGATGAAATTAGCTCAGAACTTTGATGGAGTCTCCCTCGATCTCTAGTCGAATTCCGGCAATAAAATCCCTCGATTCTCCCTTCCAGAGCTCTGATACCATGTTAACTTCCTTTCTCTAAGCTTGCCTTCGATTGCATGCGACAAATTTACATAGTTGCATCAACCAGAAATATCGAAGACAGTATAGTTTGAAGTAGAGAAGAAAGAAGTTTCTAAATGTTTTTCTCTGATTTTCTATTACTATGCAATGTGCATATTACACTTATTTATACATGTATGAAAAATAAGTAAAGTAGCTAAACACACAACTAACTCTAAACAAACTTCTAACTCATTCTAACAAACTAGAGTAATAATGTTTATGTGTGATGCTACTGCACACTACACTCCTGCATCCTCTCTTATTCTGCACTTCAACATTAACTCATAACTGCATTGATAGAATACTGAAGAAACTTTCGAACACGCTAGAGGAGCCTACATCTAATACGTAGTTACTTATTGGACCATATTCACATGCGCATGCTCAAGAAAATAAAAGGACAATAGTTTACAATATATAAGGTCAAAAAAAGCATGATTGAAGCTTACCATGTAACAAATTGTAGCTATAGCTATCTCAAGGGTGACCACCTCCCAAAAAATGGCATCAAATATAGCATTAAACTGTCTGTTAACTTAAATTTGATCAGAATTCTAATTCTCTCCACACACAGACAAAAACAACCAAATTGCATCTTCTGACTTCCATTAGTTCATTCATACATGCAGCCACTTTCACAACAAGTGGATTAGGGTATTGAAATTTCAGCCACTGAACTTACTGTAAACGTGTAAATATAGGAAACAATATATTCCCTACCCATAATTAGAATATTTCCATATATTGTGTAAATATAATTATGGTAAGACTAGGATTCCTCTTTTGTATAGGCTTAGGATTCCTATTATATAAGGGATGAATATTGTACTCTATATATACCTTGATATTAATGAAAGACTCCCCAAGGGAGATTAATATCATCTCACATGGTATCAAGAACCAAATAAACAAAACCCTAAAAACCTTTCTCTTCCACAGCCGCCGGCTGCCTCTCCTACGCCGTGGCCCTCCCGGATTTTCTTCTTGCTTTTCGGGTTTTGTTCTTCCTTTCTTCTCTTCTCTAAATGGCTATCGCTGATTCTTTCACAATTTCTGACGCCTCTACCTCCACAAATCCCATCACAAAGTCATCACCCCCATTTCATCCCGCCCTTACTGTTTCCAACATCAAGAACTATATTCCCGTTATTCTTGATCAAGAAAACAACCAGTATTCTCCCTGGGTTGAACTTTTTCGCAATCATGCATGTCTCTATAACGTGCTTGACCATATTGATGACACTATTCTGCGCCCTACGGAGGTTGATGATTCTATCTGGCATCGTCTCGACGCCGGCGTCAAACAATGGATATATGGTAGTATCTCTCAGGATTTGCTCCTTACTATCATGAAATCTGACTCCACAGCCCTTGACTTGTGGAATCGTTTGGAGGAAATTTTTCAGGACAACAAGCACACTCGTGCCGTGTATTTGGAAGAACAGTTCAACAAAACACTTCTTGAAAACTTCTCCAATGTCTCTGAGTACTGCAAGCAGCTTAAACTTCTAGCGGATCAACTCTCCAATATCGGCACGCCTGTCACTGACGATAAAATGATGGTACAAATGATTTCTGGCCGTACTAAGGGCGAATATGATACTTTGGCCACCATAATTCAATAGGCAGATCCGCTACCGAGTTTTAACAAAGCTCGCTCACAATTGTTGCTCGAAGAAACCCGTCGTGCTAAGCAGGATGAGCACGCCGAGCAGGTGTTAGCTGTCGACACGCAACCCCAAGAACAGACGCCACCAGACAACTCCCAACAGCGGTAGGGCCGCGGCGGCAAGGGTGGAAAAGGCCACAGCGGTAGAGGAGGCTGTGGTCGTGGCAAGGGTCGCGGTCAACAGAACCAACAGCAACAGAGATCGCAGAATAACTGGGCCGCGACTCCTCAGCAGTTCATCTACAGCGCCGCGGTGCCCCGGTACAGAGCCGCGGCACCCCAGTTCAGAGCCGCTGCGCCAAGTCCATTCCAGTACCAGCAGCCATACAATCCGTATTCTTACCCTGGTTTGTTAGGCCCCGCTCCAACCCCACAGCAGGCCCACTTCATACAAGGTCAGGTCCCGCAGCCCTCCTCCGGCATGACACCAACTGAGTTGGGTCAGGCGTTTAGCACTCTCTCTATGCAACAGCCTGACAATACTTGGTACATGGACTCAAGCGCCACATCTCACGTCACCCAGTCTGCAGGTACTATTCCTAAACTGTTTAGTTTAAAGCATTCTCAATATGTTACAGTTGGTAGTGGACAACGCATTCCAGTTAAGGGTTATAGTACCTTATACACACAACCTCCTCATCCACCCTTCTCCCTCAAAAACACCCTATATACCCCACACATGATTAAGAACCTCATATTTGTCCGCCAATTTACTCGCAATAATTCTGTCCCTGTGGATTTTGACCCTTTTGGTTTTACTGTGAAGGATCTTCATACGGGGACACCTCTTACGAGATGTCATAGCACGGGGGATCTCTATCCATTCACTTCCACCTCCGCTGCCAGATTTTGCTCTCCCGCCACTCTAGCAGCTATTTCTTCTTCAACTTGGCATAATAGGCTTGGTCATCCAGGAGTCCCAGTTTTTAATTTTCTTAAAGGCAACAATTTCAGTGCTTGTAATGGGAAACTTGCCCAAAATTGCGTTTCTTGCTCTTTAGGCAAACATATTCGTCTTCCGTTCAAATCATCTACTAGTGTTACATTTGCTCCTTTTGATATCATACATGCCTATTTATGGACATCTCCTATCTCTAGTTCTCTCGGTCATAAATACTATCTTGTGTTGCTTGATGATTTTTCACACTACGTTTGGTTATACCCTCTTAAATTTAAATCGGAAGTTTTTGTCAAATTTCTTGAGTTTCGCAAGTTCATTCAAACACAAATTGGAAAAGGCATAAAATCATTTCAGTGCGATAATGTCGTGAATTCAATAACTCTATGTTTCACCGCTTTTGTACCAATAATGGCATGGTCTTTCGCTTCTCCTGCCCTCACCACAAAACGGTAAAGCTGAAAGAATCATTCGCACCATTAACAATATGATTCACACCCTATTGATTCATGCCTCCCTCCCTCCACCCTTCTGGGTCTATGCTTCTAAAATGTCAGAATACACTCTAAATATTCTCCCTACTAGCACTCTTCACAATATGACCCCTACCGAAATCCTCTACCATAGAATCCCCTCTTATGATCATCTACGAATTTTTGGTTGTCTGTGCTATCCCAACCTTAGCTCCATCGCCCCTCACAAGCTCGCTCCTAGGTGAACTCCATGTGTCTTTCTAGGATTCCCGCCGAACCATAGGGGCTATCTATGCTATGACTTGTCGACTCGTCAGATCCACATATCTCGTCACGTCACATTCGACGAGACCACATTCCTATTTTTAAATCTTCCAAAATTCCAAAAACAGGACTACTCATTTCTTGACGAGTCTGCCATCTCTCCCCTCATAATCGAACAACTCACATCCTCTGTTCCGTCGTCAGAGCCGCAGCCTCGAGGGGAGGCGCCGCGGTGCCTGATTTCCAGAGAGCAATCTTTTCAAACACCATCGACAGCGCCGCGGCCCTGTGCTGAGGCACCGCGGCGCCCAAACTTCAGAGAAGCCTGTCAACCTTCTAGCGCCGCAACTCTCGATCCAGGAGCCGCGGCGCCTCCGACGTCTTCGCCCCCACCTTCTCCTTATCCGACTTTACCCCCCGTCTCAGACACCACTCCGCCACCCACTGTCCCTACCCATCCAATGGAAACTTGTTCAAAGCATGGAATCTTCAAACCCAAAGTCCATTTCAACTTGTCTGCCCAAACCATCTCTCCACTTCCAAAGAACCCAAAATTGGCCAAACAAGACCCTAATTGGAATGCGGCTATGTATGCGGAATTTAATGCTTTAACTAAACAGCACACGTGGGATCTAGTACCTAGACCTGAGGGGGTGAATGTCATTCATTGTATGTGGCTATTTCGTCACAAGTTCAGAGACAATGGGGATCTTGAGAGGTATAAGGCCCGTCTTATAGCTAATGGCACAAATCAGCAGGAGGGCATTGACTCCAACAAGAAACGAAAACATTCAAACAATTACAGAACCAGTGGACACAACAACAATCTTATTTATGCAATCAGCAACAAAGGTTAACTAGCTGAAGCATCACTAATTTAACAACACACATACCAACAAACATTAATGTGCACCATTTTTGGCTAGCTCATATACTAATTGAGGTTAAAGAAGAAGAAAAACAGCTGCACTTAAATTGACAATACGAAGAAGGCCAACAAGGGTTTTCCCAACAAGCTGCAAGGGTGACTGCAAAACTCAGACGGACGGAAAGCTAGCGTTACATGTTGAGAGTGGGGTTGTAACCACTAGACTGCAGTTGGATAGTACTGATGACAATAAATTTTGAAGAGGATCTAACACCAACGAAAACACTCCCGATCCATTTGTTGTGGTACTTGATACTACACTTCGTGCTCCACACTGCAATTGCACCCCTGCATCTTCAAAGTTAAAAGAAATGTTATTAATATCAGTTGTGGAGAATCAAGCTCGCATGTGAAAGAACATGTTTAAGATATAATTCATCTCTAACAATTTAAATTTATTGATAAGATGGTCACACAATTCAATGCAAAAACTTCTTATAAAATGGGATGAATGCTAATCATATTATAGGGCAATATATTATGTAACGCGCTTATTGACAGACACTGTAGGATTCATTCGGCTCAATTTACTTGAAAATAATTTAGAACTATATATCTATACTATCCGCAGTCCGCACCCATTGTTACGAGACGAATAATGAGTACTGCAGTGTCCTGAAATCTACCTATGTATTATAATATAGACGACTTACTAGTTGACAACCACTAACGACTTTACCTGTATCATATGCTTAATTACTATGTGGTACTTGTACGTACAAAATAACGAACTTACTAGGGAAAAATGGAGTGGTGGTTCCATTGATGACATCTATTTTTCCATTAGGGCTGCAACATAGAACCCCATCTATATGTATTAGGCCAAGAAGGCCATTCAGAAGTCCTACTTGGGCTACTGCAACAGGGGTTGCAATTAATGCAGCCAAAAGGAAAATCAAGAATTTTTTTGCTGAAGCCATGACACCTTTTTTTTTATCTGTGATATAACTAATTAAGCTGTTGCTGTGAGAAGTTGTGTTGTACAATTTAGGTGCGTGTATGACTAATTTACAGGAAACGTAATGGTAAATGTTAGATGATATTAATCTCCCTTGGGAAGTCTTTCATTAATATCAAGGTATATATAGAGTACAATATTCATCCCTTATACAATAGGAATCCTAAGCCTATAAAAAAGAGGAATCCTAGTCTTACCATAATTATATTTACAAAATATATGGAAATATTCTAATTATGGGTAGGGAATATATTGTTTCCTATATTTACACACCCCCTCGGTCGGAGCGGGAGGAGGCCAGATGCTGAGACTGGATCTGAAGTCAAGAAATAACTGTCCGGGGAAGTCCTTTGGTAAATATGTCTGCATACTGATAGGATGATGGAACATGTAACACTCTGACATGGCCTAACGCAACTTTCTCACAAACGAAGTGTAAGTCTATCTCAATATGCTTCGTTCGCTGATGTTGAACCGGATTATGAGAAAGATAGATGGCAGAGATGTTATCACAATACACAATAGATGCCTGACGCAAAGGACACTGAAGTTCTAACGGTAAATTTCGAGCCAACAAATCTCGCTACTACATTTGCAACATCTCTCGTACTCGGCCTCGGCCTTTGGAGCGAGATAGGGTAGCCTGTCGCTTGGCGGACCAAGAAATCAGATTATTCCCTAAGAAAACACAAAAGCCGGAGGTGGAGCGTCGCGTGTCCGGACACCCCGCCCAATCTGCATCCGTATATGAAAGCAACTCCGTCTGGTGCGAGGGGTATAGGTGCAAACCATAATCAAGAGTGCCCTTAATGTATCGAATGATACGCTTAAGAAACGATGAAATGAGACTCCCAGGGGGCATGCATGAATAAGCACACCCGCCGAACGACATAAGCTATGTCCGGCTCCGGTGAATGTGATATACCGAAGTGCACCGCAAGGCTCCTATACGAGTAGGATCGAGACGGAGCACCATCCATAGCACTGAGCTTAGATTTGGAATCAACTAGAGTAGGCACCTCTTTGCAGTTCGTCATCTTAGCCCTGTACACAATCTCTTCTGCATACTTACGTTGACACAAGAACATATGATTGGCAGACCTGGTCACTGATATCCCCAAAAAGTAACTCAGCTTCCCCAAATCAGTCATTACAAATTCGGACTTGAGTAAGACAATAATCTCATTTTTCAATCCGTCGGAGGAGGCAGTAAGAACAATATCATCCACGTAAAGTAATAAGTAAGTAGTTTTACTACCTCGATGAAAAATGAAAAGTGATGTATCACTCTTGCTGCATACAAACCCAATCTGCAAGATATACCTGGCAAAGCGATCATACCACGCACGGGGGGCCTGCTTTAGGCTATATAGTGACTTACGGAGACGGCACACATAGTGAGGAACTGCTGGATGGGTGAACCCTGGTGGCTGATGCATGTAGACTGTCTCTCTCAAATCCCCATGTAAGAATGCATTCTTCACATCAAGCTGATGGATCGGCCAGTGTTTGCCCATGGCTATGCTCAAAACTGTGCGGATGGTAGCCGGTTTGACAACCGGGATGAAGGTCTCACCACAATCAATGCCCTCCTGCTGATTTGTGTCATTAGCCACAAGACAGGCCTTATACCTCTCAAGATCCCCATTGTCTCTGAACTTGTGACGAAATAGCCACATATAACGAATGACATTCACCCCCTCAGGTCTAGGTACTAGATCCCATGTGTGCTGTTTAGTTAAAGCATTGAATTCCACATACATAGCCGTATTCCAATTAGGGTCTTGTTTGGCCAATTTTGGGTTCTTTGGAAGTGGAGAGATGGTTTGGGCAGACAAGTTGAAATGGACTTTGGGTTTGAAGATTCCATGCTTTGAACGAGTTTCCATTGGATGGGTAAGGACAGTGGGTGGCGGAGTGGTGTCTGAGATGGGGGTAAAGTTGGATAAGGAGAAGGTGGGGGCGAAGACGTCGGAGGCGCCGCGGCTCCTGGATCGAGAGTCGCGGCGCTAGAAAGTTGACAGGCTTCTCTGAAGTTTGGGCGCCGCGGCGCCTCAGCACAGGGCCGTGGCGCTGTCGACGGTGTTTCAAAAGATTGCTCTCTGGAAATCATACGCCGCGGCTCCTCCCCTCGAGGCCGCGGCTTTGACGACGGAATAGAGGATGTGAGTTGTTCGATTATGAGGGGAGAGATGGTAAACTCGTCAAGAAATGAGTAGTCCTATTTTTGGAATTTTGGAAGATTCGAAAATGGGAATGTGGTCTCGTCGAATGTGACGTGACGAGATATGTGGATCTGATGAGTCGACAAGTCATAGCATAGATAGCCCCTATGGTTCGACGGGAATCCTAGAAAGACACATGGAGTGGACCTAGGAGCGAGCTTGTGAGGGGCGGTGGAGCTAAGGTTGGGATAGCACAGACAACTAAAAATCCGTAGATGATCATAAGAGGGGATTCTATGGTAGAGGATTTCGGTAGGGGTCATATTGTGAAGAGTGCTAGTAGGGAGAATATTTAGAGTGTATTCTGACATTTTAGCAGCATTGACCCAGAAGGGTGGAGGGAGGGAGGCATGAATCAATAGGGTGCGAATCATATTGTTAATGGTGCGGATGATTCTTTCAGCTTTACCGTTTTGTGGTGAGGTGTGAGGGCAGGAGAAGCGAAAGACCATGTCATTATTGGTACAAAAGCGGTGAAACATAGAGTTATTGAATTCACGATCATTATCGCACTGAAATGATTTTATGCCTTTTCCAAATTGTGTTTGAATGAACTTGCGAAACTCAAGAAATTTGACAAACACTTCCGATTTAAATTTAAGAGGGTATAACCAAACGTAGTGTGAAAAATCATCAAGCAACACAAGATAGTATTTATGACCGAGAGAACTAGAGATAGAAGATGTCCATAAATCGGCATGTATGATATCAAAAGGAGCAAATGTAACACTAGTAGATGATTTAAATGGAAGACGAATATGTTTGCCTAAAGAGCAAGAAACACAATTTTGGGCAAGTTTCCCATTACAAGCAATGAAATTGTTGCCTCAAAGAAAATTAAAAACTGGGACTCCTGGATGACCAAGCCTATTATGCCAAGTTGAAGAAGAAACAACCGCTAGAGTGACGGGATAGCAAGATCTAGCAGCGGAGGTGGAAGTGAATGGATAGATATCCCCTATGCTATTGCATCTCGTAAGAGGTGTCCCCGTATGAAGATCCTTCACAGTAAAACCAAAAGGGTCAAAATCCACAGAGACAAAATTATTACGAGTAAATTGGCGGACAGATATGAGGTTCTTAATCATGTGTGGGGCATATAGGGTGTTTTTTAGGGAGAAGGGTGGATGAGGAGGTTGTGTGTATGAGGTACCATAACCCTTAACTGGAATGTGTTGTCCACTACCAACTATAACATATTGAGGATGCTTTAAACGAAACAGTTTAGGAATAGTACCTGCAGACTGGGTGACGTGAGATGTGGCGCCTGAGTCCATGTACCAAGTATTGTCAGGCTGTTGCATAGAGAGGGTGTTGAACGCCAGACCCAACTCAGTGGGTGTCATGCCGGAGGAGGGCTGCGGGACCTGACCTTGTATAAAGTGGGCCTGCTGTGGGGCTGGAGCGGGGCCTAACAAACCGGGGTAAGAATACGGATTGTATGGGCTGCCGCCGGTACTTGGAATAGACTTGGCGCCGCGGCTACTCGAACCGGGCGCCGCGGGCTGGCGCCGCGGCTCATCTTGGGCACCGCGCGCGCGTAGACGAACTGCTGAGAAGCCGCGGCCCAGTTATTCTGCGATCTCTGTTGCTGTTGCTACTGTTGGTTCTGTTGACCGCGACCCTTTCCACGACCACGACCTCCTCTACCACCGCGGACTTTTCCAGCCTTGCCGTCGCGGCCCTGCCGCTGTTGGGAGTTGTCTGGTGGCGTCTGATCTTGGGGTTTCGTGTCGACAGCTAACACCTGCTGGGTGTGCTCATCCTGCTTAGCACGAAGGGTTTCTTCGAGCAACAATTGTGAGCGAGCTTTGTTAAAACTCGGTAGCGGATCTGCCTGTTGAATAATGGTGGCCAAAGTATCATATTCGCCCTTAGTAAGGCCAGAAATCATTTGTAGCACCATTTTATTGTCAGTGACAGGCGTGCCGATGTTGGAGAGTTGATCCGCTAGAAGTTTAAGCTGCTTGCGGTACTCAGAGACATTGGAGAAGTTTCAAGACGTGTTTTGTTGAACTGTTCTTCCAAATACACGGCACGAGTGTGCTTGTTGTCCTAAAAAATTTCCTCCAAACGATTCCACAAGTCAAGGGCTGTGGAGTCATATTTCATGATAGTAAGGAGCAAATCCTGAGAGATACTACCATATATCCATTGTTTGACGTCGGCGTCGAGACGAAGTTAGATAGAATCATCAACCTCGTAGGGCGCGGAATAGTGTCATCAATATGGTCAAGCACGTTATAGAGACATGCATGATTTCGTAAAAGATCAACCCAGGGAGAATACTGGTTGTTTTCTTGATCAAGAATAATGGAAATATGGTTCTTGATGTTGGAAACAGTAAGGGCGGGATGAAACGGGGGTGATGAATTTGTGGTGGGATTTGTGGAGGTAGAGGCGTCAGAAAGTGTGGAAGAATCAGGGATAGCCATTTAGAGAAGAGAAGAAAGGAAGAACAAAACCCGAAAAAGAAGAAAAAAATCCGAGAGGGCCGCGGCGTAGGAGAGGCAGCCGGCGGCTGTGGAAGAGAAAGGTTTTTAGGGTTTTGTTTATTTGTCTCTTGATACCATGTTAGATGATATTAATCTCCCTTGGGGAGTGTTTCATTAATATCAAGGTATATATAGAGTAAAATATTCATCCCTTATACTATAGGAATCCTAAGCCTATACAAAAGAGGAATCCTAGTCTTACCATAATTATATTTACACAATATATGAAAATATTCTAATTATGGGTAGGGAATATATTGTTTCCTATATTTACACGTTTACATAAAAGACACTACTAAAATAGTCATTTGCGTGCACAAAGATTGACCAAATATGTCAATATTTGTGGTTTATCGACAAAAAACGGACAGATCTAGGCGTGTTGGAAAACAACACATCGGTATTGAAAATCGTAGAAGTTGTCTATGAATACCGACCTAATCCCTTTGGTTAGATGAAAATAAATTAGAGAAAATACATAAATTGACCTCTAAATTTATCTAGAGAACTCACTTTAGCAATGTAATTTTAACAATAATTTTTTAGTCCCCATATTTTTTTCTGAAGTAAATTTAATACACTCCTGAAAATGAAGAACCAATCGCATAAGGAGCAGTGTATTACACACGATGCCACATCATATGCCACTTCAGAATTTACTTCTTTTTTTCCGCTTCAATTTTCTTTTTGTTCAATTTTTTCCACTTTCACCATCTCCTTCCAATGTCCATGTGCTTCTGTCAGTCCATTTGCTCCCACAGACACCCGAGTTCCATTTCGGTTAACGTTCGTCAAACTCAAGCTCAAACGATCTCCGACGCTATCTTGACCACCGATGGATTTTCAGCCACATTCAATACGCGGCTCTCAGCCTCTATCGCCGGCTGTTTTGCTGAACAAACGGTTTTCTGATTTCCACTTCTATCGTCATTGCTTAATAGAACTTCCCACCTAATTACTTCAATAGATACTCCACCATTTCTCTAATTCCAACTTTCCTTTTCAAGTTTTGTGAATTTTCAACCACCATCATCATCAAATACAACTAGACCCATCACCAATAACACACCCAGAATGAGAATATGTTATCCCAACACAATATTTCCTTCAAAATTATCAATAACATCCTTAATTACAGAAAAATAAGAGGAACCATTGATAATATCACACCCCAAACCGGAGTGGCACGCCCGACTCCCGAACCTTACCTACCGAGCACCAACATACCTCATTCAAACATGTGGTTTAATGAACAAATGGACCATCACGGCCGCCATGATAGACTAAATGAAATCAAGAAACAATAAACAGCTAATGATACCAACATGATATGTATATATACATAGAAAGGGCCGACAAGGACACCATAAAAGTATGTACATCAAAATATACGCCGACAAGGCTAAGCATGACATCTATATACAGGACGTAAGTCTACAAGCCTCTACAAGTAGTAATAACATCATAAGGTCGGGACAGGACCCCGCCATCATAACATGTACAAAGGGTCATACCGACTCAAAAACAGCAACTTCAGAACAAGGGGAGTGCACCAACCATAGCTGAGCTGAGAACCTACTAGGGAGGATCGTCTATCTGTCTACCTAAACCTGCGGGCATGAAACTTTATTCCCCAAGCAAAGGGACGTCAGTATGAATAATGTATTGAATATGTAATGCAAGTAAGAGCATAAGTAAAGACAGTAGAATAAATAAGATACAAGAAGGATAAACATGTAACTCTAAATCTTCTCCTATGGGCCATGATATGCATATGTATACAGTATGTGTATATAACGCCATTGTACATATATATGCATATTGAACGCCATCAAGTCTCTGTGGGAATCATCCTCGTTATCATTATCATAACCAACTGATCAGTGGTGCTATATATCACATGCGTATATAACGTCATCGTATATATATATATGCATGCATTAGAGTCATCATGGACATTCTGAGCTTATAGGAGTGACATAAGGCCGTTACACCTCCGAATGTCGTTATGTACTATTAGGCCGTCATGTTTTACATTATCAACAATAGAGATGAATATAGCATCATGAAGAATATATCTGAAGACATGGAAAGTACTCATGACAAGGGACACACAAGAGTCAATTAATGTTTTGATAGAATGAAAAGCATAGATATCTCTAACTAGTATGAATAGAGTCACTTTGAAAAGACATTCTTTTACGTTTTGTTCTCATTCGGGTCATGCCAAAAGAAGGAAAGAATAGCCTTACATACCTTCAACAACTACTTTACGACTTGTAGTCGGTATCTCAAATATTCTCAATAATTAAACACATCTAGAACCTCAACTAAATAATATACATGAAAAATTTAGAGATTCTTACCTTTAATCTCAAGAACCAACCATTCACAATTTTTCCTTAACTTGAAACAAGTTGCAGATTGACTAGGAAGCAAAGAAACCGAGCTCTTCTCGCTTTACGACCTTTCCGAAGTGAGAATTTGGGTTAGAACCCTTTTAGATATGGTCTTAACATATTTAGGAACTCTTGGAGATCTCTTGGGAGGGTTTGGGACTTAATTTGTTCAAAGTAAATAAATGGGAGAGGGTGCCACCGCTTAAATAGGAAGGTGGAACTTTCCACCTCCTTAGGTCTACGCTGGGATCTGCGACACGCATGCCCATATGCAGCCATAGATCCTAGGGCATACTAAAAGGTTTTTTTTCGTAGTAAGCATATGATACAGGTAAAGTCGTTTGTGGTTGTGAACTAGTAGGTTGTCTAAGTTATAATACATGATTTCAGGACACTGCAGTACTTATTATTCATCTCGTAACAATGGGTGTAGATAGTATAGCTATATAGTTACAAATTGTTTTCAAGTAAACTGAGCTGAATGAATCCTACGGTGTCTGTCAATAAGCGCGCTACTTAATACATTGCCCTATAATATGATTAGCGATAAATATCCCGTAATTGTCTGATTTGCACCGTGATATACACGGTATACATGATCGAGTATATCACGGTTTGTGAAGTTTATTTTAGGTAAGGTTGTTGTATTTAATTAGCGTTGTACACTTACCATAATTATAGAATTGTTGTACAAATAGAATAGGGCTTTGGGAATAGAATAGGAATAGGATTTTCTATATTATGGAAATTGTAAATTGTATATATACTCATTCATTAATGAAAATAAGGAAGGGGGGTCATTTTTTTTATGGTATGAGAAGTCTAGGTCTCACAAAATAGTCAATTTCTTCCGCTACTCTCGGCTCACATTCCTAGACTCCTTCTCGATTTTCTGTCATCTTCTTTCTCTTCCCTTCCCAAATTTTCTTCCTAATCCATGCTTCTCATATTGTTCTTTCATTATGTCTACCTCGAAGAACATGTTTCATCCATCCCTTACAGTTTCCAACATCATGAACCACATTCTTATTGTTCTTGGATGGAAAACGCCCAATATGCAACGTAGGCAGAATTGTTTAAGATTCATGCACGCTCGCATCAAGTGCTACATCATATCATCCCTTCAGTCATAGGCACGGATCCTGCCCAGAGGCTGACTCGGTGTTATGGACAATCCTTGATGCTACCGTTCTTCGGTGAATTTATTCCACTATCTTTACGGATCTCTTACAAATGATTATTGAACCCGACGTTGATGGACACTTGGAATAGGGTGCGTGACATATTCCAAGATAACAAAAACTCTCGAGCGGTTACTCTTGAGCAAGAATTTTCTCATGTTAACATGGAGGATTTTTCGAATGTCTCAACTATTGTAAAAGGCTGAAGTAATTGGTAGACCAACTCCGTGACGTTGGTGCGCCCATTACCAATAATCGTCTTGTTATTCATATGGTTGCAGGACTATCCGAGGCCTATAATGGCGTTGGAACTCTTCTTCGTCAAAGTAATCCTCACCCACCATTCTACCAAGCCCGTTCCATGCTTACATTATAAGAAGCCGGCTTAGCTAAAAAGACAGCTATCAGTGCAAATTTTGTCATAATGATGACCACGTCAGATGACCCTCACTCATTCTGCAAGAATTCTAGCCAAAACCGCAACAACAGTGGAGAAAAAAAAGGACAAAATCGCAAATATAATGGCAAGAACCGCGGTGGTACAAAGGTGGCCGAAATGGTGTTGGCGGCGGAAGTGGGCCTCGGGGCTGTGGGCACTGGTCCCAGCCATGGCCCCCCTGGCCATGGAACTGGGCTAGTGGCCCTTGGCCCAACAACAATTATTTTCCTCTCAGCCCTTCCCCGGGAAACTGGGCCTAGTTCCAGCACCAGGCCAGGCCCAATTTCTCTAGTCCAAGAATCGGCGCGGCGAGAGTTCTATCTAGGCCGGGGCCGCAGGCAGGTGTACTTGGGCCTCGACCCCCACAAGCATTTTAGGCAGTGGGCCCCACACCAACACCGACAGATATTGCGGCTGCAATGCATACGCTTGAATTACCTCATTCAGACCCTAATTGGTACATGAACACCGGCGCCACTTCTCATATGACGCCGATCAAGGTACTCTCTCATCTTATTTTAATTTGAGCAAAAATTGTGGTATCATTGTTGTTAATGGAAACTCAATTCCAATTCGCGGTTATGGACATACCACTTTATCTCCCCCCACATCCACCTTTGGTTTTGACAGATACTCTTTATGCCCCTAACCTAATTAAAAATTTGGTGTCTATCCGTAAATTCACCACTAATAAATGGGATTCTATTAATTTTGATCCTTTTGGATTTTCTGTAAAGGATTTAAATATGGGGACACCACTAATGAGATGCAATAGTAGGGAAAAACTTTGTCCAATCACCAGCACTACCTTTTCCATGAGTCAAGCCATGCCATCTACATTTGCGGCCCCTACTCCTTCCTTGTGGCATGCACGTCTGGGTCATCCAAGGTATATGTCTTCTTTACATAAAAATAATTTTATTTCTTGTAAGGGTACCTAGAGTACTCCACCTTGTCATTCTTGTCCGTTAGGGAAACATGTTAGATTACCATTTGTAGCTTCTTCTTCTCATACTTTGATGCCTTTTGATATTTTTCATATTGATTTATGGACATCTCCCATTTTTTACATTCTTAAAATTTCGAGCATTCATCCGTACCCAATTCGAACGGGAAATCAAAAATATTCAATGTGATAATGGGAAAGAATATGATAATGGATTGTTTCGGAAATTTTGTGATACTAATGGCATATTTTTTCATTTCACTTGTCCTCATATGTCCTCACAAATGGGAAAGCCGACACGAAAAATTCGCACCATTAATAATATTGTCCGAACTTTATTGGCCCATGCTTCCGTACCTCTTTCTTTTTGGCATCATGCTCTACAAATGACTACTCACCTCCTTAACATACTTCCTACCAAAGGGTTAGCATATGATTTTCCCCTTAAAATTCTCTATAATAAAAATCCTTCATATTCTCATCTTAGGGTCTTTGGGTGTTTATGCTATCCACTATTTCCGTCAACTACAATAAACAAACTTCAAGCCCGTTCTACCACTTGTGTGTTTTTGGGTTATCCGTCAAATTATCGTGGTTACAAGTGTTTTGATTTATCGTCTAATAAAATCATAATCAATCATTTTTTTATGAAACCCAATTTCTGTTTGCCAAAGTGTGTAGTCCTGTGCCTAGCTCGTATATTTTTTAGATGACGGGGTCGCACCATAGATTATTCATCAAATGTTAGACCAATCCCGTACCACTGACAAGCCAGCAGGCCCACTGCCTGCTGGCCCATACCTCCTGTCCCAGTCCACTTCTGCCTCTGGTCCATCTTCATCAGGGTTGTCCAGTGGGTCGTCGGCCCAATCCCCCATCCCAACCCACTCCCAGCTCTGTCCCATTCCAGTTCCTGTGTCCAGTGTTGGGCCAGCAGGCCCACTGCCTGCTGGACAGTCCGTCACCGATCGTAATCTCACCCAAAATCCACCTATTTCTACCTCGAGTCAAGGGTCGGTTACTCATAGTCAACGGGATATTTTTAGACCAAAAAGACATTTCAATCTAAATTCTAATATTCTTAAATCCCCCCTTCCCCGTAACCCTGTGTCTGCATTAAATTACCCAAATTGGAAATTTACCATGAACGACAAATATAATGCTCTTATTGAAAATAAGACATGGGAGTTGGTGCCCTATCCTTCTAGTGTTAATATTATTCGATCTATGTAGATTTTTACTCGTAAATATAATTCTGACGGTTCTTTTGTGTGGCATAAGGCTCGCCTTGTAGGTAATGGTAAAACTCAACAGGTTGGCATGGACTGTGGAGAGACGTTCAGTCCGGTTGTTAAACCAGCTAACATTCACAATGTTCTCAGTTTAGCTCTTTCCAAAATCATGGCCCATTCATCATTTAGATGTGAAGAATGTTTTCTTGCATGGGGATCTTAAGGAGACAGTCTACATGCATCAGCCTTTGGGCTTTAGAGACCCCAATTATCCTCAGCATGTCTGTTTGTTGAAGAAGTCCATGTATGGGCTTAAGCAAGCTGTAACTCCCCATACTTTTGGACGATGGTTTGAGCATCTAGACATATGCAAGTAGACTCGAGCTTTGGGGAATTTATGTCATATTCACATATGCAAATAAAGAGCTTAGTAAATAAAAGAATGCGGTCCCGAATTAATTTAGGACTTACCAAGTGGGACAACAATGATCGGCTAATTGATAAATTATATTGGGGGACAACAATGACCAGCTAATTGATAAATTTTAGTGGGGGACAAGGTTAAGTGGAAATATTTATGTGTAGCATGTAAATGAATCACTTAAGTGACTAAGTTAATAGAATCAATTAGGTAGCACGTTATGAGGTTAACAAGTGTAGGGTAATTAATAGGGGAGGGGGAAATCGTGGTCTAGTATATAAATATAGGTTCCTCAAATTTCCTTTGTATGTGACCACATATTTTACTTTAAGAATATACATAGGCATATCACCCTTCGTTAGTTAAGATAAGCAGTTAAATGATTAGCAAAATGTGAGCAGCAAATTGGTAGTTGTTCATGGAAAGTATAGGCATCAATATAGTAATGTTAATTTGAAATTAATGGGTGTTAGCAATAGCAAGAAAAACACAGTCCCTAAGTCATATTGAATTCCATTTTTTGAGTTGGTTCATTCGTGTTTAAGCTTAGATGCTATACTGACTAATTGGGTTGTATTATTAACGGATCGACGAAGGTATGTTAAGAAACATCAATTCTTTCTTTAGTCAAGTTCCATTTAACGAAACGTAAATGTAATATTATCCATAAATGATTCTACTCTTAGTAGTTAAGTATGTTCATGTTATTTATTTCAATGTTAAAAGCATGTCTAAATATGTTCCCAAATTCTTATTGAGGTATATGGGAAAGATGTTAATATTCTTAATGTTAGCCGAAGGTGCAAAGATATTATGTCACTCAGATAAACTCAGAATGTTTTATAGTCATTCATGCATTTTTATTCATGTATTACCCTGGACCATATATTGGGAATGGGAAAAGGGATACGGCGTTATATACGCAACCACCTGATCAGCGGGTATATGATGATGATTATGCCCACAGAGGCCAATATGATATGATGCCCACAGAGGCTAAAGGGAGACATCGTTATATACATATATATATATATATATATATATATATATATGTATACCGCATTGTGCATGACATTTAGGTATATTATGGCCCTCAGAGGCACTTCCTACTGGTCGGTTGTTTCTGTCGGCTATTTATATCGGCTGTTTCTGTTTCAATTTATTTATATACCCATGTTATGCTATTGTTCATGCTTGAAATACTCGATACATCAGCCGTACTGACGTCCCTTTTTGTCGGAGAACGTTGCGTTTCATGCCCGCAGGTTCACGTAGGCAAGGCGACGATCCGCATTAGTAGGTTGCTGACTCAGCGGATATTGGAGCACTCCCCTTGTTTCGGAGTGTCGGTCTAATCTTGGTAAGGTATTTTTTGCATGTACATATGGGTATGGCGGGGCCCTGTCCCGACCTTATAATGTCATGTACTATTTTAGAGGCTTGTAGACATTGTTTTGTGTATAGCAGTCAGGTATGGCCTTGTCAGCCTTGGTATGTATATATGCATGGGTTGGGTCCTTCAGTTGGTAAGATTTTACATAGCTTCTTTCCAGTATATCGTCTCTATGTGTCAGCAGGGTATCTGGTGATGGGCACTGGGGCCATGATTAATTATGGGTAGATTTAAGTATATGATTAGTGGTACCCGACAGGTGAGGTCCGGGTGCCCGTCATGGGCCTCCAGTTTGGGTCATGACCAACTTAGTATCAGAGCAGGTCTGTCCTAGGGAGTCTATAAGTCGTGTCTAGTAAAGTCCTATTTATGGGTATGGTGTTCACTATACTTATAAGAAGAAGGCTACCTGACATTTATGGATGCTTTCCACTCTTTCATCTCATAGATCATGCAGTAAAGTTGGGTTTTAAGCATTCCACTCCTAATTTGTCTCGTGTCTATGATTTCAGCAATGCCTACAACAAGGAGGAAGTTCAAGAGTATGAGGGCGTTGGATATGGTTGTAGACGAAGGTACTAACCGAGCACCACCCACTAGCAAGGACCTGAGTGAGACCCATAATGCGACTCCTTCATATGATTCCCCTAGTCCACCACCTATAGGGGAGCGTAGTGGGGCTGCAATACCCCCAGTTCCTCCACTTGATACTCCAGATGTGGATCTCGATATGCAAAGTGTTGTACAGTTAGTGACTCGATTAGTGGTCGCTTAGGCCCAACGTCAGATTCCCAGTGTATTACCATAAATATATAGAATAAGGTTTAGGAATAGGATTCTCCTATTATGTAACTTGTATATATAGCCTTTCAATTAATGAAAATAATCAAGGGATTATTTCTTTCAAAATGTTACAAAACTGATTGTCGGTGTCGGTATCTTTATATAAAATTTTAAATATTTAATCGATGTAAACCAACAGAGTCCATGGGTATTTTGATTTTCGTAAAAGAATTATATGAACACACCGAGTGACTCCCTCAGTTTCTTCATTGTTTTGGTAATTTTGTTTATGAAAACACCTACCTAGTTCGTCAATTTGTTCATTGTCTTGGTAAAGTTAATGAAAATACCGATCATGTCCGTCGGTTTTTTCGTTGATCTTGTAATATTTTTATGAAAATACCAACCAAATCCGTCAGTCTATTCATTGTTCTGAAAAATTATTTTGAACAAACCGAGCATGCGAAATCATGGTACAAACAAAGATACTCTGGTATCATGTTTCAGACAGGGCGGACACCCACTGAATGGGATTTCCTCACTGCAGCTAATGCACTTTGCTCCACCGCTTTCTATTATTTGCACAACAAACTTTTCTTCAAGCTCAAAATAACTCTCAACTCTGCCTTACTACTAGAGAGATCTTTAAGCTTCCATGGATCATCTATGGGGAATTCTCTTCATATTTTTATGAACTTGGTCCTTGATGATATAGAATACCTAAGGGAATGTTTGCCCTTGGATTATGGAAGAACACTTAGAGAGTATTTATGGGTGGTGTGGGAGCTGGTCTGGTCTAAAAATAACTTAAAAGAATGGTTGCACCGCCTAAATAAAAGGTCGGAACTTTCCACCACCTAAGTGGGTCCCAATAGGGTCTGTTATATAGCTGTCACCTGTTTCGCAAGATCCGGAAGAGAACCCCCAGGGGGATCACACCCACCTGTCCATCAACAGCAGGATGAGACGTCCGCCCCAATATGGAAAGACCCCGGTTCCGAAGGAGAAGGAAGTAGTGGTTGCCCACTTGATCCAACATGCATTCCCATCGACGAAGGATAGAAAGGAAAAATAGCCTTACTAAGCTCATCCATAAGGATCAACCCAAGCCACAATAGAGATTTAAAAGAACCAGTTTTATGGGAAATACTTCCAGGTATTGCCTCATTTTATAAATGCACAACTTTCCAAATAAAATAAATGTAATAGAACAGCTAATTCTAATACTACAATGTTGCCACTATACAATCTTCAACACAATAATACAACAAACTCCAACCAAAATTTCAATAATATCAAACTAAGGCCTCATTTATTTTCATTAAGATTAAAATGTCTGAATCTGAATTATAAGGAGTCTATGTTTCCATTCTTAAATGGTATTAGAGTCATGCTCATTCCAATTCTTAAATGGTATTAGAGTCATGCTCATTCCAATTCTTAAATGGTATCAGAGTCATGCTTATTCCAATTCTTTGTTCACCTATGTTGGGCCCCCAAACTATATTATTCACGCTCCAGTTAACAAGGTCTGGGCGTGCTGGGAGTGTTAAGAGTCCCACATCGGAAATGGAATATGAACATGGACTCGGACGATCCTCACCCTACAAGCTAACTTTTGGGGTTGTGTTAGGCCCAAGATCCATTCTTTACACATTTGAATGATTAAGTTGTTGTCTTTAGATCAGAACACTGAATGATTAAGATTATTTATTTTTCAACATCTGAATATGCATAATGTATTTACTTAAACATAAAACATATACAATTCAAATAATAAATAACTAAATATTAGAAAATAAATATAATTTTCATAAAATAAAATTATTATTTGATAAAAAAATGAAAATTTTATATTTGCTAGTGATGGTGGAGATATATTGTAGTGGTGGTGATGGTAATGGTTGATGCTAGTAGCTAGTAATGGTGGTGGTGATAATTGCGATGGTGGAGTTGGTTGGCGTTGAGGCGACTGTAGTGATTGTGCTGATGGCGGTGGTTATTTTGATATATTTATAATGATAGAGGTGGTACTTATAGTAGCGACTGATAGTAGTGCTTATCATCGATGGTGATTGTCAGTGGAGGTTATGATGGAAGATATGGCTAGTGGCGGAGCCTGGTGGTTGGCAACGGTGGTGGTGATTGAATTGACAATAGTGATAATTGTGATGGCAAATATGGTCAGTGGGGGTGGGAGTATGGTGGGGGCAGTGTGGAGGGGGTGAGAAGTGTGGTGTGGGGTGGGAGTGTGGTGGGGATGGGTGGGGGTAGTTTGGTGGGTAAGGGTTGGTGAGGGTGGGGTGAGGATGGAAGGAGTGTGGTGAGGGGTTAGTGGTGGGGTGGTGGGTAGGGTGGGGGTGGGGTGGTAGGGGTGAGTGGGGGAGGGGTGGTAGGGTGGGGTGAGGGTGGAGCGGGTGGTTATGGACAGAGTGGTGGTAAAAATATCAATACAAAAATACTTCTTAATAATATTAAGATGTTGTTTAAGATCTTAATGATTAAGACATAAGACCTATTTAGACCAAATAAGCACTAAAATTTTAATATAAACAAATGCATTTAATGGCCTAATGTCTGAACCATTGAGATTCAGACCTCCATTAAGTGCAAACAAATGAGGTCTAAAACTCCATCGATATACAACAAAACTAAAGCTAAAAACCACAGTGGTGATATTTAGGGGCCATAGGTAGACAAAAGGTAATGTTAAAATAAATCCAATATTATAGGGATAGTTTTGAACCTTCTCCGTATTTTTAGTCCACTGGTTGAGCATGTCCAAATCAATATGCCTGAATGTGTGAGGGACTGGAGGAAATGTAGCTATATATTGGAGGAAGGTGGAGCTTTGGAACTCTTTCCTTGAAATATTAAAGGTGTGTTTGTAAAGAAGAACAATATAGGCCTTGTAACAACTGATTTCGTTCTTGAAAAATAACGATCAAGATAAGAAAGATAGTGATAAATAATGATATTTGATATCAATGATTTGTGCGGTGGTTAAATCTTTATAATATCTTAAATAAAAAAAAATATAATCTTCTGATTCTTCTCTTCACGATCGTCAATCAAGGGCTTTGCTTGTTCTTGAACTGACACAACGAATACGGAACCAAATTTGAATCACAAACATAGAGGTACGGAAACTTGCGACTCACCACTTGAAGACCAAGACTTCTTGATTTGCGGAAGACTTGCAGATCGCTTCTCTATGTATTCTTCTTGATATGTGGATATCGTTGAAAATCTGTGGATACATTTTCTGCAATTCTGAATGTCCTCTATAGAGTTACGTAACAACCCTATTTAAGTGGTAAGGGGTAAACTATGTGATAAGGTTGCATGTAATTGGCCAAGACATGTCATTTGGGATACTTGGCGGCTTTTGATTGATCCTTTTTGTTGACTTGTCATGCTACATCACTTAAGCACGTGGCATCATTTTATTGGCCATTGATTTGACTTGGCGCACCATATCATTTTGACACATGTCATGGACCTTGGGCTAATGGAGCGCGATCATCATTTGAAGACCAACTCACCGGACTAGCCTAATAAAAGTGGATTTTAATTTAAAAGAAAACAACACAAAATACCCCTAAAATGTAAAATATTTACCCGCCCATCCCCATCTTAAACTAATTTCGCTTCTACCCAGCCGGCCGAAAATATTTACCGAGTATCCCCTCGTTCAAAATCCTTCCAACATGATGTCATAGCAATATATTTATATATCATGATAGTATCATGGAGAACTATGAGAAGGACAACAGTCCTCCGTGATACCATCTCAGTATATATGTATACAAGATGATGATATTATAGAAGTTTTTTGAGAAAAGTGTGTTTTTTGGAACATGATCCTCTATGATACAATGTCAGTATATTATACATACCGTATGAATTTCATAGAGGGTTGATGAGTGTTTTTGAAGAAATGAAAGAAGTCCTCTAGAAAAATCTTAGTAGCTCAGTTGGTTAGCTATCTAAACTTTCACCTTGTTGGTGAGGGTTCCATTTCCCCACCTTGTAATTCCCACCCCCATTTTTCCTTTAAAAAAGTCCTCGATATTTCGCTTGGGGGCATAAAAGTAAGAGAATATGAGCAGGTAATTATTTTACTTGGAGGGACATCCACGTTCTTTTCCCCAATTTAAATCCATGTCTTGGACTTGAATCATTTAATACTGATTTGGAGTCGATATTTCCACAATTTAGAAATTCATCCAATTTAATTTCATAAAATTCATGTCTACAGGCCTAATGGCAGTCACAGAGACTAGAACAAAAGAACAAAATGTTGGTCAAATAATAAGTAAGGTGGTAGGTGATTGGCAATGGTGCACTAAATAACCAGTGATAGCAAAGGCAGGATTTGGGTATTGTGAGACTCTAGTAAAATTGATTTTACTATGGTAAATACACATAAATAATATATACAGGGGATTGTGAAGATCGGACAATTGAGTGTAGTTTAATTTCTATGAAACATATGGTTTACACACTGTCCAGGATGTGGGATGAGCTAAGGGGGTGTCAGGACCCAAAAATCTCAAATGACCGTGAGGACACCTATTATAATCCATAGGTGAACTCAAGTAAATTATTAAGGTCTTTCAATAAAATTAAATGCAAAATTTAAAAGAAACAACCCATAAGTCATACATCTCCCCAAGACCTAGAGCAATTAAATCCGAAACATAAGTTTTAAATACTACAACAATGTCCGAAAGATTTAGACAGAGAAGTATGACGGAAATGGAGTCCAGTGCCGCGGAACAACTAGCAGCTCGCCCTAACAACTCCAAATGATATGCCTCATCGATCGGTGATGACTCGTCCACTGTTAGAACTCAGAACATGACCTGCACATAGAAAAGGTGCAGCAAGTGTAGAATGAGTACGGAGAAACACGTACTCAACAATATCGTTGACCGACCCTAAACTGAAGAAATGACGAGGGTTGGTTCTTCAAATACACATCTTCACACTTCATTAGTGATCAATTATACTAATAATAACAAGCAGTCAAAAATAGAAAGTTCGCAACTGAATCACGTCACAAGGCTTAATCCTTTCGAAATACAACCATAAAGCTCAATCCTCTCTAAATTTAGTCATAGAGATTAAGTCATTTCAATTAATCATATGAATGCAAATGATATGCAATGTAATGGTCAATGTGCACCGATGTACCCTCATGTAGTAGGTTCACATGACCATGAGAGACTCATGAGGTCCATATACCCACCCGGAATGTCAGATCCTCCATATCATATGAGGTATAAGCCAATAGGCTATCATATCATGTACTCACCCAGAGTGTCCGGTCCTCATAACCACAAGATCATCATCACTCCAACCATGTACCATATCCAATCGGGTCTCTTCGAACTATTACCCAAGATGCATCAATGTCATTCCAATAATATTATAAATATTTGAAATGGATATGAGCACAACATGCAATTGCATAATATCAAATCAATGTCAAAGATAATTCCTTTTTCATAATTTAGATGAGATATGGAGTGATGAATGCATAATGAATCGACCGTCACAAGTATAACTCAAATATGGCCATCAAAGCCCACATAATCAATAATCATACCAAACAATAGATTTAACACTACCTCCAATGCCCGAAGGTTCACATGCAATCTCTGTAACATGTTTATATCATTTTCCATTAATTACATATACAATTACACCGGTACTCATACAAGTGTTCGTTACCTCACGAGTACTAGGGACCCCAATTTTCCATTACGCCCCTTATTTACTTACGCCAACACTAACACTTCATAATGAGTTTAGTAAGTGTCAAGTTGTCTAATTTTAAGTTCAAAGCTCAATCTATCACCACACAGACTTATCCTTTTTTCAAAGCCTTCGAACGATCCCAAAATATCCAAATACATAATCTACACAAATATACAGGTCTATAGGCACCCATATTGCTATGATAATAAATTGGAACCAGAAAACCACCTAAAAATCTAATCATGAGCCTCAATGGTCTAAACTATACTTATGTCGCAAAATTGGGCTTAGTCTAGTCAAAATTTGTACACCCCGTAATTTTGCACGTGAATGAGAGCGTAGTTAGCCGACTTGAGTCTCAAGAATGTGAGATCATTATTGAAAGTCTCGTATAACGTGAAAGGGTGTTAATGAATGATTAGGAAAGATTGGAAGTCAATTGGATTAAAGGAAACATAACTTGATAAAGTTTTATGATGATCGGACGATACGCTAAGTGTTTCGCGTCGCAAAACTCAATCCGCCTCACGGATCAGGCCGCAAATCAGAGCCTTTATTTTGCCAACTTCTTGCCACAATCTACGGTGGGAAATGCTATAACATATAGTGATCTGCACTGCAGATCCCTTTGCATAATGGAGATGGTTTATTGGCTATATATGTCTTAATCTCGAAGCCTTCTTTGTTTTATTTCATTATTGACCCAAATTTAACCTAGGCTCTCTCAACTACTCTCTAAAGGTATACACATATTTTAAGGACCATTTATTAAGGTTATGAAGTGATTTCACCCTTGAGAAACTTGGATCATCATGGAAAACACCCTCTAGGTTGTGGAGTTGAGCTTGGAATCTTTAGAGAATTGGGGGAAGGTGTGAAGTGGGAGATCCTCTTGGCTATTTAAGGTAAGTTCTTGATATGTTTCAATTCTCTTAGATTCTTCCTAGCCTAGCTTATTTCATTGGTGAGAGTAATCCATGAGAATAGAGCTAAAGAAGATACTAAGGTAGAGGCATGTTAAAGGTTAAATTATTTTAGCTTAATTCTTGAGGTGTTTATGAATGAATATGGTGTGATATGGGAATTGTGATATTGGTATTGCTATGGATTATGGAGGGGAGAGGATATTATTATAAATTGCCATGAGATCAATGCACATAAATTGCACACACAAACTGTTCGATAAGATATCTAAATGAACTTCCTTATAAAATATGAATTCGTTATTGATACAAATCCTTTGTATGATGTAGATAATCATTCGTATAAATTGTAAGGGCTAGTGGGACGTAAATTGCGGCATCGATAAGGTATGTATGTCTATCTTATTTCTTTGGCATGGTTTGATACAAACGTTTCTGAAAGACAATATCTTCTCGTTGCAATACATTACTCATGTCTTAGTTGTTATTGACTAACTCATATCCCATGATTGTATTTGTTCAGGAGTATTTCCCGCATCTTATAAGTCTATTGGTGTTGATTAGAGATTGAATAACGTAGCGCTTATAATGATAGTCGGAGGATAACGACCATAGATCACTCTGAATTTGATTATGATGTATTTTGAGATTTTTCTTGTATTGCACTTATATATATTTATCTATTTTCTTAATGTTTCACGCTATAGTTGGCTGGGTAGGTACTTATATGTGCATACCACAGATCAGTTAGGTAGATATTATCGCGTCCTATATGGTCGGGCAGCTTGTGATGAGATTACCCCACTGAGGGAATTGATATTATACTATATGGCCCTATAGAGTGGCCTGATTTTACTTACATGCATATATTCATGGTTATATCAGTTGTATCCCCTCAGCGGCCTAGTTCTGAGTTTTAGGTTAATTCTATGCCCTTTTCTTTGGTATTACATATCTTATTTACATGATTTACCTGCCCTATATATTCAGTAAATCTTTCATACTAATGTCAAATATTGGGGCATTGTGTTCATTCCCATAGGTACAAATAGACAGGCCAGCGTACCTCCTCAGTAGGGTACTTGTTTCCAGTTGTTAGTTGTCGCACTATTCTTCTCTAGAGTTGTAGTACAAAGTCAATAGGTATTGTTGTATATATCTTTCCAGTGTTTTGTGTATGGCGAGGGCCTTTCCTGACCAGTTGATGTATTGTAGCACTTTTAGAGGCTCATAGACAAGTGTTTAATGTATATTCATTTCGTTTTACCTCTTTTGCTTCCAGGTTGTTGTTATATTCTTATCTTGTTATTGTTTATTGGTGACCTTGTAGGCCAAAGATTTATGTTGTGGAGTTCAGATGATTTAGTTGGTTCTCTTGGGCCTTACGGTGCTGAGTGCCGGCCACATCCCCCAAAGCTGGAGTGTGATAAACTTAGTATCAGAGTAGATCTGTCCTAGGGAGTCTACAAGCTGTGTCTAGTAAAGTCTTGTTTATGGGTGTGTTATGCACCACACTTATAAATAGGAGGCTACAGGACATTTAGGATGGTTACATTTCTTCTTAATCTAGATCATGCATTAAAGTTGAGTCTTCAGTGTTCAAACTCCTAATTTGAATCTTGTTCATACTTTCAGATAAGCCTACAACTAGACGATGGCCGAATGTTAAGATATTAGGTGCTGATGCAAGGAAGGGCACCAGTCAAGCGCCATCCACTAATGTAGATCAATATGAACCTCAGAATGAGGCTGATTCTTAAGCTTCCAGAACAGCACCACCACCACCTGAGGAGCATGAGGGAGCTAATGTACTCCCAATTCCTTCCCGGGTTGCTCCTGATCAGGATTTAGATTATATGGAGTGTTGTACGGATGTTGACTCGACTAGTGGCCTCTCAGGACCAGTGTCAGACTACTGCCACTTATAATAAAGCAGTCAGCGCGAGACATCAGGATTTTATCAACCTAGACCCTCTGATGTTCTGAAGGACAAATCCAAATACGGATCCACAGAGATCATTAGACCAGATATAGTGAACCTTACGATTTATGCATGCCACTGATACTGAGTCGGTAGAGCTTGCCTCTTATACATTGCGGGATGTTATCGTTACTTAGTATGAGACCTGGGAGCTGTCTAGGGGACCCCGCGCCCCATCAGCAGGACGAAGAGATTTTTCTTAGGCATTCTTGCAGCAATATTTTCCTATTGAACTCCGTCGAGCTAGGCAAGACAGGTTTCTACGTTTGGAGTAGGGTAATAGGAGTGTGTGGGAGAATAGCATGTAGTTTCACTCTTTGGTCAGGTATGCTCCTACAATTGTGGCAGAGAGTGACCAAGTATATCAATTCGTGGGCGGTTTGGGACCACACTTGGTTAATAAATGCACGATGGCCTCTTTGAATCTGAATATGGATATCGCTTGTGTTCAGTCCAATGCTCAGAATTTGAAGGATTGTAAGAGTCAGCAGTGGGTTGATCGAGAGCGGGATAGGGGTCAGCATAAGAGGGCTCGATATTTGGGGAATACAAAAGACTTTAGAGGTGGGTTCACGCCACAGTTCCCTAGGCGCCCATCTTATTCAATTATCAGTGCACCACCACAGTTTTAGGGCTAGAGTCATGATTGGACCACTTATTCTGGTAAAGACCAGAGTTCGCAAACATCAGGCCCGCATTACAGGGACGAGTTGAGTCAGATGAGACCTTCATTTCCTTATTGTGATTAATGTGATAGAGCTCATTTTAGGCAGTGCCGTCAAGGTTTGGATGTGTGTTATTTGTGTGGGCAACCCGGTCATATTATGAGGATTTGTATGATGAGAGTTGAGGATGATATGGCACAACCGACAAGATTTGTAGCATCTTATTCTTCATTTGTACGCCCTCTTGAGCAGGTACGCATACATCGACTGGTAGAGGTAAAGGCAGGGGTGGAGCGTCTAGTTCAAGCGATCATCAGAACTGTATTTATTCTTAGTCAGGTCGACAGGACCTAGAGTCATCTCTGGATGTGGTTACAGGTATATTATCATTCTTTTCCCTTGATGTGTATGCCCTGATAGATCTAGGTTTTACTTTATCATATATTACTCATTTTGTTGCTGGCAAGTGTGGTAAAGAACTTGAAGTATTGCGTAATTCATTCGAAGTATCTACGCCTGTGAGTGAGTCTGTGATCGTTAGGCGGGTATATCGAGATTGTGATGTGATGATTTATGATCACCACACTTTAGCCGACTTAAATGAATTGGAGATGGTCGATTTTGATATTATTATGAGTATGGACTGGATGGCTTCTTGTTATGCTAACGTGGATTGCTGGACAAAAGTCATTCACTTTAATTTCAAGGCGAACCCATTATTGAATGGAAAGGGAAATGCCACAACACCTAAATGGAGGTTTATTTCTTACTTCAAAGTTCAAAAGATGGTTTCAAATGGATATAACTATCATTTAGTATGAAAACTGGATGTGGCGGCAAAGCCTCCAGCCCTTCAGTCGGTCCCTATTGTTAGTGAATTCCCTGATGTATTTTCTGATGATTTTTTTTGGTATTCCTCATGAAAGAGAGATCGACTTTGCTATTGACATACTTCCAGATACCTACCTTATATCTACTCCCCCTTACAGAATGGCCCATGCTGAATTGAAATAATTAAAAGCTCAAAAGGATTTATCTGGCCCAGTACTTCCTCGTAAGGTGTACCAGTATTATTCGTTCATAAAATGGACGGTCCATTGAGAATGTGTATCGGTTACTGTCAGATGAACAAGGTAACTATTAAGAATAAATATCTGGTTCCCAGGATCGACAACATGTTTGATCAGTTGCAGGGCATAAAATACTTTTCATAAATCGATCTCAAATCTGGGTACCACCAGTTGAGGGTAAAAGAGAAAGATATTTCGAAGACGGCTTTCCGAACCGGGTATGCCCACTATTAGTTTCTTGTTATGTCCTTCGGTCTTACCAATGCACCATCGACTTTTATGGATTTGATAAATTGGGTTTTCAAGTCATTTCTTGATATCTTTGTGATTGTGTTTATTGATGATATTTTATTGTATTCTCGATCAGAAGCAAAGCATGTGATTATTTGTAAATGGTGTTACAGACTCTTCAGGATCGTAAGTTGTATGCTAAGTTTTCTAAATGCGAGTTCTGGTTGAACCCTTTCTCGGGCATATAGTATCATATGGGGGCATTAAAGTTGATAGCTAGAAGATCGAGGCAGTGAAGAATTGGTTGAGGCCCACAACTCCTACTGAGGTTCTTAGTTTCTTGGGCTAAGCGGGCTATTATCGGAGATTCATAGAGAATTTCTCCTCCATTACCATTCCATTGACAAAGTTGACGCATAAGGTGGCTAACTTTCAGTGGTCATATATTTATGGGAGGAGTTTTTGGGAGTTAAAGAGTAAATTAACATCAACATCTATTCTAGCACTTCCTGAAGGATCATAGGGTTATGTTGTTTATTATGATGCCTCCAGAGTTTGGTTGGGCTGTGTTCTGATGCAGTATAGTAAAGTTATTATGTATGCTTCAAGACAACTGAGGAAGCACGAGCAGAATTACCGAACTCGTGATCTTGAGTTGACGGCTATTATATTTGCTCTCAAGATATGAGACCACTATTTATATGGAGTTCATGTTTATTTGTTTACAGGTCATAAGAGCCTACAATATATATTCAAGCAAAAATAATTGAATTTGAGATAGCGGAGATGGCTTAAGTTGCTGAAAGATTATGATGTTGATATCTTGTATCATCCTGGCAAGGCGAATGTTATAGCCGACGCGTTGAGTCGTAAATCCATGAGCAACCTGAAGCATATGGGAGTTTGCAAGTTGGAGATGACTAAAGATTTGTATCGACTGACCAGTTTGAGTGTATGATTGCTTGGTGCAGGTGACAGGGCTGCTATAGTCCAGAATATCGCCGAATCATCTTTAGTGGCTGAAGTAAAGGCACGAAAATTCGATGATCATTAGTTAGAATAAGAGAAGGAATCCCCTTTCAGAAGAAGCAGTTGTCGAGCTATTAGATGATGGGTTCTTAAATATAAGGGTTGATTGTGTGTGCCCAATGTTTGAGGAACTCGAGGGAAAGTTATGGCGGAGATTCACCAGTCCAGGTATTCTATTTATCCTGGCTCTACTAAGATGTATCATGACCTTCAACAGATATACTGGTGGAACAATATGAAGAAAAATATTTCAGAATTCATTTCTTAGTTTCCAAATTGCCAACGGGTTAAGGTTGAGCATCAAAAACCCAGAGAATTGCTTCAAAATATTGAGATTTTGGCTTAGAATTAGAAAACCATCAACATGGATTTCATTAAAGGATTACATAGTTCTCGTCGGAAGTTCATTTCCATTTGGGTTATCATCGATAGACTTACAAAGTCAACTCATTTCCTACCTGTTAGAACTACCTATTCAGATGAGGATTATGCGAGATTATATATCAGAGAGATAGTCCAACTTCATGGAGTTCTGCTTACTATTATATAATATAGAGGTACCTAGTTTACAACTAACTTCTAGAGGTCCTTTCAGAATGGTTTAGGTACTCAGATTATCCCTAGAACATATTTTCATCCGCAGACAGACAGACAGTCCGAATGCACTATTCAAATGCTTGAGGACATGTTGCGAGCCTGTGTTTTAGACTTCAAAGGAAGTTGGGAAGAACATCTACCATTTATTGAGTTTGCCTGTAATAACATCTACCATTCCAGTATCCAGATGGCACCCTATGAAGCCCTATATAAGCGAAGTGCAAGTCTCCTCTCGGTTGGTTAGATATTGGTGAAACAAAGCTATTGAGGCCTGATTTGGTACAACAAGCAGTAAAAAGGTAAAATTAATTTAAGAGCAATTGTTGACAGCTCATAGTGGACAAAAGTCCTACTCGGATAATCGGCGTCGAGACTTAGAGTTTGTTGTTGGAGATTGGGTGTTTCTGAAGGTGTCACCGATGAAAGGCGTGATGAGATTCGGCAAGAAATACAATTTTAGCCCCGGGTACCTTAGACCATATCAGATCATATAGAGAATTTATCAAGTGGCTTATAAGCTCAAATTACCCCTGAAGTTAGAAGTATTTCACCCAATATTCCATGTATCTATGTTTCGAAAGTGTTTGGATGATCTCTACCACATCACCTCTATTAATGATGATCAGGTCACAAAAGATCTATCATACGAGGAATCCCTGTTGCTATCCTAGATCACCAAGTTCGTAAGTTGTGGACCAAAGAGGTAGCTTCGGTTAAAGTACATTGGGGGAATAATAATGTAGAGGAAATGACATGGGAGACCGAGGAGGACATGAAGTACAAATACCCTCATTTGTTTCAGACTTCGGTTTTATACCGACACTCATACGATACGATTCCCTTACTCTTAATCTATCTATCAAGCTTAATTTATACATCTTATTTAGGTGATAATATTGAGGTGAATATGGCATGCGCAACTCAGATTACATTAGATGATAGTTGAGATGATTTATGGCTAACCCTTTTGATTCTTGCTTAAATATACGGTCGTATCAAGACAAAATGATGTTATTATGCTATTCTATAGCATGTGTGTCATTGGATATGTGTTTGGGCTGCTTGTTAAGTTTTGGATAGTCCTATTTATAGAGGAAAATCTGCCAAATTTTTCAGAAATCTTGAGAATTATAATATTTTTCAACATTCGAGGACGAATGTTCTTAAGGGGGAAGGATGTTACACCCCGTAATTTCGCACGCGAATAAGAGCGTAGTTAGCCGACTTGAGTCTTGAGAACTTGATATCATTTCCGAAAGTCTCGTATGACATGAAAGGGTGTTAAATAAGGATTAGGAAAGTTTGGAAGTCAATTGGATTAAAGAAAACATAACTTGATGAAGTTTTACAACGATTGGACGATATGCTAAGCATTTCACGTCCCGAAACCCAATCCACCTCATGGATCATGCCACAGATTAGAGCTTTAATTTTGCCAACTTCATGCCACCATTTGCGGTGGGAAATATGGCCATATATGGTGATCTGCGGCACAGATCCCTTCGCATAATGGAGGCGGTGGATTGACTATATATGTCTTAATCTCGAAACCTTATTTTTTTATTTCATTTTTTACTCAAACATAACCTAGGTGCTCTCAACTACTCTCTAAAGGTATACACATATATTACGGACCATTTCTTAAGGTTTTGAAGTGATTTCACCCTTCATAAACTTAGATCATCATGGAAAACTCCCTCTAGGTTGTGGAGTTGAGGTTGAAATCTTCGGAGAATTGGAGGAAAGTGTGAAGTGAGAGCTCATCTTGGAAATTTAAGGTAAGTGTTTTGCTGATTTTCAATGCTCTTAGATTCTTACTAGCCTAGTGATTTCATTAGTGAGAGTAATCCATGAGAATAGAGCTAAATAAGATACTAAGGTAAAGGCATGTTATATGAGAATAGAGCTAAATGGATGAATATGGTGTGATATAGGAATTGTGATCTTGGTACTGCTATGGATGACGGAGGGGGAGGATAGTATTATAAGTTGTCATGAGATAATCATCCATAGAAAGTGCAAAGAATCATAGGATATAAATAGCTTCGTCGATAAGGTATGTATGGCTATCTTCTTTCTTTGGCATGGTTTGATACAAACATTTCTAAAAGACAACATCTTCTCATCGCAATATGTTACTCATGTCTTCTTTGCTATTGACTAACTCACATCCCATGATTGTTTGTGGTTGGGAGTATTTCCCGCATCCTATAAGTCTATTGGTGTTGATTAGAGATTGAATAACGTAGCGCTAATAACGATAGTAAGAGGATAACGGCCATAGGTCACTCCGACTCTGATTATGATGTTTTTTTTTAGATTTTTCTTGCATTGCAGTTATATATATATGTATCTACTTTCTTACCGTGCATCGCTATAGTCGGCCGGAAAGCACTTATTTATGCATACCACTGATCACTTGGGCAGATATTACCGCATCCTATGTGACTAGGCAGTTTGTGATGAGATTACCCCACATAAGAACTTGATACTATACTATATGGCCCCATAGAGTGGACCATTTTACCTACATACATATATTCATGGTTATATCAGTTTCCCTCAACGGTCTTGTTCTGAGCTTCCGGTTGATTCTATAGCATTTTCTTTGGTATTACGTCTCTTATTTACATGTTTTACCTGCCCTACATGTTCAGTATATCTGACGTCCCTTTCTGGAGATTTGTGTTCATCCCGCAAGTATAGATAGACAGGTCGGCGTACCTCCTCAGTAAGTTACCTATTTTCAGCTATTAGTTGTCACATTCCTTTTCTCTGAGTTGCTATACATAGTCGATATGTACTGTTGTATCTATATTTCCAATGTTTTGGATATGGAGGGGCCCTGTCCCGACCAGTTGATGTATTGTAGCGCTCTTAGAGATTTGCAGACTAGTGTTTAGTGTATATTCGTTTTGTTTGGCCTCATCTGCTTGCAGGTTGTTATATTCTTATCTTGTTATTGTTATTTAACGGTCTTGTCGGATGAAGATTCGTGTTGTGGAGTTCAGATTCTATATTTTGTTCGCTCGGACCTTAGGTTGCCGAGTGTCGGCCACACCCCCAAGGCTGGGGTGTGACAAACATAGTACTCTAAGAGGTTAAATGAGTCCAATGATACTCATATTGCTATACTTTAGTTTGAAACCCATAAAGGTAACCCCGAGCCTCTAAGGAAAAAATATTTTTTTATTGAAAAATCAGTTTACTCATTACCCATAGGTTCTAAATCCATAAAATCAACCAATTTCATTCATAAATTGACATTAAGAAAGATTTACCTTTTTCCATTAGGGCTCAAAATCTCAAATTCTACAACCCAATCACAGATAAAAATGATAACCAACGAAAATAACTATGAGAAAACACCAAGATAAAGGTCAGATACTTACCCCCTTTCGAAGACGAGAAGATATCCACCAAAATCACCTTAAACCGAGTTCTAGAACTCAAAATATGCACAAAATACAATAAAATCCTGATCTGCATTTCTAAACAATGTTCATGCGATTTTTCTACATTGTGATCGCGACCCACCACGAGTCGCGATCGTGAAGCCCTTTTTTTCTGTTCATCACGATCGTGACCCCCAAAAGTAACACCAGAAAAAACAGCAACAACCCAATCTTCGTATTAGCACCAGAAACTCATCTGGAACCTCCCAAACACAAGTCATATATGCATTTCAGTCATAAAGCACATTCTAGACCTGCTCATATACTCGAAACACCCAAAAAAGGTCGCATTGACCTGCTATTGATCGTTGTTAAGTTCAATTCTTACTTTAACTAGTTTCTCGACCAACTACCCGAAACTCGTTTGGAAACTCCTCAACACCAACCAAAAGTGCAATTTAACTACAAACCACGCTACAAACCTGATATAATTGACGAAACACCCATACGAGGTTGTTAAGACACGATTATCCACAAACCATCCTAGCTTCCTGAAAATGACATAAACCTCTACCGAATATCCAAATCTCACCCGAACCTCTCGGGATATATTCCGATCATCCAACTAAGTCAAAAATCATGTTCCTGACCTAATGGAACCATTAGAATTCGATTCTAGATGCATTTACCCAAAAGTTAAATCTTGGTCAAACTTCTCAAACTTAGAACTTCAAATTTTCAAAACATAGATTTTCTTTTGCATTTTTCATCTGATTGCCTTAGGAATCGTGTCATCCATCCCCGCAAGTCATAAACACCACGATAAAGGTAGGGAAAGGATATTCTGGAAAAACAAATCCAAAAACTCAAAACGACCAAACGGATCATTACAAGGGATTAACAAGCAATCTGAATAGGCTCCAACATTATCTTCTATCTCGAATATATTCCTGACAACTAAAAAGATCTAATTATGTCCTTCCCACTAACGTGGAAACCACATAAAGGCGTATTTGGACCTTTTAAATTGTTCAGAGCTATATTTGTATGTTTTAAATTGTTTACATGCTTTAAATTGTTACATTTGCTACTAAATACGTACGATTAATCCACTAGACATAAGACAGGATTATTGAAAAATCAAAAAAGATAGGCTGTAAAAATAATATATGTATATCATGTCACTTTGGAGGAAAATTGTCTCCAATGAAATTATAGTAGGATTTGGGATAAAATCGTAAACTACATGAATTTAATGAAGCATAATATTTATCACAATTCCGTGCATATACATTATAATTAATTTGACTTAAGTCCGATCATTAGAAGCTAAGGAAGAATACTAATAAAGAAAGCGGTAAGTAAGAATACTATAACTAGAAATATTAGTTCAGGGTAAAGAATTAACCACCGTTCAAGTTATCAATACGTTGATAAGTATTTTTTGCATTCTAATTAAATATATCGCTTTCTCATTTTATTATGGAAACTTTATCTCTCCCAATAAGTATTTCAAATACTAATCGTTTATTTACCAAGCGAGTGAATTATGAGAAATAACTTTTTTTAATCTTGAAATAAAATTAATATGTATCTTATTAGTTTCAAGTGTTTTATTTTCTTGGATAAATAATGTTAATCTTGTTCTCTTTTCTTTTCTTTTCTTTTTTTTGGTCAAAGGAGAGATATAAGTTATACACGCAGATATGTACGTGTGCCTGTGCGCGCGCTTATTTATTGAAAAGATCGAATTGTACATATTTATTAGTAAATGCAATAATTTAAAGCATGCTTTTGAATAATTAAAATTGAAATATACTCTCAAACAATTAAAAAGGTATATCCTTATGTAGCATAAACGGTTAGTGTTAATGGCCATATGCGCACTTTTTAAATTGTTCAGATATATATATTTAAAACATAAGATAACTTTGAGGTTTCTATGAGCCAATAAATTTACTATTGACATATATAAATAATTATAAACGTTATTTTTTTCTTTCCGTTAAAAAATTAACCTTCAAATTTAAAAGAAGCAAAGAGGTACCAACAAAGGTGGTAGATGAGTGGTTAAGTACTTATTCATCCTTAATCACAGATCGCTTCAATGCGGGTATCAGACATCAGATGAAAAAAAATTAACAAAGAGATATTGGGTAAGTTGATAATTAATCCTCGGTTCTATTTTGATCATTCGTTTTGGCTTTTTTTTTTTTCTTTTTTTGTGATCAAACCCATCCAAGCTCCAAACGAAGCTTGCTGTGGCTAATTTTATGTCTCGAATTTCACAAGGTGAAAACTGATGATTGCAAAAAACAAAAAGCACATTCACTCCTCCACAAATTCAAAGAGTTAATCATAGTCCCTCAAACTAGAACATCTAGGTATTATTTCCCGTAAAGATGGTAAAGGACATTTTGAATGACCAAAGTTGTCAGACAAAATTCAGAATTGACAGAGTAAACAATTACTCACATTTAGATGTTTACGGTAAATTAAATAATTCAACTTTTGCAGTTAACATTAAAGTATGAATATATATTATTATTTAATTATGATTAAGTGATGAATATATACACCAATGACATGTGTTGAGTACTTTGACCTGATATAAATATCGAGTACAATAATTTTTTGAGTGAATGACTAAAAACTTCTTAAACTATTACGATTTTGCAAGTTTCACATGTGTATATTAACCTCCGAATTCTAAATTTCAAATGTTAACCCTCTTGATTCAATATTTGTTTGTGTGTGTATTTCACACTCCTACAACACTTTAAAATTGCGCGCCACCTCCCCCCAAACTATCATTATTTTGTAAGATTCACACTTAAACTATTTGGTGTTTCTATTACCCATTAAACTTGAAATTTTTAAGGTTAAAAAGCCACTAGAAGAATATTGTTCATTAAAACTATATCAAAGTAAACTAGTTAAAAGTAAAAACCAAATAACATAACCAAAAATGAAGTACAGAAAATGACATATCTGTTACACCCCGTAATTTCATGTTAGAATGCATCGTAAGTGAATCAATATGAGCTGGAGAGTTTAAGGACCTTTACAAAGATAATGATGGGTTAAAACAAGTGTTAAGGAAGTATCGTGAGGGTTCGACGTTAAATAAATCGAAGATGTTATAACCCGTACTTTCGGGGTAAAACTACGAGTGCATAATATATTAAGGAGATCGAATTTTAAGGTATTTGAATCATATAATATTAGTATGTTAAGTTTTTTAATTCAAGCAAGTTATAAAACAAAAGTCGGCAAACGTTAGTGCAAGTTACGTTCATAATTTTGCTGAAATTTGGGTCATATATCACCGAGCTTTTCTCTCAATTTACTGGGTGTTACAGGGTGATCCACCCACTAAATTAAAGGTCTACAAGCCTAATTTCTAACTAATTAAACCGTTCGTCGTTACGACATTGAAGTAGAGAGATATTCTCGTTTTTGTGAGACTGCGCAGGCAGACCCCATTGGGACCCACTGAGGCAGTTGCCGACTTTAACTCGATTTAATTATGAGTTGGGGGTTCATTTCTGGTCATTTTTTTACCAAACCCCATCCTTATACTCCTCCTAAGATTCCAAAACATCTCCACAAGGATTTGGAGTGAAATCCAAATTTATACACCCAATCTTGACATCGAAAGTGCCTTTAGTGAAAAATAACATCCCTAAGGTGTTGTGATGACTTTGAAGGCTGTTGTGAGCTAAATCAACCTTGGATTTCGAGTTATAGTTGCTTTCTAAGGTAAGTAAATTGCTTCCTTTATTGTGTATAAGTTTATTTTGGTGTTGGTTGAATTGTTAACGTGAAAAGCGTCAAGATATCATTCTTGTTGGGTGAAGATTGTTGTTTCCTTATTGGGATTGTTTTAAGGGTGTAGTTATGACTTGTAGTGGATGGATATTATAAGAGATAACTTATTTATGATGTTGTGGTTGCTGTTGATATTATTTTTTATTTGGAAAAAGGTAAGAAAACGAGGAAGACGTTGTCCGAATTACCGTATAACAAGCAAGTTGCTTGTAGTTATTTTTTTATGAACCTTAATATTAATATTGGTATGCTTTGCTGTTGTACACGGATTGTGACAAGGTGGACTTCATCGTCTTCATCAGAGAATCAACCTCAAGGTATGTAAGGCTTTCCCTTTCTTCTTTCGGCATGATTTCGTAGTGACGTCACCCTTATAAGAAGCTCAAGGGGATGAGTCCTTGAGTATGCTCTATATTGACTGATTAAGATCCTCTAGTAGTTCATAAGAGAATATAATTAAGATATGAGTCATCTGTAGTGATAATCTATGGATAGTTTCTAGAAATGAGTAGGACCTTCGGGAATCTTATGCTAAGTATACGACGAGAGGCATAGCCTTCGTTTGAGTATTATCTATAAATGGCTTATGAGTTAGGAATTGCACATAGAATCTATGTTATGAAGTAATTGCCAAAATAGATCTTTTGATTAATAAAATGGGCGACAGAATACCTCTAATATTCAAAAGAGCGAGATGTAAGTTAAGAAACAAGATAATTTGCTTAACAAGAACCTCCTCGTAAATTTAAAGGATATGAACGAGTCAGTTAATAAGAGAATGGTAGTATGTAGGTAGAAGAATGTAAGTTCACATAAGTTGTAAAATGAGTGGACTATTCAACGAGAATGATTATGTACGTTCATAAATAGTAATAAAACTCCTTACATTAAAGGAATCAGGGAATGAGTTAACGAATACGACAAGCCGCTTAAAAGGATTATGAATTACGAACCATACGACGTACCAAATGAATTGGTGAAAGGTAAGACTTACGGATCACGAAAGCAATTTAATAGTAGATCACGACGATTGTATAAATCTCTGAATAGTTACGAGTTTCTCTAAATCTAAGACGTATAGAATATGAACTATCGAATACGAGCTAAGAATTACAGAAAGTACGGAAAGAAGTTATATGTTATAGACGCGAGTACCGCAAGATATTGATGATTACATGTTGCGATAATATTATTTATGCACAAGTATTCTCCTTATGAACGGTCTATGAACGTGTAGGTGGATGATAAAAGATAGCCTATGGACAGTCTATGAAACGCATTGGTATAAATGAGGGTTGGTTATGGACGGTCTTGCTTGTATGTATAGTCCAACCCGATTATTGTGAGTCGTACGGACGATCTGCCTTGCTACGCGTACGAGCCACTAGATAATGATATTATAGTGCGCCTTACAGACGGTATATTTTTCCACGCGTAAGAGCCACTTTATGTTCAGTTTGTATGGAAAGAAATACATAATAAAGGGCAGTAATCAAAGTAACTAGAGGTAGTTCTGAGTACCACGACACTGAAGTTGTATAGTTAAACAGACGAGCTAAGTGGTCCATATGATAGCGATCTGATAAGCCGATGTAGAAAACGTGGTAAACCATTGTTATTTCTTTCCTTCAGCAGAAGATTCATTGTATTCATTCATTTTTTTCAGTTTCAGAGTTTACTTATATATTTTGCTTTGTACCTTACATACTTGGTACATTTTGTTATACTAACTTCCCATTGATGGGGCACTGCATTTCATGCCTGCAGGTGCATGTAATCAATTTGACGAGACCACGGAGTAAACGGGGTTGATATTAAGTGGAGGATTGATAAGACTCCAGTTCTTCCGAAGTGGAGCCGAGCCTAGAAGTCATCATATCAGCTTTTGTTACAGCCTTATGGGCAGGCTGGGGCCCTATCCCGACCATATTTTGATGACTGTTATTCTTAGAGGCTTTGTAGACACAGATTCAGTGTGTACATTATGTCAGAGGCCTCGATGGCCTGTGTGTATATATGTTTTGAGTATGATGTCTCGTTGATACGGCATTTGCCCACTTATAGTTATGCATTATGAGTTGTTTCCATGGAAGCCCATGATGGTTTATGATATGATATAGTCGGCCAAGTTGGCCTATTTATGCTTGGTCATGTCATGTGGTTATAAGTTATGGAGCTGCTCGCTCGGGCCAGTATGGCACTGGGTACCATCCATGCCTCACCTAGGTTGGGGTGTGACAATATCGTTTATATTTTCGTAAACGTTGAAGAATAATGGTTCTTTTACTATATATATTTATTAATACTAGTGTCTATAAACGTGCAGATCAAATGCGAAAATAAGACCTCCCTTTCGGTCCTATTTTATTTACCCACCTCTTTGGAAGCCGCCTTTCCCACTCGAATTGGCCAGACCAAAAAGTAAAGTGGGTCAGAACTCCTATGAAGTTTGAAGTTAGAACCCAAGCGAGAGTCGTGGAAGAATCATTCTATAGGCAGAAATCCAGGCTTTCTTGGTTGAAGAATGGTGACAGGAAAAGTTGCATGCTATTTCCAGTCAAATCTAATCGTAGTAAAAAAAATACTAGATAATATTATTTATAATTATATATATATATATATATAGTTTATGAGTTCAAAAATATTACTATAATATAAAGTTATATTCTACTTAATACTTCTTTCAAATTGATTTCTTGGTGTTTATTTTTTTCTTCTTTTTCGCGATATAGAAAACATGTTACGACTCCAATATTAGAGATTGAGTGATCATATATTTTTTTATTTGTAATTTATATATACAAAGAATTTTAAAAATTGCTACTAAATATAATTACATTAGAAGAATATCAATCATTTTTCAAAATATTTAGTTGTTTATTTAATAAAACTTAAGTTGATCACAAAAATAACTTTATCCGATTTCGCACCGGGTAGGGCTCATTTCTAGGGGAGGACTCAAACCCTAGACCTCTAGGTAAGGGAGGAGCAATCTCATCCACTGCACCACATACTTTGATAGTGCAAAAGATAATCGATAAATTTTACGATATCTATTCTTGTTTTTTCTCATCCTCCTATTTTATTTAAGCATTTTCCGTATTGATTCCCAAAAATATCATAACCGATAGTTATTAAACGTTGAGTTTATCACACAAAAATTATTTTTTATTTAATTTTTTAACATAAAAGTCATTCAACTGAAAGTTTAACAACAAAAAAATAACTTTTCCATTTTTTGTTACGTATAAGTCAACCAACTTATAGTTTATCACACAAAATATATTTTTCTAATATTTTGTTACGTCAAAGTCATCCAACGTAAAGTTTATCACACAAATATTTGCTATTTTTTATTGCGTAAAAGTTATCTAACTTGGACCAAGTTAATAAAAAAGTAAATATCACCGGAATGAAATTTCATATTTTGTATCGAAAATAGACATGACACTCCAAAATAGAAGAATGACTTTTATGTGATAAACCCAAAGTTAATGTCACGACCCCTTTTCAGGAATCGTGATGGCACCTACACAATCCCACCGGTAGGCAAACCACTCCCCAATCATTCACAAAACAAAACATAAGTATAGCGGAAGATAGCAAAATACTAAATAAGTTGTCTCATAATATGAATACGGAAGAAAAAGTCTGATATAACCATAAAATCCCCCAAGTGATCTAATCTATAGATACAAGAGTTCTAATAAAATGATACAACTCTGGAATTCAAGGGCATCAAGTGCCAACCAAATACATAAGCTGAAAGTCTGTAGACATGTATCTAGAACAGAAGTAAAGACAGTAAAAGAGATAAAGCAATCCAGGGCATGCTGGAGATAACATCTTCACTCTGATAGTTGGGGATTAACTACTCGAACTCAGCCACGTAGTCTCAAGCTAGTCGTCGGATTTGTATCTGCATCAAGAAACGATGCAGCAAATGTAGAATGAGTACACAACGTAGCCCCGTAGACATCATAGGCCGACAACGACGGAAGATACACAAAAAGAGATAATTATCAAGTTGACACCAAGTAATCCTATGCTAAATAGCCCAATAATGTAAGTAAGTTTACATAATCCACATAATGATTTACAGAATTCACATATTTACTTATTCAATTAAGAGTCCATAATCACTTACGCCATCCAGTGCAAAAGAGTTTAAACAGTAATCCAAGTAGCAAGTATAATCCTTTCATGTCCAAAATCTAGTCAAGTCATCAACATTAACTTCAAATACAAGTTCATCCACAAACAATCAATGAAATGGCATATATATGTATGATATGAATGCAATGCATATGACAGGTACCTTTAGCAATCCGGTATACAGTACGTCAAGATTTTATTATGATCCGTACACCCATGGGGGACTCGCGAAGTCTACATATACCTCTGGAATGTCCCATCAGAGCCCAGCTCTTTGTTGTAATAATATCATGTTTCAGGCGTGCAACACCATTCCCCGCGTATCAATACCATCTTAGTATTGTCATAATCTCATAAGTGTTCTTACCTTTTCGACCTCTTGGGCCCACAACATACCCATACTATTTCTCATATCAGTATCACAGAACCATGAGTGTATGAATGCAAATAACAATATAAGGCAATATATCATGATAAGATGATATGCAACCAAGTATAGAGATGAATATCACATGCTTTCAAGAATTCAATACACATATACAATCCAAGTACAATTCAGGATATCATATTGAAAGCATGTGTGACGATTAAACATATCAAGTAACTATGGCGACAAGCCTACATATGGAGACAAGCTCAAATAATCAGCAGTCGAAACCAGCAGAAGGTTGATTCCCCAAATTCCATCATCACACTTCAACACCGGTGTCCACTCAGACATTCATCACAACCGCCTGAGTGGGATCTCCAACACCCAATACCCCTCACTATTTATAACTAATTACGCACTTCTATCGAGCCGAGCAGGTGCGCTAACAAATCAAGCCTCGGTGATCGACATGCCCTTCCTCTGCGCCTCGTGATAGTCGAAGTCTAATCACGCATATACTATCCATACAAAGACATAAACCTTACAAATAAGATTTTAAAATACCAACACGGGCCCACGTCACTAAGGTTCAAACTTTAATACTCAAATACCAAGAATACATACTAGGTAATCAAATCCTTAAATTTAATTAAAAATCTATACACATTTGATTCGTTAATTGAATAATATAGAAAAAGCCTCAAATTGGAAAACCTGGAAATCTCCCCCAATTGAAAGAGATTTCTATATCTAAATTAAGCCTTACAACATGATTGTCTAATAATATCCATCACTAATTCACAATAATATACAAGTAAACTAATCCAAGTTTCATCAATCATTGATTTAACCCTCTTAAACTAATATGAACTTGCAATTCATTTTCCCCAACTTATAAATACACTAAACCACCATTAAAGAAATTAGAAATATAAACTCAAACCATAAAGGAAAGAATCTCTTACCCCAAGGATGAAATTTCTCTTAGACTTCTGAATATGCTCTATGGCAGCTCTGGTTTTGAGGTATTCTAATTTGGGAAAGAAAATTTGACCTAAGGAATCTATAGAACACCGATACAGTGTGTCCGCCCCAGCGGAATCGACTCCGCTAGAGCAAATCTATTTCCGCGAATAAAACCCTCACTGAGGCGGTGTCACTTGGCACCTCACCTCAGTGCCACGGCGAATCCGACTCCGCATAGGCAGACTCGCCCCTGCGGACATATCCTGCACCAAGGAGAAACTACACACTTTCACAACCCCCCACTTCAGGCGAGCCAGCCTCCCACCGAGGCAGACATACCGGAGCGAGAATTAGTGCCGTCGAGGTGGACACAGCAGATACTAGATCCTAGAAATCAGTCCAAACACCCAAAATACTCCCGATAACTCCCGGACACAAACCAAACATTCTCGTCTATGGTAAACAGTGCTACAAACTCACTTGTACCCTCGAATTTCACATTCACCGAGCTAAGGTATACTTTTTAAAGAACCATCCAGGAAAATCAAAGATCTAACTTTACACATATAGACACCAAACACATCTGATTGCCTTGGGAAGTAAACCAATGACTCGACTAAGTCATAACTGATCCTCCGAAACTACTGGAAGCGACGGAACCCAAAAACAAACCCATATACCCAAAAGTCAATTTTGAGTCAAACTAACCAACACTAAATTTCTAGTTTTGGATTTTTCATCTGAAACTCTAAATGGACCTTAAAATCCATGACACTCATCCTCGCGCATCACAAACCCCACATAAATTCTACGGGAAGGTTCAAATAAGAAAATAAGGGTCTTTAGCTAAAAATGACCAAACAGATCGTTATATCAGATACTAATTAAAACAACGTTCATCCTCAAACGGAGAGAAACGAACAGAGGAAACGTACTGAAAGTAGTGAAAAAGCTAGGATATCTACTCTGCATATTAGACTCGGTCTCTCAAGTCGCCTCATCAACAGGACGATGTCTCCACTGAACCTTCACCAAAGCTATCTCCTTCAATCTCAACTTCCTCACCTACCTGTCTAAAATAGCCAGAGGCTCCTCCTCAAATTCCAAATTTTGATCAAGCAATACGGAGTCCCTCTAAATGATATAAGAACCATCGGTGTGATACTTCTTCAGCATAGACACATGGAAAATTGGATGAACGCCTGACAGACCTGGTGGAAGAGCCAACTCATATGCTACATCCCCAACTCTCTAAAGAATCTCGAATGGTCTAATATACCTCAAACTCAACTTCCCTCTTTTGTCGAACCTCATCACACCCTTCATGGGTGAGACCTTCAGAAGCACTCTATCACCAGCCATGAACTCTAAGTCCTTAACCTTCCAGTCCACATACCCCTTCTTCCTACTCTGCTACAAAGAGCTTATCCTGGATCATCTTCTTCTTCTCTAAGGAATCTCTCAACAACTGGGTACATCAAGGTTGGACCTCGAACGGATCAAACCAACTAATCAGAGATCGATATCTCCTACTATATAAAGCCTCAAACGGTGCCATATCAATACTGGAGTGATAGATATTATTGTACACAAACTCTGTCAAAGGTAAGAACTGGTCCTAAATACCACTAAAACCAATCACGCAGGCTCGCAAGATGTCCTCCAATACCTAAATACTCTACTCAAATTGTCTGTCGGTCTGAGGGTGAAATATTATACTAAGATACAACTGAGTACCCAACTCTCTCTGCAAAGTCCGCCAGAAATGAAAAGTAAACTAAATACCCCGATCCGAGATGATAGAAATAGGAACCGCATGAAGACGAACAATCTCCCAAATGTATATATTAGCCAACTTCTCTGCATTATAAATCATTTGAACTGGAATCAAATGCGGGCCTTGGTCAATCTATCAACAATGACCCAAATAACATCAAACTTGCCCAAAGTATTGGGCAACCCAACCACAAAATCCATGGCAATCCTCTCTCACTTTTACTCGAGAATGGCCATCCTCTGAGACACACCAATGGGTCGCTGGTGCTCATACTTGACCTGCTAACAATTCTGATATCGAGACACAAAATTGATAATGTCTCTCTTTATCTTGCCCCACCAATAGTGTTGTCTCAAATCATGGTACATCTTAGTAGCACCTAGATGAATCAAATATCTAGAGTTGTAGGCCTCCTCCATAATCAACCTGGTCAAATATCCCACACGAGGTACATACACTCTACTATTGATCCTCAGAACACCCTCGCTAACAATCATAGCCTCCTTAGCCTCACCACTAATCACATTGTCCCAAAATTTGCACAATTCACATCATCATACTGGTGAGTCTGAATCTAATCCAAAAGAGATGACCTCACCTCCACACAAGCCAGAATCATATCTGGATTCAAAATATCAAGTCTCACAAATGGATGGCTAGAGACTGGACCTCCAATGTCAAAGGACGCTTAGAAATGATCAATCGAGCTAAAATCCCCATGTTGACTGCCTTTCACCTCAAGGCATCCGCGACCACATTGGTCTCGCCTAGATGTTATAAAATAGTCATGTCATAATCCTTCAACAACTCCATCCATCGACGCTGTCTAAAATTCAAGTCCTTCTAATATAACATGTGCTGAAAACTACGATGGTCGGTATACAAGTAATGTCTCCAAATCTTCAAGGCAAACACAATAGCTGCCAATGTCAAATCATGAACAGGGTAATTCTTCTTATGCACCTTTAACTACCTCGATGCATAAGAAATATCCTTACCCTCCTGTGTCAATACACATCTCAATCCAATCCTAGAAGCATCACAATACACAGTAAAGTCCTTCCCCTTCACTGAAAGGATAAAATAGGAGTTGTGATCAAAAGAGTTTTGAGCTTTTGGAAGCTCTGCTCACACTCGTTGGACCACTGGAACGGAACCTCCTTTTGAGTCAAATATGTCAGATGCGAAGTGGTATAAGAGAATCACTTGATGCATCGGCAATAGTAGCTAGCAAGACACATGAAACTCCGAATATCCATCACAGAAGTCGGTCTAGGCCAGTCCCTAACTGCATGTATATTATTAGGGTCAACCATAATCCCATCCTTAGACACTATATGCCCCAAGACTGCTACAGAACTCAATTAGGATTCACACTTTGAGAACTTAGCATACAACTCTTTCTCCTTCAATATCCCAAGGACTACTCTCAGATGGCTCTCATGGTCCTCCTAACTCTTTGAATATATCATGATGTCATCAATGAACACAATTACAAAATAATCCAAATACAGCTTAAATATCTCATTCATCAAGTCTGTGAAGGCTGTAGGGGTATTGGTAAGCTCAAAATAAATCACCAAGAACTCATAATGCCCATAACGAATCCGAAAAGTCATCTTGGGCACATCCTTAGCCCGGATCTTTAGTTGATGATACCCGGACCTCAAGTCAATCTTCAAAAATATAGAAGCACCATGAAGCTGATCGAACACGTCATCAATATGCGGAATCGGATACTTGTTTCTGATGGTGACCTTGTCAACTGTTTGTAATTAATGCACATATGCATAGTTCCATCCTTCTTCTTGATGAATAAGTCAGGAGCACCCCATGGAGATACGCTCGATCGAATGAAGCCTTTATTCAACAAATCCTGAAGTTGCTCCTTTAACTCTCTCAACTCTGTTGGAGCCATACGGTACAGAGGAGTAGAAATGGGTCGAGTACCCAGCTCAAGATCAATACAGAAGTAAATATATCTATCTGGCAACATACTTGATAAATCTGAAGGAAATACCTCCGCGAACTCACTAACTACTGTAACGAAATCAAAGGAAGAAGTCTCCACACTCGTATCCCAAATATGAGCAAGGTAAGCCAGACAACCCAGGTCTACCAACATCATAGCCTACATGTAATAAATAACCTTCCTAGGAGCAGGGTTGGGACAACCCTGGTCTACCAACTTCGTAGTCCCTCCGATCTCCATAATTTTTTCTTTTCTTCTCCAAAACAAGAAAAAAAATCCCTAATTCTTCCCTTGTTCTTTTCTTATGTCTACCTCAAAGAATACGTTTCATCAGGCCCTTACCGTCTCCAACATCAAGAACCATATCCCTATCATTCTTGTGATGGAAAATGTCTAATACGCGATGTGGGTAGAATTGTTTAAAGTTCACGCACGCTCGCATCAGGTCCTTCATCACATCATCACCGGCATGGAGAAAGTGCCTACCCCCGAGATGACCCTATGTTATGGAAAACCCTTGATTCTACCGTTCTTCAGTGGATTTATTCCATTATTACTACCGACCTCTTGCAGACGATTATTGAACCTGACGCCACGGCGATGGAAACTTGGAATAGAGTGCGTGATATATTTCAAGATAACAAAAAATCTCGTGCTATCACTCTTGAGCAAGAGTTTTCCCATGTTAACATGGAAAATTTCCCGAATGTCTCAGCCTATTGTAAAAGGCTGAACGAATTGGCGGATCAACTTAAAAATGTTAGGGCGCCCATCACCAATGATCGTCTTGTTCTCCAGAAGGTTGCAGGCCTATCCGAGGTCTATAATAGCATTGGGACGCTTCTTCGTCAAAGTAATCCTCTCCCACAGTTCTACCAGGCCCGTTATATGCTCACATTAGAAGAGGCCGGTTTGGCTAAAAAGGTGGCTACCAGAGCAAATTCCGTCATGATAATGGCCACGTCAAACGACTCTCAATCTTTCACCGACTATACTAGCCGAAGCCGCAACACCGGTAGAGGCAAAAAGGGTCAAAATTGGAAAAATAATGGCAAGAACTATGGCGGTAACGGTAATCGTGGTAGCAATAACGGTGGTATGACGGTGGGTGTCATAATGGGCCACAGACCAACTGGCAACAGTCGTGGGCCTACTAGCCATGGGGATGGGCTAGTGGCCAATGGCCCAACTGCCCGTACCGGCCTTCTAAGTTTCTCGGGAACTGGGCCCAATTCCAGACTACTTCACGGCCCAATTTCCCAGTCCAAAATGGTCCTTCTCGGTCTGCTGGGTCGGGCAGCAGGCGGGCCTGCTTGGGTTAACTCCCCCGGATGCAAATTGGAACATGGACACCAGAGCCACTTCTCATATGGCGTCTGCTCAAGGTTATCTCTCATCTTATTACAATTTGAGCAAAAATTGTGGCATTATTATCGGTAATGGCAACTCAATTCCAATTCACGGTTATGGTCATACGAATTTGTCTCCCCCACATCCACCTCTAGTCTTAAATAATGTTCTTCATGCCCCTAACGAAATTAAAAATTTGGTGTATGTCCGAAAATTCACCATTGATAATTGGGTTTCTGTTAATTTTGATCCTTTTGGATTTTCTGTGAAGGATTTCAAGATGGGGATACCTCTAATGAGATGCAATAGTAGAGGCGAGCTTTATCCAATCACCACCATTTCCACGAGTCAAGCCACTCCTTCTACCTTTGCTGCTCTTAATCCTTCCTTGTGGCATTCACGTTTGGGTCATCCGGGGTCATGTATTATTTCTTCTCTGCATAAAAATAATTTTATTGCTTGTAAGGGTACGTGTAGTACTCCACTTTGTCCATCTTGTCCATTAGGGAAACATGTTAGATTACCTTTTCTAGCCTCTACTTCTCATACTTTGATGTCTTTTGACATTATTCATAGTGATTTATGGACATCTCACATTTTATGTTCTTTGGGCCATCGTTATTATGTCTTATTTTTGGATGATTACTCTAATTTCTTATGGAACTTTCCATTATCCAACAAGTTTCAAATTTTTTCCACCTTCTTAAAATTTAGAGCATTCATCCGTACCCAATTCGAACGGAAAATTAAAAATATTCAATGTGATAATGACAAGGAATATGATAATGGGCCGTTTCGGGAATTTTGTGACAATAATGGATTATCTTTTCGGTTTTCTTGACCACATACGTCCTCCCAAAATGGGAAGGCCGAGAAAAAAATTCATTCCATAAACAATATTGTTCGTACCTTGCTAATCCATGCGTCATTACCACCTTCTTTTTGGCATCATGCATTATAAATGGCTACATATCTACTTAACATCCTCCCTCATAAAGTCTTAGCATATCAATCCCCACTTAAAATTCTTTACAGTAAAGATCCTTCGTAATCTCATTTTAGGGTGTTTGAGTGTTTATGCTATCCACTTTTTCCATCTACTACAATTAACAAACTTCAAGCCCGCTCTACCACTTGTGTATTTTTAGGTTATCCATCTAATCATCGTGATTACAAATGATATGATTTATCCTCTAACAAAATTATAAATAGTCGCCATATTATTTTTGACGAGTCCCAATTTTCGTTTGCTAAATTGAGTAGTCCCGTGTCTAGTTCGTATAATTTTTTGGATGATGGGATCTCACCTTATATTATCCACCATTTATCCAAAATGTCCTATGAACCAAATCCGCCAGTAGGCCCACATTGTCCTAGTCCAGCATCGTCTGGCCCACATGGTCTCAACAGTGGACCAATGTCTCACCCAAGATCGATATCGGTGCGATCCAAAGATCTCCGCCCACCGTCGCCCCGATGCAGTTCCAGTTTCTCGTCCCTTTGTTGGGCCAGCAGGCCCACTACCTGCTGGCCAGTCTGTAGCCAACCAAATAATTTCCCAAATCCCGTCCACTTCTACCTCGAGTCAAGGGCCCGTTACTCGTATCCAAAGGGGGATACGACATTTTAATCTTAATTCTAATGTCACTAAATCTCCCCTACCCCGTAACTCGGTGTCTTCCCTTCATGATCCGACTTATAAAATGGCTATGGATGAAGAATATAATGGTATGATTGGAAATACGATGTGGGAGATGGTGCCCCGTCCACCTGGTGATAATATTATTCGGTCCATGTGGATTTTTACTCGTAAAGAAAATTCTTACGGTTCTTTTGAGAGGCATAAGGTTCGTCTTGTAGGTGATGGTAAAACGCAACAGGTTGGTATGAATTGTGGAGAGACATTTAGTCCGGTGGTCAAACTGGAAACCATTCGCACTGTGCTCAGTCTAGCTCTCTCGAAAGCATGGCCCATTCACCAGTTGGATGTAAAAAATGCTTTCTTACATGGTGATCTTAAGGACACAGTTTACATGCATCAGCCCTTGGATTTTAGGGACCCCAATTATCCTCATCATGTCTGTTTGCTGAAAAAGTCCTTGTATGGGCTTAAGCAGGCCCCACAGGCCTGGTATAAAAGGTTTGCAGATTATGTGTCTACTATTGGATTTTCTCGCAGCAGGTCTGATCATTCTCTGTTCATCTATCATCATGGTACTTTTCTAGCATACATATTGTTATATGCTGATGATATAGTATTGACTTCCTCATCTGATAATTTACGGAAGTCTATCATGTCCCTTCTCAGTTCAGAATTTGCTATGAAGGACTTAGGGCCCTTGAGCTATTTTTTGGGCATTGTAGTCACTCGTCATGCAGGTGGTTTATTTTTATCACAAAAAGGTATGCGGCAGAGATTATTGAGAGAGCTGCCATGTCATTATGTAAGTCTACTTCTACCCCGGTTGATACCAAACTCAAACTGAGTGATACGTCAAACACATCATACGAGGATCTCACCTAGTATCGTAGTCTTGCAGGGGCTCTTCAGTATCTGACTTTCACAAGACCAGATATTACGTATGTCGTACAACAGGTGTGTTTATTTATGTGATCCATTGATTGAGCACATACATGTGCTCAAACGTATTATCCGATACATACAGGGCACGCTTGATTTTGGATTGCATTTATATCCGTCCTCGGTCTCTACTCTTGTGTCATATACATATGCTGATTGGGGTTGGTGTCCAGTTACCAGACGTTCGTCATCTAGTTATTGTATGTTGCTTGGCGATAACTTGGTCTCTTGGTCGGAAAAATGCCAGGCTGCTTTATCACGATCCAGTGCGGAGGCCGAGTATCGAAGGGTAGCCAATGTGGTATCTAAGTCATGTTGGCTACGTAATCTTCTACTAAAGTTACATTTTCCTATTCAGAAGGCTACCTTGGTATACTGTGATAATGTGAGTGTAGTCTATCTTTCTGAAAATCCGGACCAACATCAGTGCACTAAACATATCGATATGGACATACACTTTGTTCTAGAAAAGGTAGCTCGTGGACAAGTACGCGTCCTCCATGTCCCTTCGCGGTACCATATTGTAGACATATTTACTAAGCGTCTTCCCTTGGTTTTATTTGAAGATTTTAGGGACAGTCTCAGTGTACGAAAACCGCCCGCTATGACTACGGGGGTGTGACAGAAATATACCCGTGTGTATACCACGGGAAACCGAAACCAAATTGCACTCAACTTTGTTATACAAATTTATCATAGTTGTAGGATTCTTGTACAAGTATAATTAAGATTTATTATTATAGTAGGAATAGGATTTTCCATAATTAGGGATTGTAAATTAAATATAAATATTTCTTCATCAGTGAGAATAATCAAGGCTTACCGGTTGTTTAATGAATTCTTGTATGTGTGAAATATCGTGTTGCACTGCAACTGCAAGTCTATAGTTGAAAGTCACAATTTTAGCTGATTTCAAATTCTTAAATATTATAATTTTATTTTTTAAAGAGCATAAAAATCGTTCAATATTTAAAAGATATTTTGGTAAACCAATATTTATATTCATGCTTTTAAAACAACTAATCTCTATGTTAGCTTGCACCAAATACTATGAAAAAAAAATATATATATATATATATATATATAGGTAATTTAACTGTTTTGTTTTTGGCGTATTTTAATTTCTTTTTCAAGCATAAATGATATCCAAGCATGGATACAAATTCACCAGCCCAAGCCCTAGTTTACTAACTAGTGGCATTGTCATAATCACATTTGTTAGATGATATTAATCTCCCTTGGGGAGTCTTTCATTAATATCAAGGTATATATAGAGTACAATATTCATCCCTTATACAATAGGAATCCTAAGCCTATACAAAAGAGGAATCCTAGTCTTACCATAATTATATTTACACAATATATGGAAATATTCTAATTATGTATTTACACGTTTACAACATTTCTTGCCTGGAAGTTTGTTTTAAATAAAATTATTAGTTTGTTTTAAAGTCAAAAATATAATCTTATTCAATATGGAATTAAGTATAGGGTACGTGGCGTAAATATTTTTAAAATTGACATACATTGTAATTTTCTCAATTATTTATTTGGAAGACTACTTTAACGTAAGGGTGGCCGTGGGCCGGCTCGGGTCCGGCGGGCCGGGTCAGCGGGGGTCGGGGTCGGGGCGGGACGATCCGGGGGTCGGGATCGGGACTAGCGGGCCTAGCGGGGTCGGGTCGGGCGGGACTGCTCCGGTCCGTACCGATCCCGATCCGTCGGTATCGGGGCGGGGCGGGGCGGGCTCGGGTCGGGCTTGGGTCGGGGCGGGGCGGGGTCGGGTTTTCCTTTTTTTTTTTTTTTTTTTTTTTTTTTTAAATAACATATGTATAAAAAAAACTCAATAAACAAAACAAGATAGTGTAATAAAAACATCCCAAGGTTTGTTTTTGTGCCTCTTATATTATTTAATAGACATATGATTTTTTTGTAATACAAATACAATTGTCTAAAATCTAAATTGCAACTTTATGGTGTTGTCCAAAAGTTGCAAATTACATAATAAAATTGCAATTAAAAAAATTACATTTTCAAAAAAATCTGTCTAATTGCTTGATGATTTCATGTGGTTCTTCGGTTGGAATAGGTATTTGTTGGTCAAATTGATCCACGTCGCTTCCACTACCTTCGGTTAAGATTTCGTTGTAGTTTTCATCATCTTCTTCGTTGATCTCCGGTTGACCGCACCTTCTCCGCTCCGCTCGTATCCAATCTCTCGAATAATACTTGCAATTTCCAAGTCCGTCTCCGGCCAATGAGTGTCTGTGGTCTCCTATTTGATATCTGCTGCTGAGAAAAAGCGCTTTCCGACGCGAGTTGATGACGCTTGAATGTTCAAAACATCTCGAGCCATCAATGAAAGTGTCGGAAAGGTCTTCTCATTCCCCTCCAAAGATATTTCGGCAAGTCTTCTTGTCCATCTTCATTGATAACTTCTTGATACGGTACGAACCCCGCAAAACAAAAATATCCAACTCGCTAATTTGGTTAGTAGAGGTACGGCCGCACATTCTATTTACGAGGTTTTCAATACTAGCCGCAGAAACAGCATGTCTTTTGTGAGGTTGTGTTGAAGATGAAGAAGATGGTATGGTAGCTGCGTACGTTACTAGCATTTTCTTGTTGATAAAATCTATATATATTTTTGCATTGGTGTTCTACGCTATTCAACACTTCTTCTTTAGTTTGTTCAATAGGTGGTGGGTGATTTAGATTTTTGGGACTTGGAGGTGGTAGTACTTCTATACAATCGTAAATAGTTTCAATTAGTGATTTAGTACCGTCTATTTTAATAGTAGGATTTAATACGAACCAATAATATAAATAGAAGGAATAGGAATAAAATATTTTTTTATTTTGACAAACATTTTTTTAATAGCTGCCTTATAAACTGGTTTTTCCATATATTCACTAAGTAATAAAAATATTAGAGTTATATAAAATAACATAGTTGAAATAGTAGGATAATATATACCGGAAAATTCTTTTGTTGCTTGAAAAAATTTCTCTAAAAATACAATAAGTTCGGAAATTTTTACCCAATCACTATCTAAAATCATATCAATTGGGTTTTTATTATGAGAGTTAAAAAATAAAGTTATAGGTAATTTATAGTCATAAGCAACAAGTAGTTGCTCGTATAAAGAATTCCACCTAGTCGATACTTCTTGTGGAATTCTTCTATAAGGTAGTCCACAATCGTGACAAGTTTTTTTATATTCTTTTCTACGTTGTACTTTATTACTTTTAAAAATAAAGTTTATAGCAAATTGTATTTTACTAAGAATGTCTTCAAAAAGTGATAGACCATCCTTTACAATTAAGTTATATATATGGCACGCGCATTTTATATGAAAATGGTCCGGAAAAGATGGAGCTAAACTATTTTTTAACATTGTAATTGCGTAATTGTTATTAGAAGCGTTATCTAATGTAATAGTCATAATTTTATCGGTAATTCCGTAATAATCGCACACTTGATAAATATTTTCTGCAATAAAAGTACCGGTGTGCCTATCATCTATATATCTATACGCTAAAATACGTTTTTGCATAGACCATTTATAATCTATCCAATGACAAGTTACGGTTAAATAATCATGGCCGTTAGTACTACGACCTATATCGGACGTGATAGATACTTTGCCATTAAAATGATATAATGAAAAACGTAAATATTGTTGATATTCATGCGCAAATTTAAATACATCTCTCTTAACGAGTTGACCTAGGAAAACCGTTAAAAGCGGGATTATATATATCTCTAATGTAATGAATAAAACGGGAGATGAAGGAAATGAAAAAGGCAAACCCTCCACAAAGAACTAATTTTGATATTGCTTCCCTATCTCTATGTTTGTTGTATTTAGAGCCTACAATTCCCCCCGTCATAGGGTTAATTTGACCACGTACTTGGTCGGGACAGTATCGGTATGTGAACCTTGTCCCGATGGAGCGGCCGTTTGCGCACCCGGTTTTGAAGCTTTGGTATTGGGCATACCTAGCTGGATGAGCACTTACTACGTGTCTAATTAAACCCCCCGTCCCACCGTGACCTTTTCCGCTTTTAAATTTTAAAACATTTTTACAAATTTTACATATGGCTACTTGATTCTCTACGTCCCTATCAAAAAATGTCCATGCATCTGATTTTAATGGTCGTTTTTTTTGGACCTCGTCTCATACTAGGGGAATAGGAGGTATTTCAGTTGAAGGTGCACTAGTGGGCGTGTTGTCATCAATATTAGTGGGTGTATCGTCTAGATCATCGTCTAAATTAAAGTCTTCTTGAGTTCCGAAAATAACTCCTCGTCTAAATCTAATGGTATTGTAGGAAAATGTTGAGTATCAACAAAATCATCCCGTGTAGGAATAAGATGACTAGAAGAAGTACCCTTGCCCTGGTTGCCTCTACTAGAAGAAGCACCCTTACCCTTACCCTTAAACATACCTTTTAATCCTTCCATTTTAATTATGATAATAAATAATTAAAGACAATAAAATTAAGTGCGCTAAATAAAATAAACAGAGACAATAATAATTTAATGAAGGAACGAATGTACCAAACGCCGACGTAACGTCGACGTGTAATCGAGAGGTTGAAAATTGAAACTTTGCTCGATGGAAGATCCTCAAGCTAGTTGCCAACTTCACTCCCAATTCCCAAATGAATTAATAAAATTGAATATTTAGCAAACAATGTAGAGAGATATATTGAGAAATTAGAGAGATTGTAGGAAGATTTGTGAGAAAGATGAAGAGAAAATGAGTTATTTATAGTTGAAAAATTGGGTTAAAGTGTAAATATAATAACTTATGGGTTAAAAATAAATATTAAGGGGTAGGGGGGTTGGGGGAGGGGGGTCTAAAATGGCCGTTGGCCAACGGCCATAATCTAAAATGGCCGTTGGTGCAACGGCCATTTTTGCAAAGGGGGTTTAAGGGTCGGGGTCGGGGTCGGGACGGGCTCGGGGCGGGTTCGGGTCCGGCGGGCACGGGGCGGGCTCGGGTCGGCGGGACGAGACATCGTCCCGTCCCGAGTTCGAGTCCCGCCCCCGTTAAATTTTTTTTTTTTTTTTTTTTAGCGGGGCGGGGCGGGACCGGGGCGGGGTCGGGACGGGGTCGGGGCGGGACCGGGCGGGGGTCGGGACGGGGTCGGGTCGTCCCGGCCCACTGGCCAGCCTTACTTTAACGTATAAAAATTGGTTGATTGAGTTTATCTCTTGTTTCTTCCTTATGATCTACGGTATACTTTTGAAACTTTAGAAAACAGTTGTACTTATACACATAAATATAATACAACAATGTTTCACCGTCAAGCAAGTTGAGATCAGCTAGATGAATCCTCACTTATATTCGACTCATACCAAACAAATATATAAGAATAATAAAAATAAAAGGTAAGCGTATTAACATGCCTACGATGGAAGTTGAAACATGAGGGAATTTTCAGCTTACCAGCTTTTCTTGGACATGTTGATTTCTGCATAGAAAGGACCCCGGCCTATTGTAAAGATTCTAACCACCGATGGTGTAAGTTTCGAACACTAAAGAGATAGGTTTTCGTTTGATATCCTCCATAGTCAATGTCCTCTGAAGTTGTCAGTCAACCTAGGAAAAAAAGAAGAAAACGATTAGATACTCTTTGATCAATTAGGAATATGTTAATGCCTTCATATTGTTGCAAATTATATTGTTCCTATCGAAAAACTATAAAAAGTACTCCTACTATAAATAGAGTCTAGGTAAACTTTGTATTCTCGTAAGAGTTGGTGTTAGGATTACACACAAATTGTTTGTCCAGTGTTCTTGTTCAAGAGAAATTAGGTGACATAGTAATAAACATTACAATTAGTGTAATTGATAGTAGAATCTTATGTATATGATAGGTAGATTAGATAGCATGAGATTAGTCTAATCATATCATCATCTTAGCATAAGTCTAGCCTACACTTTTACAAGTAATGGTTGTTTATGGCCATTGAAGGAGGGAGTTAATCAGCCAAGTAATGGCTGGTTAATGTGCAATTACGCCCCAAAAATCAACCCAAACGGTAGGCAGAAACTTTCTGCCTTCCGTCGTTCTCAATTTCAACTTTCCAGAAACTCCAGGGACCAAACTGTAAATATCAAACAATTTGGGGGTCTATCATAAGAAGCCCAAGTTCCACGACCCGAGCCCGGACGGGACGGGCGGGCCGCGGCGGCGCGCGTGTGGGCTTAGCCTTGAACCCAAGCACATCTAGGTCCTCCCTCCTTCAAACACATGGGTTACCCCTTGGGGTCCCAAACCCTTAGCCAATTTTGAGACTTATAAAGAGAGCAATTCTTCCTTTTCCCACCGATGTGGTAGATTTGTCTCACACCATATTTCCATGCCTCAAACACCTTACTTCGTGGACCAATATCTCTTTCATTTCTCAACGAAATTTGACGATTCTTGGCCCTACGGTCATCTACTCGCTTAGTAGATTATGCATGTGTGTAGAGATAAAGCCTCCAACATGCGGAACCCTAGTGTTTAACTCATTAAATATGGGTGGACGCACCTCCCCACCAAAGGCAAATTTCCAACAAAATATTCTTACATGGTATCATGAGATTAGGGAAAAAGATCCTACCCTAAAAATTATACACCCCACCGTCGGCCCCCTCCCCTCCTCCCACCAACCGGCCGAGCAACCAATTTTTTTTTCCATTCTTCTTTTCATTTTCCGGTCAACAATGTCTGACTCTAAATTCACTTTTCATCCCGCGCTTGTCGTTTCCAACATTAAAACTCATATTTCCATCACTCTTGAGATAGAAAATGTTCATTACGCAACTTGGGCAGAACTCTTTAAAATTTGTTGCCGTTCTCACCGGGTTATTCATCATATAATCCCACCAGAAAAAGGTAAGAAAAATGTGTTAAATACTGATGATGCAAAATAACTATGGCTCACACTTGATGCGACAGTTCTTTCGTGAATTTATGCAACCATTTCTAGCAATCTATTGCACATAATAATGGAACCCGATTCCACGGCAATGGAGGCTTGAAATCGCTTACGGGATATCTTCCAAGATAACAAGAATTCTCGAGCCATCACTTTCGAGCAAGAATTCTCCACAACTGACATGTCGGACTTTCCGAATGCATCCGCTTATTTTCAACGCCTCTTCGCCAGTTACAAACAATCGGTTGGTTTTACAATTGGTTGCCGGCCTTACCAACGCGTATAGTGGCGTGGGAATGCTCATCCGCCAAAACAATACTCTATGTCTTTTTTATCAATCCCGTTCTATGCTTATTCTTGAAGAGACGGTTTACGCCAAAAAGTCCGCGACCGTCTCAAATTCCGCCATATTTATCGCCTCAACCAATGACGCTACTACACATTTTGAACCTATACCACGAAATTTGAGTCAAAAATGATGAAATGGTGGTAAAAGTCGGGGTAGTAGTCGTGGTAATGGCAAAGGTGGAGGCCACCGGAATTTTGGCGGCGGCGGAAACAACAGCAGGGGCGGTGGAAATGGCGGCTAGCAAAAACCTTCCGGCCATCAGTGGCATCCCCGAGTCCAATGGGGCGGTCGACCACCATAGTTGGCATGGCAGTGGCCTTGGGCTGTGCTACCGTACCCATTTCCTTCTGGAAATTGGGCCAGGACCAGTCCAAGGCAAACTGGACAGCCCACTGCCGACTAGTAGCCTATGTTTGGACCCAAAAACATTGGAGGTCCAGCGTCATTTGGGCCACTGCCGAACTAGTGGCAAGAGGCCCATTCGGCAATGGTTAGCCAACCGACATTGAGTTTGCCATGCACACTCTTGGACTTAATCCGCCCGATCCAAATTGGTACATGGACACCAGAGAGATGTCTCATATGACGTCCTCCCAAGGTAACCTCTCTTCCTATTTTAATTTGAGCAAAAAAATGGTATAATTGTCGGAAATGGCCATTTTATTCCAATTTGTGGTTATGGTTCTACCAAATTGTCTCCACCAAACCCTCCTTTAACTTTAAAAAATGTCCTTCATGCTCCACAATTAATTAAAAACTTAGTTTCTGATAGAAAGTTTACTACTGATAATTGGGTGTCTGTTGATTTTGACCCTTTTGGATTTTCCGTGAAGGATTTTCAGACGGGGATGCTTCTAATGATATGTGATAGTCAAGGGGAACTCTATCCAATCACCACACCTAATCATCAAGTCAAGTTACCATCCACTTTTGCACCTTTCGCACCATCATTATGGCATGAACGTTTGGGGCATCCGGTGGCACCTGTTTAAGCCTCCCTCAAATAAAATAATTTTATTTCATGTACTCAAACACGTACTTCAAATATGTGTTGTCATTTCCACTTGAAAAACATGTTCAATTGCCATTTGTTTCGTCTAAATCTTGCACACGCCTTTTGATATTATCCATTGTGATATTTTGACATCACCCGTTTTGAGCTCTACGAGCCATAGATATTATTTGTTCTTGCTATATGATTACTCTAATTTTTTGTGGATGTTTCCATTGTCAAAAAAATCACAAGTTTTCTCTACCTTTCTCACTTTTAGAGCATTCATCCGAAATTAGTTTGAACGGGATATTAAAAATATTCAATGTGATAATGGTAGGGAGTTTGTTAATGGGCCTTTTGGGATTTTTGCACGCTAATTGTTTAACCTTTCGCCTTTTATGTCCTCATACCTCCTCTCAAAATTGGGAGGCGGAAAGAAAAATCCGAACCATCAATAACATTATTAGAACATCTCTTTCCCATGTCGCACTACCACCATATTTTTGGCATCATGCACTACAAATGGCTACATATATATTGAACATACTTCCCCACAAAAACTTGTCACATCAAGCTCCTCTAAAAATCTTATACCTAAGGGACCCATCTTACTCTCACCTACGGGTATCCGGGTGCTTATGCTATCCTCTTTTTCCATCCACCACAATCAACAAACTTCAACCCCGTTCTACTTCATGCATTTTCTTGGGATATCGTTCTAATCATCGCGTTTACAAATGTTACGACCTATCCTCCAATAAAATCATTGTGAGTCGTCACATTATTTTTTATGAAACAAATTCCCTTTTACCAAAATGCATATGGTTTTTTAAATGATGGCATACCCCCGTATTTGTTCCAATATGTTTTTCGACCCAAACCCATTGTTTCGGCCAGCCCATAATTTTTGGGTGAATTGGGCCCAAAAATAGTGGCCCATCCGCAGCACACCACTAAACAACGGACTGGGCCTCCTTTCCTGAACCCAATTTCGGCCGAAGATGCTGGATAGCCACAAAGCCCACAGCCTAGCAGTGTCTTAAGTCACAGCCCAACACCTAGTAGTGTGTGTCGCGGCCCACTCACTGCCAACTGCCAGGCATTTCAGCCCCTCCTAAAGGCCCATTTCCAAGTCTGGCCCAGCGGCCAGTCACTCGTAGTCAACACGGCATTGTCAAACCTAGCACTAAATATAGCCTCCACACCTGGATTTCAATTGTGATCCTGTGTCTGGTCTTAATGACCCGAATTGGAAAATTTATATGGATGATGAATTTAATGCTCTTACTAAAAATAGGGCGTGGGAGTTGGTCCCCCGTCCTCCTAATGCTAATGTAATTCGGTATATGTGGATTTTCAGTCATAAAGAAAAATCTGATGGTACTTTTGAGTGGCATAAAGCCCATCTTGTAGGTTATGGGAAGACACAACAGGTTGGTGTGGATTGCGGTGAGACATTCATTCCGGTGGTTAAATGTCAAAAATGCCTTCCTCCATAAAGAATTAAATGAAATAGTATACATGTATCAGCCTTTGGGATACAAGGACTCCACGTATCTGAATCATGTGTGCTTGTTAAAGAAATCATTATATGTGTTGAAACTGCTCGGTCCTGGTACAAGAGGTTTGCGGATTTTGTTTCACATATTGGGTTTTCTAATAGTCATTCTGATCATTCTCTGTTCATCTACCGTCAGGGTAATAATATTGCTTACTTTATTTTATATGTGGATGATATTATATTGGTTGCCTCTTTCGATGCTCTTCGCAAGTCAATCATGTCATTTCTTGGCTCAGAATTTGCTATGAAAGACCTAGGGACATTGAACTATTTTTTAGAGATAGCGGTGACACATCATACAGGTGGTTTATTCTTATCCCGAAAGAAGTACGTAGCAGAGATTGTTGAATGGGCTGGCATGTCATCCTGTAACCTGTCAGCAACTCCGGTTGATACTAAACCCAAGCTGAGCGCCTCCTCCGGCAAGTCATTTGCCGACCCGACACTTTACTACAGCTTGGTATGGGCCCTGCAATATCTTACATTCACAAGGCCAGACATTTCTTATACGGTGCAATAGGTGTTCCTATTCATGCATAACCCGATGGATGATCATATGCATTCTCTCAAATGCATCGTGCGTTATATTCAGGGTACTCTATAGTATGGCTTGCATTTATATCCATCATCGACATCCACCCTTGTCTCCTACACATATATTGATTGGGGGGATGTCCGGATACCAAACGCTCCACGTCTGGTTATGGTATATTTCTTGGTGATAACTTGGTATCTTGGTCCTCCAAACGGCAAGCAACGTTGTCCAGATCCAATGCCGAAGCAGAATACCAAGGTGTTGCTAATGTAGTATTTGAATCTTGTTGGCTTTGGAACCTTCTTCTAGAACTCCACTGTCGAGTTCCGAAGGCAACATTGGTGTACTGTGATAATGTTAGTGCTATTTACCTTTCAGAAAATCCGGTCAGCCATCAACGCACTAAACATATTGAGCTAGATATTCACTTTTTTCGTGAAAAGGTCGATCGCGGACAACTACGTGTCTTACGTATCCCGTCACGCTATAAGATAGCAGATATTTTTACTAAAGGTCTTCCGCTGGTGTTATTTGAAGATTTTCAGAGTCTCAGCATGCGTTTACCTCCCACTTCGACTGCGAGGGAGTGATAGAATAATTAATTAAAGTTATATTTATTATAATTATTTAGTAATTAGTATAATTGATAGTAGAATCATATGTATATGGTAGGTAGATTAGATATCATGAGATTAGCCTAATCATATCATCATCTTAGCATAAGTCTAGCCTACAATGAGGTTGTATTTGTGGTATATTAACCACACTTTTGGAAGAATGATAATTAAGAAAAATATTCTTACACTATTAGTCTTTTCCTAAATTTAATGTTAGTTGTCCTTAACTATATAAAATAATCATTTCGTGAAGGATTTCGAATTTTAGATAGACAGATAGACAGATAGACAGACAGACAGACAGACAGACAGAGACAGACAGATAGACAGATAGATAGATAGAACTCGTATGTTTTGGGGTTTAAATGGGCCTTTCTCCTTTAAAACTATTAGTGTTTTTTTGAATTTAATGTTAGTTGTCCATAACTGCATAAAATAATCATTTTGTGAAGAATTTTGAATTTCAAAGAAGATTGAATGTGTAGGGTTTTGTTGGGTTCAAAACACAAGTAAAGTAGGCACAACGGAAGTTTAAAATTTTTGTTCTACTTACTCCAACAATTTCTCATTTCTGGTACGATTATATGACAATCTGAACATGTAACATAAAACATGAACACTTACAGGTTGTATTATCTGGAGTCTTTACTAAAGGGTGGACACACGATTCCCTTTTCGATTGCAAGTACAATGCTACGGTGTATTCCTCTGTCAAGAAACCCAGGAAATCTTGGCAGAGGTTTGAGAGAGTTTTATCCTAGACTCAATGTAGATGGGATTGGATTCATAGTGCCAGTTAGGGGTAGGTATAACCCTTCATTCAACTTCTTCGATCATCCTTGGAATATCCATCATCTTGGTCTCGAGCGAGATGGTGGTTTTTGCTCTTGCTGAAATCATTACTCAACATTCTCCCATGCTCTAGCAATTGCGCTCCCTGTATAGCCTCTCTCGGGGTTAGCGATAAGAGTACACCGGCCCGGCGAACTAAGGATTTCGTGCTTTGCAAGGAAGCGTGCAAGTGGGTGAACGCATCACTAGCCAAGCTAGTCACTTGGAACATAGAGGTATTCAATCCCGACATCGGCCTCTTGGTAGGAAGTTCGTTGTCCCCCTCCTTTCCGGTCCGGCCGCAGTTTGAAAAGCAGCCTAAACCCTGAGAAATGGGAAGGGTTCCCAGGAGAGCTAATGGAAAGAAATGCGTAAGAAATAACAGATCTGCGCATTTTTCTACTTGATAAAGCAAGGGGGAATATTGGTCAGAGGAGCCATCCCATCCCAATAGCGTATATTTGGAGAAAAAGAAAAGATTATCGATCTTATTTCTTCTATGTATCCAGAGAAGAAATGGGAGGAGGATCCTATCCCGGCACCTTCTTGCCTCACCTAATCCCAGGAGCGTTCATTCAGCCACACCACAGTGACCTCGAAGCGATCTTCTTCTCAGCCAAACCCCCTCTCTAACCAGTCAAGTGGCTGAACGCCCCTACTCGGCATGGCATTTTGACTATCTCTGAGATTGAATTGAATGTCTATGGATGAACTGGGAGAGGAAAACCCGAACATGAACTGCCCTGGAACTATATGAGTGAGCCGTGTAATAGGCGACCATTTCGCGCGGTTCGGGGGGCACTTGAGCCTGGGATTGAAGTCTAGCCTTTCCTCCCTCCCTTAGTCTAGAATTTGCTTATGAGAATTAGTGTATAATAACAATGGTTTCGTGCTGTATTTATAGTTACAATTAGGTCAGAAATGAATTAGGGTTGGGCTCTAAGCCTGGCCCAAAAATCGAGGTGCAGTGGGCCAGTCTGACTGGGCCTACTGTCGGGTCGGCGCCGCGGCGCCTGCTAGGCTGAGTCGCGGCGCCTTACATCATTTTCGTTCCCGTTTTGTTAATATGTATTCAGCATATTTGATTAAATCCAAAATCCAATTTTGACTTAATTAAATAATTTTCATGTAATAGAAATTATCCCATAGTTATTATCAATTTAAATATCTCGATTCCAAATCGAATATTTAATACTTTCTCAATACACCCTTAGATCGAAGAGACAATCGACATAGTGTGACCCTACAGGCCTTCATATATCGACATTAATCCAATTAAGGTCCATAAGGAACTCCTAGACTGCGTTGTACGACGAACTCAATATATGAAGTACGTTTACATGAATCCAACAAACATAACCTTTATGTGAGATAATAAATTCCTTTCATTCGCAACACACTCGATCAAGCTTAGGATTTGCCATGTGTCTATCCAAATGGCTTGATCACTTTATCTCATCTTTATTAGTCGACAACTAGACCATATTCTAAATATGTCTCTTGCATTGGCCAATGACTTGGTCGACCTAATATCACTGAGAAGTTGAGTTCTCTCTCGAATATCCAATTGAGGAATGAATCCCATTATTGTCTCAACTACCACCTTAGTTTACATCATAATGCACCTAACACAAGCCGCGTCTTATCCTATAAGGAGTTTAAGCTTAGGACAGGGTCAAAGTACGTTACTCTGTAAACAAGGTGCATATTGACCTCAAGTCAAGGACCTTTATCTCCCACACGCTGATAACACTCCAGACATTTATAACAAATAGTTTATCAGCAGGGTATACCAATACTTTCCAAAAGTATCCATGTGTCAATCACGAGTAACCATTACTCGTAGCAAGTGAGACATGCTACATTCTTCAAGAATGTGATGCAGACCACACGTCGACTTATAACATACCATCGATATCCCATTCTCGATGATCATTAGTCGAGGCTATTTTGGGAGTTACGCTCTATCATCAATATCTCACTCTATTAATGACAATGTATGTTCAAGGGATGCACATTAATTAATAATTACAAACAATCAAATAATAATTCAATAATTATAAATGCCATAAATATTAATCTTATTAATAATACGAATGTGTTCAAATATGTTTTGTTCCTAATAATGATTGTCTTTAGGACATACATACTTTCAGAATGAAATCAGGAAAAGGGGGTTGAAGAAGGTGTTCTTTCAATAATATGAAAACTTCAAAGAAGAAAAGCATAAGTAATTTCGAATTAAACTCAAATATACAACTCAGATATATTTGATTGCAGAAGAAAGTGAAAAAGATGAAGAACAACTAAAGAATATAAAGAACAGAAAAATAATAAAACTGAAAAAATATTTTTGTTTTTGCTTAAGTAGTCGTTAAAAAATTCAACGTGCTATTGTTTTACTCCTCCACAGATCATTCCAAAACTCTTTACCATTTGTCCTTTCAAGGGGTTTTATCTCCAAATTATAGTTTAAGAGTTACAGAAACATCTGATAGTTTAGGATTTGTTTTTCCACCATGGGTTACATGCTATGTTGAGGCTCTTTGGTTTGGAGATTTTCATTTTTGCTTTTCTTTCAATTGTCTCGTCGGTAGTAGGTTGCGGCTTAAGAATGAAATTTGTAAAACAGTTATGGTTTAGGGGATTCTTTTAGCTATTATAAAAAAACACTTTGTCATTCGTCAGATTTAATCTTTGAAAGTTATAATTCAAAAAATAATAGGAACAAAATATAGTTCAATTATGAAACTTATAAAACTATGATGATTTATAAGAGGGTATAGCCATTAACTCTAGTTTTTACCAGTACCATTCATTCAAAAAAAAAATAGTAGGCGCTTGGCCATGGGATTTGGGAGCACGATTTCATATTTTGATTTTGAATCAGTGTTTGTTTAAAATTTGCATAAAATTTCAACTTCAATTTCAAATTTTAAATTTTAAATTTTAAATTCTCCAAAAATTAGAATTTAAAATTTCAAATTGTGATTTCAAATTTTATTAAATGAAAAACTTAATCCACTTGTGGGGCTACATTGGATATGTTGTTGTAGTAAAACTTAACTCATCATAAGTTTATCTTTTGTAAAAAAAAGACATGCTCGGTGTGAAGAGATTGTCTGTACCATCTGCAAGAATTATATTAAAGAATAGCTAGTTACTACTATTGTTGATATTTTTATAGTGGATCTTTGTAAAATTATGGGTACTTGAAAGTTTGTAATAAGCATGTAATCGCAAACATTTATTTATAAATGAAATATGAATGAAAGAAATAATCCCTTGATTATTTTCATCAATGAAAGAGTATATATACAATTTACAATTTCCATAATAGAAAAATCATATTCCTATTCTACTCCTAAAATCTTATTCTACTTATACAACAATTATACAATTATGGTAAGTGTACAATTCTAATTTAACTACAACAAAATCTTTACCTAAATAAGACCACTAAACCGTGATATACACAGTATGTATACACCGTGTATATCACGGGTTTAACAGCTTGATTTGGAGCATTTGGCTCGTGATATACACAGTGTATATTCTGTGTATATCACGGGTATTTATCACACCCCTGCAGTCATAGCGGGCGGTCTTCGTACGTTGAGACTGTCCCTAAAATCTTCAAAAAGGACCGAGGGAAGACCCTTAGTAAAGATGTCTGCAATTTGATACCTGGAAGGGATATGACAGATGCGTACTTGTCCACGAGCTACCTTTTCGCGAACAAAGTGAATATCCATCTCGATGTGTTTAGTGCGCTGGTGTTGAACTGGATTACTAGAAAGGTAGATGGCACTAATATTATCACAATAAACCAAGGTAGCTTTCTGAATAGGGCAATGAAGATCTAAAAGAAGATTACGTAACCAACAGGATTCAGATACCACATTGGCCACCCCTCGATAATCGGCCTCTGCACTAGAACGTGATAATGTAGACTGACGTTTCGTAGACTATGAGACCAAGTTATTGCCAAGAATTATACAATAGCAGGATGTGGAACATCTGGTATCCGAACAATCACCCCAATCAGCATATGTATATGAGACAATTGTAGACGTCGATGAAGGATATAAACGTAAGTCATAGTCAAATGTTCCCTAGATGTATCGAATAATGCATTTGAGCGCATTCATGTGCTCAACCCTGGGATTATGCATAAATAAGCACACCTGTTGTACGGCATGCATAATATCTGGTCTCGTGAAAGTAAGATACTGAAGAGCCCCTGCAAGACCGTGATAGTGGGTTGGATCCTCATACGGTGAGCTAGCCGCAGCACCCAACTTGGGTTTAGTATCAACTGGAGTGGAAGTAGACTTACATGAGGACATACTAGCTCGCTCAATGATCTCAGTTGCATACTTCCGTTGTGATAAGAATAACTCACCTGCATGACGAGTGACAACAATTCCCAAAAAGTAACTCAAGGACCCCAAGTCTTTCATAGCAAACTCAGAACTGAGCATTGTTATTATAGACTTTCGCAAAGCATCAGAAAAGGAAGTCAAGATAATATCATCAACATATAATAGTATATAAGTCAGGGAACTACCACGACGATATATGAACAATGAATTATCAGACCTGTTGTTTTAAAATCCAATAGATGAAACATAGTCCGCAAACCTCTTATACCAAGCCCGTAGGGCCTGCTTAAGCCCATTTACAAGGACTTCTTCAATAAACAAACATGATGAGGATATTTAAGATCTCGAAACCCAAGGGCTGATGCATGTAAACGGTCTCCTTAAGATCATCATGTAAGAAATTATTCTTCACATCTAACTGATGGATGGGCCAAGCTTTCGAAAGAGCTAGACTTAGAACAGTGCGAATGGTAGCCGGTTTGACCACCGGACTAAACGTCTCACCACAATCCACGCCAACCTATTGAGTCTTACCATCACCTACAAGACGAGCCTTATGTCTTGCAAGAGAACCGTCAGAATTATCCTTATAAGTAAAAATCCACATAGACCGAATAATATTAACACTAGAAGGACGGGGTACTAATTTCCACATCTTATTTGCATTAAGAGCATCATATTTGTCGGTCATAGCCAATTTCCAATTCGGGTCATTTAATGCGGACACGGGGTTTTACGAGGTAGGGGGGATTTAAGAATATTAGAATTTAAATTAAAATGTTTTTTCGGCTTAAAAATACTCGTTGACTACGAGTGGCCGGTCTGTGGTTCGGGGGAGAATTGGGTGGATTTTGGAACAAAACTGGAGGGGTGACGGACTGGCCAGCAAGCAGTGGGCTTGTTGGCCCAATACTGGAACCCGAAACTGGATGTGGACCGAGAACAGTTCCAGGGGCAGAATTGGGCCGAATATTTGGCCCAGTTTCTGGACCCGAGACGGTAGAAGGCAGAGGACCCGAAACAGTGGCAGGAAGTCTAGCGGGCAGTGGGCCCACTGGTGGATTATGGGTGCAGGATAAGTCCAAAAAATGGTGGATAATATACGGGGAGATGGCGTGCGTGAAAGAAATAATCCCTTGATTATTTTCATTAATGAAAGAGTGTATATATAATTTACAATTTCCATAATATGAAAATTTTATTCTTATTCTACTCCTAAAACCTTATTCTACTTGTACAACAATTATACAATTATGGTAAGTGTACAATTCTAATTTAACTACAACAAAACCTTCACCTAAATAAGACCACTAAGCCATGATATACACGGTATGTATACACCGTGTATGTCATGGGTTTAACAGCTTGATTCGGAGCATTCGGCCCGTGATATACATAGTATATCACGGGTATTTATCAATGAAGATATGTGATTTATTAATATAGCGCCTTAGATATTCCGATACTTTATTTTTAGAAACTATGACTTGCTTATTTGGTAAGATTGTATAATCCAACCTAATTTGAAATCATGTCCAAATGGTCCTTTAGATATGCCTAACAAGCAAAAACACTTGCTCCAAAGGAAATTTAATTTAGCTATATAAATAAGGGAAAAGAAGAAACCCCCCAAAAAGGAAAAGGCACTGTGAAATCCTCTGCTATAAACAAACGGTAACAGACAGGGTAGCAGCCTCTTGTGAGTTATCCTCAACTGGTAAGTTGGCCATGAATGGTTGCTTTTCACTATTTGTCTATACTTTGAATGTACGTAGGCTCTAACGAATATGAAATAGACATAACGAGCAGAACAGGCCCCCCATCCCCTTCCCCCTTCCAATGCTTTGACAAAAATAATTTTGTGGGGGATCCAAAAACTTTTTTTCCTGGAGTACTCTTCTGATTTCCACATGCACTTAGAAGTAGGGTATATATGTAACAATTATTTTTCTCTGTTTTCTTTCTATTTTTGAAGAAACGTTAAAATATGTTCTTTTCCATTACATGTCAATGAGCGAGCTAGAATTTTTAATAAAAAATTCAAAATATAAAAAGTAAAAAAATACACGAAAAAACAACATAAATGTTAGTAAAATACATGACAATATTGATAAGAACAAATAAATAAGTAAGAACAACTTATCGAATCACAGTTGTGTCGTGGCAAGTCACTGTCTTGAAAGCAATTTTGGACTGACTCTGGTGCAAATCGTTTAGTCTGGTCGCTTCTCAAGGGTCCACAACACTACCGGACACTTGAACTAGTGGCTGGAAGTTTGGAGTTTGCAAAAAGTATTTTTTCCCAGAAACTGAAGGAGGAAAAAGATCTCTGAAGAAGAAGATATATTTTTATATGTCAAAACAATAGATATTTCGACCTCTATATATAGGTAGATGGCAAGTCTCGGTAGTAAATATTGAAATCTAAAACGTCTCTAAAGTTCAGAGAATAATGAATGAGATCTGAAACGTCTTCAACATTCAGAGAAAATAAAGATCGGCATTAAGTCAAGGTATTTATGGATAATGACTGTTACAACAATTAATTCCAAAGTAATGAGCTTTGAATGGTACCGGGACAATTGCGATTCGGGAAGAATAAGTCTAGACCGGTAACAACTAACTCCAGAGGTAGAATAGCTACGTCCGAATATGAGTTCTACGCCCAAATTTTAATCCGGAAGCATGATAAGCTCAAAATAGTAAAATAATATTTTGTAAAACCGAAATTGAGTTAGGCCTCACGTATACCTCACGCATAGAGGGCAAATCGACTCGTTTTGCCTACGAAGCCCAATTCTCATGTGCGCGAGGCGCCTCTCTTGTTCTAGTCCATTTACAAACCCAATAAAGCACAATTCAATGTAAGTGAGGAGAAAGGTCTTTCCACCACCAACGTGGTACAGAGTGTTTTTCACAAGAGTCAAGCAAGAGAGAATAAAAAGAGACTCTCAAGGATTATTTAGCTTTGCACTATTTTGAATAAAAGAGTAATATAAATAGGTAATAACTCCAACAATCTGCCACTAATGCAAAGGTAAAGAATAGGAATGAATTCTGGGCAATAGGAAGGAACATGTATTTAAGTGTTAATATCTTTCGATTTGAATTAACACGTAGTGAAATGAGGCAACAACAAATATCTAAAAAGTGAAGTACTCTTGAACTTATTAGACATAAGTTGAGACCCCCACGACACATACTATATCCTTTAATTTATGCAAACTCTGTGATACTAACAAAGTGTGTTTTATGGTCATGCACACACATTGGGTCTAATGAGCTCTCTAAAAATACGGCCTAAGTCTTTCATAAAAGGCGACCACACCTTTACACTCACGTAGGTGATTCCATCAAGTCTATCTCATAGACCACCTTAAGGTTATGAAATCATTAAGAGTAAAACTCAAGTACATCTCAAACTCACCCCACAATGGGCTATGGATTAAGAGTGTAACTCAACCTAACGAAACACTATCACATGTCATAGATATAGAAAATATAGTGTATGTTGATGGCCTATATGGATTTGTTTGACCGCAAATGGGTATCCACCTTATTACCTCAATCTATAGGCTTTAGCCCAATCCCTCTCGACGTTTCAAGGATCATCATCCTTGTTAAACCCTTGGTTAAAGTATTCGCTAAATTTCTTTCAGACCTTACATATTCAGGAGAAATAACACCATGATTCAATAGTTGTTTAACCACACCATGTCTGATGCGAATGTGTCTCTTTTTTCATTGTATACACTGTTCTTTGCAATCCCAATTGCTGCTTGTCAATCACAATGTAAGGAGACTGGAGAAGCTCGTCTTTCCCATAATGACACATCTGCCAAAAGGTTTCTCAACCACTCAGCTTCTTTCCCTGCCAACTCAAGAGCAATAAACTCCAATTTCATGATACAACGTGCTATACAAGTTTGTTTGGAAGACTTCAACAAAATAGCACATGCACCCAAAGTAAACACATAGTCACTGGTAGAGCTAACTTCATCATTATCAGTTACCCAGTTTGAATCACAAAAACCTTCTAAAACATCAAGAAATTTATTAAAATGCAAACATCAATCCATAGTACTTGAGTACCTTAACAAATGATGAAGAGCGGTCCAATGTTCACTACTAGGACTATGTGTATATCTAATCAATCTACTAACATCATAAGTAATATCAGACCGAGTATAGTTCATGAGAAATATTACACTCTCAATTATTTTAGCATATTCAGTTTGTGAAACACTAGATTCTTTATTATTTCTCAAGTGTATGCTAGGATCATAAGGAGTTCTCACTGGATCAACATCAAAACAATCAAACTTTTTCAACATCTTCTCAATGTAATGAACTGACACAAAGAAAAATCAATGTTCTTTTGATTTTAATTCCTAAAATCACATTTGCTTCTCCAAGGTCTTTCATTTCAAACATAGAAGATAAAAAGTTCTTAGTCTCATTTACAACATTCACATTAGGACCAAAAATTAACATGTCATTCACATATAAATATATAATCACACAACTTGATCCTATCATTTTAGAATAAACACATGTATCTAAAGCATTAACAACAAAACCATCATCCACTAATGTGTTGTTAAATTTTTCAAACCACTGCTTAGGTGCCTGTTTTAAATCATACAAAGACTTCCTCAACTTACATACTTTATCTTCCTGTTCTGGGACCACAAAATCCTCAGGTTGACTCATATAGATCTCTTCCTCTAAATCACCATTTAGAAAAGCCATTTTAACATCCATTTGGTATACTACTAAATTATGAATGACGTCTAAGGCAATAAAACATTGTTCGAGGAACCCTAGATGTTGTCGAGTAAAGGATCGTCAACAAGGGCGTTCTAGTGCGTTGTAGATTCTTATCCATGACTTGTATCATTTGATAATGCCATGTGAATCGCTAGAAACATGTGAAGTATATGGTTAACCCAATAACGAAAGTTTCGTAAGGGAACCGGAGCAGGCTACCATGAGACAAAAGATTTTCTTTCTAAAGAGATTCGATTTGGAACTATTATATGTCCAAGGTCCAATATTGAAATAATTTCAAAGGTTTTCCTTGACTTTGTCTGTGTCAACAAACAATTTGAAATGCCTCAACGTTTTTAGAACAGGTCCGAGTCAAATAGCAATGATTCAAAGTACTTCTTTTTTACACTATTTCGGAAACCCAAGGACTCAATCGTATAGATATGTAAAATACAAGTGGATGCTTGCCTAGCAGGAAAATGAGAGAAACGGATACTCAATTTAAAGTGAGTAAACAGAATTTCATACCTAATCTAATAGATACATAGAGTATTCTGTGGAAAGTCGTATTCGATGAAAGTTGTATGTACGGCTTGGAGGGAGATCTTTCATATCTTTCGAGATCCACCCGGGGTCAAAAAGCCAAAATAAATTATTTTATCCCTTATAAAAAGAAAACTGATTATTGAACCCCCTTTCACTTTTGTAATGTACTTAATTAATGGTCTTCAGTATACCATTCTAAGGGAAATGCCTGGCTATTCAAAGCTAGCATGGTAAGGAGACGGTGAGTGAAAGTGAATCGGTTAACAAAACTGAGGAAGATGCGTAGCTAGTTTTATCCCAGAGCAGGGGAGTGAAATAGTGAAAACGAAAGAAAAGCCCTCGATTAGATTAGCAAAGATCTCCAGTTCTATCTCATATTGCCTACGAGCTCTCTCAGTTCTATCCAATAAGACTATTTGCTAAAGTTCAAAGGCCAGACTGCGAAGTAAGTTAAACAATCGTTCTAAATCTTTCTAGAGGTGCCTATAAGGAAGTGGAAATAAATAGGAGAACCTTATTCCGCTGTAGTTTATTGGCTGTTAGGTCGGCTCGATTAGCCTGTAGCTAAAGTAAAGTCAAGCCATTAGTTCGAGTTCGTATTCTAGTTCAAAATTTGTAGACCGGATGGGAGCTAACAAACTATCTATGTTCGTACCGCAGCTAACAAGTCGGGAGTTTCCTCCGAGTCCGAGTTAGCCGTTCTAGTTCAAGACAGACAAGATGGGACCTCTTGCTTAGGGCTTTGGAAGCGAGAAACCAACCCTGCAGAAGTCAATCAGAAGTTTTTTGTTTGACAAAGAGCTAAGTAAGAGTAAGTAAGTTACGATTCTATTAACACAAACATGTTATTGCGCTTAAGCCAATCCGGCCGGCTGTCTTATGACGAGAGACAGAAGAAGTAGGTGCGAATCCTTGACTTTCAAAGTCCAAACAAGCTTTCTTTGTTCGCACCTTTGAGTCTATGTTACAGAAGTGGAAGGACCAGTTGGGTTGATAGTTTTTCTCTAGTGGGTATACGCGGATTCGGGTTGTCTAAGTAGAAGGCATGGAACTTTTGATTCCCTTTCGATCTTAAAGCATAAAAATAAAGATTCAATGATGCTAAATACAATCTTCATCTGTGCGGGATTGATTTAGAAGAGTTTTAATAATTGCTATTTTAGTCACATGAGAATAAGTATCAAAGTAATCAACACATTTCTTTTGGTTAAAACTCCTAATCATAAGTCTAGCTTATACTTATCAATTGAACAATTAGGTCTCAATTTCTTCTTAAATATTCACTTGCTACTTATGGGTTTAGAACCTTTAGGTAAATCATTCAAGTCCCAAGTATGATTCGAAACTATATAATCTAATTCACGTTTCATGGCCTTTTCCCAAATATTGCATCTATTGACCTCATTGCTTCATTGTAAGTCTTAGGGTCTTCTTCCATTAAATAAATAGACACTAATTCATCATTTAAAATATCAATATCACAATTCTCAGTCAAAAACACAGTAATAAAATCATGACCAAAACTAGTCTCAATTCTACGTCTTTTACTCCTTCTAGGTTCAATTTCATGCTCATTATTAATATCATTAGAAGAAGACACAACATGAGAATTAACAGGCATAGATGTAGAAGCATTATTTTTCATATCACTAGACACATTATTTTTCAATGGAAACACATGCTTAAAAAATTCAGCATCTCTAGATTCACAAATACAATAATCATTCAAAGACATAAATCTATAAACAACACTATTTTGAGCATAACCAATAAACACGGTGTCAAAAATCTTAGATCCTACATTTACCAATTTGATAAACCAACCTTAGCCAAACACCCCCACACTTTCAGAAATTTCAACTTAGGAGAAAACCCTTTTCACAACTAAAATGGAGTCTTATCTAACCTTTTATGAGGGACTCTATTAATAATATAACATGCAGCCAAAATAGCCTCCCCCCCCCCCCACATATTGTCTGATAGACCTAAACTTAAAAGCATAGAGTTCATTATTTTCTTAAGGGTTCTATTTTTACGTTCAGCTACACCATTTTGTTTGGGAGTATAAGGAGCACTAACTTCATGTATAATACCATTCTTTTCACAAAACGACTCTAGAGTATTAGTACTATATTCACCACCACTATCAAATCTAAGTCTCTTAATTTTCATGTCTAATTGATTTTTTACTTCTTCTTTGAATTTCAAAAATATGTTTTCAGCCTCATCTTTAGACTTAAGAAGATATATCTTCCCAACAAAGTCTCCTCCACGAAAATAATTATTTTATCAGCTTCAAAAACAAGTTTAAGGCTGACTTTGTTGAGTAGTGCTCCAGAAACTAAGTTTCTATGAAGGGATGGTACATACAAAACATTGTTCAAGGCTAGAGTTTTTCCAGAAGTTAACTTAAGGAGGATTTTTCCTTTACCCAAAACTCCAGCGGTAGTGGAGTTGCCAATGTAGACACACTCGCCATCAGTGGACTCCTCAAAGGTATGGAACAGCTCCCTATTTTAGCAAAGATGACTTGAAGCTCCTATGTCCAGTACCAAATTTGCATTGTTAGCCACCAGATTCGCCTCTACGACCACCATAGCAATCACTTCATTTTCGATAGCAAGATTATCTTGGGTAGCACCTTGTCCTGTCGTCTTTGAGTTTTCCCATTGTCTTTGATAGCACTGGGCAGCCTTGTATCTGAGTTTCTCACAAATGAAACAAGGTCCATTTGAATTCTGAATTTGACTATCCGACTTGTTGAAGTGATTCTTCTTCATTTTATTTCCCTTTTTTGGAACTTTCTTCTGTTTGCCTTTAAACCTGTCTTTCACAACAGTACCGAAAGTTTCCACGAGGTTAGCTTTAGTATAATTAAGAGAAAGAACTTTCATCTTATCTTTGAGACGGTTTTCCTCCTCAGTCCTCATGTGACTGATCAGTTCCTGAAGAGTCAAGTTCTTCTTCTTATACTTCAGTTGTTTTTGGTAATCACTCCAAGACGGTGAGAATTTTTTAAGCAAAACATTGACTTGGAAAATCTCACACGTCTTCATGCCCTCGGTAAGAACATTAGTAGTCAAGTTCTCATACTCGTGAACCTGTTCCATGATTGGCTTATTGTCAACCATTTAGAACTTAATCCACTGACCAACAACATACTTCTTCTTTTCAGCATCATCATCACCATATTTCTTTTCTAAACTATCCCAAATTTCCTTAGCAGATTTATTAGTAACAAATAAATCAAACAGATGGATAGTCATATGGTTAAGCAAATGACCTCTAACAGTTTTGTTATCCTTTTCAAATTTCCTTTTAACAGCATCATCAACAATCACTGTAGCACTAGTACTACCGGTAGCAGTAGTACTACCGGTAGTAGAAGAACTATCAGTGGTGTTAGAAACATTATTAACAAGAGTTGATGTTAAATAGTACATAATCAATTTATAATTGTTCAAAGAAATTAAAATATTTTGAGACTAACGTTTAAAATTATTTTCGTCCAAAAGCTCAAGTTTTGATAAATCTGAAAGAGTTTTGTTCAAATAAATAGCCATCAATATTGTATAAAATCTCTTTCAAGTTATTAGTAAAATATGGGACAATATTGATAAGTACAAATAAATCAGTAAGAACAACTTATCAAATCACAGTTGTGTCGTGGCAAGCCACTGTAAATCGTTAAGCCTAGTCACTCCCCAAGGTTCCACAGAACTTCCAGACACTTGCACTAGTGGCTGAAGTTTGGAGTTTGCACAAAGTATTTTGCCCAGAAACTGAAGGAGGAAAAAGATCTCTGAAGAAGAAGATATATTTTTCTATGTCACAACAATAGAGATTTTTACCTCTATATATAGGTAGATGTCAAGGTCTCGGTAGTAAATCTTGAAATCTAAAACGTCTCTAACGTTCAAAGAATAATGAATGAAATCTTAAACATCTTCAATGTTAGGAGAAATAAAGATCGGCATTAAGTCAAGGTATTTATGGATAATGACTGTTACAACAATTAATTTTGAAGTAATAAGCTTTGACCGGTACCGGGACAATTACAGTTCCAGAGAATAAGTCTAGACCGGTAACAACTGACTCCGTAGGTAGGAGAGCTACGTTCGGATATGAGAGCTACGCCAGGATTTTAATTCGGAAGCATGGTAAGCTCAAAAATAGCAAAATAGTATTTTGCAAAATCATAATTGAATTAGGCCTCACGTATACCTTGCGCGCATGGGGCAAAATAGACTCGTTTTGCCTACAAAGCTCAATTCTCATGTGCGCGAGGCCCCTCTCTTGTTCTAGCTCATTTACTAACCCAATAAAGGACAATTCAATCATGAGAAGAAAGATTTGTCCACCACCAATGTGTTACAAAGTGCTTTTCACAAGAGTCAAGTAAGAGAGAATAAAAAGGGACTCTCAAAAATTATTTGGCTTTGCATTATTTGGAATAAAAGAGTAATAGAAATAGGTAATAGCTCCAACAAGAGCAACTAGGAGCGTCAAATGAGCAGGTTTGACTGAATTTGAATGGATCAAAATCGACTTAGTTAATTGACACTTATATACATCCCTTGGTAATCATTGACATATTTTTAGCCAGGGACCGATATTTGTATACATTGTGTGATATACATATAATGTGAGCAAATACTTGTATACATTGTGTGATATACATTTTTTGATATACATATAATGTGAACAGATATTTGTATACATTATGTGATAGACATTATTTGATAATAGTATTGGTTATTAGATGCCAAAAGCTAAACCTGGGGTATTTTGTGCCAATAGTTTACCCGGATTGTGCTCCCACATCAGTTTTCCTAATTTTAATAACACGTTGAATGGTCACATGGGCTAAAATTGGATTGGCCAAAATGGACTAAACAACCGATCATAGATGCCGTCCAATTCTTACCAAGTTTTAGTATTTTTATTTTTTTTAATTACCTAATAAAACTTTTTATTTTGACTATATATAACATATCAAAAAAAAGTTATTTTAAAAATATTTTAACAAGATTTTTATGCATCGATTTGAGCTATATATCAACTCAATGTCTAGATAAACTATATTGGATGAATTAAAATGAGCTCAATTAATAAATGGACAAATCATTAACCACCCAACTTGAACAAATTGGACGAGTCATATTATATAATGGGGGTCAGTAAATATAAATCCCACTTATACTCAACATGACTTGAACATCCAACATCTTTGACCATCTATCACATTTATAAATTTAATATTTAGTTCCATCTAATTCATTTATATGGTTGTTTGTTGAATTCACAATATGTGTATAATTATTTAGGAGTGAATTTTGTTGGAAATTTGCCTTTGAGGGGAGATGCGTCCACCCATATTTGATGAATTAAACACTAGTGTTCCGCATGTTGGAGACCTTGTCTCTTCGCACATGCATAATCTACGAAGTGAGTAGATGACCGTAGGGCCAAGAATCGTCAAATTTCGTTGAGAAATGAAAGAGATATTGGTCCACGAAGTAAGGTGTTTGAGGCATGAAAATGTGGTGTGGGACAAATCTACCACATCGGTGGGAATAGGAAGAATTGCTCTCTATATATGTCTCAAATTGGTAAAGGGTTTGGGACCCCAAGGGGTATCCCATGTGTTTAAAGGAGGGAAGACCTAGATGTGCATGAGTTCATGGCTAATCCCACACGCGCGCGTTCGCCGCCGGCCCGTCCCGTCCGATCTCGGGCTCGGGCTCGGACTGCGGGCTGTGGGGACTTTCTGATATTATCTTTTTGGACCAGAGAACTCTGCCAAATGTACTTTTTGATCCCGAAGTTTCATATGTACAGTTTGGACCTGAATTCTTTCATATGTATAGTTTGGTCCTTGAAGTTTCATTATTTACAGTTTGGTCCCCAGAGTTTCTGGAAAGTTGGTTCTGCCTCCGTTGGAACTGTTTTTTTAGGCATTAATCAGCCATTACTTGGTTGATTAACTCCTCCATTAACAGCCCATTCTTGGGTAGTTGAACAGCCTCTTCAATGGCCATGAACAGCCTTAAATCTGCCTCCTAAATGGCCATTAACAGCCCTCACTAATGGCTATTAACAACCTTGTTTGTGGCTGTTGGGCAGCCTCCTCCTTTCTATATATTGAGGCCTCCTTTGGCTCAATAAAGTGGCTGGAAAATAGAGAAAACAGTCAGCAATATAGCATAGAAAACACACGAAAATAGCAACAAATTTCAGTCACAAAAGAGCACAAAACAGTGGCCAAAAAAACTGCTCAAAACAGTGGCGAAAATCAATGCAATTCGTTACTGAAAAACAGTGACCAAACCCTCACATATACACAAGATATACACTACAGAGACACTATATACACAGAGACAAAAGAGAAGATTAAAGAGAAACTCTTCCTTCCTATTCCATATCTTCAGAAAGTCGAGTCATATTTGTTTTCTTCGTCAGGCTCAACCTATTGGCTTTGTAGCGTTGAGATTAAAGTGTTGTTTTATCTTGGGAGACTATTGCCCGCTAACGTAAAAGCATATATACGGGGCAATCTTTTCTTAAGGACATAGGGCTATCACTCGACTCAACACACAACGTTGTAACCATCCAGATTTAGTTGTTTCTTGATTTCAGGTTATCAAGATTCAAGACACAACAAGCTTGCGGCAGTTTGAAGATTGGCCTATTTATTCAACAAGATTCAATTTCAGAAGATTGAATATTTGTTCATCCTTTCGAATACTTGTAATAGTTATTTACTTTCCGTACTGCTTTATAAAGTACAATAGAATTACCAACAAGTTAAGACAAGATTGTATTGTATTACTATTAGTGTTCGAAAGATGTCGGTCAAAAGTTGTGTGACCAAATCTGGATATGGTTGTGGTTTTCTACTTGAAGACAGTGATGATGATATTGTTGAAGTTCAACATGTTCATGGTGTCACCGCTCCCAACAGTGGTGGGAACAAGCGCTCCCGAGAGCCTGAGGATGTCAACTGGGACAAGAGGAGAAGGTTGAAGATGTGGTTCTATCTTGCAGCAGAAGGCCTATATCTGTCACAGATAAAGAATCCAAAATTGGGATAAGTATTTTTCTTACTTGTCAAGAATAAAGATTAAATGATGTCTGATTAAAAATGGATTAAAGTAAGGAGGAATATAAATTTCCTCACGCTTTAAAAAAAATCAGAAGTTTAATCTCTTCTTCTTTCCCGTTTTAAGATTGGATTTTGTAAACGACTTAAAAAGATCCGTTCTTTTAAGTGTAGTGATTAAAAGTGTGTAAAGTATGTTCGCACATATGATGGAGAGAGATCCACTAACTGTGCGAAAACTGTTACCACTCTTAAGTAAGTGCCAAGAACTATCTGGGCACCAATCATAACGGAAGAAGTCTAAAAGCTAAAGACGTTGAGCCTGTCATACTATTTGGCAGAAGATTCTTCATAGGATGATATTGGACACTCAGTCATACAAAGCCTCCGGCGACTGGAGTGGACCAAAATTCCTTTGATATGATGATATTGGACACTCAGTCATATAAAGCCTCCGGGGACTGGAGTGGGGCCAGAATTCATTTCATAGGAAAAGTAATGGACACCTAGTGTGGTGGGCCAGAGTTTTCAGGTCTTAAATGATCTGAAGGCCTAAAGAAAGGCAGAAAAGAAATTTGACACTCAGTCTGCCAAAGCAACTAGAGTGGGCCAGAGTATCTAGATCACATATGATCCGGTTACGCCCTAACCACAGACGAGAGGTTGTTCATGTGAAGCAACGCCACCTCTAAAGTAGAAGGGGTTGGAGAGGTTGTCCTCAATAGGACTTCAGGGAATGAGATCACTCTAAGATGAGGTGATACATGTCCCAAACTTGGTTTAAGGGACGTTGTTGGTCAAGTTAGTTTGAGACTAGTCCAACAGGTTTGTAATAACTAAGAATGGTACAGTACGTCTGTAGCCAAATGAATGATATATTTGTAATCCGTGCATCTATGCCATCATAGATTAAGACACGTTAAATAGCAAGTCATTCAAAAGCTAACGATGTTGAGATTGTTGCCTTCTGTCGACATAAACCCTCAAAATAAATGTGAGGTAGGCGAAGAGGCAAAATCACCTTTCCAATTCCGCCAAGGGAATAGCGAAAGAAGCACCGCTCCTCTACAACTTAGTCACACCTACTTGGGTGATTTGAAGTTTATACAAAATAGAGGGGGGAGACAAGTACGTTGTGATCTTCATTGATGATGGTACAACGTATGGAATCCTTTGTTTGTTGAAAATCAAAGATGAAGTTGTTGAAGCGGATAAGCGCTACAAAGCAGAAATTGAAAATCAACTAAGCCTCGGATTGAGAAATTCGTAGTGATAGAGGGGGAGAATGTGAAGCATCGTTCATTAAACGACTGTTCATTTCCCACTTCAGTCCAACGGTGTTAGCCAAGCGCAAAGTCGTACGCCCAAATTATGTGGGGTGGCTTGGTAAAAGTTGGAATACTGAAATAGGTCAAGTTGTACCTAAGACTGTAGATTGCATATCCACTGGATCTGCAAATAACAGTAGTGTTGATCGCCTCTTGGTGTCAAAGAATGCTGAATTCTTTAAAGATAGCTTTCCTGAAAAAGGAAAAAGAAGTAATTGCTCAAGGTTAACAAGAACCCGCGAGGGCCTGACTGTCCGGAACTAGACGTTTCGTATCTACAGGACTCGAAAGTTGCTGGCTATCCTGAACTTAATATTCCGGATCTGCAGAACTCAGGGATTCTAGATGTTGAACCGAGACGAGCAAAGAAGGGGACAAATACTTGTTCCAGTCCTTCTAGCTTGTATGGTTGAGAACTAACCATGGACAATTAACAAAGAATTGTCATCTCCAGAAGCGTTGCTTTGGAAAGAAGCTACAAAGAGAGAAATAGATTTCATCATATAGAACCATACTTGTGTAATGGTTGATCTTCCTCTGGGAAAAGAACCTTTGGGTTGTAAAGGGTGCTCCCATGTGAGTAGCTTAACATCCAGGGCCATTGCAGTTTTGCGTGGCATGGATGTTGAAATAGCCTTCCCAACCGGAGAGTTGGAAGAAGAGGATCAGAGTTGGTTTGCTGAACTGTTGGGCTTATTCCTGAACTTTCGTTTTGGTCCTTGAAATGTTTACATTTTGGTCCTGAACGTTTCAGATAAAACAGAAACAATGAATCTGACCACAGAAACATTGACTCTGAAGTTAGAAAGCCAACAGTTGGAGAATCAACAGTCTGAAAGTAAAAGTCATATTGAAACAAAGTCTCGATATGAAAGATATGGATATCACAGATGACATCTTAGGAATTGAATTTCTAAGACATCTAACGGATCGGTCGATAGTTGATAGTCTCGTTAAGCCACCAATGGATATGAATCATAGAACCGATTGGAATCATGGTGCACCCATAGACAAGGAGCGATATGCACAGTCATGTGTAGTTCAATGTATTGTACACACTACAACCGACCTGGTATCGTCCTACAAACAGATCAGTTGAACTAAGGTTCACTGATGATTTTAATACATGATCGGTAGAAGACGTTAAGTCGGATATGACGATATCTGAATTATTCACTTATCTACGGATTATAGTATTCTGGATGTCCAGCGGTTCTAAGAGAACACAATGATGCAAACTGGACATCAGATCTGAAGAACACCAAAGCCACAAGTAAATGTGTATGGTGGTTCTTGGAAAATCCTCTAAGAAAACTTGCATCGGCCGATTCATGATGGAATCGGAGTTTATCGCTTTATACAAAGCATGAAAGAAGTTGAGTAACTTCACGGCTCCTTAGAGGACGTCCCTTATTGGGAGAAACCCGTGCCTTCAACAGTTCTACAATGTGGCTAGCCGGTCGACTTCAGGAAAGACACGGATGACGGCATCTGGACATATCTGTCAAGATCTGTCATGAGACATAAGACCGTATGGCAGTTGATCATCACGGGTGTCACTTCCTTGTTTACTAACTAAGGGACTACTCGGAGATCGAGTGTTCTGCCTGTCTAGGGGAATGGGCTTAAAACCCAAACAATACGATCCTTTGCGGTGGTAACCCAACCATACTGATTGGAGATCCCAAGAATTTGGTTCAATGGGAAAACTAAGCGGCAAAAGGTTCAGTTGAGCGCTTCGGTGGAAGCAAGAAGCACTTCGGATGATGATTTCTGTACGGAAACATGCATCCAAAGTTGTTTCCGCGCCAGACATTAAAGTGCTACCTGCATGGTGGGTAAAGGTTAAGCTTCCAAACCTTTAACGATCCTCAAACAGTTGAGGTTAAGGTTGGGGAAACTTTTAATGATTCCTAACACTTGTGAAGTGGGGTATAGCATGATACCTTGTAGCAGATCACCTATTTAAGTGCGAGGATGGCCGCCTCAAATGAACGAACTTAAGAATCCAAGTGTGTCCACGGCCACAACAGACAGAAACGTAAGAAGGAAAATGAATAAGAAGAGTTATTGTGTTGATATCATTGTCTTGGCTTACACTAAACACTGATGGTTCAAGATATCATGTTCACCGCGCAGTAAGTAAGTCCGATGGTATTCAACTAGGAAAGGTTCAAAGCGAAAGCTACCTCTCCTGATGCAATATCTTTTCGCTGAAATGTAGGCACCTTGTGTGTGCGCCACAATCTCTCTTTCATAGAGGGGATTGTTGGAAATTTGCCTTTGGCGGGGAGATGCGTCCACCCATATTTGATGAATTAAACACTAGTGTTCCGCATGTTGGAGACCTTGTCTATTCGCATATGCATGATCTACGAAGTGAGTAGATGACCGTAGGGCCAAGAATCGTCAAATTTCGTTGAGAAATGAAAGAGATATTGGTCCAAGAAGTAAGGTGTTTGAGGCATGGAAATGTGGTGTGAGACAAATCTACCACATCGGTGGGAATAGGAAGAATTGCTCTCTATATATGTCTCAAATTGATAAAAGGTTTGGGACCCCAAGGGGTATCCCATATGTTTAAAGGAGGGAATACCTAGATGTGCTTGGGTTCATGGCTAAGCCCACACGCGCGCCGCGCCGCGCGCCCGTCGCGTCCGGGGTCCGGGGTCCGGTCTTGGGCTCAGACTCGGGTTTCGGGTCACGAGTCACGGGTTGTGGGCTGTGGGTTGCGGGCTGTGGGCTGTGGGGACTTTCTGATATTATCTTTTTGGACCAGAGAACTCTGCCAAATGTACTTTTTCATCCTGAAGTTTCATATGTACAGTTTGGACCTGAATTCTTTCATATGTACAGTTTGGTCCTTGAAGTTTCAATATTTACAGTTTGGTCCCCAGAGTTAATGGAAAGTTGGTTCTGCCTCCGTTGGAACTGTTTTTTTAGGCATTAATCAGCCATTACTTGGCTTATTAACTCCTCCATTAACAGCCCATTCTTGGGTAGTTGAACAGCCTCTTCAATGTCCATGAACAGCCTTAAATCTGCCTCCTAAATGGCCATTAACAGCCCTCACTAATGGCTATTAACGGCCTTATTTGTGGCTGTTGGGCAGCCTCCTCCTTGCTATATATTGAGGCCTCCTTTGGCTCAATAAAGTGGTTGGAAAATAGAGAAAAACAGTCAGCAATATAGCATAGAAAACACACGAAAATAGCAGCAAATTTCAGTTACAAAAGAGCACAAAACAATGGCCAAAAAAACTGCTCAAAACAGTGGCGAAAATCAATGCAATTCGTTACTGAAAAACAGTGACCAAACCCTCATATATACACAAGATATACACTACAGAGACACACTATATACACAGAGACAAAAGAGAAGAGTAAAGAGAAACTCTTCCTTCCTATTCCATATCTTCAGAAAGTCGAGTCATATTTGTTTTCTTCGTCAGGCTCAACCTATTGGTTTGTAGCGTTGAGATTAAAGTGTTGTTTTATCTTGGGAGACTATTGCCCGCTAACGTAAAATCATATATACGGGGCAATCTTGTCTTAATAACAGAGGGCTATCACTCGACTCAACACACAACGTTGTAACCATCCAGATTTAGTTGTTTCTTGATTTCAAGTTATCAAGATTCAAGACACAACAAATTTGCGGCAGTTTGAAGATTGGCCTATTTGTTCAACAAGATTCAATTTCAGAAGATTGAATATTTGTTCATCCTTTCGAATACTTGTAATAGTTATTTACTTCCCGTACTGCTTTATAAAGTACAATAGAATTAGCAACAAATTCCACATTACCTCTTAATCTTTTATGGTTGGAAAATAATACCCTCTTTACTTTTTGAATGGACCGATAACCCCCATTAACCAACATCTTCTCATGACCGTTAATCTAATCGAAAGGCAAAATAGTGTATTACTTCTCAACCACTTCACCTTCACCATTTGAATAGACTGCATATTTCTGAACAAACTAAAAAATGCTCTAAAACCATCAGCCACAGATAAACCTAACCTGTTGTATAACTATTTGTTTTAAATTTTGGCTTAGATAAGTTGTGTTGAAGTGTGTGATAATTTCATCTAAAAGTCTAAGCTGTTAGAGAGATCACACTTTTATTATTCAATTATATTTTCAACACGCCCTCTCACGTGCAGTTTGATTTTTCCCTCACGTGCGGGCCTGATTTTTTTATCATGGGTCAAGCACGAAGAAATACTTTTTGACAATGGGTGACGGGTGAAATTCGATCCCACGATCTTTGTCTAATCTGATATCATGTTAAAGTGTGTGACCATCACATCTAAAAGCTTAAGTTATTAGAGATATTACACTTTTACTATTTAACTATATTCTCAACTGCCTTGAGACAAAATTCCGAGGGAAAATGGGCCCATCAAATTCATGAGCTTAAGGCACTAAGTTATGAGTAACTAGCGCTAATAAAAAAATCTAAATCCAAATATAACAAGTATCATTTGGAAGAACCGCAATATGAACATATTGATATCAATGCATTTAAAATGAACTGTCTTAGTATCACTCTGAAACTAGATATTAAGTCTAAAGTCCTTTATATCTTAAAATAGAATTCAGAATTAAGATTGAACAATCACTCAACCTGATCAATATATTCCAGAGGTCGGTTAAGACTTCTATAAAATAATGTACAAAACTCAATATGCCATGTATAAGAGAGCACTTATTTAGAAAAATCTCACATAGGGAAAAAAGAGAGAAGTGGTTTCCGGAGAAAATGATTCTAACCAAAAATACAATTAGAAATTTGTATTTAAGGGTTTAAATATAATTAGGTTATATCCGATCCGGACACCCTCTTAAATGAGTTAGGGATTGATATCTAGATTACGAATATGTGATATTTAAAACACAAGTAAACATATGATAATAAGCAAATAAAGAAAACTGATAGGTTAGATCTGCAAATAAGCTATGAATCCAAGAAAGAGCCAAAGCTGAGAATGATGTATTAGCCTGAGAGAGATCTGAGTTACAAGTGTGAGCTTAGAGAGAATACAATGTGTTTTTCTTCTCTTCTAAGTCTTGCATATATAAGCCAAAACTTAGACTATTATGACTCTACAGAGATGTGGCGACGTGAGCATACTGACGTCACTACATCTATGTCTGCCGCAACACTCTGATCTAGGCAGACTGATCTGACAGGAGTTGTTGGGACTGGAAGACATCTATGAAGATCCTTTGGGGACGTTGGGGTTTCCGGAACCACAAAACTTCTTGTATACGCTTAATGTCTCTAGATGTATTTCTATCCAATATAGATAGTCCCTCACTTGTCGGGATTCTTGAACTCATGGGATCGGGAAGTGGAAGAGTCTACCCGCCTTTTCAAAAAAGATCTTTTCACGGAAACCAAAATGTCGCATCTTGTCACTACCAGACGTTTCGTCAGTTCATCATTAAATGTACACAGTCACTCAATCAACAATGCCCCTTCTTAGACACCGATTAACGCCTACTGACAAGGCACGCCTCTCTAATTTCCAATAATACTTATTATTATCTTGGCTATATAAACCAGCAATCCCGATCACGTTTCCTCACTTTCATCTTCAATCTCCTTCTTCTCACAACTTTAGTCTCCTGCCTCTTTCACTTCTTACCCTCAAGAAATGTCTATTTCATCTTCATATTCCTCTGGCACTTCTGATGACCTGATCCTTGACCTACAAGCACTTCTGATGACCTGATCCTTGCGATCATCATCCAATGTTACCCAGGCCATTGACCTAGGCTCTACTGCTTCTGAAATCATCCCTCCTAATTTCTACTTTGAGATGGATTTTCATGTAGACCTCCGTCTTGAATTTATGGAGGACATGATCTCATTAATTGATGATTCTATTATCCCCTAATTCCATGTCGATTGCAGATGGATTTTGGAGGTTAGTGTTTTTCCTCCTCCTTTCAATACCATCATTACTCAACACATCCCTGAGATGTCGCTTATTTACACCTATCCGTTTACCATCGACTTTGGCCTCCCGATCCATCGAGTGATGGAGGCCTTCTATCGTAGATACGACGTCTGTCCGGGGTAGTTGGCCCCACAGGCATAGAGAATAGTCCACTGATTGCAACATTTGGCGAATCTCTCCCACCTTCTATTTACTTTGGATCACCTGATCCACCTTTAATCCCCCAGGATACTCCGTGAGGGAAATAATTAATTTAGCTTTCAATGCCTCCAGAGCCCTTATTATAAATGCCGAGGACGATCATGACTGGGATGGTATGATCGGTTTGTGATGATTCCTACCACCGTCTTCAAGGCACTAATTTTGGCCACTTACCGGAGCATTGGACCAACTTGCCAACTGGCCCAAGAGTTCGAGCTTATGCGATATATTCCTTAAAGAGAAGGTGGTGACCACACATATGGGGTGACATTGAAAATATGGCCTCAGTTTATGAGACACGACTACCAGGGCCAAAGCTATCTTCTCAAGGTAAGAGTACCAGGCTTCGGCCTGTAATAAAATCTTGCTGATATAATAAACAGGAGATTGCGTACCTTTTTTCTCCTGAACGATCACAACACTTACAGCGGTTTCGAATACAATGAGGTAAATCAACAGTGGTTCCCCCTCATAGGGTTTTGTGAGAAGGGGAGGGTTTGTCAGGTACTTCTTCATGTCCTTTAAGGCTTGCTGGAATTTTGGTATCCATTGGAAGTCTTTCTTTTTCTTCAGTAAGCTGAAGAATTTCTGACATCGCTCGGATGACCAAGATATGAACCTCCCCAAGGTCGTTATCCTCCCGGTCAATCGTTGCACTTCTCAAGCGTTGTTTAGTACCTATGGTATTTGCTCTATGGCCTGAATATGATCCGAGTTGGCTTTAATGCCCCTGTTGGACACCACAAAGCCTAGGAACTTTTCGGAGCCCACCCCGAAAGTGTACCTTTCAGTATTTAGCTTGACATTAAACTCTCGGAGGATCGCGAACACTTCCTGCAAATGTCTAGCAAGTTCCTCTGTTTCCAAGGACTTAACGATTATGTCATCTAAATAACTATCCACACTTCGACCCAGCTGATGACAGAACATCCGCTGGGTCAGTTGGTGGAAAATAGTCCTTGCATGTTTTAAGCTGAATGGCATAACAGTATAATAATAGGTTCTGCTCTCTGTTATGAACAAAGTCTTTTCCTAGTCTGATAGGTTCAGCCGTCTATGGCTAAACCATATGGATACGTCCAGGAAGCTTGTCACGACCCAAACCGGAGGGTCATGACGAGCACCCGGATCTTACTTGTCGAGTACCACTAATCATACAATTAACACCTAACCACAATCAACCATGGCCACAAGGACCGTCACCAAGTATCCTGGTGACATACACATCACAGCCGACATGGACATACACGACTACTATACACAGGACAACTATTTACAAGCCTCTAAAGAGTACATGACATCATAAGGCCGGGATAGGGCCCAGCCATACATATGCATATGCAAATTATCATACCATGATCAGACTGCAACTCTGAAACAAGTAGAATGCACTAATATCAGCTGAACCAGCAACCTACTAGCGTGAACCGTCTCACTATCTACCTGAGCCTGCAGGCATGAAACGCAGCATCCCCCGACAAAAAGGTACATCAGTACAACTGATGTACTGAGTATGTCAAGCATGAAGAATAGCATAACATAAATACAAAATTAAACTAAAACAGAAACATCCGACAAAAACAGCCGACAAAAATAGCTGACAAAAACAGTTGACCAGTAGTAAATGCCTCTGAGGGCCCTAATATGCCTAAATATCATGCACAATATAGTATACATATAAATATGTGTATATAACGCCATTGGCCTCATTAGGCATCTTCCTTCCCATAACAGCCTTTGTGGGCATCATATCATATCGGCCTCTGTGGGCCTAATCATTATTATATCCTATCTGATCAGGTGGTCTGCGTATCCCATTACCCATCCCTAATATATGGTCCAAGGTAATACATGAATAAAATACATGAATGACAATACAACATTTTGAGTTTACCTGAGTGACAAAATATCCTTGTACCTTCGGCTAACATTGAGAATATTAACATCTTTCCCACATACCTCAATAAGAACTTAGGAACATATTTAGAATCCATCCAAGGTGATTAAAAATGGTCCCTAATCTTTACTTGAGAGCACCTTAGACAAAACACTAAAATGCCTCTTTTTCCCACTTTACACATGTCACTCCCATCAATAACCCCTAATATTCATCACACCCTTATGAGTACATGTGTACTATATAGTTGTTGCCCATTTTCCCATGATACACATGGAAATGTCCACATTAATCCATAATCCCAATTAATATTCTATCTTAACCTTATATGCTAAAACATGGGATGCTGCCCGTGATTAAATAGCCACATTAATTTGCTAAAGTGTCTCCTCTATGAAGTCACGCGTAACCAACACAGTGATTCACCATTTAAATGCTACATGTAAATATTCCCACTTAATATTGTCCCCCACTATACTTTATAATTTAGTCGATCATTGCTGTTAATTAGCCGATCATTGTTGTCCTACTTGATAAGTCTTAAATTAGTTCAGGACCGCATCATTTTATATACTAAGCTCTTGATGTGAATACCTCAATATAACCAAATTTCCTCAGGCCTCAGGTTTACTTGCACATGCCTAGTTGTTCAAACCATCGCCCAAAAGTATGGGGTGTTACATCATTTCACCCTTAGAAACATTCATCCTCGAATGTTGGGGTGACATATCCAATCCCCGTCACGTAGCCAGAAAACAATACCACTGCTTCACGGGGTCATATAACCTACATCATTATATCATATCTCACATGGTCATTAAGCTTTTATTATAATAATCTAAAATAGAACTCACCTTATGCTTCTCGGCGTTAAAATAGGTATGGATATTTGTTTTTCACTCCTATTCCGCCTCCTATGTCACTTTTTCTACATTCTTATTCCGCCAAAGAATTTTCACGGAGGCTACTTCCTTAGTCCTCAACTTGCGGACTTGTCGATCTAAGATAGCAATAGAAACCTCTTCATATGATAAATCCTTTGTAACTGTCACGTCGCCAATTCACATAATTTGGGAAGGATCTCCAATACATGCTCTCAACATAGAAACATGGAAAATTGGATGAACAACCTATAACTACAAAGGCAAATCTAATTCGTAAGCTACTTGACCGATTCGTCGAATTATGCGATATGGCCCAATATAACTTGGGTTGAGCTTTCCCTTTTTCCCAAATCTTATTACACCTTTCATAGGAGAAATCTTCAAAGAGACTCAATCATCTACTTGGAATTCTAAGTTTCACCGTCGCACATCTGAATACGACTTCCGACGACTCTAAGCGGTTAACCACCGTTCTTAGATAAACTTCACCGTCTCTATAGCTTGGTGAACTAGGTCAGGCCTAAATAATTCTGATTCGACTACTTCAAACTATCTGATAGGAGACCTACATTTTTGTCTATATAAAGCTTCATATGGAGCCATTTAATACTATCATGGTAACTGTTATTGTACGCAATTTCAACAAGGTTAAATGATCATCTCAACTTCCCTTGAAGTCCAATACGCGAGCTCGTAGCCTGCCTTCAAATGTTTGAATCGTATGCTCGGCCTGCCCGTCTGTCTGAGGGTGGAAAGCTGTGTTAAGACTAACTTGAGTGTCCAAATCTTTTTGAAATGATCTCCAGAAACTAGCTGTAAATTATGCACCTCAGTCAGATATAATAGAAATAGGCACACCATGAAGGCGAACAATCTCTTTAACATACAACTTCGCGTAGTCCTCAGTTATGTAGGTAGTCTCGACTGCTAGGGATTGAGCTGATTGGTCAGTCTAGTAACAATCACCCAAATAGAATCAAACTTATGATAAGAGCGGGGTAAACCCATAATGAAATCCATATTAATTATTTCCCATTTCCACATCGGGATCTCAATGTTCTGAGTCAAGTCGTCGGGTTTTTGGTGCTCTGTTTTTACTTACAGACAATTAAGACACTGAACTACAAACTCCACAATATTCCTCTTCATGTCATTCCACCAATACATACCCTTGAGATCATTACACATATTAGTAGATCCATGGTGAACGGAATTTTGTAAGCAATGGACCTCCGTCATAATCTTGTCTCATAAGCCTGCTATATTGAGAATACTCAAATGGACCTTCCACCTGGGGTCCTTCTCCCATTATACTCGAAGGTTGCAGTTCTCTTTTGCGAAATATCCTTCATGATCTTCTCTAAAAATGGGATATTCATCATGACGTTCATTTCTTTTAGTATGAGGGATGACCCTGTTGTATTCTGAGTCATAGGGCTATCACTATCTGAATCCTCCAATTGCACTCCCACTTAGCTAACTGATACGTTCCCTCAGATCAACTTCTCTCCTTCATCCCCACATTAGTCAAATCACTTGTGGGTGAATGATTCTATTGTCAACTTAGCTTTGTTTACTAATTGGTGTGCTAGAAACTCTTACATTTGTAGTATCTCAATCGTAAACACTTTATGGACAATATCATTGAATCTAAAGTGCGCATATCATCGCAGTTAACTCTCATTCATGGTCTGAAAGGAATCTTTTCTTTTTTTTTACTTTCTCACTACTCATAATCATAAACAACTTCCTTTCTTTACTTCTTTTGACACTTGTTCACTCATTTTCTTACTTGTCGTACTCTTCTCAATTCTAAAATATTTTGGTATACATACGTAATCTCAAACATTGTTCCTGATTCCAATCTTTGGCATTACTACCCCTTAAAAGGATGAGTTATTAACTTATTCCCTCATTCAGTACATGAACGATTCTAAAGAGTTTTGCATTACATGACATTGGCCATACTATCTCCAAACCTGGTAATTATACTAAGATTCGAATCCTTCCACTTGCCTAATGGCTAAGACTTTCCTTCAATGGCGCTTTGGGAGAAGATTTCCTTAATCTCTTTAAGTTGTAAACTCATTACTTTATCTATCTCATAGAATCTTTGGTCAGCTCAATAATGCTCATAGACATCTGTATTTGCCTGACATTTTATCTTCATTATAATGTCATTATCTCTTTGATATATATCTTTAATGTCTACCTTATATCCATAGGTGTCATTGGCCCATTTCCACATTTTTAGGCGCTAATCTCGAGATTTACTCATTGTTACCTCCGTTTACATACTTTCTGAGATATATGAATGCATATGTTGTAGAACTGATGCTTCATATGTTTAGATCCAATTCACGGTTACATGATCTCGTGACTTATCCAGCTTTCTTGTCTTACCATTATTAGATCTCCCATCGACCGAGTGTCCGCTTGTCTTACCTTCATATTTCCATTTCAAATTACCTTGGGGGTCTCTTATCTCAAAGTATTTCTCATACTCGCTTCCTGAACATCAGAGAATAGTCACCTTTGGCCGAAGAGTTCTTACTATCCTTCATCTATCGTTGGTCCTTACGCTGTTCTGGAGTAATCATACTTTTGTGAAACCTGCATAACTATAATCTTATTCACCTTTATCCTTATTGTCGTAATCCTTCCTTCTACTCGTCATTAAACGAAAAAACATTTATGCCTTGATACTTGAGCATACCATTCCATTCATACTTATTAACTGTTTTCATATTTCCTATCATCATTCTTTGATTGTTCCATAATTTTCGTCCCCAATTGCCCCTATTGTTATGCAGAGGTTATTTAGAATTGTAACATGCTGCATAATGAAGCCGAAGACCTTACTCGTCCAATACCTATAGCATATCTTAGCTTACTAACATTGATACATGTAATCCTCAATAATATGCGGTATCTCCCTTTACACAAGGACGAGAGGCCTATGTCCTCTTCCACTGCCGTGGATAACTCGATCCTTATATATGACTTAGGCCTACTATTCCGAATATGTCACTTTACGTGATCTTCTTGAATTTACTGATGGTCACTCTTCACACGATTCGGTTGTGGCAATCAGCAAGAGTCACTGTAAAACGGATATATTTCCATAACCTACTAAACCTTCCCATGATGTCTTCTACTTTTCATCTGTACAACTCATAATCATCTTATCCTTACCTATACGTATCAACTTGAAACACTTCGAAACGTTGTGGCCATGGCTGGCACACTAAATCAACCTTATGTACCTTTGCGGCATAATCCGACATGCGCTCTACCACACTGAATACAGGATGGTTGGGGCGGTTTCACTCGACCTTTACAACTTGACCCTGAGATATTGGCATCTTTGACCCTTTTAACTATCGGCGATCCCTGACTAATAAACTCCCAGACCCCTCGAGGGCCTATCTCTATCAGATGCTCTAGGATGAAGTCGTGCCTGGGAAAACAACTTACTCATATCCTCTGACGGATTTGTCTCAATAGATAGCATACTACTCGTATTTGCACTCAATCCAACTTCAATCTCCCTGCTAATCATATCCATACTGGAGGAAGGCATTGTTGTGATCATAAACACGATAAGGTCAACAGAGAGAATCCTTACAATCTCAAATTTTGAACATAATATTGCTCTTCTGGCGTATCAATCGTCTGGTAGAAGTCACTCTTGTACAGTATCAAGCACGAGTTAAATTTGAATTCTTAAGACTCAGCTCTACTGCACGATCTATGATATGAAATAATGGAAACCATCCCTAAATGTCTCGCAGCCTCCTGTTAATAAGTGTGGTGCGCAACACACCCATAAACAAGACAAAGTTTGTCACAACCCAAACCGGAAGGCCGCGATGGGCACCCAAACCTCGCCTGCCGGGTACCACCTATCATTCACTCAACATCTAATCATAATTAATCATGGCCACTAGGGGCCGACACCTAGTACCATGCTTACACATAGAAACTATACACTGGAAAGCAACTATGTAAAATCTTAACCAGAAAGTCCAACTTATAAATATATACATACCAAGGTCGACAAGGACATACATGACTACTACACACAGGACACCGTCTACAAGCCTCTAAAAGAGTACATGACATTATAAGGGTCGGGACAAGGCCCCGTCATACCCATATATATATATGCAAAACTTAATGTACCAACATTTGATCGACAGTCCGAAACAAGGGGAGTGCTCCAATATCCACTAAGTCAGCAACCTACTAACGCGGATCATCGCCTTACCAACGTGAACCTGCGGGCATGAAATGCAGTGTCCCTCGACAAAAGTGATGTCAGTATGACTGATGTACCGAGTATGTCAGGCATAAAAATAGCATAACAAGGATACAAAGATAAACTGAGACAGAATTAGCCGAAAGAAATAGCCGACAGAATTAGCCAAAAGAAATAGCCGACAACAACAAATTTACGTAAAATAGTGACAACAACGACCACAACAACAATGTACCCCCATAGTGAATGCCTCTGAGGGCCATAATATGCCTAAATTTCATTCACAATGTGGTATACATATATATATTGGCCTCATTAGACATCTTTCTTCCCATAACAGCCTCTGTGGGCATCATATCATATCGGTCTCTGTGGGCATAATCATCATCATATCCCAGCTGATCAGGTGGTCTGCGTATCCCGTTTCCCATCCCCAATATATGGTCTATGATAATACATGAATAAAATGCATGAATGACAATAAAACATTTTAAGTTTACATGAGTGACATAATATCCTTGTAACTTCGGCTAACATTGGGTACATCAACATATTTCCCATACACCTCAATAAGGATTTGGAACATATTTAGACATGATTTTAACATAGGAACAAATAACCGGAACTTCCTTAACTACTAAGAGTAGAATAATTTATTGAACAATATTACGTTCACGGTTCGTACATAGAACATGCCAAAAGAAAGAAATGATTTGCCTTAACATACCTTATTTCTTGAGCTTGGAAGATGGAACTACTTTTATTTCTGTGAATCACAAGGGAAATTCTTATATTTTGGTATCAATAGCTATAAGTGCTTGAAGGATCTTCTACCCCTGGATATTCTTTGGTAGTCAATATTGAGAGAAAATGCTCGATGATATCCTGACTAAATCGGTGAGGTGAATGTTTGGTATATGATAGGATTACATTTTGCAGTATGTGGTTTTATCCCATTAATTGTTAAGAATGAGAAAGTGCTCCCCCCTAACGTGTAACCCCCACTTAACATGCATGCCATCCACCTAATTTCACTTCACCATGTGTCACCACCTAAATACCCTAAACAAATAGTCACTTAGGTTGTTCATTAAAATGTTACACGTAAATATCACCACTTAAACTTGTCCCCCACTATAATTTATCCGTTAGCCAAATCTTGTTGTCCCACACTATAATTTATCCGTTAGATGATCGTTGTTGTCCCATACTATAATTTATCAATTAGCCGATCATCGTTGTCCCACTTGGTAAGTCCTAAATTAGTTCGGGACCACATCTTTTTATATACTAAGCTTTTTATTTGCATATGTATAGATGTTCAAACCATCGCCCGAAAGTACAGGGTGTTACATCATTTCCCCCTTAGAAACATTCATCCTCGAATGTTGGGGTGATATATCTAATCCTCATCACGTAGCTAGAAAATGCAACTACCTTTTTCACGGGCCATATAATATACATTGCTATACCAGACCTTACATGATCCTTAAGCATTAATCATAATATTATGAAATAGAACTCACCTTATACGTCTCTTGGAACCTCGGCGTTGGTCTGGAATAGGTATGGATATTTGTGTTTCATCTCCTCTTCCGCCTCCCATGTCATTTCTTCTACATTCTTATTCCGCCAAAGAACTTTTATAGAGGCTACTTCTTTAGTCCTCAACTTGCAGACATGTCGATCTAAGATAGCAATAGGAATCTCTTCATATGATAAGTCCTATGTAACTTTCACATCGTCAATTGGAACAATTAGGGAAGGATCTCCAATAAATTCTCTCAACATAGAAATATGGAAAACCAGATGAACAAACTCCAACTCCAATGGCAAATCCAATTCGTAAGCTACTTGGCCAATTCGTCGAATTATGCGATATGGCCCAATATACCTTGGGTTGAGCTTTTCCTTCTTCCTGAATCTCTTTACCCCCTTCATAGGTGAAATCTTCAAAAAGACTCAATCATCTACCTGAAACTCTAAGTCTCGTCGTCGCACATCTGAATACGACTTTTTATGACTCTGTGCGGTTAGCAGTCGTTCTTGGTAGGGGTTAGCGGGTCCGGATACCCTAAATTTTTTTAACTACCCGGACCTTACCCAGTAAAAGATCAGTTCCTAAATTTACTATCCGGAACCTACTCATAGCAATATTACCCGGAACCTACCCGGACCCTGCGGTTCTGGGTAGGTTCCCGGGTACCTTCTAAATTTTGTGTTGCTTAAAGAGATATATCTGATTATCACAGGTAGTAGCCTCATCTGAAGTGTTCCTTAATCTAATATTGATTCATTCATTATATGAAAGAAAACATTCCAAAATAAAGTTCAAATAAACAAAAATAAACGTTCCAAGACAAAACTGATTCATTATATGAAAGAAAACACAAGTCCAAAGATATATCTGATACCGATTCATTCATTACAAAACTCCAAATAAATATAAATAAAAATACATCTTCTAAAGAAACAAGAGATGCTAAAAAAACCATAAATGTCACACGTCCACTTGCATACTAATCTGCCATTATGTCTTCCGTGACACAACTAAGCTCTACAAAAATAAAATAGAACTATTGTGAGATTCCAAGACAAAAACATTGTCAGTAACTATGAAATATCTAAATATACACAAATTGAATCAATTAGAGGGCATTATATTTAATTCCATTTTAGAAAGCTACTATAAAAGATAGTCAGTTAGAAATTGAATGTTCACCAAAATCTTCTTTCACAAATTCAGTCAATTAGATGGAATTATATTTAATTCCATTTTAGAAAGCTACCAAGAATAGAGATGAGAAAGAAGGATAAACCAAGTAGTCATAGAGACGTACTTAGACAAGAGTGAATCGAGAGTGATGATTCTTATGGAAGAGAGATGAGAGTCGAGAGTGAATCGAGAGAGGAAGAGTCGAAGAGGTAGAGGCAAGATATGGAGAGAGGCAAGAGGCTAGGGTTTCTCATATGAAGAAGAAGAAGAGTGAGAGACGTGTTTAGTCTCAGATTAGGCGGGAGAGGCGTAAGTGATATGGCCTTTTTTCTTTTTTTTATTAACTAAAAATAATGGAATTAAAAAAGTAAAAATATTTAATATTTCATAGGTTCTGCGTATCGGTTCTGAGTCTGGTTACATTGTCTATATTTGTCGGAACTGGAATCGGACCCGACATTGATCGGTTCCTAATTTTACTACCCGGAACCTACCCGTTATTATAATATATCTGCCCGGAACCTACCCATTAGTCTCGGTTCCGGTCGGGTATCTGGGTACCCTGTACTCGTGCTCACTCCTAGTTCTTGGATCAACTTTACCTACTCTATGACTTGGTGTACTAATTCAGGCCCAAATAACACTGTTATTATACGTAAATTCAATAAGGGGTAAATGATCATCCAAACTTCCCTTAAAGTCCAATACACAAGCTCGTAGCATATCCTCGAGCGTCTGAATCGTACGCTCGGCCTGCTCGTCTGTCTGAGGATGGAAAGTTGAGCTAAGATTAACTTGGGTGCCTAAACCCTTTTGAAACAATTTCCATAAGTTAGTTGTAAATTGTGAACCTCGGTCTGATATAATAGAAATAGGTACACCATGAAGGCAAACAACCTCATTAACGTATAACTTCGCGTAGTCCTCGGTTGTATAGGTAGTTTTGACCAGCAGGAATAGGCTGATTTGGTCACTCTGTCAACAATTATCCAAATAGAATCAAACTTACGATATGAGTTAGGTAAACCATTAATGAAATCCATATTAATCATTTCCCATTTCCATATTGGTATCTCAATGTTCTGAATCAAGCCATCGGGTTTTTGGTGCTCTATTTTTACTTACTGACAATTAAGACATTGAGCTACAAATTTCGCCACACTCTTTTTCATGTCGTTCCACCAATAAATACCCTTAAGATCATGATACATTTTAGTAGATCCAGGGTGAATGGAATATCGTGAGCAATGGAACACATACACCGCCTTGGTGTGTGAAAACCCCATGTTCATCAATCTCAAAAGTTATGGTCTTCTGTTGTTGAATCTCTTTGATCTTTTTCAAACTGGGGTCTTCCCACTGACATTTCTTAGTGTCCAATATGAGGGACGACACTGACATATTCCGAATCACAGAACCACCATCCTCCGAATCCATTAGTCGAACTCCCAAACTAGCTAACTGATGAAGCTCTCTTACTAATTCCTTCCACTCGACATGCACCAGCATTGAGCTAACCATCAGCTTACGACTGAGTGCGTCTACTACAACATTAGCTTTACTGGGATGATATAATATGTCCACATCATAGTCCTTCAATAATTCAAGCCAACACATCTGTCTCAAGTTCAACTCTTTCTGTTTAAATATGTATTGCAGACTTTTATGATCTGTGAAAATGTCAACATGAACACCATACAAGTAGTGCCGCCAAATCTTCAGCGCATAAACCACTGCGTCCAACTCCAAATCGTGTGTCGGATAGTTTTTCTCATGTTTTCTCAATTGCCTTGAAGTATAGGCAATCACTTTATCATATTGCATTAGCATGCATCCTAAACCCAATCCCGAGGCATCACAATACACAATATAGCCTTCTGGACCCTCTGGGAGAGTAAGAACTGGTGTCGATGTTAGTCTGTCTTTTAACTTTTGAAAGCTCCGCTCACAAGCATCAGACCACTGGAATTTTATGGTCTTTTGTGTCAACTTTGTTAATGGTGCTTATATGGTAGAAAACCCTTCTACAAACCTCCTATAATATCTTGCTAAGCCTAGAAAGTTGCGACCCACGGATGGAGTCGTGGGCCTCGGCCAATTCTTTATCGTTTCAATCTTCTGAGTGTCAACTCTTATACCTTCGGCTGATACTATGTGACCAAGGAAAGCCATTGAATTCAACCAAAACTCATACTTGGAGATCTTAGCATACAGCTTATAATCCCGAACCTCTATAGTACTACCCGCAAATTATCCTCATGCTCTTCTCTCCAAATGAGAGTAAACCAGAATATCATCTATAAATACTATCACAAATACATCTAGAAATGGGTGAAAAACGTTATTCATTAGATCCATAAATGTTGTCTGCGCATTTGTGAGTCCGACTGACATTACTAAGAACTCGAAGTGCCCATACCTTGTCCTGAAAGCCGTTTTTGGAATGTCTTTCTCTATGACCCTTAACTGATAGTACCCCAACCTTAGGTCGATCTTTGAGAAACATTTTGCACCTTGTAACTGATCAAAAAAATCATCAATTCTGGAAAGAGGGTACTTATTCTTGATAGTGACTTTGTTCAGATGCTGATAGTCAATACACATCCGTAACGAGCCATCTTTCTTTCATACAAACAATACCGGTGTACCCCCAGGAGTTATGTTGGGCCTAATAAAGCCTTTCTCAAGCAGATCTTTTAATTGCTTTCAATTCTTTCAATTCAGCTGGAGCCATTCAATAAGGAGAAATAGATATCGGTTGAGTGTCTGGCAACACATCTATATTGAACTCAATCTATCTTTCAGGAGGAAGGCCTGGAAGTTTATCTAGAAATACATTAAGAAACTTATTAACCACCGGAATTTATTGAGAAGTAAGTGGTTCGGCATCGACAGCCCTAGCCCGAACGAGATGGTATGTACAACCTTTGGAAATCATCTTTCTTGCCTTAAGGTATGAAATGAACCTACCTTTTGGCGTCGCCGTATTACCCTTCCACTCAAGGACTGACTCGCCTGGGAACCGGAATATAACAATCTTTAATCGGCAATCAACATTAGTGTAGCATGATGTCAGCCAATCTATGCCCATAATAACATCGAAATCAACCATTTCTAATTCTACCAAATCTGCTAAGGTCTGATGGCTACAAACTAATACTGCACAATTCTAATAGACCCGTCTAGCACTTACCAACTCACCAACTGGTGTAGATACCACAAATGGATCTCTTATCAATTCAGGCTTCATACCAAATTTACAAGCAATGAAAAGGGTGATATATAATAGATTGAAGCCTAGATCAAACAACGCATACACATTATGTGAAAAGATTGATAATATATCTGTAATAACATCAGGTGAGGACTCCTGATCCTGTCATCCCATTAATACATAACTACCCCTACCTCTGCCTCGATCGAATGATGTCTGATGATTTTGCCCTGACGGGCAGACTGAATGTGATGAAGCTGCTGCAGATCCGACTGGCTGGGCCCTAACACCTTCTCCTCCTATCGGGCATTCTCGCCTAATATGACCAGGTTCACCATATTTGATCCTTGTCGGCACGGCCCTGGATGGGCCTTACCACACAGCTCGCATCGAGCCAATGGTGGCCTCATCTGAATAGAATCCCCGTTATAATAAGACCCTGATGCTCGTGAACTCTGACCTGGTCCATATTGACCAAACCGATTAATCCTCGACCTTGAAAATGGTAATGATGCGCTAGTCGTCGGGTAGGATGGGCATCCATAAAGTTATGGCGTAGGCCCACCTCTGAACTCCCCTATGTCACCTATGGATTGAGCCCTCTTATGATGGCCCTTATCACGCTCTCGATCTACCCGTTGTTCTCTCTTACGATCCTCCAGATTCTGTGCATAAGCCTGAATACGAGCAATAGCCATATTCAGATTCAGAGAAGACGTAGTACACTAGTTAACCAAGTGCAACCCCAAGCCATTAACAAACCTATGTACTCGGTCACTCATCTCAGCTATAATCGCAGGAGCATATCTGGCAATGAATTAAATTGCAAACTATATTCTCGAACACTTATGTTTCCCTGCTCAAGACGTAGAAATCTATCCTGTCTGGCCCGTCGGAGCTCGACCGGCAGAAAATTATGTAAAAAGGCTTCTAAAAACGTTCTCTTCATCTTGCTAGTGGAGCACGAGGTCACCTAGATTTCTCCCATGCCTCATACCAGGTCACCGCGACATCCCGCAGTCTATAAAAAGCAAACTTTACCGACTCAGTATTGGTAGCATACATTATCCGTAAGGTACGTTGTACCTGATCCAAAAAATTATGTGGGTCTGCGTTCAGGTTTGATCTTGTGAATACCGAAGGGTCTAGGTTAATAAAATCCCAAGCTCTCGCGCTAGCGGCTCTATCAGAAGGACTGGGAATCTGACATTAGGCCTGAGTGGCCACTAATCGTGTCAATAATTGTACCACACTTCGCATATCAAGATCCACATCTGGAGTATCAAGTGGAGAAACGGGGGTACTGCAGCCCCACTAATCTCCTCTGGAGGTAGTGAAGTCGGGATACGAAGAAGTCGTACCGTGGGTCTCACTCTGGCCCTCGCCAGCGTGTGGCACTCAGCTAGTACCTTTACCTGCAGCCGTATCCAATACCCTCATACTCTTGAACCTTTTTCTTGTTGTAGGCATTGCTGGAATCATAAACACGAGATAGATTAGGATTGAAATGCTTATAACTCAGTTCTATAGCATGATCTATGAGATGAAAGAATGGAAACCATCCCAAAACCATCACCTAGTACCCTACACTAACATAGAGAAACTATACACTGGAAAGTAACTATGTAAAATCTTAACCAGAAAGCCCAACTTATATATATGTACATACCAAGGCCGACAAGGCCATACATGACTACTAAACACAGGACACCGTCTACAAGCCTCTAAAAGAGTATATGACATCATAAGGGTCGGGACAGGGCCCCACCATACCCATATATATACATGCAAAAATTACCGTACCAAAATCTAACCGACACTCTGAAATAAGGGGAGTGCTCAATATCCACTGAGTCAGCAACCTACTAACGTGGATCATCGCCTTGCCAACGTGAACCTGCGGGCATGAAACGCAGCATCCCCCGACAAAAAGGACGTCAGTACGACTAATGTATCGAGTATGTCAGGCATAAAAATAGCATAACAGGGATACAAAGATAAACTGAGACAGAAACAGCCGACAGAATTAGCCGGCAGAAATAGCTGACAACAATAGCCGACAACAACAGCCATCAGAGACAGTCGACCCATAGTGAATGCCTTTAAAGGCCATAATATGCTAAATTTCATGCACAATGTGGTATACATATATATATTGGCCTCATTGTGCATCTTCCTTCCCATAATAGCCTATGTAGGCATCATATCATATCAGCCTCTGTGGGCATAATAATCATCATATCCCAGCTGATCAGGTGGTCTGTGTATCTCGTTTCCCATCCCCAATATCCAGGATAATACATGAATAAAATGCATGAATCACAATAAAATACTTTGAGTTTACATGAGTGACATAATATCCTTATAACTTCGGCTAACATTGGGAACATCAACATCTTTCCTAAACACCTCAATAAGGATTGGAAACATATTTAGACATGATTTTAACATAGGAACAAATAATCGGAACATCCTTAACTACTAAGAGTAGAATTATTTATGGAACAATATTACGTTCACGGTTCGTACATAGAACATGTCAAAAGAAGAAATGATTTGCCTTAACATACCTTATTTCTTGAGCTTGGAAGTTGGAACTACTTTTATTTCGATTAATCACAAGGGAAATTCTTAGCCGACAGAACTACTATTACTGATGTACCGAGTATGTCAGGCATAAAAATAGCATAACGGGGATACAAAGATAAACTGAGACAGAAACAGCCGACAGAAATAGCCGACAACAACAGCCGATAGAAATAGCCGACAAAATTGTCTGGTAGAAGTTACTCTTGTAATGGATACGACTATGAACATACCGAAGTATTTTTGGTAACCGTCATTATTGAAACAGTATCAGGCACGAGTTAAATTCAAATTCTTAACACTCAGCTTTACTGCACGATCTATGATATGAAAGAATGGAAACCATCCCTAAATGCCTTGCAGCCTCCTATAAGTGTGGCGTGCAACACACCATAAATAAGACTCTACTAGACACGGCTTGTAGACTCCTTAGGACAGACATGCTCTGATACCAAGTTTGTCACGACCCAAACCGGAGGGTCATGACGAGCACCCGAATCCTACTTGCCGAGTACCACTAATCATACAATTAACACCTAACCATAATCAACCATGGCCACAAAGACCGTCACCAAGTATCATGTTGACACACACATCAAGGCCGACATGGCCATACACTACTATACACAGGACAACTATCTACAAGCCTCTAAAGAGTACATAACATCACAATGTCAGCACAGGGCCCCGCCATACCCATATGCATATGCAAAATATCATACCACGATCAGACTACAACTCTTAAATAAGTAGAGTGCTCCAATATCCGCTGAACCAGCAACTTACTAGTGCGAACTGTCACATTGTCTACCTGAGCCTGCGGACATGAAACGCAGCGTCCCTCGACAAAAGAGACGTCAGTACGACTGATATACTGAGTATGTCAAGCATGAAAAATAGCATAACAGAGATACAAAAGTAAACTTAAATAGAAACAGCCGACAGAAACATCCGACAGAAATAGCTGACAACAACAGCCCACAGAAACAGCTGACAACAATATCCGACCATTAGTAAATGCCTCTGAGGGCCCTAATATGCCTAAATGGCATGCACAATATGGTATACATACAAATATGCATATATAACGCCATTTGCCTCATTGGGCATCTTCCTTCCCATAACAACCTCTGTGGGCATCATATCATATCGGCCTATGTGGGCATAATCATTATTATATCACAGCTGATCAGGTGGTCTGCGTATCCCATTTCCCATCTCCAATATATGAGCCATGGTAATACATAAATAAAATGCATGAATGACAATACAACATTTTGAGTTTACCTGAGTGACACAATATCCTTGTACCTTCGGCTAACATTGGGAATATTAACATATTTTCCACATACCTCAATAAGGATTTTGGAACATATTTAGACATGCTTTGACAATAGGAATGAATAATATGAACATTATTAACTACTAAGAGTAGAATAATTTATGGGACAATATTACGGTCACGTTTCGTAATTTAGAACATGCCAAAAGATAGAAATAATTTGCCTTAACATACATGTGTCGAGTCGCCTAACAATGCAATTTATGCAGCTCATCTAACGCCTCAACCTTAGCTTCACTTACTCCGCTACGGAGTAATTCTCCGATCCGCTAAAATGGAAGGAAATATTGTTGCTTCCTTCTTATGAAATAATATGATTAACTATAAGGAGAAGGGCCTAATCTAATGTTGTTGAACATTATATTTGTTAAAGATCAAATTGTGAAAAGTCCATGTATAGTAAGGGACGTTGTTGTAATCATCCAAGGTGATTAAAAATGGTCCCTAATCTCCACTTGGGAGCACCTTTAACTAATTGAGACAAAAGACTTAAATGCCTCATTTTCCCACTTTAAACGTGTAACTCCATCAATAACCCCCTAATATTCATCACACCCTTATGAGTACATGTGTACTATATAGTTGTTGCCCATTTTCCCATGATACACGTGGAAATGTCCACATTAATCCATAATACCAATTAATATTCTATCTAAACCTTATATGCTAAAACGTGAGATGTTGCCCGTGATTAAATAGCCACATTAATTTGCTAAAGTGTCTCCTTTATGAAGTCACACGTAACCAACACAGTGATTCACCATTTAAATGCTACACATAAATATTCTCACTTAATCTTGTCCCTCACTATACTTTATAACTTAGCCGATCATTGTTGTTAATTAGCCGATCATTGTTGTCCCACTTGGTAGTACCTAAATTAGTTTGGGACCGCATATTTTTATATACTAAACTCTTGATGTGAATACCTCAATATAACCAAATTTCCTCAGGCCTCAGGTTTACTTGCACATGCCTAGTTGTTCAAACCATCGCCCGAAAGTACGGGGTGTTACAAAGCTGAGCAGTTGACAAGGCGCAACGGCTTTCGCGCAGCTGCTACGCCCTTGCTTCTTGCCTTATCTTTCACTAAGAAACTAATCTAAATAGAAGCCATTCTTTCTCAAAGTCAACTTTCCCAACCACCGCGTCGGAAACACAATCCAGTCGGGGCATAGGGTATAAGCTCCTCGGGCAAGCTTTGTTTATGTCCTTTAAATCAAAAAACATTTGAAAGGTTTCATGTTTCTTATGGAGTATCACTTCATTTTTCAGCCAGTCTGGGTATTTTACCTCTCAGACCGCTCCTGACTAGATGAGTCATGCTACTTCTTTGATGAATTGGATTCATTCCGCTGATACCGAATGTCTTTTTTTGCTTAATGGGCTGACAATCCGAGTCCATGTTTAGCTTGTAAAGGGCCAATTCCGGGGGCACACCTGTTATATCCAATACCGACCAAGTGAAGCCACTAATAATATTATTCAGAAATATAATCAAATTTTCCCTGAACTCAGGGTTTAAGCCTGAGCCCAGGTATACCTGCTCCCCGAGATCGTTCAGTCTATAAAAGTTAAGATCAAGATCTTCTGCTATGAATCTTCCCACATATGACTCCTCTGGTACCACAAACCCTCGAGGTATTCGGTCTACCGGATCCCCTGGGCAAAGGGCTCCTACTGGTACCTATTTTTGCTCGACCTCGGAGTTGATCCCAAGATCGAGTGCCTATGATTGCTATATATTACTTCTGATTGAGTCATCATGTCTATTAACCAAGATGATTTTTGTTATGTTGGTTTCAACACCTCCATGTACCACAGCTACTCCCAGAGCGTAGGGAATTTCATAACTTGATGAAAGGTAGATGAAACTACTCTCATGGCGTGCAGTCATGGCCTCTCAATTACCGGATTGTAAGGCATTCCTCATTCGAGGACATGAAACAAATATTTCATCGACAATCTCTCTACACATACGTTTCCAACTCAATCTGTCCCTGGGTTGTTTTGCTAGACATGTTAAAGCCGGTCAAAACTTTTACTACATAGGTCATTTACCCGGTAAGCTGCATTTCCTTGATTACACGGAGTTACACAACATTCACAGGGCTACCTGGATCAATGAGCGCGCGTTTAATGTTAAATTGAAATATTTGAATAGATTTTACTAGAGCATCGATGCACGAGTTCTTGATGCTTTCACGTGTCATTTTGCTGTTGATGATAGGGTCCTCAGGTCCGTCCATCATCCTTTTTCTTGAAGGAAGCATACTTTCGTGAGATACTACGCCTACCATTGTTTATCGCTCCATGCTGAGCTCGGCGTTCTCGCGAAGTCTTAGTCTCCTTTTCTCTGGCGTATTTAGATCAACTACTGAAGAATTCCATCAAATGACCCTTCTCTCTGGGTCTTCCCGTTCCGTCATCTAGCTTATGTTTAGGTCTGCTACCTCATACCTTAAGTGCTTGCAATATCTTGTTAAATGGCCCGAGATCCCGTGGAATGCACACCAAAGCTCTATGTCCGTGCCCCGCTTATTTGGGTTGGACCGAACTGTCACCGGGAATTGGACCTCTTTCATATTTTTCATAGCCATGACCAGATCCACGATCTTCACATTAAAGTTGTAGGAGGCCACGCTCTGTGACCCTAAGTCATTCACGGACTCTTTTTATGGTGCTTCCTTGTGTCTTCTGGACTGACCTTGGTCATACCTTATTCTATTCGATCGAACTTCATGCCTATGCGATGGTCGAGTTTAATAAGGTTTGTACCATCCCCTAGGATCACTTTGCTTATATGGGAAGGCATTATGAGATCTCTCATGTTATCCCCCTCCGGCTCCAACTCTGTGATCAGCCTATATCCTCATTTTGGCAGTATAATTGTCATTTACTTCATTCCAGGAATTGGTCGGGAACTCTTTCAAGCTTTTTTAATTTTCTTGACGTGTCTGAACTATCGACGTTTAGGCCGTCAGTGAATGTTGAGGCAGCCCAATCTTCAGAGATCGTAGGCAATTGCATCATTTCCCGCTAGAAGCTCTCCACAAAGTTGCGGAGTAATTCATCCTTCATTTGATTTATGGTGAAGATATCTGCCTTGTGGGTTTCGACCTTTCGAGCCCCAACATGGACTTTAACGAATGCATCTGAAAGAGCAGAAAAAGAATTAATAGAGTTTTCAGGTAAGAGAGTATACCAAGAGAGTGCTCCATTTGTGAGCGTTTGGCTGAACTTTTTCAGCATAACTAATTCAATTTGATGTTGTTGCAGGTCATGCCCGGTGATCGCGTCCTTGAAAGTCACAATGTGTTCGTTTGGGTTTGTCGTGCCGTCATACTTGGGTATGTCAGGCATTCTGAACTTCTTTGGGATGGGTTCCGGAGCCGCATCTTCTTTGTAGGGTATTTTCCATACTTTCTTCTCCAACCCCCTTTAGCATAGAAGGGGTCGTGGTTATCAGCTCATCATTTCATGGAGCTCATTCTCTAGTGCAAGGAGTCTTGTCTGATCCGCTTCTAGCATCGTAGGTTCCGTCCTCCCTACATTTGTTGCAGATGCGTCGGGGACTCCTGCGGCTTCCCGTCTTCTGCCGGGTGGAAATCTGGTGCTGTTCCAGATAAAGATCCTAGGAACTTCTCCATGCGCTCTATTATGGCATTGTTTTCTGCCAGGATTGTGGCCATTGCAGTTTCTGAGGGGGTACCCTCTTCTTTGAACATTCCCTTTTATTTTGGAGTGTGGTTCTTTTTTCCTATTCTTGGGGCACCGTTCCTTGGGTCGCGCCTCATGACTCTCTGTTGGATGGCTTCGAGCATTTTGCTTGTCTATAGACTTACTTGCTTTTGGGGCTATTATTTCCTCCGATTTTATCTGTGACGTTTCATACTGTTCTTCCAGGTCCTGATGCTCGATGGGCACTTATTCTTCTCCAATCTCCCACGAGTCATGAGTAGCATTGTTTTGACCTGACATGTTTTTTTTAAGCGTGACGTGTTTGTTTAAGGTTTTCAAGAAAATCAGCTACATAACGAGACAACTCCACAACTGCCTATCCCCACATACGGCGCCAAACTATTTTTTGGAGAAAATGATTCTAACCAAAAATACAGTTAGAGATATGTATTCAAGGGTTTAAAGACAAGTAGGTTGTATCCGATCTGGAGACCCTCTTGAATGAGTCCAGGATTGATATCTAGGTTTCGGATATGTGATATTTAAAACACAAGTAAAAATATGATAATAAGCAAATAAAGAAAACTGGTAGGTTAGATCTGAAAATAAGCTATGAATCAAAGCAAGAGCCAAAGCTTAAAATGGTGCACTAGCTTGAAATAGATCTGAGTTACAAGTGTGAGCTTAGAGAAAATACAATGTATTTTTCTTCTCTTCTATGTCTTGCATATATAATACAAAACTTAGACTATTATGACCCTAGAGAGTTGTGGCGACGTGAGCATACTGACGTCACTACACCCACGCGCGCCGCGGCACTCTGATCTGGGCAGGATGATGTGACGGGAGTTATTGGGAGTGGAAGACAGTTGTGGAGATCCTTTGGAGACATTGGGGTTTCTGGAATCACAAAACTTCTTGTATACGCTTAATACCTCCGGATGCATTTCTACCCAATACAAGAAGCTTGATTGAACTGAAAGCACATTAAGGTTGGAGCCCAAGATGTTTCAAGAAACAAAATACTATCTGGCGGTGATTGCAAGCTTACCAAAATTGGCTGTAATAATCTGAATTATAACACCCTGAAAAGCTAATTTATTTTTAAAAAAAATATTCTAAAGCTCATCGGAAACTGTTGCTCGAAAAGGTTATCATTCTCATTCAAAAAGTGAAGAGGATATTTTTCCAACCATGTAATTAAAGTTAAGCGAGTAAAACGAAATTTACTCTATTTTAGCAGTTCTAATTTTCCAAGATGTTACACTTCATATAGCATAATGCAAATAGAACTTGAACCTCATAAGCTTCAATTTAGAGACAACGATGTATGCAGGGATGTCATGCGCAGTCATGGATGTATTTTGTACTTATTCTTCTTCTAAGTGATATGGTGAGCCTCAACTCTCAAGTATCGTCTAAGCAAGATTCAATGTTGACTAAAGCAACAAAGTTTTATACTTCTTCTCCTAAAGATTAAATATCTTTTGAAATTTTTATGCATCCCTTAAAACATATTCCCTCCTGTTGATAATAAGCTGAAAGAAATAATCCCTTGATTATTTTCATTAATGAAAGAGTATATATACAATTTACAATTTTCATAATATGAAAAATTTTATTCCTATTCTACTCCTAAAACCCTATTCTATTTGTACAAGAATTCTACAATTATGGTAAATACAATGCTAATTATATACAAAAACCTATTACCAAAATTAGCTCCAAACCGTGATACACTTGGCAAGTATATCACGGTCCATAATGCTATGTGTTTCTGTGATATACACGGTATACACAACGCATTGTATACACCGTGTATACCGTGTATATCACGGTATACTTTCACACACCTGCAGTCATAGCGAGCGGTCTTCGTACGCTGAGACTGTCCCTAAAATCTTCAAATAGAACCGAGGGAAGACCTTTAGTAAAGATGTCTGCAATTTGATACATGGAAGGGACATGTAAGACGCGTACCTGTCCACGAGCTATTTTTTCGCGAACAAAATGGGTATCCATCTTAATATGTTTAGTGCGCTAGTGTTGAACTAGATTTCTAGAAAGATATACGGCACTAATATTATCACAATATACCAAGGTAGCTTTTTGAATCGGAAAGTGAAGCTCCAAGAGAAGATTACATAACCAACATGATTTAGAGACCATATTAGCTACCCCTCGATATTCGACCTCTGCACTGGAGCGTGAAAAGGTAGCATGTCGTTTGGAAGACTATGAGACCAAGTTATCGCCAAGAAACATACAGTATCCAGGCGTAGAACGTCTAGTGTCCGGACAGTCACCCCAATCACCATCGGTATACAAGACAAGTGTAGAGGCTGATGATGGATATAGATGCAAACCATAGTCAAGTGTTCCCTGAATGTATCGGATAATGCGTTTGAGCGCATTCATGTGCCACACCCTAGGATCATGCATAAACAAACACACCTGCTGTACGGCATACGTAATAACTGGTATCGTGAAAGTAAGATTCCTTGAAGAGCTCCAGCAAGACTGCGATAGTGAGTGGGATCCTCATAAGGTGAGCCAGCCGCAACACCTAGCTTAGGCTTGGTATCAACTGGAGTGGAAGTAGACTTACACGAGGACATACCAGCTCACTCAATTATCTCAGCGGCATACTTTTGTTGGGATAAGAACAACCCTCATGCATGACGAGTGACAACAATCATCAAGAAGTAACTCAAGGGCCCCAAGTCTTTCATAGCAAATTCAGAACTGAGTAGTGTCATGATAGACTTGCATAAATCATTAGAAGAAGCCGTTAAGATAATATCATCCATATATAATAGAATATATGCCAAGGAAGTACCACGACGATAGATGAACAAAGAATTATCATACGGGCTGTGAGAAAACCCAATAGTAGATACATAGTCTGCAAATCGCTTATACCAGGCCTGTGGGCCTGCTTAAGCCCATACAAGGAATTCTTCAACAAACAGACATGATTAGGATATGTGGGGTCTCGAAATCCCAAGGGATGATGCATGTAAACTATCTCCTTACGATCACCATGTAAGAAAGCATTCTTCACATCTAGCTGATGAATGGGCCATGCCTTTGAAAGAGCCAAACTGAGAACAGTGCGAATGGTAGCCAGTTTGACCACCGGACAAAATGTCTCACCATAATCCACGTCAACCTGTTGAGTTTTACCATCACCTACCAGACGAGTCTTATGTCTGGCAAAAGAGTCATCAGAATTATCTTTATGAGTAAAAATTCACATAGATCGAATAATATTAACACTAGAATGATGGGGGACCAACTCCTACGTCTTATTTTCAATAAGAGCACTATATTCGTCGTTCATAGCCAATTTCCAATTCGGGTAATTTAAGGCAGACATTGGGTTACGTGGTAGAGGGGATTTAGGGACATTAGAATTGAGATTAAAATGTCATTTTGGTTTTAAAATATCCCTTTGACTACGAGTAACTAACCCTTGACACGAGGAGGAAGTGGGTGGATTTTAGGCAGTGGGTGGGCTGGTGACGGACCGGCCAGCAGGTAGTGGGCCTGCTGGCCCAATGACGGAAATAGGGGCTGGAACAGAACGGGGCGGTGGGTCGGACCCTTTGGAGCGATGCGAGATCGGTACTGGGCCGAGTGTCTGGCCCACTGGGTAGACACGATGGAACAGTAAGGCCAGCGGGCTGTGGGCCCGCTGGCGGATTTAGGGTGTGGGACAAGTCTTATAAATGGTGGATAATATATTGGGAGACCTCGTCATCTAAAAAATTATACGAACTAGGCCCGGGACTACTTACTTTAGCAAACAGAAATTGGGTTTCATCAAAAATAACATGGCGACTAATGATGATTTTATTACACGATAAATTAAAACATTAGAACGGGCTTGAAGTTTGTTAATTGTAGTTGACGGAAATAGTGGATAACATAAGCACCCAAAGACCCTAAGATGTGAATACGAATGATTCTTATTATAGAGGATTTTAAGAGGGGATGAATATGTCAATCCTTTGGTAGGAAGTATGTTAAGGAGATAAGTAGTCATTTGTAGAGCATGATGTCAAAAGGAAGGGGGTACGGAAGCATGGACCAATAAAGTTCAGACAATATTATTAATGGTACGAATTTTTCGTTCGACTTTCCCATTTTGTGAGGATGTATGAGGACAAGAGAAATGAAAAACTATGTCATTAGCATCACAAAAATCCCGAAACAACCCATTATCATATTCTTTGTCATTATCACATTGAATATTTTTTATGTCCCGTTCGAATTGGATACGGATGAATGCTCTAAATTTTAAGAATGTAGAAAAAACTTATGATTTTTTTGCTAACAGAAAGGTCCATAAAAATAGAATAATCATCCAAAAATATAACATAATAACGATTGCCCACAGAACTGAGAACGGGAGAAGTCCATAAATCGCTATGAATAATATCAAAAGGCATCAAAGTACGAGACATAGAGGCTACAAATGGTAATCTAACATGTTTTCCTAAATGATAGGAATGACAACTGGGAGTACTACGCATACCCTTACAAGAAATAAAATTATTTTTATGCAAAGAAGAGAAGAAACAATAGACGACCCAGGGCGACTCAAACGTGCATGCCACAAGGAAGGAGCTAGAGCTGCAAATGTCGATGGCATGGTTTGACTCGAGAAATTGGAGGCAGGTGTGATTGGATAAAGATCTCCCCTACTATTGCATCTCATGAGAGGTATCCTCGTTTTGAAATCCTTCACAGAAAAGCCAAAAGGATCAAAATTAACAGAAACACAATTATCAGTGGTGAATTTTCGGACAGACGCCAAATTTTTAATTAAGTTCGGGGCATGAAGGGTATTTTTCAAGACAAGAGGTGGATGTGGGGGAGACAGTTGTATTACCGTAACCACGAATCGGAATTTTATTGTCATTGCCAACAATAATGCCACAATTTTTGCTCAAATTGGAATAAGACGAGAGAATACCTTGGTTGGACGTCATGTGAGAAGTGGCGCCGGTGTCCATGTACCAATTCGCATCTGGAGGATTTAATCCAAGTATATGCATGGCGGCCTCAATATCGATGGGTGTGGCCATCGAATTTGGGTCCGCAGCATTGAAGGACTGTTAGGGCCGAGCCCAAGTACACGGACTGTTAGGGCCGAGGCCCAAGTACACGGACTGCTGACCTGAGAAATTGGGCATGTTATTGCGCTAGACCGGGGCCCAAGGTGGCTGGAAATAATTGGGAGCAGGGCAGTAGGTGGAACTGGGCCACTGGTCCAGGCCCACTGCCAAGGGGCCCAAGGCTGGGACCAGGCTCGGCTAGGGCCCAGAACCCTGAGGCCCACCCCCGATGTTGGTACTGTTCCCGCCGGTGTTGCCACTGTGCTGGCTACCATTGTTTTTGCCATCGCAATTTTTGCCTTTGACCCTTTTTTGCAACCACTGTTGTTGCGGTTTTGGCCTGAATTGTCAACAAACCTTGGAGAGGTATTGGATGAAGTCATCATCGCCACGGATTTGGCGCCGGTAGCCGCCTTGTTTTCCAAGCGGTCTTCTTCTAACGTGAGCATCGAACGGGCTTGATAAAAAGGGGGAAGCGGATTACTTTGACGAAGGAGAGTCCCAACGCCATTATAGGCCACAGATAGGCATGCAACCATTTGTATAACAAGACGATTATTGGTAACAGGCGCTCCAGCGTTACGGAGTTGATCACCAATTCCTTGAGCCGTTTACAATAGGCCGAAACATTCGGAAAATCTTTCATGCTTACTTGTGAAAACTCTTGCTCAAGGGTGACAACTCGAGAATGTTGGTTGTCCTGGAATATATCACGCAATCTATTCCAGATAGTCATAGCCGTAGTGTCTGGTTCAATGATCGTCTGTAAAAGGTCTGTAGAAATAGTGGAGTAAATCCACTGAAGGACAGTAGCATCAAGAGTGATCCATAACTGAGGATCCCCCGCGGGTGGAGGGACAGCGGGAGGAATTATGTGATGGAGGACTTAATGTGAGATTGCGTGAATTTTGAACAATTCTTCCCACGTCACATATTGGACGTCCATCTCAAGAATAATAGGGATGTGATTCTTGATGTTGGAAACAGTAAGGGCAGGATGAAACATGTTCTTTGACGTAGACATAACGAAACAACAATAGGTGAATGAGGGATTTGGAAGAAAATTTGGGAAAAGATGAGCTAAACGTTGCACGATTTTTGAGAATTTGACCCAAAAAATGAGGCAGCGGAAGAGAGGAAAAGCGGTAGAAGCACCTAGACTTCTGATACCATGAAAGAAATAATCTCTTGATTATTTTCATTAATGAAAGAGTATATATATAATTTACAATTTACAATTTCCATAATATGGAAAATCATATTCCTATTCTACTCCCAAAACCCTATTCTATTTGTACAAGAATTCTACAATTATGGTAAGTGTACAACGTTAATTATATACAAAAATCTATTACCCAAACTAGCTCCAAACCGTGATATACTTGGCATGTATATCACGGTCCATAATGCTTGTGTTTTCGTGATATACGCCGTGTATATCGCGGTATACTTTCATAAGCATTCACTTAGCATTTTAAATTTGGTTCAATTAAGTGTTTACTTACGTAATCAAGAAGGAATTAATTATTTTCTTCCAATTTTACCCTTATTTAGATAAGTGGGTTTTTATGCAAGCAAGAAACGATATTAACTACTAGGTAGTATTTAATTAACGCTAGTTTAGTCACAATACCTATTTTTTTAGGAGTTTAGTATTTTCTTAAGAGATGTGCTAAAGACAAAATGAACACTTATTTTGAACAAGATGGGTACTTGATAGCCTTAATCATAAGAGTATTTATCTAAACTATTCTTAATCTTAAACGGCTCACTTATTAATTAACATTCCACTGATGGAACACTAAGTAAAATCTAAAAGGGGAAAAAGTACTTAAACATATGATCTTTTTAGAACGTCGAATAGTTCGAAATAAATTATATTTCTCAAAACGACTAATTAATATTTGGGATTGGAAGAAATACATGTGTAAAATATCTTGTGAACTTAATGATGATCTTTAACGTTGTTATTTATTCTTATAAGTCAAGACTGATGATGGTATAGAGTATCTAATATCGTTTTCTAACAATAGTGATATTTCATATATTCATAAATTTACTTACACTATCGGGAACAATCTGTTTTCCATAAAATGGATCATAAAGAAACACTACAGAAGAAGAAAACAAAGAAGTTAAATAGAAGAAAAATAGATCTTTGGGTTTTGGGAGTGAACTTGGAAAAATCTTTGCATTCAATCACACATCACTACCAAACACTTGAACAGGGCCCAACAATATTTAACCAAGTGATGTGCTGTCTCTTTGGTGGGTGCTAAAAAGTACGGGGAGTTTATTAGATAGATCAAATCAGGTATGTCCTGCTCCAACAATATCACTATTTCCCCTACAGCCTTTTTTCCAGTGTCTTTATGCACTTGGGGTCCTCCTTTGCACTCATATACCTCTCTATCTATCATAACTTCATTATATAATCTTGTAATTATAACTTCAATAGTCCATGTCCAAAATCCTATCACTAAGCCCTTAGTAGGCCAAATAAAAATGTAGAGGCCATTTTCAAGGACCGGCTTAGAACTACACGCAGTACCCATTGAAACTCGGATTCTAGAGATAAAACCAATTGAATCTGATATTTTCTGTGGTCATAGGAGTATATTAATGTTTATAAATATGATTCTTTTGGCTTTATAATAATATTGAGCATTATTCATATTTTGACATTTTCAATTTGCAGAGTATCAATACTGATTAGCAAATGACCAAACACACTTTCTCTTGAGTCGAGAGTCAATCAGAAATAGTCTCACTATCCCCACAAAGGTAAAGATAAAATTTTGTACAGCCCACTCTCTTCAAACCCCAATTGTGTAAATTATACTTGGTAGGTTGTTGTTGTAAAGGGCTTAAGAAACTTTCTGCTGAGTTGGTGTGGAATCAATTTAGGGTCAACTTTTACACAAATGATATTTAGATATCAACTAATTTGATGAAAATTCATGACGTTTCACTATATTAGCAAAATAACTTGCATAGAATTCTTCCTATTAAAGTAAGCCAAGATCACTTATCCCATAGATTAAAATCTCAATCCAACTTCTATTTATGTTCTCATGGGTGTGTGATTGGATGGAGTGAGGGAGTTTGAGAAGTTAAGGTGATCATGATGGATCTAAGATGCAGCAAAAGTTTTAAAAGGAAAAGATTCTTTCACAACTAGTGACAAAGAGAATAGAGAGAGAAGAGAGAAACTTAAAAGTGAATGTATACGCTAATGCTAGATAAATAGACAAGCTTACACCGGGTGTTTGGTTCATTTGTCACTTTGATTTAGGGCTGGCCAGTGGGCCGGGTCCCGACCCCGACCCGATTCGTCCTAAAAAAAATGGCTAAGGGACTCGAACCCGGGATGGGACCTGGGCTCGTCCCGCCCAGGACCGTCCCGCCCCAAGCCCGATCCCGCCCCGGTCCCACCCGCCGCCCCCCTCCCGTTTGCAAAAAATGGTCGTTGCACAACGGCCATTTTATATTTTGGCCGTTGCTCAACGACCATTTTTGGCCTCCCCCTACCCCTTTAATATTATTTTTAACCCCTAAGTTAATGTATTTACACTTTAACTCAATTTTCCAATTATAAATACTTCATTTTCTCTTCATCTTTCTCACAAATCTTCCTACAATCTCTCAATCTATCTCTGTACAAGTCTATGCCTACTAAATATTATATTTTATTTGTTCATTTGTATAACTGTATCAAAGTTCAAAAATTGGGAGTGAAGTTGGCAACTAGCTTGAAGATCATCCATCGAGCAAAGTTTCAATTTTCAACCTCGATTACAAGTAGACGTTACGTCGACGTTTGGTACATTCGTTCTTTTTTAAATTATTATTGTTATTTTATCTTAATTATCGCACTTAATTTCATTATCTTTAACTATTTATTTGCATAATTAAAATGAAAGAAATAAGAGCTCAGACACTCATTAGCTAGAGACAGCTTGGAGATTGCAGTTTTATTCAGAGATTGAATACGAGCATAACGTAGAAGGTGCGGTCAACCGGAGATCAACAAAGAAGACGACGAAAACTACAACGAAATCTTATCCGACGGAGGTGGAAGCGATGTCGAGCAATTTGACCAACAAATTCCAATTTCAACCGAAGAACCACAAGACATTGTGAAGAAACTAGAAAAGGTGTTTATAAATATGTGATTTTTTTAATTGCAATTTTACTATGTTATTTGCAACTTTCAACACCACAAAGTTGCAATTTTAAAATTGTATTACAAAAAATCATATTTCTATTAAATAATATAAGAGGCACAAGTTTGTTTTTATTACATTATCTTGTTCAATTATTGAGGTATTTATATATGTTATTTTTTAAATTAAGTGAAAAAATAAATCAGAAAACCCGATCCCGATCCCGATCCCGATCCCGATCCCGATCCCGATAAGACCGGTCCCCTTTTCCGACGGGACGGGACATCGGTGAATCCCGCCAATCCCGCCGGAGGACCGATCCCGCCCTCCCCCAATCCCGTCGGGTTCCTATCCTGTCGGGATCCTCCCCGCCCCTAACCCGGCCCACTAGCCACCCATACTTTGATTTAGACCTTTTGGCATTTGTGCTATCTACTAAGCATGTGCTTATATTTTGACTCAAAAGCTTGTCTTTGATTCTATAAAATCTTTCCTTTTCAATAATTCTCAACACCCTTTTATTTTAACAATGATAAGATGTGTATATGAATCCTTGTACATGAGTTAGTAACATGCTACTTAGCAACTCATTATTTATGGATTTTTGTGACTTTTGGCCAGCTAAAAGGGCAGGCATATAAACTAGTGAAACTCCTGGATGGAGACAACTTAGGGGGGAAAGGGCTCCACAATACACAATCCAAATTCTATAGATTGTGATTTTGTATAAATATTTCTACTACAGAAGCCATGCATTAAAGTTAGGGATCACTCTATCTCCATCAAGATCCTAAACTTGCTCTTTGCACACATGCAACTAGCCACAATCATTTCTCTTTTCTTTTTCACCTCTTTTAACTACAAGATAAAATTAAAAATTATACAATACCCTCAAATATTCAGATAAAGGGAACATATATAAAATTTGTTTTAATTCACAAATAGAAAGGTATTGAGATTACATGTTTACTGAAAATTAGAAGGGATAGACCATATATAGTTGATCCCTAATGTGTTTAGAAGTGAAATTACTAGCTTCTCTAAAGGTATTTTACTTGATCCCAACTCTGCAAATAAATCAAAACTCTACCACAATCAGAATTCCAACCAAATATCTTTTTCTAACTAAAATTCGGACATACATACTACTACAAGGTTAGGAGTCAATTAACCAACAGAAACCATTAAAAACAAAAATATTGGCCATAATAAACATCATCATACCACCTTTAAGGCTAACATAGCAACAACAAAAATAACAATTATTTACATTCATAAAGTTCCCTATAAGCAATTTGCCATGAACAACAAACATGTAGAGTACATGATTGGATTGGGCCACTCCATGAAAATATTTCCCAATAATATAGAACAAAGAAAGTACACACTCATCATTTGTGAGATACCACCACTCCACCTCCTGAAAAAAATACATGCATTTTAATTTCATTCAACCAATTATTTCAACTTTACAATAGACATAAAGAAGTGATTCCCTATTTACTCCACTGCCCATTAAAGCTTCAACATAAGCAAAACAATTGACACAAGAATCATAAACATCAATATCAGGAGAAAAAGAGATAAGCATGGATCACACCTGATAAAATAGAGTTTTAATACAAGAACAATGCAAAATTTCTATAGTAGTATCAGTAGCTAATTAGACTTGGTAAATTAATAGTAGTAGAATATAAAGTCAGTCCGGTGCACTAAGTTTCCGCTATATGGGGTTTAGGAAGGGCCGGACCATTCTGTGGTATGCAGTCTTAACCTGCATTTCTACGAGACTGTGACTGTGGCTTGATCACGTGACCTCCTGATCACATGACAGCAACTTTATCAATTAAATCAAGGCTTCCCTTCAAAAGTAGTAGAATATAGGAAAAGAAATCCCTTTTTTAGCCTCTGGCAGTTAACAAAGAAGGAATAGCTGCCAAATTTGGAGTAGCATTCTTATTTGAGGGAGCTGCTCTTTTCCCACTTGATGATGTCTTACTAAAAGCTCTCATTGGACTTGCAAATGCCCATCCCCAACTCTTGCTCCTTCCATGTACAAGCTGCTGATGTCCCACAGATGCAGGTGCTACTATACTTGACTTCCCATTCATATTTTCCTCAGATGAAACCCAATGAGATGAAGATGATGAGGCTGATGAAGATGAAGTTATCATAAAACCACTAAACAGTCCTCCACATCTCACTCTTTCTTTAATAGTACAATCTTGTCCCCCTACAGATGAAACTTTAGGCTTGCCTTCTCTTTGAGACTCAACTCTTCTTAAAGTACAATCACCAAAACCAGTTGAGATTCTTTCAAAGAAATCACCTGAAAAACTTCTACTTCCACAGCCAACAGATCTAGATCTTGATACTTTTCTATCATGTGCAGCCTCATTAGGACTCTCATTTTCCTCCACTACAACATACTCTTCTTTCTTCTTCTCCCTTGACCTCATTGAACCACCATTCACAGATGATGAAGGAAAGCTCATGTTTTTTTCAGTTTTCTTAGCAGTTGAAGAAGAATGGTGCTTAGAGGAGGATGATGATGATGAGTAGTAGAGAAATGACCAGAACCTTTTTCTATGAGGGGTATAGTCTTCTGCTTCTTCAGCAGCATTATCCAAGAAATGCATACGATTTCTAGGGGTTGTAGTGGAGTTGCTTCTCTTCATAACAATGTCAATATTTGAACCTGATGTAGTAGTAGCAATGCCATCTTTCTTCTTCTTATTGTAATGACTAGTAGTCAACAGAAAAGGCATTCTTGATTTCCTCATTTTACCATAGTGATTACTATAGTTATTATTATTACAAACATTTGTTTGGATTTGGATGTTGTTGGTTTGGACAGGTAGGGTTGTTGAGGAAATGGTAGATGAAGTGGCTCCAAAATCAGATCTAAAAGAAGGGGTGGAAGAAGAGGAAGAAGAAGGAAAAACAGCAGAAGGGAAAGAGGAAGAAACAAGTTTACCAAGCTTTTCTTGAAGACAGAAAGCACAGATCCCACCTGGAGTATTGTTCTTATATGGATGGTTTGTACATATCATGTTACCATCACCCATGTCTTCTTGAATCCCTTCCATCACCATTTTTTCAAGAAACTATGAAATCTTGAAACTCCACCTGTTATCTACACATTAGTTCACTTTTTGTTGATGTTCTTGATTTGGACCACACTAGTAGTAGAGATTAACTTGAAGGGATAGTAGGAAAAATGGAAATGGAGAAGAAGTAGGAGGCAAAAATGGTCAAAGGTGGTGTAAATAAATGAAAGGCATTCAAGAAAATAGAAGAGAAATTAAGGCATTGAAGGATGAAATGGTAGTCCCCAGGAGCACGTGCTAATCTGACTAACTGCTATAATTAAAACTGATGAACAAGACAAGGAAACCCCTAGCAGCTATAGTAGCAATACAAGTACGTATAAAGTTGGGAGTATTTTTTTATCAAAGAAATTATAAGCAATTTCAAAGCTTAAATATTTCTTTCATCAATGTATAAAATTTAGGTCGTTTGGTCATCAAAATCAAATATTTTGAACTTTTTTCAAATTTTAAACTTAAGTTGAAAATAGAGTTGTATTTTGTTATAGTGTTTGAGAAAAAATATTTTGTTATTTGAATATATTAAAAGTGAAGAAAGTGAAAAAAGTGAAAATAGGTTTTTAATTTTTTTTCAAATTTCAAATACAACTTGAATTATATTTAAAATTTTCGTGGCCAAACATCAATTTTTAAATAAAATGAAAAAAAAAATTGTCATAACCAAACGGGTCCTTAAGACTTATTGTACTAGTACATAAGGAGACTGTGTTTTCAGTACACTATACTCCATTTATTATTGAAAAAAAGTTAAAAATATAATTCGTTATGAATTTTTGGATCAAAAATATCCATCTACTTTGGTAAAGGGCTAAAAATACTCATCTCTTAATGAAAATTCTCAATAACCCAACATAATCCCGATTTCATTTTGTAAACTCGCTCCAAAATATGGAAAAATAATTTTTTAAAACTTATATTTTAAAATTAAATCTGAAAAAATATTTTTATTCAAAAAACTGGAAAAAAATCTTAAATCAGGAAAAACTGTTTTTTTCTAAAAAATATGTGGACCAAAAAAAAGTTTTTAGATTTTTGAATAAAAACACTTTTCTGGATTTAATTTTAAAAAATCATTTTTCATATTTTGGGTGATTTGAGAATTTCAGTTAAGAGAGAATATTTTTAGTCCTTTTCCAAATTAAATGGGTATTTTTAGCTCTTTCTCAAAGTAAACTAATATTTTTTACACAAATTTTTAACAGGTGATATTTTTAGCCTTTTTCAAAGTAGATCAATATTTTTTGCCCTTTTTCCCCTTTATTATTATGCATATCAAACTAATATTGGGTTCTGTGATGGTTAATTTTGTTATCTTCAACATTACTCCAATCCTAAAAAGTAGCCGTTCTTCTTTAAATTGTACGTTTGATATAGAGTATGTGCTGATCTTGATTTCATAATAGTAATAGGAGTAGTTGATATACACTTACACTTCAACTTTTTGGTTAATAATCACAGTTCATAAAATTAAACAGATTCACCTCATTTACAATTAATTATATTTGTTCGATATACAATAACAACATACCTAGTATAATCTCATTAGGTGGTATCTGAGAAGAGTAGAGTGTACGTAGACCTTAGCTCTTCATTTTGATGGGTAGAGAAATTATTTCCGATAGACCCCCGGCTCAAGTAGAAATGAGAAGCAACAGTAATAATAAGCAGTAATAGCAGCGAGAAAATAAGATAACGAAGTGGGAAAAAAAGGCAGGTAAGAAATCAAAAAGCAATTCGCAAAATGAACGAAGCCACGACCAAAATACTAGATAAATCATGGCAAAACAATCTAAAAAGAAAGAATAACAATACCGTAACAACCACCAAATCATACGACCGTGAATTGCAAGACAGAACTACTAATAAAGTAAATCTAAAGACAAGAGCCTAAAGGAGTACTACGATGTGCGACAACACTCAACTACCTACTCCCATTCTATCCTGATTTGTGCCCTTCTTGATCCCCTATCTATGGTCATGTCTCGGTGAGTTGTAAATGTGTCATGTCCTGGCTATCACCTCTCTCCAATACTTCTTCGGTCTACCTCTACCTCTCCTGAAACCATACATAGCTAATCGCCCGCACCTCCGTACAGGGGCATCCGTGCATCTCCTCTTCACATGTCCGAACCATTTCAACCTCGCTTCTCTCATCTTGTACTCCACCGAGGCCTCCCCCATCTTGTCCTGAATATCTTCGTTTCTAATTTTATCTCTCCTCGTATGTCCACACATCCACCGCATCATCCTCATTTCCGCCACATTCATCTTTTGAACGTGAGAGTTTTTGACTGACCAACACTCTGCTTCATACAACATAGTTGGTCTAACCACCACTCTGTAGAACTTTCTTTTAAGTTTTGGTGGCACCCTCTTATCACACAAGACACCGGATATAAGCCTTCATTTCATCCACTCTGCACCAATACGATGTGTGACATCCTTATCAATCTCCCCATTACCTTGAATAATAGACCCAAGATACTTGAAACTTTCTCTCTTTTATATGACCTGGGTATCAAGCCTCACTTTCAGGACGTCCTCATGCGCTGTTTCACTAAGATTGCACTCCAAGTATTCTGTCTTGGTCCTACTTAACCTGAATCATTTAGATTCTAGGGGTTGTCTCCAAACTTCCAACTTCATTAACTTCGTCGCGAGTCTCATCAATGAAAACTATGTCATCCATAAATAACATACATTATGACACTTCTCCTTAAATGTGTGGCGTCAAAACATCCATTACTAGGGCAAATAAAAATGGACTAAGGGCTAACCCCTGGTGCAACCCCATCATAACTGGGAAGTACTCAGAGTCCCCTCCCACTGTTCTTACCCCCAGTCTTTGCTCTATCATACATGTCCTTGATCGCTCTCGTGTATGTCATAGGTACACCACTAGCCTCCAAACATCTCTATAGAACCTCTCTCGGGACTTTGTCGTATGCCTTTTCTAGGTCGATGAACACCATATGTAAGTCCTTCTTCCTCTCCCTATACAACTCCACTAATCTCCTTACTAGATGAATGACTTATGTAGTTGAGCGTCTCGACATGAATCCAAATTAGTTCTCCGAGATAGACACACACCTTTTTACTCTCATCTCCACCGCTCTCTCCTAAACTTTCATCATGTGGCTTAGCAACTTAATACTCATATAGTTTTTGCAATCCTGGATGTCACCCTTGTTCTTCTACAAAGCGATAAATGTACTCTACCTCCAATCCTCATGCATTTTCGTCTTCCTAAAATGACATTAAATAACCCAGTCAACTGCTCCATACCCACATTGCCCGTATATTTCTAAAAATCCATCGGGATTTCGTCAGACCTTGTCGCTCTTCCCGTGCGCATCCTATGAATAGCCCACTTAACCTCCCTAGTCTTAATATTGCTATAAAATTCAAAATTGCAACGCCTTACAGAGTGTTCCAACTCTCCCAACACAATAACTTTGTCTCTCTCTCGTTCAGGAGTTTATGCAAGTAAGCCTGTCATCTTCGTCTAATGAGTGTCTCCTCCACAAGAACTTTACCGTCATCGTCCTTGATACACTTCCCTTTATCTAAATCATGGGCGCTCCTCTCCATCGCCTTGTCTAGCTTGTACAACTTTTTATTCCACTTTTATCATCTAACTCTGTATATAAGCATTCAAAAGTTGTCGTTTTGCCGTCGTAACAACAAGTTTTGCCTCATTTCTTGCTATCTTATACATTTTTATATTCGATTGTCTCTCCTCCTCGTTTGTGCTATCCACCAACTATGCATACACCACTTCCCTTGAACTTCTCCATTCCACCACCAATCCCCTCGATGCCCACCAAACTCACCTTTCGAGACCCCTAACACCTCTCTAGCTACTTCCCTAATGCAACTGACAGTCCTATCCACATGCAGTTCGCATCCCCACTCCTTCCCAAAGCTCTCATAGCCATCAACTTCTCCCCCATCTCCTAGGCACTAGCCATAGTCAAGCTCCCCCATTTGATCCTCTGTCGGTCCTTCACAACCCTCTTATTTCTCTTCCTCTTGATCTCCAAGTCCATCACCAAGAGCTTATGTTGGGTTGTAAGGTTTTCAATCGGGATAACCTTGCAGTCGTGGCATAGACCTTTATCTTCCTTCCTAAGAGGAAGAAAGTCTATCTGAGTCTTAGCCAACGAGCTACGGAAGGTGACCAAGTGCTCGACCCTCTTTGAAAAACTCGAATTGACAACCACCAAGCCAAAGGCTTTTGCAAAATCCAAAAGGGAGACTCCTTCTTCGTTCATTTCCCCGAAGCCACAACCTCCATGCACATCGTCATAGCCCCTCGAAGTTGACCCGATGTGTCCATTGAAGTCCCCTCCTATGAAAAGCTTTTCAGTGTGCGGTATATTTGTTCGATATATGTTGTTAATATAAATAATAAATATTAAAAAATGTCAATAGAAATAGTTTATGCAATAAATGATTTGAAATTATATTAAAAACTAGAACTTCCCAATTAAAGAAGAATATATCAATTTAAAAAAATTATAAGGCAAGTCAGAATTCGTTAATATCGCACAGAAATAGATAAAGAAAAGAAAAAACTGATAAAGGGTTTGAAGGAAGAAAAGTAGACCAAGAAAGTAAAATAATGAATTTAGTTTATCTCGTTTGTATTTGATTATTTAGATTCATACTAGCTTCTATGCAAACAAATTTAAGTCATTTTATCAGTTGAACAAATAAGAAAAATTAAAGGAACTTTTCTATTATATAAACTAAATATCTCAACATTTTATTTATAGCTACTGAGTCAGAAAAATTAAAGGAACTTTTCTATTATATAAACTAAATATCTCAACATTTTACTTATAGCTACTGAGTCAGAAAAATTAAAGGAACTTTTCTATTATATAAACTAAATATCTCAACATTTTATTTATAGCTACTGAGTCAGAAAAATTAAAGGAACTTTTCTATTATATAAACTAAATATCTCAACATTTTACTTATAGCTACTGAGTCACTGACAAAAATAAACACAAGAGGTCAAGGCAATAATAATGGAACTACAGTAGTGAGGAACGTCTACGTTAATGGAAGAAACTAAAGAGGTGAGAAAGAAGGTATGAATCTCTCCTGCAAAGTATTTTATATTAATATAAATATATATAATGTGTATAATATTGAATTCTAATTAAATAAAGATTATCTATTTATCATAATTATACACTACTGTTAATTACAAAATATATGACGAATATATGGTAATATTCGCTAATACACCCTCTCAGTCGGAGCGGGAGGATGCCGGACGCTGAGACTGGATCTGAAGTCTAGGAATAGATGTCTAGGAAGTCATTTAGTGAAGATATCTGCGTACTGATACGAATAAGGCACAAGCAACACCTTAACATGACCTATAACAACCTTCTCACGACAAAATGTATATCTATCTCAATGTGCTTGGTTCTCTGATGCTGAACCGGGTTATGAGATAAGTAGATCGCGGATATGTTATCACAGTACACCATAGACGCCTTACGCAAGGGACAATGAAGCTCTAAGAGAATATTTTGGAGCCAACAGATCTTAGCAACAGCGTTTGCTACGCCTTTATATTTTGTCTCTGCACTTGATCGGGATAGGGTGACTTACCTCTTGGCAGACCACGAAATGAGATTATCTCCCAAGAACACACAGTAGCCGGAGGTGGAACGCCGCGTGTCCGAACAACCTACACAATCGGCGTCCGTATATGATATCAACCTGGTCAATGCAGAGGGGTAGAGATGCAATCCATAATCAAGAGTGTCTTTAACGTATCGAATGATACGTTTAAGAGTTGTAAAGTGAGGCTCACTGGAGGCATGCATAAATAAACACACATGTTGAACATCATAAGCAATATCAGGCCTGGTGAAAGTAAGATACTGAAGTGCACCTGTGAAGCTCCTCTAAAGGGTGGGATTGGACACTGGATCACCATCAATAACACTGAGTTTCGAGTTCGAGTCGACCGGGTAGGCATGATCTTGCAGTTAGCCATTTTAGCCATGTACACAATTTCTTCTGTATACTTACGTTGACACGAGAACATAGTATCTGCAGATCTAGTTACTGAGATCCTCGAGAAGTAACTCAACTTTCCAAGTCAGTCATAGTAAATTTGGATTTAAGCAGAGCAATTATCTCATTTTTCAACACATCATAAGAGGTAGTGAGAACAATATCATCAACATATAATAACAATTATGGAATGTTACTACCTCGATGAAAGTTAAATAGAGAATGATCACACTTGTTGCATACAAACCCAATCTGCATAATGTAAGTAGCAAATCGTTCATATCACGCATGAGGGCCTATTTCAAACCATACAGTGACTTACGAAGACAATAGACATAATAAGGAGCCTCAGGATGGACAAAGCCCTGACGACTGATGCATGTAAATAGTTTCTTTCAAGTCTCCATGTAAGAATGCATTTTTCACATCAAGTTGATGAATCGGCCAATTCTTACCCATATCTATGCTCAGAATCGTGCGAATGGTAGCCGGTTTAACCACCAGACTAAATGTCTCACCACAATCAACACCCTCCTGTTGATTAGTACCATTAGCCACAAGTCTCGCCTTATGACGCCCAAGGTCACCACTGTCTCTGAATTTGTGATGAAATAACCACATACATCGAATAACATTAACCCCATCCGGCTTAGAACCAGATCCCAAGTGTGATGTTTCCTTAAAGCATTAAATTCCTCACGCATGGTCGCATTCCAATTCGGGAGTTTGGCTAATTTTGGATTTTTGGGAATTAGGGATATAGTTTGTGTGGATAGGTTAAAGTGAACTTTGGGTTTGAAAATCTCGTGTTGAGCACGGGTTTCCATTATGTGTGTGAGGGTAGGGGCTATTTGGGTAGAGGGGTGGGGTGCGATCTGTTGGGTTGTCAAGTAAGGGGTTGGTTGCTGGGTTGGGGTCGTCGGGGCAGTGGCAATGATGGGTGATTGTTGGAATAGATCGACGGGATAAGGTTGACTTGGTTTTGGGTCCGATGTCGGTGACGGGTTTGATGTGGGTGACTGGATGAAAGGATAATAATGGAGTTGCGGTAGGGCAGTCGTTGAGATGGGTTGGAAGAGGGACACTGTGGATTTTACGTATAGATATGTCATAGCACAAATACCCCTATGATTAGACGGGAAGCCTAAGAATACACATAGAGCGGTGTGTGGTGTTAATTTATGCGGGGTCGTGGATGCAAGATTTGGGTAGCAAAGGCATCCAAAAATTCGAAGGTGATCATATGAGGGGTGTGGTGTTATCGGGGTCGTGGATGCAAGATCGGGTAGAAAGGCATCCAAAAATTTGATCATATGCGGGGGATCCTATTATCCTATTATGAAGAGTATGGGTAGGTAAAATGTTAAGGATATATTATACCATTTTGCCTACATAGACCCAAAAAGAAGGGGGGAGAGCGACATGAAAAAGGATTGTACGAACCATTGTTATTGATAGTGCAGATGATTCGTTCGGCTTTACCATTTTGGGGGGAGGTGTGGGGACACGAAAAGTGAAAAACCATACCATTATTTTTGCAAAATTTATGAAATATGGAATTGTTAAACTCACGACCATTATCACATTGAAATGATTTGATGACTTTTTCAAACTGTGTTTTGATATAAATACGAAATTCAAGGAACTTGGAAAAAACTTCAGACTTGAATTTAAGTGGGTAGACCCAAATAAAGTGAAAAAAATCATCTAATAAAATGAGATAATATTTATGACTCAGTGAGCTAGTAATGGGAGATGTCCATAGGTGCAAGCATGCACAATGTCAAAGGGAGAAAACGTAACACTTAAAGTTGACTGAAATGGAAGGCGAATATGTTTGCCTATAGGACAAGAAAAACAATATTAGACAAGTTTCCAATTATTACATTGAATAAAATTATTGCTTTTACGAAAATTAAAAACATGAGCGCCTGAGTGTGCAAGTCTATTGTGCCAAGTTGAAGGAGAGAGAGCAGCGAGGGAGGTAGGTGAGCCGGATCTGGCAGCGAAAGTGGATGAGAAGGGATAGAGGTCCCCCACACTATTGCATCTCGTAAGAGGTGTCTCATAAGTAGATCTTTCACAGAAAAACCAAAGGGGTCAAACTCAACAGATACAAAATTGTTACGAGTAAATTTCCTAACAGATATTAAGTTTTTTATGATGTTGGAAGCATAAAGGACATTATTTAAGGAGAAGGGTGGGTGAGGTGGTTAGGTGTAGGTGGTACCATAACCTTGAATTGGAATGCGATGACTATTACCAACCGTAGTAAATTGAGTATACTTTAAACGAAACAATTTGGAGAGATTACCTGAGGAGCGGGTGAGATGAGTAGTGGCTCCCGTATCTATGTACCAATTTTTATCGGCCTGCTAGAGATTTAATGTGCTGAAGGCCTGACCCAAATCAGTGGGGCCAGGCCGTAAGTGGACTGTTGTTGCTGGGTCGTCGCCATATGGGCATGCTATGCTGGAAGTGGAGCCTAGCGTGGGCCTAGGGAGTGGCCCAAAATCCTGGGCTGCCAGGCTGTTGGATACTGGGGCACTGCAGGGATGTCCTGAGTAAGAAGCCAAGGCCTAGGTGCTTCGGTTGGGCCACTGCCCTGGGCCGGCCCAAGTCAAAAAATGGCTGGACTACTACTGGTTGGCACTGCCTCTACGTCCGCGGCCTCGGCCGCCCTTTTCGTTACCGCTACCTCTGCCACCACCGCGGTCACCCCGCGGTTGTTGGTTGTCCGGTGGTGGGGGCGGCATTTGTCGCTTGATTTTCAACCACTAACGCCTTTTGAGTGTGTTCGTCCTATTTGGCACGTCGGGTTTTTCCAACAATAATTGTGAGCGGACTTTGTTGAAGCTGGGTAATGGATCGACTTGTTATATCATGATCGCTAGAGTATCGTATTCACCCTTCGAGTATCGTTTCGATTCACCAATTGGTCCACAACTAGTTTTAATTATTTACAATACTCGGACATGTTAAGTAAAATTCTTAAGATGTGTAATTGAATTGCTAGTTTCAAAAATTTCTTTCAGTCATGAGTCGATTTTCATAATCGTATGAAGTAAGTCCTTAGAGATGCTACCATAAATTCACTGTTTGACAATGGCGTCAAAACGGCGCCATGTTGTGTCATCAACCTCAATATGGTGAGGAAATGAGTCGTCAATATGATCAAGCACGTTATAGGCACATGCATGTATACGAAAAAGTTTAACCCACGAAGAATATTTTCCATCTTCCTAATCAAGAACCAAAGGAATGAAGTTCTTGACATTGGTGACGGCGAAAGCCAGATGGAAAGACGGAGTGGAGGAGGTAGTGTGTGGGGGTATGGATGATGATTGGGGAATAAGATGAAGTTGTGGGAGAGGTAGGAGTAGCCATGTGACCCATTAGAGTGTCTGAATTTTGGTGAGGAATGAAAAAGAATTTGAAAAATTTGGGTTTCGAAAATTAGCATAGCCGCCGGCCGAAGGAGGTGTGTGTGGGGGGTGAGACAAGAAAAAAATGAGGGATTTAGGTGTTTTTAGGGTTTGACTCTTGATACCATGTAAGAATGTATGAATCTCCCTTGAGGAGTATTTCTCATTAATACAAATATATATATATATATAGTGAATGAAATAATCCCCTTGATTATTTTCATCAATTGAAAGGCTATATATACAAGTTACGTATTTCCATAATAGTAGAATCCTATTCCTATTCTACTCCTAAAACCTTATTCTACTTGGATTCTAACTATACAATTATGGTAAGTGTACAAGACTAATTAAGGTAACTTTTACACTACAATATTACAACAATATACATAATCAATATACACAACCCGTGATGGGCCAACCCGAGATGGGCTTTCTGGCTTCTTCTGTGTTGGGTTGTTTCCGAAAGCACCCGTGATAAACACTATGTATACCAAGTGTATATCACGGGTATATACCTTGTTTAACACACCCCCGCAGTCATAGCGGGCGGTTTTCGAACGCTGAGATTGTCCCTAAAATCTTCAAAAAGGACCGAGGGAAGACTCTTTGTAAAGATGTCTGCAATTTGATATCTTGACGGGACATGACAGACGCGTACCTGACCCCGAGCAACCTTTTCACGGACAAAGTGAATGTCCATCTCGATATGCTTAGTGCGTTGGTGCTGAACCGGATTACCAGAAAGGTAGATGGCACTAATATTATCGCAATAAACCAAGGTTGCCTTCTGAATGGGACAATGAAGCTCCAAAAGCAAGTTACGTAACCAACATGATTCGGAGACCACATTAGCTACCCCTTGATATTCAGCCTCGGCACTTGAGCGGGATAGAGTCGACTGACGCTTCGCAAACCAGGAGACCAAGTTGTTGCCAAGGAATATACAATAGCCAGACGTAGACCGTCTGGTGTCTGGACAACCACCCCAATCAACATCCGTGTATGAAACAAGTGTGGATGTCGAGAAAGGATATAAATGCAAATCATAGTCCAGTGTACCCTGAATATACCGAATGATGCGTTTGAGTGCATTCATGTGCTCAATTCTGGGATCGAATAAACACACCTGCTAGACAACATACGTAATATCCGGTCTTGTAAAGGTAAGATACTGAAGGGTCCCTGCAAGAATGCGATAGAGGGTCGGATCCTCGTAAGGTATGCCAGCCGCGACACTAAGCTTGGGCTTAGTATCAACAGTAGTGGAAGTGGACTTACAGGATAACATCTCAGCCCTCTCGATGATCTCAGTTGCATACTTCTATTGAGACAAGAATAATCCATCGGAATAACGAGTGACGGCAATCCCCAAAAAGTAACTAAAGGCACTTAAGTCTTTCATAGCAAACTCAGAGCTGAGCACGATCATGATAGACTGGCGTAAGGCATCGGAAGAGGCTGTCAAAATGATATCATCCACATACAACAAAATATAGGCCAAGGACAAACCACGACGGTAGATGAACAAGGAATTATCTGACCTGCTGTGAGTGAACCCAATAGTGGAAACATAGTCAGCAAACCTTGTATACCAGGCCCGTGGAGACTGCTTAAGCCCATATAAGGACTTCTTCAACAAACAGACATGATGAGGATGTTTGGGATCCCTGAATCCCAACGGCTGATGCATATAAATTGTTTCCTTGAGATCACCATGTAGGAAAGCATTCTTTAAGTCTAACTGATGGATAGGCCATGCTTTCAAAAGAGCCAAGCTGAGTACAATGCGAATGGTAGCAGGTTTGACCACTGGACTAAATGTCTCACCACAATCCCCCCCAACCTGCTGAGTCTTACCATCACTCACAAGTCGCGCCTTATGTCGTACAAATGAACCATCTGAATTTTCCTAGTGAGTAAAAATCCACATAGACCTAGTAATATTAATACCAGAAGGACGAGGCACCAACTCCCACGTCTTATTATCAATAAGAGCATTACATTCATCGGTCATAGCAATTTTTCAATTTGGGTCATTTAACGCAGACACATGAGTACGGGGTAAGGGTGATTTAAGAACATTAGAATTTAAATTAAAATGTCTCTTTGGTTTAAAAATACCCCGTTGACTACGAGTGACCGGTTTATGACTTGAGGAATAAGTGGCGGATTTTGGGAATTTTCTGGGCTCGGGATGGACTGGCCAGCAGGCAGTGGGCCTGCTGCCCAAGACGGGAATCCGGCGCTGGAACTGGACCAGTTCCAGAATTGGGCTGGACTAGCCCTATCGCTGGAACTGATCCAGTGATGGTAGTTTGTGATAGACCAGTGGGCCCGCTGGAGAATTTTAGATACGGGATATGTCCGAAAAATGATGAGTAATATACGGGGATATACCATCATCCAAAAAATTATATGAACTAGGCTTGGGAGTATGAACTTTAGTAAATAAAAATTGGGTTTCATAAAAAATTACATGGCGATTAATGATGATTTTCTTGGAGGATAAATCAAAGCATTTATAACCACGAGATTAGACGGAAAACCCAAAAACACACACGGAGTAGATCGGCCTGAAGTTTGTTAATTGTGGTGGACGGGAATAACGGATAACATAAGCACCCAAAAACCCGAAGATGAGAATAAGAAGGATTCTTATTATATAAAATTTGAAGGGGGAAGAATATGTCAGACCTTTGGAAAGATTATGTTAAGGAGATATGTAGCCATTCGAAGAGCATGATGCCAAAAATATGGGGTTATGGAAGCATGAATTAAGAGAGTGCGGACAATATTATTTATGGAACGAATTTTGCGTTCGACTTTCCCATTTTGTGAAGATGTATGAGGACAAGAAAAATGAAAATTGATCCCATTATTAGCACAGAACTCACAAAACACCCCATTGTCATATTCTTTGTCATTATCACACTGAATATTTTTTATTTCTCTTTCGAATTGGGTTCTAATGATTGCTCTAAATTTTAAGAAGATGGAAAACACTTGAGATTTATTTGCAATCGGAAACGTACATAAAAACTTAGAATAATCATCCAAAAAGAGAACATAATACCGATGACCCAAAGAACTCAGAACATGAGACGTCCATAGGTCGCTATGAATAATATCAAATGGCATTAAAGTATGAGAATTTGAGTCTGCAAATGGCAACTGAACAATTTTTCCTAAAGAACAAGACTGACAATTTGGAGTACTATTTGTACCCTTACATGAAATAAAATTATTATTATATAATGACGACAAAATAGAAGATCCCGGATGACAAAGACGAGCATGCCACAAGGAAGGAGCAAGGGCTGCAAAAGTTGATGGCAAGGCTTGACTCGATGGACTGAAACCCGGTGTGATATGATAAAGATCTCCCCTACTATCACACCTCATGAGAGGGCTCCCTTCTTGAAATCCTTCACCTCATGAGAGGACTCCACGTCATCATGACTACGGGGCTTGCTCCGGTAGCTGCCTTCTTATCCAAATCGGCTTCTTCCAAAGTAAGCATGGAGCGGGCTTGATAAAAGGCGGGAAGAGGATTGCTTTGACGAAGGAGAGTCCCAACGCCGTTATAGGCCTCAGAAACACCGGCAACCAATTGTAGAACCAGACGATTATTTGTCACATGTGTGCCAACATTACAGAGTTGGTCCGCCAACTCCTTGAGTTTCTTGTAATATGCAGACACGTTTGGAAATTCTTCCATGCGAACTTGAGAGAATTCCTGCTCGAGTGTGACAACACGTGAATGTTGGTTATCTTGGAATATGTCACGCAATCTATTCCAGGTAGCCATAGCCGTAGTGTCCGACTCAATGATCGTCTGTAAGATGTCAACCGAAATAGTGGAATAAATCCACTGGAGAACGGTAGCATCAAGAGTAATCCATAACTGAGGATCCTCCGCCGGAATAGGTGCATCGGGAGGAATTATGTGATGGATGACTTGATGGGAGATAGCGTGAATTTTAAATAATTTTTCCACGTCGCATATTGACGTTTTTCATCTCAAGAATAATAGGGATGTTGTTCTTGATGTTAGAAACCATGAAGGCATGATGAAAATTATTCTTACACATAACGAAAGAACAAAGGGAGAGGAGGGAAAATTTGGGAAGAGTGGAGGTAAATAATATCACGAATTTCGGTGAAGGGAGGCAGAATTCGAATCCGGTTGTGGCCGAGAAATGGCACAAAAACCGAGAGCAAGGGCGGAAGCAAGACCTAGTCTCTTGATACCATGAAAGAAATAATCCCCTTGATTATTTTCATTAATTGAAAGGCTATATATACAAGTTACATATTTCCATAATAGTAGAATCTTATTCCTATTCTACTCCTAAAACCTTATTCTACTTGGATTCTAACTATACAATTATGATAAGTGTACAAGACTAATTAAGATAGCATTTACACTACAATATTACAACAATATACATAATCAATATACACAACCCGTGATGGGCCAACCCGAGATGGGCTTTCTGCCTTCTTCCGTGTTGGGTTGTTTCCGAAAGCACCCGTGATATACACTATGTATATACATAGTGTATATCACGGGTATATACCTTGTTTAACATATAGTGTGTACAATATTGAATCTTAATTGAATAAGGATCCTCTATTTATCATAATTATACACTACTATTAATTATAAAATATATGATAATATTCGCTAATAAGCATAATTAACCCATTAATTTGTGTGCACACATTGATTACGTACAAATTTATGTACAGAACTACATACATGTGGAACAAGGACAGCCTTTAACAGAAAAAAGAAAAAGAAAAGAAAAGAAAAGAGAATCTCAGACCTGCCAAAATATTGCTTGTCTAAAGTCCCAAGAAATACTGATGCAGCTCTAGGTCTAGGACAAGACGTGAATGAAGAAGAGGGGGTATCTTCCCTTAGATCATTTTCCCATAATCTCTTCATCTTTGTTTCTTCCTATTCTTATTCTTATTAGTCCAAAATTCAAATTGTTGATTTTACTTTTTTTTTTAATATCCAGTTTTCTAGCTTATACCAGACTATTTCTGAAGATAGTAATACCGATCCCTCAACACTACTACCAGTAAATCGCGGGATATGCCTGAATGACCAGGGTTTGAAAGCAGAGCAACTGATATGCAGCCTCCAGCTGAATTTTAAGTTCACCTCATTTGTCATCCAGCTATGTCCGGGGACGTCGATTTTACTACTTTGAGGAGTCCATTGATTTACATGCTAATTGTATGTGAATTGTATACAGTATACACTGCATGTAATATTTTTACAGTGAGTAATACTAAAGAGATTATGTAGTTTTTTCCGGAGATTATGGTAAAAACTTAACTGCATCGGTGTATACATCCAATTAATAAATAAATGACACTTGTCTCATTATTTAATTATAAATTTTAATACTTAATCATAGTTAACCAAGTATTTTATACGTGATCTTAATTAATACTATAAAGATATTTTCACGTTATTTCTGATATATTTTGAATGATAACTCGATAAGTAGCTTGACAGTACTTTTTAAGTTTATATTTTAGCTAGATCCAGAAGTATATATTACACGCACTATTCTTAGGATACAAACGAACTTAAACTTAATTAATTAATGTCATGCATATAATTTTAAAATTGTTAAATCAATGTATATAACTTCCTGTTTTTGTACAATACACCTATCATTTGCTTAAGGCTACAGTGAGCAATTATTAGTGTAATCAAGTTAAACATCCGTTTCAATTTTAATAGTACTTTTTAAATATTTTTGTTATCTTCATAACAATGAGTAGATGGATTGTCATGACAAAAAAAAAACTAACATAATGTTTTAGGTTTGTTCCTTTTTTGAGGATCACAAAAACATCGTGCTCTATTTAATAATAGACATCAGCAAAAAGTATGTGGATTTTACACTTAACATGTCTGTTCATCCATACTCGGAAAGCAATCATAGAAACTTAGAAAGTACGGGAATTTCAATTCATTTCCAAGGTCATTGTGCTATAAGTTACGTTATTAACTTTGTTCCTTTTAATTTTTTTCTTTTATTAATTTTGCTTCCTTTTTAATTTTTTTCTTCATAAAAAATAGGACTCTGAATCTTAATTTATTATTTATGATTAACTTAATTGAGTTGGGTGTATTTACTCGATCCGGTTAAGTTTTTTCCACGTACAAGGTATAGTTATATATGAATTATTATGTAGAATAATAATACATGAATTGTTGTATATGGATTATCTAGTTTAAAGACATTTTTACCTATATATTAAATGCACGTGTTTTTTATTCTACATTCTTTGCTTTCATTAGTTCTCGCATAACTTGATGCACGAATTTATTTAGTAAGACTCACCAAGCAATGCATTAGTTATTATACAATATTTGATGCTTACTTTTAGGAGTTACTCTTTATATTTTTCAATTGAAATTTGCATTATCTTTTATTTTAATATATTATCATATTAGTAGGTATTTATATATTCTTGTAGAAACATGGGAGTAATCTTTAATTTATAGTCATCAAGTATTAAAAGGATTATAAAAGAACATTAAAAACGGGAGGTGAAGAAGAAGTGGAGCTGCCAATTGGCCGGTGTCCACTCCTTGACAAAGGTTAATAAAATGGTTTCAAAATGTCGGTGAATTGTTTTGGGTTAGAAATGCTTATTAGGTGGAGCTGTGATAGCCCGTTGCATTGTTCTGTTGACTTCAGTTAATTCTTCGGTCATGGGCAAGATAATATTTTTGATTTAGGGTGTGTTTCGTATGAAAATAATAAATGCGGAATGTGACTTGTGAAATTTATTTTTTCTATTTTTATTGAAGAGGTTAATAACCTCATTTTAATAAACTTGTTATACTAGTCAAAGTATTTTTTAAAAATTAACTAATCAAACATAAGAAAAAATTAAAAAATATTTCCGTCCATATCAGACATCCCCTTAGGTTTTTTTCTGTCTAATGTTTTTTCGTGGTGGAGTGGCTTCTTAGATTGGAGAAAGAAGATAGAACAGGGAAAGGTTTTCAGTGAAAATGAATATTGAAAATTTACAACTATATGATCTAATTGATGAAGTTATTAATCATGAAACTGCACTTTCAATCTATAATTTTGACATTTCACATATACTAATTATGTTATTTTTGTTTCTCTACAAAGCTATTATTGCAGATTTTACTCAAATATATACTATATTTTAACTTAAAATAGATTATTGGTAATATATATGCTAGGTTGGGGGCAGGAGAATATATAACCTTACTATCTAAGACAAATGAAAATTATAAAATATTAGTATTTAGTCACGTCAAAACCAAAATCAAACTTACTGGTATAAAGCTAAAGGTAGTTTCAAATATCGCATATAAAGTCGAGTTTGTCAAAGCCTAACATCGTACTTAAAAGTTAAAACTATCAAAACAGGCTGGTCCAACCAACCCAACCCTAGAGGGTTGGAGACTTCAAAAGTGTAGCCTAGGACCCTTTATTTAAAACGGGTCACAAAAATACTAGCCCTAGTTCTAAACCGACAACGGGTTGGCCGAGTTGGCTTTGCAAAATCTATTTTTTAAAAGAAATTTATGAGATAATTACTTTTTCTTAGGAAAAAATACCTTAAATGTTAGATGCGAATAAAATTATTTTATTTTAAATTGTTAAAGATTATAGAATAAAATATGTATTTTTTATTATTTAATTGTTATTTTTCATTCGAAGAGATAAGATTATCATATTTCTCCCAAAGATTCCTAGTTATACTATACACATATACTAATGAGCTTGAAGTAAGTACAAAATTTAGTGCAAAGAGAGAATATGGCCTCTTGAATTCATCATAATATTAACTAATGAATTTAATTTTCATGTCGCTATATATTACTAGTTTGTTTAAACAATGTATACACTGATAGAATAATTAGTAATTAATATTGTAATTAGTAATTATTATAATTGATTTTAGAATCATATGTAAATTTTACGTAAATTAGTATTAAAGTAGATAGATTAGATGATATGATATTAGCCTAATCATATCTTATTAGTAGCCTAATTGTAGCCTAAGATGTGGTTGTATTTGATGTATAATTACCACATTATTGGAAGAATAATATTGAGGAAAATATTCTTACATGGTATCAGAAGATTAGGGAAAAGATCATACCCTAAACAACTTTACACCAAAAATCGGCCACCCCTCTTCCTCCCACAAATCCGTCCGACCACCATTTTTTGTCTGACTCAAAATTCACTTTTCATCCCGCTCTTGCCGTCTCTAACATCAAAACACATATTTTTGTTACTCTTGAGATGGAAAATGTTCATTATGCAACTTGGGCAGAGTTCTTTAAAATTTGTTGCCGTTCCCACTGAGTTATTCATCACATAATCCCACCGGAGAAAGGCAAGGAAAATGTGTTAAATACCGATGATGAAAAGAACTTTGGCTCACTCTTGATGCGACAGTTCTCTCGTGGATTTATGCAACTATCTCTAGCGATTTGTTGCACACAATAATGTAACCCGATTCTACGGCAATGGAGGCCTGGAATCGCTTGCGGGATATTTTCAAGACAACAAAAATTCCTGAGCCGTCACTTTGGAGCAAGAATTCTCTACCACTGACATGGAGGATTTTCCGAATGCGTCGGCGTATTGTCAATGCCTCAAAGTTTTATCGGATCAACTCAAGAATGTTGGTTCGCCGGTTACCAACAATCGATTGGTTCTACAATTGGTTGTTGGCCTTACCGACGCGTATAGTGGCGTGGAAACGCTCATTCGACAAAGCAATCATCTACCACTTTTTTACCAAGCCCGTTCTATGCTTATTCTTGAAGGGCGGGTTTCGCCAAAAAGGCCGCAACCGTCTCAAATTCTGTCATGATTTCCACCCCAACCAATGAATCTACTACAAACTTTGAACTTATACAACAAAATCAGGGACAAAAGGGATGAAATAGTGGTAAAAATCGGGGTGAAAATCGCGGAAATAATAAAAGTGGAGGCCACCGGAATTCCGGTAGCGGAGGACCCGACGGCAAGAACAAGGTACCGGCAGACAACATTGGCAGCCCCGCGGCAGACCAGCCCAGTGGGTCTGGCAGTGGCATTGGGCTGTGCCACCCCGCCCATTCCCGACGGTAACTGGGCCAGGCCCAGTCCCAAGGCGTTCTGCCAAGCCACTGGCAGTCCACAACATGGCTTTGGGCAAAATTCCTTGGGGCCACGAAACAGTAGCGGATCAAGCAGTTTTCGTCCACTGCCGACCCAGTGGTAGGAGGCCCATTCGGCAGTGGCTAGCCCAACCAATATTGAGTCCGCCATGCACACCGTGGACTTAATCCGCCCGATGCGAATTGGTATATGGTCTCCGGAGCGACGTCTCATATGACTTCCTCCCAAGGTAATCTCTCGTCCTATTTTACTTTGAGCAAAAATAATGGTATAATTATCGGAAATTGTCATTCTATTCCAATTCACGGTTATGGTTCTACTAAATTATCATCACCAAACTCATCGCTAACTTTAAAGAATGTTCTTCATGCTCCACAATTAATTAAAAACTTGGTATCTATTAGAAAGTTTACTACTGATAATTGGGTGTGTGTTGCTTTTAACCCTTTTGGATTATCCGTGAAGGATTTTCAGACGGGGAAGCTTCTAATGAGATGTGATAGTCAATGAGAGCTCTATCAAATTACCTCACTCATTCAACGATCTAAGTTACCATCCACTTTTGCAGCTTTAGCACATTCGCTATGGCATGAACGTTTGGGTCATCCGGGAGCACCTGTTTTAGCCTCCCTTAAACAAAATAATTTTATTTCATGTACTCAAACACGTACTTCTAATAAGTGTCGTTCATGTCCACTTGGTAAACATGTTCAATTGCCATTTATTTCATCTACTTCATGCATACTTATGCCTTTTGATATTATCCATTATGATATTTGGACATCACCCGTTTTGAGCTCTTCGGGCCATAGATATTATTTGCTCTTGTTAGATGATTACTCTAATTTTTTTGGACATTTCCCTTGTCTAAAAAATCACAAGTTTTTTTCACATTTCTCAATTTTAGAGCATTCATCCGAAATCAATTTGAACGGGAGATAAAAAATATTCAATGTTACAATGGTAGGGAGTTTGATAATAGGCATTTTTGGGATTTTTGCAACTCTAATGGTTTAAACTTTTGCCTTTCATGTCCCCACACATCCTCACAAAACAGGAGGGCGGAACATAAAATACTAACCATCAATAACATTGTTCGAACATCCCTTGCCCATGTAACGTTACCCACCTCATTTTGGCATCACGAACTACAAATGGCCACATATTTATTAAACATACTTCCACACAAAAACTTGTCCTATCAAGCTCCTCTAAAAATCCTCTACTTACGGGACCCATCTTATTCTCACTTACGGGTATTCGGGTGCTTATTTTATCCTCTTTTTCCATCCACCACAATCACCAAACTTCAACCCCGGTCTACTCCTTGCATTTTCTTGGGATATCCTCTAATTATCGAGGTTACAAATGTTACGACTTCTCCTCCAATAAAATAATTGTGAGTCGTCATGTAATTATTTATGAAATAAATTTCCCATTTGCCAAAATGCACGAGTCCAAACCCCCTACCTATGATTTTCTTGACGATGGCCTGCTCCCGTATTTGTCTCAACATTTTTCGTCCCCAACCGTACCCACTGTTTCGGCCAGCCCAAATATTTTGGGAAACTTGGGCCCCGAAACAGTGGCCCAGCCGCGGCACAACATTGCCCAGCGGACTGGGCCTCATGTTCTGAGCCCACAATTCCCCATTGTACCGTTGCCTCCAGGCAGTGGCTTGGGCCACGACCCAGTTTACTGCCAACTGCTAGGCAGTGCAGCCTCACCCATCCAAAATTCAACCCAACGCTCCGTCACCTGTAGTCAACACGGTATTGTAAAACCTAACACTAAATATAGCCTACACACCCGAGTCTCAAAATCACCATTACCTTGTAATCCTGTGTCTCCTCTTAATGATCCGAATTGGAAAATAGCTATAGATGATGAATTTAACGCTCTTATTAAAAATAGGACATGGGAATTGGTACCTCATCCTTCTAATGATAATATAATTAGGTCTATGTTGATTTTCAGTCACAAAGAAAAAATTTATGGTATTTTTTAGCGGCATAAAACCCGTCTTATAGGTGATGGGAAGACACAACATATTGGTGTGGATTGCGGTGAGACGTTTAATCCGGTGGTTAAACCGAAAACTATCAGAACAGTTCGTAGTTTGGGTCTCTCAAAGGCATGGTCACTTCATCAGTTAGATGTCAAAAATGCATTCCTCCATGGCCAACTAAATGAAACAGTATACATGTACCAACATTTGGTATACAAGGACTCCAACTATCCCAATCATGTGTGCATGCTAAAGAAATCATTATATGGGCTAAAACAAGCCCCCCAGGCCTGGTACAAGCGGTTTGCGGATTTTATTTCACATATTGGATTTTCCAACAGCCGTTCCGATCACTCTCGGTTTATCTACCGTCAGGGTAATAATGTTGCTTATCTTCTTTTATATGTGGATGATATTATATTAACTATCTCATTAGATGCTCTTCGCAAGCCCATCATGTCACAACTTGGCTATGAATTTGCTATGAAGGATCTAGGGTCACTACACTACTTTCTAGGAATAGTTGTGACACGTCATGCATGTGGTTTATTTTTATCTCAAAAGAAGTACGCAACTGAGATTGTTGAACGTGCTGGCATGTCTTCATGTAAACCATCGGCAACTCCGATGGATACTAAACCCAAATTGAGTACCTCCTCCGGCAAGCCATTTGCCGATCCGATACTTTACCGCACCCTGGCAGGGGCCCTGCAGTATCTTACATTCACCAGGCTGGATATTTCTTATGTTGTGCAACATGCGTGCCTATTCATGCATAATACAATGTATGATCATATGCATGCTCTCAAACGCATTGTGCGTTATATTCAGGGTACTCTAGAGTATGACTTGCATTTATATCCATTATCGACATCCACACTTGTCTCCTATAAAAATGCAGACTGGAGAGGATGTCCGGACACCAGACGCTCCACTTCTGGTTATGGTATATTTCTTGGTGATAACTTGGTATCTTGGTCCTCAAAATGGCAAACAACGTTGTCCAGGTCCAGTGCCGAAGCAGAATACAGAGGTGTTGCCAATGTTGTGTCTGAATCTTGTTGGCTTCGGAATCTTCTCCTAGAACTCCACTACCCGATTCCAAAGGCCACATTGGTGTACTGTGATAATGTTAGTGTTATCTATCTCTCTAGGAATCCGGTCAATCACCAACTCACTAAACATATTGATCTTGATATCCACTTTGTTCGTGAAAAGGTCTCACGCGGACAAGTGCGTGTATTACATATCCCGTCGTGCTATCATATTACTGATATTTTTACTAAAGGTCTTCCGCTGGTATTATTTGTAGATTATCGGGACAGTCTCAGCATACGCATGCCTTCCGCTTCGACTGCGAGGGAGTGATAGAATAATTAGTAATTAATATTGTAATTAGTAATTATTATAATTGATTTTAGAATCATATGTAAATGGTAGGTAAATTAGCATTAAAGTAGATAGATTAGATGACATGATATTAGCCTAATCATATTTTATTAGTAGCCTAATTGTAGCCTAAGATGCGGTTGTACTTGGTGTATAATTACCACATTGTTGAAAGAATAATATTGATGAAAATATTCTTACATATACAAAGCTGCGTTTGTTGTACGCGAACGCATACAACAGGTTAACTATGTGTTATGCAAAATTTCACAAAGCATACCTTAAGCAATAATAAATCATATGACTATATATATATATATATATATATATATATATATATAATTGGAAAATATCGAAAGTAACTAGAGATCAAATTTACAAGTATTTTAAATACCAATTTTTTAAAACAGATTTAACAATTAAAACAGAAGAAAGAGATAATTGAAACAATCCAATTACTTTCTCAAGATTCATTGAAGAAACAAAAAGAAAGAAACAACAAATACATTCATATTGGCTTAGTTCAAGTAGGGATAAAACCCTTAACCAAAGAATGATTAAGTACTTTAATTCTTGTGATATTAAGAGATGTCAGATTCACTAACTTTGATGACTCCTTATTAAGTTCTGTTGAATCTAGCCTCTACACGGGGCCAATCTTTTTTGATTGTTATCCAAAAAATTTAGTATCTCTTAATGACAAAAATATTCTAAAATCCATTGTCTTACAAATAAAAACTTATAATTACCAAATATGCTTGAAGGATCAATTTCAATAGCAATAATCTTTATAATCCATTACAAAGCTATGCTTTCTGCTTTTGCTACAAAAGTCAGATATCATAGCAAAAAAGGTGAAACGCTACTATTACAGACAGATCTTTCCAGATCCAACACGTTAATACCAAGACCTATTAAATGGAAGGATATTACCCTACCAGAAGAATGAATCTTGGAAGGAGTGGTTAAACCTGAACCCATAGAAACTTCTCAACCAAATACTCAACTTAAACAAATAACTCAATATCAGGATGGTAGAGTTAGTCTATCATTCCTTAGAAAATCTACGAGTAATAGATACGATGATACATGTTCTATAGAGACCCTAGATTTAGGAAGAGTCTCACAAATTCCTTCAGTAATAAACACACCTTATAAAATAAAACCCAAGATTTACCAAATTTAAGAAACGTAGACTACACCAACGAAATACCTAGATCTTTATATGAAAATTCCATTGCTAGAGAAAAAATAGATGTTCAACAACCAGATCAAGAACATACTAGTCCAACTTTTTCCTCAATAACAGAAAATATAGTAAACGAAATTGGAGTTTTAGAAAAAGAATTCCAAGTAGATAAAAAATTCCTATGTGAAAACTTTTATGGAAAACATAACTTAGAAAAAAGAACTTGATTCTTTTTAAAAAATTAGATACAAGGAAACAAATACAAGAGTTTTTTTTATGAATTTATAGATGAAAATAGAATAAACATTCTATTCTTCGACTGGTTTAAAATATATTCTTCTCAAAATTACATAGGCTATTCTTTTTCAAAATCAGAAAACCCTATTACAACTAGGAATAAAACACTAGAATGGGAGACCCTAGCCGATACTAGAAAAATCCAATCTAACCACCCTCATCTACAAGGCATAAGCTTAATATACATGGTCGCCCTGTAGAAGCAATTCTTTTTAAAAATCCAGCGGAAGATGAAAAAACTAATATAAAATCTATTCTAGCACAAAATAATTTTACAAATATTAATTTAAATTCTATAGGAAACAATTAGATAGAATGAAAAAACACATACAGAAACAATCTTTAGTCACTATAGATTCCATCGAAAAATCTATCGAACTGAAATTAAAAAGTCTAATTTTTAAACCTTTCAGGTATCTAAAGATAGTGTTAAAAACATTCAATAAAATAAGTCTGAATTTATTAAGGATATACAAGATCAATTAAGTAGAATTGGAACATCTAGTAGTTCTAATACATAACCTATTGTCCCAGATACACCACAATAAAGTCACGAAATACAAACTTTGACACATGATTCTGGTAGTAGTGAAGCCTTGGAACAATTCCAAAATACAACACCCTTAATTAATAAAATTAATTGAAAACAACCCACACAACAACAACTACAAATAATTCCAGCTCTAGATCTAGGAATAGTAAAACCCTTAGCTCAATCCCGATTTAACGCCTCTTCCATCTATGATTGGAACATAGATGGGATGACTGAATATAATATCCTTAGCTTTCTTCAATAAATAACCATGGCCGCAAATTCCTACAAAACACAAAATGGTGCCCAAGATAGGACCATAGCGGAACTGCATATCGCAAGATTCTCTGGTCAATTAAAAGGATGGTGGAATAACTATCTCACTAGCCAACAACAAGAAGACATCTTAAACGCCATAAAAATGATGAAGAAGGAACACCAATCTTAGATGAAGAAGGAGAACCCCTACAAGATACAGTATCAACCTTGATACTGACAATCTCATTAAACTTCATATGTGATTCTTTCCATCTAAAAGATAAAAATGTCGAATTACTTTCAAATATAAAATGTAAAAAATTAAGTGAATTTTAATGGTACAAAAATATGTTCTTAACTAGAGTAATGCTTAGAGAAGATTCCAACCAACCATTTTGGAAAGAAAAATTCTTAGCAGGATTGTCTACCCTTTTAGGAGAAACCTTAGGAATAAAATTAGGGAGATGTGTGGAAAATAAATAATACCTTATTATGAATTCACATACAGACAACTAATCAGTATAACCAAACAAGAAGGATTAAGAATATGCCAAGATCTAAAATTACAAAAACACCTAAAATGGGAACTAAAAAGAACTATGCAGGAAAGTTTCGATTCTGAAAATTCCGATTCCAAAAATTCCATAGAACCTGAAGAAGATATTGAAAACGAAATAAAAATCTAGAAGAAGTCCCAGAAGACTTTCTTAGTGTATTAAGACAAATTACATCTAAGAAATACCTAATAAAAATAACTCTTAAATTCTCAAAAAAATAATATATAAACCAGTTGCCCTTTTTGATACATAAGCATATTTGAATTGCACAAAAACAGGTATAGTACCAAAAAATCTCCAAGAAGAAATTCATGAAAAATTATCAGCCGCTAATAATTCTAAATTAGAAATTAAATCTAAGACTAGTGTGTCAATTATAAATGATGGAATTTCTATTGCAACGTCATTTGTCTTAGTAAAAGATATATATAATTCAGTCATTCTAGGAACACATTTTATGAATCTTATCACTCCATATAAGGTAAATAATGATTTTATATCTTTTAAATTCAATAACAAGAAATTAAAATTTCATTTATAACAACACCAAAAAATAGAGACCTTAATATAATAAGAGCATGTTCAATCCACGAAGATAGTATAAATACAAAAACACAAGAAAAAACATATTACCTACAAGAACTAAAAAATGATTTTTCTTTCAAAAGATTAAATACACAATTAGAGATACCAGAAGTTAAAGAAAAGATATCTAAACTCCAAAATTCTTTTGAAAATGAGATATGTTCTAATATTCCAAATGCGTTTTTGAGTAGAAAGCAACATATCGTAGATCTGCCTTATGAATTTTTTTTTTACGAAAGACAAATTCCAACAAAAGCTAGGCTGATCCAAATGAATAGTGATCTTGAACAACATTCCAGAAAATAAATTCAAGATCTTGAAAACAAAAAATTAATTTCCAAATCTAGATCCTCTTGGAGTTGTGATGCTTTCTATGTAAACAAAAATTTTGAAATAGAAAGAGGAACTCCTAGATTAGTAATTAATTATAAACATCTAAATACAACCCTGAAATTGATTAGATACCCCATCCCAAACAAAAATAATTTATTACAAAAATTGCATTATGCTTTAATATTCTCAAAGTTTGATATAAAATCCAATTTTTGGCAAATCAAATTTCTACAAAAGATTGTTACAAAACCACTTTTACGGTCCCCTTTGGACAATATAAGTGGAATGTAATGCCTTTTGGTTTTAAAATGCCCCTTCAAAATTCCAGCGAATAATGAATGATATTTTTAATGATTATTTCAAATTCTGTATAGTTTATATTGATGATGTCTTAATCTTCTCAAGTTCTATTGAACATTTCAATCATCTTAAAACCTTCCTTTATGTTACAAAGAATTTTTTTTAGTAGTTTCCAAATAAAAAATGAGTCTATTTCAAATTAGGATAAAATTTCTGGGATATATAAACGATCACCCCTATAGAAAGGTCCTTAGAATTCGCAAATAAATTTCCTGATAAAATCCTTGATAAAACTCAATTCCAAAGATTCTTAAAAAGCTTAAATTATGTTTTAGATTTTTGTCGAGAGATAAATAGAATGGCAAAACCACTTCATGATACACTAAAGAAAAACCCTGCTCCATGGACCAATAACCATACTATTTGTGTCCAGAAGATTAAAAAGCAAGTGCTAGAAATCCCGTGTCTTCATATAATAGACCCTCAGCTGCCTAATATAGTAGAGACAGACGCCTCTAACTTAGGATATGGAGGTATCTTGAAGCAGAAATCAAGGGGAGAGAATGTATAGTCTAGTATACTTCTGCCCATTGGAATGACATATAGAAAAATTATTCTACCATTAAAAAATAAATTTTGAGCATTTTTTTATGCATACAAAAATTTCAAAGTAATTTACTAATTCAATTTTTTTTACTCAGAATTGATTGCAAAAGTGCCAAAAACACTTTTCAAATTCCCAAATTATGTTACCACAAGTTGTACAAAATGAAAACTTCATTCTCAATTCTACGAGAATTGTTGCCATAAAACCCACTTCTGAATTCTTTATAAACCCCTTCTTTCAAAACATTGTGACTATTAAAAAAGAATTTTTTGATAAAGATCCTTTTATGGAAATTTTAAATATTTTGGACTAGGATAATTTTATAAACCATGGAATATCCTCAAAACTCCCTATTTTTATCAGGCTATCCTAGAAGTATCAGGATCCGCCATAATAAAAAATAATTTTTATAAAGATAACAAAGATCCCTCATACTCTACTAGCAAAATAGTTAGAGTAATTGCCCCAAGTGATTGGGGAAATGACCTCTCTCAATTTATTCTTCGATATTTCATTGAATTACTGGAATTACCAACAAGCTTGATTTAATTCTTTTTTTGTTCAAAATGTCAAGCGAGCCCATACCTGGCTCTTTTATTTTGATACCTCATGCATTCCATCCCAATTTCCAACATTTGGAATTCATGGTTGAGAACAATTTGAATCCACCTCGGATATTTTAAAATCCCAAATTATTCAATCATTCTTTAAATCCCTCTATAAACCTACCGATGAAGAAAAAAGATTCATGCCCCTAAATCTATTTCATACTAGATTCCATCTGCCGTGGGTATTCACATGGTTCATAGATTACTCTAACAATAAAACTCCGGCAATTTGAAGAATGTTTAAAATAAGATGGTGGGACAACTTTAGAATACCACTAAGTTTAACCCCATCAAAAGTCCAAGAATGGTTAAGTACCAAAAAAGCCATTCATAAATAAATACCACTGCAAACACCAGAGCACACCCAATTCCTTGCCCAAAAATCCCAAATGGCCTCAATGCTTACAACGGCCAAAAATCCGTAAGAAATGCAGTCGATAATTCTGAAATTTGCACCATCATATTCATCAAATCAAGACTCTTCATCAGAAAAAGAAGAACCGTTGATTGATTTGGAAGACGATACAGTTTTGGCGATAGTGAATTCTGAAAAGATTGTCAAAAGAAGACAAAAATGCCAGCAATAAATTTCGAACAAAATACCGACAACAGAAAATGCCAACAATAAAGTTCGGACAAAATACCAACAATAGAAAATGCCATAAAAATACTTTAAAAAGTATGGTTGTCCAGTGGGTCGGGTCATCCCGATCCCGACCCGGCCCGCTACTCGCCCCGCCCTGATCCCCCATAAAAAAAAAATGTCGGTGTCAGGGTTCAAACTCGAATGGGGCCTGCTATCGTCCCGCCCGTACCGACCCGTCATGCCCCATCCCGCCCCGCCATCCCCCTCCCCCTTTGCAAAAATCGGCGTTGCAACAACGACCAAATTTCGATTTTGGCCGTTGTGCAACGGCTATAACGCCCATTTTTGGCCCCCCATCCCATAAACCCCTCCTACCCATTTAATATTTATTTTTAATCCCTAATTTAATATATTTACACTTTAACTTATTTTTCAATTATAAATACCTCATTTTCCTCTTCATTTTTCTCACAAATCTTCCTACAATTTCTCCAATCTCTCAATTTATCTCTCTACAATTCTACATTGCCTACTAAATATTATATCTTTTTGCTCATTTATATCAAAGTTAAAAATTTGGGAGAAGTTAGCAACTAGCTTGAGGATCATCCATCGAGCAAAATTTCAATTTTTAACCTCGATTACACGTTGATGTAACATCGGCGTTTGGTACCTTCGTTCATTCTTTAAATTATTATTATTACTTAATTTTAATTATCGCACTTAATTTTATTTACTCTAATTATTTATTTGCATAATTATAATGGAACGCCTTGGACGTATGATTAAGGGTAAAGGTAAAAGTGCTTCTTCTAGTAGGGGTAACAAGGGTAATGATACTTCTTCTAGTAATCCTATTCCTAGTCCCAATGATTTCATTGATTTAACTCATATAAATGAAACTGCTTTTTTAATGATATACCATTAGATGATGACGTAGATGAACCAGACTTTAATTTAGATGATAATCTAGATGACACACCCACTAGTGCACCTCAACCTTATGCTCAAACTGAGTCTCAGCCTCAAACTGAAACTAGAATGCCTCCTATTCCTCTAGTATGAGTCAAGACCCCACACAATAAAAATTAAAATCAGTTGTATGGATTTTTTGATAGGGACCAAGAGAATCAACTAGCTAGATGTAAAATTTGTAAAATTGTTTATAAATTTAAAACCGGAAAATGTCAAGGTGGGACGAGAGGTTTATTGAGACATGTACAAGGCGAGTACACATCAAGGTGGAATCAATATCATGCTAAATAACCGGGTGTACCAATGCCATCTGAGTCGGGACAAGGTTCACATGGTGTCCCTGACCAAGTACAAGGTCAAATTAACCCGACGATGGGGGGATTTTTGGTCCTAAATATGATAAAAACAAAGATAGGGAAAATATGACAAAATTAGTTGCGGTGGAGGGTTTGCCTTTTTAATTTTCTTCCTCTCTTGGTTTTATTCATTACATTCGAGTAACATATAATTATGCTTTTAATGATTTTCCTAGATCAACTGTTAGAAGGGATGTTTTTAAATTTGCAAGTGAATATCAATAATATTTACGTTATTCATTGTATCATTTTAATGGCAAAGTGGCTATCACTTCTGTCATAGGCAGTAGTACTAACGATAATGATTATTTAACGGTAACATGTCATTGGATAGATCAAAATTGGTCTGTGCAAAAACGTATTTTAGCATATAGATATATTGATGATAGACACACTGAAAGTTTTATTGAACAAAATATTAATGAAATTTGTGATTATTATGAAATAATTGATAAAATTATGATTGTTACATTAGATAATGCTACTTCTAATGATTATGCTATAAGACTTTTAAAAGTTCGATTAACTCCATATTTTTCTGATCATTTTCATATAAGATGTGCGTGCCATATTTATAACTTAGTTGTAAAGGATGGCCTAAAACCTTTTGAAAGAATTCTTGATAAAATACAATTTGCTATAAATTTTATTTTAAAGGTAATAAAATACAAAGACGCAAAGAGTATAAAAAAATTTGTCATGATTGTGGATTACCTTATAGAAACATTCCAGAAGAAGTTTAGACTATGTGGAATTCTTTGTATGGACAACTACTTGTTGCTTATGATTATAGACAACCTATAACTTTATTATTTAATGCCCATAATAAAAATCCAAGGGATATGCTTGTAGATAATGATTGGAATTTTTTTTTAGAACTTAATGAATTTCTAGAGAATTTTTTTCAAGCTACTAAAGAATTTTCTGGTATTTATTATCCTACTATTTCAAATATGTTATTTTATATAACTCTAATATTTTTGTTACTTAATAAATATATGGAAAAATCATCTTACGCTCCATCTATTAAAAAAATGTTTATAATTTTTTTTCTCCTATTTCCACTATTTATATTATTGGTGTTGTATTAAATCCGACTACTAAAGTAGACAGTTATAAAATACTTGTAGAAATGATTTATGATTGTATAGAAGTACTTCCAACAGACCCAATTGAAGAACCAACTCACAAACCTACTAAAGAAGAAGTTACGTCTAGCATACACACTGAATGCAAACAAGTATATATGTATTACCAACAACAAAGTGTAAATAATCAACTGACTTCTGTACCATCTTCTACTACTTCGCTGTAACCTTATAAAAACAAATGCGGTTTCTGCTGCTAGTGTTTAAGGCCTTAGAAATAAAATGTTTAGTGGTTCAACTTCTTCACAAGTTAGCGAATTTAACGTTTATGTTTTGCAGGGTGTTGTACCGTATGAATTAATTATCAATGATGAAGGACATGAAGACTTGCTGAAATACTGGAGGCAGAATGAGAATACATTTTCGACACTAGCAAAGATGGCCCGAGATGTGTTGAACAATCAAGCGTCATCAACAGCGTTTGAAAGCGCTTTTTCTGCTGGAAGATTTCAAATAGGAGAGCACAAACATTTATTGGCGGGAGACACATTAGAGATTGCAGTTCTATTCAGAGATTGGATTCGAGCGGAGCGTAGAAGGTGCGGTCAATCGGAGATCAACGAAGAAGAAGACTACAACTACAACGAAATCTTGTCCGAGGGAACATGAAGCGACGTCGAATAATTTGACCAACAAATTTCAATTCCAACCGAAGATCCTCAAAACATTGTGAGGAAATTAGAAAAAGTATGGTTAACTATGTAATTTTTTTTAATTGCAATTTTACTATGTGATTTGCAACTTTTGAACAACACCACAAAGTTGTAATTTTGAAATTGTATTACAAAAAAATCATATTTCTATTAAATAATATAAGAGACACAAAAATAGCCTTGAGATGTTTTTATTACACTATCTTATTCAATTATTGAAGTGTTTATATATATTATTTTTTAAAATAAAGAGTGGAAAAAAACCCCAAATCCCGGCCCCTCTTCCGGCGGGATGTGGGACAGGACAGGATCTCTTCCCCGCCTATCCCGGCCTGCTAATCCCGCTGGAGCCCGCGTCCCGACCCTCCCCCGTCCCGCTGGGACCCTCCCCGCGCCGTTGGACATCCATATCAAAAAGGAAATAATGAAATCGGAGAAATTATGCAAAAAAATCCATCAACAATGCAAGAAAATGCCAAATGACAACTTGCACTTGGATGATGTCATTGATGATGTATTTTTCCACTTGCACTTGAATGATGTCATTGATGATGTATTTTTCCAGTTACACCTAGATGATGTATTTTTTCTTTTCTATTTACAAAATTGCCATGTAAAATTCCTATAAAATGAGACAATTTCTCCTTCTAGAGACAAGCCAAGTTTTAAGGAGTGAAAGAATAGAAAATCTAGATAGAAAAAAACCTTATCCAAAAACTTCCAAAGCCATTGTACTCCCAAGATCTCCTCAAAATATTCAAGTCCAAATCTTTATAATTTTTGATATTTTTAATGCATTTGATTATGGATGGTAATACCACCTAATCTTTTTAAAAACTACCAAAGTCATTGTACTCCCAAGATCTCCTCAAAATATTCAAGTCCAAATCTTTGTAACTTTTGATATTTTTAATGCATTTGATTATGGATGGTAATAGCACATACTCTTTTAATTTTTTTGCAATATGTTTAAATTGTTGTTATAAATTTGGCCGGTTCTACCGCCTATCTCATAGATTCTTGTTTAAATTATTGTTATAAATTTGACCGGTTTTACCTCCTATCTCATAAATTCTTGCAGATCCTTTTGAATTATGAATTCCCTCTTCAGAACCTTAATTTAAAAGTTAATTTTATTTTATTTTACTTACTTCATGCATATTAATTAAATCAGAGGATTTTTCAGTCCTTATAATTTTTTTCTATTTGTTATGCCCTTATAATCCTCGGGCATTGTTTATATATATATATATATATATATATATATATATATATATATATATATATATATATATATATATATAGTACACAAACATTTTCTCCAAAAATAAAAAGAACTAGCTAAATAAGGAAGAGAATTATATATATTTTTTTAAAAGTAAGAAAATAATTATAATAAATATTTTGCCCTTGCTTCAAAAAAAATAAAACTGAAGATTCAGTATATATATATATATATATATATATATATATATATATATATATATATATATATATATATATACACAAACATTTTCTCCAAAAATAAAAAGAACTAGCTAAATAAGGAAGAGAATTATATATATTTTTTTAAAAGTAAGAAAATAATTATAATAAATATTTTGCCCTTGCTTCAAGAAAAAATAAAACTGAAGATTCAGAAGATACCAAATTACTTTGAATTCACCTATTGTGATAATGTAATACAGTAATATATTTTTTTTCATTTAAATAATTTTTGCATCTATATTGACGTCAATTGCTATTTCACATAATTCATTCTTGTTCTATAGTCTTTGTATTTTTTAACATTGGAAGCTGAACACACATTCATCGTACGTACACTAAATTTAATTTAATAATATTTACGTATTTTTAAAAAAAAATTATAGTCTTATTTGTTTTGGTTTCCCACATGATGTCTGATATCCGCTTTGAAGCCCGATTATATCAAAGATTCGTGTCAGGTAGAGCTCATTTATGAGGAAGCGCTCCATACCTAGAATTTTTCACACACAGTGCTCGAACTCGAGACCTCTGATTAAGGAATGAACAACCTCATCAACTGCATCACATTCGTTGATGGTAAAAATGATATAGTCGTTAATATATAATAGCAAATATTCTCCGAATATTCACAGTATATTTTGTAATTATAATAGATGTATATTTAAGGTAACTTAGGATTCTTATTGTATTAGGAATTAACCATTTAAGGTAAGTTAGGATTCTTATTGTATTATGAATCAACATCTGTACAACTATATATATTGTGATTAATGAAAGGTATCCCTAAGGAAAATTATTCCAATCTTACATGGTATCAAGAGTCAAACCCTAATCCCTACTCTTCTCTTTTCTCCCTCTCGGCCGACGCCACCCCAACTCCTTTTTCTCTCTCGGCCGACGGCACTAATTTGCCACCATGTCTCGCCCTACTTCCCCACCAATTCCGATTCTTCCACTGGCACACTTGACAACCCCCATCAATGGTCATCGTCTTCTTTTCATCTGGCATTCGCCGTTACCAACATCAAGAATTTCATCCATATAATTCTTGACCAAGAAGATTGTCAATATTCCATGTGGATAGAACTGTTCTATATTCACGCATGTGCGTACAATGTGCTCGACCACATTGATGATTTTGTTCCTCATCCAACCTATGTTGCAGACTCGACCTAGTGTTGCCTTGACGCCATCGTCAAATAGTGGATCTACGACACCATCTCTAAAGACTTGTTGTGTACTATCATGAAAACAGGTGCTACGGCACGTGAACTTTGGGTACGGTTAAAAGAAATCTTTCAGGATAATAAAAATACTCGGGCCGTGTATTTGGAAGAGCAGTTCAACAATACGCGTCTCGAGAATTTTAAAAACATGTCTGAATACTGTAAACAACTGAAACGCATAATCGACCAACTTTCCATTGTAGGGACATCTGTTTCAGAGACCAAGATGGTACTTCAACTAGTTGCGGGTTTACCGAAAGGTGAATATGATACACTTGCAACGATGATTCAACAGGTCGACCCCCTACCAAGTTTCAATAAAGCACGTTCGCAACTTTTGTTGGAAGAGACCCGCCGTGCTAAACAAGAGGAACACATTCACAAGACATTAGCCGTTGACGGCATGGCACCACCGGCGGCCACCTCCACCCAGCCACCACCACAAGACCACCACCACCAACAGTCCCGCGGAGGAGGGCGTGACGGCAGAGGTCGCGGTTACAACAATAAAGGGAAGGGCCACGGCAATGGCAACCGGAACCAGCAGCAGCCAGGCCCAGCACCTGCTGTCTACTATCAGTGGGTTGGACAACCTCCTTGGCCCAATACCGGGAACTGAGCCTCTCCTGCATGCCCCTACCCGACATCAAGGGCCCAATCACAGCAAGGCTAGTAGCCAGGCCTCTTGGGCTTCGCCCCTGTCAACCAGCAAGCCCACCAGCAGCAGCAGGCCCATCTGGTAGTAGCAGTTCAGCACCCGCAAGGCAGCAGCTGGCCCCCACCGATTTGGGCCAGGCCTTCAACACCGTGAACCTTCAACAACCCGATGATAATTGGTAAATGGACACCGGAGCCACATCTCACCTCACCAGATCGTCAGGTAACTTATCTTAACTGCTTCGATTAAAGTGTCAACAATTTATTACTGTCGGCAATGGTCATCGCATTCCAATTAAAGGTTACGGTAACACACATACCAAACATCCCCACCCGCCTTTCTCCATAAATCACGTCGTTTACACCCCTAACATCATTAAAAACTTAATCTCTGTTAGAAAATTCACTCGCAATAATTATGTGTCTGTCGAATTTGACCCTTTTGTTTTTTTTGTGAAGGATCTCAATACGGGAAAAATTCTTACGCGCTGCAATAGTGTGGGAGACCTCTACCCCTTCACTCAATCTTCCGCTGTCAGACCGCAATCACCTCTATCCCTTGCAGCTATCTCTCCCTCAATTTGGCACAACAGACTCGGGCACCCTAGAGACCCTGATTTTACTTTTCTTAGGACTACTAAGCGTATTCAATGTAATAATGGGAAACTTACCCAACACTGTTTTTCTTGCCCGCTTGACAAACATACTCGTCTTCCATTTATGTCATCCAACAGTGTTACTTTTTCTCCTTTTGATATTGTTCATGCTGATTTGTGGACATCTCCGGTTGTTAGCTTTTTGGGTCACAAATTTTATCTAGTATTCTTAGATGATTTTTGCCAAGTTCCTTGAATTTCAAAAATTTTATCTAGCTTTACCCACTGAAATTCAAATCTGAAGTTTTTGCCAAGTTCCTTGAATTTCAAAAATTCATTAAAACACAGTTTGAAAAATCTATCAAATCGTTTCAAAGTGATAATGGACGTGAATTTAATAACTCAGCATTTCACAATTTCTGCTCTAAACAAGGCATGGTTTTCCATTTTTTCTGCCCCTATACTTCCTCCCAAAACGGAAAGGCTGAACGAATTATACGTACCATCAATAACATGGTTCGCACCTTTCTATTTCATGTCTGTCTTCCACCGCCTTTTTGGGTCTATGCTGTTAAAATGGTAGAATCCCTTCTTAATATTTTACCAACTATCACTCTCCAAAACAAGACCCCTACCGAAATCTTATACCGTAGGTTCCCATCCTATGACTATCTCCGTATTTTCGGCTGCTTATGCTACCCCAACCTAGCCTCCACTGCACCTCACAAACTAGCCCCTCGCACCAAGCCATGTGTCTTCGTTGGTCTCTCTCCTACTCATCGGGGCTACCTGTGCTATGACATAGCCACTCGCAAAATCATTGTCTCCCGTCATATCACATTTGACGAGACGACCTTTCCTTTTTCAAATCTCCAAAAATTTCAGACCACCGATTACACCTTTCTCGATGAACCAAGTCTGTCCCTGGCTGTCCAATACTTATACCACCGACAGGCCACTGTTCCGACAAAGCCTGCGCCAGCAGCTCCGTCCCCGCCACTGTCCGGCATCGTCTCCGACCAGACTCCTCCCAACTCTCGGTCGACCACCCCACTGCTCGACCCGACTATATCTCTTGTCCCTCCAGTACCGTTGCTGCCTCCAGAACCCGATAACCCATAGCCACAAAATCTATACCACCCACCACTGCCTACCCACCGTATGGAGACTCGTGCACAATATGAGATTTTCAAACCCAAGGTCCATTTTAACCTCTCCGCACAAACCATATCACCTATTCAAAAAAATCCAAAACTAGCCAAAATGGACCCTAATTGGAATGCGGCCATGTGCGAGGAATTTAATGCTTTAACCAAGCAGAACACTTGGGATTTGGTACCTAGATCGGACGGTGTAAATGTTATCCGGTGCATGTGGCTATTTCGTCACAAGTATAGAGACAGTGGTGACTTGGAGCGGTATAAGGCAAGACTGGTTGCTAATGGCACTAATCAGCAGGAGGGTATTGATTGTGGTGAAACATTCAGTCCGGTTGTTAAACCGGCTACTAATCAGATTGTTCTCAGTATTGCTATGGGCATACATTGGCCGATTCATCAGCTTGATGTCAAGAATGCGTTTCTTCATGTGGATTTGAAAGGAACTGTGTACATGCATCAGCCCCTAGTTTTGTTCATCCGACAGTTCCACAGTTTGTATGTCGTCTCAGGAAGTCATTGTATGGCTTGAAACAGGCACCCCGCGCTTGGTATGATCGCTTTGCCAGGTATCTTATGTAGATCAGATTTACATGTAGCAAGTGTGATAACTCTCTATTCACTTTCCATCGAGGTAGCGGCACTGCTTATTTGCTATTATATGTGGATGTCATTGTTCTTACTGCCTCCTCTGACGGTTTGAAGAATGAAATCATTGCTCTACTCAAAACTGAATTTGATATGACTGACTTGGGCAAGTTGAGTTATTTTTTGGGTATATCCGTGACCAGATCTACAGCTACTATATTTTTGTGTCAGCGCAAATATGCGGAGGAGATAATGTACAGGGCTAAGATGGAAAATTATAAAATTATGCCAACTCCGGTTGACTCGAAATCCAAGCTCAGTGCTAATGAGGGCGCGCCAGTTTCTGATCCCACTCTCTATCGGAGTCTTGCAGGTGCCCTTCAGTATCTTACATTCACTAGGCCCGATATTGCATATGTCGTTCAGCAGGTGTGTCTGTTTATGCACGACCCTCGAGAGTCCCATTTTGCGACCCTCAAACGTATTATCAGATACGTTAAGGGCACATTGGACTTTGGACTGCATCTCTACCCCTCTGCCCCAACCAAGTTACTCTCCTACACGAATGCAGATTGGGCAGGATGTCCGGACACACGTCGCTCCACCTCAGGCTACTTTATCTTTCTTGGGGATAATCTTGTTTCATGGTCCGCCAAGCGGCAGGCCACGCTATCCCGTTCGAGTGCTGAAGCAGAGTATCGCAGAGTTGCTAATGTCGTTGTTGAGATCTGTTGGCTCCGAAATATTCTTTTGGAGCTCCAGTGTCCACTGCGAAAGGTGTCTATAGTCTAATGTGACAACATATCTGCCATTTATGTCTCACAATCCGGTCCAACATCAGCGGACCAAGCATAGCGAGATGGATATTCACTTTGTGCGTGAGAAGGTTGCCCTTAGTCAGGTCAAAATATTACACGTGCCTTCCTCCTATCAGTATGCAGATATTTTCACCAAGGGACTACCGAGACAGCTCTTCACCGACTTCCGATTCGACCTTAGCGTTCGGCCTCCTCCCGCTCCGACTGAGGGGGAGTATTAGCGAATATTCACAGTATATTTTGTAATTATGATAGATGTATATTTAAGATAACTTAGGATTCTTATTGTATTAGGAATCAACCATTTAAGGTAAGTTGGGATTCTTATTGTATTAGAAATCAACCTCTGTACAACTATATATATTGTGATTAATGAAAGGAATTCCTAAGAAAAATTATTTCAATCTTACAATATATATATATATATATATTTGCAAAATGATTTATTCTTTTTATATATATATTTCTTATTGATTAATTTGATAAGGACGTGCAACGCACGTATATTAATATTAATTTTCCTAAACGCACAGCTACACTAGGAAATAGTGGCTTTCCCAAATGACCGTCTTGAAAAATGCAAATTAAACCGAATGAATGATATTTGGTGACACAGCTAGGAAGTGGCTATATATTGTGTCTGTGAGGGTTAATGGGATTGCGTAAACCTACTACGTACTGTATGTTTATCCCTTGTTAATAAATTAAGCTAGGGAGCTAGGGGTAAAGATTACAAAGTTTTATGACATAACAAATATTTAGACCGTACTTATGATACATGGCTATAATTTTAAAATTTTTTGAAACTGCTACATTTTGAGTTTTGTAACAAATATATACACGTATAATTATATGTGTTGATACAATATGCATTAATACGGTTGATGTCCTATCAATAAATCTAATATCTACCTGATATAACTGATAACCGCCGCTTGATATAATTGATACCCACGTCTTTTGTCTGATACAACTATATAGCTACGTATTATAAATACAGTCTAGTTGTTTGCAATATCACTTAATTTTTCATTAATGAGAAAATTCCATTAATTAAGCTAGGGATCAAGGGTAAAGATTCAAGTAGGGTCCGTAAAATTTGAGGTAATTTATCAAGGATTTAGATTGATCATGGGGATCTGCATTTCGTTTTGTCTCTTGTGGTGTTCCTAACTTCGAAGACATACCACGGTGAAGCTTTTAGAGCTAAAAAGCAAACATTTCTAACTTTTTAGCAAACATTTCTAACTTGCGCCGTGTGCTAATGTTTGTCACTGCACCACGTTACACGCCTCCATGAATGGATCCTTCTTCCTACTTCCAAGGATTTTTGTCTTTTCACTTTTATTAGATTAGTATTTCTTCATTTTATTTGAGAATTGTTTTTTTCCTTGTTTAATACTCCATTTGTTTACTTTTACTGGTCAATTATATTAAAAATATATTTTCACTTTTATTTGTCACTTTTAGCATATTAAGATTTTTTTTAATTTTAGATATAGTATTAATTATTTATTTCAATTTTTTTTTTAAATTTATTAAAACTATACACCAATTAAAATAGGTATCATGTAAATTATGCACTTCATTTGTTATTTCTTAAGGGATGTGCAGAGTCAATAGTGGACAAGTACAAGTGAATGGAGAAAGTAATAAGTAATTTTATATGCGTTATTCTCGAAAAGATTCCTCGTAGTAATTACGTTAAACGCTAATGGAAAACGAAGAAATAAGCTTGAAAAAATGGATAAATATTTATTCTAGTCAGGTGTTTATCCCCGATCTATCATTTTAATTTTAATTAATTAATATTAAGGATCTGTTTGGAAAGCCACATGAGTAATTGAAATTAGTATAATTAGGATAGTAATTACACAACCCAGTAATTTCATAATATAGTAAAAATAATAGAAATAAAAAGTAACCTTGAAATTATAGGGTTATATAAAAATAAAAAGAAATTAAAATAATAGAAATAAAAGTAAATTAAAAAGAAAAGATTTTAAAAGAAAAAGAAAAGAAATTAAAAAGTAACCTTGTAATTATGAAGTGTAATTACACCCAATTCTCAACCCCACTTGAAAATTTGAGAGTGTAATCAAACCTAACTACATTTAATTTCAATTTCATGGGTGACTTTTCAAACCGCACTAAAGTAAGAAATACACATTACTTAATTATGATATGTGAAATTTTCTGTAAACCTATATATCCTTGTATAATTTTCGGTAAAATCAATTATATAATCAACTCGTCCGTGGGAATGATACTCTAGGAGTGTTTAGACCAGCTTGTAATTCATATACTCCCTCCGTACAAAAAAAAACAATCTTTTATTTATTATAAATTACGTTGTATTTTCCTACTGTGCACCTGGCTGCATCAGAATGCACCATCCAATGGACCACATCTTTCATCCCCAGCAGGGAGCAGGTCCTCACTGTAATGATCGAGGCTGCTCTAACCAAAGCTATATGCTAAATTTGATTGTTTGTTATTGTACTCATGTTTATGCTTATCTTTTTATTTGTTTGGTCCCGTCCCTTTGTCTTCACTTGGAATTTGTAGCTGCATTGTCAATCATATTATGACCTGATAATGGGTTTAATTTTGTAGATTGATAGATCAGAATTTTACGTTGATAGATACTTCAAAGCAGGCCTGGCCAGTGGGCCGGGCTCGGGTCTGGCGGGGTCGGGGCGGGACCGGCGAAGGGGTCGGGGTCGGGGTGGGGTCTGGCGGGGTGGGGTCTGGCGGGACTTGCTCCAGTCCCGTCCCGATCCCGATCCCGTCGATATCGGGTCGGGGCGGGGTCCGACGGTTTTTTTTTTTTTTTTTAATAAGATAGTGTAATAAAAATATCTCAATGCTGTTTTTGTGCCTCTTATATTAATAGACATGATTTTTTTGTAATACAAATACAATTGTCTAAAATCTAAATTGCAACTTTGTGGTGTTGTCCAAAAGTTGCAAATTACATAATAAAATTGCAATTAAAAAAATTACATTCTCAAAAAAACCTGTTCTAATTGCTTGATGATTTCCTGTGGTTCTTCGGTTGGAATTGGTATTTGTTGGTCAAATTGATTCACGTCGCTTCCACTACCTTCGGTTAAGATTTCGTTGTAGTTTTCATCTTCTTCTTCGTTGATCTCCGGTTGACCGCACCTTCTCCGCTCCGCTCGTATCCAATCTCTCGAATAATAATCGTAATTTCCAAGTCGTCTCCGGCTAATGAGTGTCTCGTGGTCTCCTATTTGATATCTCGCCGTGCAGAAAAGCGCTTTCAAACGCAGCTGATGACGCTTGAATGTTCAAAACATCTCGAGCCATCAATGAAAGTGTCGGAAAGGTCTTCTCATTCCCCCTCCAAGTATTTCAAAAAGTCTTCATGTCTATCTTCATTGATAACTTCTTGATACGGTACGAACCCCGCAAAACAAAAAAATCCAACTCGCTAATTTGGTTAGTAGTAGAGGTACGGCCGCACATTCTATTTCGAGGCTTTCAATACTAGCCGCGAAAAAGATGTCTTTTGTGAGGTTGTGTTGAAGATGAAGAAGATGGTATGGAAGCCGGTAAGTTACTAGCATTTTCTTGTTGATAAAATCTATATATTTTTTTGCATTTGTGTTCTACGCTAGACAACACTTCTTCTTTAGTTTGTTCAATAGGTGGTGGGTGATTTAGATTTTTGGGACTTGGAGGTGGTAGTACTTCTATACAATCGTAAATAGTTTCAATTAGTGATTTAATACCGTCTATTTTAATAGTAGGATTTAATATAGAACCAATAATATAAATAGAGGGAATAAGAATAAAATATTTTTTTATTTTGACAAATATTTTTTTAATAGCTGCCTTATAAGCTGGTTTTTCCATATATTCAGTAAGTAATAAAAATATTAGAGTTATATAAAACAACATAGTTGAAATAGTAGGAAAATATATACCGAAAATTCTTTTGTTGCTTGAAAAAATTTCTCTAAAAATACAATAAGTTCGGAAATTTTTACCCAATCACTATCTAAAATCATATCAAATTTGGATTTTTATTATGAGAGTTAAAAAATAAAGTTATAGGTATTCTATAGTCATAAGCAACAAGTAGTTGCTCGTATAAAGAATTCCACCTAGTGGATACTTCTTGTGGAATTTTTCTATAAGGTAGTCCACAATCGTGACAAGTTTTTTTATATTCTTTTCTACATTGTACTTTATTACTTTTAAAAATAAAGTTTATAGCAAATTGTATTTTACTAAGAATGTCTTCAAAAAGTGATAGACCATCCTTTACAATTAAGTTATATATATGGCACGCACATTTTATATGAAAATGATCTGAAAAAGATGGAGTTAAACTATTTTTTAAAATTGTAATTGCGTAATTGTTAGAAGAAGCGTTATCTAATGTAATAGTCATAATTTTATCGGTTATTCCGTAATAATGGCACACTTGATAAATATTATCTGCAATAAAAATATCAGTGTGCCTATTATCTATATATCTATACGCTAAAATACGGTTTTGCATAGACCATTTATAATCTATCCAATGACAAGTTACAGTTAAATAATCATGGCCGTTAGTACTACGACCTATATCAGACGTGATAGATACTTTGCCATTAAAATGATATAATGAAAAACGTAAATATTGTTGATATTCATGCGCGAATTTAAATACATCTCTCTTAACAGTTGATCTAGGAAAATCGTTAAAAGCAGGATTATATATATCTCTAATGTAATGAATAAAACCGGAGATGAAGAAAATGAAAAGGCAAACCCTCCACAAAGAACTAATTTTGATATTGCTTCCCTATCTCTATGTTTATTGTATTTAGAACCTACAATTCCCCCCGCCATATGGTTAATTTGACCCTGTACTTGGTTCGGGACAGTATCAGTATGTGAACCTTGTCCCGATGGAGCGAGCGTTTGCGCACCCGGTTTTGAAGCCTGGTATTGGGCATACCTAGCTGGATGAGCACTTACTACGTGTCTAATTAAACCCCCGTCCCACCGTGACCTTTTCCGGTTTTAAATTTTAAAACATTTTTACAAAATTTACATATAGCTACTTGATTCTCTACGTCCCTATCAAAAAATGTCAATGCATTTGATTTTAATGGTCGTTTTGCTAGACCTCGTCTCATACTAGGGGGAATAGGAGGCATTTCAGTTGAAGGTGCACTAGTGGGTGTGTTGTCATCAACATTAGTGGGTGTATCATCTAGATCATCGTCTAAATTAAAGTCTTCTTGAGTTCCAGAAAATAGTTCCTCGTCTAAATCTAATGGTATTGTAGGAAAATGTTGAGTATCAACAAAATCATCCTGTGTAGGAATAAGATGACTAGAAGAAGTACCCTTGCCATGGTTGCCCCTACTAGAAGAAGTCTTACCCTTACCCTTAAACATACCTCTAATTCCTTCCATTTTAATTATATGCTAACAAATAATTAAAGTAAATGAAATGAAGTGCGCTAAATAAAATAAACAGACAATAATAATTTAATGAAGGAACGAATGTACCAAACGCCGACGTAACGTCGACGTGTAATCGAGAGGTTGAAAATTGAAACTTTGCTCGATGGAAGATCCTCAAGCTAGTTGCCAACTTCACTCCCAATTCCCAAATGAATAAATAAAATTGAATATTTAGCAAACAATGTACACTTGTAGAGAGATATATTGAGAGATTAGAGAGATTGTAGGAAGATTTGTGAGAAAGATGAAGAGAAAATGAGTTATTTATAGTTGGAAAATTGGGTTAAAGTGTAAATATAATAATTTATGGATTAAAAATAAATATTAAGGGGTAGGGGGGGCCTAAAATGGCCGTTGCCCAACGGCCAAAATCTAAAATGGTCGTTGGTGCAACGGTTATATTTGCAAAGGGGGGAGAAATCGGGCGGGGTCGGGGTCGGGACGGGCTCGGGTCAGGCGGGCCTGGGGCGGGCTCGGGTCAGGCGGGCCTGGGGCGGGCCTGGCGGGACGAGACATTGTCCCGTCCCGAGTTCGAGTCCCGCCACCGTTTTTTTTTTTCGCGGGGTCGGGGCCGGACGGGGCGGGCTCGGGACGGGGTCGGGCCGTCCCGGCCCACTGGCCACCCTTACTTCAAAGCCAATTATAAGTACATAACAAACTGTTTATTTATAGTAGAGATAAAGAGTAAAAAGCACATACTAAATAACACTTTTTTTTAGTCTTTTATGTGAACCATCACGTGTGAAAGTTTCTCACCTTAACTATCACCGACTAATTAGCAAAAAAGACATCAACTATCATTTGTTCACATTTTCTACCTCAACTATCAGGTAGAAAAAGTGAACAAATGATAGTTGAAGTGTGTTTTGCTAACTAATTGATGATAGTTTAGGTAGAAAACTCTCACACCTGACGATTCATGTAGAAAATTAAAAAAAGAAGTGATACTTGAAGTGTGTTTTTGACTCTAACTCTTTATAGTAACATAGACTATTAACCTAAGTATAAAAATAATCTGCTTATACTGATTAAACTAATTAATGTGATAACACACAAAAAAAATTACATTGTCACAGTATAAAATTTAAATCCTAATAATTTGCTATATTATTGTACTCGTCTGTTCAAATTTTCATATTTTTCTTTTGCATGCCCTAAAGAAATTATAAATAAAAAATGTATATTTATTATTTTATTCTTATCTATCTAATAAATTGCACCCTAATTATATATTGGTTAGTTTCAAGAATACTTAATATTAATAATAAAATTGCATAAAATAATAAATTTTATTTTTATAAAATGTCAAATATTTTATGATATGTATTTTTAATAATCTTAACATCTAATATGAGACGGAAAAGACATATCAAAAGAGGTATAGTCACAACTAAGGTGGCCGATGGTGGGCGACCCGACCCGCCCCCGGTCCCCGCCCCGACCCCGCTCTCTCTAAAAAAAAAAAAAAAAAACGGGGGCGGGACTCGAACTCGGGACGGGACGATGTCTCGTCCCGCCAGACCCGAGCCCGCCGGACCCGAGCCCGCCCCGAGCCCGTCCCGACCCCGACCCCGACCCCGACCCTTAAACCCCCTTTGCAAAAATGGCCGTTGCACCAACGACCATTTTAGATTATGGCCGTTGGCAACGGCCATTTTAGGCCCCCCCTCCCCCAACCCCCCTACCCCTTAATATTTATTTTTAACCCATAAGTTATTATATTTACACTTTAACCCAATTTTTCAACTATAAATAACTCATTTTCTCTTCATCTTTCTCACAAATCTTCCTACAATCTCTCTAATTTCTCAATATATCTCTCTACATTGTTTGCTAAATATTCAATTTTATTAATTCATTTGGGAATTGGGAGTGAAGTTGGCAACTAGCTTGAGGATCTTCCATCGAGCAAAGTTTCAATTTTCAACCTCTCGATTACACGTCGACGTTACGTCGGCGTTTGGTACATTCGTTCCTTCATTAAATTATTATTGTCTGTTTATTTTATTTAGCGCACTTAATTTTATTGTCTTTAATTATTTATTATCATAATTAAAATGGAAGGATTAAAAGGTATGTTTAAGGGTAAGGGTAAGGGTAAGGGTGCTTCTTCTAGTAGAGGCAACCAGGGCAAGGGTACTTCTTCTAGTCATCTTATTCCTACACAGGATGATTTTGTTGATACTCAACATTTTCCTACAATACCATTAGATTTAGACGAGGAGTTATTTTCGGAACTCAAGAAGACTTTAATTTAGACGATGATCTAGACGATACACCCACTAATATTGATGACACCACGCCCACTAGTGCACCTTCAACTGAAATACCTCCTATTCCCCCTAGTATGAGACGAGGTCCAAAAACGACCATTAAAATCAGATGCATGGACATTTTTTGATAGGGACGTAGAGAATCAAGTAGCCATATGTAAAATTTGTAAAAATGTTTTAAAATTTAAAACTGAAAAGGTCACGGTGGGACGGGGGTTTAATTAGACACGTAGTAAGTGCTCATCCAAATAGGTATGCCCAATACCGAGCTTCAAAACCAGGTGCGCAAACGGCGCTCCATCGGGACAAGGTTCACATACCGATCTTGTCCCGACCAAGTACGGGGTCAAATTAACCCTATGACGGGGGGAATTGTAGGCTCTAAATACAACAAACATAGAGATAGGGAAGCAATATCAAAATTAGTTGCTTGTGGAGGGTTTGCCTTTTTCATTTCCTTCATCTCCCGGTTTTATTCATTACATTAGAGATATATATAATCCTGCTTTTAACGGTTTTCCTAGGTCAACTCGTTAAGAGAGATGTATTTAAATTCGCGCATGAATATCAACAATATTTACGTTTTTCATTATATCATTTTAATGGCAAAGTATCTATCACGTACGATATAGGTCGTAGTACTAACGGCCATGATTATTTAACTCGTAACTTGTCATTGGATAGATTATAAATGGTCTATGCAAAAACGTATTTTAGCGTATAGATATATAGATGATAGGCACACCGGTACTTTTATTGCGAGAAAATATTTATCAAGTGTGCGATTATTACGGAATTACCGATAAAATTATGACTATTACATTAGATAACGCTTCTAATAACAATTACGCAATTACAATGTTAAAAAATAGTTTAGCTCCATCTTTTCCGAGACCATTTTCATATAAAATGCGCGTGCCATATATATAACTTAATTGTAAAGGATGGTCTATCACTTTTTGAAGACATTCTTAGTAAAATACAATTTGCTATAAACTTTATTTTTAAAAGTAATAAAGTACAACGTAGAAAAGAATATAAAAAAACTTGTCACGATTGTGGACTACCTTATAGAAGAATTCCACAAGAAGTATCGACTAGGTGGAATTCTTTATACGAGCAACTACTTGTTGCTTATGACTATAAATTACCTATAACTTTATTTTTTAACTCTCATAATAAAAACCCAAATGATATGATTTTAGATAGTGATTGGGTAAAAATTTCCGAACTTATTGTATTTTTAGAGAAATTTTTTCAAGCAACAAAAGAATTTTCCGTATATATTATCCTACTATTTCAACTATGTTATTTTATATAACTCTAATATTTTTATTACTTAGTGAATATATGGAAAAACCACTTATAAGGCAAATATTAAAAAAATGTTTGTCAAAATAAAAAAATATTTTATTCCTATTCCTTCTATTTATATTATTGGTTCTGTATTAAATCCTACTATTAAAATAGACGGTACTAAATCACTAATTGAAACTATTTACGATTGTATAGAAGTACTACCACCTCCAAGTCCCAAAAATCTAAATCACCCACCACATATTGAACAAACTAAAGAAGAAGTGTTGAATAGCGTAGAACACCAATGCAAAAATATATATAGATTTTATCAACAAGAAAATGCTAGTAACGTACCGGCTACCATACCATCTTCTTCATCTTCAACACAACCTCACAAAAGACATCTTGTTTCTCGCGGCTAGTATTGAAAGCCTCGAAAATAGAATGTGCGGCCGTACCTCTACTAACCAAATTAGCGAGTTGGATATTTTTGTTTTGCGGGTTCTCGTACCGTATCAAGAAGTTATCAATGAAGATGGACAAGAAGACTTGTCGAAATACGGAGGGGAATGAGAAGACCTTTCCGACACTTTCATTGATGGCTCGAGATGTTTTGAACATTCAAGCGTCATCAACCGCGTCGGAAAGCGCTTTTTCTGCAGCAGATATCAAATAGGAGACCACGGACACTCATTGGCGGAGACAAACTTGGAAATTGCGTATTATTCGAGAGATTGGATACGAGCGGAGCGGAGAAGGTGCGGTCAACCGGAGATCAACGAAGAAGATGATGAAAACTACAACGAAATCTTAACCGAAGGTAGTGGAAGCGACGTGGATCAATTTGACCAACAAATACCTATTCAACCGAAGAACCACATGAAATCATCAAGCAATTAGAACCGATTTTTTTGAAAATGTAATTTTTTTAATTGCAATTTTATTATGTAATTTGCAACTTTTGGACAACACCATAAAGTTGCAATTTAGATTTAGACAATTGTATTTGTATTACAAAAAAATCATATGTCTATTAAATAATATAAGAGGCACAAAAACAGACCTTGGGATGTTTTTATTACACTATCTTGTTTTGTTTATTGAGTTTTTTTTATACATATGTTATTTAAAAAAAAAAAAAAAAAAAGGAAAACCCGAGCCCGCCCGCCCCGACCCGAGCCCGCCCCCGCCCGATGCAGACGGGATCGGGATCGGGACGATGCTGGAGCAGTCCCGCCCGGACCCGACCCCGCTAGGCCCGCTAGTCCCGATCCCGACCCCCGGCTCGTTCCGCCCCGACCCCGACCCCGCCGGACCCGGCCCGCCGGACCCGAGCCGGCCCACTGGCCACCCCTAGTCACAACTCACAAGAATCATGTTCTGATCTTGATTTGATTGGTCTACATAGTATTTATAAACTTTTCTTTATTAAAAGTAGGTCCCAATGGCGAGACTCCTTTACTTATTCCGATTTATCATTCCGGTGTATTTCTATTTATAGTTTTGCCAACTGAACCCTTCTAACCATTAAAATTGCGTATTTTAAATCTTTTTTGCCCACTAAGCTTATGTGGCATTGACGTGGCTGAAGTGGACCAAATGCATTCAGTCCTTATAGCAATAGCAAACGGCCTATTTATAGCCTATTAACAGGTCAGTCAATATCAGTAGGGTTCCTCTTGGTCCACCGCCCTTCTCACGGAGTCGTAAGTGGACGTTACCGCTCATACAACTCTCAGCCAGCAAGCAGTTAGCCTTCCTCTACAAGAAATGAAAGTATGGAAGTGTGGATGAATCGACATCAAATTTACACGCACGTTTAGTGCGTGAATCGGTGATTTTATTTTATTAAAAGAAATAAAAAACAGAGGAAAATAAACACATCCCCTTCGTACTCCCTCCCCACCTCCACCCCCACCTCCCTTCCTCTCTTTTTCTCTAGATCCGCTCATTGTAATGCATCATGAAAAGAATCGCAAAGTACAGAAAGTTGTGAACAAATACACTGTTGGGACTCCGCTCTTTTCATCTGCACATTTTTCATAAAAAAAGACCATCAATTAAGATAGTGCTAAAATTTGAAGAATTTCTTTATGATTTTTGAAGATCCAAAATTGAAAGAAAGTGCAAGTTTAGTTTCATAAAATGAAAAGGAATTTTTTGAGAGAGAAAAAATATCGGGTCAGGTCCGAGGAGAAGGGGTGAGGGTCGATGCAAAAAGAAAAAGGGGAGGATGAAAAAGATGAACATGGGGTTGGGAAATACTTTTTTCTTAATAATTTTTTTCCTTTTTAAAATATCTTCTTTTTTCTGAAATTAGAATTTGTTTTTTTTAAGTCGCAGCCAACGTGGAGGTGATTAAACACACACACCATAAGCGATCGAAAAGGGTTTAAAATGCTTTAACTGGCAGAAGAGTTCAGTTTAAAAAGTTCTAAGTAGAGACACATGAATGGACAAGATCGAACAAATAAGGGGCCTCCCAACACATTCGGCCATAAAAGTAATAACATCGATTACTGTAGAAGCCAAATAGAAAATTGATCTTTTTAGTCTCAACTAATTACTGTAAATGAAGCTGAAGGAGAACTATCAACTATTCTGTAGTGGTTAATAGAGAATCTACAAAACCCTTTGATGTTGCTAATGGACTTAAAGTAGACCCCATACTACTTTTTTTTTTGATATCCAGCTTCCCGGCTTACGTCAAACTATTCCCGGAGATAGTAATTCCGGTCCCTCAGCATTACTACCAGTAAATCACGGTATGTGCCCGAATAATCAGAGTTTGAGAACAGAGCAACTGATATCACCTAAGGTCAAACCTCCGGCTGAATTTTAAGTTCCCTTTCTTTACCATCCAGCTATGCCTAAGAAAGTCGTTGAATAATTTGAAAACAGTAAGGATTTAGATATCACCCTAAATGAGCTAAGCTGGACATTACACATCTTAGTTTTGCGAATGATTGGTTACTCTTTGAAAGAGGTGATGTTGGTTCTGTTGCCTATGTTCATCAATATTTTACTAAGTTTTCTACTGCCTCCGAACTACAGGCAAATATGAATAAAAATTCAGCCTACATTAGAGGGATCTCTTAAGGGGAAAATGATCTTATACTGGGACAATTGAGCTATGGTCAAGGAGAACTTCCATAGAAGTATTTGTTGGGATACAATTGTTGTAGGGAACGGAAAGTAAGTAGCTATTACAATGGTAGAAAGGATAAACAAACTATTACAATAAAACTAGAAATCAGAACCTTAACAAACTGCTTGTGTGATTTGCTGAGTTGAGTGATGATACTCTGTCTTTAAGACAAGATTGCCCCGTATATCTCCTTTTACGGCGTCGAGCAATAGTCTCCCAAGGTACAACAACAACTTTAACAAGTGAGCAAAGGAAACTCAAGTGTTACTCTTGAAGAACTTTGAGTATAGTAACTTTGCTAGAGAGGAAGAATATGAACTCTGAAAATCTGTAAATATTTTCTAAGTGTTGAGTGTATTATTTCAATTGAGCCAAATGCCTCAATTTATAGTGCAACTAGAAGACCCCTAAACTAGCCAACTAATGGCCTTCAATATCCATGTAATTGCACTCGATTGAGGGGTTACATTCAGCTAAATAATGGCTGAATTAAGTAGAAAGTAATGGAGAATCAATGCTCCAAAACCAGGCCAAAGGTCAGATTTTCCAACTTCCCGTCACGGCATTCTGCCTCCGAAGCGCTGCGACGATATGAATTAGCGCCGCGGCGCTTCGCCTGGGAGGCGTCGCGGCTCTGACGGTGTGGCGCCGCGACCCTTCACGGCTCCGCGGCGATTTTCGACTCGTTTCATTTTATACTTTGTACACTTCTTCATTCGTTTACCAACGTGGAATACTTTATCATTTGGCCAATAACCGTCCATAATTCTATGTCTCAAACGTATTACATACGTACCAATATCTCTTTCACTAATGAAATTTGTGATACTTGGCACTACGTGTGCACTTTTATGAAAACGACGTTTCCGACGTGCGGGCCCCAATTGTTTGAGTCATAAATTAATGGGATATATTTAATTCCACATTTAGTAAATTTCCAACAATCCCCTCTTGAAAGAGATTTTGACGCATACACTTGGTGCCTTTTTCAGCAATCTTTTAGCGGATCGATGTTGCATCTGAATAGGTAGCATACACTTTTAACCTTCTATAGTTGAATACCATCGGACTTACTTACTGCGCAGTGAACGTGATGTCTTGAACCGTCATTGTTTAGTGTAAGCCATGTCAACGATACCAACACAACAACTTTCTCTACTCAGTTCTTCGTAATGTTTTATCCGTTGTGGCTGTGGACACTTCTTGGATTCTTAAGTGCATTCATTTGAGGCGGCCTGTCCTCGCACTTAAATAGGTGGTCTTCTACAAGGTATCCTGCTATACCCCACTTTACAAGTGTTAGGAACCATTAAAAGTTTTCCCAAACCTAACATCAACCGGTGAGGATCATTAAAGGTTTTGGAAACTTAACCTTCACCCATACTACAGATAGCACTTGTAGTCTATCGCGGGAACGACTTTGGATTTGGTGTTTCTTTATAGAAATCACTATCCGAAGTGCTCATGCTTCCACCGAAGAGATCAACTGAACCTTTACAGCTTAGTTTTCCCATTGAACCTAATTTATGGGATCTCCAGTCAGTAAGGTTGGGTTACCACCGTATTGGTCCTTATACCTTGGGTTTTAAGCCCATTCCCCTAGACAGACATAATATCAGATCTTTGGGTAAGCCCTTTGTCAGCGGGTCAGCTATGTTATCCTTTGACTTTATGTAATCAATGGATATTATACCCTTGGTGATCAGCTGCCTAACAGTCTTATGCCTCCGTCGAATATGACGAGACTTTCCGTTGTACATAACATTCTGTGCCCTTCCTAGAGCCGACTGACTGTCGTAGTGGATCATTACAGAAGGTACGAGTTTGTTCCAGCAAGGAACATCCTCTAAGAAGTCGTGAAGCCACTAAGCTTCTTCTCCTGCTTTGTCTAGAGCGATAAACTCTGATTCCATCATGGATCGAGCGATGCAAGTTTTCTTAGAGGATTTCCACGACATAGCCCCACCACCAATTGTAAATACATACCCACTGGTGGACTTGGTGTTCTCTATGTCAGATATCCAGTTTGCATTACTGTACCCCTCTAGTACAGCTGGATATCTCGAATAATGCAACCCGTAAGTTAGCGTGTATTTCAGGTATTGTAGTACCCGATTCAACGCCTTCCAGTGATCATTACTCGGATTACGGGTAAACCTAGCCAACTTGTTAACCGCATAAGCAATATTAGGCCGGGTGCAGTTTGTTATGTACATCAAACTATCAATCACCTGTGCATATTGCTCCTGGCATATGGGTGCACCATGATTTTTATCAAGTTTTTAATTTCTATCCATTGGTGACTTTATAGGTGAACTGCCAAACATCTTGAACTTTCTCAAAACATCCTCGATGTAGTGAGACTGAGATAAGACCAGTCCGTCAGACGTCTTAGAGATTTTTATCCCTAAGATGATATCTACAATACCCATATCCTTCATGTCGAAGCATTGTTTCAACACGTTCTTAGTCTCTAGAATTATGCTAGGACTACTCCTTATGATCAACATGTCATCTACATAGAGGCATATCATAACGAACGAGTCAGAGTTACCTTTCATGTAGACACATTTGTCACACTCATTAATGGCGAAACCCTTCGATAGTAGAGTACTATCAATTTTTTCGTGCCATTGCTTCGGGGCTTGTTTTAGCTCGTACAGAGATTTGACAAGCCGAGAGACATTCTTCTCTTCCCCTTGAACCACATACCCCTCGGGTTGGTCCATATAAATTTCTTCTTCCAAATCACCATTTAGAAAGGTTGTCTTGACATCCATTTGATGCATCTCAAGGTTACGCAACGCTGCGATCACAATGAATACTCGTATGTACGTCATCCTCGACACCGGGGAGTACATATCAAAGTAGTCAAGGCCTTCCTTTTACCGATAACCCTGACTACCAACCTGGCCTTGTACTTATCTATAGACCCATCTGCTTTATACTTCCGTTTGAGTATCCACTTACAACCCAACAGTTTATTTCCCGGAGGAAGATCAACCAACTCCCAAGTATGGTTATGCAGAATGGAGCCTATTTCACTCTCAATAGCTTCTTTCCAGAGCGGTGCCTCCGGAGTTGACAATGCTTCAGCAATTGTCCTTGGTTCATCATCAACCATATAAGCTACAAAGTCAGGACCGAAGGATTTATTCTTCCTGGCCCTTTTACTTGGCCTTAGTTCCATCTCTGGAGTCTCCAAGTTCTGAGAATCTGGAACACTAGATTCTGGATATTCAGCCACTTAGAAGTCCACTAAATCTGAACCATCTAGATTCGGGCAATCAACGACTCCCAGTTCATGAGAGCTTTGTTCATAACTTCATTTGTGAGAGGTTATGTCTTTTTTATTTCTAGGAAAGGTATCTTCAAAGAATTGAGCATTCATTGATTTCATGATTGTACCCCCATGGATATCTGGAATATCTGACTTATGGACTAAGAAACGATAAGCACTACTGTTATTTGCATATCCGATGAATATGCAATCTACATTCTTAGGCCCAATCTTGACCTGCTTTGGCTTGGGTACTTTAACATTTGTCAAACAACCCCACACCTTTAAATATTTATAGATGGGTTTCTGTCATTTCCATGATTCATATGGAGTTTTGTCCTTACCCTTATGTGGGACTTTGTTAAGAATCGTATTAGGGGTAAGGAACTTCTCCCCACATGTTTTGGGGAAGACCGGAATTGATGAGCAAGGCATTCATCATTTCCTTTAATGTGCGGTTCTTACGTTCTGCCACACCGTTCGATTGAGGTGAGTATGGAGCCGTCATTTGATGAATAATGCCTGATTGGGCACAATATTCCTCAAATGGCGCTACATATTCTCCCCCTCTATCGCTACGAATGGATTTAATCTGCATGCTTAGTTGGTTCTCAACTTCTGCTTTGTAACGTCGGAATGCTTCAAAGGCTTCATCCTTACTTTTCAACAAGTAAAGGTAATAATACCTTGTGCTATCATCAATGAATGTCACAAAGTACCTGTTCCCCCCTCTAGTTTGTGCAAACTTCAAATCACATATATCTGTGTGAATAAGTTCTAGATGAGCAGTATTCCTTTCGACGGATTGAAAAGAAGCTTGTGTGAGTTTTGCCTCTACGCACACCTCACACTTATGTTGAGGGTTTACGTCGATAGATGGCAACAACTCCAACTTTACCAACCTTTGGATGGACTTGTAGTTGACATGTCCTAATCTATGATGCCATAAATTAGAGGACTCAAGCAAGTAAGAAGAAGAGGCTTCAATATTATTGCTTGTGCGTAATACAGACATGGTGTTAACTTTGAAGAGGCCTTCACAGACGAATCCTCTTCCCACAAACATTCCATTCTTAGTGACTATAAATTTATTGGACTCAAACACTAGTCTAAAACCAACATTAACCAATAAAGGACCTGAAATTAAATTTCTTCTAATCTCAGAAATATGCATCACTTCCTTCAGAGTGAGCTCCTTTCCAGAAGTCATCTTCATAACTACCTTTCCTACCCCCAGCACGTCAGAGGAAACGTTGTTGTCCATGAACAACTACTTGTTTGTAACAGGTGTATAAGTGGAGAAGGCATCTCTATTGGAACAGGTGTGTCTTGTAGCACATGTGTCCATCCACCACTGCATGGGATTCTCAACAAGGTTTGATTCTAGCACCACCGCTGACAACTCCTCAATCATGTCATCCAGAAATTGGTCTTTGACAACGTTAACCTGTGTCTTGCCCTTATCCTTGGCTTTCTCTTGTTGCTCAGTCTTGCGTTTGCGGCAGTCCTTGATCATGTGACCAGGTTTCCCACAATGGTGACATTTTCCTTTGAACTTCCCTGCTGCTTGGGTCTTTCCGTCTTTCTGGAACCTGCGCTTCTTGCTTGGGTTCCCTTTGGCCTCAGCCAGATTTGCCTTTGCCTCAGTGGGTTGTTTACCCCTAGGCAAGGCCTTCTTATTATCTTCCTGAATTTGAAGTTTGATAATAAGTTCTTCAAAGGTCATTTCATTTGTCTTGAGTTTTAATAACTCATAAACTCATTCCATGAAGGAGGTAACTTTTCAATCAGTGATGAAACCAAAAACTGCTCATTTGGTTTCATTCCTTTCAAATCCAGGTGATGTAGAATCATTTGGAATTCCTGGACTTGGGACATCACTGTTTTACTATCCACCATTTGAAATTACAGAAATTTCCCAACGATGAATTTCTTAGTACCTGCATCTTGTGCGTTGTACTTCTTTTACATCTTCTCCCACAACTCTTTGGCAGTGCGAACGGTGCAATACACCATGTAGAGAGGGTCTGACAAGCAGTTCAATATGTAATTCTTACACATGAAATCACTATGACTCCATGCATCAAGAACCATCTTCATGCCATTAATGACATGGATACCTAGGCCCTCTTCACCTGTTTCAGAAGGCGAATGGTCCATTTCATCTCCAGCTTGTGGAGGATCTTCTGTTAGGAAACATGCCATTTCCATAACAATCAAATAGAATAGCATCTTTTGTTGCCATCTCTTGAAGTTTGACCCCCATGAACTTTTCAAGGCGTTCATGGTGAAATCCAGCGGGTGGAGGAACGACAACATTCCCTTGAGTGGAAGTAAAGACGTTAAATGAGCCTTGAGCAACCGGAAAGACATTAGGAGTGCCTTGAGCAGTGGAGAAGGCAGAGGGATTGCCTTGAGCAACAACAACAGAATCAGAAGCATTTTGATTTATGCCAGTCATCTTTCTAACTTACTTACAACATATCTTGTCTTAAAATTGTTGAGATACAATTATTGTAGAGAACGGGAAGTAAGTAACTATTACAATGGTAGAAAGGATAAACAAACTATTACAATAAAACTAGAAATCAGAACCTTAACAAACTGCTTGTGTGATTTGCTGAGTCGAGTGATGGCACTCTGTCTTTAAGACAAGATTGCCCCGTATATCTCCTTTTACGGTGTTGAGAAATAGTCTCCCAAGATACAACAACAACTTTAACAAGTGAGCAAAGGAAACTCAAGTGTTACTCTTGAAGAACTTTGAGTATAGTAACTTTGCTAGAGATGAAGAAGATGAATTCAGAAAATCTGTAAATATTTTATAAGTGTTGAGTGTATTATTTCAATTGAGCCAAATGCCTCAATTTATAGTGTAAGTAGAAGACCCCTCAACTAGCCAACTAATGGCCTTTAATAGCCATGTAATTGCACTTGATTGAGGGGTTACATTCAACCAAATAATGGCTGAATTCATGTGCCAAGTAATGGAGAATCAATGCTCCTAAACCAGCCCAAAAGTCAGATTTTTCCAACTTTCCGTCGCAGCTTTTTGCCTCCGAACCGCCGCGGCTCCAGTGACTGACCATCCAATTTGCGCTGCGGCGCTGCTTGGGAGGCGCCGCGGCTTCGACGGTGTGGTGCCGCGGCCCTTCACGGCTCCGCGACAATTTCCGACTCGTTTCATTTTACACTTTGTACACTTCTTCCTTCGTTTACCAACGTGGAATACTTTGTCATTTGACCAATAATCGTCCATAATTCTATGTCTCAAACGTATTACATACGTACCAATATCTCTTTCACTAATGAAATTTGCGATACTTGGCACTACGTGTGCACGTGTGTGGAAACGACGTTTCCGACGTGCGGGCCCCAATTGTTCGAGTCATAAATTAATGAGATATACTTAATTCCACATTTTGTAAATTTCCAATAGTATTTGGGAGTACCACTAGGAAATTATCCCTGATTCAATGGCAGCCTTTAATAGAGAAAATGTTGAATAAAATCTATTTTTGGACTGCTAAATAATTCTCATATGCAGGTAGAATTAAACAGTGTTATTTGTCATCCAATCTTATTAGTCATAATTGTTTCAAATTTCTTCTATGGCGACGAAGTTAATAGGCTCATTGTAGAAGCTATATACAAATATCATCGAGAAGAGGGCCTTAGTGTCATGGGATAAACTATGCTCTCCCAAATATGTTGATGAGCTAAATCTCATTTACTAGAAACACTGGAATAAAGCTTCTTAATCTAAGAGTTTTTGAGATTTAAGAAGAAAAAAATGAGAATTAAGTGAGTGCATAATTATTACATAAAAAATCAACTGCTGGATCAAATGTCAATATATAATTAAGCTAAGCTAGATGGATGGGGAAGAAAAATCTGGAGGCAAGAGTAACATCCATCCTCCCAACTTCAACTTGTAATTCCTGGTAAGAGTGTTATCACATAGACTTATCTCAAACTTTTAGAACTTACTATCCGAGTTCTTTGGAAGTGTTTTATGTGTTGGTTACAAAGATGCAGAAACGAAAAATTACTAGTAACTGTTAAGTATTACAAGAACTGAAATTACAATTGATCAAACAAATTGAAATTACACAGAATTTGAATAACAAACTGGAACAGTTTTTGGTATGCTGAGTCGAGTGTTTGCACTCTGTCTTTAAGACAATATTGCCCCGTATGTATCCTTTCTACGTCCCGGACAATTGTCTCCCAAGATAAAACAAGTGAACAAATGAGCAAAGGAAACTCAAGTGTTACCGTGAAGAATTTTGAGTAATGAAATGATGCTGGAAGGTTGTAGAAAGATTGAATTCGTTTCTGTTTATGTGTGTCTGCTTGTGTTTTTCGTGTACCTCAACAATAGTGACAAATGATCCTTTATATAGTTGAAGGAGAGGCTCATGGACTACCCACATAAGTGTCATTACTGGCCAAGTAATGACAATTATGGAGGTAGTAATTTACCAAAATAAATGGTGAATTTGATGTGCAACGGATGACATTTAGGAAGAGTAATTCAGCCAAAATAAATGGCTGAATTGAGTGCTGTTGACGTTCTGTTCTCTGCCAAATCTGACTTTCTTAAAACTTCAGTGACCAACTCTGACTTTCTTGAAACTTCAGGGACCATCTGTACATATGAAAGAATTCTGGTCCAAAAAGATAATATCAGAAGAAGCCCACAGCCCACCCGGACTGGACGGGCGGGTGGCGGCACGCGTGTGGGCTTTCCTCTAACCGAAGCACATCTAGGTCCTCCCTCCTTTAAATACATGGGGTACCCCTTGGGGTCCCAAACCCCAAGCTAACTTTGAGACTTATAAACAAAACAATTCTTTCTTCCTCCACCGATGAGGGAGAATTGATCTCAATACCACACTTTTCCATGCTTCAAACACCTCACTTCGTGGACCAATATCTCTTTCATTTCTCAACGAAATTTGACGCTTTTTTTTTTGCCATTTTTTCCCTACGGTTATCTACTTACTTAGTAGATTATGCACGTGTGAAAAACCGGATTCTCCAACATGCGTAACACTAGTGTTTAAACCGTTAAAGTTGGTCGGACGCAACTCCCGCCAAAGGCAAATTTCCAACATTATGTTCAACAATACTGCTAAACCCAAAGCCATCTTTACACTTTGGTTACACTTTCATGAAAAATTGCCTACATGTGATAGATTACTGAATTGGGACATGGACATTGATCCGCACTTCCTTCCTAGAGACTAGGAATCACCCGTTTGTTGTTGAATGTGTGTTTGCTAAGACTGTTTGGACTAGGTTAATGCAATGTCTCCAAAATCAGACTTATGATATAAGGAATTGAGATCATCACTTGGCATGGAGTATCAAACAAGGCAAGAGAAATCACAAAAGGCACAAATATTTAAAATGATATACACTAAAGGGGTTCATGCTATCTGGTTGGAAAGAAATCAAAGAGTGTTTGAAGGCAAGAGTAGATCATGTTAGAATATTATATTATTTAATATTATGATTTTGTATTAATGTAGTATCATATTATATATGGTAGGTAGTACAATGTTAATTAGGAAGATTATGTAAATTAGGTAGAAGATTATTAGGAATTAATTAGGCATAATTGGCTCTTCCTAATAGATGTATATTGTGTATATATTGGACTTTTGAAGGATGAATAAAGGGAGGAAAATATTCTACTTACCTTAGAATTCTTACATGGCATCAAGAGCTTAAGGAAAGATCCAAATTAGTTAATTCCTTCCAAATTTTTGGTCATCTTCCTCCCTAGACAAAACCCTAGTGGCCGAAATTTGTTGTTATTTTTTTTTCTACTCCATTTTCGATTATCCTTCATCACTACTCGTTATGTCTGAATCAAAATCATCCTTTCACCCTGCCCTAGCTGTCTCCAACATCAAAACACATGTTTCCATCAAACTAGAAATGGAAACCGTTCATTATGCGACATGGGCAGAATTATTCAAAATATGTTGTCGTGCTCACAAAGTTCTTCATCATATACTTTCTCCAAAAGACGGTAAAGGGAAAGACATAACGAACGATGCGGACAAGGAATTGTGGGATACACTTGATGCCACAGGTCCTTGGTTGGATTTATGCGACAATCTCCACGGACTTGTTGCATACGATAATGGAACCGGATTCCACACCATGGCGGCATGGGAACGTTTGCGGGATATATTTCGGGATAACCAAAACTCTCGCTACTGTTTCATTGGAACAGAGTTCTCAACCATTGACATGGCGGATTTCCCTAATGTTTCTACATATTGTCAACGCCTCAAAGTGTTGGCCGATCAACTACGAAACGTTGGTTCACCGGTTACTAATAACCGGTTAGTCTTGCAATTGGTCGCCGGTCTCACCGAAGCGTATAGCGGCGTGGGAACTCTTATTCGCCAAAGTAATCCTCTACCACAATTTTATCAAGCAAGGTCCATGCTTGTTCTTGAAGAGTCGGGCTTGGTGAAAAAGGCCTCAACTACTTCAAATTCCGCCATGATTGCCACTCCTTCACATGATAGTAATTTTTTTGACCCTTCTCAACAAAATAAGGGACAAAAAGGACGTCATAATAATAAAAATAAGGGTGGAAATCGCGGAAATAACAAAGGTGGAGGCCACCGAAATTCCGGTGGCGGCGGTAATGGCGGCACCACCACCTACGGTGGTGGACGATGCAAGCAGACGCAGGCGGGCGGGCGGACGGTGGTAGCAGGCGAGCAGGGCGGCGAGAGCGGCGGACGGTGGCGCAGCGGCCGGCCGGGCAAGGTGGACTTGGGCCGCACCACCCGGCCCCGGCCCCGGCGAGAAATCGCCGAGCGGCCTCCCGTGCCCATGCGGCGGCGGCACCCAATGGCCAAAATAATCGGAAGCGGTGGCGGCGGCGAAGAATGGGCCCAAAGAGCCCATTTCGGCGGGTCTGTTGCCCCCGTGCAAGAGCGCAACGGTGGGCCTCAGCCAACCCAGTGGCATGAGGCCCATTCAACAGGGGCCCACCCCACGGAAATTGAGTCCGCCATGCACACTCTTGGACTGAATCCACCGGATTCAAATTGGTATATGGACTCCGGAGCGACGTCACATATGACGTCCTCCCAAGGTAATCTCTCGTCCTATTTTAATTTGAGCAATGATAATGGAATAATTATCGGAAATGGCCATTCAATTCCAATAAAAGGTTATGGTTCTAGCAAATTGTTACCACCAAACCCACCCCTAATTTTAAAGAATGTCCTTCATGCTCCCAAATTAATCAAAAACTTGGTTTCAGTTAGAAAGTTTACAACTGATAATTGGGTATCCGTCCTGTTTGACCCCTTTGGTTTTTCCGTGCATGATTTTCAGACGGGGAAGCTTCTCATGAGATGTGATATCAAGGGGGATCTCTATCCAATAAATCCATCAAACCAACAATCCAAGTTTCCTTCTGTTTTTGCTGCCTTGGCACCATCTTTATGGCACCAACGTTTGGGACATACGGGAGAGGCTATTTTGGCTTCTCTTAAACAAAATAATTTTATTTCTTGTACCCAGATACGGACTTTACATAAGTGTCAGTCTTGCACACTTGGTAAACATGTTAAGTTGCCATTTATTTAATCTACTTCATGCACTCTTTTGCCATTTGATATTTTACATTGTGATATTTGGACATCCCCTGTTTTGAGTTCCTCTGGTCATAGATATTATTTGCTTATACTTGATGACTACTCTAATTATTTGTGGACATTCCCTTTGTCGAAAAAATCACAAGTGTTTTCCACGTTTCTAACTTTTGGAGCATTTATCCGAACTCAATTTGAACGTGATATCAAAAGTATACAATGTGACAATGGGGGGGGGGGGGGTTTGACAATAAACAGTTTTGGGATTTTTTCAAAACAAATGGTCTTCAGTTTCGTTTTTCTTGTCCTCATACTTCATCACAAAATGGGACGGCGGAACGTAAAATTAGAACCGTTAACAATATTGTTAGAACATCTCTGTCTCATGCCTCTCTCCCCCCTGCATTTTGGCATCATGCACTCCAAATGGCAACTTATCTGTTGAATATCCTTCCTCAGAAAAATCTATCATACCAAGCTCCTCTAAAAATGCTTTACCTACGAGAGCCCACATATCATCACTTACGAGTGTTTGGTTGTCTTTGCTACCCTCTTTTTCCATCCACCACAATCACAAAACTCCAAGCCCGGTCTACTCCCTATGTGTTCTTAGGATACCCTACTCATCATCGTGGTTACCAATGTTACGACATTTCTTCCAAAAGAATCTTTATAAGTCGTCATGTAATCTTTGATGAAATCATATTTCCTTTTGCTAAGTTACATGCCACCGGGACCCCTAACTATGATTTTTTGGATGATGATAGGCTACCGTATTTAACACATTTTTTTCACAAACCAAGACCTATTACTAGTGTTGCACACCGTAATTTAGGCCCATTGGGCCAGGCAGCACCAACGGGTCCAATTCAAACTCCATCAGTGCAGTCCACTGGCCTCTCGGTTTCTCACTCCTCGGTCAGTGGTGTCCAGTCCACTGGCCCAACGACCCGTCCGATCACCCGTAGTCAACATGGGATTGTCAAACCCAATGCAAAATATAGCCTTCACACCCAGGTCTCAAAATCACCCTTGCCTTGTAATCCAGTATCTGCTCTAAAAGACCCGAATTGGAAAATGGCCATGGATGATGAATATCATGCTCTAATTACAAATAGGACATGGGATTTAGTACCTCATCCATCTAATGCTAATATAATTCGATCTATGTGGATTTTCAGCCATAAAGAAAAATCTGATGGAACTTTTGAGCGGCATAAAGCCCGTCTTGTAGGTGATGGAAAGACACAGCATGTTGGTATAGATTGCGGGGAAACATTCAGTCCAGTGGTCAAACCAGCAACTATCAGAACAGTTCTCAGCCTGTCTCTCTCAAAAGGATGGTCCCTTCATCAATTGGATGTCAAAAATGCATTCCTCCATGGACACCTTAATGAGACTGTTTACATGCACCAACCATTGGGATACAAGGATCCTAAATATCCCCACCATGTGTGTTTGTTCAACAAATCCTTATATGGCCTCAAGCAGGCCCCCAGGGCTTGGTATACACGGTTTGCAGATTTTGTGTCACGCATGGGTTTCTCGCACAGCCGTTCAGATAATTCCCTGTTTATCTATCGTCAGGGTAATCATACTGCTTATCTTCTTCTATATGTGGATGATATTATTCTAACAACTTCTTCAGACTCTCTTCGCAAGAATATCATGTCACAGCTTAGTTCTGAATTTGCTATGAAAGATCTTGGCCCACTCCACTACTTTCTAGGAATTGTCGACCCGACATACAGGTGGATTATTCTTCTCCCAGAAGAAGTATGCATCAGAAATCGTGGAACGAGCTGGGATGGCCTTCTGCAAACCTTCGGCAACTCCGGTCGACACAAAGCCAAAATTAAGTGCCACCTCTAGCAAACCTTTTGCTGATCCAACGTTATACCGCAGCCTAGCGGGAGCTTTACAATATCTCACATTCACCAGGCCAGATATTACCTATGCAGTACAACAAGTGTGTTTATTCATGCATAATCCAATGGAAGAACATATGCATGCTCTAAAATGCATTGTGCGATATATTCAGGGCACTTTGGAGTATGGATTACATCTATACCCGTCCTCTAGTTCCAAACTTGTTACTTACACTGATGCAGATTGGGCAGGCTGTCCGGATACGAGACGATCCACCTCCGGGTATTGCGTCTTCCTTGGTGACAATTTAATCTCATGGTCCTCAAAAAGGCAGGCCACGGTATCATGCTCAAGTGCTGAAGCAGAATATCGTGCGGTGGCCAATGTTGTATCTGACTCATGTTGGATTCGGAACCTACTACTTGAACTTCATTGTCCTATTCCGACTGCAACAATAGTATACTGTGATAATATTAGTGTAATCTACCTCTCAGGGAATCCCATCCACCATCAACGCACTAAACATATTGAGTTAGATATTCACTTTGTACGCGAGAAGGTAGCTCGCGGACAGGTTCGGGTGCTGCATGTCCCAACGCGACATCAAATCACAGATATCTTCACAAAAGGACTTCCGCTGATATTATTCGAAGATTTTAGGGACAGTCTCAGCATTCACCGCCCTCCAGCTTCGACTGCGGGGGATTGTTAAAATATTATATTATTTAATATTATGATTTTGTATTAATGTAGTATCATATTATATATGGTAGGTAGTACAATGTTAATTAGGAAGATTATGTAAATTAGGTAGAAGATTATTAGGAATTAATTAGGCATAATTGGCTCTTCCTAATAGATGTATATTGTGTATATATTGGATTTTTGAAGGATGAATAAAGGGAGGAAAATATTCTACTTACCTTAGAATTCTTACCGATCAGTAGTGCAAGTTGCTAAGGATGTGGGCTTTGCTCTTTGAGAGCTACTCTATGAATCAGAAGACTGCTGCAAATGTGCTTGTTTTAGCTTTTAATTATTGATTGTGTTAGAATCATATTACCTTAGCTTGTTAGGTGCAGGTTCTAGGATTAGTCTTGCATTGCACTGCTTTTGTTAAACATGCAGAATTTTAAGTGTCGTTGAATTATGAGACAACAAGCTGTGTAGCTGTGTTGTATTTCTGTATTGTTCACTTTGGTGATTAATAAATTAAAGTTAGTTACCAAATAAAAAAGAAGGCTCAAGTTCGAGCAAGTATAAGCACCAATCTGCACTAGCATGACACTGTTTATCTCGCTATTCCTAAATGTTGTTATATTATTTAAAGATTATATTCATTTAAATTTTCTTCTTAATGAGAAAAGGGTTCAACTCGTAATAGTTCTTGTACAAATTTAATAGCTATCCAATGTAGTTTCCAAATGATTAAGTTATTGTATATATGAGTGGATTCAGAATTTTAACTTTATGAGTTCTGGATTTTAAGATAACGATCTCAAGTGTTAGACTCATGAGTTCTGAATTTAATTGTTGTACATAATTAGTGAAATTATAATGTATATACAACCATACATGACTAGGCCAAAACTATTAAATTTTGCCGAACTCATCTATTAAAGCCTACCTCCACCCCTTTATGTATAAGATTTTACTTTGACATGCACGTATCTAATTTATAAACAGAAGTGGATCTATAGAAGTTACTATGAATTCACGTGAATTCAATAACCTTTATTTACATTTAATTTATATATTAAAAAATCACTAATATCTATAAATATTTGATTATAAACTCTATTATTATAGTATACATTTACTGAAAGAAATATTTTCTTTGATTATTTCATTCAAAAGTAAATATACCCATAATACAAGCATAATCCTAGGCTAGAGTTAAGGTAACGAATCACTAAATATATACATACCATATACAGAATATACACAATTATGACTAATTATTACTTTCTATTCTATCACACCCCACTGTCGAAGTGGGAGGTCGGCGTATGCTGAGATTGTCCCGAAAATCTTCAAATAGAACCAGCGGGAGACCTTTTGTAAAAATATTGGTGATCTGATAATGTGACGGGACATGTAAGGCACATACTTGTCCACGAGCAACCTTTTCGCGAACAAAGTGAATATCCAACTCAATATGTTTAGTGCGTTGATGTAGAACCGGATTCCCTGAGATATAAATCGCACTAACATTATCACATTAGACCAATGTCTCCTTCGGATCCAGACAGTGGAGCACCAAAAGAAGGTTCCGTAGCCAACAAGATTCAGACACCACATTGGCAACTCCTCGGTATTCTACTTCGGCACTGGACCTGGACAAGGTATCTTGCCGTTTGGTGGACCAAGATATCAAATTGTCACCGAGAAATACATAATAACCATACTGGTATTTGGACATCCACCCCAATCAACATCTGTGTAAGAAATAAGAGTGGTTGTCGAAGACAGATATAGATGCAAGCCATGATCGAGAGTGCCCTGAATATAGCGCACAATGCGTTTGAGAGCATGCATGTGATCCTCATCGGTTTATGCATGAATATACAAACTTATTGCACAACGTAAGATATGTCGGGCCTTGTGAAAGTAAGATATTGCAGAGCCCCTGCAAGGCTGCGGTAATTTGATGGATCAGCATATGGCTTGCTGGAAGAAGCACTCAATTTCAGTTTAGTATCAACCGGAGTGGAAGACGGCTTACACGAGGACATGCTAACTCGTTCAACGATCTCTTCTGCATACTTCTTTTGAGACAAAAATAAACCACCTGCATGACGTGTTACATCTATCCCCAAGAAGTAACTTAGTGGCCCTAGATCTTTTATTGCAAATTCTGAGCCAAGAAGTGACATGATAGACTTGCGAAAAGCATCATATGAGGCAGTTAACATAATATCATCCACATACAGAAGAATGTAAACTATATCATTACCCCGACGGTATATGAATAGAGAATAATCAGACTTGCTGTTAGAAAACCCAATATTAGAAACATAATATGCAAACCTCTTGTACCAGGCCCGAGGAGCTTATTTGAGCCTGTACAATGATTTCTTCAGCAGGCACACATGATTAGGATAAGTGGGGTCACTGTACCCTATGGGCTGATACATGTACACCATTTCATTGAATTCTCCATGCAGGAATGCATTTTTTACATTAAGAATTTGAAGCGACCATGCCTTCGAAAGAGCCAAACTTAGTATTGTGCGGATAATTGTTGGTTTGACCACCGGACTGAATGTCTCATCGCAGTCCACACCAACTTGTTGAGTCTTCCCATCAACTACAAGACGTGCTTTATGCCACTCAAATGTACCATCAGATTTTTCTTTATGACTTAAAATCCACATAGACCGAATCACATTAACATCAGGAGGATGGGGCACCAAATCCCACGTCATATTATTAATAAGAGCATTATATTCATCATCCATAACCATTTTCTAATTCGGGTCATTAAGGGCAGACACAGGATTACGGAGCAACGATGATTTGGTAACATAGGCGTGAAGACCGCATTTTTTATTTGGCTTGAAAATCACGTGTTGACTACGAGTGACTGGCCGTTGGGCCAGAATTAGAGTTGGGCCGGAATTGGAGATGGGTCTGGGGGCTGAAGGGGACGGATTGCCCGGGAGTGGGCTGACATTAGCTGGGCTCCCGTGCCTGAAGTTGGGTCGTGACCTAGCAAACTTTCGAGCGCTGGACCTCTCGGCAGTGGGATGCCAGCAAGAGGCTGGGCTGGTAGCCACTGGGCTCAGTAATTGGGCCGAGCTGCTGGCCAAGCCATCGGAAAAAATTGGACCTTATTTGGGAGGCCAATTGATGGACCAAATACGGGGGCATGCTATCATTAAGAAATTCATTGGTAGGAGGCACAAAATAATGCAATTTGGCAAAGGGAAAATTTGATTAATCAAAGACCACGTGGTGACTCACGATTATTTTATTAGAGGATAAGTTGTAACATTTGTAACCACGATGGTTTGACGGATATCCCAAAAAAACACACGGAGTAGACCGAGGTTGAAGTTTATTGATGGTAGTAGAAGGGAAAAAGAGGATAGCATAAGCACCCGAATACCCGAAGATGAGAGTAAGATGAGTCCCATATATACAGAGTTTTGAGAGGGGATTTATAGGCTAATTGTTTGCTCAGAAGTATGTTAAGGAGACAAGTTGTCATTTGTAATGCATGATGCCAAAATGATGGTGGTAGAAAAGCATGGGCAAGTGAGGTTCTAACAATGTTATTAATGGTTCAAATTTTTCTTTCCGCTTTTCCATTTTGAGATGAGGTATGCGGACAAGAGAGACGAAAAGATAACCATTAGCTTTGTAAAAATTCCAAAATGACCCATTATCACATTAAATATTTTTAATGTCCCGTTCAAATTGAGTGCAAATGAATATTCTAAAGGAGAGAAATGTGGAAAAAACTTGAAACTTTTTAGATAAAGGAGATGTCCACAAAATATTAGAGTAATCATCCAACAAAAGAAGATAAAATCGATGGCCCGAAGAGCTCAAAACGGAAGATGTCCAAATATCACTATGGATAATACCAAAATGCATAACAGTGCATGAATTAGAGGCAACAAAAGGCAATTTAACATGCTTCTCAAGAGGACATGAACGACAAACATGAGAATTACGAGTTCTAGTACACGAAATAAATTTATTTTATTTAAGGGAGGCAAAAACAGATGCTCCCGGATGACCCAAACGTTCATGCCATAAAGAAGGAGATAAAACTGCAAAAGTGAATGGTAACATGGCTTTATGTGTGGTTGTGGTGATTGGATAAAGCTCACCCCGACTATCATATCTCATTAGACGCGTCCCCGTCTGAAAATCCTTCACGGAAAACCCAAAAGGATCAAATTCAACAGAAACTGAATTGTCAGTAGTAAATTTTCTAACTGAAATCAAGTTTTTAATCAATTGAGGAGCATGGAGGACATTCTTTCAAGTTAACAGTGGGTTCGGGGGAGATAGGTTTATAGTACTATAACCACGAATTGGAATTGAATGACCATTTCAGATAATTATACCACGATTATTGCTCAAATTAAAATAGGACGAGAGATTACCTTGTAAGGACATCATATGGAACGTTGCTCCGGTGTCCATGTACCAATTTGCATTGGGAGGATTATGCCCAACAATGTGCATTGCGGTCTCGATGTCGGTCGGGGTTGCTACTGCCGAGTGGGCCTGCTTCCACTGGTTCGGCAGTGGCCCAAGAATTCCTGGTTGTTGGCTGTTGGGTTGCTGTTGGCCTGATGGTCTCAGCATGGGCCTGGCCCAGTTGCTCAAGGGAAAGGGGCAGGGAGGCATGACCCAAGTCCACTGCCAGGCCCACGGTGCCGGTCCACTGCCCCACTGGGCCCTCGACTGCTACTGGTCGGAGTGCTACTGCAAGCTGCTGCCCCTGCCGCCACCTCTGCCGCTACTTCTACCACCTCCGCCACGTCGGTGGCCGCCGCCCTTACCACTACTATATACAGAATATACATAATTATGACAAATTATTATTTCCTATTCTATCATTACCTACGATAGAAATACCATAAATTTAAATCTTAAATTCGTTTCTCATCCTAAAAATAAAATAACAAGCATCTCAAGACGGATGAAGTAATTAACAGGGCATGCAAATATCGATTCTGCTTGCGGTAAATAATAGGCAAAGTACTGAAGCATGTGCACTTGTTTAGCATAATATAAAGAACATAGTTGTGAGAATTAATTATTCGACTAGAATGATGTTCTCTGAGCATTTAGTAAAAACAATAAAGAAACATAAAAAGACAGAAAGAAATTATCGAAGAGAAAAGAAAATTATTTGTTGGCATGGGATTCCTTCTTGTTTTGGGAATCTTATACACACGTGAAATACAGTGCTCCATGGACGAGTTTTATTTGTCAGTCTAGGAAGATGCTTTAATTTGTTTCTGGCTAACAACCACAATTTTCTTTAACACATAATACATAATTAAACATCTTAACTAAGCCTCAACTAATAACTAAACATTTCAACTTTAAAAATATATATCTAAACTCGTTTTTACTGTGTCTAGTGGACACCTGATGCTGACGTGAGACATAAATTTTAGAAGTGTCTAGATGATCATTTTGTAAGTTAAATTGTTCAACTGACACAATGAGGACAAATTAATATGTCTAGATGTACATTCTCAAAATTAGAGTGTTTAGTTATCAATAGACATCAAGTTAAGTGTCTAATATGTATTATGCCTTTTCTTAATAAGTAAACTATCTTATAACAAAATTATGGAGACTATACTAGCAAATTTCAATAGTTAATACTTCTTTAAGATAAAATTTGTTTTAATTTTAAGAAGATCTATTTGCCTTGGTGATGGATGGACTGACGCGACAAATCCAAGGGGAGATGCCATGGTGTAGTTATTCGCAGACGACATAGTCCTGATTGATGAGACCCGCATCAGAGTGAACGCTAAGCTAGAGGTTTGGAGACAAACTCTGGAGTCTAAAGGGTTCAGGCTGAGTAGGACCAAGACAGAATACTTGGAGTACAAGTTCAGTGATGGGAGCGACCTTGAGACAGGCGTGGAGGTGAGGCTTGATACCCAAGTCATTCCAAAGAAAGGGAGCTTCAAGTACATCAAGTCTATTATCCAATGGAATTGAGAGATTGATGACGATGTCATACATCGTATTGGGTCAGGGTGGATGAAATGGAGGCTCGCATCTGGAATTTTTTGCAACAAAAAGGTGCCACCAAAACTTAAAGGCAAGTTCTATAGGGTGGTGGTTAGACCGACCATGTTGTATGGGGCGGAGTGTTGGCCGGTCAAGACTTCGCACACACAAAAGATGAAAGTTGTGGAGATAAGGATGCTAAGATGGATGTGTGGGTATACAAGGAGGGATAGAATTAGAAATGATGATATCAAAGACAGAGTGGGAGTGGCCTCGATGGAGGATAAGATGCGAGAAGCTAGGTTGAGATGGTTCGGACACGTGCAGAGGAGAGACATAAATACCCCAGCGGAGGTGTGAAAGGTTGGCTATGGACGAGTACATGAATGGTAGAGGTAGGCCGAGGAAGTATTGGGGAGAGGTGATTAGACGGGATATGGTGCATGTGCAACTCACTGAGGACATGACCTTAGATAGAGGGTTATGGAGGACACGTATTAGGGTAGAAGGATAGTAGGTAGTCCAGCGTAGTCCTACCTACGCTTACAAACGGGAAGTTGTAGTATTATTATTGTAGGCTCACTTAGCCTATCATATTGCCTTATAGTCCCTTGTCGTTTGATTTATTCTGCTATGTGTATTTTGTTTGTCTTATTTACTTGCATTAACTATTGCTTCTTTTTGCTTCTTTCTTTTTCAGAATGCACTATCATGACTTACACAGTTTGTGTTTCTTACCTTGCTTGGGCTTGTTCTTTGTCTTTAGCCGAGGGTCTCTCGGAAACAGCCGGTCTACTTACCAAGGTAGAGGTAAGGTCTGTGTACACTCTATCCTCCCAGACCCCACATTGTGGGATTTCACTGGATATGTTGTTATTGTTGTTTAACAAGATCTATTGTACTTCAATTTTCTCCAAAACCAACAATCAGTATCTAGCAAATTAAACCCTTCTTTTGATTTCTCCTTTGTTTTTGTACAAGTAAAACCAATAAGATGAATTCATGATACAATTAGTGGTACTCTATGCATATATTTCTATTTAAGATTTTCCAATATCGAAAAAAGAAACAAATTTAAGATTTTCCAATAAAATATAGTTAAAATTTTGTCTTTTCTTTCTCCACCTTAAATTAAATGTTAGTCCTTACACTACTTTATAAGAACAAATAGTTATTCCCTTAATCAATCAGTAGGCTAAACTTTTCTCCTTTTCTATCATCCTGATAAATATTTTAAGCTTAATTTTCTTAGTAAAGTTTTAAAGTTAATATATAATATAAAACTAGGAATAAATAATCATGTGTGACACCTCTCTATGATCAAGGATCTTATTTATCTTTTTTTTTTTTTTTTTTTTTTTTTACTTTTTATATCATCTTTATTTATTTTATTTGAATTTAAAAAGTCATCTCCATAACTCACATCCCTTCATCTTTATAACTTCTACTCTTAATTAGTATTAGTAATTAATTTCATAATTTTTAATTACAAGTTATGACACCTAATTAAAATCACACCTGGTATTCTAATTTCAATAAATGGAGAGTATTGTAGAATGGATGAGGAGGTCAAAAGCACAATATTGTAGAACTTTGGAGGAGATCAAAAGCACAAAATGAAGAAAATGTTGATGGGGAAGGAAGTGTTCCTATGTCAGGTACACAAATATTTATTTTAGCAAGTGAGTGAGTGTCTTGGTACTTTATCATATGAATATATTTTAGAATGTTTAATTCTTTTTACCCTTTAGATTATTATGTTATAGAACTTCTATTGTTGATATTCTTTTTCAGTTTATTCGTGGTAGAATGGATGAGGAGATCAAAAACACAAAATTGTAGAACTGAGGAGGAGATCAAAAGCACAAAATGAAGAAAATATTGATGGAGAAGGAAGTGTTCCCATGTCAGTTACTCAAATATTTATTTTAGCAAGTGAGTGAGTGTCTTGTTACTTTATTATATGAATATCTTTTAGAATGATTCTTTGTTGGCATGAGATTCCTTCTTGTTTGAGAATCTTATGCACACGTGAAATACCGTGCTCCATGGACGACTTTTATTTGTCAGTCTAGGAAGATGCTGTTTACTTCCGGGGAACAAGCACAATTTTCTTTAAGGCATAATACATAATTGAAAGAAATAATTCATTCATTATTTTCATTAATGAAAGAGTATATATACAATTTATAATTTCCATAATAGGAAAACCCTATTCCTAGTCTACTTTCAAAACCTTATTCTACTTGTACAATAATTATATAATTATGGTAAGTGTACAATTCTAATTATATACAAAATTGTCCTAAAATCAATGCATGGTAAGTATATCACGGGTATACTATTTATCACACCCCCGCAGTCAGCGCGGACGGTCTTCGTACGCTGAGACTGTCCCTAAAATCTTCAAAAAGGACAGAGGGAAGACCCTTTGTAAAGATGTTTGCAATTTGCTACCTGGAAGGGACATGACAGGCGCATACTTGTCCATGAGCTACCTTTTCGCGAACAAAGTGAATGACCATTTCGATATGTTTAGTGTGCTGGTGCTGAACCAGATTACCAAAAAGGTATATGACACTAACATTATCACAATAAACCAAGGTAGCTTTCTGAATAGGACAATGAAGCTCTAAAAGCAGATTACGTAACCAACATGATTCAGAGACCACATTGGCAACCCCTCGATACTCGGCCTCTGCACTGGAACGGAACAAAGTCGACTGACGTTTTGCAGACCAGGAGATCAAGTTGTTACCAAAAAACATACAATAGCCAAACGTAGATCGTTTGGTATCTGGACAACCACCCCAATCAATATATGTATACGAGCCAAGTGTAGACGTTGACGAAGGATATAAATGTAAGCCATAGTCAAGTGTCCCCTGGATGTATCGAATAATGCGTTTGAGCGCATTCATATGTTCAACCCTGAGATCATGCACAAACAAGCACACATGTTGTACGACATACGTAATATCTGGTCTCGTGAAAGTAAGATAATGAAGGGCCCCTGCAAGACTACGATATCGGGTCGGATCCTCATACGGGGAGCCAGCCGCAGCCCCTAGCTTGGGTTTAGTATCAACTGGTGTGAAAGTGGACTTATATGATGACATACCAGCTCGCTCAATTATCTCAGCTGCATACTTCCGTTAGGACAAGAACAACCCACCTCAACTAATAACTAAACACTTTAACTTTAAAAATGTACATATAGACTCGTCCTCACTGTGTCTAGTGGATACCTGACGCTGATGTGAGACATAAACTTTAGAAGTGTCTAGTTGATCATTTTGTAAGTTGGAGTGTTCAACTGACACAACGAGGATGAGTTAATGTGTCTAGATGTGCATTCTCAAAATTAGAGTGTTTAGTTATCAATAGAGATCAAGTTAAGTGTCTAATATGTATTATGCATTTTCTTAATAAGTAAACTATCTTATAATATAATTATGGGGACTATACTAGCAAATTTCAATAGTTAATACTTCTTTAAGATAAAAATTGTTTAAATTTTAAGATCCACTGTACTTCAATTTGCTCCAAAACCAACAATCAGTATCTAGCAAATTAAACCCTTCTTTTGATTTCTCCTTTGTTTTTGTACGAGTAAAACCATTAAGATGAATTCATGATACAATTAGTGGTACTCTATGTATACATTTCTATTTAAGATTTTCCAATATACTATAGTTAAAATTTTGTCTTTTCTTTCTCCACCTTAAATTAATTGTTGAAGTCCTTACACTACTTTATAAGAACAAATAGTTATTCCCTTAATCAATCACTAGGCTAAACTTTTCTCCTTTTCTATCATCCTGATAAATATTTTAAGCTTAATTTTCTTAGTAAAGTTTTAGAGTTAAAAAATCTATATCTATATATAATATAAAGCTAGGAATAGGCAAGTCTATATAGGCACATCTCTACGGTCAAGGATCCAATTTATCTTCTTTTTTTTAAAATTTTTATATCATCTTTATTATTTTATTTTATTTGAATTTAAAAAGTCATTCCATAACTCACACCCGTTCATCTTCATAACTTCTACTCTTAATTAGTATTAGTAATTAATTTCATAAATCATAATTCATAATTTAATGTACAAGTTATGACACTTAACTATAATCACACCAACATGGTATTCTCATTCCAATAAATGGATGGTATTGTAGAATGGATGAGGAGATCCAAATCACAAAATTGTAGAACTCAAGAGGACATCAAAAGCACAAAATGAAAAATATTGATGGAGAAGAAAGTATTCCCGTGTCAAGTACTCAAATATTTATTGCTAAGAATATCTTTTAGAATATATTTTTTTTCACTCTTTAAGTTATTATATTATAGAACTTTTATTGCTGATCTTCTTTTTCAGTTTGTTCGTGGTAGAATGGATGAGGAGATCAAAAACACAAAATGAAGAAAATGTTGATGGAGAAGGAAGTGTTCCATGTCAGGTACTCAAATATTTATTTTAGCAAGTGAGTGAGTGTCTTGATACTTTATCATATGAATATTTTTTAGAATGTTTAATTTTTTTACCCTTTAAATTATTATGTCACAAACTTCTATTGTTGATCTTCTTTTTTAGTTTGTTCGTGGTAGAATGGATGAGGAGATCAGAAGCACAAAATGAAAGAAAATGTTGATGGAGAAGGAAGTGTTCCCATGTAAGGTACTCAAATATTTATTTTACAAATGAATGAGTGTCTTGATACTTTATCATATGAATATCTTTTAGAATGTTTAATGTTTTTCACCCTTTAAATTATTATGTTATAGAACTTTGATGTCACGACCCAAACCGAAGCGTCATGACGGGCGCCCGGACCTTTCCTGTTGGGTACCACCAGTCATCCTGTTAACATCTATTCATAGTTAAACCCGGGCCACAAGGGCCGTCACTCAATACCCAGCTGACAAAAGAGATGATATACTGGAAAGAAACTATATGAAATCTTACTCAGAAAGCCCAACTCATATATATACATACCAAGGCCGACAAGGCCATACATGACTATTACACACATGACATCTTGTTTACAAGACTCTAAAGAGTACGTAAATCATAAAAGGGCGGGACAGGGCCCCGCCATACCCCAACGCATAACCAAAAATATCATACCACGACTAGACTGCAACTTTGGAACAAATATAGTGCTCCAATATCAGCTGAACCAGCCAGCTACTAGCGCGAACCGTCACCTGTCTACCTGATCCTGCGGGCATGAAACGCAGCGTCCCCAGACAAAAGGGACGTCAGTACGACTGATGTACTGAGTATGTCAGGCATGAACAATAGCATAATTAGAGATACATGAAATGTCATGCACAATGCAAATGTGGTATACATATAAATATTGTCTACACAAGGGCATATTCCTTCCCATAACCGCCTCTGTGGGCATCAGGTTATGTCGACCTCTGTGGGCATAATTATTATCATATTGGGCTCTGTGGGCATATTTCTTTTACGTGATAATATGTACCAACTGCAGGTGGTGATGCGTATATAATGCCATTCCCTTTTCCCCATCCCCTATGTATATATAATTCATACCATATAGTAGTGTATATAACACGTGTGGGTCCAGGGTAATATATGAATAAAATGAATGAATGCATGAGTGACAATGAAACATCCTAAACTTATCGAATGACATAATATCCTTGTACCTTCGGCTAACACTGTGAGCCTTAACATGTACTTTCGGCTAATATTGGGAATATCAACATCTTTCCCATATACCTCAATAACGATTTAGAAACATATTTAGACATGCATTTAATATAGAAATCAATAACATGAGCATTCTTAACCACTAAGAGTAGGACAATTTATGGAATAACATTACGCTTACGTTTCGTTACATGGAACATGCCAAAAGAAAGAATAATTTTCCTTAACATACCTTTAGTCGGATCACTCGTCGAGCCACGTGTACACCGTACAACACTTTCGATCTTATATTCCAGGAATTACTACCACCGCATAATTTAACTTATGTTGCTGCTCGATTATACCCAGAACAAAGTTGAATTAATTTCTATAGAAGAAAAGTTTTGTTGCTTATGTTCTTAAGAGTAAGGGCGGGGACTTTGCTCCCGAATTCTTATAAATTAACTCCTATAATTAGCAAATGGGTGAATGATATACTTATAGATCTTAAAGTGGTATATGTTATTTCATTCAAAGTGGTTGGTGGAGCTTTGTGAAATGAATCACGATTTCCTCCCCAATATATATTAAATACCCCCTGTGCCCTGTTATCCTAACGAACTGCCACCTTTTGGCTAGGTTACCTTAGTCACTTAGGTGGCTAATTTGATTGCCTTAGTCACTTGGGGGTCCCGCTCCCATTATACCCGAAGGTTATGGTTCTCTATTGTTAAATACCTTTTCCAATTCTCTCTAAAACTGGGATCTTCATTATGACATTCTTTTTTTTTCCGGTGTGAGGGATGACCCTCTTGTATCATGAGTCATAGGGCTATCACTACTTGAATCCTCCAATTGGACTCACACTTAACTAACTGATGCGTTCTCTCAGGTCAACTCCTCTCCTTAGTCGTTACATTAGTCAAACCGCTTGTGGGTGAATGATTCTATTGCCAACTTAGTTTTGTTTACTAACTGGTGTGCTGAAACTCTTATATTTGTAGTAACTCCATTGTGAACACTTTATGGACAATATCATCGAATCTGAAGTGCGCGTATCATCGCAGTTAACTCTCATTCATAGTCTGAAAGGAATCTGTACTTTCTCATTACTCGTAATTATAAACAACTCCATTTCTTTACTTCTCTTGACACTTGTTCACTCATTTTCTTACTTGTCATACTCGTATTAATTCTAAAATCGTCGAGTATACCTACATCCTTTCAAACATTGCTCCTGATTCCAATCCTTGGAGTTACTACTTCTTAAAATATAAGTTGTTAACTTATTCCCTCATTCAGTACGGGGAAGATTCTGAAGACTTGCATTACATGACATTGGCCTACTATATCCAAGCATGGTCACTATACATAGATTCAAATTCCTTCACCCGCCTCATTGCTAAGACTTTCTGTCAATGGCACTTTTGGGAAAAGATTTCCTTGATCTCGTTGAACTGTAAACCCGTTACTTTATCTATCTCGTAGAATCTCTGGTCAGCTTAATAGTGCTCATAGACATCTATATTTGCCTAACATTTTATCTTCATTATAATGTCATTATCTCTTTGACATATATCCTTAATGTCTACCCTGTATCCATAGGCGTCATTGGCCCTTTTTTCACCTGTTTAGGTGCTAATCTTAAGCTTTACTCACTGTTACTTCCAATTTACATACTGTTTGAGAGGTATGACTGCATATATTGTGGAACTGATGCTTCATATGTCTAGATCAATTTCACGGTGTTACATGATCCCATGACTTGTCAAGATTTCTTGTCTCATTATTATTAGATCTTTCATCGACCGAGTATTCATTCGTCTTACCTTTACATTTCCATTTCAAGTTGTCTTGGGGGAAGTGTATTATCTCAAAGTATTTCTCATACTATCTTCCTGAACATCAGATGCTCATCACCTTTGGCCGAAGAGTTCTTATTGTCCCTCCTCTACCTTTGGTCCTTACGTTGTTCTGGAGTAATTGTACCTTTGTGAAATCTACATAACTATAATCTCATTCACCTTTATCCTTTTTGTCGAAATCCTTCCTTCTATTCGTAAAAAAAAATATTTCTGCCTTGATACTTGATCATACCATTCTATTCATGCTTATTGATTGTTTTCATATTTCTTACAACCATTCCTCGATTGTTCCATAACTCTCATCCTCAATTTCTCCTAACAAGCTATTATTATCCACATGTTATTTAGAATTGTAACATGCTGCGTAATGAGGCCGAAGACCTTACTAGTCCAATACCCTTGACAGGCCTTAGCTACATTGATACATGTAATTCGCAATACTATGCGGTATGACTCTTTACACATGGACGAGAGGATTATGTCCCCTTCCACTATCGTGGATAACTCGATCCTTATATATGACTTAACTCACTATTCCGGGTACGTCACTTTACGTGACCTTCTTAAATTTACTGATGTTAACTCTTCAGGCGATTCGATTGCGGCAATCAATTCTTGTTAATGATATCCTTGGGAAATTCCCAATCTATTCTGGGTAAGACATTACCATTGAGATTGCACGTACATAACACATTTCCACATTCTAATCAGCAAAAGTCACTGTAACATGTGTAGATTTTCATAACCTGCTAATCCTTCCAATTATGTCTTCTGCTTTTCATCTGTACAACTAATAATCACCTTATCCTTACTTTTGCGCATCAACTTGAGATACTTTGGTACATTGTGGCCATGGCTGCCACCTTAAACCAATCCCATGTACCTTTGTGGCATAATCCGGTATGCGCTTGTCCACATTGACTACAAGACGGTCGGGTGGTCTCACTCGACCTTTATAACTTTGACCATGAGATATTGGCATCTTTGAATCCTTTTAAATATCGGAAATACCTAGATAATAAACTCCCTAGGTTATAAGCTCCTTGACCCCTCAAGGGCGCTTATCTCTATCAGATGCTCTAGGGTGAATTTGTTCATGAGAGGCAATTGATTGATTCAATACCTGCACCGGTCTCCTTAGATCCTAATCAAATGGAGCCGGTGGTAGGACTGATGGTACATGAGCTTCCCTCAACTCCTCTGGTACCACTAGATTCATCGATACTTGGGAAAACAACATACTCATATCCTCTGACAGATCTGTCCCAATAGAGAGCATACTACTCGTATTTACACTCAATCCACCTTCAATCTCCTTGTTAATCATAGCCCTACTGAATAAGGCTTTGCTGTGACTATAAACACGATAAGGTCTACCGAGAAAATCCTCACAATCTTCTGCGTTCAGGTGATTAGTACTTCCTTTGTTTACACCACTTTTTTTTCCAAAGCAAACATTTTGTTTCTTAGACTTGCATTATTCTTCCGTATATGAGTGACACAATTCCTCACAATCTCAAATTTTGAACATACTACTGCCCTTCTATCGTATCAATCGTCTGGTGTAAGTCACTCATTTACTGGCTACGACTATGAACTAACCGAAGTCTTTTGGTAACCGGTCATTACTGAAACCGTATCAGGCACGAGTTAAACTTGAATTCTTAAGACTCAGCTCTACTGCACGGTCTATGATATGAAAGAATGGAAACCATCCCTAAATGCCTTGCATCCTCATGTTTATAAGTATGGTGCGCTACACACCCATAAATAAGACTCTGCTAAACACGATTTGCAGACTCCCTAGGACAGACATGCTCTGATACCAAGTTTGTCACGACCCAAACCGGAGGGTCATGACGGACTCCCGGACCTTTCCTGCCGGGTACCATAAGTCATACTGTTAACATCTAATCATAGTTAAACCCGGGCCACAAGGGCCATTACTCAATACCCAGCTGATAAAAGAGACGATATATTGTAAATAAACTATATGAAATCTTACCCAGAAAGCCCAACTTACATATATACATACCAAGGCCGACAAGGCCGTACATGACTATTACACATAGGACATCTTGTTTACAAGCCTCTAAAGAGTATGTAACATCATAAAAGGGCCGGATAGGGCCTCGCCATACCCCAACGCATAACCAAAAATATCATACCATGACTAGACTGCAACTTTGGAACAAATATAGTGCTTCAATATCAGCTGAACCAGCCAGCTACTAGCGCGAACCGTCACCTGTCTACCTGATCCTGCGGGCATAAAACGCAGCGTCCCCAGAAAAAAAGAACGTCAGTACGACTGATGTACTGAGTATATCAGGCATGAACAATAACATAATCAGAGATACTCGAATAAACTAAAACAGTAACAACCGACAAAAATAGCCGACCAGTAACAGCCGATAGAAACAGCCAACCCATAGTAACTGCCTCTGAGGGTAATAATATGCCTAAATGTCATGCACAATGCAAATACGGTATACATATAAATATTGGCCACACAAGGGCATCTTCCTTTCCATAACCGCCTCTGTGGGCATCAGGTTATGTCGGCCTCTGTGGGCATAATCATTATCATATTGGCCTCTGTGGGCATCTTCCTTTTACGTGATAATAGTTACCAGCTGCACGTGGTGATGCGTATATAACTCTATTCCCTTTCCCCCATCCTCTACATATATATAATGCATACCATATAGTAGTGTATATAACACATGTGGGTCCATGGTAATATATGAATAAAATGTATGAATGCATGAGTGACAATGAAACATCCTGAACTTATCGAATGACATAATATCCTTGTACCTTTAGCTAACACTGTAAGCCTTAACATGTACTTTCGGCTAATGGGAATATCAACATCTTTCCCATATACCTCAATAAGGATTTACAAACATATTTAGACATGCTTTTAACATATGAATCAATAACATGAACATTCTTAATCACTTAGAGTAGAACAATTTATGGAATAACATTACGCTTACGTTTCGTTACATGGAACATGCCAAAAGAAAGAAGAATTTGCCTTAACATACCTTTAGTCGGATAACTCGTCGGCCCACATGTACACCGTACAACACTTTCGATCTTATATTCCAGGAATTACTACCACCGCATAATTTAACTTATGTTGTTGCTCGATTATACCCAGAACAAAGTTGAATTAATTTCTATAGAAGAAAAGGTTTGTTGCTTATGTTCTTAAAAGTAAGGGCTGGGACGTTGCTTCTGAATTCTTATAAATTAACTCCTATAATTAGCAAATTGGTGAATGATATACTTATAGATCTTAAAGTGATATATGTTATTTCATACAAAGGGGTTGGTGGAGCTTTGTGAAATGAATCACGATTTCCTCTGCAATATATATTAAATACCCCTGCCCTGTTATCTTAACGAACTTCCACCTTTTGGCTAGGTTGCCTTAGTCACTTAGGTGGCTAATTTGATTGCTACACGTAAACTCCCACTTTAACCTTGTTCCCTTAATAAAAGGTTGCTCTAATCATTTCGTATGACAATAGTTAATACTAGTCCCCCACCTGGTCCTATTGGCGGTGGAGAGTACTAATTTGATGCCACATGCATACCAACTAGCCACCTTGCTCTTTAACTAAGTGACTTGCCTCTCACTATAATTTATCCGTTAGCCGATCGTTGATGTCCCACACTATAATTCATCAACTAAGCCGATCAGCGTTGTCAATTAGCCGATCACTATCGTCGATTAGCCGATAGGTCCTAAATTAGTTCGGAACTGCATCCTTTTATATAGTAAGCTCTCTATTGGCATACGTGAATATGACATAACTTCCCAAACTCGGGTCTACTTGCATACATCTAGCAGTTCGAAACATCACCCGAAAGTACGGGGTGTTACATTTGATCTTCTTTTTCAGTTTGTTCGTGGTAGAATGAATGAGGAGATCAAAAGCACAAAATTGTAGAACCGAGGAGAAGATCAAAAGCACAAAATGAAGAAAGTGTTGATGGAGAAGGAACTATTCCAGGTACTCAACTATTTTCTTTAGCAAGTGAGTGAGTGTCTTGATACTTTTTTTATATGAATATCTTTTATAATGTTTAATGTTTTTCACCATTTAAATTATTATGTTATAGAACATCTATTGTTGATCTTGTTTTTCAGTTTGTTCGTGACACAAATTGTTGAGAAAGGTCATCATACATTTTAATTTAGTCTAGAATTTTTATATTTATACTCTTTAATATATGAAAAAATATATATATAATATAAAGCTAGGAATATAAAATCATATGTGGCACTTCTCTATGGCCAATGATTCTATTAATCTTTTTTTTTTCATTTTTTTGTATTTTTATATCATTTTAATTTACAAAGCCGTCTTCATAACTCACACCCCTTCATTTTCATAACTTCTACTCTTAATTAGTATTAGTAATTAATTTCATAATTTATAATTTAATATATAAGTTATGACACCTAACTTTAATCACACCAACATGGTATTCTCATTCCAATAAATGGAGAGTATTGTAAAATGAATGAGTGTCTTGGTATTTTTATTATATGAATATCTTTTAGAATTTTTTTTCATCCTTTAAATTATTATGTTATAGAACTTTTATTGATCTTCTTTTTGCAGTTTGTTCGTGACACAAAATTGTTGAGAATTGTCATCATACCTTTTAGTTTAGTCTAGAATTTTTATATTTTTACTCCTTAATATATGAAAAATTAAAATATATAGACTTTATTGCGTAGATAATTTTGATTGGCAAGCTAAATAATTCTAGCAAAATATACTACCATCTATATCCATATATATTATAAACCTTAGGGAAAGAAGAGTGACATGACACTTTTCTTTAGTCAGAAAATGCAATAATATTTTTTCTCTTTTTTGTAATCCCCCCCCCCCCCCCCCCCATATATTTCCTATCTATCTTATTATTGGTATGAACGTTCTAATTATTTTTATAAGAATAAGTGATGTTTTTGGGAAGATGATATGACACCATTTATTGATAATGATTTTGATTTTTCATTTCTTCTTAGATTTTACACTTTTGCTTTCAAAATTTTCAATTTAGGTGCTCCACAAAAAAAATAAAAAAATCAACTTGTCTCTTGCGCCAAGCCTCCGCTTCTTCATAGAAAATGACATTTGATACAAGGTATGTTGCTATTTTTGTTCTCCTTCATCCTATTTATAATAATCTTTAATTTATTTAGAAATTAGTAGAATATTACTGATTTATGAAATTTCTTTTTTCAATATTTGCGAAAATAGCTGTGGTAATAGATCTTTTCCCCTCTCTGGCCAAGAACAATTATTTTTCCTTCATTTTGTTTGACATTTTTTCTATTTCCCCCCATTTATATATGTGAGATGTTAAAAAAAAAACTCAAAAGTAACTTCTTAACTCTATTAATTATGATAATTACTCTATGTTTGAAAAATATTAAATGAAAAGACGTTTAGGAAAATGAATGATCAGAAGCCCTATTTAAGGTGTTTCCATATAATAACTTTCAAAATCAAAGTGAAAAAAGATAAATTAAATACTACATATTTTCTAACTCTTTGCCTTCTTGCAGTTCGTTCATATTTAATTCTATATGAGAAGAAAGTGAACATAGAATTGGATAACAAATACTATAAAGTATTTGAAATTGAATTCTACATGACAATTGACAAACATGAAGAAAAAAGATTGGCTTCATCATCTTTAAATGTGTCCTATGAATTATTCATCAATGCAAGTATAGAAGTTCAGCTAAAAAGAAAGTCATTTTTTTTTATAATAGCTAATATTATATCATATTGAATTATGTGTGGTAGCATAGTCATTTAGGTGCTTCAATGTTTTAATTTTAATTTCATATAATTGAGAGTTTATACTAAGCTTAATATAATTTGTTTGTGTGTAATTAATGAGAATACTACTTAAATTTCATAAATATAAGAGCGTTACCACTTTCAACTATTTTATCTCTTCTTATATGAAGTTGTATTTTCCATCTTGACTTGGCACAACCAACCCAAAAAGATCATTATCTGTATACCTTTCTTTCTGATCGTTTTTAATGATGTCGCATCTTATAATTATATAATTTGATAATAAGAAAAAGAAGTTCGGATCTAAGCAAAACAAATTATCTTATTTATCTCGACGTAATTTATAAAAGATCATTTTTAAATTTACTAAGATACCATGCGAGCGAGGTCAAATTCACTAGTTAGAAATACAATGAAACACGACCAAACAAAAGTTCCAAAATCAATTGGATACTAGACTGGTGGACCATTGGACTAAAAAGTTGTGGTTTAATTAGAGCAGCCCGTCAGGCATATGTTGGGCCTGAGTAGCACTGACCCGTTATCCTTGTTAAATTCACTAGTTAGAAATACTATGAAACACGACCAAACAAAAGTTCCAAAGTCAATTGGATACCCATTGGACTAAAAATTGTGGTTAATTGATGCTTTGGATGATGGTTTTGTTGGTCGACTCAGCTTGCCCATTTGCGCACGAGTGATAAGGCGATGATGTGACTCTTTTGATGTTCAACCCCTCTAAGAATTCAGTAACTTTCCTTCCCACGAATTGCAGGTCATTATCACAAGCGATCTCTTTTGGTATCCCGAACCACCAGACAATGTGGTCACAAATGAAGTCTATGGCCTGCTTCTCCTGGACCTTTTTGTATGCTTTAGCTTCCACCCATTTTGAAAAATAGTCTGTCAGGATCAGCAAGAATATTACCATTCCCACAGCTCCCGGTAATGGCCCCACAGTATCCACCCCCCATTTCATGAATGACCACGGGACCACCACCGAGTGAAGTGGCTCGATGGGTTGATGTATCATATGGGAGTGCTGCTGATACTTCTCGCATTTCCGAACATAGGCTTTCACATCTTCTTCCATCCGAGACCAGTAGTAGACAACCCTCATTATCTTTTTTACCAATGAGTCATACCCGAAATGATTTCCGCAGTTGCCCTCGTGTACCTTCTTTATCACGTACTCGGCTTCCGTGGGTCCTAAGCATTTAGCCAAGGGCACGAGGTAGGATCTTCTGTACAATTCTCCCTTGTGCATGCAATATCTGGCCGTCTTAGTTCATAAAGGTCGTGCCTCCTGTCACACCCCTTTTCAACCCTCCGATTAAGAAGAGGTTTTTAAAAAGCTTTGCCATTTAAAGTGACAATTTTGAAAAAGAATTATTTATTTATTCAGAGTCGCCATTTGGAATTGAGTTTTGTGTTCCAAGTCACCTATTGAATCCCTAATCAAAAGGAAATGACTTTATTTATTATTGATTCGCGAAAATAAAAGACTGGGTAAGAAGTTCTATTGATCGGGGAGAAGATGTTAGACATTCTCCGAATTCTGTGAGTCTAGCACGGTCACTTTTATTGACTAATTTTTGGCTAAAATTAATTCTTTGATAGAATATGATTTAATTGTTTAAATCTAAGAGCATGTATGCACACAAGGTCTTTCATTTATACGCGTTTAACCGAGGAACAAGTCCATACATAATTTATTAAATGGTCAAGGAGCGGAATGACACACATGACTTTTCTTTGATTAATTTAATATCGACCAAGGATCATATATGAACACATGATCAAACATATTTTAAAACACACCTAAAATTTATCTAACGCCTCAAGGTATTTGTTTATTTAAATCCGCGAATAACACAACTATACCCAAATGATTTGACTAATGCGTAATATTTAGATCTTCAGTTGCTATCACATGATACGTTCTTTAATTAGCAACCTCATTTCCACAATATATATATATATATATATATATATATATATATATATATATATATATATATATATATATGACAATCAGTAATTAGTTTTCTTTTTGTGGTCAAATTGCACTTGAACCTAAACTAGACATCGGATTCGCATCCTACTCATACTTTAACAATAATGGTTAATTTACTTTGGCCATATCCAAGATATTAAATGGATAACTATCAAACTAAACTCTCCTCAATTCAGACCATATGACCCACTTCCTTTATTCAACTACTATTCTAAACATTTATTTCCAAAGAGCAAAGAAAAAGACTAACACTATAGAGAATGGCAACTGAAGAAATAAAATATTGCTAATTCCACCTAAAATTTAAATAAACAAGCAGTAATAAAAAAAAACAACCGATAAGAACCATTTAATATAAATAAGTAAATTAACATCACATGAAAAAATTAAACTCGTTTAAACAAGATAAACAAAATAAAACTAAGGAAACACTGAAGTTAAACAACTAAGATCATATGGTATGCAAAGCAAACATAAAGCAAAGTAAAGAGAAGAAAATGGACTAAACAAGAGGGATTTGGGGGATTCGTTGGGCCATTTTTTTTCAAACAAGGAGATAGGACATTTAATATTAGGAATTTTGTTTTGGACTATTTATTTATTTATTTATTTTCATTTTTATATAATAAAAATAAATAAAATATAATGATAAAATTATTAGCTAAATATTTATAAACTTAATAAAAAATATTTAAAATTTAAATAGTTAGTCCAAAAATAAAATATAACTAGGAAAATACTAAAATTACTAACTTATTTATTAAAACCTAAAATAAAAGAAAACACACACATATATATATACATATAGTGTAACATCTTAGGTTTGGTAAAAAATTAAGTGTTTACAAAGCATGTCCCTCTTTGCTTAAAACATGGAGAGTTTTCAGGCAACAAGTGAACAATGTAACTATTTTTTATCAAACTATTTATTTGAAATCGAAAAGAAATAAAAAAAATAGGGGCTACCGAGCCTGGTTTTGGGCAGCCTACATATCTCTAGTTATAAGAAATCAGGTCACGTGTAGTTTAAGTGGATGAAGAGATGTAATGATGAGTTGGAGAGTCGAGTGAGGTCCCTCGAGATTCCGGTGCGTGTGCTCATGTTATTACACCAAGAAAATGAAAAATACAATAAAAGAGAAAGGACAATAAAAGATCCTATCTACTCTACTCATCTTGAGTTTTCCCATGGATCTTCACTTTGGTTCTTCAATCATCACTTCATCTTTCGGTGGGTACCTTGATCTCAAAGTTTCATCTTGAATCTCGATTCAAGACTTGAACTTGCAAGTTTGAATGAGTCATTGATTCTCTTCCCACGACACTTCTTTGAATGTTTGTTTCTTGATCAGAATCTAAAAGATAGATCTTGAGAGGCCGGGTTGTTGTATGCGTTGTATCAAAGTTGACTCCAGTTATCTTTTGAGGTTGAACGTTTTCCTTTCTCCTATGATAGCTTGAGCTTCATTCTTGAACATCAAATTCGAACTTCGTGGGGAAACCTGCAAACTATCAAAGACAAATAAAACTACACAAATTTTATGTCCCAGTTTGTACCGGGAAACTTTTGTGATTTATTAGTAAAATTGTAAACTAATCCATACTATTAAAACACAAACTCAGACTAGGAAGTGTTTATTCTTGGAGAAAAAGGAAATATGTCTCAAACTAAGATGTATTGTCTCATGAGAAAAATAAAATACAAGAGTGTATTTCCCAAAAGATCTCAAACTAAGATGTATTGTCCTAGGAGAAAAAATGAAATGTAAGGGCGTATTGCTCGAAAGATCTCAAACTAAGATGTATTGTCCTAGGAGAAAAAAATGAAATGCAAGGGTGTATTGCCCGAAAGATTTCAAACTAAGACATATTGTCCTACGAGAAAAAATAAAATACAAGGGTGTATTTCCCAAAAATCTCAAACTAAGACGTATTGTCTCAGGAGAATGATTAAATACAAGGGCGTATTGCCCAAAAGATCTCAAATTAAGACGTATTGTCCTAGGATAAAAATGAAATGCAAGGGCGTATTGCCCGAAATATCTCAAACTAAGACGTATTGTCCTAGGAAAAATATGAAATACAAGAGCGTATTCCCCAGAAGATCTCAAATTAAGACGTATTGTCCTTGAAGAAAAAAAAAGAAATGCAAGGGCGTATTACCCGAAAGATCTCAAACTAAGACGTATTGTCCTAGGATAAAAATGAAATACAAGGGCGTATTGCTCGAAAGATTCTCAAACTAAGACATACTGTCATAGGAGAAAATTAAAAGACAAGGGGGCATTGCCCAGAAAATCTAGAGCTAAGACGTATTGTCTTAGGAGAAAGATAAAATACAAGGGCGTATTGACCAAAAGATCTCAAACTAAGATGTATTGTCCTCGGAGAAAAATGAATTGCAAGGGTGTATTGCCTGAAAGATCTCAAACTAAGAGGTATTATCCTCAGAGAAAAATGAAATGCAATAGCGTATTGCCCGAAAGATCTCAAACTAAGACATATTTTCCTAGGAGAAAAATGAAATGCAAAGGGTGTATTGCCCGAAAGATGTCATACTAAGACGTATTTTCCTAGGAGAAAAATGAAAGAAAAGAGTGTATTGCCCAAAAAATCTCAAACTAAGACGTATTGTCTCAGGAGAAATATAAAATACAAGGGCGTATAGCCTAAAATATCTCAAACTAAGACGTATTGTCCTGGGAGAAAAATGAAATGCAAGGGCGTATTTCCATAAAGATCTCAAACTAAGACATATTATCCTAGGAGAAAAATGAAATGCAAGGGTGTATTGCCTATGAATGTCAAATTGGTGCGTATTGCCCAGGAATGTAGAGCTGGTGCGTATTTCCCAGGAACGTAGAGCTGGTGTGTATTGCTGAGAAAATGTAGAACTGGTGCGTATTGCCCATGCATGTTGAACTGGTGTGTATTGCCCAAAAAATGTAGAACTGGTGCGTATTGCCCAAAAAAATGTAGAATTGATGCTTATTACCCAAGATTCGTAGAACATGTGCGTATTGTCCAGGAATGTAGAACTGGTGCGTATTGCCCAGGAATGTTGAACTGCTGCGTATTGCCTAGAATTTCAAACTAAGGCGTCTTGCCTTAATGAGGGGTTGAGAGTTGGACGTATTGCCCGAAATACCTCGAATTAAGAGGTGAGATGCGAATAGCATGATGCGATTTGTGTGCATGTTGGTAGTAACAAAACAGGTGAAGGTTTTAGAGAACTTCCCTTTGTGATGCATCATCTTTGCGACCTGCGGGCTTGCATTTTCTTTGTTCCTACTTTAAACAAAGAAAAACTGTGAGTTTAAAAAGTGATGGTTAGTTTGTGGCATTGACATCTCAATGGATTTCCCCGTTTTCAACAAATTTCAAAAAATCTAATTTTGCTATGGCGGAACCAATTGCTAGGAGTTTCTCTAATTGCTTTTTGGAGACCGATATTAATGTCATCTTTGATTGTTTACTACCCATATATCTCGAGGTGTGATAGGTTTCACCCAAGGAGAAACTTTTTCTTCGGTGGCTTTTCTGATAGCTTAAGATACTTTGTCGTGCCTCCTTCAGAAACCATGAAGATCACAGGTGGCTTTGTACCTTTGTCAATGATGTATTTGCCTGGGGTACTCAGCTTCGCTTTATGAGAAACCGTAGCAAGTTTTTCAACCTTTTCATACTTTGATTTTGACACAAGTTTAGACGGAAAGAGACTCAAAAAATATTAGGAGAGAAAGAAGAAAAAAATGAATCAAGATTTTAGCAAGAGGTTTCACTTTTCGGGAAAGAGAAAAAGAAACTTTTCTGGAGGTATGTGCCGACTTTAATGAATCATCATGCATTTTGGATTGAACTCTTGTTCCATGTGAGTTATCTAGTTCTTGAAGTCAGCACCATTATTTATTCTAAAACTGAGTTCTCTGACTTGACTGTGCTTGTCAAGGTGTAGAAGGTCCATATTTAGTCAAAAGTGCCCCTGCAGGTTTTCAGCGATTAACCCTTTCCACTTTGGTTTTCTCATATCTCATATCACCTTACAATGCCCGTGAGGGTTTTCACCAATAATACTCTCTCATTTTTATTTTCTCGACTCTTTTTCGCCTTAGTGTGCCCGAAAGGGTTTTCACTAATAGGACTCTCTCATTTTTTACTTACTATCGCCTTACAGTGCCCGCAAGGATTTTCATCGATAAGATTTTCTCATTTTATTTCTTTTATTTCTTTTATTTTTTTGCATACATGACATGTAGCAATATCCTTCAGTGCCTAATCGTCTATGCGAAACATATTGGATTTGGCATTCTAAAAGGTTGATTAGAAGGTATTTTGTCGAGATAGTCGAAAGAGATCCGAATAAAAAAATGCCCCAGTTTCTATTAATACTAAGGGGATATGGATTTTTTGGGTGGTGTGACCGAACCCCATAAGGGCTGCCTACGCATCCTTTCAGAATCAGGTCGAACGTAGTTCAGTCAAGGTCAAAGTGTGTTTTGTGTGGTTTTGCTTTTTTCTGTGTTTTTGCTGAAATAGGGGGAAAATAAAGAACGAAAACCTTCGTCCTCCCAACCGGAGAATGCCAAGCATAGATTTGGAGGATTGAAAAGCACATCTGACATAGTACCTTTTGACCGCGTCTACATTAACGACTATGTTTGTCATTTCTCCTTCAATATCAGTAAGATGTAATACTCCCTTAGGTAGCAACTTCTTGATTAGGTAGGGGCCTTGCTGATTCGGGGCAAACTTTCCTTTCGCTTTTGCCTGGTGTGGAAGAATGGGCTTTAAAAGAAGTTGTCCCACTTCAAAGTGCCTCGAGCACACCTTTTTATTGTATGCGCGGGCCAAAGCACACTGTCGCCAACCGTTTTTCATCAACTAATGCTAGTTTTTTCAATCGGGTTTTGACCCATTCGATATCCTCAATCTCAACTTCCACAATAATACAGAGAGATGGAATTTCAACTTCAGCCGGTATTACTGCTTCAGTCCTGTATACGAACAAGTAAAGAGTTGCACCAACCGAAGTGCGAATGGTTGTGCGGTATCCCAAAAGTGCGAAAGTCAGCTTCTCATGCCATTGTCTGGTGTCTTGCACTATCTTTCTGAGAATTTTTTTGATGATTTTGTTTGCAGCTTCAACAACTCCATTATCTTTTGGTCGCTAAGAGGTAGAATGGCAATATACAATTTTGAATTGCTCGCATACCTCCTTCATCAAATGACTATTTAGATTGACAACATTGTTTATTATGATGGTATTTGGGATCCCAAAGCGGTAGATGATGTTAGAATGAACGAAATCTATCACTTCTTTCTTGGTGACTACTTTGAAAGTGACTGCCTCCACCCACTTAGTGAAGTAATCAAACGCGGCCAGGATGAATCGATGCCCATTTGAAGTTTTCGGTTCAATCGGCTCGATGACGTCCATTCCCCAGGAAATGAAATGCCAAGAAGCATCCATATGGTGTAGCTCTGAAGGAGGTGAATGAATCAAATCACCGTGAATCTGGCACTAGTGACATTTTTTCACAAAACGAAAGAAATCTCATTCCATGGTTAGCCAGTAATATCCCTCCCTAAGTATCTTCCTTGCGAGGATGTATCCATTTATGTGTGGCCCACATACTCAGGCATGCACCTCATTCATAATCTTCTCTGGTTCTTTAGCATCAACACATCTTTGCAAGTTCAAGTCTGGGGTCCTTTTGTATAGAATTTCCCCACTCAGAAAGAAACCACCAGCCAATCGCCTAATAGTTCTCTTCTGACTTCCACTAGCGTGTTTTGGATATTCACATGTCTTCATGAACTGCTTGATGTCTTGATACCATGGCTCAACATCTTGTTCTACTTCCACCATGTTGTAGTAACCATGTTGGTTACGAACTTAAATTTCCAAAGAGTCAATGCTAGTGTTACCTGGATACGGAAGCATTGAGGCCAAAGTGGCTAATGCGTCAGCCAACTCATTATAAAACTTGGGAATGTACCTGAACTCGATAGACTTGAACATCTTACTAAGGTCCTTCATGCATTTTTTGTACGGGATGAACTTGATATCTCGAGTTTCCAATTCTGCTTAAGCTTGCCGAATAAGCAAGTCTGAATCTCCCATTACTATCAAATCATTCACATCCAAGTTTATTGCCATGTTTAGACTCATGATACAAGCTTCATACTCTGTTGTGTTATTTGTATAGAAAAATAAAGTCGTGTTGTTACGAGGTAATGTTGCCCGGTGGATGATACGAGGATTGCTCCAATCCCAATGCCTTTTACATTGACTACCTCGTAAAAGTACATTTTCCAAGCGTGGCTATCATCTGTATCTATTTTCTTAACTGAATTGACTTCTTCGCCTGGAAGTACATATTCAATGGTTCATAGTCATTATCGACTAGGTTCTCCGCCAAGTCATCTGTCAAAGCTTGTGCTTTCATAGCAGTGGGGGTGACATATACAATGTCAAATTCTATGAGCAAGATTTGCCATTTTTGAGCTTGCCAGTTGGCATTAGCTTTTGAAATATGTACTTCAGAGGGTCCATTCTAGACATAAGATAAGCCATGTAGGAATAAAGGTAGTGCCTCAGCTTTTGAGCGACCCAAGTTAGGGCGCAACATGTCCTTTCCAAAAGTGTGTACTTGGCCTCACAACTAGTGAACTTCTTGCTCAAATGGTAGATTGCTTGCTCCTTTTTGCCCGTGACATCATGTTGACCAAGAATGCATCCAAAAGAGCTGTCCATCACTGATAAATATAGGGAGAAAGGCCTACCAGGTTCCGGTGGAACCAACACTGGAGGGTTGGATATGTACTCTTTGATCTTGTCAAAAGCTTGTTGACAATTCTTTGTCCACCAGACATCGGCGTATTTCTTCAAAATCTTAAAAATAGGCTCACATATGGTCGTGAGTTGAGCTATGAACCTACTGATGTAGTTCAATCTCTCAAGTAAACTCATAACTTCAGTCTTGTTTTTTTGGGGCTGGAAGTTCTCGAATGGCTTTCCAGAGAGAACTCCGAATGCATATTTTGTTGGGATGAGCTTGAGATCGTATCTCTGCAACCTTTGAAAGAATTTTTGTCAAGTCTTGGACATGATCAACTTGCGTTTTGGACTTGATGATTACATCATCGACGTATATTTTAATATCTTTGTACATCATGTCATGAAAGATGGTCGTCATAGCCCTCATATAAATTTCTCCTGCATTCTTCAGACCGAAGTGCATGACTCTGTAGCAATACGTACCCCATAGAGTGGTGAAGGTAGTTTTCCCTGCGCCCTCATCATCCATCTGAATTTGGTGGTACCCGACATAACAGTCCACGAAAGATTGAATCTCGTGTTTGGCACAATTGTCAACGAGGATGTGGATGTTAGGTAAGGGAAAATTGTCTTTTGGACTAGCTTTGTTCAAATCTCTGTAATCAACACAGACTCTGGTCTTCCCATCCTTTTTGGGTACATACATAACATTTGCCAGCCAAGTGGTGTATCAGATGGCTTTGATCATAATTGCACATAATTGCTTCATGATTTCCTCTTTGATTTTGTCACTCATATCCGATTTGAATTTTTTTGTTTTTGTTGGACTAGTGGGAAATCAGGGTATGTAGGCAACTTATGAACTACTAAATCGGTACTTAGACCTAGCATGTCATCGTAGGACCAAACAAACACATCTTTATATTCAAACAAGACTTGGATTATGTCATCCCTGGTTCTTTGCTTAGCATGAATTCTTATCTTTATTTCCTTGACTTCTTCCGTACTTCCCAAATTAATTGGCTCAGTTTAATTAAGATTGGGCTTAGGTTTGTTGTCAAACTGTTCTAATTCCTTATTAATTTCCTTAAAAGCCTCATCTTTATCTTATTCAACCTCTTCACTCATGGATTCAAGAATCAACAACTCTTTAAGATCTGGGGTTGAATCCCGCATGCATGTCATGTTTTTAAAGTCGAAATTAACAAGAATTAGGAAAGGGAAAAAGACAGGAATTAGGAAAGGGAAAAAGACATTATTTACTATGAAATTAAAATTCCATTTCATTGAATTTGGAAAGGATATAAGGGTTAACATCAATACAAAGCATTTGTCTAAAATATCTGGATTATAACCCTGACAATAATCCAAATACAAAAAAGGAAGCGAAATAAACTACCAAGACTTATTCCTTATGGAGAGAGGAGTTACTTCCTAGTTGTTCAGCTCAACACCTTGCCCACGAGTTGCACATCAGCATGACTTGTATCTTTACCGATCTGGACCATATTCACTTCACAAAAATCTACCTAAGACACTGACATACTTCATCAATGTCCTCTTGATCATAGGAAGCTTGAACTTCTAGAAACTGGGTTTGATGAAAGAGTGAGAAATATAAGGAACTGGCTTTGGCAGAGTCCAGTCACTGTCTTTATGGCTTTTGGCTTTGTCTTTGTCAAACTTTGTTGATCTGAATTCGAGTCCAAAAGTGCCTTGATTGCTGGAAGAAGCAATAAGGTCCACAATTCCCTGTAAATACGTCCCCAGATCTTTCCCAGGTTGATAACCATACTTCAGCATTGATGTTACTACCATCACGGAGGTGGAAGAGAGATGTGACTGCATGATGGGCTTTCCTTCCTCGAATTTATCGACCGACACCACCTTAGTGGTTTGATAGACGATGGACTCACCACCTACTTTAGCTTCAATGCATGGAATAGACGGGTCTTTATAAATAGATAAGTCATCCTCCCCATGAATGATGATTTCCTGATGGTTGTGTTCAAACTTAATAACCTGATGTAGCATGGATGGGACTGCCCTAGCCATGTGGATCCATGACCTTCCTAGAAGAAAATTGTAGGATGTGTCCATGTCCATCACTTGGAACACAATCTCAAAGTCCACTGGCCCAATTATCATAGTCAACTCAATCACACCAATCGTGTCTTTCCTTGAACTATCATAAGCACGGACACACACATTGCTAGTCTGAATCCTATTGGTGTTGATTTTTAGACTTTGAAACGTGGAAAGGGAGCATATATCAACTCCTGATCCTCCATATATCATGACCCATTTCATATAGTGCCCTTCATATTTTACTGTAAGATGTAGGGCTTTGTTGTGCCAAGATCCATCCTCGGGAAACTCATCATCGGTGAAGGTGATTGTGTTAGCCTTGAATATATGATTGGTCACCTTCTCCAATTGATTTTCCATGGTCTCCTATAAGACATGAGTCTCATTTACGATTTTAATAAACACACGACTATGCTCTTCTGAGTGAAGGAGTAGAGACAACAGTGAAATTTGAGAAAGGTTTTCTTTAGTTGATCCACAATGGAATAATTCGGTGCATTCATCTTCTTCAAGAAATCCTCCACTTCTTCCTCAGTGACTGGTTTCTTTATCGGCAATTGGCCTCCCTAGGTTGTTTTGACCTTCTGTAGCTCCTCTGGGATATAACATCTTCCAGAGTGGGTTAGTCCTCTTGCTTCGTCAACTTCTTCAATAATCTATTTTCCTTGGTAGAGAAGAGAGGTCTTGTTATAGTTCCAAGGAATAACATTTGGTCAGTTACAGGAATTTGCCTCGTGGGCTTGATCAATATAGGCTCTGTCAGCTTTGTCAAGTAGCTTTGGACGAGCCATATTACCGGGAGGCCTCCTGGGACATATAACCTTAGCACAACAGATCGGACCTCCACCTTCTTCTGGATTCTGGGGATGTACAAAATCTTGATATCAAAATTTACACTTTCTACATTCACCAATACATCTGGCTTAGGACTCATTTTTGGCGTAACGTCTTCTTTGGCCATCCCAACCACCATCATTGCTTTGTTAAAAGGTTTGTACTCCCGATCGTCGCAAATCTAACAAAATGGATATTGTTGTGAGCTAAAAGTGGGTTGTCGGTGACATTTGGGTTGTTTTGGTCATCTGTCACAACAACCACTCAAAGTTCAATTAGCTTTTCTATTGCCCCTTTTAAAGTCCAGCAATTATTAGTGTTGTGCCCTACGGCTCCTGAATGATACTCGCATCTTTCAATAGCCTTAAAACTTGGAGTGTTTGTATTCATATGGTGCGGTGGGATAGGTTCAATCACTCTCATTCTTTTTAGCTTCTGAAAAAGGCTAAAGTATGATTTTGCCAATATGGTGAATTTCCTTTTTTATCCCTATTCTTGCAAGTAATTTTACACGAGATGAGAATTATATGGGACCTGATATGTTTGATGTGTTGGACCGGGGTTTCCTTGAGTCGAGACCCATACTTGTGGGCGATTTGGAGGCTGAGTATTAAAAACCATTTATGGCGAGGGGAAATCGAGTATTGAGGAATAGGCGGAGGGTAGTAATGCTGAGGATAGCTAGACTGCCCTTGTTGAACCTGTCCATAGGGATGATCTGGCCTCTTTTGAACCACAGTTGGCGGAGGGAAGGAATAGCTTAGTGCAACATTAGTGGTAGTAGGATTGACCCTTGATGATATGCCTTGGAGGTGTGCAGCTGATGGACTGGCCATGTTGACGTAGTTCTCGAAGGGACCATACCCAGGTGGGTAAAACGAGTCTGATATTAGGACTTGAGTGGATGAGAATTGGATAGTTGTGACATCAAGAAACCTTGGAATGGATGTTCGTGGCTCCTGGTCATTAGCCCAAGCTTGCCATAGTTGTGCCATAGCATGTCGTACCTGCAGATTTTGATCGACCAATTTTTTAGCCTACCCGAGAGTTCAGATTTATGCAATATACTCCTTATAGGGATATTGGTGACCACACATATGGGGTGACATCGAAAATATCACCTCATCTTACGAGACGCGAATACCAGGGCCAAACTAACTTCTCAAGGTGATGATAGCGAGCTTCGGCCTCAGTTAAATCTTTTCTAGTGTAATAAATAGTAGATTGCATACCTTTCTCTTCTCGAATGAGCACAACACTTACAATAGTTTTAGACACAGCGAGATAATTCAATAAGAGTTCTCATTCATCCGGTTTTGTGAGCAGATGTGGATATGTCAGGTATCCCATCAGATCTTTCAACGCTTATTGGCATTCCGAGGTCCATTGGAAGTCTTTCTCTTTATTTAGCAGGCCGAAGAATTTCTAACATCGCTCAAATGACCTTGATATGAACCTCCCTAATGTCGTTATCCTCCCAGTCAGACGTTGCACCACTTGAGCATTGTTGAGTACCTATGGTATTTGCTCGATTACCCGGATATGATCCGAGTTGGCATTAATGCCCTTGTTCAATACCACGAATCCTAGGAACTTTTCAGAGCCCACCCCGAAAGCGCACTTTTCTAGATTCAACTTGAGATTATACTCGCGGAGATCTCAAATACTTCCTGAAATGTCTAATATGTTCCTCTGTTTCCATGGACTTAATAATTATATCATCTAAGTAAATTTCTACGCTATAACCCAACTATTGTTGAAATATTCGTTGTGTTAGCTAGTGAAAGGTGGTCTCAGCATTTTTAAGACGAATGGCATGACATTATAACAGTAAGTCCCGTGCTCTATTATGAATGAAGTCTTTTCCTAGTCCGATGGGTCTAACTGTATCTGGTCAAACCCTATGGAGACATCCAGGAAGTTGAGTAACTCGTGCTCGGCCAGTGCGTCGATAACATGGTCCAAGCATGGCATGGGGTACGAGCTTCTTAAACATGCTTTGTTTAAATCTTTTAAGTCTAAAAACATTTGAAAAGTTTCAGGTTTTTTAGGAAGTAATACCACTTTTGCTAGCTAGTCTGGGTATTACCTCCCAAATTACTCCTAACTAGATGAGTCAGGCCACTTCCTCTTTGACAAATTGACTCCACTCTACTGATATTGGATATTTTTTTGTTGTAATAGGTTGAATATTCAGTCGATATTCAGCTTGTTAAGGACCTATTCTTAGGAGGACATTTGTGATATCTGACTTCGACCAAGTGAAGCTACTGATATTGTTATTTAAAAATTTAACCAAATTTCCCGAAACTCGGGGTTAAACCCAATCCTTGGTATACTTGTTACTTTAGGCTATTCGGTCAACAAGAGGTAAGCTCAAGATCTTCTGTTGTGGATCTTTCTACGTCTGACTCATCCGGTGCCATAAATCCTCGAGGTATTCAATCCGATGGATCCTCTGGGTAGAGGGACCCCGCTGGTTCCCTTCCTTGCTCGATCTCGGAGTTGACCCCGGAATCGGGAATCTGTGATTGCTATTTGTCATTCCCGACCAGCTTATATTTCTTATCAACCAGAGTGATATTTGCCTGATAGATTTCAACGTCTCCCTGCACTGCATCTTTTCCCCAAGGCTTTGTGAATTCATCACTTGATGAAAGGTAGACGGGACCTTCTTCATGGTGTGTAGCCACAGCCTCCAGATCACCAGATTATAAGGCATTCTCCTTTTGAGGACGTCAAACAAAGCTTTCATTGAAGCTCCCTTCATGCGTGTGACCAACTTGATTTCCCCCCGCGTCATTTCGCTGGACAGGTTGAAACCGGTCAGAACTTTTACCATCGAGATCATTTGCCCAATCAGTTGCATTTTCTTAATTACACAAAGTTGCACAACGTTCACAATGCTACCTAGGTCAACAAGCACATACTTAATGTCAAATTGAAATATTTGGATAGAAATTACCAGAGCATCAGTGTATGGGCTCTCTATTCTTTCTCTTTCCACTTTTCTGAAAATGATGGGGTCTTCGGGCTCACCCCTCATCCTTTTTCTAAATGAGGTGGGCCCTCGTGCTATTGCATCTGAGGCACTACCCCTACTATTATTCCTTCAGCAATCATGTTGATCGCTCTCTACTGCACTGGGCGTTCCCCTGAAGTCCCAGTCCATTTTTCCCTAGCGTATTTAGACTGATTACTAAATAAATCCTTTAAATTCCCTCTTCTTTGTTGGTTTGCTACCTCATACCTTAAGTGTTTCCAATTCTCTGATGAGTGGCTCGGGATCCCGTGGAACACACACCAGAGCTCTATGTCCGCACCCCGTTTGTTTGGGTTGGACCGAACTGCCATCGGGAACCAGACTTCCTTAATATTCTTCATCGCCATGACCATATCCAAGGCCTCTACGTTAAAGTTGTAGGAGGCCACGCTTAGTGGCCCCGAGTCATTCGTTGACTTTTTTTGCGGCTGCGGCATCTCTCTTTCTTTCCTAGGCTGACTTTGATCATACCTCGACTTATTCGATCGACCTTCATATCTGGGTGGCGGCTGCGTCGAATAAGGTTTATACCAACCTCTTGGGTCATTTTGTTTGTACGGGAGAATATTTTAAGATTTCTCCTATTGTCCTCCCCCAACTTCTGTCCGGGTGTCGGCCACATGATCAACATCTATTCTCATTTTGGCGGTATATCTGTTGTTTACTTCGTTCCAGGACTTGGCCAGAAACTCTATCAAACTTTTCTTTAACTTCATTGACGAGTTTGAACTATGAACGTTCAGGCCGTCAATAAATACTGCGGCAGGCCAATCCTCAGAAGTTACTGGTAACAACATCCTCTCCCGTTGGAAACTTTCTACAAAGCTGCAGAGTAACTCATCCTTCTTCTGCTTTACGGTGAAGATATCTTCCTTATGAGTTTGACCCTCCGAGCCCCAGCATGGGCTTTTACGAATTCATCTGCAAGAGCAGTAAATGAATCAATAGAGTTTTCAGGTAAGAGAGTATACCAAGAAAGTGCTCCCTTTGTGAGCGTTTGGCTAAATTTTTTCAGCATAAAAGATTCAATATAATGTTGTTGCAAGTCGTGCCCGGTGACTGCGGCCTCAAAGGTCACGATGTGCTCGTCCGAGTCTATGGTGCCGTCATACTTGGGTATGTCTGGCCTTCTAAACTTCTTCGGGATGGGCTTCAGAGTAGGTTCTTTTGGTACGGTATCTTCCAGTACTTTCTCTCCCCGACCCCTTTCAATATTGGGGCCCCCCTGGTATCTGGCTCATCCGCTCATGGAGCTCCTTTCTAGCACACCAAGTCTTACGAAGTCTTCCTCTGGCATTGTAGGCTTCGCTCTCTTTGCGTTTGCTACAGACGCATCGGGCGCTCCAGTGGCTTCCACATCATCTGCTGGATGGCTATCCGATGCTTCCCCGAATAAAGAGTTCAATTTTTTTCCATGCTCTCCACTATGATGCTATTTGCTGCCAATATCGTCGCTAAGGCAGCTTCCGAGGGGGTTCCCTCTCATTTGAACATCCCCTCTACTTTGGAGTGTGGGTGTCTTTTTCTTTTCTTGGGGTATTGCTCCTTGGGTCGTGCTTCATGGCTTTCCACCGAGTGGTTTCGAACGTCCTCCTCGTCAAAGGGTTTGCTTTATGAGGGCTATTGTTTCCTCTGACTTTGTTCACAGTGTTTCTGAATGATCAGATTCTATTCGTAGTGTTTTTGAACTGTCCGTCAGGTTCCGGTGTTCGACGGGTACCTGCTCCTTTCTGAGTTCTTGTGATCCGTGAGAAATGTTGTTTTGACTGGACATGATTCTTCTTCTTTCTTAAGTGTAGTGTTTCCATTTAGTTTTTTCAAGAAGATCAGCTACAGATCGAGACAACACCACAACTGTCTATCCTCACAGACGACGCCAAACTATTTTCCGGTGAAAATGATTCTAACCAAAATCACAATCAGAGATTTGTATTTTAGGATTTAAAGACAAGTAGGTTGAATCTGATCAGGAGATCCTCTTTAGTGAGTCCGGTGTTACTAGTTAGATTACGGGTGTGCAGAAAAGGTTAAATAAATTCAAGAATAAGCAAGTAAAATGAATAAATGAGCTAGATTCGAAATGAACAATGGAAAAATAAGAACAATGGATCGATATGGTATATTACTTTAAGAGACATATCTTAGTTACAAGGGTAGCTTAGAGAGAATACAATGTCCATTCCTTCTCTTCTAAGTCTTACATATATAAGACAAAACCAGATTGTTATGCCCCCCTAAAGTTGTGATGATGTGAGCGTGCCGATGTCATTGTGCCCATGCGCGCCGCGACGCTCTGATCTAGAAAAGTTGATGTGTTGGGAGTGGGAGATAGTTGTATGGAGACTCGGAATTCTGGAGCTCCCAGATGCATCAGATATCCCGGGGGCGTTTTCACCCAATACAATTAACTATACCGATGTTACAAATATGGTTTAATTTCAACTCAAATAGACGTTCTCTTTACTCTAAAGCAATAAATTAGGTTCTCTAAAGTCTAACCCCATAAGTTATCTATGTTCTTACTAACATACAATTCCATCAACTTGATTAGAAAGACTCTTAGAAAATATTGAACTAATGTGAGCATACCAACAACAATATGTCTTAATTTCAAATATTAGTTGAATTATTTTCTTTCATTATATTCTCTCTTTTTTTTTTGCTAAGTTTGAATGTATTTTAAGGCATTCTACGTTTTTAAGAAGTCTTTTTTCGTTGTGATTTAAGATCTAACTCGAAGTTCTTTTACACTCTTTGCACCAAATTCATCATAAGGGTAACCACTACTCATATAAATTTCTCTCTAAACAAAAGCTCTCCGTGTATCTCTTATAACGGTAACTAACGTCCCTTTATTTTGGGAATCCTGTGCCTCTGCACCAAGCTATGGCGTCGCCATCCGGCGAGCCCAACTGAAAATACCGCACCAATCATTGGGGCGACCAAGGACTCACAACGGAATGCCAGTTTGTGATTATCAAAACGGAAGAATGCAAATGGACCCTTGTTGGTAAGTTTACTTATGGAAAGCTGAAAATAGAAGTCATTAAATAGAAATTTCTTGAGCAAATACCTTTGAAAGGCAAAGTCAAAATAGATGCTTATGACTATGGGCATGTGTTCATAGATTTCAATAATGAAGCTAATTTTAATGATGTTTATTTTAAAAGATTCATGTCCATTTCTGGTAGGATAATGCGCATGTTCAACTTAAATTTGAAATTTATCTATATAATACCCAACTTAAGACTTTGTATTTATAGTATCCAACTTAAGTTGTTAGTTTCATGAAGTTGTTACCCAATATTTATAATATAATAATACCATTCAATCAACTCGAAAACAAGAAAATAACATTTATTTTTTTCATTATCAAAACAATGAATATAAACATGGACAGAGAGCTAAACGAAATTCGCGCATTATTCTGGGATATTAGAGTTTTAAGTTGACATAAAAATCTATATTCCTTCTACATCAATACATTATTGACAACATTCATTAATCCATCCAACAGACCACAGTAAACAAACAACATAGTTCTGAAATGCTCAAAAGCTAGCTGATCTTTATAGGCGTGACTTTGCAAGATCCGTAGTTGCACTCTGCAATGACCACAAAAAATTCCAACATCATCAGAATAATAACAACAATGCATATGGATTTAACTTATGCACACTAACAATGGTGTATACAGTTTTAACACTATCAGTGCTCATGATTATATGTAGTTATTTTTCGGATGGCTTGTGATGAAAGAAAGGCCGCGAGCTTAAGCTCCCAACATGCGCCGAGAGGTGACTTGCGAAGAGTGCCAAAGATTGCCGTATGTCATATGGTGATATGCGTAATATGGAGTGGAGTTGAAGATTGGACGTGCCGATCCAAGAAGGAACATGTGTTATTTTTGGCTTTTATGTAGGTCTTGGCCGAGACCATTTTCTTTTAGCTTATTTAGATGACTAGCTTAGCTACTGGCTCTCCTTAAGACATAATTAATAGACCTTGTAATAAGTGGGATGACTAGACCGGCCATGTAAGAAAATGAGATGATTAGGCCGAAGAATCATCTAGAAGAAGAAGCTTCCAACAACATAACTCATGAACTAACTAGTTCATGCACTTATCTACATGGAAGACACAAAAGGATGGACTAGAAAATATGAAGAGTTGATCTTCTCCCTTCCCCCAAAAAGGGTCGAACCCCTTCCTCCTTTTCCCATTTGGCCGAAGCCTCTCCTCTTTTCCATTCGGATGAGATCCATTTTCTAACTAGTCCATGCACTTATCTACATGAATGACACAAAAGGGTGGCCTAGAGAACATGAAGGGTTGGTCTACTCCTTTCCCCCAAACCGGCCGAGACCCTTCCCCTCCATTTTCCCATTGTGGCAGAATGGTTCTTGTATTGTGTTTATTTAGTTGTCTTCTAGAAAGGTCTAAGTACTAGTATAAATAAGACATATAGTTGATGTAAATAACATTGAAGATTTATGAAATATACTTGAGTTTTACTCAACTTCGCTAAGTTATTCAACTTTTGTGTTGGTTAATTTAGTTGGTCCTTTTGTGGTCCGAACCTCGATCCTTTTGTGGGTCAAACCCTTGGTGCAAGTCTAGTTAGAACTTTTGTGATCTAGCTAAACCAAGCTAAGGTTTCCTTCGGTGTAAGTTTAGTTAGAACTTTTGTGATCTAACTACGCCCAAGCCATGGTTCTATCCGGCCTTTCGGCCTACCTCACTTGGTTTGCACCCGAGTTTGTCCTTAGCAACCTCGTGTCCAATCCTTGTCCAAATTGCTTCATTATTTCCATCACAACATCATACAAAACTTTCCCGATTCACACCCCAAAGGTCAAAACTGAAACATCACAAAACCACCCGAACACCCCAACCATTTCCCTCACCATCCCGGTCGAGTCCCTATACCGTCAACCTACGGTCCCGAACAGTTTCCGCTACCTTACCACCATCCATACACTAAACCCCGACTACCAATACAACCCTCAACGTGTCTAGAACATCTCCACAAAACGTCTTAACCCATTTCCACCCTAAACTACCTGTGCAAGCCCCACAACACCACATTGTCCGGTGAATCCGAGAACCCGACACCCCACCTTTTGAGTCTATTTTCGTGTCAACCCGTGTCCAACCCAACTTCGACCAACCTACCCTCACAAACCCCTCCTTATATACATCAGTTTGGTATTAGAGCAAGGCGTTCCCGTCCCATGCCTTAACGCTATGTCTAACATAAAAGAACTTTGGAGGATCGTAAGTGACCTTTTTGCGAAACAAGCGCAAATCTTGAGAAGAGAATTTGCGGTGCGTACCGTGATTAATAATGCTGAGTCCAGAGTTGTACAAAACAGCCCAAGGAATGAGAGGAAAGAATATCAAGAATGTGAGGATTCTTTTGTTATTGAGGAACCCGAAGTCAAGGAAGTCTTAGAGGAAAATGTTGATCTTGCGGAGAAAGGTGAAAGTTTAGTACTCCGGCATGCGTTGAGTGTTCAACTTGAAGAACATGTGGATACGCAAAGAGAGCAATTATTTTACACTCGATGCAAGGTAAATAACAAGGTATACAATATGATCATTGATGGAGAAAGTTGTACTAATATGGCCTCCGTGGAAATGGTAGACAAATTGAAATTGCCTACCTGCAACCATCCTAAACCATATGAACTCCCATGGGTGAACGAAGATGAAGAGCTAAAGGTAATGCAACAAGCTCTTGTTAGTTTTTGGATTGGCAGGTATGAAGATGAAATATAGTGTGACATCCTACCTATAGATACTTGTCATAGTTTTTGGGTCGGTCATGGCAATTTGATCGGAAGGTGCAACATGATGGAGAAAAGAATGTCTATTATTTTCAAAAGGATGATAAAAAGATCCAGTTGATACCATTGTCACCTAGTGAGGTGAAGAAATAAAGATCCAAAATGCCAAGAAATGCAAGGAGTTGAAGAAAGGGAGTTCTATAGATATATTGGTGCGCGAAGAGAAAAAGAGTCTTGTGGGTGATACAATTGAAGATGCCAACTCGAAGGAAATCTTGAAGGAATCGAAAGATGTGTTGACGGATGATCTTGCACTCGGATTACCGCCAATAAAAGACTATAGATACAATAAGGAGGAGGCTAAGGAGTCGCAAAGACAAGTACAAGAATTTCTAAACAAAGGCTTTGTTCGAGAGAGCTTTAGTCCATGTGCGATACCCGCCTTGTTGGTGCCAAAGAAAGATGAAACTTAGTGCATGTGTATGGATAGCCGAGTGGCCAATAACATCACCGTGGAGTACAAGTTGCCTATGCCAAGGTTGGATGATCTCTTGGATGAATTGAGTGAGGCCAAGTTGTTCTCCAAGATAGATTTGAGGAGTGGATACCAACAAATGAGGATCCGAGAGGGAGATGAATGGAATATGGCTTTCAACATGCCGTATGGTTTGCACGAATAGATTGTGAAGTCGTTTGGGTTGTTTAATGCTCCAAGCTCTTTCATAAAGCTCATACACTGGGTACTATGACAATTTATGAGATACATAGTAGCATCCGAGGGCATTCTTGTGGGTCCACCCAAAATGGAAACTATCCGAAGTTGGCCCGAGCCTACGAATATAAGTGCGGTAAGAAGTTTCCGTGGTTTGTCTTCTTTCTCTCGTCATTTCATTCGGGATTTTTGTACCCTTACTGCCCCTATTCTGAACCTTGAGAAACCACTTGAAGTTGAATGTGATCCTAGTAAAATTGGTGTTGGTACCGTCTTGATTCAAGAAAAATGACTCGTTGCTTTCTTTAGTGAAAAATTGGGTGGTGCACGGCTCAATTATTCTACTTGTGACAAGGAAATTTATATTGTGAGATCCTTGGTCCGATAGGAACATCATTTGAGGCCAAAACCTTTTGTCTTATATTCGGATCATGAATCCTTGAAGTATTTACATGGGTCAAGAAAGTTGAATACAAGGCATGCTAAGTGGGTAGCTTACTTGAAAACTTTCACATTCCCTACAAGGCACAAAGATGGCAAGTCCAACATAGTGGCGGATGCACTTTCCCGGAGGTACGTAATGTTGTCCGTGCTTGAACAAAAACTTGTGAGATTGGTAGTGTCAAAGGAATTCTATGAACGAGATCTCGAGTTGATAGAATGTAATAATGAAGTTCATAGTTCTTATTCCATAGTAGAAGGTTTCCTTTTTAAAGGGAACAAATTGTATGTACCCAAATGTTCCATGAGAGAATTACTTGTACATGAAGTGCACCCCAAACATTCGGGTGGGCACACTGGACATTTTGGGATAGTGAAAACTTTGGAGATTCTACAAGAACACTTTTACTGGCCACGGGTGGATAAATATGTAAATGGAGTGGTAAGTAGGTGTTCCACTTGTCAAAAGGCTAAAAGTTTATTCCATAAAGGATTGTATACTCCTTTATCGGTTTCGGAACGACAATGGGAATGTGTGAGCTTGGACTTCATCCTCGGCTTACCAAGAACACAACGGGGCAAGGACTCTATCATGGTGGTTGTAGATAGATTCTCAAAGATGGCTCACTTCATTACTTGTCACAAGACCAATGATGCAACACATATTGCGGACTTGAAAGGGAAGATGATTGAACTTTACGATTTGATCTCCCAACCTTTGAAGGAAGTGGTAAGATTGTATGGCGTTGATGAGAATTTGAGGGAAATTTTTGTTAAAGAATGGGAGATTGATAAAATAAAGGCCACGAGCTTAAGCTTCGAACATGAGCCGAGAGGTGACTTGTGAAGAGTACCAAAGATTGCCGCCCCTCATATGGTTATATGCATAATATGGAATAGAATATGGAGTGGAGTTGAAGATGTGATGTGACGATCCAAGAAGGAACATGTTTATTTTCGGCTATTATATAGATCTTGGCTGAGACCATTTTCTTTTAGCTTATTTAGATTCCTAGCTTAGCTACTAGCTCTCCTTAAGACATAATTAATAGACCTTGTAATAGATGGGATGACTAGAAGAAGAAACTTCCAACAAGATAACTCATGAACTAACTAGTTCATGCACTTATCTACATGGAAGACACAAAATGATGGCCTAGAAAACATGAAGAGTTGATCTTCTCCCTTCCCCAAAAAGGGCCGAACCCCTTCCCCCTTTTCCCATTTGGCCGAAGCCTCTCCTCTTTTCCATTCAGATGAGATTCATGAACTAACTAGTTCATGCACTTATCTACATGAATGACACAAAAGAGTGTCCTAGAGAACATGAAGGGTTGATCTACTCCTTTCCCCTAAACCGGCCGAGACCCTTCCCCTCTCTTTTCCCATTGTGGCCAATGGTTCTTGTATTGTGTCTATTTAGTTGTCTTCTAGAAAGGTCTAAGTACTAGTATAAATAGGACATGTAGTTGATGTAAATAACATTGAAGATTTATGAAATATACTTGAGTTTTACTCAACTTTGCTAAGTTATTCAATTTTTGTATTGGTTAATTTAGTTGGTCCTTTTATGGGTCATCAGTCCTTTTATGGTCCGAACCTCGATCCTTTTGTGGGTCAAACCCTTAGTGCAAGTCTAATTAGACCTTTTGTGATCTACCCAAGATAAGGTTTCCTTCGGTGTAAGTTTAGTTAGAACTTTTGTGATCTAACTACGCCCAAGCCAAGGTTCTATCCGGCCTTTCGGCCTACCTCACTTGGTTTGCACCCGAGCTTGTCCTTAGAAATCTCGTGTCCAATCCTTGTCCAAATTGCTTCATTCTTTCCACCACAACACATCCTACAACATTTCCCTAATTCACACCCCAAAGGCCTTAAACCAAACCATCACAAAACCACCCGAACACCCCAACCATTTCCCTCACCGTCCCGGTCGAGTCCCTATACCGTCAAACCACTAAACCCCGAGCACCAATACAACCCTCAACGTGTCTAGAACATCTCCACAAAACGTCTTAACCCATTTCCACCCTAAACTACATGTGCAAGCCCCACAACACCACACTGTCCGGTGAATCCGAGAACCCGACACCCCACCTTTTGAGTCCATTTTCATGTCAACCCGTGTCCAACCCAACTTCGACCAACCTACCCTCACAACCCCTCCTTATATACATCATCTTGATTGCATAAAATGTTGTATACAATACTATATCGTGTATTAAAGTTAAACTCCAAAGCGTATAATCATGGGTGGCTCGACTATAAGGCCTGTAAAGTAATCGCATGGGACCCCAACTTTACTGTTAAATTTGGGGGGAAAATCGGAGAGAAAGTACAATTACTTATTACATTATAATGTGATAATCCTTGCAATAATTGTGAGTGGAATAAGTTTACGTGGTAATTGGGTAGCTATTTTATGGTCTCATTTATATCGTAAAAAATGATATGGGTTCATTATTATTCATATAAGTACCTTTTTCATTTTCCTTTTACTTTTATTACTTTCAATATTGAAAAGTCTCTCAAATGACAACTTACTGCGGCTTACAAGTTACAAATAAAAAGACTTGATTCTTTTCAAATACATATATTGCTTACAGAATAATGTTAATAGTTTCTATAATTGTTGCCTCAGCCGAAAGAAGTTTTTCGAAATTAAAATTGATAAAATATTACTTAGATCAACAATGTCTCAAGAGAGATCGAATGGATTAGCTATATTATCAATTGAAAAGAATTTGTTAAAAAATCTATTATAAAATAGTAATTAATGACTGCGCATCTAAAAAAGCTAAAAAAATAGGATTTAAACAAAAAATTATATGGCGATCTTTCTTTTAAAAAAATAAGGCCACTCCATAAAGTTTGGCTTTAGGCCCCCAATCTTATTGAGACGGTTCTGCATATAATTAGAGAAAAAAAATGGAGAGGGGGTGGAAGCTATTCACCATTCAGGATAGATAATCAGGTTATATGCATGGTGTACTCAGTATAGAAAAACAATATAATGGATTCCAATATACTCACCAGAGGAACCCCCTTGGCAGCTTTTTCAGCTAGGTAGTCACAAGGCTTGAAAAAGTTCCCATACATTCTTGCCCACTCATCCAATCTTGAACAAATGTATTTGGATCCAAGAGTATCTGCCCAGTATATGATCCCTCCCCTGGACAACAAGTACTCAATCAGATCTTTATTACTATTAGGATATTAATAGTAATATTCAGCACAGACCTGTAAGAGGGAAAGCCCATGCCCATGACAGAAGCAATGTCAAGATCAGCAGCTTTGACAGCAATGCCTTCAGCAAGTAATCTGCATGCTTCATTAACTAGAGGGAATGAAATCATTTCGACGATGTCCTTGTCCGATAGTTTCGCCAGCTGAGTCAAGTACAAAACACAACAAGAGCATGACAGATCAATACAGAATGATTTCAATTACTATTACTTTTTGATATCAATAGAAGGAGAGAACAAAGAGAAACCTTAGGATCAATGCTGACACCAGAAATTTCTCTTGCCTTGTCAATGTATTTCTTAATTTCTGGATCAGGCTTGGCTTTGCGTCTTTCATCGTATATGTAGAACCCTTTTCGAGTCGTTTCACCTAGAACAAGTGTGTCAAGTTTCCATTCAGAAGGGTCATGATTTTTAAGTATAGACACACTTCAAACTATCATTTCTAACATCTCAAAATCGAGAATTATACCTAATCTTTTATCTTGTTGCATGAGTGGAATAAGCAATGACTTGTAAATTCTGTCAGGCATACTCAATACAAATTGAGCTTCAGTAGCCATTGCAACACCAACACCAATAAGATCACACATTCTGCAATGTAGGAAATCAAAATACTAAATTAAGTCATTCTTGAGTGCACAGACAAAGTCTTGCAATATAATTTAATAAGTAAAAAAACTTATGGTATGAGAGCTTTTGGAAAAAGCCGTACAGACTATCACACCGTATATATTAAGAGTGCCCGATATTGTACCTGAAGGGGCCCATAGGCATACCAAATTTAGTAAAGGCTCTATCTATGCAGTATAAGTCAGCTCCATGTTCAACAAGCAAAAGAGCAGATTGGGTGCAAGGAAAGAACATCCTGTTGACAGCAAAACCAGTGCAATTCCTTACTACTGCTGGGGTTTTCTTTATCTTCTTTCCAAAATCAAGCAAGTCTACTATTACTTGTGGAGATGTCTTTTGGGTGCGAACAATTTCCAGAAGTGGCATTACATGAGCCGGACTGCACCAAATTACAATAATCGATAAATAGAACAAATGAGGAAACTATTACAAAATATTTTGTAACGGACGTATATCACCTGAAAAAATGAGCTCCAATAATACGATCTTGAGATTTGGTCTTCTCCCCAATCAATTTCAAGTTAATTGTAGAGGTATTACTAGCAAGTATACAATGTGGAGGGCAATACTTCTCTAGATCCATAAATATTTGCTGCTTTAAAGATAAGTCCTCTGTGACAGCCTATTACACATTGATAGGAAGGCAATATAGGATAATCAGTCAGAAAAATAGTGTTTTTACAAAACCGAGAATATAACTGATACCTCAATGACCATGTCAACATCTCTAAAGCTCTCATAATCAAGAGTACCCTTGAGTAGGGAGAGAGCCTTTTCAAACTTTTCTTGACTCAATTTTCCTTTATTGACGCGGCTTTGCAAATTTCCTGAGTGATAAATGTATTAGTCACATAGTCATATCAAGTGCAAGTTAACGTAATAACAGCAAAAAAATGATCTTACCTTTTATTTTCTCAATCCCAGCCTCTAGGAATTTGTCATTAACTTCTTTCAGGATCACATGATAGTTGCTAAGAAGCAATGCAGTTGCAATTCCAGAACCCATTAGTCCACCTCCAAGAATTGCAACCTTCTTAAGGTGTCGTGGCACTAACCCCAAATCAGTTACCCCTGGAACCTGTTAGTGTTTAAGAGAGAAAATCAACGTCTTTATAACTTTTCTACAAGATAATGTAATTTACTCGGTCTAAAATAATTTAACTTATTTCACCTTCATGGTTCCACGCTGGGCAAAGAAAATGTGGAGTAGGGCCTTGCAAGTGTCTGAACGCACAAGAAGTTCGAACGTTTCATACTCCTGAAATAGCAGGAGCGTATCTTACATATTTAACAAGGGATTTTATAGGCAGAAAAAGTTGGAGCTGATCCAGAACTGAACCTTAATAAGTCCAGCACGTGGACCGGACACTATACCCTCTTCAACAACATCAATGTACGCTAAGGGATGATAGAGATTTGGAGCTATTCTTAGAGCTTGAGCTCTAGCTAACTTTAATATTTCTTTTGCTTCATCAAGAGACTCTATGTTGCCAGTTCTGTGAAGGCTGGCAACATTCCAAGGTCTTTTGCGCTCCCAAATATCAAGTGCCCATTTACGAGCAGTACCCAATAATTGGTTAGGTGAAACTATAGCATCAACAAGGCCAAGGTCAAGAGCTTCCTCCCCTTTAACAGATTTTGCTGTCTACATTAGACATATGAGTGAAAAAGGGTGTAAGAGACAAAATTTTCATGTTCTGATGCCAACACTGGAATATAAAGGTAAAATGCATCTTACTAGCATCATTTCTAGGGACTTAGCAAGTCCCACAAGGCGTGGAAGCCTCTGAGTACCTGAAATATTACATTACAACAAAATCAGATTAAAAAGAAGAAGAAGAATTTAACTTCTTTATGCTGTACATGTTCGTTTGTTATTAACTTAACACATGCATTGGCTTATCCCTGTGTGCATAAGCAATTTGCAGCTTCATCATCAGATGAGCGCCTTGAGAATCAGAACACATTTGGAAAATGGAGTTGTTCCTTGGATGGTCATCCAAGTTATGGAAACTACTCGTAAAGTATATTTTGTAATTTTTGTAGCTAGAAAGTTAGCCAACTATAAAATAACCCAAGCCAGAAAAACCAATTTCTCCACCGAATTCCTTAGCTGGCATCCCTTGTCATTCCATGAGCCATATTTTCAATCATAAAACCAAACCCAAAAGCCCAAAAACTTAAAACCCACCCATGTCATCCTAAGACAATACACAAATAGTCATTTAAGATAATAATAATAATAATAATAATAATAATAAAGAAGTTAAATCCTATTACTAGTGTATACTCACCTAGAGTTAAGGATAGATTAAGAAGAGATAACCAAGGACTACACAAGGTTGCATACCTCCAAATCCAGGAATTATACCAAGGTGAAGTTCTGGCAATCCAAGTTGCGCATTTGGAGTGGAAATCCGCGCATGACAACACTGATGATCAAGCAACACAATTAAAGAGTTAGCAAATGGATTCAACAGCAGCTTCTGCTAGAGAAATTAAGGTAGTTTAACATGTACCTACCATAGCAATTTCTAGTCCTCCACCCAAAGCATGTCCATCAATGGCAGCCACTAAAGGTTTTCTCGAAGCTAAGATCAAGGACAAGTTAAGTTAGATTACATCAATAATTTAAACTGCATTCAACTTTGCATATTTTAGTGTAAAAGGAGCTCTAAGTTGGAATACAAATAGCCTACAAGCCTGCCCCCGAGGGTGAAGTTGGATGAATCTCTATTTCCGTATTGGGTGAAGTTTATGGTGTGTTTGGTATGACAGAAGTCATTTTTCATGGAATTTGTTTCTCATGTTCGATCGGAGAGTGGAATCTTTTTAAGAAGATATTTAGTAATGATTATTAATATTAGCAAATCAGAAGGACATTTTGGCCCCCATGATATAACTGTCCACGGTCCAGGTATTGAAGAAAATAGAGAAAACTGCTAATCCCACCCACGTCGTAAACGGATGCCCTACCTGATCCATTTCAAATCCAGCCGAAGGTTTTCGAGCCTTGTTACATACTAAAGTCCTGAAGAAAAGCGACCCCGGTCCATCCCAGCCCCTATGAAAGCTCTTCTCTCCCTTTTTTAGGGGTAGAGTCAAGTTCGTTACCTCAGCGATATTCATGATATTGGGAAAGATTTATGTTCAAAGAAACGATTACCTTACTTAAGTAATTCTTCTTATTCTTATCGATTACTTTTACTTAAGTAATTCTTCTTATTCTTATTCTTTCTTAGTTGAAGTTCGTATATTGATTTTTTTTTTCTTTTATAAATGTTATGTAGGTCCTTCGACCCTCAAAGCAATACAGTATGCTCCTTCTATGTTGTCCAGAAAAGATAAATGCGATTCAAAAGTCAACTCGAATATTGCCTTTTGTCTTCCTCCTTCACTCTACATCGTAGAGACAATAGGTTTAACTCCTTCATGTCCTTTCTCAAAGAAAAGAAAGATAAAGCAAAGGCATACCTTCTACAGTGTCAGTGAGCATATCCACAGATATATAACCAGGTTTTGGTTGTGCCACTGTGATAATTTGCAGACAAAAATCAGCTTAATTAGGAAATTTGCAGCACTAGCATGCATGTATATTTAGATGCTAAAAATGTTTACCTTTTCCTTGTTGTAGGTCAGCAAAGGAAGAGATATCAAACCCACCAGAGAACTTGCCATGATAACCTGTCAAGATATATATATGTTGGGATTGAATTGATACATTAAAAATTAATTTGATCCCGTCAAACTAACCTGTCATAACAATTGCCTTCACATCATTTCTCCTTAAGGCTTCCTCAACTGTCTCTTTCAAGCTGTTCAAAACTAATTAAAAGAAAATACACTAAATCAGATAGTCTTGGAGCAACGGTAGAGTTGTCTCCGTGTGACTTATAGGTCAAGGGTTCGAGCCGTGGAAGCATCAACTAATACTTGTTGGGATACAATTGTTGCAGGAAACGGAAAGTAAGTAATTATTACAATGGTAAGAAAGGATAAACTAAATATTATAATAAACTGGAAATCAAGAACTTAACAAACTGCTTATGTGATTTGTTGAGTCGAGTGATGACACTCTGTCTTTAAGACAAGATTGCCCCGTATATCTCCTTTTACGTTGTCGGGCAATAGTCTCCCAAGATACAACAGCAACTTAACAATTGAGCAAAAGAAACTCAAGTATTACTCTTGAAGAAGTTTGAGTATAGTAACTTTGCTAAAGAGGAAGAAGATGAATTCAGAAAATTCTGGAGTATTTTCTAAGTGTTGTGTAGTGTTCTTCAATTGAGCCAAAGGCCTCAATTTATAGTGTAAGGAGAAGACCCCTCAACTAGCCAACTAATGACCTTCAATAGCCATGTAATGGCACTTAATTGAGGGGTTACATTAAGCCAAATAATGGTTGAATTCATTTGCCAAGTAATGGAGAATCAATGCTCCAAAACCAGCCCAAAGGTCAGAACTTCCCAACTTCCCGTCGCACCATTCTGCCTCTGAATCGTCGCGACTCTGTGAATTAGCACCGCGGTGCTGCGGCTCCAGTAACTGAAGACCTAATTAGTGCCGCGGCGCTCCGGTGCCTCAGCTCCGACGGGTTTGCGCCGCGGCTCCGCATCAATTTCCGACACGTTTCATCTTACACTTCTTCCTTCTTTTACCAAAGTGGAATACATTGTCATTTGGCCAATAACCGTCCATAATTCTACGTCTCAAACGTATTACATACGTACCAATATCTCTTTCACTAATGAAATTCGCGATACTTAACACTACGTGTGCACGTGTGTGGAAACGACGTTTCCGACGTACGGGCCCCAATTGTTTGAGTCATAAAATAAAGGGATATACTTAATTCCACATTAGTAAATTTCCAACAATCCCCTCTTGAAAGAGATTTTGGCACACACACATGGTGTCTTTTCCAGCAATCTTTCAGCGGACTGATGTTGCATCTGGATAGGTAGCATACGCTTTGAACCTTCCATAGTTGAATATCATCGAACTTACTTACTGCGCAGTGAACGTGATGTCTTGAACCGTCAGTGTTTACTATAAGCCAAGTGAACGGTACCAACACAACAACTTCTTTTACTCAGTTCTTCGTAATGTTTTGTCTGTTGTGGCCATGGACACTTCTTGGATTCTTAAGTGCGTTCATTTGAGGCGACCTGTCCTCGCACTTAAATAGGTGGTCTCCTACAAGGTATCCTGCTATACCCCACTTTACAAGTGTTAGAAATCATTAAAAGTTTTCTCAAACCTAACCTCAACCGGTGAGGACCATTAAAGGTCTTAGAAACTTAACATTCACCCACACTGCAGATAACACTTATTATCTATCACGGGAATGACTTTGGATTTGATGTTTCTTCACATAAATCACTACCTGAAGTGCTCATGCTTCCACCGAATCGATCAACTGAACCTTTACAACTTAGTTTTCCCATTGAACTCAATTCTTGGGATCTCCAGTCAGTAAGGTTGGGTTACCACCGTATTAGTCCTTATACCTTGGGTTTTAAGCCCATTCCCGTAGACAGGCAGAACATTTGATCCTTGGGTAAGACCTTTGTCAGTGGGTGTGCTATGTTATCCTTTGATTTTATGTAATCAATGGATATTATACATGTGGTGATCAGCTGCCTAACGGTCTTATGTCTCCATCGAATATGATGAGACTTGCCATTGTACATAGAATTATGTGCCCTTCCTAGAGCCGACTGGCTGTCGCAATGGATCATTACAGAAGGTATGGGTTTGTTCTAACAAGGAACATCCTCTAAGAAGTCGTGAAGCCACTCAGCTTCTTCTCATGCTTTGTCTAAAGCGATACACTCTGATTCCATCGTGGATCAGGCGATGCAAGTTAGCTTAGAGGATTTTCAAGACACAACTCCACCACCAATTGTAAATACATACCCACTGGTGGACTTGGTGTTCTCTATATCAGATATCCAGTTTGCATCACTGTACCCCTCTAGTACAACTGGATATCTCGAATAATGCAACCCATAAGATAGCGTGTATTTCAGGTATTGTAGTACCCTATTCAACACCTTCCAATGATCATTACTCGGATTATGGGTAAACCTAGCCAACTTGTTGTCTGCATAAGCAATATCAGGTCGGGTACAGTTTGTTAAGTACATCAAACTACCAATCACCTGTGCATATTGCTCATGGCATATGGGTGCACCACGATTTTTATCAAGCTTTTGATTTCTATCCAGTGATGCCTTTATAGGTGAACTGTCAAACATCCCAAACTTTCTCAACACATCCTCGATGTAGTGAGACTGAGATAAGACCAGTCCGTCAGATATCTTAGAGATCTTTATCCCTAATATGACATCTGTAATACCCATATCCTTCATATCGAAACATTATTTCAACATGTTCTTAGTCTCTAGAATCAAACTAGGACTGCTCATTGAGATCAACATGTCGTCTACATACAGACATATTATGACGAACGAGTCAGAGTTACCTTTCATATAGACACATTTGTCACACTCATTAATGGCGAAACCCTTCGATAGTAGAGTACGATCAAATTTTTTGTGTCATTGCTTCGGGGCTTATTTAAGCCCGTACAGAGATTTGACAAGCCGACAGACTTTCTTCTCTTGCCCTAGAACCACATACCCCTCGGGTTGTTCCATATAGATTTCTTTTTCCAAATCACCATTTAGGAAGGCTGTCTTGACATCCATTTGATGTATCTCAAGGTCACGCAACACTGCGATCGTAATGAATACCCGTATGGACGTCATCCGAGATACCGGGGAGTATGTGTCAAAATAGTCAAGGTCTTCCTTTTGCCGATAGCCCTTGATTACCAACCTGGCCTTGTACTTATCTATAGACCCATCTTCTTTATACTTCCATTTGAGTATCCACTTACAACCCAATGGTTTATTTCCCGGAGGAAGATCAACCAACTCCCAAGTATGGTTATGCAGAATGAAGTCTATTTCACTCTCAATAGCTTCTTTCCAGAGCAGTGCCTCTGGAGTTGACAATGCTTCAGCAATTGTCCTTGGTTCATCATCAACCATATAAGCTACAAAGTCAGGATCGAAGGATTTATCTTTCCTGGCCCTTTTACTTCTCATTTGCTCAATCTCTGGAGTCTCCAAGTTCTTAGAATCTGGAACACTAGATTTCGGATATTCAACCACTTCGAAGTCCACTAGATCTGAACCATCTAGATCCGGGCAGTCAACGACTCTTGGTTCCTGAGAGCTTGGTTCATAACTTCATTTACGAGAGGTTATGTCTTTTTCCTTTCTAGGAAAGGTATCTTCAAAGAATTGAGCATTCCTTGATTCCATGATTGTACCTTCGTCGATATTTGGAAAATCTGATTTATGCACTAAGAAGCGATAATCACTACTATTATTTTCATATCCGATGAAAATGCATTCTACAGTCTTAAGCCCAATCTTGACCTACTTTGGCTTGGGTACTTCGACCTTTGCCAAACAACCCCACACCTTTAAATATTTATAGGTGGGTTTCTTTCCTTTCCATAATTCATATGGAGTTTTGTCCTTACCCTTATGTGAGACTTTGTTAAATATCGTATTAGCGGTAAGGACGGCTTTACCCCACATGTTTTGGGGAAGACCGAAAATGATGAGGAATTGATAAGCAAGGCATTCATCATTTCCTTCAATGTGCGGTTCTTATGTTCCGCCACATCGTTCGACTGAGGTGAGTATGGAGCCGTCGTTTGATGAACAATGCCTGATTGGGCACAATATTCCTCAAATGGCGCTACGTATTCTCCCCTCTATCGCTAAGAATGGATTTAATCCGCATGTTTAGTTGGTTCTCAACTTCTGTTTTGTAACGTCGAAACGCTTCAAAGGCTTCATCCTTACTTTTCAACAAGTAAAGGTAACAATACCTTGTGATATCATCAATGAATGTCACAAAGTACTTGTTCCCCCCTCTAGTTTATGCAAACTTCAAATCACATATATTTGTGTGAATAAGTTCTAGAGGAGCGGTATTCCTTTCGACGAATCAAAAAGGAAGCTTTGTGAGTTTTTCCTCTACGCACACCTCACACTTATGTTGAGGGTTTACGTCGATAGACGGCAACAACACCAACTTTACTAATATTTGGATGAACTTGTAGTTGACATGTCTTAATCTATGATGCCATAAATTAGAGGACTCAAGCAAGAAGAAGAAGCTTCAATATTATTGCTTGTATGTAATACAGACATGGCGTTAACGTTGAAGAGGCTTTCACAAACGAATCCTCTTTCCACAAACGTTCCATTCTTAGTGATTACAAATTTATTGACTCAAACACTAGCCTAAAACCAGCATTAACCAATAAATGACCTGAAATTAAATTTCTTCTAATCTCAAGAACATGCATCACCTCCTTCAGAGTGAACTCCTTTTCAGAAGTCATATTTAGGACTACCTTTCCGAACCCCAGCACGTTAAAGGAAGTATTGTTACCCATGAATAGCTTCTTGTTTGTAACTGGTGTATAAGTGGAGAAGACATCTCTATTGGAATAGATATGTCTTGTAGCACCTGTGTCCATCCACCATTGCATGAGATTCTCAACAAGGTTTGCTTCTAGCACCACCGCTGAGAACTCCTCAATCATGTCATCCAGAAACTTGTCTTTGACGACGTTAATTTGTGCCTTGCCCTTAGCCTTGGCCTTCTCTTGTTTTTCAGTCTTGAGCTTGCGGTAGTCCTTGATCATATGACCAGGTTTCCCACAGTGGTGACAGTTTCCTTTGAACTTCTCCGCTCTTGGGTCTTGTCGTCTTTCTGGAACTTGCGCTTCTTGCTTGGGTTCCCTTTGGCCTCAGCCAGATTTTCCTTTGCCTCAGCGGGTTGTTTACCCTTAGGCAAGGCCTTCTTATTATCTTCCTAAATTTGGAGTTTGATAATAAATTCTTCAAAGGTCATTTTCTTTGTTTTGAGTTTTAAGTAACTCATAAACTCATTCCACGATGGAGGTAACTTTTCAATTAGTGATGCAACAAAAAACTGTTCATTTGGTTTCATACCTTCCAAATCCCGGTGATGTAGAATCATTTGGAATTCTTGGACTTGGAACATCACTGTTTTACTATCCACCATTTGAAATTTCAGAAATTTCCCAACGATGAATTTCTTAGTACCTGCATCTTGTGCATTGTACTTCTTCTGCAGTTTCTCCCACAACTCTTTGGCAGTTCCTACGGTGCAATATACCATGTAGAGAGGGTCTGACAAGAAGTTTAATATATAGTTCTTACACATGAAATCACTATGACTCTATGCATCAAGAACCATCTTTATTCCATTAATGACATGGATACCTAGGCCCCCTTCAGCCATTTCAGTAGGCGAAGGGTCCATTTCATCTCCAGCTTGTGGAGGATCTTCTGTTAGGAAATGAGTCATTCCCATAACAGCCATATAGAATAGCATCTTCTGTTGCCATCTCTTGAAGTTGGAGCCCATAAACTTTTCAGGGCGTTCATGGTGGAATCCAGCGGGTGGAGGAACGACAACGTTCCCTTGAGCAGCAGTAAAGGCGTTGGATGAGCCTTAAGGAACCGGAAAGACATTAGGTGTGCCTTGATCTGTGGGGAAGGCAGAGGGATTGCCTTGAGTAGTAGCAGTAGCAGAATCAGAAGCAATTTGTTCTCTTCCAGTCATCTTTCTAGGTACTTACAACAAATCTTGTCTTAAAATTGCTGGGATACAATTGTTGCAGGGAATGGAAAGTAAGTAACTATTACAATGGTAAGAAAGGATAAACTAAATATTATAATAAACTGGAAATCAAGAACTTAACAAACTGCTTGTGTGATTTGTTGAGTCGAGTGATGGCGCTCTATCTTTAAGATAAGATTGCCCCATATATCTCATTTTAGATTTTCGGGCAATAGTCTCTCAAGATACAACAACAACTTAACAATTGAGCAAAGGAAACTCAAGTGTTATTCTTGAAGAACTTTGAGTATAGTAACTTTGCTAGAGAGGAAGAAGATGAATTCAGAAAATTCTGGAGTATTTTCGAAGTGTTCTTCAATTGAGCCAAAGGCCTCAATTTATAGTGTAAGGAGAAGACCCCTCAACTAGCCAACTAATGGCCTTCAATAGCCATGTAATGACACTTAATTGAGGGGTTACATTCAGCCAAATAATGGCTGAATTCATGTGCCAAGTAATGAAGAATCAATGCTCCAAAACTAGCCCAAAGGTCAAAACTTTCCAACTTCCCGCCGCACCATTCTGCCTCCGAAGCGCCGCAGCTCTGTGAATTAGCATCGCAGCGCTGCGGCTCCAGTAACTGAAGACCCAATTAGCACCTGGCGCTCCGATGGGGCTGCTCCGCGGCGATTTCCGACACGTTTCATCTTACACTTCTTCCTTCTTTTACCAAAGTGGAATACATTGTCATTTGGCCAATAACCGTCCATAATTCTATGTCTCAAACGTATTACATACGTACCAACATCTCTTTCACTAGTGAAATTTATGATACTTGGCACTACGTGTGCACATGTGTTGAAACGACGTTTCTGACGTGCGGGCCCCAATTGTTCAAGTCATAAATTAATGGGATATACTTAGTTCCACATTAGTAAATTTCCAACAATACTTGCATTAGATTAGGCTGTCTACATCACACCTCTTAAGGTGCTGTCCTTTCCCGGACCCTGCTAATGCGGATGCTTTGTGCACCGAGAGTCCATGGTTCAAGATATATATTAAACACAACAACTAATTTGGAGATTATTTAATTTCTTTCAAAACGAAGAGAAAGATGAAGCTTTAACAAACAAAATACCATCAAATTTGCTACCGCTAGCAAAACAAAACCATTACTCAATGTAAGCCCCTGTTTCTCCATAGTTTTGGTTTCAAAATTTTGAAATAATATTTGAAGATCATTTCAAATAAGTGCCTTTTTTTAATCAATTTTGTCCGCTTCAACTTCAAACAATTGAAATATGAAATTTGAAGTTCAAGAAGCAGGTTTTAAGAGTTCTCAAGTTATAACTAACAAAACTTCAATTGTGTTGATGTCCAAACACAACTTTAACTTTCAAATAACCTTTTTCAACTTGACTTTGTAAGACTTTGAAAGTATTTTCCTCAATGTATTCATCCTTCAAGGGTACAACATATACACCATATACATTAATTAAGAAGAGTCAATCATGCCTAATCTTCCTAACCAATTCCTAATAATCTTCTACCTAATTAACATAATATTCCTAATTAACATTTTACTACCTACCATATATAGAATGATACTACATTAATACATAATAATAATATGATTGCAAAATATTCTAACACTCCCCCGCAGTCGAAGCTGGAGGGTGGTGAATGCTGAGACTGTCCCTAAAATCTTCAAATAATATCAGCGGAAGTCCTTTTATGAAGATATTTGTGATTTGATGACGCGTTGGGACATGTAGCACCCAAACTTGTCCGCGAGCCACCTTCTCGCGTACAAAATGAATATCTAACTCAATATGTTTAGTGCGTTGATGGTGGATGGGATTCCCTGAGAGGTAGATTGCACTAATATTATCATAATATACTATTGTTGCAGTCGGAATAGAGAAATGAAGTTCAAGTAACAGGTTCTGAATCCAACATGTGTCAGATACAACATTGGCCACAACACGATATTCTGCTTCAACACTTGAGCGTGATACCGTGGCTTGCCTTTTTTAGGACTATGAGATTAAATTGTCATCAAGGAAGATGCAATACCCGGAAGTGGATTGTCTTGTATCTGGACATCCTGCCCAATCTGCATCAGTATAAGTAACAAGTTTGGAAACAGTGGACGGATATAGATGTAATTCATATTCCAGAGTGCCCTGAATATATCGCACAATGCGTTTCAGAGCATGCATATGTTCCTCCATTGGATTATACATAAATAGACACACTTGTTGCACTGCATAGGTAATATCTGGCCTGATGAATGTGAGATACTGGAAAGCTCCTGCTAGGTTGCAGTATAACGTTGGATCAACAAAAGGTTTGCTAGAGATGGCACTCAATTTTGTCTTTGTGTCGACCAGAGTTGCCTAAGGTTTGCAGAAAGACATCCCAGCTCATTCCACGATTTCTGATGCATACTTCTTCTGGGAGAGAAATAATCCACTTGTATGTCGGGTCACAACAATCCCTAGAAAGTAGTCGAGTGGGCCAAGATCTTTCATAGTGAATTCAGAACTAAGTTGTGACATGATATTCTTGCGAAGAGAGTCTGAAGATGCTTTTAGAATAATATCATCCACATATAGAAGAAGATAAGCAGTATGATTACCATGACGGCAGATAAACCGAGAATTATCTGAACGGCTATGCGAAAAATCCATGTGTGACACAAAATCTGCAAACCACTTATACTAAGCCCTGGGGGCTGCTTGAGGCCATATAATGATTTGTTGAGCAAACACACATGGTTGGGATATTTAGGATCCATGTATTCCAACGGTTGGTGCATGTAAACAGTCTCATTAAGGTGTCCATGGAGGAAGGCATTTTTGACATCCAATTGATGAAGTAACCATACTTTTGAGAAAGACAGGCTGAGAATTGTTCTGATAGTTGCACGTTTAACCACTGGACTGAATGTTTTCCCGCAATCTACATCAACCTGCTGTGTCTTCCCATCACCTACAAGACGGGCTTTACGCCGCTCAAAAGTTATATCAGATTTTTCTTTATGGCTGAAAATCCACACAGATCGAATTATATTAGCATTAGATGGATGAGGTACTAAATCCCATGTCCTATTTGTAATTAGAGCATAATATTCATCATTCATGGCCATTTTCCAATTCGGGTCTTTTAGAGCAGACACTGGATTACGAGGCAAAGGTGATTTCGAAACCTGGGTGTGAAGGCTATATTTGGCATTGGGTTTGACAATTCTATGTTGACTACGGGTGACCGTACGGTTTATTGGGCCAATGGACTGGATGCCACTGATCGAGGAGTGAGAAATCGAGGGTCCAGTGGGCTGCATTACGGAGCTGGAATTGGGCCCGTAGTGGTGAACTGGCCCAATGGGCCTGAATTACGGTGTTCAACACTAGTAATAGGTATCGAGTTGTGAAAAAAATGTGTTAGATACGAAAGCTTATCATCATCCAAAAAATCATAGTTATGAGTCCCGGTGGCATGTATCTCTTAGCAAATGGAAAAATTGTTTCATCAAAGATTACATGACGACTTATAAAGATTCTTTTGGAAGAAATGTCGTAACATTGGTAACCGCAATGATGAGTAGGATATCCCAAGAACACACATGAAGTAGATCGGGCCTGGAGTTTTGTGATTGTGATTGATGGAAAGAGGGGGTAGCAAAGACAACCAAACACTCTTAAGTGATGATATGTGGGCTCTCGTAAGTAAAGCATTTTTAGGGGAGCTTGGTATGATAGATTTTTATGAGGAAGGACATTCAACAGATAAGTGGTCATTTGGAGTGCATGATGCCAAAATACAAGGGGAAGTGAAGCATGAGAAAGAGATGTTCTAACAATATTGTTAATGGTTCTAATTTTGCGTTCCGCCTTTCCATTTTGTGATGAAGTATGAGGACAAGACAAACGAAACTGAAGACCATTTATTTTGAAAAAATCCCAAAATTGTTTATTGTCAAACTCCCCCCATTATCACATTGAACATTTTTGATATCACGTTCAAATTGAGTTCGGATGAATACTCTAAAAGTGAGAAAAGTGGAAAATACTTGTGATTTTTTTTATAAAGGGAATGTCCACAAATAATTAGAGTAGTCATCAAGTATAAGCAAATAATATCTATGACCAGAAGAACTAAAAACAGGTGATGTCCAAATATCACAATGTAAAATATCAAATGGCAAAAGAGTGCATAAAGTAGAGGAAATAAATGGCAACTTAACATGTTTACCAAGTGTGCAAGAATGACACTTATTTAGAGTCTGTGTTTGGTACAAGAAATAAAACTATTTTGTTTAAGAGAAGCCAAAATAGTCTCTCCCGGATGTCCCAAACCTTGGTGCCATAAAGATGGTGCCAAGGCTGCAAAAACAGAAGGAAACTTGGATTGTTGTATTGAAGGATTTATTGGATAGAGCCCCCCTTGCTATCACATCTCATGAGAAGATTCCCCGTCTGAAAATCATGCACGAAAAAGCCAAATGAGTCAAACCGGACAGATACTCAATTATCAGTTGTAAACTTTCTAATAGAAACCAAGTTTTTGATTAATTTGGGAGCATGAAGGACATTCTTTAAAATTAGGGGTGGGTTTGGTGGTGACAATTTGCTAGAACCATAACCTTTTATTGGAATTGAATGACCATTTCCGATAATTATTCCATTATTATTGCTCAAATTAAAATAGGACGAGAGATTACCTTGGGAGGACGTCATATGTGACGTCGCTCCGGAGTCCATATACCAATTTGAATCCGGTGGATTAAGTTCAAAAGTGTGCATGTCGGACTCAATTTCCGTGGGGTAGGCCCCTGTTGAATGGGCCTCATGCCACTGGGTCGGCTGAGGCCCACTGCTACTGCTTGTGTTAACAGACCCAGCGAAATGGGCCTGCTGGGGCTGTTGATGTTGTCGCGCCAATTCGATGGAAAATACCTCTTTGTTTTTTGAGGGCCGGCCGGTGGGCCTTTGGGGGCTGCCCCCGGCCCAATTGCTGTTGGGGGTGGGGGTGGGTGGTATAGCCCAAGGCCACTGCCAGCCGGTGGGTTGTTGCCACTGTTCGCCGTCAGGCCGTTGCCACTGTCCGCCGCCCTTGCCGCCGTATTGCTGCCATTGTCCACCACCGGAGTTGGTGTTGCCGCCATTACCGCCGCCACCGGAATTTCGGTGGCCTCCACCTTTGTTATTTCCTCGATTTCCACCCTTATTTTTATTGTTATGACGTCCTTTTTGTCCCTTATTTTGTTGAGAAGGGTCAAAAAAATTACCATCATGTGAAGGAGTGGCAAGCATGGCGGAATTTGAAGTAGTTGAGGCCTTTTTCACCAAGCCCGACTCTTCAAGTACAAGCATGGATCTTGCTTGATAAAATTGTGGTAGATGATTACTTTGACGGATTAGAGTTTCCACACAGTTATACGCGTCGGTGAGACCGGCGACCAATTGTAAAACTAACCGGTTATTAGTAACCGGTGAACCAACGTTTCTTAATTGATCGACCAACACTTTTAGTCGTTGACAATATGTAGAAATATTTGGGAAGTCCGCCATGACAATATCTCGCAAGAGTTCCCACGCCGCATGGCTGTGGAATCCGTTTCATTATTGTATGCAACAAGTCCGTGGAGATTGTTGCATAAATCCAACCAAGAACTGTGGCATCAAGTGTATCCCACAATTCCTTGTCTGCATCATTTGTTATGTCTTTTCCTTTACCATCTTTTGGAGGAATTATATGATGAAGAACTTTGTGAGCATGATAACATATTTTGAACAATTCCGCCCATGTCGCATAATGAACGGTTTCCATTTCTAGTTTGATGGAAACATGTGTTTTGATGTTTGAGACAGCAAGGGCAGGTGAAAGGATGATTTGGTTTCAGACATAATTGGTTGTGATGAAGGATAATCAATAATGGAGTAAGAGAAAAAAAAATTGAAGAAATTTCGGCTAACTAGGGTTCTAGGGAGGAAGATGACCGAAAATTTGGAAGAAAATAAACTAATTTTGGATCTTTTCTTAAGCTCTTGATACCATGTAAGACTTTGAAAGTATTTTCCTCAATGTATTCATCCTTCAAGGATACAATATATACACCATATACATTAATTAGGAAGGGTCAATCATGTTTAATCTTCCTAATCAATTTCTAATAATCTTCTACCTAATTAACATAATATTCCTAATTAACATTTTACTATCTACCATATATAAAATGATACTACATTAATACATAATAATAATAATATGATTGCATATTATTCTAACAGGCTTCAAATACTACCTTCTTTTTTTCAAATATCAACCATTCATGTCAAAACGCCTATAAAACCATGATCAGAAAGTTCATATTTTTCAGGATTAAAATCATCCTACATCATGAAGAAACCGGGGAAAATAATCTTTACAGCTACATAAATATATCTAAAACGTAGAAATTTTCAAAAATCTTGAAAGGATGGATGAGATCAATCTATGTGTAGGAAGTTGTTAATTAACATACCATCTAAGGAAAGAGAATTGACTGGAGGGTTAATAATTGTGATGACAGCAACCCCATCAGCTCCAACCTCAATGGTAGCTCTACCCTTTGACTTCATTTTTCTATCAACTTAATTACAATCTCAAACACAACTATTTATGGGAGTGTTAAGGGTGTTTTAAGAAAAAGTTGCTACTATTTGCATGTATAAGTACTGGATAGAAACAAACGTAACACACAGTCAAACATAGGAACATCACATGCAATTCATGTTAAGGTTCTTTGTTGTGTTTGTTATGACAACCTCAATCTTAGTTGCTCTCACTCCCAATGGATTTGAGCGACACTTCCTATTTTTCAATACAAAATTCTAGGCTACTAATACGGGAATTAGGGATCATTTGGTTTGCATGCTAGTTGTTAGATATATACAATAAGGAGGAATTGTATATGGTGAATAATTGCAAAAAAATATGACAAAATTAGTCCCTCATATTCAGGGCTTAATCCAAAACAGTCCTTTAAATATGCATCTAAGCAGTTTTAGTCCTTTATTTTCATGAAAACATAGTACTCTTATGTTAATCACAAGGCGCGCGATAGTCATCTTTGATGGAATTTGGCTCGTGAGAAGCATTTGAACCGTTTAAATTGAAAAAAACCCATCTAGAAGGCGTCTCACCCGATTCATTTCTAACGGGATGGGCGTTCTGATTGTTCTGATTTGATATAAAAGCTTTAATTTTATTTTTTCTTGGATCGATTAAGTTCGATTTCAGATTGATCGATTTGATTATTTCATATATTCTGTTTTGAGCCTATACTATAATTAAGTTGAGGTGCTTCTTAGAAAAAGGAACATGAAAAAAAAATTTAGATATCATAATATCTCACAAGTTGTTCCCCGTGCCCTTAATCGAACTTATGCCTTGAATTCTGTCCATTTGAAGAGCTAAAATTAAAGATCAATCCATTTGAAGGCTAAACCATGCAATTTCTTTACATACAACCATTGTGATATTTTAATAGCTGATTTTACAGTTATATTGGAGCACTATTAAAAATAAAGGTAGATTTGAATACCTTACTAACTTTAAGAATCAAAAGTATAACAAAAATTATATGTTAATAATATTAAAATATATTAGTATTATTTAATTTAATTCTTAATATTCATCTTAGCCATTAAATTTAATATTATTTCACCTCTCAAGTGAAATAAATTAGTTCAAATTATAATCACAAGGCTATAATTCCGAAATAACTTAATAGACCACTTAGAAAACGTGGAAATGAGGGAAAAAATGGTAAAAAAGAAAAAGAAAAAGAAAGGAGAAAAGGTAAAAGGGAAAAAATTGTTTCCACGCATTTTCAATTTCCCGCGCAAAACGAACCAACACAAACCTTCATTTTCTTCCACTCCCACTAACTTCCGACGCAGGGTAACCACCGCAATGACCTCCACCGTTCACCACCATCAACCACCACCACCACCATTGACCGACACAGACATAGTTCAATTAGCTCAACTATACCACCCACAATCCTCCACTCCACTACCCACATTTCTCCTCTCCACCAACTCCCACCAAACCCTTATATCCTATCTCCACTCACGCGCCACCACTTCTCCAAACCCCTCACTCGCCGTTTCCGAATACCTCTCAGCTATCCTCTCCCTTACACATCTCCACACTTCTCTTTCCCCACTCATCCCTCTTCTCCTCTCTTCCTACATTTCCCTTTTCACATCAAACAAAATTCCCCATGATAAAACCTCTCTCTCCGTCTTCCATCTCTTCGTTACGTATATCGAAACAATTCAAGTTCAAGAATTACCGGGGATAGTCGATTCGATTATGTGTTATTTACCTCAGATTATTGATTCTGAGGATACCCATATACTAGCTATATTTGCGAAATGTATTGAGCTTATCAGATTTTCAAATGAGATTGGTATTCCCAAGCCTTTGGAGTATGTAGATAAGGTGTTTGATAAAATTCTTAGCTGGGATTGGAGTAAAGTTTTGTTATTAAAATTGGTTGAAATTGTTAAGGATTTGAATTTTATAGGGAAGGGGAAAAGGAAAGAGTTTTTGGAGAAGGTGTTTAGTGGAATGAGGGATGTGGACTTGCAGGATTTGCCCGGGTTGGTGTATCAATTGTTGGTATTGGGATCAAAGGGTTTCGGTAAAAAGGAAGTTATTGAAGGGATCGTGATGTATTTTGGTGGGATGAAGTCAGATGGTTCGATAATGAGACAAGTTGAAGGAACTGTGTTGCTTCATGTGAATTTTGCTGTGAAGCAAGATCCTTCTTTGGGGCAAGAGGTGTTAGGGTTAGTGAGGTCCGATTATCGAGTGTTTAATCATTTTACCGTTGCGATATTGTTGTCAGTTGCTAGAGTGAAGAGGCTCACTGAGAGCTCAATTGGGGTTCTCAAAACATCACTTTTTTCTGCTTATAAAGACTTGAAATTTGCCAGGTACTTTTTTCTGTTCATCGTTACTCCTATTCGTTGATCATCTTTGTTTGATTATTACTGATGACTAAGTAGAGCTAATACTGTTATTTTCCATTTAGTATGATTCTATTACCATGTAAATAGCTTTTTCTTTGACAGTAAGTTTATCAAACAGTCTGTTAAATATTTGGATTAAAAAGTTGCGATTTATTCTAAATATGTTAATTTATTTTACGAAAATTAAGGAATCATTGTCCCAGTTGAGATCAGAAAAGATATAGTTTTACCTCGTATTTCGTACTCTCATTTTCATTCTGCTTTAAATTTCTTGTCCGGATCTGACCGTTTCTCTTGCTTTTGTTGTGCTTATGCTTTGTCTTGAGCAGAGGGTCTTTCGGAAACAGACTCTCTACTTACCAAGGTAGAGGTAAGGTCTGCGTACACTCTACCCCCTCAGACCACACGTTGTGAGACTTCACTAGGTATGTTGTTGTCTTTATTTTGGATGAAGGATTACTTGTTTGTACAAGTTTAAGCCTGATTCGGGTCCATCCCTAGAATCTATGAGAACCTATTCCAGCTGTTGCCGAACGTAAAGACCTTAGCCATAGTCATCAATATCGTATTTGCTGAAAATATGGTACCCTAACGCTGTCATTAATTTTCTAAACTGTTGTGCTCGACACTACTGCCGCGTTCCAATGTAATGTTATTGCCTTTCAGGAGCTGTAAATGGATATCATGTGACTTGAAGGAACACTATTTGCATACTTACAGAGACATGGAGAATGCTGTGCTAAGAGCTGTAAGTTCCTTTTGTCTTTTACCTCATGCATGTAATTACATAATTAACATGCCTTTATGATTTGTGAGAGGAGAGTGCTCAGAGGTTCTTCCACTATGCATTAAGCAATCATCCATACATTCCTGATCAGAATAAAATATGAGAATGAAGACTGTATGATTTCTTTGATAGACAAGAAGATAATAAGAACGTAAGATATGACATATTGTTAATGTTATAAACTTGGCAGCGTTCTTTTAAAAAGTTGACCAACATCTATTTGCTGAAGTTTATACCTGCAAATAGACTGTTCTGTAGAGGATTAGCTGTGTGTATATGTGGGTTTGTTATGTCCTTTTTCTTTATCCATAGGTTGGTGAGAGCAACTGCGGAAGAGAACATGTGGTTCCAAGTATCGTACAACTTGGATTTGTGTTGCTTGAAGGAATTGAAGAAGGAAGTAAAATTTCTGATAAGTCTGATGATGTGATGGGTCCTCATGAGCTAGGTACTCAGGTTCTCAAGAGTTTATTTGAGGTTCATGATATGGCAAGAAATGAGGTTAGTATGAGGTCTATGTTCATCCAACCTTGGCATCATTTTCCAAAAAGTCTTGGTTTTGATATGTTTTAGTAGATCTTCCTGTATCTAAGGCACAAGGACAGGGCGTTGCAGCTTGCAATTTATAATAGCACTTGCTGATTCTTGCAGATAATAGAGCAATGCAAATTACGTATCCTCTCCTTGAAGCCTGAGCAATGCTTTCCTGTAATAAGGTGATTGCAAGTGTTAGCTAAGGATTTTGGTCCATGCTCTTGGTGCTGTTTACCAATAACCAATTTATTTGTCCTTAGCAGACTGCTTGGTTGTCTTATCTGTACTTATCCATACCCAATGTTGGAGCGCATTTCACATCTGAAGGAACTGTTGGATTATTTCACATTCATGAATGACAAGGTCTCATCTCATCTTGTTGGTGCCCTTTTGCCTCTAATCAGATTAAGCCGTGATCTTCAGGTACTCATTTATATCTCAGTCTCTTCATGTTATCGAATATGTTACTTTTCTCACATTGAAAAAATTAAACAGTGTACTAGACCTTAAGGATGTTACAGCAAAACAAAACTAATCGTGCCTGTTGAGAAGGATTCAAAATCAGTTAAACAGCTTAATGAAGCTGTTTGCTCTCTTCTTTCAATGAACTGTAAAACTGAACATATAAAATTTGCTTCCTAATTATCAGTATTTTCTCTCTTCTCTTGCCGTAGAGCGTATAGTTATCTCCATATTCTTCATTAGAATCAATGCTTTGAGGTTAATGTCTTTATCCTTTTCTATTCTTCTTTGTTCCATTGTTACTTATTCTATCTTGTTAATGTTGAAGGACTATACCATCTTGGTCTTGCGTAAAGCGATGTTCAGACAAGAAGACTCAATCCGTCTTGCTGCAACAAGTTCAATTGTCAATTTGATATTGGCTGAAAAACAATCAAAGAAAGATGGACCATTTTCATGTCAAGACTCAAGCAGTCAAGCTAGTAGCAGCCAGCAAGCTGAAGTTTTCCGTGCACTTGGTTCCAGTCTTTTCCAGGAGCTCAATAGTTTGTTGCAGAGGTGCCTCTTTCAGCAGGTAGCAATTTACATACTTTCTCAGGAGAACATCTTGAACCATGAGCTTCCTGTGTAAGGGGCGAAAATAGTACTCATGGATAAGTGTTCTTGTTTAGGCAAAGGTCAGAGAGATTCTATATCACGGACTTCTAAAGCTTGTTTTGGTAGATCCTTTAACTTCTGGAGCTGTTTTTGATTTTCTCTTCCCTCATTTCTTGCGGTTTTACAGAGAGGTATGGATATTTTTCTAACTATTAATCTGGCTTTCTTATGATATTACTCTGAGGAAGAACCCTTTAGTTTTTCCGTCTGATGTAAATAAGTTGTCATTGCCTTTTGCCTTACCTCTTGATGCTAGTTGTTTATTTCAGGATGCAGATGTTCTACTAGATGTTAACCAATGTACTAAATCAGAGAGTGGGAAAGTGTATATTCAAGAGCCACTAGACTGCCTTCTCTCCTGTATCTCCTGGATGCTGCTTCTTCAGCCACATGGGAAAACTGACCATCCTTCAGATTCATGGACTTGCTTTGGCTTCTCTCTGACACAAGAGAATGAGGTACTCTTGTTAAACACACAAGATATCCCCACTGATCCAAAGCTTATTACCTACTATTTCGGCATTTGATAAAATTGCAGAATGCTGGAAAAGCGTGGTCCAAAGAGTCACTGTCGAATGCGATATCAAAGATTCGAAACTTCCTAAGAGATGCGGATATGGAAGGTGAGATTGTTGAGTTCAGGTTGAATTTAGTTCAATTTGAGACAGTTAACATGCTATTGTTGATGTTCCTTGATTTAACCACCTTATGTTGAATACCAATCAGTATTAGTTGATCACTTTTCTTACTCCACATCAATACGAGTGCTGTCGACTCTGATCGTGTTTCTCGCTCTTGAGATACAGATATTTCCAATTTCCTTGCACTGCAGAAAATTCATTGCTAGTTGTTTAGTAAAGCTGATGATTGTTTCATAATGTTTATTTGCATGTTAGATCAGGCTTACTTGGCAAAACTCAGGATAATGGCTCCACTCCCTTAGAAGAGGAAAAGAGGAGATGCTGTTCTTCAATTTTATTAGGAATCATTGAGGTGATGTTGAATATAGTTGGGACTGAGCTTGGAAAAGCAACTGATGTTAAAAAGTTGGAGATGGAAAAAGAGCTGTTTGACTTTATTGGTATTTTTGAATCTCTGGACAAAAATAAGTGTAGGCAGGGTGGTGGTTCAACTCAAAGAGGTTTTATACGGCCCACTACAAGCAATGCTTCAGAGGAGCTTGAATTTAGTTGCAGTAAATTGTGTCAGGAACGAATTCCTCTGTTAGCAACTTCAATTATCTATCAGTTATTGCAAAGCACTGTAGAATCATGGAGATATGATAGCTTTAACAACAATGTTCCCTCTCAAAAGCATTGCCAATTATCATCTGGAAAGGCACCAACTCAGTATTATAAAATTCTTTCATTTACTCTTAACATTTGCCTTCGTCAGCTAAAAGCATCCTCTGTTGTGAGACAACAAGATCCTCTAAAAATGTTGATCTATGGGGAGATCAAGCAGTTGGGCTCCCCTTTGCTGAAAATTATTTGGTGCCTTCTCTCTGAACCAAAATCTGTGACAGATAGTAGGAAAAAAGATGGTAATATGAAGAAAGATCTTGATGACAGAAAGGAATATATCCATTTGGGACTTCTCTCCTTGAAAGAATTGGTGGTAGTGATCTTGCATGAGTTGGATTATTCTGCTCTGATAGATGACCTGGCTGCAGTTTCTGGTCCTGGGGATGAAGCGGACAATGCCATGGATGGCAATATTGATACCGAATGTGAAAAAACTGATGACATTCTTTACAAATATACAAGTGAAGAATTATTCATCAAAAACAGTACAAGGCCACTGATTACTATGCTTCTTGCACGTTCTTTCTTCCGTGAAGTTGAGGTACGATTGCGTATCTTTTATTCTTACTCAGGAGTTTTTGCATGATGTATAGCTTTTTTCTTTTCACTTTTAACTCCATCTATGTTATGTTTACTGTCAGGTTCTTTGTGATATTATCATGTTAATTAGCAATAAATTGCCAGAGGAGCGAAGGAATCTTCTTGGTAATTGGGCTAAATGCATCTGCAAGACCAGTAAAGTATCAAATTCCAAGGCTGCTAAAAGTATTGTGTCTATTGCTATATTGTTAACTTCACCACCAAATGACTTAGTTATTGCTGGAGACATGGCTGCCGAGCTTTTAAAAGTGGTGGGATCAGAATCAGAATTAGAGAGGGTTGATTCACAAGTGACATTGGATGCGTATTCAATTATAAACAAATCAACCAGTGCCCACTAGCTTCACTAATACTACAGTTAGCTGAATCAGTTATTCTTGACACTGAATGGGTCATAATGAAATTGAAGATATACTCTGTTGCAAATACAAGAGCTGTTTCGGTTAATCAGAATGGTGAAAAGGATACAAGATTGGCTCTGGAAGAGATTGTTTATTCAAGAGCAGAAGCTGTTGTGAAGGTGTTATCTTCTTTTGTAATGATGGACCTTAAGGGTATGTTGAAAAAAATCTAGATATTCTTGTTATTAATTGATCTACTATTTGTTAATCATTTAACACCAAGATGAATAGCAGATCCTCAGGCAGAGCAGTTGGTGAAGTTAGCTGCAAGGTTTTACAAGAACTTAGCCCGAATGTCAAAGCTTCTAATTGCTACCAAAGGTGTGAAACAAACTTTACCAAGCCTCAAGTACCAAAAGCTTGTGGAAATAACTTGCAGGCAGCTAACAGCTCCTCTCTACAATTTTGTGCCACTGATGCAAAGGGTAGAAGCTTTGGGAACTCTTGTTTAAGCTAAAGTTTCACTTCTTTTGTTCAAGTTTCTTAATTCTACCTTCTTGACTTGTAGAAACAACTAGAGAGCACGAAATCGAAAGCACTCGTCAACAAAATCAAAAGGGAGAACAGATGCATTCCTGATTTGATTTACCAAATAGAAGATTGTGAGAAATATCTCATACAAATTAGCAAGGCAACGGAAATAAATTTGCTTAGGCATGCAAAACGAAGCACCTCAAGGGACTTCAAGATAATAATGCCAAAAAGTTTTTCGGTAGAAGAAAATGCTGGAATCCAAGATGGAGAAAATAATGATGCAGCAAGAGGTGAAAGTGAATCAACAGAAGACCTCCTCCGTGAGGAAGAAGGAAATGGAGCAGAAGATGAAACAATGGCTGGTGCGGATGATGAAGAAGGAAATGGAGTAGAAGATGAATCAGTAGCCGGTGTGGATGATGATGATGATGAAGGAAATGAAGCGTTAGAGTCATACAATAGTCCACCAGTAGTAGAGGATTCAGAGTCTGAGGGTGATGCTGAAGCTGCTGATCTTCCTAAGGCAAAGAGAGCAAAAATGAGGAGAGTTGTTGAGGACTCGGATGAAGAAGCATAAAAAAGACAACATTGTCAAATTGGAAAGCTGTCAGCGTTGGTCTGGGAAATAGGATTCATGTAAATATGAAGAAAAGGTTTGGAGTTTCTTTGTAGTTTCCAACTCCATTTAAATTTCTCTTTTTTGTAGCAGTCTTTTGGAAATTTCTTTGAAGAGAATTTGTAACTGATTGTGTATATCTACATAGTTTTACATTTTTGTTCGTTAGAAGTTTGGAGTAATGCCAAAGGATTTAAAAGATGAAAGAAACAAATTCCATATTATTATTTGGATATAGTGACCATGTAACTAACATATGTCGGGAAGCTAGCTGCTGTGCTTCTTGAAGTGATAGTGTTACGTTTCAACAAGAATAATTGATTACTAATGCCAACATTCTTTTTGTATGTTTGAAATTCCTAATAAGATTTGATATATTTTATGCTTGAGTCGTACACAGTTAATTGAATCATACTATCTTGGAAACTTCTCTTTATATATTTTCTTTTCAACAATCATAAATAACATTAAATGGAGATTGATAACGGGCAAAATTACTGCTCGCATCAACCTGGGGAGATCTAATAAGATTTTGCCACAGTAATTTTTTTTAACATATCAAACATACATTATGGTCTTGGAACACAAAAATCTGCTAAACATATCTGCGGATGCAAAACAAAGGAAAAAGTAAAAAAAGGACAAACTTAAATAGTAAGTGACAATTGGAGCGTTAGCTAATGGTCATTGGTCAATACTCACTACACTACATAGGTCCAGAGAATTCTAATCCTAGCAGATTCCGTTGTCTTCTTCAACAATTTCCTCCTATTGCAAGCAGGTTACAGGTAACCCCACGCCAAAGAAGTTCAAAAATAATGTATTCGTTTAAGAAAAAAGAATAACATAATTAGTAGGAGTACTATTTAAAAGATTAAGTTATTTTTACTATGATTTCTTCAAATTCTTTTTACTATGAATTTTTTCATTTGTTATATTTATAATTTTTATACATGTAATGGAATCATTTTTAGATTCTATGAAAATTAAGCTTCCGTTTGGTCATAGATTTTAGACATAAATAAGGGTGGCAAACGGACGGGTCGGATCGGATATGAGCGGGTTAAATAAAAACGGATCAATTACATGACCCGCTCATATTTAACATGGATAAAAAATGGGTTAACCCGACGATACGCATATTATCTAAAATTACTTTAAAGATGTCGGTTTCATGTAGCTAATATGAAGAAAATTAATTTACCTTATTATCCACAAAGCAAATCCCTAGTACATAGTTGCACCTCAACATTTGCGGGAAGAATAGAACTTCGAAGTTTTTTAATAACACGACCTCCAAGAAAACATTTTTAAAAATTACCCACCCAAGCCCCACCATTTCCAACCCATTGCACCCACCCTTCACCACCCACTCCCCAACCAAATCCCACCCCCACCCAACCACCACACTCGAATGCACTTCATCTTCACTCATCCCTATCTCACACCACCACCCACCCCAACCTCACCCCACTCGACTCACCCCCCCCCCCTAACCCCCCTCCCGTCAACCCCCTTTCAAATTTTCTACTTCATATATTTTATTTTAATTTTTTTACCCCCACTCCGCCCCCCCCCCCCCCCCCCCCCCCAAAAAAAAACACAAACCACCACCCATCCCTAGAGATGGCAGTGGATCTTGGACCCGGTCGGATCTGTTTTATAGGATATGGATCTTCAAAATTTGGACCCGACGGATCCGGATCGGACCCGGATCCATTTCTGACGGATTGGATCTGGATCTTGTATTTGAGATCCGTATTCGGTCCAGATCCGATCTGTGGATCCGTTTTTTATTAAATATATCCATAACCTAGAATGTAATTTTATAAGTATTTTTTTTCATAATTTATGTATTGGGTAAAGGGTTGAACCAGGATAAGGCACAAGTCACACAGCCATGTAATTTGTCTTTGAAGTTTCATTTCTTTTACATATATGCTCTCTGCAGTTTCCATATTTTCATTTGTATAAAAAAGAAAAAAATTATCACTCTTCTTTAAATTTTCCTTTCTTGAATCTGCTAGCCGTAAGCTTTAAGTATCTTTCTCTTATTTGTTTGATCAGCAAAAAAAACTGAGACTTTTGATATATGACTGACATTGTTTTATGTTGTTTAATGAAATTAATCGGTAGAACTACAAGTGGAGCATCACTAAAGCCTCCAAAAATTAGCTCAAAGTTGCAACCTGTTCAACATCACTAATAAAGTCAATCGTCTTTATTTTCTTGTGATGCTAAAACTTTGTTCAATATTTTGGAAGAATGGTGTCATTTTGTGTAGGTTGATTGCATGAACTCAAATCATTTTTTCAATCAGATTGCATTTCATTTTGTCATAAAAGTTTCAACATGTGGGAATATTATTCAAGCCAAAAAAATTACATGTAGATCCAGATTCGATCCGTGGATCCGGTGGATTCGATGGATTCGATGGATCTGGATTTGGATCTGATTTTTATGGACCCGATGGATCTGGATCCAGGTATGAAAAATGGATCTGGATCCAGGTATGAAAAATGGATCTGGATCTGGATCTAATAGGATCCGGTCCAGATCCAATCCGTTGCCATCCCTACCCATCCCACATCGAATTTAACCACGCAAATTTCTCATTATTTATAAAAAGTAAAATAAAATACATGAAGTAAAAAAATCTAGAAGGAAAGGGGGTCTTAGCCATGTTAATTAAAGAATCATTGCACTCATCATCTACTAACTCATTCCTCTCTCTTAATCTCCTATTGCACATCTGTCAGTTCAATTCCTTGCAATTTGCCATCCGGGGCAATAATGGGACATGATCTCCTACTGCTGATAGGTATGCAATTGAAGAATCTGGATTTACGAGATATGGAGAGGATATGCTCGAACCGGACCGCATCTCGATTTGCACATGGATAATCTGCTGTGGGTGGATGGTGCAGAAAACTAAAATAATTTTTTTTAAGAAAAATTAATTTTTTTGAAGGGGTGGTGGGGGTGGGGTGTTGGGAGTTGAAAATCAAAAATTTTTTTTTAATTTTTTTTTAAAGAGAAATTAATTTTTTAGAATGGTGGAGTGTGGAGGGTGGGGAGTGATGTAGAAAACAAAAAAAAATAAAAACTTTAAAAAAACTTTTTTTTTTTGAAGGAGATGGGGTATGAGTTGGGCGGTGTGGTAGAATGGTGGGTTGGGTGGTGGTGGGGTTGTTGGTGAAATGACACTTGTGGACTTATTTTTCCTGTTATTAAGAAAGTTATTTTTTCTTATTTTTAAAGATCTTGTTTTACTAAAGTTGAGTTTTATCTATTTATCCATTTAGTTACCCATTTTGTTACCCATATTTTAAGTGAATAATATGAATTGATCCATATTGGACTCATTTTAAATGAATTGGATATCCAACCATTTAAATATATTTTTAAATGGGTTGGGTCGGACGAATATTTATATTTTTTATTCATTTTGCTGCCTCTAGACATAAATTTTCAAAAAATTTAAAACATTGTTTGCATGAAAATTTGATCAGTTTTTTTTTTCAAGTTTCAAAAATTGGCCCAGATCGATTTTGGGTGAAATTTCACATCCAACTCACAAAACTTCAATTTCTTTTAAATAAAATATATGTCCAAAAACAATTTTAACACAATTTCTAAAATTCAATTTTAAAATTTTAATTAAATCTATGACCAACGCTAGCTTAGGCACGTAAAAAATACTACTGTTGATTTTGATGAAGTAGAAGTAATTACTCCATTATTTTAGAAAAGAAAGAAAGTGGGGGACAATTGAGGAGTTAAACTCTCTCTCTCTCTCTCTCTCACACTCCCGCTTTCTCCAGTTTTCGCTGTGGCGTAAAGCAAAATAAAAGCAACTTATATTTACTTACCTCTAAAGGACAATAATCTCTTGGAAATCAGAAACACCACACACATCCCTCACCTCTCTCTCTTACTCATTATTCCACACCACCACCACGCACCGCCGCCGGGAGAGTGGCTGTTCTACAGTTCCGGCGAAGACATGAGCGAAGACGCCAAAAGAAGCGGAGGAGCTCCAGCCTCCGATGATCGGAGAACCTCGTCAGGTTCTGTTGCTTCTCCTACGGGTAAAAAAGTAACGATCAAGAGTGCCGATATGAAACCTGATGTCCAAAAGGAGGCCGTTGATATTGCTATTTCTGTATGTACTTATTCTCTCTCTATTATTTGCTTATAATGTTATAGTTCTGTGAATTTATGCTATTTTATTTCTTGTCTGTTTAGGCATTTGAGAAGTATAATGTAGAGAAGGATGTAGCTGAACAGATTAAGAAGGAGTTTGATAAGAAGTATGGTCCTACTTGGCATTGCATTGTTGGTAAAAACTTCGGTAAGTCACAGCTTTTGCATCACTTACTTAATTCAATCTTCCATTCCTACTAGTATTGGTTAAGTGAAACTTTCGCTTTGCATCAAATTAAACCACATGCTCCACCGCTTGTGCGGGCCCCATCAATTTGTTGTATTCCCCGTGATCTGATGGAATTATATGGACCTAGCACTTCACAAAACCTTGTCTTGAATTTCGATGATTTGTGGATGGATGGATCAAAGAGGTAGCATTAGGTGAATTCTAGTCCTTGTTTTTAGATAAGAGTTATCCGGTACTTATACTAGTAAAAGTACCAAGCTGGGGCGAATCTAGTATTTTTAGAAGATGTGTGCACCACTAAAAATGCAGAAAAAATGTATTTAGTGGTATTCGATCCCTGTTCCTTCGGATTAATAACTCAACATTCAACCAAATGCACTATTGGAGCATGGGTGCTAGCAGATAATAATATTAGATCAATTCTAGGAAACATGTTCATAAAATATTTAATTTTGCCGAGTGACCATGAGCTCACGTGCCCCGTATTTTAGGCCTAAATTCTCCTTTGATACCAAGTACCAGATGAATTAGTATGAGGTTTTGCACAAGCTGGCCCAAATACCTACACTTATTAGAAAAGGTATTTGTGGATGGATGTGAGCTTCTCGAGGTCATGTGAAAAAGCTTATCTAGAGAGTTAGAATAGAGGGGTGGGGGGGTATTGTCTTCTCTTTGGTGTTGATTCTCACCAGAAAGTGTCATAAAATCTCTAATCTTTGATATTATAGATTTTTTAGGAGAAAAATGAGCTCTCTCAGGTTCAAATTCAGTGGAGGTAAAAAAGTATTAGGTGATTTCTTCCCATCTGCCTAAATTTTAGTGGGCAGAGTTACCCGGTATTTGTGTTGGTGTTTGTTGGTGTGAGGTAGCACATACCCGGTGAAATTATCAAGGTGTGGGTAAGCTGGCGCAAGCGATGGATGATGCAGTGGCGAGTAGTTGGATGTTTCTAAACAAGTATCTTGTTTCCTTCGTTCTTATGAGTAGCATATGAAAAGTGTCACGGCTTTTTGTTTCCCTTCTGTTTTTTTGAAGAATAGTCATCGAAAAGACAACAGATTGCAGCTATGTGTCACTAGTACAATGGGTTAATTACAAGCCTCACTGTAAAATTTAAATATATTTTACAATTGTAATAAACTAACAGTTGCTTCTTTCATTTATTGATCTCTGCTATTTTGCCCGAGTCATCAGTCTGCTAAGTGCTAAGACTATGATTTTTAACTTAACTTTCACTGTTTCTTGTTACCTGTCTAATGCATCTTTGCTTCCAAGCTGTAAATTGTGCTGCTTGTTTAGAGTGAAAAAATGTGCAGATAAAGAAAGGTATTCTTTGTTGGCTTGTAGTGGAGATCTAAGTTGCTCGGACTCGGGTGTAGGTATCCAAGTGTCGGATTCGGCAAAATATAAATTTTAAGATTCAGGGGTATGGATCCAGGTATGGATACGGTTGCGGAGATTCTGCTAAGAAAATTCAAAATTATAAAACTAGAGCTATAAAAGGACCAGAAGTCCAAACTCAGAACACGACCCCTTGAATTCTTGGTTTTCTCTATTTGGCTTGAAACATAAAGCAGCGAATATGAGACAAAAGGACTAATATTGAAGGAATAATCTGTTTTATCTTTCATTTTGAGAAATCAAAATTTCAACCCAAATTTGTCCATGGACTCCAGTCAAAGTATCCGAAGTTGGTTGAACGAATCCGAGACGTATCCCGCACCCGCACCCGCACCCATCCCAATCTCGTGTCAAGACGTGCGGCATCAAAAACTAAGAGTCCGCGCAACTTAGGTGGAGATCACATTTTATCCCTTGATAACGAAACAATCACTTAACCTTCCATGCGTCCTTTGATCAGATGCTAGTTGCAATGAGACAGTGGCCCTAGTTCATAGGAGTTCGCAAGGGGCAAGTAACATTCAGCAAATGCTAGAAAAGGTCAACCTCGTATATTACTTGGACTGTTTGAATTAGAGATTTGAACTTGAAAGAGAAAATTAACGTGGAAATGCCTTAATGATCTAAGATGTAGAAAGTAGAAATTTGATCTCTATCAAGGTGACTTATGGAAACTGATAGAACTTTTCATGAAAGTTGATATTAGCTGGAATGACCAAAAGTAGAAATGAGCATTCAATTGCTGAAGCAAGAATACTATATTTGTTTTCTCAATCTTTGAGTAGACCGAAGTTAAACTATGTTCAATAACTGATTTGACAAATTTGAGTAAGCTGCTGTTGGTATGTCAAAGCTATTTCAACCTATCAGATGCCTTCTATGTGATGCTTGTTGGATTCCGTAAAGACCTTTGTAATGTTTGTCGCACCCCTCTTACTACCATTTAAGGTTTAGTGGTTTAGTCGGTCCATGCTCAGGTTCTGCTTGACAGTTTAACCCTCTTTCATGTGAAGTTCAAGGCAAATGAGCTTTAGGAATGTTTATGATTATAATTTTGGAGTTTAATCATACCCGAAGAGATATGATTAGGAACAAACTTATACGGGACAAAGTGGGAGTGACATCAGTGGTGGACAAGATGAGGGAAGCGAGACTGAGATGATTCGGGTATGTGCAAAGGAGGTGCGAGGATGTGCGAGTGAGATGCGAGAGGTTGGCAATAACAGGGGTTAGGAGAGGTAGAGGAAGAAGAACTAGGGGAAGCTAATTAGACATGACATGGCACAACTTTAATTGGCTAAGGATATGATCTTAGATAGAAAGGTGTAGAGGTCGAGGATTAGGGTAGAAGGTTAGTAGCTAGCTGAGTGTTGTCGCACCGTGTGTGGGAGAGGAGAGGGAGGGGGGAGCTAGCCTCCTCCTCTTCTCTTTCCCTTTTAGTAGTATTCAATTATCGTGTAATATCTTATGCTTTTATGTGTATTACTATCTATTGCTGCACTTATTTTATGTTTCCTTTCTTATAATCGTGCATCAATTACTTTTCTTTTGAGCCGGTGGGTCTTTCGGAAACAACTTCTCTACCCCGCAAAGGTAAGGGTAAGGTCTACGTACATCCTACGCTCCCAGACCCGATTTGTGGGATTATTGGGTATGTTGTTGATGGTGATAAAATAAGTTCTGCTAAGTGTTATACAGTGAAATTATGCAGTAGTAACACCAACCTGTTGCCAAGATTTTGATAGTCTGATCTAGCTTTTATTTCGAATTGATTAACCTCAATTTTCCCGTTATGATCGAGTGGAGGATGATAAATTATGCTTGTAGCGCTGGTCATACTAAAGAAAATGTCTAAGCATTGCAAAACACAAATTAAGCTGTCATGAATATTGGCAAAATCATTCCGATGGAAAGATAGTCCCTGGGTTGCTGCTTTTCCGTGCCATTGTTTTTTGTGCCATTATAGAGTTTGAGGGGATGAAACTTGTGCTGCTCATTAACTAGCTTGATTTACAACTCGTATGCAATTACAGTGGTGATATTTGTGTGCTGTCTCTTGTAGGCTCTTATGTGACTCATGAAACAAACCACTTTGTCTACTTCTATTTGGATTCAAAAGCTGTACTTCTGTTCAAATCTGGGTGAACTTGGTGGTGACATTGATGGAGACACTGATGAGAGTTAACTCGGATGATGCTATATTTTGCCGTTGTACGTATTCAATTGAAAATTCCAAGCTGCACCGATTTAGTGGAAATTCAGTTGTACCTGTATATTTCTGCTTTTACATTGTGAAAAACTATTCTAAACTTGATCAAACTTCTCTAATTTTTCGTTGATGTTTTGATAACTTGAAGCAAAACAGAAACAATGGCTTTATTAGGTGGCGAGGACATTAATTGGCCATTCCACAAAAGAAAGGGAAAAAAGAAAGAGTGGTGAGAACAGCAAAGAGTGGTGTTTGAACATATGATTGTTAAGGTTTTGTCTAGTTGGAGTGGTGATTTCTTTTACCAAGCATTTGGCGATCTCCCAGATAGAACGTGGCGGGCAAATATATACAATTTTTTTCATTACAATACCTATTTCACCAACATATAGCAGTTGGTTGGTGGTATACTAGTTTAATCTTGTGTTAGCAATTGGTAAATTTTATTTGGGAGTTCATTATTACTCGATTTCTAATCTTGCACTTGTTATAAAAGTGAACCCTACCATCCTCAGTCAAACAAGTAGAGGTGTCAATGGTATGGTTTGGTAAGTTGTTTTTTTAAAAATTAAATCATACCAATTTTTCAGTTAACCTATAAATATAACCAAAATTAGACTTCTCGAAACCGTCCCAATGTTCTCGGTTTTTTCTTTGGTATCGGTACGGTTTGATTAATTTTTAGTAATTTATTTAACGTCACCTTATATAAAATAATAATAAATTTATATGTAACATGTAAAGTATAATTCTTTTTAAAAATGCCCGGTATAAAGCTTCTTCAAAAGTTTGATCTCACGTGGTATGTGGTAGATCTATTGCGCTCTTCTTTTCCCTCACCTAATTATATGATATTTGTTATTCATATACAATAGAAAAAGTAAGTTAATTTTCGGCCTCAGATATTAATTCTTACTTTTTTAAATATTTACTTTGAACATGTTTGACAACTTCTATTAATCTTTTGAATTAACAAAATTTAAAATAGTAGAATAAGAAGACTAAAACTCTCAAAACATACCTTCGTACAATTATTTTCTTGTTGAACAAGTATCATTGAGAAGAAGTAAGTTGAGAAGCAATGCTGAATATTAGAAGCAGTATGCCTAACGACTTGTAATTCCTTTATTTAAAAGTGGTAGGATAGGTTTTGATATATATATCGTTTCTGTATTTTATCGATATTTTTTTTATGAAATAAAAACATATCTAATTATTCGGTACGGTTATTAGTTTATTAAAGAAACCATCGGTTTCACTAAAAAACCCACAAAATTGGTTCCGTTAGGTTCGGTTTAGTCAATTTTTGGAATAGTTTTGACACCCCTACAAACAAGGACGAGCTCTATTTCAATCGTTAGAGTTAACTCGTTGGTGATATATTGATAATTTATTAATAAATTTGGTTCACTGGTAAAACTCATATGTAATTTTGGTTATTCTAAGTGATTCAAACTCAATATACTACATATAATTTAAAAACTATAGAAGAGAAAACATCAAAACGCATAAAAGGGTAACTTATGACGATTTTATTATGGATGTGAACATCTATTAAAAATATATTTCATCAAATTGGGACGATTTTATTGCAACATTTACAAAACTACGCAAATTACATCAATTAGAATGGTTTTATTGTGACATTTCATTACCCCGCCAAATTGCACCAAATTGTGAGAATTTAACTCCGGGGGTAGTTCACCTTCACAAAATACATCAAATTGTTGCGGTTTTATCGGTGAGATTTCAAAACCTCCGCAAAGTTGCATTATATTATGGGGTTTTATTTCGGTGGTTGCTAACCTCCATGAAATTTCACTAAATGGTGACGGCTAACTAATCTTTGCAAATTAATGAAATTAAAAAGAGGTTTTGACAACCACCACTACGGGTCACAAAATGCGTAAAATTTGTGGTTATTCGTCTGTCACAACCCATTTAAAATGGTTCGAATACCCAATCCATCTAAAATAAATCCACTATGAGTCAATCCATATTATCCAATTAAAATAGGAAAAATTTCGGCAAAGTACAATTCGCTGACTTACATTGCAAAAATATAGCCCAAAACTTACATTGTAAAAATATAGGCCAAAAACACTTTTATACAATGTTATACACTTATAGACAAAAGACATGTACATTATGTATATAGGTGTATGAAAGTGTATAATGTGTAGGTATATACACAAAAAGTTATAATTATACAATAAGATACACAAAAATAAGCACTTACAGACATTTATACAATATTGTATGAGTCGATATAAACATAGATCTGGATTGGTTTTGAATAAGAATTGCACTTTATACAAGACAGATACATTATGTATATAGGTGTATAAAATTTTATAATAGTGTATAAGAGGGGTGTATACACCCATATACACTATTATACTATATTATACACTATTATATTGTCCTTGCACCTACCGGTTTCTCCCGCGCCGGAACTCATCATCGGAGCTCTGTCGTGCAATAACCACAACGCCACCGCTGCTCCACCTCCGGCCAAACAACCTCAATCAAACCCAATGTCACCAGTCTCATCCCCTTTGCCCTTCCCACTCAACTAAACTCCGACCAACAACCAGCAGATGCCAACCATCCACTCCACCACGCACAACGACACAATGACCCAAATTCATCATTAGCGACGAAAGTTTCAGGATGGTGTACAAAGCGAAGCTCAATTCTGGTGTCTCCGTCATCGTTAAAAATCTCTCCACTGATGGAAACCCTAACGCGACAGAGATAGAGAGAGCGAGAACTCCGACGTCTCCAGCGCTGTTAAAAAGCTTCTCCGCCGATGGAAACCCTAACATGGCAAAGAGTGAGAGAACGCACGAGAGAGAGAAAAAGAGAAATGATGCTGGATTATTTTTGTAAGATTTAAAACAGTGGGTCAACCTTGGTAGCATTCATACCCAAATTAACATACATCGTAATTATGGGTAACCCATGAATTATCCATCAACTACACTCCCTTCAAGATAATTGTATATTAGTATATCATAGAAGCTTTCTGGGAGAACATTTTTTGTTTAATTTTTAATTTTATTATTTCTTTTTCTTTTTTGTTTTTTCAAATATTTGTTTTTTTTTTTTTTTAGTTTTAAAATTTTATTTTTATTAATTTTTCAGAGAATCTAAACTTATTTTGATTTTTAGCTTGTGTTCTCACCTTACTATTCTTGAAGCCATGTCCATATTATCCATGGATTAACCCTTTTTTATCCGTGTAAAATATGGGCGGGTCATGTATTTTATCAATTTTTATTTCACCTATTTTCGACCCGCCCATATCCGACTCAATGTGCCCTCTTGCCACTCATATAATATATCCCCGCAATATTTTTTTTGTAGTGACTGTATGGGGTCGTATGGTTTGGTGGGATGAGATAAGTTGGAATATCACAACCTATGGGATCAGCTATCCCACTTTCTATATGGGAAAATCAATGGAATTTTAGTAAAATAATGGGACTAAATAGTCCCGAGACTAAATAGTACCCACAACCAAAAGAAATAAAATTGTATGGGGTGAAATCCGAAATCGACTAGAGGATGAATCAGATGGTAACAAGTGGCAATAGGGACAGATCAGGCATGAGCCAATAGATAAGGTACCCGATCCAGTTCTTGTGCCCGTTTAATGAGCACCTCAATCCATCAGTGACTGATGTCATGGCTCCGAAGAAGAGGAACCGAACTTGAGACATTGGTCAGACAAGATAAGGCCTAAAGGTCAGTCGTTATAGAACATTCCAGGACTAATCCAGCCGTTACTCAACCTTGATAATGGACATTAAACACACTAAATTAACTTAATGAGAGCGTGATTCGTTGATCTTATTTTCTGAGACATAGCTATAAATAGAACTCTTCATTCTTGTTGAAGGACATTCGGTTTCTGATTAACATATAGAGCATTGCATTCATACTTTGCAATTCTTGAAGTTCTAGTTCGTTCTTAAATTTTATAGTTTCATTGCATTTCCCAACTAAGGAGTCTTCTCCAGTGGCTTTGTCAGATAATAGCGCCGGAATTCAGGCTGTTATTGTTCAACTATTCAATTCTTTATATTTTGTCTCTTAATCATATTACTTTGTTACATGTATTATCTATTCGACTTGGTTATCTCAATTAGCGTGTCCATAAACCACGTGTAAAAATTCAATTATACCGTTTTACGGGTAAATAATTTGGCGCCCCACAAAAAAAATCATTTCACTTATGGCCAACAACAGTGTTAATGAGTAGCTCAACATCGATCTATGTAACAACGATGCACGTGAGGCCAATGATCAGAACCCTGAACCCTTTAGCCCTCTCTAAAAACCTTCGACTGGAGAAAATCAGTTGGAGAGGGTGAAGAGACTCCCACCCGGAAAGAAGGTGATGATGAGGATCTGAACCCCTGATGACATGAAGGACTATGATAACAATCAAGTCCGGAGTAATAGTTCAGCTTTGGAGGAAACTATGAGAATCCTGGCAGCACAACACAAGAATATAACATCACACCTTTTGCGACAAGAATAGAGGATTACCGATCTCTATAAAGTAGTGACAACATCTTCAAACAATGCAAATGGGGGAGTCCTAGTGCCGTAGAGCGTAAGCAGTCCCAGGAACCGATCACGTCGCTTCAGGAGCAGATGTTCGGTTAGAGGACGACAGAGTCGGAGGTTCCGAAAATGTCTATGGGAATGAAAGTGTGACGGAAGACCCTTTCAGGGCGGAGCTAATGAAGTATATGAAAGAAATCAAATTCCGAATGGATCTAAATGCTCAGGAGTTTCACGGTCGAATGGAACAAATTCTGGGGGCACATTTGGTCCTTTAAGGCCTAGATTTGAAGAAGTATATCTAGTTGCCATATAGGCCGAGTGTTGTGCCGTTGTTGATTCCAAAATGTTTAAGATGCCATACATTCCTAAGTACGACAGAATGACATATCCATAGGAGCGAATAATAACATACACTAACCATTGTTAAGGGGAATGATTTACAATAAAATGAAATCGAGTCGGTTCTAGTGAATTTTTTTAGGGAGATGTTGTCCAAAAGGGCCTTGACATGACACTCACTATTGCCTGGGAATTCTGTTAATTCATTTGAAATGCTTGTAGATGCTTTTATTAAAACACACACTGGAGCACGGAAGGTGCAAACCCCAAAAACAAATATCTTTCAGATAGCACAGGGTGATATGGAATTGCTTCGAAAGTTTGTGATTAGGTTTCAGAAGTAAAGAATGATATTGCCGATGGTACCAGATGAGTGGGTTGTTGAAGCGTTCACTAAGGGCCTGAATCCTTTGAGCTCAAACGCCTCACGCGAATTGAAAGAAAGTTTGTTAGAATTTCATGTCCATAATTAGTATGAATCAAAAAATTGTATAGAGGACGACCAGTTGAATCCTCTGGTGCCTTTTAAGTCTACCAATAACATCATGTTCTAAGACAAGCCGGGAATGATCCTTGACATTGATTGGAGGCCCTCAAGAAATAGGTTCCAGCCTTACTCATAGTCAGAGAGACCGACCTCTCGGTCGGAGAAGGGATATAACAACTGGGGTTATCAGTCATTCGAAAGGTCGGGATACAACATGCAAACTGATAACAACCAGGGTAACAAGGGTGTGCAAAATAAAGAAGCAGTATGGCCTTTTTGTTCTGCTAAAATGTGTGGAGGTCCTAAAGATTTCAGAGTACAGTTTCAATGTTAGACTCATGGATTTGGTGTCTACTATGAGGAACATAAAAGAGGAGAGATTTATGAAACCAATCCCGTCAGACCTCAATCAAATGGATTCTAGTTTATGGTGTGAATTTCATAGTATGCATGGACATAGGACTAGGGGCTGTCAGCATATCCGGGAAGAGGTAGCACATCTGCTCAAGAATGGACACTTGAGACAATTCCTGAGTTAGCGAGCCAAGAGCAACTAAGGTAAAGTACGGGACAGAACAGAGCCGGTAAAGCCCACATCTCCGTGTCACACAGTGAATATGATATTTGGAGGTGCAGATGTCAACGATGTAACATTTTCGACAGCTTAAAAAACTAAGATGTTCATTACGCATGGAAAAAGGACCTAGGAAGTCCCGAACATGGATGTAATTACTTTCAACGATAAGTATGCAGATGTTCTCAGTCTTCGTGATAATGATGCACTGCTAATATCCTTGAATATTTTAGATTTTAAAATTAAGCGTGTGTTGATTTATCCAGCTAGTTCAGCCAATATTATCCGACTCCGGTCCTTGAATAAATGAAGTTGGTCGGTAAGATGGTTTCATCCATAAACTTTTGGCTGGATATAACATGTCTAGCGTAACGACTCTGGGGGAAATCGCGCTGGCAATGTGTGCTAGAGGTGTGGAAAAGCAAATATTATTCGAAGTGATGGACGGAGACATGGGGGTACAATTACATCATCAGGAGGCCCTGGATTCACAACATGAAAGCAGTACCCTCAACCTTCCATCAGGTGTTAAAGTTTCCAACTCCGAATAATGTGAAGCAGATATGGGGGATCAGTCTGCATCACGTGAAATATTCACCATAGCTTTGATGTGCGGCCAATAAAAGAAGGATGTCAAGTAATAATTATAGAAACCGGATTCTCCCCTTGATCCTAACCTAGAGGCTGAAAACCCGAACAAGAATGGGTCGAGGAAGAGTCACCGAACAGATACTACGTACCTAGATCTTTCCAGGTTCTGGATAACATGAATGTAACTACATTAACAATGGAAGAACTCATGCAGGTGATCCTATTCGTTGACTTTCCTGAGAGAAAGGTATACTTGGGTACGAGACTAAGTCCCAAACTCAGGCTTAAATTAATCAAATTTCTTAAAGCTAATTCAGATTATTTTTCATGATCGCACTTACATATGACAGGTATTCCACCTAATGTTGTAACTCACAAACTATGTTTGGAACCTAGCTTCCCTCTGGTGAAATAAAAGAAGCACTTAATAGCTGAGTTCCCGAACTGGTTTTTTAAAGAGGAGGTAGCCAAATTACTCAACATAGGGTCCATCGGGGAAGTATCATACTCAGATTGGTTAACGAATGTAGTTGTGGTATCTAAAAATCTTAATAAATTTAGAATGTGCATTGAATTTAAGGATTTGAATAAGACTTTCCCGAAGAATTCGTTATTGTTGCCAAACACCGATTAGATGATCGACGCTACAACCGGAGATGGATAGTTTTCTTGATGTGTATTACAGGTACAACCAAATAAGGATGCACTCGGATGACCAAGAGAAGACTTCATTCATCAATAATTTTGGCACTTACTCCTATAACGTGATTCCTTTTGACTTAAAAATGTCTAAGCCACTTAACAGGGGCTTATAAATTAGATGTTTGAAAAGCAAATCGGCAAAACCATGAAAGTATTATTGATGATATGTTGGTTAAGCCTACAGAGGACCATTTGAGCAATTTGCAGGAAATATTCGCCATTCTAAGAAAGTACAATATGAAGCTCAAAGCCATTGAGGACATACTAAACGTACTCAACAACGTAAAGGTAGTGCAGAGGTTGACCATACACTTAGCATCCCTTAGAAAGTTCATATCCAGGTTATCCCAGAAATGTCACAAGTTCATCTCTCTTATGAAAAAGAAAAATGACTTAGAGTGGACCTAGAGTGTCAATAGGCATTGAGAGACCTGGAGAATTATCTATCTAACACACCAATATTGGTAAAATCGAAGGACAACGAGCAACCTTTGCTATATTTAGTCGTGTTTAAAGTCGCGGTAAGTGATGTCTTAGTCCAGGAAGAGAATGGTACGCAATTTCCAATTTATTATATTAGTAAAACTTGGCAGGTGCCAAAACTCGGTACCCGCATATGGAAAAATTGGCCTTGGTTCTCATGAAAGTTTCTCAAAAACTTAGTTCATATTTCCAGTGCCACCCCATTACTGTGGTGACGACTTTCTCTTTGAAAAATATCCTACACTAGCCCGAACGTTTAAGGAGATTAGCTAAATGGGCAGTAGAGATAAGCGAGTTTGATATCAACTATAAACCTCGGATGTCATAAAGTCAGAAGTAAAGGAGGAGCGGATAAAAGATACTTGGACAAGGTAATACAAATACCTCGAGAGGAGAATGAGGAGGCCAATGCATTAGCTAATGTGAGATCCTCAGCAGATGCAAAGGGTTCAGGTTTTAGTTGGGTCATGTACTTGCTACATTAGGCTTTGGACGTCACGCGTTATGATGAGGTAAATTCTACAAGTCTAGTTTGGGATTGGCGAAGTAAAATGCTCGGTTATTTATGAGATGGAAACTTGCCAGAAGATTCCAAGACTTCCCGAGCAGTAAGAAAAAAGTCATCTGATATTGCCTCGTAAATGGGAAGTTGTACCAGAGATCCTATCATGGTCCGCTGTCAAGACATTTAGTACCCAAATAATCATATTACGTATTGAGAGAGGTGCACAATGAATTTTATGGCAATCACTTTAGGGCTAATTTTCTTTGCCAAAAGTTGATAAGAGCCAGATATTACTGGCCTCAGATGGAGGAGGACACAAAGATATTCATGCAAAAATAGGAGAAATGTCAACGGCATGCTCAAATAGAACTTCAATAGGCTGAGTTTCTCCATCCGATCATTTTTCCGTGGTAATTCATAAAGTAGGGGACGAATAGATTTAGACCTCTACCTTTAGCTCTAGGATAGGTAAAGTTCCTTTTCGTTATGATTGATTATTTTTTAAAATGCGGTAAAATAGGCGCTTACAAGAAAATGTGGTAATGAGAGGTGATAAACTTCATTTGGGAACATATCGTATGCCAGTTTGGGGTTCCAAAAGAAATTGCTTGTGATATAGAGCCTCAGTTTATCAGTTCCAAATTGACTAAATTCTGAGTTGAAGACCAAAAGAATTATGTCATTTCTTTATCATCCAAGTGCCAATGGACAAGTAGAGTCTACTAATAAGAAGATAATTCATAATTTGAAAAACAAATTGGAAGATTCCGAGGGTCGATGGTCCAAAGTGTTTCCCAGAGTATTGTAGGCACATCTCACCACGACGAAGTTAAGTACTAGAGAAACTCCATTCTCGCTTGTTCATGGCATCGAAGCCCTGATACCAGTTGAAGTTGGTGGCCCAAGTTTAAGGTTTGTATGGTCTGAGGAAGACCAGAATAATGAGGCAATGTCGATCAAGTTAGACTTACTCAAAGAACATCAAAATATGGCTTTGGTTCGGATGGTGGCCCAAAAGCAAATAATAGAAAGGTATTATAACTAGAGAGCCAATCTTCGGTATTTCAAAATCAGGGATCTTGTTCTTGGTGTGAGAGGTTGGCTATGGATGGTTTCATGAGGGGTAGAGGTAGGCCAAAGAAGTATTAGGAAGGGGTGATTAGATAGGACATAACGCATGTCTAATTTACCGGGACATGACCTTAGATAGGAAGTGATGGAGTGAGCAAATTATGGTAGAAGGTTAGTAGGAAGTTGAATGTTTTCCTACTTACCCTTTCATGCTAATAATCGTACTGTTATCCATGTAGTTTCTTATCTTTCGCTTTCTGCGATTATCTGTTGTTTCTTGCACTTTCATTATCGTATTAATTTGTGGTAGTTAAAGCTACTTTCTTCAGATAACTTTATCATGCTTTTTATAATATCATGCCATGATTTTTTATACTGCTTTGAATTACTTGTCCTTGTGCCAAGAGTCTACCGAAACAACTTCTCTACCTCCTAAGAAAGGAGTAAGGTTTGCGTACACTCTACCATCCTCAAACCCTATTTTGTGGGATTTCACTAGGTTATTATTGTTGTTGTTGGATCTTGTTTAATGAAAAGTGACTAATAATACCCGGTAAGTCAACTTCGATAAGTTGGGTCGAAATTGGAAAGGTCCATCCCGAGTCACAAGAATAGTAGAAGAAAGCTTGTATCAGTTAGAAATGAGAATGGAGCCAAGTTGCCAACTAGAACGTTAGTCATCTGAAGAGATACTACTGCTGAGGTTCAAAGTTCTCTACTCTTACATTTATATTTGTTTTAGTCATCTGGTGTTTCCCTTGTCGGCGGGGATGTTTGATTAATGTCTTCGGTGAAGCGTTACATTAAATCTCATATGAAAATCACGCTTTACTCTTTTTTTCTTCGGCTGTTTTTTCCCCAATTAGGTTTTTTGGAAAGGTTTTTAATGAGCTAGCAACATAAATCGTATTATGGTAAAAAAGGTGCACGTGAGCGATCTAGGGAGAATAAGCTAGTTACAAAAACTCTAGTACCCAAATCCTTATACTTCATATTCAAACAATGGAGGGACTATCCTACCAGTGCTGAGATGAGGCCGGAGACACTAGGGATTGCCATAGGAAGATGTGGGGCGTATTGAAAAGTAGCATCAAAGTAAAATGGGTAAAGATCTCAATATCCAAATCCTCGTACTTCACATTCAAGTTCTATGCGGATATTCGGGTGATGTATCTCGGAGCAAAGTGACACCGAGGACTTCCATAAAGTGCATCGGATAACATATCCTAAATCCGAAGAAGGGCTTGAAAGTCTTAGGATCACACCGAGCTAGGGACTGTACAACAAGTCTCGGAGAGACAAAAGCTACCTGTTGATCACATAAGCTGGCAACATGATCACAACTTGTTGCAGTGTACCTTTTATTTATTTCATGTAAATGTGCGAATGATGTATTATATTATGTAATCACGTTTGAACAAGAAAAATAAAATTTTCATCTCTTCGTATATCCGTCTCTTCTTATGTGTCCCGAATGACTGATCATTTTTTCTATTCATTCAGATGTTTTCACATACCAAAGCAAAAGGTTGAGGATGCATAAATCCCAACAAAATGAACATGAGACATCCTCTTCGTGAGCCCGTATGGGTTTACTCTTATAAAGTTGTTTAGTCAAATGGCCAAAATCCGAATGATGTAACTCCCAATTGTAAAGTTAACCAGATGCGTAAGATTCACGAATTTTATTAAAATCAAAGGTTGAGAAACCCTTTATTACTTATATCCCCGGTAAAATTCCTTAATAAGATTTAAAGGAGAAATAATATTTGCAAGCAAAACTAAAAAACAAAAAGGCCCCCGACAAACCTCAAACGGTTGGCGTAGGAGTCATTGGAATTAAAGGAACACATCAAATGTTACAGTTTTCGATTCACGCCTGGACGCCATGCTCTGTAGAGTTAAAGTTATTTGAGGAATATTGAAAATGGCTCTAAGTTCGAAAATAAAGGCATATAAATATTAAAAACGAGCGATTTCCATTCATTCATGTCAATGGCATAAGAAAGACCTGGTGTATTTACAAGGAAAAACTTGGAAATAGGAATACAAAAGTTATTCAAGAAATTGGGTCGGGGGAAGTCACCGACTTTGAGGCTTCAGCTACCGAATCCTGAGGAACAGAACCTTCGACAGAATTAAACCTAAGAGTAAGAATGGTCGTTTGGTTCGCCGAGGATGGAGGCGCCGAGGTATGTTCATCATCTTCCTCCTCATCATCCCCAGGCTTAGAAGATCCGAACTCAGCACCTGACGAGCTATCTACATTCTCCAGAGGCGAGCGAGACATGTTTCACAAGAGAGTTTCTCTAAAGCTAGAGCATTGGAAATTTGCTCGTGTTAAATAAGGCAATATACACACAATAAACATGTATATATTGCCTTATTGAGCATCTCGGATTCTGCCCAGATTGGGCTCTCGGTTTTGCTATGTTATGGTAAATAGACAATGTAAGAAAATTTTTTGTGTGACCTAGACTTTTGATACCATGAAAGAAATAATTCCCTTGATTATTTTTATTAATTGAATAGGTATATATACAAGTTACAAAATAGGAGAATCCTATTCCTATTCTATTTCTAAAATCTTATTCTACCATAATTCTAACTCCACAATTATGGTAGTGTATAATCCTAATTTAGGTAACAAATACATTACAATAAACTACACATATATTTTCCTAAAATACAATATTCTTACATTGTCTATTTACCGTAACATAGCAAAACCGAGAGCCCAATCTGTGCAGAATCCGAGATGCTCAATAAGGCAATATACATATGTATATTGTGTGTATATTGCCTTATTTAACAGCTCGTCTATGTCATCGATACCTTCCTTAGCCTCCTCAAAGAGTTTTTCTCCTCATGCTCCACGTGATGTGAGTTTTCTCTAGCAGAAACCGGTCTTCCTACGAGTTGAGCCTGGCTTTGGCTTCTTCATGTGCCATTTATAGCCTATCATTGTCGTCTCGTAAGACCCAGTTAGACTCAGAAAACTGCAGATTGGTGTTAGCATAATGTTTGTTCTTAGCCATGACTGAAGCCAACCTTTCCTCTACTTTCACCCTTTTGTGGCCGCCTTGGCCGCTTCTTCAATCTTAGACTGCAGCCCGACCTGCAAAATCCGGACCTCCTCCTCGAGTTTGGACTCCCTCTCCACGGCTAAAGTGAGGGAATTCTGAGGTGCTTCCCACTTGCTCTTCAAATTGGCTAGTTCAGTATGGATTTGGCCGGCCTATTGGATGCACGCTTATTTTTCTTGCTGCTCTGGAGCAACTTTAGCCTCCAAGGCTTTCACCAGGTCAAGTTTGTCCTCCAAGGTTGGGACTTACTCCAACAGCGAGTCCACGCTCAGCCCTCAACACTGCTTTTTTGGCAACCATCTTCTGACGACAAAGCATTGTCCTGTGAAGGTAAAAACAAAGAGTAAGTACAAGAAAATAAGAGAGGAAAGGAATGTAGTGACAAGAAAGGCTGAACATATTTATCCGGGCATTTTCCTTCATACTCTCGTTGAAAAGGCACACGGATGACACTGCATCTAGTTTTGATTGATCCTTTCGGTGACCAAGGGCTTCATAAAATTAGCCACTCCGATGGGCTTATAAATGAGAATTATTTCCTCGGAATCACAATAGTGATGGAACGCCCGCCGGAGGAATCCTGAATTAGTGCATGAAAAGTATTGACCAAGTCGGATAAATTGTGTGAGCAGGCGAGTTCAGGTGTCCAAAGAAGGCACGGGGGTAATAGCTAGAGTAGACAGAGTAGCAGTAGTCGAGTGTCCAGAAGAGTAAAAGCCGAGGTAGAAAACGGAGTGTTTACAGGAATAGCACCCAGAAGAGCTCTTGGCGGAGCCTTCGGAACAAACATAAGTCTGTGTAATGACCGGACTTATTCCACGATGTCAAACTTAGCAAAGAGTCATGCAGCTTCATCGGGCGTATCAGCCCGAGCAGCCGAACTCCTTCTTCCCGGAGAGGTTCATTAATTTTCTTGGTTTTGTTGCTTTTGAGGTTCACTGTGTTCTGTATCAGAAGTCAAGCCTCAAAGACAAGAGCACATGACCCTTCGCTACTGTCACCTGAATCACCCTTCTTTGCCCTTTTTGCTTTGGGTGGGGGCTAGCTAGAAGCTGAAGGAGGTTTTTCAGCCACGACCGTTGGATCGCCAGCCCTCTTGCGATGGAGAACTTGTCTAATTTGCTGATTAGCCTCCTTTGGGTCAGTCGAAACCTCAACTACCTAGAAACTAGAAGACCCTTTTGACAAACTTGCTAAAATACGCTAATATGAGAAGCAGAAGCAAAGGTAAGAAATTATATGTTACACCTTTTTCACGCTCATATGCGTCGTAAGTAAAGTAACGTAAAGCCCAATGAGGCTAACCTACAATTTTTGGGTGGAGACAAGTTTAAACAAGTGTTACGTATATTTCATAAGATTTCGAGTTAAACGGATCAAATAAATTAAATTCGTCAAAACTTGGGGAAAGAAGGGCAGACTTTCGGACCTGATTTTTTACCCAACTTGTCGGGGTATATCTCCTAGTATATAAGGAATTATGGAATGCATAACCTATCTACATTCAATTTCAGAGAGTCTACTTTCCAATGCAATGGACAGTTCATCAAGATGAGAAATAAGGTGAAAGTCAGCGGCCGTACAAAATTGTACGATCCATAGAAAAAATTGTACAAACCGTAAAATAAAATATGGCTCGTACTTTCTGCCCGTAAAAAAGGGCGGTGCAGCTTATTTTTCTTGTATATAAATGAGGCTCGCGACTTTGGGTCTTCATTTTCCATCCAACCAGACCCTTAATCATTCCAAAGATAAACCACGCAAGTTCGACGTAAAGAATCACGTGGCTAATGCTAGCTTCCTTTCCTTCTCATGGTGACGACTTGAAAGGCGACTTGGCGTTGAAGTAAACTAAGGAACAAATGATTCTTGATGTATTTGAGGTAAGTCTCATCTTCCCTAGCCTAATCTTAAGTTTATACAAGTGTTGGATTGAATTTTGTTGGAAGATTCTTGGAGAAATTAGTAACTACGAAATTTAAGTTAAGCTTTGTTGTGTGGTCTGTTTTTACATTATTTAAGCTACCAAATGGAGTTGTAAAGGTATGGGTAGCATTGTGGGGATAAAAAGGAGTATGGATGAAGGTTGTTGTGCTAACACATGTTGAATTTAAACCATAACGACCCTATGAAGTTATGCACATAAGTTTTTCGATAAAAAGCCTAAATGAACTTTCTTATAGAATATGAATTTGATATTGATACAAACCCTTTGTGTGATATAGATAACCGTCCGTAGAAGATATGAGAACTAGTGGGATGTTGTAGTTTTGTAAATAAGGTATGTAAGGATAATTTCCTTCTTGGCATGACTTAACATAAGTACGTTCCTCGAAACAGTTTTCTACAAAGAAGTCTTAAGTTTCTATGTTCGTTTTTGTTCAAGTTGTTTGTATTCCTTGTGTATTTTTGGTTGATCATACTTTCCATATTCGTTGTACCTCCTAATGATTGGTTACAGTTGAAGAAAGTAGCGACAATAACGATAGTCGGTGGATAACGATAATAGGTCACTCCGACTCTGGTTGTAGCGCGTATTGAGCTTGGTCTTGCATTGCACGTTTATATATGTATTTATTTTATCATACCATGCAGTTCTATAGTCGACTTGGCATGCACTTATATGTGCACACCACTAATCAGTTGGGCAGACACTACGCGTCCTATATGGCCGGTCAATTTATTATGAGCTCACCCCGCAAAGGAATTTGATATGATACTATATGGCCCCATAGAGTGGCCCAATTTTACGTACATTCATATATTCATGGTTGTGTCCGTTGTATGCCCTCAGTGGCTCTTTCCGAGTTCCAGTGTTCATGCCCGTATGTACAGATAGACAGACAGACGTACCTCCCCAGTAGGGTACTTGATTTAAGTTGTTGATAGTTGCACTTCACTTCTTCCGGAGTTGCTTTTTGGATTCAATATATATATATATATATATTATAGTACTCTTAGAGGCTTGTAGACCAATATTAGTGTGTATTTATTTGTTTGGCCTTGCTAGCCTTCTTGTTAGTTGTCGGTACTCTTGACATGGCCTTGTCGGCCTTAGTTATGCATATATGTTATTGTTGGGCCTTTTCTTCTTACAAGTTGTACATTCTTATCATGTTATGGTTATTCGGAGGCCTTGTCGGCCCGAGTTTCGTGTTAATGATTTCAGGTACTATAGTTGGTTCGCTCGGGATTTCGAGTGCTAGGTGCTAGCCACACCCCCAAGGTTGGGGTGTGACAACTTGGTATAAAAGAAGGTCTATCCTAGTGAGTCTGTAAGTCATGTCTAGTAGAGTCTTGTTTATGGGTGTATTGTGCAACACACTTATAAGCGAGTGGCTGTAGGACATTTAGGAATTGTTTCCATTCTTTAATTTCATAGATCATGCAATAGAGCTAAGTCGTAAGATTTCTAAATTAACTCGTGCTTTATATGGTTTCCGGAATGCTAATTACCAGAAAGATGCCAGCTCATTCGTATTCGTAGTAAGTGAATAAAAGATCCTACCGGGTTGATGAGATACCAGAGGTGCAGTTATTATAAAAGATTTCCGAATGTGAGTAATTGTCTCACACATATACAAGGAAGGTAATACAGACGTAGAAAGGTGATGTGTTGATTTTAGGATGATGAACGAAGTGTTGAGTATGTTCTGGCAGAGTTTAAGATTTATCGGATTGACAGAAGTATGTTCGATAAAAAATTGACAAAGAGGCTTGTTTTGGAGGAGTTTCATATCGAAGGGTAATGATGAGTTAAGACTTGTTTATAGATGTATTAGGGTGTATAGAAGTTAAACAGATCAAATAGAATACATTTTGACGAAATCAGTAAGTTCCTGGAGTTACAGCCCAAAGGTACAGATCCTACAAAAATTATACGGACCATACAATTGGGGATTTGAACCATAATTTTTCCTGCAATTTTCAAGTTTCAGGTCTGGTTATACGGTCCAAATGTATAACGATTGATTGTAGAAGTTGTTTTGTGCAAGTAAAGGACGCTAAAAGGACCAACTTTAATCCCTAAAGGTAAGTTTTATCACCTTCTTGTTGGGTTTGAACTTCTACAAATTGTAGAGATTATTTTGCTAAGAGCTTGTAGCTCAAATATTCTGCTACAAATATCTGGACTAAGGTAAGAAGTGAGATGTATAGTAAGGGAATGATACAAATAGAAGTGGGACACTTGAACGAGTATGAGAAATGACTGAGGTCTAAATGGATAAATGTTAACAGGATATATCGATCAGATGATTTAGCTCTCTAGATCAAGATAAGCATTGATATTGGAAAGATTGCTCGGTTAGATGGAAAAAGAGTTGGAGCTTCGAAAGATTGTTATGATAAAGGATGTTGAGAAGTTGTAAGGTAAGCGATCCGGCGTAAAAGAACAAACTGCAAAGGAAATGGGAATCCTTAGAGCTTGTTAAGACAGGAGCCCTTAAGATTTATGTCATAGCTAGAAGATAGAAAGTTTATCGAGATTGATTATGTCAGTTATGAATGCATGATGTCCTATCCGTGTAAATGATTTAGTATCCCATAGTAAGAGGAATTGGATTGGAGCAAATTGTAAGTTGTTAAAGGATCATAAAAGTATGGAAAGAGTTGAGGTAATAATATGATTTCCAGAGCGGAAAACTCTTAAGAATAGAATGTAGTTCTCCTCATACATGGGAGGTAGTACGACGAAGAATCAATACATAATTCATTTGGTGGTTTAATAAGGAGACGAGAAGGTTATGAAAAAAGTTACAAGACGAACTACATTATGTCATCTAGATTTGATGAATGTGACCTAACTATAACATGAAATATAAGTGTCAATGCTAAGAAAGGAGTGGTAGCGACCTCATGATTAAAAAAATATGCAATGGTAAGAGCCGCTGAATATATAAGGCTCAGAAGAAAAGAGCATGGCCCGTAAGTGCAGACAGAGGCATATAATCCCAAGAAGGGGATATTCAGAATTAGTGAATGAAAAAGATAAATTGAGTTAAGACGAAAGATGGTATATGAGGCCGGAAGAGCTGTCAGTTGAGACAATTTTTCATAGTATAAAATGGTCTTAGAGCCTAGGGTTTTAACTTCTCCGATAAGTGATCACAACTTTCAGAAAATAACCCAAATGGGAATTAACGACAAAAAGGCCCAGCATAAAGCGAATCAAGTTAAGTCGAGGGACACCTGGAAAAGGAATCCAAGCAATTAAGCATGCACTCAGAATTAGCATTGTTAGAATGAAAATGGATACGAAGATAAGAGGGATAATGGTGGACAGGGGATAATGGTGGACAGGGGATAATGGTTGACAATTAAAGATACCCAAGACCCTAAAAGGGTATATGAGGACCACATTGGTAAAAGTATATTACTAAGGGATGTTAACCAAGACTCCAAATATATTAATTTAAGTATAAGTATATCTAACAGGGAAGTACATCAACAACTATCAATTGGTATGTTGGTTAAAAAAAAAGAAACCAAGGTTATACCCCAGAGTAGAACTTAGGGCCTAGTATGCAAGTAACCACTAGATAAAAGTTGAGATAAATCAACGCATCACAATGCACATGTTTAGGATGGATTATGGAATGAATATGTTAACGCTTAAAAGGCGGTTGGGAGGCCAAAAAGGCATGCTGACCCAAGAGTTAAGGTTGGCAATGGTGAGTATAAATTAGGAGTACGATGTGTTATTGTTAATAGCCATAAAGACCTCTAGTACGCCTTTAGGCAATAGTAACAAAAAATTAAGATAAGTTTATCTTACAAATAGTAAAGGTGTCCTCTTAGACAAATCGTGATGATATAGAGGCCTATGAATATCCTTAAAGAGGATAACAGTTTGTGGGATTAAGAAGTAAGTAAAGGAAAGCCTAGATTATATAATCGAGTATGATCCTCGATAAGAAGGAGACGGTTCAGAAGCTAAATTACAACAGATGGGGTTACTAACCAGAATTTACTAGTAGTATTCTTAGTGATCGAAATAAAAGAACAAAGATAAAGGAAAGTTTAACAAAATAGGATAATAACCTTCAAGGCAACTTAAAGTAAGAGAGTTGAGCAGCTTAGCCTATCCAGATGCCGAGGAAAGAAAAAAAAAGAGACAAGTCGAAGGAGCTTTATTAGTTAATGTGTTTAAGAGTTCACTTTCAAGGCTCCCAAGATAATAAAATCATCGTGCAGAAGCTGTCAGTGTATGAAAATAAAGAATTGGTATTATTAGCAAAAGAAAACCAGTATAGCCAGGTCAATTGTATATTTCAAATTTGGCTAATTTATAGAACAAGATTTGAGCGGAAGAGTATTATTCTCGCTATTTTACTCACCTTGGTTCGACAAAGGTATGTCATGGTATGAGAGATATGTATTGGTGTGATGAAGCGGCAAGGAGAATTTCCAAGCTTTAACGTAATGACCCAATGGTCAACATGCAAAAATAGAGTATTTAGGCCTATTGGACTAATATAGATATGGATTTCTTGACAGAGAAATAGAAAAGTGTTTCAAGAATAAAGTTCAATATGAACTCACCCCGTTCTTATCAGAGATGTTACCCAGATTGTTAATAATCGACAGATTTATAAGGATGACCCATTTCTTGTCAGAGTGTACTATGTCGGAAAAATATATTAAGAAGTCCGTACGATTTTAGGACATTCTAATGCCTATCATCTCAGGTAAAGGGGCTTAATTGCTGTGAATTTCTGGAGATTCCTCCAGGAAGGTTTAGGGGCATGGAGAAATCCTATCATAGCTTTATACAGAATATGAGGTCAGCCCAGATGCGCAATTTGGACGCTCGTTGACAGATATCAGGTAGGTATGCTAAATTTTGAAGAAGAATGGGAGAATATCTCATACCACAAAAGGTTATGTATCATGTTGGTTGTCATTTTATCAGCCAAAAGGAACCTTAAAAGACATGGTATATTTAGAGGTACATATCTTTCATCGGTTAACAGAAGCAAAGCCTCTTAAAGAGCGAGGTGTTAATAATTCATGATTTGCCAGAAATCCCCTATTTAGGTGCGAAGCTGAGAACTAAGAAATGTCATTTATGGTTAAGTATTTATAAGGGTTCTTTCCCATAAAGTGTAATGAGATTCGACTTGTTAAACAAGTTTAGCCTAGAGATATTGGATCGTATAAGATTACTTAGAGGTTTGGCCTAGTGACCTTATGAGCTAGGGTTACCTCCGTGAGTTAAGGAAAGTCTAAATCAATTTTCCACATGTCGATGTTACAACATAGAATAGGAAATATATTTCACATGCCTCTAGTCGAGAATGTTCAGAATACGAAGAATTGTCTTATAATTATACCTCAGCTATTATGCTATATCTTTGAGTATGAAAATTGCAAATTATAGAGATAGCCTCTAATAGGGAGCATTGTAAAGGAAGTGATTTGAGAAGTTAAGAAAAACATGAAAGCTAGGTATCCGTGATTTATTCCAGCAAAATTATTATATCGACACTTGTGCAAGACGATCTCCTTATTTTCTATTTTGTAGTAATAAAGTTTATCTCGTATGCCTTGTACATGCGGTGTTATCGGCACAGAAGTGGCGATGTGACACTAACTATGACACTTGACAGTTGAGGTAAGTTATGGTTAACCCTTTTGATTTCTGGATAGATGAACAATCATTTGAGGCTGATGTGTTGTCTTATGCCATCGTATATCCCTATGAGGTATTAGATATCTTTTCTTGCCGTTTGACAGAATTGGATAGTCCCATTTATAGAGGAAACTCTGCCAAAGTTTTTAATAATCCTCTGGTTAATAAATTCTAAGAGTTCAGTCACCCCAACATTTGAGGATGAATGTTCTTAAGGGGGGAAGTATGTTACACCCCGTATTTTCACGCTCGTATGCGTCGTAAGTAAAGTAACGTAAAGCCCTGTGAGACTAACCTACCATTTTTGGGTATGTTTCGTAAGATTTCGGGGTTAAACGAATCAAATAAATTAAATTCATCAAAAATTGGGGAAAGACATGTGGAATTTCGGACCTGATTTTTGGCCTGACTTGTCGGGGTATATCTCCTAGTATATAAGTAATTATGGAGTGTTTAACCTGTCTAAATTTACGTTCAGAGAGTCTACTTTCCAATGCAACTGACAGTTCATCAATATGAGAAATACGGTGAAAGTTACCGACCGTACAAAATTGTATGATCCATAAAAAATATATTGTACGGACCGTAAAATAAAATACGGCATGTACTTTCGGCCATAAAAAAGGGCGGTGCAACTTTTTTTTCTTGTATATAAATGAGGCTCAAAACTTTGGGTCTTCATTTACCATCCAACCAGACCTTAAATCATTCCAAAATCTCTCCCAAAGGTCTTCCATCAACTTACAAATAAATCCAAGAATAAACCACGCAAGTTCAATGTAAGGAATCCGTGGCTAATGCTAGTTTCCTTTCCTTCTTGTGGTGACGACTTGGAAGGTGAATTGGTGTTGAAGTAAACTAAGGAACAATGGGTTCTTGGTGTATTTGAGGTAAGCCTCATCTTCCCTAGCTTAATCTTAAGTTTATACAAGTGTTGAATTGAATTTTAATGGAAGATTCTTGGAGAAAGTAACTACAAAACTTAAGTTAAGCTTTGTTGTGTGGGTTATTTTTACATGATTTAAGCTACCAAATAGAGTTTTAAAGGCGTGGTAGCATTGTGGGGATAAGAAGAAGTATGGATAAGGGTTGTTGTGCTAAGACGTGATGAATTTGAACTATAAACGACCCTATGATGTTATGCATATAAGTTGTTTGATAAAAAGCCTAAATGAACTTTCCTATAGAATATGAATTTGATATTGACACAAACCCTTTATGTGATATAGATAATCGTCCGTAGAAGGTACGAGAACTCGTGGGATGTTATCGCTTCGTGAATAAGGTATGTAAGGCTAATTTCCTTATTGGTAAGACTTAACATAAGTAAATTCCTCGGAATAGTTTTCTACAAAGAAGTCTTAAGTTTCTATGTTCCTTTTTGTTCAAGCTGTTCGTATTCCTTGTGTATTCTTGGTTGATCATACATTCCATATTCGTTGCACCTCCTAATAATTGGTTATAGTTGAAGAACTTAGCAACAATAATGATAGTCAGTGGATAACGACAATATGCCACTCCGACTCTAGTTGTAGTGCGTTTTGAGCTTGGTCTTGCATTTCACCTTTATATATGTATTTATTTTATCACACCGTGTCGCGCTATAGTCGATCGGTAGACACTTATATGTGTACATCACTATTAGTTGGGAAGATACCACCACGTCCTATATGGTCGGGTAGTTTATCATGAGTTCACCCCACGGACAAATTTGATATGATACCATATGGCCTTATAGAGTGGCCCGACTTGTACATGCATATATTCATGGTTGTGTCAGTTGTATGCCCTTAGTGTCTCTTTCCGAGTTACAGTTCATACTTGCAGGTACATATAGACAAAAATATGTATCTCACCAGTAGGGTACTTGCTTTCAGCTGTTGGTAGTCGCACTCCACTTCTTCGGAGTTGCTATTTGGAGTCAATAGGTATATATATATATATATATAGCATTTTGGGTACGGCGGGGCCCTGTCCTGGCCAATTATTGTATTATAGTACTTAGAGGCTTGTAGACCAGTATTAATGTGTATTCATTTGTTTGTCCTTGTCGGCTTCTTGTTAGTTGTTGGTACTCTTGACATGGCCTTGTCGGCCTTAGTTATGCATATGTATTGTTATTCGGCCTTTTCTGCTTGAAGGTTGTACATTCTTATCATGTTATGGTTATTTGGAGCCCTTGTCGGCCTGAGTTTCTTGTTAGTGATTCTAGGTACTATAGTTGGTTCACTCGGGCCTTTGGATGCCGGGTGCTAGCCACACCCCAAGGTTGGGGTGTGATATTATATCACACAAATTTTAAAGAAATTACCATGGTTCTTGGGTTTCTAGTTCCTGAACCCATAAATTACTTTCCAAGTTAAGTCCTCCGGCCTAGAAGTGTCCAGGAATTTTTGAATGTTATGCCTCATAATTTTACAACTAGTCGAGCCGTCGATGAACACTTGTATCCTGAGAAGATATGAGACCTTACGGAAGGGTAATAAGGGTTTAAAACTTGCTTATGAAAGTATCGGGGTGTATAGAATTTAAAAGAATTGAAGAGAGTGTGTTTCGGTAAATTTATAAACTTTCCAAGAAGTACGGTCTAATTGTACGAACCGTACAATTGGGGAATGTGGGCCGTAATTGTTCTGCAGATTTTCACGTTTTTGTTCTAGAAATACAGTCCAAATATACGGACCGTACATGAATGTACAGATTGTACATTTGTACTGTACATCTAGGCGGTGGAATTTATATATATATATATATATATATAGACTTGTGGCTTCATTTTACACTTGTTCCAGACCCTAATACACTTCTTCCTCTCTCTCAAAGGTCACCTAATGCCCTAGACCTAAATCCAAAGCTAAATTATGCAAGTTCGATGTAGAGAATCTCGTGAATATCATTAACTTTTCTTCTTTCTTGTTGCAGTAATTCAGAGATATCTTGGTGTTGAAGTAAGTTAAAATTCAAAGTGTTCTTGGTGGATTTAAGGTAAGTCTTGTCTTTTTTAGCTTATTCTTAGGTTTGTGCAAGTATTGAGTTAAGATTTCTTTGGAGAATTCTTGGAAAATTTGGTGGTTATGAGCCTTGAGGCCAAGTCATGTTGTATGGGTTGTTTTATGTGATTTGAGCTATTAAATGATATTGTGAGGATATGGATAGAGTTATGGTGATGAGTAAGAATGGTAATGAAGATTGTTGAGATAAGATATGAAGGATTCGAGCTACAAATGATCCTAGGAAGTTACGCACACAAGCTTTTTCATTAAAATGTTTAAGTGAACTTCTCTATAAGACATGAACTTGATATTGATACCAATCCTTCGTGTAATGTAGATAATCATCCGTAGAAAGTGCTAGGGCTCGTGGGTCGTAAATAACTTCATTGATAAGGTATGTAAGGCTTAATTTCCTTCCTTTTGGCATGATCTTTCTGGTAGACATATAATGAAATGTCCCTCAATAAGAATTCTACTCTTGATTGTTGAAGACATGCTTGTTCCTTATTCTTGAAAGGTTCATGGATCTTTTCTGTCCCTTATCAGGAGTACCTTTCGACAACTTAAATTATCTTTGGTTAGGTGACATTCTACATTTGTTATTGCTTATATAAATGTTGATGAACATAAAGACAATAAAGATAGTCAGAGGATACCGATCATAAGTCACTCCGACTCTGCTCATGATGTCCCTTGAGGTCTGTCTTACATTGCACTTATATATATGTATCTATTTTCATACCGTGTCGCGCTATAGTTGGTCGGGTAGGTACTTATATGTGCATACCACCGGTTAGGCAGTTGAGTATCGTTATTTACCTCCGGTTGGGAAGTTACCACTGATCAGTTGGGCAGATATCACCGTGTTCTATATGGCCGAGCAGTTTGTGATGAGATTACCTCACAAAGGACTTGATACTATATCATATAGCCCCATAGAGTGTCCTTCTTTTACTTACATGCATATATTCATGGTTATATCAGTTGTATGCCCTCAACGACCTTTTTTGAGTTTCATGTTGAGTCTATACTCTTTTCTCTGTTATTACATCTTTGACTTACCTACCGTATATATTCAGCATATCTTTCGTAATGACGTTTCTTTATGAGACGATGTGTTCATGCCTCCAGGTACATATATATAGGCGGAAGTACCTCCTCGGTAGGGTAAATGTTTCCAGCTGTTAGTAGTCGCACTCCACTTCTCCAGAGTTGCTATACATAGTTGATAGGTATTGATGCATATATTTCTAGTATTTTGGGGTATGGAGGGGCCCTGTCCCGACCAGTTGATGTATCGTGGCACTCTTAGAGGCTTGTAAACTAGTGTTCAGTGTATATTCATTTTGTTTGGCCTTGTTGGCCTTCCTGTTAGTTGTCGATACACTTGTTCCGGCCTTGTCAGCCTCAGTTATGTATAAATGCTATTGTTGGGTCTCTTCTGCTTGCAGGTTGTTATTATATTCTTATCTTGTCATTGTTACTTGGCGGCCTTATTAGCCCAAGATTCATGTTGTGAAGTTCAGATGTTATAGTTGGTTCGCTAAGGCCTTAGGGTGCCGAGTGCTGGCCACACCCCTAAGGCTGGGGTATGACACTGAACCCATTGGGAAAGGCCCTCAACTAGTTGATGTTCCTAGAAAGTTGTTGAAATATAATGTTATTATGCACACCTACATGTTACCCTACATGTTCTATGGGTAGCGTTTGTGAAATAATAAAAAACAGTAAAGTAAGGACATAATATTTTTATGTGGAAACCACCATGCTCACAAAGGTAGTAAAAACCACGACCTACACCTCTGTAGGATTTATCCCCAACTCCACTACAAAGTGAGCCTCTGCAAATTTAAGTTACAAACTTTGTAACCTAGGAACTATAAACTCTAATTCATATCTCAACAATCTACCCAGATCATCAGCCCACTCCAAGTTGATCCCCAACTTGAAGTTGAATTTGACTAACTGTTTATACCTATTACACTTTTTTCTATGAAAGCAACTAAGGTACAACTCGATAAATAATCCTAATACTCAAAGCAGAACTCAAGAATTCTAAAATATAAACTCTATTCAACAGATTATGCAATCTCATTCTTGCTGTATTAGGTGGCACTTGAATCAGAACTCTCAATATAACATTGATAGTAATCACTCAATATTCTGATTTCTCTCTTTGTGAGTGCTTAAGTTTCTTCATGGAAAGACTTGATATATATATACAACTGTCTTCATCAATGCAACTGACCTAAACCTAGCTTGATACGACCCATCAAGGTAGAATAAGGTTTGAGTTGGTTTAGGATTCTTACACCTTCTTTCATATTTAGTTTCCTTGTAGGATTCTAAAATATCTTGATAAGTACGGTGTGAAATCCTGATAAATGTGGCACGGAATCTTGTCTCCTTGTACGCCAAGTCTTTACCATAAAAATACAAATCCTACTCGCGGTAGGACCTTGAGAATGAACACGACTATGGACATGTTCCTTGCATATGTTCTTGTCGACTATGTCTCGCTGATGTGTCTGAGAAAGAATATGTTCTTCGACCTGGTTCATTCAACCTCTGCTCTGAGCCTTATTCATTCAACTCTGTACTGTATCTTCTTTTTGATAGATCAAGTCCACAAACCTAGTTCATTCACCTTGTGCAATCTCTTTGCCAGTCATCAAAACTAACAATTGTCATTCTCGCTAATTCCAACAGAGAAAAAGTTAAGTAAGAGAGTGTATGAAAATCAGGAAAACATCTGAGTTCCAGAAATCTTACGAGCATAGTTCCATGACTACTGTGGAGTTGAGTTAGACTACGAGATGATTTCAGATGTGGCAACAACCACAAACCTCTCTATCTACTCGCGATCATGATCATTATCTAGACTAGAGAGGATGTTATTGTTTCCCTGCTTGCTCAAGGTAACAACTCCACCCCGAGAGCTTCATGTTGAAAAAAATCCGAATATGGTCGAGGGTAAAATAAAACCAGTTTGGTTAGCTAACTATCAGATACAAGCCACCGCTATCCACACCATTGGACAAGCTAGGCCAGGTAGATTTTGTAGCATCGGCAAAAATGAAGAATGACTAAATCGTTGCCCAACCCAAGTCGAAGAGTGAAGGGATATGTGTGAATAAATGAATACACTTCTCTGCTGAAAGTAATTCTTTCAACCTCCCTAGGAGCGAATACCTGAACGTCCTTCTAGCCACAGTCCCTTCAGACTATAGAAAGATGATTCGACATGATCGTAGAAGGGTATTAACTCATCAATTTATCTCGGTCGTTGGTTTGTGTAGAATATAAAATCTGGGCTTGGAGGTCTTTATTGAACGCCCACTTGTTCGGTATAATTGAACTATAGTAGTCGCACAAGGTTCAACCTTTTTGCCCTTCATTTTCTTCTTGGGATGAGAAGTTTCTTCAATACTGTGAGGCATGCTGCCGGCAACATTAGAAGGCGGTGCAAGCCCTGAAGAGTCACTATGAGCGGAAGATACAGAGGAGTTTCAAACGTCAACTAGGGGAAGAGAATGTGATGACATGGTAGAATAAATAGAGGAAGAGATTCAAGACCAAGCAGATTTCGATAATCGGAGTAAGTTGTGAAAATAGAGGAAAGTTGCAGAGAATTTCGTAATAACTTTGAATTTAATAAGTTAAAAGTGAAGAAGAGAGATGTTTATATGAATTTTTAGAAATCGAAGTCATCATCACAATTGGAAATCCACCTAGCTCAATCGTCAGAGAACGCGTGTTCGGGGAATTTAATGCGAGGGACATGTGTTTTATCAAGTGGTGTCAGAGACTCTTTGAATAGTTTCTCGCCAAGAAATGGGAAACCTTTTCCACTTCCCAGTCACATCTCAGTAAGTAACCGAAAAGTGGGACAATCTCTACGGGGTGAAATTCATAATCGATAGGTAGATGAATCAGATGGTAACATGTGGCAATAGGGACATATCATATATGAGTCATCAGAGAAGACGCCTAGTCAAGTTCTAGTGCTCGATCAGCGAGCACCTGGAGCCATCAGTGACCGCAGTCGTAGTTCCGGAGAAGAGGAACCAAGCGTGAGGCATTGGTCGGACAAGATAAGGCTTGGAGGTCAGTTGTTACAGAAGATCTCCAAGAATGTGCTACCCGTTACTCAGCCATGATGATGGACATTAAACACATTAAATGAAGTTAATGAGAGCGTGACCCATAGATCTTTTTTCCTGAGACTTAGCTATAAATGGACTCAACGTTCTTGTTGAAGGGCATTCGATTTTTGGTTAACATACAAAGCATCACACTCATACTTTGTAATTCTTGAAGTTCTAGTTCGTTCTTAAGTTTTATAGTTTCATTGCATAAGGAGTCTTCTTCGGTGGCTTTGTCAGCTCATAACGCCGGAATTCAGGCTACTCTTATTCAATTATTCAATTAATCAATTCTTGCTATTTTGTCTCTTAATCAGATTACTTTATTACGTGTATTATCTATTTGACTTGGTTATCTCAATCATCGTATCCATAAACCATGTGCACAAATTCAATTGTACTCTTTTACTGGTAAACAAAAATAATTCTACATTTTATCCTAAAATTATTATCCTTATCCCACCTATCAAACACTTTCTATGAGTATTGGAGTCCGAAAACACAAAGATGGGCCAAAGTGTCCCTTTCCGAGGGGAGAGCTGTGCGGACCAAAAAGGCAAAGCAAAAGGACTCTTAAATGGCAACAACTTCAAGGCCCAAATGATTCCAATCAAAATTTCTCAAACCCTCTTTCGTCGGTGCCTGTGTCTCTGATACCTTCTGCTCCTTTTCTTCCCACTGCCACTATATGTTTTATTTGCTGAAATTTTTACTTCCTCTATAATGAGATCCTATAATAAAAAGGAATACTATATCGAAAGTGTGCTCCGAGAGTTTCAAAGTACGGATATACCTAAAATACAAGTCATAAGTTCAAATATGAACAATATTGAGAAGATATATAAAAGAACTTGTAGTAAATATTATTTGATTCTTCTGTAGCTAGTATAATCGTATCATATAAATGTGGCTAGTCATACTTTCTTCTTTTTCATTTGGCTTAATATATCCACTACCCTCAAATTTTCTAGCTAATTTTATTTAGCATTTAAACTAAAGTTTGTTCCAATTGAGCATTTAAATATATGATAAAGTGTTCCTATTATATATTTTCGATTTAATATTTTTTTTTTTTTACGTATGTTCTCAAATATTCATTAGGTATGTATTAAGCCTTTTCATTTAAATTTTGTGAGTGACAATAGGCTTCTGAGTAGTGGAAAAGTGAAAGGTGAAGAAAGCTTTTGCTTTCTATTTAAAAGGAAGACGAGTTCTTAATATTTGCCTTGCTTCATCCAACATTCTTTAGTCAATTCAGTATTTATCTAACTAGACTAGAATCAACCACTGATGTATCTTTCTTCTCTTTTTGTTTGGTTTGCTTTTCCTCTTAATTTACCACGTTGGGATTTGAGTGAAATTTAATTTTGTAATTTTAATTCGCTTAGCGAAAAGAATAAAATTTGATAAAATATTGAGGGATATTCATAAATGACATGACTACGATTTATAATTAACTTATTAGTACATGAATGTACTAGGATAGATTTGTCAGTTCCTGAGTATTTCACAACCACTCTTGAATTTTATAGATGAAAAATGTCATTTTCTATAAAATTGGTATCTTTCGTTGTCCAAGATTTATTCTTCATATTTTCTCCTCTTTAATTTTTTTAAGGCAAGTAATTAAAAGTCAGCAATACAAAGTCCATGTTAATATATACGTGGAAGTCTGGTTAAACATTTATAGATGTAGACTAATGGAGTGGGAGAGATTTGCACTTTATTAGACAATTTAACGGGAAACATAAGATATGTATTTACCTGTAAAGAAAAAATATCATCCTTTACCAAAAAAAAAAAAGAATGGAAACTAAGAAAAAATAAGAGATTACTGAGTTCTTGCTACTATACATCCCTTTCTATTTGCTTTGAAAAACCAATCATGATCAATTACTTAGTGGTTCACACACCCATTTTGGAACGAAGGAATAAAAATGAAATACTACAATAAACAAGGGCAACATGCATGCATCGCCCAAAGAGAACCCATCCATTGCAATTTTTACCAAATTGTGTACTTATCAATATCTCTTGGATTATATTCCAACGAGACATTACTAATTCCAAATGAAATGTCACAAATTCGAATTTCAGTAACCTCTTGGTCACTACTGTATATAAACATACATATATATTTGTTAAACAAAGCCCAGCAGTGGGCTCAGCCCATTCTCGGCCAAATTAGTTACAAAACAATATTGTATATATGGTATATATATTTGGAGTATATTGTAGTGTAAAGGTTACCTTAATTAGTGTTATACACCTACCATAATTATATAGTTAGAATTATGGTAGAATAAGGATTTAGAAGTAGAATAGGAAATTTTCCTATTATGGAAATATGTAACTTGTATATATAGCTCGATACCATGAAAGAAATAATCCAGGCGGTGGAGCAAAGCAAGGACCGTGGGCCGGCCAGCCCATACCAAGCGGCGAAAGGGGAAATTCCAATGGCCGGTGGGGCAGGCCAACGATCCGTGCCCAATGCCCGGCAAGATGGCGGCCCACGGCCGATGTGGCCCGGCGGCGGCGGTGGTAGCGATTACGGACCGTGCCCGGCTCGGCAAGGAGTTCTTGGACCCCGACCTCCGCAAGCCCATCATGCAAACGAGCCCTACTCGGACCGATATCGAGGCCGCGATGCACACGTTGGGATTGACTCAACCGGACCAAAATTGGTACATGGACACCGGGGCCACTACTCACATGACTTCCGACTCGGTACTCTCTCATCTTATTCCAATTTGAGCACCCCTCGGGGATAATTATTGGTAATGGCGCTTCTATTCCAATTCTAGGGTATGGTCGAAAACGTTGTCTCCCCCCAATCCACCACTCCTCTTGAAAAATACTTTACATGCTCCTAAATTGATTAAAAATTTAGTGTCTCGTCCGAAAGTTCACGAATGACAATTCTCGTTTCGTTGAATTTGATCCTTTCGGTTTCTCGTGAAGGATTTCAAGACGGGGAGTCGTCTCATGAGGTGTGATAGTAGGGGGATCTATATCCTATCATGCCCGGTTTTCGTCCATCGAGTCCAAATTTGCCATCGCTTTTGCGCCATCTCTCCTTCCATGTGGCATGCTCGTCTGGTCATCCGGGATCTTCTATTTTATCGGTATTAGATAAAAATAGCTTTATTTCTTGTAAGGGTACGAGTCGTACTCCAATGTGTCAATCTTGTTCATTAGGAAAAAGTGTTAAGTTGCCATTTGTAGACTCCAATTCTCATACTTCTATGCCATTTGACATTGTTCATAGCGACTTATGGACATCTCCTGTTCTTAGTTCAATGGGTCATCGATATTATGTTCTCTTTTTAGACGATTATTCTAGATTTTTGTGGACGTTTCCAATTGCGAATAAATCACAAGTGTTTTCCGTCTTCATAAAATTTAGAGCATTCATTCGTACTCAATTCGAAAGAGAAATAAAAAATATTCAATGTGATAATGGGAAAGAGTATGACAATAGGGAGTTTCGAGAATTTTGTGCTACTCATGGGATAAATTTTCGGTTTTCATGTCCTCATACATCTTCACAAAATGGGAAAGCCGAACGCAAAATTCGTTCCATAAATAACATTGTCCGAACTCTCCTAATCCATGCCTCCATACCTCCGTATTTTTGGCATCATGCACTACAAATGGCCACTTACCTTCTGAACATAATTCCGTCTAAAGGTCTGACATATTCTTCCCCTCTCAAAATCTTATATAATAAGAACCCTTCTTATTCTCACCTTCGGATTTTTGGGTGCTTGTGTTATCCACTATTCCCATCCACAACAATTAACAAACTCCGTGCTCGGTCTACCCCGTGTGTGTTTTTGGGTTATCCGTCAAATCATCGTGGTTATAAGTGTTTTGATTTATCCTCCAAGAAAATCATAATCAATCGCCATGTCATTTTTGATGAAACTCAATTCCCGTTTACAAAAGTTCATACTCCCGAACCTAAGTTGTATAATTTTTTGGATGACCAAATATCCCCGTATATTATTCGGAATTTTTCGGACAACTCCCGTGCCCAAAATCCCCCGGCGGGCCCACCGCCCGCCGGTCCCACAAGATATCATCGCCCTCGTTTGTTCCGATGCTTCCCAACAGTTCCGAAATTGGGCCGGTTCAGCCCACTCGGAACCGGTCCAGCAAAGGAGCCCGGTTTTTACCGATTTGGGCCGGCGGGCCCACCGCCGCTGGCCGCCAGTCCGTCCCGAACCCGAAAATTCCCAAAATTCACTCCATTCTTCCTCGAGTCATAGACCGGTCACTCGTAGTCAGCGGGGTATTTTTACACCTAAAAGACATTTTAACTTACATTCGGATGTCTCTAAATCCCCCTTGCCCCGCAATCCAGTGTCCGCATTAAATGACCCTAATTGGAAAATTGCTATGACTGATGAATATAATGCTCTTATTGATAATAAGACGTGGGAGTTGGTGCCCCGTCCATATGGTACTAATATTATCGTGTCTATGTGGATTTTTGCTCACAAGGAGAATTCAGATGGGTCCTTTGCTCGGCATAAGGCGCGACTTGTTGGTGATGGTAAGACTCAGCAGGTTGGTATTGATTGTGGTGAGACGTTTAGTCCGGTGGTCAAACCGGCTACCATTCGTACTGTACTTAGGTTGGCTCTTTCAAAGACTTGGTGATTCATCGGTTGGATGTCAAGAATGCGTTTCTACATGGAGATCTCAAGGAAACAACATCTATATGCATCACCGTTGGGTTTCGAGATCCCAACCGCCCTCATCATGTCTGTTTGTTGAAGAAGTCCTTATATGGGCTTAAGCGGTCTCCACGGGCCCGGTATACACGATTTGCGGATTTTGTTTCGACTATTGGGTTCACACACACAGCGGTCGATAATTCTTTGTTCATCTACCGCCGTGGTTCATCATTGGCCTATATTCGTTATATGTGGATGATATCATCTTGATCGCCTCCTCCGATGCTTTGCGTCGGTCTATCATGGCCATGCTCGCTTCCGAATTTGCTATGAAGGACTTAGGGCCGTTGAGTTATTTTTTGGGGATTGCCGTCAAACGTCATTCGGGTGGCTTGTTTCTGTCTCAACGGAAGTATCTTTGCGAGATCATAGAGAGGGGTCGGGATGTCATCCCGTAAGTCCACTTCCACACCGGTTGATGCAAACCCAAAGGCGAGTGCCGCAGCGGGTGCACCATACGAGGACCCGACCCGTATCGCAGCGATCTTGCGGGGGCCCTCCAAAGATCTTACCTTTACCGCACCGGATATTACATATGCGGTTCAAGCAGTGTGTTTATTCATGCATGATCCCGAGTTGAGCACATGAATGCAATCAAACGCATCATTCGGTATATTCGGGGGACACTAGACTATGGGTTGCACTTGTATCCGTCATCTACATCCACACTTGTCTCTTACACGGATGCGATTGGGGTGGGTGTCCGGACACCGACGGTCGACTTCTCGCTCACCGTATGTTCCTTGGCAACAACTTGGTCTCATGGTCGGCAAAACGTCAAGCAACTCGTCACGCTCCAGGTCACGAGGCGAGAATATCGAGGGGTAGCGAATGTGGTCTCCGAGTCATGTTGGCTACGTAATTTGCTTTTGGAGCTTCATTGTCCCATTCGAAGGCAACCTTGGTATATTGCGATAACATTAGTTCCATCTACCTTTCGGGTAACCCGATTCAACACCAACGCACCAAGCATATCGAAATGGACATTCACTTTGTCCGTGAAAAGGTTGCAAAGGGTCAAGTTCGCGTATGCCATGTCCCGTCTCGTTATCAAATTGCGACATCTTTACAAAGGGTCTACCAGGTTCTCTTTGAAGATTTTAGGGACCTCATCTCGGCGTTCGAAAACCGCCCGCTATGATTTGTGGGGGTGTGTTAAACAAAGCCCAAGAAGTGGGCTCACCCATTCTCGGCCAAATTAGTTACAAAACAATATTGTATATATGGTATATATATTTGGAGTATATTGTAGTGTAAAGGTTACCTTAATTAGTGTTATACACCTACCATAATTATATAGTTAGAATTATGGTAGAACAAGGATTTAGAAGTAGAATAGGAAAAGGATTTTCCTATTATGGAAATATGTAACTTGTATATATAGCTATTAAATCAATGAAAATAATCAAGGGGATTATTTCTTTCAATATTCCTATCTTTCTTAATTATTTATCCATGGCAAAGTATTTTATGCTTGAAATTTTGGCCCTATTATTGTGCGTCCTTAATCCTTATCAACTCCTAGTCTAGAAGTATTCATTTTTCTGGGTATATCACGAATTTAGTTCTTTGAATATGCGGTATATGTAACGCAATCTTCTTGTTAGTTTGTTGAAAAACAAATGACACATTTTTAAATTTTGGTAATTTTTCACTTCTCATTCTACCTTTAATGTAGTATTTTACAATTACACAGATATTATAACATGTTTATGACCACATGCTCACAAGTTTTAAAAGTTATATAGCCACCCATAATTATATCTTATACTCCTAAGTCTTTTTATTTAACACTCCATACATAGTGATTCTGACTTGGATCACATAAATTGAAAGAAACACAGTACGAGTTGGCGTATTTCGTTGATGTCCAGTCCAAGCTGACATGTTTTTTTAGAAAGAATTAACAAAATAAAGAAAATCAAAAGAAATGCTCATTTGCAACTACTTATTAAAATGCTCATCAAACTTGCGAAGTACTTTTCCAGTCACATATTACTTAACCATTTTTCCTTTTAAATTATAAATACGAAAAGTAATTATACTATATTACCATTATCTTTCTCTAATTAATTATACTCTAATTAATATTAGATATTTTAAAAAACAATTAATGTTAAAAATAAAAAAAATAAAATAAATAATTATCTTATTTTTAAAAAGTGGCCAAGTAATTTTGAACGGGAAGGAGGGAGTAACAAAGAATGAGCATCTCATTGTTATCTACTCTCTATGCCTTCACACGTTCGCCCATGAATGAACTCCATATAAAAGTATTAACCATATCCTATGAGGATCTCAAAATATTCTTAGCTTCGATTACTTAATTAATTGTCACCTTTTTTGCTTTAACGGAACAAAAAGATTAGAAACCTAAAGATTATAATTAATAATTACCAAAATATCTTAACCATATCCTAATGCAGTCTCAAAATATTTTTAACTTCGGTTGTTTGATTAATTAACTACTTAATTGACATTTCTTCTATCTTAACAAAGAAGTTTATTCAAGTGGCTTAACAAAGACACCAATAATAGTAGACAAAATATAATTTAATGACATTAATGCAATAAAATAAAAATTAGTGAGTCATCACTCCCTCGAGGGGTATAGTTTAGAAATTGTATGCCACTTTTTCATTGATTATCCAGAATATCCCGACCGTCCCCACAACCCCCCACTCTAAAACAAGAAGATTTTCAATATCATTATATGCAATTTAATGCCATTTGGTTACCCTTGCAACCATGACACCAAAACCCATGGGCTTGATAAATCAAAACTAGCAGCAGTTTTGGTGGCTTTCAAATTTTCATACAAAACTAAAACTACTACTACTGTTAATTAATAAATTAAAAATCCAGGGAAAAAACCCAAAAAGGGGAAGAAAAAATAAAATAAAGGGGACACCATAGTCATTACAAGATGTTGTGAGGGTAAAACTGGAAAGCAGCAAGATTTTCCTGAGACTTGAACTTTCTCAGTATGCAAACCCATTTCTCGCAGCCGTTTTCCTACTCCGTGAAGACGATGACTATGATGATGATGAAGAAGAAGTGGAAGCTTGAGTTTTCATATTATTATCCTTTTTTTTTTCGTCTTTATAGTACTCTCTTCTTCATCCATATAAATCTGCCTGCACCTGCACTCCACGCTACAAAATCCCCATTCTCCCCTGTACGTATCATAACATTATCATTACAATACTCAACCTTTTTTTCCCCTTAACAGAAACAAGATTTAGGATTTAAAATTATGTAGTCCGAAATACTCTTGCACTTGTTATTTCTAACTTAACTAGCTAAGTGCGTGCAGAATAATAATATTACCCATTATTTCCTTGTGACAATAAATAAATGTTTGAATTTAACCATATTTACTTGTCCTACTAACACCATATTAAAATTACATGTTCATTTTTACTTGTTTAATTTGACAAATCAAGCCAAAATTTACTATTTTAGTTACTATATTACCCTCAATGCATTTCTTAAAATATTAAATTTATTATATTCAAAAAGAAAATATAGAAAAGCTAACATTTTATTAATAACTTCTTTATTTAAGAGATGTACCAAATCAAACATGAACAAGTAAAAGTAGATAGAGGGGAGTAACATGAACTTAAACAAATACAGATAGATCACAGAACCCATTAGTATTTCTTAGTGATAAATATCATGTAAAGAATAGATCTTGAGCCTAACTCAACCTCAAAAACTAGCTTGTAGGGTGATATTATTCAAGTTCATATAAATAATTTATGTTCTCATTCTATATTCGATGTGAGATAATTAATAGATTGAGACTTCTTTTAGATACCTTGAGCAAGAATATTATAATATGTTAACATTTTTGCATGAAAAAATTGATGAGTGGGGAATATTTTAGGTAGAGGCTTACTTGTACATGTAGATGTCTTTGCCAGGTAAGAGTTTCTGCTTACAAAGAAAACAAGAATCAAGAAACCCACAAGCCACCACCGGAGAAGTAGGGGTGGTTGGAGAAGTAGGTTTCATCACCATACTAACTTTGTTAACTATCTGGCAACTACAAGTAGTACTACCTGCAGTGATACTAGTACTATTTTGGGTACTAATACTTTCGAGTACAACACTAAGGCCCACCATCTCATGGCAGTTGAAGGAGGAAGAGGGTGGCCGGCAAATAAATAAATGGGGAAAGAGATTTTGGTTTATGTTAAAAACCCTTTAAAGATTCATTGCTATATAGGAGATGGGAAGAGGAAGGAGGAGTTGAGATGTTTAGTAGGAGTGTGGGGGGGGGGGGAGGAGAGGTACCCCTAACACATACTCCTAGTACATACATACTGGGCAGTAAGAAAGGACGAGTAGCGTAGCGAATGATCTAAACTTGTAATGCTTTGTTGAATGCCACGTTTACCCTATTTTGGACTTTTATCTTTAAATACTCCATAACCTATTTTCCATTTTTCATTTTCTTTTATTTTTAATCTTTTACCCTTGTTTTGTCGTCTTGTACTGTATTTCTCGAGTTATTTTCATGGATAATAGTAAGGGTGGCCAGTGGGCCGGGCTCGGGTCTGGCGGGCCGGGTCTGGCGGGGTCGGGGTCGGGGCGGGACGATCCGGGGGTCGGGATCGGGCCTAGCGGGCCTAGCGGGGTCGGGTCCGGGCGGGACTGCTCCGGTCCGTCCCGATCCCGATCCCGTCGGTATCGGGGCGGGGCGGGCTCGGGTCGGGCTCGGGTCGGGGCGGGGCGAGCTCGGGTTTTCCTTTTTTTTTTTTTTTTTTTTAAATAACATATGTATAAAAAAAAACTCAATAAATAAAACAAGATAGTGTAATAAAAACATCCCAAGGTTTGTTTTTGTGCCTCTTATATTATTTAATAGACATATGATTTTTTTGTAATACAAATACAATTGTCTAAAATCTAAATTGCAACTTTATGGTGTTGTCCAAAAGTTGCAAATTACATAATAAAATTGCAATTAAAAAAATTACATTTTCAAAAAAATCTGTTCTAATTGCTTGATGATTTCATGTGGTTCTTCGGTTGGAATAGGTATTTGTTGGTCAAATTGATCCACGTCGCTTCCACTACCTTCGGTTAAGATTTCGTTGTAGTTTTCATCATCTTCTTCGTTGATCTCCGGTTGACCGCACCTTCTCCGCTCCGCTCGTATCCAATCTCTGAATAATACGCAATTTCCAAGTCGTCTCCGGCCAATGAGTGTCTCGTGGTCTCCTATTTGATATCTGCTCGAAAAAGCGCTTTCCGACGCGCTGATGACGCTTGAATGTTCAAAACATCTCGAGCCATCATTGAAAGTGTCGGAAAGGTCTTCTCATTCCCCTCCGGTATTTCGGCAAGTCTTCTTGTCCATCTTCATTGATAACTTCTTGATACGGTACAGAACCCCGCAAAACAAAAATATCCAACTCGCTAATTTGGTTAGTAGAGGTACGGCCGCACATTCTATTTCGAGGCTTTCAATACTAGCCGCGAGAAACAAGATGTCTTTTGTGAGGTTGTGTTGAAGATGAAGAAGATGGTATGGTAGCCGGTACGTTACTAGCATTTTCTTGTTGATAAAATCTATATATATTTTTGCGTTGGTGTTCTACGCTATTCAACACTTCTTCTTTAGTTTGTTCAATAGGTGGTGGGTGATTTAGATTTTTGGGACTTGGAGGTGGTAGTACTTCTATACAATCGTAAATAGTTTCAATTAGTGATTTAGTACCATCTATTTTAATAGTAGGATTTAATACGAACCAATAATATAAATAGAAGGAATAGGAATAAAATATTTTTTTATTTTGACAAACATTTTTTTAATAGCTTTCTTATAAACTTTTTTTCCATATATTCACTAAGTAATAAAAATATTAGAGTTATATAAAATAACATAGTTGAAATAGTAGGATAATATATACCGGAAAATTCTTTTGTTGCTTGAAAAAATTTCTCTAAAAATACAATAAGTTCGGAAATTTTTTCCCAATCACTATCTAAAATCATATCGAAATTGGCTTTTTATTATGAGAGTTAAAAAATAAAGTTATGAGGTAATTTATAGTCATAAGCAACAAGGAGTTGCTCATATAAAAATTCCACCTAGTGGATACTTCTTGTGGAATTCTTCTAAAAGGTAGTCCACAATCATGACAAATTCTTTTATATTCTTTTCTACGTTGTACTTTATTACTTTTAAAAATAAAGTTTATAGCAAATTGTATTTTACTAAGAATGTCTTCAAAAAGTGATAGACCATCCTTTACAATTAAGTTATATATGTGGCACGCGCATTTTATATGAAAATGGTCCGGAAAAGATGGAGCTAAACTATTTTTTAACATTGTAATTGCGTAATTGTTATTAGAAGCGTTATCTAATGTAATAGTCATAATTTTATCGGTAATTCCGTAATAATCGCACACTTGATAAATATTTTCTGCAATAAAAGTACCAAGTGTGCCTATCATCTATATATCTATACGCTAAAATACGTTTTTGCATAGACCATTTATAATCTATCCAATGACAAGTTACAGTTAAATAATCATGGTCGTTAGTACTACGACCTATATCGACGTGATAGATACTTTGCCATTAAAATGATATAATGAAAAACGTAAATATTGTTGATATTCATGCGCAAATTTAAATACATCTCTCTTAACGGTTGACCTAGGAAAACCGTTAAAAGCAGGATTATATATATCTCTAATGTAATGAATAAAACCGGGAGATGAAGGAAATGAAAAAGGCAAACCCTCCACAAAGAACTAATTTTGATATTGCTTCCCTATCTCTATGTTTGTTGTATTTAGAGCCTACAATTCCCCCCGTCATAGGGTTAATTTGACCACGTACTTGGTCCGGGACGATATCGGTATGTGAACCTTGTCCCGATGGAGCGGCCGTTTGCGCACCCGGTTTTGAAGCCTGGTATTGGGCATACCTAGTTTGGATGAGCACTTACTACGTGTCTAATTAAACCCCCGTCCCACCGTGACCTTTTCCGCTTTAAATTTTAAAACATTTTTACAAATTTTACATATGGCTACTTGATTCTCTACGTCCCTATCAAAAAATGTCCATGCATATGATTTTAATGGTCGTTTTGCTTGGACCTCGTCTCATACTAGGGGGAATAGGAGGTATTTCGGTTGAAGGTGCACTAGTGGGCGTGTTGTCATCAATATTAGTGGGTGTATCGTCTAGATCATCGTCTAAATTAAAGTCTTCTTGAGTTCCGAAAATAACTCCTCGTCTAAATCTAATGGTATTGTAGGAAAATGTTGAGTATCAACAAAATCATCTGTGTAGGAATAAGATGACTAGAAGAAGTACCCTTGCCCCGATTGCCCCTACTAGAAGAAGTCTTACCCTTACCCTTAAACATACCTTAATTCTTCCATTTTAATTATATGCTAACAAATAATTAAAGTAAATGAAATTAAGTGCGCTAAATAAAATAAACGAGACAATAATAATTTAATGAAGGAACGAATGTACCAAACGCCGACGTAACGTCGACGTGTAATCGAGAGGTTGAAAATTGAAACTTTGCTCGATGGAAGATCCTCAAGCTAGTTGCCAACTTCACTCCCAAAGTCCCAATTCCCAAATGAATTAATAAAATTGAATATTTAGCAAACAATGTAGAGAGATATATTGAGAAATTAGAGAGATTGTAGGAAGATTTGTGAGAAAGATGAAGAGAAAATGAGTTATTTATAGTTGAAAAATTGGGTTAAAGTGTAAATATAATAACTTATGGGTTAAAAATAAATATTAAGGGGTAGGGGGGTTGGGGGAGGGGGGGCCTAAAATGGCCGTTGGCCAACGGCCATAATCTAAAATGGCCGTTGGTGCAACGGCTATTTTTGCAAAGGTAAGGTCGGGGTCGGGGTCGGGGTCGGGACGGGCTCGGGCGGTCTCGGGTCCGGCGGGCCAGGGGCGGGCTCGGGTCCGGCGGGGGACGAGACATCGTCCCGTCCCGAGTTCGAGTCCCGCCCCGTTAATTTTTTTTTTTTTTTTTTTTTTTTTTTTTTAGAGCGGGGTCGGGTCGGGACCGGGCGGGGTCGGGACGGGCCGGGTCGGGTCGTCCCGGCCCACTGGCCACCCTAGATAATAGTATCTATAAGCGAATTTTAGGTGATCTACTACACCTCTCAAAAAGGATGGGAGTACAAGGTAATACCCTTTAACTTTATGATATGAAACAGATACATCTCTTACTAAAAAAAATGCATATATACTTCTGACGTTATACAAATTGTGTAAATTTATCATGTCATTATATAAATAGTGTAACTATATCATTTTCGCCAATATATTTAAAAATATATATATATATATTTAGCTTATTCTTTAATTAAATATAATGCCACGAGGCTTTAAAAAAAATAAGTTTACCAATTTTTTAGTAGACTTATTTTTTTAAAACCACGTGGTAATTTTATTTTCTGATGGGTCGGGTTTGATTCGTTAAAAAATTTATCTCCGTGGCTTTAAAAATTAAGTTTACCCATTTTTTAAAATAAACCAGACCCAATTCACAAAAAACATTTACTATGTGCCTTTAAAAAAATGAGCATTTTTTTAAAGCCACCTAATATTTTTTTAATTAAAAAATAAGAAAAGTGATTTTTAAAAAAATATTCCATCAGCAAAATGGTATGTTTGCACAATTTGTATAACGACAAGAGTATATATGCACCACTTTTTTTACGAGGAGTATATTTACTATATATTATAAAGTTGAGGAGTATATTTGCACCTTTTTCCTTTTTTGTATGACTTCTAATAATAACTTTTTTATTTTAAATTAAAACTTGGGATGTTATTAAATATTCATAAAGGTACTAAAATCACAAGTTTTATAGTTCTCTTATGAAATAATAATAAAAACACAAGATAACAAAAGATGTTGTCAAAGAAGTTGGGGGAGAGATATTTTATATCTCTTGAAATTGATATATGAAACAAATTAATTTAGTTTCTTATTTATAGAAGGAAAGATGTTGCTTCGAACTTTTCCGGGAGTAGTTTGCATATTGCATGTACGAGTTACTTGCAAGCTACTTTCTTCATTGTAAGCCTCGTAAAAATTATGATTATTAGTTTCAGTAATCATCAATTTGCACAACAATATAAAAGATTATGATTTTCATAAAAGCACAATGGTAAATAAAGTCATTTTATATCATTCGTTAATAAATATTCATTAAGGTGATTATAATACACCAACCTTGATTGATTTAATCCAAATAAAAATTATAAATATTTTCCGTAAAATCTTTATATGATTAAAACATTTTAATTTATTCAAGAATTTTAATATAAATTTTGTCAAGTAAACCATATAAGTTGTTACATCTTCTAGTGTCTCATGAACGTCAGATCCAATAGAGTTTATGTTTACCAAGATGATCATTACAATTGATAATCACTCTACGTTAGCATGCTTTAACAAACATAGATTTCAGATCCTCACAATATTTTACAATAGAAAATTAGTGAAAATCATATGATAAAAAATTTACTTCTTATCAAGAGGAAAACAACTACCAAGACAATGAATGTATTAATATATATAGAGAGTAATATTGTCTCTCAAACACAATGTCTTGTATCTTTTCAAAGTAAATGACCAAAATGACAGTGACTCATGCTGATAACATGTTATGAGAGAATGATAACAATACAAGATAATAAGAGATGTAGCTAAATAAGTTGGGAGAAAGAGAGATTAAGACTCTCACCTTCTTTTCAAATCAAAGAAAGAAGATCCTTCGATTCGAGCCCTTTCCCACCTCCTTATGTATGATTTTTTAAAATTCTTTGTTGAGATATTTTATTTCTCTTGCGATTGATGTACAAAATGAATTCATTTATCTTCTTATTTGTAAAAAAAAAAGGAAGCTTTCCACGAGGCTTTTCTAGGAGCAGTTGAAAGTTGCCTTCATGAGCTACTTACTTGATTATCAGTCCGTTTCAGGAAGCTGTTGCAAGTCTTTTTTAGGAGCTGCTTGCAAACTGCCAACATGAGCGACTTTATTGATTACATGCTATTAGCAAGTGTACCATGTTTATATTTACCATATTTAGTGTTATGTAATTATGATAGAATTAGGATCCCTTGTTGTATAGGGATTCCACATTGTACACCTATATATATTTTGTATTAATGAGAAAGGCTCCCCAAGGGAGATTAATACAATTTTACATGGTATCAAAAGCCAAAACCTAAACCCCAATTTCCTACGGCCGCAGCCTCCCCGTCGGTCTCTACGTCGCGCCATTAACCGAGAAACAATAAAAGCATCAAACTTCCTTCTGCTTTTTGTTTGTCTGCTACTTGTTTTTCTCTGTATTCAATTAACCAAGAAACATTAAAAGCCCAACCTTTCTTCTGCTTTGTGTCAGTGTTCCATTGATCGAGAAACATCCAAAAGCACCAATTTTTCTTCTGCTTTTTCAACTTTTTTTTCCGTTCCACTACCCGAGAAACATCCAAAAAGCACAAAAAATTATCTGATTTCTGTTTTCTTTCGTTTCCCTTTACCCGAGAACAAAATAAATGGCTTTCTTAACCCGTCAACAGCCCGATAATGTGTGGTATATGGATATGGGCGCCACGTCTCATCTCACCAACGATTCAGGTAATCTTTCTCAACTGTGTCAGTTACCAACTCCATAATCTATTATGGTCGGTAGTGATCATCGCATTCCAATTCAAAGATTTGGCAACACCCTTATTCCACCACCGCATCCCCGCTTCTCTCTTAAAAACGTCCTTTATGCCCCAAACATCATCAAAAATCTAATTTATGTTAGAAAATTTGCCACTGATAATTTTGTCTCAATTAATTTTGACCCGTTTGGATTTTCTGTAACGAACCTCCGTATCGGGAAACTCCTTACGAGATGCAATAGTGAGGGGGACCTATATCCGTTCCTATCCACATCCGCTATTAGTATCACTCCTCACACTATTTTAACAACCATATCTCCCTCTATGTAGCATAGTAGACTTGATCATCCGGATTCTCACGTTTATTCTCTTAGAAATTGAAATTTAATACAATGCAACAAAGGGAATCTTTCTCATAGTTGCTCTTCGTGTCAGTTAGGGAAACACGTTAGACTGCCATTTGTGACTTCTATGAGTGTCACTTTCTCCCCTTTGATATAATTCACGTTGATGTATGGACATCTCCCATAACTAGCAACCTAGGCCATAAATACTATCTGGTATTTTTGGATGATTTCTCTCACTTTCTTTAGGTCTATCCACTAAAACTCAAATCTCAAGTGTTCTCCAAATTTGTAGAGTTTTGTACACTGATCAAAACGCAATTTGAAAAAGATATAAAATCATTTCAATGTGATAATGGTCGTGAGTTTAATAATTCCTTATTTCATAGTTTCTGTGCGGATAACGACATGGTTTTTCATTTCTCGTGCCCATATACCTCCCCTCAAAATGGTAAAGCTGAAAGAATTCTCCGAACCATTAATAATATGATTCATACCCTCTTTTTTCATGCGTCTCTCCCTCCTAATTTTTGGGTATATGCACTAAAAATTGTAGAACACATTCTCAACATTTTACCTACCCGTGCGATTCAAAATAGGACACCTACCAAAATTCTCTACCGTAGGATTCCTACCTATGACCAGCTTAGAATTTTTGGTTGTCTGTGTTACCCTAATCTGACATCCATGGCCCCCCACAAATTGGCACCTAGATCTACTCCGTGTGCATTCCTAGGTTTCCCGTCAAACTATAAGGGGGTATTTGTGCTATGAACTATCCACCGATAAAATCATCATTTCTCTTCACGTCACCTTTGTTGAGTATGTTTTCCCGTTTGACAACATTAAAAAATTTCGACTCACTATTACCAATTCCTCAAAGATTTGGACCCATCCCCGCTTGTCCAACAAAAATTCCATTACACTGCCACTGTTCTGGCAGCTTCCGACCATGTTCAGCCACCGTCTGCCACCAACTTCACTGGTCAGCCACCGTCTGCCACCAACTTCACTGGTCAGCCACCGTCTGCCACTAATCCCACTGGTCAGATGCTATTTGCACCTACCGACAGCCCCTCTGCACTTTCACAGCCACCACCGACTGCCATTCTTACCATCGACAGTTGGTCGGTTGCCCCACGTCCACCGGTTCTCCCATCTAACACCCACCGGCCATCTCCGCCGATAAACCAAGTGTCACCACCTCACCCTACAAACACCATCTCACTGTCTACTCCAGCTAACACACAAAGCTCCCACCGGCACAGACGACCACTGCCAACAATGTCACCGTCTCATCGCCATTTTGACATCCCAACCCACCCAGTTCACAGAATCCAGACCGACACACCCACACCACCACAACTGCAACCCATCCCCAACCCACCATTGACTTCGTACCCCACAACTCCTAACCCACACTGCATCAATCTGCCCAGATCGATGTCACCACTACAACTATTGTCCAGTCCAGAAACCACACACCCGCAACACCCACCCGTCGTCAAACCCAGTTCACCATCACATCATGCCCCACCACTCAGTTTCCCAAACCAAAATCCACCCATAAATACCGACAGTACCCCCGCCCCCACCCACCGTATAGAAACTTGTGCTCAACACGAGATTTTCAAATCCAAAGTCCAGTTTAACTTGTCTACCCAAACCATTTCACCTATTCCCAACAACCCAAAATTAGCCAAACTAGAGCCAAATTGGAATGCGGCCATGTGTGAGGAGTTTACTGCTTGGACAAAATAACACACTTGGAATTTGGTTCCTAGATTGGAGGGGGTGAATGTGATCTGTAGCATGTGCATTTTTCATCACAAATATAGAGACAATGGTTCTCTTGAGAGGTACAAGGCAAAACTTGTGGCTAATGACACTAATCAGCAGGAGGGTGTTGATTGTGGCTACCATTCGCACAGTTCTGAGCATTGCTATGGGTAAGCATTAGTCGATTCATCAGCTACACGTGAAAAATGCATTTCTACATGGGTATTTAAAAGAGATTGTTTACATGCACCAACCGTCTGGCCCTGTCCATCCAGGAACCCCTCAGTATGTATGCCGCCTTCGTAAGTCACTTTATAGTTTGAAACAGACCCCTAGAGCGTGGTATGATCGTTTTGCACTGTACATTCTACGGATTGGGTTTGTATGTAGCAAGTGTGATAATTCTCTCTTTATTTTTCATCGAGGTAATAGCACCGCGTACTTGATGTTATATGTGGATGACATTGTGCTTACTGCCTTCTCCAATTTGTTGAAAAATAAGATTATTACATTGGTAAAAACCGAATGTGCCATCACTGACCTGGGGAAGTTGAGCTATTTTTTGGGGATATCAGTCACTAGATCTGCAGATTCGATGTTTTTGTGTCAGTGCAAATATGCAGAGGAGATAGTATACAGGGCTAAAATGGCAAAATGCAAGATAATGTCCACTCCGGTTGACTCTAAATCAAAGCTTAGTGCTGTTGATGATAACCATGTGTCCGATCCCACACTTTACAGGAGTCTTGTAGGTGCACTACAGTAACTCACATTCACCAGACCTTATATTGCTTATGTTGTTCAACATGTATGATTATTCATGCATTCCCCTAGGGAGCCACATTTTACTGCCCTCAAATGTATCATTCGATATGTTAAGGGCACACTTGATTATGTATTACATCTCTACCTCTCAGTACCGATCAAGTTGTTATCATATATGGATGCTGATTGGGCAGGCTGTCCGGACACACGACGATCCACCTCAGACTATTGTGTGTTCTTAGGGGATACCTCATTTCTTGGTCAGCCAAGAGACAAGCCACATTATCCCGTTCGAGTGCAGAAGCATAATACAGAGGTATTGCTAATGTTGTTGCTGAGATTTGCTGGCTCCGAAATCTTCTTTTGGAGCTTCAATGTCCTCTCCGTAAGGCGTCTTTGGTCTATCGTGATAACATATCCGCTATATATCTATCTCATAATCCGGTTCATCATCATCGAACCAAGCACATTGAGATGGACATCCACATTATTCATGAGAAGGTTTCTCTCGGTCATGTCAAGGTATTGCATGTGCCTTCTTCATATCAGTATGCAGATATATTCACAAAGGGCCTTCCTAGATAACTCTTCCTAGACTTCAGATCCAGTCTTAGCGTCCGGCCTCCTCCCGCTCCGACTGAGGGGGTGTATTAGCAAGTGTACCATGTTTATATTTACCATATTTAGTGTTATGTAATTATGATAGAATTAGGATCCCTTATTGTATAGGGATTCCACATTGTACACATATATATATATTTTTGTATTAATGAAAAAGCTCCCCAAAAGAGATTAATACAATTCTATATGCCTCTTCAAGAAGTTGCTGCAAAACTTTTCAGGTGCTACTTGTATGAGCTGCTTGCTTGAGCTTTTCGCAAGCTACTTGGATGATTGCAAGTTTCTTCAGAAGTACTGAATAATAGACATCACAATTAGTGTATTCATAACAAGTTTAAATATTTAAAAATTTATACTTCATGAAAAACTATGTTACTCCTCATATAATAATTGATCAATGTTTGTGATATATTAGATATTAATATTCACAAGAAGAGTTGATAATTTCAGAATAATTTTCATCAATTAATCATCAAAGTAAAGTATCTGTGCTACTGCCCATTGTGTAATTTGTGTATTGCGCATTTAATTTGCACATATGAATATTATTTAAATTGCTATGATAGAATATTTAAAAATGAAAAACACACGTATGTGGCTTTGCAAAGAGGAAAATTATTCAAATTAAACAATATTACTACCAAATACATTTTCACTTTTTAATTCGTTCAGTGCTTACTTAAATGTGAAAATCGTGATATTAGATCATTAAGGTAGTCTTTAATTCATAATCAAGTTTGAGACTTTGTTCAGTTTGATTTGATTTGTTTTGTTTCGTGGTTCAAGTGATAGAAACATTACAATCGACATCCTCTCACATGTAGCAGTACAAAGAGCAAATAATGATTGTGAATATATTTCATAAATATTCACAATATATTTTGTAATTAATATTTAGAATAATTAATATAAAATAGAGATCCTAATTCTATTAGGACTACAATTGTATACTCTCTATATATTACATTAATAAGAAAACTCCATCGAGGAGATTTACACTATTTTACATGGTATCAAAAGCCTAAAAACCCTAACCCTATTCGCCCCCCCTCTCTTCTTCTCTTCAGACGCCAATTACTATCGGATCCTTACAGGCTTGAGTCTCAGGCTATTAGATGGTATCAGAGCCATGTTTTCAAAGAGTATTCACAGACATTATTTTTATTCATCATGAATATTTTCAAGAATTATAAACACAACATTAATAATGCTAGAACGGAAGAGTATGAACTTTCACAACAGCTAGATGATTTAAACAAATGGACTATTCCGTTTGTTGCCACTAAGGAAATTTATAATTTCAGTATATTTGAAAATTTGCCAAATCGTCATGTTATAAAGACTATCGAAGAATCTGTCCAAATGGATAATCAAGAAAAAACTATACAGTTATTTTCTGATACTGATATTGAAAGATATAAAAATTTGCATTATAAATTTTTGCATATTGGATTAGTGCAAATTGTATTTAAACCTTTAACTTTAAAGGGTTTACCTGAAAGTTTTATGACTGTTTTAAGAGATGCCAGAAATTTGAATTGGAAACAATCTCTTATGGGTGCTATGCAATCTAGTCTGGCTAATGGCCCAGTTTATTTTGATGTCAGACCAAATCTTACTTTATCTTTATCTGATCCAAATATTTTGCATGCTTTAACATTATATGTAAAAGCTCATGGTTATAATTATATGCCGGAGACAGAAGTCATGTGTATCTGTTATCGTATCTATTTCCGTGTGTTAGACACCATGAATCCTAATTGTAAGATCATGGATGATAAAAGAAATAGACAACCTGTTCTTATAAAAACCAACATAGCCAAAAAATCTAAAATAACAACCAGAAGACCTATTAGTTGGGACGAAATAGATTACCCAGACGATTGGTTAATTGAAAAAAACAATCATTGTCCAACCTAGGATAGATACTCAGATTGCTCTGGTTGTCCAAACTACAGACGGTAATATCCATCTCCAATTTTTGAAACAGTTACCTAAATTAGGTAGGTCGATGTCATCTCATTATTATATCTCTCATCTCGATGACATTCATAGATCCTCTACTGCTAGAGCGTCAACCTCTTAGGTGAATGAAGATCTTTATAAGGTCACCACTCCATCGGAAATCTCTCAGGATAAGAAGATTGATAAAATCAAGATAGGTGATGATCAAATTCCTATAGGAATTAAGACAGATCCTACTCCCAACGATATGGGATTCACTGATTATTTTAAAGATGAATGACGACTATATTCGTGCTTCTCCTTTGGATTATAGTCCAGGTTCAGGTTTGAGAAAAAATATTTCTAAAGACTTTCTTAGTGAGGATTATTATCTTTTTAGAAGATGTTTTTTTCATTCTTTAGTAAGGAAGAACAATGTTCTATTAGAGATCAATTTTATGATGAATTACAAACCAAGAAGGATTATAAACCTTTTGTGAGATGGTTTGTTGAAGATTATGCTTTACCCAATATTAATGTTATTAAAAGACAATGACATTTGGATTCCAAAAAATTCCTTCGGAGTATATATCCTCAGGATGAACCTTTTTCATTAAAGAAGGATCAAAGTAACAATGATTTACATGCTCAACCTTTTATGAAGCTGTTATGCCAGACCCTTCCTAATGGTCCTACCATTGATCATATCAACAACCTGTTGAAACAGCATAACCACACGAATATCCACCTTAAGGTTATTAGCGAATAAATGAACTTGTTACATAACAAGATAGACCAACTCAGATCTCTTATAGAGAGCCAACGTGTCAAAATTGATGCTGCTACAGACTAGCCTCCAAAAACTTTGGAAATTCCAGCAAATATCCAGCCTCCCCCTTCAATGGAAGGAATTTACCTTGGGAAAAAGACCACAGATCCATTATTAGGAAATCTAGAGAATTTACTTTCTCAATTTCATTATAAGATAAAAATTTCTCCACCTACTAGTTATATATCTACTATTACAATGATTAGTACAGATAAATTTTCTGAGTCTGACAACGAAGCACAAGTTGTTACAATGAGAAAGGATAAATGGAAACCTAAGTTCAATTAGGAAAATTACTACTATCCGAGACCTACACCTATGGATGTTCTAATCGAAAAACAGGCTTATAAGAATGAGCCTACCGCTTATACCGGTACAACAATTATTGAATGGAACATAGATGATGGCGCTGATAGTCAAATCTTCAAGACTTTCCACAAGATCATTATGTATGGCCAAACTAACGCTCACATCGTTAAGATGATAATTGCAGGATTTATAGGTCAGCTAAAAGCGTGGTGGGATAATTATGTTACACAAGACCAAAAAGCTTCTATATTAAATGTTGTAAATCAAGAGGGAAATGAGGTCCAACCCTATGCGATTTTCACTCTCATCCTAACCATTTTAGATCACTTTACAGGAAATTATTCAACCAATTATGATAATATCATAACTCTTCTGCAAAACCATATGTGCCCCACCTTAACTTCATTTAAGTGGTATAAGGATATTTTCCTTAGCAGAGTGTTAAACCTCCCAGAAGCTAATAGTAGTTTCTGGAAAGCTAAATTTATAGATGGTCTCCCTTCTCTTTATACTAAAAAGATTAAGAGAACCTTAAGAAAATATTTAGAGGATTCTCAGATTCAATGAGATCTTTATTCTTACGGTCAGCTAATAGGAAAATGCATGAAAGATGGATTAGCTCTGTGCAATGATCTGAAATTACCAAAACAGCTTAAAAAGCATAAATTAACTGAAAAACCCAATTAGGGGAATTCTACCAATAATTCGCATTTGATCAACCGACCTCTCACCAAATTGGGAAAAAGAGGAAAAATCCGATTAAACCTCATAAAACAGTACTATGAGAAGTACAAATCCGACTCTTATAAGAAGTACGGCAAAGAAAAAGCCAAAAATGTGAAAAATGGTTATATCCCTAAGAGAGAGAAAAAGACTCCTATATGTTATGCATGTGGTGAAAAGGGACATTACGCCAATAGGTATGAAAAGAAGAAGATCGACAAAATCCAGAATCTTAATATAGATGAAAGCATTAAGGATGCTTTGATGAAGATTGTTGTCTCATAATATGATTCAAATGACTCAGAGGGGATTGTGAGTTCAGACTATGAAGATCCTTATTCCTCCTCTACGGAAGAAGAAGCACCTTGCACCTGCACTTCGAAAGATAAATGTCAGGTTATCAAGGATAATGAAGACACAGAAGATGAGTTATATAAACTCCAAGCTCAATTCTTCAGCTACAATATAAATTTCATTAATGGAGAAGAAGTCAGTGATCTGCTGGATAATATTCAGAACAAAGCTCAGAAATCACAGATCATCGAGGCTTTGTTTAAAGCTCAAGAAAAGGACAAAGTTTCCCTCAAGATCAAATCAAGTATTGATCCACCTTATAACTTTTCTGCAGTTCTTCAAGAATTACAGAAGAAAAGGAGTCCTAATAATCCTCTAACAGTCCAATAATTTAGGACAGAGATCAATGATCTCAAAACAGAGCTAACTCTACTACGACAACATTACACTACGTTAGATGATAAAGTTACTTTGTTAGAATCAGGAGAAGTCAGTCATACTCCTATTCTTGATACTCCAATAGAGTTAGGTTATACACCTATACTTGACCAACCAACTACCTCTAATAGTCCGAATGAGGTATACTTCATTGGAGCAATTAATTTGTATTCCCGCAAAAAATGGATTACCCGTATTAATTTATTAATTGATAGAGGTATCATAAATAGACATGTCCCTACATTAATTAATTCAGGGGAAGATCTTAATTGCATTAGGTAAGGACTTATCCCTACTAAATACTTTACCAAGACTACTCACGGAGTAACTGGTGCAGATGGAAGCAAATTAGTAGTCTCCTACAAATTATCAAGTGCCTATGTTTGCCATAATAAGATGTGTACTGAACATTCTTTCATTTTAGTCAAAAATTTAGCGCATGATATAATTTTAGGCATACCTTTTATTAATGGTATAATGCCTCTTAAACATATTGATGAGAAGGTTTTCACAGGTACCTTGAGGGTAAGTTAATAACTTTTCCCTGGATTCCTGCATCAAGGACAGTAAGCCTTATTAGCCTTGTGCAGAATAAAAGATAACATCTTGATTATCTGCTGCAAGAGTTAATGATTTATAATATCATAGACCAATTGACAAATCCTAAATTACAGGATAAAATAAAAGGAATTGAGCATGATTTTTCTATTTCTATTTGTAATGATTTACCTACTGCTTTTTGCAACAGGAAAAAGCATATTGTTAGTCTTCCATATGAAGAAGGGTTTATGAACATAATATTCCGACCAAGGCTAGACCTTGCCAAATGAATACAGAATATTTAGAAATTTGCATAAAAAATTGCAACTCTTAAAGAGAAAAAGTTGATTCGACCTTCAAACTCCCTATGGAGTTGTATATCGTTCTATGTTAATAAGCATGTCGAACAAGAACAAGGAGTTTCCAGATTAGTCATCAATTATAAACCACTAAATAAGATTTTAAAATAGATTAGATATCCAATTCCTAATAAAAAGAATTTGCTTGATAGGTTATACCAGTCCAACATATTTTTAAAATTTGATTTGAAATCAGGTTTTTGACAGATACAAGTTAATGAATCTGACAGGTATAAAACTGCCTTTACAGTCCCATTCGGATATTATGAATGGAATGTCATGCCTTTTGGACTAAAAAATGCTCCATCAGAATTTCAGCATATCATGAATGATATTTTTACTTCATATAGTGATTTTATCATTGTTTACATAGATGGCATATTAGTCTTTTCAAAACATATATAGGATCATATCAAGCATCTTGAAATTTTCAAAAAGATTGTTATTACAAATGGTTTAGTCATATCTAAACCCAAAATGAATATTTTCCAGACAAAAGTTCGATTTCTTGGTCATAACATTGAACAAGGAAAAATTGTTTCAATTACTAGAAGTATAGAATTTACTTCTAAGTTTCCTGATGAAATTCTTGATAAAACCCAATTACAAAGGTTTTTAATGAGCTGAAATTATATTTCTCCTTATTACAAGAATTTTATCTGTGGATGCAGCTATCTTATATGATAGGTTAAAAAAGACTGCTACTCCTTGGACAAATGCCCATACAGAAGTAGTACAAAAGATTAAAAAGAACGTTCAAGCCTTGCCATGTCTTACGCTTGCTAACCCAAATTGGAGAAATATTATTGAGACTGATGCGTCAGACATTGGTTATGGTGGGATACTTAAACAAATAAATCCCCAAAACAAACAAGAATATCTTGTTCAGTACCATTCTAGAAAAAAGAATAATAGTCAAAAGAATTATGCTACTATAGATAAGGAAATCCTTGCTATTGTTAGGTGTGTCATGAAATTTCAGGATGATCTTTATAACATAAAGTTCTTAATAAGAACAGACTTCAATGCAACCAAATTCATATTTCAGAAAGATTTAAACATGATGTGTCCAAGCAAATGTTTGCAAGATGGCAGGCTCATTTAGCCCCATTTGATTTTAAAATTCAATATCTTAAAGGTGAAGATAATTCACTTCCTGACTTTATTACCCGTGAATATTTGCAGGGATAAGATGCGTCCAAATTGGACAACACCTACTCCTAATAGGGGTAGAGGAAGAGGCCGAGGCTCAGGTCGAGGTCAAGAAAAAGTAGCAGGGAGTAATACTCCTAGACAAATTATAAGAGTAATACTCGTGGAAGAAGGCTCATCCAGCCATCAAATAGGCTCATATGACCAAAAACTCCAACAATAGGAGGATGGCAGAAACCAATATTTGGTTCGACAACATGAGGAAGTAATACTTAATTTAACTCATGAAGATAAAAATTATATGAATGATCCATGGATTTTCATGAATCGCTATGTAGAAAATTTCTACCATCCTTTCAGAAAAGGGAAAAACCGGATGTATTATGAATATATCCTAATAGAAACAAGTACTGCTGAAATCACATCGTTCCCGGATAATAAGCCAGGAGCAGAAATGAGCTTTTCTAAGTTCTACTTTAAGAAGGTTATATCTTCTTATGAATGGGAAATTTGCCCATTTTGATCGAAGGAATTTATAATTCCCAAAATGACTATAAAGTTGGCGTTTAACTACTACGATTATATCGATACTTTTTTAGTACATTCTACTATGAGAACAAAAAGTATGGTCATACTTGGTGGATTAAATTAAATCCAGAAATCTTCAAAACCAGCCAGAATGGCCAGTTACTCCCTAGTTGGATATTTCCATGGTGGAATATGATTGGACCTGAAATTTAGGTTTTGTCGGAACCTTATATGAGGTTCTACAAAGAATGGATCCAAGTGACACCATGTGTTACTCCCGAACATCATTCTGATTATATCGAAGGATCTGCCACATTATTTTTCTTTATAAAAACAAGTATTCCATGGATTTGGAAATGGATTCCTGAAGCTAGCAGAAATACACAAGGCATATTATGTCTTAAGAGGAAATTCCTTTGCAAGTTTTGGTCTAAATTATTAGACAAGGACAAAGAAAATCCAACTCGCAAGTATGGATGGTAGTTGGAAAAAGAAATTACTTCTCTGGTTAATAGCCTGAAATCTATCCATCATATGAAGAGACAAGCTAAAGAAGATGAATCATCCTCTTTCTTTTCTAAATTAGAAAAATCCATAAAATTGAGGATCCTCTTGCTTCGGAAGAAGAACTGATTACTGCTTATCTTGATAAGGTCAAAGCAGACTTTGTTAAAAATTTTAAATCAAAAGTGGATGATAGTCCATAATTAGAAACTTCAACTTCTTCCATGAAAGAAACTCAAGATGACAATCAATACACTTGTCTTGGAGGAGAATCTCAGCCGTTGGAAGATTATACCTACCAGCTTACTACAGAATATATGTTCGACAACTTAATTGAAGCGGTCATTCAAAAGGAAAAAGCCAAAAAAGAGGACACGTGATCATATGGGAAGACAAAAATGTCAGAATGAAGTGACCAAAGGTCCCACACGGCATTCATGATGATGGAAAAGAAGAAAGGACAAATTTTTGTACACTTTTTTCTCTTGGGCATATCTAAGGTACTATTCTCTCCCGTCCTCTTATTTATTTCTTACCTATGATGATAGGCTAATAAGCCTTTACTGTCTGAGATGTTCTGAGATAATATGATTTTATTATTTTTTTTTAAAAGTATAGAATGAGATAGAATTCTACACTAAAATTTCAAAAAGGATATTTTTTACAGTACATATCACGATGGGTCTAAGGTACCCCAACAATCATGCTCTTGTCGTACGGAGTGCCCTTTCAGTCGTCGCCGAGGTCAGGCATAAATTTTTTTTCATGGGACATTTTATGTATTGATCTATGTGTGACTGTTAGGTGCACACCTGGATAAATCCCTAATTCTGTGAACAGTACTGAGATCCATTCGGGTTGTAGATTTCTTTTGTTTTGTTCTATTCTTTTGATGTTTATATTAATAAAGATCCTTATAGGCATGAGTCTGAGATGCTATGAGATAATATGGTTTTATTAATTTCAAAAAAAGGGATAGAATAAAATAGAATTTTACACTAAAATTCTTGAAAGGATATTTTTTACAATACATATCATGATAGGTCTAAGGTACCCCAACAGTCATGCTTTTGTCGTACAGAATGTCCTTTCAGCTGTCACCGAGGTCAGGCATTAAGGCTTTTTCATGGGTCATTTTTTCATATTGATCTATATGTGACAATTAGGTGCATACCTGGATAAATCTCTAATTCTGTGAACAGTCCTGAGATCTATCCGTGTTGTAGATTTCTTTTATTTTGTTATATTCTTTAGATTTTTATATTAATAAGGATCCTTATAGGCCTGAGTCTCAGGCAACTGTATACGACTGATATACACTGCCTGCCACCATATACTACCCGTATATAGTGATATACAAGATCCCTTAGCCGATATATACCTCGTATAAGACTGATATACCCTCCCTGCCATCATATACCATCCCCGTATACCTCTGTTATACTACTGAAATACAACAGTTCTACACCCTTTTACTTCCCATTCTCTCCAGAAGGCCATATACCCCTGGTATACAGCTGATATACAACACTTCTACTCCGTTTTACTTCTCCACCGAATTTCGGATACCCTCATGGCGTCACCCACGACCCACATATTTTCTTCCGCTTCCTCTTCCTTAACACCCAACGTCACAAATCCTCCTCGTGGAAATTGGACCAATAATACATGTAGTCCGCAACAGGCCCAACAATCGCAACAGTAGACCGACCCACTACCATGGCCACTGTCCAGTAACTGGGCCTGCCCTTCTAGCAGCGTTCCAGAGGCCCAAAAATAGCAATTTCAATGGGCTCAACCGAGGCCCATCGTTATAGGAGCCCATCCAGCGGCTCGCCAGGCAGACCCAAGCCATACGAGTAGCCCATAACAGGCCCATCAACCGCAGCAGTGGGCTAGTCCACTGCCCTGGGCACTGTACTGTAACTAAGTCTGCCCTTCTAGCAGCGTTCTAGAGGCCCAAAAACAACAATTTCAGTAGGCTCAGCCGAGGCCTAGCATCCTGGGAGCCCATCCTGTGGCTCGCCAGCCATGCCCAAGCCATCAGGCCCATTACACATCAGCTCAGTAGCCCGATGATGCATGGTATATGGATAGAGGTGCCACGTCTCACCTCACCAACAATTCTGATAATCTTCTTCAACTGCGCAATTTAAATACTTCTCAATATATTATGGTCGAAAATGGTCATCACATTCAAATTCAAGTGTTTAGCCACACATTAACTCCACCACCGCAACCACACTACTCCCTTAAACACGTCATATATGCCCCAAACATTATCAATAACCTAATCTTTGTTAAAAATTTTGCCACTGATAATTCTTTATCCATTGTTTTTTACCCGTTTAGTTTTTCTGTAAAGGACCTACGTATGGGAAAACTTCTTATGAGATGCAATAGTGTGGGGACCTCTATCATTTCCTATCCATATCCATTACCTATGTCACTCCACCCACCGCTTTAGGTGTCATATCTCCATCAACGTGGCATAGTAGACCTGGTCATCCGAGAGCTCATGTTTTTTATTCTCTTAGAAAACACAATTTCATTCAATGTAATAAAGGGACACTTTCCCATAGTTGCTCCTCTTGTCATCTAGGAAAACATGTTAGACTTCCGTTTACGTCTTCTTTAAGTATCACTTTCTCTCCCCTTGATATTATTCATGCGAATTTATGGACATCTCATATAACTAGAAACCTAGGTCATAAATATTATTTAGTATTTTTGGATGACTTTTCTCACTTTCTTTGGGTCTATCCGGTTAAACTTAAGTCTCAAGTTTACTCCAAATTCCTTGAATTTCATACATTGGTTAAAATGCAATTTGAAAAAGACATCAAAATGTTTTAATGTGATAATGGTCGTGAGTTCAATAACTTCATTTTTCATAATTTTTGTGCAGCTAATGACATGGTTTTTCGTTTCTCCTGCCCCCATACTTCCCCTCAAAATGGTAAAGCCAAAATAATTCTCCGCACCATTAACAATATGATTCATATCTTTATTTTTCATGGATATCTCCCCTACCTTTTGGGTATATGCATTAAAAATGGTAGAACATATTCTTAACATCTTACCTACCCGTACGATCCAAAATAGGACACCCACCAAAATTCTCTTCCGTCGGATCCTTTCCTAGGATCACCTTCGAATTTACGGTTGTCTTTGTTATCCAAATCTTGCCTTCTCGGTCCCTCACAAATTAGCACATCTCTCTACTCCTTGCATCTTCATAGGTTTCTCGTCAAACCATAGGGGGTACTTATGCTATGAGTTATCCACAAACAAAATGCTAGTCTAACGCCATGTCACGTTTGATGAGTACATTTTCCCATTTGCCAACATCCAAAAAATTTGAGTCACTGATTATGGTTTCCTTGATGACTCGGACACCTCCCCTCTACTTCGAAACACACTATATTGGCCAAATACCAACTCGTCACCCACTGCCCCATTTATGAGACCCACTGTCATGTCACCTTTCCCGTCGGCCCCACCCACTACACCCGGTCTGACTTGAACTGCCCCGTATCCCATCAACACCACTACCCTACCACATACACCCACTGGCCAGCCCAATATACAAACTGCCCAGCCTAAAATCTCACGGCCAAGTCCCGCCACTAACCAGCCCAACCTAATCTCGCCCCAACCCATCGTATGGAAACCCGTGCACATCGCGGGATTTTCAAACCAAAAGTCCACTTTAATTTGTCCACTCAAACTATCTCCCCTCTACCTAAAATCCCAACCTTATCCAAGCTTGACTCGAATTGGAATGCGGCCATGCGTGAGGAGTTTAATGCGCTTACTTCACGACGCACTTAGGATCTTGTTTCACGACCTGAGGGGGTGAATATAATCCGTTGTATGTGGCTATTTCATCATAAGTTTAGAGATAATAGTGCCCTTGAACGTCACAAGACTAGACTTGTGGAAAATGCACATAGAAACATGAGGGTATTGATTGTGGTAAAACTTTCAGTCCAATGGTTAAGCCAGCTACCATCCGCACGATTTTGAGCATAACTATGGGAAAGAATTGGCCTATTCACCAGCTTGATGTGAAGAATTCTTACTTATATGGGGATTTAAAAGAAACCGTTTATACGCATCAACCGCCAGTATTTGTGCATCCGGAGGCTCCTCAACATATTTGTCGTCTTCGTAAGTCGCTACATGGGTTGAAACAAGACCCTAGGGCATGGTATGAATGATTTGACATTTACATCATATAGATCGGCTTCGTGTGCAACAAGAGTGATAATTCATTATTCATTTTTCATCGAGATACTGATATAGCTTACCTTCTGTTATATGTGGATGATATTGTTCTGACAACTTCTTCAGAAGGCTTGAAACACAAGATTATTGCTCTACTCAAGTTCGAATTTGCAATGATTGACTTTGGCAAGTTGAGTTATTTTTTAGGGATATCAGTGACCAAATCCGCCCATACCATGTTCTTGTGTCAGCGCAAGTATGCAGATGAGATCGTCTACAGGACTAAAATGACAAATTACAAGATCATGCCCACTCCAGTTGACTCAAAGTCCAAACTCAGTACGGATGACGGAGATCCGGTCAGTGATCTCTTCCTTTATAGGAGTCTCGCAGGTGCTCTCCAGTATCTCACCTTTACTCGGCCCGATATTGCATATGCAGTTCAGCAGGTGTGCTTGTTCATGCACGCTCCTAGGGAGCCTCACTTTACAGCTCTTAAGCATATCATTTGATATGTTAAGGGCACACTTGACTATGGACTTCATTTATATTCCTCCACACCGTCTAGATTGATATCATACACAGACGCAAATTGGGCAGGCTTTCCGGACACCCGTCGCTCTACATCCGATTATTGTGTATTTTTTGGAGATAATATTATATCGTGGTCTTCCAAGCGGCAAGCCACACTTTCCTATTCGAGTGCAGAAGAAGAATATCGAGGCATTGCAAACGTTGTTGTCGAGCTATATTGGCTCCGATCTTAGGCTTCATTGCCCCATACTTAAGGCATCTTTGGTTTACTGTAATAATATATCTGTTGTCTACTTGTCTCATAACCCGGTTCTGCATCATCAACCAAGTATATTGAGATGGATATTCACTTTGTTTGTGAGAAGGTTGCAATGGGTCACGTTAGGGTGTTGCATGTTCCTTCTTCATATCAGTATGCAGATATCTCCACAAAAGGGCTTCCTCGGCAACTGTTCCTTGACTTCAAATTCAGTCTCAGCGTCCGGCCTCCTCCCACTCTGACTGAGGGGGTGTGATAGTGAATATATTCCATATATATTCACAATATATTCTGTAATTAATATTTAATTTAATTAATGTAAAATAGAGATCCAAATTCTATTAGGACTACAATTGTATACTCTCTATATATTACATTAATAAGAGAACTCCATTAAGGAGATTTACACTATTCTACAAATATACAAACCGAAAATAAATTCATATATCTTGATCAGGTTTACCGAAACTTCTTATTTAATTATGTTTCCAGACATTTTTTTTTACCTTATCATGGTTAAGTTACTTTTACCATGTCCTTTTTTAATTGAGACAAGCAAAAATGAAGAGAGAAGGAAGTGTGAGTTATTATTCATGGTCTTTCTCCTATAAAATCGATGAGCTCATGCTAAAACAACGGCATAATGAGGTTACATACTAAGAGCTAAACATTTAATGCATTTCATTTTGTTTTTGCCTATTTAATTCTCTTTTGGGTGGCTCTATTCTTGTTTTAAATATTATAATATAACTACAATAGCTGGACGGCCAGTGTCACTAGTTGTCAAATTAAGAATGATTACGTCTTACTTAGTTTGTGGAATTTCTAGCTAAATCCGACATTAACACATTATGTTTTAAGAAACAAAAGCCAGAGATAATTATTGACAATTTATGGCTTTGCATGTAGCTCTCGATTTCTTTTATGATTATTTTATTTTAATAATCGTTGTAAAGCTCTGCAATGGCAGATTTATGAAGAGACACAAGCTTCACCAGCAATGGTGGATACTTGGAGAAGAAGACATCAGAGTGGGAGAGAAAGATTTTCTTTTCTATTATGAAAAAATGAATGAGTAAAATCATACAACGATCAATACTTATACACGGCAAAATGAAAATGAAAACATCTAAAACTAATCCTAACAACCTACAGAATGTGTACAACTGTTAAGTAAACTAACTAACTAATTGTTGATTGTGTAATTAACTAACTAATAATAAATGAAATACATGAAATTAAATAATCTCAATATCCCCCCTCTCAAACTGGAGGTGAGGTAAACACAACCAACTTGGTCAAAACAACATCATGCTTCACTCCAGTAAGTGACTTAGTGAGAATTTCTGCAAGTTTACTGCCAGTGCCAATATGATGCAGAGAAATCAGACTTTCTTGAAGCTTAGTTCTAACAAAATGGCAATCCACTTCATTGTGCTTTGTCCTTTCATGAAAAACTGCTAGCAATGTGAAGGGCCGATTAACTATCACAATAAACTAGAAATGGACCATGAAAGGGCACTGTCAACTCTTCAAATGGACTATGTAACCAAACCAATTCTCCTACTACCTTCCTTAGTGATCTGTATTCAGGCTCAACAGATGAAAGGGAGATAGTTTTTTGATTTTTGGACTTCCAACTAACAGGACTGTTTCATAGTAAAATAATATACTCAGTGACAAAATTTCTAGAATCAGGGCATGCTGCCTAGTCAGAGTCACAAAAAGCTTGGACAGTATAGTCTAGAGAGGAGGACATGAATACTCCCAGACTAGGATCCTTCTTAAAGTATCTAAGCATGTGAAAAACAACATGGAGATGGAACTCTCTAGGATTCTGCATATATTGACTCAAGTATTGTACTCCATAGGCAATGTCAAGTCTGGTATTTGTAAGAAAATTCAGTTTTCCAACTAGTTTTCTGTAGTAGGTGGGATTAGTCAGAGGTTTCTGTTCATTTGCTCTAAGTTGGATGTTATGATCAAGTGGAGAAGACAATGGTGATACATCAGTACAATGAAATTCTTTGAGAAGGTTATGACAAATGATTTTGAGAAATGAGTATACCATCTGACTTGTATAGCACTTCAAGGCCTAAGAAATAATGCAATCTTCCAAGATTCTTGATCTTAAGCTAATGGTGTAAGAAACTCTTAAGGTGAGTAATTTCATCAATGTCAGCCCCTGTTAGCAATATGTCATCCACATAGACAACTACAAAAACAGTGAAAGTACCTCTCTTTTTCTATGGAATAAAGAATAGTCATAGGGAGAATTAGTGTACCCTCTTGAGCTCAATGCTTTTGTCAGTTTCTTGTACCATTGTCTACTAGCTTGCTTCAGGCCATATAGTGACTTGTTAGTTTGCAAACTAGGCCTTGGGTTGGTGTGGCAAACCCGGTGTGACATTTATATAAACCCCCTCATGAAAATCTCTATGGAGAAATGCATTGTTAACATCTAGTTGAAAAATGTTCCAGTGTTTCTTAGCAGCCACAACAATGAGGAATCTAACATTTGTCATTTTAACTACATGGGAGAATGTTTTTATATAGTCTATGCCATGATGTTGTGTGTAACCCTTGACAACTAATCTTACTTTAAATTTCTCAATACTACCATCATCTTTGTGCTTATCTTATAAACCCACCTACATCCAATGTGTTTCTTACCAACTGGTAAAGGCATGAGATCCCATGTGTTATTATCATTTAATGCAGTAAACTCCTGTGTCATGACTGATTGCCAAGAAAGATCTAATGATGCTTCTTCATATGATGATGGCTCATAATTATGTGTGACATTCATTACAAAATACTGACTATCAGATACTAGATCATCAAGGGAAATGTGATGGTTATGGGATAATGATGTACCAAGTGAAATAGATAGAATGGTGGGAGAAGTAGATGATGAGGATGGTGGGTGTAAAGGATGAATATAATTATCTAAGTAAGAGGGTATATTAGAGGTTCTGTGTGACTTTCTAGTATTAGTTCTAGGTGGTAGTGTAAGTGTAAAGTCTGGACATTGTGGTTGTGGTTGAGTAGATTGATGGTTTGTGTATGGTTGAGCAGATTAATGAGTTAGTTGTGATGAGTGAGATGGGGAAACATCAGGTAAATTGGATGATGAGGGTCCTGGTGATAGAGGTGAAAGTGTATCAAAAATATTCCCTTGATCACAATTTATATTAGGTGAGAAAAGACTAGAAGGTGAAAGATTAGATGGAGGAGAAGAAATGTCACCAGGATAAAATAAATCAAAAAAAGGAACATTAGAAAAATTAATAATATCTTTTGTCAAGGCAAAGGGAAACACTTTCTCATAAAATATTACATCTCTTGAGATGTGTATCTTTTTAGTGGCCAGACTTAACACTTTGTACCCCTTTATATAAAAAGGATATCCTACAAAAATATGTGGAGTAGCCATTGGATCAAATTTGATTTTCTAGGACTTTGGTATGGTAGGATAACATAAACAGCCAAAGCTTCTTAGGTGAGAATATAAAGGTTTGTGGTTTTATAGGAGCTCAAATGGACATTTGTTGTTAAGGAGAGCAGAAGGTAGTCTATTGATGATATATGTAGAGGTCAGTATGCATTCTCCCCAGTAGTTGAGTGTGAGTGTTGATTGGTATAAGAGGGCCCTAGTTGTCTCAAGAATGTATCTATGTTTCCTTTCTACCATTCCATTCTGTTGGGGTGTGTATGGGCAGGAATTTTGGTGTATGATACCTTTATACTGGAAAAACAAAATGGATTTATTGTTACAAAACTAAAGACCATTATCTGATCTGAGTGTTTTGATAGATGTTTGGAAATGGTTTTCAACCATGTTAACAAAAGCTTTGATTATGTGTAGGGCATTACTCTTACTGCTGAGCAGATGTGTCCAAGTAGTTTGCTAAAATCATCTACTAATGTGATGAATTACTTGAAATTGTCATGAGTTTCCACTTGAAATGAACCCCATAAGTCCACATGAAGTAGTTCAATTTGTTTATACTATTATGGGATTTGGTTGGGAATGAAAGTCTTAATTGTCTTGCCATTGGGTATATAAGACAGAAAAAAGGTTCTTTGGGTGAAAAGGCTACATGTATTTCAGATATTCCCTTCATCTTGATAAATGGAACATGGCCAAGTCTGTAGTGCCACAACAAATCTATATCATCAGTATGAGTTAGCCTATGATGAACCCCAAACATATTATTTTCATTAGAATGAGAAATGTTTATTACATCAGAAGTAGACCTAGACTTACAAGAATGTAAAGTGTTCATTGTAACAGGATGAAAAACACATGAATGAGAAATACAAGAATGTGGAACATGACTACACTTGCATTGGACTTTATTAGGACAAGAAACAGTAAAACAAGAAGCAGTGAAGGAAGCAACATATTTGACTTGTGCACTTGAGTTGCTCTTTTGTAGACAGTCTGAGCACAAAAAATACAGTCCATCAAGCACACTATCAATCTCCAGAGGCCTCTTCATTGAATGGGCATGTAGTAGACAAGATGTGTCAAAAAAGGATACAATACATTTAAGATGTACTACAAGAGAACTAGTTGATATCAAATTATACTTGAAAAGGAAACAAAAAACCCTTATACAGTGTGATCTTAAGGGAATTTTTAACATTTCCAACTTCTGTCACTTTTACCTTATATCCTTAAGGTAGTTTAACTAATAAGGGAAATGAAAGTGTTATGATGTTAGTGAAATGGTTTTTGTTGAAGGTCATGTGGTGTGAGGCCCCTGAGTTTATTATCCATAAGCCAGCTTTTGTTTTGAAACATCCACATAAAAGTTTGTCAAAATTAATAGAAGAGGTACAAGAAATGATACTAGCAAAATTAGCAGCTTCACTAGTCATTTGCAATTCACCAAGTGTCTCCCCTATATTCACATTCTTTTGAAATTATTGCAGCAGATGTGCAATGTGGCCATATTTCTCCTTGGTAAGGGTGATGTTCTGATTACTGATTTGACTTGTAATCTCTCATTCCTAATCAGTGTTATAATTACAAGACAATCTCACAGAATTAGCTGCTATACCTTTTCCTTTGTTATTGTACCTATAGTTTTGATTTTGTGATCCATGAACTTGTGGTTGCCTTTGAAATTAAGCTTGTCTTTGATATTGGTTGCTATTGTAGTTATTAAAATTCTGAGAGTTGTGATTGTTCTTATAGTTGCTGGTTGGATTTTGATTGGGATATTTATGAATCTTGAAACACTATCCTTAGTATGGCCTAATGTCTTACAATTCTCACAAAAAAGTTAGCCTCTTCCATTTGGCACAAAATTATAGGGTGAATAGTTTGTCCTGAAACCTCTACCACCTGAAGAACTTGCAATAAATGAACTTTATTATGCATAAGGCCTCATTCCTGAGGAACTTGCATTGAGGGAGCTTGATTCTGCAAACATTTGACTGTTTGGCTTGAATTCTCTTTGTTTCTCCTCCTGTATCAATATAGAAAAATCTTGTGCCATGGATGGCAATAGGTTCATCATCAATATGCTTCATCTAATCACACTATAGACTTCATTCAGTCTCATAAGGAATTGTATCAATCTCCTACCATGTTCTGCTTTATGCATATGTTCTTTGGCTCCACAGGTGCATGTACAACTACATTGGGTTTTAACACTCAAGTTACTTTGTTATTCCCACAGTTTGTTCATCCTAGTGTAATATGTGGTGATATCAAGTGCTCCCTGAATTAAGTCATTGATTTCCTTTTGAACTTGGTATAGTTTCACACCATTAGTTTGATCGTATCGATCTTCTAATTCCTTCCACATTTCCAAAGCATCACACACATACTCTACACTATCTGCAATGTCATTTTCTAATGAGTTAAGGATCTAAGATGTGACCATATCATCACACATTTTCCATTGACGATAAGTCGGATCATTTGGAATCGGTCTCTTACATTCACCATTAATAAAACCTAACTTGTTTTTCACAAATAGAGATCTAAGTACACCACGTCTCCATGAATGATAACCAATTTCATCAAAAGGAACCAGTACAAGAGTAATTCCAGCACTATCAGATGAATGTATGTAAAGAGGGTTCGTTACCTCAATCGTAGACTATATGCTTTGCTCTGTATTTTTCACCATTGTTGAATCGAAAAACCGAGAGATAATGAGTAGAAAATTCTAGAATTTTAGGGTAAATCCACAAATCGCATTCGAGAATCGATTTGAACTATACTAGAACGAAAATTGCACCTATTGAACAATCGAATGCGTAATAGACAACATAAGGAAAATTATTGTATAAGAACATAAACAAATTGTGAAAAATAATCGCCGAATTTGAGAATTGAGCTTCGAAAATTGAAATTAAGCTTCGACAGATGATATTTTAAAGAAATGAGGTGTCTTATCGAGCTCTGATACCATGTAAAGCTCTGCAGTCGCAGATTTATGAAGAGACACAAGCTTCACCAACAATGGTGGAAGCTTGGAGAAGAAGACATCAGATTGGGAGAAAAAAATTCTCTTTTCTATTATGAGAAACTAAATGAGTAAAAGCATACAATGATTAGTACTTATACACTACAAATGAAAATGAAAATATCTAAAACTAATCCTAACAACCTACAGCCTGTGTACAACTGTTAAGTTAACTAACTAACTAACTGATGATTGTGTAATTAACTAACTAATAATAAATGAAATACATGAAATTAAATAATCTCAATAATCACAAAAATCCTTAGAATTAGTTAGTGCAGTAACGTTCATAACTCGATCCGTAGTGACTCAATTTGTCCCTTTCCCTCTCTTCGTTTAAATATCCAAGTTTTTGTTTGAGGCTAGAAAAATAATTACAAACGATAACAATGACTATGAATCATCATGGACTATTATTCCATTTCAGCTCAACTCATAATTTGTTTGAGAATAATTACTTTTATGATAAAAAGGTTTTAATATAATTGAAGGAAACATTTTTCGTGATCTTTTCATTCCTTGACTGTCATAATATATACATCTTTATAAGACTAAATTTAGGCTACAATTACGGTAGAATATACTCAGAATATTTACAATCTAAATATAAAATATTTACTATGATTATGGAAATAGTTTGATTATTTCCATAATCTATCGTTTCCACGCAGTCTTAGCAAGAGACTCTCGTATGATGAGACTGTCCCTAAAATCATCAAAGAGTATTTGCGGAAGAACTTTTATGAATATATTGGCAATCTGATAGCGGGACGGTATATGGAGAACATAGACTTGTCCACGTGCAACCTTTTCACGAATAAATAAAATATCCATCTCTTTATATTTTGTGCATTGATGTTGTACGGGGTTCCTTGATAGATATATCGCACTCACATTATCACAATAAACTACGGTTGCCGTTTTGATTGGACAACGGAGCTCCAATAAAAGATTACGGAGCCAACATGATTTAGAGACAACATTAGCTACCCCTCTATATCCGGCTTCAGCACTAGACTGAGATAGCATGGGTTGGCGCTTCAACGACCACGAGATTAAATTATCTCCGAGAAATACACAATAACCAGAGATGGAGCGTCTAGTATCCGGGCATCCACCCCAATCAGCATCAGTATAAGACGTGAGACTAGAAATTGCTGACTTATACAGATGTAATCCAAAATCAAGAGTACCCTGAATATACTGCAGAATTCATTTGAGAGCACCCACATGTGCCTCCTACGAGTCATGCATATGTAAACAAATCGGTTGAACAACTTATGAGATATCAGGTCTCGTAAAGGTGAGATATTGCAATGCCCCTGCTAAACTGTGGTAATGTGTCGAATCGCCGTATGGAGACCCTGAAGAGTTACTCAATTTAGCCTTGGTATCCACCAGCGTAGGTGACGGCTTGCATGGAGACATGTCGTCTCTGTCAATTATCTCCTCCGCATATTTTCTTTGACAAAAAAATATACCACATGCATGTTGATTTACAGTAATGCCCAAAAATAGTTCAAAGGACCCAAATCCTTCATAGAAAATTCCAATGCAAGAAGGGACATAATAGACTAACGAAGAGAATCAAATGTTGTAAGGATGATGTCATCAACATAGAGAAGAATATATGCCATGTCATTCCCTTTCTTATAAATGAACAAAGACTGATCAAATTTGTTATGTGAGAAACCCAGTATGGAAATAAACCTAAACCTAGCAAACATGTTATACCATGCCAGGGGGCCTGTTTGAGACCATATAAAGATTTTTTTCAACAAGCAAACATAATCAGGATGAATAGGATCTCAGAATCCCAAAGGCTGGTGAATGTAAATTGTTTCATGTATGTGACCGTGGAGAAACACATTCTTTACATCCAACTGATGGATGGACCATGATTTTGATAGAGTCAAAGTGAGAACTGTTTGGATAGTCATCAGTTTAACAACTAGGCTAAAGGTTTCATCACAATCCACACCAACCTGCTAAAACCTGCCATCACCAACAAGACGAGCTTTGTGCCTCTCAAATGAACCATCAGATTTCTTTTTATGACAAAAAAATCCATATGGAACGAATTATGTTAACATTAGAAGGATGGGGCACCAACTTCCACATCTTATTTTTAATAAGAACATCAATTTCATCTAACATGTTGGCCTTCTAATTCGGATCTGATAGGACAGTTTTCGGGTTATGGGGAAGCAGGGATGGATGGACGAGATGTGTCGATTAAAATGAGATTTGGGCCAAAACATTTCATGCATGGCACGGGTTTCGATGGACCAGGTTGGGGTGTTACCAAAAATGGATTGTTGGGTTAGTGGGGATATCAAGTTATTGTGGGCTGAGGTTGTGGCCTTGTGGTTATTGGGCCTAGTCTCGGTTGGAGAAGAGGTCGGCCCAGCATAAAATGTTTCGGGAATTTCTATGTTGGGCCGAGATTGTAAAAACCACTAGACCGATGGGGAGAGGGAGAGAGCAGTGGGTTTTGTTATTTTGGCTGACCCAATTCGGGGTTTCCTCATTTGGGCCCAATTCGGGTATTCCAATGGACCGAGGGAGAAGGAGAGGGAGCAGTGAGCTCCTTCATTTGGGCTGGTCCAATTCGCTACCGACCTAGACCGATGGAGAGGGAGATGGAGCAGTGGGCTCCCTCATTTGGGCTTGATTATATAGGTTGTTTAAATGATATTGCAAGATGGGATGTAGCCCATTGTCCAAAAATCATACGAGGGTGGGGAAGTCATGTGTATGTTGGCAAACGGGAAGTTGGACTCATCAACAATAACATGACGAGAGATAATAATTTTCCCACTAGACATATCATAACACTTATAGCCCCTATGATTTTGTGGATATCCCAAAAATACACACGGAGTGGGACGAGCTTGAAGTTTGTTTATTGATGTGGAAGAATAGAGAGGATTACACAAACACCTGAAAATCCTCAAATGTGTGTAAGAAGGAACACGATAATAAAGAATTTGTGAGGGTGAGAAGTTTGAAAGTAACTTGCTAGGGAGAATGTTTAAGAGGTATGTGGCCATTTAAAGAGCATGATGCCAAAGCGATGGTGGTATGGATGAATGAGAAAGAAGTGTGCGAATTAAATTATTTATTGCTCGTATTTTTCGTTCGGCTTTTCCATTTTGAGGAGAAGTGTTCCGACAATGGAGACAAAATACCATACCATTTTTGTGAAAAATTTCTTAAATTGGTCATTTATGAATTTCCTCCCATTGGAAACACTTAATAGACCTCTCAAATTGGGTTTGGATGAAAGCACTAAATTGCATGAAAATAGTGTGAACTTGGGATTTTTTCCCAATGGGAAATGTCCATAGAAAATTAGAGTAATCATCTAAAATAACCATGTAATATTTATGACCTGCCGAACTTAAAATCGGGGATGTTCATAAGTCACTATGCATGATATCAAATGGCATAATAGTGTTTGAAGTAGATAGAGAGAAATGTAATTTAACATGTTTCCCAAAAATGCAAGACTGACAAACATGAGAACCTAAAAATACAATCAATAAACTTATTTTTTCTAAGGGATTATAATACAGGTACTCCCGGGTGTCCCAACCGATTATGCCATAAAGTAGGAGAAAGAGCAGCAAAAGTTGATGGAGAGGTGGCTTGATTGTTGGTAGTGGTAGTGATGGGATACAAATCCCCAGTTCTAGCACATCTCATTAGTGGCATCCCCGTCCGAAAGTCCTTCACAAAAAATCCAAACGGATCAAACTCAATGGAAACATTGTTGTTAGTGGTGAAACGACGTAAAGATACCAAGTTTTTAATAATTTTGGGTGCATATAGGACATTATTTAAATGTAAAGGTGGGTAAGGGGGTGGAGGTTTGATTTTCCAATAACATGAATTGGAATTTCTTGTCAACTGCTAAACATAATATTTTTATTACTGCTCATATTAAAATAAGATGAGAGAGTACCTTGAGATGTCATCATGTGAGAGGTCGCCCCCGTGTCCATGTACTATGTGTCATCGGGAACATTGAGTGTCATAGTGTGCATGGCTTGCTCGATTCCGTTAGAGCATAACTCGAAGAAGATAGTCCATGGGCTACAAATGCTTGTTGCCGACGGCTGCCAAGAACCCTGGGCTGCCGAGTGGGTGGAGGTGGCCTGGCCCACGATGTCGTGGGGTACAGGCAGGGAGAGGCAACCCACTATTGTGGCATCTAGCCCTACGGCGGGTACTACCTTCACTACCCACCGCCTGGATACTATTGTTGCTGCCAGGGGGGTCGGTTCTGCTCCTGCTGCCCGCAGCCATTTCCCCCACCGGACTGTTGTCCTCCACCACAACCTCGTCTCTTTTTACTATTATTTTTTCCTTTATTATTGTTGTGATTTTGACCCCATTTTAGTCCATTATCGTTGCGATTGTACCACTGCCCAAATCAGAATTTTGAGGGCCAAAATCATCGGTATACGTGTTGGTGGAAAGGAGGGCGATGTCGGCATTATTTGCCGCCGTTGCCACCTATTTTAGTTTTTGGGTTTCCTCAAGATTCAATCTCGAACGAGCCTCATAAAATGGTGGTAACAAATTACTTTGTTGAATGAACGTAGCAACACCATCATATTGTTCATTCAAACCCGCAATTAATTGAAGAACTAACCTTTGATTCATCACCGGTGCACCAACGTTTGATAGTTGATCGCCAAGCATTTTCAACTCTTGACAATATGCGGAGACATTTGGAAAATCATCTATTTTGACATTGGTGAATTGAGTTTCTAGATATACCGCATGAGAAATCTTGTTATCTTGAAAAATATTTTGCAAACATGCTTGTTGCTCCGTCGAATCCGATTTCAATATGGTGTACAAAAGATCGTTTGAAATGGTGTCATAAATCCATTGAAGGACTATAGCATCCAAGCGAGACCATAGAGCCATATCAGTGTCTTTCTCTATAACACCTGAGTGAGATTTAGGAGGGAGAATATGGTCAATGATTGGTATGCGCGGCAATGGATTTTGAATAACTCCACCCAAGATGAATATTACCCTTTTTCCATGTCGAAAATCACAGGAATGAAGTTGTTGACGGCAAGAGTGGGATGAAATTTATTTTGGTCAGTCATTGATAATCGAGAATGAAGAAAAGAGGAGGAGGAGGGTGGAGGAAAGTGTCGAATTGGGGTTTCAACTTGGGAACGTTGCCGAAATAGGGTTTAGGAGGAAGAACCCTAATTAGGGTTTGGTTTCGGCTTGGAAGGTGGCCGACAATGGTTTTTAGGGTTAGGGCTAGGGGGTTAATTTTTGTCTCTTAATACCATGAATGAAATATTTTCCGTGATCTTTTCATTCCTTGACTGTCATAATATATACATCTTTACAAGACTAAATTTAGGCTACAATTATGATAGAATATACTCAGAATATTTACAATCTAAATATAAAATATTTACTTTGATTATGGAAATAATGTCTATCAATAATGTTTCTCATTTTATTGTTGACAGTCGGAATGATCCAAAGTTGCCCATAAAAGAGTTCGGGAGAGCATAGTCCAACTTACCAGCACGAAGTTGCTCAAGCAGCTACTTCGTTCTTAAGCTAAATTGTTTTCCTCTTTCTGCTAGAACAAATGCACAAAGTATATGAAAATTATGATAATCGGAGAGTCAAACTCCAATGTTTAAGCAGGGGGCCGATTCAGAATTTGGATTTTATGATTAAAATTCGGAGTTTTTTTCACAACTCATTATTGAGTTCATAATCTATTCTTTGTAGTTCTTTGAATTTTTAAAACATATACGAAACTTGAACCAAAATTATTCGATAGGATGAACCCATAACATTAACGTGGTATCCGTTCCTGCCCATCAGTAAAACTTTCTTATAAAACAATGTGTACTCGTTGCATTCAACAACCTGTTGTGTATGATATATGTTACTCATAGATTTGTCATTTAACCATATGATTGAATAACATATGTTACTCAATTTATTATGATATGGTGCATCTATTGTATTTGAGTAAGTATTTTTCTACGGCTTAATATGTTACCAACCCTATAAAGTTGTTAATAAATTTTATTTACACTCGAACTAAGATTTGTTTCAATTGAACACCTGAACACATAATAAAATGTTCCTATTAGACATTTTCGGTTTAAATTCTGGAAAAAAATATGCGTTTTTTCAAACTCATTACGTAGATAAGTTATATACTTAAAATATGTACCTCCTTTAGCTATATGCATTTGCTTCAATAAGGCGTAAAACCTCATGCCTATTCCGATTGAGGTTGATGTGTATACTTAAAGAAGATGTCATATTTTATGTGGTTAACTTAACTCCTAATAAACGCTTGAGAACACACGCAAAAGTTTTTTTTCAAAATTTGAACTGAAAATGTCTAATATGAATACTTTATTATAAGTTCAGATACTCAATTGGAACAAGTGTTAGTTCGAATGTCTAAATAAAATTTATTAACAAATTTAATTAAGGGATTGCCAATGTATTAAGACTTTCTGTAAATACTGTTGAACACTAATAGTAGATATATACTCTCAGCAGCTTATATCAAGCTCTATTCTATATTCTCGAATTAGGTTCCATGAAATCGGCCGTACCAAAAGAACTTTATTTCTTTTATCATAAGAAAAAAACAAAAAGCATTTCTTTTCAGTGACTCACTAACATAGAAATGGAAAAAGTAACGATTAATACTCCAGAGGGTGATGGAGCTTTAAAAATATAAGAAATGACAGTTCATCTTAGCCCATTCTTTGAAAAGGAAAAAAGTGTTTGTCGAGACTTGCTGAATGATAAGCATAAATCATTTTCATCATGACTTATAAGATAAACTTTCACCATCAATGAATTCATTAGTTTTAAGGTAGTAATTAGGACAATACATTTTGTCGTACTTCGCCAGCATTATAGTAGACTGTAGTAGTATAAGATATATGAAAAGTTATCTTTAGTTGCTTTTGAATAGGACATAAGAAGGAAAAGATTAAAGTGCATTTCCATGTTGCTCGATAATAATAAAGAATTCCACCAAAAAAGAAGAAGATAATAATAAAGAATAATATATGGAAAATGGCCAAATTTGTTCATGTAGTATTTGAAATTGAGTAATTTTGTAGGCGTTTGCCATCAAAATCAAATATTTTTCACTTTATTTGGAATTTTAAAATTAGAGTTGGAGATGGAGTTGTGTTTAGTTATAGTTTTTACAAAGAATATTTACTTGTTTTAATGTACTAAAAGTGAAAAAAGTAAATAAATAATAATAATAATAATTTAAGGATTCGAACCCAAATGAAGTTCTGACCATCTATCAGATAAAAAAGAACAAACGGATCTTGTAGGATTCCTAAGAAATTCTTCGATTTCTTCCGAAAACAGATGATTAATGATCTGCTTCTCACGTTCCGTGAATAGCCGGGACATTGAGGAATATCCAGAAAGGCATTTCGGGATATCCAGAAAGGCATTTTGGGAATCGGCCTGATTCTATCTCTTTTCGTTCCATTTGAAGAAAGGAAGGATCCCAAAGGTATTTTTCAAATTTCAAATATAACTTCAAGTTCTATATGAAATTTTCATGGCCAAACAATTAATTTTCAATACAACAACAACAACAACATACCCAGTGAAATCTCACAACGTGGGGTCTGGGGAGGGTAGAGTGTACGCACACCTTACATCTACCTTGGTAGGTAGAACGGTTGTTTCCGAAAGACCCTCGGCTCAAGAAAAATCATAAGCACAAGCAAAGCAAGAGAGCAAAAAGAAGCAGTAACTAACACAGATAGATAAGATAAACAAAGTACACTACAGAACACATAGTAGCAGAAATCAAACAACAGGGGCCTTTAAAGAAATACTGCGCCTACTAGTATGATAGGCTAAGCAGGCCGACAATACTAACACTACCAGACTGTAAGCGTAAGTAGGACTACGCTCAACTACCTACTACCCTAATCTGTGTCCTCCAAAACCCCCTATCTAAGGTCATGTCATCGGTAAGTTGCACTTGCACCATATCCCGTCTAATCATCTCTCCCCAATACTTCTTTGGCCTACATCTACCCCTCATGAACCTGTCCATATCCAACCTCTCACATCTTTACACTAGGGCATATATGTCTCTCCTCTGCACATGCCCGAACCATCTCAACCTTTCTTCCCGCATCTTATCATCCATCGAGGCCACTCTCACTCTGTCCCGGATATCATCATTTCTAATCATATCCCTCCTTGTATGCCCACACATCTATCTCAGCATCGTCAATCTCCGCAACTTTCATCTTTTGGATGTGCAAAATCTTGATTGACCAACACTCCGCCCCATAAAATATAGTCGGTCTAACCACCACCCTATAGAACTTGCCTTTAAGTTTTGGTGGCATATTTTTATCGCACAAGACTTCGGATGCGAGCCTCTATTTCATCCACCTTGCCCCAATACGATGTGTGACATCATCATCAATCTCTCCATTCTCTTGGATAATAGACTCGAGGTACTTGAAGCTTCCTTTCTTTTGAATGACCTGAGTACCAAGCCTCACATCCACGCCTGTCTCATGATCGCTCCCATTACTGAACTTACATTCCAAGTATTCTATCTTGGTCCTACTCAGCCTGAACCCTTTAGACACCAGAGTCTGTCTCCAAACCTCCAGCTTAGCATCCACTCTTCTGCGAGTCTTATCAATCAGGACTATGTCATCTGCAAATAACATACACCATGACACCTCCCATTGGATTTCTCGCATCAGTCCATCCATCACCAAGGCAAACAAGAATGGGCTAAGAGTTGATCCCTGGTGAAGCCCCACCATCACAGGAAAGTGCTCTAAGTCCCCTCCTACTGTCTATACCCTGGTCTTGGCTCCATCATACATATCATTGATCACCCTAATGTACGCCACAGGTACACCTCTAACCTCCAAACATCTCCAAAGAACCTCCCTAGGGACTTTGTCGTATGCCTTCTCGGGGTCGATGAAAACTATATGTAAGTCTCTCTTCCTCTCTCTATACTGCTCCACCAACCTCCTAATAAGATGAATGGCTTCTGTAGTCGAACGGCCTGACATGAATTTAAACTGGTTCTCAGAAATAGATATGCCTCTTCTCACCCTTATCTCGATGACCCTTTCCCAAACTTTCATAGTGTGGCTTAGCAACTTGATACCCCTATAATTATTGCAACTCTAGATGTCACATTAGTTCTTGTACAAAGGAATCATTGTACTCCACCTCCATTCTTCGGAGATTCTCGTCATCTTAAAAATGACATTAAATAACTTAGTCAGTCACTTAAAACTTGCCCTGCCCACGCTCTTCCAAAATTCAACTAGAATCTCATCAGGCCCGATTGCACGTCCCCTACACATCATACGAACAACACCCTTAACCTCCTTAAGCTTAATGCTTCTACAATATCCAAAATCTTGGTACCTTCTGGATTGCTCCAGATCTTCCAGCACAATGTATTTATCTCTTTTTTCGTTCAAGAGTTTATGGAAGTAAGACTACCCCTCTGTCTAATATGCGCGTCCTCCACTAGTACTTTATCGTCCTCGTCCTTGATGCACCTCACGCGATCCAAGTCACGTGCCCTCCTCTCCCGCGCCTTGGCTAGTCTGTAAAACTTCTTATCCCCGTACTTTTCCTGTAATTCCATATACAGACATTCAAAATTCGTCGTTTTTCCCGTGGTAACCGCTAGCTTTGCCTCCTTCCTCACCATCTTATACAATTCCCTATTCGTTCACTTCTCCACCTCATTCTTGCTTTCTACCAATTTTGCATACACCGCTTTCTTTGCTTCCACCTTCGCTTAAACCTTACCATTCCACCACCAGTCCCATTGATGCCCACCACGGCTACCCTGCGAGACCTCTAGCACTTCTCTAGATACCTTTTGAATGCAACTGGTCATCCTGTCCCACATACCGGTCACATCCCCACTACATCATTAAGCCCCCTCGACCATCAACATCTCTTCTATCTCATTTGCACTAGCCATGGTCAAACTCCCCCATTTGATTCTTAGCCAGTCATCCACAACCCTCATCTTCTTCTCTATCTTAATCTCCAAGTCAATCACCAAAAGCTTGTGTCGCGTTGTAAGATACTCACTCGGAATAACCTTACAGTCTTTATAAAGACCGTTGTCAACCATCCTAAGGAGCAAAATGTCTATCTGAGTCTTAGCAACCGAGCTACAGAAAGTCACCAAGTGCTCATCCTTCATCATGAATGTCGAATTGGTTATCACTATCCCAAAAGTTCTAGAGAACTCCAAGAGTGAGACGCCTCCCCCTTTTCGTCCCCGGGGCCAAAGCCTCCATACACGTCGTCATAACCCCTCGGATGTGAGCCGATATGTCCATTGAAATCCCCTCTTGGAAATGACTTCTCAGTGGGTGGTATACCTCCCACCACCTCGTCCAAATCCTCCCAAAAGCGCCTCTTCTCCTTATCGTCCAAATCCGTCTGCGGCGCGTAAGTGCTAATAATGTTTATAGTGGCCCCTCCAACTACTAACTTAATCGCCATCATCCTGTCATTGACCCTCCTAACCTCTACCACCTGATCCCTTAGCTCGCTGTCTACCAAAATGCCTACCCCATTCCTATACCTCGACCTACCCAAGAACCATAACTTATACCCATCCACATCCTTAGCCTTAGGTCCTACCTATTTAGTCTTTTGCACACAGGCTATATTAATCATCCTCTCTTTAAGAATCTTAACTAGCTCTATGGACTTCTCTGTTAAAGTCTCAATGTTCCAAGACCCTATTCTCAGCCTAGCATATCCCTTACCCCACTTACCCCCTTAACCTTCGTCCCCGTTCCCGATCGACAACATGATCGTAGTCTACCATCAGTCACCAAAGTCACTAAGGCGGATATAACTAATAAGCTAATCAAAGGATTACACCTAAAATAGGAATGCCAAGAATGGTATAACTAAAGGCAAGAAGAGTAAATGCAAGAACGTAATATACTAAGGGCAGGAATCAATATCTTACGAAACAATTCAACAGCCAAGTAAAGATAAAATTAGCCCCAAGAATAAAGACCAGAGAGATAGAACCCGGATGTTTGGAGGGAATGATAAATAAAGAAAATAAAGCAATTCAAGCACGCAGCAGAATACGAAAATCAAAATGCTATAACAATAATAAAGGTTGTACACGCACAACAGATTACAAAAAATCAATAACTAGCACTATAAAAGCAAGAAGTCCACACTATAAGAGATGCATTGAAAGTAAATAACAGATTACCACAAAATATCTATCCAAGCAGAATTGAAAGCACACAAATTGCACAAACAAGTAACTTAAACTCTATATACTTAGAGCAAGAAATAGCAAAAAAGAATGGCTAAAGTATCCCAACAGAAGCACAACAAGGAATCAAAGCAACTTGTGTAATTCAATGGATTTAATACCTAAAACAAACTTATAACATAGCACACAAAATTGATAAGCAACACAGTAAATATAAGATGAAACAGAAGTGCGTTGGTTTAAAAACCAATAACAAGAAAATGGGTTTGTAGAAATTAGTAGCAAGAATAATAAATAAAGAGAAGGAGAGATAGAACCTGGTCGGCGGCGTGATGCTAGCTCTAGATGAAAGCGGGTTTCTCCCGTCGAATGGGTGGTTCCGTCCGGCGAGACAGTGGCCAATCGTAGTGGTGTTTGGGTAATATTCAGTTCGTTCTAGGTTTCTCGACGCCAAAATGGGAAGAATCGCCAGAGAAAAAAATGGGAGCACTGGGGATCTGCTGCCGAAGTATGCCAAAAATCTCCTGATTCTGCCGGATCTGGAACTGGTTGCAGACCACAAAGGGCGAAAAAGGAACGGAAAACAAAGAAGAGAAAGAGAGGTGGGAAAAAAATAGAAGAAGATGAAGAAGAGGAGAAAGAAATGGCTTACCTACGACGAACTCTGAGAGCGTCGCCGGCCAGAGTTGGTTCACAGGGTAGTGGGGAGGGGAAGATGACCGTTAGGCACAAGTAAAGAGAGAGGAGTGAGAAAATGTGTCAAGAGAGAGGAGAGAGAAAACATTGATTTTTTAATAAAATGAAAAAAATGAAAATTTTCTCATGGCCAAACAGGTCCAGTTCTGCTTAATTTTTGTTTTAATATTGTCTTCAACGTTAGGCAAAAAAGTCTCAATTTTGTCCTCGATTTCTAATGGAGCTCCAAGATGAAGGTAAATTTAAATTATAATCAGAATTTGAAGGGGTAAATTTGGACATTTTTACTCGAATAATTCCAACAGGTGAAATCCACTCATTTCACGCTAGACTTTCATCAATAGCAAGAACAAATATGAGATAATTTGCTAATTGTAAAGGTACGCATAAACCAAAACTTTAACCGAGGACAACTTCCCTCAAATTTGTATAGTTAGAGGCAAATTTCAACCTATTTAACTGTATGTAAATAAATGATAAGTATTGACTTAACCAGAGCCATAAGGAGCTAGAGTTATTAGCTTGGTGAACAACTCACATGATAATTTGAAAAGAGGCAGATCAAATGGGTTAGGGTGCAAATTTTCATCCATACCTATTTTATTTTTCCAGGCACATACGTATGTTTATATCAATATTTGAAAGTTTCTGTTATTTTTCAAACCATTTTGGAAAAAAGGAATCTGATGACTTCCAATGTGACATAAGACCCTTTAAAAAATGTTATCCTTTAACTTTATCCGCTCCAACAATTTTATAAATACTTAAAACTTCATCTATATATATTGGGGAAGGGGTTAAATTAGCTCATGTAAATTGTATCTTCGTACTCCCTTATTTTTTAATTAATATTACCCTGTTATTAAGGAAATGTCTTATTTTTGTCCTTGACCCCAAAACGAAGCTTTAACTTTAGCGAAACATTAAATCATAATCAAAATTTGAAAGGTAAATTTAAACTTTTCTTGAAGAATTCATGTCAGAGTTCCGTTAATGACAAGGATAAATATGAACAAATTTGCTAATAACAAAAGTAGTAACAGACCAAAAATATTAGGCAAGGCAAAACTGAACAACTTTGAATACTATATTAGTAAATAGATCTTCTCCATTTATATATTTATATAATTATTGTTTAAAGATTTACGTGACACCTCTCTTAAATATTTTCTTATTTTCTTTTTATTCTTCTCCGTTTTTCCACTCATGTTGATAAAATCTTCAAACTAACAAATAATAAAAATACATGTTACAAAAATATCTTCTATCAATACTCTCTTCATTATTAGTGGCTATCAACTTCGCAATAAGTTCCTTCAAATAAGAAAACCTAAGTACTTTGTTTGGTGTGTCGCCACCTGATTGGAACACACAATGGATAGGACCGCAGTATTAATTTTCTCATTCATTAGCTTTTTGCCTTTATTGGCTAATAACAACTGTTTTTGTGCTCCTACTACTACTTTTGTCTATCTCCGTTAGGGCGGTCAATTTCACATAGATGAATATTCAATTTATCCGATCTGATTATATAAACGAAAATCTGATAAAACATGAATTTTAATCGGGTGACGGATTCGGGTGGACATACATCCAACCCACCATCCAATCCATCCATTATAAATTAATTATTTTCAATCCACCCCTCTTGTAGATCTTTTAATATTTGATATAAATAATTGATAAATATGATTGCTAATTATATCTATCAATTTATGAATCTGTTTTTACAAAATATAAACTTGTGGTCAACTTTTACATTTGAAATTTGAAATCTCAAATCATGTTTTTTGGGATGATTTGGAATTTCATCTCATGAGATGAAATCGCATGTCCAAACGATGATTTCATCTCATAAAATGAAATTGCATGTTCAAATGCTTAATAAATGCTATTTTTAATTTGACTGAATCAGGCTAATCAAAATAACTTGAGTTAAGAAATATGTGGGTCGCTAACTCGTCCAAATATAAACAGATTGAACAAATTATATTTTTATCTGCTAATTATACCACTCTAAGTTTGATCAAGTAAAACGTACATTGAACAACATAAGAAAGGGAAAAAACAAATGTTGATTGTTTTCATATAAAAATATGAACTCACAGTACTAGGAAGATTGATGATATTTATTTTATCTTAACAGTTGATATAATCAAATGCAACTTTGTGGGTTTACCAGACCCTGTCATTCTCGAATTAATCCGTACTATTCTCTACTTCCAATAAAATGAACAAAGTAAAGTTCATTTTTGTGAAATTTGAACTGACATATTTATTAACTGTCATAAATTACCTACAAGATTTATTAACTTCCATCCGCGAAGCACCCGATCCACATACACCGTGGATGATGGGTGGATCGGATGTGGATTAAAAAAAATAGGGTGATGGATGGGTCGGGTGGTGGATAGATCGTTGGCGGGTGGAGGCGGATTGAATCCACCCGATCCACCTCTGATCCATTATCAGCCCTAACCTCCGTATAGGTACTAATAATACTTGAAAATTGCAGAGGTTTTTGAAGGACCACAAACTTAATCAGGAAATACTGTATTGATTATGTATTCAAGTTTTAAAAATTACTGCTAATAATCATGGACAAGAAACGTACATTCTTCTTTTTAAATACTCAAACATCCAAATTGTATCTAAATTCTTAGAATTGATTATACATCATAGTCTGCTTCAACTATATAATTTTCACATAAATGTTGAAACACTTAACTTTGTCTTACCTAATATAATCTTTCATTGAAAATGTGTTGCGGAAAATCGTGGATTAACTAGAGCACAATAACACCAAAAATACATGGTGAAAAAAATAACACAAGTACACAACGATTTAACGAAGTTCGGCTAAGTCCAGTCCCCAGGCAAAAGTTGAGAGAATTTTCCACTATTAATGAAAAGTTCTTTTCAATTCCTTCTATTTAGTGCATTACTTACATCATCTAACGAAATATTGTCCTTTTGTTTATTTTATATAACCACGTATCAATGAAAGTATCATACGACGGTAGTAAAGAACATAACATAATCAAGGTCTAATCGTCACTCTTAATGATATATATGTTCTTTAAGTCCATTAGAATTGAATTAAACTTATCAAGTTGAGTTTTAATAGATGTACCTTCGTTCATACGAATATTGTACAATCTAGTAGAGATGGTTTGTTTGCGACTTTTTAGAATACAAATCTTCTAGCTTCTTGGATGCCTTTGTTGCACAAGTTTCTGTATCACTCTCACAAATAACACTATTTATAACGCTCATGAAAATTACACTCAAAATATTCTCCTTCAAACTTGCCTTCTCTGACTCTTTCATCTCGAATCGTCATCAATTGTCTTCCATTACCGTTATAACACCACAAATGATCTCATTCTAATCTTTCAAAGATTGAAACTAAATACCCCATCGAATTTGTCGAAGATGAAGAAGTCATCTTAACCCTAGACTATGTGTAAAAATTCTAACCACGACTTTGATACTAATTGTTGCGAAAGATACTATCACACCCAAAAGGATAGAGAAGAGACTAACACACAAGGATATAGAATTTTTCTATATGAATGAGAAGTATTGTGAAATACAAAGAATCCCTAATTAAAACTCCTTTATATAAACCTCAAGTATCCTGATCCTAAAAGAATGATTTTTCAAACCTACAAGGACAATAGTTTTACCAAACCTACAAAGAAAATAGATTTTTCAAATAATAAAAATTTACCCGCATCGAGTTCTTACACTCGCTCAATAATCAAATGACACATGTCACTTTATTTAGCTTCAATTATTAATACTTAACTATAGTTGATTATCATCACATGATCCTAAATAATAATATAAGTAATGCTTAATAATCTTGTTATTCTCCGTTACGATTCTTTCTGCGCCACACTTTTCAAGCCATCACTGGCTATTATGATGATTAAAGTTTTCCTTCAGATTTATCTATCAAATGCAGTATAAATATTTTAATCTTAACAAAAAGAAAATTTACCTTTATATACCTCAAGGGTAACACATCAAAAGATTACTCATATGAAAAATCACAAAATTGCACTAATTGGCTTTGCAGAGTTACACTATTACAGGGATTATTATCAAATTTAATCTAAAACAAAACTTGTACTTTTATTTTAATAGTTTTTTTAAAGACAATAAAAACCTTAAAGAGATTACTAATTGAACTTTAAGTTTAAGAGAATTTCTTTCATGTTTTTGTCAATAGATTAAAGATTTTTGGCATACATTGACAAATAACAAACTGGATAATAAGTGTAAATTTTGATATCCAGGCATCTCCTCACTTAAAAGATTAATAAAGAATTATTAATCAGAAAAGAAAAGAAGGAGAAGATGTTACATCTACTGATGACTATTGTATTGCTCATAATCTGAGCTCCTTTTTAATAATTATAATTTCGCAATTATTCTTTTGATTCCACCGGAGAAATAATACAATGAAGAAAGAATGATGTTAAACATCAAAATTAGATCAGAATGTCAGAAGAAGAACGCATACAATAACAGAAAGATAAATTTGATGGCAACCCCTGGAACTTGTTAACCAGCTAGTGAGTTAGCAAGTAACTATGGTTGAGTGTGATTAGTTAAAAAAAGCAATTAGTTAGTGAAGTGTTTGATTAAGTTGTTGAACAAGAGTGTATATATGCTTGAGCTAATTCAATGTAAAGCTCTAAGCTCATAAAAGATATTTTACTATGAATGAAAATATTCTCTCTATAATTGCCTTCTCTTCTCTCTTCTCTCTTCTCTCTTTTCTCTTCTCTCTTCTCTCTTCTCTATTTGATTTTGATTGTTTTAGATCTCCATTAATGGAGCTCTCAAGGTATCAGAGCTACGGTTGTTAGTAGATGATAGATCAATCAAATTCTCTGAGAAAACACAAAATCTATCAAGGTGCGATTGATTCAATCAAAAACTGTTGAATCCAAATATCGCAATCGGACGCTAGGTCTGCAATTCCTCAAAGCTCTTCAATGGTGTTTGATAATATAACAAATAATATAAATTTAATAGGAACAGAGGTTTCAAACACAAATGCAATCAATTTCAATGCAACATCTTCAAATACAATTGGAGGAACAACTTCTGATAACAATATCTCTATCGATCACAATCATCTCTTGTATTTACAACCTAATGACACTCTAGGTAGTTCACTAATTTTAATTCAACTTAACGATTATGAAAATTATGCTTTATAGAGTCGGTCGATGAGAATTGAACTATTAGGTAAAAGAAAAATGAGATTTGTTGATGATAGATATCCTAAAAGTAGTTTTGCACCCGAATTGCATGATTTATGGGGAAAATGCAATGTTGTAGTTTTATCATGGATAATGAGTGTTGTTAGGCCAGGATTGTTGAGTACAGTTGTGTTTGCATCGAGTGCAGATAAGGTTTGGTGTGATCTGAAGAAGAGATTTGACAAAGTCAATGGATCTCATGTGCTCCATTTGCACAAAGAGATCCACAACTTCACACAAGGTACTCAGACTATAACTGATTACTTCTCAAGGTTGAGGGATTTTTGGACTGAAGTGGATGCAATCATACCTTGCCATGACTATCCATGTCTAGAATCTAGAAAATTTCATGAATATTTTGAATATCAGAGGTTATTACAGTTTCTGATGGGTCTAAATGAGTCATATTCTCAGTCTAGAAGTCACATACTGATGATGGATCCAACACCTAGTGTGAACAAGGCATTCTCTTTATTCATGGATCAAGAGAGTTAAAGAAGTTTAGCTAGTGGTATGCAAAGTGGTTATATGTCAAGTGTGATAGATGTAGCTGCTATGTACAACAACAAAAATTTCAGTATAAATCATCAAGTAGTGGTGTGAATACTTTTAAGTCAATGAAGAAGTTCTTATAGTGTGAGAATTATGGTTGTTAAGGACATTCTAAAGATGAGTGTTACAAGATTGTTGGATATCCTCCCAACTTTAAGTCAAAGAAGAAAACTGGTAACAATGGAGGTTCTGAAGTGTATTCTAACTATGCAGGTTCTAGTGAAGCAGCTGAACAAGGAATAGAACAATGTCAACAACAACACAAAGGCAAAGCTCCCATGAATGCACCAACTCGGGAGAGGATCACGCCTACACCAGTGTCATTCTTTACTCAGGAGTAGTATCAACAAATCCTGCAAATGCTAGGTCAAGGAAAGGGAGAAGGTTCTGAGTCCTTTTCCAAGGCTGATGCAGTAGGTAGTGTTCTTGTTGCTTTACTATCTAAGTATGTCAATAAAGAGTGGATAGTGGATTCTAGAGCAACAAATCATATGACACATCAGCTAGATATGCTAAATAACATTCAACCTAGCCCTTAGACAGACAAGAATAAAGTACATTTACCAACATGAGGAGTAGTAAATGTGTCTCATACTGGAAGTTCAACTATGCTTAAAGATCAAAAGATTTCAAATGTGTTGTATCTTCCTGACTTTAAGTTCAATTTGTTATTTGTGGCAAAAGTCACAAAGGAATTACAGTGTCTAGTAGCCTTTTTCCCTGACTTCTGTATTTTCCAGGATCTTTACAGTGGTCATGTGAAGGGGATTGGTAAGGACGACCAAGGACTATACATTCTCAAGAAAGGAATTCAGTAGTTGATTCAAACTTCATCAACCCCTAAGTGTGTCAACATAATCATTTTACCAGGAGACAATACTTTGTGGCATATAATATTAGGCCATGCTACTATAGATATAATAAAACAGCATGAGTCACTCAGTAATCTTCAAAGTAGTAGTCATCCCCATTGTATTGTGTGTCCTTTGTCCAAACATACAAAGTTACCTTTTCAGTTGAGTACTCATACTTCCAAATCTCTTTTTGATCTTGTACATTGTGATATTTTGGGACCTTTCAGGGTGCCAACATATAATAGAAAGAAATATTTTGTAACAGTGGTAGATGATTACATTAGATATACTTGGATCTTTTTAATTGCATCTAAAGCTGACACTATAGTTGTGATGAGAAACTTTCTGACTTAGATTTAGAACATGTTTTTTGTAATTGTGAAGGTCTTGAGAACATATAATAGGAGTGAGTTTTTCAGCACAGACTTTGAAACTTTACTATTTAGTCATGACATTTTGCACTAAAGTACATGTGTATATACCCCTCAGTAGAATGACATTGTTGAAAGAAAGCATAGAATTTTTTTAGAGATAGCCAGATCTCTAAGATTTTAAAGTGTTGTTCTATTGAAGTTTTGGAGTGAGTGTGTCTCTACAATAGTATACATCATTAACAAGCTCCCATCTAAGGTACTCCAGTTCAAATCTCCTTTTGAACTATTGTATCTACATCCTCTTGATTTGTCACATCTTAGGGTGTTTGGATGTTTGTGTTATGCTGCCACTCTTAAGACTTTGAATAAGTTTTCTCCCAGAGCTATACCATCTGTTCACATGGGATACGCTTCCACTGAGAAATGATAAATTTTGTATTATTTGCATTCTAAGACATTTCTAGTTAATAGAAATGTTAAATTTCAAGAAACTATATTCCTATTTAGAGATGTGCATCTGTCTACTAATCCTGTATTTTCAGTGTTGGATGTTGTCTATTCTAGTCTATCATGTGAAATTGCTCATAGTTTGTCTATCCCAATTGAAAGTATGGGTGATCAATAAAGTGAGACTGAGCAATGATCTGTGCACATAGAAGATGACACTGATATGCAAGTTTTAACATGACTCAGGTGCTCTTGTTGATGACACTACTACAAAGACTGTTGTTGTTGCCGAGGAAGTAGAAATACTAGACAGTGTGATTAACACCAGAAAATTCACTAGGCAATGTAAGAAACCATTATGGATGTAGGATTATGTGATTCCTACTAAGAAATCCTCCTGCAGTTTTCCTATGACACAATTTGTTGCTTATGATCATGTGTTAGTTCCTTACAGATTGACATTATCTATGTATTCTGCAATTTCATAACCATATTCCTTTAAAGAAGCTTCTTCAGACCCAAAGTGGATTGAAGCTATGAGACTTGAGATAGTTTCTTTAGAAGATAATCAGACATGGACACTGGAGGATTTGCCTCCTAGTCACAAGGTTATAAGGTGTAGGTGGATATATAAAATAAAGTAAAAATCAAATGGGAAAGTTGAGAGGTTTAAAGTAAGGCTAGTTGCAAAGGGTATAGTCAAAGAGAAGGTTTGGATAATGGTGAAACCTTCTCACCTGTATAAAAAATGGTAACTGTTAGAACCACTATTGCTATTACTACTTCTAGGCATTAATATGTCTATCAAATGGATGCACATAATGCATTTCTTAATGGTGACTTGATTGAATGTGTGTATATGAAGATTCCTGAAGGGTTTGAAAGACAGGGAAAGTCTAATAAGGTCTACAAAACTGAATAAGTCCCTCTATGGACTTAAACAGGCTCCTAGATAATGGGACCTAAAATTGACTGAAGCTTTGATTCATATGGGATTTCATTAAAGTCACTATGACTACTTAGTGTTCACAAGGAAGAGTGGGACTAATACTGTGATAGTGTTGGTGTATGTTGATGATCTATTCATTACATGAAACAATCAATAGCTATTGTGTGACACTAGAGAAGCATTGCAATAGAAATTCAAGATGAAAGATCTTGGAGAACTCAAGTTCAATTTAGGCATTGAGTTTTCCAGGTCTACTAAAGGAATACTTATGTGTCAAAGAAAATATGCATTGGATTTGATAGCGAGACAGGGGTAGTGATGTAAAGATACATGGAAGACAATAAATTAAATATAGTAAGATAAAGTAGGATAGATTGAAGAAAGAAAGGTTAAAACACACAATTGAAGAAATTTAAAGACCCACAATAAGCAAATTGAGAACCATTAAATTAATCATACAACTACATGTATTAATCCAAGGAAGAAGAGAATTGAACTCATACATTAATGTAACACAATGAGACATTCAAGAGAGAATCAATGAAGAGACAAATGGATAAACCCACAAACTCACAAGGAGTATCAATATTCATCAAAATAATCTATTCTCAAACAAACCCTAACTTAAGCTATTTATACCTAGAACTAAGTTTCCTTATTACAAAAAGGCCCTTAAAGACCACTACACTTAAGAGGAGACCTAGGCTAAATATGTGGGCATTTTCTTGGGCCGCCCATTCTTGAATTGTCTAGTGTAGCCTCTTGAGTCTTGAATATCGGTCTTGAAATATTTCTTTACGCTCCTTCTAAATATACTTAAGCAATCCAAGAAATTGTTGAAGCCTTCTAATCCAAAGTCTCCAATTAGATCTACATCATTCTCCCTTTCTTCAAAAGAATTTGTCCTCGAATTCAAACCTTGCAAAACAATGGGAAGAAGAAGCACATCACAACTACAAGACCCATTAGTCAAATCAAGAACTATAAAGATATTCTTAAGATATACACACTTATGATATTGTCAAGAATCATGATAGACAATAAAGACTATGTCACCAAATGAAACAACAAACGCTTAACTACACTCATGATGGATATTTTTGGTGCTATCATCCCCTCCTCCTTTTAAAGAAATCCGTCCTCGAATCTTTCTTGATCAAAGATGACTTTCCAATGATCCAGAGGGGTCTTAAGAATAACATATATATTCCACAAGAGGATTAGCAATAATATGAAAAAAAATTTCTAAAGAGAACACTCTTATGATATAACCAAGTATCAAAATAATCAATAAAGATTACGCCCTTAAATAATGCACCAAGTACTTGGTTATCTAAAATATCATGAATAAAGGGTAATTCAAGAGAACAAATAAGCTTAAGAAATCGAACATGCAAGTTCATATCGGTTCTAAGACTTATGAAACACAATTCACCCTTTATTTTCCAACAAGAATAAATCCCCTCATGGCCAAGTGCAAGATAATCTAGAAGATCAACAATATTTAGAAATCTAATTACAACACTAGGCCATTTTCAAGATGGTGTTTTATGCAAGTCACCACATATTAGACCAACATCGGGATCAAATACAAATACCAATACCAAAACTTTCTTGAATTTTTTACTTAGCAACTCAGAATATGAATCAAATAGCAACATTGATGAATTTTGACTAATCATAACAAAATTGTTACTATATAGGTCAAAGGCATAGATATTTACCTTTATGACTTTAGAAAGCCCAAAAATAAGCATTAGCCATTCAAACAAATCATTCTTGACTTTAAAAGATAATGATACCTCAAACCTTTTTGTGGCCCAAGAAGATGCTCCCAAATATCTTACCTCTTTGTAGATCCTCTCTTGGTGATGTTTCACAACTAAATTAAGATGGTTAGTAAACTCATCAAAATAAGGATTTTCACATTTACGTCCATAGATATTTCGCAATGCTACAAAGAGATCATGTTTAGATTTCTTTCTTGAAGCATTCACAAATTCTACTCAAAGTTTATCCTCAAAAGTAGTAGTAGAGCAAGTGAAGAAATTGACACTAAAACTAGCATCTATCAATTTACTACTAATATCATTAGTGCCTCCTTCATTTTTAAAGGATGTTCTTTGTCATTAGAGGACCTTTCAACACGAGATGTGCTCTCAACAAATATTTTGGGAGTTAGCTTGCTAACATTCAAATAATTAGCACCCTCAAACAAGCCACAAGAATCATTTTTACAAGTCATGCACTCTTTAAATTCTAGATCATCACTTTCATCAAGCGCACACAAGTCAACAAGGAATGAACCATTCAATTGGACTTCATCAATTTTCGAATTATGATCAATGTGAATCACACAATCAATATTAGGATAATTCAAAGAATGACTCATAGTATCAACACAAAGGTCACCTTTTAAACCTTCTTGAATATTTTCATTAAATAAAGGATTGTCAAATTTTTTGAAAATTTGACATTCTTTAGACTCAAAAAGGATACCATCACACTTTTTCATGATCCATTTCAAGAGTACTATCACAAAACATATTCATGTCCTTACAAGATAACGAATTGTAACGATCAAATTCTCTTGCAAAGAGACATTCATCAGTAATCACATTTTTGGTGTTCCTAGTAGCTAAAGAAGAAATAAATTCATCTTTATCACAAGAATTCAAGAAAACACTTTGTATCTCATGTTTTTCTATAATTTGACATAACGCTTGCTTGAAAATCTTTAAGCCCACAATCAATAACAAATTTAGCTCCACAATCATATTCAACTAGTGTATAGTCACCATCCATTTGCATATAAATACAAAGTAAAGAGTCATCAACCTCATCAAAAGATGGTCTAACATTCACACTCAAGTCACTACCAAATTCACTTGAAGTAACTAGAGAGTTAGATTTGACCTTTTTACCTTGATAAGCACTTAAAGATCCTTCTTTATTTTGATTTTTTAAAATTAAGCTCACTTGCTCATCTGAAGAAGTAGTCTCAACTTTACTTGCTTCTTTCAATTCTTGAATTTCATTCCATTTTGAGTTGCCATTTTTGTGCTCTTCAAGAATACCTACAAAGAAAGTGAAAATACTAGAAAAACAAGAATTCGAAAGGTTAGAGTTAGAATAAGAAAACATCTCGCTCACACTCTCTTGTTTTTCTCTTATCTCATCTTCTTTTCTCTCATTTGTTTCGCTTTTCTTCTTTTCGTCATGTGAGAACCCATTTTTATTTTTCAACTCTTTTTTCTTTTGTGCTTGTAACCACTCCATCACTTCATTCAAAATATCCTCTCCTTTTTCCTTTCTTGAGTTGCCTCTATTCACTCCCTTACTTTTCTCTTTCTTTTCTCTCTCATTCATTTCATTAGGAGTGCAATAGGGTCCAGAGATCTCCTTTGAGTCATTGGGATGACTCTTCACTTCAACTTTCAATTTGGCATCACTAGAAGTTTCATAGACTCTAGTTGAATTATTGAAATGACTTTGTACATCAAAATTCAAGTTAGTAGTCATCACTTTCAGTTTCTTGACTTCTTCATTTGTTATTGAAGATTCCTTAATGGCCATAGGAGTTAAGACATGTTTTTGTTCCATCGAATCTACAACAACAAACATTCCCAATTTTCTATCAAAACAAAATTTATTATGTTTGAACCAAGGATCTCCTAAGCACACCGAACAAGAAGACAAAGGATAGACATCACATCAAGCTTCCACTTGATAGCTTCCATGGTAAACAATTATTTTCATCTCTTTGTCAACCAACCTTCCTCCAAATTTTTATGGAGAACTTTTTGTATGACAAGGTATCTCCAACCACTCAATCAAAGATGAATCAACAAAATTCGTATAACACAATTTATCTACACCTAAAATGCAATCAAATGTGCAACCACTCTCATACCCCTTAACAATGGCTTCAAATTTAGTCAAACTTCTATTAGGCTCGTACTTTCTTTTTCTTGTAGAAGCACTACTATAATAATCATGAAATACTTTACAATAATTTCTACTAGAAGTAGAATTATAAGAAGAACTTCCTCTTTCTCCATAATCACCCAAACCTCCATTGTAACTCCTTGAACCTGTGAAAGACATAGTTAAGACAAAAAAGTGATTAGTAAAAATAAATGGACCTCACAAGTTACTTCCTCACGTGTATCACTCAAATGATTGCATTTTCAGTCGTGTATATACTCAAAGGTCGTAGGTCTTTAGGACCACACTCAAATGATCTTACCACTCTAGCCTTTTACCACTCAAGGGTATCCCGTAGTGTCTTCACGATTCTACAATCTTAGCTCAAAGTAAGCTTTCATATATCGGTTCGGAATGAAGTTTATGTCGCTTATAAAAAAGGACAAAACACTAACGAACTAGAAATGAAATAAACACACAACGAAACTAAAAGAGAAGCACGAAATAAATTGACACAAAATAAAATGCGTACACAAAAGTTAACTAGACGACACTAGTATGGAATTATACTAATTGTAATCTAGCTAAGAATACAAGAAAAGAATAAGAAAACAAGAGCAGGAAACAGACATTCAAAAATGAACAGCAAATGTCACTGCACAAAAGTGGTTATATTATTAAATTTGACTGCAAAAGTGACTCTTTCTGAAAAAATTGAAATTTCAGTATCTTCTTCCTCAAAATGGGAATGAAATTCCTTCAAAACTAGTTCAAAGTTTCACCAAATGGAACGAAATTTCAGATTTGAGGTCCTTAAGATATTCCCCAATCTTTTGAAGTAACACCCATTTGAAATGGAGCCCATTTGTGGAAACCCGAAATTCAAAGCTTGTTTAATGGCTACCTCAAATTCTAGCAATGTTTATACAATATCTCCAGGTGATTTAGCAATTTTTAGAGCTTCCACAAATACCAACCGAAATTATAGAATCAAATCTCCATGAACCAAAACTTTCAAATCACTGGTTTGTCAATGGAGTTTTGGACCCTTCCATAACCCGAACAATTATTAAATGTCTTCAATCTTTTGCGCAAATTATGGCCCAATTCACTTCTTCATGGACATTCAACATCAGCTTTAGATTTTTAGATTCACCAACTTGGAATGGTGAACTCTAAACTTCAAATAATCGATACCCTGTTAACTTTTAGCAAATATTTAGATTTGGGCTAAATATGTGGGAATTTGCTGGGTTGGCCATTCTTGAATTGTTTAGTGTAGCCTCTTGATTCTTGAATATCTATTTAAGCATGTTGTTGCTCTTGAAATCTTCCTTTACGCCCCTTCTAAATATACTTAAGCAATCCAAGCATTTGTGGAAGCCTTCTAATTCAAAGTCGCCAATTAGATCTACATCATGTAGGAGGAGCTAAACCTGCAGGAACACCATTTGAGTTTAATCAAATGCTAACTTCAGTATAGTATGACAAGTGTATTCAAGAAAAGGAAGGTACTTAGGAAAAGGGAGCATATGAGGATACAATTCTTGCAGATCCAGGTCTCTATCAAAGATTAGTTGGAAGGTTACTGTATCTTACAATGACCTGACCTGACTTGGCATTTGTTGTCTAGGTTCTGAGTCAATATATGCATAAATCAAAGCAGTCTCATTGTAAAGCAAAACTCAGAGTGGTAAGGTATATTACAATGACCTGACCTGACTTGGTTTACTGATGCCAAAAGATACCTCAAGTCAACTTGTTGCTTATTGTGACTCAGATTGGGGTGGTTGCCTGGAGTGAAGATTAGTTACTGGATATATGATAAAGTTTGGTGCAATACTTATCTCTTGGAAGTCAAAAAAACATCTAGAAACTCTACTGAAGCGAAGTTCAGAAGTATGGCTTCTTGTGCAACAGATGTAACATGGTTAGTGGGGATCTTCAAAAAACATGGAGTTCATGTTGAAGTACCAGTAAAAATGATATGTGATAGCAAAGATATAATTCAAATTGCAGCAAATCCAATCTTTCATGAGAGAACAAAGCATTGTCACTTTGTTAGGGAAAGGATAGCTCAAGAAATGTCGAAAACTGAGCATGTACATACTAAAGAGCAACTAGCAAATTTGTTTACAAAGAGTTTGGGAAAGACTCAACATCAGCATCTACTAAGTAAGCTAGGGGTCAAGAACATGTTTCAACCATGGACTTGAAAAGTAGTGTTAACCAGCTAGTGAGTTAGCAAGTAACTATGGTTGAATGTGATTAGTTAAAAAAGCAGTTAGTTAGTGAAGTGTTAGATTAAGTTATTGAACAAGAGTATTATAAGCTTGAGCTAATTTAATGTAAAGCTCTAAGCTCATAAAAGATATTTTAATATGAATGAAAATATTCTCTCTATAACTGCCTTCTCTTCTCTTTTCTATCTTCTCCTTTCTCTATTTGATTTCAGTTGTTCTAGATCTCCATTAATAGAGCTTTCTAAACTTTCTAGTGTTATTTTATTATAAATTTACATTCTTTATTTATTTTTTTGTTTATTAAAAATAGAACTTTTAGTAGACCTTAATCGGACTTCTATGGTTAACTTAATTAAATCAGATGTAAATATCCGATTCGGGTAACCTACTAGAAAATCTAATATAATTAGGATTCACAGAGTTCAAGACACAAGCAATTTTATGTTTATCAATTATTGATTGTTTTGTTAATTATTTAAAAGAATATACATTTTACGAAATTGAATAATCTGATAATCATCTAGTTATAAGAATTTTCGTAACAATTGAGAGAAGGGATTCTATATTCCAACTTACATCTCTTATTTGAGTTTGATTATATTTATCATATATAAGAACTCCACGCTGATTAACTTGATATAATATATGTTTTGAGAAAAAAAAGGAGGGGTTTTCCTGAACATCTTTGGCAGAGTTAAAAAGGGATATGTCTCACGAAGAAAGATGCAATCATTCGTTTGTTATAATTAATCATACCATTACATATGGTTGCCATACAAGACCAAATGATAAGATAAAGTGGGCACTTTCTTTTCATTCCATCATTATGTTGAATGTTGTTGGCAAGTGGCAACTAAGATCATTATTATTTGCCACTCTTGTGCTTATTATCCAGCTTTGTGTTTATTATTCAAAAGTCTTTTTTTTTTGTCATATAAAAATTATTTAATACAAACGAAGAGATGAAAGAATTTTCAAGTAATCCCGACTAAGGATTGAAAATATTTCCGGGGGAGGCCGCTAAGATTAAGGCTTACTAATTTTGTTGAGTTATATTCAATCAGCCGGATTCATTTAAAAATGACTTTGTCTATGATTTAGAAAAGCTTAAAATGTATCTATCATAATCAATGGATAATGACGAAATAAAGATTAAACCTGTAAAGTTCAATGGAGCACGCCTTCATTGTCGTGTCTTGCGTAAAGAAAAAAGGCACACCTAATATACTCTATTATATATTTTTCCGTGATAAATCAAACAAAATGGCACTAGACCATAAAAAATTTAATTTCTTGGATATATGTGTATAGTTCACGTTTGTATATATTAATATGTTTTCTCTTTGGTCCATCCTTGTTCTTTAATTTTAAAAGTCTGTGGACTTCTTGTTTTAGAATAATTTTAGAGATTGACCTTTCATAACACTAATTTTTCATGTGGCATCTATATTATGATTGCCTCTATTTTTTAATTTACTTGTAATAATTGTTTAACCTATTTATTATTAATGAAAAAATTAGAAAAGGGTCAAAAATGCTCTTAAACTATGCGAAATTAAATAAAAATGCCCTCCGTTAATAGTTTAGTCCAAAAATTCCCCTACTATTAATAGTTTGGTCCAAACAAGAGGTATCGGGGAACTTTGTCATAGTTGTCTTCTATTCCCACCAACCCAGGTCATGTCAGTAAGTCTCAAGTTGCGTAACTGCAACGTAAGGGAACATTGACACTACTGAGATGTCACATCACTTGTACTTTAGGGAAGAAAAGTCTAATTTTAGCTTGTATAAAGAAAGCTCCGGAGAGAAGGAAGGGGATCTCATATTTGAAACTTGTAACCCTAGAAACTCAAGCTTTCGAGCAAACAACACTAACGATTATTTTGAATCTATTTCTGAATCTTTGCTTACGTTTATTCTATATTGTTCATATCTACATTCACTTTTCCTTTCAATCTTGCGATACTTGATCCTTGCTTAATGGAGTTTAGGATCGGATACAACTCATTTGTCTTTAAAGCCTATAAAATAACCAATTCAATTGGTTTTCCTAAAATTTATTTTTAGCGGTAAACACAGCCCTATAATTAACCTAAACTAATTAAATTATGACCCATTACCCGGATCCACCTAATAAACCTCGTCTCGCTCGACCTAAATACCCATTAATAATGTTTCTCCCAAAAAGGTACAGTTGAATTTGTAAGTGATTTTAAGGATACGTGGATTGATTTGTAGATAAGTGTGATAAACAATTAACAATAAACAAGTAAATGGAAATAATAAGCAAGTAATTAGCCTGAAATGTTGTGATCTTGAATGAAATTGAATTGAGAGTTTGGTTTGATCCTTAGCAGATTTGCTTCGGGTCTGAGCCAATAATGAGAGTAAACAAGAGTACTTTTGAATGTAAATTATGCGAGTATCAATAATGAGAATGAGATTCCCTTCCAACATGAAGGTTGGGCTCTTTTTATAGCTAACAATACAAGACATTCATTCCCAAGAATCACTCCCTCATTAAATGCAATTAAATGATAAAAATGATCACTTAATGAGTAAATAATAACGGCTGGCGCCATATCCAGAATAGGTAGGCGCTAAGCTCCTTCGATCTTCCACCCGATGCCACCAGGTCCGATCGCTATTTGGTGTCACCTGGTTCAGCCGTCAACTAGTCTTGTTGTGAAACACCGAACTCACCACCGGTACAACCCGCATCTGGTGCAAAACATTATTACTTCCTTCGATATTCATACCCAAACCATGTCACATGTCGTACCAATTTTCATCGTATAAGATAGTCTCCACACTTTCTGAATCAAAGTTTACCGAAGTGATGGGAAGTGGAAATGATTTCTTCAATGTCTTCTCTTGCAAGATTCCTTTCAAGCTACTTCAAAACAGGCAGGAAAACGAAATGCTTCCAATTCCCAAAATCTGACTCACGTCTAATCACCTTGTGAATTTGGACACGTGTCACCCTCTGATTGAACCGTCACTTCAGTTCATGAACCGAAGCGTTTCGTAATAATGACTACGTCCCTATAAAACCCCTACTTTTTACTTTTCACAAATTTTACCTTTTAGTAAATCTCCCTTAATTCTTCGAACATTCAGCTTCTTAAAATCTTCAAATCTTTCAAAATTTCAAATCTTCAAACCTTCATATCTTCAAACCTTCATAGATTCATAAAAACTTCAATCCTTTAAATCTTTATAATACAATGACAAAGTATTCCGATCTTCTTCCAAACAATTTTCTTCGACCACTTCTCCACCGTCGACCACCGATGACGCCGCAGGCACCGGTGAATCTTCTAAGGCTTAGGTTGCCACTGATACCAGAGCCTTCGATATACTCCCGTCCCCTTTTCACTTTGAGAGTGAATTCTCCATTCAAACAACCACTAAAAAATTCAACTAGGGAGAGGAAGATAAAAATAGAATGTCGTCTATTAGTGCCTCCAACCTCAAGACAGTCCAAAATGATTGCGGTTGGACCGACCTCACCGGGATCATTGTGCCCCGCCCGGATGAAGATATTAGCACCTTCAGGTCCGGGTATTCCAACGTATACACTTATCCCTTCACTTTCAAGCTTGTTCCTCTAATTGACAATGTGATCCTCGAGATGTGTCAGACATATAATTTGTGCCTTGCACAAATTGGTCCGTCTGTTTGGAGGATCGTAACCTGCCTTCGATTCTTTTTCAACTTGGTTAATGAATTTTTTACTTTGGATCACCTGATCCATTTATACATGCCTCGATTCTTTCATGGCGGCATCGTCCAACTCTTCAAACAAGGCAGATTCCCCATACTCTTTATTGTCGATGAAAATCGAGATTGAGGTTGGATGGAACATTTTGTCGTGGTTTCTACCGCCGAATTTATGCCAGCTAGGTACATGCCTTTCTCGGAGCAATGGAACATGCACTGTAAGTATTAAAACTCTTTTTATTTCAATTTAGATAACTTGCCTTTCAATCTTCCATTTTTCTATCTTTCTAGCCATCCAGTGAATTCCGGCTTACGTGGATAATCTCCATACATGGGTCGAGAAAATAATCAATACTTATCCACATAAGAAGTGGATATGGAAAGAATTTTCTGACAAATGATGGGTAGCCCGAAACCACGATTAGTATTCGCCTAACTCTCATTTTTAGCTATAATAACAGCCTTGTGCACTTTTCCACTTCTTCCAATTTTCGAACTTGCAGGTCTACCGAAGGGCACCTAGACCCTAAGGTCCAACCCTTTTGTTACTTCAACTGTCCTCGATCTGGTATTTGATCCGGCTGCATTATTCAGCGTATCACCGAAGTACCAAAGAAAAAGAAATCATCCAAACCTAAATCCTCGAAGCTTCCGAAATTACCTTCGGTTGGCTCAAAGAGAAAAAGAGCTTCGAAAGCGGGTGACCCTTCCAGAAGTCAAGACATCGGCATATCACCAAAAAATATTTGGGTAAGAAAGGTCACAACCACCACCATTACCGAGGATACTTCAGCCAAAGTTAGAAAAGATAATGTTGTTGAAGCAGCCAAACCAATTCTACTGCCAACCGATGACGCAGCTACTCCTGCCACCAGCCACTGAGCCTTCATCATCGAGGATGATGATGAATCCACGGACGATGATCCGTTTTCTAAGAAATCCAAAACTTCTATTTCAACTCCTCCTTCATCATCACAACCAACCCAAATCTTTGGGCAAGAAGACTTTGAGCGCTTCTTCAAGGAAGCCAGAATCTCTGCTAACCCGATTGAGTGGGAAAACACCTTCGGGTTTACTCACCTGGTCATACCTCAGAAAATGACCAAGTCTACCTGAACTCCAAGGAACCATGCCAACTCCCAATCTAAGCTCGTGAGCATTTTCCCGACCACAAGTGATGACCCGAGCAAAGTACGATCTGCCACTATTTCCTTCCCCGAGAATGCCAACTTCTTGTCCTATCCAGTTAGGGTTGCCAACTACTTGAGACAATTAATATCGGAGTTCGATAGGGATAAAATGAAGAACATTTCCTAGCAGTGTCTCTTTAACAAGGGTATGCATGCCTCCAACCAGGTATGCATATTTTTTGTCTATGTAAGCTTATACTTTTGTTACTTTTCATTTGTAACTTTCACCTGATTTCTAATTCTACAGTCATCCGTTCTAATCGGTAAGGGCTTCATCCGATGCATGGATGAAAACGAGCACCTCAAAGGGTAATTGAATGTCCATGATAAAGAGATCCAGCACCTCAAAGGACTTTTACAACAAAACGAGGTTCATCTGCAATAACCAATGAGTTGCCTGCTAACAAGGCAGAATTGGACCGAGTCAAAGGAGACTACCTTCGAGCTGTAAATGACCTCGAGCCTGCCAATGAAGAGAAAATGGTCTTGTATGAGGAAAATGAGGAACTCTATGAAAATGTTCAGGCCTTAACCTTAGAGCTCAAAGATCGAGAGGATTTTCTTTACTCCGAGATCGATCACCTCAATATCAAGCTTACCGAGGTTAATACAAAGAGAACTTCCAAAGAAGATGCTTTGAAGGTGGATCAGGATCGTACCAACCAACAAGCTCAGACCATTGAAGAGCTAAGAAATGAGCTCAAGGCCTCTACCTAAAAGAATGCAGAAATTTCACCCTAACTTACTCAAGTCTCGGCTGAATGATACCAAGTTCTGGCATATGTGGAGGCAGAGGGGACCAGAACAGTACTAAAAACCTAACACATAAAATGGAATGTTCGGAGGTACACTTTAGAGCAGGCTCTCATAGATTTGTTACACCCTGTAGTTTTGCGTTCCATCGTATCCTTAATGGATACCGATCTTCTGGGAAGAGGTAAGGCCTTATGAAAAGGTAATGAATATTTACGGCTTGTTTATCGAAGTTCTTGAGTGTTTGACAGTCAAACGGACTGAAAAAATACGTTTCAACAAAATCAGAAAACTATGCTATTTGATGGCGATGTTGACGGACCGTCAACATGTTTGATGGTACCGTTAAATTGCAAGTAGAAACCATCAAAATGTATGATCTTTTGAGATTGTAGGAGGCATATTGATGGACAGTCAACATGTTTGATGGACTGTCAATCTAACCGTCAAGTTGAAGCGGTAGAAAAAAAAATTCTCAGGTTATAAATGGGTCACGTGAATCAAGACCTCATTTTCTCTCAAATCAGATTCCTAAACCCACCCCCAATCATTTATAAGGTTCCATATCATCCCAAGATCAAATCTAAGGCTAATCACGCTAAATTAACGTGATAATCCCCGTGGTAATCCTAGAAATCTTCTCTATAGCAAACTAATTTTGGAAACCCTAGGGGATGGGGTAGCTTGATGTTATAAGGGGATTTGGATGCATAAAGATAAGGATTTACCCTCCTCTACTTGTTATTATGATTAATTGATTATTTGAAGTAAGTTGTAAAAGTATTTTCATACTCGAAACTCGCAGACATATGAAATCATGGTGATATGATTTATGAGCTAGTTTACTTGAAGTATGAATAAATATTGATAAGTAAAATGGTTGTTTGTGTTGTGAACCTAAGAAATAATGTCTCGGAGAATTGTGGGATCGAATTACCTAAGTATCCCTTGTTAAGAGGTCTAAGAACCTATATACTTAAAGTTTTCAATAAGATGCCCTCTATAGAAGATTCAATATTGATATAGACCCTTTGTTTGCTTTAGATAATCATTCGTAAGGAGTACGAGGGCTTAGAGGATGATTGGTATCCTCGTAAACAAGGTATGTAAGGTAATCTTCTGTCTTGGCATGACTCGATATGTCATTTCTTTAAATAGAAATCTCTATGGCAAAATGAAGTAGCGAAAGGCCTTCTTTGATAAATTGATCATAATTCTTGGGTACTTTCTTACCTATAGCATCTCCTGGATTATATATGTCTCAAATTTTTATATCAATATTCTTGAACGTAGAACCAATAACAATAGTTAGAGGATAACGACGACAGATCACTCCGATTCTACTTATGATATCCTTTGAAGTCTGTCTTGCATTGCACTTATCTATATGTAGCTATTTTCTTACCGAGTGGCACTATAGTGGGCCGGGTACGACACCTATTTTTACACATCATTGCAGTTAGTTGATATTACCTAGTCCCACATCTGGGCTAGGTACGACCGAGTGCTCACTGAGGCCTAGTACGATATATACATATGATATGATTTTCCCCACAGAGAGGCTGTATATTACATTAAATAGCCCCCTGAGCAGCTTGAATTTTACAGACATTCATATATCTTCATGATTATGGCAGGTAGGCTCTCAGAGGCTTGTTATGAATTTCAAGTTAACTTTTGTACCTATATCTCTCATATTGTAGTTTTTGCTTACATTTGTTATCTGCCTTATATATTCAGTACGTCTTTCATACTGATTCCCTTTTTTGAGGCACTGTGTTTATGCCCGCAAGTGCAGATAAATAAAGCGGCGCTCCTCCTCAGTAGGTGACCTGCTCAGTTGTGATTGTCATACTCCTTTCTCTCAGAGTTGAAGTTCAAGAGTATTTAGGTATTGTTATATATGTTACTAGTGTTTTAGGGTACAGCGGGGCCTTGTCCTGACCTGTTGGTATGTACATATTAGTCTTAGAGGCTTGAAGACACATGTACAATGGATGTTGGTATGTCGTGGACATGTCAGCCCTTTTTGTTAGTATTATACTCATATCGTGGCCTTTTCGGCCTTTGCTATCTGTATATATCCTGCTGGGACTCTTCTATGTGTAGGTTATCCTTCAATCTTGTCATATATGGTTATTTGGAGGCCTTGTCAGCCCAAGTTTTATATTTCAAGGTTCAAATACTACAGTGGTACACTCAGGCCTTCGGGTACTGGGTGCCGACCATACCCCTCAAGACTGGGGTGTGATAAACTTGGTATCAGAGCAGTTCTGTCTATGGAGTCTGCAAGTCGTATCTAGTAGAGTCTTGTTTGTGGGTGTGTTGTGCACCACACTTACAGATATTAGGCTACAAGATATTTAGGATGGTTAATTTTCTTCCTAATCTAGATCGTGCGATAGTGATAAGTTATAAGTGTTCAATCTTAATTCCTATATTATTTATGTTCTTAGTTATGACTGCTACTACTAGAAGACCAGAGGCTCTACGAAGAATAGATGATGAGGCGGGAGAGGGTGCCAGTCAAGCACCACCCGCTGACCCGGGGAGATAAAAGCACCAAGATGAGGTTGTATCTCGGGCCATCAGGACTCCCCCACCACCACCTCCAGAAGGATAGGGGGAGTTGATGTACCTTCGGTTCCTCCTCCAATTACCTCTGATCAAGATCTAGTTATGTGAAGTGCGGTGAAACTATTGACTTGACTTGTGGCCTCTCATGCCCAACGTTAGACTCCCAATGTTGCTGATAGAGCTCTGAGTGTAAGAGTTCAGGATTTTGTTAACCTGGACCCTCCGATATTTACAGGAACAGATCCAAATGCGGACCCCCAGAATTTTTTAGATAGAATGCAGCGGACCTTATGAGTTATGCATGCAACACATGCTGAGATAGTAGAGTTAGCTTCTTATAAATTGTGAGATATAGTCGCGACTTGGTTTGAGACTTAGGAGCAGACTCGAGGGCCTCAAGACCAACCTTAAGGTTGGAGGGAGCTCTCTGAGACATTTTTACAATAGTATTTCCGATTGAACTTCAACAAGACAGGCGAGGTTCTTATATTTGGAGTAGGGCAATATGAGAGTTAGAGAATATAGTCTGCAGTTCAACTCCTTGTCCAGGTATGCCCCTATGATTGTTGTTGATATAAGAGACTGAGTACATCGGTTTATCAATGGTATGGGGCCATATTTGGTGAATGAGTGCACAATAGGTTGGCTGAATATGAATATGGTCATCTCCCAAATTCAGGCCTATGTAGAGAATCTAAAGGATCGTAAGAGGCAACAATGGGATAATCGATAGTATTATAAGGGCCAACACAAGAGGGCTCGATCCACAGGTGATGAAGGAGTGTTTCAAGGCGGATTTAGGCCTCAGTTTCCTAGACGGTCATCTTATCCGACTACCAGTGCGCCATTACAGTTTCAGGGCCAGTGTCGTGACTAAGACACTTATTCTGGTCAGGATCAGAGTTCGCTTGCATTAGGTCTATAATATAGAGGGGAATCTAGTCATGCGAGGCCACCGATGCCGAATTGTGGTCGATGTGGTAGGACTCATTTTGGGAAGTGTCACTAGGGCTTAGATATGTGTTATTCATGTAGGCAGTCTGGACATATTAAGCAATTTTGTCTGATGAGAGGCGGGGGCAGTATGGCACAGCCGACTGGCTCTATGACATCTTCTTCTTTAATAATACACCCTTCAGGGTATGGTACACAGGCACCGACTGGTAGGGAAAGAGGCAGAGGAGCAACATTTAGTTCAAGCGGTCCCTATAACCGCATCTATGCTTTGTCAGGTCGACATGACCTTGAGTAATCTCTAGATGTGGTTACATGTATATTATCCATTTTCTCTTATGACATATGTGCTTTGATACATATGGATTCCACCTTTTCCTATATTACACCCTTTCCTATATTACACCCTTTATTGCTGGTAAGTGTGGGAAAGAGCCTGAATTATTACATATGTCATTTGAAGTGTCCAGGCCCATGGGTAAACCTGTAATTCTTAGGCGGGAGTATAGGGATTGTGATGTAAAGATACATGATCGCCAAACGGTAGCATACTTAAATAAACTAGAGATTATGGAATTTGATATTATTATGGGCATGGATTGGCTAGCTTCTTGCTATGCTAATGTGGATTGCTGGATGAAGATCGTTCTCTTTAACTTTCCAAGAGAGCATGTCCTTGAGTAGAAGGGAAATGTTGCAGCGCCAAAGGGTAGGTTTATTTCCTACCTTAAGGCTCGGAAAATGATCTCAAAAGGTATATTTATCACCTCGTGCGAGTTTAGGATGCAGAGGCAAATCCTCCAACTCTTTAGTCAGTTCCCGTCGTTAGTGAATTTCCTGACGTATTTCCTGATGAACTTTCTGGCATTCCTCCTGAAAGGGAAATTGAATTTAATATCGACGTACTCCCAGATACCCAGCCTATATTTATTCCTCCTTATTCAATGGCTCCTGCCGAGCTAAAAGAATTAAAAGCTCAGCTGAAAGAACTTCTAGAAAAGGGCTTTATTAGGCCCAGTACTTCTCCGTGGGGTTCTCCAGTGTTGTTTGTTCGTAAGAAAGATGGTTCATTAAAGATGTGCATTGATTACCGTCATCTGAATAAGGTAACCATTAAGAATAAGTACTCGCTCCCCAGAATTGACAATTTGTATGATCAATTTCAAGGAGCTAGGTCTTTCTCGAAGATTGATCTCAGGTCTGGGTACCATCAATTGTGGGTTAAGGAGAAAGATATTCCAAAGACCGCTTTCCGGACTAGATATGACCATTATGAGTTTCTTATTATGTCTTTTGGTCTGACTCATGTGCCGGCTGCCTTAATGGATTTAATGTATCGAGTTTTTAAACCATTCATGGATATCTTTGCAATAGTGTTTATTGATGATATTTTGGTATATTCCCTATTAGAAGCTAAACATGCGGATCATTTGAGAGAGGTATTGCAGACGCTTCAAGACCATGAGTTGTATACTATGTTTTCCAAATGTGAATTTTGGTTAAACTCTATTGTATTTTTGGGCCATATTGTTTGATCCGTAGGTATTAAGGTGGATCATAAAAATATTGAAGCCATAAGGAATTGGCCGAGGTCCACTACTCCTATCAAAGTACGTACCTTCTTGGGCTTAGCAGGACATTATCAGAGATTCGTGGAGGTTTTTTCTTCTATCTCTGCACCTATGACCAAGGTCACTCACAAGGCAACTAAGTTTCAATGGACTGATGCGTGTGAGCACAATTTTTAAGAGTTGATAAACAAGTTGACATCCACACCCTATGTTAGCTCTACTTGAAGGGACCGATGGGTATGTGGTTTACTGTGATGAGTCCAGAGTTGGCCTAGGATATGGTTTGATGCAGCAAGGAAAAGATATAATAGACGCTTCGAGGCAGTTAAGAAAGTATGAGGTAAACTATCTGACTCATGATCTCGAGTTAGCGACGGTAATTTTTGCCCTAAAAATGTTGCATCATTATTTATATGGAGTCCATGTTGATATATTCATGGACCATAAGAGTATATAGTTTATATTCCGCCAGAATAAGCTGAATTTAAGGCAAAGAAGGTGGTTAGAATTATTAAAGGACTACGACATTGATATTTTTTACCACCCCGGTAAGGAAAATATCTTAGCTGATGCATTAAGCCGCAAGTCTATGAGGAGTTTGGATGGTATTGAAGCCAATAAGTTGGAAATGACCAAAGAACTATGTCGCCTAGCTAGTTTAAATGTACGACTTTTGGAGATGGATGACGATGGGACGGTGGTGCAAAATACCGTCGAATCATCCTTGATATTAGAAAGAAAGACAGTTTGATGACCCTGAGTTAGTCCAAATGAAAGAGGGATTTCCCTGCAGAAGAAGTTGATGTTAGAGCTAATGGGAGATGGAGTCCTTAGATATCAGGGATGACTATATGTACCAAATGTAGGAGGGCTTCGAGAGCAAATTATAGCTGAGATCCACTAGTCCAGGTATTCCATTCATCCTGGCTCGACAAAAATATACCATGATCTTTGACAGGTTTACTGGTGGAATGACATGAAGAAAGAAATTGCAACATTTGTATCTCAATGTCTGAATTGTCAGCAAGTTAAGATCAAGCATCAGAAGTCGGGAGGTTTGCTTGAACATATTGAAATCCCTACTTGAAAATGGGAAATGATTAATATTGATTTTATCACCGGTTTACCCCATTCTTAATGGAAGTTTAATTACATTTGGGTTATCATCGACAAGCTAGAGAAATCAGCTCATTTCTTTTACCTGTTCGTACTACCTTCTTAGCTGAAGATTACGCCAATTTGTATATTAAGGAAATAGTTTGATTACATGGTATTCCGGTCTCTATTATATCCGACAGAGGTGCTCAGTTTACGGCTCACTTTTGGAGGTCATTTCAGAAAGGTTTAGGCACCTAATTTAACCTTAGTACAACCTTCCATCCTCAGACCGATGGTCAGGCCGAGCGCACAATCCAAACACTCGAGAACATGCTACGGGCTTGTATATTGTATTTCAAAGATAGTTGGGATGATCATTTGCCCCTCATTGAGTTCGCCTACAATAACAATTATCATTCCAGCATCCAGATGGCCCTGTATGAGGCATTGTGTAGACGGAAGTCTAGATCCCAATTGGCTGATTTGAAGTAGGCGAAGTCGGGTTACTAGGTCCTGGTTTGGTCCAGTAAGCAATGAAAAACGTAAAGTTAATCCAAGAGAGCTTATTGACTGCCCAAAGTTGACAGAAATCTTATTCAAATATTCGACACCGCGATTTGGAATTCACAGTTGGCGATTGGCTATTCTTAAAAGTTTCTCTAATATAGGTGGTTTCGAGGTCTGGCAAGAAAGTAAAACTTAGTCCCAGATATGTCGGGCCATATAAAATCATTCGTAGGATAGGTCGAGTAGGTTATGAGCTTGAACTACCCTCAGAATTAAAAGTAATTCACCCAGTATTCCATATGTCGATGTTTCATAAGTACATAGGAGATCCCTCCCATATTACTCCCGTAGAGGATATGCAGATCACTGAGAATTTTAACCTATGAAGAGACCCAGGTAACTATTCTAGATCACAAAGTTCACAATCTTAGAACTAAAGAAGTTGCCTCCGTTAAGGTGCTATGGAGGAATAACAATAAAGAAGAGATGACTTGGGAGGCCGAAGCAGATATGCGATCCAAATACCCTTACTTATTTTAGTCCTCAGGTTTTATACTGATACTCGTGCGATACAATTCTATCGTTTATATTCTATGCGACAATCTTAAATTTTATACCTTCTTAGGTGTTAATGTCGAGGCAAGTATGGCAGGTGCAACTCAAAATACGGCAGATGATAGTGGAGGTGAGTTATGGCTAACTTTCTTGATTTTGGTATATACAGACGATCGTTTGAGGCCTAATTGATATTTTTTTATTGTTATGTTACCCTGTGTGGCATTAGATATATGGTTGGGCTGTTTAACAGGTTTTGTATAATCCTATTTACAAATAAAACTCTGCCAAAATTTTTAGAACTTTCGAGAGTTAAGAATATCTTCAACATTCGCGGACGAATGTTCCTAAGAGGGGAAGGATGTTACACCCCGTAGTCCGTCATGTCATTAATCAATACCTATGTCCCGAGAAGAGGTACGGCCTTACAAAAGGATAATGAAGGTTTACGACTTATTAATGGAAGTGGGTGTCGGCCACACACCCCAAGGATGGGGTGTGATAAGATTAATGACAAGATTGATGAGGCCAAGGAGATTGAGCTCAGAACCTACCACAAGTTGAACGGTGACAGTTCTGAGGATGACCCAAAGGACTCCAAATCTGAGTCCGATTGAACTTGAGGCTTGCATGCCTTTCTACTTCCTTTTTGTTTTTTCCTTTAACATGTTTTTCTCTAGCCTTTTTCGGCCTTGTTTATAAAATGATTATCCTTTTAGTCAAGATTTTTCTATCTCCTAGCATCCGTTGTTGCTTTCTTATTTATAATAACTTAGCTAAATAAACTCTTAACCCAATTCGGGCTAATTGCCTCCTACTTAAGGAGTTTCACTTAAATAAACCATCACTTAGTTTGCGTATGTGTAAATACAAACATTTATTTAGGTTGCTTCATATCCGAATAAAAGTTCTTTTGTTCTTAAAAATAACTTAGACAATTTTGAATACAAACCTTTATTTTAGTTTGCTTCATATCAGGCAATTTCTTTCGATTTGGGCCATTTAACGACTAATTATAAGGACCTTATTTTTATGCTTATGAATAAGATGTCTCTTATTCATTTTGGGCATGAACGTTTGAGCTTTGTTTATTTCCAAATTTTAGGCAACTCAAGTGTCTTTAAGAATAGGCTAGATTCATTTGATCTGGTGCCTTAGAAACATGCTTTTTTGGAACATTACTTAATTTTGCTCTGAATGCTCTTATGACGTCAGTCCCCAATCAAGGACTTAACAATTTTGTTAGATCGTAAGCCTAATGATTTTCCCAATTAGCATACACAAATAACTTTTTGAGGCAATTTAGCTCTAAGAAAGTGCAATTTCATTCAAATTGGATTTGGTCAAACAATTGGGCAAGATTCGTTCGATCTTTTTGCCTTTACAAGACTTGCCGTTACACTAACACTACTTGAGCAATATTCATTCGATCTTTTAGCCCTTACAAATGTTCATAACCCTAAAACTTAAAAAGCCTTCAAATTTCTTCACAACTTCGACTCTTCATAGCTTCGACTCTCCGAATTTCTTCCTTCTGAACTTCTTTATCGAAGGTATGGCAGTCTCCTAATATTTGTATTCAAAGCATGATAATTGAAACATTATTTGTTGTTTAATACAGGACAGTCCCCAATGGTTGTTCGGTCTTCAACTACTTAGTAACACGCTTTATATTGTTGCCTCTTTGAAAACCTTGTCGAAAAAACCCTTTTCGGGATAAAAATTGTACTAAGGGAAAAAGAGTGCAACATGTGTTTTCAAACTTAATTCTAACTCTGTTCGGTCTTTGAGTGATGACTCCGACTTTTGTTCATGTGAGGATTAGACACATCGAAACAAATAAAGTTTTAAATAATTAACCAAACACATACCTTAACAGTAATATCGCTTCAAGTGTGCTATGTTCCAATTGTTTGGAAACTTTTGACCATCTTCGACTTCCAACTGATACGAGACTTGATCGGTTATTACTGACACTTTGTAGGGACCTTCCCGGTTCAGACATAATTTCCATTAATTGGGACTTTTGGTGTTGAAGGTTACATTCCGTAGAACCAAGTCCCCTACTTGAAAGTGCCTAAGATTTGCCCTTCGATTGTAGTACCTTCTCATCTTTTGGTTTTGGGCCACTAACCATAGAAATGCTAACTCATGGTGTTAATCCATTAAGTCAAGCTTGACAGTCATAGCTTCATTATTTGATTCTTTGGTTGCAAGGCTAAACCTTAAACTCGGCTCACCAACTTCCATCGGAATTAGTGCTTCTGCACCGTAAACCAAAGAAAATGGTGTTTCACTGGTGCTGGACTTTGGCGTTGTTTTGTATGCCCACAACACCTCTGGTAAAATCTCTTTCCACTTGCCTTTTGACTCCTTTAGTCTCTTCCTCAGATTCTGAATAATTCTTTTGTTTGTTGACTCTGCTTTCCCATTTGCACTTGGGTAGTATAGAGTCGATACTATCTTTTTTTTTTTCAACCCTTCATGGAAGTCGTTGACCTTCTTCCCAATGACTGATGACCATTATCGTAAGTGATCTCTGTTGGTATGTCGAACCGGAAAATGATGTGGTTCCAAATAAAATCAATGACTTACTTTCCTTTAACCTTCTTGAAGGCCTTTTCTTCAACCCACTTAGAAAAATAGTCAATCACAAACAAAATAAAATGTACCTTTTTGGGTGTTCATGGGAGTGACCCTACAATATTCATCCCCCATTTCATGGATGGCCATGGCGATAGAACTGAATGCATTAATTTTGCCGGTTGTTGAATCATTGGTGCGTGCCTTTGGCATTCATCACATTTTCGAACGAAGTTCTTTATGTCTTTCTCCATCTGTGACCAATAGTACCCGACCCTAATCAATTTTTGGGCCAATAATTCTACTCTCAAATGATTGCCGCAAATCCCCTCGTGAACCTTGCACATCACATAATCAGTTTCCCTAGGTCCTAAGCACCTTGCTAAAGGACCTTAAAAAGACCTTCGGTACAACTGACCCTCAACCAAACAGAACCTAGCTGCTTTATTATGAAGGTCCCTTGAATCCTTCGGATTCGTAGGCAATTTGCCATCCCGAAGGTAGTTAATATATTTGTTGCGCCAATCCCAAGTCAATTTTGTTGTATTTACTCTAGCATGGCCACAATCAATCATATAGTTTAGCAGTTGCACAACCGTTCCTGAATTGAATTCCTCCACTTCCATGGATGACCCCAAAATTAGCCAAGGCATCCGTCTCGTTGTTTTGCTGTCAAGACACGTGCTCTATAGTCCATTCTTGGAACCGATGTAATATTACTTGACTTTTATCTATGTGTTTTTGCAATCTTTCTTCCTTCACTTCGAACATCCCGTTCACTTGATTAACAACTAGGAGCAAATAACATTTTTCTTTGATGACATCATACTCGACTTCATTGTTATTTAATTCCACAGTTCTTATTGACTGTCTAATAATATCTCCTGCAGGCCCCTTAAGAACTACCTCGAATCCGACCTTTCACATTCAAAGCTTCGTCTGTGTACAAAGTCCAAACCCCCAAATTTTTTCCTGAGGTTAATAAAAGTTCTCTTTCTACTTTGGAAATCATTCCGGGTGTACAGTCTGCTAAAACCTAAGACTTTATAGCGGTTATTGATTTATATTCTATGTCATACCCACTAATTTCTACCGCCCATTTAGCTAACCTACTGAACAATTCCGGTTTATGCATTACATTCTTTAACGGGTAAGTTGTTACTACGCATATAGGGTGACATTGAAAATATGGTCTCAGTTTTCTAGCGGCCGTTATTAATGCCAATGCCAATTTTTCTAAATGAGGTATCTAGTTTCCGCACTAGCTAGTGTTCTACTCACATAGTAAATGGAAAATTGTGTACCTTTCTGTTCTCGAACCAAAACTGAACTTACAACTACTTCAAACACCGCTAGATACAGTAACAACTGCTCATATTCCATCAATTTATGCAGTAACATCGGACTAGACAAGTACTTCTTCAAATCCCTCAAAACTTGCTGACACTCCGGTGTCCGTCGAAGTTATTCGTATTTTTTAACAAAGACAAGAAATAATGTAATCACAGAGAAGCTTTGAGTTGGTAAGTGGTCCGGAGGTTGGTGAGATTCATGTTGACCAAAAGTAGGCGACGAAAATAGGGTTTTTGGTTAATCGGTAAGGCCGGACAGTGTGGTATATGATGGATATTTCAGATAAGTATGGTTGGAATCATATCAAGATGCTTTGTGTGGTGGTTACGAGTGGGTAGAGGGTCAGGGTTTGGTAGTTTGGTGGTACTAAGGTGGCGGAAACAACCTGAGATAGTGAGGGTCCGAGGGGTGGACTCGGTAGGGACATTGGTGAGTTTAATGGTGTTTGTGTAGAGTTACGGTTGGTCTCGTATGTGGGCCTTTTGAGAGGATGTTAATAAGGTCTTGTGGGAAATAGTAGAGTGGGGAAACAAGTAATTAGAACAAGGAATGTATATGGATTGTTAGAAACAATCCGAGACACAAACCAAGTCTCAATTCGGTCGATAAATGGTTATTGGATGGTAACACGAGGAGTTAATTTCTTATGTGGTCTCCAAGGATGTTGTGGTCAATTGAACAAGGACTAGGTTGAGGTTTGCTGACCGCGAGGCTCAACACTAACTAAACAAGGGTGAGCGAAACCTTATAAAAGATGGGTGGTTCTCCTGGAGAACCAAGCGACCCTCCCGGAGGATCAACTATGAAGTTCAATCCCCGATTGAAAGACTTAGAAAAATGATTAAACACTCAAGTTTTATATCAAACAACTCTTATTTTTACATAGCCCTAAGGGTCGTTTATATAGTAGAGAATGGACCCTTCTATTAAGGAATTACAAGGGACACAAAACACAAAACTAGTCGACTAAGATAGGAACCGGGGAGGGAAAGGGTCTTCGGCCGAAGGGCTTCATGCCCAAATCCAACGTGCTTCTAGAAACTCTTTGATATATTTCATGCATGTCTTAATTGGCACTTGAATGAGCTCCTTGGAGTGTGTTGAGATACATGCTCTTTGGCCGATTTGAGAAGGACAATTTGCCTAACCCCTCGGCTTTTCCAACCTGTGTATTGATGCTCTCCCATTGATGAAATCCATACACTGTTCATTCACCTTGAAGTTCACATCTTCTAGATGGTGTATTCACTCCCTTGTTGTCGTGTACACACTTGGCCATGTTATCTTATGTTGCGGCTCCTCTCAGTTTGGTCCTCTTCCGCATTGAATATGTCTGATTATGTAGCTACGGGTTGTTACATTGATTTAATATGCCTATGTAACTAACACTTAAACTAAGAATTTAAAGACAATAATTAAAAGTAAGGTCTCGAGCAGGACCAACACTTACGGCCGAATAAAATACAACTCCTTGAGACAATCAAGTATTGTCTCCTATGCCATTCCAAACTGCATACATTTCCAAGCTCTTAGTCGGATGTTCATGGCTAACCATAGGCATTTTTGGAACTTTGCTTATTATCTTGAATTGAGGAATCAAGCATGGGGTTTGATTTAGAACAATCTCCTCTTCTTCGGAAGAATTTGTCCCCAAATTCGCGAGGATCAAATGTGAGGATTCCTTACTACCAAACCACCTTGTATCGATTCCTTTGTTTGGGACTTGTTCCTTGCACCATCTTTCTTGTATTTCGAATAACTATTTGAAGGGATCATCCCTCAAGTATTCTCCCCACTTGGTCCATGCATCATATGTAAAGGTGTTAAGATGTACACCTTTTGACTTCTCATTGTAGGGAGCCTTGGATTCCTGCCTTAGGCCAGCATTAACCTCATGCTCATCTTGACACAACTCTTCAATGATCATGATAGAGGTAGTAACATTCTCATGGTCTCGGACTACACGAGGGTAGAAAAAATTTAAGCCATAGTCCCGTGTAGCACTAGGACTCTTCATTCGTCCTTGGTTCACCTCGGATGTTTCAAGGCAAAGTTTTTTACCCTCTTGGATCACCCATTCCGGTGGTGGGATTCATATAGGAAAGGTCGAACCTCTACAAATCTTGAGTGAGCCTCCAAGTAGTCCGAGTTCACCATATTGTACCTTGATGGCCAATTCTTGTCCACTCCTTTCTCAAGTCTCCCTTACTTAGGAGCTATCCTTCCTAGCTATCTTAGGAAGGGATTCAACCATCCTTAGATCAGTCCAATAGCTAATTGTTCTTGGTATTAGTGGCGCATACCTCAAAGCAAAGTGGAGGTCTTATGGCCATCGATGCTTATGTTCCAAATGTTATTTCCTTTCAACGCCATCGGTGTCGATACCAACACTTCTATTGGCCTCTCCTTCTTTAGATTTTTCCTTCGTTCTTTAATTAATAGAGTCTCGGGATAGGCCTTACACTCTTGCGCATTTTGGAGCTTCATTCTTCTCACTTAGCTAGGTGAAAAAGGTTGTAGTTTGAAATCTCTGCCATTTTTATGGAAGGAGTAGGTGTTTTCCTCCCCATCATGCAATGTCCTTCGGTCGTATTGCCAGGGTTGCCCTAACAAAATATGGCACGCATCTACAGGAAGGACGTCGCACCATAATTCATCGACATATTTACCGATTCGAAAGTTGATACGGGCTTGAGTTGCTATTGTGAATCCTTTCCCTGGATTTACACATCAAAGATAGCGAGGTTTAGGATGCATGCGCATTGACAATTGTAATCCACTGATTATCCCGATGGAAATCAAGTTGGCACTACTACCGTCTATAATCATGTTGCATATTTTCTCGTTCACCTTGCAACGGGTGTAGAAGATTTGCTCCCTTTGAGTTTATTTATACTCCCCCGATTGATTGTTTAATACGTGTTGGAGCATCAAACTCACACCATCTTCCATAATGGTAGCACTTTTTTTCCTAAGTAGGGGCCATAGACTTGATGGATAGGTGGCAAACCCATGAGATTATTTCCACGTCACGTGTAGCATCTCCCGTGGATGGTGGCATGGTCGTGACAACATCCGTGCATGCATCCCTTGCCAATTTCTTCACAGTCTCTTTCGGGGCCGCATCTTTAACCTTGTCTTTTGCGAGGTCTTTCTTGCCGACCATGAGTCTATAAGACTACCCTTCTTGGATTCTTCTTCTATTCCTTGCACATCGACTAATAAAGCCTAGGCCTTGCACTTCTTCGCCCTTCGGACTCTCATGTGCTTCACTTCACTAGGCGACATAGACAACCACCAAATCATCTTGCCATTACTCTGAAGAGAATAAATATTCCTCTCCTCATCGTGTTGTGCATTGCGGTCAAGTTGTCATGGTTGGCCTAATAGAATAAGGCAGGCATCCATCGGTAGGATGTCATACCAAATGCTATCTTCGTATCCTCCAATATGAAAACTAATAAGAGTTTGTTTTGCTACTCGTAGTTCTTCGTCTGGGGTTGGCCTTTGGAGAATATACGTACGGGGATGGTTGCGGGACGGTAGTTCCAATTTGATTACCATCTCTATTGAAGTCGCGTTGATACAACTCTTCCCATCAATGATTATGGTGCACACACGACCTTTCACCTTACACCGAGTATGAAATAATTATTCATTTTGCACCTCCTCATGTGCATCAAGTTGAATACCTAGGACATGTCGAGAAATGGAGCTTTCACATGTATCCAAATCCTCCTGATCATATAATGGATTCATAAGAGAAGTATTGTCCTTTATCTCAGCGTGATACAACGGGTTAGTAACCAAGGCATGGTATTGCCCTTCCTTTCGTCATTCCTCGGTTTTTGTTTGCCGCGTAGAAAAGATATCCGCACCATCATGAGGTTCTTCCTTTTCACATCTTGGATCGTCTTGTACAACCCATGTAGGAGTGTTCTTACTCACGGTATATCCCGCAAGTTCCTTTCTTATTGCTTGCAAGTGCGTTACTCATGATCCTCCGAAACTCTTATTCAATGTATGCCATAGCGTTTTTGCATGAGACGGGAATGCTTGGCTATGATACTAATTTGATGTAAGTACAGATGGCTTTGAGTTAGTAAGTGGTTCGGGGGTTGGTGAGATTCGGGTTGACCCAAAAGTAGGCGAGGAAAATGGGGTTTTCGATTAATCGATAAGGCCGGACATCGTGGTGTATGGTGGATATTTCGGGTAAGTGTGGTTGGAATCATGTCAAGAAGCTTTGTGTGGTGGTTACGAGTGGGTTGAGGGTCAGGGTTCGGTAGTTTGGTGGTGCTAAGGTGGCGGAAACAACCTGTGACAGTGAGGGTCCGAGGGGTGGACTCGGTAGGGACGTTGGTGAGTTTGATGGTGTTTGTGTAGAGTTACGGTTGGTTTCGGATGTGGGAATTTTGAGAGGATGTTAATAAGGTGTTGTGGGAAATAGTAGAGTGGAGAAACAAGTAATTGGAACAAGGAATGTATACAGATTGTTAGAAACAATCCGAGACACAAACCAAGTCTTAATTTGGTTGATATATGGTTATTGGATGGTAACACGAAGAGTTAGTTGCTCGTGTGATCTCTAAGGATGTCGTGGTCAATTGCACAAGGACTAGGTTGAGGTTTGCTGACCGCGAGGCTCAACACAAACCAAGAAAGGGTGACCGAAACCTTATAAAAGATAGGTGGCTCTCCTGGAGAACTAAGCGACCCTCCCGGAGGATCAACTAAGAAGTTCAATCCCGGATTGAAAGACTTAGAAAAATGATTAAACACTCAAGTTTTATATCAAACAACTCTTCTTTTTACATAGACCTAAGGGTCCTTTATATAGTAGAGAATTGACCCTTATAGAAAGGGATTACAAGGGACACAAAACACAAAATTGGTCGACTAAGGTGGGAATGGGAGAGGAAAAGGGTCTTCGGCCGAGGGGCTTCATGCCCAAATCCAATGTGCTTCTAGAAACTCTTTGATAGATTTCATGCATGTCTTAATTAGCACTTGTATGAGCTCCTTGAAGTGTGTTGAGATACATGCTCCTTGGCCGATTTGAGAAGGACAATTCGCCCAACCAATCGGCTTCTCCAACCCGCGTATTGATGCTCTCCCCTTGATGAAATCCACACACGGTTCATTCACCTTAAATTTCACATCTTCTAGATGGTGTATTCACTCCCTTGTTGTCGTGTACATGCTTGGCCATGTCATCTTGTGTTGCAGCTCCTCTCGGTTTGGTCCTCTTCCGCATTGAATATGTCTGATTGTGTAGCTATGGGTTCTTACATTGATTTAATATGCCTATGTAACTAACACTTAAACTAAGAATTTAAAGACAATATTTAAAAGCAAGGTCTCGGCCAAGACCAACACTTATGATTGAATAAAATACAACTCCTTGAAACAATCAAGTATTGTCTCCTATGCCATTCAAAACTCCATACATTTCCAAGCTTTTAGATGGGTGTTCATGGGTAACCATTGGCATTCTTGGAACTTTACTTCTTATCTTGAATTGAGGAATCAAGCATGGGGTTTGATTTACATCAAAAACTATTGACTTTTCTCCAAGGACCGAGAGATAAACCTGCTTAGAGCGGTTATCCTCCTGGTGAGTTTTTGTACCGCCTTCACATATTTAAGTACCTCTAGAATCTCCTCAATAGCTTTGATCTTATCCATATTGATCTCTATTCCTCGGTTTGAAATCAAGAAACCCAAAAACTTGCCCAAGCCTACTCCAAAAGCATATTTTTCTTGATTCAGCTTCATGTTGTATTTTCGGAGTATGTCAAATGTTTCCTGCAAATGCTTTAAATGGTCCTCTTCTTTCAGGGACTTAACTAACACATCATCAATATAAACCTCTATTGTGTTACATATTTTGTCCTCGAACATGCGATTAACTAGGCGTTGATATGTTGCTCTGGCGTTTTTCAAACCAAATGGCATTACATCATAGCAATAGGTCATGTATCTAGTTATAAAAAAGGTTTTCTCTTGATCCTCCGGGTTCATCAAAATTTGGTTGTACCCAAAATAAGTGTCAAGAAAACTCAACATCGCATGCCCTGCTGTAGCATCAATCATTTGATCGATGTGTAGCAAAGGAAAAGAATCTTTTGGGCATGCTTTATTCAAATCTTTAAATTCTATGCACATTCTCAGTTTATTGCCATTTTTAGGTATGACCACAACATTTGCAGCCAATCCGGATAATCTACCTCTCGGATGGAACCTATATTTAAAAGTTTTGGTACCTTCTACTTGATAAACTTATGTTTGAATTTGGTCATAGGCCTCATTTTTTGCTTTACCGGGAGGAAGCACGAGTCCAAACTCAATTTGTGAGTTGTGATATTTGGTGGGATACCTATCATGTCTATGTGGGACCAAGAAAAGAAATTTGCATTAGCTTTAAGAAAATCAATTAATTTAAGACTGACCTCCAGGGTTAATCTGGTGCCCAGGTATACCTTTCTATCCGGCAGATGCACTAACAAGATGACTAGATCTAGATCCTTTACAATCGACTTTATGGCATTTGAATCATCTGGAAGCACAAATGACCTCAGGACGTGAAAGTAGTCTTCTTCATCCTCGTAATTTTCCTTCTCTTCCTTTTTATTTTTTGGACTCAGCGAGCCCGAACCCTGTGATTGTTATTTCACTTCCTTTGTTTTACCCACACCTTTAATTTATTTCGATGTTTGTACCGATTCTTCCATCGCGAACATCTCCCTTGCTGGTAGTGGCTCCCTTCGGATCGTATTGATTCCCTCAGGTGTTGGAAATTTCAGCATTATGTGTAATATCGAAGGTACAACCTTCATGTCATGTATCCAAGGTCTGTCGAATAGAGCGTTGTAACTTATTTCTCCTTCTATGACATAAAAATTTGTTTGTTGAATTGTCCTAGTTGTATTTACTGGAAGAACAATCTCCCCTTTCATGGTCTCACTTGCAATATTAAAACCATTTAAAACTCGGGCTCCCGGTACAATTTGGTCCAACAACCCTAATTTCTCCACCACATTTCATCGGATGAAGACAATAATTACCAGTGCATCATTGTGAGGTTGAATGATGCTCTCCACGTCTTCATTATTGAAAGATATTGATTATTCCGGTTAATATTTTTTGGATCTTTTCTCTCGAGTTATTGACACTTTTGTCTTCTTTGCAGTCATGATAGCTCCCTTTGAATCATACATCCCCCCGATAATCATATTTATGACATACTGGAGTTCAACCAATTTCGTCATCTTGTTTGCTTCTCTATTTTTGTAGTTCTCCTTTGCACGATCACTTAAGAACGCGCGTAGATGGCCATTTTTTAATAATCGGGCCACTTCATCCCTTAACTGGCGGCAATCCTCTGTTCAATGAACATGAGTTCCATGGTAATCACAAATTAAGTTTGGATCTCTTTAAGCCAGGTCTATCTAAAGCGGTCTTGGTCACATTGTCTCATTTATATGTCCAATGGCCGAAACGAGCCCAGCCTCATCAATGTTGAAATTATATTCGGACAACCTCGGGCTTTCCACAATGTTAAAAGATGATCCACCAGTATCAATTTTGAATTGCAAACCCCTACTAGTAAACCCCTGATCATTACGCTTATCTCCTCTATTTGATGGGAAATTGCGATTGTTATGACCCCGATTTGATCTAAAATTTGACCTCTCTACTTGCCCGTATGGTTGATATCTATCTTTTGAAGATTTCAGCTCCGACTCGACTACCTTATTTGATTTATCAAAGTTCTTGTTTCATCCTGCTGACCCGATGGAAGTTCAAGTTGATCATTCTCCACCCTGATTTTGGACTCATACCTTTTATGCACATCTGCCCTTGTTACTGTTAAGAATTCCAACAGGTTCTCCTTTAATTTGAATGAGGCACTAGAGCTCCTAGGATTTAACCCATTGGTGAAAGCTCCAACTGCACATTCATCCGGTACCCGGGGAAGAACCATCCGCTCCTTTTGAAACCTTTTCACAAACTCCCACAGCAACTCCATATCTTTTTGAACAATTTTGAATATATCCATTTTTCTTGCTTGAACCTTTCGAGGTCCGACATGCACCTTTATAAAAGCATCTGCAAGCATTTCAAATGAATTAATCGAATGTTCATGCAACATAGAATACCATGTCATTTCCCATTTGTAAAACATTTTTGCTGAATTTCTTTAGCAACACCGATTCAGTCTCATCTGGATGCATGTCATTGCCCTTTATTGCATAAGTATATGACGTCACATGCTCATGTGGATTTGTAGTCCCATTGTACTTCATGAGTTTGTGCATTTTAAACCTCTTCAGTATCAACTTCGGTGCTGCACTTGGTGGGAATGACAACTGGATGTATCTATTCGAGTCTGGCCCCTTCAAGATCGGAGGTGCTCCAAGAATCTGATTTACTCGTGAATTGTTGGTTTCAACCTTCTTTTCATTAGTGTTAATTCGTTTAGTTAAGGCTTCAAGCATTTTCAAGACCTCCGCGGACTCGTTAGTCCCCGAGCCATTGGCATTCTCGTTGACTCGGTCCTCTTCCCGGCTGGTTCATCATTACAGATGGGACGAGCTTCATCCGCCGCACTTGCTCCGCTGCTTTTCTTTTGCAACTGAGTTATAGCCTCCTATTTCTCCTTTAGCATATAAAATATTCGAGCCAAATTTATTTCATTATCCTCATCATCTTCTGGTGTCTTCTGATGTGATCTTCTAAATGACCGAGGTGAAATAACGGGATTGCTATTATTCGTTGGATCAACGGGCGAAATGCCATTTGGTGGAACAACGGGTTGAACACTATTTAGTGGATTAACTGGTGGCATGCCATTAATTGGGCCGACGGGTGGAGCGCCGGGTGGAACGTCATTGTTGTCATTGATGTTGTGAGCACCATTGTCATTATTATTGTCTTGGTGGTTTCTAACCTCAACGTTGATTTCACTAGCCATACTATAGGTATTTAATATTGACCTGTAATCACAAAATCTCAAAAGAAACAAGTGAAATTTGAGTTTGAATCAAATCACCACTATTATCCTTAGCCCCACGGTGGGCGCCAAACTATTTACCCCAAAAAAGGTACAACTGAATTTGTAAGTGGTTTTAAGGATACGTGGATTGATTTGCAGATAAGTATTATGAACAATTAACAATAAAGAAGTAAATGTAAATAATAAGCAAGTAATTACCATGGAATGTTGTGATCTTGATTGAAATTGAATTGAGAGTTTGGTCTGATCCTTATCTGAATTGCTTCGTGTCGAGGTAATAACGAGAGCAAACAAGAGTACTTTTGAATGTAAATTATGCGAGTATCAGCAATGATAATGAGATGTCTTCCAACATGAAGGTTAGACTCTTTTTATAGCTAACAATACAAGTCATTTATGCATAAGAATCACTCCCTCATTAAATGTAATTAAATGATAAAACGGTCACTTAATGAGCAAATAATAATGGCTGGCGTCATATCCGGAATGGGTAGGCACTGAGCTCCTTCGATCTTCCACCCGATGTCACCAGGTCCAGTCGCTATTTGGTGTCACCTGATTCGGCCGTCAACCGGTCTTGTTGTGACACCCTAACTCACAATCGGTAACCCGCATCCGATGCAAAACATTGTTATTTGGGAATGAGAATAGGTTTGTTTATGCAAATTGAATTGATAATCTCTTTTTCTTCATGACGAGTCAAATAAAAAGTATCGACCGTAGAACTAAATATTCCACAAACTTAATTTAAAGAGATTCTCCTTTTTCCTTACAAAAAAAGTTTTGACCAATAAACTTTACCAGTAATTTCATTTACTCAAAGGAGATATTGGTCTTAGAACAATTACTTTCACTATATTGGGTCGGGGTGGGACAGGTGAAGGGGGCGGGATCGGGTTTGGCGGGATTTTCCGAAGTCCAGTCCCGATCCCAATCCCATCGGAATAGGGTCGGGGGGATCGGGTCGGTGGCGGGATCGGGATCGGGTTCCGACGGTTTTTCCTTAGTTTTTTTTTAATAACATATGTATAAAAAAAAACTCAATAATTAAACAAGACAACATAGTATAATAAAAAGATCTCAAGGCTGTTTTTGTGCCTCTTATATTATTTAATAGACATATGATTTTTTTTGTAATACAAATACAATTGTCGAAATTGCAACTTTGTGGTGTTGTCCAAAAGTTGCAAATTACATAATAAAATTGCAATAAAAAAATTACATTCTGAAAAAAAACCTGTTCTAGTTTCTTGATAATTTCCTATGGTTCTTCGGTTGGAATTGGTATTTGTTGGTCAAATTGATCCACGTCGCTTCCACCACCTTCGGATAAGATTTCGTTGTAGTTTTCATCTTCTTCTTCGTTGATCTCCGGTTGACCGCACCTTCTCCGCTTCGCTCATATCCAATCTCTGAATAATACTGTATTTTCCAAGCTGTCTCCGGCTAATGAGTGTTTGTGGTCTCCTATTGGATATCTGCCCGAGAAAAAGCGCTTTCAGACGCAGTTGATGACGCTTGAATGTTCAAAACATCTCGGGCCATTATTGAAAGTGTTGGAAAGGTCTTCTCATTCCCCCTCCAGTATTTCAGCAAGTCTTCACGTCCTTCTTCATTGAGAACTGCTTGGTACGGTACAGAACCCTGCAAAACAAATATATCAAACTCGCTAATTTGGTTAGTAGCGGTACGGCCGCACATTCTATTTCTGAGGCTTTCAATATTAGCCGCAGAAACAACATGTCTTTTGTGAGGTTGCGTTGAAGATGAAGAAGATTGTATGGAAGCCGGTAGGTTACTAGCACTTTCTTGTTGGTAAAACCTATATATTTTTTTGCATTCGTCTTCTACGTTAGACAACACTTCTTCTTTAGTTTGTTCAATAGGTGGTGGGTGATTTGGATTTTTTGGACTTGGAGGTGGTAGTACTTCTATACAATCGTAAATAGTTTCAATAAGTGATTTAGTACCGTCTATTTTAATAGTCGGATTTAATACAACACCAATAATATAAATAGTGGGAATAGGAATAAAATAATTTTTTATTTTGATAAATATTTTTTTAATAGCTGCCATATAAGCTGATTTTTTCATATATTCACTAAGTAATAAAAATATTAGAGTTATATAAAACAGCATAGTTGAAATAGTAGGATAATATATACCGGAAAATTCTTTTGTTGCTTGAAAAAATTTCTCTCAAAATATAATAAGTTCGAAATTTTTTACCCAATCGCTATCTACAACCATATCAGCTGGATTTTGATTATGAGAGTTACATAATAAAGTTATATATTTTCTATAGTCATAAGCAACAAGTAGTTGCTCGTATAAAGAATTCCACCTAGTGGGTACTTCTTCTGGAATTTTTCTATAAGGTAGTTGGCAATCGTGACAAGTTTTTTTATATTCTTTTCTTCATTGTATTCTATTACTTTTAAAAATAAAGTTTATAGCAAATTGTATTTTACTAAGAATGTCTTTAAAAAGTGATAGACCATCCTTTACAATTAAGTTATATATATGGCACGCACATTTTATATGAAAATGATCTGAAAAAGATGGAGTTAAACTATTTTTTAAAATTATAATAGCGTAATTGTTAGAAGAAGCGTTATCTAATGTAATAGTCATAATTTTATCGGTTGTTCCATAATAATGGCACACTTGATAAATATTTTCTGCAATAAAAGTATCAGTGTGCCTATCATCTATATATCTATATGCTAAGATACGTTTTTGCATAGACCATTTATAATCTATCCAATGACAAGTTACCGTTAAATAATTATGGCAGTTAGTACTACGACCTATATCAGACGTGATAGATACTTTGCCATTAAAATGATATAATGAATAACGTAAATATTGTTGATATTCATGTGCGAATTTAAATACATCTCTCTTAACAGTTGATCTAGGAAAACCGTTAAAAACAGGATTATATATATCTCTAATGTAATGAATAAAACTGGGAGATGAAGGAAATGAAAAAGGTAAACCCTCCACATCAACTAATTTTGATATTGCTTCTCTATCTCTATGTTTATTGTATTTAGGGCTTACAATTCCCCCCGTCATAGGGTTAATTTGTCCCTGTACTTGGTCTGGGACAGTATCAGTATGTGAACCTTGTCCCGATGGAGCGGGCATTTGCGCACCCGGTTTTGAAGCCTGGTATTGGGCATACCTAGCTGGATGAGGCCTTACTACGTGTCTCATTAAACCCCTGTCCCACCATGACCTTTTCCAGTTTTAAATTTTAAAACATCTTTACAAATTTTACATCTAGCTACTTGATTCATTACGTCCCTATCAAAAAATATACATGCATCTGATTTTAATGGTCGTTTTGTTGGACCTCGTCTCATACTAGGGGGAATATGAGGCATTTCAGTTGAAGGTGCACTAGTCGGGTGTGTTGTCATCAACATTAGTGGGTGTATCATCTAGATCATCGTCTAAATTAAAGTCTTCTTGAGTTCCATAAAATAGCTCCTCGTCTAAATCTAATGGTATTGCAGGAAAATGTTCAGTATCAACAAAATCATCATGTGTAGGAATAGGATGATTAGAAGAAGTACCCTTGCCCTTGTTGCCCCTACTAGAAGAAGCCTGACCCCTACCCGTAAGCATACGTTTAAATCCTTCCATTATAAATTTATAATTATACTTATAAATAATTAAAGTAAATGAAATTAAGTGCGCTAAATAAAATAAACAGACAATAATAATTTAATGAAGGAACGAATTTACCAAACGTCGACGTGTAATCGAGAGGTTGAAAATTGAAACTTTGCTCGATGGAAGATCCTCAAGCTAGTTGCCAACTTCACTTCCAATTTCCAAATGAATAAATAAAATTGAATATTTAGTAAACAATGTAGACTTGTAGAGAGATAGATCGAGAGATTAGAGAGATTGTTGGAAGATTTGTGAGAAAAATGAAGAGAAAATGAGTTATTTATAGTTGAAAATTTGGGTTAAAGTGTAAATATAATAACTTATGAGTTAAAAATAAATATTAAGGGGTAGGGGGGTTGGGGGAGGAGGGGAGGCCAAAAATGGCCGGTGCACAACGGCAAAAAATGGCCGTTGCACAACGGCCAAAATGTAAAATGGTCGTTGGTGCAACGATTATTTTTGCAAAAGGGGGGTTACGGGTCGGGACTAGCGGGACTGGGGCGGGCCGGGACGGGACGAAACATTGTCCCGTTCCGGTTCGAATCCCGATACCGAATTTTTATTTTTTTTTACTACTCGAGTTTGGGGCAGGACCGGGTCGTCCCGGCCCACTGGCCAGCTCGTCCCGGCCCACTGGCCAGCTCTACTATATCCTTTGTGTTGTGCCGTACAAAATGCAAGATTCTTCGTTGTCTTCTTTCTTTGTTGCTAGCTGTTAGGTCATATTAATAACATTGCCACCTGTTTTCTTATTACAAGTACTACTGTACTGCCTCTGTAGCTAGCTTCCATATTTGCAGTTAATTACATTTTCCTCTCTTATCTCTTTTTGTACACTTCCATTGTTCCGTTCTTTCTTACCGTTGCCTAGTGTGCGAAACCATGGGCTACTAGGAGAGGTGAAAATACCTACTAATGTTCCAAAAAGAAATAATTACTCCGTATGATATAAGTAGGGTAGACGTTCGGGCCGTTCAGATTGAATATGTTTGAATATGAAAATTTTGGTTTTGATTTTTGTTATTTTCGGATTTAAGAAACTAAAACTCAAATCTAATCCAAAAAAGTTTAGATTAGATAGGTTTTCCTAAGTTCAATTTCATATTGACGATTTGGTTATTTTGAATTTTCAATTTTTAATCGATAAATAATATAGTTTCTTCTTCTTACAAAAAATAAACATCCTAATAGAGTACATATGTTAGATTGCATTAATAATTTCTCATTCCCACCACAATCATCCAAATAAAATATTCAGTCAACCAATAAAATCATTATCAAGAAAATTCCTAATTTGAACAAAACAAAATCATGTATATAGATCATACTACTAATAGTTCATATTTAAGCCAATTCTTATAAACTCTATACGATTTATACTTCAGTTAATACACTTCCTTAAGGATATGGTGTCACAACTAGGGGTGAGTGGGTCCGGGTACCCTAACTTTTTTGAACTACCCGGATCCTACCCAGTAAACGATCGATTCCTAAATCTACTACCCGGAACCTACTCATAGCAATCATTACCTGGAACCTACCCGGACCCTGCGGTTCCGGGTAGGTTCCGGGTACCCTATAAACCATTTATGTCATAAATACTACTCTGCATAATCAGTGACTGAAATGGAGGAAATCAGTGACGGAAAGTCTGAAATGTGTCTTTCGTGACTGAAATCAATGAAAAATGGAGGAACATGATACAACACAATCACTAAATGAAGAAAACATTGCAAAACTACTCTGCATAATCCAGTGACATTTAACAGAAATATATGAGCTGATTTCAGATCTGCATAATCCAGTGAATAAATGAAGAAAACATTGCAAAACTACTGAAATTGCAGATCTGCTTTTGAGCCTAAAATGGAGGAAATCAGTGACAGAAAATCTGAAATTGGTCTCCCATGACTGAAATCAGTGACTGTAATGGAGGAACAAGATACAACACAATAACTAAATGAAGAATACATTACAAAACTCTAAATAAACATAAAACAAAAATACATCTTCTAAAGAAACAAGAGATGCCAAAAAAATTAAATGAACGCCCATAAATGCCACACGTCCACTTGCATACTAATCCGCCATTATGTCTTCCGTGACACAAGTAAGCTCTACAAAAATAAAATGAAACTATTGTGAGATTCCAAGACAAAAGATAATACACAAAAATAAAAATTCTAAATAACCCAAATCCATAAAACAAAAATAAAGAAAGACCTAGTGACTTACCTTCCTTATATTTTTCTACATCTTCCATATATTGCTCAACACTAATGGATTTTGAAGATGAGCGCAATCAATCTTGGCAACAAATCAAAGCTTCCACAAATTTAGGAGTTAGAGAGCTGCGAAATTGATCAAGCACTCGACCAAATGTGCTAAAAGCCGATTCTGAGGCTACCGTGGATACGGGGATGGCTAAGATGTCTCTAGCAATCAAACTGAGAACCTTGTAAGTCGACTTAGCAGCATTCCACCACATCAATAAATCAAATGTTTCATTTTTGGGCTCACGAGGACTACTAAGGTACCTTTCCAATTCAGATCTTAAATCCCCACCAAATTCATCTTGGTCTTCCTGGTACCAATTTTTGACAAGTGGAGCTGGATCAACAAAACCAAAAAAATTCTCCACCAACACTGTCAATAGAGCCTTGAGACTCGTCCAATGCACTAGAATCAACCATAGAAGAATGATTTTTGTCATAGAATGCAAAAAAGACGTTCCAATACATTCATTACCTTACTAACCATCAGTTCTATTTTAGCATCATCAACACCAATCCTTCTACAACTCCAATTCAGAAATCTCAACTTATATCGAGGATCTAGTACTACGACTATCAACACCATCATGTTTGTTCTCTCAATAGTCCCATAATACTTGTCAAATTTGGCTCTCATTTTTGTAACCATCGCCTTAAGGTTTTCATTATTATTTTGGCTTTTCACATTCAGTTAATGTTGAAAACATGTTAATAACTTCATGAAAATAATTGTTAGTTGTCACATAGAGACTTCCTGACATCCTAATAGTAGCCTCATAGAATTTTTTCAGAAATAAAGACAACAAGGATGCATTTTTTCAATCCTCATCTTTCGGGACACCACAATCAAGCTCAGTCACAAAAGTCATATCATCATCTTCAAGTCTTACAAATGCTTGTTTGAAATTACTAGCACTTTCTAACATAAGATATGTAGAATTCCACCTCGTACTAATATTAAGACAAACAGAGCCCTTATAAGTTATGCCTTCTTTAGTTATACAACTTTGGAATTGTTGTGCTCTACTTGGAGAACTCCTAACATACTTAACTGCAGCTCAAATTCGACTAATTGATTCACGAACCTCACCCAACCCATCTTTCACAATCAAATTCAATAAATGAGCTGCACATCTCATATGAAAAAAATTCACCCCCCAAAACAAGGATATTTCTTAACTTGTCCTTCAAATAAGTAATTGCCACATCATTAGAGCTCGCATTATCAACTGTAATTGTTGATATACGATCTCTAATTCCCCACTCAATTATACATTTTTCTACCATCTTACCAATATCCCTACCTTTATGGCTAGGCATAACAACAAAGTTTAGCAATCTCTTATGCAAATTCCAATTTTCATCAATAAAGTGAGCGGTAAGACATAAGTAGCTCAAATTTTGAATGGAAGTCCAAATGTCAGTGGTGAGAGCATTCCTAGTTTTAAGAGATGACAACTTATCTTTTAAGCATGAGTTTTCACAAACATAAAGTTTCATGCAATCCCTAGTAACTGTGAATCTTGAAGTATGCTTAAATAAAGGTTGTAATGTAGACACAAAACCCCTAAAACCTTCACGTTCAACCGTCCTAAATGGTTGCTCATCAATAATAATCATCCTAGCCAACATGTGCCTACAAAAATCTTTATCATATTTCCAAGTGCTAAGCATATGCTCATTATCCCTATTTATACTACCTTTAAAATGAGCACCAAGCAATTTTTGCTTCTTGTCAATATTGTGAGGATACTTTTTGCAACTTCTCAAATGTTTCCACATGGATGAGGTACCATTGTTAACACTATAAGCTAAGCTTTCATTGCAATAATTACAGATAGAAACAACATTACCAGTTTTCTCATCTATTGCTTTAACAAAATGCTCCCAAGCCTCAGATTTTGTTGCATTCTTTTTTTCGATGGTGCACGAGTTGTGGATGTCGTGCAAGCCTCAGCCATGTACCAAAAAAAGTATCAAAATAAAACATTGTCGGTAAACTAATCACACTCAAACTACTTCAGACTAAACTAAACTAACATAAATCAACTCAAACTACTTCAGACTAAACTGACAGAAATCAAGCCAAACTAATTTAATCTAAACTAACAGAAATCAATCCAAATACTAGCTTTTTCAAATTTCTAAATATCAAAATATTATGAGAGGAGAAAATAAAACAGCAACTCCAATATATTGAGCATAACAACAAACAATAAAAGGGAATCCTCATTTTCTGATGATTCAATTAGGACATAAAAATAGCAACTTGGAGACAAACCCACTCAGATTTCTGATGATTCAATAGAGAATCCTCATTTTTCACTCTTATTGTTTCTTGTTATGCTCAATTTAATTGGAGTTCCTGTTTTTTTCTTTACCATAATGTTTTGAGTCAAAACATTATGGTAAAGAAAAAAACAGTAACTCCAATTAAATTGAGCATAACAAGAAACAATAAGAGTGAAAAAATCAAATTTTAAAATGCAATATTACCATAAGAGCCTATCAAGCAAATCAAAGCACATCAAAAATAGCAACTTGGATACAAACCCGTATCAAGATAGGCAATATTACCATAAGAGCCTATCAAGCAAACCAGACCATCAAAATAGCTCTTTTTACTTCTCGAAACATCAAAATATTATGATGAAGAAGAAAAACAGTAACATTATGATGAAGAAGAAATCAACCCAAACTACTTCAGACTAAACTAACAGAAATCAAGCCAAACTAATTCAATCTAAACTAACAGAAATCAACCCAACCTTAATTCAATCTAAACTAACAGAAATCAACCCAACCTTAATTCAATCAAAACTAACATAAATCAACCCAAACTAATTCAGACTATTCTCTATTGAATCATCAGAAATCTGAACTATTTAACACATACAAGACCAGATCTATCTCATCCAGTTTTGATGTTAAGCCAATACATGCAAAAACCTAATGTTCTTCACTATGCAACAACTTTAAGGGTTATTCATTACCGTTAACAAGACCGAGAGGAATTCGAGCGCAACGCCGCAACCTTTGTCAAGCTTCTGGAGTGAGAAACAGTGACAACAAGAGAGAGGAGAGGCTGCGAGTGCGAGGCTACTGCGACCTGCGTAATGGGTGTGAGCTGCGTAATGGCGACTGGCGAGGCTGCGAGCTGTCGGCGAGCTACGCCTGGTGTGCGTAGTGTATTTGTGTTTAGGATTTAGGGCGACCTCATAGTGTGTGCGTAGTGAATTTATGTTTTAGTCTTTAGACTTTAGAGAGAGAAATGGGCTTAGGGGTCGGACGTAATCAACTGGACTGGGCCAAAAATTAAACGTCCCAAAGCCCAAAACTAAATAATTTAAATGGGGGTGGGTTCATAGGGTCCGGGTATCGGTTCCGGGTCCGGGTACCCGGTCTCTATTTATCGGAACCGGAACCGGACCCGACATTAATCGGTTTCTAATTTTAATACCCGGAACCTACCCGTTAGTATCGGTTCCGGTCGGGTATCTAGATACCCTATACCCGTGCTCACCCCTAGTCACAACTCTTCAACATTAGCCTAATAAGTTACATGGACTGATTTAGTTGGGTTATTAGACTTAGTATTGTGTTTTGAGCTAATGTCTAATCGATAGAAATAAATATAAAGTATAAAGAATTTGGATTTTCAGGTCCCAAATCCAAAATCTAGTCTGAAATGTTTGGAAGTAATTCAAAATACAATCCGTAATTCAAAAATCTAAATAAAAAATTAAAAATAATACGGATTTTGATTTTGCCAAAACCATGTCGAGTCCTAGATATAGGAATGCAAAGGTACTTTAAGTTTTATACGAATGTCCATATTCTTCTCAATTTTTCTATAAATAAAATTAATATGTTTAAAAGGGAAATGGTCAAATTTACTCATTTACTATACAAAAAGGATCAATTTTACCCTTTATTATATTTTGGATTCAAAAATACCTTCGTCGTTAGTAAAGTGGCTCAAATATATGTCTCATTCAAAAATACCCCCATCTGTTAAGTTTGTCCAAGATGGACGCCTAATTTCACATGGACTAACATTTTGATGACGTGGACATACGTGACATGCCACCTCGCCACTCCCAACCCATTTAACCTCTTTATTCCACTTCTTCTTCCATCACTAGCACCTCCAATCCTTCAACCACCGGTACCACCAATAACACCACCGTGACAATCACTATTTTCACCATTTCCACCTTCATCGTAAGGATACAATCATTCTTTATACATTAGCAATATATTTCTCCTATAACCTTAAATTGACCTAGATAATGAGCAAGATGAAGTCCATACACCATATTCCTATGTTATCAATAAATAAAAATTAACACTAGAGGATTCTTGTTCCCTAGTACAAAATAACAAATTGGGTCATTCTTTCTGCCTAAGCTAGCATGAAGTTTAGCAGATAGGATTTTCTTGGAATTGGAAATTAACGGGAAAGAGAAATAAGGCTAGTAAGTAGAGGCGGATTCATGATTTGAAGACGACGGGGGCACCATCAAAGGCAGATGCACATTGGTCGAAGAGATTCACGCAACACCGCCTTGAAATTTTACTAAAACACCCATAGAATCAATGTACTAATATAAATACATATTAAATGGTACGTTTGGATTAAACTGGTTCTTTGGACACCCCTTTACATGCAACAGGCTGTCTATTCGAAACCTGTCAGCAACACCTTATTTTTATGCATTATTTTCAATTATCAACTAAAACAGAAAATGCAAAAAACATATACTGCAGTCCAAGTTCGAATTCAGGTTGCGCGTCTGAGAAAAAGGGCCTAAGGGCACGCTGACCAAATGGACCATATGTTTGAGAGGTCTTTTTAAATATATGACAGATAAACAACAACAACAACATACCTAGTGAAATCTCACACCGTGGGGTCTAGGGAGGATAGAGTGTACACAGACCTTATGGGATACAACAATTGCAGGGATCGAGAATTAAGTAAATATTACAATTGCTAGAAAGGATAAACTAAAGAATACAACAAAACTGGAAATCAAGAATGAAACAAACTCCTTGTGTGATTTGCTGAGTCGAGTGATGGCACTCTGTCTTTAAGACAAGATTGCCCCGTATATCACCTTTTACGTTGTCGGGCAATAGTCTCCCAAGATACAACAGCAACTTAACTATTGAGCAAAGGAAACTTAAGTGTTACTTTTGAAGAACATTGAGTGTAGTAAACTTGCTAGAGAGGAAGAAGATGAATTCAGAAATTCTGTAGTATTTTCTAAGTGTAGTGTTCAACAATTGAGCCAAAGGCCTCAATTTATAGTGTAAGGAGATGACCCATAACCTAGCCAACTAATGGCCTTCAATAGCCAATGTAATGATACTTATTGAGGTGTTACATTCAGCCCAATAATGGCTGAATTCATGTGCCAAGTAATGGAAATTCAATGCTCCAAAACGAGCCTAAAGGTCAGAACGTTTCAACTTCCCGTCGTAGCATTCTGCCTCTGAAGTTCCGCGGCTTTGTGAATTAGCATCACGGCTCCAGTAACTGACCAACCAATTAGCGTCGCGGCTCCGATGGTGTTGTACTGCGGCCCTTCACGGCTCCGCAGCAATTTCTGACTCGTTTCATCTTACACTTCGTACACTTCTTCCTTCGTTTACCAACGTGGAATACTTTGTCATTTGGCCAATAACCGTCCATCATTCTATGTCTCAAACGTATTACATACGTACCAATATCTCTTTCACTAATGAAATTTGCGATACTTGGCACTACGTGTGCACGTGTGTGATAACGACATTTTCGAAGTGCGAGGCCCTAATTGTTTGAGTCATAAATAATGAGATATACTTAATTCCACATTAGTAAATTTCCAACAATCCCCTCTTGAAAGAGATTTTGGCGCACTCATATAGTGCCTTTTCCAGCAAAATTTCAGCGGACCGATGTTGCATCTGGATAGGTAGCTTCCGCTTTGAACCTCCATAGTTGAATACCATCGGACTTACTTACTGCGCGGTGAACGTGATGTCTTGAACTGTCAGTGTTTAGTGTAAGTCAAGTCAACGGTACCAACACAACAACTTCTCTTACTCTGTTCTTCATAATATTTTATCCGTTGTGGCCGTGGACACTTCTTGAATTCTTAAGTGTGTTCATTTGAGACGGCCTGTCCTCGCACTTAAATAGGTGGTCTCCTACAAGGTATCCTACTATACCCCACTTTACAAGTGTTAGGAACCATTAAAAGGTTTCCCAAACCTAACCTCAACCGGCAGGGATCATTAAAGGTTTTGGAAACTTAACATTTACCCACACTGCAGATAGCACTTATAGTCTATCACGGGAACGAATTTGGATTTGGTGTTTCTTTATAGAAATCACTATCCGAAGTGCTCATGCTTCCACTGAAGTGCTCAACTGACCTTTACAGTTTAGTTTTCCCATTGAACCTAATTCCTGGGATCTCCAGTCAGTAAGGTTGGGTTACCACCGTATTGGTCCTTATACCTTGGGTTTTAAGCCCATTCCCCTAGATATGCAAAACATCTGATCTTTGGGTAAGCCCTTTTCATTGGGTCCGCTATGTTATCCTTTGATTTTATGTAATCAATGGATATTATACCCGTGGTGATCAGCTGCCTAATGGTCTTATGTCTCCGTCGAATATGAGGAGATTTTCCATTATACATAGAACTCTGTGCCCTTTCTAGAGCCGGCTGACTATCGCAGTGGATCAATCCAGAAGGTACGGGTTTGTCCCAACAAGGAACATCCTCTAAGAAGTCGTGAAGCCACTCAGCTTCTTCTCCTGCTTTGTCTAAAGCGATAAAACTCTGATTCTATCGTGGATCGAGCGATGCATGTTTTCTTAGAAGATTTCCAAGACACATCCCCACCACTAATTGTAAATACATACCCACTGGTGGACTTGGTATTCTCTATATCAGATATCCAGTTTACATCACTGAACCACTCTAGTACATTTGGATATCTCGAATAATGCAACCCGTAAGTCAGCGTGTATTTCAGGTATCTAGTACCCGATTCAACGCCTTCCAATGATCATTACTCGGATTATGGGTAAACCTAGCCAACTTGTTGACTATATAAGCAATATCAGGTCGGGTGCAGTTTGTTAGGTACATTAAACTACCAATCACCTGTGCATATTGCTCCTGGCATACGGGTGCACCACGATTTTATCAAGTTTTGTATTTCTATCCATTGGTGACTTCATAGGCGAACTGTCAAACATCTCAAACTTTCTCAACATATCCTCGATGTAGTGAGACTGAGATAAGACCAGTCCATCAGACATCTTAGAGATCTTTATCCCTAAGATGACATCTGTGATACTCATATCCTTCATGTCGAAGCATTGTTTCAACATGTTCTTACTCTATAGAATCAGCCTAGGACTGCTCCTTGTGATCAACATGTCATCTACGTACAGGCATATCATGACGAATGAGTCAGAGTTACCTTTCATATAGACACATTTGTCACACTCATTAATACTGAAACCCTTCGATAGTAGAGTACTATCAAATTTTTTGTGTCATTGCTTCGTGGCTTGTTTCAGCCCGTACAGAGATTTGACAAGCCGATAGACTTTCTTCTCTTGCCTTGGAACCACATACCCCTCGGGTTGTTCCATATAAATTTCTTCTTCCAAATCACCATTTAGGAAGGATGTCTTGACATCCATTTGATGTATCTCAAGGTCACGCAATGTTGTGATCGCAATGAATACTCGTATGGACGTCATCCTAGACACCGAGGAGTACGTGTCAAAATAGTCAAGGCCTTTTTTCTACCGATAGCCCTTGACTACTAACCTGGCCTTGTACTTATCTATAGACCCAACTGCTTTGTACTTCCATTTGAGTATCCATTTACAACCCAATGGTTTATTTTCTGGAGGAAGATCAACCAACTCCCAAGTATGGTTATGCAGGATGGAGTCTATTAACTCTCAATAGCTTCTTTCCAGAGCGGTGCTTCTGGAGTTGACAATGCTTCAGCAATTGTCCTTGGTTCATCATTAACCATATAAGCTACAAAGTCAGGACCAAAGGATTTATCCTTCCTGTCCCTTTTACTTCACCTTGATTCCATCTCTGGAGTCTCCAAGTTCTGACAATCTGGAACACTAGATTCCGGATATTTAGCCAATTCGAAGTCCACTATATCTGAACCATCTAGATCCGGGCAGTCAACAACTCCCGGTTCCTGAGAGCTTTGTTCATAACTTCATTTGCGAGAGTTTATGTCTTTTTCCTTTCTAGGAAAAGTATTTTCAAAGAATTGAGCATTCCCTGATTCCATGATTGTACCCCCGTGGATATTTGGAATATCTGACTTATGCACTAAGAAGCGATAAGCACTACTGTTATTTGCATATCCGATGAAAATGCAATCTACAGTCTTAGGCCCAATCTTGACCTGCTTTGGCTTGGGTACTTCGACCTTTGCCAAATAACCCCACACCTTTAAATATTTTTAGGCGTGTTTCTTTCCCATCCATGATTCATATGGAGTTTTATCCTTACCCTTATGTGGGACTCTGTTAAGAATCGTATTAGCGGTAAGGACAACTTCTCCCCACATATTTTGGGGAAGACCAGAATTGATAAGCAAGGCATTTATCATTTCCTTCAATGTGCGGTTCTTACATTCCGCCACACCATTCGACTAAGGTGAGTATGGAGCCGTCATTTGATGAACAATGCCCAATTCGGCACAATATTCCTCAAATGGCGTTACATATTCTCCCCTTCTATCGCTACGAATGGATTTAATCCGCATGCTTAGTTGGTTCTCAACTTCTGCTTTGTAACGTCGGAACGCTTCAAAGGCTTCATATTTACTTTTCAACAAGTAAAGGTAACAATACCTTGTGCTATCATCAATTAATGTCACAAAGTACTTGTTCCCCCCTCTAATTTGTGCAAACTTCAAATCACATATATCTGTGTCAATAAGTTCTAGAGGAGCGGTATTCCTTTCGACAGATCGATGAGGAATCTTTGTGAGTTTTGCCTCTACGCACACCTCACACTTATGTTGAGGGTTTACGTCGATAGATGGCAACAACTCCAACTTTACCAACCTTTGGATGGACTTGTAGTTAACATGTCATAATCTATGATGTCATAAATTAGAGGACTCAAGCAAGTAAGAAGAAACTTTAATATTATTGCTTGCACGTAATACAGACATAGCGTTAACTTTGAAGAGGCATTCACAGATGAAGCCCCTTCCCACAAACGTTCCATTCTTGGTGATTACAAATTTATTGACTCAAACACTAGCCTAAAACCAGCATTAACCAATAGATGACCTGAAATTAAATTTCTTCTAATCTCATAAACATGCATCACCTCCTTCAGAGTGAGCTCCTTTCCAGAAGTCATCTTCAGGACTACCTTTCCTACCCCCAGCACGTCAGAGGAAGAATTGTTACCCATGAACAACTTCTTGTTTGTAACATGTGTGTAAGTGGAGAAGGCATCTCTATTGGAACAGATGTGTCTTGTAGCACCCGTGTCCATCCACCATTGCATAGGATCCTCAACAGGGTTTGCTTCAAGCACCACCACTGAGAACTCCTCAATCATGTCATCCAGAAACCTGTCTTTAACGACGTTAAAATGTGCCTTGCCCTTAGCCTTGGCCTTCTTTTGTTGCTCAGTCTTGAGCTTGCGGCAGTCCTTGATCATGTGACCAGGTTTCCCACAGTGGTGACAGTTTCCTTTGAACTTCTCCGCCGCTTGGGTCTTGCCATTTTTCTGGAACTTGCGCTTCTTGCTTGGGTTCTCTTTGGCCTCAGTCAGATTTGCCTTTGCCTCAGCGGGTTATTTACCCCTAGGAAAGGCCTTCTTATTATCTTCCTGAATCTGTAGTTTGATAATAAGTTCTTCAAAGGTCATTTCCTTTGTCTTGAGTTTTAAGTAACTCATTCTACGAAGGAGGTAACTTTTCAATCAGTGATGCAACCAAAAAGTGCTCATTTGGTTTCATACCTTCAAAATCCAGGTGATGTAGAATCATTTGGAATTCCTGGACTTGGGACATCACTGTTTTACTATCCACCATTTGAAATTTCAGAAATTTCCCAATGATGAATTTCTTTGTACCAGCATCTTATACGTTGTACTTCTCCTGCAACTTCTCCTATAACTCTTTGGCAGTGCCAATGGTGCAATACACTGTGTAGAGTGGGTCTGACAGGCAGTTCAAAATATAGTTCTTACACATGAAATCACTATCACTCCATGCATCAAGAACCATCTTCATGCCATTAATGACATGGATACTTTGCCCCCCTTCAGCCATTTCAGTAGGTGAAGGGTCCATTTCATCTCCAGCTTGTAGAGGATCTTCTGTTAGGAAATGAGCCATTCTCATAACAGTCAGATAGAATAACATCTTCTGTTGCCATCTAGAAGTTGGAGCCCATGAACTTTTCTAGGCGTTCATGGTGGAATTCAGCGGGTGGAGGAACTAGAGCGTTCCCTTGAACAGCAGAAAAGGCGTTGGATGAGCCTTGAGCAACCGGAAAGGCATTGGGTGTGCCTTGAGCAGTGGGGAAGGCAGAGGGTTGGCTTGGGTAGCGAGACGAAGAAATCGAAAGTGAGTTGTTATCTTCCAGTCATCTTTCTAAGCACTTACAACAAATCTTGTCTTAAAATTGTGGGATACAATAATTGCAGGGAACGGGAAATAAGTAAATATTACAATTGCTAGAAAAGATAAACTAAAGAAAACAACAAAATTGGAAATCAAGAATGAAACAAACTCCCTATGTGATTTGCTGGGTCGAGTGATGGCACTCTATCTTTAAGACAATATTGCCCCGTATATCTCCTTTTACGTTGTCGGGCAACAGTCTCCCAAGATACAACAACAACTTAATAAATGAGCAAAGAAAACTCAAGTGTTACTTTTGAAGAACTTTGAGTGTAGTAAATTTGCTAGAGAGGAAGAAAATGAATTCAGAAATTCTATAGTATTTTCTAACTGTAGTGTTCAACAATTGAGCCAAATGCCTTAATTTATAGTGTAAGGAGATGACCCCTAAACTAGCCAACTAATATCCTTCAATAGCCAATGTAATGACACTTATTGAGGGGTTACATTCAGCCCAATAATGGCTGAATTCATGTGCCAAGTAATGGAGATTCAATGATCCAAAACCAGCCCAAAGGTCAGAACTTTCCAACTTACCATCGTAGCATTCTGCCTCCGAAGCGCCGCGACTCTGTGAATTAGCGTCACGACACCGCCGCTCCAGTAACTGACCAACCAATTAGCTCTGCGGCGCTCCAGCTTTGCGGCCCTTCACGGCTCCGCAGTGATTTCTGACTCATTTCATCTTACACTTCTTCCTTCATTTACCAATGTGGAATACTTTGTCATTTGGGCAATAACCGTCCATCATTCTATGTCTCAAACGTATTACATACGTACCAGTATCTCTTTCACTAATAAAATTTACGATACTTGGCACTACGTGTGCACATGTGTGGAAATGACATTTTCGACGTGCGGGGCCCCAATTGTTTGAGTCATAAATAATGGGATATACTTAATTCCACATTAGTAAATTTCCATCAGACCTTACCTCCATCTTGGTAGGTATAGCGACTTTTTCCGGGAGAACCTCGGCTCAAGACAAAGCATAATCACAAGCAAGACAATCAAAACAAAGCAATAGTAAAGAACGAGAAGAGAGTGAAGCAAGATAAAAGGTCAGACTCATATAAGGAATTAAAGCAGTATAAAGTGCATTCAAACAAAAGAGAGCAGTAGCTAACACAACTAAATAAGCTAAACAAAATACACTAAAGAACACATAGTAGCAGAAATCAAACTACAGCGGATTATAAAGTAATAATATGCCTATAAGTGTGATAGGCTAATCGGGACTACAGTAATAACACTACAACTATCAATTTGTAAGCATAAGTAGGACTACGCTCGAGTACCTACTACTCTTCTACCCTAATTTGTGTCCTCCACAACCCCCTATCTAAGGTCATGTCCTCAGTAAGTTGCACTTGCTTCATATCTCATAATATCACCTCTCCCCAATACTTCTTCGGCATATCTCTACCCCTCATGAACCCGTCCATAGCCAACCTCTCACACCTCTGCACTGGGGCATTTATGTCTCTCCTCTGCACATGCCCGAACCATCTCAACCTCGCTTCCCGCATCTTATCATCTACCGAGGCCACTCCCACTTTCTCCCGAATATCATCATTTCTAATCATATCTCTCCTTGTATGCCCATACATCCATCTCACCATTATCATCTCCGCAACTCTCATCTTTTGTATGTACGAAGTCTTGACTGGCCAACACTCCGCTCCATACAACATAGTCGGTCTAACCACCACCTTATATAACTTGTCTTTAAGTTTTGGTGACACCTTTTATCGCACAAGACTCCAGATGCGAGGTATATATATATATATATATATATACATAGTCCAGGTTTGCCCCTTCTAGATATACCCAAATTTAATATTTTAAAGCTCATTACATAACTTAAGAATTCATTTTCTTATTTCAAGATGCAGAGAAAACAAGCAGATTATTTGAAGTTGTATTTATCACTTAAATTATTTGAAGCATATTAATTAAATTAAGATGACTGTGCATCAGAGAATAGTCTCCGAATGAGGGTGAAAATGGTGGTTGTCACAGTGGTGTTGATGGTGGCACCGGTGGTGGAATGATTGGAGGTGCTAGTGATGGACGAAGAAATGGAATAAAGGGGTTAAATGGTTGAGAGTGGTGAGATGGCATGCCACATATGTCCACGTCATCAAAATGTCACTCCACATGGAATTAGGGGCCAACCTTGAACAAACTTAACGAATAGGGTATATTTGAGCCACTTTACTAGCGGTGGGGGTATTTTTTACGCAATGTATAACGGATGATAAAATTGATTCTTTTCGCATAGTAGAGAGGCATATTTGACCCTTTTTCCTTTAAAAAAATATGGAAAATGCTATATCTCAAAATATTTTGTTACTCCCCAAATTTATGTGACACTATTTCATTTTTAGTCAATCACAAAAAGAATGACATTTTTCTATGTTTAGTAATAATTTAACTTTAAACTTTTTCATTTTACCTTTAATGAAATTTTTTATAGTGAGAGCTTACGGGTGTGAAAGGTTGTTCCATATCGGAGAAATCAGCTCTGTCTCCGGTGGTGAAGCAGAGGACCGGCGATTTCGAGACCTGCGATGTCGTCGACGTGCTCTTACTTTCCTAACTTTGGATTCTAGTTGCTAAGGCTTGTCGGATGTCTGCCTATTATTCTGTTTTGTTACTTTTGTTTAAGACTTGTTTGTTTTATTGATTATTAATAAAATATCCCACTTAGTGTTCTCATTGATTGGCAAAAACGAAATTTTTTTATAGACACACAAATATTTAGTATTTATTTTGGACCATAAATATCTTCATTTCATTCTAAACTATGTTCTTCAATTAAACATTTTCACATAAATTAGAATGGAGAGAGTATAAGCATCCGAATCATGATAGGAGAACTTGTTGACTCATTAGATAGTAATATTATCACGTAAAAATAGATTAAGGGAAAAATTCTTCTCTTTTTTGTCTTCACTTTGGCTTAATCTTTTTAGAGTTTTTTTTTATAGGTGCGTTGTAGGTGGATATCTAGTCATATCATATAGTATTTTAAAATAATATCCGAATTATTAAAATAAATTATTGAGTAAATAATGGTACATAATTAAATAAAGTATAACTTTTCGTGAATGATCGATGTGGATCTTCGTAAAATCACTTGTTTGTTGAGGTCAAGATGATTGAATATTATTTTAATTTATGAAGAACAAGAACAAAAGTGTAACGACCCATTCGGTCGTTTTGAGCATTAGGACTCCTTTTCCTTAAATGGCTCTTCCCGTAGCTTTAAAATAGTGTTTGATTTGTGGGGATATGTAAAATGATTTTCAAGATAATCAGGTGAGTATTGAAGAAGAAGAAGAAAAAAAATAGACGTTCTCAAGTTGAAATAAGAAAAACGGTTGACCAAACTCAACATCTGGACTAAACGAACTCGAATTCAGGTTTTGACAGTTCCGTTAGGTCCGGATAAAGCCGTCAATACGGGTTTGGCCCTTGAGGCCAGTTCATCCCGCTACTAGAGTAAGGTTGAATTAAGATTTTTAAGCCTATATAGAACTAAGGCTAATAAGCCCAGTCAAGTCAACCCTTTCGCCCAAAGAAGTAAAAACTAGGAATATTAATTATCGCATAAGTCATAGTATCTAAACAATATTTTACCTTTTTAGCGTTATATTCTAATCACTATGTATAGAAGTTGCATTCATGTTTGTGATTTGATTTTGATTTGAATTTTAAAAGAAAATTGTAAATAAAACAAATAAAAATTATATGGTGTTGAATACTCTATATGTTATCGTAGAATTATGTACTTACATATATTCATATTGTAACGACCCATCCGCTTATTTTTAGCAAAAGACCCTTATTTGTCTATTTTACTCTTCCCGTAGACTCTATGTGAGGTTTGTGATGCGCGGGGATGGGTGACATGGATCTCGAGGTTCATTTATATGAGTTCTGGATGAAATATCCAAAATAAGAACCTTAGAGTTTGTTAGTTTGACTCTAGGTTAACTTTTGAGCGTATGTGTTCGTTTCTAGGTTTTGTCACTTCCGGAGGGTCATTTATGACTTAGTCAATTCAGTGGTTCGCTTTCCAAGTCAGTCGGATATATTCTGTGGCCTTATTTATAATATTTAAATATTTAGTTATTTTGGACGATTCTTTAGAAAAGTATGTCTTAGCTCTGTTAAATTGGAAATCTAAGGGTACGAATGAGTTCATAGCATTGTTTACCTTAGATGAGTATGTCTGATTTGTGTGTGTGCGGGGGGGGGGGGGGGGGGCGTCTTAGAAGTGTTTCAGGTGTTTAATGGAAGTTTGGCCTAGTTTTTATTTTGCTGGTGTCTGGTGTCCGTCTCAGCGGCATTGTTGTTCGCTTCTGTGTATTTGCCTCTGCGGAGATTGGCTCGCAGAAGCAAGTTGTAATCATTTGGTGAGTTTCCTCTTTGGTGGAGGGATTTTCCGAAGGAGCGGGTGCGCCACTGCAGGATCGGGATCGCTTCGGCGCTGGGGTGAGGTGTCAAGTGACTATGCACCAGTGAGGTAGTTTTATGCAGGAGTGAGACTGTGACAAGGAATCGCTGGATCAGGAAACCTAGATAAAATCCTAGGTCAAATTACTTTTCCAAAATTAGCTTTTCTAGAATCTAGAGCCGTAAAGAGGGATTTTCTGAAGTTTTGGAGTTAATTCACCTTTAAGGTAAAGATTTTCATCCTTTATGATTTGGTTTCATGATTTAAGGTCCCTTAATGATGTTATGGTGTTCATGTTGTAACGGGACCGAGGTAGAGCCCGAGAAACGACACCAATTCAGAGTGGGGCACAGAGAGCCAGTCAGGCTTATGCTAGATCAGAGTCTCCTGAGCCGTATATTTAGCCTTAGGACGAGTTAATTGAGGAAGAGATGGGGCAAGCCCATGATCAATCTGGATTTGTTGCTACTCCAGTTCTGCACGACACATTGATCAGGTTGTTGAGTGTTCTTGATGGTTTTTTCCAGGCTGGCGTGCATCCGACTACTCTAGGTGGTTCTCATACCCATATGGGAGAGGGACAGACTCAGACTCCCGAGTTTCGTACTACCGAGGTTTAGCCAACGGCGATGTCAGCATCCCGTATAAATAAGGTTCATGCTCATGAGTTTGGTATCCAGCCGATTGTAGGGATAGCTATTACGTACGATGAGTGGAAGATTTAGGAGAATGTTTCAAACATGAAGCTTCTGGTATTTTATAGTCATCCCGAGGAGGATGCGTATGAGTTAATTGTGAGCAACCATGAGAGGTTGCATACACTGGGTATTGTTGAGTCGCACAGAGTCAGTTTTGTGGCCCTTCAGCTTTTGAGAGATGCAAAATAGTAGTGGAGGGCATATGTTGATTGCCTACCAGCGGGGTCGCCTACATTGACTTGGGTTAGGTTCTATCGGGTTTTCTTAAAGAAGTATGTGTCTTTGAGCTTGTGAATGAGAGTGTGATGAGTTCCAGAAGATTGAGTAGAGAGGTTCTATAGTTGCACAGTATGAAACTCGCTTACATGCCTTATCGCGTTATGCAACACCGCTGCTACCTATAGAGGCTGAGCGAGTGAGAAATTTTATTAGATGATTGAGTATTACACTTCAGTTGGCTACGTTGCAGCTGGTGGCCTTTGGGGCTTCTTTAGAGACAGTGGACAAGCATGCGAGGATGGTGGAGTCTGTGAGGGGCAAGATTCCCAGATTGAGCCTGATAAGAGGGCGAGGTGACATGGACAGTTCAACAATTCTACTTCTCGTGGTATGGACATCAGGGTAGATATCAGCAACCGCAGCATGGTCGACCAGTTCTGGCAGCCCTCCAGATTATAGATGGTGTCTCTGTGAGGCATAACGGTTATAGTATAGGCCATTCTTCTAGGGGTTCTCAGTCTCGGTATTCTGACCATGGTGGTTTGAGTTTTTTTTATCTCTATTCAGCAGCCCTGAGTAGCTAGGACATGTTACAAGTGTGGTAGGGTTAGGCATTTCAGGAGAGAGTGCCCCAGTCTTGTATCGAGTACATTCTGTGTGCCCCAGGACTCCAACATAGCCATCTACGAGTGGTGGTCAGATTAGCTGAGGAGGATCTCAATTGGGCAGTGGTGGCCATCAGTCTGGTCTTGGTGGATCCCAGTCAGGGAGAGATGGAGCTCGTTCGAGCCAAAGTAGCCAGCAAAGTACTCAGTCCGATGTAAGACACACTCATTGCTATGCTTTTCTGGGTAGGCCCGAGGCTGATACATCTGACGCGATTATCACATTTATCATCTCAGTATGTCACCAGTCTGCTTCAGTTCTATTTGATCCAGGGTCTACATTCTCATATATGTTTTCCTACTCTTTTGTTGATTTGGATATGTGGTGTGATATGATTGATGTCCCTATTCGTGTGTCCATACTGGTTGGTGATTGTAGATAGAGTTTATTGTATGTATGTGGTTACTTTTATGGGGTACGATACATGGGTAGATTTGGTCATTTTAGACATGGTTGACTTTGATATTATTCTGGGGATGGATTGGCTATCCCCGTACCATGCAATTTTGGAATGTTATGCCAAGACAATCACATTAGCTATGATTGTCTTTCGAGGTTAGAGTGGGGGATGCTCCCAGCCTTTCTCCTAAGAAGATCATTTCTTTCATTCGTGCTAGGAAGTTGGTGGACAAGGGTTGTCTGGCATATCATGCTCATATTCGGGATACGAGTGTAGAGACTTCTTCCCTTGAGTTTGTTCCGGTAGTTAGTGAGTTTGCCAAGGATGTTCCCAAGATGGCTCTCCAGACTCGATATGGTCATTATGAGTTTTTGGTGATGTCCTTTGGACTTACTAATGCCTCTGCATCATTCATGAATGTGATGAATAGGATATTTAAGTCGTATTTAGATTCCTTTGTGATAGTTTTTATTGATGACATCTTGATCTATTCGAAGAGTCAGGAGGACCATGAGCAACATCTGAGAGTGTTTCTTGTGTTATTGAATGAGAAGAAGTTATATGCTAAGTTCTCAAAGTGTGAGTTTTGGTTGAGTTTAATGTCCTTCTTGGGACATATGGTGACCAAGGAGTGTATTAAGGTGGATCTTTAGAAGATAGAGGTAGTCAGGGACTGGCCTAGATCGACTTCTGTGACATAGATTCGGAGCTTTGTAGGTCTTGCTAGCTACTATCGTCGATTCATCAAGGGATTCTCTTTTATTGATTCTCATCTGATGCGTTTGACTCAAAATGAGGTACCATTCCAGTGGTCCGACGAGTGTGAGGAGAGCTTTTAAAAGCTTAAGTCTCTTTTGACCACAACCCCGATTTTGTCATTTTCGGTAGAGGGGAAGGACTTTACTATGTATTGCGATGCTTTGAAGATTGGGTTGGGTTGTGTGTTGATGTAGGAGGGTAATTTCATTGCTTATGCATCGAGGCAGTTGAAGGTGAATGAGAAGAATTACCCTGTTCATGACTTATAGTTGGTTGTTATTGTGTTTGCTTTGACGATTTGAAGGCATTACCTTTAAGGTGTCCATTGTAAGGTGTATACCGACCACCGCAGTCTTCAGCACGTGTTTAATCAGAGGGATTTGAATTCTAGGCAGCGTCGGTGGATGGAGTTCCTGAAAAACTATGACATGACTATTTTGTACAATCCAAGCAAGGCCAACGTGGTGGTAGATACCTTGAGCCGAAAGGAAGTTAGCATGGGGAGTTTAGCTCATTTGATCATTTCTGAGCGTCCTTTGGCATTTGAGGTCCAGCCTCTAGCCAACCATTTTGTAAGGCTTGATATTTAGGATACAAGTAGGATTCTGGCTTGTATTAAGGCGAGGTCGTCTCTTTTGGATCAAATTCGGACCCACCAGTATGATGATGTGAAGTTGTGTAAAATTCAAGATAAGATGATGAGTGGTGAAGCCAATGAGGCTATGATTGATGGCGATTTGAGGATCAAAGGTAGAGTATGTGTTCCTAGAGTTGGTGATCTGACGAGAGATTATAGAGGAGGCCCATAGCTTTAGATATTCATTCATCCTGGTGCTATAAAGATGTACGGTGACTTAAGGCAGCATTATTGGTGTGGGGGGGATGAAGAGAGACATTGTTGAGTTTGTGTCTCATCAGCAAGTCAAGTATGAGCACCAACGACCCCGGTGGTGTGTCTCAGAGGATGCCCATTCCCGAGTGGAAGTGGGAGAGGATTGCCATGGATTTTAGTGTTGGGTTGCCCAAAACCTTGGGCACGTTTGATGCTATTTGGGTCATTGTTGATAGATTGACCAAGTCAGTGCATTTTATGCTAGTCCAAATGACTTATACTGCAGAGAAGTTGGCTAAGATCTACACTCATGAGATTGTGCGTCTTCATGGGGTTCCTATTTCAATAATCTCAGATCAGGATATTCAGTTTACTTTGCATTTCTGGCATACTTTGCAGAAAGAGTTAGGTACTCTCTTGGATCGTAGTACAACTTTTCACCCTCAAAGCAACTGTCAGTTCAAGCAGACTATTCAGGTATTGGAGGACATGTTATGAGCCAGTGTGATTGATTTTGGTGGTCATTGGGACTGGTTCTTACCTTGGGCAGAGTTTACGTACAACAACAACTATCACTCTAGTATTGATAAGGCACCATTCGAGGCCTTGTATGGTAGGAGATGGCGTTTTTCCATTGGTTGGTTTGATGCATTCGAGGTTCGTCCCTGGGGTACCGATTTGTTGAGGGATTCTTTAAAGAAGGTGAAGGTGATTCAGGACAAGCTCCTGGCGGCACAGAGCAAACAGAAGGAGTATGCTGATCGGATGGTCTGATACTTAGAGTTTATGTTTGGTGATAGGGTTCTTCTGAATGTCTTACCCATAAAGGGTGTGATGAGGTTTGCCAAGAGAGGGAAGTTTAGTCCAACGTATATCAGACATTTTGAGGTTCTTTAGAGGGTTGGAGAGGTGGCATATGAGTTGTCTCTGCCACCAGGTCTTTCAGTCGTTCATCTGATTTCCATTTGTCCATGCTGAAGAAGTATCATGCCGACGGTTCCTATATCATCCAGTGGGACTCTGTATTGCTATGTCAGAATTTGGAGTTTGAGGAGGAGCTTGTGGCTATTTTTGACAGGTAGGTGAGAAAGTTAGGTCTAAGACGTTAACTTCTGTGAAGGTTCAATGGAAGCATCGTCCTGTTGAGGAGGTGACTTGGGAGACATAGTCCGACATGCAAAGCCGATATCCTGACTTGTTTACTACTCCGGTATGTTTCCCCTTGTTCGTTTCTTTTCATTCTAGGACGAACGTATGTTTAATTTGTATTTGATGTAACGACCCGTCTGGTTGTTTTTTGCTAAAGACCTTATTTGCCTATTTTACTCTTTCCGTAGACTCTATGTGAGGTTTGTGATGTGCAGGGATGGGTGACACGGATCCTGAGCTCCATTTGTATGAGTTTCGAATGAAAAACCCAAAATAAGAACCTTAGAGTTTGTTAGTTTGACTCTAGGTTGACTTTTGAGCGTATGGGTTCGTTTTTTATTTCCATCGCTTCCAGTAGTTCCGGAGGGTCATTTATGATTTAGTCGAATCATTGGTTTTCTTTCCAAGACAATCAGATGTATTATGTGGCCTTATTTGTAATATTTGGATATTTGGTTATTCCGGATGATTCTTAGAAAAGTATGTCTTAGCTCGGTTAAATGGGAAATCTGAGGGTACGAGTGAGTTTGTAGCACTGTTTACCTTAGACGAGTATGTCTGGTTATTGTCCGGGGGGTCTCGGAAGTGTTTCAGGTGTTTAATGGAAGTTTGGCCTAGTTTTTATTTTGCTGGTGTATGGTGTCCGCCACGCCAGCATTGTTTTTCACTCCTGCGCGTCTACCTCTATGGAGGTTGGCTCACAGAAGACGATTGTATTCATTTGGTGAGTTTCCGCTTTGGCAAAGGTGTTACAGTTCACTTTTACGTGACGCATAAAAATTACTATGAGGTTGTTGGTGCTCTAAGTCGGATGATATTTTTAGAGTGGCCACCTAATTTATAGGTAAATTAAAAAACCGAGTTGAAAGGGTATATTCAAATTGTTGAAAACCCTATCTGAACCAGAGTCAAAGTAAGGGTTCTGGTGATCCATCGGGGAAGGTGTTAGACACCCCGATATTAAAGATCCGTAGAATACGGTTGACCTTCGGGTTCTATAGCATGTTTAAATGATTTGAATTGCTTAAAAGTGTTTAAAATTGCACAAAATTCTTGTCCATTTATCAACTTATTGTCGAACTAAAAACACCCACGAATTAACTTTAGAACTCTACTTTTAGTCCAATAAGTTGTCTAATATCACTTGCATATTTTGAAATCTTTCAAAGTAGTGTAATTCTTTAGAAATGACAAGTTTTGATTTTTTTTGAAAGAATAGAAAACAAGCTTTTCTTTTATACATACTATATCCCAAAGAGTCAATTCATATTCCATAGTAATACAATTGTCTAAAATCTAAATTGCAACTTTATGGTGTTGTCCAAAAGTTGCAAATTACATAATAAAATTGCAATTAAAAAAATTACATTTTCAAAAAAATCGTTCTAATTGCTTGATGATTTCATGTGGTTCTTCGGTTGGAATAGGTATTTGTTGGTCAAATTGATCCACGTCGCTTCCACTACCTTCGGTTAAGATTTCGTTGTAGTTTTCATCATCTTCTTCGTTGATCTCCGGTTGACCGCACCTTCTCCGCTCCGCTCGTATCCAATCTCTCGAATAATACGCAATTTCCAAGTTTGTCTCCGGCCAATGAGTGTCTGTGGTCTCCTATTTGATATCTGCACTGCGAGAAAAAGCGCTTTCCGACGCGATTGACGACGCTTGAATGTTCAAAACATCTCGAGCCATCATTGAAAGTGTCGGAAAGGTCTTCTCATTCCCCTCCGAGATTTCACAAGTCTTCTTGTCCATCTTCATTGATAACTTCTTGATACGGTACAGACCACCCCGCAAAACAAAAATATCCAACTCGCTAATTTGGTTAGTAGAGGTACGGCCGCACATTCTATTTCGAGGCTTTCAATACTAGCCGCGAAACAACATGTCTTTTGTGAGGTTGTGTTGAAGATGAAGAAGATGGTATGGTAGCCGTACGTTACTAGCATTTTCTTGTTGATAAAATCTATATATATTTTTGCGGTGGTGTTCTACGCTATTCAACACTTCTTCTTTAGTTTGTTCAATAGGTGGTGGGTGGTTTAGATTTTTGGGACTTGGAGGTGGTAGTACTTCTATACAATCGTAAATAGTTTCAATTAGTGATTTAGTACCGTCTATTTTAATAGTAGGATTTAATACGAACCAATAATATAAATAGAAGGAATAGGAATAAAATATTTTTTTATTTTGACAAACATTTTTTAATAGGCGCCTTATAAGTTTGGTTTTTCCATATATTCACTAAGTAATAAAAATATTAGAGTTATATAAAATAACATAGTTGAAATAGTAGGATAATATATACCGGAAAATTCTTTTGTTGCTTGAAAAAATTTCTCTAAAAATACAATAAGTTCGGAAATTTTTTCCCAATCACTATCTAAAATCATATCAAATTTGGCTTTTTATTATGAGAGTTAAAAAATAAAGTTATAGGTAATTTATAGTCATAAGCAACAAGTAGTTGCTCGTATAAAGAATTCCACCTAGTGGATACTTCTTGTGGAATTCTTCTAAAAGGTAGTCCACAATCATGACAAATTTTTTTATATTCTTTTCTACGTTGTACTTTATTACTTTTAAAAATAAAGTTTATAGCAAATTGTATTTTACTAAGAATGTCTTCAAAAAGTGATAGACCATCCTTTACAATTAAGTTATATATATGGCACGCGCATTTTATATGAAAATGGTCCGGAAAAGATGGAGCTAAACTATTTTTTAACATTGTAATTGCGTAATTGTTATTAGAAGCGTTATCTAATGTAATAGTCATAATTTTATCGGTAATTCCGTAATAATCGCACACTTGATAAATATTTTACGCAATAAAAGTACCGGTGTGCCTATCATCTATATATCTATACGCTAAAATACGTTTTTGCATAGACCATTTATAATCTATCCAATGACAAGTTACGATTAAATAATCATGGCCGTTAGTACTACGACCTATATCGGACGTGATAGATACTTTGCCATTAAAATGATATAATGAAAAACGTAAATATTGTTGATATTCATGCGCAAATTTAAATACATCTCTCTTAACGGTTGACCTAGGAAAACCGTTAAAAGCGAGGATTATATATATCTCTAATGTAATGAATAAAACCGGGAGATGAAGGAAATGAAAAAGGCAAACCCTCCACAAGCAACTAATTTTGATATTGCTTCCCTATCTCTATGTTTGTTGTATTTAGAGCCTACAATTCCCCCCGTCATAGGGTTAATTTGACCACTGTACTTGGTCCGGGACGATATCGGTATGTGAACCTTGTCCCGATGGAGCGGCCGTTTGCGCACCCGGTTTTGAAGCCTGGTATTGGGCATACCTAGCCGGATGAGCACTTACTACATGTCTAATTAAACCCCCCGTCCCACCGTGACCTTTTCCGGTTTTAAATTTTAAAACATTTTTACAAATTTTACATATGGCTACTTGATTCTCTACGTCCCTATCAAAAAATGTCCATGCATCTGATTTTAATGATCGTTTTGCTTGGACCTCGTCTCATACTAGGGGGAATAGGAGGTATTTCGAGTTGAAGGTGCACTAGTGGGCGTGTTGTCATCAATATTAGTGGGTGTATCGTCTAGATCATCGTCTAAATTAAAGTCTTCTTGAGTTCCGAAAATAACTCCTCGTCTAAATCTAATGGTATTGTAGGAAAATGTTGAGTATCAACAAAATCATCCTGTGTAGGAATAAGATGACTAGAAGAAGTACCCTTGCCACGATTGCCCCTACTAGAAGAAGTCTTACCCTTACCCTTAAACATTCCATAGTCATTCAAGAACCCTTAATCTTAGCTCAAGTCCAAGGTAGGTGTTTTGGATCTCAAAAAATCACTTTAAAGAGTTGAGCTCGGTCCAAAATCAGTTCATAAATATATCTTTCCATCCTAAAAAAATCTGTTTCTTCAAGTCCACATTTTGGAGAAAAACACAGCCCGTTTTATTGCTCTTTTTAGCCCATTAAGTGAAGTCCAAAAATAGTCCCAAGGTTCAAACGGTTTCCAGTTGAAAGTCTATTTTTTGTTCCCAAAACAGTCCGTTTTCTTCTCTTTTAAATTCAAAGGTTAATCAAGTTTTAAAAATATCTTTTATGGCGATACTATCTAAACGATATACGTATCGTTTTCCTATCATAAGTTCATAACCGTAATAAGGGTTTCAATAATATACAAAGTATTTTTTATTACAAATAATACATATATTACATATAATATACAAAAATAGGAATAAAAAGAAGTTGAGTTTAGGCTGGTGGGCCTACCTAAGCCCACCAGCTACTATTTTCACCCATAGTTGGGCCTTCACGCACAGCTAAGAAAGTCTTTGATTGGGCCTCGGCCCAACTGGCTGGAGGAATGAAGGAGAGGCCCAATAAGGCCCAAGTCGTCACGTGCAGTGGCAAGAAAAGGAGGGGAAAAGGAAAATGCAAGTTAGAAAGCACCCAAAACTTATCACATAAAAGGCATGCAATTTTACATTGAACACAACCACGTCATGCATCAATTTAAAAGAGTAAGACATGTCCAATAGTCAAGATTCAGAATCAAAGCAATTGGAGATGGCCCAAACTTGAACAAAATCAGAAGAAAGTTAGGGATGTTAAATAAGGCTTTAGCCCATACAGAGAGACAGTAGCAATCGTCTAGATGGACATGCAAACAAATGGGCGGGGCACAGTTGCTATGATCACAAGAAATAGCAAGGAAAGTAACACAAATGGCCCAGGCCCAATAACATTCATCGAGGAATCACATGAGTGATATACATGAGGATATACACCCTTATACGTCTAATATACTAAGCATATCTGACATACAAGTCGTTTATCCTGGTGTATGCCAGTGTATATTTTAGGCAAATGCAAAGAACAGAGGAGGGCAATTCTCATAAGTAGACAGACCACATAGCACAAAATGAACCCCTTGAGTCTTTTACCCTTTACCTAAACATGAATTTTAGACTAAGTAATGTAGACCTATAGACAAGCAGTGGCAAAACATGCCCATGGATTAATGAAGACTAATCATGAGGTCCAGAACTATCAGCATGTTTTCAAATAAGCAAAGCAAAGTTCAAACAATTATAGAGAACTAGTCAAATTGACCTCACTGACCATAACAACTTGAAATAGGCATGAAGGAAGACATGACATGTGGCAGATAAGGCATAATGGCACATAAGAGGAATATGAGCAAATGCGCAAGCCAAAACAGAGAGAGAGCATTGGAAAAGCTATTCCAGGCACAGTTTTGACATAATGTCCCATAGGTCACATATCTCTAGCCAAATAAAACATCCTAATTTATATTGACAAGTACCAGGTTAGACTTAATAGAGTTCTTAAAGGGATAAATGAGGCATAAGTTACTTAAGGCCTGCTAAATTAAATTCCTCTTGAGACAAGGCAATCAGTGGGCAAAATGAGTCATGACAGGGTTCTTAAAACAAACAAGTTCATTGTCATTCACTGGTTGATGTGCTATCAGATGCCAGATCCTTTACCCCCCAAACATACCCAGAACAACATCAAATACATTAAACAGAAGGATTCAAAAAGGGAATTTTCATTTCAAGGGAACACATGACATTCTTTATTTTAAACCAAAAGACCAAACTCAACCTTATATAACAAATGAAACAAGATCCAAGCACATATATCTAGTACTGGGCTACGACACATCGTTTTAAACTTATTCAAAGCTTAAACATAGCTTAACATACCCTAGATGGTCTTTTAAGAGTATCAAAACAACCTAATGATCAAATTACCCTTTTAAATTATGCCTTGAACCTAAAGTTTTCCCTACATCTGCTTTTAAATACAGCTTACATGTAAGACAGAGACCACATTCAACCTTAAGGGAAGAAATGCATTAACCAAATGAAATACCAACCCACTTAACTCATTCTTTTTGGTTTTAAACTATCATTAGATGACATTAAAACAAGCTCTGTTAATAGGCCAACTACTCTTGTTCTTGATCACTGGCACATGTTTTAGGCAAATAATATGACTAAACAGCTTACACACAGCTAAACCAGTTTAAAAAATAGTACATTAATCATCATATTAACCTAAGTGACTTTTACATGACCTAAACAGATTTCAAGTTAACAATATTAGGTATTCTATTAGCCAAACAACCTATATATGACCAAAGCAGACCTCAAGTTAACACATTTTTATCAACTTAGATCAGATTATCTAGTTAAACAGACTTCCAAACTACCATATTTTTAAAAACATCAACAATCTACATATTAGCTAAACAAGCTTCTCATTCACACCTTAGGCACATTAACTCAGTTTATATGGCTAAACTAGTTTAAACTAACATTTTTTGAACATTATATGGCTTAAACAACCTACGTTCAACTAGAACAAACCTTAAGCTAGCATACTAATCAATTTAAACCATCTAAACAGGTCACATGGGCTAAACAATCTTTAAACTGATAGTATTAGGGATCAAACAGTCTACACATGATCAAACAAATCTTAAACTAACATACTACGCCTTCTTTTCAACTACACATACTAATCTCAGTCATCCCAATACTTCAAATCAAACACAATCTACCACAATGATCACATATTAAATTAAAGCAACTGAAATTAAAGAAAATAATGATGAGGAAATAAAATTATCTTGTATGGAGGCAGCTGAAAGGTCGATGAGGGCTTGTTCTTAACTCTGGGATCTCCAAACTCACAAATCACATACAAAAAGGGGGTTTTAGTTGTAATCCACCTAATTACACTAAGCATGGGTTCCACCAAAGGGCTTAAAAATATGAATGCCAAGAATCAAGTTTCGGACCTCTCAAAATGAAGGCAAAGGGTTTCAATTTTATAGAGAACCCAGAGCATAAAATTTATGGGTCATTCATCGATGTGGGAGAACAAATTGAGGGGGGGGGGGGGGGGGAGGGGAATCCCTCCAAAAGTTCTAAACTAATCTCATTCGTCGAATTCAAACCAAGAGAAGACAAAATCAATTAAGAACGACAGTAGAAAAAGCAGAAGACATAGGGGCGATGAGAGAGGGAAAGAGCATTAATTACTCTTGCCCGAAATGGTTCGACAACACTGGAGCTAAAAGCACGCGTCTAAAATATTGCCATTTCCGGCGAGGCGGCGTTGAGATAAGAGGAACGGCTAAGATTTGGTCTAAGAACAAAGATGGGGATCGTTGTCTTTGTTGGCTTTTACGCCTAGCATAAGTGGACTGGGTCGGGTCTCGGCCATTTGGCCTGGGCTCGGCCGAAATGAAAAGAAAAATAACAGGCCCAATAACTTTTAAAACAAGCTTAACCAAGAAGGCTATAATTTGCAAATGTTGTCATATTTTAAATTAAAAAATGACCAAAAAAATTCATAAATAACCTAATTAAATTAAAAGCTTCATTTTAAGCCCGAATTTGATATTAATTAAGATTAAGGAAATTTAAAACGTCAACATTCTTTTAATTTAAGAAACTTGCTTTAAATCAAGAAGTAATTCCATTATCGTATTTAATTAGACAAATTCCCGATTTTGACACAATGAAATATTGATCTCTTTAAATTGAGGATTTTAAGATAATTAAATTTATAATTATCCGTTAAAATTCTAAAATCCTAATTAGTGATCAAAATATTGCAAAATTAAGGCACGTAATACAATATATATATACTAGATAATATTTTGTCAAATGAAATGATAAAATATTTCCAAAATAATTTTGTAAAATCATATTTGTCTTGTAAAAATTATTAATTCACTCCTTCCGTGACTCAAGAATCTTGAATAATTAAATAGGATTATTGGAATGTAAAAATTAGGTGTCAACAAGAGAGATTTTCCGTAGGAGTGGGTGCGCCTCTGCGAGATCGGGATTGCTTCAGAGCTGGGGCGAGGTGTCAAGTGACTGCGCCCCAGCAAGGAAGTTTTACGCGGGAGTGAGATCGCGCCAGTGGAATCGATTCCGCTGGATCATGAAACCTAGACAAAATCCTAGTTCGAATCACTTTTCCAAAATTAGCTTTTCTCAAACCTAGAGTCGCAAATAGGGATTTTCTGAAGTTTGGGAGTGAATTCATCTTTGAGGTGAAGATTTATATCCTTTATGATTTGGTTTCATGATTTAAGGTCCTTTAATGGTGTTATAGTGTTCATGTGAACTGGGGGAAATGAGTTATAGCTTCTTGTGAGATTTAGAGAGTTGTATCTTTGATTAACGGTGTTGTATGGATTAGATTACTTTAATTATTATGAATTAGTGATGGAATATGTTAGATAATCATGTTGTGGAGTTTAATTTTATTATAGAAACCCTTTTGATTTGGGGGAAATTCTAGGGTTTACAAATTGGGTTTTTCTTAAATTGTCTAATTGAAGGTCCAAATGAGCATAGGTTTCTAATTAGCGTAAGCATATGATTTCCTAGTATGTGTTCATGCTTTTTGAGTAATAAAGTCTGAATCTTGGTGACGTAGGTCCATGGTTGGTTTTGAAGTCTTGATTTGTTTAAGGACTAAGTCTTTGTATTATGTGTAAACATTATATTAACGAATAATATATGCATATTAGACTTCGATTAGTATGAGGCGCAGCGGAAGGGCAAGGCTAGCGCAAAGATCTAACTGTTTGAGTCTCTTGTTCGTCCCAGAGGTAGGCTACAATTTACTTTCACAAGACTCCGATAGGAGTGCATAATTAGTTATAAATATTGAGGGGTATTGAGCGTGTTTGGGGGTCCCACTCAAATGGTTGTGATGAACGGTTGAGTGGGTACCGGTGTTGAACTGTGATGATGGGTGAGTTGGGGAATCAGGCTTAAGCTGATTTCGACTGCTGATTGATTAAGCTTGTCGTCATTATGTGGGCTCATCTTCGTACTTATTATCATTGTGCTTTTTCATCACACATTCTTTGATATAATATCCTGATTGCACTTGGATTATATGTTGATCTATTCTTGAAATCATGTGATAATCATCTCTATACTTTGTTGCATCTCATGACATCATGATTCATGCCTTGTATTCTCATTTGCATTCATACACTTACAGTTCTGATGATATTGACATTGGAGTGGTATGATATATGTTGTATGTCCAAGAGACTGGAAAAGTAAGATCACTATGAGATTATGACAACATTGAGATGATGATGATATGAAAGGAGCGGGTTGCACACCTGCAATGAGTTATTACAGCCAAGGGCTGGGGTCCGTTGAGTAATTTCGAACGAGTATATAGATTTCGCGAGTCCTCTATAGGTGTGCAGTTCATAAAATTTGAATGCATGTATACTGGAGGATAAAGGTACTTGGCATATGCATTGCATTCATATCATACACATATCATTTCATTGATTATCTATTGGTGGACTTAGAATTGGATTGATTGTTGATGACTTGGATAGATGTTTGGATATGAAAGGATTGTAATTGCTCTTAGATACTTGGATTACTGTTACTCTCCTTTTCGCTATCTCATCTTGCACGCATGGGATACGGGCCATTTAGGCCAAAAGTATTGCCAAACCGGTTGGCCAAAGGCCTAACTACTTTCTTTATTGAGTTTGAGATTATGAAGCAGAGCTGAAGACCCAGCTCTAAGTGAAAATAGCCAACTGGTGGGCTTCAGTAGGCCCACCAGCCTAAACTCCCTCATTTTCATTTCATATATGTGTGTATATATATATTGTATAATACTTGTATAAAACACATTTTATACTATTGGATCCTTATGGTTACGACTTAGGATAAGCAAAACGATACGTACATCATTTAGTTTAGAGTTGTCATAAAAAAATGATTTCAAAAACGGAACTAAATGACTTGTACATTATTTTAGAAAACGGGATAATTTTTTGAAAAAGAAAAGACAAGTTTGAACTACACAGGCTATTAGCATCATATTAATGACAAATTTCGTAGCTAATTCCTACTTTTATAATGAAAATACTTCTTATGGGAACGGAACTCCAAGTTCAAATAAGAGTAACTGAATTCATGTTAGCTCAGCAACATTATCAGCTAATATTTTGTACTGGATTCTACAGAGTGAGTGAGACAACATCGATCATCGTTGCTCTTCTGAAAGCTTTCTCAATGAGGAACAATTTTTTTGGCTTGATGATATTTTGAATGATCTATTAACAAGGAGTCTTCAAACTTTTTATGTTTGAATCACGCTAAAACATGATAGAACTTTTTCATCAAACATTAGAAATGGGAATTGATGTGATCAAACTAAGGATGGCCGGTGGGTTAGGTCGGTCTCGACACCGACCTGACCCTTCCCCCGCTCCCGCCCCGATCCTCCCTTAAAAAAATGGGGTCGAGACTCGAAAATAGGATGGGACCTGGGCTCGTCCCGCCCAGGCCCGTACCGCCCCATACCCCGCCATGACCCTGACCCCATCCCGACCCCCTCTTTGCAAAAATGACTATTGCACAACGATCATTTTATATTTTGGTTGTTGTGCAACGGCCATTCCCCCCCCCCCCCCCCCCCCCCTCAATAAACCTCTCTTTAAATTATTATTGTTACTTTATTTTAATTATTACACTTAATTTTATTATCTTTAATTATTTATTTGCATAATTAAAATGGAAGGATTAAGAGGTATGTTTAAGGGTAAGGATGCTTTTTCTAGTAGGAGTAAAACGGGCAGAAGTACTTTGATTGATTATACTCGTATAGATGAAACTGAATTTTTAATGATATATCATTAGATAATGATATATATTCTGCAACTGAACCAGATTTTAATTTAGAAGATAATCTAGATGACACACCCAATAATTTAGATGACATACCCACTAGTGCACCTCAAACTGAATCTGGAACGCCTCCTATTCCCCCTAGTATGAGACGAGGCCCCACATAACAAAAATTAAAATCAGCTGTATGAGAGTTTTTTTATAGGGACCAAGAGAATCAAGTAGTTAGATGCAAATTTTGTAAAAATATTTATAAATTTAAAATGGGAAAAGGTCTGGGTAGGACGGGAGGTTTATTGAAACATGTACAAAGCTTTCACAAAGCTAGGTGAGATGAATACGAGGCTACAAAGTCGGGTGCGCCAATGCGCTCTCAGTTGGGACAAGGTTTACATAGTGTTTCAAAAATAATGATTGTTACGATAGACCTGTCCAAAGGTCGGGTCGGGCGGGTCGGGCGGGTCGGATGACTTTTTTTTTTTGCTTGCCCGACCCTGACCCTATTTTTAAAAAAAATTCAAACCCTGGCCCTGGCCCTTCGGGGGCCGACCCTTTTTTTGGCGGGCCAGGGTCAGGTCGGGTCGAAGAATTTTTTATTTTTAAAAAAAAATTGGATTTTCAAAACTGAAATTGGCATTCACCCTACATTACCATGAAATTTTGATGTTGAAATGTAGTGTATATCGTGAGATCTGACTAAAGAAAAAGAAAATTAGAAACCGATTTGGAGAAAAACACAAATTGATTGGGAAAATGACCGTTTTTCTAAAAATTGGTTGCGCCAAACCGCCTTATGGCTGTTTGACCGGCCCTGTCTCGAAAAAATACGCAAAATAAAAAATAATCAGGTAAAACGGACATTCGAGCGCAGAGTTATGACCATTTAAAGTTTCACCAATTTACAACTACTTTCTCTCCCTACGTTATGCTTCCGTGATATTAACAGAACGACTAATAATATAAATATATAATTAATAATCAGCTACCATTTTTATCTTATTTTATGTCGAGCTCAATGTAGATTAGAGCAATACATATATTATAAAAACATGCATTGTATCACTTATTAATGGAAAAAATATATATAAGAACAAAATAAATATTAATGAAGGAAAAATAATATAAATTATATTAAAAAAATATGCGGGTCGAGGTCGGGCCAGGTCAGACGGGTAAAATATTCTGACCCTGGCCCGACCCTGACCCTGGTCGGGTCCTCGCTTTTTCGGGTAGAGTGGCTCGCGGGTCAGCTAGGTGACCGACCCCTGACCCTTGTTTTTCGGGTCGGGTCGGGTCGGGCAGGTCCCGACCCGGTGGACAGGTCTACAATAGATAATGTTTCTTCTAATAATTATGTCGTGAGACTTTTATAACATCTATTAACTCCATATTTTCCTAATCATTTTTATATAAAATGTGCATGCCATATTTATAACTTAGTTGTAAAGGATGATCTATCACTTTTTGAAGACATTCTTAATAAAGTACAATTTGCTTTAAACTTTATTTTTAAAAGTAATAGAATACAAAGAAAAAAAGAATATAAAATTTTTTGTCACGATTGTGGACTACCTTATAGAAAAATTCCTGAAGAAGTAGCGACTATATGAAATTCTCTATATGAACAACTACTTGTTGCTTACGATTATAGAAGACCTATAACTTTATTTTTTAACGTCCATAATCGAAATCCAACTGATATTCTTATAGATAATGATTGGGAAACAAATTCAGAACTTATTGTATTTTTAGACAAATTTTTTCAAGCAACTAAAGATTTTTTTGGTATATATTATCCTACTATTTCAACTATGTTATTTTATATAGCTCTAATAATTTTGTTACTTAATGAATATATGGATAAATCATCTTATAAGACACCTATTTAAAAAATATTTATCAAATTTAAAAAGTATTTTTCCTATTCACACTATTTATATTATTGGTGATGTATTAAATTCGACTATTAAAATAGACTGTTGTAAAACATTTATTGAAACTATTTATGATTGTATAGCAATACTTCCACCCCAACTCCAAAAAGTCTAAATGAACAACCACCTAAGAACCAACTAAAGAAGAAGTTTTGTCTAGCATACACGATGAATGCAAAATAGTATATACGCATTACCAACAAGAAAGTTCTAGCAACCAACCGGCTTCTATATGTGGATTTACAGAAAAAAGGTTAGTGTTCGGATGCGACGATAAGAGAAAAGAGAAGAAGTATAAAAAGCACAGAAAGAATTATCAAACCAAAAGGTATAAGAAAAATAGTTATAAAAATTATAATAAAATTTTCAGAGTCTATCAAGTTCATCAAGTTTATCAAATAATAAGCATGTAATAGGGTAGTGCGTAATCTTAACTCAAATTTCATTTTTTGAAATAAAGTCTATAATCACTAATCAGTATGAGAATCATAATTGCAGAGACTAACATTTATCCAGATAATAATTAAGAACATACTAGTCTGGAAAACATACCACTTAGTCAGAGTTTCAAATCACCGAAAATATCAACAAATAAGTGGTTTTTCCTTATCTATATCCCCTTTATCATAGGCTATGAGAACTGCTCCCCATCCTATATCACTTGCATCAGTAAAAAGTTCTAATTGATCTTTTTCAGGTTCTTTGTAACCTTTTTCTGTCTATCCAAATAGTATTTGCTTCCTGTTTCACTGGTAGTTGAAGTCATAACTAGTTTGTGCATCCCAAAAAAGAATATCTCGAACAGGGAGCCTGTAGTTTTCACTACTTACAGCCCAACAAACGATTATTTTGATTAAAGGATCTGCAGGATGCATTAATATCAGTAGTAAAAGGAAATTTAATATATCAAAAACTGAAATTTACTGTACAACCAGATTTTAGTATATCATTAAAAGATGAGCACAAAGCTAAGAATTTGCTAAACCATTTTTTATTTCCTAATCTGTTAATAAGGTTTCTTTTGTTTGGTAAAAAATATCCGTCAAATATAGTTTTCTTGTTTAATTCTCTATAGTCTATTACCATCCTGGCTTTTCCTCTTTTCTGTTCGTTATGTTTCCTTACTAAAAAGGCTGGGGTATATGATTTGGTAATCTAGTTCGTCTCCTTTCTATTACTTCTAGGTTAGGATCTATGAAGAATGGTACGAAAAGTACAAAAAATATAAACATAAGTTCAGAGATACGAAGAAAATATTTAAAGAGACAAAGGTAGAAATAAAACAGGTTTTTCTTCTATAATAGCATTTACTCTTTTTGTCTCTTGTAGGGCTTCCACTATCTGGTTGTTTTCTTTTATTATTTCTGATTCATCTTCTACCTCTTCTATGAACTCTACTACTCGTATCTCTGTTAAAGACAAACTTTGGAGAAAATCCAATCCAACTATGGGAAAAAGAAAAATATATGCAGAAATAAAATTGATAAACGAAGACGAATATCTGAATTAAAAGCTGAAAATACAAAGTTAAAATTACATAGTAATGAAGAATGGTACGAAAAGTACAAAAAATATAAACATAAGTTCAGAGATACGAAGAAAATATTTAAAGAGACAAAGGTAGAACTAAAACAAATAAAAAATGAGTTAAACGAAACCAATAAAAAATTAGAAAAAACAGAAGAAACAAAGAAAGAATTAGAAGACTTAAAAGAAGAAATGCAGATACAAAGAGGGCTTTTATTACAAATAAAATAGATCCCTTACCAGAATTGAATAAAAGGAGAAAATGACAATCTTTCTTTTGTTGTTATGACTTTATTGTTAAGAATATATTTGGAACTAAAAATGTTTTAGCTGACTTTCTTAGTAGATACAATGTCGAACAACAGTGACAAAATAGAAGAATATATTACCAAGGCCATACGAGTAGTAGAGTTCATAGAAGAGGTAGAAGATGAATCAGAAATAAATAAAAAAACAACCAGATAGTGGAATCCCTACAAAAGACAAAAAGAGTAACGTAAAAGGCCTGTAGATATTGTTGATTTGAGGAGGAGCAGTTATCCAAGCGTCAAGTGCAGGAGCCGCAAAGTACATCATGGACATTCTCCGCTTCCATGAATTCATCGCCAGCACCCTATGCCTCACACTTGTAAATATTCCATTGGTCAAATCCTGCACCATGATTTTTCTCTTAATTAGTCATTGAATTCAATAGTTCTCCCTCCTCCTTTTCCTTCCTCTTCCTTCTCCCTCCTCATTTTCCTTCCTCCTTCTCCTTCCTCCTTCTTCCTCCTCCTTCCTCCTCCTCCTTCCTCCTCCTTCTTCCTCTCTTCTTCCTTCTTCCTCCTTCTTCCTTCTTCCTTCCTTCTTCCTTCTTCCTTCCTCCTCCTCTCCTTCCTCCTCCTCCTCCTCCTTCCTCCTCCTCCTTCTTCCTTCCTCCTCCTTCTTCTTCCTCATGCTTCTTCTTCCTCCTGCTTCTTCTACTTCCTCCTTCTTCTTCTTCTACTTCGTCCTGCTTCTTCTTCTACTTCGTCCTGCTTCTTCTTCTTCTTCTTCGTCTGCTTCTGCTTCTTCTTCTTCTTCGTCTGCTTCTTCTTCTACTTCTACTTCGTCCTGCTTCTTCCTTCTTCCTCCTCCTTCCTCCTCCTCCTTCCCCCTCCCCCCCTCCTCCTCCTTCCTCCTCCTCCTTCCTCCTCCTCCTTCCCCCTCCCCCCTCCTCCTCCTCCTCCTCCTCCTCCTCCTCCTCCTCCTCCTCATTCTTCTTCTTCAACTTCTTCTCCTCCTTCAGCTTCTTCTTCTTCAGCTTCTTCTTCAGCTTCTTCAGCACAACCTTATAAAAGTCATGTTGTTTCTGCGGCTAGTATTGAAAGCCTTAGAAATAAAATGTTTAATGGTATCACTGCTAATCAAGTTAGTAAGTTTGATGTTTTTGTTTTGCAAGATGTTGTACCGTACCAAGCTGTTCTCAACGAAGAAGGACGTGAAGACTTGCTTAACTATTGGAGAGAAAATGAGAAGACATTTCCGACACTATAAAAGATGGCCCGAGATATGTTGAATATTCAAGCGTCATCAACAACGTATAAAAGTATTTTTTCTGCCAGAAGATTTCAAATAGGAGAGCACATACACTCATTAGCGGGAGACAGCTTGGAGATTGCAGTTTTATTCAGAGATTGGATACGAGCGGATCGTAGAAGGTGCGATCGACCGGAGATCAACGAAGAAGACGACGAAAACTACAACGAAATCTTATTCGCCGGAGGTGGAAGCGACGTTGACCAATTTGACCAACAAATTCCAATTCTAACCGAAGAACCACAAGACATTGTGAAGAAATTAAAAAATGTGTTTATAAATATGTGATTTTTTTTTCCAATTTTGAAATTGTATTACAAAAAAATCATATTTCTATTAAATAATATAAGCGGCACAAAAATAGCCTTGAGATGTTTTTATTACACTATCTTGTTCAATTATTGAAGTGTTTATATATATTAAGTTCCAAAAAAAAAAAACACTGTCCTGACCCGACCCCACCCCGCCCCGCCAATATCGGTCCCCTTTTTTGGCGAGATGAGGGAAGGGACGGGACGGCGGCCTGTCCCTCCAATCCTGGACTACCGATCCCGCCACAGCCCATAACTCGACCTAATCCCCAATCTTACCAGGACCCGCCCCGAACCTAGCCCACTGACCACCCTTAGATCAAACCAAAGATTGCTATTAGTCTGAACCTTCTTTCACCTTGTTAAGAAAATACAAGTTTGGACTGATTTTAAAACTTAAGTAAATTGAAACATTTTGGACCAAATTGAAGAAAAATGGGATTGTTTCTTTACAAAAAACGGGTCGAGAATTTCGAACATGGATCTGATTTTTGAAAGTTGACGGTAACGGAGTTTATAAAAACTCTTTCGTGGATTGTTTTGGGCCCTAGCCCAACTAAGTTAGTTTTAAAATAAAAGCAAAACCTTGAAGACTAGAATTGAAGTATGGGTTGAGAAATGATTTATATGGATTGACCTTTGGGGATAACATGAAAGATATGGAAAATTTATATTTATTTTCAAACCTTGGCACGTCATTTTAAATTAAATTATACTCCGTTGATTTTAAAAGTTTTTTTTTTCAAAAGAAAAAGTATAAGGAACATTTGGACAATCAACATTTGGACAATCAACATTTGGACAATCATTGGACTAAGAACAATAGAGTTCTATTCAAACTTAACTTTGAGTGTACTTTAGTCCGAAATAGATTGACAAATTACCCATATACGAACTATTTTAGGTGGAATCCAATTCTTGGTTTTCAAGAAACCCTTATGATTTGAAATGAATGACATGTTAATGATTTTGCGAAAAGTAAATATTTTAAAGCAATTTGTAACAAATAAACATGTTATAGAACCCGAAGGTCAACCGTAATCTACGGAACCTTAATACCGGGGTGTCTTACACCTTTTGGGGGGATCACCAGAACCCTTACCTTGACTCTGGTTTTGAAAGGATTTTTAATGGATTTTTCTTAAATAAACCCTTTTAACTTGGTTTTCCTAATTTACCTATAAATTAGGTGGCGACTCTAAAAACAAATTATCCGACTTAGACCACCAACAACCTCTTAGTGGCTTTTATGCCTCCGCGTAAAAGTGAACTGTAACAGATAGCGACTCTACTGGGATAAACTTAGGTTCTAACCATAAGGGTTCTAATACAACATGTTTTAAATGATATAAATTCCTTATATGTTTACTTTCCACAAACTATAACTATCATTATTGCATCTCGTTATTCCGCCAAATGGCACGCACACACACTTGCATCAGTGCATAAAGACGATTATGCGGTTTCACAATCATCTTTCGGTAAAAAACAAATTACATTCTTTGGAACACGTTGAAAACAGAGTTGGTTCGCGGTCGTCCAACAGTCGACATTGGTTCACTCTGAGTAGTCCGCTCAAGTCATTTGGTCATTCGTAAAACCACTCTAGTGACTAGGATAGAGCGAAGCCAAATCCCTATTGAACTAGTGCATGCTTACCTAGACGGGTTCAAATATTTTAGATGTATCTGGACCATTAGGTTGACTATTGCATGAGTCGGCGATCTATGACCCGACGACACTCCATCCAATTATTTGCTATGTGAAAACATGATTCTGCCTTATGTGTTGAACCATTGTCCTTGGATGGGGGGGGGGGGGGGATTAAATGTGCTCTGTTTTGTAGATGCATACCAACCTCAAGTTTGTTATGGTTTTAGAAGCACTCGAGCTGCTGAGATTTTGGTGGTTGTGGTTAGATGCCTCATAACAGAGAGAAGTAACGAATTGTTTAAGACGCCTACCCTCACTTATGAACATGAAAGGGAATAGGTCACTATTAGAGGTCCTTATCGGATATTGGGACTGTGATAGAATGGTTTTTAGGTTTGGAGATTTTGAGATAACCTCGACCTTAGAGGAGATCTGAGATTGCATAGATAGCAATACAATGTGTCAGTGCCAATTGGATATTCGGTCCAATTGTATCCTTTGTGATTTCTATATCCGATTTGGGTCCAAAAGGGGTATTTAGAACACTCTGTGGAGTTTCGGTCTTACGCCAATTGGGAAGCCACCCGACCCCTAGCCTTTTCCATATGCCTAATAGGTACCATGGTCTTTCCCAAAGATCGACACCTTGTCATAGATACTCGTGTCATTTATGTCACCCATGCTATCTTTCATGGCATAAACTCAAACAGAGAAACCAAATACTTTGACCTAGTCTCTGTCATCCTTGCCGACATATACCGAGATTTAGGTCAATGCCGAAACCTACATAGGTATTTCCAAGGGTGTAACCTATTAGTGCAATGGTGGATTATAAAAACCTCAACAAAACTGAGGGTCCCTCATACCTAGACCCGTAATGTTGGAAAGATAACCTCAAATCCAATTGTCTAGATTTTGGGAACCAAACCAAAGTGGGTTGGGCTTTTATATTTTCGAGACTCCGAGAGGATTACATACAATGGAGATTCCCCGACTTCATATTCGAGATTATCATAGTGAGAGGTAGAAAATGTCCTTTCCTGCCACTTATGAGAATCTGGGGAATCCACTCATATGCACCTATGAGGGTCCTAAATCAGTTCGGTAGGAGACAAGTGATATCCCAAGTAGGTAACATGGAGGAGTACGTGGTCGACTATGAGGAACATAGGATAAAAGGGGTTGTTGACATTGTTCGAGAGTGAATAGTAGAGTGAGACAGGGTCCAGAGACTCTAGCCGAATATAGGTTCCATACAGGATGTGGTGAAGACTACGTCGACTCGCTGAGAGTGCATCTCCAAGGTACCCTCACTCCGGGGGCCAACCGTTATCAGTGTAGTAAAGGCCAAGATCAAGGCACGTCGTATTTAGAGACAAGATCAAGGCACGTCGTATTTAGAGACAAGATGATGGCTGAGATGCTAGGTACTTAAAAAAATAGAGCATGATCAGACTATCATAGCCAATTTGACCGAGGAGTTAGACTTCGCTCATGACTACTTAGAGGATCTTGATGCTCTCATGCGGAGAGCAATGGATGAGAGACTACACATATGACCTTCATAGAGAAGGGGTTCTGGTTTGATTCGTTGCTGATGTTTACTCACCTTCGAATTCAGACCGCCCTTCAAAGGGCCAAGAAAGCTCGAATAGATATAGCTTCATCATCTGTCATTGGAGGCGACTTCTACTGACCCCTTTTATTGCTTTATTCGTGTTTTGTAACCCCACTAGGGAAAACTATATTATTAATGAAATATGATTATGGGGGAAATGGTTTAAACCAACATTCGGCACACTTATGTTTCAAACAGTTAAAAAGGTTTAGGAACATGAATATTACAATTGCTAATTATATGATTATGTGATATAACTTCTTATATTCTTTCATGTGTTCCATCTGAGCTCTTGTTTGGTTCCGCATTTTGGACACTAACCCAAAATAAAAACACAAGAAAATGCCAAAAGCTAACTAAAATTTGCACATCTTAAAGGTTGATTTGCTACCAATGGATACTCTAGACAGCTAAAGTGTCATTTCACCAGTTGTCGATTTGGCCAGATTCACAAAATAGAGGAGAAGATTGACTTTGCGAATGCCAAAATGAGAGATGTCGATCAAATTCTTGACTTCGTAGGAAACCTGCCGAAAGAGACTACTGAGTGAAAGCATTACTGCCAAGACCTCCCTGATTAGGTCAAATAAATGGGAAATGACTACATCCCACTATTTAAGACACCTAAGCAAGAGTTTGAGTTTCCTGAGAAATACCAAGTGCTATACGCATGGGAATCAAGTGGGCCACCCTAAAGAGTTACCCAAAATGGTGATAAAGCTGCTAACTATTATGGGATTCCACAGGGGCCATCCCGAATATCATCTCCCATTTGGTAGGTGATTGCCCTCGAAGCCCACACTTCACCCTTCAGAGTCGCACATATGTAGGTGCGGAATATCAAAGTGTGTGAAGGATTGAAAATTGTCAGAGCATCGTGAGTTAGCCCCGATGTCCTCCCGACCTGTGCACCCATCTATGCTCACAAGAGGTTTTTTTTTCCACAAGAATCAACCAGGCCACACCATAGACAAGTGACTGGCCTTCAAAAGAAAGATCATAAGTTTGATCGATGAAAAGGTTATCCGTAACCTGTGGGCCCCACATTTCTTACTAGTTCGCAACCCCATTATGACTGGTGAAGGAATCACCACTGATACTCAAGTTTGGCACTACGACTTCACGATCTTGAAGTCTCTTATGCAAGCCTTTTATCCACACTAGCCAGTACCGGTAAGATTCGCCCGGTCAAGACTACTTTGAAGCCTTCGCAAGTACTTCAGAAATAAGGAAGATCTATTTGTACCACTCAGGAACACCAGGACATGACATCAAAGAATTTGAGGCTTTTACGTTTGAGCTGGAGCATATGGTCAATACCGGTCAGATCTAGGTAGTTCTACCCCGTCGTTACTAAGAAAAGCCACAGGGAGAATGTGCAGTCGTAAGGAGGATGACCTACCATGGCTTCATGGAGAAGTCATCTTTTAGGTAATTTAGGTGTCCCCCTTTTATGTTCGATCAAATATTATCCCTCCCCTCTTTTATAAAAGATACTACGTCTGACCTGATGCCCCGGAGGGGATATGTAGGAAGCCCATATCGGGATTGGTCTGGGAATTGGTTCAGGTAGAGTGAAATTAGGGATAATTTCTATGTAACTCAAACTACGAAAGAGCCTGATTTCCCGCTGAGGGATATGTAGGCAGTCTATATAAGACTCGGCTCCTATATTATATAAATTATAACCCTCCCCCCCCATTTAGAAGAGGTTTGGTCTCAATGACTTCATGGTAGCGAAATAACCATAAGACCTTTAAACCAAAACCCTCAAAACCAAAATGGCCAAAATGACCGAAATACCATCGGAATGAAAAACTGATCAAGAGTTCGGATCAAACGCATGAGTCTATCTACTTTTTATGCAACTTATATGCAATATCTTGTGTTACGTTACTAACGTCAACTGTCTTTGAGTTTTTCTTTTCTTAAAAGTGGGGGTTGACCCGTGATGAATCACATTGACATACTTCACAAGATCAAAAGCCACAGTAACATCCCTTTCCAAGAAGAATCAAGAAACAACGACTGGCACTACGAATGATGGGCTCAATAAAGATGCTTTGGTTATAGAGGGTTGTTCACCTCAAGACCTTCAGAATCCCTCACATCACGAGGACATGATTAACTTATTATTCTGAAACATCGCAGACCTCCAGGAATAGGTCGCGAAGAAGAAGCAATGAAGATCACCAGAGAAACGTCCACTAAAGCAAGAAGGCCTCTACCGCCTTTCCCATCCATGAGTTCATCGATGCCTGAGCATTTCCTAGCCACTAATGACCATATTGGTACCTCTTACCAAATCCCACCACTAACTAATACCACCCACTTACCCGAGACCTCCCGCTCAGTGCCTTCATATCAGGCACCACCTACTTATACTAATCCCAATATACACCAAAATGCTAATACTCATCAAACACCCACTGGCACTCCCAAAAACTGCCAGCACATCCCATAGTATCTTTCCACACCCCGATTACTCATATCGACTCTTCACCCGAGCTCAACCATTATGAAAAATAGAAAAGGCGTGGAGAGCCGAATAAGATAGAAGGGATAAAGAAATGGAAATAAAAATGGTGGACATGCTCGAGAAGTCCAACAGAGCCTCCTAGAAGTCGACAGACCTAAGCTATGATGATTTATGTATGCATCCGGACCTAGACTTGCCTGAAGGCTTCAAGGTGCCAAAATTTAAACTGTTTAATGGGACTGAGAATCCCAAAGCCCATTTTAGAGAATACTGCAACTAGCTGGTTGGGATTAAATGCAACCAGGCTCTAATCATGAGGTTGTTCATCTGGAGCCTCACGAGAGAAGCATCGAAATGGTTCACAACCCAAGATATACGTTGTTCGGACACTTGAGTAATGAAATGATGCTTGGAAGGTTGTAGGAAAAACTCTTTGTTTCTGTTTTTCATCTGTTTTGTGTGTACCTCAACAATGGTGACAAGGGGTCTTTATATAGTTGAAGGAGAGGCTCATGAACTGCCTCCATAAGTGCCATTACTGGCCAAGTAATGGCAATTATGGAGGTAATACATAGCGGGGGTTTTTATGGAAAGATCATGTTTCAATGTAGAGATTGTGCCTGACCATTACTATCTGCAAAAGGTCAAGCAGAAATTGTTAGAAATTTGCCTTTGGTGGGAAGGTGCGTCCACTCGTATTTAATGACTTAAACACTAGGGTTTCGTATGTTGGAGGCTTTGTCTCTTCACACGTGCATAATCTACTAAGTGAGTATATGACCGTAGGGCCAAGAATCATCAAATTTCATTGAGAAATGAAAGAGATATTGGTCCACGAAGTAAGGTGTTTGAGGCATGGAAATATGGTGTGGGACAAATCTACCACATCGGTGGGAAAAGGAAGAATTGCTCTCTTTATAAGTCTCTAAATTAGCTAAGGGTTTGGGACCCCAAGGGGTAACCCATGTGTTTAAAGGAGGGATGACCTAGATATGCTTGGGTTCAAGGCTAATCCCACACGCGCGCCGCCGCCGCCCGCCCATCCCATCCGGTCCAGTCTCGGTCTCGGGTCACGGGTCATGGGCCTTGGGCTTCTTCTGATAGACACCAAATTGTTTTATATTTACAGTTTGGTCCTTGGAGTTTCTGGAAAGTTGAAATTGGGAACGACGGAAGGCAAAAAGTTTCTGCCTACCGTTTGATTGGTTTTTGGAACGTTGCACATTAAATCAGCCATGATGGCTGATTAACTCCCTCACTAAATGGCCATAAACAACAGCCATTACTTGGCTGATTACTCTCCTAACTAATGGCCATTATTTGGCTGATTACTCCTCTCACTAATGGCCATTACTTGGCAGTTGAGGAGTCCCTCCCTTATGCTATATATTGGTGTCTTTTGGCACAATTGTGAAGACTACAACAACAGAAAATGAGACTACACTATATACAACACAGAGACAAACAGAACAGAGAACACAAATTCTATCCAAAACGTGAACAGAAGAGACAAACAATTATTCCGTGTTTGTTTTCTTCGTCAGAATCAACCTATTTGATTTGTAGTATTGATTAGTTGATATTTTATCTTGGGAGACTATTGCCCATTAACGTAAAAACATATATACGGGGCAATCTTGTCTTAAAGACAGAGAGTCATCTCTCAACTCAGCCACAATTGTAATAATCCAGATTTAATGTTTTTTGATTTCAGGTTATCAAGATCCAACGCTCAACAAGCTTGCGGCAGTTTTGAATTGCCTATTTGTTTATCCTTTCGAACACTTGTAATATTTATTTACTTCCCGTACTACTTTACTTATCCAACAAGTTTAAGACAAGATTTGTATTAGTGTTCGAAAGATGTCGGTCAAAAGTTGTGTGACCAAATCTGGATATGGCTGTGGTTTTCTAGTAGAAGAGACTTGTGATTATGTTGTTGAATGTCAACGTGTTCATGGTGTCACCACTCCCATAGTGGTGGGAACAAGCACCCACGAGAGGCTGAAGATGTGGTTCTATCTTGTAGCAGAAGGCCTATATCTGTCCCAGACAAAGGATCCGAATTATGGTAAGGATGAAATGGACACTCAGTCCGATGAAGTGACTGAAGTGGGCCAGAATCCGAAATTGGGATAAGTTATTTTCCTTCCTTGTCAAAACTAAGATTAAATGATGTCTGATTAAAAATGGCTTAAAGTAAGGAGGAATATGAAAATGTTTTCCGAAATAATTTATATTCCTTACGCTTTAAAATCAGAAGTTTAATCTCATCTTCCTTCCCGTTTAAAGATTGGATTTTGTAAACGATTTAAAAAGATCTGTTATTTTAAGTGTAATTATTAAAAGTGTGTAAAATATGTTCTCACATACGAGGGAGAAAGATCCACTAACTGTGCGAAAACTGTTACTACTCTTAAGTAAGCATCAAGAATTATCTGGGCACCAATCATAAGGGAAGAATACTAAAATCTAAAGACGTTGAGCCTGTCACACTATTTGGCAGAAGATCCTTCATAGGATGATATTGGACACTCAGTCATACAAAGCCTACGGGCGACTGGAGTGGGGCCAGAATTCACTTCATAGGAAAAGTAATGGACACCTAGTATGGTGGGCCAGAATTTCCAGAGTCTTAAATGATTTGAAGGCTAGAAGAAAGGCAGAAAAGTAATGAACACCTAGTAAGGTGGGCTAGAGTTTCCAGGTCTTAAATGATCTGAAGGCAAAAAGAAAGGCATAAAAGAAATTGGACACTCAGTCTGCCAAAGCAACTGGAGTGGGCTAGAGTATCCAGATCACATATGATCCGGTTACTCTCTAACCACGGGCAAGATGTTGTTCACGTGAAGCAACGCCACCTCTAAAGTAGAAGGGGTTGGAGAGGTTGTCCTCAATAGGACTTCAGGGAATGGGATCACTCTAAAATGAGGTGATACATGTCCCAAACTTGGTTTAATAGACGTTGTTGGTCAAACTATTTTGAGACTAGTCCAACAGATCTATAATAACTAAGAATGGTACAGTATGTCTGTAGCTAAATGAATGATGTATTTGTAATCCGTGCATCTATGCCATCATAGATTAAGACACGTTAAATAGGAATTCATTCAAAAGATAATGAAGTTGAGATTGTTGCCTTCTGTCGACATAAACCTTCAAAATAAATGTGAGGTAGGCGAAAAGGAAAAATCACCTTTCCAAATTCCGTCAAAGGAATAGCGAAAGAAGCACCGCTCCTCTAGAACTTAGTTACACCTACTTGGGTCATTTGAAGTCTATACAAAATAGAGGGGGGAGACAAGTATGTTGTAACCTTCATTGATGATGGTACAATGTATTGCATCCTTTGTTTGTAGAAAAGCAAAGATAAAGTTATTGAAGCGGATAAGCGCTACAAAGTAGAAGTTGAAAATCAACTAAGCCTATGGATTGAGGAATTCGTAGTGATAGAGGGGGAGAATGTGAAGCATCGTTCATCAAACGACTGCTCATTACTCACCTCACTCCAACGGTGTTAGCCAAGCGCAAAAAGCAGTAAGCCCAAAATATGTGGGGCAAGGCGATCCTTATCGCTAATGCGATTCTCAATAGAACTCCGCATAAGGATAAGGATAACCATCCATGTGAGACATGGAAATGATATCACATATAAATGTTGTGATGTGGGGTGGCTTGGTAGAAGTTGGACTATCGAAACAGGTCAAGTTGGACCTAAGACTGTAGATTGCATATCCACTGGATCTGCAAATAACAGTTGTGCTTATCGCCTCTTGGCGTCAAAGAATGCTGAATTCTTTGAATATTACTTTCCTTGAAAAAGAAAAATGAGTAATTGCTCGAGGTTAACAAGAACCCGTGAGGGCCTGACTATCCGGAACTAGACGTTTCGTATCTACAGGACTCGAAAGTTGCTGTCTATACGGAACTTAATATTCCAGATCTATAGAACTCAAGAATTCTAGATCTTGAACCGAGATGGAGCAAAGAGGGGACAAAGACTTGTTCCAATCCTTCTAGTTTGTATGGTTGAGAATGAATCATGGACAATTAACAAATAATTGTTATCTCCAGAAGCGTTGTTTTGGAAAGAAGCTAAAAAGAGAAATAGATTCCATCATATAGAACCATACTTGTATAATGGTTGATCTTCCTCCGGGAAAAGAACCTTTGGGTTGTAAAAGTGGATACTCAAAAGTGAGTACAAAGTAGATGGATCTACTGACGAATATAAGGCCTCAGCTACTTGTACATGTGCTTCCCTGTGAATAACTTAACATCCAGGGCCATTGCAGTCTTGCGCGGCATGGATGTTGAAACAACCTTCCTAATCGAAAAATTGGAAGGGGAGGATCAGAGTTGGTTTGCTGGACTGTTGGGCTTCTTCCTGAACTTTCATTTTGGTCCCTAAAATGTTTACATTTTGGTCCTGGAAGTTTTAGATAAAATAGAAATAATGAATCTGACTACAGAAACATTGACTCTGAAGTTAGAAAGCCAACAATTGGAAAGCCAACAATTGGAAAACCAACAGTCTGAGAGTGAAAATTATATTGAAACAAAAGATATGGGTATCACAGATGACATCTTAGGAATTGGATTTCTAAGACATCTAACGGACTGATCTAACTCCAAACTCAGTTGTGAGATAATTGACAGTCTCGTTGAAGTCACCAATGGATATGAATCATAGAACTGATTGGAATCATGGTGCATCCATAGACAATGAGCGATATGTGCAGGTCACGTGTAGTTCAATGTATTGTACACACTACAACCGATCTGGTATCAGCCTACAAAACAGATAAGTTGAACTAAGGTTCACTGATGATTTTAATAAATAATCAATAGAAGGCGTTGAATCGGATATGACGATATCTGAAATATTCACTTATCTACGGATTATGGTATTCTGGATGTCCAGCGGTTCTGGAAGAACACAATGATGCAAACTGGACATCAGATGTGAAGAACACCAAAGCCACAAAGAAATGTGTATGATGGGTCTTGGAAAAACCTCTAAGCAAACTTGCATCGGCCGATTTATGATGGAATCGGAGTTTATCGCTTTATACAAAGCATGAAATAAATTAAGTAACTTCACGACTCCTTAGAGGACGTCCCTTATTGGGAGAAACCTGTGCCTTCAGCAGTTATACATTGTGGCTAGCCGGTCGGCTTCAGGAAGGACACGAATGACAACGTCTAGACATATCTGTCGGAGACATAAGACCGTATGGTAGTTGATCATCATGGGTGTCACTTCCTTGATTACTAATCAAAGGATATAGCAGACCCTTTAACTAAGGGTCTACCTGGAGATCAATTGTTCTTCCTGTTTAGGGGAATGGATTTAAAACCTAAACAATACGAACCTTTGCGGTGGTAACCCAACCATACTGACTGGAGATCCCAAGAATTTGGTTCAATGGGAAAACTAAGCTATAAAAGGTTCAGTTGAGCGCTTCAGTGGAAGCAAGAGCACTTCGGATGATGATTTCTATAGGGAAACATGAATCCAAAGTTATTCCCGCGATAGACATTAAAGTGCTACCTGCATGGTGGGTAAAGGTAAAGCTTCCAAACCTTTAACGATCCTCAAACGGTTGAGGTTAAGGTTGGGGAAACTTTTAATGATTCCTAACACTTGTGAAGTGGGGTATAGCAGGATACCTTGTAGGAGATCACCTATTTAAGTGTGAGAACAGGCCGCCTCAAATGAACGCACTTAAGAATCCAAGTGTGTCCATGGCCACAACGGACAAAACAATAAGAAGAAAATGAATAAGGAGAGTTATTGTGTTGGTACCATTGTCTTGGCTAACACTAAACACTGACGGTTCAAGACATCACGTTCACCGCGCAGTAAGTAAGTCCGGTGGTATTCAACTAGGGAAGGTTAAAAGAAGAAGCTGCCTTTCCTAATGCAATATTCTTTTATTGAAAGATTGCTGAAAGTAGGCACCTTATGTGTGCGCCAAAATCTCTTTCAAGAGGGGATTGTTGGAAATTTGCCTTTGGTGGGGAGGTGCGTCCACCCGTATTTAATGACTTAAACACTAGAGTTTCGTATGTTGGAGGCTTTGTCTCTTCACACGTGCATAATCTACTAAGTGAGTAGATGACCGTAGGGCCAAGAATTGTCAAATTTCATTGAGAAATGAAAGAGATATTGGTCCACGAAGTAAGGTGTTTGAGGCATGGAAATATGGTGTGGGACAAATCTATCACATCGATGGGAAAAAGAAGAATTGCTCTCTTTATAAGTCTCAAAATTGGCAAAGGGTTTGGGACCCCAAGGGATAACCCATGTGTTTGAAGGAGGGAGGACCTAGATGTGCTTTGGTTCGGGGCTAAGCCCATACGCGCGCCGTCGTCGCCCATCCGGTCCGGTCCGGTCTCGGGTCACGGGTCACGGGTCGTGGGCCTTGGGCTTCATCTGATAGACCCTAAATTGTTTAATATTTACAGTTGTAACAATCCAGATTTAGTATTTCTTGATTTCAGGTTATCAAGATCCAACGCTCAACAAGCTTGCGGCAGTTCTAAATTGCCTATTTATTTATCCTTTCGAACACTTGTAATATTTATTTACTTCCCGTACTACTTTACTTATCCAACAGAAATATACCGAGTACTACCGTGAGTATGCGAGTAGATGGAGGGTCGAAGACGCTCAAGTACCATCACCGATGAGCGAGAAATAATTGGTCTCTATTTTCATCCGATCACAAGAATCTGATTTCTACAACCACGTGTTGTCTATGGCCGGGATGACATTTTCTGAGCTAGTAAAAATGGGAGAGGCCATAGAAAACGGCCTCAAGTAAGGAAGGATCGTCGGCATAGCTAACTTGACTGACCAACAAATCACTACCGGGGCCGTAAGGAAGAAAAATGAAAACATGGCAAACATTTCCCACACACCTAGCCCGAGATGCTAAAAGAAGGAATGATCACAATCTTTTTTTGACATATATCAATTTCCACCACCAAACAGTTACATAAGATCTCCATATAACCCTATGTCAGTATTCTACGCACAACCTAATTATCAAACACCGGCTCCATCTACCAAGGTCCACAGACAAACTACCAAACACCAATACCCACTTATCAAGCTCCACAACTAAACTATCAAATGCCCACACCCGCATACCAAGAACCTCAGAACCACTAAAATCATCGAAACCAGTCACGCCCGACTACGTATGATTTGACATGTCCGAACTTTGAAAAGTAACCTCCATGAGTGTTCACCCTGCTTCTCGAGACTCAAACCAAGTTGTTTGAAAGAATAAGTTTTGTCAAAATCATTCAAGCCATTCCTCCCAATCCCGTCAATCTTGGGAGTCACTTTTGTCGAGCTGATCAAACTTATACATACCACTTTGGAGGAAGAAGGCACATTACAGAAGACTGTAACAATATGAAACACAAGATACATGATTTGATCAATAAAAGAGAAATCATATTACAAACGGAAGCACTAAACGTGAACGCCAGTCCTCTACCCAATCATGACACTAATCACAAACACATGATTGAGCGAGAGGAAGACTGGGTTGTCTGCCAGCCACTGATACAAGGCTCTATTAAGAGTTTGTAAAGAATAGTATCCTATCTCACCCTTAACAAATGACCTAATTTCAAGGTGTTAATTCTGGTACTGATCGTAGCTCAGGTATCACAAGAGGTAGACCGAGCCCCAAGAAAAGAATTTGTTATCCAAACTGCAGTAGCTCACGGAATGACAAGATCAGGGAGATGCTATACTCCCGAAGAGCTAGCACAGGGAGCGCCCCGAAAAAAGGTAATCAAAGAAGGCCCATCACTGAGGGAGAAACTAAGGACTTTTGGCGAAGAATGCAGCCAAAAGAATATTCCATTGTTAAATATTTGAAGAAAACACCAGCCCAGATATCTGTAATGGAACTATTGCTGAGTTCATCACAACACTGACACATCCTAGCAGGCACAAGCAGTAAAACTTTGGCTGACATGGTAGGCCACGTCATTGGGACTCATCAGATTTCCTTCACTCCAGACAAGTTACCAAATGAAAGAACATCCCAGAACAAAGCTCTCTACATCACTGTTAAATGTAGATACAAAGTCATAGCTCGAGTATTGGTTAACAATGGGGCTGGTTTCAATATATACCCCGAATCTACACTCAAGAAGTTGGGTTATGATATTGGGAAAATACGCTAAAGTCGTACAAATATGAGAGCTTTCGATGGAGCTCAATGTGATCTTATTGGAGAGATAGACCTCAACATCTAAATAGGGGCCACCGAATTCATTACAAAGTTTCAGGTGATGGAAATCACTGCCAATTGCAATTTATTGTTGGGTAGGCCTTGGATTCACATGGCCGGAGCAGTACCATCATCCATCCATCAATGGTTGAAGTTTGTGTGGGAGAACCACGAGGTGGTAATTTATGAAGCAGGTAGCATTCATAACTACCCCAATAATTATGTACCAGTGATTGAGGAAATCCCCAAGAAAATGCATTTCCATGTGGTATAATTAGTGGGAGCTGCCCACAAAGGACACGACGAGCAGAGTCCTATGCCGCCAACCTACAAAATAATTTCCACCACCATGCTTTAGAGTGGGCTCAAACCAGGCAAAGGTTTAGGCAGAGAGCTACAGGGTACAAATGAACCGCTGTCAATCCTAGGAAATGATTACCGCTTCGTCCTAGGGTACATCATAGATTTCAAATAAGACTTTAATGCTGATCAGAGGAAAAGGGGCCCTCCACAGTTATGCTAGCCATTTCCAAATATATACCAGTCATTCTCAGTCAGAATGCCCATACACAAGGGCGAAGACGCAGAGGAAGGGTTATGGATGTTGTTCCAAGAGGAAGAATGTGTTGTGATACTGGAAGAATTCTCTGAAACGCCCACCATCTGCGATGTTGATCCAGGTGAGCAACTGTCTAACTAGACCTCTACCTCACTTTTGGCTCCTCGGTAGAGTTAATGAATTTGACCTGTTTTCAAAAACTGGTGAAAGTTGGATGAGGACCGAATGTTCACAACTTACTTTCCTCGTAATGTTTGAAAAATGAAAATGACTCGATGCTGATCCGAGTCAGGACCATAGTTTGTACTACTTTTTATCAAATTAATAAAAACCTTAGTTATCATGAAAAAATAGTCTTTTCATTTTTTATTATATGTTTTTATATGCTAACATTTGCATTGTTTTTCAGTAATAATAATAACATAACTCATAATGTCATGACATGTCGCAAGATGAGTGAGTCAGGTGATACAAAAGAAAGAGGATATGAGGAATGCGACAAGAAAATTGAGTTACTTGAGGATCTCATCGATGAGGAAGACCAGTATGAGAACAGACAGAAACCCAACTTGGATGAAACTGAAACAACCAACCTCGGGGATGAGGAAATGATTAAAGAAACCAAAATAAGTGCGCATTTGGAAGCGCTCCATAAAGAAGAATTGATAAATCTGCTAAGAAAATACGTTGACATCTCCGCATGGTCATACGCGGACATGCCCGAGTTAAGTACAGACATAGTGGCCCACAAGTTGCCCATCAATGAGGGTTTCACCCCACTCAAATAGAAAATCCAATAGTTCAAGCTAGATCTGAGCATCAGAATCAAAGACGAAATTGGGAAGAAAATCAAGTCGGGGGAAGTGGAAGTAACTTTGTATCCCACATGATTATCCAACGTCATGCCTGTACCAAAGAAAGACAAAAACAATCATATTTGTGTGAACTACCGTGATCTCAACAAAGCTAGTCCCAAATACAATTTCCCACTTCCGAACATCCACATACTCATCGATAATTGCGTGAAGCACGAGTTACAGTCATCCATGGATTGCTTTGCCAGCTACCACCAAATTCTGATGAGCGAAGAAGATGCACAAAAGACAACTTTCATTACTCTGTGGGGAGTATATCATTACCGTGTAATGTCGTTCGACCTCAAGAACACCAGCACAACCTACATAAGATCCATGACCACCATCTTTCACAGTATGATGCAAAAAGGGATAGAGTTCTATGTAGATGACGTTATAATCAAGTCATGAGCTAGCTCAAATCACATCATGCACTTGCAAAAGTTCTATGACAGACTTCAAAAGTTCAATCTAAAGTTGAACCCGGCCAAATGCGCATTTGGAGTGCCCGCTGGAAAATTATTGGGATTCATAGTCAACCATAGGGGCATAAAACTAGATCCCTCAAAGATCAAAGCCATCTAAGAATTGCCACCGCCAAAGACCAAGAAAGATGTCATGAGTTTTTTGGGAGGTTGAACTATATTGGATGCTCCATAGCACAGTCCACGATAATTATGGAGCCCATCCTCAAGCTGTTGAAAAAGGATGCACCCACCAAATAGACTGACGAGTGCCAGAAGGCCTTTGATACTATCAAGAGATATCTCTCCAATCCATCAGTTTTGGTCTTTCCTAGATCGGGAAGTCCATTGTTGATGTATTTGTCGGTATCGGATAATGCTTTTGGCTGCATATTGGCGCAACACGATGAAACTGGAAAGAAAGAGCGAGTTATCTACTATATCAGTAAAAAATTCACTGCCTGCGAGTCAAGGTACACCTTGGTGAAGAAAACATATTGTGCTTTGACATGTGTTGCCCAAAAATTGAGACATTACTTGTCGTCTTACACTACCCACCTAATATTCAAAATGGATCATTTGAAGTATATTTTTCACCAGCCCATGCCTATAGGGAAGTTGGCCAAATGGCAAATGCTTTTGAGCTAATTTGACATCACATACGTAGTCCAAAAAGGTATTAAGGGACAAGCATTGGCCGATTTACTAGTAGAAAGTCCGGTCGAGGAAGTGTTTGAACCACTGAAGACATATTTCCCGAATGAGAAAGTAATGACAATAGAGGAAAACATAGTCGAAGCCTACTTGGGATGGGGAATGTTTTTCGATGGTGTAGTCAATTACAAGGGTTCAGGAATTGGAGCGGTTCTAGTCTTAGAAATGGGTCAGCATTACCTAATAGCAGCAAAGCTCAATTTATGATAATACTAATAACATGGTAGAGTATGAAGCATGCATTCTAGGTCTTCCCATAGCCCTCGACATGGATATCCAAGAGTTATTGGTAATAGGAGACTCGGATCTATTAATCCACCAAGTCCAAGAAGAATGGGCTACTGAAAATGAGAAGATCCTACCATATCTAAACCTCGCACAAAGATTATGCAAAAGGTTCAGAAAGATCAATTTCTGGTACACTACGAGAACTCAAAATGAATTCGCCGATGTTGTTGAAACCATATCACCCATGATACAACATCCAGAAAGAAGTCACATTGATCCGCTGGAGATTAGCATTAGTGAAGAACATGCTTACTACTCCCACGTGGAAGCAGAACGAAACAGTAAAATGTGGTACACCAACATAGGCACATATCTAGAAAATTGAGAGTATCATGAGAATATCACAAGCAATTAGAAGAAAACTATCAGGAGAATGGCTAATGGTTTCTCCCTAAACAAAGGAGTACTCTATAAGAGGATGCCCGATCTAGGGATACTCAGATATGTCGACGTCGTAGAGGCCACCAATTGTTAGAAGAGGTACACTCAGGGACTTTTGGTTCTCACATGAATGGGTTCGTCCTAGCCAAGAAGATCCTGAAGGCAGGCTACTATTGTATAACCATGGAAACTGACTGCAGCAGATTCATGAAAAGATGTCATCAATGTGAGAATCATAGAGATCTAAACAGAGTCCCACCGAGTGAACACAACGTCATGAGCTCACCCTGGATATTTGTAGCTTGGGGAATGAATGTCATAGGGCCCATAGAGCCGACCGCATCCAATGGATATCACTTAATTCTGGTCGACATAAACTACTTCACCAAGTGGGTCAAAGATACCTCTCACAAGTCAGTGACAAAAAATGTGGTAGCAGACTTAGAAAAACAACATCATATGTCGATTCGGTATCCCAAAGTTAATCATAACTGACAATTGAGCAAATCTGAATAGCCACCTGATGAAATATATTTGTGACCAATTTTGCATAACTCATCAGAATTCTACTTCCTACAGGCCACAAATGAACGGAGTCGTAGAGGCTGCTAACAAAAACATCAAAAAGGATACTGAGGAAAATTACAAACAACTACAAATATTGGCATGAATAGTTGCCCTATGCATTGCTAGGATACCAAACAATAACTCGAACCTCGACAAGAGAAACTCCATACTTACTTATCTACGGTATTGAAGTAGTGATACCAGCCGAGGTAGAAATATGATCACTCAGAATTATACAAGAGGGAGCACTGGACAACGCAGAGTGGGTCCGAAAGAGATATGAGCAACTGGCTCTAATTTATAATAAAAATATGGTTGTTGTATGTCACAGTCAGTTATACCAACAGAAGAATGGCACATGCATTTAACAAACGGGTCACAGCCCGAATCTTCTAAATAGGACAATTGGTACTCAAGCGCGTGTTTCTACACCAAGACAAGTAAAAAGGGAAATTCGAATCCAACTGGCAAGGGCCCTACATGGTTTGCAAAGTTTTGTCAGGAGGAGTTGTGATCCTTGCAGAGATGGACGGCCAAAAGTGGCCCAAATCAATCAACTAAGGCGTAATGAAGAGATACTATGCGTGAAGGCACGCTCTTTCAATTTGTAATCACATTTCTTTTACTTTTAATCACTACACAAGACATATATCTTACGGCATAGATACGTAGGAAAATCCTCATTGGATTTGGTCTTCTTCATCTGTAATAGAAAATTAAATTGCATTTCCTTGTAATATGAACTACGCAATGACCTGATTTCCTGAGGTGGGATACGTAGGTGGTCAATTTAGGACTAGGATAAACCCCTAGGAAGCCTCTGAACCACGAAGGTTCAAGAGCACCTTACACAGTCCATGGACCCCCAAACTTGCAACTGGGCAGATATTTTGAGAAGATCTCAAAAATTCCATCAAAAAATCCAGCACAATAGTCACCCGGTCTTAAACCTTCAATTGGGGAAGAATTTTTTAGGGACTCTCAAAATTTCATTCACGACGATTCAGCATAAAAGCCAGGCAATCGTAAGATTTCAACCAGGGCAGAATTTTTTAGAGGACCTCAAAAATTCCTTCACGACAGTCCAACGCGAGAGTTCGCTACAAGACAGCCTTCAACTGGGCAAATTGTTTGAGGAAGTCTTGAAAATTTCACTAGAATAAACAGAAAACACACCCGGAGCTCCAAAGATGGTCAAAGAACCTCGCTCAAAGCATATATATCGTGACAATGAGATAATAATTTTTAATAAGCAAAATGTCTTTTAATCAAATATTAATTAAATTTATGATCAACATCTTCAAAAAAATATTTTTTTCATATAATAGTTTAAATTCATCTCTCATAATACCGAGCCCAAGAGGGTTGATACTAAAGAAGCAGAGAAACAACATAGACGGAGCCGACGGCATGGTTTAACCCATAAAAAACTAATAATTTTTCTATGGTTGCAGGATCCCAAAATGTTGTCAAGAGGACGATGATTATTTTTCACTAACTTGTTTGTTCATGATGAAACATGTATAACAATGAAGAAACTCTAACATCGGAAGACAACACAATCCGGCCATAAGAGCCATAAAAAGGACAAAGTGCTACAAGGGCGGCACGATCCATCCATGAGACCATGAAAAGGACAAAGCGCCACAAGGGCGGCATAATCCGGCCATGAGAGCCATAATAAGAGCAAAATGCCACAAGGGTAGCATAATCTGGCCACGAGGGCCATGAAAAGATCAAAGTGCCACAAGGGGAGCATAATCCAGCCATCAGAGCCTCTAAAAGAGTAAAGTTCCATAAAGGCACATAATCCGACCACGAGAGCCACAAAAAAACAAAAAAAGATAATCTAGCCAAAAGGGTTATAAAAGGATAAAATGGAAATTTGATCGAGAGGGTCACAACCGACACTTATGGATGAAATGGCAATTCGACTGAGAGGGTCATAGCCAACACAAATGGATAAAGAGGTAGTCTAACCGAGAGGGTCATAACTGACATAAATGAACAAAGGGCAATCTGATCAAAATGTTCATAGCCAACAAATGGACAAAATAGAAATTCGACTGAGAGGGTCACAACCAACAAACAGACAAAAGGGCAATCAGAATGAGAGGGTCGCAGCCTACACAAAGGACAAAAGAAATATAATCCAGCCGAGAGGGTCATATTTGTCATTTGCATATCGAGAGGGCCATTCATACAAATTGTTGAGAGGGACATTCATATAAACTTCATATTGAGAGGACCATTCTCACAAACACCTCCAAGAGGACCATTTATGCAAACTAACGAGAGAGTCATTCATACAAACTGCCAAGAGGTCTATTCATACAAGCACTACCGAGAGGGTTATTCATACAAACACTGTCAAGATGGTCATTCATAAAAACACTATCGAGAAGCCATTCATACAAACCGCATGCTGAGGGGAGCAAACGTGGAACTTGAAGACTACTTCATACCATACTCACTCGCAAAATACAAAGGATTTTATCTTTAAAACCCCGTAACTGGTCGGGCATATACCGAAAAGGTTTTTCAAAACTGTCAAAGTCATTCTAGCATAAGGAATACCCTTTTCTACCTATCGAGTCAAATTACAAGTGACCTGATTCCTGAAATCCAGGGATATGTAGACGAACTCAATACCTGATGATAGGTCATATCCTAACAAAATTGCTCCATGATCTTTTAGTTCTGGAATTTGCGTCATTTTTACTGCTTTCTAGAAGGCTAATTGAGTCAAACTACAAGTGGCCCAAATTTTCATACAGCCTGAGACATGTGGGAAACTCGGAGACCAGGTCCAGCCACAATTTTCAAAATTGCATAAAATGAGAAGTACTTTTCAATTGGTCAGCTAAAAACTAGGTTTGTCAATTTTCACTGATTAGGGATGGTCCTGCCATCCCCGAACAATGAAGGGTCAGTTGTTGACACATAAGTTTTACCCTTCAATAATTTTATTCAATTATTCAAGATTCTCGAGTCGCAAACGGATTGAAATATACTTTTTACAAGGAGAAAATGATTTTACAAAATTATTCCAAAAATATTTTGTTACGTTATTAAACAATATATCATATGGTATACTTATTGTATATCATATCTTATTTTTTATATTATTTTGATCATTAATTACAATTTCTAAAATTATAGTAAAAGATAATTGTGCAACTAATTTGTATTGAAATTCTCAATTTTGAAGTAATAAATATTTTATTTCATCAAATTCGGAAATTTGTTTGATTAAATATGATAATTAAACTACATTTAAATTTCAAAGCATGTTTTTAATTTAAATGGAATTTGCATGATTTAAATATTTTAATTTCCGATTAGTGTCAAATTTAGGCTTAAAATAATTTTTTTGACCTAATTAGGTTATTTTTGAAATTATTTGATCATCTTTTAATTTAGAAAATGACCACATTTACAAAATGTGGTCATTATTATTTAAGCTTTGTAAAAATCACATTTGGGGCCTTTATTTATTTTTAAAATCAGCTGAGCCCAAGTCAAAAGACCCAGACCCAACCCATCACACGTCTTAATTACGAAATCCCCAATATCTTTCTCATTTTTCTTGATTTGGTTCTAAAGGGAACTCTAGCCGCCCTTCGTCTCTTTCGTCCTTATACCAAAAATAGTAACCTGCGAGTGTACATTGCTTTGTTCAGTGTCGGTCTGACCAAAGTTGGCAAGAGCATTTATTGCACTTGCCCGCACACCACCATGCCACCGTACCCCACCCCTCTTCAAAGGTAAGGTAGTCCATCTGCGTGCTTTATCTATCAAGTTTTAATGTTTTTTGTCCGATTACCATTTCAAATCTGGGCTTCTTATTGGTTGAGAACTCTTTGGGAGGGAAATTTCCCCCAAAAAACTTGTTCTCCCACACTGATTTCAATCAGGTTCGCTAGGGTTTCACGAGCTTGTAAATTGACCCATTTGTTCTTCATTTTAATGGTATAATAAAGAACATATGTTTTATATGGGTGTACATATCTGGTTTGTGTCAGGGCAGTCTGGGGTGATTGTCGGATTTCGAGTTAAATTTGCATAAGTTAAAAATTTATGGTTTCTAGTGTACTTGCTGGGGCGGGCCTCAGTGCGCCCCAGCGGAAATGGTCTGTTGCAACGGATGACAATCTACTGCAGACATCGTGTTGAATATTTTCTTGGGACCGCAGGCGTGCACTTTGGCCACGACCGCGGGGATTTCCTGATTCATTTTAAGTGTCATTAAAACCCTACACACCCTCATTTAAAAAAAAATATTCCAAAGAACTCCTAGGGCAATTCCAAGCAACTTTAGGTGATTTCTTCTTGTGGTAAGCCTTCTTAACCTTGCATTATCTTTATTTAGTTTCCTTAAATTTATTGAATCATGGAAATAACCTAGAATCTAATTGGGGAAGAAGAGTTCAACCTAGTTAGGGTTGATATGATTGTTAAGCTTAAATGTGTGAATAGTGGGTTTTGTTAATATAAGCATGATGAATCATTATTTGAAAACTAGGGTTCATACCCAAATTGGGGGGTTTTTGCTTATAAGGTGAAATTAGACTAATCTTGAGTTGATTTAGTAATTATTGGGTAGTATTGGACTCCTAGAATGTTAAATTCCATAGTTTACCTTTAAAATGACCGTTTTACCCCTAATGACAATCGATTTGGAACCAAAGTGCTAGTGTAATGATATGGGTGTTGTGAATTCCTTATTCTAACTTAGACTTCGATAATACTAGACTTTGAGAACGATCGTGATCCACGGAAGGGTAAGGTGCATCTGTAATTGTGCAACTCTCACTCGGCTTTCTAAGTAGGTTACGGCTTACCTTGTAGTTAGACTTTCGTTAGCGAAGCATGTATAGAGTTAGTTACTATCGGATAAAGCATGTACACATTCGGGTATGAATTTGGGATGGATTACTTGGGTTTGGTATTGTTGACTGATCAGTGGACTTAATGTCTCTTGTGATTTAGTGGCTTGACTGTCTAGTGTTGATATTGGATTTGAACTTAGTTGTCATATCGTAATTGTGATATAGTTGTCTCTCACTTGTCTTGACATTATCATGGATATTAAAGGATTTGACTTGATATTGATATTGTGATATGTGTCCATGTGTGGCACGACTGGGATTGATATGATTCACTTGATTTTGTTATTTTGAATTGCATTCATCCTCACTTCTATGATACATTGATATTACATGTGATTGGTGATGATGATGACATGAGGAAGGAAACATCCGTGATTCTTTGAACATACTTGATATTGCTATGTTTGTGACTTGTATTTGCATTCATATCTCTTTTGATATCTCACTTATCATCATAAATGAAAGGATAATGAAAATGGCTTGAAAGTGTGAAGTGTACTTTATGACATGTGTAATTGATACCATGCATAGCATACAATGTTATTTCGTATGATGATTTGTTATGAACTGTGAGTGGAAATAATGATAAGTGAGAGAGTGTAGCCTCCGATGTCTTTGTTGGATAGGGTAAAAGAGAGATGAGTGTCGGATGCCCGAGGTCTTTACCGGGATCATGAGAGTGTCCGATGTCTGAGGTCTTTATTGAGATTGTAAGAGTGTCTGATTCCCGAGATGTGTGCCAAGATTGTGAGAGTGTTATAAGGACCTCGCGGGTCCCTCATGAGTCATGACTGTTGGGACAATGATATATTCCGCCCGGAGCATGTGTGTGCAAATATTACGTTTGGCAAGTGCATTACATATGGATTCATTCTCATCATTTCATTTTACATATATGGATCGGATTAGCCGATTGTACTTGTGTTTGTGATTATTCTAAGAAATTATGGAAAACATGGCAGACATGGGTTTAGGTGCTTCACCACAGGCCATGATTTGGTTACTGATCCTTCTATACTTTAGTGGTTATTCTTGAACTGCGATATTAGTTGTACTTGATTGTAAGCATGTCTATCTTTCAGTTTCTTTCTTGTACATATGTTAGCTAACTGTTGTCGGCCTATGATACCTACCAGTGTATAGTGTTTGTACTGATACTACTCTTGCTACACCTTTTTCGGGTGTAGAGTTATTATAGGAATTTCAGTGAGGTTCGATTATCCTTCAAGGGTCTCGTAGAGTGCATCTCTAGATTTTCTATTTAACTTTCATTCTAACCATAAATTGTATTCAAGTTATGGTTGTATCTTTTATTCCAGTTGTATACTTAGAAGCTCTTGTACTATTCAGACCTGATTCCTTGGGTAGTTGTTGTATCCTACACTTGATATCTATGATATGAATTAGACTTGTAATTATTCCACTTTATTTACTTTATTTTGTTGAATTATTGATAAAGGGAAGGTTTCGCCTACAAATGTGGGAAAAGGAAGGTGCCCGCATGACTTAGTAATTTGGGTCGTGACAAGTTAGTATCAGAGCACTAGGTTACCCGATCTATAAGTACAAGAGCAATGTCTAGTAAAGTCCTACTTATGGGTGTGTTGCGCGCCACACTTATAATTTGGAGGCTACAAGAAATCTAGAAAACTTCAAATTCTTTCATTCTTTCGTGCTACTTCATTCAAATTAGTATATAGTCAATTCCAATTGGTATCTGAATTTTTGATGTTCTACTCTCTCCCGAATGGTGGGAACTCGTGCTTCAATTCTTACGCAAACGGTTGTCTATGACATGTTGTGGTACGGTACGAGATGTGTTATCCTGATTCAGACGCGTGACTAAGTTCAGTTTCTAGCTATGGCTTGAGATTCTGTTGTGTGGGGTTGCGGTTAGACTCATTATTGTGGGTGTTTTCTTAAGAAATTGGAAAGATGGTACATAGGGTCACATGATCTCCATTTTTTCAAGTTAGGTTATTCGGATTTGGTAAAAGCATAATGACCGCGTGTAATAAAAAGGGAAGTTGAGAATAAGGGCATGAAGGAAGACTTTTGTGGAAAACATGTAACGAAGTAAGATTTCTTAGGGTATTTTGGTAAAAGTGATATAGTGCTAATGGGACGGAGGTGTAAAAAATGGACTTAGATAGAACCATCTCCGCTATAAGAAGGGAACAATTAGTATTTGACGTGTTTGTGGGATAAGTTGCAAGGTGTACGCGGGCGGATGTCGTATAGGCTATGAAATATGGAGTTGGCTTCAATTTGATAGTAGTGTAAAATTAGCAATTGTGAATTTTCCAGGGAATGGTTTTCAGATCAAAATCAGGTAGTAGTGTTACTTATGATAAGTGAAGCTTAGTAGAATAGATGGTCGCGTTCTTTCATCTAAAAAGTGATAGCGTGGTTTCACTTGGCATTTTTTAGGCTAGTGATGATAGTGGATTGTTGAAACTAAGAGATTGTTGATATGTGGGCAGTTTCAAAGTAGTTTAGTGTTTAGTGAGTGTGAAAGTCATATATGCGTTGGTATGTTGGACTCGTCGTAGGCTAATGAGGGTCAATGGTCGACTAACTAGGGATAACTCTTGCGCTGGACAACTGTGAGGGTATATATTTGAATGGTTACTGGGTGTTGCATCTAGTTTTTGGATGAGATTTGTGGGCAATGGTATGTAAAGGTTAATACTTAAGAAAATTTTAAATTACTGGTATAATGACTTGGAGTTGACCGAATGATAACGAAAAATTTGACGATTGGTTGGATGGTTATGGTTCGACAAAATAAGGTAAGGGTTAGTTCTTCGCAAGTGAGCATCATTTAAGGACTATCGAATAGGATGTTGGTCGATGGGGTTATTTGCGATAACGGAGTGATGACGGTTTGACTAGTACTAATGGTCAGGAGGTTTTTGGAGATCGATGATCAGGTTAGTGAACGTATGAACCAATATAGAAGAATAATTATTTCAGTTAAGGATTTTTAGCAAGGGTACTTGAATGGAAAAATATGAGAATGTTAGCAGGTTTGAGAAGTGGTCGGTCATTAGGGGTGGTTATGATTTGAACGAGAGGTGTGAATCGAGAAATTAAGATAATTTGGAACGAGTAAGGTATCTCTTCAAGAAAGGGGAGAATTTGGATTCAAAGCAATGGAAAAGTCTTGTGATGGATGTGAATTATGGTGGCATTGCTTTCAACTGGGGTAAAATTATTAGTACACTCGAAGGAGTTGGTCTACAGTAATTAACTAAGTGTTAAGACATATGTTCTATGGGATTGGTAATTGTCGACTGAGGGGAAGTGAATTTTGGGTGACAAATGTGATATGATGTATGGATTGGCGGTTGGCGATGTATCAAATGGGTAATATCATGACATTCTTGAATGAATGGTCTAGAGTGGATTAATAAGATGGAATCTTGGATACTGTTAATAGTGTGACTTGTGATCTAATATTAGATTAGTATTGAGAGCATTGTGCATGTTATGTATGTTTTGGCTTACTCTTGCTACTACTGTTGTACTACTCGGTTGAGTTGATAAGATGAAACGGATAATTGCACGAATGATTAGAGGTGTTCTTATTTGACAATTAGAACATTTGAAGTGGTAAGTCAACAATGAAGTTTGAATTAATTCGAGTTGTAAAAAGCATTTTAGAAATTGACTAAAGGGAATTTGAGCAAAGGCACCTAGATGGAGATACATGAAGACGTTAAGAGGACTATGTACGTGGAACGACTGGATTGATATGATTCACTTGATTATGTTATTTTGCATTTCATTCATCCTCACTTCCATGATACATTGATATTACATGTGATTTGTGCTGATGATGACATGAGGAAGGAAACATCCGTGATTCTTTGAACATACTTGATGATGCTATGGTTGTGACTTGTATTTCTATTCATATCTCACTTATCATCGAAAATGGAAGGATAATGAAATGGCTTGAAAGTGTGAAGTGTACTTTATGACATGTGTAATTGATACCATGCATAGCATACAATCTTATTTCATATGATGATTTGTTATGAACTATGAGTGGAAATAATGATAAGTGAGAGAATGTAGCCTCCGAGGTATTTATTGGAGAGCGTCTAATGCCCGGGGTCTTTATCGGGATAATGAGAGTGTCTGATGCCTGAGGTACTTGTGTTTGTGATTATTCTGAGAAATTATGGAAAACTTGACAGACTTAGGTTTAGGTGCTTCACCATAGGCTATGATTTGGTTACTGATCCTTCTGTACTTGAGTGGTTATTCATGAACTGCAATATTACTTGTACTTGATTGTACATATGTTAGCTAACTATTGTCCGCCTATGATACCTACCAGTACATAGTGTTTATACTGATACTACTCTTGCTACACCATTTTCGGGTGTAGAGTTATTGCAGAAATTTCAGCGAGGTTCGATTAGCCTTTAAGGATCTCGTGGAGTTCATCTAGATTTTCTGTTTAACTTTCTTTCTAAACAAAAGTTGTATTCAGATTGTGGTTGTATCTTTTATTCCAGTTGTAAACTTAGAAGCTCTTGTACTATTCAGACCAGATCCCTTGGGTAGTTGTTGAATCCCGCACTTGATATTTATGATATGAATTAGACTTCTAATTATTTTTATTTATTTACTTTATTGTGTTGACTTATTGATTAAGGGAAATGTTCGCCTACCAAGATGGGAAAAGGTAGGTGCCCACATGACTTAGTAATTTGGATCGAAATAATAGGACCCAACTTCACAGTGGCACTACACACATGAGCCCTGTCAAGTGTAGAAGTACCCAATAAATCAGTATAGTAGTCCAAAAAAGCTTTAGTAATACCCTACATGTCTGAGGTGACATTACCTGCAGTATCTCTGATTGTAAAGATTCTATTTGCATTTATTCTTGCCTTTAGTATACAATAAAAAACTTGGTATTCATATCTCCATATTCCAACCACTGAATTTTGCACTTTTGTTGCAATAATCTAAACCTGCCTTGGTGCCAAGTCCTATACTCTCTCAGTAAATGCCCCTCTTCAACTATCAACTGGAATTCATTTGGGTGTAGTTGCAAAGCAATTTCGCATGCTAGTAGTTTACTTTTAGCTTGTTTAGTTCTTAATTCTAGTTCACTAAATCTGTCTCTATTGATCTGTTGCATAGGTTTCTTCAATCTATTCAGTTTCCCAACTAGTTGGTACATTTTTGTACCATAGATTCTCCCCTCCCATCTAACCTTCACTTTTTGTTTGAAATTAGGAGCAATGCTCCACATATTAAAGTACCCGAATTTCCTAGCACAATTAGGCATCCCAGTCTCCCAATGGATCACCCCTAGGCAGTGATCATATAGACCCTCATTAGCAAAGTGGACTCCAAATGCAGCCAGATCAGACACCCAGTTACCATTTACAATTACCATGTCTATTCTGTTGTACACCCTTATAGAATCCTCATGCTTGTTTCTCTAGGTGTAGAAACAACCTGATGACTTCAGCTCTTGTAATCCACATTCCCCTACACATTTCTTAAACTCTCTTATCTCTGTAACTGAAACAGGCCTTCCCACTATTTCATTGTTGTGCAGTACACAATTAAAATCCCCTATAACTGCTCAAGGGCCTTGCATAGTACTATGTATCTCCACCAGTTCCTTCCACAACTCTCTTCCTAATGCTTGGTCATTGAACTCATACACTATTAACATATTGAAGTGCTTAATAGCACCCCTGTGTTGCACCTCACAGTGCATAACTTATGCAGATACTCTTACTATATTCACATTGTTACTCATTAGTTTCCATACCACCCATATCCTTCCACCAGGGTGTTTGGATAGGTTTGTATAGAAGGACCAACCATTACATAGGTTAAGAACTGCTCTCTAATCCTTGTTACTCTTAACTTTAGTCTCCAAGAGTCCAAACAGTCCAGTCTTACTATTATGCAGATAGAGATTCATCTTTTTTTGCTTTTCTAGCCTGTTTAGACCCATGGTGTTCCAAGAACCAATGCTATCCATGAGCAGGGGGGTTACCCCTACCCTTCCCATTTACTGGAACTGATCCTAGCACTCCATCTTCAGGGCTAGATGTGGTGCCATTTTGATTTCCCTGTTCTTCACCATTTTTCTTGGTTGTCTGCATCTCCCTTGTGCCAGTAGTACTAGTTGTAGATTCACCCCTAATCCTAGTACCCCCAGCTTCCTCATTTAGCACTGTGAATGGGTTAACACTAGTACTAGCCATAGCTTGGACTGGAAATTGTTGAGGTTTCTTCTTTTGGTTTTTGTGAGTGACCTCTGTGAATCCCTCACTATCTATCTGTTGTTTCTCAATCCCTTCTTTTGATTTACTCTTCTTTCTCCACCTTATTCCCTTTGTCTTGTTCATTTGTTCTGTGCAATTTCCTACATATCTCCTGATGGTGCCCAAAATTTTTACAAAGGGAACACAAGATAGGTTTCCATTCATATGAGACCTCTTTTTGAACAATTCTCCCATATTCATTCTCAAACATAACATAATCCGGGTATGTTTTATTCAAAGGAACCTCAACCACAACTCTAGCATACATGAGTCTCTCTCTCATATTGGTTGCACTATCTACCTTCAATGGTTTCCCAACTAGGCTAGCAATTTTCGTGAGTGTTGCTTGCTCCCAATATTTCAACTCCAACCCTTTTAATCGAATCCAAACCGGAACATTTTCCACCATGACTTTGCTCATCTCAACGTCGGGTGCGATCGAATATTTGGATTCCCTCTTCAATAGCCTTGTTTCTACTCTCCGAACAATGAAATCTTACTAGGAAAACCCCCTATTAGTCTGAGCAATTTTATCAATACCAGTGATCCCCAGATTCGCTTAAAATAGCCTTCAACTACAGTTAACGGAGGGTTTGACTTAGGGATGGCAACAGATAGGATCTGGATCGAATCCTACTAGATCCAGATCCAGATCCGTTTTTCATACCTGAATTCATATCCGGATCCGGATCCATCGGATTCATAAAAATCAGATCCAAATTCGGATCCATCGGATTCACCGAGTCCACGGATCGGATCTGGATCCACATGTAAAAAAATTTGCCTTGCTAAAAATGTAACCTTGCTAAGAAATATTTTTTGAACTGACAAACGATTTTTACTTAGCTAACAATTTACTGTGTTTCAATTTTGAAATGTTCATATGAGATATTTTGTTTATTGTCTCGTTTTGATTGTGAGCTATTAATTGAAAATGTTTGACAATGACAATAGTTGTGTAAAATGCTGACTAGTATTTTCACAATACTGAACTTGCATGTGCTTGTGAATATAATTTTAACTACTTGTCTATGGAGATGTTAGTCATTCACTAATATAACATTGATTTTATTATCGAAGTTACCTATTTATTTTTTGGTTTTTGAGTTAACGCGGGGATAAATTAAACTTGTTTTGAGAATAAAACTTGCAAGGATGTGCTTAGCAATTTTAAGAAAATACTTATAAAATTACATTCTAGGTTATGAATATATTTAATAAAAAATGGATCCACGGGTCGGATCTGGACCGGATACGGATCTCAAATACAAGATCCGATCCGGATCCGATCCGTCGAAACATATCCGGGTCCGATCCGGATCCGTCGGGTCCAAATTTTGAAGATCCATATCTTATAAAACGGATCTGGATCCATCGGATCCGGATCGGGTCCAGGATCCACTGCCATCTCTAGTTTGACTCCAGCACATAGCACACAACTGCAGTTCTCCGGTACGTAACGTTATCCTGAATATCTTCAAGTGTTATTTTCACATTTGTTCCACTACTTTTTCCACTAGATCTAGCCCTTCGGTTGTTGATGATTTCCATATGACCTCACTCCATACAATTGACGGATCTAGGGTTTGGATGTTACCTTTGACGACGTCTTCTTCCTCTGTTCTTCTCATGAGATGGAGCCAGGCTTTGGTGTGCTATTATGACTTTCCTTAGTTCCTTTAGTCCCAGATGCTTGCCCTGTCCCTGAGCTTGGTGGTGTTTGCACTAGAGCTAGTGGCGTAATCCCTTGGAGAACATTCACGCTCTAAGTTTTCTTCGTATCATCAATTTTTAAAACTCTCTTCTTAGTCTATTTGACAGCAGAATTATTTCTTTGAATCATTTGCCCTCTCCCTCCCGGTTTCGATTTCTTTGCCATTAGCCGAAGCTGAGAGAAACTCTCAAGCTATAGAGAGAAAGATAGTTTGTGATGTAAGTGAGCCTTCGGACTTAAACTCTCATATTAAGACGAGAAGTGATTTATTAAGAGTCCCAACAATGACACGTCATACTATATTTAGATTCCTAAAATGACATGGAAAATGGAATGGAATTGGAATTGTCACGTGAAGAGCTAAGAAACATATTTTCTATTCGGCCTTTGTATGTAGGACTTTGCCGAAAACCATGTTTGTTTTCCTTTTAGCTTGTATGTATTTCTTAGCTTAGCTTTTTGTTCTCATTAGGACACAATTAATAAGCTATGTAAGAGGGAAGAAGATGACAAAGCCGAAAGGTCTTCCAAAGGATGACCAAGCCAAGAGGTTAAGGACATGGTGGCAAGGACAAGAATGATCTAGAAATTAAGGCCTCCAAGAAGACAATTCATGAACCAATTAGTTCATGAATTTGGCTACATTCAAGACTTTAAAATCGACCAAGGGGAGTTCAAAAGTTGGCCGAAATGGTCCATCAAAACAAATACCAAGAATAGAAGCTTCCAACACATTCTAAGAAGATGAGGTTGTTGGGAGAATTTATGAGCTAACAAATTCATGAATATGGTTACATGGGAGACCTCAATCTCTGGCCTAGACAAGAGGAAGAGGTGGCCAAAACACCTTGCTCTCCAAGTCACTCCAAATCCGTTCACACTAGGCCGAACTCCCAAGAAATTTGTGTCCTTTTGTCTTCTTCTAGAATAGTCCATTTTTGTACAATAAATAGAGGCATTAGGCCATTGTAAAATGGAGAGTTTGTTGAATATAAAACTTGAGTGTTTACTCATCAAAGCTAAGTCTTTCAACCCGGGGTTGTTATTCTTAGTTGGTTCTCTGGGAGGACCTTTGGTTCTTGTGTGAGCCAAACCCCTTAGTGTAAGTTGAAGTTAGGAATGTGTGACCTAGTTAAATCCAAGCTAAGGTTTTCCTTTGGTGTAAGTATTGGTTAGGAATGTGTGACCTAATCAAAACCCAAGCTTAAGGAACCCCCTCGGTGTAGGTAGACATTGGACCTGTGTAGTCCAACCAAACCCAAACCAAGGGTCTATCATAATGTTTTCCGACCACCCTCACTTGGCTTGTTCACGAGCATTGCACTTAGCAACCTCGGACTAGAACTTGTTAAATTGGTCATCTCATGAAGGTGTCGACTTGGGCATTAAAAACCCTTTTTAATTATCCTTAAATTATCGACCGATTGTACTTGATTTGTACTCGAGTTAGCACCTAGCATCCCGTGTTTTCATTGTCCAAACCACTTCGTTATTTTCACCACTACATTCCATGGTACCTTATAAACATCCACCACAAAGGACAACCCCTGAAACCATCCTCAACTGCCCGTCCAAACCTGACAGCAACAAACTATCCACATAACACACTTTACAGGAACCTTCCTGTTTTAGTTTTGTTCCGTTGCCTTAACACTATCCAACCATCAAACCCCGATCATCAAGATCACCCTCAACCTGTCTAGAACCGCCCCATGAAATTCCTCACCCAATTCCTTGTATAAATACGCGATATAGCCCCCACATCCCCACCGTCCGACAGTAGCCGATAAACTGAGAACCTCACTGTTTCATGTTCTATTCCATGGCCTTCCACCATATACTCACTGATCCCCGACCACAAAAATAATCCTCAACACACTCTCAACAACCCCACAAAGCGGCTAAGCCTGGATCCTCACCAACCAAACTACCCGAAACAGTCCCAAAACACCACCTACCCGGAAGTAACACCTAACCTAAGAACCCCTATTTCACATCCATTGTCGCGTCATCTAGTTCCCTGTTGAACTCAGCCCACTTACCCTCACTCACCCCTCCGTACTTATATCAAATTGGTATCATAACCAAGCGTTCCCATCACACACGATAACGCTATGGCCTACGCTAAACAAGAGTATTGGAGTATCGTATGCGATGTTTTAGCCAAACGTGAGCAAGCAATAAGAAAGGAACTTGCGGGTTATACCATAAGTAAGCACTCCAGGGTTGAACAAAGCAATCCAAGATGTGAAAAGGAAGAACCTCACGGTTGTGAGGACACCTTTCCTATGAAACAAACCGAATCCAAGAAATACCGAGAGGAAGAACAAGGCTATACCTTGTTCACTAATCTGTTATATGATCGAGAAGATGGTGAGGAATATCTTACTCTTGCAGAGGTGTGTGAATACTTAGTTATCCGACATGTATGAAGTGTTCAACTTAATGAACACGAGGAGACACAAAGTGAATGATTCTTTCACACTCGATCCAAAGTAAAAGACAAAGTGTGTAACGTGATCATTGACGGGAGAAGTAGCATCAACGCGGCTTCTGTGGAAATGGTGACCAAATTGTACCTACCTTCCCGCAACCATCCTAGAACAAACACTCCCCAACGGCTAAACCAAGATGAAGGGCTAAGAGTAACAAAACAAACTCTTGTTGACTTTCAGATTGGAATGTATGAAGATAGAATATGGTGTGACATCCTACCTATGGATATTTTTCGTATTTTATTGGAACGACCGTGGCAACTTGGAACGAAGGCACAACATGATGAAGAAAGGAATAACTATTTCTTTCAAAATAATAATAAGAAGATCTAGTTGGTGTCGTTGTCACCCTGTGAGGTGAAAGACAAGAAAACCCGAAGGGCGAAGAAGGGCAAAGACGAAACTCCCTTACTTGATGCACAAAAGATAGAGAAAGAATCTAAGAAGGGGATTGCTATCGATACATACTTAAAGGAGCCTTTGGAAGATGTATGTGCGGACGAGCTTGTATTTGAGTCACCAAAGATGGAAGGCATTGAACGTGCTCTTGGTTTATTTCCAAGTAGTTCATTACCTAACCATCAAGCTTATAGACACGATCCGGGAGAGGCCATGAAGTTGCGATAATAAGGGAAAGAATTACAAGGCGAAGGCCTTGTCCAAAAGAGCCATAGTCTGTGTAGGGCATCCGACTTATTCGTTCCAAAAGAAGATGAGACGTAGCACACATATAGCACAAACCAAGTGATGGTAGGAAACTTCCGTGGCTGGCCTTCTTTTTACCGTCACTTCACCCGAGGTAATGGTTTCCTTACTGCCCCTATTCCGAATCTTGGAGTTGAATGTGATATTAGAGTCATCTTACTCCAAGGCCAAGACTTCAAAGCTTCCTCTAGTGGAAGATTGGGTGGCACACGAAGTCCTTATCATACTTATGACATGTAATTTTATGTGGTGCAAATGAAGTTGAATTTGAGTCGTGCTAATTGGGTAGCACACTTACAAACTCCTACATCCTCCACAAGACATGAAGATGACAAATCCATTATGGCGGTGGATACACTTCTTCAAAGGAACATAATGTTGACATTGCTTAAACCAAAGCCGATAGTATTGGAAGTGTTAAAGGAGTTCCATGAACGAGACCCCAAGTTCAAAGTTGTAGTAAGAAAGTGTTCCACATGTCAAAGGGCTAAAAGGTTCTTCCACCAAAAATCGTATATTCCTTTGCCGGTCCTAGAACAACCATGGAAAGATGTGAACTTGGATCTAATTCTTGGTTACCTACGGGGCAAAACTTTCATCATGCCATGTAGATTGTGCAACGCAACAATTTCTACCATGAGTTTTACGCACAAGAGGCTACAATGGTGCAAAGGTTACACCACATCATCCGAGGGCATGTACGAAATTCCAACCACGATGGTAACTTCCCGGCATTGGCCTGAGCCCTTGAATATTGGTGTACAACTTGAAGAAGAATGCATTGGTTTTGTTATTCAAGGCACATGACCCGTATCTTTCTCTATGAAGGGTTTGGATGGCACCCGGCTCAATTATCCTACCTACAGCAAGGACATTGATACAGAAAGATCCTTGGTCCCATGGGAGCACTACTTAGATCTGAAGCCCTTTCTTATATGCAGATCTTTTCTACAAAGAAGAATTCCCGGGTGGATATGGAAATTCCAAGTTTCATGTTGAGGAATTGTCAATGTGCTTAGAAAGCGCGAATTTGAGGACAAATTCTTCCAAAGAAGGGGAGATTGATGTAAGTGAGCCTGCGACTTAAACTTTCATCCTAAGCCGAGAAGTGATTTATTAAGAGTGACAACAATGGCACGTCATTCTACACTTAGATTCATAACATGTCATGGAAAATGGAATAGAATTGGAATTATCACGTGAAGATCAAAAAACATATTTTCTATTCGGCCTTTGTATGTAGGTCTTGGCCGAAGACCATGTTTGTTTTCCTTTTAGCTTGTCTGTATTTCTTAGCTTAGCTTTTAGTTCTCATTAGGACACAATTAATAAGCTATGTAAGAGGGAAGAAGATGACAAGGCCAAAAGGTCTTCCAAAGGATGACTAGGCCGAGAGGTTAATGGCAGGGTGGAAAGGACAAGAATGATCTAGAAGTTAGGGCCTCCAAGAAGACAATTCATGAACCAATTAGTTCATGAACTTGGCTACATTAAAGACTTCAAAATCGGCCAAGGGGAGTTCAAGAGTTGGCCGAAATGGTCTATCAAAACAAATACCAAGAATAGAAGCTTCCAACACATTCCAAAAAGATAAGGTTGTTAGGAGAATTTATGAGCTAACAAATTCATGAATATGGTTACATGGGAGACCTCAATATCGGCCTAGAGAAGATGAAGAGGTGGCCGAAACACCTTGCTCTCCAAATCCGTTCACACTAGGACGAACTCCCAAGCAATTTGTGTCATTTTGTCTTCTTCTAGAACAATCCATTTTTGTACTATAAATAGAGGCCTTAGGCCATTGTAAAATGGAGAGTTTGTTGAATATAAAACTTGAGTGTTTACTCATCAAAGCTAAGTCTTTCAACCCAAGGTTGTTATTCTTAGTTGGTTCTCTTGGAGGACCTTTGGTTCTTGTGTGAGCCAAACCCCTTAGTGTAAGTTGAAGTTAGGAATGTGTGACCTAGTTAAATCCAAGCTAAGGTTTTCCTTTGGTGTAAGTCTTGGTTAGGAATGTGTGACCTAATCAAAACCCAAGCTTAAGGAACCCCCTCGGTGTAGGTAGACATTGGAACTGTGTAGTCCAACCAAACCCAAACCAAGGGTCTATCATAATGTTTTCTGACCACCCTCACTTGGCTTGTTCACGAGCATCGCACTTAGCAACCTCGGACTAGAACTTGTTAAATTAGTCATCTCATGAAGGTGTCGACTTGGGCATTAAAAACCCTTTGTCATCATCCTTAACTTATCGACCGATTGTACTTGGTTTGTACTCGGGTTAGCACCTAGCATCCCGTGTTAATTCATTGTCCAAACCACTTCGTTCTTTCCACTACTATATCCCTCAATACCTTATAAACATCCACCCTAAAGTCAAACCCCAGAAACCATCCCTTACTGCCCGTCCAAACCTGACAGCAACAAATTATCCACATAACATACTTTAGCGGAACCTTACTGTTTCAGTTCAGTTCTGTTGCGTTACCACAATCCAACCATCAAACTCCAATCATCAAGATCACCCTCAACCTTTCTAGAACCTCCCCATTAAATTCCTCGACCCAATTCCTTGTATAAATACCCGATATAGCCCCCACATCCCCACTGCCCAACAGTAGCCGATAAACTGAGAACCTCACTGTTTCAGGTTCTATTCCATGGCCTTCCACTATATACTCACTGATCCCCGACCACAAAAATAATCCTCAACACACTCTCAATAACCCCACAAAGCGTCTAAGCCTGGCTCCTCACCAAACTACCCGAAACAGTCCCAAAACACCACATACCCTGAAGTAACACCTAACCCAAGAACCCTATTTCACATCCATTGTCGCGTCATCTAGTTCCCTGCTGAAATCAGCCCACTTACCTTCACTCACCTCTCCGTACTTATATCAAATTGGTATCATATCCAAGCATTCCCATTACACGCGATAATGTTATGGCCTATACTAAACAAAATAATTGGAGGATCGTATGTGATGTTTTAGCCAAACGTGAGCAAGCAATAAGAAAGGAAATTGCGGGTTATACCATAAGTAAGCACTCCATGGTTGAACAAAGAAATCCAAGATGTGAAAAAAGAAGAACCTCACGGTTGTGAGGACACCTTTCCTATGAAACAAATCGAATCCAAGAAATGCCGAGAGGAAGAACAAGGCTATACCTTGTTCACTAATCAGTTATATGATCGAGAAGATATTGAGGAATATGTTACTCTTTCATAGGTGTGTGAATACTTAGTTCTCCGACATGTATAAAGTGTTCAACTTAATGAACACGAGGAGACACGAAGTGAATGATTCTATCACACTCGATCAAAAGTAAAAGACAAAGTGTGTAACGTGATCATTGATGGGAGAAGTAACATCAACGCGGCTTCTATGGAGATGGTGACCAAATTAGACCTACCTTCCCGCAACCATCCTAAGACAAACACTCCCCAATGGCTAAACCAAGATGAAGGGCTAAGAGTAACAAAACAAACTCTTGTTGACTTTCAGATTGGAATATATGAAGATAGAATATGGTGTGACATCCTACCTATGGATGTGTTTCGTATTTTATTGGAACGACCGTGGCAACTTGGCACGAAGGCATGATAAAGTAAGGAATAACTATTCTTTTTGAAATAATAATAAAAAAGCACAAGATTCTATCTCACTACTTAAGGAAATGAGAAGAGGGGATGGAGAGGCTAGCCCCCACCTCACTCACACACATCGCGACAAAACTAAACTACCTACTAACATTCTATCTTAATCCTCGACCTCTATATATTTTTATCTATGATCATGTCCTCAGTCAGCTGGAGTAGTGTCATATCCTGTCTAATCACCTCCCCCGGTTCTTCTTTGGTCTACCCGTAACTCTCCTAACTCCTACGACCGCCAATCTCTCACAACTCCTAACTGGCGCATCCTCACATCTTTTCGCATACTCGAACCATCTCAGTTGCTCCTCCTCTCTTATCTTATTTTCCATAGAGGCCACTCCAACCTTGTCCCGCATAACTTTATTTCTAATCATATATCTCCTATGACGGCTACACATCTATCTGAGCATCCTTATCTCCGCCATCTGCATTTTCTGAATGTGAGCGTTTTTGACTGGCCAACATTCTGCCCTATACAACAATGCTGGTTGAACCACCACTCTATAGAACTTACCTTTCAACCTATATGACACTTTCTTATCGCAAATCACCCTGGAGGCGAGCCTTCATTTCATCCAACCTGCTCCAATACTGTGTGCAACATCCTCGGCAATCTCACCGTCCCCTTGTATTATGGACCCAAGGTACTTGAAGCTTTCTCTTGTAGGTATAGCTTGTGACTCGATCTTTACTTCTACATCTATCTCGTGTGTCACGTCACTGAACTTGCACTCCATGTACTCCATCTTAGTCCTACTTAACCTGAAACCTTTAGATTCTAGGGTCATCCTCCAGACTTCCAGTCTCTCGTTAACTCCACTACGTGTTTCATCAATCAAAACTATGTCGTCAGCAAATAACATACACCACGACACCTCCTCTTGAATATGTCTCGTCAATTCATCCATCACTAAGGCAAATAGAAATGAACCAAGAGCTAATCCCTAGTGCAACCCCATCACGATCGAAAAGTGTTCAGAGTTACCTCCCACTATCGTAACCCGAGTCTTGGCACCCTCGTACATGTCCTTAATTGCCCAACTGTAAGTGACAGGCACATCTTTAGACTCCAAACATCTCTAAAGAACCTCCCGAGGGACTCTATCATATGCCTTCTTCAGGTCAATGAACACCATATGTAAGTCTCTCTTTTTGTCCCTATAATTCTCCAACAATCTCCTAACGAGATGAATAGATTTTGTGGTTGATCACCCAGGCATGAATCCGAACTAGTTCTCGGATGTCGATACATCCCTCATCATCCTCATCTCAACCACCCTCTCTCATACTTTCATAGTGTGGCTTAGTAGCTTGATACCCTTATAGGTATAGCAGTTCTGAATATCGCCTTTATTCTTATACAACAGGATGATTGTACTCCACCTCCAATCCTTTGGCATCTTAGTCGTCCTAAATATGACATTAAACAACATAGTCAGCCACTCTACACCAGCCTTCCATACACTCTTCCAAAAGTTTATCGGGATCACATTTGGCCCGGTCGCTCTCCCCTTCCTCATCTTACGAATAGTCCCTTAACCTTTGTAGCTTGTATGCGTATACAATACCCAAAATCTCTACAGATCTCAGACTGCTATAACTACCCCAAAACAATATCTCTATATAAGGATATTATGCACTCATTCAAACCAACACTTAGAATTACGTTTCATCACAAATTCAACATATATAGGTGACATCCATAATTTCCATCAAATCAACGCAATAAATGCACCAAGTTAGCATATATGAATGATATGCATGAAATAGAGTCATATGTAATGCATGCGCTGCAGATTCTCACCAAAACAGTACCAGAACCTGGTGCCTCCATCACCCATACACTAATTCCAATAGAAATGTCCGAGAGCATGATCTACGAGGGACAACCGCAATATCCATATGCCCATCACAAAACCATTTCCATAGTTCTGGAAAATCGTTTGTACTCCTTTATATAAGTTAATTCTTCGTTTATCTTTGTATCATATATTTGGAGTTAGTAGGATAGTCTATATTGAAACCCGAGGGGCTCAGGAGTGTTTTAGAGCACTTGACCCTAAAATAGTGGCTTAAAATTTATAGAGTTGATCAAAATCAATATTTTGAGTAAACGAGCTTATATTATTGATTTAAATGTTTCAATAAGTTCGTATGATAATTTTGGACTTGTGTGTATGTTCAGATTGGGCCCGAGAGGCCCGAATACGATTCAACAAGATTGTATGAAAATTTAGAGTTTAAAGTTCATAATTGTGATTTGAATGTTGACTTTGTGTTTTAGAATTTTCCTTTGTGTTTTAAGCTTTTGTTCTAGTCCATATAGGTTATTTGGACATGGCGTGATGATGTGGTTACATTTTGATGAGTTTTCATCGTGTTGCCATCATATTTGATGTTGGGGTGTTGTTTGGAGCATAAACAGTATCACATAAATCAAATCAGCTCCAACTTTTGCATTTATGAACCATTAGATTCGTATTGTGTTTTCAGAATAGCAACAAAAATCATCAAATTTTGAGATCGTGTGAGAAAATTATGATCATTTTAACATAAAAACTATTATTGAGTTTTGAATGGTCTGGTCCGATCGCAACTGCGAAGTCTAGTCCACAGTTACAGTGCCACAAATGCAAATCCGCAAATACGAAGAAAGGTTCGTAATTGCGATGACCCCCGAGTATAAAAGTTGACAATTTTTGAGATTTTGTAATTTTCAACATTTTGGGAGCTAGAGAGCTCGGATTGAGGTGATTTTAAGAGATTTTCTCATACAAACTTTAGGTAAATTCTATATCAGGTTTGATCATTCTTCAAGAACACCTATTATTTCACCTACTTAGATTTATGAATTTGAATGTGAGTTGAAATCTTAGCTCTAAGTGTAAAAAGTATGAATTTTGAGCATTTGAAAGATGATTTGGTGTCATATTTGAGCTTTTAGCGTGTTTTTAAACTAGTATGAGTATGAGTGATGTGTTTATGAAATAAATTATGATTTTGACCTCGGGGCTCGGGTTTGACATTTTGATTGATTTTTTAGTCCAAATCTTTTCATATTGCAATATCATTATCGTTGGACTCGTTTAACCTCGTAGAGTAATCTTTTGAATATTAGAGCTCTTTTGGGTGGAATTTGGCATTTCAAGTGAGGTTTGATCATCGTAAATCAGGCGAGTGAAGCTTAAACTCGCTCTTAGCTTACTTGCTTTTTATAAAGAGTGTATGCTATGTGATGTTTATGTGCATTTAAATCATTTAGTTCGTGTGAGTGGGCAAATATGATCTAAATTGGATAGTTTCAAGTGTCTAATAAATTACCATAAGAGTTTTTAGTGTGCTTTCGCTTAATTAGGTACTTGCAGCTGATGTAGAGATAAGATATGGTATTGCTGGGATGTTTATCCCACTTTATCATATTTTCAGATGAGCATACTATGTCTGCCTTCGAGGGGTATTCAGCCGGAGATAGATGTTTTTGTTATAGAAATCCAGGTAGGAGTGTGGGTAAATGAATCTCACTTCGAAAGACAGGATAAGACATGGACAAATACGTATCATATTCCGTGAGCAGATTCTAGATTCAATATATTCATGCACTACTTGTTTATATTCCTAATTTTAGATTTAGTACATTATCCGTATATTATTCTTATACTTGTATTGCTTTTATGTGCTTTTATGCATTACGCATGTTTTCTAAGACTTGCTCCAGCGTAAGCTGAGAGGGCATAGCGATGATCTTGCTGGATCTTTTAGACTCATGCTTGTTTCTCTTTGGGTGTGTGCATGAGCTACAAAGCCGAACAGGTAGCCGATACGTGACTATTCCATCTTTCTTCAATTCAGTTCAGTCGAGGTGTGCCATTATTAGATCATGGCAGTCTCTTTTTATTTACCCGACTTAGTAATGATTTCCGAGCTGTGACTCATATTTTGTATTTAGACTTAGTCACTTTATGGATTAGATGGGCAGACTTAGTATTTGTATAATGTTTTCTCACTTATCTTTATATATCGAGACGGTTAGTAGATTCTTATGTTTTTTTTATATTTCTCATGTTTAGCTTAGAGGATTTGTCTTATAGGTAGTAGCTCGTCAAGTGCCCTGTCGCGACCTAGATTTAGATCTAGGTTGTGACAAACGTTTAAAATCAAAAGGTTTCTTCCTTTTCAGAAGATAAACTATTAGTCTTCCCATGCCAAAGAATGTTTTTTCTTTCGCTGCAGAATCTAAAATAAATGGCTAATATTATTCAGAGAAAAGATGATTGTGATAGTGGGAAGAGCTTGAGATCTACATAAGTAATATTTTTCACTACATAAGCTTCTAGATTTGTAGATAGAGGGGAACTCAACAAAAGTAGCAATATAATTGGTATCAAATGCTAATAATTGTGAGTAAAATTTTATGCATGAAGACGTAAAAAATAATTATAGATTTTGATAATTCTTAATCGATAATTTAATAAAAACAGTAATTAACTTGTTATAACAGGTTACGTTCATTTATAAATGTATAGAAAACTTTTTACTATTCATAAATATAACTTAAATCTAACAATTATTACTCTCGTACCCATAAAAGATGCTTGCAGATTACTATTCTTTGAGTAAGAAAATTTACTGGTCAAGCACACCTTGAGAGAAGAAAGTGATGTTTTTGCACGGATTTCCTTCAAAGGCACTAGTCTTTAATATTTGTCCTTCGTAATTGTGGTCTTTAAGTTTTATCCTGCGGCTTATTTAATGAAAATATCCAGATCTGCTTCGCTCGGCATAAGTTCTGCAATATGTTTATCTTCGGAAACTGAATTTTTGCCTCGCTCGGCATAAGTTCTGTGGGAATTAAATTACACGGCATAAGTTGTGTAGTACTTTTCATATTATGTTGAGTGTTGAAAGTCTTGCATTTTTCATCATAACTTGCGTGGATATTAGAATACCTATCAAAGCTAAATGTAAACTTTGCCGAATGAAATCTAAACTTATGTCATTTTTCAGGTTATGTTGAGTGTTGAAAGTTTTGTCTTGTCCAATATAACTTGTGGAATGTTATGATACATGTGCCGAAGCTAAACATAAATTTTGGATCATTTGCACTTTTGCTCCTATTTTGTACCGGCCTTTGATTTTTGCACCTCAAATGGAACTTATGCTTTCTTTATGGGATCTGACACAAGTCGTGTCGGATCTCGTAAAGAACTTATGACCCAGAAGGCATAAGTTTCATTTGAGGGGAAAAATTAAAGACCAACCCATTTGAAGGGAAAACCGTGGAATTTTATATAAATTTTGCTGAGTGAAATCGGAAGGAAAAAATTAAAGACCATAAATTAAAGATGATCCCCAAATCTTTCTACGAATATGGAAGCATGATGAATACTTGTGCTGGAATGACCTTATGTTTTAGTACTACAATATAACGAATAAGCTGTGTGGATGTTAGGCATATTCATAATTTTAATATTAATTCACTCTTACTTTTACCGTTCTTTGAGTATTTTTGTGGATAAAAATGCTCGACTAATTAAGTTCTTGATTGGGTGTTGTGTGATTTAATAGGCACAGCTGGTAGAGAATCCACACATGCGTGAGTGTGATGATCACATAGTGTCATCACACGGATAATTATACTCTAATATTTATAAATTTTTCTTTTTTCATTTATTTTTGCGCTTCAAAGTTTATATTTTTTCCGTAAAGCAAAAAAAAAAGTTTTAAAAAAAATCTTTCACTTCAAATTTATCTTAAACATTAAGGATGAAATTTCATTTGTGTAGAATTTCCGTTATATAAAAGGTTTAAATTTTTTAGAAAAGGAACGACATTTATCATAAGGAGTGTAAGTATAGAATTTTCATAATATAAGGATGTAAATGTTTAATTTTAAAATATAAAAGGTATATTCGTAATTGAGTCTATACGGGTGTTTAGTGTAACCCTTTTTATTTTTATATTTTTTATACTTGCACTCACATTTGATCACCATTGTTGCTCCACAAAAAGAGAATGAAAAAAAATATCCCACAAGAAAAAATAATAACCAAAGTATCGTCTAGACCAAGATGATGGATATTCCAAGGAAGATCGAAGAAGATGAATGAAGGGTTATACCTACCCCTAACTGGCACTATGAATCCAATCCCATCTACATAGATGTTCCTAGCCACGAGATGAGGGGGTTCTCTCTTACTGTTAAGCCGTCGCGTAGTAATTTACTGCGCAATAGGGGTACAATAATTATTTTTTTGGTTAACTTATTTATTTTTCAGCACTTAGTCATGTTTTCTTTCGTACTTTGACCAACGATTAGTCATGTGTCAAGACTTCGAAACATCAATAATTTATATAGAACCTGATATTTTTTCTGCAAACAATAATGTAGGTTCAATACATCAAGGATACTTAAACGTTCAGATCGTCGTTTTAGGGGTTTGTAAAGTGCCCGGAGTAATTTTTATTTGAAAACTTGTTTAAGTGTTTTATTTTTAAGGTTTTGATTTAAGCGTCTTATTTTTTAGTCAACTACGTCATTTTCGAAAATTGAATTTCCAATATTGAAATTGACATTCAAACATACATTACCACAGGATTTTGACCTTGAAATCTATTGTATATCATTAGATCTTTACTGAAGAAAATTTAAAATTGCGCACCAATTTGGGGGAAAATTCAAATTGAATGGGATACCAGGCGTTTTCCTAAAAATTGGCGATGTCAAACCGCCTTGCGGCAGTTCGCCCAGCTAGATCTAAAAAATAAGCAAAAACGGGCATCCGAGCGCAAAGTTATGACCATTTAAAGTTTCATCAATTTACAACTAGTTTCTCTCCCTATGCTCCTTATTTTTTATTTACGTTTTTATCTAATTGAATTAGATTTATATACGTACTTATGTCAAAACTTCCCTTATTATATCAATTCATTTTCATCCCACATTGTTTAAATCAAAGCTTCATAAATTAATTTACTTCAATCTGCCTGTCAAAGATAGATGTATCATTAAACATCACAACAATTTATCAATAGAGGATTAGATAATTAATATTACAGGATAATGAATAATTTAAATATTGTTTGTACAGATACAACACCTACATTGATCCGAACGTTCACCTGAGGCCTATCGATAAATCAATACTTAGTCTACTGGATAATCATAGGTCCAAGCTATAATATTAATTTTTTTGCGTATTATTTTCTTAATAGTAATTAGTTATCTTAGTCTTTATTATCGTTTATTACTAACTCGTGTGATATCCTAAATTAATTAGAAAAAAATCTCGATATATTCAAAATAAAGTTATGCCTTGACTAAAAAATAACACGCTTAAATCAAAACTTTAAAAAATAAAACACTTAAACCTAATGATAACAAGTTTCCAAACAAATCTTACTTCGGGCACTTTAAAACCCCTTAAACGACGATCCAAACGCTTAGGTATTTTGATGTATTGAGCCTACATTATTGTTCGCAGAAAAATATATCAGGTTCTATATAAAATATTGATGTTTCGGAGTCTTGACACATGACTAATCATTGGTCAAAGTAAGAAAGAAAACATGACTAAGTGTTGAAAATAAAAAATTTAATCAAAAAAAATTAATGTACCCCTATTGTGTAGTAAATTACTGCGCAATAGGACTTAACTACACAGTCATGATTAAATCCTATTGTGCATTAATTTACTGAGCAGAAAATACTTTGGTTACTATTTGTTTTTAATAAGATATTTTTGTTCATTCTCTTTTTTTGTGGATCATTTAAATTCCGGACTCCAGGTAACTCTTGCTCTTTCATTCTCTCTCCAGTCACCCCAGCTAGGGCTTCTTGTTGTGCAAGAAATGTTGATGAAAGAATTGTGCTTTATAGTTAATTGGTTGCGTGGTACTTTTTGCTCTATCATGTGTTCACGTAATAAGGAATAAAATTAGAGTGATGTTGCTTGGGAAACACCTTAATGAAGCCTGTGCTTTAGCAGACTAGCTCAAAAGGTGAGGATTGTCCAAATTTTATAAGGAGTCCGTGGATACATTTCTCTTCACCTACTCGCGTTTAGATTTAGAATTTTTTTTATTTGGGATCCGTTGTCCGGTTTGGAGCATGCACGATCCGGGGGACCGGTCAATTGGTTCCGGAGCATTCTGCCCCTTTTTTTTTTCGAGAGCTTACATTGAATCGGGTCTGAGTCTATCTCTGATATCATATTAAATTAGTCATTGGATCTAATTTATCCCAAAAGCTAGCTCATTGCCCAATAGCCAGAATCTCATCCCACGTCTATATGATATGATACATTTCTTTTCAGCGTAAGTCATTCAGTAGTGTATGTAAGCGAGAAAATGAGTAGTTAAGACAAGGTGAGAGATTGTCCAGATCATTGCCACTAGTACTAGTCAGAAGTCTATTGTGCCTTACTTGTTATCATCAACCATAGAATGCTATAGCCCACCATAACGTGAAGCTACTTTCCTCTTCTTTTTGTTCTTTTTTTTCTGTTGGACCCCGTTTTGAAGCTTAGGGCAAACTGCACTTTTACCTTTTGTCACCGTTGGAAATTTTCTCTTAGCGCAGTATATGGCCCAAGATACGACCTTTTCTTGTTTTGGGGTTTTTTCATGTTACCCTTTCTTTTCTTAGTTTGCAGCATCTTGAAGCTGTTATTGTCTTCATGAAATGACACATCTTTTCCGCCTCATCTTTGATTGAATGTCGGAAAATGTTTGTCATTTAGGAAACTAATTAAAATAGGGGCATTTGATGAACTCAAAGTTGAGCTTCTTTAATTTCAACATGTTAAGCGTATGAGAAGGATATGAACTAGGAAGGTGTTATTTTCACCGTTATAACTCTGTTGATCAATAAGGCTGAATCCTCATTCACTCCGTTTTTGGATCATTATCATTGTGTAAGAGAGATGACTGTACCTTTCGAATTGCTATGTAGGCTTTTGTTTTTACTGAGGGTTCGAATCCCTGTATTTGGTTTAGCTGAAAAAGAGTTGCTATTATTTCTGATATTCACTTTACTCTTATTAGAGATGAAGTGCTTTGAATATCTCATAGATGATGTCGTTGTAATAGCTGATATACTGCATCACCGGGGAGTGAATTTGTGTGACCTCCTATGTTGTAACGAGCCTATTTTTTGTAACTAACTTGAGGGGAAGATGGTGGATGCTAAGAGTTAAGAACATAGCATGCAAAATCCTTAAGACTCTGACGTACCATTTTGTCTATTGCAGTTCCCTGCCCTGCACCCTAACAGTGTATTTGGATTATCTTTTATTGATTGCAAATTCCAGTAAATGCGTGACACATTTCTTTTAGTTGTTGTATATGAAGTGACTGAGTCCTAGGGCATGGAATGTTTCACCATTAGCAATTATGTGGGTTATTTGGAGAGAGAAGAATAGGAGAGCGTTTGAAGGGGCTGAACAAAATGTTGTAAAGTTGCAAAATAGGCTTTTGTTTCTAGTTTCCTTTTGGTGTTCCCATGAGACCCCGACTTGTATAGAAGATTGGGTCTCTTCTTTAGAGAATCATATTTTGATGTAGGTTCTCTCTTTTGGTAGACAGGGTTGTTCCCCTAATTTTCAATAAAATTATTTATCCTATCAAAAAAATGAAGTGACTGCATGATATCTCTTTTAGGCTCCATACTTTCAATGACCATTGCCCACTGCATCTGATTTGTGACAGGTCATTAAAAATGTTTCTGAATCTCGGTTGTCATGGAACGTGATAATCCCTGCTGCGAACGTTGCTGTTGAAGGTTTAATGCTTCAGAAGGTGATTGTCGTCAGCTCTTGGAGAACTTTGCTTCCGAGAAGGGCTTAATGGATCTTGGTTACCCTTTGGCTGTCACTGGATTGGAGAGGATTGGAGAAGGAAAAGTTCGGGAACACACTGGTGATGTGCTTTTCCCTGTGGAATTCAGCTGCATTACCTTCAAAATGTCTCGTGGAGAGATCTTGGAAGGGTTGTTCACAACATCTTGAGGCACGGTGTCCTTTTGAGATGTGACCCTGTTAACACGGTATACCTTTCTCGTCAGATGATGTCGGAGTATACGTATGTGCCTGGAGAAAATCCCATCTTTATGAATGAGAAGATGTCGAGAATCGAGAAACGCACCGTGGTGCGTTTCATGGTGCTTGGGACAAAGTGTAATGAGGATGAGAAGGAACTAAAAGCAGTTGTGAGCTTGGAGGGTGAGCACCTTAGACCAATCTCCCAAACTTCTGGTTAGATTTAGGATACAACTCAATGATTGTGAAGCTAACTTCTGTAGTACTACTTTAGAGTGAATGTGACTTGTCTGTTGATGTTGTTTGACCATCTCTGAAGTGTTTTATTTTCTCATTTGATTGCTTAAGCCTTCAAGTGTGATTATGTAAATGTTTTAAGGACATAGCATGTCTTCCCAGATTCTTTTTCTCTAGGGTAAAAGTGTGACTGATTTCTTTAAAGTATCTTAATATAGTGCTTGTCTTCCCAGATTCTTATACTCCAAGGGTGTGTTTGGTACGAATGAAAATGTTTTCCATGGAAAATATTTTATTGGAAAACAAGTGAGTTTTTTATTTTTTTTTCTAGTATTTGGTATGTAAGCAAAAACAAAATTATCATAAGAACATTTATATGTAATTTACCAAAATACTATTGGGGTGGGATGGGTGGGGAGTGATGTTCGGGGGTGGTGGGGGTGAGATGGTGAAGGGGTTGGGGGTTGGGGGCTTTGAGTGGGTTCAGAGGAAACAATAAACTTGGAATGTCACATATCTACTTGTTTTCTCTACTTCCACTAGGAATACATTTTTCTCATTTTTAAGAAAAATATTTTTCAAGACATTTTGACCAACCAAACATGAGAAAATTGAAAAACATACAAAACACACTTCAAGTGTACTAACCTTTTCTCCTGCCTCACATTTCAAACAGTTTCAAGTTTTCCATGTTTTCCAGTCAGGAACCGATGTTCTGGCACTCGAACAAAACTGGGGTTTAACTTTTAAAAGAGCTATCGATGTCTCTCTTTGCTTGTTACTTCCTCAAGACATGGGCAAGATATGGATCACTCCCTATCATTCATTTGCTTTTGTTGCAGTTTCTGACAGTTGCCACCCTTGATTGGCAGGAAAGAAAAAAGTTTTTTTTTAGTTCGGTATGTCTTCACATATGAAGTAAAAAAGAAAAAAAAACAACTCGGTGCACAAAGCATCCTGCGTTACCAAGGTACGAAGAGGGCCGCACCCCAAGGGGTGTGTTGTAAACAGTCTACCTTATATTAGCAAGCATTAGTGGCTTCTTCCACAGCTCGAACCCGTGACATATAGGTCACATGGAAAGAACTTTACCATTGCTCCAAGGCTCCCCTTCTCACATATGAAGTATTGAACGGTGCAAATTTAGAACCTTTTTTCCACCAAATCCATTGCAGGAAAGAGATAGTCGAGTTATGACATCAAAAATTAAGGAATCAAAGGTGTGAGTCTAGTGCTGAGTGAAAAGGTCCAGAAAAGAAAAACAACTGCCAGGAGCAAGATCTCTGGTTGAGTAGAGAGCCCATAATGAAGATTAAATCTGATTAAACATCATTTAGAACTAATGCATCTTGAGACGAACTTTAAAATTATTTGTTCTTAACTGTGATGGCTATTGAGTTGAAGGGAAAGGTTAAAACAACTCTCTGGATCAGGGCTTTGCTAATCCAAAGGCCAGAAAGGCAGCTACAACCAAAAGTAGAACATCTACTTGAATCTTGATCCAAGCTGTACTTTATCTTCCCAGATTCTGAAATGTGCTGTTCTAAAATAATGAAAAAGATATTACAACTCCAAAAGAAGCTCCAACCCTGATGTATATGGTTCGATCATTTAAATTAGAATATTTCTTGTGAAACTTTTCTGTAGACTTATTTTTCAAGATAAACAATGTGTGTTTGAACTTTTTTGGAAAAACTTAATGTTGTAGTGTTACAAGATTCTTTTAAAAAAAATTAACTGGAAAAAGCATCTATCTTTCGAACTACAGAAACAAATACACTGCTTTCCAGAAAACAAAACAATTGTTTCTCAACGCACAATATTTTCTTTCTAAGAGCATTCTTTTCAACAATAACATGTGGCTTTTATGCATCGTATGTACTAGTAAGAAAATTTCCTTGAACTTTATGGAGCAAGTTGAATTTGATCCATCGACCTTAAGGAATGAAACCCAACACATAACCAGTGCACCACTCAATCTCATTTGATTATGGGTTCCTTTAGTTAATATTAGATATATTTTAAAAATTATACACATAATATACCGAGTTTAGTCGATGACCATGACCATGGGTTCACGTGACCCATTTTTTCTACATAAATTTGCCACTGCTTGCAAGTCTGTAACATTTTTTATAGAAGAGGAAGCTGGCTACCACAAATGCAAACAAAAAAGTTTAAAACGGAGAGTTGCAACAGCTATATTATATAGAGAATAGGAAGGTCACTAAGTTACTTTTAAAACTGATGCTTATAATCAAGAAGAATAATCTCTGTAACAATATTTCTCTCTTTTTCCCACCGTTGTCACATTACAACAACAGATTCTTCCCCAAGTACAACAGCAAACTAGGTAACATGGTATACTAATACTGCATTGATCTATTAGATTAGTGATTCTTTCTTTGAGGACACCTGTAAGCTCCAAATGATCTTTTATACCAACAATATAATGAGAAGGAAGGCCAAAATGAGCCTTCGGTTATTTCTGATCAACTCTGCATACAAGAATTTATCTTGTATGCAACAACAGGAGGTCTGGCTTTTCCACAAAAATTTTCCAGTCATTGCAGAACCTTGCAACAGTTGCTCCGTCAAGAACTCTATGATCTGCAGCTACATTTATCTGAAAAAAAAACAAAACCATCCCATATGAGATACTGAAACATTTTTCATGAACTCACCCTGTTTTTGATGCATTGCATCGTGAAGGTCTTTAAAATTATTACATACCGTCATGACTGATGCAGGATATACATTCCCATTTTCAGCAAAGTGAGGAATTTTCTGGATCCGGCCCATTGCTATGATGGCAACTTCAGGTGAATTTATAAGCGGGGAACCAAACTTTCCACCAATTCCTCCAATATTGCTTAGAGTAATAGTTCCCCCTGATATATCGTCAGGACTAAGCTTGTTTATCTTAGCAAATTTTTGTAGCCGTGATAGTTCCTTTGTTATCTGTAGCAGAAAGCATATATCCAGTTAACAACTCCACACAAATGGAGGCATAAACATGCATTTGGTAGTATAGATATATACACATAAAAGAAAAGAGGAATTGATCTTGGACTATGGAAATAGTATCACTAGGGAAGGGGGGAACGGGAGGCGGAGAGGGAAAAGTCACGTTCTGAGATTACTTAATCAATCAAACACAGAAAATGGATACAGGTTACTCCTATTGAATGGATACAGGTTGCTTGTATTGAATAGAACGAGGGAGGAGAAAAGGGAAAAGACCAAGTGCTGCGCTACATCAATAAATATTCTTAGTCTTCCCTTCACTGTATGGAGAGAATCACACGCACAAAATATATACAGGTTGCTGAAGAGAACGAGCAAGATACTGCACACGATGTACTAAACCAAGGATTTCTGGTTGTCCCTCGATTAATAAACAAGGATGTCTATGGAAGCAATTTAATTATCAATCTACTCCTTTGTTCACAGTTGTGTATCCTCTCATCCTTTTTTCCATTTTTTAAAGTCTGGAACATACATAATAGGGATATGAAACTCTTTCATCACTTGGTCAAACTAGTGATGGCAGATTCATAGATCTTCTAGCTTCTGTATTCCAAACCCACAGAAAAGACCACTTTTCCTATCGTTTTCATTTCATTACAAGATGATCTTAATCAACTAGAAATTGTTACATTTGAGCTGAGTAAAATCTCTACCAGGACCAAATGCCACATCTGAGTCCCTCTCCCTATCATAACTTTATTCTCTCTTTACTTAACATCAGACTCTTCGTATCTGGAACTATTTCTTCCTCCTCAAAGGTAATGTACATTTAACAACTTGCTTAAACACTCAAATGAGAGAAGTTGAAATTTTTAACATGTAAAAACCAAATCGATTCAAGGATAATACAAAAAAGTATAAACAAACTATGCCGGTGGAATAGTGTAGGTTTGCACAAGCTGGCTAAGCTTTGGTGGGTAGAGTTACCTAGTACCTGTGCCGGTGGGAGGTAGCAGGTACCTGGTGAAATAGACCAGGTGGGCTCAAGCTGGACCGGGTACCACCATAATAGAAAAAGAAGTATAAACAAATTAGCCAAGCTGCACTGTATTTAAATCCTTCTCTATCCATTCCTCCATAATCTCTCTTAAATTCTCTGTATTGTTCAGCCCAAACTAGACATTCTTCTTTCGATTTCTTGATTTTCAATAGTAGCATACACTCATAAAGGAGAAGGCTCACATAATATGATACTAAAGTAATATACTCATTACTCACTCACGAAAATCTACAGAGTAACAACTTCTACACTTCTTTCATTAGTAATCTCAGCCTCCAATATCATCCTCACTTAAGTGTACATGTGTCAGATTCTCATCTTAATACTGTTTTAATTTGTCATGTCAAACTAGGATTTAATTTTTTAAAAGTGCTTAATAGGCTATATCGAGCAATGTAGAGATGTTATTATATGAGGAGGAAAACAATAGATAAAAATGTCATATTTCAATATAAAATAAACTATGGCGAGTTTGAATTTACTGAGTAAGAGCTGCCAACTAACCTCCAAGATTGAGAGAGACTGAACATTTTTTATGTTTGGTACAACCAAACCATTTGGAGTAGCCATTGCTATTCCGATGTTGTGGGACCCTAGATTGTGGGAAGAAAACAGTACCATTAATAAGGATGAAGAATGCGTAAATGAAGAAAAGACAATATTGTATCAGCATATAACACAAACTATAATTGTCAACACGGTCACAAATTGTATGAAGAAAACGAAAATATCATATCAGCAGATAACAAAATCTATAATTGTCAATATGGTCACTAATCATGTCAAGCAATCTATATTTACAATGTTGATGAGCAGGGGAACATTTAAAATTGGAAATTTAGAATTGTGAATTTGATATACCTTTAAGGAGGACCTCGTAGGATTCCTCATTGAAGCGACTATTTAGCATGGGATGTGTAGTTAAAGCCATTGAAAGTGATTTAATGAGGACAGGAAGGAAAGTATGCTTGATCTCCGGATCAGAATTTTCATTCTGGAATGACTTTTTGAGCTCCACAAGTGCATCACAATTCATCTCTTCTACATAATAAAAATGTGGAATTTTTGCAGCTAATGTCATTGATTTAACCATGGCACGCTGGTAACCCCTGTAACATAAGGATCCAATAGTAATCCATGAGTATAAAAAATATATGGAACACCTCCCTTATAAAGAATATATGCATCCAAATTTTGCCACCACAAATTGTTCGTGTATTTCAAACCGATGGAGAACTATTTGCACTGTAAGAAAGAAATATATTTAAGCATCCTAAGAATTTGGGAGTAGAGTTGTGAGATGCTTTCGACAAACACCTGGGAATTTTTTTTAGTACGGATTAATTGGGAACTGATAGAGATCTGTAGCCAGCTCAGCTGGAACTCCACTGCACCATTAAAGTTTGTTGAATCTAGAGATCACTATTTTGACTTTAAATTCTGATAAATATGCTTTAAAAATTACAATTCATGTGAAAAATATATGGATGATATACTTGATGATATTTTGCCAAATGAAATGGCAAAATGTCACCGAAGTAATTTTGTAAAAATCCTTTTGACTATAATTTGGTTCTTTATTGTGGTAATATACTTCTCAATATTGCAACACACACTTAAAGAAACTTGTTCAAAGAACACACTTTCTATCAAAAAAGTCTTGTTCAAAGAACGTCTCTCACTAATGAAAACTACGCCCCATCTGATGTCAGAAGTCTCCAGTACATATGGAAACAGTAAAGTGAGTGAGTTTGAGTTCTCTTTATGGAAGTAACTAACCTTAGCTGAAGTGTCCTATCTTCATATCCCCCTCCAATGAGAGGTGAAACCTCTGCATGTTTTTGTTGTGCACATGCTGGTGTTTCATTAATTAGTCCTTTTTGCATTGCGTAATTTATCACATCCTCTTTAAGTATCCTTCCATCTTTCCCAGTTGCAGGTACATCACTTATGTCCACACCATACTGCTTTGCAAGGTTGCGAACAACAGGTGTGGATGACACTCCACCGAACTTGGTTTTTTCAGGCACAGAGCTGATGTCAGTTGAACCACTGAAATCAGATTCCAGCGATGTCATCTTTTCTGAAGCATCAGAAGTCTCAGTAGGATTAGGAATTTCATCAACGCCAATCTTCAAAAGTGTTTCTCCAACCTACAAAATTTGGTAGAGAAGATGATCTAGTTCTTAAACATCCTTGGGACTTCTACAGCTATACATGAGGCATGATATACCAGATATTGATGTGGAAGTCCACAAAATCAAAATAGTTCGAGAGAAATCGAACCCTAAGGTTTAAAGGAGCACTGGTTTCTCCTTGTGATTTACATGCATATTTCCAAAGCACACCACACAAAAGCTAGTTTTCTATATGGCCTATTTTTTTGGAAAAGTGAGTCTATTCTCCGTGTCCTTTGCTCATAAATTTGAGGGTATCTTTAAACAGGACGAAAGTAATTTTTTCCTCCTCTTTGACAGTAAAATAAACGGAATTTGATCGTGAATTCTCACTTCAAGATGCCATATTGTATCTCCAACTACAACCTGAGGTCATCATTAAGGTGCAGTTAAACAAACAAACACTTAAGACAAAAGATGAGACATCAAAAGAATTTCAGTGTGGTTAATACACTCTCAATACACTATGTGGTGTTGTACCTTTACGATGCTACCAGGCACATGAAGAATTTGAGAAATTTTTCCTTTGTAACGACTTGTAATTTCAATTGTTGCCTTGTCACTCTGAACTTCACAAAGAGGTTGGAATTCTTCAACCTGGTCCCCCTGCCCAAAAGAAAAAAAGTATCAGAATGAATTTTATAAAATGCTTCATACATCCAAATAACAAATGAAAATAATGGGTGTATTTGATTGATAGCTTCTAACAAGAGAAGATTGGGTAATGGCCAAAATCATGAGGAGCAAAACATCAATTGCAGTTTTCTGTATGAATATGGGAAAAGTGATGCATGTAAATTCTACTTCAAAGTATAATTAGCTTGAAGTTCCTCCATGCCAGAGAAAAAGCTAATGCACCTCACATCAAGTTCAAATTTTAAAACAAGTCAACCAGTTGGGCGTCTAACCTAGGCACATAGCTAAAAAATCATTTACCGAAGGAGAAAAAGTATGGCGTGAAATACACTATAATATTTATTTACAAGAAACATCCACTAACCTCCTGAACAAACCATTTGAGAAGTTCACATTCAGCGATGCCTTCACCAGTTTGTGCCAGAGGTATATCAATTACCCCGCCAGCAGGAAGATCCAATGCAGCTTGAGTTGAAAAACTACACCCTCTTAGAGTAAATGAAGCATTTGACTGCAAAACATATTGGCATAATCAATAGGTAAAATCAACAGAATAACCAGATTTTGCTAACCTACAGAGAAAATAACTTCTCAAAACATATTGCATCGAGAACTTCTGATAGGTTCAAGAAGAACTGATGCAAAACAGACAGAGAACATGTTGCAGAATGTTAAAAGTTCATGTAGCTTTGTCATCAAACACCAAAATCTTGATATTCCCATATCCCATATGGGGGATGGGTGGGTGGGGTTTGATGAGGGAGGAAGGAAAAACCAACAAAAGGCACTGGAAGACTACCCTTTTGAATATTCAGTTTGACAAGATCAACAAAAGTAACCAAACCACACATCACTCAGATTCTTTCTACTATTAAAGCAAATTACACTGACACACAAATAGTGATAAAAAGCAAATGAATACACTCACTTACCCTAAATAGTTTTCAATAAACAAACAAAAGCAAATTATTATAACAAGATTTTATGCAACTAATTTCTATAGGAAAAGGAAAAAAGAAAGAATGTTTGTCACCTTACTATATGAGCAAAACGGCGTCGTATAGTTTCTAAAAAAGTGAACTTTCGACTGAATTATCTTGCCACTACAAACAGTCGCCGGAGACTGAAGCCACCGGCAAATACTCTGCCGGACGGAACTTCGGAGATAAATTTTCCGGAAAATCATGGTAAATGAATTGGTGTAACTGTTTTTTGGGGAATTCAATTACTAGTATTTATTGGGTGAGCCAAAGCAAATCAAGAAAGTAGGACAATTAATAAAACAGTGTCCTATGAATGTGGACAACTATGGTGTGCTCAATATTAATTCGATTGTCTGTCTATAGTATTTTCTTGTGTTGACCAAAAACAGAAATTTTACTTTGAAATTTTCAGAAATATCTGAATATGATTTGCTTCTAAAACAGAAAAGATGTGTTGTTTTTATAATATTTGCAGAAAGAAGTAGCCAAAAGTCTCATCACTGTGACCAACTTTAATAATCAACTCCAATGATACTAATCTTTGGGATTTACAAATATCATGTGTATTTCAATCCAATTTATGTAACGTCATTTAATTAGTTATTGAATTTTAAAAAATAAAAAATACTTTTTAAATTTATAATTTTGTGTCATTTTAAATTATCTCAAAAATTAAATTATTTTTAAATATAAAAATATAATATTTCTTTTTAAACAAATTTTTAAAAAAAATGTCAGAAGGGAGTAATATTCTTTTGTTATTATTTGAATGTCACTTTTTTTTTTTGTATTTCAGAATAATAGATCTTTAATATTTCAATTTATTCCAATTTTATTCACACAATTTTTTTTCTCCTTTCTAAATTTCGTGACGAATTAAAGTACTCTCTCTATTTTATATTATTTATTGTAATTTTTAAAAATAGTTATTTCAATTTTTTTAATTATAGATAAAATTAATTATTTTTCTTATTTTATACTTAATAGTATTTAATAGAACATTTTCCAAATATTCTTTCATTAATTGTATATCTCTTATTTTAGGTAGAATTGTATTCCTATTGTAATTAGATCTCTTATTTTAGGTATAATTATATTTCTTATTGTAATTAGGTTGATTAGTTACCTAGTTTAAATATTCTTATATTACTATATATATTGTACATTATTGATTAATACAATCAAGGAACATATTCTTTTGTGGTATCAGAGCCTAAAAATACCTACACCGTCGCCGATCATAACTCTCGGTCGCCACCCCCACGGAACCCTAGTTTTTTTCCCCAGCCATTCTCTCTTCCTAAATTTCATCTTCCATGGCCGACAAAACCAAATTTCATCATGCACTTGCAGTAAACAACATCAAAAACTTCATCCTATCACCCTTGAGATAGAAATGGGTCAATACTCCTCGTGGGCAGAGCTTTCTAAGATCCATTATCGTGTTTACGAAATTATCTACCACATCATCTCTCATACACCAAAGTCCACAAAACTATCCTCGGCTTCGACTTCTGATGATGCACTCTGGTCTCGTTTGGACGCAACCGTCCTCCAGTAGATATACGGCACAATCTTTAATGATCTGTCGCACACCATCATTGAGACCGATGCCACTTTCAGGACATCCACCTGCAACAACCGCCAGAGTAGGCAGTCCGGAAAGGGCTGCGGTGGACGGAATTCCGGCAATAACGGCAGCGGGAAGGGGTAGTCCCCGCCTGCAAGAAACAAGAAGCAACGATCGCGGCAGTGGCAGAAGCCTCCGCCGTGGGCTGCCTACCCATCGTGGGTCGCGTGGGCCCCACTGTTATGGGCCTCTTCTCCTATCCTGTATCCGACATCCTCGTGGACTCCACATCAGAATCGACAGGCCCACCTTGGCATACTCAGCCCACCTCCTCAACAAGCCTACATAGCACAGGCCCTCCCGCCCTCAACTTATGCACCGACTGACATTGAGGCAGCTATGAACACAATGTCACTCAACGATCCAGACGAAAATTGATATATGGACACAGGCGCCACATCTCATATGACGGCATCACAAGATACTCTCTCGTCTTATTCCAATTTGAGTAATTTAAATCAAAATATTATTGTTAGTAGTGGACAAGGCATTCTTATTCGCGGTTATGATCATTCATCCTTATCCTCATCCACATCCACCGCTAATCTTAAAAAATGTCCTCTATGCCCCTAAACGCTTTAAGAATCTAATCTATGTACGACGTTTCACAACTGATAATAATGTTTCCCTTGACTTTGATCCTTTTGGTTTTTCTGTGAATGATTTTATGAAAGAGAGACAAATAATGAGATGTGACAGCACCAGATATCTCTACCCTAATTCAAACTCCGTCAATAATCCAGCCTCAGTTTCAATTTCTGTGAAGGATTTTTCGTCTTCCTTATGGCACTGTAGATTAGGACATCTGGAGATTCTATTTTACGCTCCCTTAGAAAAAATAATTTTATTAATTGCAAACGTATTTCTAGGACTCCTATATGTGAATCCTGCATTTTTGGGAAACATGTTAAATTACCATTTTCTGCATCCACAAATTGTACTTTACTACCTTTCGATATCATACATAGTGATTTGTGGACGTCCCCTATTTTAAGTATGGCTGACCATCGATATTATGTGTTGTTTTTTTTTTACGATTATTCCAACTTTCTATGGACTTTTTCAATTGGCAATAAATCTCAGGTCTACCCTATTTTTTCTTCATTTAGTGCTCTCGTAAAAATAAAATTTGAAAAGAGCATTAAATATTTTCAATGTGGCAATGACAGAGAATTCAATAATAATCAAATCAAATAGTTTTGCTCCAGTAACGGTCTTACCTTTCGTTTTTCCTGCCCTCACACCTCCTCCTAAAATGGTAAGGCCGAACGGAAAATCCGAACCATAAACAACCTAATTTGTGTCATACTTGCTCACGCCTCAATTCCCACTCAATTATGGCATTATGCACTCTCCATGGCCACCTATCTCCAAAACATAATTCCAAACAAGTCTCTAGCTCAACGGTCGCCCACTCAAATTCTATTTCGTAGGAACCCTCCTACCAACACTTGTGTATCTTTGGATGTCTCTTTTATCCTCTCCATCCGACCACTCATAAACTCCAACCCCGGTCTTTTCTGTGTGTGTTTCGGAGAACCCCGCCAATAATCATGGTTACTTGTGCTATGACTTGTCAAGCCGTAAAGTTATTATTTCACGTCATGTCCTGTTTGATGAGTCTCAATTCCCCTTTGCCTCCCTAAACTCGCCACCTCTGTATTCCTACGACTTCCTAGATGATGGCCTAAACCCTCTTTTAATTCATCATTTACATAGTCCGCCGTCCCAGACCACGACACCCCGCCCCCACCTCGGACAGTCCGGGACACACTGCCCACCCTGTTCTTCCGACGGTGGCCCGGAACATCCCGCCTCGGGTGATTCCGCAGCCACCTCTCTGCAAACCGAGCATCGGCCAGCCAGTCCCGCGACACCCCCCATCCCGTGTCCTGAAACACGCTCTCGGACCATGGAAACATGTGTCATGCACGAATTCATAAACCTAAATGACTGTTTAACCTATCAGTTTCAGTTGTCCCTTCCCCTGTCCCTCGAAATCCGAAGGATGCCTTGTCCGACCCCAATTGAAAAGCCGTAATGATTGATGAATATAATATTTTTATTGATAATAAGAGGTGGGACCTAGTACCCCATCCACCTGATGCAAACATTATTCGTTCTATGTGGATTTTTAGACATCAAAGAAATCTGATGGTTCTTTTGAGAGGTACAAGGCTCGTATTGTAGGTGATATCATATCTTAAAAGGTGGGAGTGGAATGTGATGAAACGTTCAGCCCGATCGTAAAGCCCGCAACCATCCGGACCATCCTCAGCATTTCTCTATCCAAGTCTTGGCCCATTCATCAGCTTGATATCAAGAATGCCTTCTCACATAGGGATCTTCATGAAATGGTATATATGCATCAGCCTATGGGTTTTACGGATCCTATTCATCTGAATTATGTGTGTCTGTTGCAGAAATTCTCTATGGACTGAAACAGACTTCTCGAGCATGGTAACATCGGCTCGCCGATTATGGCTCCTCTATCGGTTTTTCACACAGCAGATCTGACCATTCCCTGTTCATCTACAACAAGGGTACAGACCTGGCTTACCTATTATTATATGTTGATGACATCATCCTCACCACATCATCTGATGCTCTCCATCGGTCCATTATGTCTATATTTTCCTCTGAGTTTTCTATGAAAGATCTGGGGGCCCTGAGTTATTTCTTGGGCATCTCTGTCACTCGACATTCTGGCGGCCTATTTTTGTGTCAGAAGAAGTACGCTGAAGAGATCCTTGACCGTGCAGTCATGACATATTGCAAACCATCCCACATGCCTGTAGACACCAATTCCAAGCTCAACGCTGATTCCGGCCCCCCATATTCAGGCCTGACTAACTATCGTAGCCTGGCTAGGGCCTTGCAGTACCTCACATTCACGAGACCTGACATATCCTATGCCATGAAAAAAATCTGCCTACATGTGCACAATCCGACGGAAGCACACATACATGCCCTCAAATGTATTTTACGATTTGTCCAAGGTACACTTCACTTCGAATTACATCTATACAGGTCCTCGCTCACTGGTCTTATTGCTTATTCTAATGCTGACTGGGGTGGATTTCCTAACACCCGACACTCTACGTTTGATTACTGCATTTTCCTCGGAGATAACCTATTGTCTTGGTCTTCCAAAAAACAACTTACACTATCCTGATCCAGTGCCGAAGCTGAGTACAGAGGTGTCTCCAACGTCGTCTCTGAGTCTTGCTGGATCCGTAGCCTTCTACTTGAGCTTCATTGCCCGATTCAAAAGGCAACACTGGTCTACTGCGATAATATTAGTGCGATATATCTTTCTGGCAATCCCGTCCAACATCAACGCATTAAACACATTGAGATGGACATTCATTTCGTTCGCGAAAAAGTGGCTCGTGGGCAAGTTCGTGTCCTTCATGTTCCTTCCAGATATTAGATTGCCGACATCTTCACTAAAGGACTTTCGCGCATATTATTTGATGATTTTCGAGTCAGTCTCAGTAGTCGTGAACCTCTCGCTTTGACTGCGATGTGTAATAGAATATTTCATGAATATTCTTTCATTAATTGTATATCTCTTATTTTAGGTAGAATTGTATTTCTATTGTAATTAGGTCTCCTATTTTAGGTAGAATTATATTTCCTATTGTAATTAGGTTGATTAGTTACCTAGTTTAAATATTCTTGTACTACTATATATATTGTACATTATTGATAAATACAATCAAGGAACATATTCCTTTAGTATTTATTCTTAAAGATTACAAATACCTCAATTATGGAATAATATTATGATTGTTGATAAAATAGTTAAAAATCTCTCATAATTAATATTTTTAAGAGACGTGTAAAAGAGAATCTTCACAGATAATTTGAGACGGGGAGTATCTTACATAAATCAGAGTGATGAAAGTATATTCTTTTTATTCTTTTTTTGAAAACTAGCTATTCCTTTTATCAAGAGGAAAAATTACTATGAATTATATTGAATTGTAAACTAGTGTTTAAAATAATATGTTGGTGAAATATAAAAATGATTTGTTATAAAATGCAAACTCAAGCTTAATATATAATGATGGTATATATATATTGTATCTGATGAGTTATTAAAATATATCCTTTTATTTTTTTAATAATTGTCTTTCTGGTCTATTTTCTTCTCATGTCACCAAACTCAGGTTTAATAATATTTAAAGTTATTTAAATGATAATGATCTCTCTTTTCTTCGACAGAAGGATCAGAACAAATGATTTTTTATTTCTCCTTTGGTATTAAGATGATCAAGTCCACGTGCACTATCTCGATTGTGATGTTTAACACACATCATCAACGTTATCTACTTCTTCAGATATACTTTTGCCTTATTTGGCAATCAGTCATCATCTAAAGGGTTCAAAGTATTCGAAACAATCTTTTTAAAAGAAATAATTCCTTACTTATTTTCATTAATTTAATTGAAAGATATATATACAAGTTATATATTTTTATAATAGGAGAATTATATTCCTATTCTATTCCTAAAACCTTATTCTACCTTAATTCTAACTATACAATTATGGTAAGTATACAAGACTAATTAAGGTAACCTTTACACTATAATATTACATCAATATACATTCCTAATATACAAGTTACCGTGATGGGCTGAAGTGCTGGACCGAGATGGGCCAGTCTGCCAAACTCGAGATGGGCCACAATCCTTAAGTACCCGTGATATACACTTATGTATATCAAGTGTATATCACGGGTATATTACCTTGTTTAACACACCCCCGCAGTTATAGCGGGCGATCTTCGAACGCTGAGACTGTCCCTAAAATCCTCAAAAAGGACCGAGGAAAGACCCTTTGTAAAGATGTCTACAATCTGATATCTTGACGGGACATGACATACGCGTACCTGACCCCGAGCAACCTTTTCAAGGACAAAGTAAATGTCCATCTCGATATGTTTAGTGAGTTGGTGCTGAACCGGATTACCAGAAAGGTAAATGACACTAATATTATCGCAATAAACCAAGGTTGTCTTTTGAATTGGACAATGAAGCTCTAAAAGTAAATTACGTAACCAACATGATTCTGAGACCACATTGGCTACCCCTCGATATTTAGCCTCGACACTTGAGCGGGATAGAGTCGCTTGACGCTTCACAGACCAGGAGACCAAGTTGTTGCCAAGGAACATACAGTAGCCAGACGTAGACCGTCTGGTGTCTAGATACCCACCCCAATCAACATTTGTGTATGAGACAAGTGTGGATGTCGATGAAGGATACAAATGCAAACCATAGTCCAGTGTACCCTGAATATACCGAATGATGCGTTTGAGTGCATTCATGTGCTCAATTCTGGGATCATGCATGAATAAACACACCTGCTGGACAACATAGGTAATATCCGGTCTCGTAAAGGTAAGATACTGAAGGCCCCCTGCAAGACTGGGATAGCGGGTCGGATCCTCGTAGGGTACGCCGGCCGCGGCACTAAGCTTGGGTTTCATATCAACTGGAGTGGAAATGGACTTACAGGATGACATTCCAGCCCTCTCGATGATCTCAGCTGCATACTTTCGTTGAGACAAGAACAATCCATCTGAATGACGATTGACGGCAATCCCCAAAAAGTAACTCAAGGGCCCTAAGTCTTTCATAGCAAACTCAGAGCTGAGCATGGTCATGATAGACTGGCGTAAGGCATCGGAAGAGGCAGTCAAAATGATATCATCCACATACAACAGAATGTAGGCCAATGATGAACCACGACGGTAGATGAACAAGGAATTATCTGACCTGCTGTGAGTGAACCCAATAGTCAAAACATAGTCAGAAAACCTTGTATACCAGGCCCTGGGAGACTGCTTCAACCCATATAATGACTTCTTCAATAAACAGACATGATGAGGATGGTTGGGATCCCTAAAACCCAACGGCTGATGCATATAAATTGTTTCTTTGAGATCACAATGTAGGAAAGCATTCTTGACATCCAACTGATGAATAGACCATGCCTTCGAAAGAGTCAAGCTAAGTACGGTGCGAATGGTAGCCGACTTGACCACCGGACTAAACGTCTCCCCACAATCTATACTAACATGCTGAGTCTTACCATCATCTACAAGCCGCGCCTTATGTCGAGCAAATGAACCATCTGAATTCTCCTTATGAGCAAAAATCCATATAGACCTGATAACATTAATACCAGATGGATGGGGCACCAACTCCCATGTCTTATTATCAATAAGATAATTATATTCATCAGTCATAGCAATTTTCCAATTTGGGTCGTTTAAGACAGACACAGGATTACGGGGCAAGGGGGATTTAGAGACATTAGAATATAAATTAAAATATCTTTTAGGTGTAATAATTCCCCGCTGACTACAAGTGACCGGTCTATGACTCGAAGAAGAATTGAGTGGATGTCGGGAATTTGCTAGGCTCGGGACGGATTGGCCAGCAGGCAGTGGGCCTGCTGGCCCAACTCGGGAAGTAGTACCAGTGGCGGAAACAGAAACTGGACAAGTTCCAGTATTGGGTTGGACTAGCCCAATTGCTGAAACTGACCCAGTGACAAAACTAGGCAGAGAGGACTGTGACGGGCCAGTGGGACCGGCGGGCAGTGGGCCCGCTGGAGAATTTTGGGTGCGGGAGATGTCTGAAAAATGCTGAATAATATACGGGGATATTTGTTCATCCAAAAAATTATACGAACTAGGCACGGGAGAATGATTTTTAGCAAATGGAAATTGGGATTCATCAAAAATTACATGGCGATTAATGATGATTTTATTGGAGGATAAATCAAAGCATTTGTAGCCACGATGATTAGATGGAAAACCCAAAAACACACACGGAGTAGACCGGGCCTGAAGTTTGTTAATTGTGGTGGATGAAAATAACATATAACATAAACACCCAAAAACCCGAAGATGAGAATAACAAGGAGTTTTATTATATAAAATTTGAAGGGAGAAGAATATGTCAGACCTTTGGAAGGAATTATGTTAAGGAGATATGTAGCCATTTGAAGAGCATGATGCCAAAAATATGGGGGTACGAAAGCATGTATCAATAGGGTGCGGATAATGTTATTTATGGAATGAATTTTACGTTCGGCTTTCCCATTTTGTGAAGATGTATGAGGACAATAGAATCGAAAATTTATCCCATTAGTAGCACAGAATTCCCGAAACACCCATTGTCATACTCCTTTCCATTATCAGACTGGATATTTGTTATTTCACGGTCGAATTGGTTTCTAATTAATGCTCTAAATTTTAGGAAGATGGGAAAATTTGAGATTTTTTCGCTATTGGAAACGTCCATAGAAATTTAGAATAATCATCCAAAAAGAGACATAATATCGATGACCCATAGAACTAGGAACATGAGACGTCCATAAGTCGCTATGGATAATATCAAATGTCATTAAAGTATGAGATTTTGAGTCTACAAATGGCAACTTAACAATTTTTCCTAAAGAACACGATTGACAAATTGGAGTACGACTCGTACCCTTACATGAAATAAAACTATTTTTATCTAAAGCTAACAAAATAGAGGACCCCGGATGACCAAGACGAGCATGCCACAAGAAAGGAGAGATGGCTGCAAAAGCTAATGGTAGGGCTTGACTCGATGGACCGGGACTGGGTGTGATAGAATAAAGATCTCCCCTACTATCACACCTCATAAGAGGACTCCCCGTCTTGAAATCCTTTACAGAGAAACCAAAAGGATCAAATTCAATAGAAACGGAATTGTCAGTAGTGAATTTACGGACAGAGACTAAGTTTTTAATTAATTTGGGGGTGTGTAGGGTATTTTTCAAGATAAGAGGGGGATGAGGGGGAGATAATGTTTTATTACCATAACCCCGAATTGGAACAAAATTACCATTACCAATAATTATACCGCGAGGGTTGCTCAAATTGAAATAAGATGAGAGAGTACCTGAATCGGATGTCATGTGGGTAGTGGCACCGGTGTCCATATACCAATTCGAGTCCGGTTGAGTCAAACCCAGTGTGTGCATTGCGGCCTCGATATCGGTCTGAGTGGGGCCTGCTGTATGGTGCACTTGTAGAGGCCGAGGCCCAAGAATTCCAGACCTGGATTGTCCTGGGCCGTAACTGCTGGAGCTGGAATTACTGGGCCAGTGGGCAGTGGGCCGTTGGGGCTGCTGGAAAGCCCACTGTCCAGACGCTGGAAATTGTTGTGGAGGTGGGCCGTAGGGCCACTGTCCACTGGTCTAAGCCCACGGCCCAGAGGCCCAAGGCTGAGACCAGTGGGTTGGTGGCCCACTGTAACCTGGATGGGGTCCACTGCCACTGTTTTGGTCACCGTGACTGCTGCCGGTGCCGCCGCGTTTTCCCCCGCAATTTTTTCCATTATTTTTTCAGCCATTCTTGTTGCCCCCGTGGGATAGGTTTTGGTTTGAATTGTCACCAAAATTTTGAGGACTAGGGGAGGAAGTCATCATGACCATGAGACTAGCATTAGTAGATGCCTTTTTAGCCAAACCGGCTTCTTCCAAGGTAAGCATGGATTGGGTTTGATAGAACCTTGGAAGAGGATTACTTTGACGAAGGAGAGTTCCAACGCTACTATATGCCTCGGATAGTCCAGCAACCATCTGTAAAACAAGACGATATTCACTAACTGGCGCACCAACATTGCGGAGTTGGTCCGCCAATTCCTTCAACATTTTGCAATATGCTGAAACGTTCGGGAAATTTTCCATGTTGACGTGGGAAAAATCCTGTTCAAGAGTAACAACTCTGGAATTTTAATTATCCTGGAATATGTCACGCAGTCTATTCCATGCAGCATCGCCGTAGCGTCTGGCTCAATAATCGTCTGCAATAGGTCGGTGGAGATAGTAGAATAAATCCACTGAAGGACGATGGCATCAAGTGTTGTCTATAACTTAGGATCATCCTCGTATTTAGGCACCTCCGTATCATTAGGAGCCGCGGGGGATTAAATAATTTATCGAGAGATATGTCGAATATCATTAAGCTATAATCGTGATTAAGATTTGAATTATTTAACACTTAAGAAATTTTGTAAATATCATCCGTCACAATTTTCTTAAATTTCTATTTTAGTAGAATTTATTTGTCTAACGTGTTGTACTTGTACACCAAATTTTACACTAGGTCTTGTTAGGGTTAGTCCTGTATTTTCTACCTTATTTGAATTTTACCATAATTCTGTTTCACTTCAAAAAAAAAATTTGGTGGAAAAAGTTTTCTTTATGAAAAAGAATTCTACCATATCTATTATTCTTTTGGAGGAGAAGTTTTGGACTTTTATAAATAGAAGATTCTTTGTTCTCATAAACAACACAATAACATCCACAATGTAGTCGTTTAGAGAGTTTTGTATAGGGAAATATTTTTCTCTCGATAGCTTTAGAATACTTTATATTAGTTTTATCATATGTAGGTCAATTGACCAAACTCATATCATATTATCAAAGTTTTTTTTATAGTTTTTTCATTGTTGTTTGATTCATTGTCATCCGAGGTTTATTTTAATAGTTTCTGCATGACTCCCTGTTATTTCGATCCCAACAAGTGGTATCAGAGCCAACGATTCAACGGGTTGACAGGCTCAAGGCGGTCAGTTCAAATCAAGTTGCAAGCAATTTCACGATAATGTATATTTTGTTCAAAGTACTACATGGGGAGATGAATTTTCAACCGTATTTTTCAACATTCCTATTGTTGTATCTTTAAAACTAAAATTAAAATATTTTTTAAATCATTTTAATCCATGATATTTTTAACCATGGAAAGCAGCAGTGATGAAGATTATGTGGAGAAAAAGAATCAAAATTATTTAGTAGACAATTCATGCCAAGTGGAGATTTGTTAGGGTTGTCCTGAATTTTCTACCTTGTTTGAATTTTATCATAATTATGTTTTACGTTTTTTGGTGGAAAATGTTTTCTTTATGAAAAAAGATTCTATCATATTTATCATTTTCTTGGAGGAGAAGTTTTGGACTTCTATTAATAGAAGGTCATTTGTTCTCATAAACAACACAATAGCATCCACAATGTAGTCGTTTAGATGGTGTAGTTTAGGGGGAGATTTTTTTCTCGATAGCTTTAGAATATTTTTATATTAGTTTTATCATATGTAGGTCAATTGACCAAACTCATATCATATTATCAAAGTCTTTTTTATAGTTTTCTCATTGTTGTTTGATTCATTGTCATCCAAGATTTATTTTGATAGCTTCCGCATGACACCCTGTTATTTCGATCCCAACAGACATCAATATTTATTTGTCAAATGAAATTAATTTTTTTTGAAAAATTTAAAAATATCAATTCAAGTTGGAGGTAATATAAGATACTAGTGATATCAATTGTAGCTTAGAATAGACATCTATTATTTCGATCCCAACAGACCTCAATATTTATTTGTCAAATGAAATTAATTTTTTTTGAAAACTTTAAAAATATCAATTCAAGTTGGAGGTAATATAAGATACTAGCTGGTTTGAATTGTGCAGGATCGAGTCATGGTCTTGCAATAGAAGTAAGATCTATCTAGGGGTGGGCGTATATCGGATCGGTTCGGTTCGGTTCGGTTCGGTTTGTATCCGAAAAATATGAACCGAATAAAAATCATTTAAAAAAAAACTGAATACAACTTTTTTTAAAAAAAACCGATATGTTCGGTTTATATCGCCGAACGTATCAGATTATATCAGTTTTTTCTAGTGGGTCGGATCAGGTCGATGAATATTATTTTTTTAAAAAAATTGAATTTCCAAAACTGAAATTGACATTCACACCTACACTACCATGAAATTTCAACGTTGAAATCTATTGTGTATCGTGAGATGTTTACTAAAGAAAAAGGAAAATTAGAAATCGATTTGGGGGAAAACAGATGTTTTCGTAATAATTGGCTGCGCCAAAACCGCCTTGCAGCGGTTTGGGCCGGCCCCATCTCAAAAAAATACCCAAAATAAAAAAATAAATCGGGTAAAACGGACATACGAGCGCATAGTTATGACCATTTAAAGTTTCACCAATTTACAACTACTTTCTCTCCCTACATTTTATGTCAATGCTTCCGTGATATTTTAATCAAATTCATGCCGCATTCGACTTCCATAAAAGCTTCATAGATTGACTTCAATGACTATGATTCAAGAGATAGTAGTAGCCTAAAATAAAAAATAAGAATAATTATATATTTAATTCGGTTTTTTCGGTTCGGTTCGTATCCAAAATAAAAAAACGAACCGAATCACTAAATCCTGATTAGGTTCGGTTTTTCAAAAAATTGATTTTTTTTTAAAAAAACCCGAACCGAATTTCAATTCGGTCCGATTTTTTCAGTTCTCCGGTCTTTTACCCACCCCTAGATCTATCTAGTTCAAGAACTGATCTTTCCCGGCTTGAAGTCAAGTGAGGACGTGTAATTTATATTGGTAAAGCATGAACGTAGCAAGTAGCATGTCATAATTGGTGCCAAAAGCTAACTTTCTGGTGTTTTCTTATTTTTTTTGAACTATTTACATATATATGGTTCAATTACTTCATTATAACATAATAATTTTAATTTTATTATTATAGTAGATATAATTCAGTGATCACATGATGAAATTTATCATCATTATTTATAGATTGGGTGCAAGTCATTTCTCCCTTCTAAATTTACTTTAAAAATCAAAGACCTTCCTACTTTGAACAATTGACATTCTCATTGAATTTTTTAAATACATATTTTACTTTCTAAATTATCAACCTTTATATTATTTTACTTTTTTTATATTATAATTTTTTTATTTTTAATCTAAATTATGGGCTTACATATGGAATAAATAAACCTTATTTATGAAATAAAACTATGTAAATAGTTTTCAAGCATATATAATCTTGGAAAATAATATAATTGAGAAAAACAATTTTTAATGAAATAATTTATTCGTGTTAATAATTTTGATAATAACAATCAAAACTCAAATTTTATTTACCCAATCAAGAATAAAAGAGGATGAGAATCTTTTAAGCATATATTTAAGGTATACCTACTCATAAATACCGATCAGGCATCTAGATTTCCAATTTTAACCCAATTCTCTATTACTAACCCGCCTAGCCCATCCTTATCACTTTAGCCCTTGCTTCTACGTGTACTTCCAACCTTCGCCTCCTTCACCGACAACTATACAGATAAGGCTCCCCCCGCCTCCTCTCTTCTCCTCTTTCTTTCTTTCTTTCACTTTATTTTCTCTCTCTTTCTCTTTCTACCCCTTTCTTCTCCTCTTACAGATTTTGGGGCCGCCCCTCTATTTCTCTCTCTCTCTTTCTCTCTCCTTCCCCCTCTTTCTCTCTATGTGTGTGCACGCTTCGCATCTGCGAATACCATCAGGTTCGGTAGAACCAAATCGTTTCCGGCGACGATCATGAAAATAATGTTCATGCACGATAATCTCTTCACGGAAGAAATTACATAAGTATATGTGTCAAATTGATAATTTAAGCCAAAGTTTGTATGTATATAATCAATGTATATTCATGTATAATCAATATATATGTATGTATAAAAATATATATAAGGTGTTGAATAGTGTAAAAATCATAAAAATATCTAAATTACATGAGGAATAAGTGTTTACAGACATTGAGAAATGCAAAAATAAAATTTATAAAAAATATATTAAAAGACACAACACTTATCTTTACACTGTTGATATTTAGTTGCAATTTTGAGTTGGTTTCATGTGTTTGTACATGATTATACAAAGAATATACATTATATATATAAAGTATAATTAATATTTATATATAGCTATACATTAACTATACACTGATGATACAGTGAGTTACATGGCTGTAAACTAGATATGTGGGATGTATATATGGGTTATTTACTCTATATCTTGATATATGTAATAGAAAAATAATTATAACAAATGAATGTACATGTTTATTAATTGTCTATTATTACTTTAAGTGAATTTCAAATTATGATTTAACTAAAAAAAATATCTCATAGTGCCAACCAGAATCCAATTTTTATATACACATTTGACATTCTGACAAGACTTGGATATACAATGCTCATTTGAATCATTCACATCCAGATCATGAATATTTTAAATCTATGTATAAAGTATATTACAAGTGAATACATCAAATGTCTCACCCCTATATGCGCCACATGAGCCTTGTAAATCACATGTAGTCCTCGCACTATAGAAGAAACATAATTTTTCCCGAATACATATACAATTAGCTTACTCATTATCCCTATCATAGAAACTATTACCTCAACGTTGCTATTGCTTCTATATCAGAAAGAAGTCCAATAGTTGCTGTAAAAAAAGGAAGAAACTCTGCCAAAGCTAAAAAAATTATGAAGTTTTCATGTTGAATGAGACTATCTCTTCTATCGTTGCCCTCCTTTGGATATCAGGACGGAGGTTAAGAGCTAAATTAGATAAAAGTATGGGTCATAATTATCATGGAGAGCCTGAATATTAGTTATGTTAAATACCCCGAAATTGCTTTAGCTCGGTGAAAATAATGTTTTTTCTCAGAATCCTACGTATCTAGGAATTTGGACCAGAAACCACTTTCACCATATAAAACTTTCATGTAGTTCTGTCTAATGAAGGTATAAAAGAAAAAGAACCATGTATGTAGAGAGATAATGGGTAATTTGACAACAAATTTTATGATATATCTTAGAGATCACAGAACAAATGCTTTCTTCAAGAAATTTCTCAATGATATTTCACGATCAAGACAAATGGTTGAATCTGGTGAAATCATTTTTTTTGAAAAACTTTATTTATTCTGATGTGGAAGAGAATATGTTACGCTTTGAAATTTTTACAGCGTTCATATCGTAAGTAAACTAATGTGAGTCCTGAAAACCATGAAACCCCTACAAGGCTAAGGGAGGTATTAAACAAGTGTTAGTCATGTACTAAAAGATTTCGAGGTTAAACAAATCAAATATATTATATCCCGTACTTTCGGGATAAAACTAGGAGTGATTAATATGTTAATCAGGTTGTGTTTTAAGGTATTTGAATAATATAATATTCTTATGTTATGTTTTGAAGTCAAGCAAGTTGTAAAACAAAAGTTGGCAAAATTTTTCGCAAGTTACCTTCATAAATTAACTAAAAATTTAGGGTAAAATGTTATAAATCATTTCTCCCAATCTATTTGGAATTACGGAGATATACACCCACAAAATTGAAGGTCTACGAGTCTAGTTTTCAATGCATTAAATCGTTCGTTGATACGACATCGAAGTAGATAGACAACCTCTTTTGGGACCCACTATGACGGTGACCGACCTTCACCTACTTTTATCTCATTTTTGGGATGAGCTTTACTAATTTTTCAACCTCCTTCCATCCTCCCACTCTACAAACCCTCCCAAAAAGTTCCCCCAAGGCTCCAAACAAATTCCAAATATATTCACGATAATCCAACATCAAAGTTAGCTTAAAGAAGGAAGAACATCTCTACATGATTGTGTTGGCATTAAAGGTGGTTGTGAGATGTGTTGGGATAAAATTACAAGTTGTTTCTACGGGCTTAAGGTATGTATAACACCCTACTAATTATGATTAAGCTTGTTTGTATGATTGTTAAGTTGTTAGGATGACAAACTATAAGATAATACTAGGATTAGCTTGAGATGTTTTTGTTCTTGATGGGCTGTTTTGAAAGTTGCTCTTATGAACTTTAAGTGTCTAGAAATTGTGAGAAATAAAGTATATATCATATTTTTAGTATGATTATGTTGTTTTACATGTATAGCTTGTTGAGGGAATCGCTAACTAGAAAAGGAAATGGCTATAAAGCACTTGAAAGTTATCCATAGTGATATTATCTTGTGTTGGGATGATTTGGATAACTTTGAAACTAAGTAGAAGGTTGATAATCCTTTAAAACGTATTGGTTAGTATAGTGGATATATTACTAAGTTTAATAATGAATGATCATGGGGTTGAAGGGTGCTAAAGGGATTCAATCTGAGCTTGCCACTCGTCGTGATAAATAATAGTTTCGATTGGTGATATTTGTGCATTGTTGTTGTGTAAATGTATTTATGTTGTGGGGCTGTTGGATGTGATTTAGTGCTTCAAGTATATATTTCAAGGTTGTATGTGTTCTTGTTGTTTCAATGAACTGGAAAAGTAAGGAAAACGGGGGACATGTTGTTCGATTTTATATAGAATGAGCTTGCTGCTCGACAGGGGATTATTGAACTACTCATAATTAATGTTAGTACACTTATTGTTGGTTGTAGACTTAGGCATGAAGGAGGCTGATTCCGGCTTGATACGTTGTGGTTCGATATAAGGTATGTTAAGGCTATCATTTCCTTCTCCTGGCATGACTTGTATGTAAACAAACGTAAATGAATGTATGTCAAAGTGACTCTACTCTTGAAAGCTAGAAATATCTATGTCCTTCATTCTATTGAAGAAGTTTATTGATTCATGTATATCTTGTCTTATTAACTCATAATGAAAGATATGTTGATGAACGTAGTGACAATAATTATAGTCGGAGGATAACGACCATCGGTCACTCCGACTCTGTTCATAGTGTCCCATGAGGTCCGTCTTGCATTACACTTATATATATGTATCTATTTTTTCTACCGTGCCGCGCTATAGTTGGCCAAAGCAGACACTTTTATGTACATACCACCGGTTGGGAAGTTATATATCGTTAGTTACCACCATTTTGGTAGTTACCACTGATCAGTTGGGTAGATATGATCACGTCCTATATGGTTGGGTAGTTTATGATGAGCTTACCCCACAGAAGGGCTTGATACTATATTAAATGGCCCCATAGAGTGGCTTGATTTTACTTTCATGCATATGATCATGGTTATGTCAGTTGTGCGCCCTCAATGGCAGTTCTAAGTCTTAGGTTGACATTATTTACTCTTCACTTGTATTACATTCCTATATACATGTTTACCTGCTTTACATACTTGGTACTTTATTCGTACTAACATCCCTTGTCCTGGCGATACTGCGTTTCATATCTGCAGGTCCCAATAGATAGGTTGACGGTCCTCCCAGTAGGTTATCAACTCAGCGAAAGGTGTTGGTGCACTCAACTTGCTCTGGAGTTTCCTTTTTTGGTCAGTATGCTTATGCATTTGTATTGATGGGTAAATCGAGGCCCTGTCGCGACCTTTATTATGTTTATGTACTCTTAGAATCTTGTAGACAACTTTCCTATGTATAGATGTTATGCTTGGCATGTTGGTCTAAGTTTTGGTTGTACAGTTAGGCATGGTGGCTTATCGGTCGTATTTTCATGGATACGTTCACTTATGTCATTTTGAGTTATCTATTGGCGAGTTGTTTCCAAGTATCTCTATTTTGGTATTGGTGGCCCTTCCAGCCTTCATGTATCATGCTAGTTGATGTACGTTATGGGTGCTCAGTTGAGTAAGACACCGAGTGGAAGTCGTGCCCCTCCAGTTTGAGGCGTGACAAACATGGTATCAGAGCAGGTCTGTCCTAAGGATGTCTACAAGCCGTGTATAGTAGATTTTTATTTATGAGTGTATTGTAAGCCACACTTATAAATAGGAGGTTGCGGGGCCTTTAAGATGATTACTTTTCCTTCATGTTCTAGATCGTGCAATAGGACCGAGTCATAAGGAATGACAATTTTAACCTTAATCCTTGTTTGTCATATAGTAGAGGGATGACTTCCACTGGAAGGACTACATGTGTTCTAAGGGCTGAGACGGAGATGGAGATGGAACTAAGTTACTCCGTTGAGACAGACCCATCTAAGGTTATGTCCTCTATTGAGACGGACCCATCTGAGATTATGCCCTCTATTGAGATAGATCCGTTCGATGACCCAAGTGAGCCACTTCCTCAGATAGCCCTGGTTTCACCAATACTAGAGGAGTTGAGGGAAGCTCCAACATCACTAGCTCTACTAGTTTCACCACTGGCTCCGTTTTATCGGGATGTGAGTAAAGAAGTACATATATTGATGCACTTGGATGCCTTGCAAGCATGGCATAACCCAAGGGCCCCTGATAGTGATAGAGCCCTTGAAGGGTAAGAGAGTACACAACCTAGAGAGTCCAAGAAGTGAGAGCCGTTTGTATTTTTAGGAGATGATTCCGATGAGGTTAGGAGATGGACCAAGAGGGCTAGGACAGTTGGTGATTTCAGAGAAATGCCGGGTGGTGGTAGGTCACAACAGACTGGGGTGGTGCAGCGACTTGTGCATGATCAGAGTTCTTAGATATGACCGAGGCTAGGGTTCACAAACGTTAGTATGTCAGGATTGTGTTAGTACATATAGAGTAGAGTTGCCCTGACCATTGTCAGTGCTGTCGGGCGCATGACGACAAATGTCGTGTAGGTTTGGGAGTTTATTTCTGGTGTGTGTTAGTAAGAACTACAAGATACATATGTGTCTAAAGCTGAAGCGTAAAGGTCAAGGTAAGAGTGAGGATGAAATGTCAGGTTCTGGTACTGCTTGGTGATTTCCTTCTGGTTATAGGTATGTAATCGGTTACCTTGTGAGATTCTTCCTTTTATGAGTTGATATCATAAATGTAGTATGTTTTTACCATTGATATTAAACAAATATAGGATTGAACTTTACTGCATTATCAAAGATTAGGGTATCCTAATGAGAATGAGTTACAAATATAAGACGAGAGACCAAGCCAAATTCTAAGATTCGAATGATAATTAGAGCCATACAAAAGGGATATGAGACTTCAACAATGTCGTGACAAATATACATCGCAATTATTTTTATGGAATGTATGACAATTAGTAAAGTGTTAACTGAATATATGAGAAAGACTCGAGTAGACAGTTTCTGACCTTATGGATAAATCCTTCTATATAAGCAAAAGTATTAGAGGTAGATAATAGAATAGGACATAAGGGGAAGTATCAATGAAGTTTTACAGCTAATTGGATCAGTAGCTAAATGGGGCAACGTCGAACAACTAAAGAATGAGACAAGTTAGAATAAAGGGATTCAAGAATCAAGGATGTTTTATAAAATGAGAAATGGAAAACTTTGAAGGGTTGGTATGAAACTAAGTAAAGCAATATGAATAATCAAAGGGGGATCATGAGAAAGCGTAAGTAAAATAGGGGAGTATAGCAAGAACTGTATGCATGGGAAGACAAGAAAAAAGGGTGAACTTAGAAACTTAAAGCAATAATGGGATATGATTTCTTCAAGGGTAGATTAGTAATATCACTGGAGATTTTCAGTTAATCAATCTAACCGCTCGTCCAAGAGACATTGAATTAGAGAACGACTCAAGATAAGTCAGAACAAAGGACACCGACTAGAGGTTCGAAGGACTCTCACACTTGTTAGTAATATAGTGTTGAAATGAGCAAAGGAATAGAACGAAGAAAGCAATTATAGAAAAAGAACTCTGAATACGATCTGGAAAAAGTTCCCTAACAAGCTACGTAAATCGAAGTTGAGTTCATTAAAAAGAAGTATGTCAGCCAGAATGCACGACTCTCTACATATAAAGGTTCCTTCAAATCACCTTGGGGAGAAGAAAGGCCATTCTAGGATCAGTTATGTTAAGAATACAGGTTCAGAGAAAAAAAATGAGACAAACAGGATATCAAGTGTGGAGTAATGACTTATTTCCCTAAGGGGAAATGGTGAGATGGTAAAGTATTAAGTTAGGAATGCGCCTTTTGTTCAATAACGAAGATGATTGAAGGATTGTGACAAACCTGGTATAAATAAGAATAGTTTTAGTTTCAAAATGACCCGGTAAAGCAATTGATATGGAGACAGGACAACGTTGATGTACAACGTGATAATAACCGCAATTGGACACTTGGTACAGAAGCATGATAGCCTAAAGAAGGAGTTAAATATGAAAGTCTATTTTTAAAAGAAATTGTTTGAGTTTGAGATATGAAGATAGAACGGCTGAACTCTCGATACATAATTGGAGAGGGACATGGTTACGATTACACTTGAAGTTGAAGATAGACTTTTAGAATACACAAATGGTATAGTCACTCCGAATTAATTTTACCGTTATGAAGTTTCAAATAATTGAGACAACAGTGATGACAAAAGTGTAAGTACAATATTTCAAGGAAAGCCAAAAGAAGAGAAACCATGAAAATACAATCAATAAAGTCGACATTGAGGATAGGATTTGTGATTGACCATAAGAGAATGACGAAAGTAGAAACAGTAAGTATAAAGGTAAGCTGTTACATGACGATAGTTCTTCAATAATTTGGAATAAACTACGACGGAATATGATAGACATGTATGGTAACATGAAGGCATCAGTCAAAAGATGATGTCTAGAATTCCATATGAAATAAAAATCCAGAATATGAGGGGATTAGAGTCGAGTAGCAAGCAAAATGTACTAGGACAAGTCTAAAATAAAAACCGTCGGCAGAAGTATTGTTTCACATAAGACGACTTGTTTAAACAAAGGTAAAGAAGATAGAGCTGATATCGTAGTGAATACGTTTACTCGTAAATATATAAGTGTTTGACAAGTGAGCAACGCCCAGAGCGGAGAAGGATTGCTAAAAGCTCTTAACTAGTTAGCAGATTTGGGAATCCACCGAAGAAGCTTATAAAACAAGGACATAGTAACCCAAAATATAGCAGGAATACTTTTTGTAACCAAGGAGAAACAAATATCGACAAGAAGACCCCATATTATGAAAAATAAAAAAGAGTCTTCGATAAGAGAAGAGCTATAGACTTGAGTTTAATAAGAAGAGATCTTGAGATATCAGGGCCGATGGAACATTTCAAGGATGAAAAGAAGTACAGAAATAAGAGTGGTAAAGAGGTCCACCGTCCACTCTATTCCATTCATTTTGAAACATCGAAGATATATCATCATATCAAGAATTGCATTGACAAAATGATATAAAGATGAAAGTTGTAGAATGTCAGGAGCATGGCAAATTGATACGGAGTATAGTAATCATGATATATAAATGAAGAATGATTAATATGAAAGTCGTTACGAATGTAACAAGCCCGATCCTACCTGGGTGACTATGCATATCTCAACAAGAACAAACCTATTTTTACTAGACAAGTTACCAAGGGTAATGCGAAGGTATAAGGTGCTGGAATTAGTTCGGACATATAATGTTTCCACCCGAATTTCATACTCTAAAAGTACCTAGCTACAGAAAACTTCTGCAAGCTCTCTTAAGAAAACTTGGATGTATAGGTTACTCCTAGCACAACTTCATAGATGGATTTTTAAGGGAAATATATAAATTAGACGGTGAAAGAAAATATATTGCGAGCAAAGATTCCATACTTCACGAAGAAATGGATCAATTATTTCCTATCAAGTTGGCGTGCAACAATGACCATCATAGTATCATGAGGATTACATAATATCTTCTTATAAAGCATGATGAGGATGATTTCCCATAAGATAGTTTGAAAGACCAAATGGTATTAAATGTATTAAGATAAAGAGAAGGTTATCCAAGGATGTCTATGTTTAAAGGCATTAAGAAACGAACACCAATCTGTGACGACGAGACTTAAGAAAATTTTGAGTCAATGACAATGTCTCCTAAAAAAACTCTCTCATGAAGGATGTAATGACATAAGGGGGATAAGTTGACCAAAATATATAGAGAGAGCCCGCCTAAATCACTCGGAGCATGGACTAGGTGGCTTGTAAGTTAGGGTTTTCTTCAGAATTAAGATTCGTCTACTCGGCTAGAGAAATGCATTAGATGATATCCAAGTAATGGTATGTAGATCGTATGAGAAAATTCCAGTAACTATAAATGAATCAACAAGTCTGAGAGACAAGGAAAAGTTCTATGGTGCATTGAGAATGTGAAGAAGATTACATGGGAAGAAAAAGAAGAAATAAGGTTTAAGTATTCTTATCTTCCCAGATTAAATATAGCATTTAAGAGAAGAACACGACCTAATCAAGGAGAAGAAGTATGTCCACATGTAAATAACTAAACGACTTGGTATGTTATATTTTATGGTTTTATAAATCAAGATTGGGACCTTTATGTTTGCATCGAAATTTATTTGATCATATTTATAAAGGAAATCCTGCTGAAATTCCTTCAAGAACCCTAAGGATCAATGGTATCCATATCAACAAGATGTCGTGACCGCTTAGGCTTGGTTTACTTTGGTTTGAAATACACCCCTACATTCAAGGACGAATTTTCTTAAGGGGGGGGGGGGGGAGAGGATGTTATGCCTTGAAATTTTATCATTCATATCGTAAGTAAACTAATGTGAGTCCAGGGAACCCATGAAACCCCTAGAAGGCTAAGGGAGGTATTAAACAAGTGTTAAGCATGTACCAAAAGGTTTCGGGGTTAAACGAATCAAAGATATTATAACCCATACTTTTGAGTTAAAACTAGGAGTGATTAATATGTTAGTCATGTTTTAAGGTATTTGAATCATATAATATTTGTATGTTATTTTTTGAAGTCAAGCAAGTTGTAAGACAAAAGCCTGCAAAAGTTTTCGCAAGTTACGTTCATAAATTAACTGAAAATTTGGGGTCAAATGTGGTAGAGATTTTCTCCCAATCTATTTGGAATTATGGGGTGATCCACCCAAAAAATTGAAGGTATATGAGTCTAGTTTTCAACGCATTAAATCATTTGTCGATATGACTTTGAAGTAGAGAGATATCGCATTTTCGTGAGACTACGCAGGCAACCCCTTTTGGGACCCACTATGACAGTGGACGACCTTCACCTACTTTTATCTCATTTCTGGGATGAGCTTTACTCATTTTTCAACCTCTTTCCATCCTCCCACTCTCCAAACCCTCCAAAACAGTTCCCCCAAGGCTCCATATAAATTCCAAATAAATTTACCATAATCCAACATCAAAGTTATCTTAAAGAAGAAAGAACACCTCTACATGATTGTGTTGGCATTGAGGGTGGTTGTGAGTTATGTTGGGCTAACATTACAAGTTTTTTTTTACTATTTAAGGTAATTATAACACCCTACTAATTATTATTATTAAGCTTGTTTGTATGTTGGTTAAGTTGTTAGGATGATAAACTACAAGATAATACGTGGATTAGCTTGAGATGTTTTTGTTCTTGATGGACTTTTTTGAAAGTTGCTCTCATGAACTTTAAGTGGCTGGAAATTATGGAAATTAAATTGTCTATCATATTGTTAGTATGATTATGTTGGTTTACATGTCAAGCTTGTTGAGTGAATCGCTAACTAGAAAAGGAAATGACTATAAAGCACTTGGAAGTTCCATAGTGCTATTATCTTGTGTTGGGCTATTTTGAAACTGAGTAGAAGGTTGAAAATCCTTTAAAACGTATTGGTTAGTATACTGGATATATTACTAGGTTCAATAATGAATTATCATGGGGTTGAAGGGTGCTAAAGGGATTCAATCTAAGCTTTCCACTCGTAGTGATAAATAATAGTTTCGATTGGTGATATTTGTGCATTGTTGTTGTGTAAATGGATTTATGTTGTCAGGATGTTGGATGTGATTTAGTGCTTCAAGTATATAGTTCAAGGTTGTATATGTTCTTGTTGTTTCCATGAACTGGAAAAGTTAGGAAAACGGAGGATATGCTGTTCGATTTTATATAGAATGAGCTTGCCGCTTGACAGAGGATTATTGAACTACTCGTAATTAATGTTTGTACACTTATTTTTGGTTGTAGACTTAGGCGTGAAGGAGGCTGATTCCGACTTGATACGTTGTAGTTCGATATAAGGTATGTTAGGGCTATCATTTTCTTCTTTTGGCATGAGCCATATGTAAACAAACGTAAATGAATGTCTATCAAAGTGACTCTACTCTTAAAAGCTAGAAATATATATGTCCTTTATTCTATTGAAGTATATTATTGATTCATGTATATCTTTTCTTATTGACTCATAATGAAAGGTATGTTGATGAACATAGCGACAATAACGATAGTCGGAGGATAACGACCATCGGTCACTCCGACTCTGTTCATAGTGTCTCATGAGGTCCGTCTTACATTGCACTTATATATATGTATCTATTTTTTCTACCGCATCGTGCTATAGTCAGCCAAACATGTACTTATATATGCATACCACCGGTTGGGAAGTTATATATCATTAGTTACCATCATTTGGGTAGTTACCACTGATCAGTTGGGTAGATATTATCGCATCCTATATGGCTGGGCAATTTATGATGAGCTTACCTCACAGAGGGACTTGATACTATATTATATGGCCCCATAGAGTGTCTTGATTTTACTTTCATGCATATGATCATGGTTATGTCAGTTGTGCGCCCTCAATGGCAGTTCTGAGTCCTAAGTTGACATTAGGTACTCTTCACTTGTATTACATTCTTATATACATATTTACCTGCCTTACATACTCGGAACTTTATTCGTACTAATATCCCTTTGCCTGGGGTCGCTGCATTTCATGTCCATATGTCCCGAAAGACAGGCTGACGATCCCCCCAGTAGGCTATCAGCTCAGCGGAAGGTGTTGGTGTACTCCACTTGCTCCGGAGTTGCCTTTTTGGGTTAGTATGCTTATGTATATGTATTGACGGGTATTCCAAGGTCATGTCCCTACCTTTATGACGTTTATGTACTCTTAGAGGCTTGTAAACAAATATCCTGTGTATAGATGTTTTGCTTGGCGTGTTGGTCTAAGTTTTGGTTATACAGTTGATCATGGTGGCTTCTCGGCCGTATTTTCATGGATACATTCACTTATGTCATTTTGAGTTATCTATTGGCGAGTTGTTTCTATGTATCTCTAGTTTGGTATTGGCGGCCCTTCCGGCCCTCATGTATCATGCTAGTTGATGTACGTTATGTGTGTTCGATTGAGTAAGGCACCGAGTGGCAGTCGTGCCCCTCCGATTTAGGGCGTGACAGAATAGCCAGCCTGATTATTAATCCTTGTGTCTTACACTGGGTTAGCTTAAAGCGACCCTCCATTCCTGCTTTGTCGAGTAGATTGAAGGTCTTATCGCTTCTCATTTGTCCATTTTGACTTAGAAGAGCCATTTTCAAGTAGTGTTCGATCGATTATGTATTGATCAATACATGACTTTACAATTTCAATTAGGTGATAGCAGAATGAATGCAGCTATTTCAGAGGCCTTACTAAGAAAGATGTTTGTTGAATAAGGCCAACTTTCGAGTAATGAGTTGGTTGGATCTTATAGTATAGACTCTCTCGGGGTTAGTCAAAGTGAGAATCAACTTCAGCCATAACCAATACGAAGGGATTAAAGTACAAAGGAAGGTGCTTCGAAGTTGAAGGGGCTCTTCCATTCACCATATGTCTGTAATTTCACCTAGGGTGATCCGACCCCTTTGATGCTTGCCGGTCAGCCATAGGGCGGTGAATTCCTTCTAGGGCCTTGTTGCTCCTTCATTCCAGAGCACACTAACAAAAAACCTGAGATAATTCTTAGCTCATTGTAGGGAGGTTAAAGAGCATCCAACGCAAAGTAGCATTTCATTCCCTTATTTCATAGTACACAAGACCATCGAGATCTTCGACTTAGCTCCCTAAGGTAATCCACCTGACCCTTTCTCAACCTATAGAAGGAGAGCAGAAGATAATACCTCCGTTCCACACACCCTTACTAGTAAAGGATCTATTGGCATTAACAAGAAACCTAATATGTGGTTTTGATTATTGACAAAGCAATTGAACATGCCCAACATGTCTGGTTTAATGAAACAAATCGACATGTATGTTTATCTTAAAAAGTCATGTTTCTTCTCATTCAAATGAACAAGCAGTTTTTAGCAATAATGAATCCGACTGGTAATAGGTTTCCACATCAGACATAGTGACAAGGTGAATGAACTAGGTCTATGAGCTTGTTCCATCATAGAAATAAATATAGACGATACAAAGAAGGGAGAGATGAATCCGCCAAGAAAGAGTAGCTTAATGTAGAAAGATTAAGCATGCAAACTTGATCTACCTCAAAGGGTCAGCAAATGTAGTGGTTGAATGAACCAGGCCTATGTAGTTGATCTATCATAGGGAAAATGCAGTTTAAAGCTGAATGAATCGAGCTTAGAAATCAAGTGAAGAGAAACATACACTAAGTAACATGATGAATGAAACATGTCTGTCAATATGTTCCATCCAATATCACAGAAGCAAGTCAAGATCTATGTGCATAACGTACGAGAGGATATTGATGGAACATGTATTAGAACATGTTCCAGCTCAGAACAATCAGAAGATTCAGAGGCTGGAGTACCAGGTGCTTGAACTAGGTCCAAGAACATGTTCCAAATAAATCCTGCAGTAACTAGAATTTGTGCTCTTTATGGAAAAGATTTAACATACAAGCCGCCAGGATTCCGTGCAATACTTATCAGGATTTCGCACCATACTTATCAAGATATTTCAGTCCTAAAGGAAACTAAATATACGAGAAGGTGTAAGAATCCTAATCTACCTCAAACTCTATTCTACCTTGATGGGCCGTATCAATTAGGGTTTAGGACATCCGCAGTGATGAATTCCAAAAGCTATAAATATCAAGTCTTACCATGAAGAACTTCGTGCACTCACAAAGAGAGAAATCAGAATAATTTAGCAAAAATTTTCTAAGTCATACTGAGAGTTCTGATTCAAGAAGTGCCACCTAATACAACAAGAAGAAGATTGAAGATCTTGTGAAATAGAGTTTATGTTTTACAGTTCTTGAGTCTAGCTTTATTCCAATTGTTCAACAACTCGTGGCTTATGAGTGTCTAAAATAAATTCAAAACTTAAGCAAGTGACAAGTTAAGATTTAAGATTGGAAAAAACACTCTCTTCTCTCTCTAGAAATCTCAAACCATAACTGCCACCTTACTGGTCAGAATGGCCAATCCCTCTGGAGGACAGCCCCCGCCGGTGGCTTTTCTTCCCTCATCATCTCTTAACATTACAACTGCTGACTTTCTGCCCCTCAATATACAATCAAACATACCTAAACACACAATCCCTAGTTCAAGTGAGCCTAAAATTTGCCTATACCAAATACAAACGAGCCTAAGAATTTGCCTATTGATACAAACTAAACAACTGTTTCATCCCCTAAATATGCCAACCTACTAAAACAAAATATAATCCATGCGAATGAAAACCAGATTAATGTTCCTCCAAAGCCCATTACATATGTGGATAGAGAGCCTTACATTAAGTAGAAATCAACAGAAGTGAAACAATTAATTATCAAGGAGAATTTACAGTATGTTGTAGTAGTGAAGTTTTCATATGACATCATTGATATTAAGGAGTTGAGGACTATTATTCTAATACAATGTGAAATACAAGGCACAACAATAATTGAGCTAATTGAGGAGAGGCATATCTTGATTAGGTTGAATCTGCTGGAAGATTATATAAAGATGATGTCCACACCTACATATTATTTGAAGGTACATGATAGATATTTTCCTATGAGACCTTTAATCTGGGATCCTTGGTTTAAACCAAAAGCGGAGACATCAATGGCAATAGCATGGATAAGCTTCCCTGAATTACCTCCAATTTTCTTTTGCCAAAGAAGCAGTATTTTCTCTGGCAACTGCAGTTGGAAAGCCCCTAATAGTAGATCTTAAAATAGCCAATAGAACCAGGCCCAGATGTGCAAAGGTGAAAGTGGAATTAGATTTAATGGCAACACATCCAAAGAGAATTAATATTATTAAAGAAGATGAGATAACATGAAAAATTAAATCTAAATGGATAAGCATAAACTATGACTATGTGCCAAAATATTATAAACATTGTAAACTGCAAGGACATGCTGAAAGTGAATGTAGAGGGTTAAACCCAGAATTAGAAAAGAAGTTTAAGGAAGAGATCAGAAAGGAGAAAAAAAAGAATGAAGAGGCCCTTAAGCAAATTACGGAGGTAGATCATGTTAGAATCAACAGGGTAAACATGAATGGATGTTGAGAAGAAATAAGTATAACAAGGATAAGATAGGAAGAAGTATACATGATGAAGAGAAAAATGAAAATAACGAAGGGGAGACAATGACCACAAATAATATTTTTACTGTGCTTAATGTAGAGGAGGAGGACAGGTAGGAGAAGGGGGAATATGAATAGCAGATGAGCACTAAAGAATGGATAGAACAAAGCTTTCCAAGCACAACAGCCAAAACAACAAAGCAATCAGAAGAAGGGGAGCATAATATAGAGGACATTGACTTTTAAAATATCCATCATATAGAGAAAAAGAGTGAGAAGATGAATCATCTTTCTTTTCCAAATTGGAAAAAACTATTAAGGTTCGAAATCCCCAAGCATCCGATGAAGATCTCATACCAGCATACCTTGATAAGGTAAAAGAGGATTTCATAAAGAACTTTAAGGCAAAAGTGAATGATAGTCCCTATTCCGAGACATCTACCGCATCCATGAGAGATGTCCCTGATGACAATCAATATTCTTGTCTAGAATGTGAATCACAACCATTGGAGGATTATACTTACCATCCAACAACATAAGATCTGTTTGATAGCCTAATAGATGCAATCCAACAAAAACACAAATCCAATAAGGAGGACATCAATTCAAAGGGAAAAGCAAAAATGTGAGAGTGAAATGACATTGGTGGCCACGCGGAATCAATAATGGCCGGATAGGACAAATGTCCTTTCACAACTTTAATAAAGTTTTAATTTTTATAAAGGTTTCTTTTTTTCAAGATAAGAAAGCGACGTATGTCGGGGAATCTTATCTTACTTTATGTAAAGTTTTCCTTTCCGCAAAGTTGTTTGTCCATATGTAATTATTAGATTCGTTTACTGTTTCCATTTTGTAAAATGTATTTCATTTTGAAGTCCGCCTTCACCTATAAAAGGGGACTCTTTCATTTGTCAAGCAAGCCTTAGAAAAAAATCACCAAACACTGTAAAAATTCTCTTCATAATAATATTTCAGTTTTCGTTGTATACTTTCTCTCTCTTGGACACAACTTAGGTACTATTCTCTCCCTTTTTTTTTATTTCTTGTTATGTCATATGATAGGCTAATAAGCCTATACTATCTGAGATGCTCTGCGATGATATGGTATTTTTTAAAAAAAAGGATAGAATGAAATAAGAATTCTACACTGAAATTCTGGGAAGGATATTAGTACATATCACCATGGGTTCTGAGGTATTCTGACAATTATGCTCTTGTCGTACGGAGTGCCCTTTCAGCCGTCGTGGTGGTTAGGCATAAGACATTTTCATGGGTCATTTTTCGTATTGATCTATGTATAACTGTTGGAATATGATCGGATTAAAATTCCTATTTATGAATAGTACTGTGATCCATCTTGGTTGTAGATTTCTTTTGTTTTGTTCTATTCTTTATTATTATTATTCAAATAACGATTCGGTTCAGACCTGGATCAAGGTATTCCAAATGGGGTGATGTATGTGGAAATGAAAGACGCAAAGACATCCCATTTTGGTGACAAAATCATTAAATTGAGCATTTATGAATTTCCTCCCATTATCAAATTGAAAACATTTAATGGATTTGTCAAATTGAGTTTTGATAAAAACACTAAATTGTTTAAAAGTGGTGATGGCTTGTGATTTCTGTCCTAAGGGAAATGTCCACAGAAAATTCAAATAATCATCTAAAATAAACATATAATATTTATGACCTGCAAAACTTAAAACTGGTGATGTCCACAAATCACAATGCATAAGATCAAATGACATAAGCATATGTGAAGTAGATGATGAAAAATGAAGTTTAACATGCTTCTCAAACACACAAGTTTGGCAAATAGAAGAGTCCAAAGTTTGTTACAAGCAACAAAATTATTCTTCCTAAGAGTATTGAACACCGGTGCTCCCGGTGTCCCAACCGATTGTGCTATACGATATGGGAAATAGTTGCAAAGGTTGATGGTTTTGTCACGTGGTTGTTGGAAATGGTAGTGATGGGATACAAGTCCCCCATGCTATTACATCTCATTAGTGGCATCCCAATCTGAAAATTCAAACGAATCAAAATTCACAGAAACATTGTTGTCAGTTGTAAAATGTCATACATATATCAAGTTTTTAATTAGTTTTGGTGCATGTAAGACATTTTTTAAGTATAATGGTGGGTGAGGAGGGGGAATTTTTACCTGACCAATTCCACGAATTAGAATTTCCTGCCCACTGCCGATAATAATATTTTTATTACTGCTCATATTAAAATAAGACGAGAGATTATCTTGAGATGCCATTATGTGTGATGTAGCCCCTGTGTCCATGTACCACGAATCATCTGGAACATTCAGATTCATGTTGTTCATGGCCTGTTTGATATCGGTTGGAGCATAACTTGCGGAAGATGTGCATGGACTGTAAATTCTTATTGTAGATGAGAACCTAGAAGTACGGGATGTCGGTTCGAAGATGGTGGCCTGGATCACGACGAGGTGGGGTAGGGGCATGGAAGGGCAGCCCATTGTGGTGCCCAAGCCTACTGCGAGTACTTCCCCCACTGGACTGGGCTTGCAGCTGCCACTAGCTAGGCCGTCACTGCCCTGGTGGTGGTGGTTGCTGCTGCCACCGGCGGGCTGGCCGCCACCCCTTCCACGTCCCTTTCCGCCATTATTTTTTCCTTTGTTATTGTTGCGATTTGACCCCCACTTTTTACTATTGTTGTTGCAATTTCCGGTTCCTCCCGAACTAGAATTTAGTGTCACAAAATCCGCGAAGGTGGAGACGAGGGCTATTTTGGCGGTGGCTGCCCCGGAGGTTGTCTACTTTGCCTTGCAGGTTTCTTCAGGAATCAATCTCGAACGAGCCTCATAAAATAGAGGTAATGAATTACTTTGTTGAATGACTGTAGCAACCCAATCATAATTTTCATTCAACCTTGTAATCAATTGAATAACCAACCTTTGATTTGTCACCGGCACACCAACGTTAGATAGTTAGTCGGCAAACATCTTCAATTCTTGACAATAAGTGGAAACGTTTGAGAAGTCATCTAATTTGACATTGGTGAATTGGTTTTCAAGATATACCTTCCTAGAAAGTTTATTATCTTGAAAAATATTTTGCAAACGTTCCCACGCTTGTTGAGCCATAGAGTCTGGTTCCAATATGTTATGCAAAAGGTCGTTAGAGATAGTTTCATAAATCCATTGAAGGACTATATCATCTAAATGAGACCATAACTTTTTGTCAACCCCAGTGGTATCCGATGAAGACTCGAAAGGGATGATATGGTCTATTACTTCATAGGCGCAGCAGTGGATTTTGAATAACTCCGCTCAATAAGAGTATTGCCTTTTTCCATCTCGGGGGTGATTGAAATAAAGTTCTTGACATTGTTCACGGAAAGAGCTGGATGGAATTTGAGTTTGTCGGCCATAGTTACCCATGAAAAACAAAACAAGAAGAAGAGAAGGAGAAAAAATATTTTATGATTGGTGGATTTTGGTGTATTAACCCTAATGGTGTCGGCTAAGGTTGGAAAAAGAAGAGAAAACAAAACCTAAAAGAGGGAAGGTTTTAGGGTAGCCGACGGGTGGGGTGGGTAGTGTTTTAAGTTTAGGGTTTGTAGAAAACCCTAAGGATTTTTTTGGTTGGGGCTGAAAAGGAGAAGGTTTTCGGCTATGGGGGAGGCCGATGAGGGGGGGGGGGATGTTTAGGGCAAAAAATTTGTGGCTCTTGATACCATGAAGGAAATCAATTACATGAGTGATTTCATTCCAATCTTGAAATATATATACAAATGTATCATATTAGTATTAAGGAAGACTTATCTAATTATCCTAAAATACATGATACTAATTTACGATTATTCTAAATTATGTGATTACAATTTACATGATTGATGGTGATTTGAGATAATTATGGGATGACCCCATAATTATCTTAACATACTTGTTAAGCGTCGAAGTTTAAATCGTATATAATTAAGACTCACACTAAAAACAAATTACTATAAAGTAGTTTTATTTAATACACGAACGATGGTGTATCGTGCAAGAAAAATAACTAAACAAGAGGCAATTAAAATAAAACACTGGAGCACCTTTTATATCTAACTCATCCACTTTCATGAGTGGATGCATTTTCGTTGTTCAAAAACTGATATACAGAAACAAAGGAGCAAAAACACTAGTTCATAAATAAAATCTACCACTACTCAATCGTGCGCGGCCAACTTCACACGACTTTTGATCCTATAATACAATTCGCATAGTCGCACAGCACGATCAAGGGATAGAGCACTTCTAGCACCCGCTGAGTATATCGACTTGTTCTTGTTCCATCTTCTTCAATCTCACCATTTTCATAGCTCACTTAATTTTGTCGTCTCATCTTCAACTTTCCACTCCAAGCATTGTACTTGTTTTTCTAGTTTATACTTTAGTTGAACTACATTCCTATGATAATGCATCTAAACACGCAAAACCATATGACTCATATGTAAGAAAACATTGCAAAATATTATAAGTCTTGAACAATTTTATCATACAAAAAGTTAAATAAAACAAAATGACCAGTAACCTCCATCTGTTTTGACGATATTACTTCATCACTATGATCCTTGGACGGAAGCTCATGGAAGCCCGCAACGCGAACTACAACTTCAAACCTCACGATTGTATTTAAAGGAGGTAACATCTTAAAAAGAAGATAATCTCCTTCCTTAATTTTATTGTCATTTATAAACTTTCTCTAGTCCTATTTTAGTCTTTTTTGTTTACCGGTGGACAGTGAGACTGTCCACGGTCTCTTACCACGGTGAAGAAATATTGATCTCCTCTCGGATGAAAGATTCTTCCAACTATACATCGGCAAATACTATATATAAAAAAATGGCGTTAATAAAGTTGCATTCGAATAGAAGAACATGATTATTTGATACTATGACTTCAATGAACAAATAAAAATACCATATCACCGGTCTATATGTACTATTTGGTCATATACGCCAAGAAATGTAGAGGTTCTATTTCAATAGAAACAACCTCGTTTTGTTAATAAACGGAAACTAAAGACAATTGGTATAATTTTTCAGTAAGATGAGACTTGGAAGTCGGTGTGAGCTTAAATAGAGAAAAAACGATCTTGTTTCCCTCCACAAGTACAATTTTCCTCCACAGTTGTACGTTTCTCTCCACAATTCTATATAATCATTACTCTCCCATTAAAAAAAATACTAAGTAATATGATAAAATGTTGGTATTCATCAAATCCTCTAACTTGTTACAAAGCAAATTGGAAAAGTCAAATATTATCATAGCCTACTTCGTAGCGTGTGGAGTGTGGAGTTCAATTAGTCAAATCATATCCTTTAAAATCTTATTTGACACATTTTTGGGTATGCAAACACATTAGCTTTACACTTAAACATTAGTTGCATTACTAGATTTGCTAACACATTAGCCTAATCACCAGATTTAATTATATTAGAGTATGTTTGTTTTGTTCATAATCGATGAAAACTTTCAATGCTTATTTTTGTAGGTAGTATTATTATTTTATTTATTGAGAGCGATATTTTCCTCTATTTTAAAGTTTGTCCCAATGAGCTTTTTAAGTAAACATAAGTACTTCACTTAAGAGCCGACTAAAACCAACAGCATTCACTAAGCAATTTTATAGGAGTAAATTTTTACTACGAACGCTATCCTTTTTTTTTTATCATTTAATGTAAATCTCCAATTTTCCTTTTTGCAATTGTTAGCAAACATAACAGGTAAAAGTAGCCTTCATTAACATGATGGAAAATACACCCTTACAATTACAACTAATAACTAATATTAGTACATGAGTAATATTTTAAAGGTGAGGGGGGTTTAATTCTGGTGCATCCTCCACCGCCTTGGCCCGAATAGGGTTCAGACCCTCCATCACCACAAGTCTTAGCTATCATAACTCCTCCCTTAATTGTAGCATTGAGGCTTGGAGGCTGGTCACGTCATTCCTTAGGATGGTAAAGTCCCACCCAGGAACATCCTCATATTGTTGTTGATGAGCCATTGTGAATCAAATTTTTGAAATCGAATTGAATATTGAGTAGGAAATGGTGTGTATATATAGTTGGAGAAAGTGATGCATATCTTCTCTTTATTACATCATGCATCGTTTCACTAAAAAAAATTGTTGAAAAACGTACTACTATAAAAGGTTTTAATTTAAATCCACTTGGGTTGGAGTAGATAACTATGGTAGTTACAGGTACAAAAATAAATTACTCCATAGTAACACTTTTTAATCGGTGATATATACTCCAACTGATAGGAGTATTATACTACTCCCTTCGTCCATTTTTACTTATCACCTTTGACTTGACACGCCTATTAAAAAGTAAATAATAGAATGATAATTTTAATATATTGTTAAATAATCTAATGATTAAAATAAATAAAACATACTTTAAAAGTTGTGCAACCACTAAAATTTCCTTGAACTTGTCAACTCAATAATAAATTATAAGGGTAAAATAGGTACGAAATGATAAATTATTTCTTGATATTTTAAAGTAGACAAGTTATTTTTAATAAACTGAACAAGTAAAACTGAAGGTAGTATTAATTACGAATTCCTAGTAATTACTACTTATTAGTATCCGTTAAGGGTGGCCAGTGGGTCGGGCTCGGGATCGGCGGGCAGGGTTTGGCGGGATCGGGTCGGGGCGGGACGGGGGGGAAAAGGGCGAGATCGGGTCAGGCGGGTCGGGATAGGCGGGATTTGCCGAAGTCCCGCCCCGATCCCGATCCCGTCGGAATCAGGCCGTGTCGGGATCGGGATCCCGAGCGTTTTTTTTTTGTTGCACTTAATTTTAAAAATAACATATATATAAAAAAACTCAATAATTAAATAAGATAGTGTAATAAAAACATCTCAAAGGCTTTTTTTTGTGCCTCTTATATTATTTAATAAACATATGATTCTTTTGTAATACAAATACAATTGTCAAAATTGCAACTTTGTGGTGTTGTTCAAAAGTTGCAAATTACATAGTAAAATTGCAATTAAAAAAATTACATTCGAAAAAAAACATGTTCTAGTTTCTTGATAATTTTCTGTGGTTCTTCGGTTGGAATTGGTATTTGTTGGTCAAATTGATCCACGTCGTTTCCACCACCTTCGGATAAGATTTCCATGTAGTTTTCGTCTTCTTCTTCTTCGTTGATCTCCGGTTGACCGCACCTTCTCCGCCCCGCTCGTATCCAATCTCTGAATAATACTACAATCTCCAAGTTGTCTCTGACTAATGAGTGTCTGTGCTCTCCTATTTGATATCTACCGGCAGAAAAAGTGCTTTCAGACGCAGTTGATGACGCTTGAATGTTCAAAACATCTCGAGTTATCATTGAAAGTGTCGGAAAGGTCTTCTCATTCCCCCTCCAGTATTTCAGCAAGTCTTCACGTCCTTCTTCATTGAGAATTGCTTGGTACGGTACAGAATCCTGCAAAACAAAAATATCAAACTCGCTAATTTGGTTAGTAGCAGTACGACCGCACATTCTATTTCTGAGGCTTTCAATACTAGCCGCAGAAACAACATGTCTTTTGTGAGGTTGTGTTGAAAAAGAAGAAGATGGTATGGAAGCCGGTAGGTTACTAACACTTTCTTGTTGGTAAAACCTATATACTTTTTTGCATTGGTCTTCTACGCTAGACAACACTTCTTCTTTAGTTTGTTCAATAGGTGTTGGGTGATTTGGATTTTTGGGACTTGGAGGTGGTAGTACTTCTATACAATCGTAAATAGTTTCAATAAGTGATTTAGTATCGTCTATTTTAATAGTCGGATTTAATACAATACCAATAATATAAATAGTGGGAATAGGAATAAAATATTTTTTTATTTTGATAAACATTTTTTTAATAACTGCTATATAAGCTGGTTTTTCTATATATTCACTAAGTAATAAAAATATTAGAGCTATACAAAACAACATAGTTGAAATAGTATGATAATATATACCAGAAAATTCTTTTGTTGCTTGATTTTTTTTCTAAAAATACAATAAGTTCGGAAATTTTTACCCAATCGCTATCTACAACCATATCAGCTGGATTTTGATTATGAGAGTTAAAAGATAAAGTTATAGGTTTTCTATAGTCATAAGCAACAAGTAGTTGCTCGTATAAAGAATTTCACCTAGTGGGTACTTCTTCTGGAATTTTCTATAAGGTAGTTGGCAATCGTGACAAGTTTTTTTTATATTCTTTTCTTCGTTGTATTCTATTATTTTTTTAAATAAAGTTTATAGCAAATTGTATTTTACTAAGAATGTCTTCAAAAAGTGATAGACCATCCTTTACAATTAAGTTATATATATGGCACACGCATTTTTTATGAAAATGATCTGGAAAAGATGGAGTTAAACTATTTTTTAAAATTGTAATAGCGTAATTGTTAGAAGAAGCGTTATCTAATGTAATAGTCATAATTTTATCAGTTATTCCGTAATAATCGCACACTTGATAAATATTTTCTGCAATAAAAGTATCAGTGTGCCTATCATCTATATATCTATACGCTAAGATACATTTTTTCATAGACCATTTATAATCTATCCATGACAAGTTACCGTTAAATAATCATGGCCGTTAGTACTACGGCCTATATCAGAAGTGATAGTCACTTTGCCATTAAAATGATATAATGAATAACGTAAATACTGTTGATATTCATGCGCGAATTTAAATACATCTCTCTTAACAGTTGATCTAGAAAAACCATTAAAAGCAGGATTATACATATCTTTAATGTAATGAATAAAACCGGGAGATGAAGGAAATGAAAAAACAAATCCTTCACAACAACTAATTTTGCTATTGTTTCCCTATCACTATGTTTATTGTATTTAGGGCCTACAATTCCCCCCGTCATAGGGTTAATTTGACCCTGTACTTGATCCGGAACAGTATCAGTATGTGAACCTTATCCCGATGGAGCGAGCATTTGCGCACCCGGTTTTGAAGCCTCGTATTGGGCATACCTAGCTGGATGAGCCCTTACTTCGTGTCTCATTAAACCCCTCTTTCCACCGTGACCTTTTCCAGTTTTAAAATTTTAAAACATCTTTACAAATTTTACATCTAGCTACTTGATTCTCTACGTCCCTATCAAAAAATATTCATGCATATGATTTTAATGATCGTTTTGTTGGACCTCGTCTCATACTAGGGGGAATAGGAGGCATTTCAGTTAAGGTGCACTAGTGGGTGTGTTGTCATCTACATTAGTGGGTGTATCATCTAGATCATCATCTAAATTAAAGTCTTCTTGAGTTCCAGAAAATAGCTCCTCGTCTAAATCTAATGGTATTGTAGGAAAATGTTCAGTATCAACAAAATCATCCTATGTAGGAATAGAATTCTGTCTAGAAATAGGACCCTTGCCCTTGTTGGCCCTACTAGGAAAAGCATGACCCCTACCCTTAAGCATACGTTTAAATCCTTCCATTATAAATTTATAATTATACTAATAAATAAATAAAGTAAATGAAATTAAGTGCGCTAAATAAAATAAACAAACAATAATAATTTAATGAAGGAACGAATGTATCAAACGCCGACGTAATGTCGACGTGTAATCGAGAGGTTGAAAATTGAAACCTTGCTCGATGGAAGATCCTCAAGCTAGTTGCCAACTTCACTCCCAATTCCCAAATGAATAAATAAAATCGAATATTTAGTAGACTATATAGACTTGTAGAGAGATAGATTGAGAGATTGTAGGAAGATTTGTGAGAAAGATGAAGAAAAACTGAGGTATTTATAGTTGAAAAATTGGGTTAAAGTGTAAATATATTAACTTATGAGTTAAAAATAAATATTAAGGGGGTAGGGGGAGTGGGGAAGGCCAAAAATGGTCGTTGCACAACAGCCAAAATGTAAAATGATCGTTGGTGCAACGGTTATTTTTGCAAAAGGAGGTTTCGGGGGGGATCGGGTCGGGACCGGGGCGAGATCGGGATCGGATCGGGACTGGCGGGCCTGGGGCGGGCCGGGACGGGACGAGTCCTTGTCCCGTCCCGGTTCGAGTCTCGATACCGCAATTTTTTTTTTAAATACTCGATTCGGAGCGATGTTGGGCAGTGTCGGGGCGGGACCGGCCGGGTCGGCCCACTGGCCAGCCATAGTATCCATAGGGGAAACATTTTACAATGATAGAGGCATAAGTATGACATGGTGTGTGAGGGAGTTTTTTATTGAAATTTTAATGTGGGACCCACAACTTTTTGCTCCTTTCTCTTACGTCTCTCTTTCCTCTTTCCTCTTTTTTTTTTTCTTTTTCTTCCGTCTCTCCTCTTTCCTTTTTTTTCTCATTTTCTTTTTTCATCAATTTTAAAACTATTTCTATTTTACTCATTAGCAAAATTCTTTAAGATATTCTCTATATCATTACCTAGTTTTTCAATTTTATCTTAAAATTCAGTTAAACTCTGAACAAACTTAAAAGGAAATAATTGGCACCTGAAAAAAAGTTTTTAAATGTAAAAACTAATAGCTAAAAATGAACTTATGATACTTTTGGAAGTAAAACCACCTTGGGAAATTTATTGGACTTCCTTTTTTTTTTTTTACTTTTTCTTTAGGTATATATTCAATTCAAAGTTGCAACATTTTGCCCCCTACAAATCCAAAATTTTAAGCTTCACCAAAGTAGACCCTGAATCTAAGGGTGTACAAAAATTAATTTAACCGATAAACTTAATCAAAAAAATTGTTATTGGATTACCGATATCGAGTTATTGGGTAATGATTTTTAATAATTTTATAAATTTTTTCTTGGACTGCCAGTTCAATTTTCGAATTTTAAATTTACATTAACGGTTTAGGTTTAACCGATAACCTAAGGTCTTATTAAAATTACATTTTAAAGTATATTTTAGTGATATTTCTCTATCAAAGATGTGGAAAGCCAAATCAATTGTGATTGATGACTTTGCTAGTTCAGTTTATCGGTTAAATCATTTTTTAACACCCCTAGATTTAGGATTTACTTTGATGACACTTAAAATTTTGGATTTTTAGGGTGAGTAGCCACTTTGAATTGAATATACACCTAAAGAAAAAGTAAAAAAAGGGAAGTCCAATAAATTTCCCAAGGTGTTTTTACTTTCAGAAGTATCATAAGTTCATGTCACGACGCAAAATCACTAGGTCGTGACATTTTCCACATCGGTAGGTGAATCCTTCCCTTAATCATTAATTCAACACAATAAAGTAAAATAAATAAAAGTCTAATTCATATCATAAATAATACATGCAGAAGTACGGTTACTAATACACCCCAAGGATAATGGTCTGACGTAATACAAGAGCCACTAATCAAACATATATGAATAATACATAAGTCTCAAAAGTAGAAATATTGTCTGAAAAGGTTTGTCCCCATTCAAAAGTGTGTTGGAGCATAATTTCTTATTGGAAACTTGTCAATGCACTTAAATGATAATTTCAAATTCTGGTATAATGCCTCTTGTCCTTCAAACTCTTGCCAATAAATTTCTTGAGATGGTACTTTTTCATTTTCCATCTCTTTGAATTAAATGCACTAAGCTAATTTGTCAAGAGTTTTAGTTTATCAAAAAGTATGATTAAAGAAATAATAAAATTTAATAAAATACGTACGGACCATCTCTTGCCATAAAATTCAAAATATGATGGCTTAAATTCAAGTTATATAAGGAAATGTTTAAAGTGTACTTTTTCAATAAACTTTTTCATACTTTTTAAAGTATGAAAAAGACAACTTACCAGTAGCATTTAATATTTTATAAGCATAAGATCTAAAAGTAATGAAACAAAAATATGCTAAGGAAATATACTTGACTTTATCTATAATACAACATCTATAAATACTGAAATACTAACTTGAATTTCCAAGATATTTCAGTAAGTATTGAGTATAAAAATGTTTGGGGTATTGAATCCCGTCGTTATATGGATGATAATCGGCCTGAGAACAAGGTATCAATCTGAGGGTTTCCAAAAGTACCTTAACATTAAGTTTTACTGGTGACTTATATTAGAAATATATTTAAGAGATTTGACACGATTACTTTCCATTCTCTATATTTATTCTTTTTCAATCATTCAAATTATTAACCGTAGGCATCGTGTTCATGGGGTTTAGGGATCAGTTTTCTTCTAGTTTCTTCTTAATTATCTCAGCTCCTGTAAGTATCTAGACATAAAGGTACAAAATACATCCCTTAACTTCTGCATCCTCAATTTGGGGTAGCCACAGAACTGACAAACAAGTGTGGGTATATACAGATAAATAGTAATTCTATACGAATTTACAGTATGGTTCAAATATCCAGTGTAAACACTTATATTTTTAATCAAATTGTTAATTTCCTAAACATCCATCAAATTTACCGAGATATATAGAAATTTATATAAATACAAATCGGCCTGAACCAAAAATTTATTATAGATCACTTGACTAGATATAGAATGTAAGGGGAATTTGCTGAAAATTTCAACTATAATATAAGGGAGTGACACTTATCTTTGCTAATATCAATTAAAACTGTTGAGGAATAACTTCTATAACTGTGTGTACACATAATCAAAGTTTACACTATAGTAGCATTTTTATTGATTACATGAATATGGATACAATTCTATTTGCAATAACCTTAGCCTTAACATACCTTTGTTGCTAATGACTCCACACTGGTCTCAAGAAATTAAGCCATTGAATTTTAGCATTATTCATGGAATTACTAGAAATTACTGGCAATGAAACAAGCTCTTGTTAGTCAAGTATAATCGTCATCACTTAAGAAAATATACTTACCAGTATAAATACTGTATTTTTCAGTCTTTTTATTTCATTCTTCATTCTCCCAAGCCCTAGCACGAAGTTCTCCTCCTTCAATCATCCTCATATCTAAAGGTAAGTCATTCTCATGTATTCTAACTCATCTATTAACGATTGTAAACGGATTCTAAGTGAAATCCTATGTCTTATAACTTAGGGTTTTCAAGATAAACCCTTCTCAAGGTTTCAAGATCAGGTTTTTGGGAATTCTTCATCAAGATTCAGACTTTATTATAAGACTATGAGCGATTAAGGTATGTAGAGCTTTTATCCACATGTGAAAATACCATTGTTCTTCCCCACGCCACGTTCATCCATGAAAAATGAAATTCCATAAGCTTAGGGTTTTACTCAAGTTCATGATGACCTTAAATTACATGTATCATGATATACCATGTTTGTATTGTTAATTCATTATTCTCTTCTTATAATGATATATATATATATATATATATATAATTAGGATAGAAGACTAAAAATCAATAAATTTCTATAAATACTGAAATACTCAAGATATTGTCCCTCACTAATATCTTGGAAAGTGTTGGTAAGTGTATTTACCTAATAAACTAATGGTGTTAGGCATACGATAATATAAATACTTGTCTATAAAACATATTTGCAGTTTTGGAAACCCTTGAAATTGGGGAAAGTTACAATTTTGAGAAGGTTTGGCTGCGTTGAGGTAAGAATTATCCTCTTTTATCTATATATGTGATTAATTGATGATTTGGGATAAGTTGTGGAAGAATTTTCGTCCCTAGCCGATCTAAAACAGTATTGAATTAAAGATTGTCCACACCATAGTTATAAACTAAAACTAGCTGACAGTCATACCAATAAAGTGAGTAGGCTATGAACGTAATTTTGACTGAATATATTATAATCTGGGATTTGAATCTAATATACGGAATAATATTAGATTTAATATCACACTCTTAAGGTAAATTCAAGTATATTTCCTTAAGTAATGATAATTATACTTGACTAACAAAAGCTTGTTTCATTACTCTTAGATCTAAAAGTAATGAAACACTAAGATGGGGATAAACAAAAGCAATAAACTTTTTCATACTTGCCATCCAAAATTTAATAAAATTTAGTTTATCCCCATCATATTTTGAATTTAGTGATCAAATTTTCCAGAAATTAATTTCTTGGCAAATGAAAAAGTTGTATTGTATTGCTGCTGAGATTTGGGAATGTGTCTCGGGGGTCTTGCAGGATAGGATGGTGGTAGTGGTTTGGTGTTTTGGTGGTGTTAAAGTTGCGGAAATAACCTGAGACGGTGAGGGTCCGAGGGGTGGGCTCAATAGGGACGTTGGTATGTTTGGTGGTGTTTGCGTGGGGGCTAAGGATATGTTCGGACAATGGCCAGTGGCCTTTTATGGAGATGTTTATGAAGTGTTGCGGGGGATAGAAATGTGGAGAAACAAGTAATTGAAACACGGATTGTATACGAATTGTTGGAAACAATCCGAGACACAAAACAAGTCACAATTCAGTCGATTCGGATCCTTGAATGGTGACTCGATGAGTTAATTGCTCGTGTGGTCTCCAAGTATGTTGTGGTCAATTACAGAAGGGCTAGGTTGAGATTTGCTGACCGCGAGGCTCAACACTAACCAATCAAGGGTGACCGAAACCTTATAAAAGATACCGAGCGACCCTCCTAGAGGATCAACTAAGAAGTTCAATCCCGAATTGAAAGACTTAGCAAAATGTAAACACTCAAGTTTTATAACAAGCAATTATGCCTAATACAATATCCTAAGGGCTCCTTTTATAGTAGAACAAGGAACCTTCTAGAAAGAAAACATAAAGACATAGACTAAGACTTAGTCGACTAGGTGGGAAAGTTGGAGGGGAAAGGTCATCGGCCGAGGGCCTCATGGCCAAATTCAATGGCTTCTAGAACCTCCTTGATAGCTTCCATGCATGAATTAGTTAGCACTTAAATGAGCTCCATGGATAGTGTTGAGATGCACGGCCCTTGGATGATTGTGGAGGGAGGAATTCGTCTAACCCCTCGGTTTCTCCAAACTGTGTCTTGGTATCATCCCATTGAGGAAATCCATACACGGTTCATTCGCTTTGAAGACCACACTTCTAGATGGAACATTCACTTCTCTTTGCCATGTACATGTCACCATTGGATGAGGCTTCTCTCGGCCTAGTCACCGTCCCTCGTTGAAGGTGTCCTAGTGAGTAGCTAAGGGTTATTACATGACATACTATGTCCTGAGCTAATAGCTAAGCTAGTAACTAAAGATAAGCTAAAAGAAATACATGGTCTCGACCAAGACCTACATACAAAGGCCGAATAAAAACTTGTTTCTTAGGTCTTCATGTGACAACCACAACTCCACTCCATTTTCCATGTCAGGTTAGGAATGTAAGTATAGATTGACGGACCATCGTTGGAACTCCGAGCTTATCACATTGAGAATCAAATCAGAACCTTAGGCTCACGGGAATTTTTACATCATACTCCTCTTCTTCAAAAGAATTCATCCTCGAATTCTAGTCATTTAAGTGCATTGATAAGTTTCCAATATGAATTTGGGCATGAGGCATTATGTATGTGGAGCATAATTTCATATTTTGACAAAGTTTGAAAAAGTTATAAATATTAGTTCTACATATTATGTATCTCTACTAGGCCAAAGAAATTATGCTCTAGCGCGAATTGCATTATAACGCAATTCAAGACAACCATATATGTAAGATAATTAGATGCAAAACTTTGAAGGGTAAGAAACATCTAAAACCTCATTATATCAACAAAAAGGAATCTGTAAAAATTCAGTAAAAGTTCATCGTAATGTTTGCTATTTACAGGAATCCAAGTTATGCAGGCATCTGAAGCCCGAGCAACCAGCTTTTTTGCATGGGGTATTTTCCGTTGAGTTGAGCTTTCTTCGATCACTCAACCACTATCCCCGCCACTCAACTGAGTAGTTCTCTCGTTTTTAGTATTGTCAGTTCCTCATTTCTAGCTGAAAATCGCATCAATTTACAATTCCATCACGATGATCATATGGGGCTCGCCTTCGAGACCTGCATCCACAATGCTCGGAACACATTGGTACAAGTGTGATTCCAAATAGAGTAAGATAATGAAAATAAAGAAATGAACGGAAAGACCTCCGGTGCAGAAAGTTTGAGTTCTTTAGTTATTTTGCACACTAGTTCACTCTTTTTTGGGATTTGATATAAGGTTAAAGGGAGGTTAAAAATAATGTTGTATAAAATCTCTCTTTCAACTGCTAAGCTGCAATTCTGCCGAGTTTGTGGATCTTAATAAAATTTTAATGGACAGCTCAAAATGATTCGCACCTTATCAAGTTAAACCTTGCACTAAATACTAATTTCCAGAAAAAGTTGATAAACTATAATTTCTTTTAGGTCACTAAATTAAAGAGATGGTCCGTTTGGAGATGGAAAATGAAAAAGTACCATGTCTAGGCAATAAAGAGACCGTATAAGAATTAGCACACGAATTAAAGAGATGGGCCAATGATATAAGGCTCATTGTCCCATCTCATGAAAAATGGAGTGGAGTTGAAGTTGTCACGTGAAGACCTAAGAAATAATTTTTTATTCGGCCTTTGTAGGTAGGTCTTGGTCGAGACCATGTATTTCTTTTAGCTTATCTTTAGTTACTAGCTTAGCTATTAGCTTAGGATATAGTATGCTATGTAACAATCCTTAGCTACTCACTATGACACATTCAATGAGGGACGGTGACTAGGCCGAGAAAAGCCTCATCCAATGGTGACATGTACACGGCAAAGAGAAGTGAATGCTCCATCTAGAAGTGTGGTCTTCAAAGTGAAGTTGGAGTTGGAGTTTTCACGTGAAGACTTTGCTAGTTCAGTTTATCGGTTAAATCAATTTTTAACACCCCTAGATTTAGGATTTACTTTGATGACACTTAAAATTTTAGATTTTTAGGGTGCAGAATGTAGCAACTTTGAATTGAATATATACCTAAAGAAAAAGTAAAAAAAGGGAAGTCCAATAAATTTCCCAAGGTGTTTTTACTTTCAGAAGTATCATAAGTTCATGTCACGACGCAAAATCACTAGGTCGTGTGGGCACCTATCATTTCCCACCTCGGTAGGCGAACCCTTCCCTTAATCATTAATTCAATACAATAAAGTAAATAAAGTGGAATAAATAAAAGTCTAATTCATATCATAAATAACACGTGCGAAAGTACGGTTACTAATACACCCCAAAGATAATGGTCTGACGTAGTACAAGATCCACTAATCAAACATGTCTAAATAATACATAAGTCTCAAAAGTAGAAATACTGTCTAAAAATCAAGATAAGACAAGTAATAAAGAAAGAGTCTACGGGCAGCGGATCCATCCAGTATGCTCACCCTAGAAGACTCAGCAGGTAGCCTCGGGATCAGTCTCGAGGTGTAATAGTGGAACCGGTCACGTACTATGCACTAAAAAAGAATGTAGACAGGTAGTATAAGTACAAACACTATGTACTAGTAGGTATCATAGGCCGACAACAGTTAACTAACATATATACAGAAAGAAACTGAAGAATAGACATGCTCGTAATCAAGTACAAGTAATATCACAGTCCAAGTATAGAGAGTCAAGTACCGAATCCAAGAGATATGTGAATGTAATGATGAGTAAATATGCAATGCAATGCCCAAATATAATTTCCATACACACATGCTCTAGGATGAATATCTATACGTCGTGGCAGTCATGACCCATGGGAGACTCGTGAAGTCCATGTACCACTGTCACAATCCCGGCAAAGACCACGAGCATCAGACACTCTCATGATCCCAGCAAAGACATCGGGCCTCGGACACTCATCTCTCTTTACGCTCTCCGACAAAGACCTCTGAGGCTACACTCTCTCACTTATAATCATTTTCAATCACAATTCATAACAAATGATCATATGAAATAAGAATCTATGTCATGTTGGATATCAATGACACTTGTCATAAAGTACACTTCACCATTTCAAGCCAATTTTCATTATCCTTTCATTTTCGATGACAAGTAAGGTATTAAGAGAGATGAATGCAATACAAGTCATAAACATAGCAAATATGGCGACAAGCCCATAAATCAGTCAATAATATCAACCTAAGTAATCCATCCCAACTTCATATCCGAAGACATACATACTTTCTTCGACAATAACTAACTATATATACGCTTCGCTAACCGAAGTCTAACCAGAAGGTAAGCGGTAACCTATTTGGATGCCAAGCAAAAGACACACACGATCACAAAGGAGCCTTGCCTCATTGCGGGTCTCGGGAATAATCGAAGTCTAATCATTATAGAAATCTAAGTAGAACAGAAACTAACAAACCCATAACACTAGGTTGTTCCTCGAATCCAACCAACTACGAAAAAATAGATAAAGTGGGCCTACGAGGGTAAAATGGTAATTAAAGAGTGAAATTGATAAACCGTTCTAGAAGTTCAATTCTACTCTCCAATTGTCAAATTAGATCAATAATATGTCAATTACATTATTTAAGTAAAAAACATCCCAATTTATATAAACCCTAGAATTTTCCCCAAATCTCCAAAAAGATTTAAACATAAAATTGATCAATAAATTAACATCTACTAGTCCATTATATCACCAACATATAATATCCATTACCATAATCCAATTCACAACCCCCGCTTTCCCAATTTAAGCCCTCTTATTCTCAACAAGCCAAACCATTTTTTCCACTCCCCAAAATCTGAATTAAAGTCTAAAATAGAGGAATACATTAATAGGATTAACTAAGTTTAGAGTTTAGGAATTGCCTATGAGAGGAACCTTGAAGGAACACCTTGAATCTTCCCTAAACCGAACTAAGAATTTGGAAAATGGAAAATGAAGCCAAAAACTCAGCTAGGGCTTTTTATCCCGCATCTATAGTACCTTCTTCGCATTCGGGAGACCCCTCTCATGATCGCGAAGGGTTAACCCAACTCGGCCCAGAAGTATATTTCGCGATCACGAAAGAGACCACGCGACTGTGAAGCACCGCGACTCGCCCTCCCCCAAGCGTGTGTCCACACGACCACATCCAACACCATTGTGATCGCTAGAGTCTGATTTCATCAAGGCTCGCGATCGCGTTCCCTCCCTCGCGATAGCGAAGAAGGAAACTAGAACAGTTGAAACCAGAATTTGCTATTTTCTCACCAGCTTCAACTCGACCCTCGGAAATCATTCAGAAGCCAAATAAGACAAACCAAACATGCATACATATGTAAAAACACGCTACAGACTCAGTCGTGGTCTCAAAATTTCCATCAGAGGCCTAGTTTACCGTGTCAACCCTCAACAGCCAAAACTAACTTTCCAACCAAATACCAAAAATGCTCTCAAGTGTCTCAGGAACCAAACCACCCACCCTACCAAGTCATAAATGACCCACCAGACCTCACGAAATCAACGGAATTTTGAAAAAGGTTCCACTTACACCAAAATCAACTATTGGTCAGCCACTCTCACTTAAAGGATCTAATTTCTCAACCTCTACTCGGATCACCCGATAACTTTGAGAGTTGGGTCAACATGGGTATAATGGTCAAAACATACATAACGATCGAACGTGTCATTACATCAGATACCAATTAAATAATCGCTCATCCTCAGCGACAAGGAAAGAAAGGGGGAGAAAAGTACCCGAGTTAGCAAATAACTGAGGATATCTTGCATGCATATCAGACTCGGTCTACTAAGTAGCCTCCTCGATAGGACGATACGTCCATTGCACTTCCACAGAAGCTATCTTCTCTGACTGCAACTTTCTAACCTACCTATCTAAAGTCGTTATAGGCTCCTCATCATAAGATAGATTCTCATCTAGCAACAGAGAATCCCAACGAATAATATAAGACCCGTCTGAATGGTATTTTCCTTAGCACAGAAACGTGGAAAACCGGGTGAACACCTGACTGGCCTGGTGGCATTTCCAACTGTATGCAACAACACCAATACAATGAAGAATCTCAAATGGACCAATGTATCTCTAGCTCAACTTGACCCTCTTCCCAAATCGCATCAGACCCTTTATGGGTGATATCTTCTGAAGAACTTGCTCACCCTCCATAAACTCTAAGTCTCGGACCTTCCAGTCCGCATACATCTTCTGTCGACTCTAAGCTGCCAGAAGCTTTTCTTGAATATGTTTCACCTTGTCTAAAGACTCCCTCAACAAATCTATACCCCATGGTCGGACCTCAAAAGCATCAAACCATCCTATAGGAGAACGACACCTCCTACCATATAAAACCTCAAATGACGCCATATCAATACTGGAATGGTAGCTATTGTTGTACACGAACTTAGCCAAGGGTAAGAACTGGTCCCAATGACCACCAAAGTCAATAACACATGCTCTCAACATATCCTCGAGCACATGAATAGTCTTCTCTGACTATCCGTCAGTTTGGGGGGGGGGGGGTGAAAAGCGATACTGAGATCCAACTGAGTACCTAACTCTGCCTGCAATGTCCGCAAAAATTAGGAAGTAAACTGAGAACCTCGATCGGAGATGATAGAAATAGAAACCCCGTGCAATTGCACAATCTCACGAATGTAAATCCTGACCAATTTCTCTGCATTATAAGTAACTTGAACCGAAATTAAATGAGCAGACTTGGTCAGCCTATCCACAATAACCCATGTCGCGCCCTATTTGACCTGCTCGGTCAAAGCGGAGCACAACATATTGGTGATTCCTGGGTATTGTTGAGGAGTCGCCACCTAATTATTTTATGGTGAATTAGGACACCTAAATACTAAACTAAATGCTACAATGTAAACTCCGATTTTAATGGCCTACGAAACTAATGAGATTCTAGGTAAGGGTTCTTTATTATTCTAAAGGGAAGGGGTTAGGCATCCTTTAAGATCCGCTAACTTACGGTTATCCAGTCAAACTCAGGTTAATATTATACTAAGAAAATGCATGTTTAAAGTATGAAGTTAAAAAGATGTTTGCAAATAATTAATGAAAGAGATGCATTTTGCACATGTATGCATTTGCATAAAAATACATATAAAGTTGAAAAAGTATGCATTTGTGACAATAAATAGCAAGGAGAAAAACGAATTACTAATAATGCCAAAGAAGTAATTTTTTGGAAATCATTTTGAGTTGTACAATTAATAAAGTGAAACGGAAGATGATCAAAGTTTGTTTTGAAAATTTTAAATATGCATGACGAGCCTAACAATAAATAAACTAGCGGAGGGTTTCTAAGTTTGAATTAACCGAGCCTACAAATGAATAAACTAGCAACGGTTTTTAAACTACCCTATTAATTATCCATTCATGACCTAATTCTAAATATCCTAACAATCACACAAGCATTAAATAATTATTACAGACCCAAATAGAAATAATGAAATTAAAGAATAACAATGAAAGAGAACTAAAGCGGATGACGATGTCATCTCGCCCTATTTGTTTTGAAATCCCGAGTTTGGAGAATGCAAGGAGTATGAATGCGGGTCTTCGTTTGGAAATGGTCATGATGAGTCTCATAACGAGACTCTTCGTTGCTCCCGGTGCATTTTATGTAAATGAAAGAAAAGAAAAGGATTAGTGACGGAATATGAAAATATATACATAAAAATGTAAAATAAATAATTCATGAAAAGTAGTATATTGTTAGGCCTCAGGGAACAAACAACATACATAAATAGAAAGCAGGCCCAAACATATAATGTCCGGACTTGAAGGAGGGAAACAAATCAAATTTCACAATAATCATTAGCCAATAACCATTCAACCTTTTATTGACAATATATAGCATCAAAGGTGATTGGGAAAAAATAGGTTGTGCCGGTTTCAAACCAGACAAGGAAGAAGAGGAAGGAGTAAATTGGACCAGTATATGACATAGTAGACCCTGGACATTCAAACTTAGAAAGAGGCAATGCATTAACATGAAACATAGTTGTGCATTTTTCTATAGTGAAAGGGAGTTAACAAGTTAAATGGAAGGACTCATGCTAAAGGGGAAGACATTTTAACACTTAGACAGGCAAGGCAAGTACATTATGAATTTGGGTTAACATGTAAGCATAGGAATGAACATGTGACCAACCAGCAGTAACATTTTAGAGATGCAAAACCACCCAAACTATGTTAAGCATTCACAGTTACATTTATGCTATGCATTTAGGCATGATAACCCTTAAATAAGTAAGATAGACACATAAACCCACTCATAGGCATACAACCACAAAATTGGCTAATCCAAATATGACATTTTTGTAGGCACATCACTGTCTAAGCTAGACCAAACATGCATATCTTTTCAGGTAAGCAACATGCACTAACCACATGGTTCCAAAATGATTTTTATGCTAGCACAAAAACAAACTTACACTAAGATAAGAAAATATATATATGCACAACCAACTTAGGATAAACATGGGAGGCAAATTGAAGAGACTTTCATGGTCATTAAAAATTGACAACTTAAGTATGCAAGGCAACAGGCACAAAGACATACACAATAATAGCTTAGGTTGTATGAGACATAATGATACTTCAAATTAGACATAGCATGGTATAAATGAGACTAAGGAATGTCACATATTGTTATGGGAGCAATTAAATATGCCAACATCAGAGTATGTAAATAATCAGACTGGCATAACACAGAGACATAGTAATATGGACTAATGGCACAACTCAAACACACAAGGGTTGCTCATGCTATATCAAACATGCAATGTCCTAGACCTATGTTGTATCAACTGCAATTTGGCACCCAATATATCCAGATATGCATGAGACATTCCAACAAGTAGGAGACAAGATGACTACAACCATGAATGATCAACCTTAAAGGCATACTTCTGGATAAACAGACAGTCATCTATAGGTTATGTATTAAAAATGGTGCCTACTGGACATACAGAGTAAACATGAATTTAACTCAATAGATGTATGAAATATACAAAGATGTCCTATTGACCAACAAGGACAACATTTTGGGGATATTCTATTGATCACTACTAATCCAGATAAGTTTTATTCAAATGATAATTTCAGAATGAAAACTAGCAATAAATAACTATACGGGTCTGCCCCAAATCAGTAATATGTCCAAGCAGTATTCAATCCAAATTCATAAGTTATTTTATACTAACAGGGACATGATTCCAGTTGTGCATAAAAACATTTAGAGATACACATAGTAGGACTGTCAAAGCGAGCAAATACGACCAGAATAACAAAGACAGGATATTCAACAACTCAAAACATATTTAATACATGCTGTTTTTGAGATTTATAACTTGATATAGACACGCATACTTTTTTGTTGATACTAATCTCCATATAAAGATACAAACAACCCCCCTAAGATACATATTCAGATTCTCTGTAGCTTTCATGACCTCATTTCATACTAGCCAAACATTTTAGACAGTATGTGATGAGGTATAAACATATGTGAGGGACTGAATTAAGGTGTGACATGATTAAGATGGTCACAAGGTAAGCTGTAAATCAATCAATTAGTAATTTGTGACCCCATGCACATCAGCTATTATCTAAAAGGCAGAAACCAACCAAAGGCTCATTATGATGGACTTATGCATCATTTCTAGGTCCAATATGAGTTTTAAACAACGAGAAACCAAAGAATACACATATACTAGCCTCAGTTTGATTCCAGGCTTACAGAAATATAGATTTCATATGCACATCAATAAGGATTCAAAGCTTAGGCATATATCATATCCCTTATTAACCATAAGACACACAACTAGGCCAAACAACATATCGTAGTTCTTTTAGCTAATCACAGTCTTAAAGCATATCAATAATACCACATTATTGCATACAAGCCTACTGAATACCTCAACCAAACTAGATTACTTGAATAGATTAATCAGAAACCTAGCCTAAACATGTTTGGTCTATAATAAGACATAACTACAACATCTCAAACAAGCATACAATACATTTAAATGCTACTTCTCCTAACTATATTGACTAGCTTATATAATTTACGAGTTCAACAATCAGACAATTAAGCTAAACTAACATCATGCAAAACAGAAAGTGGAAATAAAGACTGAAGGGAATTCAAATTTACAGACCTTCTCCGGGCAACGAACCGAGGCGTCGTCTCGAATCGTCGAATACTCGGGGAAGAGGTTTTGAAATTATGATTTTTGATTACGGAAGTCCGGTTTTTGATTTGAAATTATGATTTTTCAGGACCCGGATTCGAAGACCGGAAACAGAAACAGACCTGACCCGTCCCAGAATAAAACAGATAAAGCAATCAAAATGTAAAAGGAGAGATTTTCTGAGGATTTAAAATAATATTCAAAAGGATTTTGGATTGAAAATTAAGAAACAAAGGATATTCTAATCTAGAATTTTGGGGGCACAAAAACAGTATTATTTTTCTGATTTTCGGACTCAAGAACAGACCTTAATTTGTGATTTTTCGACCTTGTTTAAAATAGAAGGGATTTTTGTTTCAACCGGAAAAGCCCCCCTCAAACACAACCCAAAGGGCTGTATTTATAGCCAAAAAGTTGAGGGGTTTCAACAGCTTCTTCAAGAAGCTTTAGTTTGAAATTCAAATTCAAAGAGGAGAAAGTGATTGTTTTCTCTGAGATTTCGAAAAGGAACAGATGATGATAAAGTGATATGAATTTCACCTTTTTCAGAGCGATTTGAAAGAAATGGAGTCGTTGGAGGTGAAAATCCACTGGTTTCTCCAATTAATCGGAGAGTCATTCAAATAGTCACCCTTGAACCCAAGAGATTTTAAAGTCTTTCTCTTTCTGCAGATCTTCGACCGATTGAACAAGATTTGTGACAACTCTTGTTGTCTGCAAAAAGGGGTGAAAGGATGGAGGAAAAGTAGGTGAAGGTGACGAGGTTGCAGGTGCGTCGGTGACGGTGTTAGTCCGGCAGTCCGTTGGGTGTTGCGGCGGATTTTGGGTTGTCTGGTTTTGGGGAACAATTTGTTTTTTTTTTTGGGTAAAAGGGGTGTAGGTTTGGACGATGGATTAGGGAATAAGGGGTATGAGTTGAGTGAGTTGGGCTCGGGTCAGTGGGTAGTGGGCTGGTGGGAATTGGGCTGTTGAGGGACGAGATTGGGTAAATAAAAGATAGGGCTTGGGACAAAAATGGGGGGATTGGGCTGTAATTTGTGGGTTGGGTAGAATGTTTTGGTGAGGGGAAAAAAATGGGGAGTTGGTTAAAAACTTAAAATAAAAAGGAGTTTATTATAAAAAGATGTAAATTATTTAAAATAACATAACGATGTGATAATAATAACAAAAATATAATATTTTTGCGAAATGTTTAATGCTTAATAAAAAATGGAAATGCGATGCAATTTTGCGAAAATGAAATAACATAGAATATTAGGGTAGAATTATGATTTAGACTTTTAAAAAGGCAAATGATAGTAAGACATGTGAATAATAATAATAATAATAAATAATAATAGTGATATTGAAAATAATAGTAAATATATATATATATATATATATATATATGCCTATATTAAAATTGTTTTTGAGGTGTCCGAAAATATTTAAAATTGCGAATAAATCGAAAAAGACGGGACAAAATTAGGTGTCAACAACCCAAACTGAATTAAACTTGCCCAAGGTCTTCGGAAGACCTACAACAAAATCCATAAATCATTTAAAAAAACGTAAGTGTACACTTTCTGAGTATCCATAAATAAACCAATAGTAGTAAATAAATAAATAAATGGAATACACTCTTTCTCATATATAATAAATTAATATTAAAAGTAGTAGTAGTATTTACTTATGCAGTCAGCAACCATTCAAATGGAAATTGTTGGAATAAGAAAATTTTAAATTAAAATTAAATGGACTGCTTGAAACTTGAACGTCTATTTAGAGTTTTTACGCCTACGTTAATGCTCATTATATTTACACTTCAATTATTTTTCATTATGATCTTATGTTATGAGGACTAACTTGTTATTTTAGGGAAATTATTGAAAAACACATAAAATAACAAAATAAAAAAGGCAGGTATTGAAAAAGAATTTTTTTAACAACATAACTGTTGGAAATTTGCCTTTGAGGGGAGGTGCGTCCACCCATATTTAATGAATTAAACACTAGGGTTCCGCATGTTGGAGGATTTGTGTCTTCACACGTGCATAATCTACTAAGTGAGTAGATGACCGTAGGGCCAAGAATCGTCAAATTTCGTTGAGAAATGAAAGAGATATTGGTCCACGAAGTAAGGTGTTTGAGGCATGGAAATATGGTGAGGACAAATCTACCACATCGGTGGGAAAATGAAGAATTGCTCTCTTTATAAGTCTCAAAATTGGTTAAAGGTTTGGGACCCCAAGGGGTAACCCATGTGTTTAAAGGAGGGAGGACCTAGATGTGCTTGGGTTCAAGGCTAAGCCCACACGCGCGCCGCCGCCCGTCCGGTCCGGGATCGGGTCACAGGTCACGGGCTTCTTCTAGTATTATCTCGTTGGACCCCAAATTGTTGAATATTTACAGTTTGGTCCCTGGAGTTTCTGGATGTTGAATTTGGGAACAACGGAAGGCAGAAAGTTTCTACCTACCGTTGGAGTTGATTTTTTGGGGCGTTATTGTGCATTAACCAGCCATTACTTGGCTGATTAACTCCCTACTTGGCTATTTACTCCCTCATTCAATGGGCCATTAACAGTCATGTCTTGGCAGTTGAGAGGTCTCCCCTTATGCTATATATTGATGCCTTTTGGCTCAATTGTGTTACAGAGAAAATACAGAATATGACATAGAAATATATACACAGAGACAAACAGAAGAGTAAAACACTGTCCAAAACGTGAGCAGAAACGTTGGGACGAAAACAGAAAACTCTTCCTTCCTTTTTCCGTTCTTCAGCAAGTCGTTTCGTATTTGTTTTCTTCATCAAAATCAACCTATTTGCTTTGTAGTGTTGATTAAAGTGTTGTTTGATCTTGGGAGACTATTGCCCGTTAACGTAAAAGCATATATACGGGGCAATCTTGTCTTAAAGACATAGAGTATCTCTCGACTCAGCACACAGTTGTAACAATCCAGATTTAGTGTTTCTTGATTCAGGTTATCAAGATTCAAGACTCAACAAGCTTGCGGCAGTTCTGAACATTGGCCTATTTGTTTATCCTTTCGAACACTTGTAATATTTATTTATTTCTCGTATTGCTTTGCATATCCAACAATAACATGTGCGCTAGTACTACTATTAACGTTACATGTTCATTAAACAGTTGCTACCAAAAAGTGTCCTCTTCAAGCTCACCGGTAGTCTAAGTTTCACAGTTTCGAAATTCACAATGCATCTCTCGCAGGTAATGTCCAATTCATTGAAATCGATAACATCGTATATGTCTCGGTGACACCAGTGACCCCCTCCATGTCCACCCCTACATAGCCTTGTCCTATGCACATTTTGGAAATTGGCCTCACCAAGCATGTATGTCATTTCACCTCGACACTCGATCATTAGACCTCTTCCTTCCGGCTCATTCCATATTCGGCGAAAGTTTGTTAGTGCATCCTCAACCATGTTCAGCCTTAACAAGGCAATACCATGCACATATATTGTCTAGTCAATACCTTCTCGAGCAGCTTCTCGCAAGAGGGCTTCACCCTTGTATAGTCTGAGATGGAAAAATCTATACGTCCCCAGCAGCAACGCTGCCTCAGCACTGCCTCTTTTCATGCAACCCTATTAAAAACAAAACAGCACCCATAGATTGCAGCTCTGTTAATTTGTAACGGAGAAATTCCAAACCTAGATATGGCTCGAAAACTGGTGAAAATATCACCGCACTGAAGAGTAAGGCTGGCGAGTGGGCCGGGACGACCCGACCCCGGCCCGACCCCGTCCCGACCCCGCCCCGGTCCCGACCCGACCCCGCTCTAAAAAAAAAAAAAAAAAATTTAACGGGGGCGGGACTCGAACTCGGGACGGGACGATGTCTCGTCCCGCCGGACCCGAGCCCGCCCCAGTGCCCGCCGGACCCGAGCCCGCCCCGAGCCCGTCCCGACCCCGACCCCGACAATTACACCCCCTTTGCAAAAATAGCCGTTGCACCAACGGCCATTTTAGATTATGGCCGTTGGCCAACGGCCATTTTAGGCCCCCCCCTACCCCTTAATATTTATTTTTAACCCATAAGTTCTTATATTTACACTTTAACCCAATTTTTCAACTATAAATAACTCATTTTCTCTTCATCTTTCTCACAAATCTTCCTACAATCTCTCTAATTTCTCAATATATCTCTCTACATTGTTTGCTAAATATTCAATTTTATTAATTCATTTGGGAATTGGGAGTGAAGTTGGCAACTAGCTTGAGGATCTTCCATCGAGCAAAGTTTCAATTTTCAACCTCTCGATTACACGTCGACGTTACGTCGGCGTTTGGTACATTCGTTCCTTCATTAAATTATTATTGTCTGTTTATTTTATTTAGCGCACTTAATTTTATTTACTTTAATTATTTGTTAGCATATAATTAAAATTGAAGGAATTAGAGGTATGTTTAAGGGTAAGGGTAAGGGTGCTTCTTCTAGTAGAGGCAACCAGGGCAAGGGTACTTCTTCTAGTCATCTTATTCCTACACAGGATGATTTTGTTGATACTCAACATTTTCCTACAATACCATTAGATTTAGACGAGGAGTTATTTTCTGGAACTCAAGAAGACTTTAATTTAGACGATGATCTAGACGATACACCCACTAATATTGATGACAACACGCCCACTAGTGCACCTTCAACCGAAATACCTCCTATTCCCCCTAGTATGAGACGAGGTCCAAAAACGACCATTAAAATCGGATGCATGGACATTTTTTGATAGGGACGTAGAGAATCAAGTAGCCATATGTAAAATTTGTAAAAATGTTTTAAAATTTAAAACTGGAAAAGGTCACGGTGGGACGGGGGTTTAATTAGACACGTAGTAAGTGCTCATCCAGCTAGGTATGCCCAATACCAGCTTCAAAACCGAGTGCGCAAACGGCCGCTCCATCGGGACAAGGTTCACATACGATATCGTCCCGGACCAAGTACGGGGTCAAATTAACCCTATGACGGGGGGAATTGTAGGCTCTAAATACAACAAACATAGAGATAGGGAAGCAATATCAAAATTAGTTGTTTGTGGAGGGTTTGCCTTTTTCATTTCCTTCATCTCCCGGTTTTATTCACTACATTAGAGATATATATAATCCTGCTTTTAACGGTTTTCCTAGGTCAACTCGTTAAGAGAGATGTATTTAAATTTGCGCATGAATATCAACAATATTTACGTTTTTCATTATATCATTTTAATGGCAAAGTATCTATCACGTCGATATAGGTCGTAGTACTAACGGCCATGATTATTTAACTTGTAACTTGTCATTGGATAGATTATAAATGGTCTATGCAAAAACGTATTTTAGCGTATAGATATATAGATGATAGGCACACTGGTACTTTTATTGCGAAAATATTTATCAAGTGTGCGATTATTACGGAATTACCGATAAAATTATGACTATTACATTAGATAACGCTTCTAATAACAATTACGCAATTACAATGTTAAAAAATAGTTTAGCTCCATCTTTTCCGGACCATTTTCATATAAAATGCGCGTGCCATATATATAACTTAATTGTAAAGGATGGTCTATCACTTTTTGAAGACATTCTTAGTAAAATACAATTTGCTATAAACTTTATTTTTAAAAGTAATAAAGTACAACGTAGAAAAGAATATAAAAAAATTTGTCATGATTGTGGACTACCTTTTAGAAGAATTCCACAAGAAGTATCCACTAGGTGGAATTCTTTATACGAGCAACTCCTTGTTGCTTATGACTATAAATTACCTATAACTTTATTTTTTAACTCTCATAATAAAAAGCCAAATTTGATATGATTTTAGATAGTGATTGGGAAAAAATTTCCGAACTTATTGTATTTTTAGAGAAATTTTTTCAAGCAACAAAAGAATTTTCCGGTATATATTATCCTACTATTTCAACTATGTTATTTTATATAACTCTAATATTTTTATTACTTAGTGAATATATGGAAAAACCAAATTATAAGGCGCCTATTAAAAAAATGTTTGTCAAAATAAAAAAATATTTTATTCCTATTCCTTCTATTTATATTATTGGTTCTGTATTAAATCCTACTATTAAAATAGACGGTACTAAATCACTAATTGAAACTATTTACGATTGTATAGAAGTACTACCACCTCCAAGTCCCAAAAATCTAAATCACCCACCACCTATTGAACAAACTAAAGAAGAAGTGTTGAATAGCGTAGAACACCACCGCAAAAATATATATAGATTTTATCAACAAGAAAATGCTAGTAACGTACCGGCTACCATACCATCTTCTTCATCTTCAACACAACCTCACAAAAGACATGCTTGTTTCGCGGCTAGTATTGAAAGCCTCGAAATAGAATGTGCGGCCGTACCTCTACTAACCAAATTAGCGAGTTGGATATTTTTGTTTTGCGGTGTTCTCGTACCGTATCAAGAAGTTATCAATGAAGATGGACAAGAAGACTTGCTTTGAAATACTTGGAGGGGAATGAGAAGACCTTTCCGACACTTTCATTGATGGCTCGAGATGTTTTGAACATTCAAGCGTCATCAATCGCGTCGGAAAGCGCTTTTTCTGCAGCGATATCAAATAGGAGACCACAGACACTCATTGGCCGGAGACACTTGGAAATTGCGGTATTATTCGAGAGATTGGATACGAGCGGAGCGGAGAAGGTGCGGTCAACCGGAGATCAACGAAGAAGATGATGAAAACTACAACGAAATCTTAACCGAAGGTAGTGGAAGCGACGTGGATCAATTTGACCAACAAATACCTATTCCAACCGAAGAACCACATGAAATCATCAAGCAATTAGAACAGATTTTTTTTTTGAAAATGTAATTTTTTTAATTGCAATTTTATTATGTAATTTGCAACTTTTGGACAACACCATAAAGTTGCAATTTAGATTTTAGACAATTGTATTTGTATTACAAAAAAATCATATGTCTATTAAATAATATAAGAGGCACAAAAACAGCCTTGGGATGTTTTTATTACACTATCTTGTTTTATTTATTGAGTTTTTTTTTATACATATGTTATTTAAAAAAAATAAAAAAAGGAAAACCCGAGCCCGCCCCGATACCGACGGGATCGGGATCGGGACGGACCGGAGCAGTCCCGCCTGCACCCGACCCCGCTAGGCCCGCTAGTCCCGATCCCGACCCCCCGGATCGTCCCGCCCCGACCCCGACCCGCCAGACCCGAGCCCGGCCCACTGGCCACCCATACTGAAGAGCTTGCACTTGCATGTAAAGTCACTTTATAGAGGACAATAAAATCCAAAAAAAAAAGTTAATAATTGCACAGGCATGAATCAGACTTACACTTGAAAAATAGATGATGCATTCAATCGTGGGTTTCCTCCAACGACAACCTTAAGAAGTATAATTTCAACAAGTTCATCTGAAAGACATGAAAAATTAGTTCCTGCCATGTTGTTTAGTGTTTGCTGTTGTATTTTTTTCTTATGCAACAACTACTGTGTTTTATAGAAAAATGGTTGAGAAAAAGTAGTTGTGTATTTAATATTCTATTTATGAAGTGTGACACTAATTTAGATTTTAATAAGAATTTTAAATTTAAACGTAATTAAAAATCACTTAAAAAAATAGGTGTACACTTGCAGAGTATCCATACAATAAACCAATATTAGTGGAGTAAATAAATAAATAAACGGAATACACTATTGCTCATAAATAATAAATTAATATTAAAAGTATTAGTATTAGTAGTAGTAGTATTTACTTATGCAGTCAGTAACCAATAGAAGGTTGTCACATCAGAACAGTTCCCTTTTAGGGTTTAGTAGGCATAATTCCATAGACATTCCGGTAGTATGTATCAGATGAATGAACTGACCTAGAGTGTACCATTTATTACCTATTTTCAAAATTTCTTTCAGTTTGAGCAATGAAGCTCTTCCAGATCACCTCCATCTTAGGAATAGGACTATAAAACTGATCAATCAAAGTATACTTGCAAGATTCAGCAATTTTCACCATGTAATCGTGTCTTTTAAACAAAACAGCTGAACAATCTTGTTTCGTAGATCTTTTCAATGCAGTAAGCTCAATTTTAGGCCCATCATCATTCTGCCGAGCCCTAAATCTTGTGGCCATGGATTGCTTAACAGTAGGAGGAGGGGGGTGAGTTGGTTGGGAGAAAGGATTGGTCGGGGGGTGTTTGTTTGGGTGGAAGAATACTTGTAGTAGCCGGAAAAGTTTGGTTTTTGGGATTTTTTGGGTCGAATTTATCAAAGTTGGAAGATATGGTAGAAAATTGATTTACGGGAGGTATAGGGGTAACTTTAGGGTCAGTAGTGGTGGTGGGGTTTGGTGAAACAGCGGGGGATGGGCCCGGGGTCAGATTTTGGGGAGGTAGAAATACTTATTTTTGGTTTGTGGTGTTTTGATTAAAAATCTTATTTTCATGCAAACGTATGGGTTTGGGGAGTGGTTTGTGATTTGTTTTGGATTTTTTTTATCACCGGAACTCTATCCCCGATCAATTACGGATTTTCTTAGCCTTTTCACCCAAATCGGATATGTAAGTAGCAACATTTGGAAGTGTTTTTCTAACATGAGCACTAAGAATAGGTAATTCATTAGTATTGCATTTGGAATTTTGCTCCACAGTCGCCGAATAGTAACTCCAATAAAATTAGATAAACTATTCGAATTTTTAGACCTAATTTTAAAATTCGAAGAGTTTGAGGGCTCACCCGATGGGCCTTTTTGTTCCATGATGTTGTTGGGATTATTTGGAGTGAAATGACAATTCGTTTGATTTTTTTAAGTCAGCGGAGCTCTGTCGCCACCGCCACCCCTTAAAGGAACCCTAATTTCTAATGTTGTGGAGTTCGGAACCAAATTTGATGGGGCTTTTGACAAAACCAAATCATTAAACCTGGAAGTTGCTCGCTCTTTGATCAGTGATTCACCGACCACTGGATCGATGAAGAATCTCTCGTAACCTCCGTGTGATTTCCTATCGATTGACATTGAGTTTGGATTTTTCCAATTGCCGGAGCTCCGACGCCGCTGGGACCTCTGGCGACAACATTACGAAATTGTAATGTTGTTGAGTTTTGCTCCAACTTTGATGGGGCTTTTGACAAATTGGTACTCCCCATGTCATTATGCATTGATTGGCATTGGTAATTGCATGATCTGAGCTTCGTCATTATTCACGTGCCGGAGGCGGTATAACCCTAACGTTGAAATTCATCGCGTTTGGAGGCGAATTTGATGGGGATTTTCGGATATTTGTGTTTTTGGGTGAATTGAGCACAAAAACTTGTGCTAATATTGAGTTTGGACAAAAAAAAAATCCAGTCGCCGCCACCGAAAATCTCCTTAGCACTAGAATGGAGTTGTATGGAGTTTTGCTCGGTGAAAATTGGGGCTTTTTGGACCAGTGGGTGCGTACAAGGGAGGAGCTCCTCGTGGCATAGGTCTAGCTCCGTGATTGTAGCCAGAGCACCGCCGACGGTGATGAATAGTGAACGGCCGTAAATTCCGCCGTCCAAATTGAATGCAAATTTTTGGGGAGGTAGATCTGAGGACGGGGAACAAACTCTAGTGGTCGAAACTTGAATAAATCGGCCGGAAGGTGGACAATTTTAAAGGCGGAGGTGCGGCAGCTTAGGGGCAAAATTGCCAAAATTCGCTGGCGATTTTCTCTCAAACGGTAAGGTGGAATCATCTGAATTTTTGATATGTTGTAGATTTGGGGCAGATTTATCATCCCCAGTAAGTGCGCCCTACTGATTCATAACAGATTGGGAGAAAGAAATGATTTATTGAGCCCAGGCGATTTGTTCTTCAGAAAATGCTACAGTATCTGCGGCTGTTGTTTGAATTTTCCCGGAGCTGTTGGTGGAATTTCGGGGTGAGGCCAGTGGCGGTGGATTCGTCTCTGAATTGTGGATGTCGAGGTGGTGGTATGGCATCTGGAGGTGGCCGAATGTCATCGCCGCGACTATTTTTGTAAATCTGAACAGTTTTGCCCTTTATAGAGAGGATCTTTTAGAGAGATGTTTAGTGAGAGGTTTTGACTTAACATCAAAGAATAACTTACGAACCGTCAACTCATATTGCACAACAAACACATGTAGTGTAGTGCTTGGATCGATGAACCTATCGAAGAAAGCATGCATTCCCAACCACTCGTGATCATGAAGATTGAAATAATCAATAAAGGCTACTCATCTATGTTTGAATTACTCTATAGTTAGAGATGTCCTGAGTGTGTTAATAAATGTATTCTTTATTGCTTGCATTTGAGGATGGTTAGTTCCATCTTTTGAGCAATCTGTTGGTAAATATGCCTTACGCACAACGAGTGTACGATGTCAGGCATCACTGATCTTATTGCTCCCCTATTTACGGGCATTGATCAGTTAATAAACACATCGGAGCCCTGCCACCCATAACATTAATACATTTTGTGAATTCAAAAGGCCCTTTCTCCCGGAAGATAGGACTGGTCTTCCCGACAGTCCTATCCCAGCATTCCGCTTCTTGAATATAGACCAACGATGGCCGCCGTCTTGTGGTTGTAAACAGCCAGGCATATGTCTCTATAGTTTCACTTGACAACAATGCACAATCAAGCAAAATCGACTATTTGTGGTGATTAACCCCCACAAATGATGCACATGGCATTATTATACATATTAAACAGATATGTGGTGTCGAAGCTAATCACATCGCCGAAGTCTGCATAAGCATATTTTTTCTTGCGGATGAATCCACAGCACATCCTTCAATCTACCTTCACCATCTAACTCATAAGTATGGTAGAATTCAGGATTCATGCTTTCTATTCTACGAAAGAAACTCATCATTGCTTCAGCATTCCCATTTGCGCACAAATTTTTCCTCTGATTGATAAAATAATTCTTACAATCTACTGGCGTGCATCCCATTTCCTCTGGGCTGCCACTTAAAACCTGCGTCGTTCGAATGTTTGTGCATATTCGCATACCAGCTCTATCATGTGTCTCTAGCGTCCTTTTCAGAGGGTTACTTACACTCATATATCTAGGCATGAGCCAAGAATATTGTGGTAAAAATCATGGTTATGCTCCCCGACAACTTTATTTACATGACTTCGTGAAGAATTAGTTGGCATCTTGTAGTTAACGCATGTCGGGCACTTTATCCTCTTACTCTCCTTATTTTGGAAATCAGGCTTACCTGCCTTGTCATATGTTATGCGGCCATATTTCCATCCGACACTGTACTTATAGTTTTTTTTCTTTATACAAAATCCTAGTACTTTAGCATGTTTCAAGTAAAAATCATACATATCGCCATCATTATCGTATATAGTACCACTAACAGGACCTAACTGTATTCTATCATCTTTAGGAGTATTTACATGTCCTTCACTATTACTATTTTCTTAATTACTATTATTGTGAGAGGAAGATGCATTACTACCTACATCAATCATATGGAGGTTTACATCCCCAATAGAAAGCACTGACTTTCCAGAATGATTACATCCATCATTACTATTATTGTGAGAAGTAGATGCAATAATACCTGCATCAACCATCTGGAGGCCTACATCAACGAGAGCAAGATCTGACTGGAGAGAATGATTGTCTCCTTCATTAACTACTACATTTACTCATTTCATGCTTTTGTACAGATTCTATTAAATGAAAATGTGTTGGTGGGGGGAGTTAATGAAAATTCTAACAACTTGGTGTTCTTCTCAACAATGAAAAATAAATGTAAGGAAGAAGGTTGTATACATAGGAGATGCAACAACTAGCTGTCATTGTACATATTAATGATGACCTTTTGATGTAGTCATATCTCACATTAATTGTTGAATAACATTTTGAAAAGATTATTGATAATTCAACGATTGAGTGGGCGAGTGGCCTCAGTCTCCCCTCAAATCTATACTAAATACACTCTCGCATTGCATCCACGCACAGAGGGGATGCCACAACGAAAAGTACACCCGAGAGGTATTGTTGTCTTTGCACATGCGTTCGTGACATTTGTGACACGTTTTTTCATGCCAAGAAACTTTTTCCAAAAAACAAAGTACCATAAATGTGGATTTCAACTGGCCTACCTTCACAAGTTCATAGGAAATGGGCAATGGAAGCCCTAAACTTTTAGTAGGCCATTATAGAAATTTAAAGAAAGTACAATAACGCTTGGTCAATTTTAAAGGTCCATTATGGAGGCGTACAAAAGTCATCATCTCCACGGCCTCCAATGGGCGTTCGGGCAACTGTAATGAGAAATGAGCAAAATAATTATTTTTACACTGCTAATTTAAAATTAGTCAACATTTTAATAGCTTGTATGACAAAATTTATTTTTCTCCAAAATGATTATTTTAAAAATGTGAGGTGTTTGACCAAGCTTTTGAGAGAAAATAAGTGCTTATGAGGAATAGCAGAAACAATTTTTCAGAAGCTAAAAAACATAGCTTTTGCCCATAAGCAATTTTTTGAAAAACACTTTTGAGCAAAATACACTTAAAAACATTTTTTAAACGCTTGGTCAAACACTAATTGTTGTTCAAAAGTATTTTTTAAATTAATTGTTCAAACACAAAATATTTCTCACCAAAAGTACTTTTTTGAAAAGTATTTTTGAGAAAAACACTTTTTAAAATAAGTAGATTTTAAAAGCTTGACCAAATAGGCTACAAAGCAATTAGGAGTGGTATTTAACAACTTTTAGAAGCGAATTTTCTTTTGAACAAAAAATAGTTATGCCTCACACACGCAAAAATTGTAGCACTAAAGATTTTACAGGTCCATCACTTAGGGTGTATTTGGTATGGAGGAAAATGTTTTCAATGGAAAATGATTTCCTAAAAAATATTTTCTTAGAAAATAAGTGGATTTCTTACTTATTTTCTAGTGTTTGGTATGTAAGCAAGAAAATATTATCATAAGAGTATTTATATGTAATTAACCAAAATACTATAGGTGGGATGGGTGGGGAGCGAGTGTTCGGGGGTTGTGGAGGTGGAATGGTCAAGGGGGTCAGAGTTGGAGGCATTGGGTGGGTGGAGAGAAGACAATAAACTTAAAATGTTAATTTGGACTTGTTTTCTCTACTTTCATTACACAAGTCATTTTCTTCATTTTTTAAGGAATTTGTTTTCCTAGAAAAAATATTTTTCAAAATATTTTGACCAACCAAACATGAAAAAATTAAAAAAAAAATGTTTTCTTTATACCAAACATACCCTTAATGCTAGAGAATTTTTAACCGGTGAAACTTCAACATAATATGCTGAATTTCAAAACTTCCAAAAGTGAAACTCGAATATAATGCATTGGAGTTTGAATTCAATCCTCAAAATAAAATTAAAAAATACCTCAAGCTGAAAATTACTTTTCAAACAAAAGTAGCGTACTGTATGCAATTAGAGAAGCAAATCTGTCGTATGCAGCGAGAGAAGCAATCTCCAATATCAAATTACAAGCTTCTAGTTTGCTACGAGATAAGCTTTGACCTGCAGATAATGAAGAGGCATTGTCTGTATATAGTGGATAGATCATAATTTAAAAGTTTTAGACTACGTACTGAAGTTTTACATGTAAAAAGATTTTGAATGTAAGGAAAGAATCTTGATATTCGTCATTTTATATAGCTGAGAATTCAAGAATTTAGTACTTAATTTGTAGTTTTACAGCTGAGAAATTCAAAGAAAAAGTACGTGTTGGAGTTTTATATGAAGGGAGTTTTCGAACTACACTTTTCACTAGTAAAAGTTGTTGGAAATTTGTCTTTAGCGGGAGTTGCGTCCGACCAACTTTAACGGCTTAAACACTAATGTCCGCATGTTGGAGTATCCGGTTCTTCACACATGCATAATCTACTAAGTACGTAGATGACCGTAGGGCCAAGGATCGTCAAATTTCGTTGAGTAATGAAAGAGATATTGATCCACGAAGTGAGGTGTTTGAAGCATGGAAAAGTGTGGTATGTGATCAATTCTCCCTCATCGGTGGAGGAAGAAAGAATTGTTTTGTTTATAAGTCTCAAAGTTGGCTTGGGGTTTGGGACCCCAAGGGGTATCCCATGTGTTTAAAGGAGGGAGGACCTAGATGTGCTTCGGTTCGAGGAAAGCCCACACGCGCGCCGCCCGTCCGGTCCGGGTCGGGGGTTGATATTATCTTTTTGGACCAGAATTCTTTCATATGTACAGTTTGGTCCCTGAAGTTTCAAGATGTACAGTTTGGTCCCTGAAGTTTCAAAAAAGTCAGATTGGGCAGAAACAACACTCAATTCAACCATTTATTTTGGCTGAATTACTCTTCCTAAATGTCATCCGTTGCTTATCAAATTCACCATTTATTTTTGTGAATTACTACCTCCATAATTGTCATTACTTGGCCAGTAATGTGGGCGGTTCATGAGCCTCTTCTCCAATTATATAAAGGACCCCTTGCACCATTGTTGACACACAGAAAAACAGACGAAAAAATAGAAACAAAGAATCAGTTCTTCCTACTACCTTCCAACATCATTTCATTACTCAAAATTCTTCACGGTAACACTTGAGTTTCCTTTGCTCATTTGTTCAGTTACTGTTTTACCTTGGAAGACAATTGTCCACGACGTAGAAAGGATACATACGGGGCAATATTGTCTTAAAGACAGAGTGCAAACACTCGACTCAGCATACCACAAACATTTCCAGTTTATTCTTCAAGTTCTGTGTAATTTCAATTTGTTGTTGAATTGTAATTTCAGTTCTTGTAATACTTAGCAGTTACTTGTAATTTTCGTTTCCTGCACCTTTGTAACTAACAAGTTTAAGACAATATTCCCTTATTGTAACTGCTGCAACATGGCTGGAAACATGACTGATTCTGCTGCTTCTGCTACTCAAGGCAACAATGCTGCCTTCCCCGCTACTGCCGCTATTGGCCAAGGCAGCAACTCTGCTGCCTTGACTGCTGCTGCTCGCTATTGTTCAAGGCAGCAACTCCGCTGCCTTCTAGACTGCTGGTGCTCCACCTTCTGCCTCCCACCATGATCGCCCTGAAAAATTCATGGGCTCAAACTTTAAGAGATGACAACAAAAGATACTATTCTACTTAACAGTTATGGGCATGGCCCGGTTCCTAACGGAAAATCCTCCACAAGCTGGAGATGAAATAGACTCTTCGCTTACTGAAACGGGTGAAGGGGGCCTTGGTATCCATGTCGTTAACGGCATGAAAATGGTTCTTGATGCGTGAAATCATAGCGATTTCATGTGTAAGAATTACATACTGAACTGCTTGGCAGACCCTCTCTACACGGTCTATTGCACCGTTGGCACTGCCAAAGAGCTGTGGGAAAAACTGCAAAAGAAGTACAACGCACAAGATGCGGGTACTAAGAAGTTCATCGTTGGGAAATTTCTAAAATTCCAAATGGTGGATAGTAAGAAAGTGATGTCCCAAGTCTAGGAATTCCAAATGATTTTACATCACCTGGATTTGGAAGGAATGAAATCAAATAAGCAGTTTTTGGTTGCATCGCTGATTGAGAAGTTACCTCCTTCGTGGAATGAGTTTATGAGTTACTTGAAACTCAAGACAAATGAGATGACCTTTGAAGAGCTTGTTATCAAACTCCAAATCCAGGAAGATAACAAGAAGGCCTTGCCTAAGGGTAAACAACCTGCTAAGGCAAAGGTAAGTCTAGCTGAGGCCAAAGGGAACTCAAGCAAGAAGCGAAAGTTCCAGAAAGACGGAAAGGCCCACGGAGCGGAGATGTTCAGAGGTAACTGTCACCACTGTGGGAAACCTGGTCATAAGAACAAGGAATGCCGCAAGCTCAATACTGAGCAACAACAGAAATCTAAGGCTAAAGGCAAAGCGCATGCTAACGTCGTCAAGGACACTCTCCTGGATGACATGATTGAGGAGTTCTCGGCAGTGGTGCTAGAAGCAAACCTGGTTGAGAATCTGATGCAGTGGTGGATGGACACAGGTGCTACAGACACATCTGCTCCAACAGAGATGCCTTCTCCATGTATACACCAGTCACCGACAAAAAGCTGTTCATGGGCAACAACGCTTCGTCTGACGTGCTGAGGGTAGGAAAGGTGGTCCTGAAGATGACTTCTTAAGATGACTTCCGAAAAGGAGCTCACTCTGAAGGAAGTGATGCACGTCCCAGAGATTAGAAGAAATTTAATTTCTGGACCTTTATTGGTTAATGCTGGTTTTAGGCTAGTGTTTGAATCCAATAAGTTTGTACTCACTAAGAATGGAACTTTTGTGGGGAGAGGCTTCGTCTGTGAAGGCCTCTTCAAAGTAAATGCCATGTCTGAAATGCATCCAAGTAATAAAGTTGAACCTTCTTCTTATTTTCTTGAGTCTTTTAATTTATGGCATCATAGATTAGGACACGTTAACTACAAGTCTATCCAAAGGCTGGTAAAGATGGAGTTGTTGCCGTCTATCGACGTAAATCCTCAACATAAGTGTGAGGTGTGCGTAGAGGCAAAACTCACCAAGCTTCCTTTTCGATCCGTCGAAAGAAATACCGCTCCTCTAAAACTTATTCACACAGATATATGTGATTTGAAGTTCGCACAAACTAGAGGGGGAAACAAGTACTTTGTGACATTCATTGATGATAGCACAAGGTATTGTTACCTTTACTTGTTGAAAAATAAGGATGAAGCCTTTGAAGCGTTCCGACGTTACAAAGCAAAAGTTGAGAACCAACTAAGCCTACAGATTAAATTCATTCATAGCGATAGAGGGGGAGAATATGTAGCGCCATTTGAGGAATATTGTGCCCAAGAAGGCATTGGTCATCAAATGGCGGCTCCATACTCACCTCAATCAAACGGTGTGGCGGAACGTAAGAACCGCACATTGAAGGAAATGATGAATGTCTTGCTCATCAATTCCGGTCTTCCCCAAAATATGTGGGGAGAAACCGTCCTTACCGCTAATACGATTCTTAAAAAAGTCCCACATAAGGGTAAGGACAAAACTCCATATGAATCATGGAAGGGAAAGAAACCCACTTATAAATATTTTAAGGTGTGGGGTTGTTTGGCAAAGGTTAAGGTACCCAAGCCAAAGCAGGTCAAGATTGGGCCTAAGACTGTAGATTGCATATTCATCGGATATGCAAATAACAGTAGTGCTTATCGCTTCTTAGTGCATAAGTCAGATATTCCAGATATCCACTAGGGTACAATCATGGAATCAAAGAATGCTCTATTCTTTGAAGGTACATTTCCTAGAAAGGAAAAAGACATAACCTCTCGCAAACGAAGTTATGAACAAAGCTCTCAAGAACTGGGAGTCGTTGATGGCCCGAATCTAGATGATTCAGATCTAGCGGATCTCGAGGTGGCTGAACATCCGGAATCTAGTGTTCCAGATTCTCAGAACTTGGAGACTCCAAAGATGGATCTAAGGCGAAGTAAAAGGGCCAGGAATGATAAATCCTTCGGTCCTGACTTTGTAGCTTATATGGTTAATGATGAACCAAGGACAATTGCTAAGGCGTTGTCAACTCCAGAAGCACCGCTCTGGAAAGAAGCTATTGAGAGTGAAATAGGCTTCATTCTGCATAACCATACTTGGGAGTTGGTTGATCTTCCTCCGGGAAATAAACCGTTGGGTTGTAAATGGATACTAAAACGGAAATATAAAACAAATGGGTCTATAGACAAGTACAAGGCCAGGTTGGTAGTCAAGGGCTATCGACAGACAGAAGGTTTTAACTATTTTGACACATACTCTCCGGTATCCCGGATGACATCCATACAGGTATTCATTGCGATCGCAGCTTTGCGTGACCTTAAGATACATGAAATGGATGTCATGACAGCCTTCCTAAATGGTGATTTGGAAGAAGAAATTTATATGGACCAACCCGAGGGGTATGTGGTTCAAGGGCAAGAGAAGAAAGTCTGTCGGCTTGTCAAATCTCTGTATGGGCTGAAACAAGCCCCAAAGCAATGACACGAAAAATTTGATAGTACTCTACTATCGAAGGGTTTCGCCATTAATGAGTGTGATAAATGTGTCTACACGAAAGGTAACTCTGACTCATTTGTTATGATATGCCTGTATGTAGACGACATGTTGATCACAGAAAGCAGTCCTAGGGTAATTCTAGAGACTAAGAACATGTTGAAACAATGCGACATGAAGGATATGGGTATCGCAGATGTCATCTTAGGGATAAAAATCTCTAAGACGTCTGACGGACTGGTCTTATCTCAGTCTCACTACATCGAGGATGTTTTGAGAAAGTTCGAGATGTTAGACAGTTCACCGATAAAGTCACCAATGGATACAAATCAAAAGCTTGATAAAAATCTTGGTGCACCCGTATACCAGGAGCGATATGCACAGGTGATCGGTAGTTTGATGTATATAACAAACTGCACCCGACCTGATATTGCTTATGCAGTCAATAGGTTGGCTAGGTTCACCCGTAATCCGAGTGATGATCACTGGAAGGCGTTGAATCGGGTATTACAATACCTGAAATATACGCTAACTTTCGGGTTACACTATTCGAGATATCCAGTTGTACTAGAGGGGTACAGTGATGCAAACTGGATATATGATATAGAGAACACCAAGTCCACCAGTGGGTATGTATTTACAATTGGTGGTGGGGATGTATCTTGGAAATCCTCTAAGAAAACTTGCATCGCCTAATCCACAATGGAATCGGAGTTTGTCGCTTTAGACAAAGCATGAGAAGAAGCTGAGTGGCTTTATGACTTCTTAGAGGATGTTTCGTGTTGGAACAAACACGTACCTTTGGTAATGATCTACTGCGACAGTCAGTCGGCTTTATGAAGAGCACAAATGCTATGTACAACGGCAAGTCTCGTCATATTCGACGGAGGCATAAGACCGTTAGGTAGCTGATCACCACGGGTATAATATCCATTGATTACATTAAGTCAAAGGATAATATAGCAGACCCATTGACAATGGGCTTACCCAAGGATCAGATGGCTTGCCTGTCTAAGAAAATGGGCTTAAAACCCAAAATATAAGGACCAATATGGTGGTAACCCAACCTTACTAACTGGAGATCCCAGTAATTTGGTTCAATAGGAAAAAACTAAGCTGTAAAGGTTCAGTTGATCGCTTCAGTGGAAGCATAAGCACTTTGGATAATGATTTCTGTAAAGAAACACCAAATCCAAAGTCGTTCCCGCGATAGACGTTAAGTGCTATCTGCAGTATGGGTAAAGGTTAAGTTTTCAAAACCTTTAATGATCCTCAACAGTTGAGGTTAGGTCTTGGGAAACTTTTAATGCTTCCTAACACTTGTGAAGTGGGGTATAGCAGGATGCATTGTAGGAGACCACCTATTCAAGTGCGAGGACGTGCCGCCTCAAATGAACGCACTTAAGAATCCAAGAAGTTGTCCATGGCCACAACGGACAAAACATTACGAAGAAGAGAGAAAGGGAATTTGTTGTGTTGGTACTATTGAATTGGCTTACACTAAATACTGACGGTTCAAGACATCACGTTCACCGCGCAGTAAGTAAGTCCGATGGTATTTAACAGTGGAAGGTTCAAAGATGAAGCTACCTCTCCTTATGCAACATCGGTCCGTTGAAATATTGCTTGAAATGAAAAGACACCATGTGAGTACGCCAAAATCTCTTTCAAGAAGGGATTGTTGGAAATTTGCCTTTGGCGGGAGTTGCATCCGACCAACTTTAACGGCTTAAACATTAGTGTTCCGCATGTTGGAGAATCCGGTTCTTCACACATACATAATCTACTAAGTACGTAGATGACCGTAGGGCCAAGGATCGTCAAATTTCGTTGAGAAATGAAAGAGATATTGGTCCACGAAGTGATGTGTTTGAAGTATGGAAAAGTGTGGTATGTGATCAATTCTCCCTCATCGGTGGAGGAAGAAAGAATTGTTTTGTTTATAAGTCTCAAAGTTGGCTTGGGGTTTGGGACCCCAGGGGGTATCCCATGTGTTTAAAGGAGGGAGGACGTAGATGTGCTTCGGTTCGAGGATAGCCCACACGCGCGCCGCCGCCGCCCGCCCGTCCCGTCCCGTCCGGGTCACAGGCTGTGGGCTGGGCTTCTTTTGATATTATCTTTTTGGACCAGAATTCCTTCATATGTACAGTTTGTACCAGAATTCTTTCATATGTATAGTTTGGTCCCTAAAGTTTCAAGATGTACCGTTTGGTTCTTGAAGTTCAAGAAAGTCAGATTGGGCAGAAACAGAATGTCAACAGCACTTAATTCAGCCATTTATTTTGGTTGAATTATTCTTCCTAAATGTCATCCGTTGCACATCAAATTCACCATTTATTTTGGTGAATTACTACCTCCATAATTGTCATTACTTGGCCGATATGAGCCTCATGAGCCTCTTCTCCAATTATATAAAGGACCCCTTGCACCATTGTTGACACACGGAAAAACGACGAAAAAAACGAAACAAAGAATCGGTTCTTTCTACTACCTTCCAAAGATCATTTCATTACTCAAAATTCTTCACGGTAACACTTGAGTTTCCTTTGCTCATTTGTTCACTTGCTTTGTTTTATCTTGGAGACAATTGTCCAGGACGTAGAAAGGATACATACGAGGCAATATTGTCTTAAAGACAGAGTGCAAACACTCGACTCAGCATACCACAAACATTTCCAGTTTATTCTTCAAGTTCTGTGTAATTTTAGTTTGTTGTTGAATTGTAATTTCAGTTCTTGTAATACTTAGCAGTTACTTGTAATTTCCGTTTCCTGCATCTTTGTAACCTTCGAGCTGAATTTTTTTGTGCTTTGGATAGGAGTAGTTTTTGTCCACATTTTATGCAAGTGCGGGAGGTTTTCTATGTTTCAGCTATGAACTTTTTGTCCAAATTTTACTTCTACATTAAAAAGTGAGACCTTTTCAATTACATAAGAAACGATGGCTAAACTCTGAATATCCATCCCACCCAATTTTTACAACATTTATACATAAATATAGCACGGACTTTTCGGACATGTAATTGTAAATAGTTGGTATTTGTAATGTAGCTAAATTAGTCTTTCTTAATAAAAAAATATAATCTAAATAAAAATATTCTTAATTAAAAATGGAAAAAAAAACTCCAACACAGTATTCCAAAATTTGAACTTATACAAATGAAAACTATATGCTAACCTGGAACTTCTACTTCTACTAGTAAGCTTCAAGATATGTATAGATTTTAATACCACGTTTTAAAACTCGAGACATGTATAGGTTAATATAATTATTTGGGAGTTGTTTGAAGGTCTCCGGTTGAGACCCGAGGGTTTTGAGTGAGTTTTATAACAAAAATGTGCATTTGAACAGTGCAGATTTTTTTTCTTCTGATGTTGCCGTACTGTCTATTGGGTTAGGGGTGTTGGTCTTCATGGTCGCGTGAAGGTTGTCAAGACCGCGCAGGGTTCGGCTTGATATTTAACCCATATTGGCTCGATAATCATTTTTCAATTGATATGAGCACTCAAGACCACAATACTTTGTTGACTTCGATAAACAATAACTCTTTGAAAACATTTCTATAAATTGAAAATCATAATATAATGAGTTTTAACTTCAGGGACAAGCATTTGATACAAATAAATGGAGAACATGATTTAAAGTGTTATACATCAATGAGTCAAAAATGATTAATTAACAATGCTATTTGTACATATTTTTTACTATAAGGTAGCAAAAATCATCATTTAACATTAAAAACAGGGAAGGTAAGATCTGCTCGTTCTAGCAAACTCAAACCAACATTTAAAACATCTTTATTAACCGTAGAATTCATGAAATTCGTTATTTTTTTTAAAAAGGAAGGTACATCTTAATACCTCACATTGATTTTCAAACAAGCTCAATCATGCTCAACGTGTCAAATTCAACTCAATCTACATAATTATTATTGATTTTCACTAATTCGTATTTGAAGAAATCTAGATCAACTCATTTCGAGTTAATAAAATAGAAACAAGCTCTTCCAAACTCAATTTTTTTCATTTTAGACAGGCTCCGTAAATATATTATTAGTGTTTATCCATGTCATCAATATCATTAAGCAACTAATTTCTAAAATTTGGAAATACTATTCATCATTTTCTTCCTCAAAAACCTTAACTTTGAAATCTCAACTTTCATGGATTTGTATAATACTTCAACAACTGGTGTTTTCTCCTCATTAACACCTTCTATAAACTTAATAAAACATTATATATGATTTGGAAGCGGAAGAATTACTTGTGTGGTCAAATCCTAACTTTGAACACTTGGGAATACTCGAGATTTCTAACAAATCTATTGTTAATGGATGTTAATACAAGTGTTAATGGACTTAAACGGATCCAATAAATTCATAAAAACTTATCTTAGATGATAGTTTGAGCCTTGATTGTGTCTCCTAAAACTCCAAAATCCTTCTCCAAACTCTATGTCTGTTGCCCGAGACCTTTCATATGTAGGTGTGACTGCTTATGCAGCTTGTGTTGTTTAATGTAAAGCAGTACTGGAAGTAAATAAATATTACAAGTGTTCGAAAGGATAAACATGTAGGCCAATGTTCAGAATTGCCGCAAGCTTGTTGAGTCTTGAATCTTGATAATCTGAAATCAAGAAACACTAAATCTGGATTGTTACAACTGTGTGCTGAGTCGAGTGATCGCACTCTGTCTTTAAGACAAGATTGCCCCGTATATATGCTTTTACGTTAAACGGGCAATAGTCTCCCAAGATAAAACAACACTTTAATCAACACTACAAAGCAAATAGGTTGATTCTGACTAAGAAAACAAATACGAATCGACTTCTGAAGAAATGGAAAAGGAAGGAAGAGTTTTCTGTTTTCGTCCCAACGTTTCTGCTCACGTTTTGGACTGTGTTTTACTCTTCTGTTTGTTTCTGTGTATATATTTCTGTCTCGTTTTTCTGTATGTATATTGTTCCCTTTCTGTATTTTTTTGTGTAACACAATTGAGCCAAAATGCATCAATATATAGCATAAGGGGAGACTTCTCAACTGCCAAGACATGACTGTTAATGACCATTGAAGGAGGGAGTAAACAACCAAGTAATGACTGTTAATGGAGGGAGTTAATCAGCCAAGTAATGGTTGGTTAATGCACAATAACACCCCCAAAAATCAACTCCAACGGAAGGCTGAAACTTTCTGCCTTCCGTTGTTCCCAAATTCAACATTCCAGAAACTCTAGGGACCAAACTGTAAATTTTAAACACTTTGGGGTCCAAAGAGATAATATCAGAAGAAGCCCAAGACCCGTGACCCGAGCCTGTACCGGACGGGCGGGCGGCGGCGGCGCGCGTGTGGGCTTAGCCTTGAACCCAAGCACATCTAGGTCATCCCTCATTTAAACACATGGGTTACCCCTTGGGGTCCCAAACCCTTAGCCAATTTAGAGACTTATAAAGAGGGCAATTCTTCCTTTTCCCACCGATGTGGTAGATTTGTCCCACACCATATTTTCATGCCTCAAACACCTTACTTCGTTGACCAATATCTCTTTCATTTCTCAACGAAATTTGACGATTCTTGGCCCTACGGTCATCTACTCACTTAGTAGATTATGCACGTGAGAAGAGACAAAGCCTCCAACATGCGGAACCCTAATGTTTAATTCATTAAATATGGGTGGACGTACTTCCCCACCAAAGACAAATTTCCAACCGCTTGTACCTTATCAGAATATTTTAATAACATATTTATATTTTTTTTGTACAGAACTCAAATCAAATGATTTGAATCGTTAGAAACTAGACCTTTAGAATTAATATTTTTATTAAGGAACCTTGGCCGAATTCTTCATAGAGTGGGGAATATACTTTTACAAAATCAAATCATGTATATTATCTTGGACACTTTTCTATTAACATTTTCAACTTTGCTTTTTAGCTTCCTTTAGGCAGTTTACCGCTTCAATCTACTCAATTAAATAGATATATTCATGTATTTCAATGATGATAACACCCTTGTGTGGGTTTGGGCACACCTCATAATCACTTTAATCATGCCATTAAAATTTTAATTAGCTGGAATTTAGGGATGTCAATTGGGGCCGGGCAGGACAGGGCGGGGCAGGGCGAAGCCTTAACAGGGCAGGGCAGGGGAGTATCTAAACGGGACGGGGCAGGGCAAAATTTATTTTGTGAAAACAGGTAGCAGGTTTGGGCTTAAACTCAAAGTTGGTTATTAACTCAAAGAAAAACTTGAAGCAGCCTGCAAATTTGAGATATCTTGGGCATAAACTGATATTAACTTTGTGCCAAAATATAAAAATATGAGAGCTCTTACTGTAAATCATGTGGGTTATTTATATCTTGTATCATATTTGATTCTCTTTGCTCTGCTCATAGCTGTTCTTTTTCTCTTCTTGCAGTAGTAATTAATTAGGGTAGCAATGGTTTAGGTTAGTCTTTATAAGTGAGCTGACATATATCAAATCAATTGTAAAAGATCCAAAGAAACAACAAATAAAGAAATAATCTCGTGATTATTTTCATTAATGAAAGAGTATATATTCAATTTACAATTTTTCATAATAGGAAAATCATATTCCTATTCTACTCCCAAAACCCTATTCTAGTAGTACAAGAATCCTATAATTATGGTAAGTGTACAATACTAATTAATACAATTATTTACACTACAAATCAACCACAAAACCGTGATATACACTAATTATGGTAAAAGTATATCACAGGTACAATATAGAGACAAACCTGTGATATACACTACTTATGGTAAGTGTATATCACGTGTATATTTAGCACACCCCCACAATCATAGCGGACGGTCTTCGTACGCTGAGACTGTCCCTAAAATCTTCAAAAAGGACCGAGGGAAGACCTTTTGTAAAGATGTCCTGCAATTTGATACCTGGAAGGGACATGACAAATATGTACTTGTCCACGAGCTACCTTTTAGCGAACAAAGTGAATATCCATCTCGATGTGTTTAGTGCGCTCGTGTTGAACCGGATTACCAGAAAGGTAGATGTCACTAACATTATCACAATAAACCAAGGTAGCTTTCTGAATAGGACAATGAAGCTCTAAACGAAGATTACGTAACCAACAGGATTCAGATACCACGTTGGCTACTCCTCGATACTCGGCCTCTGCACTAGAACGAGACAATATAGATTGACGCTTCGCAGACCATAAGACCAAGTTATTACCAGGAAACATACAATAGCCGGATGTGGAACGTCTGGTGTCTGGACAGCCACCCCAATCAGCATCAGTATACGAGACATGTGTAGATGTCAATGAAGGATATAAATGTAAGTCATAGTCAAGTGTCCCCTGAATGTATCGAATAATGCATTTAAGAACATTCATGTGCTCAACCCTGGGATCATGCATAAACAAACACACCTGCTGTACACCATACGTAATATCTGATCTCGTGAAAGTAAGATACTGAAGAGCCCCTGAAGACTACGATAGCAGGTCAGATCCTCGTAGGGTGAGCCAACCGCAACACCCAGCTTGGATTTAGTATCAATGGAAGTGGAAGTAGACTTGCACGAGGACATGCCAGCTCGCTCAACAATCTCAGCTGCATACTTCCGTTATGATAAGAACAACCCACCTGTATGACCAGAAATAACAATCCCCAAAAAGTAACTTAAAGGCCCCAAGTCTTTCATAGCAAACTCGGAACTGAGCATGGTCATGATCGACTTGCATAAAGCATCAGTAGAGGCAATCAAGATAATATCATCCACATATAATAGAATATAAGCCAGGGAAGAACCATGACGATATATGAACAACGAATTATCAGACCTGCTGTGCTAAAACCCAATAGATGAAACATAGTCTGCAAACCTCTTATACCAAACCCTTAGGGCCTATTTAAGCTCATACAAGGATTTTTTCAACAAACAAAAATGATGAGGATATGTGGGGTCTCGAAAACCCAAGGGCTGATGCATATAAACAGTCTCCTTGAGATCACCATGTAAGAAAGCATTCTTCACATCTAACTGATGGATGGTCCAAGCTTTTGAAAGAGCCAGACTGAGAACAATGCGAATGGTAGTCGGTTTGACCACATGACTAAACGTCTCACCACAATCCACACCAACCTGCTGAGTCTTACCATCACCTACAAGACGAGCCTTATGCCTCGCAAAAGAACCGTCAAAATTATCCTTATGAGTAAAAATCCACAAAGACTGAATAATATTAACACCAGAAGGACGGGGTACCAACTCCCACGTCTTATTCGCAATAAGAGCATCATATTCGTCGGTCATAGCCAATTTCCAATTTGGGTCCTTTAAGGCAGATACTGGGTTACGGGGTAGGGGGATTTAAGAATATTAGAATTTAAATTAAAATGTCTTTCTGGTTTAAAAATACCCCGTTGACTACGAGTGACCGGTCTGTGACTCAGGGGAGAATCAGGTGGATTTTGGGAAATATCGGGATAGGTCGGACTGGCCAGCAGGCAGTGGACCTGTTGGCGCCTGCTGGCCCAGTATTGGAATGGGTACCGTTATCAGAAATTAAAATTGGGGCAAAAACTGGGCTAGATAGACGGCCCAGTTGCTGGCCCAATAACTGTATATTGTGACGGTACTGGAGGACCAGCGGGCAGTGGGCTGGCTGGCGGATTTTTGGTGTGGGACAAATCCGATAAATGGTAGATAATATACGGGGATACATCGTCATTCAAAAAATTATACGAAGTAGGCCTGTGACTATTTACTTTGGCAAGAGGAAATTGAGTTTCATCGAAAAGAACGTGGCGATTAATGATGATTTTATTAGATGATAAATTAAATCATTTGTAACCACGATGATTAGACGGATAACCCAAAAACACACAAGGGGTAGGAAGGGCGCCTGAAGTTTGATAATTGTGGTGGACGGAAAGAGATGATAACATATGCACCCAAAAACCCTAATATGCGAATACGAATTAGTCTTATTATATAAGATTTGAAGAGGGGTCGAATATGCCCAACCTTTGGTAGAAGTATGTTAAGAAGATATGTAGCCATTTGTAGAGCATGATGCCAAAAGGAAGGGGAACGAAAGCATGGACCAATAGAGTGCGGACAATGTTATTAATGGTACAAATTTTTCGTTAAGCTTTCTCATTTTGTGAGGACGTATGAGGATAAGAAAAAAGAAAATTTATTCCATTAGTATCAAAAAAATCTCAAAACATCCCATTATCAAATTCTTTGCCATTATCACATTGAATATTTTTTATTTTCCGATCGAACTGGGTACGGATGAATGCTCTAAATTTTAAAAAGGTGGAAAACACTTGAGATTTTTTCGCTGAGGGAAAAGTCCATAAAAATTAGAATAGTCATCCAAAAATAGAACATAATAACGATGGACCAAAGAACTGAGAACAGGAGATGTCCATAAATCTCTATGAATAATATCAAATGGCATTTAAGTACGAGACGCAGAGTCTACAAACTGTAATCTAACAAGTTTTCCTAGAGAACAAGATTGACAAATTGGAGTACTACGCGTACCCTTACAAGAAATAAAATTGATTTTATGTAAAGTAGAAACAATCGATGACCCGGGGTGACCCAAACGTGCATGCCATAAGGAAGGAGCGAGAGCCGCAAAAGTAGATGGCAATTTTTGACTCGAGAGACTGAAGGTGGGTGTGATATGATAAAGATCTCCCCTACTATCACACCTCATGAGAGGAATCCCCGTCTTGAAATCCTTCACAGAAAAATCAAAAGGATTAAAATCAACAGAAACCCAATTATCAGTGGTGAATTTATGAACATACACCAAATTTTTAATTAAGTTAGGAGCATGAAGGGCATTTTTCAAGACTAGAAGGGGGTGGGGGGGGAGACAAAGTTTTATGACCGTAACCACAATTAGAATTGAATGTCCATTACCAATAATTATGTCACGATTGTTGGTCAAGTTGGAATAAGACGAGAGAGTACCTTGATCGGATGTCATGTGGGCAATGGCTCCGGTGCCATGTACCAATTCGGGTCCGAGGGATTTAATCCAAGTGTGTACATCGTGGCTTTAATGTCGGTAAGGGTGGGGGTCAATGCGTGGTGAGCCTGGTGGGGTCGAGGCCCAAGCACGCCGGCTGGCTGCCCCGGCCCAGAATGACCTCTCGGGTTCCACTATTGACTGGAATAATTAGGCCTACTTGGCTTTTGAAATTGGGCCCATTTTGGATGGGTTGGGTACGACGGAAAATAGGGGATGTTGGGCCCAGTTCCACGGCCATGGGCCCCAAGGCTGTGGCTAGTTAGCCTGCGGCCCACTGCCCCCGAGGCCCATTGCCACCCCCGTTGTTTCCACCATAATTTTTACCATTATTTTTGCGATTTTGACCCTTTTTCACGCTACCGTTGTAGCGGTTTTGGCCGGAATTGTTGGAAACAGAGGGAGAAAAATTGGACTCGGTCATCATGACGATAGGCGCGGCCCCATCTGCCGCTTTCTTAGCCAATCCAGCTTCTTCGAGTGTAAGCATGGAACAACCCTGATAAAACTGCGGAAGAGGGATGGTTTGACGGAGAAGCATAATGACGCCATTATAGGCCTCAAATAGGCCTACAACCATCTGAAGGACGAGACGGTCGTTGGTGACGGGTGCACCAACGTTGCGAAGTTGGTCCGCCAATTCTTTAAACTTTTTGCAGTATGCTGAAACGTTGGAGAAATCTTCCATATTGACGTGGGAGAATTCCGCTCAAGGGTAACAACACGAGAATTTTGATTATCTTGGAATATATCACGTACTCTATTCCAAGCTTCCATCGTCGTAGCGTCTGGTTCGATAATCATTTGCAATAGGTCAGTAGATATAGTGGAGTAAATCCACTGAAGAACGGTAGCATCAAGAGTCGTCCATAATTGAGGATCATCCTCGGGTTTAGGGACTCCCGTATCCGCAGGAGCCGCAGGGATAATGTGATGGAGGACTTGATGCGAGCGTGCGTGAACTTTGAACAGTTTGGCCCACGTCGCGTATTGGACATTTTCTAGTTCAAGAATGATAGGGATGTGATTATTGATGTTAGAAACAATAAGGGAAGGGTGAAACGTGTTCTTAGCCATAAGAGCAATGAACGACGTGATGAAGGGATTTGGAAGAAAATTTGGGAAGAGAAAAGGCAATATCGGGCACAGATTCCAAGAAGAAGGGCTCAGAATTTACTGCTCGTCGACCGGAAATAGGAGAGAAAAAAATAAGACCTAGACTTCTGATACCATGAAAGAAATAATCCCTTGATTAATTTCATTAATGAAATAGTATATATATAATTTACAATTTTCCATAATAGGAAAATCCTATTTCTATTCTACTCCCAAAACCCTATTCTAGTAGTACAAGAATCCTATAATTATGGTAAGTGTACAATACTAATTAATCCAATTATTTACACTACAAATCAGCCACAAAACCGTGATATACCCTAATTATGGTAAGTGTATATCACAGGTACAATATAGAGACAAAACTGTGATATACACTACTTATGGTAAGTGTATATCACGGGTACAATATAGAGACAAAACCGTGATATACACTACTTATGGTAAGTATATATCACGTGTATATTTAACAACAACAAATAACTCATCAGTAAGAAAAGAAGTAAATCCTTTAAAAATTCAATCTATAAACAAAAGTATGGGAGATTCCCAGCTTGACTTGAAAATAATTACGTTAAGTTTCGTTACAATAGAATGGTGGAAAGTACAAATTAGCTACATTCAAATAATCCAACTTACGTTCATAATATGATTTTGTTCAAGATGAACCCGTTTATATTGAATAAGCTTGGCACTGCTTCTAATATATAAAGTTCAAATGTTTTCTTTTCTTAAAAAAAGGTAAAAACATATAATAGAAAACTGTATAATGAAAAGAAAAGGGGAGAAAACATAAACGGGGCACGGCTTAGCGGAGGCGGGGCAGGGTAATTTGTTTTTAAAAAATGCTAGACGGGACAAGGCAGGGTGGTTAAAATTAGCCGGTCAAGGCTTGCCCTGCCCCGCCCCACCCCCACCCCGCCCCATTGCCATCCCTACTGGTATTAACACTCAAAACTTAAGAGGCTTTACATTATTAGGGTATATATGTGTCAACTTTCCTTTCAAAAAGGGACAAATTTAAAGAGTGGCCGCACACAACGCCATATGATGTGAATGTGTATGTTTTGGTCAATGAAGGAAATTGACATCTATAAACAACTCTAAAGAGTAATTGGCAACATTTTAACTAAAAATTGGCATTGGCACTTGTAGCCCAAAAGAATTAGCAACAAGGTAACTCTTATAGCTTTGTCTTTCTCTTTCTAGGCCTTTTTTCTCAACCCCACCCCAAATCTATTCTCCAACAATCGCTTAATAACCCATAAAATTCACATAATTTGTTTTGTAGTTTTCTGTCGCCAAAATAAAAAATAGGTCACAACAAAGTTTCATTCATGACACATTTTTCAATAATCTGTATCATGTTATATATCACTGTATATCACATAAATCTTCTAGCATATTTTCCGATAATGTATATCATGCATATTACACATTCGATAATACATTTCACAATATATTATGTGGCATACACAGATATACATGATGATATACACATATAAACACCATCTCAAACACCCATCTTTCTCATTTTCACACATTATAGGCAGCGTCACCACCACAAAAACACAATAACCACCGACCATTTCATCGTAACAACACAAAATACAATTCCAATTGAAAAAGGGAAGAAAATAAATTTGATATATGCCTCCCATTGGTCAACAACGTTGCCAAGTTCGATGAAGTCATGACACCGTCGTCGTATCCGTCAATCGTCTAATGCAGTAAAGCTATGAACACTGACAATGTTTAACCCAGTCGCCACCTTCCAATGTATAGATTATTATTTGCGTTTTAGTATAAGCTATTATTAACAATAAGACAAGAGAGAAAGAAGATGAAGTTGAATATGTTGGAAATTTTCCTTTGGCGGGAGTTGGGTCCGACCAACTTTAACAGCTTAAACACTAGTGTTACGTATGTTGGAGAATCCGGTTCTTCACACGTGCATGATCTACTAAGTACGTAGATAACCGTAGGGCCAAGGATCGTCAAATTTCGTTGAGAAATGAAAGAGACATTGGTCCACGAAGTGAGGTGTTTGAAGCATAGAAAAGTGTGGTATGGGATCAATTCTCCCTCATCGGTGGAGGAAGAAAGAATTGTTTTGTTTATAAGACTCAAAGTTGGCTTGGGGTTTGGGACCCCAAGGGGTATCCTATGTGTTTAAAGGAGGGAGGACCTAGATGTGCTTCGGTTTGAGGAAAGCCCACACGCGCGCCGCCCCCGCCCGCCCGTCCGGTTATGGGTTCACGGGTCATGGGTTATGGGCTGTGCTTCTTCTGATATTATCTTTTTGGACCAGAGAACTCAATTCAACCATTTATTTTGGCTGAATTACTCTTACTAAATGGCCAATCCGTTGCACATCTTCACCATTTATTTTGGAGGAATTACTATCTCCATAATTGCCATTACTTGGCCGGTAATGGCACTTATAGAGGCAGTTCATCAGCCTCTCCTTCAACTATATAAAGGACCTCTTGTCACCATTATTGAGGTACACGAAAATATATAAACAGAAACATATTTCAATCTTCCTACAACTTCCAGCATCATTTCATTACTCAAAATTCTTCACGGTAACACTTGAGTTTCCTTTGATCAATTGTTCATTTGCTGTTTTATCTTGGGAGACAATTGTCCAGGATGTATAAAGGATACATATGGGGCAATATTGTCTTAAAGTTGTTGGTTACAAAGGTACAGGAAACGGAAATTACAAGTAACTACTAAGTAATACAAGAACTGAAATTACAATTCAACAAGAAACTGAAATTACAATAATCTTGAACAAGAAACTGGAACTGTTTTTGTGTATGCTGAGTCGAGTATTGGTATCGCAGATGTCATCTTAGGGATTAAAATCTCTAAGACGTCTGACGGACTAGTCTTATCTCAGTCTCACTACATAGATGATGTTTTGAGAAAGTTCGAGATGTTAGATAGTTCACCGATAAAGTTACCAATGGATATAAATCAAAAGCTTGATAAAAATCTTGGTGCACCTGTATACCAGGAGCGATATGCACAAGTGATCGGTAGTTTGATGTATATAACAAACTGCACCCAATCTGATATTGCTTATGCAGTCAATAAGTTGGCTAGGTTCACCCGTAATCCGAGTGATAATCACTGAAAGGCGTTGAATCGGGTATTATAATATCTAAAATACACGTTAACTTTTGGGTTACACTATTCGAGATATCCAACTGTACTAGAGGGGTACAGTGATGCAAACTGGATATCTGATATAGAGAACACTAAGTCCACCAGTGGGTATGTATTTACAATTGGTGGTGGGGCTGTGTCTTGGAAATCTTCTAAGCAAACTTGCATCACCTGATCCACAATGGAATTAGAGTTTATCGCTTTAGACAAAGCAGGAGAAGAAGCTGAGTGGTTTCATGACTTCTTAGAGGATGTTCCGTCTTGGAACAAACCCGTACCTTCGGTAATGATCCACTGCGACAGCCAGTCGGCTCTAGGAAGGGCACGGAATGCTATGTACAACGGCAAGTCTCGTCATATTCGACGGAGGCATAAGACCGTTAGGCAACTGATCACCACGGGTATAATATCCATTGATTACATTAAGTCAAAGGATAATATAGCAGACCCATTGACAAAGGGCTTACCCAAGGATCAGATGGCTTGCCTGTATAGGGGAATGGGCTTAAAACCCAAAATATAAGGACCAATACAGTGGTAACCCAACCTTACTAACTGGAGATCCCAGTAATTTGGTTCAATGGAAAAACTAAGCTGTAAAGGTTCAGTTGATCGCTTCAGTGGAAGCATGAGCACTTCGGATAGTGATTTCTGTAAAGAAACACCAAATCCAAAGTCATTCCCGCGATAGACGTTAAGTGCTATCTGCAGTATGGGTAAAGGTTATGTTTTCAAAACCTTTAATGATCCTCAACAGTTGAGGTTAGGTCTTGGGAAACTTTTAATGCTTCCTAACACTTGTGAAGTGGGGTATAACAGGATGCCTTGTAGGAGACCACCTATTCAAGTGCGAGGACGTGCCGCCTCAAATGAACGCACTTAAGAATCCAAGAAGTTGTCCATGGCCACAACGGACAAAACATTACGAAGAAGAGAGTAAGGGAATTTGTTGTGTTGGTACTATTGACTTGGCTTACACTAAACACTGACGGTTCAAGATATCACGTTTACCACGCAGTAAGTAAGTCCGATGGTATTTAATTATGGAAGGTTCAAAGCTGAAGCTACCTCTCCTTATGCAACATCGGTCCGCTGAAATATTGCTGTAAATGAAAAGACACCATGTGAGTGCGCCAAAATCTCTTTCAAGAGGGGATTGTTGGAAATTTATCTTTGGCGGGAGTTGCGTCCGACCAACTTTAACGGCTTAAACACTAGTGTTACGCATGTTGGAAAATCCGGTTCTTCACACGTGCATGATCTACTAAGTACGTAGATAACTGTAGGGCCAAGGATCGTCAAATTTCGTTGAGAAATGAAAGAGATATTGGTCCACGAAGTGAGGTGTTTGAAGCATGGAAAAGTGTGGTATGAGATCAATTCTCCCTCATCGGTGGAGGAAGAAAGAATTGTTTTGTTTATAAAACTCAAAGTTGACTTGGGGTTTGGGACCCCAAGGGGTATCCTATGTGTTTAAAGGAGGGAGGACCTAGATGTGCTTCGGTTCGAGGAAAGCCCACACGCGCATCGCCGCCCCCGCCCGTCCCGTCTGGTTTCGGGTTCACGGGTTCACGAGTCGTGGGTTGTGGGCCTTCTGATATTATCTTTTTGGACCAGAGAACTTTGTCATATGTACAGTTTGATCCCTGAAGTTTCATATGTACAGTTTGGACCAAAATTCTTTCATATGTACAGTTTGGTCCCTGAAGTTTTAAGATGTACAGTTTGGTCTCTAAAGTTTCAAGAAAGTCAGAATTGGGCAGTGAGCAGAAACGTCCACCATCACTCAATTCAGCCATTTATTTTGGCTGAATTACTCTTACTAAATGGCCAATCCGTTGCACATCTTCACCATTTATTTTGGAGGAATTACTACCTCCATAATTGCCATTACTTGGCCAGTAATGGCACTTATAGAGGCAGTTCATCAGCCTCTCCTTCAACTATATAAAGGACCCCTTGTCACCATTGTTGAGGTACACGAAAATACATAAACAGAAATAGATTTCAGTTTTCTACTACTTCCAGCATCATTTCATTACTTAAAATTCTTCACGGTAACACTTGAGTTTCCTTTGCTCAATTATTCATTTGCTGTTTTATCTTGGGAGACAATTGTCCAGGACGTATAAAGGATACATACGAGGCAATATTTTCTTAAAGACAGAGTGCAAACACTCGACTTATCATACACAAAAACAGTTCCAGTTTTTTGTTCAAGATTATTGTAATTTCAGTTTCTTGTTGAATTGTAATTTCAGTTCTTGTATTACTTAGCAGTTACTTGTAATTTCCGTTTCCTGCACCTTTATAACCAATAGAATATTACTAATATTTTTAAATATCTTCCTAAAGATGAAAGAAAGAAAGACACAAGAAGAGAGAAAGGAAGGGGGGGTTAAGTAGGATTTAGGGTATATTTTTATAATTTCCTATTATTTTAAATTAAAATTTATCAAATCGAGCCAAAAACTTGTAGTTGAGTTATTTTTGGTCAATAGGTAAACCGGATTATGTCCAAGAAAAATTTAGGATTGCCGGTTTAACCCAAAATATCTACTTATAAAATTTATGAGTGGATAGTAGACTCAAGTGCATCACACCATATCACATATTGTAAGGAACTGTTAATTTCTCTAAGAAGCCTAGGTGATCAACAAAGTAGTGAAGTGCAAATTCCAAATGGTGAAAAATCACATATATTACGTACAGGAGATGCCAGGGTATTAGGAGAATACACGGTTCAAAATGTGTTACATGTGCCAGAGTTCAAGTTTAACATGTTGTTAGTCTCAAAACTTACCAGGGAACTATGTTGTGCAGTTTTTTTTATATGATTTTTGTGTATTTCAAGGCCTCTTCAATGGTAAGGTAATGGAAATTGGTAGATAAAGATATGGATTATACATTTTGCATGATTTTGACAAAATAAAAGCACCCACAGTAGGCAATCTATGATTACAAATAATAAAGATGGACAACTTTGACATAAAAGGCTGTGCCATCCCTCTATAGCAGTAATGCACCACATCCTATCACTGAAGCTCAAGTTGGATGATAATGTTCAAGAAAGTTATGAAGTATGTCCCTTAGCAAAACATCATAGGTTGATGTTTCCTATCAGTGAAAACAAAACAGATATCCTTATCTTATTAACAAGTTGCCTTCTCAAGTCCTGGCTGGTAAGAGTCCTTATGAATTTCTATTTGGGAAGTCACCAAGTCTGACTCATTTGAGAGTTTTTGATTGTCTTTTCTATGCTAGCAAATTGCTTAGAGGGGACAAGTTTGCAGAAAGAGTGTTTTGGTGGGATACTCATAAACAAAAAAAGGATATTGGTTGTATGACCTGGATTCCAATGTCATATTCATCAATAGAGATATGACCTTTAGGTAATTAATTTTCCTTTCAAATGTGATGCTTCTAATTTACAGGTTGAGGATATGTTTCTTTCATAGAATCTTCCTCAGTACTTGATAAATCAGGGGGGAATGGTGTAGTTCCTTCATAAATTACTGATGTATATCTTTATGATTGTCCTGATGAGTAACATGTAGTTGCAATCTCTGAGGAAGCTAAGCAAAGTGAAGTTGCAGCTCATGGAGACAACACTATCAGTGAACAAAATGATGATGTTGATGAGGATATAGCTGCCGAACCTCAAAATGATGAGGTTGATGTGGATATAGTTGATGAACCTGATAATGTACCAGATCAAGTTGATCCTGATCCATTGCCCACACTACACGATCATGAAGTTGTGAATGAAGAAGTGCTAATCACGCAAGAGGAGAAATATGCTAGACCTAGCAGGGTAGTCAAGCCACCTATTTGGCATGGTGACTATGTCATGGCACACAAGCCAGTTCGACAATGTTCATATCCCATGTACAATCATATCTCCTATTTTTATTTACCATTTACTATTTTCTTATCAAGATTATTTTAAGTATTTTTCAGGGGTAGCAGAGCCAAGTCCTTCAAAGAAGTTTCTAATGATGCATTATGGATTGAAGTAATGCAGAAAGAAATAGATGCATTGGAGGAAAATAATATATGGGAACTGGTGGAATTGCCATCGGGAAAGAAAATTATTGGATCTAAGTGGGTATACAAAATAAAATTGAAGGAAAATGGAGAAGTAGACAAGTATAAAGAAAGATTGGTTGCAAAAGGATACACACAGAAGGAAGGATTGGATAATAATGAGACTTTCTTACCAGTAGCAAAGATGTCGACTATCAGAACATTGATCAATGTTGCAGCAACGTATGATTGGGAATTGTTTCAAATAGATATCAATAATGTCTTTCTACACGGATTTCTTGATGAAGAATTGTACATGTCACTACCACAAGAATTTCATAGACAAGGGGAGACTAGAGTGTGCAAGTTAGTGAAGTCATTATACGGTCTTAAACAAGAATCTAGGCAGTGGAACATCAAGTTGACCACTATTTTAATGAAAGCAGGTTACATGCAAAGTGCTTATGACCATTCATTATTCACAAAGAAGGAAAAAGGAAAGATGGTGGTTATCTTGATCTGTGTGGATGATCTTCTCAGAGCAGAACTCATAACCTAGGAAAAGGATTACTTGCATAGTCAATTCAAGGTGAAATACTTGGGTACCCTAAATTATTTGTTGGGAATAGAAGTGTTGAAATCAAAGCATGAGATATTGTTGAATCAGAGGAAATACACCCTTGAGCTTATAACTGAGTCGGGGCTCAGTGGTCCCAAACCAGCTTCCGCTCCATTAGAGGCAAATATCAAGTTAACAACTGTTGAGTATGACCCAGTAGTAGGAGGAACTGATGATCCCATACTAGAAGATGCAGGTAGCTTCAAAAATTTATTGGGAAGCTGATCTACTTAACCATAACTAGGCCTGATATATGCTTTGCAGTCCAACTGTTGAGCCAATTTATGCAACTCCCTTAGAAGTCATATTGGGATGCAGCCCTGAGAGTAATAAGGTATGTGAAGAAGTCAACAGGGCTAGGTGTGTTGCTAAGGAGGAATGCTATAAAAATGTTTGTGTTTTGTGACTCAGACTAGGCCTCTTGTCCCAATACAAGAAGATCAGTGACATAGTTTGTTATTCAACTAGGTGGATCATTGATCTCATGAAAATCAAAGAATCATCATACAGTTAGCAAAAGCTCAGCAAAATCTAATCGTATAGATCAATGGCAGCATCAGTTTAAGAAGTTATGTGGTTGACATGATTGCTCAAAGACTTGTTGGTGGAGATTACACTTCTCATTAAGGTGTTTTGTGATAGTAAAGCAGCCATCCAAATAGTTGCTAATCCCATATTTCATGAACACACAAAACATAAAGAAATTGACTGCCATTTTGTCAGAGAAAGGTACAAGAATGGGTTGATACAACCTACCTATATCAACACTAAGCTCCAGCTTGCAGATTTACTTACTAAAGATTGGGAGTGGATCAACATCATTTTTTTTCTATGCAAGCTGGGGGTTCTAGGTGTGTTTCACCCACCAGCTTGAAGGGGAGTGTTGAAATATGATATGTAGACAGGCAGTATACCACGTATATCAAGTGTATATCACAGCTAGCTAATGAGTTAGTTAGAAGTTAATTTGTGGAAAATTAGTTGTTAAGTGAGCATGTGATTAGTTGACAGATGTACATGAGTTGTAACTGATTCTGTTACTAGCACTAACAATAATTTCTTACTAGATATATATTGTACTAAGTTTCAAATAGGTGAAAAATCGGGTAATTATTTTGGTCTCCATAGATAAATGGTGTAATTTCCCCTTGTATCTATATCGGCAGGTCCAATTTCAAAATAAAAAAGAGCACAAGCTAAAAGGCAATGCTCCCAACTTTCTGGTGAAATAAAAAGGGACACATGTATAACCAGTTCCTCGTTTCTTTTATTTATACGTGACGGCTAATATGAAGTACTACAATATTTTACATCTATGAAATATGTAGTATTTTGGAGTCATGAAGGATAACACCAAATATTTTTGTAACGTGCGTAGGCAAGAATAATATATGGGAAAGAAGAAAGGATAAAGATAGAGGTGGAGAAGAAAGGAGCAAGATCCTAACTTGCTGGAATCATTGCGTGCGCATGCTGGAATTTACTAACGTGGTACAACAGATTTGACTAGTAACTACCTCACATTTAGGTATCATTCTCCAACATACATAAGTATTACACTAGCAAGACCAAAAAGAAAGAAGAAAATATTTTAATATAGTGTTGTTTCCATTTTGGACTAAGTAGTCTGGTTCCTTTTCTTTCTGGATGAAAACTAAATGCCATTTTAAGTAAAAAGTAGGAACAGCTAAGCCTCCTTTTCCCAAGTTTATCCAAACTCATGTTACAAATGAAAAAAATGTGCCTTTTTATTCATGGAAAATATTCTGGTGGCAAATTAGGCCAATGTCTTGTCACACCTTCTTTTTCACATGTTGATTCTGCCAGCATGTTCTTCTCACTTTGGCTCTCCTTTTTTTGATCTTCACCTTCTAACATCCACATCCCATGACAGGACCAACACCTTAGGTCTCATTTCAGATGGCCCCTTCCCTCTGGTCAATCAGTTTTTGCCTAACATTTTAACCAAATTGCACTGATATAACATGCATAACCAGACTTAAAACAAGCACAATGTTAGGTTCAAGAAAAAATAAGGGAAAACAGAATAATTATCTGTTTTTCTTACTAGAGGAGAATATACTGTTCTTTTTTTTTTTTTTGGTGTCATTTAGGCCTTATTTGTTTGTACTTGATGGAGGTCTGAATCTGAATAATTCAGACCACAGGCCATTAAGTACAATTGGTTATATTAAGATCCAATTAAGTACTTATTTGGTCTGAATAAACCTTATTCATTAAGAACTTGAACAAAGTTTTAATTTCATTAAGAGATACTTTTGTATGGATAATTTTTACCATCATTCTGTCCACAACCACCAACTCCACCCCCATCCCTCCAATCCCACCCGCCCCACCCCCTCTTTACCCCTCATTCCACCACCACTAACCACACCTCTGCCGTCACCACCACCATCGCCCAACCCTCACCCCCACCACCCTACCACCCACCCCACCACCACTAACTACCTCCTCCATCATAACCCCCACCACCCACCCCACCTACTTACCCCCTACTCACTCACCACCAACCCACTCTTCACCCCACCTCACCACCACTAACCATCTTTGTCATCATAATTAGCACCATCGCCAGCCACCACCAACAACCACTTTTGTTATCACTACCACCATCGACAATCACTACCACTGACAATCATTAGTGTCAGTCGTTATTACACCTAACATCTCCATCCTTATAATTATATCAACAATCACCATCGTCATCATCGCCGCCGCCACCATCGTTGTCGCCCCCGCCACCACTATCAACTACTTTCATTACTGTGGCCAATCCTTACTACCAACCACCTCTACCATCATAACTTGCATAGCCGCCAACTACCACCAACACCATCTCTAACACCACACATTCTTTAGCCATCACACCAACACCGTCAATTACTAACATCAACCAACTCCACTTTCACAATTACCACCACCACTACCAACCGCCACCGTCGCGCCAATCACTACAACACTAACCGCCTCCACATCACAACTATCACCACCACCACCACTACAAAGCATAATTTTTATTTTATTAGATTTATATCTATTTTTAGTATTTGCTTTTTTTATTTAAATTTTATATTTATTATGTTTAAATAATTTTTATTTTATTAGATTTATATTTATTTTTAGTATTTAGTATTTAGTTGTTTTTTTATTTGAATTGTATATTTATTATGTTTAAATAAATACATTATGTACATTTAGATGTTGAAAAACAATCTTAATCATTTAATATTCGTTCTAGAAACAACATCTTAATCATTCAAACGTGCATTCAGATTCAGATATCTTTCTTAATCTTAATAAAAACAAGTAATATTATTTAGATTTTGGTTAAATGGTTATCTTTTTCTTTTATCTTTTCTCTATTTTATTCTAGAACAAGTGAAATATCTGTTATTGGTCATCTTTCATAGAGAGGGCAACTAATAGGGTTGGCAGAGAGTTTCCTTTATACCCTTTTCTTCTCCCATTTGAAACTGCGGGTCCCATCTCTAAACACTATTCTATCTCTCACGTGGACTACTTATGATTAATCAATGAACTGTCCATCAAATTTAGAAATAATGCCTAAAAGTTCCCCTTAATTCATGTTTTTATAAGTTTTATATTTAAACTTTGTCTTGTTTTGTTTATACACTTCTTACTATAACTTTCTAAGAATTATAATTTTCCATATTTGTTGATGTCTGTTGTTCATATGATCCTTCAACATTTTAAAAAGTGGCAAGTGACACTATACGTGTCATTTGAACTTAACATTTTTTCAGATGTCATTTAAAAAATTTAGCATAACCTCATTAGATGTTAAATTTATCATTTTAAATATAATATTTATTAAAATTTCAGTAATTTTTTCATATTACATTTATGTTCGGTATTGAAAATATTAAATTCACCCGATCCTTCCGGTTAATGCTTCACCCGTGGACTCATTTTACCATTTTGTAGTCTTTATTAGTCACGGACAAGACTACTACTACTTATATATTGCTCTGTCTCGCAAAATTTTACTTCGCAGTCTCCTTACGCATTTCATGTTGAAATTAGTCATAGCCGATGTAGTAAATTCATCATATTTAACTCTTTCCAGTTTGCATATATACATCAGCGGAATATAATTTAGGAATTTAATCATGTATAAAATGTAAAATGTACAGGTTTGACTGAATTTAGATTAGTCAAAATATTTTAAGTTAATAGATGAGTAGTTTATTACCTCCTTTCAAAAGTTACTTAGACTATAATGAGTTAAAGAGTGATCATAATCTAACATGTTTAATTCTTACTAAGTTTTATTTTTTTAGTGGGACAACACTTCTGTACGTGATCGTAGTATGTCATACCGTCTAACACCGTTGCATCAAATAGTACCTTTTATACTTTTTAGTTCCCAATAAAATTATTATTTTTCTTTATGGTTACATGCAAGATAAAAAATATATATTTACAAGAGTTCTCATAGTCAGTTTGGGCTACATCTCAGCTTAATATTTATGGGTTGAAATTGATTGGGCTGAAATGGACTGAAATATCATTCACACAAATGCCCTTATTTAGGAGTGATCTTTAATTTTGCCCTTTAGTATTTTTTGGCGCGGAATATTTTGATTTCGCAAGGCATAGTTTACGTGTAACTTTCGCATATATATCATAACATTCACATAAATTATATCTGACAAGACAAACTTTCAGCACTCAACATAATCTGAAAAACAACATAATTTGAGATTTCGCTCTGCATAATTTATATTTAGCTTCGGCATATGTATCAAAACATCCACACAAATTATGACGGATAAGACATAATTTTCAATGCTTGATATAATCTGAAAAAATACTACAAAACTATGCCGCATATCTTAATTCCCACATAATTTCTGCTGAACGAGGCAAAAATTCAGTTGCTAAAGATAAAATGTTACAGTAACTATGTCTTGCGAAGTAAATCTAGATATTTTCATTAAATAAATAGTATGAGGAGCAAAAATTAAAGACCAATGCGTTTGAACGGAAATCCGTGCAAAAAAATGATAAATGGATGGTCAATGACCAGCCCAAATTTAAATAAATTGGGCGAACCACGTTTTTATGAGTTAATTTTTTCACCCATAATCATACACTATCTGCAATGGAGGTTATTCAACCAAGCTGATGAGTGGTTGAGGCAATGGAGGTTATTCAACCAAGTTGATGAGTGTTTGAGGGAGGGGGAGGAGTTATTTGCACTTCTGGTCCTATTTTGTATTGTCTTTAATTTTTGTCCCGGAAGCTAAATTACTTTTTTTATAGAGCATAAATTTATATTTTTATGTTTTTATATTATACTATTCAATAAGAACGTATATCCTACATCTTTAAAGAACTCATATCCCGCTAAGCATAAATTTAATTTTAAAGAATAAAAAGTAAAGATCAGCCCATTTAAAGGGAAAATCGTGCAAGTTCTGAGTGGGGTGGTGGAAGCTCCATGCATCCAATTTCCCTATCACTTCCTAATCAAATGAGATAAGAATGTTCATTCCTACTTCCCTTTTTCACTTTTAAAGCAGCCTAGTGTCATTTCATTCATGGTTACATTACATCAAAGTACCTTCAGTCTCCAGCAAACATTTTCGTCAAGTGGACATGCATTCTACGGGTGCAAAGAGAAGGAGAAAGTACACAAACATATTTGAGACTAAGGTCATATTAATTAAAGGTGTGTTTGGGACGAAGAATATTATTCAACTTCTTTATATTTGGTTGGCTAAATTAATTTAAGAAATATTTTTTCTAGGAAAATAAAACTTCTTAAAAATGAAAAAAAAGACCCCTTACAAGAAATAAAACAAATAAGTTTCATAAGTGACATTTCAAGTTCATTGTCTTCTTTCCATCCACCCAACGCCCTCAACCCTACACTCCACCCCATCACACCCCATAATATTTTGCTAGATTATATATAAATACACTTGGAATAAAATCTTTTTATTTACTTGTCAAACTCTAGAAACAACTAAAAATATTACTTATTTTCAAAAAAAAATTCTAGGAAATATTTTTATGTACCCAACACACGATATAATAAATTCCAGAAGTGCCACGGATTACTTTTTTAACAACTTAAAAAGCAAGCTAGAAATGAATGCCAAGTGGAAGTTAATGATGATGGCCGCGACTTTACTTAGAAGTCGTCTGAACTCATAATTTGATATCTTATGATTTGAGGTTGAAGTTTATTTGGGTATACGCGTTTCTTAAATTGTATCTTTTCTAATTGATACAAAAATCCTACAAGTGGTGAAAATTATTAAAACTTTCCTAATTCTTATGCATCTTACAAAATGAGTAAGTTATAGTTCATAACAAAATTAATACGCGACTCAAAGACCTTTTTGAAAAATACAACATCCATTTATCAAACTTTAGTTCAATAAAAAGGAAAATTGAACATGAATAGTAGTGTAACTACTCTTTAATATAATCTTCCCACATGATATGAGCAATCTCTTCACGCCGAGAATGCATTTCCCGTTCATATGACCGAAAAGACGAAGCTAAATTGTTACTTTGAGCCAGTTGTTGGTTAATATTATTAACAATCGTATCATCATGTTCAATATCAGAAAAAACATTATTTTCAAAGGAAACATGATTAACATTTTAATTTTGAATCTTTGCGTTTGTATAATCGTTACTGTTGTTGCCTTTTGCCAACTAATTTTTTCTCTTTTATATTCTGAAATGTTTTTAATTGTTTTTTCTAATTATTGAGTGTAATTCTAAATGTTATGAAAAAAAAAATCCATGAAGCCCAAAAATATTATTTCAATAGAAACACCATATTTTTACCATAAGGAAGACTAATGATTTCAAGACCCAAAAAATGGACTAATAATTTTATATTGTGCGTTATTGTCCCAAATATAATGTAAACATATACTGTTTACTTTATCATGTTACGAATGATGTTTATTTTTAGGACCAATGAGTCTAAAATCTCGTCCATTAGGGAGAGTATTATATAGAACCAATGAACTCTATATATATAAGCAATAGGCGGTGGCAATTTTTATATAAGGTAAGTTTTAATTAATTTCAAAGTCCTAAATATTATGGTTTCCAACCTATGTTAAATAAGGAATGATTTAAATGACAGTTTTGTATATTGTAGAGTCAAGAGCAAAAAGTTCAATCAACATTTCTAAGGCCCTTCGTACTTTTAATATAATATAGATAAGTTATGTATTGGACAATTATAGCCAATACAATATAAAGTCGATCAATTGGTATATATCTACTAATTTATGAATATTTTTTACAAAATATAAACTTATGCGAAGTTTTATATTTTAAAAAATTGAAATCATGATACCATGACATGAAGTTGAAGTTCAAGTTATGTCCAAATTGCATAAACAAACGTGATTTGAAATCAAATTATGAAACCATGATTTGAAAACACATGGTCAAATGCCTACTTAACTTGCACTCGAACAGTTTTATTTATCTTTTCTTTTTCTATTTCTAATAAAGAAGTTATTTGGTGGACTATTTGTAAGCAATGTTTTTAAAAGACGTAGACATTATTACTTAGTTCAAAGATAACAGCAACAACAACATATCTAGTGAAATCCGACAACATGGTATCTGGGGAGGGTAGAGTGTACGCAGACCTTACCTCTACCTTGGTAGGTAGAGCGGCAGTTTCCGAAAGACCCTCGACTCAAGACAAAACATAAGCACAAGCAAAGCAAGAGAAATGGTCAGACTCGGACAAGAAATTTAAAGCAGTATGAAAATGATGGTAACAAAAGCGAATAAGCCATGATGACGCATTCTGAAAAAAGAAGCAGTAACTAACGCATGTAAATAAGATAAACAAAGTACACTAAAGAACACATAGCGGCAGAAATCACATGATAGTGAGCTATAAAACAATACTGCGCCTGCTAGTATGATAGGCCAAGCAGACCTACATTAATAACACTACAACTATTAGTTTGTAAGCGTAAGTAGGACTACGCTCAACTACCTACTACCCTACCCTAATCTGTATCCTCCACAATCCCCTATCTAAGGTCATGTTCTCAGTAAGTTGCACTTGCGCCATATCCTGTCTAATCATCTCTCTTCAATACTTCTTCGGCCTACCTCTACCCCTCCTGAACCTGTCCATAGCCAACCTCTCACACCTCCGCACTGGGGAATTTGTGTCTCTCCTTTGCACATGCCCGAACCATCTTAACATCGCTTCCCACATCTTATCCTCCACCGAAGCCACTCCCATTCTCTCCCGAATATCCTCATTTCTAATCCTATCCCTCCTTGTATTCCTACACATTCATCTCAGCAACCTCATCTTCGCAACTTTCATCTTTTGGATGTGCGGAGTCTTGACCTGCTAACCCTCCGTCCCATACAACATAGTCGGTCTAACCACCACCCTATAGAACTTGCCTTTAAGTTTTGGTGGCACCTTTTTATTGTATAAGACTCCAGATGCGAGCTTTCATTTCATCCACCCTACCCCAATACGATGTGTGATATCGTCATCAATCTTTTCATTCCCTTAGATAATAGACTATAGGTACTTGAAGCTTCCTTTCTTTGGAATGACCTGAGTACCAAGCCTCACCTCCACGCCTGTCTCATGGTCGCTCCTGTTACTGAACTTCCACTCCAAGTATTCAATCTTGGTCCTACTCAGCCTGAACCCTTTAGACTCCAGAGTCTGTCTCCATACCTCTAGCTTAGCATTCACTCCGCTGCGAATCTCATCAATCACGACTATGTCATCTGCGATTAACATACACCATGACACCTCCCATTGGATTTATCGCATCAGTCCATCCATCACCAAGGAAAATAAGAATGGGCTAAAAGCTAATTCCTGGTGTAGCCCCATCAACACTGGAAAGTGCTCCGAGTCTCCTCCTACTGTCCGTACCCTGGTCTTGGCTCCATCATACATATCCTTGATTTCCCTATTGTACGTTACATGTACACCTCTAATCTCCAAACATCTCCATAGAACCTCTCTAGGGACTTTGTCGTATGCCTTATCGAGGTCGATGAAAACCATATATAAGTCTATTTTCCTGTCCCTAAACTGTTGTACCAACCTCCTAATAAGATGAATAGATTATGTAGTCGAACGCCCCAACATGAATACAAACTGGTTTTCTGAAATAGACATGTCTCTTCTCACCCTCATCTCCACGACACTTTCCCAAACTTTCATAGTGTGGCTTAGCAGCTTGATACCCCTATAGTTGTTGCAACTCTAGATGTCACCTTGTTCTTGTAAAAAGGAATAATTGTACTCTACCTCCATTCTTTAGGAATTCTCGCTGTCTTTAAAATGACATTAGACAACTCAGTTAGCCACTCCAAACCTGCCCTGCCTGTGCTCTTCCAAAATTCAACTAGGATCTCATCAGGCCCGGTCGCTCGTCCCCTGCGCATCATGCGAACAACACCCTTAACCTCCTCAACCTTAATGCTTGTACAATATCTAAATACCTTCCGAATTGCTCCAGATCTCCCATGACAATGTCTTTATCTCCTTTATCGTAAAAGAGTTTATAGAAGTAAAACTGTCATCTCTGTCTAATATGCGTATTCTCCACCAGTACTTTGCCGTCCTCGTCCTTGATGCACCTCACGTGGTCCAAGACACGGGCCCTCCTCTCTCTCGCCTTGTCTAGTCTATACAACTTCTTATCCCCACTTTTTTTTTAATTCCACATACATGCGTTCAAAAGCTGCCAGTTTTGCCGTCCTAACCTCTAGCTTTGCCTCATTCCTCGCTATCTTATACAATTCCCTATTCGTCCACTTCTCCACCTCATCCTTGCTTTCTATCAATTTTACATACGCCGCTTTCTTTGCTTCCACGTTCTCTTGAACTTTACCATTCCATCACCAGTCCCCTCGATGCCCACAACGGCTACCCCGCAAGACCCTATCACTTCTCTAGCTACCTCTTGGATGCAACTGGCTATCCTGTCCCACATACCGATCACATCCCCACTACTCCCCCAAGCCCCATTGGCCATCAACATCTCCCCCATCTTATTTGCACTAGCCATGGGCAAACTCCCCCTTTTGATTCTTAGCCTGTCATCCACAACCCTCATCTTCTTCTCCATCTTGATCTCCAAATCCATCACCAAAAGCTTATGGCAGGTTGTAAGATACTCACTCGGGATAACATTTCAGTCTTTACAAAGACTATTGTCAACCTTCCTAAGGAACAAATAGTCTATCTAAGTCTTAGCCACCGAGCTACGAAAAGTCACCAAGTGCTCCTCATTCTTTATGAACCTCGAATTGGCTATCATTATCCAAAAGCTTTGGCAAACTCCAAGAGTGAGACGCCTCCCCCGTTCATCTCCCCGAGGCCAAAGCCTCCATACACGCCGTCATAATCCCCGGAAGTGACTCGATATGTCCATTGATCCCCTCCTACAAATAACTTCTCAATGAGTGGTATACCTCCTATCACCTCATCCAAATCCTCCTAAAAGTGCCTATTCTCTTCCTCGTCCAAGCTCGTCTGTGGCCTGTAAGCACTAATAATGTTCATAGTGGACCCTCAAACTACCAACTTAATCGTCATCATCCTGTCATTGACCCTCATAACCTCTACCACCTGATCCCTTAGCTCGCTGTCTACCAAAATGCCTACCCCATTCCTATACCTCGACCTACCGGAGAACCATAACTTATACCCGTCCATGTCCTTAGCCTTAGGTCCTACCCATTTGGTTTCCTGGATACAGGCTATATTAATCCTCATATTTTTAAGAATCTTAACTAGCTCTATGGACTTCCCCGTTAAAGTCCCAATGTTCCAAGACCCTATTGTCAACCTAGCATCTCCCTTACCCACTTACCCCCTTAACCTTCGCCCCCATCCCCGATCGAGAACATGACCCTAGTCTACCATTAATCACCAAAGCCACTAAAGCAGATATACACTAATAGGCTAATCAAACGTTTACACCTAAAACAGGAGTGTTATAACTAAAGGCAAGATGAGTAAATGTAAGAATGTAATATACTAAAGTCATGAATCAATATATTACGAAACAAATTCGACTGCCAAGAAAAGATACAATAGCAACATGAATGAAGACCAAAGAGATAGAACCTGAATGTTTGGCGGGAGACCGGAGAGATAGAGCCCAGATACGCGTCGTGACATATCTGTTCTTGACGGTTGTGTTCCGACAGTTGATGCTTTGGATATATAGCTGCTGGTACCTGAAAAAACAAAGCAAAGGAAAACACAAAGGGAAAAAGGATGAGATATAAAGAGCAATATTAGCCCCAAAATGAATTTAAACAAATGCGATAAAATATAGCAGTACCGTTGACCGTCGAAAGTATTTTTCGGGCACAAAACCAAGATATATTTTAAAACTTAGGAATAATGTAAAAGCAGTCCAATATTGATAACATTAACAGTAAATAGTAGCATAGAACCAAATCTGGTGGTTTGTGTGGGTTGTGTGTTTGACGGGGTTAACCAGAGCTCCGGTATGGTAGTGACGAGATGACTGAGATGGTGGATCTGATGGTTTGAGTTGTTGGACTCAGTTCTGAAGCAGTAGGGTGGTGGTGTGGTATTGATGAGATAGTGGTTCGTTGTGGTGGTGGAGCTGTGGCCGGTTGTGGGCTGTGATGGTGTGAAATGGTTTGTGGAGATTGGATATGGGGGGTGGTCGGCATTATTGTGGCGTTAATGGTGATTTTCAAACTACCAAGAATGATAAAATACCAAATACAACTAGTTGAGTAAGAATGATAAAACCTGGTATTTTAGGTGATAATGTCCGAAAATATGTCACCGGAATTCTGTCAGAAATCTGCCAAAACAGTTCGATTCTGACGGAATCTGGAATTGTACGCAGACCACAGGAGGCAAATGGAAAACAAAAGAAAAGAAATAGAGGAAAGCTAAAAATAGAAGAAGAAGAGGAGGAGGGGAATGTTGTCCCAAACCCTAGAAGGTTGCGATCTGGGAGAGGAAGAGAGGCGGGCTAGGGCTAGGGTAGAGATAGACGACTTACCTGGTGGGTCGCCTGCCGGAGTTGGTTTGGGGGAGGGGAAGAAGATGACCGTTATTACAAAACCAGAGAGAGGATAGAGAGAGAAGATGATCGTTGATACTAAATGCGGACCAATATTCTGCAGTTGAGATGGGCCTTAATTTTTAATCTTCAAAATTTATACTTTAGTAAATAACATCATAACACAAAATATGTAGAAAGTACATTAAAAATTTTAAAAAATTAAAGAACATCATAGTAAACAAATATTTAGTATATTTTTATAAATATAAACGACACAATAGTGTTACAGTTATCATGAGATATAAATTAGTTATATCGTTGTGATTTACAAATAATTTGATAATCACAATTCCTTAAAAAATATTATCACACCACACATATTACCTTCCTAAAATAAATAATCAATAAAATTATTAATACTATAATTCAAAACATTACTCTTTGGTGAATAAATATAAAATTATTTTCAAATGCAAAATAATACTCCATCCAGATAAAAAAGAGTGTCCACTTAGCCTGTTGCATACCCATTAAGAAAATACTAACTCCTAGAAAAAAATATGTAATTTGACTAAACTGTCCCTAATTAAATAGGTATTGTGATTTGATCTTGTAACACTTAATAGGGGCAACTCTGAAAAAATAAGGTTAATTTTTTCTTAATTTGATAAGTGGACACTCTTTTTTACTCAAGAAAAAGAGGCTAAATGGACACTCTTTTTAATTTGGAGGGAGTAAAACCCTAGTAATTTTGAGAAACATAGAACTACGACATGGAAACCAATAGAAAATGAAGAGATGAATTTCGGGTGTCTAGCTATTTTCCAAAGTATGTTCAACCGCTATTCATCCTCACAATGTTCTCAATTAGTAAGTATGGTTAATTATTTGAGTTGTTCTCAATCTTCATATTTTTATAGATGAATTGATTTTTATTATACATTTGTTAAAGAACTTGAGGATCAATAATGTAAACTAAGAAGTTTGACACATGCTTAAGGGTGGCCAGTGGGCCGGGCCGCCTCGGTCCCGCCCTGACACCACCCCAGTCCCGCCCCGACACCACCTTGGTCCCGCCCCGACACCACCCCGGTCCCGCCCCGACACCACCCCGGTCCCGCCCCGACCCTGATATGTAAAAAAAAAAAAAAATTACAGTACGGGACAGGACATGATCTCGTCCCGCTCAGACTCGGCCCGCTCCAATCCCGCCAGCCCGCCCCGATCCCACCCGATCCCCCACCCCTTTTGCACAAAATAACCGTTGCACCAACGACCATTTTATATTTTGGCCGTTGTGCAACGACCATTTTTGGCCTCCCCCCCCCCCAACCCCCCTATCCCCTTAATATTTATTTTTAACCCCTAAGTTATTGTATTTACACTTTAACCCAATTTTCCAACTATAAATACCTCATTTTCTCTTCATTTTTTCTCATAAATCTTCCTACAATCCTCTAATCTCTCAATCTATCTCTCTACAAGTCTACATTGTCTACTAAATATTTAATTTTATTTATTCATTTGGGAGTGAAGTTGGCAACTAGCTTGAGGATCTTCCATCGAGCAAAATTTCAATTTTCAACTTCTCGATTATACGTCGACGTTATGTTGGCGGTTGGTACATTCGTTCCTTCATTAAATTATTATTGTTTCTTTATTTTATTTAGCGCACTTAATTTCATTATCTTTAACTATTTATTAGCATAATTAAAATGAAAGGAATTACGGGTATGTTTAAGGGTAAGGGTAAGACTTCTTCTAGTAGGGGTAATAAGGGCCGTGATACTTCTTCGAGTCATCCTATTCCTAGACAAGATCCTATTCCTACACATGATGATTTTGTTGATACTGAACATTTTCCTCCAATACCATTAGATTTAGACGAGGAGATATTTTCTGGAAATCAACAAGACTTTAATTTAGAAAATGATCTAGATGACACTCCGACTAATCTAGATGATACACTCACTAGTGCACTTCCAACTGGAATGCCTTCTATTCCCCCTAGTATGAGACAAGGTCCAACAAAACGACCATTAAAATCAGATGCATGAATTGTTTTTGATAGGGATGTAGATAATCAAGTAGCTAGATGTAAATTTTGCAAAGGTGTTTTTAAATTTAAAACTGGAAAAGGTCAGGGTGGGACGATGGATTTAATGAGACACATAGAAAGGGATCACCCAAATAGGTTTGCCCAATACAAGGCTAAAAAACCGGGTGCGCAAACGCCCTCTCCATCGGAACAAGGTTCACATATTGTCCCGGACAAAGTACAGAGTCAAATTAACCCGATGACGGGGGAAATTGTAGACCCTAATTACAATAAACATAGAGATATGGAAGCAATAGCAAAATTAGTTGATGTGGAGGGTTTGCCTTTTTCATTTCCTTCATCTCATGGTTTTATTCATTACATTAGAGAAATGTATAATCCTGCTTTTACCAATTTTTCTAGATCAATTGTTAAGAGGGATGTATTTAAATTTGCACATGAATATCAACAATATTTATGTTATTCATTATATCATTTTAATGGCAAAATGACTATCACTTCTGATATAGGTCGTAGTACTAACGACCATGATTATTTAACGGTAACCTGTCATTGGATAAATTATAAATGGTCTATGCAAAAACGTATCTTAGCGTATAGATATATAGATAATAGGCACACTGGTACTTTTATTGCATAAAATAGTTATCAAGTGTGTGACTATTACGGAATAACTGATAAAATTATGACTATTACATTAGATAACGGTTCTTCTAATAATTATGCTATTACAATTTTAAAAAATAGTTTAACTCCATCTTTTCCAAATCATTTTCATATAAAATGTGTGCGATATATATAACTTAGTTGTAAAGGATGGTCTATCATTTTTAAAGACATTCTTAGTAAAGTACAATATGCTCTAAACTTTATTCTAAAAAATAATAGAATACAACGAAAAAAAGATTATAAAAAAACTTGTCACGATTGTCAACTACCTTATAGAAAAATTCCCGAAGAAGTACCCACTAGGTGAAATTCTTTGTACGAGCAACTACTTGTTGCTTATGACTATAGAATACATATAACTTTATTTTTTAACGCCCATAATCAAAATCCAACTGATATGGTTGTAGGTAGCGATTGGGAAAAAATTTCGGAACATATTGTATTTCTAGCGAAATTTTTTCAAGCAACAAAAAAAGTTTCCGGTATATATTATCCTATTATTTAAACTATGTTGTTTTATATAACTCTAATACTTTTATTACTTAATGAATATATGGATAAACCAGATTATAAGGCAGATATTAAATAAATGTTTATCAAAATAAAAAAATATTTTATTCATATTCCCACTATTTATATTATTGGTGTTGTATTAAATCCGACTATTAAAATAGACTGATGTAAATCACTTATTGAAACTATTTATGATTGTATGGCATACTACCACCTCCAACTCCCAAAAATCCAAATGACCCACCACCTATTGAACTAACTAAAGAAGAAGTGTTGTCTAGCATAGAAGACAAATACAAAAAAAATATATAAGTATTACCAACAAGAAAGTGCTAGCAACCAACCGGCTTCCATACCTTCTTCTTCAATACAACCTTATAAAAGACATGCTGTTTATGCGGCTAGTATTGAAAGCCTTAGAAATAGAATGTGCGGTGGTAACACTAACCAAATTAGAGAGTTTGATGTTTTTGTTTTGCAGGGTACTATACCGTACCAAGCAGTTTTCAATGAAGAAGGACGTGAAGACTTGCTGAAATACTGGAGAGGGAATGAGAAGACCTTTCCGACACTTTCAATGATGACCTGAGATGTTTTGAACATTCAAGCGTCATCAACAGCGTCTGAAAGCATTTTTTCTGCCGGCAGATATCAAATAGGAGAGCACAGACACTCATTAGCCGGAGACAACTTGGAGATAGCAGTATTATTCAGAGATTGGATACGAGCGGAGCGGAGAAGGTGCGGTCAACCGGAGATCAACGAAGAAGAAGACGAAAACTACAACGACATCTTATCCGAAGGTGGTGGAAGTGACGTGGAGCAATTTGACCAACAAATACCAATTTCAACCGAAGAACCACAAAAAATTATAAAGAAACTAGAACAGGTTTTTCTCAAAATGTAATTTCTTTAATTGCAATTTTACTATGTCATTTGCAACTTTTGAACAACACCACAAAGTTGCAATTTTGACAATTATATTTGCATTACAAAAAATTATATTTCTAGTAAATAATATAAGAAGCACAAAAACAGCCTTGAGATGTTTTTATTACACTATCTTGTTCAATTATTGAGTTGTTTATATATATGTTATTTTTTTAAAATTAAGTGCAAAAAAAAAAAAAAAGGAAAATCCCGCCTCCGACCCGATCCCGGCCCGCTAGGACCGGTACCCTTTTCCGACGGGACCGGAACCGGGACGGGACATCGGTGAATCCCGCCAGTCCCGCCGTGTACTGATCCCGCCTCTCCCCGATTCCGCCAAGCCCGCCCCGACCCACCCCGCCCCGTTGGCCACCCCTACACATGCTTTTAATAGGCACTGTTAAGTGAGCCTTGAATATTGAGTATTAAATGTGTCTAGGGTGAACAATCAAGCGCTTGAAGCATAAACCTCACATAACTAAACTCTACACGTGAGTTGCAAGGGACGAGTCCCAAAAAAACTTTCAGAACAGAGTTTGTAAGCAACAGAGTGAAATACTAAGAAGCATTTCGAATTAAACTCCTCGGAGGTGAATGCAACTTCACATACCCCCTTGCCAGCTTTTAGATTTCGTAATTTGTAAAGATTCCACATCTTGGTATTTTTTGGCGTAAAGCCCTAGTTGCCACTCTGTCTTAAAACTCTTGATATATTATTGAAAAGCAACTTGATACTACACCAGAAATACTGATTTTTAGGCTTCCGTTTACATCACAACAATGGTAAAAACTGATTGGAACATCAAGTGGGAAATTCACAGTTCAAAAATAAAATCTCGTAAAAGTAGGTAATCTATTATTTCAGCATCTAAGTATATACCACTGATAGTATAAAATAATTTTGCTACCATCAAAAGTTTCAACAATTAAATCAAACCTTTTAAATTAGGTAACATGATCCACTCCATTTTATTGAACGTGTTTACAAGACACTCGGATATTCCTTTCATGTTCAAGAATCTGGTACATGGAAAGAATTGCACAATGGTCAACTTATTTATCTTTTTAAGCTTGCCGATAACGGTATGCCTTTCAGGATTGGGAGCACTTAATGATGTGACGAGACCAAATGATGTGGGCAATCTAGTAATAGGAGATTCTTTCCACTAACAGATTTTCCTATTATAAAGATACTTTGCTGTAAATAACAATCATCCTTGCGGTTTGAAACATTAATAAGAGAGATTTTGACTAAATAGGCTGGAGATTAGTGCTATATCTAGTCTAGTAAGAAAAATCATGCTCAATGGGCCCCTGGGGGAGGATTATGACACTAAGATCCACAAAATCTCTTTTGGCTGTTAATTTTGACTTTAGTCGTTCACAAACTATAAGTTATATTATTTAATTATTGTGATTAGATATCAATAAACAAGTTCGTTGGTACAGTAGAGTTAGTTGCTTAAACTTTCAGACAGAAGCAACAAAGACCCATTTGGTGGTTAGTGCTGAACATCATCCTCCTGTCAAAACGTTAAGTTTTTTTTCAATTTTTCCATGACTCGAACAAATGAAATTAATGAAAATAGAGAGGTGCTCTTCTTATCAACCATTTGTGGGGGAAAATATGAAAAGCTTGGTCGGTTGTTTGACTTCTATGATACAATGTTTGAAACTTTGGGACCCAAAATGTGCAACATTTTAGCATCATAAATGCAGGAGAAGTCACCGTATAAGACAGTAGCGGTTTCTCTCAACAACCATACAACAAATTGATATTTTGAATGCTAAAAGAATGGAGTATTCTCTTCTTATTTTAATGAAATTGTGGGGGGTCAAGGGTCGGGGAGACAGATGATGCCTGAAATGCAATTTGTTGTCACCATTAAGAAATAAGTGCAATGATTATTGATAAGTAGTCATTTTCCAGAGGTGTAACTAAACTGCACATGGATGGTTTCATCACAATGTGACAACATTACCTTCATTTCAGATGACTTATTAATTACTTTTAGTCAATATTAGCACACAGACATGGAGACAAAGGAGGTTTCTTCTAGAATACCTCTGTGATCTGAGGAGAATAACACTATAAAGAAAACATTGGTCGCTGGTGAAAGAGCATCCACCAAATCAGAGAGAGATTTAAGGACGATAGCTTTCCTGATGCTCTTTTGTGAAAAGGACACTGTGAGCTTTGACCTGGAAAATAAACCTTGTGAATTGTTCTTTTTCCTCAATTCAAATGCACGTTCCTTACTAACTGCTGAGATTGAGCAAGATAAATATTACATATAAGGTAAAATGTCACTCATGTAACCTGTTGTACAGCGCAAAATTGAAGTGGATTGAACACATAACACAGGTACAAAACATAAGCAAGTATTCATAGTGAACAACGGAGCTACACATCCACTGGTGCACAAAAGCATGTACCCCCAACTAAAGACACCAAGAAATAGAGGAAAACAACCTTACACAACAAGAGTCCAAAAATAACTAACAAAGCAAAGGGGAGGTAGGTAGGTTTTAACACTTCGTTATACGCAGGAGATGTGGCAACCAAAGTGGGCAGGAATACTGAAAGCATGTCCAAATTAGGATATAAAATTGAAAGAAGACAGTTGTAATAACTTTTCAGGACAGAGGGGTGCGCTACAATTTAAAATGGTGTTTGGCCTTGAGATATTTTGGATACACTAGAATAACCATAGATGTAAACATCACTGGAAGGTTTTTGCTTAGCCTAAAAACACCAATTAGCATGTGAGAAGGGCTCAATCATGGGACCACCACCACTAACATAGTTTTAGATTCCATCATTAGCACGAGGGAAGGCATTACCTAATTCTAATTATCAAAAGGAACAATATAGTTAGGCCACTTCGTACTCCATTGTACTAAAGGTTGAAACTCACAATAATTTTGAGAAGAAAATCAGAATACTATGAGTATACCCCGTTAACTTCAGATTTTCTTTTCATAAGACATACTATACTAGTAGAAAAGTAATCATATTTATGCATTACAAAATAGAATATTCCCATCATTTGACTTAGATTGAATCCTTAGTGGTTTAGAGAAGTCAATTAAAATGTCTCCTTAGTGGCTTCCTCCCAAAGTAATAATGAAAATGCAGAACTAGAATGCATATGACAAAAGGCCCCAACCCAAGGTACAGTTTAACCCCCTTGAGCAGTTCAACATACAATGGGAAAGTGGAAATACATAAAATACAAAGGTGAAAGGATAACAAGAAAGAACCTGCAATCAACAAAACATATGTGAACCATATTTACAGTTCAATACTAAAATATCTTGCCAGCATATATCAGTAATGTAACATTCGAGCATAGTTCTTTAAGAAGGAGAAATGAGTATGTTATTACATTTGCTGTGAAGTGGATATGTTCTTACATATTTGGATAAAGGACAAACTGTAGCCACGACAGTTGGACCAGGAGAGCACACCGTATTACTCAATGTAAATAATATTCACTGTGCTTCATTACATAGATCTACTCCAGTTCTAAACTTTCAACAACCAGAAATCCACCACCACCTCCAGCCCCTATAAATATCCTTGCTCCTGGAACTCAAGTTAGTGTCTCTCAGTATCTCCTTCCGTCTCTTCCTGTCTCTCCCTCTCTCTATATATCCTGCATAAGTGCACATGTGTGGGTGGTATTTGTGCATGGATACAGACGTACATGCAGAAAGAGGATTTATACACAGTTAAGCTCTCTCTATAACACTCCAAACAAGCAAACAAGAGGAAAGCGGAAGTAGCTTAAAGAAGATGGCAGCAGAACAGACCAAAAAGCACTCGACACTACCAGAGGTACAAACTACAGAATCTTTTTAAAACATTTGAAATCACAAGAAAAATGTGTGAATCACCCTGACAAGCACAATTTTTTCCCCATAATTTCTAGGTCACGGAGGAATTGAAGAAAATAATGGATATAGCTTTTCCTATACTTGCTATGGGCTTGGCGACCTATTTAAAAAACATGATTTTAGTTGTGTGCATGGGAAAGCTGGGAAGCTTGGAGTTTGCAGGTGGTGCACTGGCCATTGGCTTCACCAATATTACTGGTTACTCCGTATTGTCTGGCCTAGCCTTGGGGATGGAACCACTTTCTAGCCAGGCTTTTGGATCAAGAAACTTAACTGTAGTGTCTCTTGCCCTCCAAAGGACAATCTTTATGTTATTAACTGCATCTATACCTATTGCCTTTTTATGGTTTAATTTTGAGTCTCTCATGCTAAAGCTACGCCAAGACTCACAAATAATACACGTAGCAAGTGTATTTTGCAGGTTTGCTGTCCCAGATCTTATTGCTAACAGCCTTCTTCACCCTTTACGCATCTACTTACGGTGTAAAGGGACAACATGGCCCCTATTGTGGTGTACTTCACTTGCAACAGTGTTGCATTTCCCTATCACAGTTTACCTGACTTTTACTCTCTGTCTTGGGATCCAAGGAATTGCAATTTCAACCTTTGTCTCCAACTTTGTCACCTTATTCTTCCTTTTAGGCTATATATTTTTTACTTATGACAAAAACGGATCTCTTTCCAAACCCCTTGCAGAAAATCTAACACTTCTTCCTTCCATTTCTGTGGGAGAGCAATGGATAATGCTTCTTCAACTTGCTATACCTTGTTGTTTAGCAGTTTGCTTAGAGTGGTGGTGGTATGAATTCATGACAGTTCTAGCAGGCTACCTTGACAGACCTGAAGTTCCACTTGCCGCATCTGCTATTGTAATACAAACCACATCTCTCATGTACACGTTGCCTTCAGCCCTAAGTGCTTCAGTCTCAAGTAGGGTGGGGAATGAACTTGGAGCGGGACGGCCAGCTAAGGCCCACTTGGCGACAGGGATATCCATAGGGCTGGCTTTTTTTACTTCAACATTTGGATTCTTACTGACCACCTTAGGGAGAGAAGCATGGGTAAGAGTCTTTACAAAAGATAGAGAAGTTCTGGAACTAACAACGACCGTTCTGCCCATTATTGGACTTTGTGAGCTAGCTAATTGTCCACAAACAACATGTTGTGGGGTACTTCGGGGAAGTGCTAGGCCCGGTGTTGGTGCAGGTATTAACTTTTACTCGTTCTATTTGATGGGAACACCAGTGGCCATCATTTTGGCCTTTGTTTGGAAGCTGGGATTTTTGGGTCTTTGTTATGGGCTTCTAGTAGCTCAAGTGGCATGTGTAATCTCAATGTTAATAGTTACTTATAGTACTGATTGGGAAGGAGCATCCTTGAAGGCAAAAGAACTAGTGGGAAGAACTAATGAAATCCATTATGAAGATCAGCTGGTAAAATTTGAGGAGGGTAATGGATTTCTCAAAGGATTTAGCTTTTAAAGAAGGAGGAAATCTAAGGATGCAATGGATGCAAAGGAAAAGGAAAAAGATGGCACAGACAAGAAGAAAACAAAGAATGTCACATTCTTTCAGTATTTTGAGTCATAGAAAATGCAACATGTATCTTGGACTTTTGACGTTCAAGCAACTATTTTCATAAGTCTAACAGGATTGTTGATTGATTATAGAAGTATAGGCCAGCAGAAGTGTGTTCTATAGCTCAAATATGTAAATGCGAGAGGCTTTTGGTTTGCATTTTCTAGATATCAATATATGTTATCTTAGTAGCTATGACACGAATATTTGCAAGAGCTTCTAGTTTATTTTTTATAGTTCTCAGCATGTTATAGTGTTATAAGACTAACCATCACAACATGCTTCAAAATTCAATTCACCCTCTCTCCCTCCCCTCTTAAATGTGAAGACAGAACAGGAGGCATTTTGTCTCTGCATTTGTAGGGCGTAAGCCCTAAGAGAAGAAGCAAAAGTCCTATGAACTTCGAAGTCGGATTATCAAATATTATTTGAATATTTTAAAGATACTTTAGGGGGAAAATATTCATCGCTAGGAAAACACTTTATAAATGGAACAAATTTGAATAGAAAACTATACTTTTCTTGGAGAAATCAATTACAGCAATGATATATTTTTCTGAAGATGTAAAGATTTACTACAACACATATTTAGCTCATAACATTGATTTTGTCGTTTTCACCTTTACTCCATATGTCTCGCACAGTTAAACATTTCCTGTAACTTGCAAGTCTCTATAATAAGACATTAGCTCAAATTAACATTTATTTTCCTTTGGTAACAAAATTGAGATACAAAAGGAGCACTCAGTAGAGGGATACAAACATGCAGGGACCGAAATGAGAGACCAACAGGACCAAAGTTTTTGAAAGCCCTCGTGCAATTTTAGATAACATTGCTCCAATGAGAGCCCACTTCCTTTTAACACGTTGGTAAGTTTATGATATTTTAAAATCATAACTAGCCGTGGAAAATGAGAATTGAAAGAGACCAAGAGAAAAACTGAACATAAGACACTAGGAGTTAAACAAGAAAGTTGAAATAAATTTCAAAGACTTGTTTCACTCCTTTCACAACGTTCACATTAAAATACACAGATTGCGCTCTGCGGCACCCCTATACACCCCTTATGGCTTCTGAGATTCAGTATCTATACACATTGGGTGGCAAACTACACAAAGTGAAAATGTAACTGACTTGGGAGCCGACATGGTGTAACAACTGTTTTGTTAACTAGTGATATCACAACCATTGTAGTCTCTAACTCGAGGCATTACAAGTATACAAATGGGGTAACCTAGAGTTATGCGTTGTAAGGGATAGAATATCACGTATGCAACGAGAGCTATATCTAGAATCCAATGACTCACCTCTAAGTCCATGCAATATTTGGTGGGTTTACACCCTTTGTCATGCTAATTTGGAAGGGAACATTACTAATAGTGAAGTTTACACCCACCACTGGGAGAAATTCGTAAAGGCACCGAACCGATAACATTCGACCTTATCTGTCAATAGCCATCTGCACTATATTAACCAAGAGAGTCCAACCTCAAAATTTCCCTTCACTCCTTAGGAACAAGACAATAGTTATACTCATTCATGTCCAAAATCCTCACTTCTTTCTAGTATTGCCACCTATTCTACATGTTGCCATATTGATAAAGGCTTCTCATTTTTAAGAATACTTCCACATTAAGCAATAGTGACCAAAAATTCGTTTCATTTTTCAGTTGACCCTATACGTCATAGGCGAATCCAGGATTTCTATATGCAATAATACTGCATCCGCTACTTTTTTTTGTGATGGGTTTTGCTTAACATGAATATATTATTTCTAAAAGAATTTAACTCGAGTTGTGTGCCTGCACCCGATACTTTCTATACACATCTATCTATGCTCCTTCTGCTCTCTTCTCCCTCTTCGTATCAGTCAAAAGCCCTTCCCTTTCTGTTCTGAATTCCTCTCTACCTGAACTCCTTCCCGTACAATTCACAATACACTATTAGGGCTTAATCACATGACTCTCTTCTTTTATCTTCGAATTCTCAAAAACAAACAACCATAAGTGCCTCAAAAATGTAAAAAAAGAAAAGACCTTTCGCAACAATCCTTAACGACTAGGGATATTTGGATAAAAGTTTCAAACTCTAATTCCTCGTCATTCAGATAGCTAGGACTGTCGTTTATAGCTATGCAGCATGCACCTTATGTTGATATAACTTTCAACAACATACAACACATTATCAGAGATTCATTAAGTCTCATTTGTACCATCAAACCTCAAAATGACCAAAAAAGTATCTAATTAATGTGACTCATCAAAACAGAAGAAATTCAGAACATATTTATATTTATCGAAGCTCATTGAGCACTCAAATTTATTTCACGTAGTGACTGAAAGTCCATGCTTAAGTCTAATTTTTTTTACTGGACAAGAAGTAAAATTTGTAGAGATCTCATAACCAAAGAAATTTAACATCTTCAAAACTAAAGGAAAATGATTTAGTATACCGCTATTTAAATGATATTTTAACTCCCAATTTATAACGAGCAAGGGTTTCAATTATCGTGGTCGTGACAAACACGTAAAAGGAACAGAATGCGAAGAGAGAAAACGAGCTTACCGGTGATCACTGAGGATATATAATCGGAGATTCCGCCGGCCGGAGCTAACGGCGGCGCAAAACTGGAGATTCCAAGGAAACGCCTGTGATAAACACGTGATTTGACATATCCTTAACGACTTCTCGATGATCTATTGTTATTGGGCTTATTTATAACGGGCTCATTTTTATGTCCTTGCAACTCTTGGCGGAAGTTACATACTGGCCACTCGCAAAATATAATTTCACCACTAGTTATGTGATAATTCGTCTAAAAATGCATGTTTTAAACATATTTGCGTCACATATTATGTGGGGATTGTATTGTTCAAATCTACTTTTGAGCTAAATAATAGTATCCCTATGTGTGTTGAAAGCATGTGGAATGAAAAAAAAAGTGAAAGCGAACAAGTTGGAGAAGAATTAGAACATATAATGATAAAGAAGTATTACAAATGTAAGAACATGTTGTGATAAAAATAAAAAAAATTATATGAATGACGGTTAAGTTTAATGCCCAGGGCGAAATTCAGCGCAACTTCAACGTCTCTTTGGCTAAGACTAGTCTTCAAATCATGTCAAGAAGGTGAGTTTTACACTCATTTCATCTCAATTCTCTTTACCTTTATTCCTCTGCAATTCAATCTCAAGAACCGTCACTTTTTGAAATCCTAGTAGCCTTCTTTCAAACCACTAATTCTTAAGTTTTTTACTACTGTATAAAATATGGTTCTTAAATTCTCTCAAATCACGGTTTAATTTTCAACACTCTCTACAACCTTAAGTTTCTAGTTTTCAATACTTTTAGTCTCTTTATTGGCAGCAAATATGTCCGGGTGGAGTTGAAAGCACAGTTTTGAGACTTGACGACACAAATCTTCGGTTCGCTGCTTCGGAGAAAGTCAGTATCCGTCCATTTATTTTTATTTTATTTCAAATACAAAGTTGAATATCCCAGATCTCACTACGTGGGATTTCACTGAATTTATTATTGTTGTAAATACAAAATTGAATATGTGATTTTTCAAACCTCTTTGTCGTTTGTCTAAGTTTTATTTTCAATGCTTTTTGGGGTCTGGTTATCATGATTTTTCTGTTAAAAGCAATATTTAACTATCTTAATGTAGATCATGAATCTTAAAGGGAAAAATCTACTATATTTTCATTGAAATGGTTTACCCCAAAAAATGTAAAGGTTGAATTCATAAGTGGTTTTAATGATACGTGGTTTGATTCGCAATATAAAATGATAGACAATTAACAATAAGTAAATAAAAGTAAATATAAGTAAGAGAATTGACATGTAATGCAGTAAAAGTTCGATTGAAACTTCTCAACAAGATTGGTTCGGTCCTTAGATATATTGCTTCGGGTTCGAGTCAATAATGAGAGCTTATGAATGAAATTGCTATAAGTAAATCGTACAAGTAAAGATAACGAGAATTGGATGCCCTTCCAACATGAATGTTGAACTACTTTTATAGCTATGAATATAAGACATTAATTTCCGAGAATCACTCTTAAATTAAATGCAATAATGGTCCCTTAATGAGCAAGGAGTAATTGCTGACGCCATATCCGGAAGGGGTTCACTTTGGGGCGCCTCCGGTTCCTCACTCGATGTCAACTGGCACAGTCGCTACTTGATCTCGACTCGACATCTAGATTAACCCGATGTCACCCATATCCGGTTTAAAACTCAACCGCCTACCTCAAATCTCATGCCAAACCTTGTCACGTGTCGCACCGGTTTTCACCATATACATATAGTCCCCTCACTTCCTGGATCAAAGTTTACCGAAGTGATGGGAAGTGGAAATAATTTCTTCATTGTCTGATCTTACAAGCTTCCTTTCAAATTACCCCGAAATAGGCGGGAAATGAAATGTTTCCTTTTCTCCAAATTCTGACTCACGTCATATCACTCTGCGAATTCGGACACATGTCATCTTCTGATTGAACCGCCGCTTCAGTTTGTGAACTGAAGCGTCTCATAATGATGACTGAGCTTCTATAAAAACCCTTTTGCTTTCCCTCTATATTTTTTACTTTCTGCAAAATTTCTTTCAAATCAACTAACATTCAAATCTTCATATCTTTAGACATCCAAATCTTCAAACCTTCATATCCTCATAGCTTAATAGCTTCATATCTTCATACATCAAAATGGCTAAAACCTTCTACTCTTCTTCAAGACAATCTTCTCCGGCAACTTCACCACTGTGCCGGCTACTGATGACGCGATCGGCACCGGTGAAACCACTGAGGCTCAGGCTGCCGCTGAGTCCTGATCCTTTGATATGCTCCCATCCACTTTTTTTTTTGAAAATGAATTTGTTGTTCGCGCTGCCACTTCAAAATTCGCCCAAGGTGAAGAGGCTAAAAACTGGACGACCTCCATAAATTTTTCCGTCCTCGACACAGTCTGAAAAGACTGTGATTGGACTGGTCTCTCTGGGATCATTATATCTGGTCCGAACGAAGATATTACTACCTACAGGTCCGGGTACTCCAATGTCTACACTTACCCTTTCACCTTCAAACTAGACCCTCCGATCGACAATGTGATCTTAGAAATGTGTAGAATTTACAATTTATGTCTTGCACAAATTGGTCCGCCTGTCTGGAGGGTCGTAACTTGCCTCCGATTTCTGGCCAACAAGGTAGATGAAATTTTTACCTTGGATCATCTGATCTTATTATACATCCCACGATCTTCCATGTCGATATCATCCATATCTCAAAATGAGATAAATTTCCCATCTTATCCAACATCAATGAAGATCAAGACCGAGGTTGGATGGAGCGTTTTATCGCGGTTCCTACCTCTGAAATTATTCAGGCTAGGTTCATGCCTTTCTCGGAGGTATGAAACTTAAACCATAAGTACCAACAACCATTCTATTTGGTTTTATATAATAGCTTCAATTGACAGTTTATCCTAAGGTTTTTTGTTGTCACCTTGCCAGCTATCAGCTAGACTCTGGCCATATCGAGAATTTTCAGACATGGGTTGAAAAAATTATAAGCACTTATCCGCATAGAGACCGGACGTGGAAAATACTTTTCAAAAACCGATGGAAAGCTCAAAACCACGGTTAGTATCCTCTGAGCACCTCCCATTTTTTTTTATCATTTTCCTATATATTTTTACCATTTCTTTTTTTATAAACACCCAAGTTTGTCAAAAGGTACTTCAGTCCTATGACTAACCCTACGGTTGCTCCGGATCAACCTTAATCCGGTACTCGATCCGGATGCATCCATGCGCCGTATTGCCGAAGTACCAAAAAAAATGAAAATCTCAAAAACCAAATCCTCCAAACCTCCAAAGTCTCCCTCGACTGCTTCGAAGAGGAAAAGAACTCCAGAAGTGGGTGTCTCTTCCGGGGTAAAGAACATCACTCTCTCTCCGGATGAAGATGTTTGGGTGAATAAGAGCACCTCCATTCCGGTAGAAAATATTTCTCCCGAAGTCAGAGAAAACGTCGTTGCAGAAGCTGTCGTGCCCCCCATTTGATATCGCACCAACTTCTATCACCATACTACCAACTGTCGAATAAATACATGTCATCATTGAAGATGGCGATGAAGCAACAAATGAGGAGCCTTTAGCAAAGAAACAAAAGACTTCTACTCCTCCTCCATCATCACAACCGACTCCCAGCTTTGGGCAAGAGGACTTTGAACGCCTATTCGATAATGTTTGTGCTTCCGCAATTTTGGGGTCGCCAATGAATACCTTTGAATTCACTCACTTGTCCATCCCCTAATGGCTCAAAAAAATCAACTCGTCCCCTGATAAATCACACAACTTTCCGATCCCAAGCTTATGGACGTGTTCTCGGCTCTGAGCGTGGATCCGAATAGGATGATGACTGCAACCCTCTCCTTTCCTGAGGACACCAACTTTCAATCATGGCTAGTTGGGTTTGCGAGCTACTTGAAGCCCTTGGTGTCTGAGTCCAATAGGGACAAGATGAAGAACGTTTTATGGAAGTGTCTTATCAACGAGGGAATACATGCATCCAACCGGGTATGATTACCGAACCTTTCTTTACTTTTTTCGTATAATAGTATTTTCCTTCTAAAACATTGTAACTCTAGCTCAGCTCATATTTTTGCAGTCATCTATTTTGGTCATGGAAGGTTTCCTCCGATGCCTCGAGGAAAATGAAGACCTCAAGGGATAAATGGATGTCCAAGATAGAGAAATTCGGCATCTTAAGGAACTTCTCCAACAAAAAGATGCCCAACTGGCTGAAGACTTTCCCGTTGTCAAGGCTGAGTCAGAGCAAGTAAAAGATGACTACTTTCGGGTAATGAATGACCTTGAACTTATCAGTGAGGAAAACAAAGCCTTAGATTGGGAGAATGCCAAGATCTATGAAGATGTCCAAGCCCTCACGTAAGAACTTGGAGAGCAAAAGAGGTCCAGCAATATCAAGCGCAGAAGGTAGGCTTCCTTAATGCGGAGATTTACCACCTCACTACCGAGCTTACCATACTTGATTTGGAGAGAGTTGCCGAGCAGACGACTATTAAGCAGAACTTGGAAATGTCCAAAGATCAGATCTACCAACAAGCTCAACACATTGAGGAACTAAAAGCTGAGCTTGAGGTTGTCTCCCAGAGGAACACTGATATTTCGGCCCAACTAAATCAAGCCTTGGTCGAACGAGACCAAGATTTGACCGATGTGGAAGATGAGGTGGCCGAGAAAGTGCTGAAAACTGAGCATATAACTTGGAATGTCCGAAGGTTCACCTTGGAACAAGCTCATAAGGGGATCTCATACTTGGATTCCAATATTGCTGAAGTTAAGGTTGTAGAGAATGGGGCCTCCGTCGGTTGAATGGTGATAGCACCAAGGAAGATCCTGAAGGTTCGTAGTCAGATTCTGACTGATCTATAGGCTTACATGCCTTTTGTATATTTTCTTGTTTTCTCGCATGTTTTTTTTCTAGCCGTTTCCCAGGCCTTGTTTATGAATTAATATATTTCAGTATTCCTTTTGTCTATTGTAATTTTTCTATATTTTTGCATCCGTAATTGCTTTCTTGTTTTCAATAATTTAACTGAACAAATCGTTAACCCAATCGGGCTAATTGCCTCTAAGTTCAGAGTTTTACTTAAACAAGCCATGACTTAGCTTGTTTTAATCCAGGTGAAAGTTCTTCCGGTCTTAATAATGACTTAATCAATTTTGAATACACACATTTACTTTAGTTTGATTCATACCGGGCAAATTCTTCTGATTTTTGGGTCATTTAATGACTAAGTATAAAGACCTTATTTTTATGCTTATGAATAAGACATTTCTCATTCATTTCGGGCATGAATGTTAAATTTTATTTATTCTTAACTTTTTAGACAATTCAAGTGTCTTTAAAATAGGATAGACTCATTTGATCCGGTGCCTTAGAAGCATGCTTTAGAGCATTATTCATTTTGTTCCGGATGCTTTTATTGACGACAATTCCCAGTTAAGGACTTAACAATTTGTGAGCTCATAAGCTTAACGATTTTATTAGTTATCCGCAGAAATACTGGCTAGGAAGAAACACGAAAATAAACTTTCTAGGAAAATTTCGAACATGGTGTTATTTCATTTATACTTTGTCTCAGACGAACAATCTGGGCAAGATTCATTAGATCTTTTTTCCTTTACATGACATTTGCAAACATAAACACTACTTGGGCAAGATTTATTCCACCTTTAACCCTTACAAAAATATTGAACTAAAAAGTACAAAAACTTCGAATAACTTGACTTGATCGATCTGATCCGAGCATTCGAGAGTGTGGTAGTCCCCTAGTGTTTGTGATCGAAGTATGAGAATTTAATCACTATTTTCTTTCCACTACCGGGTAGCCCCCAGTCCCTAGTGTTCTTGTATGATTCTCATCCACTTAGTAACACGCTTTACATTGTTGCCTCATTAAAAACCTTGTTGGAAAAACCCTTTTCGGGATAAAAACCATGGCAAGGGAAAAAGAGTGCAACACATGTTTCAAACCTAAATATAATTCTCTGATCTTTTCATAATTACTTCAATTTTTCCCTGCAAGAGTTAGTAATCCCAAAATACATAAAGTTCAAATAATTAACCGAACACATACCTTAGTATCGCTTAAAGTGATTGATGATACAATTGTTCGGCAACTTTTGTCCACCTTCAACTTCCAACTGGTACGAGCCTTTACTAGTTATTTCTGACACTTTGTAGGGTCTCTCCTAATCCGGGTCTAACTTTCCTTCATTGGAGTTTTTGGTGTTGAGGGTCACTTTTCGTTGAACCAAGTCCCCTACTTGAAAGTGTCTAAGATTAGTCCGCCGGTTGTAGTATCTTCCCATCCTTTGCTTTTGAGCCACTAGCCGTAGCAATGCTAACTCACGGTGTCCATCCGTTAAGTCAAGCTTGACTACCACAACTTCAGTGTTCGTCTATTTGATTGCATGACTGAACCTTAAGCTCGACTTCCCTACTTCCACCAGAATTAGTTCTTCTACATCATAAACTAAAAAGAATGGTGCTTCCCCAGTGCTAGATTTTGGTGTTGTTATATATGCCCATAACACCTCCGATAGAATTTCTCTCCACTTGCCTTTTGACTCCCTTAGTATTTTTCTCATGTTCTGAATGATTATTTTGTTTGCTAACTCCACTTGCCCATTTCCACTTGGGTGATATGGAGTCAACACTATCTTCTTGATTTTCAATCCTTCAAGAAAATCCGTTACTTTCTTCCCAATGAATTGATGGACTTTGTCGCAAGTAATTTCCGTCGGTATGCCAAACCGGCAAATGATGTGATCCCAAATGAAATCGATGACTTCCTTTTCTCTAACCTTCTTAAAGGCCTTTGCTTCAAGCCACTTAGAAAAATAGTCAGTCATAAATAAAATAAAGCGTACTTTTCTGGGTGCCCATGAGAGTGGTCCCACAATATCCATTCCCCATTTCATGAACGACCACGTAGATAAAACCGGATGCATAAATTCTGATGGTTGGTGGATCATAGGTGCGTGCCTTTGGTATTCATCACACTTCCGTACAAAGTTCTTGGCATCTTCTTCCATCTGAGACCAATAGTGCCTGACCCTAATCAGTTTCGAACCAATAATTTTGCTCCCAAGTGATTACCACAAGTTCCTTTGTGAACCTCACGCATCATATAATCATTTTCACCGGGTCCTAAGCACCTTGCTAAAGGACCATAAAAGGTCGTACAACTGACCATCGACCATGTAAAACCTAGCTGCCTTGGTACGAAGAGCCCTTGACTCCTTCAGATCAGTAGGCAACTTTCCATCCCGAAGGTAGTTAATGTATTTATTCCGCTAGTCCCAAGTCAAACTCGTGGTATTCACCTCTATTTTTCCATCATCAATAGGAGGGAGATTCATATAAGATGGTTGTATTGATACATGTATGAGTTTGGCTATAGAAATGATAAGAATTCTACGCACGATAGGTGTTCTACAGAATGTCTCAATGAGTTTTTTTTTAAACATGGGTCTGTTATTGATATGAATCATTTGTATGATGTAGATAATTTCTTGTAGAACATACGAGAGCTTGTGGACTCCATGTAGCTAAGGCGACAAGGTATGAAGGTTATTCCCTTCTTTCAAAAGCATGAATTCCAAGTGTTTATCATTTTAAAAAAAGAAACGTCAAAATAAATATTCTATTCACATGTCGTTTATCCCTTGTCGAGGGTAGTTTCTCTTATCATTATCATGTTCTATACCACTTGACTATTGGTTGTTCATTTGAGTGTCATAAACCTCTGAGAAGGAGCATTCCAAAGAGTTAATCATCCGGTAGACCAAGAGTCATTCCAAAGTAAAATCAAGAAGTTCTAAGTTATAAAGAGGCCAATGGGCCAATAGTACTATTATAGTATACTATTCACACCACCAAACAAATAGCCGGTGGGCAGTTGTACATGTACATTATAAACACCCCTGGCTATAATCGGAGGGCCGACATTTATATATGCATCCATAGACACACCTCAGACTATTACCTAACGGCATTCTTGATATACATACCTTGGGATATAAGTCGAGGGAAAATTATGTATTGAAACATATGTATAGAAATTTCAGTACAATTTCAGAGTTTTATTGTTTGCCCTTTGCGGCACCCAAGTTATCAGAGTATTAGGTTGCTTCTTATGCCCTGTTTTACAACTTATACTTTCATACTGCTTTTCATGCTTTACATACCGGTACATTTCATTCATACTGACGTCCCTTTTGCTGCGGGTGCTATATTTCATGCTACAGGTTCAGGTACAGGCACATATAGGCCTCCCCTATAGGAGCTTGTGAGTTCATCGGTTGATTGGTAAGCTTCACTTCATCTAAAGATGCCGACTCAGAGTCATGAGCTAAGTTTTGGTATAGTTATAGTTAATGGGTAGGTCGGGGCCCTGTCCCAACCATATTACAATTATATTTCTATAGAGGCTTGTAGATTTGGTTTGTATGCACAACTATCTTATAAGTCCTTATCGGCTTGTGTTTTGATTAGTCGATCTACACGCTGACCTCGCCATTCTTGTATATGTTTTATATAGTTGTTTTGGGTTGTTGTACTCCCTTGTTATGATGTCTAGATGGTGTCCTGTGTATCCAGTTGGTAGCCTTGTCGGCCATGTATGTATGTTGGTTATACCTTCACCACGATTGATATAATTTGTGATTATTTTTTAAATTACTCATCACTTATGCCCCCTGATATGAAAAGACTAATTATGTGGTATTGATAATTCTGAGGCATGTGTTATTCATCTCTTGAACATGATTTCATCTCATACTTCATGATTACTTGCTTTATTTACCGTTGCATTCATACACTCATATTATTCTTATATTAAAATGGAGTTGGTATGGAATGTTGTTGTTTCGATGAGACTTGGAAACGAAGGTAAATGATATTGTTATGAGACGGTTTCAAATACTGAGATGATGTAAATTAATATGGCTTGAAAATGAGTCTGTGATTGATGCTCTAGCCAAACCAAGGGATCATTCCGGTTTGTTGTGAGCATTATATGGACTTCGCGAGTCCCTCATAGGTCATAATTACGAGGCAAAGTCCGGTGACATATATATACCAGGTGGTTGAGAGATATTATTGCATTCATGCATATAATTCATTAACATGCATCATATTCATGAGATTTGGGTTTACTTGGAATTTCCATGATAAGGGTATTTCGTATTGGACTGTACTTCTATAATTTTGAGTTGTCTTAAGTGTTGAACCTTATCTATTATTGAAGGTGTTTTATGTGCTTAACCAGACTGTGTATGTTAGGGATACTTGTATGTCAACTTGATGTTTATGTCTGTTATATGTTATTTGTCATTGTCGACCTATGATGCTTACCTGGGTACAATATGTACTCATACTACACTTGTTGCATTCTCTTTGGATGAAGATACAGTGCCGTCGACCAATAGCCTTGGATTCTCCCTTCTTATTCCTATATTTTTTTTGCACCATTGAGATAGTATTCAAACATTTTCTTTAGAGCTACACTTCCCTCTCAGCCTACCTGCAATCCGGTGAAACTGTTAGACGAAGAGGACTCGTCTTTCATGCAGAAAGCGACCCACGAAAGTTTTCTCACTTGGAATAGAGCTCACCAGAAAAAGTAGATATTTAGTATTTTATAACTCCTTTTATTTTTATATAGCATACCAATTTAGTATTTATTTCTTCTATTTTTGCTAAATTTTATGTTATTATTTCTTGGGTTGGGGAGTGGTTCGCCTACCGGAGGGGACAACATAGGTTCTACCACGACGCCCTAAAGGGGTCGTTACACCAATGTTTGTATGCTCACATGCATCCTCTTTACAATATTATATCATTTTTATTAATTACCTGTAACAATACAGTGATACCCACACTAGTGCTCATCCCTTCACGAGTACAGGACCTTGTTACGGTTCACTTTTATATGGGTAAGCGCATAAGAGCTACTATGAACTTGGATGGTGCTCTAAGTCGGATAATGTTTTTAGAGTTGCCACCTAATTTATAGGTAAATTAGAAAAACCAGTGTGAAAGGGTTTGTTCAAAAGTTTGAAAAATCCTATCTAAATCAGAGTCGAGGTAAGGGTTCTGATGATCCCTCGAGGAAGGTATTTGCACCCCGGTATTAAGGATCCGTAGAATATGATTGACTTACAGGTTCTATAGCATGCTTTAAAATGAATGAAATTGCTTAAAGTTTAAAAATCCTCAAAATACTTGTCATTTCATTCATCAAACTCAAAAGTTTTATTTTAAAACAAAGAGTTAGGCTTCTGCCGAAAATAGTATGCACCGGGATAGTTTAGTCAATTTCATTTTCGGACTAATAACACTCATATGCGAATTTGAGTAGAACTCCACATTTAGTCCAACCATATTGACTAATTTCACACTTGCATATTTTTGAAATCCTTTCCAAGTTTTGAAAATAGTATAGTTCATTTAGAATGACAAGTTTGGTTTTGTACAAAGAGATAGAAAAATGATTTCTTTTATTCATTGCATGCCATATTCCCAAAGTCAAACCATATTCTAATAGTCCAAAACCCTCAACTAAACTCAAGTCCAAGAGAAGTGTTTTAAAAATCCACAATCAATTAGGTTGGGCTTAGCCCGCAAACATAGTTGTAAAATATATCAATTTTGGTCCACGTAGAATTATAAAGGTCCAGCAATCCATTTGCTTGATTTATGTCACTCAAGTCAAACTTGGGTCCTTTAAATATCAGCACTTAGCCCAATTGAATCCCAAATCCCAAGTCAAATTTAAAGGCCAAAATCAGTTTTAAACTTAGCTTCTAAATTCAGTTCCTTGTTTCCAGTTTTTTGACTTCCAAAAAGCCTTTTTATTCCACTTTCATATTTGAACAAGTTTTGAAATCCATTTATTGGCGATCTAAACTAAATAATCTATGTATAGTTTAGGCTGGTGGGCCAACCGAAGCCCACCAATTAACTATTTTTACTCATAGCTTGGCCTTCACGTAAATATTAGCGTCCCTTTCATTAATCTCGGTCAAAAATAGGTCTAATTGGGACTTATCCCAATCAACTAAATATGCAACGTTCATGGGCATTTGGACATCGTTTGAAGGAGATGATGAGTCCAGTAAGGGACCATCTCATGGTAATGCAGCAGTGGGAATAAAAAGGCACAAACAAATATACTTAGTGAGAAAGCATCTAAACTTGCCTATGCAAATTAAAATAGACTAGAATAATAGAACTTAAATCAAACATCCAAATTCGGCCCGAAAGCTTAACTAATAAGCCATGATAGAGTAAATATCAAGTGGTTGGGCTCAGCCCAATCCATATCATAGAGGTAGAAGGGAAGTCGTCTGAAGACAAACCTATGGGCTAAGCCCAAACTATTAAAAGAGTACAAAGAAGGAAAATAAGATAGCGAACATGGGCTAGGCCCAGCAAATATCCCTAGGATGGCAAAGAGTAATGATATACCAGATACACATATCAATACACACTCAATATAGTAGATATATCTAGTATGTATACAACTTGCATATTAGGTGTATATCATGGTATACAAGAAGACATTCAAACCAAAGTGAAGACAAGAACACATGCAAAACATTTAAGCTAGCCATCTTGTTATCACATATACATCACTCAGTCATATTCTTGTCTGAAATCTATTTAACAGGACTTATATAATCAAAGGGAATGCTAAAGATTGTCTGAAAATCATGAAGTTACATTGACATCACACTTAAGGACTTAAGTCAAACTTCAATTAACCAAATATCATTCTATATGCTTTTGGATAGTTATTGGGACTTAATCAAGTCACATACAACTAGGAATAGGCATAAGAGTAATATATGGATCCATATACACCTCAGAAACATCACATGTTGAATTAAAATCAAATAAAGATACAAAGGTTCAAACAATCAAACAGTGAATGTAGACCGACTGTGTTCAAACCTATGTAACAAGATACAAAGGTTCAAACAATTTTATTGTTAGCCCTATATCCATGACACATCATATTTTTACCTATTCAAACCTATGTTTACTCTAAATAGGTCCCAAATAATCTTTTAAGGCACTAACAGTTCACTATTTAGAGGTGGTAACCCATTTTTCTATCGTAAATCCCACAGAATCCTTTCAAGTTCATGTTAAGGTCATTTATTTCTCATTTTATACCTTATGTGTTCATTCAACTATAATAGGTACTCAAATCAGCATTACATACATTTCAAGGTTATTAGGTGATCATAATGTGGTTATAACAACATTTTAATGTGAAATCATGGCTGTCTTTGGTTAAATAGACCAACTGAGTTAAACATCAAACATACTAGATTAAACCTAAACAGAGACTAGGTGACACAGTGTAGGCATTTACAACATATCCAAACCAAATATGACCCTCAAAAGTCAACACACATATTATGCAAGCACAAACTGACCTTAACAGTCCATTCTTAGCTCAAATGGATTACAACTTGTTATCTTAATATTATTTCTAATACTTTATACATGATTAAACTAACATCAAGTGTTATAACAGTCCATACATGATTAAATGTTAACATTCTAGGCATTATTGAGTTCAAGTCAGCCTAAACACAGTTGACCAATCTCACATCAACATGATTATCATTTCACCTAACTAATTATGCTTAACAGACATTAAACAATGACTATAGCCACCTCTCTTTGGATTGGGTCCCAAAATTGTGACTATTAGGTTGTCTTTCCTACACTCATGGTCTCCGTATGATGGAACCTCAGTTTTATGGAGGTGCTCAATGATCCACCATTTGTCTAGGAGGTTGTAACCTTGGAAGTACATATGCAGGTTTCAACATTGACCTAAGGCTCGGTAAATGTCGTCCAGGAAGACTGGGACTAGGTCATAGTACTTGGTTTCTCCATTAGTGGTAATGCCCTGAATTATAGCATGGGTGAAAAAGATGACCATGGTATCTATGTCTTGGAAATGGTCTTTGGGAAACACCATGGTTCCTAAAAGATATATGGAGAATGCTAGCGGTCGAGTGGCTTCCTAATCGGTAAATGAATGAAACTCTACGGAGTGTGCTATGTAACCCTATGTAGACGCAAACCGGGTATGAATGTCCCTAAAATCTATGGTCAGGCCAAATATCCAGTTGGCGCTAGCTAAGGATAATATCTTAAGGATCTCACCGGAAATTGGCTTGTGGGGTACTAGTAGGTTGTGGTTGGGTTTCTTCCTCCGCCTCATATAGGTACCTACACTATCTATGATCTCTTCCAAGGATGGGGTTATCTCAAAGTTGTGGAACCTAAAGACCATTCTCTCGCTATCCCAATACCCGGTAAGGATTTCTAGGAGGTCGGTATTTCCTTTCATGGTCAAAAGAGAGGGTAGATGTCCTAGATAGTTTTTTACTTCCTTCTGTTATTGGGAACTTAGCCATGATCACCAAATTTGTAGCATTTCGGGTGACTCGGTAACTATGTTGAATTTCTGATTTGTATGTATCTACTAAATAAAACACGGTTAATTTTATCCCTCTCCCAAGGAGCAATGGTTCATCACATATGGCATATTAAATACTTTCATAGAGCAATGAGTTGGATGCAGTGCCATCGGTTCGAGAGACCATAAGGACACAAGGGAGTCAGCCTACTATGTCCAGGTGCCTCTGAGATACCCGAAGCTATCTAAGTCAGTATGCGATAATTCAAGGGATTTGGCTTCGCTCTATCCTAGTTATACTAGAGTGGTTTAGCAGACGACGTAGGGACCCGAGCAGAAAATCCATGAGGAAGCATTGTCAACTGTTGGACAATCACGAACCAACTCGGTATTCAACATGTTCCAAGGAAATGTTTTTGATTTTATACTGGAGGGTGATTGCAAAATCCGCATAATCACATTTGTGCACTGATGTAAGTGTGTGTGCGTGCCATTTGGCAGAAGATAAATGCATGAATGATAATTATAATTGCAGTATTTAAACATATAAGCAATTTATATTATTTAGAAAGCATGTTGTATTAGAACACTTATGGTTAGAACCTAGGTTTATCCCAAGTGGAGTCGTCATCTGTTATGATTTACTTTTACGCAGGTAAGCGCATAAGAGCTACTATAAACATGGATGGAGTTCTAAGTCGGATGATGTTTTTAAAGTCGCCACCTAATTTATAGGTAAATTAGGAAAACCAGTGTGAAAGGGTTTATTCAAAAGTTTGAAAAATCCTATCTAAACCATAGTCGAGGTAAGGGTTCTAGTGATCCCCCATGGAAGGTGTTAGCACCCCCTGTATTAAGGATCCATAGAATATGATTGACCTACGAGTTCTATAACATGCTTTAAAATAATTCAAATTGCTTAAAGTCTAAAAATCCAAAAAATATTTGTCATTTCATTCATTCAAACTCAAGAGTTTTATTTTAAAACAAAGAGTTAGGCTTCCGCGATGCACAGGGGTAGTATAGTCAATTTTGTTTTCAAACTAATAACACTCAAATGCGAATTTGAGTAGAACCCCACATTTAGTCTAATAATATTGACTAATTTCACGCATGCATCTTTTTGAAATCCTTTCCATGTTTTGAAAATAGTATACTTCATTTAGAATGACAAGTTTGATTTTTGACAAAGAGATAGAAAAATGATTTCTTTTCCTTTGCATGCCATATTCCCAAAGTCAAACCATATTCTAATAGTCCAAAACCCTCAAACCAAACTCGTCCAAGATAAGTGTTTTGAAAATCCACAATCAATTAGTTGGGCTTAACCAGCAAACTTAGTACTAAAATCTATTAATTTTGGTCTAAATTGAACTATAAAGGTCCAGCAGTATATTTGCATGATTTATGTCACTCAGGCTCAACTTGGGTCCTTTAAATAACAGCACTTACCCCAATTGAATCTCAAATCCCAAGTCAAATTTAAAGCCCAAAATCAGTTTTAAACTTAGCTTCTAAATTCAGTTCCTTGTTTCCTGTTTTTTGACTTCCAAACATCCTTTTTATTCAACTTTCACATTTGAACAAGTTTTGAAATCCATTTATTGGTGATTTAAACTAAACGGTCTACATATCATTTACCAATCCTATGTTATAACCATAAGTAAGAGGTTCAAATAATTAAAGTATGTTTATTATACAAGCAATATGATCTATATAATATACAAAGCAATGGAAAAGGGAAAGTCTAGGCTGGTGGGCTACCGAAGCCCACCAGTTAGCTATTTTTACCCATAGCTGGGCATTCACGTGAATAGTAGCTTCCTTTTATTAATCTCGATCAAAAATAGGTTTGATTGGGCCTCAGCCCAATCGGCTAAATGTGCAACGTTCAAGAGCATTTGGACGTCGATTGAAGGAGATGATGAACCCAGTAAGGGCCCATCTCATGGTAATGCAATAGCGGGACAAACAAATATACTTAGTTAGAAAGCATCTAAACTCACCTATGCAAATTAAAACAGAGTATAACTGATAGAACTTAAATCAAACATCTAAATTCAGCCCAAAAACATAACTAATAAGATATGAGAGGGTAAAGATCAAGTGGTTGGGCTTAGCCCAATTTTATCATATAGGCAGAAAGGCAGTCGACTGAAGACAAACCTATGGGGTAAGACCAAACTATTAAAAGAGTACAAAGAAGGCAAATAAGATAGAGAAAATGGGCTAGGCCCAACAAATATCCCTAGGATGGCAAACAATAATGATATACTAGATACACATATCAATATACACTCAATATAGTGGATATATCTAGTATGTATACAACTTGCATATCAAGTGTATATCATGGCATACAAGAATACATTCAAACCAAAGCAAAGATAAAAATACATGACAAAATATTTAAGATAGACATCATGCTATCACAAATACATCACTCAGCCTATTCTTGTCTGAAATTAGTTTAACATGACTTATATAATCAATGGGAATGTTAAATATGGTCTGAGAATCATGCAGTTACATTCACATCACACTTAAGGACTTAAATCATACTCCAGTTAACCAAATATCATTTTATATGCTCTTGGACAATTATTTGGCCTTAATCAAGTCATATACAACTAGGAACAAGCATATGAGTAATATCTGGATCCTTAATGATCCAAGATAATCAGAATTCTCGTGTTGTTACCCTTGAGCAGGAATTTTCCCACATCCATATGGAAAATTTCCCAAACGTTTCAGCATATTGCAAAAGGTTAAAGGAATTGGCGGACCAACTCCGCAAGGTTGGCGCGCCTATTTCGAATGATCGTTTGGTCCTACAAATGGTTGCAGGACTTTCAAAGGCATATAGTGGTGTTGGCACTCTTCTTCGTCAGAGCAGCCCTCTTTTGAATTTTATCAGGCTCGTTCTATGCTTACCTTCGAAGAAGCTGGCTACCGGGGCTAGTCCCATAGTTATGATGATGTCATCTACAAAACCTCTGGGTGGTGTTAATAATTCTAGCCAAAACCATACTCATGGTGGCGGTAAAAAATAGTTGGAACAATAATGCCAAAAATTGTGGGGGCAAACGCGGTGGTTTCGGAGATGGTCACGGTGGCAGTAGGTCTCAAAATACCGGCAGTGGGCCACAACCTAACTGGTCCCAGCCATGGGCTTGGGCCAGTGGGCAGTGGCCTAACAGTCCCAACAGTTCGGCCACTGGCCGCCCAACAGTTTCGCATTCTGGCCACTAGACCGCCCAACAGAGTTTTTTTAGGCCCAATCCAGTTTGGCCCAGTGGTTCTCACCCCAGTTCTGGGTCGGGAAAGCAACCTGGTGTATTTGAAGTCGCGATGCACACACTTGGAATAAATCCTTCAGACCCAAATTGGTACATGGACACCGGCGCTACTACTCACATGACGTCCGACTCGGGTACTCTCTCATCTTATTCCAATTTGAGCAACAATCGTGGTATAATTGTTGGTAATGGTAATTCAATTCCAATTCGTAGTTATGGTCAGAAAACATTGTCTCCCCCCCCCCCATCCACCATTTATTTTGAAAAATACCCTTCATGCTTCAAAATTGATTAAAAATTTGGTGTCTATCCGAAAATTCACCACTAATAATTCCGTGTCCATAGAATTTGATCCATTTGGTTTTTTGGTGAAGGATTTCAAAATGGGGAGTCCTCTCATGAGGTGTGATAGTAGGGGTGATCTGTATCCTATCACACCACGTTCTGGTTTCTCGAGTCACGCAATGTCATCCATTTTTTCCGCTATGGCTCCTTCCTTGTGGCATGCTCATCTAGGTCATCCGAGATCATCTATTTTGTCTTCCTTAGATAAAAACAATTTTATTTCTTGTAAGAGTGTGTGTAGTACTCCGAATTGTCAATCTTGTTCTTTAGGAAAAATAGTTAAGTTGCCATTTGTAGACTCCAATTCTCATACTTTAATGTCATTTGATATTATTCATAGTGATTTATGGATGTCTCATGTTCTTAGTTCTTTGGGTCATCGGTATTATGTCCTCTTTTTGGATGATTATTCTAAGTTTTTATGTACTTTTCTGATAGCAAAAAAATCCCAAGTTTTTTCCATCTTCTTAAAATTTAAAGTATTCATTAGAACTCAATTTGAACAGGAAATAAAAAATATTCAATGTGATAATGGCAAAGAGTATGACAATGGGGTGTTTCGGGAATTCTATACTAATAATGGAATCATTTTTCATTTTTCTTGTCCTCATACTTCTTCACAAAATGAGAAAGCCGAACGCAAAATTCGTACCATTAATAACATTGTTTGAACTTTATTGATTCATGCTTATGTACCCCCGTCTTTTTGGCATCATGCTCTACAAATGGCTACATATCTCTTTAACATAATTCCTTCCAAAGGTTTGACATATTATTCCCCCCTTCACATTCTATATAATAAAACCCCTTCGTATTCACATCTTAGGGTCTTTGGGTGTTTGTGTTATCCGCTATTTCCGTCCACCACAATTAACAAACTTCAGGGCCGGTCTACTCCATGTGTGTTTTTGGGTTTTCCGTCTAATCATCGTGGTTACAAATGCTTTGATTTATCCTCTATTAAAATCATCATTAGTCGCCATGTCATTTTTTATGAATCCCAATGTCCGTATGCTAAAGTGAGTAATCACGTACCTAGTTCGTATAATTTTTTGATGATGGTATATTATTCACCATTTGTCGGACATGTCCCGCACCCAAAATTCTCCTGCGGGCCCACTGCCCACTGGTCCCACTGGTCTGTCATAGCCCTTTCTGCCCAATTTTATCACTTTGGGCGCCGCCATAATTGGGTCAGTATAGCCCAATACTGGAAATTGGTCCAGTTCCTGCATCGCCCACTATTTCTGCTTCGCGAAATGGGCCAGCAGGCCCACTGCCTGTTGGCCAGTCCATACCGAGTCCAAAAATTTCCTAAATTCTGCCCAATCCTTCCTCGAGTCATAGACCAGTCACTCGTACTCAACGGGGTATTTTTAACCTAAAAGGCATTTTAATTTACATTCTAATGCTCTTAAATCACCCTTACCCCATAATCTTGTGTCTGCATTAAATGACACAAATTGAAAAATTGCTATGACCGATGAATATCATGCTCTTATTGATAATAAGACGTGGGAGTTGGTGCCCCGTCCATCTGGTATTAATATTATTAGGTCTATGTGGATTTTTGCTCATAAGGACAATTCAGATGATTCATTTGCACGGCATAAGGCTCGGCTTGTAGGTGATGGTAAAACTCAGCAAGTTGGTGTGGACTGTGGTGAGACGTTTAGTCCGATGGTCAAACCAGCTATCATTCGCATTGTGCTCAGCTTGGCTCTTTCGAAAGCATGGCCCATTCATCAGTTAGATGTGAATAATGCTTTCTTACACGGTGATCTCAAGGAAACAGTCTATATACATCAGCCCTTGGGGTTTAGGGATCCCAAACATCCTCATCATGTCTGTTTGTTGAAGAAGTCCTTATATGGGCTTAAGCAGTCTCCTCGGGCCTGGTATAAGAGTTTTGCCGACTATGTTTCGACTATTGGGTTCACACACAGCAGGTCGGATAATTCCTTGTTCATCTATCATCGTGGTTCATCCTTGGCTTATATACTGTTATATGTGGATGATATTTTTTTGACTGCCTCTTCCGATGCCTTACGCCAGTCTATCATGACACTGCTCAGCTCTGAGTTTGTTATGTAAGACTTGGGGCCCTTGAGTTATTTTTTGGGGATTGTAGTCACTCGTCATGTCGGAGGCTTGTTCTTGTCCCAGAGGAAGAATGCAGTCGAGATTATTGAGAGGGCTGGGATGTCATCCTATAAGTCCACTACCACTCTGGTAGATACTAAACCCAAATTGGGTATTGCGGCCGGCGCACCATACGAGGACCCGACCCACTATCGCAGCCTTGCAGGAGCCCTTCAGTATCTCACATTCACGAGACCAGATATTAGGTATGTCGTACAACAGGTGTGTTTATTTCTGCATGATCCCAGGGTTGAGCACATGAATGCGCTCAAACGTATCATTCGGTATATTCAGGGTACACTTGACTATGGCTTGCATCTATATCCTTCCTCGACGTCCACATTTGTCTCATATGCAGATGCTGATTGGGTGGCTGTCCGAACACCAGATGGTCTACGTCTGGCTATTGCATATTTCTTGGTAATAACTTGGTCTCCTGGTCTGCGAAACGTTAGTCGACTTTATCTCGCTCTAGTGCCAAGGCTGAGTATCGAGGGGTAGCTAATGTGGTCTCTCAATCATGTTGGTTACGTAATTTGTTGTTAGAGCTTCATTGTCCTATCCAGAAAGCGACCTTGGTTTATTGTGATAATATTAGTGCCATATATCTGTCGGGTAATCCGGTTCAGCACCAGCGCACTAAACATATCGAGATGGACATTCACTTTGTTCGCGAAAAGGTTGCTCGTGGTCAGGTATGCGTCATGTCCCATCCCTATATCAAATAGCCGACATCTTTACAAGGGTCTTCCCTCGGTCCTTTTTGAAGATTTTAGGGATAGTCTCGGCGTTCGAAGACCGCCTGCTTTGACGGCGGGGGTGTGTTAGATATACATATGATATACCATATATCATATGTATATCATACAGTACATAGTGTATACGGTACATAGTGTATATTTAGTTTAGGTAATATCTGGGTATAATTAGTATTGTATACTTACCATAATTGTATAGTTAGTATCCAAGTAGAATAAGGTTTTAGGAGTAGAATAGGAATAGGATTCTCCTATTATGGAAATATGTAAATTGTATATATACTCTTTCAATTAATGAAAATAATGAAGGGATTATTTCTTTCAAATATAATATACCTCAACATTTAGATCTACTTAATAAGTGGATTATTCCAAAAATCCAACCCAAGTTGATATATCAAATGGGTACTTTTGAAAAATTAGGATTCAAACAAGTAGTCAAAACTACTGAGGATGTGGATTTTAATAAGGGGTATTGATATGTATATACAATTCTTAGTATTTAATGGCACATTTTTAGTCAATTATCAGGTTTAGCAAACAAAAGCCTAAAATATGACCGTGGTTTTTGTTAAACAATGTAATATACCCGTGATATACACTTGATATACATAAGTGTATATCACGGGTAATCACAGCAAAATGGCCCATCACGGGACAGAATGGCCCGTCACGGCAGAATGGTCCATCACGGGCAGGTTGTATATTTGGTATGTATATTTGTGGTATATTGTAGTGTAAAGATTACCTTAATTAGTCTTGTACACTTACCATAATTGTATAGTTAGAATTATGGTAGAATAAGGTTTTAGGAGTAGAATAGGAATATGATTCTCCTATTATGGAAATATGTAACTTGTATATATACCTTTCAATTAATGAAAATAATCAAGGGGATTATTCCTTTCATGGTATCAAGAGACTAGGTCTTGCTTCCGCCATTGCTCTCAGTTTTTGTGCCTTTTCTCGGCCACAACCGACACCGAATTTCGTCCCCCTTCACTAGAATTCGTGATATTATATACCTCCACTCTTCCCAAATTTCCCCTCCTCTCCCTTTGTTCTTTCAATATGTCTAAGAACAATTTTCATCCTGCCCTCATGGTTTCTAACATCAAGAACAACATCCCTATTGTTCTTGAGATGGAAAACGTCTAATATGCAACGTGGGCAGAATTGTTTAAAATTCACGCTATCTCCCATCAAGTCATCCATCACATAATTCCTCCCGCTGTACCTATTTTCGCGAAGGATCCTCAGTTATGGATTACTCTTGATGTTACCGTTCTCCGGTAGATTTATTCCACTATTTCGGTTGACCTTTTACAAATGATTATTGAGCCGGATACCACGGCTATGGCTACCTGGAATAGATTGCGTGACATATTTCAAGATAACCAACATTTACGTGTTGTCACACTCGAGCAGGAATTCTCTCAAGTTTGCATGGAGGAATTTCCAAACATATCTGCATATTGCAAGAAACTCAAGGAGTTGGCTGACCAACTCCGTAACGTTGGCGCACCCGTGACAAATAATCATCTAGTTCTACAACTGGTTGCCGGTCTTTCTGAGGCCTATAATGGCGTTGGGACTCTCCTTCGTCAAAGCAACCCACTTCCCGCTTTTTATCAAGCTCGCTCCATGCTTACTTTGGAAAAGCCGGTTTGGCTAAGAAGGCGGCTACCGGAGCTAGCCCCGTCGTCCTAATGACATCCTTCACAAACTCTTCCAGTTTTTTTGATAATTCAGGCCAAAACCGTACTCATGGTGGCGGCAAAAATAATCGTAAGACTAATAACAAAAATGGCGGGGGAAAATGCGGCGGTTCCGGTGGTCAGCAGTCTGGCAGTGGGCCCTGTCCAGTCAATAGTGGGCCTCCTCCCTACTGGTCCCAGTCATGAGGCCCATAGCAGTGGGGCTGGGGCAATGGGCCGTGGGCTAGCAGCCCCTATTTTCCAGGCCCTTCCAACGAGCAGTGGGCTGGACAGCCTCAATTCAGGCCCAACAGTCAGCAGTCAGCTTCTAGCTACAGCACTGGGTTGGGGCAGCAGAGTGGACTGCTTGGGCCTCGGCCCATACAAGCATTCTCGGCAGTGTGCCCCACACCTACTCACACCGATATTGAGGCCGCAATGCACACACTTGGGTTGACACGACTGGATCTAAATTGGTACATGGACACCGGCGCAACGACATACATGACTTTCGATCAAGGTACTCTCTCGTCTTATTTCAATTTGAGCAACCCTCGTGGTATAATTATCGGTAATGGTAACTCTATTCCAATTCAAGGTTATGGTCATAAAACACTATCTCCCCTAATCCTCCCCTTATCTTGAAAAATACTTTACATGCCCCCAAATTGATTAAAATCTTAGTGTCTATCCGAAAATTCACCACTGACAATTCTGTTTCAGTTGAATTTGATCATTTTGGTTTCTCTGTGAAGGATTTCAAGATGGGAGTCCTCTCATGAGGTGTGATAGTAGGGGAGATCTTTATCATATCACACCTAGTTTCAGTCCATCGAGTCCAGCCTTGCCGTCAGCGTTCGCAGCCCTTGCTCCTTCCTTGTGGCATGCTCGGCTTGGTCATCCGGGATCTTCTATTTTGTCGTCTTTACATAAAAATAATTTTATTTCATGTAAGGGTACGAATAGTACTCCAAATTGTCAATTTTGCTCTTTAGGAAAAATTGTTAGGTTACCATTTGTTGACTCGAATTCACATACTTCAATGCCATTTGATATTATTCATAGCGACCTCTGGACATCTCCTGTTCTGAGTTCTCTGGGTCACCGATATTATGTTCTTTTTTTGGATGATTATTCTATGTTTTTATGGAGGTTTCTGATTGCAAATAAATCTCAAGTGTTTTCCGTCTTCTTAAAATTTAGAGAATTCATTAGAACTCAATTCGAACGAGAAATAAAAAATATTCAGTGTGATAATGGCAAAGAATATGACAATGGGGTGTTTCGGGAGTTCTGTGCTAATAATGGGATCAATTTTCATTTTTCTTGTCCTCATACGTCTTCACAAAATGGGAAAGCCAAACGCAAAATTCGTTCCATAAATAACATTGTCCGCACTCTCTTAGTTCATGCTTCCGTACCCCCATATTTTTGGCATCATGCTCTTCAAATGGCTACATATCTCCTTAACATAATTCCTTCCAAAGGTCTGACATATTCCCCCCCCCCTCAAATTTTATATCATAAGACTCCTTCTTATTCTCATATTTGGATTTTTGGGTGCTTGTGTTATCCGTTATTTCCATCCACCACAATTAACAAACTTCAGGCCCGGTCTACTCCGTGTGTGTTTTTGAGTTTTCCGTCCAATCATCGTGGTTACAAATGCTTTGATTTATCCTCCAAGAAAATCATCATTAATCGCCATGTAATTTTTTATGAAACCCAATTTCCATTTACTAAAGTTCATACTCCCGAGCCTAGTTCGTATAAATTTTTGGATGATGGTATATCCCCGTTTATTACTCACTATTTTTCAGACATAACCCGCACCCAAATTCTCTAGCGGACCCACTGCCCGCTGGCCCCACGAGTTAGTCACACCCTACCATCACTGGATCAGTTCCAGCGATTGGGCCAATCCAGTCCATTGCGGGAACCGGGTCCGGTTCCGAACCTCGCTATCCGTCTTGGGCCAGCAGGCCCATTGCCTGCTGGCCAGTTCATCCTGAGCCCAGATAATTCCCAAAATCCACCATCTTCCTCCTCAAGTCATAGACCGATCACTCGGAGTTAGCAGTTTTTAAACCAAAGAGACATTTTAATTTAAATTCCAATGTTCTTAAATCACCCTTACCCCGTACTCCTGTGTCTGCGTTAAATGAACCCAATTGGAAAATTGTTATGACCGATGAATATAATGCTCTTATTGATAATAAGACATGGGAGTTGGTGCCCCGTCCTTCTGGTATTAATATTATTCGGTCTATGTGGATTTTTGCTCACAAGGAAAATTCAGATGGTTCGTTTGCACGACATAAGGCGTGTCTTGTGGGTGATGGTAAGACTCAACAGGTTGGGGTGGATTGTGGTGAGACATTTATTCCGGTGGTCAAGTCAGCTACCATTCGCATTGTACTCAGCTTGGCTCTTTCAAAAGCATGGCCTATTCATCAGTTAGATGTAAAGAATGTTTTTCTACATGGTGATCTCAAGGAAACAATGTATATGTATCAGCCGTTGGGATTCAGGGATCCCAAACATCCTCATCATGTCGGTTTGTTGAAGAAGTCCTTATATGGGCTTAAGCAGTCTCCACGGGCCTGGTATACAAGGTTTGCTGACTATGTTTTGACTATTGGGTTCACTCACAGCAAGTCAGATAATTCCTTGTTCATCTACCGTCGGGGTTCGTCTTTGGCCTACATTCTGTTATATGTGGATGATATCATTTTGACTGCCTCTACAGATGCCTTATGCCAGTCTATCATGACCATGCTCATCTCTGAGTTTGCTATGAAAGACTTAGGGCCCTTGAGTTACTTTTTAGGGATTGTCGTTACTCGACATTCCGATGGATTGTTCTTGTCTCAACGGAAGTATGCAACTGAGATCATCGATAGGGCTGGGATGTCATCCTGTAAGTCCACTTCCACTCCAGTTGATACAAAAACCAAGCTTAGTGCCGTGGTTGGATACCCTACGAGGATCCGACCCGCTATCGAAGTCTTGCAGAGGCCCTTCAGTATCTTACCTATACGAGACCAGATATTACATATGCTGTCCAGCAGGTGTGTTGTTCATGCATGATACCCGAATTGAGCACATGAATGCGCTCAAATGCATCATTCGGTATATTCAGGGAACACTTGACTATGGTTTACATTTATATCCTTCCTCGACGACCACACTTGTCTCGTATAAAGATGCTGGTTGGGGTGGTTGTCCCGACACCAAACGGTCTACGTCTGGCTATTGTGTGTTCCTTGGCAACAACTTGGTCTCCTGTTCTGCGAAGCGTCAGGCGACTATATCCCGCTCAAGTGCCGAGGCTGAATATCGAGGGATAGCTAATGTGGTCTCGGAATCATGTTGGTTACGTAATTTACTATTAGAGCTTCATTGTCCCATTCCAAAGGCAACCTTGGTGTATTGTGATAATATTAGTGTCATTTACCTTTCGGGTAATCCGGTTCAGTACCAACGCACTAAGCATATCGAGATGGACATATATTTTGTCCGAGAGAAGGTTGCTCGGGGTCAGGTTCGCGTCTGTCATGTCCCGTCAAGATATCAAATTGCAGACATCTTTACAAAGGGTCTTCCCTCGGTCCTTTTTTAATATTTTAGGGACAGTCTCAGCGTTCGAAGACCGCCCGCTATGACTGCGGGGGTGTGTTAAACAAGGTAATATAGTCGTGATATACACTTGATATACATAAGTGTATATCACGGGTAATCATGGCAGAATGGCCCAATGGCAAATCACGGGCAGGTCGTATATTTGGTATGTATATTTGTGATTTATTGTAGTATAACGGTTACCTTAATTAGTCTTGTACACTTGTCATAATTATATAGTTAGAATTATGGTAGAATAAGGTTTTAGGAGTAGAATAGGATTCTCCTATTATGGAAATATGTAACTTGTATATATATCTTTCAATTAATGAAAATAATCATGGGGTTATTTCATTCAGTTTTTAATATTTTTTTGCTACTTAAATCCATCCAATGATCTAGCACTCTTTAGTGAAGACATGCTATTCTAGTTGATTAGTCTTACCTAATTACCATAAGATATCTTGCCTTCATTTAATGTTTAATGTCTAATAGAGAAAATAGGAGGGACACACTTGAAAAAGAAAAAGTGATCTTTGGTAAGGACGTAAGAGGATGCGTCCATCTCTGTTTTGATATCAAGGACTATTAGACAATTTCTTTGGGTTTATCAAATCGGTAGTTGTTGGAATCTATTTTTCAAAACACGTAACTGCTAAAAGTTGTGTTCAATCTGATTATGCTAAAAATCGTTATTGTTCGCTTCTCTCACCATTACTGTCGTTAATTAATAATTTATTTATTTACTATTGATATGCAATTTTCCTTCATATGCTCTTTGAAGAGGCAACTTTTAGTAGGAAATGAGAGGAACGGGCAATAAAAAACTGTAGAAAAGATAAATGTCTTTCCAAGTCTAAGAGAGATGACAAGTCAGCATAGACTGCCCCTCCTTTATATATATATATATTAGGAAATTTGTTTGCGCTTCGTACGAGTAAAGAATGGATATTTGGTCTAACTCAACCCCAAAAGCTAGCTTGTAAGGTGAGCATTGTCCAAGTTTATATAAGGAGTCCATGTTCCCATTTCATATCCGATGTGAGACTCTTAACACTCTCACGCACTCCCAGACCTTGTTAACTGGAGTGTGGATAATATAATTTGAGGGCCCAACATCGGTGAACAAATAATTGGAATGAGTCTGGCTCTGATACCATGTAAAGAATGAATCTTGGGCCTAACTCAACCCAAAAGCTAGCTTGTAGGGTGAGGGTTATTAAAATCCATATAAGGAGTTCATTTTTCATTTCATATTCGATGTGGGATTCTTAACAGTACGGTCATAAAAAATAAATCATTTTATAACAAATACTTTTCTTTTAAAATCCAATTTAGATAATAGAACAAACTTCATGTATATATATATAAATATATAAATATATAAATTGATTTCATATAATAAATTGATTTCATATAATAAATTAAATCCCAAATGCGAATCTTTTTTCTTTAGCTCTGTGCCCTCTCTATGTTATCCTCTTAAAATGAATAGACAAAAAAACGTTCAGGGAGATTCTCAATCAGTGTTGGCCGTTATTGTGTACAAAACTTAAATGCGAAGATAAAACAACTAAAAAGTACTGTATATGTTATTAGCATCTATTCTTGAATAGGTAGGGTATTTTATACTAAAACGTAATATCTTACGGGCTTTTGCTAAGTGTTTTTAAAAACTAAGCAATAAGCAGTTTAGAAGTCGAAATATTGAATACATATAAGATAAATAATAAGGAAAGTAATTTAAGTTTGGAATAATCTCCCTTAGGAATTCCTTTCATTAATCACAATATATATAATTGTACAGAGGTTGATTCCTAATACAATAAGAATATTAAGTTACCTTAAATATACACCTATCATAATTACAAAATATACTGTGAATATTCGGAGAATATTCTATAATACTCCCCCTCAGTCGGAGCAGGAGGAGGCCGAACGTTTAGGCTGGATCGGAAGTCAGTGAATAGTTGTCTTGGTAGTCCCTTTGTGAAAATATATGCATATTGATAGGAGGAAGGCACGTGTAATATTTTGACCTGACCAAGGGCGACCTTCTCACGCACAAAGTGAATATCCATCTCGATATGCTTGGTCCGCTGATGTTGGACCGGATTGTGAGACATATAGATGGCAGATATGTTGACACAGTAGACTATAGACGCCTTTCGCATTGGATACTGGAGCTCCAAAAGAAGATTTCGGAGCCAACAGATCTCAGCAACGACATTAGCAACTCCGCGATACTCTGCTTCAGCACTCGAACGGGATAGTATGGCCTGCCGCTTGGCGGACCATGAAATAAGATTATCCCCAAGAAATACACAGTAGCCCGAGGTGGAGCGACGTGTGTCCGAGCATCCTGCCCAATCTGCATCCTTGTAGGAGAGAAACTTGATTGGTGTAGAGGGGTATAGATGCAGTCCAAAGTCAAGTGTACCCTTAATGTATCTGATAATATGCTAGAGGGTAGCAAAATGGGATTCTCGCGGGGCGTGCATAAACAGACACACCTGCTGAACAGCATATGCAATATCAGGTATGGTAAATGTAAGATACTGAAGGGCACCTGCAAGACTCCGATATAGGGTGGGATCAGAAACTGGCGCACCATTATTGGCACTAAGCTTGGATTTTGAGTCAATCGGAGTTGGCATAATTTTACAATTTGCCATCTTAGCCCGTACACTATCTCTTCCGCATATTTACGCTGACACAGAAACATAGTAGCTGCAGATCTGGTCACGGATATACCCAAGAAATAACTCAGCTTGCCCAAATCAGTCATAGCAAATTCAGTTTTGAGTAGAGCAACGATTTCATTCTTCAAACCGTCAGAGGAGGCAGTAATAACAATGTCATCCACATATAATAGCAAATAAGTAGTGTTGCTACCTCGATGAAAAGTGAAGAGAGAGTTATCACACCTGCTACATATAAATCTGATCTGCATAATATATCTGGCAAAGCGATCATACCAACCACGGGGTGCCTGTTTCAAGCCATACAAGGACTTCCTGAGATGACATACATACTGCGGGACTGCTGGATGAACAAAGCTAGGGGGCTGATGCATGTACACAGTTTCTTTCAAATCCCCATGAAGAAATGCATTCTTAACATCAAGCTGATGAATCGGCCAATGCTTGCCCATAGAAATACTGAGAATAATATAAATAGTAGCCAGTTTAACAACCGGACAGAATGTCTCACCACAATCAATTCCCTCCTGCTGATTAGTGTCAATAGCAACCAGTCTTGCCTTATACTGCTCCAAGTCACCACTGTCTCTGAACTTGTGACGAAATAGCCACATACACCGGATAACATTCACACCACCGGTCTAGGTACCAAATCCCAAGTGTTCTGCTTGGTTAAAGCATTAAATTTCTCGCACATGGTCGCATTCCAATTAGGGTCCAGTTTGGCTAGTTTTGAATTTTTGAGAATGGGTGATATGGTTTGTATGGAGAGGTTGAAGTGAACCTTGGGTTTAAAAAACTCGTGTTAGGCACGAGTCTCCATGCGGTGGGTAGGCAGCAGTGGTTAGTCTGTGTTTTGTGGCTGCTGGCTTGCGGGTTCTGGAGGGGTATTGTCTAGGCTCGGGTCGATGGATAGTCGAGGTATCGTTGGTCGGGTGGTGACAAAGAGGGGTCGATCAGTGGAAGGTTCAACTGAGAGCTAGGTGGTGCCTGGTCGGAGACGATGCCGGACACTGAAGGTGACGGAGCTACTGGTGCAGTCTCTATCGGGACAGTGAACTGCTGGTGGCATATCGACTGGATCATAGGGGACAAAGTAGACTCATCGAGAAATGTGTAATCCGTGGTTTGAAATTTTTGGAGATTTGAAAATGGATAGTTCGCCTCGTCAAATATGATGTGACGTGAGATAATGATTTTACTAGTGGCTATGTCATAGCACAGGTAACCCCGATGATTAGGTGAGAAACCAATGAAGACACAGGGCATGGTACGTGTGGCTAGTTTGTGAGTTGCGGTGGAGGCTAGGTTGGGGTAGCATAGGCAATCGAAAATGCGGAGTTGGTCATAGGACGGGAACCTACGGTATAAGAATTCAATTGGGGTCTTATTTTGGAGAGTGTTGGTTGATAAAATATTAAGAAGGTACTCTACCATTTTAACAACATAGACCCAGAATGGTGGTGGAAGACTGACATGAAATAGAAGGGTACGAACCATGTTATTGATGGTACGTATGATTCGTTCAGCCTTGCCGTTTTGGGAGGAAGTGTAGGGACAGGAAAAATGGAAAACCATGCCTTGTTTAGAGCAGAAATTGTGAAATGCCGAATTATTAAATTCACGTCCATTATCACATTGGAAAGATTTTATAGATTCTTCAAACTGTATTTTAATGAATTTTTGAAATTCAAGGAACTTGGCAAAAACTTCAGATTTGAATTTCAGTGGGTAGATCCATACAAAATGTGAAAAATCATCTAATAATACTAGATAGAATTTGTGACCCAAGGAACTAACAACCGGAGATGTCTATAAATCAGCAAGAAAAATATCAAATGGAGAAAAAGTAACACTGTTGGATGACATAAATGGAAAACAAGTATGCTTGCCAAGCGGGCAAGAAAAAAGTGTTGGGCAAGTTTCCCATTATTACATTGAATACGCTTATTAGTCCTAAGAATATTAAAAACAGGGTCTCCTAGGTGTCCGAGTCTGTTATGCCAAGTTAACGGAGAGATAGCAGTAAGGGAGATAGGTGAATGTGGTCTGATAGCGGAAGATTGAGTGACGGGGTAGAGGTCTCCCACACTATTGTAGTGCGTAAAAAAGTTCCCCGTTTTGAGATCCTTCACAGAAAAACCAAAAGGGTCAAATTCGACAGACATAATTATTGCGAGTGAATTTTCTAACAGATATTAAATTTTTAATGATGTTAGGTGTGTAAAGGACATGATTTAGGGAGAAAGGTGGGTGGGGATGTTTGGTATGGGTGTTACCGTAACCTTCAATTGGAATATGGTGACCATTGACAACAATAATAAATTGAGGACACTTTAACCGAAGCATTTGACATAAATTACCTAACGACCGGGTGAGATGAGATGTGGCTCCGATGTCCATATATCAATTTTCATCGGGTTGTTGAAGGTTCAAGGTGTTGAAAGCCTAGCCCAAATCAGTGGGGGCCAGGTTGCTGACTTGCGGTTGCTGAGGGGACGAAACCATGTGGGCCTGCCTGTTGGCTAGGGCGGAGCCCAAGATACCCGGTGACCAAGCCTGCTGGAACTGGGCCCCTGATGTTGGGTAAGGGCATGCAGGCGAGGCCTAATTCCCGGTATTGGGCCAAGGTTACTGCCCAGCCCACTGAAAATAGGGAGCAGGGGTTGGGCCTGGCTGCTAGTTTTGGTGGCCCTTGCCGCGACCCTTCCCTTTGTTGTTATTACCGCGGCCTCTGCCGCCATGCCCTCCGCCGCGGGACTGCTGGTGGTGGTGGTCTTGCGGTGGTGGCTGGGTGGTGTTGGCCGCCGGTGGTGCCATACCGTCAACGGCTAATGCCTTTTGATTGTGCTCCTCTTGTTTAGCATGGAGGGTCTCTTCCAACAAAAGTTGCGAACGCGCTTTGTTGAAACTTGATAGGGGGTAGGCATGTTGAATCATCGTTGCAAGTGTATCATATTCATCTTTCGGTAAACCAACAACTAGTTGAAGTACCATCTTGGTTTCTGAAACAGATGTCCCTACGTTGGAAACTTGGTTGGTTATGAGTTTCAGTTGTTTACAGTATTCAGACATGTTGTTAAAATTCTCGAGACGCCTATTGTTGAACTGCTCTTCCAAATACACGGCCCGAGTATTTCTATTATCCTGAAAAATTTCTTCTAACCGTACCCAAAGTTCACGTGTCGTAGCACATGTTTTCATGATAGTACATAGCAAGTCTTTGGATATGGTGCCGTAGATCCACTGTTTGACGATGGCGTCAAGGCGACGCCATGACGAATCTGCAACATCGGTTGGACTAGGAACAAAATCATCAATATGGTCGAGCACATTGTACGCACATGCATGAATATAGAACAGTTCTATCCACATGGAGTATTGACAGTCTTCTTGGTCAAGAATTATAGGGATAAAATTCTTGATGTTGGTAACGACCAAAGCCGGATGCAAAGAAGACGATGTACGTGGAGTAGGGGTGTCAAAAGTACATGTGGAAGAACCGGAATTAGTAGGGGAAGTGGGACAAGACATGGTGGCTATGGCTACCATCGACCGAGAAGAAAAAAAAATTTAAAAAAAATTAGTGGTGGTCGGCGGCTATAGGGAGGAGAAGAGTAGGGATTAGGGTTTGGCTCTTGATACCATATAAGTTTGGAATAATCTCCCTTAGATATTCCTTTCATTAATCATAATATATATAGTTGTACAGAGGTTGATTCCTAATATAATAAGAATCATAAGTTACCTTAAATATACGCCTATAATAATTACAAAATATATTGTGAATATTCGCTAATAAGTAATCTTGCTTTGTTTAACTGTGTGCTACTCTTTTCAAGTATAAACATGTATATTAATTTGGTGTGAACGGAAGATAAAATGAAAGATTTCATGTAAATCAAATGTTAGAACAGAAACCATCAGACCTAAGATTAATGAAATGTAAAAAATTACAACATAAAAAATAAAAAGAACTACGAAGTTCAAGATGAAACAACCTCAAACAAAATTTTCAGCTACAAGAAATCAACTATTATATGACTGTTGTAACACATAACCTTTCTTGAGATCACAGTTATATATAAATAAGAGAACAAATAGGCTAAGATAACAAAGTCAATTTAGCTACGTCACTTACCTCTAATAAGTGAAAAAATGGAAGGAGAAGGGGAAGAGTAAAATAAACTTTACGAAGGAAAAGGAAAAGGAAAAGTTGATTAATAATTATGAATTTTTATCACAATAAAATAGCAATAATATGGTAAAAAAAAAAAGATAAATAAAATCTTGCATAAAATCTTGCATATACTTTAATTGAAGATCAAAAGAAACAAAATCAAGAACTTTAAGAGTTGTTAACAATAAATATTGGACTATGAAATTAAAAGTAAACTAAGGATAATGGAAAATAAAGAAACAAAAAAGTGCAGAGAAACAACTGTTGGAAATTTGCCTTTGGTGGGGAGATGCGTCCACCCATCTTTGATGAATTAAACACTAGTGTTCCGCATGTTGGAGACCTTGTCTCTTCGCACATGCATGATCTACGAAGTGAGTAGATGACCGTAGGGCCAAGAATCGTCAAATTTCGTTGAGAAATGAAAGAGATATTGGTCCACGAAGTAAGGTGTTTAAGACATGGAAATGTGGTGTGGGACAAATCTACCACATCGATGGGAATAGGAAGAATTGCTCTCTATATATGTCTCAAATTGGTAAAGGGTTCGGGACCCCAAGGGGTATCCCATGTGTTTAAAGGAGGGAAGACCTAGGTGTGCTTGGGTTCAAGGCTAAGCCCACACACGCGCCGCCGCCGCCGCCCGCCCGTCCGGTTCCGGGTTCTCGGGTCACGGGTCACGGGTCACGGGTCGTGGGTCTGTGGGCCGTGGGGACTTTCTGATATTATCTTTTTGGACCAGAGAACTCTGCCGGATGTACGGTTTGATCCCCGAAGTTTCATATGTACGCTTTGGACCGAATTCTTTCATATGTACGATTTGGTCCCCGAAGTTTCAATATTTATAGTTTGGTCCCCGAGTTTACGGGAAGGTGACTTACCTACGTTGGGATGTTTTTTGAGGCATTAATCGGCCATTACTTGGCTGATTAACTCCTCTATTAACAGCCCATTAGTTGGGCAAGCCCTCCTTTAAGGGTCATTACAGCCTTGTTTGTGGCTGTTGGGCAGCCCCTCCTCATGCTATATATTGAGCCTCCGTTGGCTCAAAACAAGATAGCTAGAAACAAGATGAAAACAGATGAAAAACACACGACGGAAAATCAGAAAACAGTTGGTGAGAAAATCAAAAACGATGGGTGAGAAAATCGGCAAAACAAGTGGCTGAAAAATCAGCAAAATAGTGGCTGAAAAATCAGCAAAACAGTGGCTGAAAACCAGTCAAAAATAGTGACCAAACCCTCACGTATACACAAGATATACACTATAGAGACACACTATATACACAGAGACAAAAGAGAAGAGTAAAGAGAAACTCTTCCTTCCTATTCCATATCTTCAGCAAGTCGAGTCATATTTGTTTTCTTCGCCAGACTCAACCTATTGGCTTTGTAGCGTTGAGATTATAGTGTTGTTTTATCTTGGGAGACTATTGCCCGCTAACGTAAAAGCATATATACGGGGCAATCTTGTCTTAAGGATAGAGGGCTATCCTCGACTCAACACACAACGTTGTAACCTTCCAGATTTAGTTGTCTCTTGATTTCAGGATATCAAGATTCAAGACACAACAAACTTGCGGCGATTCTCAACATTGGCTTTGCAAGGTGATCAAGATTCAAAACACAACACACTTGCGGCAGTTTTGAAGATTGACCATTTATTTATCCTTTCGAACATTTGTAATAGTTATTACTTCCCGTACTGCTTTATAAAGTACAATAGAGTATACCAACAACAACTTATAAGCGCAATGAGTAACTTCCGAAAGTGTTGCTGTAACACATGGATTCAAGAACCAAAAACTTATTGGCTGTGTTTTACATTGCAGAAAGCTTCAAACAAAATTTTCAACTAAGGTAAAAAAAGAAAACGAAATGAGCATCCAACAACCGATCGATATACATATGATTATTTCTTTTCGGTAAGTAAAATATGATTACCTGGGATATACTAACATACATGAAAAATCCCTACAAATTTGGCAGACATGCCAAACTCTAGAAAACATATAGCATACTCCCGCTACTACGTACTTCCACGAGCACCATCTACTCCAAATAAATCATGTTAGGGGTATTAATTCAGCCTTCTCAAGTAGCCAGCAACTTTAGGATCATTCATGTTTATTTATAGATAGATTAAGCCATAAGATTTAGGTAAAAGGAAGTTGAGGAGACATGTTATTTAAGTAGAGGATGCAAATGGATGGAGATTTTTTTATAACTCATGTGATATAATTAAATGTAATAAATACTCGTATATTAATTTTCTTAATTACTAAACAAAAATGAAAAGAATAAAGGAAAAATCCAAAAGAATTTAAGATAATTAATTATCACTCTTAATAAAACTTTAAGACAGATAATTACCATTCTCAATAGAACTTTAAGACAAATAAATGCCATGAGAAGGAAACTTTCGTTTAAAATTATATATTCATACTTATTGAATAGTTGCTATTAAGCCTCAGTTGAACTGGCAGGTCTCGGGAGAAGTAGGCGAGTAATTTTTAGTTTTTTTTTTTAATCACAGAGCACATAAATAAATGAGAAAAATATAGGAAAAAGATCAAAGAAAAGGATGAAAAGGATAAAAAGAATAAATAGAATCATTAGTAATTGAGAGTGTCACATCACCTTGTCTATATTTAATTTTATTATATAAATAGATTCATCAAAGTTGAACCTTTTAAGTCAAGTTACCAACTACATATAAATGTGGATAGATAAGTCGAAATTCCCCCAACACATGTGCAATACATGACAGATTTAACTTGATATCGTTATCACGTTGCTATTTTTCGAACATATTTTGATCATACAAGTATAAAGACCTACTCTACAATCATGAATTCTAACAAAAAAATAAGAAGATATAGCTTATGGTGTCTAAGCATGATTCTATATTATCTTAACATGGAATTTATTAACACGCACTCATGATTTAATGCAATTGTTCATTAAACTGCTATGCTAGAAAACGTTACACATGACATACATAGCTCTTGGCAAAACTGCAACAAGTTGCACTCTTGACACGTTCCTCACATACGTGGTTAAGAAAAACTAAAATTCTACCACAATTTAAGTTCAAAAACAATATGAAATATACTAACTTAAATAAAAACGCAAGTTCCAAAATTGACAAAGAGTGGAGTTGTTGCGCTTTAGGGTTATGATTCGAATGGAGTGGCTCGTCATTTTCTAAGAAGTGAAAAGAATACTCACAATACATAAAATAAGAATTAACTGCACATACCAATCCATAGCTTCAAAAAAATAGTCTAACAACAACATAACATAGCTCTAAGATTTCCAAGAACTTGTTCTACAAAATCTCAAACAATCCTTCCTTATATAACCTGTATATACTCAAGAACAACAAGAAGAAGGTAGTACTTACCTCAACCACAAGAAATAATTCAATTACCAGCTTTCTTCACTTCCAAGACTTCTCCAAATCAACACAACGAAGAGAACACGATCTACCGATACTCACGGTATCCCTTACGATGGATTTTCTTGGTTTCCCCTTTGATTACTTAACTCATGTGAGAGTATTTGGAGAGAGTTAAGGGTTGTCTAGGGTTGAGAAAATAGAGTGAAATGAGTTTGGGGTCGAAGGGGATTCTATATATAGGGGAGGAAAGTTGGCACCGACATGAGCCGTAGCAGGGTCTGCGAACCACAAACCATGCCTGTGAATCACAGGTTGGGTCACAAACCTTGCCAGTGTTCCACCATAAATGTTTGCCCTGCAGCGCTTTCTTAATTCGTCCATAATATTTTCTACAAAGCTATTATTAACGTAGGGTATGTTGTTTTGGAAATAAGACTCGATGAACTTGAAATTAGATAGTTGATGCATCTAATAACTCCTTATATATGGGGAGATATTCCCTTGCCATGTTGGGCCTAAAATCCAATCTGAAATTCTACCTGCCTTTCACTGACTTTGGTCAAACTTAATTTCTTTGATTCATTTGAGCTCGAAACCTTTTGGTACTCTCTTAACATTTGATAACAACCTTCATTAACCTTATAACTGTATCATGACCTTTTGGCTTACGTTATCTATCTTACAATGACGTCGACGTACAAAGTACAAGGTGTAACATCCTACCCTTCTTAAGAATATTTGTCCTTGCATGTAGTGTACTATAACTTAGGGTTCAAACTCTTAGATTTCTCCAAAAAGTTCTGCAGAGTCTTCTCTGTTAGTAGGATTATCCAAAACCTATCTTGCAACCAGAAAATGTATCAAATGCCACATAAGGCCATATAACCATCATAATAAAACACACTGGCCTCACACGACCGCCTATCTTTGGGCCCATTTTAACTCACCCTTTCTCATTAGTTCAGTGATAGGGGCAGTAAGGGTACAACAATCTCGAATGAAATGATGAGCCAAACCATGGAATCTTCTTACCTCACTTATATTTGTAGGCTTGGGCCGACTCCCTCGGATGATACTATGTACCCCATGAATGGTCGTAGCACCTCATGTATGAACCTCATGAAAGAGTAAGGAGAATTCCACAATCCAAATGGGGAAGTGTTAGAGTGTATTGGGGTGCAAGGAATTAGGCAATTTGGACAAGGATGGGGCACGAAATTGATAAACAAATTCATGTGCGGGTAAGGTAATGTAGGTCGAGAAGACCTTCAATGTCTTTGTAACAAGTAACCAGATAGAACCTTATCTTGGGTATAGTTAGATCAGGAAAGTTCTAACTACTTACACCAAGTTTTTAGACCACAAAAGGATCAATGGGTGGCCCACAAAAGGATCGGGGTTTGGACCACAAAAGGTCCGACTAAGATAACAACACAAAAGTTAAAAACTTAGCAAGTTTGAGTAAACTCAAATATATTTCATAAAAATTCATTGTCCCCTTACTTCAATTACATCTCCTATTTATACTAGTTCTAGACCTTCTAGAAGAGGAAACAAGAAAGACACAAACAAGTATCTTGGCCGAATGGGGGAGATGCCCAACCAACCATTCATATTCTCTAGGCCACCTTTTTGTGTCATCCATGTATCTCGGCCGAATGGGGGAGATGATCGACAAACCCTTCATGTCCTCTAGGCCAACCTTTTATGTCATCCATGTAGATAAGTGCATGAACTAGCTAGTTCATGAATTACCTCATTGGGAGACGTTGGAAGCTTCTCTTTCTAGATGGTTCTCTGCTTAGTCGTCCTATTTTATTACAAGTCCTAGTAATTAAGCTGAAAGGGAAACAATAATTAAGCTAGAAATTAAAAGCAAGCTAAAAGATGGTCTCGACGAAGACCTACATAAAAGCCAAAAATTAATGGCACTTCTTGGATCTTCAAATCTTTTCTTCAACTCCACTCCACACTCATTCCACATTAAGCATATCACCATAGGACGATTGGCAATCTTCGGCACTCCTAGCAAATCATCTTATGGCTTATGTTGGACACTTAAGCTCACGACCTTCTTTACATGATACTCCTCTTCTTTAACAGAATTTTCCCTCAAATTCTCGTCATCTATATATGGCCAAACCAAATTATTTGAATATAAGACAGAGTTTTGACTTCAAATTATATCCCCATTGGACCAAGGATCTCACAATACAAAATTCTTTGTCATAAGTACAATGGTTGAGCCGTGCACCACCCAATTTTCCACTAGAGAAAGCAATGGATCTTTTTTCTTGAATCAATATGGAACCAACACCAATTTCACTAGCATCACACTCAATTTCAAATAGCTTCTCAAGGTCTAGAGTTAGTGCTTCACATATCCTTCCCTTCAAGGTTTCCAAAGTTATTTGTGCTCTTTGGGCCCATTTTAACTCATCATTTCTCATTAGTTCAGCGATAGGGGCAAACAAGGGCACAATAATATTGAATGAAACGATGAGAAAAACCATGAAAACTTCTTACCTCACTTACATTCGTAGGCTCGGTCCAACTCCCTCGGATGATACTATGTACCCCATGAATGGTCGTAACACCTCGTGTATGAACCTCATGAAAGAGCAGAGAGCATTCTACAATCCAAATGGCATCACAAGCCATTCGTAAAATCCATACTTGGTTTTGGAAGCCATCTTTCATTTACCTTCCTCTCATATCCTCATTTGATTGTAGCCACTCCTCAAATCTATCTTGGAGAACAACTTGGCCCCAATCAATTCATCCCAAAGATCATCCAATCTTGGCATAGGAAACCTGTACTTCACGGTGATGTTTTTGACCACCTGACTATCAATACTCATGCGCCAAGTTCCATCTTTCATTGGTACCAACAAGGCGGGTACCGCACATGGACTAAAGTTCTCTCGGACAATGCCTTTGTCTAGTAATTCTTGAATTTGTTCTTGCAACTCCTTAGCCTCTTCCAGATGGTATCTATAGGTTCTAATTGGTGGTAATCCAGGTCCAAGATCATCCATAATCACATCTTTAGATTTCTTCAAGAGTTCCTTCGAGTCAGCATCTTCAACCAGATCTCCCACAAGACTCTTCTTCTTCTTGTGCACCAATGCACCTATAGAACTCCCCTTATTCCATTCTTCTTCTATCTCTGATGCATTAAGCAAGAGGGCCTCGAACTTTTCCTTGCGTTTCTTGGCATTTTGGATCTTTATTTTCTTCACCTCACTTGGTGAAAATGATATTAATCGGATCTTCTTATTATCCTTTTGAAAAGAATAGATATTCTTTTCTCCGTCATGTTGCACTTTCCTATCAAATTTCCATGCCCGACCCAATAAAATATGATAAGCATCCATAGGTAGGATGTCACACCATATCTCATCTTCATACTTACCAACCCGAAAACTAACAAGAGCTTGTTTTATTACCTTTATCCATTTGTCTTTATTCAACCATTGGAGAGAATGGCTACGGGTGGGTAGTTTCAATTTTTCCACCATTTCCATGGAGGCCATATTGGCACAGCTTTCTCCATCAATGATCATATTACATACCTTGTTATTTACCATGCATCGAGTGTAAAATAGTTGCTCTTTTGTGTCTCATCCTATTCTTCAAGTTGAACAATCAATACACGTTGGAGTACTAAACTTTCCCCCTCCTCCACAAGATCAACATCCTCCTCAAGGACCTTCTCGACTTTGGGTTCTTCAATAACAAAAGAATCCCCACACTCTTGATATTCTTCAATAGTAATTATCTGAGGGTTAGGAAATTCATTTGCAAAGTGTCCTAATCCTTGACATTTAAAGCACCTTTTTCTACTTCTACATACCTCCTTTGTAACCTCTACCTTCTTTACTTTATCTTTCTCTACACTTTCTTGGCTATACAATGGGTTAGAAAAAAAGGTAATTCCCTTTTCTTTTACATTAGTGGGTTTTACATAGGTTTTTGGGGTACCGTTCTTTTGTTGTTTTTCAAACTTGAGGGCTAAGTGACATACGTCTTCAAATGTGTTGTATGTTGCAAATTCAACCTTTTCTTGAATCGTCATGTTTAAGCCTCCAATGAATTATGCAATCCTTTGAGCCTCCTTTTCTTCTAATTCACAAAGCATGGTGACTTTCTCAAACTCTCGAACGTATTCCTCAACTTCAAAAACTTCTTGACGAAGTTTGGTGAGATTGAGGTATAGGTATTGTTCATACTCCCTTGGCAAGAACTTATTCTTCAAATGTTTCTTTAGTTTGTCCCAAGATTCAATCTTGGTCTTCCCATTCCTCCTCCATTTTGTTTTGAGGTTTCATATCACACATAAGTGAATTCCTTCAAATTTAATGTAGCAACCTTAAAACACTTGTGGTCATCATATTTCTTGTATTCGAATAGCCTCTCAGTAGCCCTTAACTATTTAAGAAACTTATTCGAGTCCATATTTCCTTCAAAGGTTGGAAGATCAAACCTTAGGCTTCGGTCTTCTTCCTTTTCATGCCTTAGGTTCTCTTGGACATCTTCCCTTTCATGCCTTGGGTTGTTTTATGAAACCTCCTCCCCAGACTCAACATCATTAATCACAGTACGCTCCGCAAACTCTCTTCTCAAGAGTTGCATTTGTTCTGCAATAAGGTCACGTATGGTTCTCTGAAGTTTTTCATTCATGTTATCCATAACATCAAGGCATGGGATGGGAAAACCTTGCTCTGATACCAAATTGATGTATATAACGAGGGGATTATATGGTTAGGTGGGTCAGAGTTGGATTGATACCAGGTGGATACCAAAATGGGGGTCAAATGAAGGTTGGCGGGTTTCTGGGCAGTGTGTCTTTATTATGGAGTGTGTGGGTAAATTTGGAGGGTGTTGGGCTAAGGCATTTGGAGGGATGAACTAGACACGTTGTAGGTTATGTTTGTGGTTGGTATTTGGTGTTTGAGTGGTGATAAAGTAGTAGAAACTGGTCGGGACAATAAGGTTGGCCTAAAATCCAGTCTGAAATTCTGCCTGACTTTCGTCGAACTTAATTTCTTTGATTCATTTGAACTCGAAACCTTTTGGTACTCTCTTAACATTTGATAACAACCTTCATTAACCTTATAACTATGTCATGACATTTTTGGCTTACGTTATCTATCTTACGACGATGTCGACGTACAAAGTATGATGTGTAACATCCTACCCCTCTTAAGAATATTTGTCCTTGAATGTGGTGTACTATAACTTAGGGTTCAAACTCTTAGATTTCTCTGAAAAGTTTTGTAGATTCTACTCTGTTAATATGATTATCCAAAACCTATCATGCAACCAGAAAATGTATCCAATGCCACACAAGGCCATATAACCATCATAATAAAACACACTGGCCTCACACAACCGTCTATCTATCCAGAAATAAAAAGGGTTATCCATAACTCACCTTAACTGTTAAATGTCAAAATCAAGGTTGTGTCTGTCACATATGTATCAACACTATTTCCTATACAAGGCAGATAAAGTAAGCTCAATGGAAATAAGATAGGTATAGGACAATTGCTTCGCATAAATGTTAATGTAAACTTGTCATCTGAAACAAACGAGATTTATTCATATGAGTTCTTTGTAATCTAAACATCCTCTATAGAGGTAACACATGAGGGATTTCTTATACATTTCTATAACGTTTGACATTTGCAACACTGGATGAACTGCTCTAAATTCCAAAAGTAGTTCAAGTCCGCAGGTTACCTGGCTAGTTCTCTGAACAATCTTGTATGGTCCGATGTACTTGAGGCTAAGCTTTCTCCTCCTTCCGACTCACATCATGCTATTTATAGGCAATACCTTCAAGAATTACCAACTTGAAATTCTAAGTCTTGTTGTTATCCTTTTGACTATAACTTACTGTTAATTTTTAGCAATCAACTCTTTATGCTGAGAGACCTCATCTGCTTATGACTTAATACTTAAAATCAAATCTCATCAACTCGAGTTTACTTACTTCTAACTATACGATGGGAGTTCTATACCTCCTCTCATTCAGAACTTCATAGGGTATCATTTTGATGCTTATCATGATAGATATCGTTGCACGCAACATTCTAAGATATAAGTTGATGTATATAAGGAGGATATTATATGGTTAGGTGGGTCAGAGTTGGATTGGGGCTGGGTGGATACCAAAATGGGGGTCAAATGGAGGTTGGCGGGTTTTCGGGCAGTGTGTGTTTGGTGGGGAATGTGCGGGTGAATTTTGATGGTGTTGGGCTAAAGTGTTTGGAGGGGTTGAACTAGACATGTTGTAGGTAATTTTGGTATTTGGTGGTTGAGTGGTGGTAAGGTGGCAGAAACTGGTCGGGATAGTAATTTTGGCGGAATAGGGGTGCGATCAGGACGGTGGGGAATTGGTTGGGGGTTTTGGGTGTTTATGGGAGGAGTTGGATGATAACCTTTTTGGTGTGAGTTGGGAAAGTCTTTGAGTGTATTGGGGTGCAAGGAATTAGGCAGTTTGGACAAGTATGGGGCACGAAATTGATAAACAAATTCGTGTGCGAGTAAGGTAATGTAGACCGAGAAGACCTTCAATGTGTTTGTAACAAGTAACCGGATAGAACCTTGGCTTGGGTATTGTTAGATCACAAAAGTTCTAACTAAACTTAAACCGAGGGTTTGGACCACGAAATGACCAAGGAGTGGCCCACGAAAGGACCAAGGAGTGGCCCACGAAAGGACCAAGGGGTGGCCCACAAAAGAACCGGGGTTTGGACCATAAAAGGACCAAGGGTTGTACCACAAAAGGCCCGACTAAGATAACAACACAAAAGTTGAAAACTTAGCAAGTTTGAGTAGACTCAAATATATTTCATAAAACTTCAATGTCCCCTTACATCAATTACATCTCCTATTTATACTAGTTATAGACCTTCTAGAAGAGGAAACAAGAAATACACAAACATGTATCTTGGTCGAATAGGGGAGATGCCCGACCAACCCTTCATATTCTCCAGGCCACCCTTTTGTGTCATCCATGTATCTCGGCCGAATAGGGGAGATGCTCGACAAACCCTTCATGTTCTCTAGGCCAACCTTTTGTGTCATCCATGTAGATAAGTACATGAACTAGCTAGGTCATGAATTAACTCATCGGGAGACGTTGGAAGCTTCTCTTTCTTGATGGCTCTGGGCTTAGTCATCCTATTTTATAACAAGCCCTAGTAATTAAGCTAAAAGGGAAACTAATAATTAAGCTAGAAATTAAAATCAAGCTAAAAGATGGTCTCGGCCAAGACCTACATAAAAGCCGAAAATTAATGGCACTTCTTGGATCTTCAAGTCGTTTTTCAACTCCAATCCACACTCCATTCAACATTAAGCATATCACCATAGGACGATTGGCAATCTTTGGCACTCCTAGCAAATCACCTCATGGCTCGTGTTGGACACTTAAGCTCACAACCTTGTTTACATCATAGGTGATCATTTCATCCTCCTTTAGGATCCACTACATGAATTTGTAACATGCCCTTGAACATATGAATCATATGCTTGATTTGAATATCCGCATGAGGGTGGGGCTAGCTAGGGGTATCCAAAATTCTCTTCGAACGATCTTCAGAACTTAGTTAAATATGAGTACCCTTGTCAAATACCATACTACCAAAGAAACCATGTAGGTGCACCATTTTGTTAATCGTACCATCTCACTTAGTCCTTAGCCGTATAGATAGTTTTGATTGCCAAGAAATGAGTTTGCTAGTAAGCCTATTGGCAATCACTAGAACAAATTAACTCATCATAACGGAGAAATAAATCCTCAAAAAAAATCCATATAAACCATCTCTTAGTTTTTATCGGGTCTTTAATGTTCTATGTCTATCCGTCAGCTCTTGGTGCTCAATCTATACCTGTTGACAATCAATACTCTAGTCACAACCCTTATAGGGCTCATTCTCATGTCGCTTCATTAATACACCCTTTTAACAACTTGATACATCTTAGTACACCCAAAATGGATACTAGTGTTGTGATTAGGGGGTCTTTATCGTAATCTTGTGTCATAGTTCTGGTACATTGGGAATGCACAATTTGCCATGATACCCAAGGGTCCATTTTCTATTAAGCTCTAGGGTTACGGTCCCCTTTGGTTAAATATTCTTCCTAATTTTACATCGATGGATCCTACCCTGTTGTTCCTTACCTTTCATACGAATTATGACTCTATTGAGTCCTAGATCCTAAAAATACCATCTTTTGAATTCATTTGTCTAGCTTCCACTTGACTAATGATACGCCCTTTAGATTAATTCCTTTCCTTGACTTCCACACTAGTCAATTTGCTTGTGGGTACATGACTGATTATACTGGTTACGATACTTCTTAAATTCCAACCGTATAGGACTATTGTTATATAAGATCTGTTAGAATACTTAAATCATCACTTCTTTCATAACTTGAATCTAGTTTCTAGGTCAATGTATTAGAACTCTTATGGATGCAGTTATTTAGCCGTGAATATTCCATGTATAATGTCATCGAAACTCTCCTTCAAGGTCTGGAAGAAAAACTCTCTTTCAACATTTCATCTTTTCTATCAGATCATTATCCCTTGATGTACCTTTCTAATGTTTACCTGATATTCTTAGGCTTATCGACCCCTTCTCTTTCTTCTTTATATGTGTATCTCAAGCTTTTACCCATTGTTTCTCCCGTTTACTTATCTTTTAAAAGTCATCGTACATTATACTCCAATTGGCAGCGTTACATAATCCAGTGATTGTATTTTCAAATTTCCTTGACTTGTTGAGGTTAGGTCTTTCACTGACTAACTGCTTAACCGTCTTACTTTACTTCTCCATTCTAGGTTATCTGGGGGAGGGAGGGATATCTTGTCTTTAATGTATGTTTTATACCAACTTTTCAAACATCGAATGTCTGACACCTCTAGTTGAAGATTCTTCATTATCCCTTTTTCCTTGTGGGTCCTTGCATTGTCTCGGCGTAACCACACCTTTAGGAAATTGTATAACCATAGCCTCATTTAATCTTATCATTCTCATCACAATTTGCATGTCCTTCATTTGCATATTTATTTCTATGTCAACACTTCATCATGTTATTCCTCTAGTACTTATTATCAATTTGCAGGACTTTTCCAACTATTTTTGACTATCCCGAAATTCTTATCATCACTTGCCTTTCCCCAAGGAATTCTTGCCCAAAGGGGTACTTAGAAGTAATAGAAATATTCCATATTTTCCATAGCATGCCTTGGTTTACTAGTACCATGATATGTAGCTCCCAATAAAATGAGGAGTTAATACCATCTTCTATTACCATGGGCAACTAACCTTTATGTGTGACTTGGGGTCACTATTCTGGGTGCGTCATCCAACGCAATCTTCTCAAGCATATTCATAACCAATCTTAATACGACTCATTTGAGATAATCCATCCTCATCACTCGACATCCTGGGGTCATCCCCAACCTCTTTAAGCAAAGTATGACCATTTGATTCACGTGTTCATAAGATACATTCTTTTTTAGAACGAAAATCACCGTGAAACGGGTAGGTTCTTATAACATTCTTCAATCCTCCCACAATACTTTATACATCCCATATTTATAGCTTATATTCATATTTCCCACAAAACATGGGCTTTTGTAAAATCATTGGAGTAACGTAATATCATAAGTATAGGATTCAACTAGTATAATAATTTGGAAGGGAGAATCACGTTATATCCTCTGTCACTACATCAGATGTTCTACATTCTCCTAGCCTACCAACATGTATATGGGGATCTGACTAGCATTTTACCCTTACAGTCATAACCTATCCTTATCGGAGGGTTTAATCTCACAAGTGGTGCCATATAAATATTCCATATTATAAGGGTCACATTAATACTTTTGACATAGAACATGTCAATACTATGTCCATAGGAGGTAAAGAGAGCGATAACAAAGTAATAATAGCATACCTCAGACAATATCGGGGCTCGAGGCTCCATCCACTCCCTTACCCTTACCTTTACTGATCAACTACAGACACTCGAGAACCTTGTGGCCTCAGCTGCCACACCAGTAACAAACCCTTGTACCCATACGGTGCAATCCCATATACATGCGACCACACTGTCTGCAAGATGGTCGGGGTGGTCTCACTCAATCTGTATTACTTTGACTATGGGATATCGATGTTTGAGAACCATGTATCGACCTTACCCGATATTATAGTCACACGTAATTTGTCACGAAGGTCCAATTTGTGGATCATACAACTTCTGCTCGTCGCCACACTGTCGCCCACTATACTCACCAACTATCTTGGCTCTCCTGGTGCTCTCATTACCGTTAACCATATACGTTCTCTGACCGAAAATCTCCCTAGGCCATAGTTGCTTGACCCTTCAAGAGGTCTATCAATATAAGATTATCTGGGATGTTGCCCTTCCTAGGTTGCCATAAATTGAGTTAGTACATATACCTCTCTCCTAACATCCTCATCAGATGGAGCTGATGGTCGAACTTGTGATATAGGAGCTCCCTTATCCCCTATAATACTACTGGAGTTGAAGATACCTGGAATGGAGACTCACTTGTGTCCTCTTATGGATATGTCTCAATCAGAGGTGTACTAATCACATCTACTCTCAACTCATACTCAATTACCGTGCAAATCATAACCCTGCTGAAGTAAGGCCAAGTAGTAGTCACAAACACGATAATGGTTATGGAAAAAATTCTTACGACTCAACTCCATAGCACGATTCTAGATCAAGAAGAAAGGTAACCATCCTAAATACCCTGTAGTCTCATATTTATAAGTGTAGTGCACAATACACCCATAAACAAGACTCTACTAGATACGGCTTATAGACTCCCAAGGACAGACCTACTCTGATACCAAGTTTGTCACACCCCAAACTAGGGGTGTGTGGCCAGCACTCGGTGCTGCACTAGCCTGTGCATACCACTTTCAAACATGACCTATAAATCGAATAGAAACTTTGGCTGGTAAAGCCATAAGAATGTGACTAGTATGGAAGTATAACCAACATACATACAGGTTCGACAAGGCCAGCAACTGGATTAATAGGATGCCATCTCACATCATAAGAAAGGAGTACATGTCACACCCTAACCTTAGTGGGTGTTGCCGGCACCCGATGCCCTAAGGCCCGAGCGTACCGATCTTGATACCTGTGATATACATAATAACTCATGGGTCAACTAGGCCTCTAATATATATTCCACTAAATTGGGACATAACCACCAGCACTCAGAAAAGGCCCAAACCATACATATATATATATATATATATATATATATAATAAGGCCGACAAGGCCAACATAAGCACACTAACTCTATTGGAGAGGCCGACAAGGCCACACACAGCTGTCATATGAAACACAACTATCTATAAGCCTCTAGAAAGTACAATCAAAACATCTGGTAGGGACAGCGCCCCATCATTCTCAACTATATTTATATGCACAGTTGTCATACCTATCATCTCACTACACTGCTATGGAGGAAATAAGCGTGGCAACCTTCAGTTAGGTCGATTCCTACTATGAGAAAAGCATCTGCATCTCTATTTGCACCTGCGGCATAAAACGCAGTATCCCTAAAAAAGGGACATCAGTACGAAATAATATACTGAGTATGTAAAGCATGAATAACACCATCAATCTGCAAACTGTAAGGAAAAGCATATAAGCAATGTGAAGTGAATACTTATAAGGGAAAGCATAATCAACCTGGGGGCCACACACGGGGAGAATGAAACTCTGAAACTTAGTACAACCTATCTGGCTGGCTAGGATTTTACTGTATAACTGTCCTTGCATTATAGTGAGAGGTATAACATGTCATTAATCTTAGGTATATGTATGAATATGCAATGTAATATGCACCCTAGTTTATGTATGTGTTGCGGAACGCGCAACCCAATCCATTATATGTATATGTTGCAAAACGTGCAACCCGATCCTCTATATGCATATGTTGTGGAACGTGCAACCCAATCCTCTATATGTATTTGTTGCGTAATCTGCAACCCGTACCTCTATATAAATATATTACGGAATATGCAACCCGATCCTTTATATAAATATATTGCGGAACGTGAAACCCGATCCTCTATATAAATATGTTGCGGAATGTGCAACCCGATCCTCTATATAAATATGTTGCGGAACGTGCAACCCAATCCTCTATATAAATATGTTGCGGAACGTGCAACCCGATCCTCTATATAATCATGATTATATGCATGATATCAATGACAATGAAAACATGTCAATACCAATGAAAATTGGGGTGTGAACAATAGATTATGATAACAATTGATCTTTGGCCCCTTTTTTAAGCTCATAAACTCTTTGACTTTACTCGTAGAACGACTCTTTGGTCGACTCAATGACTACATTTTAGAAAGAGTCCTTTCGAAGACTTATGATACAATCAGCAACCAACAACGATAATTTCAAGAATAAGAATACTCAAGTAATATTTCTCGATAAGAGATTTCAAGATACAGTAGGACATCTTTTAGTGTTTCTATTTTAAAATGATAGCTTCTTGGATTTCATTCTTTGAAATAAAGGGATAGCCTTACATACCTAGTTCTTGTTGCTACAATCATTTTACCAGTCATTGCTCCTCTTTCGAATGATCATCTATATCATATAGGGAAGTAATATCAATATCGAATTTAAATTCCATAAAAACTACGCTTAAGTATCTTATCAACATCCTTAAAAACCTCTGGTTCTTATACAACTTCACAAGGGATGCTTATGTAATTTAATCCCGCAGTTTAATCCAAATATAATTTCCATAAAACCTTGGCTAGGTGTAAATACTCTTACGCATAAATAATTCCTTAAACTTCTTGTGAATTAGTCTTACAATCTTTCAAACCTTACGTTCCTTAATTCATAACATATACTATCAACTTCGTCATCCAATTCGACTCATATTTAGTGTAAAACAACCCATCAATTCATATTACGAAGATTTCATAAATTTGTGAAGTTTTGATCATGAAAACTTTTTCATAACTTCTTCCAAATCACCAATTAACCATAAACATAGATAGAAGTGGATAGGATTTACCTTAACACTCCATAATTTCCTTAAAATAGTGAGCAATCTGATCTACAAGGTTTTTCCCCAAGGCCAACTTTATATGAAGAAGAAGATCACCATGTTAATCACGGGTTTATAACTTTATCTTTTCGTACTCGGGTTCAATTTCAACTTGGGGATGTTGGAGTATGCTAGAGAGAATTTAGGGAGAGTGCTAGGGTTTGGTATGGGGAAAAATGAATCCCAAATCAAAAAATCCCAATATAAACTCGTCAAAAATTTGGCACCACCGTAATTTGACGGTACACTTAACGGATCGTCAAACTTTTGACGTTCCGTCAATCGCCCCCGCCAAACTTCTTAAGAGATTGATGGCTCAGGCTGGGTATTTGATGGTCTGTCATCTATCCCGTCAAGTTGTCCATATTCTCATTTTTGTCGAAATGTACTTCCTTCGATCCGTCTAACTACCAAACCTCTGGTACCTTTATAATAAGTTATGAACCTTCATTATCCTTTTGTAACACCATACCTCTTCCCGGGACTTCGGTATCCATTGACGTCATGGAAGGATGCGAAGCTACGGGGTGTAACTGTACAACAACCCCAAAACAACTATATAAAACATAAACAAGACTATTGAGGTTATCATACAAATCGACTGATCAAAACACATGCCTACAAGGCCTTACAAAATAGTTGTGCATGCAAACTAAATCTACAAGCCTCTATGGAAATACAATTGTAATATGGTCGGGATAGGGACCCGACCTACCCATCAACTGTAACTATACCAAAACTAAGCTCTTGACTCTGACTCGGTAGCTTCGGATGAATTAAAGCTTACCAGTCAACCGCTAAACTCACAAGCTCCTACCGGGCAGGCCTATATATGCCTCTTTCTGAACCTGCAGTATGAAATACAGTGCCCCAGGAAAAAGGGATGTCAGTATGAATGAAATGTACCAGTATGTAAAGAATGAAAAACAGTATGAATGTATAAGCGGTAAAACATGGCATAAGAAGCAACTTGATACTTTGATAACTTGGGTGCCTCACAAGGCGAACAATGAAACTAAGAAACTGTACTGAAACTTCTATACATATGTTTTATATATGTAATATACCCTCAGCTTATAGCCCGACGTTTGTATATCAGGTACTACCCTCAGGTAATAGTCTGAGGTATGTGTATGGATCCATATATAAATACTTGTCCTTCGATTATAGCATGGGGTGTTTATAATGTACATGTACAACTTGTCACACCCCAAACTTAGGGGGTGTGGAAACACCCGATGCCCTAAGTCCCGAGCATACCAACCCTGATATCTGTGAAATATTTAACATCTTATAGGCCAATAAGACTTCTGATAAGTACTTAGCTAAATAGGGACCTAATCACCTGCATTTAGAAAAGGCCCAACCTATACATATATACAACAATAAGGCCGACAAGGCCAACATGAACATAATAAGTCTACTGGAGAGGCCGACAAGGCAACACATGACCATAATACACCACAGGACTATCTACAAGCCTCTAAAGAGTATTGAAACAACAACTAGTCGGGATAGGGCCCCACCATACCTAACTATATTGATATGCATATCTATCATATCTATTAGCTCACCACACAGATTCGAAAGAAAGGACCGTGACAACCTCCAGTTGAGTCGAGTCCTACTGTCAGGAAAACATCTACATCTCTATTTGTACCTGCGGGCATGAATGCAGTGTCCTCGGAAAGGGACATTAGTACGAAAGATATACTGAGTATGCAAGGATGAAGTTGTAAATAAGTACAATGTTATAAAGGAAGCATAAGCTGAAACTGTAACTGAATGTACAATTGTAAGGTAAAGCAGTAGAAATACAATATGTACTATGAGTGTCTCTGGGGGCCATAATATGCCAAATGAAATATAATCGCATATATAACGCCATAGGCCTCTATGTGAAATATTTTTAATATCATATCTATATAAACTGCAATAGCGCCATAGGCCTCTGGGAAATATTATCAATCTTGTATCTGTATAATCGTGTATATAACGCCATAGGCCTCTAAGGGCAATATAGATATATAATGTATGCATATGATGACTCTCTAAGGATTACCGAATACTGTTTAAACTCGTCGAAGTGACGTAAGGTCGTTGCACCTCTGATTCCCTTGTGAGGGTTAACACTTCATTTGTTATTCTTTCAATGACTCTATAGAAACCATAGATCACATTATAAGCATAGATTTTAAGAGACAATAAGGAGTCAACTTGTATTGACCTCAAAATAGTGCTTTGGAATGAGGATATGATCTTTACGATGGATAATAATACACAACAACAATTGATGGGATAATAACAAGTATTTCCTTAATAATGTAACAGTAGAGTCTTTATCGAATTTTATATCATAACAATCACTTCAGTATGGATCATGCCAAAAAGAAGGAAGTGAGCCTCACATACCTTGTCGTCGAATCTAAATAAGTTCTGCAAGTCCTCGTAAGCTTTACGAATGATTTGCATCAATATCGAATCTATAGCTTACGAATAAGTTCACTTAGATATTTTATCGGATAACTCGCGTACGCAACTCTATAGAATTGTGTATATATCAAATTCCACTCACAACATCACAACAATCTTCATTACTACTCTTACTTATCATTGAAACTCCATCCATGACTTTACAATTGCATACAACACTTCTAAATTATGAAAAACAGTCCACCCTAACAAGACATGGTTTCTAGGTCTTACCAATGCTTAATCTTTAAAATTCTTTGATAATTCCATCCGCAAAATTAGTAAAGTCTCAAGAAGGGTATTTAGAAGATGAAACATACCTTTAAATGCCAAGATCCTACTCTGCAACACCTTGTTTATCCTTGAGGAACTTCACCAAAATAGTGCCAAGGAGTTAATAAGAGTAGAACTTTGTACTACGAACTTCTTACGAGAATTTTACGCAATTTCTTCTCTTGAATGAGCTAGTACAAGGGTAGAGCTCTTTGGGAGGTTATGAGGGTTTGTTTACAGCTTCAAAATGAAGGTAAATGAGCCTCATTCAACTTTAAAAGGTTGAGCACTGCATTATTTTTATGGTGGGTTTAACGGTGGAAACTCCCATCGTAAAACACTTTTACGATGACACCACCCACCGTAAAACATATTACGCCCAGTCAAAGGTTCCATAAAACACCATCCTCCAAACCATATTTTTTTAAGGCTTACGATGAAACTCCACCACTTTTACGCTCTACAAAACCCTATTATGGGCATAATTTTAGCTGTAAAACATGCCAACTTCCGAAATCACGACGAAACTTATTTTATTTGATTTATTTAACCATTATACTTCTTAAGACTCCTTTAAACTGTCTCAATACATCTTTTATCATTACGTAAGGTCACATACTTCCTCTAATCACCCAAATTAGTTAACAATGTTTTTTCGTATAAAAACTATGGAGTGTAACACAACTACCCACCATCTATTTTCTCGGTGGTGTGAATAGTATACTATAATAGTAGTATTGACCCATTGGCCTCTTTATAACTTAGAACTTCTTAACTTTACTTTGGAATGACTCTTGGTCAACTCGATGATTAACTCTTTGGAATGCTCCTTCTCGAAGGTTTATGATACTCAGATAAACAGTCAACAATCAAGTGGTATAGAACATGATAATGATAATAGAAACTACCCTCGATAAGGGATAAACGACATGTGAATACAATAGTTCTTTTGATGTTTCTTTTTTGAAAACAATAACCACTTGGAATTCATGCTTTTGAAAGAAGGGAATAGCCTTACATACCTTGTCTCCTTAGCTACACAGATTCCACAAGTTCTCGTATGCTCTACGGGCAATTATCTATATCATATAATGATTCGTATCAACAATAGACCCATATTTAAAAAAGAAACTCATTTATATATTTTGTTGAAAACCTATCGTGTGTAGAGTTCATATTATTCAATATCCAAACTCATACCTGTAGAAACACAAAAATCTTCTACAAATCTCCCTCTTTCACTTCTCAATACATACAACAAGAATTAACTACCCATACGCATCTATAGAATTAGACAAACAGCCTAACAACAACACAATATTGCTCCAAGATTTCCAAGAACTTGTTTTATAAAATCTCAAACAATCCATCCATATATAACTTATATATACTCAAGAACAACAAGAATAAGGTAGAACTTACCTCAACCACAAGAAATACTTCAATTCCTAGTTTGCTTCACTTCCAAGACTTCTCCAAAAATCAACACAATAAGGAGAAACACGATCTAGCGATACTCACGGATCACTTTAATTTGGACTTAACTCATGTAAGAGCATTTGGAGAGAGTTTAGGGTAGTCTAGGGTTGAGAAAATAGAGTGAAATGAGTTTGGGGTCGAAGGGGATTCTATTTATAGGGGAGGAAAGTTGGCACCGACATGTGCCGTAGTAGGGTCTGCGAACTGCAAACCGTACTTGTGAATCACAGAGTGGGTCACAGACTTTGCCAATGTTCCACTATACACGTCTACCCTGTATGGCTTTTCTTAAAACATTCATAACATTTTTTGAAGAGCTCTGATTCATGAATGGTGTGTTGCGTTCGAAAGACGACTCGATGAACTTAAAATTGATAGGTCCAGCATTCCATAACTCCTTATATATATGGAGATATTCCCCTACCAAGTTGGGCCTAAAATCCAGTCCGAAATTCTGCTTGCCTTTTCTAGACTTTTGGCGAACTAAATTTCTTTGATTCATTTGACCTAGAAACATTTTGGTACTCTCTTAAAATTTGATAACAACATGCATTAACCTTATAAGGGTATCTTGACCTTTCTAGCTTATGTTATCTATTTTACGACGACGTCGACGTACAAAGTACGGGGTGTAACATAACCATAAGGGTTCAAATATAACATGCTTTAAATGTTAAAATTGCTAGTGTATTTATTTCCCGAAAAATATAACTGCCATTCACACATCTCATTATTCCTCTAAAGGGCACATGCACACACTCGCATCAGTGCACAAAGATGATTATGTGTTTCACAATCGTCCTCTAGTAAAATACCAAATTACTTTCTTTGGAACACGTTGAAGAAAGAGTTGGTTTGCGGTCATTCAACAGTCGACAATAGTTCACCCTGAGTAGTCTGGTCGGGTCTCCTAATCATTAATAAAACCACTCTAGTTTGCCTAGGATAGAGCAAAGTTAAATCCCTACTGAACTAGTGCATTTAATGAAAAGAATCTCATAAACTTAAGTATCCAACATGAGCCGCGAGGTGATTTTCTAGGAGTGCCAATGATTGCCAACCATCCTATGGTGACATGCTTAATGTGGAGTGAAGTTGAAGACAAGACTTGTATATCCAAGAAGGAAACATTTTTTTTGACAAAATGTAGGTCTTGGCCGAGACCACCTTTTATCTTATTTTAATTCCTAGATTAATTACTAGATCTCCTTATAACGTAATTACTATCCCATGTAATAAGATAAGATGACCAAGCCGAGAAGGAGAAGCTTCCAACGTTCCCCAAGGAGGTAATTCATGAACTAGATTGTTCATCCACTTGTCTACATGGATGACACAAAAAGGTGGCCTAGAGAACATGAAGAGTTAAGTCTTTTCCCTTCTCCCAAATCGGTCGAACCTCTCCTCCTTTCCCATTCGGCCTAGATGCATTTTATGTCTATCTTGTTACCTCTTCTAGAAGGTTTAGAACTAGTATAAATAGGGGATGTAGTTGATGAAAGGAGACATGGATTTTTTATGAAATATATTTGAGTTTTCTCAAACTTTCCTAAGTTATTCAACTTTTGTGTTGTTATCTTAGTTGGTCCTTTTGTGGTCCAAATCTTGGTCCTTTTGTGGTCCAACCCTCGGTCCTTTTATGGTCCAACCCTTAGTCCTTTTGTGGTCCAAACCTTAGGTGTAAGTCTAGTTAGAACATTTTTTTATCTAACTATACCCAAGACAGGGTTCTATCATGTTACTTTGTTAGAAACATATTAGAAGGTCATCTCGGCCTATATCACCTTAACCGTACCCGAACTTGTCTATTAATTTTGTGCCCAGTCATTGTCCAAACTGCCTAATCCCTTTCACCCCAATATACTACAACACTTCCCCAACCTACACCAAAAAGGTCGTTAACCAACTCCTCTCAAAATAACCCGAGAACCCAACCAACTACTCCACCATCCTCACCGAGTTCAACCTTCGTACCTTACTGTCCCGACCAGTTTCTGCAACCTTACCACCATCCAACTACCAACAGAACCTACAACTTTTCTAGTTCATCATCTTCAAATGCCTTAACCCCAAACCACCTAAGGGCACCCATACTCCTCCCACAAACCTAAATTGTCCAGAAACTGTCCTATTCCACCAACCTCCATTTGACTCCCATATTTGTGTCCGTCCATCCCCAAACCAACTTCAACCAACCTAACCATACAATCCCCTTCAAGAAACTCCCATCCCATGCCTTGACTCTATGGCTAACATAAATGAAGAACTCGGAGGACCATAAGTGACCTTATTGCGAAACAAATGCAAATCTTGAGAAGACAGTTTGCAGAGCGTTCCGTGAGTAATGATGCTATGTTCGGGGAGGAGGTTTCACAGAACAACAAAAGGCATGAAAGGGAAGATGTCCAAGACAACCCGAGTCATGAAATGGAAGATGACCGAAGTCTACGGTTTGATCTTCCAACCTTTGAAGGAAATATGGACCCGGAAGAGTTTCTTGAATGGTTAAGGGCCATTAAGAGGCTTTTCGAATACAAGCAATATGATGACCACAAGTGTTTTAAGGTTGCTACATTGAAGTTGAAAGAATTCACTTCTGTGTGGTATGAAAACCTCAAAACAAGCCGGAGGAAGAATTGGAAAACCAAGATTGAATCTTGGGACAAACTAAGAAAACATTTAAAGAAGTTTTTGCCAAGGGAGTATGAACAAGACCTATACCTCAAGCTTACTAAACTTCGTCAAGGAGTTCTTAAAGTTGAGAAATACGTTCGAGAGTTTGAGAAAGTCACCATGTTTTGTGACTTAGAAGAAAAGGAGGCTCAAAGGATTGCATGATTCATTAGAGGCTTGAACGTGGTAATTCAAGAGAAGGTTTCAAAGGGGGTAGATAGAAGTAGAAAAAGGTGTTTTAAATGTCAAGGATTAGGACACTTTGAAAATGAATGTCCTAACCCTCGGGTAATGACTATCAAAGAGTATCAAGGTTGTGGGCATTCCTTTGTTATTAAGGTCCTAGAGGAAGATATTGATCTTGCGGAAGAGGGTGAAAGTTTAGTACTCCAACGTGTGTTGAGTGTTCAACTTGAAGAACAGGAGGAGACACAAAGAGAGAAACTATTTTACACTCGATGAAAGGTAAATGACAAGGTATGTAATATAATCATTGATGAGAAAGTTGTACCAATGCGGCCTCCATGGAAATGGTGGACAAATTGAAGTTGCCTACCCGCAGTCATCCTAAACCATATGATCTCCAATAGTTTAACAAAGACAAAGGGCTAAAGGTAATGAAACAAACTCTTGTTAGTTTTCGGGTTGGTAAGTATGAAGATGAGATATGGTGTGACATCCTACCTGTGGATGCTTGTCATATTTTACTGGGTCGTCCATGGCAATTTGATAGGAAAGAGCAACATGACAGAGAAAAGAATATTTATTCTTTTCAAAATGATGAAAAGAAGGTCCGGTTGATACTATTGTCACCTAGTAAGGTGAAGAAAATGAAGATCCAATATGCCACGAACCGCAAGGAAAAGTCTGAGGCCCTATTTCTTAATGCATCAGAGATAGAAGAGGAGTTGAAGAAGGGGAGTCCTATATATGCATTGGTGTGCAAGGATAAGAAGAGTCTTGTGGGAGATGCGGTTGAAGATGTCGACTTGAAGGAACTCTTGAAGAATTTTGAAGATGTATTTCTAGATGATCTTGCACCCAAATTACCACTAATCAGAGGTATTGAACATGCTATTGATTTTATTCCAGAAAGTTCATTGCCTAATCGTCCAGCCTATAAATGCAATCCAAAAGAGTCTAAGGAGTTGCAAATATAAGTGCAAGAATTACTAGACAAAGGCTTTGTCCGAGAGAGCCTTAGTCCGTGTGCGGTACCCGCCTTGTTGGTGCCAAAGAAATATGGGGACTTGGCGCATTTGTATTGATAGTTGAGCGGTGAATAACATCACCGTGAACTAAGGTTTCCTATGATGAGATTGGATGATCGTTTGGATGAATTGAGTGGGGCCAAGTTTTTCTCCAAGATAGATTTGAGGAGTGGCTACAATCAACTGAGGATATGAGAAAGAGATGAATGGAAGATGGCTTTCAAGACCAAGTATGGTTTGTACGAATGGCTTGTGATGCCATTTGGATTGTGTAATGCTCCAAGCTCTTTCATAAGGCTCATGCATAAGGTACTACGACCATTCATGGGTAAATTTGTTGTGGTTTACTTAGATGATATCTTAATTTATAGTCAAGATAGGGAATCTCACTTGTCGCATTTAGAAGCTTTATTTGAGAAGTTAAGATAAGTAAATTTGTATGGAAAGTTAGAGAAGTGTGCTTCTATGATTACTAGTATCCCATTCTTAGGATACATAGTATCATTCGAGGGCATTCATGTGGATCCATCCAAAGTGGAAGCTATCCGGAGTTGGCCTGGGCCTATGAATTTAAGTGAGGTAAGAAATTTTCATGGTTTGGCTTCTTTTTATCGTCGTTTCATTCGAGATTTAAGTACCCTTGCTTCCCCTATCACTGAACTAATGAAAAATGGTGAGTATAAATGGTCCCAATGAGCACAAAGAGCTTTGGAAACCTTGAAGGGAAGGTTGTGTGAAGCACTGGCTCTAGCTATTCCAAACCTTAAGAAGCTATTTGAAATTGAATGTGATGCTAGTGTAATTGGTGTTGGTACCATCTTGATTCAAGACAAACGACCCATTGCTTTCTTTAGTGAAAGATTGGGTGGTTCTCGGCTCAATTATTCTACTTATGACAAGGAATTTTATATTGTGAGATCTTTGGTCCAATGGGAACATTATTTAAGGACGAAACCTTTTGTCTTGTATTTGGATAATTTGGTTTGGCTACACCTAAGGAATGAAGGATTTCCCAACATGAGAAAGAACAAGCTAATGCTAAGGGCGGATGTTCCTTTCAAGATATTGGCCAAGTTCGAAGAAAGCGCCTACAAGGTAGAACTTTCGGATGAATATGCATGTATTAGTTCAACGTTTAATGTTGGAGACTTATCACCATACATAGATAATGAGAATTTGAGGGCAAATTCTATTAAAGAAGGGGAGTATGATGAAAAGAAGGTCGTAAACTTAAGTTTTCAATATGAGTCGTGAGGTGATTTTCTAGGAGTGCCAAAGATTGCTAACCGTCCTATGGTAACATGCTTAATATGGAGTGGAGTTGAAGACAAGACATGAAGATCCAAGAAGGAAACATTTTTTTCGGCTTTTATGTAGGTCTTGGTCGAGATGACCTTTTAGCTTGTTTTAATTCAGAGCTTAATTACTAGATATATTTATAGCTTTATTACTATGCCATGTAATAAGATAAGATGACCAAGCCGAGAACCATCTAGAAGGAGAAGCTTCCAATGTTCTCCAATGAGGTAATTCATGAACTAGCTAGTTCATGCACTTATCTACATGGATGACACAAAATGGTGGCCTAGAGAACATGAAGAGTTGGGTCTTTTGCCTTCTCCCAAATCAACTGAACCTCTCCCCATTTCCCATTCGGCGTAGATGCATTTTATGTCTATCTTGTTACCTCTTCTAGAAGGTTTAGAACTAGTATAAATAGGGATGTAGTTGATGAAAGGAGACATGGATTTTTTATGAAATATATTTGAGTTTTCTCAACTTTTCTAAGTTATTCAACTTTTGTGTTGTTATCTTAGTTGGGCCTTTTGTGGTCCAACCCTTGGTCCTTTTGTGGTCCAAACCCTAGGTGTAAGTCTAGTTAGAACTTTTGTGATCTAACTATACCCAAGCTAAGTTTATATCCGGTTACTTTGTCACAAACACCTTAGAAGGTCATCTCAGCCTACATCACCTTACCTGCACCCGAACTTGTCTATCAATTACGTGCCCAATCATTGTCTAGACTGCCTAATCCCTTTCACACCAATACACGACAACACTTTCCAAACTTACACCAAAAAGGTCGTGATGTAAGTACGGAGGACGTTTGAGTTGGTAAGTGATTCGGGTGTTGGTGAGATTCGGGTTGACCCGAAAATAGGTGAGGAAAATAGGGTCCTCGGTTCGTCAGCAATGTAGGCAGTATGGTGGTTGAGGGCTATTTCGGGTGGCTTGGCTTAAAAACATGAGTTGGCATTTTGGGAGGTAGTCCCGAGGGTCTTGCGGGAGAGGGTGGTGGTGGTGGTTTGGTATTTTAGTGGAACTAAGGTTACGGAAACAACCTGAGTCAGTGAGGGTCCGAAAGGGGATTCGATGGGATGTTGGGGTGGTTGTTTGTAAATGCGGGTGTCTGTGTTTGGTTGCGAATATTGAGCTTTAGTGGAGGTGTTTGTGAGATGATGTGGAGGGTGGTGATGTAAACAAACAAGTTAATTGCTCGTATGGGCTCCAAGATGTTGTGATCAATTTCACAAGGACTAGCTTGAGGTTTGCTGCCTGCAATGCTCAAGACTAACCTAGCAAGGGTGATCGAGACCTTCGACACAAGGGTGGTTCTCCCAGAGAACCCAGCGACCCTCCCGGAGGATCAACTAAGTATAACAATCCCGGATTGAAATGCTTAGCTAATTGAGTTAACACTCAAGTTTTTCATTCAACAACAACCGATTTTTTACAATACACAAAGTCCCTATTTATAGTACTACATGAATGATTCTAGAGGGCAACTAAGAAGTCTCGGCCAAGGTGGGAACGCACGGTCTGAATGGACCAAACTGTGTGGTAAACCACGGCCAACCTTTGAACTTCCCAAGTCACCCTTTGTTACATCTATGTGTATAAATTCATGAACTTATAAAATTCATGAATCATCACTTTGGGAGCCATAGGAATCTTTCGTGGTGAGAAAGTCCTCGACCACCTTTTTTCCTAGCCTAGTCATCATTCGTTATTACAAGGTTCCTTACTTGTGTCCTAGCAAGAACTAATAATAGCATGGATATTAAGATAAGATAAAATAAAGTTGCAAGGTATCGGCCAGGCCCACATGAAAGCTCACAAAGCTTATGGCATCCTTGAGTCTTCAAATATTTGTTCTCTACCCCGCTCCATATTCCATCCCAAGCTAGACATGTTACCATTGGATGATTGGCAATGTTGGGCATCCCTAGCAAACCGCCTCTCGATTTTTGTTGTGGATTAAGGTTATTGTCTTACTTACATCATTCTCCCAATCTTTGATGGAATTTATCCTCAAATTCTCATCATCCAAATAGGGGGATAAATCTCCGACGTTGAAGGTGGAACTAACGCCCCCGTACTCACTTGGTAGTTCGATCTTGTAGGAACATTTCCTAAATGCCGCTAATACCTTGAATGGACCATCCGCTTTAGGTATTAATTTGTTTTTGCTTAGATTTGGAAACCGTTCCTTCCTTAGATGTAGCCAAACCAAGTCTCCGGGTTGGAATTACGGTTGAGTCCTCAATTTGTTCGCCTTCCTTTTGTATTTGTCATTGGCCTTCTAGATTTGTGCTTGAATTTGATCATGCAATTTTTTGAAAGCCTCAATTATGTCCTTAGCTGCGAAGTTTAAGATTTCCTTATTTGGAATGGGAATTAGTTTAAGGGGTAAGAATGGATTAGTACCATACACAACTTCGAATGGTGCCTTTCCCGTGGTGCGAGACGGACTTCGATTCTAGGAAAATTGCGCGTGAGCTAGTTTGATATCCCAATCATTGGTCATCTTACTTATTAACCCCCTCAACAATATACCGAGGGTTCTATTGTTCACTTCTGTCTGACCATCCATTTTAGGATGCTGGAAAGTGTTGAACAATAACTTGGTGCTAGGTAGCCTCCACAAACTTTTCCAGAAATAACGTAGAAATTTGACTTCCCTATCAGACACAATTGTTTTTGGTATACCATGCAATCTCACCACTTCCTTCAAGTATAAATCCGCAAAGTGAGTTGCATCGTCAGTTTTGTGGTAAGCGATGAAATGCGCCATCTTGAAAACCTATCCACGACCACCATGATGGAGTCCTTCCCACGTTGTGCTATTGGTAAGCCGAGAATAAAGTCCAAGCTCACACCTTCCCATGGTCTTTCCGGAATCGGGAGAGTAGTGTACAACCCCTTGTGAAAAAAACTCTTGGACTTTTGGCAAGTGGAACACCGACTCACTACTCCATGTATATCTTTACCCATTTGCGGCCAATGAAAGTGTTCTTGGAGGATCTCCAAGGTTTTCATTATGCCAAAATGACCGGTGAGCCTGCCCGAGTATACCTCATGCATAAGTAACTCTCTCGTGGAGCACTTAGGCACACATAACTTGTTCCCCTTGAAAAGGAACCCTTGTTCAAATGAATAAGACCCATGAATTCCATTTTTGCATTCTGTCATCACGTCCTTGAATTTGGGGTCTTGGTCATAAAATTCCTTAAGCACCTCAAATCCCATAAGCTTTTTTTCTAGTATGGTTAACATGTCATGGCGATGAGGTAGGGCGTCCACCACTACATTAGCTTTTCCATCCTTTTGCTTTATGAAAAATGTAAAGGTTTGAAAATAGGCTACTATTTGGCATGTCTCGGATTTAACTTCATTTGCTCGTGCAAGTACTTTAAGGATTCGTGATACGAATAAAGAACAAAATGTTGTGGCCTCAAGTAATGTTCCCATTGAGTCAAAGCCCTTACGATAGCACATAATTCCTTATCATAAGTGGAATAGTTGAGCAGCGTGCCATTTAGCGTTTCACTAAAGAATGCAAGAGGACATTTTTCTTGGATTAAGACAGCACTAATACCGACTCCGCTCACATCGCACTCTACTTCAAAGAATTTTTTGAAGTTTGGAACTACTAGAATCAGGGTCTCACACAATCGTGCCTTCAAAGTTTCAAAGGCCTTTTGAGCTTTGGGTGACCACTTAAACTCACTTTTTTGTGAGTTACGTGATGGAAACCGCAATGGTGATAAAGTCCCAAATGAAATGACGGTAGAAAGAAGATAATCCATGAAAACTCCTTATGTTGCTCGCGATTTTAGGTGTGGGTCAACTTCGAATTGCTTCTACCTTGGAAGGGTCCACATGAATGCCCTCCGAGAAACTATGTACCCTAGAAATGGGACGCTAGTGATCATGAAGGCACACTTCTCCAATTTATCATACAATTTCACTTCCCAAAACCCTTTGAATACGACTTCTAATCTGCGCAAGTGGGACTCCTTGTCCCGACTATAAATCAAGATGTCATCTAAATAGACTACGACAAACTTTCCCAAAAATGGTCAGAACACCTCGTGCATAAGTCTCATGAAGTAGCTCGGGGCATTACATAATCCGAATGGTATCACAAGACATTCGTACAATCAGTACTTTGTTTTGATGGCCGTCTTCCATTCATCACCCTCTCAGATTCTCATTTGGAGATAACCGCTTCTCAAATCGATTTTGGAGAAACATTTGGCGTCGTTCAATTCATATAATAGGTAATCCAACCTTGGCATGGGAAATTGATACTTTATGGTAATGTTGTTGACCGCTCGACTATTGATGCACATACGCCAAGTTCCATCTTTCTTTGGTACCAACAATGTGGGTACCTCACTTGGGCTAAGACTTGCTCGGACAAAGCCCTTATCCAACAAGTCTTGGACTTCCCTTTGTAGTTCATTGGCTTCCTCCGTGTTACACCGATAGGTTGGTCGGTTTGGCAAAGAACTTCCTAGAATGAAGTCGATGACATGCTCAATGCCCCTAATGGGTGGAAGGCCGGGGGCGAGGTCGTTCGGGAATACGTCCTCAAATTTTTTTATGAGGTCCTTCAACTCAGGGTCCTCAACCTTTTCTCCCAAAAGGCTTTTCTTAGACTTGTGTTTCAAATGATGGAAGGGACTCCCCTTCTTTAATTCATCATTGATCTCCCGCTCTTCAAGTGGTTGGGTCTCGGATTCCGCTCGAGGCTTAGTGTCTTGTCCCATTGTTTTTTTTTAAACTCACTAGGCGGTAGTAGCACCAATCGGATTTTATGTCCATCCCTTTGAAAAGAATAAGAGTTCTTTTCTCCATCGTATAGTGCCTTCCGGTCGAATTAGCTCAGAAACTTCCATTTTGAATTAGAACTTGTACCTTTCTCCTTTACGTGTAAGCTCGATGTCTTTCACAACGGTAGATGGATTTTATAATCGAATTTCCAAGGGCGGCCTAACAAAATATGGCAAGTGTCCATGGGTAGCACATCACACCATAATTCATCCTCATATTTGTCGATCCGAAAGCCAACGAGGGCTTGGGTTGTTACCCTTAGTTCTCCATCTTTGTTTACCCATTGAAGATCATATGGCTTAGGGTGGTCATGAGTGGGTAACTCGAGTTTGTCCACCATTTCTTAGGAGGCTAAGTTGTAACTACTTCCTCCATCAATAATCAACTTACACACATTTTCTTTCACCTTGCATCGTGTGTAGAATAGTTGGTTCCATTGTGATTCTTTAGGTTATTCGCGTGGAACATCCAACTCACGTTGGAGTACCAAGCCTTCATGCTTTTGGCTGTTTGGTTCAGGACCGAATTTGGTACGGTTTCTCATGATATACCCGGCAAGTTCCTTTCTCAAAGCTTGCACATGTTCCGCAACTAACTCAGACATAACCTTCCTGAGTTCCTCGTTCATGTTAGCCATAGCATTGTTGCGTGGGACAGGAATACTTGGATCTGATACCAAATTTATGTAAGTACGGAGGGCTTTGAGTTGGTAAGTGATTCGGGTATTGGTGAGATTCGGGTTGACCTGAAAATAGGGAGGAAAATGGGGTCCTCAGTTTGTCGGCAAGGTAGGCAATATGGTGGTTGAGGGCTGTTTCGGGTGGCTTGGCTTAAAAGCGTGAGTTGGAATTTTAGGAGGTGGTCCCGAGGGTCTTTCGGAATATGGTGGTGGTGGTGTTTTGATATTTTAGTAGACCTGAGGTTGAGGAAACAACCTAAGGCAGTAAGGGTCCAAGAAGGGGATTCGATGGGATGTTGGGGTGGTTGTTTGTACTTGCGGTGTTTGTGGTTGGTTGCAGGTATTGAGCTTTGGTGGAGGTGTTTGTGAGATGTTGTGGAGGGTGGTGATGTAAACAAGCAAGTAATTAGAGAATGGATTGTATACGGATTGTTTGAAATAATCCGAGACATAAACCAAGTTACAATTAGGTCGTTATGGGTCCTTGGATGGTAACACGAGAAGTTAATTGCTCGTGTGGGCTCAAAGATGTTGTGATCAATTTCACAAGGACTAGCTTGAGGTTTTCTTCCCACAATTCTCAAGACTAACCTAGCAAGGGTAATCGAGACCTACGACACAAGGGTGGTTCTCCCGGAGAACCCAGCGACCCTCCTGGAGGATTAACTAAGTATAACAATCCCGAATTGAAATGCTTAGCTAAATAAGTTAACACTCAAGTATTTTATTGAACAACTGATTTTTACAATACACAAAGTCCCTATTTATAGTACTACATGGATGATTCTAGAGGGCAACTAAGAAGTCTGGGCCAAGGTGGGAACGCACGGTGTGAATGGTCCAAACTGTGTGGGAAACCGCGGCCAACCTTTGAACTTCCCAAGTCACCCTTTTGTTAATTCTATATGGATAAATTCATTACTTATAAAATTCATGAATTATCACTTTAGGAGCCGTAGGAAGCTTCCGTGGTGAGAAAGTCTTCGGCCACCTCTTCTCCTGGCCTAGTCATCCTTGGTTATTAGAAGATTCCTTACTTGTGTCCTAGAAAGAACTAATAATAGCCTAGATATTAAGATAAGCTAAAACAAAATTGCAATGTCTCGGCCAGGACCACATGAAAGCCGACAAAGCTTATGGCATCCATGAGTCTTTAAGTTTTGTTCTCGACCCCACTCCATACTCCATCCCAAGCTAGACATGTTACCATCGGATGATTGGCAATGTTGGACATCCCTAGCAAACCGCCTCTCAATTCTTGTTGTGGGATTAAGGTTATTGGCTTACTTGTATTAGGTCGTTAACCAACTTCTCCCAAAAATACCTGAGAACCTAACCAGCTACTCCACCATCCTCACCGAGTTCAACCTTCGTACCTTACTGTCCTAATCAGTTTCCACCACCTTACCACTATATAACCATCAACATAACCTAAGGCGTATCTAGTTCATCCTCTCCAAACACCTTAACCCCAAACCACCTAAGGGCACTTGTACACCTCCCACAAACTTAAATTGTCTGAATATCGTCCTATTCCACCAACCTCCTTTTGACTACAATATTTGTGTATGTCCATCCCTAAACCAACTCCGACCAAGCTAACCATACAATACCCTCCTTATATGCATCACCATGCTTACCTATACAGGTTCAGATATTTTAGATGTATCTGGACCCATTAGGCTGACTACCTCGTGTCTCGACAGTTTATGATCTGACGGCACTATATCCAACTACATGCTATATGGAAACATGATTGTGCCTTATGTGATAAACCATTGTCCTTTAGGGGGAAATTAATTATTCTCTATTTTGTAGATGCATACCATCATCAAATTAGATATGGTTTTGCAAGAACCTGAGTTGCTGAGATTTTGGTGGTCGTGGCTAGATGCCCCACAACAAAGAGAAGTTACGAACTATCTAGGACACCTACCCTCACGAATGACCATGAAAGGGAATAGGGAACTATTAGAAGTCCTCACCGAATATTTGGACTATGATAGAATGGTGTTTAGGTTTGGGGATTGCTAGATGACCCCAACTTTAGAGGAGATCTGGGATTGCATAGATAACAATGGGACCTGCATGAGAAGGAGGAATAAACCCGACCATAACCTTCTAGTACCACATAGGCCCACTCCCGATGAGATAATGAAGTTTTTATCCCTAGCCAGCGCCGATTGGATCTTCGGTCTAATCGTAGCCTTTAGGGAGCTTTACAACTGATTTAGGTCCAAAAGAAGGTACTTAGAACACTCCTTTGAGTTTCGAACTTACACCGATTGGAAAGCCAGCTGACCCCTAGCCTTTTTCATATGCCTACTAGGAACCATGGTTTTCCCCTAAGATCGACATCTTGCCATAGATACTCATGTCATTTATGTCACATATGATATCTTTCATGGCATAACCTCAAATGGAGAAACCAAATACTTTGACCTAGTCCCTTTCATCCTAACCGATATATACCAACCTTTAGGTTAATGTCGCAACCTACGTAGGTACTTCCAAGGGTGTAACCTACTACTATAATAGTGGATTATCGAACTCCTCAACAAATCGGAGGGTCTCTTATACTTAAACTGAGAGTGTAGAAAGGATAACCTCCAAGCCAATTGTCCAAATTTTGGAAACCAAACTAAAGAGGGGTGGGTCTTCATCTTTTCAAGACTCCAAGAGGATAACATATAGTGGAGGTTCCCCGACTTCATATTCGAGAGTATTGTGGTCAGTGGTTGAAAATACCATTTCTTGCCGCTTATGAGGATCCGAGGAATTCGCCTATATGTACTTATTACGGTCCTAAGACATTTCGGTAAGAGACATGTGATACCCTAAGTAGGAAACATCGGGGAGTATGTGGTCAACTACGAAGAGGATAGGATCAAAGGGGTTGCAGACATCATTCGAGAGTGGAATGGTCGAGTAAGATGGGGTCCAAAGACTCTAGCCGAATATAGGATCCATCCGGATTGTGACAAATATTATGTCGACTGGTTGAGGGCACATTTTCAAGAAACCCTCACCCCTGGATCCATCTGTTATCAGTGTAGTCATGATAGGGATTCAAAAGCCGAGATCAAGGCACGACATAGCCAAAGGCAGGCCGATGAACGAGATGCTAGGTACTTAGAGAAGATGGAGCATGATTAGACCATCATAGCTAGCTTGACCGAGGAGTTAGAATTCAACCATGAGTTCTTAGAGGATCTTGATGCTCAGATAAGGAGAGCAATGGACGATACTACACCTATGACCTTCACAAAGAAAGGGTGTTGGGGTTATTCATTGTTGATGACGACTCATCTTCATATCCAGACCGTCCTTCGAAGGGCCAAGAAATCTCGAACAGACAAATCTTCATCATCCGCCACTGGAGGCGACTTCTATTGATCTTTTATTTATTACTTTATCAATGTTTGTAACCCCACTGGGGAAAACCTTATTATTAATGAAATATGATTACGCGGGCAATGGTTTAAACCAACATTTGGCATAATTATATTTCAAATGATTAGAAAACCTTGGTGAAAAAAGGTTTAGGAACACGAATATTAAAATTGATAATTATATTATTATATGATTATGTGATATATTTGCTTATATGCTTTCATGTGCTTCATCCGATCTCTTGATTCATTCCACATTTTAGATACCAACCCAAAAGAAAAACACAAGAAAATACTAACTAAATTAAAATTTGCACCTCTCTAAAGGTTGATTTACTACCGATGGATGCTCAAGATAGCCAAAGTGCCACATCACTGGTTGTTGATCTGATTAGTGATGAAAAAACCAAAGAGTCGCTTCGGGCAAAGATCCACAAAATAGAGAAAAAGATCGACCTGACTAAAGCCAAACTAAAAGTGGTCGACCAAATTCTATACTTGGTAGGAAACCTTCCGGAAGAGACTACCGAGTGAAAATGCCACTGCCAATACCTCTCAGATGAGGTCAAAGAAATGGTAAATGACTATATCTCGTTGTTCAACACACCCAAACCGGAGTCTGAGCTGCCTGAAGAAGATCTGTGTTGTACACCGGGGAATCAAGTGGACCACTCGAGAGAGTTACTCCAAATGCTTTTGAAGCTGCTAATTACTACGAGATGCCACAAGGGCCATCCCAGACATTATCCTTATTTGGTGGGAAATTGCGCTCAAATCTTGCACTTCATCTTTCAGAGTCGCACCAAGGCCGTTGCGAAGCATCAAAGTGTTCGAAGGATTGAAAGTTGTCGGAGCATCGTGTTTCAGCCACGATGTCCTCCCAACTTGTGCACCCATCTATGCTCATAAGAGGTTCTCTTTCCGTAGAAATCAACCTGGCCACACCGCTAATAAGTGCCTGACACTCAAGAAAATGATCATAAAATTGATCGATGACAAGACTATCCACAACCTGTGGGGCCCATATTCCTTACTTGTTCATGATCCTATAATGTCTGGTGAAGGAATCACCATCAATACTCAAGTTTGGTGCTACGACTTCACTGTCTTTGAAGACTTGTATGCTAGCCTTTTCTCCACACTAGCTAGCATCGGCAATATCCATCCACTCAAGATAACTTGGGAACCCTCCGCAAGCACTTCAGAGAGAAGGAAGATCTGTTTATATCACGCAGGAACACTGGGACACAACATCGAAGAATCCAATGATTTCCAATTTGAATTGGAGCATTTAGTCAATACCGGTCAAATTTGGGTAGTTCTACACCGTTGCAACTAAGAAAATCTGTCGGGAGAATGTGAGGTCGTAGGGATGACGACCCGCTATGGCTTCAGGGAGAAGTATCTTTTTGGTAGATCAAGGTGTCTCCTTTTTTTTCAATCAAATGTTATCCCTTCCCTTATTTTTGTAAAATATACTACGTCCGACCTGATGTCCCAAGGGGGATACGTATGAAGCCCATATCGGGCCTAATCTGGGAATTTGTTTGGGTTGTATGAAATTATGGATAATTTATATGTAAACCGAACTATGGAAGGGCCTGACTTCCCGTGGAGGAATACGTAGGTAGTCTACGCAAGACTCGGCCCCTATATTGTATAAATTATAATTTCCCCCTCCCCCATTTTAGAAGGTTCAATGAGGTTGGTCCCGACAATGTCATGGTAGCAAATTAACCATAGACTTTTAAACCAAAACCCTCAGAAAATCAAAATTATTAAATGACCAAAATACCCCCGGAATGAAAAATCAATCAAGTGTTCAGATCAAACACATGAGTCTATGTGTTTTACGTGCAATTTATATGTGATATCTTGTATTATTATGTTTCACTAACACTACTAACGTCATCTGCCTTTGAGTTTTTCTTATCTTAAAGAGGGGGTTGATTCGTGTCATATCACACTGGTATACTTCATCAGATTTAAAGTTGCAGCAGCATCCTTTTCTGAATAGAATCGAGAAAACATAACTGGTACTCTGGATGACGGACGTAACAAAGAAGTGTTGGTTATAGAGGACCCTTCACCTTAAGACATTCATAACCCATCATACCACGAGAATATGATCAATCTATTGTTCCAAAAGATTGAGAACCTCCAGGAATAAGTCAGAAGGAATGAAATGGCTAACGCTGCTAGAGAAGCGGCCACTAAAGCAAGAAGGCCTCCACCGCCTTTTCCATCCATGAGTTCACCGGTACCTGAGCATTTTCCATCCACCAGATCTCACAATGAAAACGCCCACATTGGTACTTCATACCAAACTCTACCACCGGCCAATGCCACTCATATACTCGGGACTTCCCGTTCAGTGCCTTTATATCAGACACCAGCCACTTATACTGATCCTAGCATACACCAAAATGCCACTACTCACCCAACGCCAAAAACTACTGGCACTCTGAAAAACTTCCAAGCACACCCCACAGTATCATTCCACACCCCAATCACTCCCATTGACTCCTCACCTGCGCTCGATCATTATGAGGATATAGAAAAGGCATGGAGAGCTGAAAAAGATAGAAGGGATCAGGAAATAGAATGGAAGATGGTAAATCTGCTCGAGAAGTCCAATAGAGGCTCTCGGAAGGCGATGGGCCTAAGCTATGATGATCTTTGCATGCATCCAGACTTGGACTTTCCTAAAGGCTTCAAGGTGTCGAAATTTTATATGTATAATGAAACTGGGAATCCCAAGGCTCACTTATGAGCATAATACGATCAATTAGTCAGAGTAAAATGTAAACAAGGCTCCAATTATGAGGTTATTCAGCCGGAGCGTCAGTAGAAAAGCCTCTAAATGGCTCACGGTGCATGACATATGCTATTGGGACACATGGGAAGACATCGCGGGAGCTTTCATGGAAAGATTATGGTTTAACGTAGAGATTGTGCCAGATCCTTACTACCTAGAAAAGGTCAAGAAAAAGTCCATAGAGAACTATCGTGAGTACACGAGTAGATAGAGAGTCGAAGCCACTAGAGTGCAACCGCCGATGAGCAAGGAAGAATTGGTCTCCGTGTTCATCTGATCACAAGAATTGGATTTTTATGACTGTATGTTATCTATGGTCGAGAGGCCATTCTCAGAGTTGGTAAAAATGGAAAAGGCCATAGAAGATGACCTCAAATCAGGAAGGATCGTCAGTGTAGCCAAAAAGGTCGGCCAACAAAGCACTAGGGCTATAAGAAAGAAGAAAGAGGACTTGACAAACGTCTTTCACACACCTAGCCCAAGAAATTGAAAGAAGGAAGGATAACAATCTTCATTCGACATATATCAATCTCCACCCCCAAACAGTTACATATCCTCTCCATACAACCCTGTGCTGGTTTTCTACACACAACCCAACTACCAAACACCCGTACCCACTTACTAAGATGATCAACCGAATTACCAAACACATGTACCCACTTACCAAGCTCCAAAACCAAACTATCAAACACCTGCATCTGCTTACCGAGCACCTCATAATCACCAAATCATCAAAATCAATAGCCCCTACCATATATGATTGACACATCTGAACTATAAAAAAGAGCCTCCACGGGTGTTTACCCTGCTTCTCAAGACTCAAACCAAATTATTTGAAAGAATGAGTGTTGCTGGAATCATTAAAGTTATTCCACCAAAGCCTGTTAATCCTAGGATTCACTTCTATCGAAGCGACCAAACCTGTGCGTACTATTTCGGAGGAAGCGAGCACAACACGAAAGACTATATCAACCTGAAACACAAGATATAGGATTTGATCGATAAAAGAGATATCATACTGCATACAACAACACCAAATGTGAACACCAATCATCTGCCTAATCACAGCGCTAATCACATATATATGATCGAGTGAGATAAAGACTAGGTTATCTGCCAGCCACTGATTCAGGGATCTATTGACAGTTTGGAATGAATCATAGCCTCTCTCACCCTCCACGAATGACTTAATTTCAAAATGTTAATCCCGACACCAGTCATGGATCAAGTATCACAAGAGGTAGTTCGATCCCCAAGGAAAGAATTTACTGTCCATGCAATGGTAGCTCATGGAATGACAATATCAGGGAAGTGTTATACTCTTGAAGAGCTAGAACATGGAGCATCCTAAAAAGAGAGGAATTAAAGAAGGGTCATGACTAAAGGAGAGTCTGAGGACTTTTGGCATAGAATGCATCCAAAATAATACTCCATTGTCGAGCACTTGAAGAACATGGTGGCCCAGATATCGGTAATGCCACAACTACTGAGTTCATCACAACACCGACAAGCTTTAATGAGAGTGTTGGATGGAGCACACATCCTAGCAAGCACAAGTACTGTAACACTAGCCGACAAGGTAGGCCACATCATCGGGGCCTATTAGATTTCCTTCACCCCAGATGAGTTTCCAAAAGAAGGAACGACATACAACAAAGATCTCTACGTCACTATCAAATGTAGATACAAAGACATAGCTCGAGTATTGTTCGACAATGGGCCGGTATCAATATATGCTTGAGTCTACACTCAAACAGATGGGTTATAATATCGGGAAGATACGCCAAAGTAGTATAAATGTGAGATCCTTTGATGGAGCTCAATGCGATCTTATTGAATAGGTAGACCTCAAAATCCAAATAAGGCCAGCCGAATTCACTACCGATCATGGAGATAGCTGCCAACTATAATTTGTTAATGGGTAGGCCTTGGATCCACATGGTCGGCACAGTATCATATTTACTACACCAATCTATGATATTTATGTGGGAGAACCACAAAGTAGTGATTCATGGAGGGGGAAACATCTACAACTACCCCAATAATTCCATACCAGAGATTGAGGAAGTCCCTAAGGATTCAGATTTCCACGCGGTAGAACTAGTGGGAGTGGCCCACAAAGGGGATGATGAGCAGAGTCCTATGTCACCGATCTACAAAATGATTGCCTTCATTATGCTCCAAAGCGGGTTTGAACTCGGCAAAGATTTAGGTAGAGATATACAGGGCATAATGGAACTAGTATCTATTCCAGAAAATGGTTTCCATTTTGGCCTCGAGTACGTCCCAGACTCTAAAGAAGCCTCGGAAGTCAATCAGAAGAATAGGGGTCATCCCAAGTTATGCAAACATATTCTGAATTTGTACCCGTCATTTCTAGTCAGACTGCCCATACACAGCAGCGATGATGCAGATGAAGGGTTAGGGATGTTGTTCCAAGCGGAAGATTGTGTCGTGATACTGGAAAAATGCTCTGAAGTACCCACCATCTGCAATATTGATTCGGGCTAGCAACTACCCAACTAGACTTCCACCCCACTCTTGACTCTTCGGTAGATATGGTGAATTTAATCTGCTTTTAAAAAATTGGTGAAAGTTTGCTGAGGCCCGAACCTTCACCATTTGCATCTTTTATTTTCGTTTTAATGTCTAAAAATGGAAATGACTCGATGTTCATTCGAGTCAGGACCACAGTTTGTACTTCTTTTATCAAATTAATGAAAGCCTAAGTTATATGAAAATAGTCTTCTAATCAAAATTATATGTTTTTACATACTAACTGTGTTTTTCTTTACTTTTTAATAATAATAATAAAATAACTCATAATGTCATGACCTGTTGCGATGCGGGTGAGTTGAGTGATACAGAATGAAGAGAATATGAGGAATACAATAAGGAGACCATATTACCTGAGGATCTCATCGCAATTAAAGAAACTAGGATAAGCGTGCACTTGGAAGCGCCTCAGAAAGAGAAATTGATAAATCTGCTAAGAGAATACGTTAACATCTTTGCATGGTCATACGCAAATATGCTCGAGTTGAGCACAGACATAGGGGCTCACAAGTTGCCTATCAATAAAGGTTTCACCCCGATCAAACAGAAAAAATGATAGTTCAAGCCATATTTGAACATTAGAATCAAAGACGGGGTCGAAAAATAGATCAAGTCAGGTGTAGTGGAAGTAAATCTGTATCCAACATGATTGGCCAACATTGTGCCTGTACAGAAGAAAGGCAAAAACATTTGGAATTGTGTGAACAACTTTGATCTCAACATAACTAGTCCTAAAGATAGTTTTCAACTTCCAAACATCCACATACACATCGATAACTATGTGAAGCACGAGTTATAATCGTTCGTGGATTGCTTCGCCGGTTAACATTAGATTCTGATGACTAAAGAAGATGCACAGAAGACAACTTTCATCACAACATGAGAATTATACCACTACCGTGTAATGTCATTCGGCCTCAAGAACGCTGGCGCAACTTACATGAGAGCGATAACCGCCATCTTCCATGACATGATGTATAACAATATAGAGGTATACGTGGATGATGTCATGATCAAATGGAATGAAAGTTTAAATCAAATCATGCACTTACAAATGTTCTTTGACAGAATTCAGAAGTTTAATTTGAAACTGAACCCGGCCAAGTGTGCGTTTGGAGTGCCTGCTAAAATATTATTAGGATTCATCGTCAACCGTAGGGGCATAGAACTAGATCCCTCAAAGATCCAAACTACCCAAGAATTTCCGCCGCCAGAGACTAAGAAAAAAGTCATCAATTTTCTGGGAAGGTTAAACTATATTAGATGCTTCATAGCGCAGTCTAAGATAGTTGTGGAACCTATTCTCAAGTTGCTGAAAAAGGACACACCCACCAAATGGACAAGCGAATGTCAGACAGCCTTTGACACTATCAAGAGATATCTCTCAAATCCACTAATCTTGGTCCCTCCCAGATCAAGAAGTCTATTGTTGCTAACCTATTAGTATTGGATAATGCCTTCGAATGCATGTTGGCGCAACACGATGAAACTGGGAAGAAAGAGCGAGCTATCTACTATCTTAGCAAGAAATTTACTGCCTGCGAGTTGAGGTACACCTTGGTGGAGAAAACTTGTTATTCTCTAACATGGTTAGCCTAGAAGCTACAACATTACTTGTCATCTTACACTACCCACCTTATCTCCAAACTGGATCCTTTGAAGTATATTTTTTGTCAGCTCATGTCAATAGGCAAACTGGCTAAATGGAAAATGCTTTTGAGCGAATTTGACATCACATATATGGTTTAAAAAGCTGTCAAGGGGAAAACATTGGCTGATTTTCTAGCAAAAAGTTCAATCGATGAAGAGTTCGAACCACTTAGGACATATTTCTCGAATGAGGAAGTGTTTACAATAGAGGGAGGTTCAAAAATATCAACTTTTGGCATACATTGGAGCCCAGAATGAATTCGTCGATGCTCTTACAACCATAGCATCTATCATACAACATCATAAAAGCAGTCATATTGATCTTCTGAAGATCAGCATCAGGGAATAACATGCTTATTGTTCCCACATGGAAGCAGAACCAGATGGTAAACCTTGGTACACCGACATAAGCACATACCTGGAAAAGGGAGAGTACCCCGGAAACATCACAAATAAATAAAAAAATCATCATGAGAATGGCTAACGGTTTATTCTTTAACAAAGGAGTTCTTTATAGGTGGACGTCTGATATAGGGCTACTCAGATATGTCAACGCCATAGAGGCTATGAAATTTCTAGAAGAGGCAAATGCCAGGACTTGTGGTCCTCATATGAATGGGTTTATCTTAGCCGAGAAGATCCTAAGGGCAGACTATTACTGGATGACCATGGAAACCAATTGCAGTAGATTTGTACAAAGATTCCATTAGTGCCAGATTCACATAGATCTAATCAGTGTCCCACCAAGTGAACTCCATGTCATGAGCTTACCATGGCCATTTGTAGCCTGGGGCGTGAATGTCATTGGGCCCATAAAGCCAGCAACATCCAACGGCTTCATCTTAGTCGCCATAGACTACTTAACTAAGTGGGTCAAACCTACTTCTCATAAATCGGTAACGAAGAAGATGGTAGCACACTTTGTTCAGAACAATATCATATGTAGATTTTGCATCCCAAAGTTGATCATAACTAACAATGGAGTAAACCTGAACAATTATTTAATAAAGGATATTTATGAACAATTCCGCATAATCCGCTGAAATTCTACCACCTACAAGCCACAAATGAATGGAATCGTAGAGGCAACCAACAAGAACATGAAGATGATACTGAGGAAGATGACGGATAATTACAAGTGTTGAAATGAACAGTTTCCCTATGCATTTCTAGGATACGGAACAACCACTCGGACATCAATTGGAGTAACTTCATACTTATTTGTATATGCTACTGAAGCAGTGATACCAGCCGAAGTAGAGATATTGTAACTCAGAATCAAACAAGAAGCAGAACTGGACAACACAGAGTGGGTCTGAAAAAGATATGAGCAACTAGATTTAATAAACGAGAAAAGAATGGTCGTCGTATGTCCCAGTCAACTGCACCGGCAAAGAATGGAACGCGCCTTAAATAAATGGGTCAGAGCATAAGTTTTTCATATTGGACAACTGGTACTCAAGTAGTATTTCCGCACCAAGATGAGTACAAAGGAAAGTTCGCACCCAACTAGCAAGGGCCCTATATGGTTTGCAAGGTACTATCAGGAGAAGCTGTGATCCTGGCATAAATGCATGGCCAAGAGTAGCCCAAAGAAATCAATTCAGATGCATCAAGAGATACTACATGTGAATGCACACTCTTTCAATTTGTAATCACATTTCTTTACTTGTAATCACTACACAAGACCTATAGGCAGAAATACATAGAAAAATCCTCATCGGATTTGGTCTTCTTCTTCTATAATAGAAAAAACCAAATGACATTTCCTTGAAATATCAAACTACGCGATGACCTGATTTCCTGAGGTGAGATACATAGGCAGTCCATTTAGGACTCAGTCACATTATTATAAAAATAAACCATTTTGTTCTGAACTACATTCTACCAGATTCCTGCCATGACAGGATATGTAGGCGCTCTTTGAGCTCAGTCGCACCAAATGAAAAAACAAAGAAACCCCCTAGGAAGCCTCTTTGTTGGGATGATTTCAAAATCGCCTCGCAGGAGCTATAGACCCCAAACTTGCAACTGGGGCAAAATTTTTGAGTGGATCTCAAAAATTCCACCTATAAATCCAGCACAAGATTCATCCAATCTTAAACGTTCAATTGGGGCAGAATTTTTTAGAAGGCCTCAAAAATTCCTTCACGATTTCAACACGAGAGTTCACTGCAAGACAACTTTCAAACTGGGGAAATGTTTTTGAGGGGATCTTGAATATTTCACCAGATAAATTAGGAACGTGCCCCAAAGCGCCAAGAACGATCAAAGAACCTCGCTCGAAGCATAAATATCATGATAATAATTTTTAATAAAAAAATGTTTTTTGCTCAAATGTTGTTTAAATTTATGATCAACATTTTTGAAAATATTTTTGTATCATTAGTTAAATTCATCTCTCATAATACCGAACCCAAGAGGATCGGCATCATAAAGTAGAAGAACAACATAGCAGGAGTTGACGGCACAGATCGACCTCATAAAAACTAACCATTTTTCTGTGATTATAGGTTTCTAAAATGTCATCAGGAGGATGGCTGTTTTATTCCACTAACTTGTTTGTTCATGATGAAATATGTATAGCAAAGAATAAACTCTGACATCAGAAGATGACACGACACGTCCATGAGATCCACGAAAAGAACTGTGCCACAAGGCGGCATAATCCGACCATAAGAGTTATGAAAAGAATGAAGCTCCATAAGGGCGACATAATCCGGCCATGAGGGCCATAGAAAGGAAAAAGAAAGATAATCCAGCCATGAGAGCCATACAAAGAGTAAAGCACCACAAAGGAAGCATAATCCGGCCATGTGAGCCACCAACCGGACAAAGCGCCATAAAGGCGGCATAATACGGACATGAGATCCATACAAAGAGCAAAGCACCATAAGGGTGGCAAAATATGACCATGATATCCATAAGAAGAACACAACGCCATAAGGGCAGCATAATCCGGCCATGAGAGGCACGTAAAGAGTAAAGCACCACAAAGGTGGCACTATCCAGCCATGAGTGCCACGTAAAGAGCAAAGCACCACAAGGGCGGCAAAATCTGGCCATGAGAGCCATATAAAGAGCAAAGCTCCACAAGGTCGGCATAACCCTCTATGAGATCCATAAAAAAGAAAAACAATTATCTGACCGGGAGGGTCATAGCTGACAAAAGGATGAAAGAAAGATGATCCAGCCTCAAGGGCCATATCATTCACAAATTGCATGCTAAGAGGGTCATTCATACATACTGCATTCCGAGAGGGTCATTCATACAAACTGCATGCTGAGAGAGCTATTCATACAAACATTGCATGCCGAGAGTGTCATTCATACAAATATTATATGTCTAGAGGGCCATTCATACAAACAAGCATGTTGAGAGGGCCATTCATACAAATAGCATGTCGACAGGGCCATTCATACAAACTGCATACCAAAGTCCATTCATACAAACATTACATGCCAACAGGACATTCATACAAACTGCATGTTGAAAGGGTCATTCATACAAACACTAGATGCCGAAAGGGCCATTAATATAAACAAAGAATGCCGAGAGGGCCATTCATACAAATAAAGCATGCTGAGATAGTTATTCATTTAATCATAAGCGACGTCGGGAAGGTTATTCACTCATATTCAATTACCTTAAATAACATATATTCATTCATTCAACCAGACAAAGTCATATGATCCATACGGTGTTAGAGGAGCCATCCGCTCAAACAATGCAACAAAGTCATGCAAGCCAGACGATGTTAGAGGAGGCATCTGCTCAAACAAAATCAACAAGGGAAATCATAATGATCTAGACGGTGTCGGAGGAGGCATCAACTCAAACAAACTCAATTAGGAAGTTGATGCAAGAAAGACCATGGACTTAAATTCCCAACTTGAGTCATTAAGTATCTTGCCAAGAATGCCAAAAATTCACCATCTACCTATGGATAAATGCCTCAAATGGGATGAAATGTGGAGTAGAATGAATGGCATCATGTGAAGGTTTAAGAAGGAAACATTTTATTTTGGCTTTGTATGTAGGTCTTGGTTGAAGACCGTGTTTTCTTTTAGCTTATCTTTAGTTCTTATCTTAGCTTATATTTTCTCCTTAGGACATGGTGTAACGTGTAAATAAATCTTAGCTCCCATTAGGACATAGTTAATGTACCATGTAATAAAAGGACAAAGCCGAGAGGTCCTCCAAAAAGGTGACAAGACCGTGTGAAGTGATCATGCCGAGAGGACAATGGACAAGAATGATCTAGAAGTTAAGGCTTCCTAGAAGAAAATTCATGAACCAACTAGTTCATGAATTTGTCTACATTAAAGTCTTCAAAATCGTCCAAGTGGAGATGAAGAAGTTGGCGGAAATGATCATCAAAACAAATACCAAGAATAGAAGCTTCAAACACATTCCAAGAAGATGGGGTTGTTTGGAGAATTTATGAGCTAACAAATTCATGAATATGATTACATGGGAGACCTAAATCTCAGCCTAGAGAAGCGAAAGAGGTGGTTGTAACACCTTGTCCTCCAAGTCACTCTAAATCTGTTCACACTAGGCCGAACTCCCAAGCAATTTGTATCCCTTTGTCTTCTTCTAAAATAGTCCATTTTGTACTATAAATAGAGGCCTTAGAACATAGTAAAATTCAGAGTTTGTTGATAATATAAAGTTGAGTTTTACTCACAAAGCTAAGTCTTTCAACCCGGGATTGGTATTCTAAGTCGATTCTTCGGGAGGACCTTTGGTTCTTGTGTGAGCCAAACCCCTTGGCGTAAGTTTAACTAAGACGGTGTGACTTAGTTGAACCCAAACTAAGGTTGCCCTTGGGTGTAAGTTTGGTTAAGACTTTATGACTTAACTAAATTCAAACTTAAGAAACCCCCTCGATGTAGGTAGACGTTGGAACTGTGTGGTCCAACCAAACCCAAACCAAGGGTCTACCATAAGGTTTTCCGACGACCCTCACTTGGCTTGTTCACGAGCATTGCACTTAGCAACATCGGACTAGACCTTGTTAAATTGGTCACCCTCATCAAGGTGTCGATATGGGAATTAAAACCCCCTTTTCATTATCCTTACCATATCGACCGCACCTCACTTGTACCATACCGACCGATCCAACACTTAACCAAATCAATCCTAAACTCATTCGAGGTTGCTACTCGCAACTCGTGTGCAAACCTTGTCCATACCACCAAATACTGATCACCCTCAGTTCCCACAATACCTCATAAATACTCACAATAAACACCAACACCCGAAACCAAGCGTACCTCCCCGTTCAAACCCAACAACACTAAACAGTCCACAAAGTCAACCCTTATTAGAACCTCACTGGTTCAGATCTGTTTAGACATCCTCCACCATCAAAACACCAAACCCCGACCGCTACTACAACCCTCAACATGTCTATAATATTCCCACAAAACTCCTAAACCCAACTCTCCTTAAAACTATCCGAAATAGCCACCTAACACCACACTACCGGTAGAATCCTGTAAACCTGAGACCTCACTGTTACAGCCTTGTTCCGCCTCCTTGCCATCACCCAACCACAAAACCCCGATCACCAACTTCACTCTCAACATACCTGGAAAATCCCATGAAACATACAAGTCTGATTCTACCTATAACTACCCGAAAAAGTCCCACAATATCCCACAGACCGGCTAAGCCGAGAATCCCATAATCCGAGAAACCTCATTTCAAGTCCTTTGTAGTGTCAACTTGTTCACTGCCGAACCCAGCCCCACTTACCCTCACTCACCCCTCCGTACTTATACCAATTGGTATCAAAGCAAGGATCTCCCATCCCAAGCCTTGACGCGATGCCTTACACAAAGAAGGATTTTTGGTGGATCGCAAGTGAAGTTTTGGACAACCGTATGCAAGCCATAAGAAAGGAACTTGCGGATCATGCCATGAATAATAATACTGAATCTGGGGTTGTGAAAAACAGACCAAGTAATGGAGATTTAGTACTCCAACATGTGTTGGAGGATCAACTTGAAACACTTGAGGAAACTCAAAACGCTCAACTCTTTTCCACCCGCTGTAAAGTAAAAGATAGGGTGTGTAACATGATTATTGACAGAAGAAGTAGTGTCAACTTGGCTTTCGTGGAAATGGTGGACAAGGTAAAACTACTCACCCACAATCATCCGTAGCCATATGGTCTCCAATGGTGAACCAAGATGAAAGGCTAAGAGTAGCAAAACAAACTCTTGTTAGCTTTCGGATTGGAAAGTATGAGGATAAAATATGGTGTGACATCCTCCCTATGGATGCGTGTCATATTTTATTGGGGCGACCTTGGAAACTTGATCGGACGGTGCAACATGATAAAGAAAAGAATACCTATATTATTCAAAAGGATGACAACAAAATCTGATTGGTGCCATTGTCACCAAGTATGGTGAAAGAAATAAAAATATGAAGTGTCGAGAAGCGCAAGACCGAGGCTCTCTTACTTAATGCACAAAAGATAGAAGACAAATTTAAGAAGGGGTCCTTTTGTCCCACTCGTGGAGGACACGTTTGTAAATGCCGGCTATAAGGAACCCGTGAAGAAACTTGAAGATATGTTGCCGAGTGATCTTACAACCGAGTCTCTATCGACGGAGGGTATTGGACATGCTCTTGGTTTATTTCCAAGAAATTCATTCCTAACCACCATTCCTATAGACACCATCTGGAAAGGGAGATGGCATCCACCTTGTTAGTGCAAAAGGGAAATGAGGCTTGGAACACATGTGTTCTTATCCAAGCGATCGACAACAACATGAAATGCAAGTTTTCTATGCCAAGGTGGAAAAATTCTTTTGAGGTATTAAGTGGAGCCAAATGGTTCAACAAGATAGACTCAAGGAGATGATACCTTCAAAGGGAAACCCGAGAAGGAGATACATGGGGGGTGGCTACCAAGGTCAAGAATGATGTGTACGAGGAGCGTGTGATGTCATTTAGAGAATGTAACTCTCCAATTTCTCCCAAAAGTTTCATGCATGAGATAACACAACAATCCATGGGTTACATAGAATTAACTGAAGGCGTGCATGAGAGCCCCTCCATGGTAGGAACTGCCCGGAATTATTTCGAGAATGTAAATGGAAGTGTGGTAGGAAACTTCCATGGCTTTCCTTCTTTTTACCGGAGTTTCATCCGAGATAATGGTTTCCACAAATGGTTTGTAATGCCCTTTGGATTGTGTGATGTTCCAAGCCATTTCTTCCACGGGGTACTTCGGCCATCCTTGGATACTTCACATCATCCGTGGACATTCATGTTAATCCACCCAAGGTGGAAATTCTCCAAAATTGATCCGAACATGCATATGTAAGTATGGTCCGAGGCTCCCATGACTTGGCTTCTTTTTGTCATCCAAGTCTATGGCATTCTGGCCATCCCTATTCCACACGATGAGGTGTCGTTCGAAGAGGTAGGTGGAAGTAGTTCCATCTTAACTCAAGACACGAAATCCATGGTTCCCACTAGTGAAGAATTTGGTAACGCACGACTCACTTCCTCTACATATGGTTCCTTACTCCAGTGGGAAAATTATTTAAAGTATTGGCCCTTCAATATATTGGATAGTTTACAAGAAAACTCATACAAGGAAGAACTTCCGAATGATGATAGGAGATCAACATTTCATATTGGAAACTTAGTAATGCGCTTAGATGGCGAGAATTCGAGGACGAATTCTTTTGAAGAAGGGGAGATTGATGCAAGAAAGACCATGGACTTTAACTCCCAACTTGAGCCGTTAAGTAGCTTGCCAAGGATGCCAACAATTCATCATGTAATTATGGATAAATGCCTCAAATGGGATGAAATGTGGAGTAGAATGAATGGCATCACATGAAGGTTTAAGAAGGAAGCATTTTATTTCGGCTTTGTATGTAGGTCTTGGCCGAAGACCTTGTTTTCTTTTAGCTTATCTTTAATTCTTAGCTTAGCTTGTAGTTTCTCCTTATGACATGGTGTAACGTTTAAATAACTCTTAGCTCCCATTAGGACATAGTTAATGTACCATGTAATAAAAGTACAAAGTCGAGAGGTCCTCCAAAAAGGTGACAAGACTGTGTGAAGTGATCAAGCCTAGAGGACAAGGGACAAGAATGATCTAGAAGTTAAGGCTCCTAGAAGACAATTCATGAACCAATTAGTTCATGAATTTGGCTACATTAAAGTCTTCAAAATCGTCCAAGGGGAGATGAAGAAGTTGGCTGAAATGATCATCAAAACAAATACCAATAATAGAAGCTTCCAACACATTCCAAGAAGATTAGGTTGTTGGGGGAATTTATGAGATAACAAATTCATGAATATGGTTACATAGTATACCTCAATCTCGGCCTAGAGAAGAGGAAGAGATGTCCGAAACACTTGGTCTCCAAGTCACTCTAAATCTGTTCACACAAGGCCGAACTCCGAAGCAATTTGTGTCCTTTTGTCTTCCTCTAGAACAATCCATTTTGTACTATAAATAGAGGCCTTAGGCCACTGTAAAATTCAGAGTTTGTTGATAGTATAAAGTTGCGTTTATAACACAAAGCTAAGTCTTTCAACCCGGGGTTGTTATTCTTAGTCGGTTATCCAGGAGGACCTTTGGTTCTTGTGTGAGCCAAACCCCTTGGCATAAGTTTAACTAAGACTGTGTGACTTAGTTGAACCCAAACTAAGGTTTTCCTTTAGTGTAAAGTTAGTTAAGACTGTGTGAATTAAATAAACCCAAACTTAAGAAACCTCATCGGCGTACGTAGACGTTGGAACTGTGTGGTCCAACCAAACACAAACCAAGGGTCTATCATAAGTTTTTCCGACCACCCTTACTTGGCTTGTTCATAAGCATTGCACTTAGCAACCTCGGACTAGACCTTGTTAAATTGGTCGCCCTAATCAAGGTGTGGACTTTGGCATTAAAACCCCCTTGTCATTATCCTTACCATATCGACCATACCTCACTTGAACCATATTGACCGATCCAACACTTAACCAAATCAATCCTAAACTAACCCGAGGTTGCTACTCGCAACTAGTGTTCAACCATTTTCCATACCACCAAATACTGATCACCCTCACCTCCCACAACACCTAATAAACACTCACAATAAACGTCAACACCCGAAACCAAGCGTACCTCCCCGTTCAAACCCAACAACACCAAACAGTCCACAAAGTCAACCCTTATCGGAACCTCATTGGTTCATATCAATTCCGACATCCTCCACCATCAAACAACCGAACCCCAACAACCACTGAAACCCTCAACGTGTCTATAATAATCCCATAAAAAGCCTAAACCCAAATCTCCTTAAAACGATCCGAAACAGCCACCTAACACCACACTGCCGGCAGAATCCGATAAACCCGAGACCTCACTGTTTCAGCCTTGTTCCGCCACCTTGACACCACCCAATGACCAAAACCTGATCACCGACTTCACCCTCAACATACCTGGAACATCCCCACGAAACATCCAAGTCTTATTCTACCTACAACTACCCAAAATAGTCCCACAATATCCCACTGACCAGCTAAGCCGAGAATCCGGAACCCTCATTTCAAGTCCTTTGTTGCGTCAACTTGTCCCCTACCGAACCCAGCCCCACTTACCCTCACTCACCCCTCCGTACTTAAATCAGAAGTTGCACAAGATGGATAGGTGTCGGAGGTGTTACCATATCCAGATCCAGAAGCTACCGGATGAGGGAAGCAAGAAGACCAGATCCAGACGCATGCAGAGCAAACATGGAACTTTTATTGGGCAGTCGGTCGAAATAGTGTGCCAATGAGAGTCAAGATCTTTGGACTTGGGATTGATAGACCACTTCGCACCACACTCAACTTCAAACAATAAGGGAAATTTTTAGCTTTTAAAAATCCGTGACTGGTCGGACACATACCGAAAGGTTTTCAAACTGTCAAAGACACTCCTATATAAGGGATACCCTTTTCAACCTATCGAGTCAAATTACAAGTAACCTGATCTTCCAAAAGCGGGGATATATAGGAAAACTCAGTACCCAAGGATCAGTCACATACCAACAAAATTGTTTCAAGACCTTTTAGTCCTAGAATTGGCTTTGTTTTATTTCTTTCTAGAAGTCTCATTAACTCGAACTACAAGTGGCTTGAATTCTCATATAGACCGAGATATGTAGGAATCCCAGAGACCCTATTTTTTAAAATGGCATAAAAAGGAGAAGTACTTTTCAATTGATCGGCTAAAAACTAGGTTGGTCAAGTTTCACTGCTCAATGATGGTCCTGCCATCCCCAAATAATGAAGGGGCAGTTGTTGACACCTAATATTTACCCTCCTATAATTTTATTTAATTATTCATTATTCTCGAGTCACAGACGGAGTGAAATATATTTTTTACAAGACGAAAATGATTTTACAAAATTATTCCGAAAATCTTTTTGTCACTTTATTTGACAATATATCACTCGGTATATTTACTGTATATCATACCATATTTCTCATATTTTTAAGATATAATTTTCAATTGCAGTTTTAAAATTTAAGTAAAATAAAAGCAATTATATAATTAATTGATTAAATTCATAATTCGGAATTAATCAATATGTTACTTCGTTAAAATTGGAAAAATTATTCAATTAAATAATAAAATTAAGTCACGTCTCAATTTCAAGTCCTTTAATCTTAATTAAAAGATCTTGCATAACTAAGAAGGTCTTTCTTTCCAATTAATATCAGATTTGGTCTCTAATTGAAGCATTTGACCCGATTAGATTATAATTTAATTTATTTTGGTTATTTTCTGATTTAAAAAGTGACCACATTTGTAAAATCTGTCCTTTATTACATTAGCTTGTCAAAAGGCCGAGTGGGCCTCCTCCTATTATTTAAAATTTGGCCTGATCCGGCCTAATTGGACCACGACCCGGACCAAATCTTCACTTTATGCCTAAATATCCAACCCCACCATTCCCTTTGCTATTATTGACAACCTTATGCTCTTATATATCTCTCTTCAATTTTATGCTGGAAACGGCAACGCCATAGTGTACATCAATCTTTGCTAAGTATGGTCCATCCAAAATGGCATCGTACTCCACCACCACCATCCCACTAGGTGAGGTCTCCCTTCTACTGTTGCCTTTCTGCGATTGATTAATGTTTTTTGTCTTAGTTTGATTTCAAATACTGAGTTCACATTGGCTATTCAATTTTCAGAGGGATTTCCCCCCCTTTTACATCCATCCCACACTAATTGGGATCCAATATTTCTAGGGTTTGGGGGTTCTATAAATTGAACCCCTTCCCTTCACTGTTAGAGGTCCGCAACTCGAATCTCTGGCTTTTATATTCTTAAGAGCCTTTTTTGAGTTAAAATTTGATTAGTTCTTGCCTAATTGGGATCCAAGACCTTTGGTGGAACCCTACTTAGCCTTAACTAGTCATCACAAACTAAAACTCTTCCTTTTTGTATGTGTTTGTGCGAGTTTAAGGTTCGAAGTTGAAGAATCAAGCCTCAACCTCGACCCTATGCTGCCACTAAGAGAGGTAATCCTATTTCCTTTTAAATTTTGCATTGTTTTTAGTTAATTTTTAGTTAAATTGTGTGATTATATGTTAATGAACTTGTCTAGGTGAATTCATAGCTGCTTATGATCAATATGTTACTTAGTAAGTCCAAAATGACATGAAACTATCATGTATACATGATTAGGTAGTGAGAACTTGGTTCAAGTTGGTTTTATATGATTAAGTGTTGAACTTTTGCTACACCTAGGCATGCATGTTGGCATGAAAATTGCATAACATAGACAGAAGATGAACTCAAATGAATCTATGGTGGTCCATCTGTGGGTATCATGTGCATAACTGGTTATGTTGAATGTAAAATAGGCTTGTAGGAATTGTAGTCTCATGTGTTAGTTGATTTTTAAACATTTAAGTTGATTTAGAACTGACCCATGCTCTATCTGGACCTATTAGCACCTGTAGTTTCAGATTTGTATGGATTGTTATTTCTATATGAACAATGCAGATTGAGTAATGGTCAGTAGCTTAGTTGTTTAACTCTGTCATGCCTACATATGTCTTGCCTTCATGTTTGACTCTTGTATGTCTACTTTGGTGTCATATGATCCTGCCATATGCTTGATATCTATGAATCTAAGTCATGATGCTATGATTTGTGTATACTAGTTTAAGATAAAAAAGATTTTAATATTCATATGTACTCAACATGTCATATTGAAATAATGTCATCGTCTTCTATGTGTCTACTTGAAACTGTCAAAGTTTATCCCTTGTTTGAGGTTGTGTACATTGTCAGTCCAGTATCATGTATAACCCTATTGCCTTCATTAGTTTAGTTTGAATGAATTCCAGGCTTTTAAAAATCTTAAATTGATGAAAGACTAGACTATAGTGCCATGTTAATAAACTGGTTTGCATATACTTGTACATCTATGCTGAAACTGCTAATCTACAGTTTAAATCACCTAGTTTGACATTTGTTTAGGTAAAACTTGAAATCTAAGTTGTCATTTTGGTCTGTGTTCTATCAAAAAATGGAAACCAACCTGAATCATGTTCTGTTCACTTGTAAGCCAGGGAAATAGTTTTAGAAGTCTTGTTTAGTCTTGTGGTTCTAAATGCTGACCATATTGCCTTTTTGAACTTATGTGTTTCCTTCATTTAGTATCTGACATTCAGCATCATGCCTATGAAGTAGCTTGAGAGATGTCTCTATTTGGTACTGACAATTTGCTTCCTATCTCACATCAATGCATGAACTAGTTTCCTTTGTAATTTGGTTAAGTCCTAAGATTATCTGAAGATTGCTATATGTATACATGCATAGTAAGTTGAATAAACTTGTCAATGTCACTAGGTACATTTCTAATGATTGATTATGAGAAAGCATGTGTTTAGTTAATCTAGGATCAGTTTGCTAATGATTCAATGTGCATAAGCATGTGTGTGAACTGGTTTACCTTCTCCCTTCATGTTATCCTATATGTGTGTAATCTACCTAAGTATCATGTTTGTTCCCTAAGTACTAGCCTACAACAATGACCATGATTAACCAACCCTAGATGCCTTCAATCTGTTTTACTTACTTCTCCCAGCCTATCTGGGATATGTGAATGTGACTGGCTCTATGTGGGAGAGGTGTGTTCAAGTGAAATATACATAAGCCACGTATGAGTGTATTCAAAATAGGACATGTGTCTTTATGATGATTCCACTTTTATGTGTTAATTTCAGTTCATATGGTTTGAAGTTTGACACTCAGGAGTTACCATGGCTGATTGTATATCATATATGTGAATCTGTGACTGTTTCTTTGTCAAACATGTATGATTTGAGTCTTTGAAAGAAAATTAGTAGATAGGGATTAAGTCTCTGTTTTGTATTGTGCTCATGTACCTTCTCTACTGTTTCTTCTCTTCTTTGATATATATATATACTGAGCATCTGTGTGATATACACTAGAACATATCATTTGTATACCATGTATACTTGTTATACAGGATATACAAGTCGAATATATTCTGATGCATATCATTTGGGGCTTTTCTGATGATGTTTTCCTGTTGGGCTTAAGTCCAATACCCTACATGTTTAAGTTATCATCCCTGACTCTTTATTGCATGTGTTGGACCTAGTCCATTTTCTTTTGGCTTCCCTGTCTCGGCTTTTTGCTACTGATTAGTTGTTAGTTAGGCTAGGCCCATTTCTCTTGTAATCATTAAGTATGCTCCATTACTACATTGTTGTATGTAATCTTTGGATTTGTCTTTGCTATTTTAATTTGGACTGCGATTATTATTGGAATGATTTCATTTGTTTAAATTATTTTAAATAGCATGTATTTAAATTAGGTAAGTTTAGATACCTTCTAACTTGTATTTTCTTTTCCCCCTCCTCTTTTCCTTGTACACACCGCGATGGGCCATTGGGCCACTGTATCTTCAAATTAGTTTAGCCCAACTATTTCTTGTTCTCGAGTCCGATTGCTGTAGTTGCTCAGAAGGCCCAGCTATGGGTGAAAATAGTCAACGGGTGCACTTCGGTAGGCCCGCCACCCAAAACTTTCTTTTTTCATTTCAATATATATGTATTATACGTAACATACTTGTATATGAAATACTTCATATTAGTATTGGAATTTTATGGCTATGATCTAGGATAGGCAAAACGAAACGTGCATCGTTTAGATTAGAGTCACCAAAAACTAATTTCAAAATAGGCTCAACATGACTTATGCATTTTATTTTTTTTGAAACGATAACCTTTGAGGAAATTTTAGTTGAATCAATTTTGAAATAATTAGACGTTTAGACTAAAGATGGACTATCTTTGCATCAAAGAACTACACTGATTTAGTGAAAAAATCCGGACTGTTTTGAAGAGAATGAACTGAAAAGATTGGACAAGAAGACTGAATTTTAGAGTGAATTTCATGGGAAAATGGGCTTTAAAAAGGGCTTGAGTTATGGTAATGGATTTCGGAGTAGGATATAAGTTGACTAGGGATGGCAATGGATCCTACTAGATCCAGATCCAGATCCAGATCTATTTTTCATACTTGAATTTAGATCCGGATCCAGATCCGTCGGGTCCATAAAAATCATATCCAAATTCAGATCCATCGGGTCCACGGATTGGATTTGGATCCACATGTAAAAAAATTGTCTTGCTAAGAATTTTTTTTTTGAACTGACAAATTACTTTTACTTGACTGACAATTTATTGTGTTTCAATTTTGAAATGTTCATATGAGATATTTTGTTCGTCGTCTCGTTTTGATTGTGAGCTATTAATTGAAAATGTTAGACAATGACAATAGTTGTGAAAAATGCTGACTAGTATTTTCACAATGCAGAACTTTATGTGCTTGGAATCTCACAAATGAAGTGAATATAATTTTAACTACTTGTCTATAAAGATGTTAGTCATTCACTAATATAACATTGATTTTATTATCGAAGTTACCTCTTTATTTTTTGGTTTTTGAGTTAACGCGGGGATAAATTAAATTTGTTTTGAGAATTAAACTTGCAATGATATGCTTAGCAATTTTAAGAAATACTTATAAAATTATATTTTAGGTTATGAATATATTTAATAAAAAATGGATCCACAGGTTGGATCTTGATCGGATACAGATCTCAAATACAAGATCCGATCTGTCAGAAACGGATTCGGGTCGGATCCGAATCCGTCGGGTTCAAATTTTGAAGATCCATATCCTATAAAATGGATCTGGATCGGACCGGGTCCAGGATCCACTGTCATCTCTAAAGTTGACCTTGAAAATAGCATTAAAAAGGGGAAAACTAAGGGAAAATGTATAAGAAATATTTGGATAACTCATTGGACTAAATTACCCCTATACGAACCATATTTAGGCGGAATTCAACTCTTTGATTTTCAAAAACCTCCTTATGATTTGAAATGAATGACATAATAATTTTGCAGAAAGTAAACATTTTAAGCAATTTATAACAATAAACATGCTATAGAACTCGAAGTTCAACTGTATTCTACGGATCCTTAATACCGATGTGTCTAACACCTTCCCCAGGGAATCACCAAACCCTTACCTCAAACTCTGGTTTAAAAAGGATTTTTCACTAAATTTTGAATAAACTCTTTTAACTCGAGTTTCCTAATTTACCTATAAATTAGGTTGCATCTCTAAAAAATAAAATATCCAATTAGAGCACCAACAACCTCCTAGTAGCTTTTATGCCTCGCGTAAAAGTGAATCGTAACACCCGAAATACTCATCAACGAAAATCATTACCTCATGTTCGGTAGAGGGAATGAGTCTTTAGGGCATGCTTTATTTAAGTCTTTAAAATCGATGCACATTCTAAATTTATTTCCCTATTTAGGCACTACAAATGCGCTGGCTAACCGATCCAGGTATTTAACTTCCCGGATTGACCCTATGTTAAGTAGTCTAGATACATCTTCTTTCACAAACCTATTACAGACTTCATCAATAGGTTGTTTCTTCTGCCGCATGGGTGGGAAACTGAGATCCACACCTAACTTATGAGTCACGACTTCTGGAGGGATGTCTGTCATATCTTTATGGGACCAGGCAAAATAATCATTGTTAGTTATAAGATATTGAAGAATAGATTCCCTGAGCTCTGAAGTCAGTCCCGTGCCTAGGTATTCCTTCCTTTCAGGAGTTTCCCCGTGTAGAGCTATTTGCCCAAGTTCCTTAATCATCGACTTGGTGGCATAAATATATGAGTAGTAGAATATGATAGTTTTAATGAATTATTATTAGGAAGTGACTTTTTAACCATGATAGATTATAAAATTAATAATGAAGGAATTGAAGTAAATGACCAAGGGAAAAAAAGTTTTATAAATAAGATATGAATATACAGAGAAAAATAATAAATAAAAAACAAAAATTAAAAATAATAAAAACAGTTTTATCGAAAGAGATAATATCTCAACTTAAATGCCTAGATACAGTGCAAAAGAAATGAAACTAGAAAATGATATAAAACAACTGGAACAATAATGTAATAAATTTGATAAAATATGGATAGATATGGAAAACGCATGGAAGAAGAGAATAAATAATCCTGAGTAACCCTAACGAAAAAATTGATGCAATATGAAAAGAAGTAATAGTAAAAGAACATATAAAAATACCCTAGTAATAATAGATGAAATAAAAGAAAATTAGACACAAATGCAACAAATGATAAGAGAAAAATTAACAAAATTATGGAATGTATCTGAGGTACCAACGTTTAAAATAATATTAGAACAACTCAATATATTAGTAACACGTATAAATAAAGGAAAACAAGTAATAAAGACGAAGAACCTAGTACCAGTCAAGAAGGAATAGTTGAAAAAATAGTTATTACCACAACCAAACAATCAGAATTAGTACCAATAGATGCATGGAGAAGAAGTAAAGAACTTATAATGGTAGATATTAGTAAAATAAAATCAAAATTATCAGAATCAGTAGAAAAACATTAGATAACCTAGCAATGTTACATAAAAAGGACAATTTTAATGGACAATCAAGAACATAGTGTAATTACGTTTCTTAAAAACCATGGGAATGATATAATAGAAAAAGAAAAGTACAAGTATGAACCAACGAGAAAAAAACCTTAAAACTACACCAAATAATAATAATATCAATTCAAAAGGTGAAAACATCTACTTAAATGACACCGAAAAAATCGAATATATACCTAAAATTAGATAATCAAGAACAACAAAGATGCGAATTAAAGATAGAAAATATAAAACTAAGATCACATAATAATGAAGAATGGTACAATAAATATAAATAATATAAACATAAGTTTAAGGATACAAAGAAAATACTAAAAGAAACAAAGGTAGAATTAAAACAAACAAGAGAAGAATTGAATGAAGTTAAACAAGAATTGGAAGAATTACATATCCTAAAAGAACAAATGACAAGGTTAAAAGGGAAAGAGAAGGTAAATAAAACATATAAAACAAGTGATGAAAGTACTACTAGTAATGAAAAAATTGAGAGTGATACAGACAAATATAGTAATATTGAATTAGCTAACCAAGAGATACAAGTAGCAGAATTCATAGAAGAAGTAGAAGAAGAAAACTCAGAAATAGTAAAAGAAAATAATGAGATAATAAAAGCTTTACAAAAAATGAAAAATGTAAAAGCAATCATAGAAGAAGACCCTGAAAGCAACGTAGAAGATGAATTTTTACGACCTATAGAAATAGAAATAGAGACAGATGATATAGTAAATGAAGATACTAATAAGTATCCTGAAGAAGAACTAATAGACCCCAATTTAGAAATAATAACAAGAAAAGTACTAGATTACTAAAACATATACTAGTAGAACAACAAGGTGAATTTAAAGAATTTGTAGGATCAATGTCACAAGGTGTAAATATTAATGGATACTTCCTAGATTTAGATAATGTTTATGATGAACAAGAAATAGGTAGAAGAATAAATGATTGAAATCTTGGAATGTACATAACATTAATGAACTCTACACACACAGATAACATAGATCACCTTTATGACTTAATATCTAAAACATTAATTGAAAAAGTAGCATATTGGATGGAATCTATAGCATACCAACTAAAATGAGAAGTATTTAGTCATGCAAGAGATTGGAAATCTATGCTAATGATATTTGATATTGTGCTAAAAAAAGAATTTTTAGAAGAAAAATGGTTAGTGGCACGAGAAAATGTATTTGTAGAAAGAAAAACTGAAATAATAATGAATCTAAATAACATGAAATGTTGTAAGATTAATAAATTACCAGAATATACAATAATTTTTAGTAAATTCTTTTATGAAACAAGATTCTTACCACAAGAATGTTTAATATATCAATAACTTTACTATGACCATTTACCAATACCCTATAATACTGAAGTATCAAAAGAATATAGCAACTTAGACCCAAGAGAAAATACTCTAGGAGAAAGGATAAGAGTACTAAGAGCATACTTAATGCGAAAATGTGAAGAATATAGAATGCAACAAAAAACCAAGGAAGATAAGAAATTAAGATTAAGAGAAATATGTGAATTTACGGAAAGAAGACTAGTATTTGGATGTGATGATAAAAGAAAAGAAAGGAGATATAAGAAGGTCATAGAAATAAAAAAAATATCAAAGAAAAAGATATCAAAAATATAATAATTACAATAAACAATACTACAAACCTTATAGAAAAAAGGAGATTTAAAAAATATAGAAATACTCCTAAGATTAGAAAGAAATTTAAACATAAAAGAAAATATATAAAACCCTTAGAAGAAAAATCCTAAATAATGTAAATGTTGAAATTGTAATGAAAAATGATAGTATGCTAATAAATGCCCAAAGCTAAAGAAAAAAGTGTAAAATATATAAATACAACACAATTTATAATGAATCTACAACAAATAAAAGAAGATAATAATAAATGGTATGAATATGAAGACTTTTGTATCAGCCAAACTGATTAAGAAAGTGAAACAGAACCAGAAAACATTAACTTTATTAACCAATACTCAGATAGTGAAAATAATTCGGAATAAAATGGAATTTAAAGAAGAAAAAAGAAAAATGTTAGAAGAAAGAGATTACTGGATACAATGTGAAAGAGAATATGCCTATAAACTTAGTACAATTACTAGTGAAATAGGTTATAAATACTATCATGATAGATACAAAAATGTTGCTAAGAACCTTAATAGAATAAGAAAGAGATTGAGTGAAATAAGATGGAAGGAATTAAAAGAAATAAGTAAAATAATAAAAGAAATAGAACAAGATCCTAACATTCAACAAGAATTAAAAGAAATAGAAGAAATCAAAAAATTAAAAATATAATGATAGCAATTTATGTAGAAGCTCATATAGAATATAAGTCTAATAAAATGATAAAATAAAAAATATTTATAGATAGCGGAGCAGACTTATGTCTAGCAAGAAAAGAGGTATTAGAATCACAGATAGAAAAGATCTAAAACTCATAGAATAAGAGTATCATGATTTAATGAACAAATGAAAGAACTAGATAATAAGAGTATCATGATATAATGAACAAATGAAAGAACTAGATATAATAGCATAAAATATGAGAATAGTGTTGGATAAAACAATATTTCGACTACCAATAATATATCAACTAGATCATATGAAACAACAAGTATTATTAGGAAACAACTTCTTAGATTACTTTAAAACACAAGTTATAAATAATAATATTTTTAGTTTACAAACGTCTTGTAATAAATTGATAATATTAAAGAGAGTATTACCAATACAAACATTACGATTGTGTAACATAAGATCGGATAGAAAAAATAACCTAGAACTATTAAAAGAAAAATATCTTAATATATTGAAAAAGAATTTTGGAAAAATCCAAGTACAACTATGGAAAAAAGAAAAAATATATATGTTGAGATCAAATTAATAAATCTCAACGACACAATTAGATGTAAACCTATTAGATATAGCCGAACAGACCAGAAAGAATTTGAAACCCAGATAAAGGAATTATTAAACCTAAAAATAATACAAGAAAGTAAAAGTCTACATATCAGCCCAATCTTTTTAGTAAGAAAACATAGCAGGATGGTAATAGACTATAGAGAGTTAAATAAAAAGATAATATTTGATGGATATTTTTTACCATATAAAAGAACATTATTAACAGATTAGAAGTAAAAAATGGTTTAGTAAATTTGATTGTAAAAGTAAATTTTGGCAAATTAAATTAACAAATGAGTCAAAACCTTTAACAACATTTAGTGCCCCTCAAGAACACTATGAATGGAATGTACTACCCTTTGGATTAAAAAATGCACCACAAATATTTCAAAGAAGAATACACCAAGTATTCAAAAAATTAACAGAATTTTGTATAGTATATGTTGATGACATATTAATACATAGTGATGATTTGGAAAATCATATAAAACATTTAGAAGAATTTATAAAAACGGTGAGACAACATGGAATACTATTATCTGAAAAGAAATCTGAAATCTTTAAAAATAGTATCGAATATTTAGGATACATTATAGATAAAGAAGGATTCCAATTGCAAGAACATGTTGTAACAAAAATAAAGAATTTTAAAGATAAATTAGAAAGTAAAAAAGAAGTACAACAATTTCTAGGAGTAGTGAACTATGTTTCAGACCATATAAAGGATTTACCACTTTTAAGAAAACCACTACAAGAATTAACTAGGAAAAATATAACATTTGAATGGAAGGAAGAACATACTAAAGCTATAAACGAAATCAAAGACCTTGCCAAAACATAGAATACCAACGGAACTAGATCAACTAGAACTTTTTACTGATGCTAGTGATATAGGATGGGAAGCAGTCCTCATAGCTTATGATAAAAATTATATAGATAAAGAAAAACCCCTAATTTGTGGATATAGAGGTGGAACATGGAAGTCAAACGAGAAAAATTATCATATTAATGAAAAAGAACTACTAGCTGTAAAATTTGGAATAAAAAGGTTTCATTATCACATATTATCAGTGAAATTCGTTGTTAGAACTGATACCACCCAAGTAAGAGCTTTTATGACTAATAAAATAGATCCTTTACCAGAATTAAATAAAATTAAAAAATGACAATCATTCTTTTGTTGTTATGATTTTATTGTTAAAAATATCTCTGGAACTAAGAATATTTTAGTCGATTTTCTTAACATGTACAACGATGTCAACCACTAATAGCAATTTTGAAGAATATGTTACTAATGTTGTATAAATTATTAAGCAAAACCGTGAAATCATTGCAACCAAATTACAAGAAAATACACATTTGGTAATTCAGCTTACGGAAGCTTTTCGAGACTTTTAAAACCTACAAGTCTTAAATCCCCTCAATCTACTACAGAAAAACCAAACATTTCTACACTCCCAAAACCTTTTACATTCAAGCTTGCAACTATGTCACCCACTATACCATCCTCCATAACAGCCTCATCTTCCCATATATCAACAACGGTATTAATGAGTGATAAATTGAAATTTGCACCTGACTTTATTACTATATATGAAAAGATAAATAAATTTTAAGATTATAAATCTAACCCCCATATTTTAAGAAGTGCAAAACTAAGCAATTATCCTAGATTTTTATGTAGTGAAAATGTTAACCTTGATATAGTGTCAAAACTATTTACTTATGGTTTTATTGACAAAATAATAATAGATGATACTTTTATAATATTTCTAAACTACCTAGTATTATGATAGAATCTGCTCAAGCAATGATGGAATCTTTTGGAAAGGGAATATATGAAATACAACTATTTGATGCCTCAACGGATCTAACTGGAAAACCCATTGTAATATGTCAATTATTTAAAACTGGTAAGAATAGCAATATCAGTGGTGATGATGAAGATCTCAAAATGAAGATACCCTGTACATTGAAAAAAAATCAAGATTGGTTAAGTGCCAAAAGAACTATTGGATTGTTAACTTTGAAATCAAAGATAGAAGAATGTTGAAGACTAGGAAGGCCAGCATAATTGGAACGACTAAAGGTGGAGAAGTTGAAGAAATTATTACCATATACTATAATAATGATGTACTATCTCAAGACACTATGGAACTCACCAACATGTACGATCGGATCATAAATTTGAAACATAGACATGCCAAGGCAATTATGGAGCAATATCAACTTTTAACAGGGCAGAGGAAAATGCTTGTAATCAGTACTAAAAACGTTACCAATACTATCCATACTACTAAAAAAGAAGGATGCTCTGATCCTTTTGCATGAAACGGCCCAATGTAGTTTAACTACGGAAAGCCACAATGTAATAACTTAATACGGCTCAATGTAGTCTAACTACAGCAAGCCCATATATTACCATGATACTATTCAAGAAAAAAAATCAAAAATTTCAAAAAAATCAAGAAACAAGACGTATCAGAAAAGAAGATGACACAGATGAAGACAACAAACCAATGGAAGACAGATTGCAAAATATTTGTGGAATAAAGCAGCCGGCCTCAACAATTGTAAAAGCCGTCGAACCCACGAAGAATCAAGGACAAAGATGATAGCTGACAACTTTGAAAAAATTGCAACAAAGACAAACAACTTTAAGAAATATCTTAAATTATGGCAGACAAGATACTGTACACTTTTAGACTTTCGAAAAAGTAGTACTTATCTCTTTAGACTTTTGTAACGTAGCAATAATGTAATCAGCCGAGGTTATCTATAAAAGGAGCCTCAATGTAAACATCTGAAATCAATCTTTGGAAAGACAATAACTTCAATCTTCTGAATATCTTTCTCTCATGTTTAGCTAAACCCCCTCTTAATCTATAATCAATACCAAGAATAATATCATAATACCACAAAATAAACACTTTGAAAGTTTATACTTAGAACCATATTAGTCTATAAACCTACATCTTAAAAAGAATTTTAGAAAGAGTCTGTTGAGTCTCATAGCACCTAGGTCATTTATCCTGTCGAATTCAGTGAAGAAAAAGGGAGTCAAGTGTCAGGGTGGGTGAGCATTCCAGTGATCTGAAATTCTGCTAAGAGGTATAATTTTTAGACTATGTATTTTTAATTATAATCTTGATATGTGTAGGCTCTGCAATTATGATGTTAATATTGGTTGAAGATTATAGACTTTTATTTTAAAAAATAATTTTTGAGTTAATAATAATCGCTTACATGCTACATCTTTGTTGTTTGATAGGCTTTGTTAATGACTTGAATCATACTACTATCTATGTTTCTACCCTTTTTAGATTATTAGATGATGAAAAGATCCCCAAAGAAAATGATCATCACTTAAAAGTCCATTACAACCTTAGGTATCACACACACCTTATGCCACATGTCAAAAACCCACAAAATGTTTATCCACTAATCCTAATTTATTTCTTATCTTCCACTACAATTACATAATTAATCAATTACACACATAATAATTTTCAATCATTGTCGTCATACTTGTCCAGTCTAAATTATTTTGGAACTTCATCTTTTTATATACCGAGCTCTTTATTTGCATACTTGAATATGATTAAATTTCTTCAGGGCTCATGTCTACTTACATATGTCGAGCGATTCAAATCATAGCCCGAAAGTAGGGGGTGTAACAGTTCGAGCGTTGCCTCTGGCTTATATGCCAACTGAATGTACCTTTTTGCATTTAGATCTTCTATGACCAAAGGAGCCCCATGTATTTAATCCAACCGGTGTCGAAACTCCTTGGCATTCTTTCCCGCCTTTTGAGCATTCGTGTCTACTTTGCCCGTTATCTCCTTCATGAATTTCAGCACCCAAGCCTAAAATGGATTTTCAAGAACCGTTTCGCTTCCTAAAGCGTCGTCATTTCTTGGCTCAGTTTGGCCGCTCCCTGCACCATTAGGGACATTTGCGGGCGGTGCCATGATGGTTTCTGGAGTACTACCGGTGAAGTTGGATGCGAAGTCAGAGATAAATCGCCTTATACCACCCTACTCTCTTATTGAAAAATTCGGCATCCTTAGGTTTTGCATAGCCTGTTCGGGCGTTTCATCAGTGGGAACCTCGTTCCCCTGGGGCTGTCCATCCCCTGAAGTGTCTCCATCCGCAACTACTAGATCTTCCAGTGCAGGATTTGGGATAGGGAGGCCGTTTGGTCCGACCTGATTGTTCCTGGGAACTCGGTTGCCTTCAAGTCCTTCCATACCTGACATCTATTGCTTAAGCAAAACAAGGCTAAAGAAAGAGTTAGATTAAAAGAAAGAGTACTTGTGACACCACTATTGCCCAGGCCCCAGGTGGGCACCAAACTGTTTACCCATAAACTAGTACAACTGAATTTATACACGTGGATCTCAAGTGACCAATTAACAAGTTAATTAGCAAATAAATCATATAGAAACTGAATCTAAAAGAAAGATTAAAATCTGATTAGCCTGAGCCTAGAAGAAGCTTTGTGCCGTAACTTTTGGGCTTGGTGTTGCCAATAATCTTGGAATGCTAGATTGAGACAAAAACTTAAAAAATAGTGAAAGCAATGAGTGAGTATTGTATTTTTTGAATATGATGTATCTTACAATGTGTTAATTGGTCCTATTTATACTTGGACTCATGGATACACATTCCATTTATTATGCCCCTAATAATATCAATACATCGATGTAATAATCAGACAATTAATATGCTCTTAAATTCCTTTAATGCTTTCTTGGAAGATGTAAAGCCAGATAAGTAACAGTCGCTCGTTGGGATTCAAACCGATATCCAAGCCCTCTGCTTTCCGGTACCTATGATCCTTTGGTGTCCCCGGTTTGATGCTAATGCCTCCAGGGACACTGAAAGCTGACTTGGATTTAACTCACCCCCCCCCCCTTGCCATGTGTCATGACTTAATTCGTCCATTTGTACTCGTACGAGTTTTACCCTATACAACACTCAAATCTAATTCTCATGTGCAGTTACCGAGCACGGCCCAAAGTACTCTTGCAAGGCGAACTATATTAGCAATATTCTATTTATTATAGTTTGAAATCATTTAGATCTTGGCTTTTATTGTTTCTTTTTATTCTGTTAATGTAGTTCTTGTTAAGAATGTTAGCAAGTCGAAGAAATATGCAAAGACTAGAAAATGAACAAGTTTATGTAATAATTACCACTTTATTGAGACAACTGCGTGGGATACAGAAGGTGAGGCAAATACAACCCGCTTATTGCTATCAAGAAAAAGAAAAGAGTGGAGAAGCCAAACATAAATGACTCTCCCACTTGAAAGCTAAATAAGGCAAAAATTAAACAAAAAGCGGGGAGGTGGGGCTAATTTGATGAGGTGAAAGAAAACATAGCATCAGTAGACAAAAGAAGCTGCATGTTGAGTTCCACAAACCTGCAAAAAGGGAAAGCAAATTTAGGTGCTTTCGGAAATAATCCTTTCAGCTCGTTCGGTTGAGCTGAATCTGAGTACAATTTAGAAAGTCAAATAACTTCTTTGATCACAATTCCCTTTATTGCTTTCCTGTCGTCAATCTCAAACATCTTATCTAGTTTTATTCCTTTCCATTTGTTGATACCAACTTTGTTCCAACTGCTAAGAGCTAAGGCTACTTTGAGGAAGTCCCCACTTTCTATAGTGCATAATAGAGTAAAAGAAACTCAATTTCAATATGCAAGCTGAAATCGTGAAATCTAGAACGTAGCAATCAAGACACGTTTTCCCTCCTCTTTGGTTGATGAAAAGGATGAAAAATTCAAGTCATGTCCAAATCCGTTCATCATTCTTCCGATGGACAGTTTACTTCTCATGCATTTGTTATTCTTCTACTCCAATTTTTATGTATAACTAGTCAGTTTTCTCCATATTTCTATGGTCCAAGAAATGAAAAAGAGTAACTGATGCTGATGATGCTCTTAGACAAAGTTGAAGTACAAGAACATTACCTCCTTACAACTCATCCTTCACTGGATCTGTTTGTGCCTGTTCCGATACGGGTAAATCAGATTTTACAAAGTTTGAGGGGGCAGGGGTACCCCTATTTGTCTGGATGAATTCAATAATGGCCTCTTTTGTTCTATTTCCTTCAAACCGTGACAACCTACCGGTTGCAGATTTCAAGTATAGAGTTGGGAATCCTTGAACTTCAAATTGGTCACGAGGTATATCATTTTCCGCTCCATCCTAAAAGCAGATGACATGGTAGGTAAGAAGAGTAATCTTATAATAAAACGTGGGAAAAAAAACAGAGAAGATAGACAGGGGTCAAGAGATTTGTACAATTTTAGCAATTAGGACATCAGGGTCTTTTTCAAATGAGAGAGCTATTTCATCCAAGACTGGAGCAAACTCCTCACAGTATTTACACCCAATTCGATAGAACTCTAACAGTACTGCAAGGGAGAACAAGAACAAAATGTTTAGACAATAGGCTGCAGCAGAATCCAAAATGATAACTATTTTTGAATTTCTTCTGCTTCAAAGTATAATACAAACCATCTTTCCTGGAATTGAACACCATATCCTCAAGAGTCTCTGCAACCACCACCTTAACAGGTTCATCGTTAACTTCTGGAATAGGCTGCGACTTCAAGTATGGTTTCAACTTTCCATCCTGTAGGAAAAGATTGAAACAAATTGGAGAAGATTTTGAAAAACAAAAATAGCGTGTAGTTTGATTGAGTAGCAACAGAATACAGGAAAGCATAGGATTACCTTATAATCCTTCAACCAAGATGCAAGGCTATCGGGTTGTACATGTCGTTGGACGTATTTTGAGCCGTCCATGTCGAGTACGAAGATTAAAGGTGTCTGATTAGTGTCCAATCCAAAATACTGCAATCGAGAACAATTAATGCATATTCAACTATCGTTTCTCTCCCATTGGGAAATGAGAAGTATCTATGCAGAACAGATTGATTCAAACCTGAAGGGCCCTTTTACCAGTCTCAGCATCTCCCAAGAGGAAGTTTGCTTCCTTTCCCTTGTAACTGACTGCAACATCATAGTATTTGGACTTGAAAGCATCAACATCAGTGCTGAAGTTTACAAATAGAAATACCTACAAATTGATTGAAAATCTCAGGTATTAGAGACTAAAAGGAGATACAATAAAGTGCAGCATTTTTTTACTCTAAAAATTTTTTACTAACAAGAAAGATAGCAAAAGTCAGAAATGAAAACACTAATCTGCAAAATCAAACAGCACCAAGGGTCAATGATCACATATAATTCAGCATATTCCTTAATCTCAGGCACTGCCTTCGTGGTTTTCTAAACTTGCTAATCACCTCTCGGTTGTTTTGAGCAGGCTATTAGCCTCTGAATCTAGCAAAAAAGTTAAATTGCGCTAACATTTTCTACACGGCATACCGTATCACCCTTATTTTCAATGTCCAATCCATCTGTTCTACAATCTTTTCTTCCATTAAGCTTGAAAACAAATTGTCCAGCAAACAAAATGAACTGAATTGTTTCTTTATCAGATGAGAATTATACCATCAACTACTTAGAACATCCAAATAGTTTTGTGGATGATTGAATCTCATCATTCTTTCAAGATTTTTCATACACAAATTTAGTGTGACAAACACACTATTTTCAGAACTGTACAACTGCTTCCAAGGAGACTGGAACTCTGGGTCTTTCCATGCATCTCTGGAGTACCCTTGTCCGCCAACACCATAACTCCAATCAACTGTATCATCTGCAGATCATTATCCCATATAACAACCATAGACACCATTATCTCTCTGATACCATTTGACATTTAAACTGTTGTTACAAGTGACTACAACTCTTCTTCTGCACTTTGCTCCCTCTTTTTCCCAATGTTCACCACCATAAATTTTCAACTCATCCTCGCAGCGAATAAAGACCAGATATGTTGGATATACTAGCCACTTGCTCTTTTTCAACCACCAACTGGCAGGCTGAATACCCAATGATTTCCTGACACTGCTCTCTTTATATGTTTACTAATTGCTTGATAGTTAATACTGGATTAATTCTCTTTGCTAATCGTAATTCCAGTTGCATGAGTAAACCATAAACTGTATTGCACTGACTCTTCATTTTTCCTAGATATACGAGTGTTGGACAGATTACATGGAAATATATAGTTCATGTTGATCTTCAAAATGGTAAAAATTGTATCTACGGGACATATACCTGAAATTGATACTTGTAACTGAGTCCATGAGTTAACAAAGGAGGCCAACCAATTTGGTGCATAAATGCACACTGTAGTAAATAGCTTGTTTTGACTCAACAAGGAGCAATAGCAAGTTTCAGAACTACAAGGCAGAGTATCAACTACTTTTTCATGTCCCCTAAATCAAAATGAATCAAAGAAAGGCAGTTCATGGTGCCAGTGCTAAATGATAAGTTCCCCTTTCCAGGGATGCAAGTTCAAATCCAGTTTATTACATCTTAAAAGCCATTAAGACCCTTGATCAAAAAAAAATCAATCGAAGACATTGCAAGAAGGATATCTCAATCCATGGGGTTGAATGGGATATCAAGCAACTCAGTTAAAGAATCTACCAAAAGGAAAGCCTGTTTTAATAGGTTGAAAGCAGAGGCAACTTAGTGGACGTCAAAGACAGAAATAGAAAGGAAAATTGACATAATCAGAGTTACTAAACCTTAGATCTCCGAAGATTATGCACACATGAGTATGACGCTGGGTATTTTGCAAAAGCGGCCATAAAACAGCGCAAATAAAAGAAATGGTCAAGATTATGTCCATCTACTTAAAGTTTCACTGATCATGAAAATTTTCTATTTCCCAAACTAGACTTGCATGCATAAAAACTAGGGCAGATATATTGTGGCATGACTGATATAGACTTCACAGCAACTTTTTTATGTAATTTGGACTACACAATTTGATAACTACATCAGCAACTGCTTAGTTCAGGTAGAACCAGTGCGAGTTTGACCTGTTAAACTTTTGTTTGGAGATGGAAAATTAAGGATTTGATTTAAGTTTTATGGTTGCCTTTGTCAGAAGCTAAAATATAGACATAAATACCGACATGATATGTTTCAAAGAGCTGGTAATGATTGATGCATGAGAAATCTGTGAAAAACTTTTTTATCCTAAGCATTTCTCTTCTGCTAATTGTATTCGTCTATTTGGCTATTTATTTTCACTTTCCTACAAAGTGGTTCAACATCAAGCTGAAGGACCAAGAGACTTCTGACCAGATTGACCAAGAAAGGTTGTCCAGCAATGAGGATTAATTTCCATAAGTGCATCAAAATAATCATATCATCTCCCATGGTTAATACTTCTAGCATTAGCTGGCTGCTGAGACGAGAAGGTATATCAAACCTTTTACCTCGCCAAAAAAAATTGTAAAAATTAAGAATCCTCTTTTATAGGAAATCTCTCCTTAAATTAGATTAAGTTTCTACTTGAAGCATAGACATAGACACTTTAAAAGGACAATCAAAGAGTAGTCAATAAGCATCTTATGCATTCTTCAATTCAGAAAGGGACAGAAATAATGACTGATATTCATCAATGCTATTGGAAATCCGCATGCATATAATTTATGCAATGGCTATTTAACTTCATCTAGTGGTGTCTAGTCACATTGATCTCAATTTTAGTACCTCCGCACCATTTTAATGACTCATTAAAGCGGGTTATCATGAATTGCTAATGTTTATTTACGGCAATCACAAAGCACAGAAGCACACAATGATATCCCACCCTTCAAACTTTCTAACCCAGTGTGTGTCCCAAGGAGAAAGGGAAAGAACCATGATGCAAAACCATTACAAATAGATATTCTTCTACACAGTGACTTTGTCTTGCAATAAATAATTTTAAGAAGCTGAGTACCTTGTCACCCGGACTATGCAAAAAGTGGTTAACAAATTGCTGGTTTTCTGGATTGTCATCAAGAATAGCCATGATTGGAACACTAGTTTCTTCAATGAAATTCTGCATTGCCTCAACTTGAAAATCCTGGAATATTTACTGACAAAGTGAGACCTTCAAGCAAAAATACACTGTTGAAAAAGGAAAGGAGTTCTCTCAAATTGATAGAATGAAACATACGAATCAGATTACCTCGAAATCAGCATAGAGTTCATCAAATGGCTTAAATAGACGAATAGTTGGCTTATCAACTGGCCCGCCACGAGGGAGGAGTTTGGCATCACTTGTGTGAACAAAATCGTAATCTACTCGTAAATCTTCAGCTAAAGCTGTGAAGTTCTGAATCTTCTCTAAAGACAGTTCTGGAAATATGCCAGCCTAAAAGAACAGTATGCTAATTTTAGCCACAAACTAGTAATAAAGCAAGTGAATTAAGTTATATATAGAGACTTGCGTTAGAAAGTACTAATACATACAACAACGATCTTTTTCTCATCAATAAGGCTTGCAGCATCTTCCTTCGATTTGATTTCAAGAGATGCAGGGCCAGCATGTTTTCTCAAATAGGCAATTATACCCTCTGTCTCACGAGTACCTTTATAATCATGAACTGTCTTCCCACCATTCCGGAAGATCTTAATGCTTGGAACACCATTATGGGTGTAATTTCTTGCAAGTTCTGCATTTTCTGGAATTGTTGTATCCATTTTAGCAAGAATAACTGGAGGATCATGACTATTCAACACCGAAGCTGCTTCTTCGTACTGCCACGATATTAATAACAATATTTGTTATTAATATGTTACATAGCAACTATTGATAAAGCCAAAAAGTAATAATAAGAACAATAGCAAATTCAATTAGTACCTTAGGCTCAAGTTGCTGGCAGTATCCACACCTATTACACAGAAGATATACAGTCATGTCTAAATTTTATAGGGAGAAGGAAAAAAATACAATCATATACAAAGACATCTAAAAAGATCTTTAGCCATGAAAAGCACTGTAACCAATTCAAAATTTGCAACTTTCCACAACATGAAGTTGAACCTTCATGTCCGAAGAATATATACCATAGACATCCCGAATAAGCAATTAAACATTTTTTTAGACATTAGGTTCATGCATAGGGCGTCGTACACATGTAATTAATCGTCTTTAGTTGATAGAGTTAATACTCGCAAGATAGTTATTCAACTGCTGAGATCTAAATCAATGACCCTTAGCTTCTTTGTTCATACTTCTAATGTTTGACTTGAAGCATAGTCTTAAATATAAGATCCATTTATAGGACATCAAATTGAAGATGCCCATTGAATATAACTACATGCAATACTCCCTTTATCCCATAACTGTATACCTGATTTCTTTCCCAAAAGTCAAACAAAATGATGTTTAAGTAAGATATCCATATTATATTTTCCCATTATTTCTGTATCCAAACTTTGATCAAAATAGGCTGCATAAGACAAATAGGAGTGTCAGTGAGAGTGAAAAGTGCATTTGTGTTTCTGGCAGTGAACTACTTCACTAACATCCCAGTCTATCCATGAAGCTTCCAGCTCTTAGATCTGAATTTACAAATCAAGAAACTTACACTGTTCAAAGATCAAAAGGAAAGTCAAGATGCTTCAGGGCTTTTATCCTATCAATAGTCATGTCAACAATCTACATTTACTATTAATTGTGTTACAAGTTAGTATCTGATAGAATGGATTAGAGTCCCACATTGGTTGGGAAATGGACTGGTGGTTTGCTTATATGGATTTGAGCAATCCTCCCCTCTTGAGAGCCTTTTGGGGTTGAGTTAGGACCCGGTGTCATATCCTTACAGTATCTAAGATGCTATCGAGTCATTAAATCTTAGTACCACCAGAAAGATCTTTGTTTCCACTCTATCCAACTCATTGAACACAACTGGAACACTTGATTCTTGATAACTAACTGACTCAAGACAAGCAGAGTACTCATCCCATATAGAGAACTAACCAGTGTTACCAGCAATATGATTAATTAAATTTTTTCTTACTCGAGCTTGAAACAAAATTTCAAGAAAATTATTCGAAAATCAAAAGGGTAAGCATCAAAATACAAAAGAAGTGATCTTTCCTAGTAGTTGAGATTCTCTATGAAAAGGATAAAGCAAAATGATAGGAACCTAAAAACACTTCCACCATAAAAGAAAAGAAAAAAGTAAGTAATTACCAAGGAGCATAGAACTCAACAACAATCATTTTGTGTTGGGAGATAATATGAGAGTAGTTAGTATGGTCCAAAGTCCACACAAACGACTCTACTATCTCATTTTCTGCTTGATCATCAGCTGCAACAGCACAAATAGCACCAAGTGCTACTAAAAGGGTACTCAAAATTGTACTAGTCTTCCCCATTCTTGATCACTCACCCCTACCTTTCTCGATATATGTATCACTGTCTATTCACTACTAATACTCTACCTAACCTGAATTATTATTGTAAGAAATGCAAGATGCTATCCTATATGTAGTGGGAGAATAAAGGATCCACGTCAGCATTGATATGCTGAAGTGTAAGACGGTGATTGGTTATGTCATGTGTCTGAATAGTCGTGATTCACGGTGTCATAAGAAATGGAAAATAGTACTTTCTTTCTTTATTAAGCTAACACCACTAGGCATTATACTAAGCGTATAATATTTATAAATAAAAATAGGTTTTCTCTTTTAAATTTCCCCACACCCTTCAGTTCTCCATTGTCATTCCCCTAGTGTGAGCTTATATTGGAATGAGTAAAACGGACATCCGAGCGCAGAGTTATGACCATTTAAAGTTTTATCAATTTACAACTACTTTTTCTCCCTACATTTTATGTCAATGCTTCCGTGATATGTTAATCAAATTCATGTCGCATGCGACTTTCATAAAAGCTTCATAGATTAGCTTCAATAGCTATGATTCAAGAGATAGTAGTAATAATAAAAAATAAAAAATATATATATATTTAATTCAATTTTTTGGTTCGGTTCGTATCCAAAATTAAAAAACCGAATCGAATCACTAAATTCTGATTCGGCGAGAAAAAAATGAACCGAATCGGTTCGGTTTTTTCGGTTCTCCGAGTTTTTTGTCCACCCCTAATACCCCCTCCTCTCCCTAGTATTTGTTTCAATTTATTTGAATGTTGATCAGTTTAGATAATTAAATAATTTTTTTTTGACTTAATTTTAGTTATAGATTTTTCAAATATTTTATAATAAATTTTTTATATTTTAAAAACATAAAAATACTATAAGTCTGCATAATTAATAATTCACAATATATGAGAATAATTGAAGAAAATCATACTTTAAAAAATAACTCTTTGACTCTCCAAACTAGTCAACCTTCAAACAAATTGAGACGAATGCAATAATTATTTTCCTTTGTCTTCTTGAGTGACATAAACAATTGCCTTATTTAACCCAAGTCCAACGACTCCAAAATTAAATGCACATGCATTTTGTAATATGTATCTAGCAATCTGTTACCATATTGAGAAGGACTCATTTTGTTTCTTTTGCTAGGTCAGTAGGATACAAGAGAACACTTTGGAATCCAATTTGTGTAGCTTGAGTTTTTGGTGATTGGAGTGATATTATGTAATGATCCAAGTATGGATCTAAAATAAATTGCAAAATTAAATCGAATAATATTTTTTGAGACAATTTTCGGGTTTAATAATTGAAAAATGGAATTCAATGACAAGGGAAAAATTGAGTGAATTGAACTAATCTAAACTAAGATAGAACTTCCTCCATTTGTGATTAATCTGTAGATGAAAAGACAGAGAAATTTAGAAGAGAAAGAGAGAGAATTGAAGTAGAAGAAGAAGAGAAAAAATGTGAAGCATAACAAACTTGTCCACGTGTCTTAATCCTGGTTCTTTATAATCATTAATGAAGACTTAATCCTGGCTGCTCATTTTAAAAAGTAGTTATTCCTATTTCCTTTGTATTCGATATCGACCCCGGCTAAACACAATATTAATCCCACTTAATATCAGGGTCATGACATACCCTTCCTCTTTAAATCATCTTTGACCTCAAGGATGGGAATCAAAATCTAGGAACTTAGACTTGAGGAACTGGTAGTCTTCCCAAATCGCATCTTATGAGGTAGATTAGACCACTGCACTAGTAGCTTAACAATAGCTACATTATTTTTCTTCACCATTTGTCTTTGAAGAATGGCTACTGATTTAACTAAGAACTGGCCATCATCACTAGTAGCAGGAAATTCAGTTTGTACTACCACTTTATTATCCACCCTCTTCTTCAGCAAGGAGACATGAAAAACAGGATGCACCTTTGAATTAGGAGGCAAATCCAGCCTGTAATCTACCTTTCCCACTCTTGTTATCACTCTATAAGGTCCATAATACTTGAAACATAGCTTCAAATTCTTCTTGAGAGCAAGTGAAGTATTCCTATATGGTTGCAGCTTCAAATACACCAAACTCATCAACTTGAAATTCCCCACCACTCCTCCTTAGGTCAACATAGTGTTTCGTCCTCTCTTGAGCCTTACTCAGATTGTCCTTCAACAATTGTTGCATCTATTGTCTCTTCATAATTGCATCTTCAGCAGTTGGTACCATAGTCTGTAGTATTGGTCCCAGAGATAAGTGAGGTGGATTATAACCATAAAGGGCTTCAAATGGAGTACATTTGAGACTAGTGTGAAAGTTGGTGTTGTACCACCACTCTGAAGCAATGAGCCAATGCTTCCAATAAGTAGGTCTACTAGAATTCATACATCTCAAATAACTCTCTAAACATTTATTAACCCTCTCAGTGTGGCCGTCACTCTGAGGGTGGTATGATGTGCTATAATGTAGTTGAGTCCCTATAAGTTAGAACAATGCCTACCAGAAATTGCTAAGAAAGATTTTGTCCCTATCAGTGACAATACATTCAGGAGTACCATGTAGACTATGTACGCTTTTCCAAAATACCTCATTCCCTGTAGCAGAAGTATAGGGATGAGATAATACTATCAAATTAGCATATTTGGTTAGCATGTCAACTACCACCAATATAACTTTCTTATTTCTAGACTTGGGTAATTCTTTAATGAAATCCATGCTAATGTGACTCCAAGCTTGGTTGGGGATTGGGAGGGGTTGTAGTAAGCCTGGATAAGCCATATTCTCATCTTTATTTCTAAGACAAACATCATAGCTAGTTACAAACTCAACAACCATTTTCTTCATCCTTGGCCAGTAGAACAATTGAGATAGCCTTCTTAGAGTTCCCAGTTGACCAGAGTGACCATCTTGTGGAGATTCATGAAATGTGGCGATCAACTAATTTCTAAGTCCTCCAGTTGTTCTAATGTAGATCTTGCCCTTTTTCCTAAAAATACTAGAAGATTAATGTCATAAACTACGTCATTATAAGTCAAATGTGAGCTGTGAGATAAACTCCATGGCCTGAGGATCACCATCATAACTAGAAGTCACTTCTTATATCGAAGAAGGAACTGAGATACTAATAGCTAACAACTGACCATTACCAATTGCAGAGTTGGTCACCATCCCATCATTTTGTCTAGAAAGGGCATTAGCAACTCTATTTTCATCACCCTTCTTGTAATGAACTTCATAATCCAATTCCAATAACTCAGTCAGCCCCTTTTGTTGTATAGCTGAGGTCGCCTTTTGTTCCAACAAATACTTCAAGTTGTGATGATCAGTTCAAAATAACATTTTGATTTCTTAGAAAATAATTATTTTTTCTTAGAAGTTGAAACACCGCAGCTAAGTGCTTGACATGAGCTCCTAATGATGCACTATATATGAGTATATCATCAAAGAAAATCAAAATAAATTTTCTAAGAAATGGTTGAAAACCTTATTCATCAATGCTTGAAAGGTTGCAAGTACATTTGTCAATCCAAAGGGCATGACTCTAAACTCATAGTGACTCATATGAGTTCTAAAAGCAAATTTATAGATATCTTTCATCTTCATTCTGATTTGGTGATAACCAACTCTTAAGTTAACCTTGAAAAATATCATAGACCCATCCAACTCATCAAGTAGATCATCCACAATAGGAACTGGATACTTATCCTTCATAGTGATGTCATTAAATCCCCTATAATCCACACAGATTCTCCATGTCTCATCCTTCTTCTTAAGAAGAAGAGCTGGTGAGGAAAAGGCAGATTGACTATGTTGAATAATATCATTTGTAAGCATCTCTTTGACTTGTTTTCTAACTCATTATTCTGGTAGTAATTGTACCTATATGGCCTCAAACTCATTGGATAGCCTCTGGTTTGTGTGGAATGAAGTGATCTAGAGCTCTGATAGGTGGCAATGACTTGAGTTCATCAAACACATTAGGAAACTGTTCTAGCACTCCTTGTACTGCTTCATCTACCACTTCTTGTTCATCATACACTACTGAGCTCATCATAAACAAGTGAGTTATTAATGCTTGCCCTTTCTTCAATACCTTAATCATAGTCATTGCCGCGCCCGTTTTTGACCCGCGGGCTTCGCGACGTGATGGGTCGATTCCCTATGGATTGAATAAGAATGCTTGCTTGAGGAGTCGCCACCTAATTATTCTAAGGTGAATTAGGACACCTAAATGCTAACTAAAAAATGCAAAATAACTCCAATTTTGTGGTCTGCGAAACTAATGAGATTCTAGGTAAGGGTTCTTTATTATCCTAAAGGGAAGGGGTTAGGCATCCTTTAAGATCCGCTAACTTGCGGTTATCCGGTCAAACTCATGTTAATTATTATGTTAAAAATGCATGTTTTTACAAGTATAAAAATAATATTGCAAGTATTTAATGAAATGATGCATTTGTACAAGTATACATTTGTATGGCATTAAAAATACATGTAAAGTTGAAAAAAAAGTATGCATTTGAATGAAAATTGATAAAAATATATGCAATGTAAATTTTATGGGTGACGAGCCTAAAAATAGGTAAACTAGCGATTTTTTATTTTAAAACTAACCGAGCCTAAAATAAATAAACTAGCGATGGGTTTCCAGTTTTAGACTACCCTATTAATTAATTCTAAGTCTAACTACTCTAAATATTTCAATAATTTCAGAGTACCATACTATTACAATACAGTATGAAATAAAGCTGAATTAAAGAAGGTAAAAAACAACAACAAAATAAATAATCTCCGGGGAGTATTTGCCTTCTTTGACTTTATCCCTTGCAAGTTGTTAAGAACAGATGATTAGAAACAATTGAATATAAATAACTTCGGATCCGTATCCAAAACAGTAAATGTTTTGATTACGGAGGACTCAGACTTAAATTTTGAAAAGATCATTCCAATCACGTCGTGGCTGCGAACATATGACTCGGTGGTCATTTTAGTTGCCTTGCCTACCGAACATGTTGGTCTCTCGGGTGAAAAAGATTTAAGTTTCATCATTGTCCAGAAGTTTTATTTTCCGTCTTTACAACTGTGGAGGCCTAAAAAATCGACGGATATTTTTTCATCGGCCAGTGTAGTATCGTGTTCAAATCAGCAAAAATATATTAAAGCAGTAAGCAGAAAACAGAGAGGCAATTTCTGAAGGGGTGCGGCCTCGAATTCAATTTCATTGGCCTAAATGCAGTATTAGTTAAAAACAGTAAAATAATACCGAAACAGAAATCAGTAAATTATCAAAAAAAAAAAAAAAACTGAAACAGAGAAGCAAACTGAAAAGATGCGGCCTCGAATTCAATTTCATTTCTAAGTGAAGTATTGGTTAAAACGGTAAAACAGTAAAACAATCCGTGCACGGATGTTTAAATGCCAAAAACAATAAATTGAAACAGAGAAATGAATAAAAAAGCGTGGCCTCGAATTCAATTTCATCGGCCAGAGTGTAGTATTTATTCAAAGCGGTAAAGCGGTAAAATCAAAAACCGAGAAATGATGTCCGAAGGGACGCGACCTCGAATTCAATTTCATTGGCCTAAATGTAGTATTTATTCAAATCAGTAAAATATCAAAAGAGCAAACTGAAACGGAGAAACGAAAAAGCGCGGCCTCAAATTCAATTTCTTCGGCTAAATGCAGTATATTTATTTAAATCACTAAAACAGTAAGATATCCATGTACGGATGTTTAAATGCCAAAATAAACCAACAGTTTGCAATTCAAACGTACGACCCGAATTCTGAAATTTTGAACCGAAACAGGATTTGGAATGTTTCTGAAAATCGACCGAGTTCGAACGGTGACCGAGCCGGATTTCGGGTCGACCCGACCCGGAATCAAACATTTTTTTTTGATTTATTTTCAGATAACCAACAACAAAATACAAAAATACAAAAAATGAAATTTACTTGACCCGGGCTAACCCGACCCGAATCAATTTTTCTCTTGTATTTTCAGATAGCCAACAGAATATTAAACACAAAATCTGGAAATTTCACCAAACCCGGGTATATCCGACCCGGATTAGTGACCCGACCCGAATCGGACATTTCAACCCGAATCGATTTCTTTCCAAATTTCAGATAACCAACAACAAAATATAAAATATATAAATCTGGAAATTTAACCAAATCGGGTCGACCCGACCCGGATCAGTGACCCGACTCGAATCCGATGTTTCAACCCGAATCGATTTCTTCCCAAATTTCAGATAACCAACAACAAAATATAAAGCATATTAATCTAGAAATTTAACCAAACCGGGTCGACCCGACCCGAATCGGATGTTTCAACCCGAATCGATTTCTTTCCAAATTTTCAATAACCAACAACTAAATATAAAAACACAAAAATCTGGGAATTTATTCGAATCGAGTCGACCCGACCCGAATCGGATTTTTCAATCAGAATCGATTTTTCTCAAATTTTCAGATAACCAACAACAAATTATTGAAACAAAATTCAAGAAATTTTACCCGTCGGAACAGTAACTCAACTCGGAACAATGACCCGAAAACCTTGATTTTTTGATTTATTTTAGCACTTCGACCAAGAGAAACCAACCAAAACAACGATCGAAAAGAAAATAATATCAAAATCGATCCAAAATAAAACCAATGAACCGATCGGAAAAATCAACAAAAGCACCGGAAAAACACCAACAAAAGCACCGAAAACCACCAACAAAACAACTTTCCGAACCCCCCTTTTTCGGACTTAGACTTCCAAAAAAATCCCCCTTCCAAAATGAAGAACAAAGGGGTTTCATATATGGGTTTCGGATTTCGGGGGATAGGGTATGGGGTTGACGGGTTGGTGGTGTAGGATGGTGGTGACCGATAGGTTTCGGGGGTGTGTGCGGTTGATGGGGTATGGGGGTGTGTGCGGCTGATGGCCTTAGTGAAGGAGAAGGGTTTTTTGAGTGTAGGGTATGGGGGCTGTCGGCTGCTCCCGTTTTTTTAAGAGAGAGGGACATTTTTTAGTGTAGGTTTTTTTTTGTTTTTGTGTTTTAGGTTTAAGGGGGTAGATAAAATGGGATAATAGGTTGGGTGTTGGGGAATAAAGAGAGGGGGAAAATGGGATGGGTCGTTTGGGCTTGGGGTGTGGGCCGAATTAGGGGGTTTCGGGTGGGCTTGCGGGTTGGCCTGGGCTTGACCGGTTGGGCCCTATTTTTTGTGGGATTTGAGTTGAAGTATTGGGTAGAAATTGTTTTGGGTAGGGAAAAAAATAAAAAGTGGGTTGTGAGTTTAAAAATATAAAAGGGGATTTTAAAAAGAAAGCCTTGCAAAATTTATAAATTGTAAAGATGACAATATGATAAAATATAATATTTGTGAAATGTTTGATGCTTAAATAAAAAATAAAAATGCGATGCCATTTTTGTCAAAATAAAATAACATATAATATTAGGATAAAAGTATGATTATAATATAAAAAATGCAAATGACAAATAAAATGCAAATAATAATAATAATGATGATATATATACATATATATGCCTATATTTTTAAAATTGTCTTAACGTGTCAAAAATATTTAAAATTGCAAATAAAATCAGAAAAGATGAGACAAAATTGGGTGTCAACAATCATACTAAAGATCATATTTAATTTGCAGAGATCATATTCAATTTGCCTTTCTCAGAGATGCCCTCAACACTAGCTTGTTACCCCTTCTACCAATGGTTACACAATTCCTCTCATGATCAAACTTGGTTGGATTGTGTTTTTTCATCCAATTATTCCCCAGAACAATGTCACAAACACCTAGTGGAATGATGAGTAAATCCTCTTAAAAGGTTCTGCCCTGCATTTTCCACTGAAACCCCTTATAATGTGAGGTAGACATAACATAGTTACCATCAGCCAATGTCACCCTTACTAGAGAACAATAACTTGACTTATAACCAATTTCTATGATATTGTTCATATTAATGAAACCGTGAGTACTGCCATAATCAATTAGCAAAGCCAAGTTTCTATGTTTAGCAGAACCACCTACTAGTATAGTATTAACTCCTTGATTACCCCCTGTCAAAGAACTCATACACACAACCTTCTGAACTTCTTGTTCCCCTTCTACTTCAATAACAAAGTCAGCATAATAAGGGTCATATAATTCAGCTGGACTCTAAGAATTGGGCTCCACTTTGCATACTTCTCACCACATTTGAAATATAAGTTGTTATTTCTTCTGTACTCATACACCTCAGGGCTAAGCCTGAAAGCATTGGACCTAGTTATAGTAGATGCTGGTGTTCTGGAAAACGTAGGAGTACTCAACACCTTAGAATTCTTGAGATTAACTTCAGTTCTCCTGTTAGCAACTTCAATAGCTTGCTCTTTAACTCTAGCGTGTTCTACAACAAACTTAAGTGTTGTAAGTTTACACAGTTTCACCCTAAACTTGATTTCTTCCTTCAAGGCTTCTATGAAACTTGAGACAAAATGAGTTTCATCTAGGTGAGCGTTTCTAATTAGCATTTGAACCTTCTTGTCCTCAAATTTATCTATAAATTCATCAACAGTGCTAGTTTGGCTCAGTTTGTTGAACTTCTCAACTATATCATCCATTAGAGTATCCCCAAACCTACTAACTAGTTCCTCCTTGAATTCAATCCAATCAATCTCACCTTTATTCAACACTAGAGAGTGATACCAAGTCTCATCCAAACCATTTAAGTAAAGTGTAGTTGCTTCTACTTTGTAATTATCTTGAGTTCTATACAAATTGAAATATCTTTTGCATTTTTGAATCCATACTTTATGATCATGACCTTCAAAGCTAGGTAACTCTCATTTAGGAGGGGGAATCTGAACAACGTGATTGTAATTTGGTCTAATTTCCTGATTTTGCCTCCCTTCCTAAATAGGTGCAGGCAAAATTCTATCTCCATGCCGATTTTTCACTTGAGCTCCAATAGGCATTCTCTCAAGAGCAGTTAGTCTCTTGAGGATGAGCTCTAAATCTCACTTAATCCTAGTTTGAGTGTTTCTCACCTCTTGTTAATGGGTTAGATCTCATTCAACACCTCATCATGTCGGGTCAATCATTCCTCCAAAGTTCTCATTCGTGTTCCTTCTGCCATAGCTCTCCAAAGGTCGGAAAATTGAGGCTCTAATATCAATTGTAATGATCCAAGTATGGATCTAAAATAAATTCCAAAATTAAATCGAACAATATTTTTGGGACAGTTTTTGGGTTTAAGAACTGAAAAATGGAACTCAATTTCAAGAGAAAAATTGATTGAATTGAACTAATCTAAATTAAGATAGAACTTCCTCCATTGATGTGATTAATCTGCAGATGAGAAGAGAATATGAATTTAGAAGAGAAAGAGAAAGAGAAGAAAAATAGAGAAAATTGAAGAAGAAGAAGAAGAAGAAGAAAAGAATGTGAAGAAGGAGAGAGAAGGTACCACTAGTTCGTTTCCTTCCTCCCTCTACTGTGCCTTTATAACAAACTTGTCCATGAGGCTTAGTTCTGGTCTTTTGTGCTTATTAATGAAGACTTAATCTTGGCCGCTCGTTTTGAAAAGTAGTTATTCCTATTTCCTCTATATTTTATATCGATCCTAGCTAAACACATTATTAATCCCTTTTAATAGTAGGGTCATGACATTATGGGTTAGAAGGCGGGTCATAAAATATAGGCAAAAGACATAGATTGACCCCTAAATTATACCTGAAATCTCGATATCACATCAAACTATTAAGGCAATCTATTATACCCCTGAAAATCTTAAAAGTGAATTTATTTATCCTTGATATACATATAATCAATTGCACAAGTGGAGGTGTTACACGCTCTCCCCCCACGTTAGCACCACGTCAGAAATCTTTTAAATTTAAATTTTTTATTCTTTTTCTTATTCATTTGATTTTTCTTTTATTAATTATATTTATACTAATTAATCATTAAAATTCTCCAATAATTATATCTTCTGTTGGAATATGTGTAAAGCAACAACGGGAATAGTAAATAACTATTAAAGTGATCAAAAGGATAAACAACAATGAGGACAACAACAAGTTGTCAATATTTTGATCTTGAATGAAACTTCAAATATAGAACTTGTATTCGAAAATACAAGAACATGAACTGCTACACTTGTGGCTTGTAGATCCGCTGAGAATACGAACGATTAGGGTCTTTCGTCTGTTAAGTTAACACCTGAAACACTTAGCATGCAATTAGATAAACACAACACCACCGACTGAGTCGAGAGATGACTCTCCGTCTTTAAGACAAGTGTGGACAATAGTCTCCCAAGATAAAATAACAAACTATCAAGTGTGCAAAGCCTACACAAATAATCTCAGCGAAGAACACGAATAATGAAGATTGCTAAGAGAAGGATTGATATCGGAAAATCTGATCTCTTTGTGGTGTTGTTAACTTACTTTTCTGTTCATGGTCCTCTATAGAATTGAGACAAGGGCCTCAATTTATAGGTATGCAAGATGGTCCCTTCAAGTGCCCATGTAATGGTCATTTAAATGTCATGTAATGGACCTTTAAACCACCAACTAATGCAGCCAAATAATGGCTGAGTTATGGAGTAAAAACTACCAAGTAAATGCTCCAAAACCTCTCCATAATCAGCTAAAATTTTGGACTTCCGTCGAGCACTTACTGCCTGGGAAGCGCCGCGGTGCTGCAGCATTTAGCGCCGCGGCCCTTCTCGGCTCCATGGCCCTTTCCGACCCGTTCCATCTTACACCTCGCACAATCCTTCCTTTGTTTACCAATGTGGAACACTTGTTATTCATCCAATAACCATCCATCATTCTATGTCTCAAACATTTCACTTACGTACCGATATCTCTTTCATTAACGAAATTTATGATAATTGGCACTAAGATTGCACGTGTGTGAAAATGATATTTCCGACGTGCGGGGCCCCAATTGTTCGAGTCATAAATAATGGATAAACTTAATTCCATATTAGTAAATTTCCAATAATCCCCTCTTGAAAGAGATTTTGGCACACACACAATGTGCCTACTTTCAGCAATCTTTCAGCGAAAATATATTGCATCAGGAGAGATAGCTTCCGCTTTGAACCTTCCCTAGTTGAATACCATCGGACTTACTTACTGGGCGGTGAACGTGATGTCTTAAACCATCAGTGTTTAATGTAAGCCGAGACAACGGTACCAACACAATACCTCCCCTTTATTCATTTCTTCTTTTGTTCTGTCCGTTGTGGCCGTTGACACACTTGAATTCTTAAGTGCGTTCCTTTGAGGCGGCTTGTCCTCGTACTTAAATAGGTGATCTCCTACAAGGTATCCTACTATACCACACTTCACAAGTGTTAGGAATCATTAAAAGTTTCCCCAACCTTAACCTCAACCGTTTGAGGATCGTTAAAGGTTTGAAAGATTAACCTTTACCCACCATACATGTAGCACTTTTAATGTCTATCGCGGGAACGACTTTGGATTCATGTTCTTTATAGAAATCATAATCGGAAGTGCTCTTGCTTCTACCGAAGTGCTCAACTGAACCTTTTGCAGCTTAGTTTCCCCATTGAACCAAATTCTTGGGATCTCCAGTCAGTATGGTTGGGTTACCACCGCAAATGTTCGTATTGTTTGGGTTTTTAAGCCCCTTCCCCTAGACAGGCAAAACTCTTGATCTTCGGGCAGTCTCTTAGTTAAAGGGTCCGCTATATCATTTGATTAGTAATAAAGGAAGTGACACCCATGATGATCAACTGCCATACGGTCTCATGTCTCCGACAGATCTGACAGATATGTCCAGGCATCGTCATCCGTGCCCTTCCTGAAGTCGACCGGCTAGACACAGTGTCTAACTGCTGAAGGCATGGGTGTCTCCTAATAAGGGACGTCCTCTAAGGAGTCGTGAAGTTGCTCAACTTCTTTCATGCTTTGTTTAAAGTGATAAACTCCGATTTCATCATGAATCGGCCGATGCAAGATTGCTTAGAGTTCTTCATATCTGATGTCCAGTTTGCATCATTGTGTTCTCCCAGAACTGCTGGACATCCAGAATACCATAATCCGTAGATAAGCAAATATTTCAGATATCGTCATATTCGACTTAACGCCTTCTATCGATCATTTCTAGAATCATGAGTGAACCTTAGTTCAACTGAACTGCTTTGTAAGCCGATACCAGGTCGGTTGTAGTGTGTACAATACATTGAACTACATGTGACCTACGTATATCGCTCCTTGTTTATGGGTGCACCATGATTACAATCAGTTCTATGATTCATATCCATTGGTGGCTTCAACGAGACTGTCACAACTGAGTTTGGAGTTAGACAAGTCCATTAGATGTCTTAGAAATCCCAATTCCTAAGATGTCATATGTGATACCCATATCTTTCATATCGAGACTTTTATTTCAATATGACTTCCACTTTCAGAATGTTGGTTTTTCCAACTGATGGCTTTCTAACTTCAGATTCAATATTTCTGTTGTCAGATTCATTGTTTCTGTTTTATCTGAAACTTCCGGACCAAAATGAAAGTTCAGGAAGAAGCCCAACAATCTAGCAAACCAACTCTGATCCTCCCCTTTCAAGTCTCCAGTTAGGAAGGTTGTTTCAACATCCATGCCACGCAAGACTGCAATGGCCCTGGATGTTAAGCTATTCACAGGGGAGCATATGTACAAGTAGTCGAGGCCTTATACCCGTCAGTAGATCCATCTACTTTGTACTCACTTTTGAGTATCCTCTTTCACAACCCAAAGGTTCTTTTTCCGGAGGAATGTCAACCATTACACAAGTATGGTTCTATCTGATGGAATCTAGTTCTCTTTTTGTAGCTTCTTTCCAAAGCAGCGCTTCTGGAGATGACAATTCCCTATTAATTGTCCATGGTTCTTTCTCAACCATACAAGCTAGAAGGCCTGGAACAAGTCTTTGTCCCTTTTTGCTCTGTCTCAGTTCAACATCTAGAATCCCTGAGTTCTGTAGATCTGGAACATTAAGTCCCGGATAGTCAGCAACTTCCGAGTCCTGTAGCTCTGGAATGTCTGGTTTCGGACAATTAGGCACTCACGGGTTCTTGTTAACCTCGAGCAATTATTTCTTTTTCCTTCTCAAGGAAAGTTATCCTCAAAGAAATCAACATTCTTTGACACCAAGAACCGATAAGCACTACTGTTATTTACAGATCCAGTGGATATGCAATCTACAGTCTTAGGTCCAACTTGACCTGGTTTTGGTATTCCAACTTCTACCAAGCCACCCTACATCACAACATTTGTATGTGAGATCCTTTCCATATTTCACACGAAGAGTTATCCTTATCCTTATGCGTAGTTCTGTTGAAAATCGCATTAGCGGTAAGGATCGCCTTGCCTCACATATTTTGGGCGTACGACTTTGCGCTTAGCTAACACCGTTAGACTGAGGTGAGTAATGAGCAGTCGTTTGATGAACGATGCTTCACATTCTCCCCCTCTATCACTATGAATTCCTCAATCCGTAGGCTTAGTTTATTTTTCAACTTCTGCTTTGTAGCGCTTATCCGCTTCAACATCTTCATCTTTGCTTTTCAACAAATAAAGGATACAATACGTTGTACCATCATCAATGAAGGTCACAAAGTACTTGTCTCCCCCCCTCTAGTTTGTACAAACTTCAAATCACCCATGTAGGTGTGACTATATTAGCGGTGCTTCTTTAGCTATTCCTTTTACGGAACTTGGAAAGGTGATTTTGCCTCTTCGCCTACCTCACATTCATTTTGAGGGTTTATGTCGACAGAAGACAACAATCTCAACTTCGTTAGCTTTAGAATGACTTTCTATTTAACGTGTCTTAATCTATGATGACATAGATGCACGGATTACAAATATATCATTCGTTTAGCTACAGATATTCTGTATCATTCTTAGTTATTATAAACCTATTGGACTAGTCTCAAACCAGCTTGACCAACAGTGTCCTTGAAACCAAGTTTGGGACATGTATCACCTCTTTTTAGAGTGATCCCATTACCTCAAGTCCTATTGAGCACAACCTCTCCAACCCCTTCTACTTTAGAGGTGGCGTTTCTTTATATGAGCAACATCTTGCCCATGGTTAGGGTGTAACCGGATCATATGTGATCTGGATACTCTGGCCCACTCCAATTGCTTTGGCAGACTAAGTGTTCAATTTCTTTTCTGCCTTTCTTTTGGCCTTCAGATCATTTAAGACCTGGAAACTCCCTACCTCACTAGGTGTCCATTAATTTTCTATCAAATGAATTCTGGCCCCACTCCAGTCGCCCATAGGCTTTGTATGACTGAGTGTCCAATATCATCCTTATCAAATAAATTCTGGCCCACTCCAGTCGCCCGTAGGCTTTGTACGACTGAGTGTTCAATATCATCTTATCAAATGAATTATGGCCCACTCTAGTCGCCCGTAGACTTTGTACGACTGAGTGTCCAATATCATCTTATCAAATGAATTCTGGCCCTCTCCAATCGCCCGTAGGCTTTGTACGACTGAGTGTCCAATATCATCTTATCAAATGAATTCTGGCCCACTCCAGTCGCCCGTAGGCTTTGTACGATTGAGTGTCCAATATCATTCTATCAAATGAATTCTGGCCCACTTCAGTTAGACTGAGTGTCCACATCCTCCTTACCATAATTTGGATCATTTGTCTGGGACAGATATAGGCTTTTTGCTACATGATAGAACATCATCTTGAACCTTCTCCTCGTGTCCCAGTTGACATCCTCAGTCTCTCGTGGGCGCTTGTTTACACCACCCCCAGGAGCGGTGACACCAACTCGTCCTTGATCTTTAGCCACACTAGCATAACTATCAATAGTATCTTGAAGATCAACATCAGATCCAGAGATCCCACCTTTGACGGAAACAGACTTGTAATTGTCGTCAAAGAGAGAACCATAACTAGGACCAATCTTGAAAGCACGGTTGTGGTTTGAACTGTTAGCAAAACTCTCAACATAACTATTTTCAAGAAGAAAATCACAACCAGATTTGGTCACACATTTGTCGACCAACATCTTTCAAATCACTAATACAAATCTTGTCTTAAAATTATTGGAATATGTGTAAAGCAACAACGGGAATAGTAAATAACTATTACAGTGATCGAAAGGATAAGCAACAATGAGGACAATAACAAGTTGTCAGTATTTTGATCTTGAATGAAACTTCAAATATATAACTTGTATTCGAAAATACAAGAACATGAACTGCTACACTTGTGGCTTGTAGATCCGCTGAGAATACGAACGGTTAGAGTCTTTCGTCTGTTAAGTTAACACCTGAAACACTTAGCAACCAATTAGATAAACACAACACCACCGGCTGTAAGACAAGATTGCCCCTGTATATAGGCTTTACGGAAGTGTGGACAATAGTCTCCAAAGATGAAACATCAAACTATCAAGTGTGCAAAGTCTACACAAATGATCTCAGCAAAGAACACGAATAATGAAGATTGCTAAGAGAATGATTGATATCAGGAAAATCTGATCTCTTTGTGGTGTTGTTAACTTATTTTTCTGTTCATGGTCCATATAGAATTGAGCCAAAGGGCTCAATTTATAGGTGTGCAAGATGTCCCCTTCAAGTGCCCATGTAATGGTCATTTAAATGCCATGAAATGGCCCTTTAAACCACCAACTAATGCAGCTAAATAATGGATGAGTTATGGAGGAAAAACTGCCAAGTTAATGCTCCAAAACCTCTCCATAATCAGCCAAACTTTTGGACTTCCGTCGAGCACTCACTGCTTGGGAAGCGCCGCGGCTACATATACTAAAATGGGAATTAGCGCTCCGACGCTCCGGCGCTGCGGCCCAATCTGGGAGGCGCCACGACCCTTCTCGGCTCCGCGACCCTTTCCGACCCGTTCCATCTTACACCTCACACAATCATTCCTTCATTTATCAACGTGGAACACTTGTTATTCATCCAATAACCATCCATCATTTTATGTCTCAAACATTTCACTTACGTACCAATATCTCTTTCATTAACAAAATTTACGATACTTGGCACTAAGATTGCACATGTGTGGAAATGACATTTCCGACGTGCGGAGCCTCAATTGTTCGAGTCATAAATAATGGGATAAACTTAATTCCACATTAGTAAATTTCCAACATCTTCTTCATTACTAAACCATCCCACCACCCATGTCACCGGAACCACTATAACCGTCGCACCAACCTTTTTCTCCTCTTTTCTCTTCTCGCAATTCTCAGTGTTCTTTACCCATATATTCAATTTCCTCAAAATTGGTTCCTCTCTTACAGAGAACTATATATTTTTTTGAATTTTAGATTTTTAAAATTTTAAATAATTTTATGCTACATTGCTAGGTTTTGGTAGTTACCAAAATTTTGTTCATATGAGTCGACTAGAAGAACAAGGAGGAGGGTATGAGTGTAATTATCGTCATCAAGGCCAACAAGTTTGTTTAGGATATGATCTTGCACTTGTTAAACCTCTAGATTGTTTAATGGCGGAAGATGAATCATGAATAGAAAGTATTAACGAAGAAGCCCACTTGGCCAGCTCCAAGTATATTAATAATGATACCATTGTCGTCAACAAGGTTCAAGAACAAGAAAAGGAAGAAGAAGGGTGGCTTAAGCTAAGTATTGGTGGTGGCTCAACCATCATCATGAGAAGAAATCGTCAGGTGGAAGATTAGGATTTGGAGCGTCGGGGTGGAGGTGGCGTGAAGGTGGAGGAGAAGAGGGGGGAGGGTCATTGGTGAATAGTTTTTTATTAAAATTAAAAATTATTTTTTATTTTAATTTTAACCTCACTCTCCTATTAATTAATCATAATTGTTTTATGTGCCACATCAGCTTATAGGGTAGTATTAAATTCACTTTTAAGATTGTCAGTGGTGCAATACGTCGCATTAATAGTTTGAGTGTGATATTGAAATTTTGAGTATAATTTAGGGGTCAGTGTCTTGACTAAAATATATGGTTTGTGCTTTCATTTTTGGCAGTGGAAAAATGGGTTTGGTAGTTGTAGGTAATGCTTAACATTCGAAATTTCAATCATTCAGGATTATATTTCTTTTAAATAACTAATTTTATGTTAATACGTAATTTATTATATCTTAAAATAAACATAATACTTGAAGCAAAATTACTGGGATGACCAAACACGTAATAAGTAGCATGGATGCAGTCCCACACTTTGATTTCTAGTATTTTTTTGAATTTTTTAATATTCAAGATCTTGATATATGGCCAAAACACGTCATCTCTTTCACCATTCAAGACGCTAGTTAATTTATACACATGCTGGCTCCTTTTTATAGTGTATTGGAAAAAGAGTCATACGAAAGTCGTTTGGGAAAACATTAAAAAGAAAATGAATCCAAGTACTTTTTTGCATTAACCTTGTGGCAACTTGGTGTTAACATGTTAAAAATTGCAACTCCTCTCATTTGAGTGTATAGGCAAGTCATTGTTAAATGTAACGTTACCTTGGAGGAGGAAGAACTAGTTCCAGATACGAACAGTCTGATCTTAAGTAACAAGAGAGAACATTAAAATTATGACAGAGAGGGTCTTTATGTACGAAATTTGCTCAGCTCAAAATGTAACAATTTCTAGTTGTAATGAAAATGATAGAAAAAGTGTTTCTCTTTTCTATTGTGTTGGAATACAAAAGCTAGAAGATGAATCTACTATCACTAATTTGACCAAGTGATGAAAGAGTTTCATATCCCTATTATATAAGTTTGAGACTTTAGAAAAAGGAAAAAAGGAGGAGAGGGTACACAAAAGGAGTATGTTGATAATTGGACAAATCCTCGAGAACCCCTTGTGGCGTCAATATTTTTCAATTAAACATTGTTTCATTTAGACAGATGAGGTAGGACTCAACTGTATCATTTAGACACTTTTTGGTGGCTCAATCAAATATATAAAGTGAGTGTAACACACCCGCCGATGAAATGTCAAAGTGGTGAATTAAATAAAGACAAGTGACATATTATGAAAAATAATTATTAAAAATAAAATATGAGTAGAAAGATTATTTTAAAACTATCTAATGAATTAAAAAATGCAGCCAAAGAAAGGAAAAGAAAAAACCTCTCACCCACCCACACACCTATCCTTTTTGTTTTTATATCCAGCTTCGCGGCTTACGCCAGACTATTCCTGGAGATAGTAGTCCCGGTCCCTCAGCACTACTACCAGTAAATCGCGGGATGTGCCTGAATGACCAGAGTTTGAGAACAGAGTAACGGATATCACCTACAAGATCCTACCCAGAAGAGAGAAAAGTCCCGCCTGAATGACCAGAGTTTGAGAACAGAGTAATGGATATCACCTACAAGGTCCTACTAAATCGCGAGATGTGCCTGAATGACCAGGGTTTGAGAATAGAGTAACGGATATCACCTACAAGGTCCTACCCAGAAGAGAGAAAAAAATTGCTTTCAACATGGTTCGAACACACGCTGCAGACCTCTAACTGAATTTTAAGTCCCTACTTTGTCGTGGGAAGGACTATCCTCCTCTTCTTCTTCACAGATAAATTTCCACCCCGACAAGCTGCCATTTTTCCGATCAAATCCTTCACGCTAACAGAATAATAATCGATCTAATTCATGCGAAACACACACGACACTCAAGAAATTCAAATTCAACTTCAACTTCAACTTAATTTTCATCAATTAGAACAGCAACAAATCGGCGGACATTCTCATCCACACAGATCACTCTATAGAATCACCGGAACTTAACCAATAAAGAACATAAAATTGACAAACCCGTTAAATTTCAGATCACAAAAAACTCAACAAAAAAATACACCAAAAATCTCTACCCTTTTCATTATTTTCGGGAAATTTATCAAAAATAAGAATAAATTAACAAAACCCACTAGAATCCCGGATCACAAAATTCAAAAGAACACCCAAAGGCACTACCCTTTCCATCATTTTCCAAGAATTTATCAAAAAATAAGAAATATTGAAAGGAAACTATGAATTTTGCCCAGTAAATCTTACATGGCGGAAAAGAAAAGAATGAAGAGCATGTTGTCAACCAGTAAAGAAGAAGAAGTGCGGGGAAGAGGGTGTGTGGGATCCCCATAACTAAATAAAGAAAAGAACCAAAAAAAAAAAGAATAGCTAAAAATTAAGAAAAATATGTTCCCCACTTCAAAATAGCCTTTTTCACGATGACACAGTCGAATTTTACCTCAAGTGTCTAAATGGAACAACGCTTAATTAAGGTGTGTAAGTGAGATCGTTACGACCACAATAGGTTGTCAATGGGCTTGACCTTGATAATTAAATTGCTTTCATAGACATCCTTGTTTACTAATCGAGGGATAATCGGAAATTCTTGATTTAGTACATTGGGTGCAACATCTTGCTCTTTATGTTCACACTAGCAAATTGTATACATTTTCTGCGACTGATTCTCTTCACACCGTGTATAAGTAGTTGTTAAATGTAACATTACCTTTGAGGAGGAAGAACTAGTTCTAGATACGAACAACCTGAAGTAAAGAGAGATAATAAAGTTATGATAGGGAGAGAGACTCAAATGTGGGCATTTGGTTTTGGTAGAGAATTTGCTCAACTCAAAATATAACAATTTCTAGTTGATAAAGATCATTTTGTTATGAAATGAAAATGATAGGAACAGTGCTTCTCTTTTCTGTGGAGTTGTAATATAGAAGCTAGAAGATGTACCATTGATGATGATTCATAACTCAACAATAGATTTGGTAAGAAAAGGCTGCTAAATTTACAACGTTCATTACTCAATATGTGAAGACAGATCAAACTAAAACTTCTTACTTTCCTGCCAATCAAAGGGTGGCAACTCTCAGAAACTGCAACAATAGAAAATGCATAATAGGGAGTGATATATATATTGCCCATGTCTTGAGGAAATAACAAGCTAAGACAAGCATCAATAACTCTTTTAAAAGTTAAACCCCTGTTTTGTTCAAGTGCCAGAATATAGCCTATAGGTTGCTGGAAAAAAAATAAAAATTGATACTGTTTTATAAAGTGAAATGTGAGGCAGGAGAAAACGTTAATACACTTAAAAGTATAAGAATATGGGAAGACAAACACTATATTAAGATACTTTAAAAGAATCAATCAAGAGAATTAGACATTTTGGTAGGGTATTTCAGACGGAAATGGATTCATAATTTGAACTTTAAGGCATAGAGTTCAAAATTTTATCAAAAATCATTTGATTTACTGGGTTCAAAATCTATTATTTATACTAAGTGCATTTTGGCCCAATTCTCCTTAATTATTATATTTGGGATCCAAAAAGAGAACTTCTGTAATAGGAAACAAACTGAACTTGAGTTAATAGGGGTTGTAACTTGTAAACATAAACTTTAAGCATAGACATTCATGATATCACATAAATTTGATATACATATCAGGATTTTGAACATGATAATCTCACATAAAATTCATTATAGAGTGTATATGATGCGAAAGACATTATCTGTGCGATGATGAATTGATTTCTACCTCATCCCCCTAGTCTTTACCACAAACGTTAGTGATGGAATTGTGTATAAAATATGTGATAACCATAATGGGTGGAGAGAGGACTAATTTATAAAAAAAGTGACTTAATTCAGTACGTCCATCAAGTAATCGATTCAACGAACGAGTTTTATTCTTTATTAACTACTATTAGTTATAATAAAGCTTACCTTCTCCCATTTGGGCCAATGATCACATTGTAACACCTCGTGCCTTCGGGCTATGATTTGACTCATAATATGGGAATTTAATGGAATCAATATGGAAAGTGTTAGAAGTGTTTTGAAACCCATAAAAGGTATAAGAAGAGTCTTTGGGAAAATCGAAGTGGGAAGCTAATATACGGAACATGTTTTCAAGTGAGTTTGTAGCACGCCTCACTTAAAGCGAGTTTTCATATATATATATATATATATATATATAAGGCATTTGGTAAACTTCTTTTATGAAAGTTGTAGCCCTTTTTAATACCTTTTCATAAATATATATGGTGGAGGCCAAACCGAGATCTGTACAGAAAGTTTTGCCCAATTTACTAAAGGCAGTGTGTGTCACACCCACGTCGCGCGGGTGGCACACATCAACACTCTTTCTGAACATTTTCTTGCCTTGTGTGGCACCCATGTGATGCACGAGTCGGTATTCTCCAAACTTCGTATGTTTTAAGTAATTTTTGTCGGGTTTATTTCCCCAACTTCTCCAAACGGGAAAAATGACCAAGAAGGAGATAGAACTCATCCCAAGCCTCAAGAACACTTCAAGGTATGTTCTAATGATGATTCTAAATTGATTTCAATTCCCCAACACCTTTTTAAAATGATTAAACCCTTCAAATCCATAGATAATCTATTGAGACTTGTTTTGGACTAAAGAACCCTAAAATCCGAATTCAAGAGAATTGAACGTCAAAAAGATAATGCCTTCATCCTTTAATTGATTATAATTTTGTATTGATGATTATATGCTATAAGTTCATGAGATATGAGTTGATGAGTTTGATATAAAAGCATGAATGATTATAAGGTTGAGTTGTTGATTGTTGATTAAGGGTGTTGTTTATCTTATGGGTGATGAATAATGATATTGATTGTAGCAATATGAGATTGTAGAATCATCGAGAGGAAAGAGAGTGGGTTGTTGGGTATATAAACACAATTGATTAGAGTTGCGGAGCTTCAGGCCCACCAAGTGATTGATAAAATGCTTAGATGACCAAAAAATGAGTATTCTTACTAATATTGATTTACTTTGACATATCTTGCTATAGATTAAAGTCGAAAGGGGTGAAGAACGTTGTATTACATTCAAAGGCCGGAATTGAAGTATGTAAGGCTAAGTATCTATGTGTGGGAACGTTATTGATCTTTTCCACGCTTAGTTCTTCATGATTACTACGAATTGCATCAAAACTAGAGATTATGCCTTAGTTTCGTGAAAAGCTTCAGAACTTCTATTCATTAATAATATTTTTTCGTAGTTGTTCATGATTGTCAGTCTAAATATTATGGACTCAGTACTAATCAGTGTATGCTCATGTTTGACATTCCATGAGTCTCAGTCACAGACCACAGAATACTTATGCATTGTAATACTCTAAATCCCATAAATAGTTCATGAATCCATATCTCAGTTTAGTATAGTAATAGTCAGTACTCAATATCAGAACCTTAGTATATTTTCATGTCTCAATATAGAAATTCTTAGTATCCCATATCAGTATTACAATATGATTCTCAAATCCATGTTAGAACTACAGTATGATTCCCAGGTTCATATCAAGAATTATAGAGTGATGATCACGTGTATTTGGACGCGAGGGCACATAATTGTGCACTTATATATGGGCTTGAGGCCACAATTTTATACAATTACATGAGCCAGAGGACACTGTTATATATACAATTATATGGGCTCGAGGCTATATTTATGAACTCTTATAAACAGATGATTTTCCCACGTTCGGTAAGGAGTAATTGTTATTATGATTCTTATACTCAGTTCAGTTATCCTTATGTTTCAGTCACAACTCAGTTTCAATTTTCAGTTTTCAGTTATAACTTACGTTTATTATTTGGGTTGCCCATTCCCCGAGCACCTCAGAGCTGTTTATTCATTCAGTTGGTTTTATATACAAGTACAATTCAAATGTACTTACGTTTCTTTTACCCGAGGACTTCATTTCTTGATCCAGGTATTGATTACAGGACAATAGATCTGCTCATTAGGACTTCATCGTATCAGCTATTTGGTGAGCCTATTTTCTTCAGAGTGTTGTTTTTACTTTTTAGTAGTCATGTCATGTTAGACAGTCAGGTATGCTTAAATGAAAGGTGCTACATTCGATTCTGACAATGGGTAAAGATACTGCCTAGCCCCTACCTTTATGCAGGAATTGACCAAATTGGCCCAAAAATTGGATGGGGTCAAGACGCTGCTGTCGGGCACCGGCGGATGACTCAAGTGCCCCCCGAACAGATCAGAGAGGAGGGTTGTTCTAAGATATAGAAGTAGTTAAGGGCTTGACTAAGTAGTAGATATGCTTGTCCCAATAACAACTCAGTATTTCAAACTCATGTCAGATGTTTCATAGACTAGTTCTGTTATGTCATGTAGGGTAGTCAGTCGTGTTTAGCCTTGTTGGTTACATTATCATATTTTCAGATTATTTCTGAACTTATATATTAAAATAGTATTTTCAGTATTATTATGATGTCACATGTTTTACTCTTATTATTCATGTTTAACTTACATTACGCATCAGTACATGTCCTATGTTGATTTAACAAGCCATGTGGTTTGCTTTGTCATATGCAGTCATGCACATAGTGTTGTGTTACGTCCAGGTTCGGGGCTAACAAAGCTTGATATCAAAGCGCTAGGTTCAAGAGTCCTAGAAAATCTATGAAACAGTGTCTAGAAGAGTCCTACTTATGGGTGTGAAGAGTTCCACAGTTATAATTAGGAGGCTACATGGCATCTAGGAAATGTTACCATTCTTTCTACTCTAGATCGTGCCCTAAAGCTTAGAGTAATAAGTAACCTTCTCGTCCTATCGAAGGCTACATGGCATCTAGCCTTGTTGGCTACATTAGCATGTCTTCAGATTATTTCCAAACTTATGTTTTAGAATAGTATTTTTAGTATTCTATGATGTCACGTGTTTTACTCGGAATACTCATGTTTAAATTATATTCCACATTAGTACATGTCCCATGTTGATTTAGCAAGCCATGTGATTTACTCGATCACATGCACTCAGACACTAAGTGTCGTGTTATATTCAGGCCCAGGTTCGGAGCATGAAAAATCTTGGTATCATAGCGCTAGATTTAAGTGTCCTAGGGACTCTATAAAATCGTGTCTAGTAGATTCCCACTTATGGGTGTGAAGCGCGCCACACTTATAATTAGGAGGCTATCAACTAGCAGGAAATTTAAGGTTCAAGTGACAATTATTTCCCATTGGGGTATAATTGTGCAGTGCATATTGGTTATAGATGAGACTTGAGATGATATTAAAAGTGGGATACAATGCATAATAACTACGTACTAGGGTGTAACCCTTATCAGAAAGTGCAAAAACAGTTATTCATGTTTAACATATATTCTGCATCAGTATATGTCCCATGCTGATTCAGCAAGTTAGTGGTTTGCTTGGTCACATACAGTCGGGCACCGAGTGTCGTGTTACGTCCAGGCCTAGGTTCGGAGCGTGACACACATAACACTAATATTTAATGACATATTCATTAGTTGCGTATAGAACAAATCTTTTGTATAATTATCACACCCCAAAGCTGGGTGGGATGTGATTGGCACCCAACCCTAACTAATGTGTTGAGAGAACCATGTGCCTAATTGTTTGAAAGATAACTTGACTGAATTGTCTGATTTAAAAATGTAACGACCCACTTGGTCGTTTTATGCCTTTTTATTCATTTCCCAAAAAATACCCTTCCCATAGCTTTGTCTTGGTATTATAACTTATGAAGATGGGTGACACAGTTTTCGAGACAATCAGATGAGTTTTAGATCATATTTAGAGGGTGTTTGGATGGGCTTATGACATTTGACTTATAAAGCAGAAGTTATAAGTTATAAATTCTAGCTTATGACTTTTGGCTTATCTTTATTATTTAGACTTAATAACAAGTGCGTAAAAGAACTTTTTATTTTACCCAAACACTATAAAAGTACTTAAAAGTTATTTAGGATAAACAACACTTAAAATAAGCAAATCCAAACAGGCTCTTAGTGAAATTGGAAGTTCTTAAGTTAAGAAAATGAGAAAGTTTGACCAAAGTCAATATCGAGGGTTAGTGGGTCCGTGTCAATGTTTCATCAATTTCATTAGTTCCAGAATGTGATTTATAACTTAGTCGAATCGTTGGTTCAGATTTAGAAGGGTTTAGGTGTGTTATGGGTCGTTGTTTGAAAACTAGTTAAATTTGAAGTTAAGAGTTGACCATGGTCAATATCTTATTAAGACGACCGTTTTTGGTGATTTGAGTGCGCGAGCAGGTCCGTAGCATATTTCGTAACTGAAATTCATATTTGATTAATGTCTGAAAGGTTTAGGATAAGTTTTGAGTGTTGAATCAGGAGAATTGTAATGGCCGGTTTACTGGTTTTTCTGGTGCCTGTGATCCTTCTTCGCCATCGCGATCGTGGTGTCACATTCACGGAGAAAGAAAAAGAGCAGCGTTGTGATCACGGCTAGTCATCCGCATCCGTGAAGAGTGAAGGGGGTCTGGGCTGGGTTGGGTCGAAGGTTACGCCTCGCGTTTGCGAAGAAGGTTTTATAGGTCGGGTCAAGCTAGGCCTTCACGATCATGGGAGAGGCCTCGCATTCGCAAATGAGGCATTGTAGCGAACAATGTCTTAACCCCAAAGTCGAAAACATTTTCCATTTTTATATTTCAAGTTCTAGAGCTCGGTTTGGACTGATTTCAAAGATATTTGGCTCGTTTAAGCTCGGGGGTAAGATTCTAATCCTAATTTTGATGTTTCATCATGAATTCTTCCTTTAAATTGGAATTTAATCCAAGGTTTGGGTTGAAAACTTGGGGTTTTTAGCCCTAAGTAGAAATTTAATTTTTCTTGAAATTGGAAGTCAATCCATAGTTAGTTTCTGAAATAAAATTTTAGTTTTTCCCATGGGGCTCGTATTTGACTATTTTGGGTTTCAGATATAAATATAACAATATAGGTGTCTACAAACTAGTATACTCATGTAGATTACGTAATTGATAGATTTGGATTGATTCGGGGCTTCTCAGTAAGTAAAGCTGATTGCTTGAGGGTTCGTGGTACGTTGCTCGGCTTTCAATGTATGTTAAGACTTGGCTTCACTTGAGGGAAGTTTTCACTAATTAAAGGTTAAAAATAGATTAATAAGGGGTTAAGGGCGTAACGGGAGGTCTCATACACGTTCTAACACCCCGTACATTAGCATTAGGTTAAGTCATAGTTAAACCATATGAGCTTGTTGGGATTAAGGACTAATACCCCATAAGTTCAACAATTTTCAAAACCGTTATACTTTACCTTGATATGATCTATATTTTTTTGGTGACATCTTTTAGTCAAAATTTGATAAATAGGATTTTATATAATTATTATTATTACTACTTCCGGATATGCTTTAAATTTTACACATGATACGAGTAATTTTATAAATAGGATTTCCTTTAATATAAAGATAGAAATTATTTTCTCATCAGAAAAAATTATCTTTTTTCCGTTTTGAAAATAAATAGTATAAAAATTTGTACTCTTGATATAAGATTTGAAAAAAATTAGAATTTGAGGGAATATATTTTCTAGATACCACTATATTTGAGAAATTTTATTATATGTCTTGTCTTAATTTTATATTACTTATTGGTCTTTTAATTAGATAATTGATGAGAAATTATGGTTAATGGGTAGGTGTCAATTAGTGGATAATTACTCATGCACCTGAGGGTGTGGTGGCATGTTTTAGTGACTAGTGTATAAAGGTTAGTTTAGGAAGGTGACATTTGTAAAGGAGGAAAGTTTCTTTAAGCTTGTTATTTCAATTCTTTCTATTTTAGATTTCTTCCTTTAGACATTACCAAAAACGTATGCAACAAACATTTAATTCATTACATTTTTAGATCTTCTCACTTTAGATCTTAAGAAAACACACAACAACTATTTATTTAGACCCTTCTCATTTTAGCTTATCGTTTTATTTCTTAAACGAGCAGATCGAAGGTTACTTTATTGGAAAGTAAAGTTACTGGAGTTTCGAAAGAGAGAAACCAAGGCTTGATCCGTCATCTACGACCTTCTACGAGTTCATATGAGTATATCAGGTACGTATTTGTTAAGAACTCACGGGATGATGATCGAAAGACGTGAGTTCAAGTCGTAGTAATTATTGTAAAGTGTTTAAGGGGTTGTTTCCTTATGGTAAGGAGATTGGTGGGGATTTTTTAGCTCGTGTAGAGCTTGTTGGTAGTTAAAACTAGGTCAGGTGTGAGTATACTGTTGTATAAAGCTTCGGGAACTCATCGCTATTTGATTGCTTGACAATAGTGTTGGTATAGTTGTAGTATGTTATTGGGTTGTTGGTTATGTTGATATTAGTTGTCTTAAATAGGTTAAACATTTATCGGATAAATTAAATCATTGTAGTCATTCGAAGGTTAAATCAAGGTATGTATGGTTGTTTCTTGACTCGTCGCTAGGGCATGACGTGCATTGTTTATTTCCTACATGAACCATGAATATATAGAGCTTATGAATGTACATATCCAATGTTTTAAGTCTTGCAAGTCTCATAATAAAGGTTATATGTCTGCACTTAGCCGTGCTTAACCATTTTACTCATCAAGTCGAGTATAAGTCATGGGATGGGTTTAGAGTTTCCCCTTAAGTATGAAAAAGTTGATAGCATACAAGGTATAATGAATGAGGTTATAGAACATGTCAAAGATAGCTACACGCATTTAGAGATACAAGGAGTTTCTACCTTATTCTTATTTTCTTTCCTTTATCTATTTACATTTTCTTGTCTTACATATTCAGTACATTATTCAACTGACATCCCCTTTCTGGGGTGCTACGTTTCATACCCACAAGTTTAGGTAGATAGTTTGATGACCCTCTTTAGTAAGGCCACTATTCTGCTAGAGTTGGAACACTCCTCTTCTTTCGGAGTTGCTGATTGAGTTTTGGGTATGTTCTTATATTGATATGCATTTTTGGGTATGGCGGAGCCCTGTATCGACCTGATGTTATGTTGTACTACTCTTAGAGGCTTAGACTAGTGGTTCATGTATCTATCATTTTGTATGGCCTTATTGGTCTTATGTCAGTCTGAAGGTACAGTGGTTATGGCCTTGTTGGCCTTATTGTATATATACATGTTGGTTTGGCTTTGTGTATATTAAGTGACATATTCCGTTTCTCCCTTGTGGTTATTATTCGGTGGCCTTGTCGGCTCATACAATTTATGTTTATGCAATGATATACAGGTGGTATGCTCGGGTCGTTCAAGTGTCGGGTGCTGGCCACACCCCCTGAAGTTGGGGTGTGAAAAACTTGTATCAGAGCCAGGTCTGTCCTAGGGAGTCTACAAGCTGTGTCTAGTAAATATTGTCTATGGGTGTGTTATGCACCACACTTATAAATAGGAGGCTACATGACATTTAGGATGGTTACCTTCCTTCATGATTTAGAATCGTGCTATAGAGCAGATTCGTAAGAGTTCTTTCTGTAACCTTTATCACGTTTGTGATTTCAACGATGCCTTCTTCCAGCAGAGCTATGACTAGCAGGGAGATTGAGGATGAGTTGTGAGGGAATGCAAGTAGTATGCCACCTATTGAGGTAGATCCGTCATAGGATATGAGTGAGTTGCCTTTCCAGGTATATTCGACTCAAGTAGTACCAATGGGGCTAAGGGAAGCTCCCATATAACCAGTTCCACCACCAGCCCTACTTCATGAGGATGTTAGGAGAGAGGTGTAGGTGCTAATCAGTTTGTGGCCTCCCAGGCATGGCGCCATCCCAGAGTAGCTTATGTTGACAACCCGTTTGAAGGGTCAGACAGTTCACATCCTAGGGAGATTTTTAGTTAGAGATCTCCTATGGTTACAGGATTTGAATCAGCTAAGGGTGACGAGAGGGACAATAGTTGATGAGTACAATGGACGAGTGTGGCGATGAGCTACAGTGGTATGATCCACAGGCTGGACCTTTGCAAAAGATTATGTATGATCAGAGCTCTCGGGTAAGCCCGAGATAAGGTTTCCAGACGTCAGTATTTAATAGTTAGAGTAGGACAGATCAAGTGAGACCACCCCAACCATTTTGCAGGCAACGTTGTCGAGCACATGTGGGATTGTGCTATAAAGGCACATGGGTTTGATACTAGTGTGGAAACCAAATCCACAAGGTTCGCCAGTGCCCTAAGTTGATTGGTAAAGGTAAGGGCAAGGGGGCGGATAGAGCCCCGATGCTTTTTGAGGTATGTTGTTAGTTTGATATCATCATCCTTACCTCATATAAACTTAGTATTGACCAATTTTATCTTTGAAAGTATCACCTTGACCCTTATTTTAGGGATTAGTTATATGACACCACTTGCAGGATTAGACACTCCGATGAGAATAATTTATGACCGTAAAGGTAAAATGCTAGTTAGATCCCCATATATACGTTGTTAAGCTGGAAGAATGTGGAACTCCACCCGATGTAGTGACAGAGTATGTAATGTGGTTCTTCTTCCAAATGATTATGCTAGGTGAATCATGGATTTACGATTTACGTTACTCCGATGACTTTGCGAAAGCCTAAGTTTTGTGGGAAAGTTGATTTTTGATACCTAATTTTTACCCTCCAATAATTTTATCTAATTATTCAAAGTTTCCAAGTCACAAACGGAGTGAAATGTACTTTTTACGAGGCAAAAAAGATTTTAGAAAATTTATTTCAGAAGTAATTTGTCATTCCATTTGAAAAAATACCACGCAGTATATTTATTATATATTATATCTTATTTTTATATTATTTTGAATTAATTGCAATTTCCAAAATTAAAGTTTAAATCATGGTGTAATTAATTTCTTATATTATCAATTTAAAAATGATCACTATTTATTCCATAAAAATTCAGGAAATTTGTTTGATTAAATAGGATAATTAAATTACATCTCAATTTCAAAGCTTATTTTAAATTAATAAGGTTTTTGCATAACTTTAATATTCCTATTTTATATCTTGGTTCAGGGCCGATCTCTTGTATCGAGAGGAATAGAGAAAAACTTGTGATTTGAACCTAATTAAGTTATAATTGAAATTAATGTGGTCATCTTTTAATTTAATAATACATTTTTATTTCATTTAAAATGAATTGGGCCCTCTTTATTTCCTCTTAAATTGGCCGAGCCCAAGTCAATTGAATCGGACCCATCCCACGCCCCTTCATTAAATACATATGATATAGAAAGTAGGGGTGAGCACGGGTACAGGGTACCCATATACCCGATCGGAACCGACACTAACGGGTAGGTTCCGGGTATATATATTATAATAACGGGTAGAGTCCGGGTAGTAAAATTAGGAACCGATCAATGTCGGGTCCGGTTCCGGTTCCGACAAATAGGGACAGGGTACCCGGACCCGGAACCGATACCCGGAACCTATAAAATATTAAATATTTTTACTTTTTTTAGAAACATTTGGACCACTTTTAACTTTCTCCAAAATTGTTTGTTGCACGCCTGCACATTGATTTTCCCCACCCCAACACGCAAATATTTCAGCTTTTTCACTTCTTTATTCTAGAATGCTCTTTGTGCACTAAGAGAAAACACCCAAAACTCTCTCAATAACAATGTCGTTTTAGCTACAACACCGAGCTTCATCGTCGCCGTTGTTGAAGCTTTCTCTCAGGTACTTTCATCGTTGTGGTCGTTGAAGCTTCACATTTGCCTCTTTCTCTCCCTTGGTTGTGTTCACGTCGTTCTTAAAATGCATATGTGTTCATATCTAACTCTTCAATTTCTTTTTAATATCCTATGCTTCTGTTCTATTTCAGGCGATATTCATCTTCAATTTGTATTACTTTTTGATTTGAAATGTAAATCTATTTTTAAAATTTGTGTATATTATTGTAGCTGTGAAGATGAAATTTAGGGATTTACTAGTATAATAAAGCTTTTCTTTTGTATCGAAGAGCTTATGAACACGAAAATAAGTTTAATTCAGATATTTTCAAATTTATTTTGAAATCAACACGTTCAATTAATCTAGTGTCAAATTTGGCTTGCAATTTTAGGTTTTGGTTACAGAATTAGCTTTTCTACACTGAATAAGTTTTCTAAAACTTCTTATAAGGGTACTAAAAACTCCGAGTGCAGGCTAAAAATTACTGGATGAAATTATTTTAGAACTCTTTTTGATTCTCATAGGCTAAAAAATTGTTGCTTAATTTGTGTTTTTATATTTACAGGTTACACGGGAACCTACCCGGACCCGCGGGGTCCGGGTAGGTTCCGGGTAATGATTTCTACGGGTAGGTTCCGGATAGTAAATTTAGGAATCGATCTTTTACCAGGTAGGGTTTGGGTAGTTCAAAAATGTTAGGGTATCCGAACCCGCTCACCCCTAATAGAAAGTAAGTTATGCACATGATGCCACGTAGTGTAATGACTAAGAAAGTTATGCGGTGGAAAATGTAAACTATATATGTATATATATTTTATCATAGTTCTAGAAAGTTATACATATGACCCAAGTAGAAATTTATTTATTAAAAGTAGTTGATAGTGGAACAAATTGGATAAGGATAGAACTTGAATAATTGAGTAACAATGGAACTTTAAACATGCAATACTTTAACCTTTTCCCTAAAATACTAGACATCCAGATATTTTCATTATAATATTAATAAACTATAAACATCTTATAAAATTGAGATATACATGAATATTTCATAAAAATTAATACATCTAGAAAATATATGTTATCAAATTCTAGTTTTCCAATCCGTTCTCAAAGGTATAAATTTTTATATTATAAAATCTCAATTTAATAAAATAATAATCATGTCCTATACTCAATATCGTACTTATAGAGTATAACATTAGCTCATAGCCTCTTTATATTCATGAATTCATAACCATTTGCTACCACCTTGCTATACTTACATGGGTTAATTATACCCACGCAATAGCTATCAATTATTTCCTTGACTATTATTTTAATCCCCACTTAATCAATTATTCACATAATTAATTTTTTGATCTCAATTCACTTAAATAGAAGTTACTTTTAATACCCTTCATATATTCATTATCATAATCAAGCGATATAGCACTAGTCCATAGCCACTTTTGGCATACACAAAATATTATTTGAAATCCTCGTCGTCACACTTGTTACGTCCAAAATTATTTTGGGACCGCATCCTTTTATATACTAAGCTCTTTATTTGCATACGTGAATGACCGAAAATCCTCCACCGCTCGGGTCTATTTACATACGTCTAGCATTCAAATCATGGCCCGAAAGTACGGGATGTTACATCGGCCTTGGTATGTATATATATATAGGTTGTGTCCTTCTGGTTGTAGGATTTTGCATAGCTCCTTTCCAGTTTACTATTTTCATATGTCAGCAGGGTATCTCGTGGCGGCCTCGTGGGCTATGTGAAATTACGGATATATGCTAAACATATGTTTAGCGGTACTAGACAAGTAAGGTCCGGTACCCGTCATGATCCTCTGATTTGGGTCGTGACAAACTTGGTATCAGAACAGGTATGTCCTAGGGATGTCTACAAGTCGTGTTTGATAGAGTCTTGTTTATGGGTGTGTAGCGCGCCACACTTATAAGCAAGAGGATACATGGCATTTAGGATGGTCTTCTTCTTTTATAACCTAGATTGTTCGATAGAGCTGAGTCGTACAAAAAATTGTTTATAATCTTATTTTCCCATTTGAAATTGCATCGATGTCTATGACGAGAAAGACCCAGGTTAGTAAGAGTGTGGGTATTATTGTGAGGGAAGATATTAGACAGGTACCACCCGCTGGTATAGGTCGGAGGGCTATGGAGGTAGAAAAAAGAGACATAAGTTACACTATTGAGTTAGACCCGTCAGAGATCATGGTTTCTATTGAGAAGGATCCATCCGAGGATCCCTATAAGTCACCCGCTCGAACAGTTTTGGTTCCGCCAATGGAAGACGGGGTGGGGGAAGTTCCGACCTCACCGAGGCCCTTAGTTTCATTATCGGGCCCCATTGATCTTAGTGTAAGTGGGGCAGCACAGGGATTCGCACAACTGGGTTCCCCTCAGGTGCAACGCCATTATATGGTATTCATTTCATTCACTGACACCGACTCTTCTGAGGTTCCGAATAGTCCACAATCTTAGGAGTCCGTTAATCAGGGCTCGCCGGTTTATGTCATGAGATATGTGGATAAGGAGAAAAGTAGACAGGCCAAGAGGATGCGAGTGGTTAGTAAGGATATGAGGGTTCCACTTCAAAGTGTGTCTGATCGAGGCTCATATAACATGGTAAAGTGATTGCCTATGCCTCGGAAGCAGTTTAGGATGCGTGCTAATGCAACATAGTAAAGTGATTTCCTATGCCTCAAGGCAATTGAGGAAATATGAGAAAAATTATCCGACGCACGATTTGGAATTGGCCGCAGTAGTCCATGCATATATAATAATTTTGGCGGCATTACTTGTATGGTCTTCATGTAGATATTTTCACGGATCATAAAAGTCTATAATACATATTTAAACAGAAAAGTTGAACTTGAGACAAATGAGGTGGCTTGAATTATTAAAGGATTATTATGTGGACAACTTAGACCATCCCGGTAAAGCTAATGTTGTAGCAAACGCGCTCAGTCGTAAGTCGATGGTCAGCTCGATGCCGATGCAAGTCGAGAGGAAGGAGTTAGTAAGAAAGCTTCATCAGTTAGCCAGTTTGGGAGTCTGACTAATGGATTCAAAGGATAGTGGCTTTGTAATTCAGAATACATCAGAGTCGTCCATCAGATCGAAAGTTAAGGAACGCCAGTGGGAAGACCCCATCTTAGGAAGAATTAGAGAGAGTATTCAACAAAATAAGACCACAACCTTCGAGATTGACGGAAATGGGGTTCTCAAGTACCAGGGCCGTTTATGTGTTCCAAATATAGCGGGATTACGAGACAAAAATTTGACGGAGGTCCATTACTCACGATATTCTATTCACCCTGGATCTACTAAAATGTATCATAATCTCAAGGGTATTTATTGGTGGAACGACATGAAGATGAGCATTGTGGAGTTTGTAGCTCAGTGTCCTGATTGCCAGCAAGTAAAAATAGAGCACCAAAAGCCCGGTGGCTTGGCTCAGAATATTGAGACCCCGACGTGAAAATGGGAAATGATTAATAAGGATTTCATTACGGGTTTATCTCGCTCTTATCATAGGTTTGATCGACTGACCAAAGCAATTTTTTGGCGGTCAAAACTACCTACACAGTCCAAGACTATGCAAAGTTTTATGTTAAAAAGATTGTTCGCCTTCATGGTATGCTTAATTCACAGCTAATTGCAGGAGATCATTTCAAAAAAAAAGTTTGGGCACTCAAGTTAATCTTAACACAATGTTCTACCCTCAGACAGACAGGCAGGCCAAGCGTACGATTCAAACGCTCAAGGACATGCTACGAGCTTGCGTATTGGACTTTAAGGGAAACTTGGAATGATCATTTATCCCTCACTGAATTTGTGTACAATAACAATTATCATGCTAGTATCAAAATGGCTCTATATGAAGCCTTATATGGACGAAAATATAGATCTCCTATCGGATGGTTCGAAGTAGGCAAATCAGAATTACTTAGGCCTGACCTAATGCACCAAGCCATAGAGAAGGTGAAGCTTGTCCAAGAACAGTTGTTAACCGCTCAAAGTCGTATTCAGATGTGCGACAGCGGGACTTAGAGTTCTAAGTGGATGATTGGGTCTTTTTGAAGATCTCTCCTATGAAGGGTGTAATGAGGTTTGGGAAAAATAGAAAGCTTAGCCTAAGGTATACTGGGCCATATCACATAATTTGATGAATCAGCCAAGTAGCTTATGAATTGGACTTGCCTTCGGAGTTAGAGTTTGTACATCCGGTTTTCCATGTTCTATACTAAGAGTGTGTGTTGGGGATCATTCCCTAATTGTACCAATTGACGATGTGAAGGTTACGGAGCATCTATCATATGAAGAGGTTCCTATTGCTATCTTAGATCGACAAGTCCGCAAGTTGAGGACTAAAGAAGTAGACTCCGTTAAAGTTCTATACCAGAATAAGAAAGTAGAAGAAATGACACAGGGGGCGGAAGAGGAGATGAGACACAAATACCGTTACCTAATATAATGCATGAATGATACTAAGACACTCTCAACGCCGAGGTTCCGAGAGAAGCGTAAGGTGAGTTCTATTTCAAATTATTATAATTAATGTTTATGGACCATGAGAGGTTTGATGTAATGATGTATGTTATATTATATGGCTCGTGAAAAAGTTGTTGTATTCTCTGGTTACGTAACGGGATTAGATATGTCACCTCAGCATTTGAGGACGGATATTTCTAATGGGGAAAGGATGTAACACCCCGAACTTTCAGATCATGGTTTGAGTCGCTAGACATATGAAAGTAGACCTGAGTCCCGGAGAATTTGGTTATATTTAGGTATTCACATCAAGAGCTTGGTGTATAAAAGGATGCAGTCCTAAAATGATTTAGGACTTAAAGGTGTGACGATGGTGGTTGAAAACAATATTTTGGGTGTGTGCATAAAGAAGCTATGGACTAATGTTATACCACATGCGTATGATATTGTATATAGGACATGATTATTATTTAAGTAAATACATGGATAATTTTAAGGGGACAACATTTAAATGGGGGCTCATTCCATATTTATGGATATTAGTGGATAGGATATATGTTTGGTGAATTATGTGTACAATTTTGGTCACAAAAGCTTATAACTAATACAAGTGGTGTGCTAAGTAGTGTGCGATGTGTACAAGTGATTGCCTACGTGTCTCTCTAGAAACTCGAGACCCAAATTAGGTCAGCAATCACTTTTCTTAGGGAATAATTCATCTAAAGGGCAGAAACACGATTCAACAACTTTCATTTCATTTTCTTTATGAAGAGCAACTCTTCAACCTTGGAGGAGTGAAAAAAAACAAATATTGCTAGCACTTCATGTATAATTTTGAATAGTCTACTGAAAGGAATTGCTTACGGTTGGTGGTTCATTTAGAAGTTCTCGGTCAATTTCTCATTTCAACGAGAATTTTAGGAACTTTAAAGTGTAAACGAAGGTATGTTAAGGCAATTCTTTCTTTCTTTTGACATGTTCTAAGTATGAAACGTGAACGTAATACTGTTCGATAAATGATTCTACTCTTAGTAGTTAAGGATGTTCATGTTATTCATTCCTATTTTCAAAGCATGTCTAAATATGTTCCTAAATCCTTATTGAGGTATATGGAAAATGTGTTAGTATTCATAATGTTAGTCGGAGGTGAAGCGACATTACATCACTCCGACAAATTTATAATGTCTTATTATCATATCATCCATGCATTATATTCATGTACATACTTTGACCTCAAATGAGTTATATACTCTACTATATGTATGCATTATATATGTATGGGGTATGGGAAAATGGAAGGCGTTATATACGTACACTACCTGCAACTGGTACAGATATATATGATGATGATTATGCCCACAGAGGCCGATATGATATGATGGGATGCCCACAGAGGCTTGATGGCGTTATATACGCATATGTATATGTATGACCGCATTGTGCATGACATTTAGGCATATTATGACCCTCAGAGGCATTCTGCACAGACATGGTACTTAGGCATATTATGGCCCTCAGAGGCATTCGGTATAGGTTGGTTGTTTCTTGTCTCAGGTTACTTTCAGGTCTTTATTATGCTATTTTTCATGCCTGACATATTCGGAACATCATTCGTACCGACGTTCCTTTTCTCGGGGGACGCTGCGTTTCATGCCCGCAGGTCCAGGTAGATAGGGCGACGGTCCGCACCAGTAGGTTGTCAGTTCTGCTGATATTGGAGTAATCCGTTTGTTCTGGGGTTGCGGTCTATTCTTGGTACAGTATTTTTGCATATGCATATGGGTATGGCCCCGACCTTGTGATATCATGTACTCTTTAGAGGCTTGTAGACAGTTGTCCTGTGTATAATAGTCATGTATGGCCTATATATATATATATATATATATATATATATATATATATATATATATATATATATATATATATATATTGGGTCCTTCTGGTTGTAGGATTTTGCATAGCTCCTTTCCAGTTTACTATTTTCATATGTCAGCAGGGTATCTCGTGGCGGCCTCGTGGGCCATGCGAAATTACGGATATATGCTAAACATATGATTAGCGGTACTCGACAAGTAAGGTCCGGGTGCTCGTCATGAACCTCCGGTTTGGGTCGTGACACCGTGGAAACAGCCTCTTGCAGAAATGCAAGGTAAGACTACGTACAATAGACCCTTGTGGTCCGGCACTTCCCTGGACCCCGTGCATAGCGGGAGCTTACTGCACCGAGCTGCCCTTTTTTTAAAATATTTTTTGTTTTGTAACTAAAAGTTAGAGGTAGAGAAACTTCATGGATATTGTCCACTATGTATAACTTAGGTGTATAAAAATGTGTGTAGACATGTTTTCTTACGTAGGTTATCAAAGAGTCCATCTACAACTGATCAAGTTCTTTCCTAACACAGATTTTAGACTGTGTGTTTATGTTTTCCTTTTCTTTTTCGACTGTGTTCGTGAAAAGTTGCCTCAATTGAATTTCTATGCACAGCCAGCTCATGGTTCAACTCTTCAATATGGGCATCTCCTTAGATATACATGAAAGAAATAATCCCCTTTATTATTTTCATTAATTGAAAGGCTATATATACAAGTTACATATTTCCATAATAGGAAAAATCCTTTTCCTATTCTACTTCTAAATCCTTATTCTACCATAATTCTAACTATACAATTATGGTAGGTGTATAACACTAATTAAGGTATCCTTTTTATTACAATATACTACAAATATATATACCATATATACAATATCTTATTGGAACAATTTTCTAGCAAATCTAGCCGAGAGGCCCAACCCACTGCTATTGTTTAACACACCCCCGCAGTCATAGCGGGCGGCTTTCGAACGCTGAGACTGTCCCTAAAATCTTCAAAGAGAACCGCTGGTAGACCCTTTGTAAAGATGTCTGCAATTTGATAACGAGACGGGACATGGCATACGCGAACTTGACCCTTTGCAACCTTTTCACGGACAAAGTGAATGTCCATTTCGATATGTTTGGTGCGCTTTGGTGTTGAACGGGGTTACACGAAAGGTAGATGGCACTAATGTTATCGCAATATACCAAGGTTGCCTTCGAATGGGACAATGAAGCTCCAAAAGCAAATTACATAGCCAACATGATTCGGAGACCACATTTGCTACCCTCGATATTCGCCTCGGCACTTGAGCGTGACGAGTTGCCCGACGTTTTGCCGACCATGAGACCAAGTTGTTGCCAAGGAACATACGGTAGCCGAGAAGTCGACCGTCGGTGTCGGGACAACCACCCCAATCGGCATCGTGCAGGAGACAAGCGTAGATGTAGCCGACGGATACAAGTGCAACCCATAGTCTAGTGTCCCCCGAATATACCGAATGATGCGTTTTATTGCATTCATGTGTTCAACTACGGGTCATGCATGAATAAACACACTGCTTTGAACCGCATACGTAATATCCGGTCTGGTAAAGGTAAGATACTTGGAGAGCCCTCGCAAGACTGCGATATCGGGTCGGGTCCTCGTATGGTGCACCTGCGCTGCGGCACTTAGCTTTGGGTTTGCATCAATCGGCGTGGAAGTGGACTTACGGGATGACATCCCGGCCCTCTCGATGATCTCGGCGGCATACTTCCGTTGAGACGAAAAACAACCCACTGAATGACGTTTGACAAAGCAATTCCCAAAAAGTAACTCAAGGGCCCCAAGTCTTTCATAGCAAATTCGGGCGAGCATGGCCATGATGGACGACGCAAAGCATCGGAGGAGGCGGTCAAGATGATATCATCCACATATAACGAAATGTAGGCCAATGACGAACCATCGCGGTAGATGAACAAAGAATTGTCGACTGCTGTGTGTGAACCCAATAGTCGAAACAAAATCAGCAAATCGTGTATACCGAGGCACGTGGAGACCGCAAGCCCATATAAGGACTTTTTCAACAAACGAGACATGATGAGGGCGGTGGGATCCCGAAACCCAACGGTTGATGCATATAGACTGTTTCCTTGAGATCTCCATGTAGAAAAGCATTCTTGACATCTAACGATGAATTGGCCAAGTCTTTGAAAGGGCCAAGCTAAGTACCGTGCGAATGGTAGGCCGGTTTGACCACCGACTAAATGTCTCACCACAATCAATACGAACTCCGCCGAGTCTTACCATCACCAACAAGTCGCGCCTTATGCCGAGCAAAGGACCCATCCGAATTCTCCTTGTGAGCAAAAATCCACATAGACACGATAATATTAATACCATATGGACGGGGCACCAACTCCCACGTCTTATTATCAATAAGAGCATTATATTCATCGGTCATAGCAATTTTCCAATTAGGGTCATTTAATGCGGATACGGGATTGCGGGGCAAGGGGGGATTTAGAGACATCGAATGTAAATTAAAATGTCTTTTAGGTGTAAAAATACCCCGCTGACTACGAGTGACCGGTCTATGACTCGAGGAAGAATTAATGGAATTTTCTGGGCTTGGGACGGACTGGCCAACAAGCAGTGGGCCTGCTGGCCCAAATCGGAAATGGCTGGACTCGGCTTCGGACCAGTTCCAGAATTGGGCTGGACCGCCCAGATTCTTTGGAACTGTTCCGATGGGTTGGAAGAGCTGGGTGTGGCGGCGATGCTTGTTGGGCCAGCGGGCAGTGGGCCCGCTGGAGGATTTTGGATACGGGAGATGTCCGAAAAATTCCGAATAATATACGGGGATATTTGGTCATCCAAAAAATTATACGACTTAGGTTCGGGAGTATGAACTTTCGTAAATGGGAATTGAGTTTCATCAAAAATGACAGGGCGATTGATTATGATTTTCTTGGAGGATAAATCAAAACACTTATAACCACGATGATTCGACGGATAACCCAAAAACACACACGGGGTAGACCGAGCTCGAAGTTTGTTAATTGTGGTGGATGGAAATAACGGATAACACAAGCACCCAAAAATCCGAAGGTGAGAATAAGAAGGGTTCTTATTATATAGGATTTTGAGGGGGGAAGAATATGTCAGACCTTTAGACGGAATTATGTTAAGAAGATATGTAGCCATTTGTAGAGCATGATGCCAAAAATATGGAGGTATGGAGGCATGTATAAGGAGAGTTCGGACAATGTTATTTATGGAACGAATTTTGCGTTCGGCTTTCCCATTTTGTGAAGATGTATGAGGACATGAAAAATGAAAATTTATCCCATGAGTAGCACAAAACTCTCGAAACTCCCTATTGTCATATTCTTTCCCATTATCACATTGAATATTTTTTATTTCTCTTTCGAATTGAGTACGAATGAACGCTCTAAATTTTATGAAGACGGAAAACACTTGTGATTTATTCGCAATTGGAAACGTCCACAAAAATCTAGAATAATCATCTAAAAAGAGAACATAATAACGATGGCCCATTGAACTCGGAACGGAGATGTCCATAAGTCGCTATGAATAATGTCAAATGGCATAGAAGTATGAGAATTGGAGTCTACAAATGGTAACTTAATAATTTTTCCTAATGAACAAGATCGACAAATTGGAGTACGATTTGTACCCTTACAAGAAATAAAGCTATTTTTATCTAAAGTGATAAAATAGAAGATCCCGGATGACCCGGACGAGCATGCCATATGGAAGGAGAGATGGTCGCAAAAGCGATGGCAAGGCCGGACTGGACTCGATGGACTGAAATGGGCATGATAGGATACGAGATCCCCCTACTATCACACCTCATGAGATGACTCCCCGTCTTGAAATCCTTCACGAGAGAAACCGAAAGGATCAAATTCAACGAAACAAATTGTCATTTGTGAATTTTCGGACGTACACTAAATTTTTAATCAATTTAGGAGCATGTAAAGTATTTTTCAAGAGGAGTGGTGGATTAGGAGGAGACAATGTTTTACGACCATACCCTAGAATTGGAATAGAACTGCCATTACCAACAATTATCCCTCGAGGGGTGCTCAAATTGGAATAAGATGAGAGAGTACACGATTCGGAAGTCATGTGAGTAGTGGCCCCGGTGTCCATGTACCAATTTGGGTCCGGTTGAGTCAACCCCAACGTGTGCATCGCGGCCTCGATATCGGTATGAGTGGGGCTGTTTGCATGATGGGCTTGCGGAGGACGGGGCCCAAGGACTCCTGGCCGTCTTTGGGGCCGGGCAACATTACCGCCGTGGGGGCGTTCTTTGGGCCACGCGGCCGGGGGCCGCCAATGCTTGGGTATTGGGCTCTGCTGGGATGGCCGGCCACCACCGGCCGGCCGGCGTAAAACCGCCGGAGGGTGCGGGTGCCACCGCGCACCGGCCCCATTGCCGGGCCCACGGTGGTGGTGGCCCACCGTACCCCAAATGGGACCCACCGCCCGCTTGTTGCTCACCGGAACCGCCACCGAACCACCTCGTTTGCCCTGCGGTTTTTGTTATTTTTGCGATTATTCTTGCCGCCACCATTATTATGGTTTTGGCCCGAATTATTAACAAAACCCGAAGAACTAGGAGAGGATGCCACCATGACAACTGGGCTTGCTCCGGTAGCCGCCTTTTTAGCCAAACCGGCTTCTTCCAACGTCAGCATGGAGCGGGCTTGATGAAAGTCGGGAAGAGGGTTGCTTTGGCGAAGGAGAGTTCCAACACCATTATAGGCCTCCGAAAGCCCGGCAACCAACCGTAGAACTAGACGATTATTTGTCACTTTGGTGCGCCAACATTACGGAGTTGATCCGCCAATTCCTTTAGTTTCTTGCAATATGCGAAACGTTCGAAAATACGTCCATTCGAACGAGAGAGAATTCTGCTCGAGTGTGACGATACGGGAATGTTGGTTGTCTTGGAATATGTCACGCAATCTATTCCATGCGCCATAGCCGTGGTATCGGGCTCCATAATCGTCGTAGAAGGTCCACTTTGAAATAGTGGCGTATATCCACCGAAGAACGGTAGCATCAAGTGTAATCCACACCTCGGGATCCTCCGCGGGAAGGGGTCTAGCGGGAGGAATTATGTGATGAAGAACTTGATAAGAGATAGCGTGAATTTTAAACAACTCCGCCCACGTTGCATATTGAACGTTTTCCATCTCAAGGACAATAGGGACAACGAGCTTGATATTGGAAACCTGTGAGGGCGGGGTGAAAATTGTTCTTAGACATATTTGAAAGAACAAAGAAGGAGGATAAATTTAAGAGAGGTTTTTGAGAGCGGAAGACGAGATATTTGGAGAGAAAAACCCGAGGGAGGGGGGGGGGGTTCTCGGCCAAAGAGGCAAAAGTTTGAGAGAAGAAAACTTTTGGTTTAGACCTAGTCTCTTGATACCATGAAAGAAATAATCCCCTTTATTATTTTCATTAATTGAAAGGCTATATATACAAGTTACATATTTCCATAATAGGAAAAATCCTTTTCCTATTCTACTTCTAAATCCTTATTCTACCATAATTCTAACTATACAATTATGGTAGGTGTATAACACTAATTAAGGTATCCTTTTTATTACAATATACTACAAATATATATACCATATATACAATATCTTATTGGAACAATTTTCTAGCAAATCTGGCCGAGAGGCCCAACCCACTGCTATTGTTTAACAATACACCCTTCAAAGGATTCTATGGGAGAGATTTTTTGGCTTACACAATATGTGACATGAATGGGAACATTGCCTCTGGTGGTGTGGATATATCTGTTCCAAGTCAATTACTGGCAACTGAAGATGTTATTAGTCCGAGATTCAGGTAAAGTTCTTGTCAAGATTTTGTGTTGCTTTTGGTGTCTAATTGTTTGTAATCTGGTCTGCTAACTGGATGCAGTGGTTTCCCTGGACTTGAGATTATCTATTCAGATTCAACTGAAAATATCAGCATTACATTTAGTGCACAATCTGGGATCGTCTTTCTGTCTCCTATGTTTATGCAGTTTTTCTTCTACGTCCAAAGAGGTTGGAAAGTCTATCGAGTTAACTTTAACAGGTTGTTTAGAAGAAATCAATTTTGCAATTCAGTCTCTGCAGTACTTTGGGTATGACTATTTGCTAAAAAATTATCACCATTTATTTATCTCTATAACATATATTGCACTTTATTCTTTTTTCATGGTTCCCCTAACACATAGGCCACCCACTCCACATTATCTAATCCATCATGATTTATGGAACCCTTCTCCCAATTCTACGTCCTATTTATCTCATATCGTTCATGTGTTGCTCTTTTTTGTTATTTACACTTAAAAATTTGCTGGAAATATTAATCACAAATAACATCAATTCTTTCAAAATTTGAATGAGAACTAGAGCACATTTATAATTGGAATGTTCAGAACTAGGAGTGGGTACGGTTTTTTCTCGTTTTTTTTTTTAAAAATCTGATTTTTTGAAAAAACGAACCGAATCGGGATTTAGTGATTTGGTTCAGTTTTTTAATTTTGGATACGAACCGAACCGAAAAATCCGAATTAAATATATAATTATTCTTATTTTTTATTTTAGGCTACTACTATCTCTTGAATCATAGCCATTGAAGTCAATCTATGAAACTTTATGGTAGTCGAATGCGGCATGAACTTGATTAACATATCACGGAAGCTTTGACATAAAATGTAGGGAGAGAAAGTAGTTGTAAATTGGTGAAACTTTAAATGGTCATAACTCTGCGCTCGGATGTCCGTTTTACCCGATTTTTTTTATTTTGGGTATTTTTTCGAGACCGGGCCGTAGGCGGTTTGGCACAACCAATTTTTACGAAAACATCCATTTTTCCAATCAATTTGTGTTTTCCCCGAAATCGGTTTCTAATTTTCCTTTTTCTTTAGTAAATATCTCACGATACACAATAGATTTCAACGTCGAAATTTCATGGTAGTGTAGGTGTGAATGTCAATTTCAGTTTTGGAAATTCAATTTTTTTAAAAAAATAAAAAAATCCTCGACCCGACTCACTAGAAAAAACCGATATAATCCGATACGTTCGGCGATATAAACCGAACATATCGATTTTTTTTTTAAAAAAAAGTTGTATTCGGTTTTTTTTTAAAAATGATTTTTATTCGGTTCATATTTTTCGGATACAAAACCGAACCGAACCTATATACGCCCACCCCTATTCAGAACCACAATTGAAGTGTATGCTTATCACACAAATCATGTTTGAATTGAGGGGAGGTGTGTGCTAAAGAATGTGTAGTAGGCTCTTAGTAGAAGATATTGGAAGAATAAATAAAATTCCAGAAGAATGATGGGTGAGAATAAATATATTAGTTTAGGAATTAATATTACGAGCATAATTAGAAAGGGATATCATATTTTAGTAAAGATGAAGGTTTTTTCTTAATAGTGCTCTATTCACTAAAGCAACATGGTAGGTGAAAATAAAAGAATGACTGGGAATTACTATATTTTTAGAATGTTACTTTGAGAATAACTTTTGATTGTAGAACAATTCAGAAGAAAATAACGTTGTGCTAGCTTTTCTTTACTAATGAACCGGTTATTGACACAACTGCAACTCTCTTGACTATAAGGAAAGAGAGGAGTGAAAGTCACTTGCTTGAGAATATTCTTGTTCTATCAACATTTAGGACAGGTTGAGAATCTATGGACTCTTGATGAATTTGGGAAAAAGTTCTCTTCCTAACACAATTTCTTATATTTCAGACTAATTTAGATTCGCACACTGTGATTACATGGCTGTCCGTTTTCTCCTTTATCCTTTAGTGAGAAGTCTATATAACAGAAGACAGATAATTCTTGACAATTATCAACTATTTTGTTGTATCAGCATTTTTTACCTCTTCCTCTTCTTTTTTCCTTTCATACAACATTTATAACTATCTTATTTCCTCTCTTTTCATGCTAGTTGTTCTTCTTTAAAAACTATATAAATTATATTAAACTAGGCTAGCTACTGTAGATACCTTTCCTCCCGGATTAGAAAAATATGGTGGGGGAAACCTCTCTTGCTAACATGAGTACAGACATCTAGTAAATGCAGAGAATGGCTAATAACTTTTCATTAGGATTAAACATGTTATGTTGATGAGTCTCATGTGTTTCTTTGAATCAGAAATGAGAACTTCTACGGCACTGATACAATTCAAGTCTCTACGATGAACAAAAACAGGAAGAACGATTTAGATATTCCTATATTGGTGGAACCTATCGATGATCCTCCATTAGTTAATCGCCCTCCTTGTTTTATTATGGATAAAGGGAGTGAAGAAGTATCCATTTTTACCAGAGACAGGGATAAGTTGGAGATCCAGATATACTGCATTATCTTGGTATATGAGTTTGATGATGCATTCAACCCAATACTACTACAATAGGAGATATTCCCATCACCTTTTTTGGATTGGTTAATAGTTTGTAAAATAAATGATTAATGAAGGTTGAGAGTCACGCTAATTTGCGCTGTAGAGTTGTAGGTAAGAATCTTGGATATCACCTAGAGATTTGCAATTTATTTAATCAAAATAAATAGGAAACAACCTTTTGCAGAAATCTGAGGTAAGGCTGCGTACAATAAACTCTTGTGGTTCGGCCCTTTCCTGAACCCCGCGCATAGAGGGAGGTTAGTGCACCGGGCTGCCCTTTTTTTTATAGCTAATTTTTTTCATCAAGATTTTCATTTCAGATTCTAGAAAAAAATGGCTACCTGCTTTTCTGGTCAAAACATTCTATATCTGGCAGTGTGGTTCTCTGAAAACGGCTTCTATTATATGCAAGTCTCACAGAAACCTCTGTCGTTTATAATTGCTGATGGTTTGCGCTATGAGAGAGGGATATAATACTTTTACATTCTTTCAAATCTTACAGATTTTGATATTCAAGTTTATTTTCAAGGAATGCATCTCGTTTCTTGGTTATGTTCTCTGTGGAAGTCAGCTCTGGCTTCCTTTCAACAAAGCTTCCTGCTAATCTCATTAGCAGGACTGAATTAAAATTGAAAACCAGTTACCAGTGGCAGCCTCTTTAGACATTTGTAACCATCTCAGAACATTTTATGGTCAAAGCCTAAGGCATTAGATTTCGGGGTACACTAGAAGACAGCAACAGTGTCTTGGAGCAATTGCTATATCATGTGTGTTCTAGATATTCTAAGTTATTGCTATCATTTTTCACTGGTTCTGTGCCTTATATCTTTCTTTGATGTATTATTAACGTATTATTTCCTGAATCCTGATAAACTGGTAGTAACGTTTACCTAGTCTATATTAAGTGAATCAAGTACATAGTTAGAATCTAATCAGATCATATGCTTACTATCCGTTTCATGAGGCAACAGGTAATCAGTACAAGGTAGGATAGCATTAAGATAGGTTCTGATGTTGTAATGATTTCATTGCTCTCTGAGATCACTTTTGATTTCCTATGACACTCTGTCAAATGTATCCACGTATGTTGTTCCCTGAACCTCCCCTGCAAACTAGTCTAATGAACTGAACCAAAACAAAAATCATGAAACAGTATTAAAAGATGTGAAAACAATAATAACAATTCAAATAATATGGTTTCCTTTCACTTCTCACTCATCTTTCATAATTTTTCTGTTGGTTTTCTAGTTCATTCGTTTTTTCCTACCACTATAGTCTATACCAATGAAATACAGGGAATCAGGAGGTTAGCTAATGGTATATGTTCACTAGTTGAGAAGTGGCATAGGGAATGGCAAAGGCAGTGCCACGTGACATCAGGAGTGATCTAAGATAGTCAGAAATGGTTTTCTGCAATGCAGCCTTTATAGCACATTTTCCCTTTTCTCCCCTTTTGCGGTGTCTTCTTTTATAGGGCTAGTTAAGGACTTTCTGAACATAATAAGGGCTTATATGCAAATTTGTATTTATATTGTATGACATCTACTGAAAATCCTTGGAGACGTTAGAGTTATATTTGCAAATGGATTTGTTATCGAGCTTCATTGTATTGGAGAATTGGCTGACTCATTCTTCGTCATATCTGTTGCTATCTATCATGTTTCCTTTTCATGTTTCAATCTGAATAACTACATGAGTTGCTTTGCAGGGTGATGAACACCGTGCTATTCTTATTGTGACGGTGAATAATATGGGGAGATATGGGTGCGAAGACTGCACTGAAATGATGTCAATGCGTCATGTTGTTGAGGCTTCTGTTAGTCTCATGAGAGAAAGACCTCTGAGTTCATTATTTGCACATGGTAAGTTATGCATCAGAAAGGTGCAATATCTGTTATCAAGAAGCTTCTTTCTTTGCATTTTTCCCGAACTTTGTGGTGCATGCCTATTACCACAGGTGCCCACTTTTCAAATTCGTATTTTACCTAACAACAACAACATACCCAGTGAAATCCCACAAAGGGGGGGGGGGGCTGGGAAGATAGATTGTACGCAGATCTTACCCCTACCTTAGGTGGTTGAGAGGTTGTTTCCGGTAGACCATTGGCACAAGGACAATAATTCAAAGAAGCATGATAAAGTTGTCTCGAAAAAAAAGAGCTCGTAACTACTCAAATTAATACATTATCTTACCTAATGACAAACCCCATTTTCACCAGCCAAATACTTCAGATTTTAGTTCCAAATGCCTTGCTTTAGGTAAACCCATAACTGGAAATGGTGCTTTCTTCTACCATACGCAGTTACAGGTCTCAGATGTGACTGTCAAAGAAATTGTTGTTCATATATTGTTATTGGTTCATCCAGAATGCATTTCATGGAAAGCAAAATGCATGGTAACTCTTTGAAGATTGCGTTGAATTTATGAGAAATAGTCTAAATTTCTAACATTGACAGCCTTATTATGGTAATCACTCCCTCCCAAATTATATGATTTAGTTTGATTGGGCATGGTGTTTAAGAAATAAATGAAGATTTTTGAATCTTGTGATTTAAAACAAGCCAGAGATATTTATGTGGTTATAGATCATCTAGTTAAGTGTAAAAGGTAAAGTTTAAAGTTGAATTGTTGTCAAATAAAGAAATATGTCATTCGTTTTTAGACTAGCTAAAAAGAAAAGTGTGTCATATAAATTGTGACAGGGGGAGTATTAATTATCAGGATGATGTGCATGTGATTTGCATCTTTTGGATCAGCAATTATTACCGAATTCATTCTGGTTGTTTCTGATAGCTCCATGGGCAAGGATGAGGCTATAGAAGCCTTAAGAAGATTGTCGTCAAGATTACAAGCTAAGGAGATGCAAGCCAAAGTTGTTGGGCTTCAATTGGAAATTAAGAAGATGTTTATTAGGGAAGAAAAGCCCAAGAAAGAGTCAAGAATTATGGAGAAGAATGGGATAAGTGTTATACATATTTTATGATTCAAGTCCAAGCTCAAGAAAAGGAATATTGGGCCCACATGAAGCCCAAAAAGCCGAAGATAAAGACCCAAAGGGCCTGAAGTTCTGCCCAAAAGATAGGCTGCCACGTGGAAACAATTAAAGCCCAAAAGGGTTGTTTAGGGGCAGCTTCTCAAAAGCCATACCCAAGGGTTCTTTGGCTCTCTTTCTCTCTCTAAAGTCTTCGACCAACGGCTAGCATTTGACCTTCCATTCCCCATATCCCCCATCAAACACTTAGCGGTACCGGCGTATCTCCGTCGACCAGGTATGTGCTTCTCCATCTCTCCATTCTTTCTCTCGCCATTTCTCTCCCTCCCCCATTTCCACTACACCCTTTCAACCACTACACCAATCGGGCAGTCTCCAGCGATCTCTTCCATAAACTCTGGCGAGATCGATTTATATGGCTCTCTCACCGGAAAAGACTAAAGCTGCCCGGAATGGACCAGAACTGTCCGGACAAAACAAGTTCAGTTAGAGATCAGTGTTTTTGTTTTTTGTAATCAACGTAGCAACCTATAGCGATCTTCGTCGACCTCCGGCGACTAGGATCAATCTTCCAACTTATCGTTATTCTGTTAGTTGTTGTTTTGAGTACTTTTTTCTTGGTCCAATCATTGTTTTCTATTTTGGTTGTTGTTGTTTCTACTGATTTAACGCTGCATATTTAGTTCTTGCTTAGTCCATGTTCTTTGTAGTCCTTGTTGTTTTGTTGTTTTGTAATTGTTCTACATATTTAGTTCTCCTTTACGTAGTTCAGCATTATAGTTTCTTGACTTAGCATCTGTTCTTAGTTCTTGTGCAACCTTAGTCCTTTTCCAGCTAGATTTTCTTTTCTTCTCTCTTCTCTTTTCTTCTTTTTCCTCTATTCTTCTCTTTTTCTCTTTTCTTTTTCTGCTTCTGGCGCTTGGACCGGCGGCCACAACACCGCTGCTCCGACGTCGGCAACTCTTATTGCATCATTTTCTGGCTAGTCCTCTCTTCTCTTTTCCTCTCTTTTTTCCTTTTATTTCCCCTCTTTTCTTTTCTCTTCTTCTTTTCATTCGGGTTTCTGTAGATACTTGAGTTTTTCAGGTAACTTCGGTGGCGAGCAGTAAATTCCGACATTGAATAGTAACTCCTGACGTTGAACAGTGACTTTCGACGGCAAAACATGTTCGGTTTAATAGGAGTTGGTACCTCCGATTGCTCGTATATATTCTTTGTCATTCTCCCTGTATTTAAATTTTGACGCTTCACTGTATTATTTTTTTCTTTTACGTTCTTGTATTTACTCTTCTTGCCTTTAGTTATATCAATGTCAGTGTTCCTGTTTTAGGTGTAAACCTTTGATTAGTCTATTAGTTTATATCCGCTTTAGTGGATTTGGTGAATGATGGTAGACTAGGGTCATGTTCTCAGTTGGGGACGGGGCGAGGGTTGGGGTGTAAGTGGGGTAAGGGAGATGCTGGGCTGAGAATAGGGTCTTGGAACATTGGGACTTTAATAAGGAAGTCCATAGAGCTATTTAAGATTCTTAAGAAGATGATGATTAATATAACATGTGTCCAGGAGACCAAATGGGTAGGACCTAAGGCTAAGGATGTGGAGGGATATAAGTTATGGTTCTCGGGTAGGTCAATGTATATGAATGTGGTAGGCATTTTGGTAGATAGAGAGCTAAGGGATCAGGTGGTAGAGGTTAGGAGGGTCAATGGCATGATGATGGCGATTAAGCTGGTAGTTGGAGGGTTCACTATGAACATTATTAGTGCTTATGCGCCACAAGCGATCTTGGACGGGGAAGATAAGATGCATTTTTGGGAGGATTTGGATGAGGTGGTGAGAGGTATACCAATCCGTGAGAAGTTATTTGTAGGAGGGGATTTCAATGGACATATCGGGTCTTTTTCGGGGGGTTATGATGACGTGCATGGAGGCTTTGTCCTCGAGGACAAGAACGGGGGATGCATCTCACTTTTGGAGTTCGCTAAAGCTTTTGGAATGGTGATAGCCAATTCGAGGTTCATGAAGAATCAGATAGACTTTTTGCTCCTTAGGAAGGTTGACAACGGTCTTTGTAAAGACTGCAAGGTCATTCCGAGTGAGTATCTTACAACCCGATATAAGCTTTTAGTGATGGATTTGGAGATCAAGATGGAGAAGAAGAGGAGGGTTGTGTATGACAGGATAAGAATCAAATGGGGGAGTTTGACCATGGCTAGTGCAAATGAGATGGGGGAGAGGTTGATAGCCAAGGGGGCTTGGGGGAGTAGTGGGGATGCGACCAATACATGGGATATGACGTCCAGTTATATTCGGGAGGTAGCTAGAGAAGTGCTAAGGGTCTCGCGGGGTAGCCGTGGTGGGCATTGAGGGGACTGATAGTGGAATGGTAAAGTTCAATAAAAGGTGGAAGCAAAGAAAGTGGCGTATGCGAAATTGGTAGAAAGTTAGAATGAGGTGGAGATGTGGACGAATAGGAAATTATATAAGATGGCAAGGAATAAGGCAAAGCTAGCGGTTACGGTGGCGAAGACGGTGGCTTTTGAATGCCTGTATGTAGAATTAGAGGGAAAATGCGGGGATAAGAAGTTGTACAGACTAGCCAAGGCGAGGGAGAGGAGGAACCGTGACTTGGATCATGTGAGGTGCATCAAGGATGAGGACGGTAAAGTACTGATGGAGGATGCGCGTATTAGACGGAGGTGGCATTATTACTTCCATAAACTCTTGAACGAAGAATGAGATAAAGACATTGTGCTGGGAGATTTGGAGAAATCTGGAAGGTACTGGGATTTTGGATATTATAGAAGTATTAAGGTTGAGGAGTTTAAGAGTGTTGTTCGCAGAATACACAAGAGATGAGCGACCGGGCCTGATGAGATCCCAATTGAATTTTGGAAGAACGCAGGAAGGGCAGGTTTGAAGTGGCTCACTGAGTTATTTAATATCATTTTTAGGACAGCAAGAATGCCCGAAGAATGAATGTGGAGTACAATGATTCCTTTTTACAAGAACAAATGTGACATCCAGAGTTGCAACAATTATAGGGGTATCAAGCTGCTAAGCCACACTATGAAAGTTTGGGAAAGGGTCATGGAGATGAGGGTGAGAAGAGGCGTGTCTATTTCCGAGAACCAGTTTGGATTCATGCCTGGGCATTTGACTACAAAAGTCATTCATCTTATTAGGATGTTGGTGGAGCTGAATAGGGAGAGAAAGAGAGACTTACATATGGTTTTCATCGACCTCGAGAAGGCATACGACAAAGTCCTTAGGGAGGTTCTATGGAGATGTTTGGAGGTTAGAGGTGTACCTGTGGCGTACACTATGGCGATCAAGGATATGTATGATGGAGACAAAACTAGGGTAAGTAGAAGGAGACTCAAAGCATTTTCCAGTGAAAATGAGGCTGCAATAAGGATCAGCTCTTAGCCCATTCATATTTGCCTTGGTGATGGATGGACTGATGCAACAAATTCAAGGGGAGGTGCCATGGTGTATGTTATTCGCAGATGACATAGTCCTGATTGATGAGACTCGCAGCGGAGTGAACGCTAAGCTGGATGTTTGGAGACAGACTCTGGAGTCTTAAGGGTTCAAGTTGAGTAGGACTAAGACAGAATACTTGGAGTGCAAGTACGGTAATGGGAGCGACCATGAGATAGGCGTGGAGGTGAGGCTTGGTACTCAGTCCATTCCAAAGAAAGAAAGCTTCAAGTATCTTGGGTCTATTATCCAATGGAATGAAGAGATTGATGACGATCACATATCGTATTGGTACATGGTGGATGAAATGGAGGCTCGCATCTAGAGTCTTGTGCGATAAAGAGGTGCCACCAAAACTTAAAGGCAAGTTCTATAGGGTGGTGGTTAGACGGACTATGTTGTATGGGGCAGAGTGTTGGTCAGTCAAGACTTCACACATCCAAAAGATGAAAGTTGCGGAGATGAGGATGCTGAGATGGATGTGTGGGCATACGAGGGATAAGATTAGAAATGATGATATCCGGGATAGAGTGGGAGTGGCCTCAGTGGAGGATAAGATGCGGAAAGCGAGGATGAGATAGTTCAGGCATATGCAGAGAATAGGCAAAAATGCCCCAGTATAGAAGTGTGAGAGGTCGGCTATGGACTAGTTCAGGAGGGGTTGAGGTAGGCTGAAGAAGTATTGGGGAGAGGTGATTAGACGAGATATGGCGCAGGTGCATCTTACTGAGGACATAACCTTAGATAGGGGGTTGTGGAGGACACAGATTAGGGTAGAAGGGTAGTAGGCAGTTGAGAGTAGTCATACTTACGCTTACATACTGGTAGTTGTAGTGTTATTATTGTAGCCATGCTTAGCCTATCATACTAATAGGTGCGGTATTGTTTTATAGTCCCCTGTCATTTGATTTTTGTTGTTGTATATTCTTTCGTGTACTTTGTTTATCTTATTTACCTACGTTAGTTACTGCTTATTTTTTCAGAATGTTTTATCATGGATTATTCGCTTTTGTTACCATCATTTTCATACTGCTTTAAATTTCTTATTCGGGTCTGATCATTTCTCTTGCTTTACTTGTGCTTTGTCTTGAGCCGAGAGTCTTTCGGAAACAACCTCTATACTTACCAAGGTAGCGGTAAGGTCTACATACACACTACCCTCCCAGACCCCACATTGTGGGACTTCACTGGGTATGTTGTTGTTGTTATTTCTAGTTTAAAATTTTCTATTTTAATCCTAGTTAGGTTTTAGTTTAATTATTTCCATAAAAGTAGATTCTAATCCCATTCTATTTGGGATAAGTTTTTCCTATATATAGGGGTGAATTTTGTTATTTTCATGAGACAACATTATTATTATTTAAGAGTTTCTCTTCTTTACACCTTTGTGTGTGGCTACTTTAGATTTATCTTGCAACCTTATAAGAACAATTCTTCTAAGAGGTAAGATTAATTTGTGCTTGATGTTTTTGGTTCTTATTCATAAATTAAAGAAGGTAATTAGTCTTATATTAATTATTGTCTCGAATTTCTTCGAATTAGGGGTCTAGATCACTTTTTGGTATAAGTTCTTGAATCGACTCTATTAGTATCGTAATTAGTCTTAATCCACTAAATTTAAATACTAAGATCAATTAGGGTTCTTATCACTTGATCCTGAAATTTTGGGATTTTATTCTTGAATTTTGCATATCCTTAAATTCCATCTTTAATCTTTATATTTTCTCTTCCACATTATTTTCTTAATTTTGTTCAAGTAACTCGATTATTATCGAGTGGTATTAGAGCGGTTCTATCAAGGTTCCGTTCTTGATAATCTTGAGAGTTTCATAGCCAAAACAATTATCTTTTATTTTCAATAGCAAAAACATTTTACGTAGCACCAAAAAAAACTCCTACAAATTAAGAAACTCTAAATTTATTGTGATTCTTGTTTTCCAACATCAAGAAGGAAATTCAAGAAGAGAGGAAACTTGGGATATTTTTTCATTTCATACAAATTGGTATTTTTCTTGTCTCACCGAACCCTAATTCATATGGTAGTTGGTAATTTTTTTTCTTTCTACATCTTACTTTTAAAGGATTATTACTAGTAGGGTTTATATATAAATTCTAAAGGAACCACCCAAATGTAGTAATTTGAGTGGAAAACGGCAAGACATGGTGAGATCAATAGAGGGAAAAAGACAAATTGTGAGATATTTGTTTCTTTAATATTTTTTTTCAAGATGTCTCAAACATGAAAGGAGCATGAAGGGGCACTCAAAATGACAACAACATAGTCGAGATGCTTAAAATGATTACCGATTGACTTGAAGTGTGAGAGGTCGCCAAAAATCTACCTAACCCGGTGAACATAGACAATTTGAGAAGAATCCAACAACACCCGATTCCTCCGATTAGGAGACAAGTTGTTCGAGCTCCTCAATTCCAAAAAGGTGAGGATCCGTTTGGGGACGATGAGAACAAATTTGAGGAAGCTTACCAAAGGAGTAATGAAAGGAGGGCACCACGAGCTAGGTCTGAGGATGACAATCTTAGTAGTATTAAGATGAAGATTCCTACTTTCAAGGGGATAAGATTTAAGACTTGTACCTTGATTGGGAGAGAAAGGTGGATTCCATCTTCGACTGTCACAACTACTCTAAAGGTAAAAAGATTAAACTTATTGTGGTTGAATTTTCTGACTATGCTACTAGTTGGTGGAAGAAATTTAGCAGAGACAGAGTAGAAAATGGAGAACTACCTATTGAGACATGGGATGAGATGAAGAGGATTATGAGAAAGCATTTTGTGTCATCACACTTCCAAAGAGATCTTCAACAACGCCTTCAAACTCTTAGGCAAGACTCTAAGTCTGTAGATGATTATTTTAAGACTATGGATATGACTATGATCCAAGAAAATTGTAATGAGAAAGATGAAGCCACTATGTCTAGGTTTATTAATGGGTTAAATTGAGAAATAGATGATGCGGTAGAATTGCAACAATATGTAAACCTAAATGAGTTAGTAGAGTTGCCGGTAAAAGTAGAAAAACTTATTAAAAGGACCAACAAGAGCATGCATTTAACGTCTTGAAAGATAAATTGTGTTATGCTTCTTTATTACAATTACCTAATTTTTCTAAATCATTTGAAATTGAATGTGATGCTAGTGGAAAAGATATAGGGCTGTTTTAATGCAAGATTCTAAACCTATGGCATATTTTAGTGAGAAATTAAGTGGAAATGCAGTGAATTATTCTACTTATGATCATGAGTTATACTCCTTGGTAAGGGCTTTGGCTACCTGCCAACATTACTTGTGGCTACGTGAGTTTGTGGTAAAGTCTGACCATGATTCGTTGAGGTACTTGAAAGGCCAAGCTAAGTTGAGTAGGTGACATGCAAAGTGGGTGGAGTTCATTGAGACGTTTCCATATGTGATTTCGTAGAAGCAAGGTAAGGACAACGTGGTGTCCGATGCATTATCCTGAAGGTACGTTCTTGTCTCTACTCTTACTTCTAAACTAATGGGATTTGAGCACATTAAGGGGTTGTATGTTGATGATTCATATTTTGGAGTTGCTTATGTTTCGTGTTTGAAAGGACCTTTTGAGAAGTTCACTTTACGTGATGGATTTCTTTTCAAAGAAAATAAGTTGTGTGTGCCAATATGTTCATTGCGTGATGTTTTTGTAAAATAGACACATTATGGGGGGTCTTATGGGATAATTTGGAGTGCCAAAGACCTTAGATATACTTGCTGAAAATTTCTTTTGCCATGGCATGCGCAAGGATGTATAAAATTTTTGTGCACAATGTTTATAATGTAAACATTCTAAATCTAGAGTTTTACCACATGGATTGTACACACCTTTACCTATTCGATTTCACCTTGGATAGATATCTCTATGAATTTTGTCTTAGGTTGGCCGAAAACAAAGTATGGTAAGGATAATGTCTTTGTTGTGGTGGATAGATTCTCTAAGATGGCTCGTTCCATTTCATGCTTGAAAACTAATGATGCTTCTCATGTGATTGATTTGTTTGTTAAAGAAGTTGTGAAATTACATGGCATACCTAGAACTATTGTTAGTGATAGGGATGTTAAGTTTTTGAGCCACTTTTGACGTGTTCTTTGGGGAAAGTTAGGGACCAAATTGTTGTTTTCTACTTCTTGTCATCTACAAATTTATGAGAAAACTGAGGTGGTGAATAAAACTTTAGGTAACATGTTGCGGGCTATTTTGAAAGGTAAATTAACTTCTAGGGAGGAGCACTTGCCTTTGGTGGAATTTTCTTATAATAAAACTATTCATTCTTCTACTAGGTTCTCTTCTTTTGAAGTTGTTTATGGTTTTAATGCCCTTACTCTCCTTGATTTGGTGTCATTAACTACTAATGATGTTGCTAGTCTTAATGGAAAAAATAAATTTGAGATGATGAGAAAGATACATGAACGAACTAAACTGGCCATTGAAAGGAGGAATGAGCAAATCAAGTCATCTTTAATCCTGGGACTCAGTTTGGGTTCACATGAGAAAACAAAGGTTTCCTTCTAAAAGGAAGTCTAAATTGCATCCTAAAAGCGATGGACCATTCAAAGTTCTCGAGCGAATTGGAGACAATGCTTACAAGTTAGATTTGCCTGGTGAGTATCAAGTAAGTGCTACTTTCAATGTTGCTGACGTGTCCTTATATGATGATTAAGGATCAAATTCTAGGAAGAATTCTTTTCAAGAAGAGGAGGATGATAGCTCCATGGACAAGAATGACGCTATAAAAGCCCTAAGAAGACCATCGTCAAGATCACAAGATAAGGAGATGCAAGCCAAGGTTGTTGGGCTTCAATTGAAAATCAAAAAGATATTTATCATAGAAGAAAAGCCTAACAACGAGTCTAAGAATTATGGAGAAGAATGAGATAAGTTATATACATATTTTATGATTCAAGTCCAAGTCCAAGAAGAGGAAGATTGGACCCACATGAAGCCCAAAGAGCTGAAGATCAAGACCACAAAGGGCCTAAACGTCTGCCCAAAATATGGGCTGCCACGTGGCAGCAATCAAAGCCCAAAAGGGCTTTTTAGGGCAGCTTCTCAAAAGCCACGCCCAAGGGGGTTTTTGGATCCAAATAAGGAAACTTTTCCTTGTCTTGTTAGGGAAGAGTTTGGTATTATTTTTATATATTTTCCTAGTTTAAAATTTTCTATTTTAATCCTAGTTAGGTTTTAGTTTAATTATTTTCATAAAAGTAGATTCTAATCCCATTCTATTTGGGATAAGTTTTTCCTATATATAGGGGTGAATTTTGTTAATTTCATGAGACAACATTATTATTATTTGAGAATTTCTCTTCTTTCTAAGAGGTAAGATTAACTCGTGCTTGATATCTTTGGTTCTTATTCATAAATTAAATAAGGTAATTAGTCTTATACTATTGTCTCTAATTTATTCGAATTAGGGGTCTAGATCACTTTTTGATATAAGTTCTTGAATTGACTCTATTAGTATCGTAATTAGTCTTAATCAACTAATTATAAATACAAATATCAATTAGGGTTCTTATCACTTAATCTTGAAATTTGGAGATTTTATTCTCGAATTTCGCATATCCTTAAATTCCGTCTTTAATCTTTATATTTTCGCTTTCGCATTATTCTTTTGTTTTCGTTCAAGTAACCCAATTATTATCACTTTCTCTTGGTGTGATACTTCTATTCTTCGTATACAAATGTGCATATGTTCTCATTAATGAAAAAAGGAGGCAGGCATCCCAGGATTTTGAGCTCTCCAATGTCCAGAATTCCCACGAAGGAACAGTAAGTGTGTGATTTAATCAAGAACTAATGTTCTTTACAAGCCAAATTTTTTTCTTATCCTGGCTTCTGCGGTTGATGTTTTTCCTCAATGTGACACTTCTATTATTATTTTTGATGCATACTTGATTGGTAGTACTCAAATATGAAAGAAATAATCCCTTGATCATCTTCATTAATTGAAAGACAATATATAAAATTTATATATTTCCATAATAGGAAAATCATATTCCTATTCTACTCCTAAAACCCTATTCTATTTGGAGACTAACTATATAATTATGGTAAGATACAAGACTAATTAAGTTACAATAATACACATTATATACAAAAATAGCCCAAACCGTGGGCCTGCTACAGTAACTCGAGATCCGATATACACATGTTTATTGTGTATATTGGATGTATATTTAACACACTCCTTGTTGTCACAGCGGGCGGTCTTCGAACGCTGAGACTGTACCTAAAATCTTTAAAAAGGACCGAGGGAAGACCCTTTGTAAAGATGTCTGCAATTGATATTGGGAAGGGACATGGCAGATGCGTACTTGTCCATGAGCTACCTTTTCGCGAACAAAATGAATGTCCATTTCGATATGTTTGGTGCGCTGGTGCTGCACTGGATTACCAGAAAGATAGATGGCACTAACATTATCACAATAAACCAAGGTAGCTTTCTGAATAGGACAATGAAGCCTAAAAGAAGATTGCGCAACCAACATGATTCAGAGACCACATTGGCTACCCCTCGATACTCGACCTCTGCACTAGAGCGGGACAATGTCGATTGACGCTTCGCAGACCATGAGACCAAGTTATTACCAAGACACATACAATAGCCAGACGTAGACCGTCTGGTGTCCGGACAGCCACCCCAATCAGCATCTGTATACGAGACAAGAGTAGATGTCGACAATGAAAATAAATGTAAGCCATAGTCAAGTGTCCCAGATCATGAATAAATAAACACACCTGTTGTATGGCATACGTAATATCTGGTCTCGTGAATGTAAGATACTAAAGGGCTCATGTAAGACTGCGATAGCGAGTCGGATCCTCATAAAGTGAGCCAGTCGCAGCTCCCAACTTAGGTTTAGTATCAACTGGAGTGAAAGTGGACTTACAAGATGACATTCCAGCCCTCTCAATGATCTCAGCTGCATACTTCCTCTGTGATAAGAACAATCCACCTGCATGACGAGTGACAGCAATCCCCAAAAAATAACTCAAGGGCCCCAAGCCTTTCATAGCAAACTCAGAACTGAACATTGTCATGATAGACTGGCGTGATGCATCGAAAGAGGCAGTCAAGATAATATCATCCACATGTAATAATATATAATCCAAGGAAGAACCACAATGATATATGAACAAGGAATTATCCGACCTGCTGTGAGTGAACCCAATAGTCGAAACATAGTCTGCAAACCTCTTATACCACGCCCGTGGAGACTGCTTAAGCCTATATAAGGACTTTTTCAACAAACAGACATGATGAGGATATTTGGGATCCCTAAACCCCAAGGGCTGATGTATATAGACTGTTTCCTTGAGATCACCATATAAGAAAGCATTCTTCACATCTAACTGATGAATGGGCCATGCTTTCGAAAGAGCGAAGATGAGCACAATGCGAATGGTAGCCGACTTGACCACCAGACTAATCGTCTCACAATAATCCACACCAACCTGCTAAGTCTTACCATCACCCACAAGCCGCGCCTTATGCCTTGCAAATGAACCGTCTAAATTGTCCTTATGAGCAAAAATCCACCTAGACCTAATAATATTAATACCAGATGGACGGGGCACCAACTCCCACGTCTTATTATCAATAAGAGCATTATATTTATCGATCATAGCAATTTTCCAATTCGGATCATTTAATGCAGACACAAGATTACGGGGTAAGGGTGATTTAAGCACATTAGAATTTAAATTAAAATGTCTTTTTGGTTTAAAAATACCCCTTTGACTACGAGTGACTGATCTATGACTCGGGGAAGAAGCGGGTGGATTTCGAGGAATTTTCGGGACTCGGGACGAACTGACCAGCAGGCAGTGGGCCTGCTGGTCCAACTTGGTAAAAGGAAATGGAAATAGGGACTGGATCAGTGGCGGTAACGAGCTGGGTGGCTGGCCCATTTAGCATTACTGGCCTAGTAACTGGACTAGACCCAGCTGCGGGAATTGTAGCTGGTGACGGAACAGTGGGGCCAGTGGGCAGTGGGCCCGTTGGCGGTTTGGGGTGCGAGACACGTTCGAAAAATGGTAAATAATATACGGGGATATACCATCATCGAAAAAATTATACGAACCAGGCACGGGATTACTAACCTTAGCAAACGGAAATTGGGATTCATCAAAAATTGCATGGCGGCTAATGATGATTTTACTAGACGATAAATCAAAATATTTGTAGCCACGATGATTAGACGGATAACCCAAAAATACACAAGAGGTAGAACGGGCCTAAAGTTTGTTAAATGCGGTGGACGGAAATAACGGATAACATAAGCACCAAAGATCCTAAGATGCGAATACAAAGGAGTCTTATTATATAAAATTTGCAGAGGGGACGAATAAGTCAAGCCTTTGGAAGGAAGAATGTTAAGAAGATAGGTAGCCATTTGTATAGCATGATGCCAAAAAGATAGGTGTACGGAAGCATGATTCAATAAAGTGCGGACAATGTTATTAATGGTACGAATTTTGCGTTCGGCTTTCCCATTTTGTGAAGACGTATGAGGGCAAGAAAAATGAAAATTGATCCCATTATTTGCACAAAATTCCCGAAACACCCTATTGTCATATTCTTTGCCATTATCACATTGGATATTTTTTATTTCTCGTTCGAATTGGGTTCTAATGAATGCTCTAAATTTTAAGAAGGTGAAAAAAACTTGAGATTTTTTCGCTATCGGAAAAGTTCATAAAAATTTAGAATAATCATCCAAAAAGAGAACATAATACCGATGACCCAAAGAACTAAGAACAAGACACGTCCATAGATCACTTTGAATAATATCAAATGGCATTAAAGTTGTCATTAGAGTCTATGAATGACAACTTAACAATTTTTCCTAAAGAACAAGATTGACAATTCAGAGTACTACGCATACCCTTACAAGAAATAAAATTATTTTTAACTAAGGAAGACAAAATAGACGACCCTGGATGACCTAGACGAGCATGCCATAAGGAAGGAGCCAGAGCTGCAAAAGTTGATGGCAATGCGTGACTCGAGAAATCAAAACTTGACGTGATAGGATAAAGATCTCCCCTACTATCACACCTCATGAGAGGACTCCCCGTCTTGAAATCCTTCACAGAAAACCCAAACGGATCAAATTCAACATAAACAGAATTATCAGTTGTGAATTTACGGACAGACACTAAATTTTTAATCAATTTAGGGGCATGAAGGGCATTTTTCAAGATAAGTGGTGGATGGGGTGAAGACAAAGATTTATGACCACAACCACGAATTGGAATAGAATTACCATTCCTAATAATTATACCATGAGGGTTGCTCAAATTGGAATAAGACGAGAGAGTACCTTGATCGGATGTCATGTGGGTAGTCGCACCGGTGTCCATATACCAATTTGGGTCTGGTGGTTTTAAACCAAGTATGTGCATAGCGGCTTCAATGTTGGTGTGAGTAGGGCCCGCTGCATGGTGGGCCTAGTGGGGCAGAGGCCCAAACACGTCGGCTTGCTGCCCCGGCCCAGTCACTGTTCTCGGACTCAACTGTTTGCTGGAAAAATTGGGCCTGAGGGGCTGCTGAAACTAAGACTAATTTGGGTGGCCAGTGGACTGCTGAAACTGAGCCCAATTCGAGTGGGGAGTGGACTGAAAATACCGATTTTTAGCCCAGGCACACTGGTCCAGTTCCTGTACCATGGGCCCCAAGGTTGTGGCTAATGGGCTTGTGGTCCATTGCCCCGAGGTCCATTGCCACCCCCGTTATTTCCACCTCGGTTTCCGCCCCGGTTTTTGCCATTATTTTATGCGATTCTGACCCTTTTTGTCTCCACCGTTGTTGCGGTTTTGGTCGTAATTGGGAACAAAACCATGAGAATTGTCGGATGACGTCATCATGACCACAGGACTTGCAGTAGTAGCCGCCTTTTTAGCCAAACGGGCTTTTTCCAAAGTAAGCATGGAGTGGGCTTGATGGAACTTAGGGAGAGGTTCACTTTGACGAAGGATAGTACCAACGCCACTATAGGCCTCGGATAGGCCGACAACCATCTGTAGAACAAGACGATTATCGCTAACGGGCGCACCAACATTGCGGAGTTGGTCCGCCAATTCTTTCAACCTCTTGCAATATGCTGAAATGTTCGGGAAATTTTCCATGTTGACGTGGGAAAATTTCTGCTCAAGGGTAACAACTCTAGAATTTTGATTATCTTGGAATATGTCACGCAGCCTATCCCAAGCAGCCATCGACGTAGCATTAGGCTCAATAATCATCTACAACATATCGGTAGAAATAGTGGAGTAAATCAACTGAAGGACGGTGGCATCAAGAGTCATCCACAACTTAGGATCATCCTCGCGTTAAGGCACCTCCATATCCTCAGGAGCCACGGGGATTATATAATGGATGACTTGATACGAACATGCGAGAATTTTGAACAGTTCGGCCCACATCGCATATTGGACGTTTTCTATTTCAAGAATAAGAGGGATGCGATTCTTGATGTTAGAAACTATAAGGGCAGGATGAAACGTGTTATTTGATGTAGACATACTGCTAGAAAAATATGTGATTGAGGGATTTGGAAGATAGTGGAGGTACCGTCGGAATAACCAATCTGAGAACATGTTGCGGAAAAACTTGGTCTCGATTTTGTTAATTGTTTGGTCAACGACAAAGAGGAAGAAAATTGGGAGAGGATTTTAAGACCTAGACTTCGTATACCATGAAAGAAATAATCCCTTGATCATCTTCATTAATTGAAAGACAATATATACAATTTACATATTTCCATAATAGGAAAATTCTATTTCTATTCTACTCCTAAAACCTTATTCTATTTGGAGACTGACTATACAATTATGGTAAGAGTACAAGACTAATTAAGCTACAAGACTAATATACACATTATATACAAAAATAGCTCAAACCGTGGGCCTGCTACAGTAAATCGAGATCCGATATACATAATATAATTGTGTATATCGGATGTATATTTAACAAAATAAGATCTTCTATAATTTTTTTTTTTGTGTGTTGTACAGTTAACCGAGGATTTATCTGATAAGATGACTCGTACATAGGATGTTGTTCAAATTCCTTCACGTCTAATCTCCAGCTCTCCAAATTTTATATGTGGTAGGTTTATAGTAATGAAATGGCTCTAGTTTGTCTTTTTTGAAAGATGAAATCAGAAGTTAAATGTCTTTTTTTACCATGGAAATATGCACCATTTTGCAAACTTTAGAAAGTTTTGGATCTTGTGATTTGTAAACAAGTTCAACACCGTAAGGACTGACTAAAGCAGAGGGTTGGGATGGTGAGTGGAAGCGTATGATGATTAAGAATTAGTTGTTAGAGTATTTTAAATTGTGGAAGGAGGATGGTAAGGTATACACTGTAGTAAACAAGAAAATATAGGTCTTACTGTGTTAAACCTGTAACACATACTACCAGCAGAGAGTTGTTTCTCAGCAAAAGCAAACTAGTCAGTTGCAAACTTGCAGTTTAAATATGCAGGAAGTCTTATTCAGCTGTATCTCTTGCACTAAAAAGTTATTTTTAATGAAGTAGCATTGGTCTTATGCCCTTCCGTTCTACTCGTCAAAATTTAACTACATTTCAGGTCATGCCTACAACTTGGAATTGGAGGATCTCCTAAACCCTTAAAGTATATTTATGTCCTAGAGATAATCTGTATTAGGACAAATGTACTTTATACACATTCATATTATTATTAATGGATATTAATATTTTGGCATTTGCAATTATTGAATTATTAATTTATTATTTGTAATATTCTATAATATACATCCCTGGAGGTTACACTGTTATTAATAGTGTGAGATATTAATATTATAATGTAACTCTTAAATAGCCTCGACTAATGATCATCGAGAATGGATTATTGATGATATGTGATAAGTCGACATGTGGTCTCCATCACATCCTTAGAGGATGTAGTATGTCTCACCTGCTACGAGTAATGACTACTCGTGATGGACACATGGATACTTTGGAAGTATTGGTATACCCTGTTGATATATTGTTTGTTACACTTGTCTAAAGTATGATCAGCGTGTGGGAGATAAAAGTCCTTAGACTTGAGGTCAATACGTGCCTTGTCTACAAAGTAATGTACTTTGATCCCGTCCTAAGCTCAAATGTCTTATAAGTTGAGATACGGCTTGTATTGGGTACATTACGATGTGGATTAAAGGTGGTAGATAAGCCCAGATTAGGATTCATTTTTCGAATGTGTATTTGAGAGAACACTCGGATTCTCAATGATATTAGGTGGACTAAGTCGTTGGCCAACGCAATAGGCGTATTTAGAATATGGTCTAGTTGTCAACTAATATAGATGAGATGCAATGATTAAGTCATTTGGATAGACACTTGACAAATCCTAAGCTTGATCGGGTATGTCGTGAATGAAAGGATTTTATCTTACCACGAAAGGTTAAGTTTATTAGATATGCATAAACGTACTTCACATATTGAGTTCGTCTTGCGGTGCCGTCTAGGAGTTCTGCGTAGACCTTAATTTGATTAATGTCGATATGAGAAGGCATGTAGGGTCACACTATGTCGATTGTCCATTTCGGTCTAAGGATGTATTGAGAGAGTAATTAAATGTTCGATTTACAATTGAGACATTTAAATGAATAATGATTATTTTAATTAAGTTAAAATTGGATTTTGGATTTAATTAAGAATGCACGGGAAATAAATTGAGATAGTGCAGAAACTCATCGAGCGCCGCGGAGCCTCTGCCTCGATGTTTAGGCCAGGCCCAAAGTCAAACCCTAATCCGGGTTTGACCTATTTTTCAACTCTAAATAGTGGCATTCTTTTCATTACTCATACACTAATTCCTGATTATCATTCTAAGCCTTAGAGACTTAGAATTAAACTCTCTCGAACCTCTGCCAGATTTCCTAGCTTTACGAAGGAGAAATACATTGAAGCTTTGAGCTTGCAATCGGAAGGGCAACCGCGTGTCCACCTTATAGTAGATAAAGACTCCAGTACTATAGCCTGTAAGTATTATGCTTTATATTACAGGTTTGATTGTTGTATAACCATACCAGAAATATTGTTGGGGTATGTAAGAAACCAAATTTTTAACTTCCGATGTGCCTTACTTATGTGTTTTAAACCTAACAAAACCCTACAGTGGTATCAGAGCCCAGGCTGGTTCAATGGTTATATAACAATTGAATAAAATAATATGGGTTAAACATAAAATTGGATTAAAATGAGGTTTCTTGAAATCCTACATGTCTTGAACGAATATTGACCTTTTTATATCACCCTAAATTATCTCCTACGCTAACTCGAGGAAGTCATTCCGCTCTAACTCGAACTAAGCCAAAAGTGCGTTGTCCGACTCATTGCACGATGCACGACTAAGAACGGGTAAGAATAGATGATGGTCGATATGGGCGTTATTGATAATGGTGGGTGATGATAAAGGACATGTGAATTGATCCCTAAATTGGATTTAGGCCTTGAACGATTTTGGAAATCAACACAGAAACCTTTGTCATGACATTGGAGTCGCGGCCCTATAGTAGGGCACTGCGACGCTTGCTAGGGTTTCAAGGCGGCGCGCGGTGCTAATTCTTCATTTCAAAACTTAGACTCACTGGACAACAGGCGTCGCAGCGCTAATGCATTTGCAGAAGCGAAAATGTTTCTGCCTTTGCAACGCCGTGACTCTATGGTGGAGCGTCGCAACGCTAATGCAATTGCAGAAGCAGAAATATTTCTGTCCTCGCAGCGCCACGGCTCCATGGTGGAGCGCCGCGACGCTAATGCATTTTGCAGAAGCCGAAAGGCTTCTGCCTCAGTGGCGTCGCGACCCTAATGATTAGCGTCGCGGCCCCACCTATCCAAAATAATAAAAAAATCAAGTTCAGAATATTTAACCCAAGATTATTATTATACAGTATAATTGATAAGTATATTGTTTATGTGCTAAATGTCAAAATGTTTGTCATTTACATTTCTAGAATAACGTCCGTTATAACTGTCTGGGCAGGCGGCGCTCAGTATTTGATTAAACCATCTTATATCATGCATATTGGGTTGACGGTTCCCAACTATATGTGTCATTAGTTTGCATGATGTTAAGATATCATATTGGATATGGCGTAAAAGAATTGATCTTGGTTAAAACCCTGAATTAAAATGTTCTCAAAAATTTTAAATACAAGTCTAAATTTAAAACACGTCGTCCATTATAATTGTTAGAGTGCAAAATCCTTTTCGGCGATACGAGTATTTATGCCAAAGAATTTGCTCTAAGTCTACGAGGACCTAGAATCTTTCATAGATGTGTTTTAATGTAAAGGTAAACGATTAACTTTTGTGGGTATTTACACTAAAGTGTTTGCTCACAAAGGCCAAATTTTCTTAGATACATAAACGCAGTAGTGTAATGGAATTGACTTGCTTAGACAAATTTTGGCGCCAAAGTGTCAGACTAATCTAAGGACGCAAGATTAAATGAAATATTTGTTCAACCAAGAGTTGCAAATAAGTTTTGCAATTGGTTTAGAACATACCAAGATGTGTTATTGAAGTTATCAGCCAAAGCAAACGCGGAGATATCATAGGCTTGGATCTTGGCCCATTATGACCTCAATTAAAATAGGTCTGTATTCTACCATGGGGTCGTAGAATTATGTTAAAATAGTGGGAGCTAATTAAACAAAAGGTCTTGTTAATTAGCCTAAATGAATGTGTATAATAGGAATTAGATTTTGAGTTTGATTTCCGGTCTATCTAATTCTTCAGATTATTAAAGATGTCGAGCTTATCGTTGAAAATGTTGATTGAGATGAATAAACTTACTGGACCAAACTACCTTGACTGGCTAAGGAATTTGCGAATAGTACTAAGAAGAGAAAATAGAATACGTGATGGACATGGTGTTCCCAACAGTCCCTGCGACAGACTCTGCTGAATATGCCTCTTTTGATAAGGATGCTTGCCAGAAACACCTAGATGACGCCACTTCATCCCAATACATGATGTTGTATTCCATGTCTATGGAACTTCAGAGACAACATGAGAACATGGGGCCCAATGAGATACTCGAACACTTGAAGAGTCTCTATGACTCACAATCCCAGACTATGGAATATGAGTTGCTGATAGAACTCTTTAAGTGTAAGCTCAATGAAGGAGGCCAAGTCTCGCAGCATGTGTTGAAGATGATAGGCCTGATAGAGAGGCTTGCTTCAATTGGAACGAAGCTTAAAAAGAATGTCGCTACCACCCTCATCCTGAACTCTCTCCCTCGTTCTTTTGAGAACTTCATAGTGAATTTCAATATGAATGGAACGAAGGCGACTCTGGGCGAGTTGCACAACATGCTCAAGACCTTTGAGTCTTCCACTTCCAAAGGCAAAGATGTGCTCATGGTGAGCTCTTCTAGCCGACCCAAGCCGAAAGGCAAGGAATGGCAGAAGAATAAGGGCAAAGCAGTCGCTACACCCTCAGCTATGAAGCCCAATGGAGGTGTGAAAAAGAAGGTGAACGTGGCTAAGGATGAATGCCTCAACTGCCATAGGAAGGGGCATTGGAAGAAGGACTGCACGACACTAGGAGTAGGAAAAGCACTAGGTGCTCCTAACTTTGGTGGACAAGGTATGTACGTCATTGAAATAAATATGTATATAAGTAACTCTCATTCCTGGGTATTGGATACCGCTTTTGGCTCACACATTTGTACAAATGTGCAGGGGCTAACTGATAGCAGGAAGGTTGGACCAAAGGAGGTAGACCTACGCGTTCGAAACGGAGCACGAGTAGATGCTGAGCCCGTAGGGAATTATAGATTAAATTTACCTTCCGGCTATTGTTTAGTGTTGAATGATTGCTTTTGTGTACCCTCGTTAACGAGGAATATCATTTCTATCCCAGTTTTGGACATGAAGGGGTTTTCCTCGTATATTTATAATGGCAGTCAAGTACTGTCTTTTGATAATATTATGTATGAAATTACTCCTCTTGTGGATGGATTATATACACTAAAATGTAGTCGAGAGATATTCAATGTACAAAATAAATGAGCCAAGATAAGTAATAGAAACTCTACCTACCTATGGCACTGCAGACTTGGTCATATCAACGAATCAAGGATAGCACGGTTGAGGAAGTTAGACTACCTCGAACCATTTGACTTGGAGTCTTATGGTAATTGTGAATCTTGCTTGAGAGGAAAGATGACCAATAAACCACTTTCTGGGAAAGGTGTGCGGGCCAAGGAGGTTCTTGAGTTGCTCCATACTGATGTATATGGGCCATTCTCGACTCAAGCTAAGGGAGGCTTCCCATACTTCATCACTTTTACTGACGACTTCACAAGGTATGGGTATGTGTATCTTATGAGACACAAATCTGAGGCTTTTGAGAAGTACAAGAAGTACAAATCGGAAGTAGAGAAGCAACTTGCAACAAGCATCAAGGCCCTTCAATCGGATCGAGGAGGTGAGTACTTGAGCAAGGATTTTCTAGATTACTTAAAGCTACATGGAGTCCAATCAGAATGGACACCTCCTGGAATGCCACAGATGAATGGTGTTGCCGAAAGGAGAAACCGAACCTTATTTGATATGGTTCAATCTATGATGAGCTCCTCAGTTCTACCTACATACCTTTGGGGACATGCTATACAAACCTCTATATATGTTCTGAATAGGGTTCCTTCCAAGTTAGTAGAAAATACACCCTATGAGATATGGTGTGGCAAAAAGTCATCTCTTAAACATATGAGACCCTGGGGGTGCCCTGCATATGTTAAGAAGACGCTCACTAACAAGTTGGAATCTAAAAGTGAAAAATGTTACTTCGTGGGGTATCCAAAGGAAACTAAGGGATACTACTTCTATCTTTCTGGAGAACATAAGGTCATTGTTTCCTGGAATGCAACTTTCCTTGAAGAAGAATATGTCTATAAGGAACATAGCTGCACAGAGATATAACTTGAAGAAATTCAGGAACCATAAGATAATACAGAAGTTCAACCCTTGTCAAATGACCTAATCAAGGATTCAGTTGGAGTATCTAGTGAAGATTGGGTACTTAGAGTACACCCTTCAACCAGTGGGAGTGCTGTGAGAGATAATGCAGAAATGCAAGACTCTCATACACAACCAATGGAAGATGATACAATGGTTGTACATCATTCCATTCAGGAAATACATGAAAATGACATTCCTGAAAGCTCTCAAGGTGATGGATTGTCCAACACACAAAGAACTTCTCACAATCATAATACAACAAGCACTGAAACGCAGAATAATCAACTTCGTAGGACCACTAGGACTCATCGTCCGCCTGAAAGACTTAATCTCCTTGTTGAAACACACAATGAGATAGATATTCCTGATGACGATGAACCTACAACCTACAATGAAGCTATGTTAGACATTGATTCGCAGAGATGGCAAGAAGCCATGAAATTTGAGATGGACTCGATGTACATAAATCAAGTTTGGAACTTGGTTGATTTGCTAACAGGGGTTAGACCCATATGATGCAAATGGGTCTTCAAGAAGAAGATTGATGCATATGGCAAGGTACAGACTTATAAAGCAAGATTGGTGGCTAAAGGTTATAATCAACGGCATGGGGTCGATTATGATGAAACCTTTTCACATGTTTCTAAGATTAAGTCCATTTGGATTTTGCTTGCAATAGCTGCATATTATAACTATGACATTTGGCAGATGGACGTCAAAACTGCTTTTCTCAATGGTAATCTAGTTGAGGAGGTGTATATGAAACAACCTGAGGGTTTTTCAATTGAGTCCAAACCAAATGCCGTATGCAAGCTACAAAAGTCCATTTATGGGCTTAAGCAAGCCTCGAGGAGTTGGAACATTTGCTTTGACAAGGATATCAAGTCATTTGATTTCGTCAGAAGCAAAGAGGATTCATGTGTTTATAGTAAACGCAAGGATGAGAGTATTGCCTTCATTATTATATATATATATATGACATATTAATAATGAGAGACAATAAGACTCTCCTGCAGTCAGTCAAGGAGTGGTTGTCCAGTACCTTCATGATGAAGGATTTAGGTGAGGCCTGCTACATTCTGGGGATTAGGATCTATAGAGATAGACCTAACAGATTGTTAGGGCTGTCACATCACATCATCTACATAGACAAAGTGCTTAGACGTTTTTCTATGGAAAATTCCAAGAAAGGCGGTCTACCTATGGGACAAGGCATCAAGTTATATAAGAAGGATAGTCCTTCTAATTCTATAGAACTTGAACGCATGAAAAGGATCCCATATGCTTCGGCCATAGGATCGATCATGTATGCCATGACCTATACTAGGCCAGATGTGGCCTTTGCACTTAGTATGACTTGCAAGTTCCAGCAGAATCCTGGGGAAGAACACTGGAAGGCAGTCAAGAGTATTCTTAAGTATCTTAGACGAACTAAAGATTACTTCTTAGTCTATGGTGGAGAAGAAAAGCTAGGCTACTGGTACACTCATGCTAGCTTCCAGAAGGATGTTGATGACTACAAATCTCAGTTTGGGTACACGTTCATTTTCAATGGTGAAGCAGTAAGCTGGAAAAGTTCCAAACAAGCTACAACTGCTGATTTGACAATAGAAGCTGAGTACATTACTGGATCGGAAGCTTGCTAAAGAAGTTGTCGCGATATCTGAGTTCTTAAAGGAACTAGGGGTTGCTCCAAGTGCCACTTGTCCAATAACGATTTATTGTGACAACACTGGTGCGATTGCGCAAGCTAAGGAACTAAGATCAACCAATAGAAAAAAACATGTACTAAGGAAGTACCACAAACTCAGGGAGATGGTGGAGACTGAAGAGATTAGATTAGACTATGTTCCCATAGATGATAATCTAGCTGACCCATTCACTAAACCATTAAGCTTAGTCAAGCATAATGGTCATTTTGAGAATATGAGCATTAGATATGTTGGAGATTGACTCTAGGCCAAGTGGGAGATTGAAAGTATATTTATGTCCTAAAGATAATCTGTATTAGGACAAATGTACTTTATACACATTCGTATTATTATTAATGGAGATTAATAATGTGGCATTTGCAATTATTGAATTATTAATTGATTGTTTGTAATATTCTATAATATGCATCCCTGGAGGTTACGCTGTTATTAATAGTGTGAGATATTAATATTATAACATAACTCTTAATTAGCCTCGACTAATGATCATCGAGAATGGGATATCGATGATATGTGATAAGTCGACATGTGGTATGTATCACATCCTTAGAGGATGTAGTATGTCTCACCTGCTACGAGTAATGGCTACTCGTGATGGACACATGAATACTTTGGAAGTATTGGTATACCCTGCTGATATACTATTTGTTACACTTGTCTAAAGTATGATCAGCGTGTGGGAGATAAAAGTCCTTAGACTTGAGGTCAATATGCGTCTTGTCTACAAAGTAATGTACTTTGATCCCGTCCTAAGCTCAAATGCCTTATAGGTTGAGATACGTTTTGTATTGGGTACATTACGATGTGGATTAAAGGTGGTAGTTGAGCCAAGATTAGGATTCATTCCTCGAATGTATATTCGAGAGAACACTCGGATTCTCAGTGATATTAGGTTGACTAAGTCATTGGCCAACGCAATAGACGTATTTAGAATATGGTCCAGTTGTCAACTAATATAGATGAGATACAATGATTAAGCCATTTGGATAGACACTTGACAAATCCTAAGCTTGATCGGGTGTGTCGTGAATGAAAGGATTTTATCTTACCACATAAAGGTTAAGTTTACTGGATTCGCGTAAATGTACTTCACATATTGAGTTAGTCTTGTGGCGCCGTCTGGGAGTTCTGCGTAGACCTTAATTTGATTAATGTCGATATGAGAAGGCCTGTAGGGTCACACTACGTCGATTGTCCTTTTCGATCTAAGGATGTATTGAGAGAGTAATTAAATGTTCAATTTAGAATCGAGACATTTAAATGAATAATGATTATTTTAATTAAGTTAAAATTGGATTTTGGATTTAATTAAGAATGCGCGGGAAATAAATCGAGACAGTGCAGAAACTCATCGAGCGCCACGGCTCCTCTGCCTCGATGTTTAGGCCAGGCCCAAGGTCAAACCCTAATCCGGTTTTGACCTATTTTTCAACTATATATAGTGGAATTTTTTTCATTATTCATACACTAATTTCAAATTATCATTCAAAGCCTTAGAGATTTAGAATTAAACTCTCTCGAACCTCTGCCGGATTTCCTAGCTTTCCGAAAGAGAAATACATTGAAGCTTGGAGCTTGCAATCGGAAGGGCAACCGCGTGTCCACCTTATAGTAGATAAAGACTGCAGATACTATGGCATGTAAGTATTAGGCTTTATGTTACAGGTTTGATTGTTGTATAACCATACCAGAAATATTGTTAGGGTAAGTAAGAAACAAATTTTTTAACTTCCGTTGTGCCTTACTTATGTGCTTTGAACCCAACAAAACCCACCAATATTTTCTTCCACCAAGCCGCCGCCCCCACCACTTATCTCGACCGCCGGCACCAATTTTCCTTTTTTTCTCTTTCAATTTGTGACCACCATGTCTCTTCCAACCTCCCCCAACACTACCGGTTCCTCCACCAGTGTGTTCGACAACCACCCACCCCTCTCTGCATCTTCTTTTCATCCGACATTCGCCGTCCATAACATCAAGAATTTTATACCTATAATCCTTGATCAAGAAGATTGTCAATATTCAATATGGGTTGAAATTTTCTACATTCATGCATGCGCATATAACGTGCTAGACCACATCGATGATTCTATTCCCCGCCCATCCGATGTTGCAGACTCGACGTGGCATCGCCTTGATTCCATCGTCAAACAATGGATATACGACACTATCTCTAAAGATTTGTCGTGTACTATCATAAAAACATGTGTATTGGCGCGTGATCTCTGGGTTCGATTGGAAGAAATATTTCAGGACAATAAAAATACTCGCGCCGTGTATTTGGAGGAGCAATTTAACAATACGCGTCTTGAGAATTTTACCAACATGTCTGAATACTACAAACAACTGAAACTCATTGCCGACCAACTTTCCCATGTTGGAACACCCGTCTCAGAAACAAATATGGTCATATAACTCATTGCTGGCCTACCAAACGACGAATATGATATGCTAGCAACCATGATTCAACAGGCCGACCCACTACCAAGCTTCAACAAGACGCGTTCATAATTACTTTTGGAGGAGACCCGTCGCCCAAAACAAGATGAGCATAATAAAAAAGCCTTAGCGGTTGAGAACATGGCACCACTGGCGCCCCCACCACTCAACCACGGCCGCCGGACCACCAACAGCAACGGGACAATCGCGGTGGAGGACGATGAGGCAGAGGCCGGGGCAATGGCAAGCAAGGCAAAGGTCGTGGAAGGGGCAACAATGCCCAATAGGCGAGCCCAACGCATGTCCAACCATTCCAGTGGCCTGGTCCATCAGGTTGGCCCAATGCGGGAACTTGGGTCTCCCCAGCTTGTCCATATCCAACAGCAAGAGCCCAATTCCAGCATGCTTGGGCGCCTGGTCTCTTGGGTTCGGGTCCAGCACCTAGACAGGCCCAACAGGCTCACCTTATTTCAGCCCAACAACTGTCCATTGGTCACAATATGGCCCCAACCGATTTGGGCCAAGCATTCATGCTTTGAATCTTCAACAACCCGACAAAAATTGGTACATGGATACTTGAGCCACATCTCATCTCGCCCGGTCTTCAGGTAATCTATCTCAATTGCTTAAATTAAAGCATCCCCAATTCATCACCATCGGTAATGGTCATCGCATTCCAATTGAAGGTTACGATAATGCCCACACACAACCTCCTCATCCGCCCTTCTCTCTAAACCATGTCCTGTATGCTCCTAACATTATTAAAAATTTAATATCCATTAGAAAATTCACCCATAATAATTTTGTGTCTATGGAATTTGACCTTTTTGGTTTCTCTGTGAAGGATCTCTATACGGGGAAAATTCTAACGCGCTGCAATAGTGTGGGAGACCTCTACCCGTTCGCTCCATCTTCCGCCGTCAACACACAATCTCATATCTCCCTTGCTGCACTCTCTCCAACAACTTGGACGATAGACTTGGTCATCCAGGAGCACATGTTTTTACCTTTCTTAGAAATAATAAGCTTATTAGATGTAATAATGGGAAGCTTGCCCAAAACTGTCTTTCTTGTCCGCTTGGCAAACATAGTCGTCTTCCTTTTATGTCATATTTAAGTGTTACTTTTTCACCGTTTGATATTGTGCATGCTGATTTATGGACTTCACCCGTTATTAGCTCCTTTGGCCATAAATTTTACCTTGTCTTATTGGATGACTTCACACATTTTATCTGGATTTACCCACTAAAATTCAAGTCTGAAGTTTTTGCTAAGTTTCTTAAGTTTCATAACTACATCAAAGCTCAATTTGAAAAATCTATAAAATCCTTTCAATGTGATAACGGTCATGAATTCAATAATTCGGTGTTTCACAATTTTTGCACCACTCATGGCATGGCTTTCCGTTTCTCATTTTCCCCACACATCACCTCAAAATGGTAAAGCTGAACGAATCATTCGTACCATCAATAATATGGTTCAGACTATTCTATTCCATGCCTCTCTCCCCCCATCCTTCTAGATCTATGCTGTTAAAATGGTTGAATATATAATCAATATTTTACCTACTAGCACTCTTCATAATAAAACCCCCATCGAAATTCTCTACCAAAGGACCCCGTCCTATGACCATCTTAGAATTTTTGGTTCCCTGTGCTACCCCAATCTTGCATCCACAACCTCTCATAAATTAGCTCCAAGCACCACCCCGTGTGTCTTTATTGGCCTTCCGTCTAATCATAGGGGCTATCTGTACTATGACTTGTCCACTCGTCAAATTGTTGTTTCCCATCACGTTACGTTTGACGAGACGTGTTTCCCATTTTCCAACCTTCGAAAATTCCAAAATACGGACTACACGTTTTTCGATGAGTCAGCCATTTCACCAATCCTCCGATCCCCCCACTACCTTGACCACTCTGCTCCCTCACGAGGCTATTTTTTCTCTGGTCTCCGACACCACATCACCGCCCCAGTCGTCATCACCCTTCACTGCATCTCCCACTCCCAGGCCAACACCTCCGACCTCCGTTCCAGAACAACCAACACACCACCATCGGGTAAGTCTCATCCCACCGATAACCAACCATCCATCCAAAATAGGTAACCCAACATCAACACCAGACACCGGCACCATCAACTATCACCGAACCACCTCCAGAACCTGACACCGACACCAGACCCCATCATCTCACCCACCAGCACCCAGTCATCATCGTCACCAACGATCGATGACACCCAATCGAAATGCCAACACCCAGAATTAGATATCCAAAACACCCACACCCACCAGTGTACCGACACAACCCATTTACCCACCCACCGTATAAAAACTCATGCCCAACACGGGATTTTCAAGCCCAAGGTTCACTTCAACTTATCCACACACACTATATCCCCAATTCCCAAAAACCCTAAATTAGCCAAACTGGACCCCAATTGGAATGCGGTCATGCGTAAGGAATTTTCTGCTTTACCAAACCACCACACTTGGGATTTAGTTCCTAGATCGGATGGGGTGAATGTGATTCGATTCATGTGGTTATTTCGTCACAAATTTAGAGACAGTGGTGACTTAGAGAGATATAAGGCAAGAGTTGTTGCCAATGGCACTAATTAGCAGGAGGGAATTGATTGTGGTGAGACTTTCAGTTCGATTGTCAAATCGACTACTATTCGTATTGTTCTCAGTATTGCCATGGGCAAGCATTGGCCGATTCATCAGCTTGATGTCAAGAACGCATTTCTTCATGGGGATTTGAAAGAAACTGTGTACATGCATCAGCCACTAGGTTTTGTCCATCCTGCAGCCCCTCAGTATGTATGTCGCCTCAGGAAGTCACTATATGACTTGAAACAGGCTCCCCGAGCTTGGTATGACCATTTTGCCAAGTGTATTGTGCAGATTGGGTTTATATGTAGCCGTTGTGATAACTCTCTTTTCATTTTTCATCGTGGTAGCAGCACTGCTTATTTGCTATTGTATGTGGATGATATTGTTCTCACTGCCTCATCTGACGGATTGAAAATGAAATCATTGCTCTACTCAAAACTGAATTTGGTATGACTGATTTGGGTACACTTAGCTATTTCTTGGGTATATCAGTAACCAGATCTACCGATACTATGTTCCTGAGCCAGCGTAAATATGCAGAAGAGATAGTGTACAGGGCTAAGATGGCAAATTGCAAGGTTATGCCAACTCCAGTTGACTCCAAATCCAAGCTTAGTGCTACTGATGGTGATCCGGTTTCTGATCCTACTCTGTATCAGAGTCTTGCAGGTGCTCTTCAATATCTTACATTCACTAGGCCTGATATTGCATATGTTGTTCAGCAGGTGTGTCTGTTTATACATGCTCCGAGAGAGCCCCACTTTGCTTCCCTTAAGCGCATTCTCAGATACGTTAAAGGCACCCTTGATTATGGATTGCATCTCTACCTTTCTGCGCCGAACAGGTTGCTATCTTATACGGATGCAGATTGGGCAGGGTGCCAGGACACGCGTCGCTCCACTTCCGGATATTGTGTATTTTTTGGGATAATCTTATTTCTTGGTCTGCCAATAGGCAAGCTACATTATCCCGCTCGAGTGCTGAAGCAGAGTATCGCGGCGTTGCTAATGTAGTTGTTGAGATCTGTTGGCTTCGAAATCTTCTTTTGGAGCTCTAATGTCCACTGCGCAAGGCGTCTATAGTCTATTGTGATAACATATCTGCCATATATCTGTCTCACAATCCGGTCCAACATCAGCGGACCAAACATATTGAGATGGATATCCACTTTGTGCGTGAAAAAGTAGCTCTTGGTCAGGTCAAAGTGTTACATGTGCCTTCCTCCTATCAGTATGCAGATATTTTCAAGGGATTATCGAGACAATTATTCATTTGACTTCAGATCCAGGCTAAGCGTCCGACCTCCTCCCGCTCCGACTGAGGGGGAGTATTAGCGAATATTCTCCGAATATTTACAGTATATTTTGTAATTATGATAGGTGTATATTTAAGGTAATCTAGGATTCTTATTGTATTAGGAATCAACCTCTGTACAACTATATATATTGTGATTAATGAAAGGAATCTCTAAGGAAGTTTATTTCAATCTTACATTATGCCCTTCCGTTCTACATCGTCAAAATTTAACTACATTTCAGGTCATGCCTACAACTTGGAATTGGAGGATCTCCTAAACCCACCAATACTTCTTCCAAGTCTTCAAGTGATTAGATTGAAATGACTTCTCCTTCTGGTCTAAGTCCTGCAGCTTCTGCAAAAGATAAACAACCTTCAGCCCAACTGGAAGAGACTGAAGTTTATTAAGATGATCAAGTTTTTTTGCGAAAGGCTGCTTTAACTTCTTTGGACTTTATACTGTTATATGGTGCAATAGATCATACCTATACGCCAACACTTGTTAATATTAGTATTGCAGGAAGTGAAGCTAGTTACATGTATAGTGACAGTTTCAATAGGAAATGAAAGGAACAAGAACATATTTTGAAGGGATAGAGAGTGCTCATATTCATTATCTGAACTCCGAAAGTATGAAACATGAACCATTTAGTTATTTTTAATGACTTTTTGGGCCTGTTGATGGTTAAATATTAAGTATGGCTTGGAACACATTTTTCGAAAATTGATACTTTGAAGTATACCTCTAATATAAGGAACACTGATATGGAGTGCGTGCGGGATTTAACAGCGGCGAGTCATTCCAAGTTGTAGTCTATTTTGGAAAAAGCAGAAAAGATAGAATTGCTTTAGTACTCCCATTGTCCTTTAAAAATGTTCATCACAACATTTATGTAAAGCAATTTTTTCTTTGGCTATAAATTGTTTAAATATTTTAAATTATTTTAACTATATAAGCAGTAATATACTCCATCCGTCTCAATTTATGTGATATAGTTGATTGTGCACGGAATTTAAGGAATAAAGGAAGACTTTTAAATTTTGTGATCTAAAACAAGTTAAAGATATTTATGTGGTTATAGATCATCTCGTTAAAGTAAAAGTTAAAGTTTAAAGTTAAGTTGTTGTCAAATAAGGAAATGTATCAATCCTTTTTAAACGGACTAAAAAAGAAAGTGTATCACATAAATTGGAACAGATGAAGTTGTTGGTTACAATGGTGCAGGAAACGGAAATAAGTAACTGCTAAGTATTACAACAAACTGAAATTACAATAAACTTGAACAAGAAACTGGAACGGTTTTTGGTATGCTGAGTCGAGTGATTGCACTCTGTCTTTAAGACAATATTGCCCCGTATGTATCATTTCTACGTCCTGGACAATTGTCTCCCAAGATAAAACAACAAATGAACAAATGAGCAAAGGAAACTCAAGTGCTACCATGAAGAATTTTGAGTAATGAAATGATCCTGGAAGGTAGTAGGAAGAACTGATTTCGTTTGTATGTTTCTGTGTGTCTCAACAATTGTGCAAATGGTCATTTATATAGTTGAAGAAGAGGCTTACCAACTGCCCACATAATTGTTGTTACTGGCCAAGTAATGACAATTATAGAGGTAGTAATTTACCAAAATAAATGGTGAATTGATGTGCAACAGATTGACATTTAGGAAGATTAATTCAGCCAAAATAAATTACTGAATTGAGTGTTGGTTGATGTTCCAGAAACCACAAAGTTCTCTGCCCAATTTGACTTTCTTGAAACTTCAGGGACCAAACTATACATATGAAACAATTCTGGTCCAAAAAGATAATATCAGAAGAAGCACAACCCACAACCCACAACCCGGACGGGCGGGCGGCGGCGCGCGTGTGGGCTTTCCTCGAACCGGAGCACATCTAGGTCCTCCCTCCTTTAAACACATGGGATACCCCTTGGGGTCCCAAACCCCAAGCCAACTTTGAGACTTATAAACAAAACAATTCTTTCTTCCCCCACCGATGAGGGAGAATTGGTCTCAATACCACACTTTTCCATGCTTCAAACACCTCACTTCGTGGACCAATATCTCTTTCATTTCTCAACGAAATTTGACGATCCTTGGCCCTACGGTCATCTACTTACTTAGTAGATTATGCACGTGTAAAGAACCGGATTCTCCAACATGCGAAACACTAGTGTTTAAGCCGCTAAAGTTGGTCGGACGCAACTCCCGCCAAAGGCAAATTTCCAGCAGAAGTATTGTATTTGTCATGTAGTTTTAAACATATAAGTTTTGTTTTCAGCATAAAAATTAATTGAACGAGAAGTCATTTCCATTCAAAATAATATCTTTACGCATAGAAAAAAGATGGAAGGCAAACAAGAAAACTAGTTTTATGGGATTAAAAGAACTCCCGCTTTCTCCCTTTTTTGTTTTTAAAAATTTAGGAATTTTTCGTACGCGACTGACTCTGAATCAATTGGAGGGACCGATTTTTTTATATTAATAGAAACACGACTTAAAAGTCAATTTATTAGTAAAATAAAAACAACATTACCAAAGCAGGTGAGTAACCTGACCTTGAAATAACAAGATTAATTATTATTGTCATAAAACAACTCCAATTTCTTAATAATGAGAACACATCAGAAATAATCAAAATAGTACTCATTCCGTCCCGTTTTACTTGTTCACTATACTAAAAATAGTTGTCCAATTTTATTTGTCCACTTTAAAAAATCAAGAGATAATTTATCATTTTTTTTATTTTATCCTTAGTAATTAATAAGTCAAAATTTTCAATTCCTTTTTCCAACACTACTTTTTTATGAGAAATATGGGAATTGTTGGAACTCCTATATTTAATTAGTTGGTAGCACATTTTCTTTTGATAAGTTTTGATTGATTTTAATCCTTAGCTAATTAGTAATAATTAGGGGTAATATGATAACTTTTCATTTTATTTTTGGCTCCTAAGGTGATATCCAGACTTGCAATAACTATAGGGGTATCAAGTTGCTAAGACACACTATGAAATTTTGGGAAAGAGTCGTGGAGATGAGGGTGAGAAAAGGCGTAACTATTTCCAAGAACCAGTTTGGATTCATGCCCGGCGCTCGACTACAGAAGTCATTCATCTTATTAGGAGGTTGGTGGAGCTGTATAGGGAGAGAAGATAGACTTACATATGATTTTCATCGACCACGAGAAGGCATATGACAAAGTCCGTAGGGAGGTTCTATGAAGATGTTTGAAGGTTAGAGGTGTACCTGTGGCGTACACTAGGCGCGATCAAGGATATGTATGATGCAGTCAAGACCAGGGTACGGACAGCAGGAGGAGACTCAGAGCACTTCCCATTGATGATGGGGCTGCTCTAGGGATCAACTCTTAGCCCATTCTTATTTGCCTTGGTGATTGATGGATTGACGTGACAAATTCAAGCGAGGTGCCATGGTGTATGTTATTCGCAGACGACATAGTCTTGATTGATGAGACTCGCAGTGGAGTGAATGCTAAGATGGAGGTTTGGAGACAGACCCTAGAGTCTAAGGAGTTCAGGCTGAGTAGAATCAAGATAGAATACTTGGAGTGCAAGTTCAGTAACGGGAGAGACCTTGAGATAGGTGTAGAGGTGAGGCTTGATACTCAGGTCATTCCAAAGAAAGGAAGCTTCAAGTACCTCGGGCCTATTATCCAAGAGAATTGAGAGATTGATGACGATGTTACACATCGTATTGAGGCAGAGTGGATGAAATGAAAGCTCGCATCTGGAGTCTTATGCGATAAAAAAGTGCCACCAAAACTTAAAGACAAGTTCTATAGGGTGGTGGTCAGACCGAATATGTTGTATGGGGCGGAGTGTTGGCCGATCAAGACTTCACATACCCACAAGATGAAAGTTGTGGAGATGAGGATGTTAAGATGGATATGTGGGCATACAAGGAGGGATAAAATTAGAAATTATGATATCTGGGACAGAATGGGAGTGACCTCGGTAGAGAATAAGATGCAGAAAGCGAGATTGAGATGGTTCGGACACGTGCAGAGGAGAGACACAAGTGCCCCAGTGTGGAGGTGTGAGAGGTTGGCTATGGACGGGTTCAGGAGGTGTAGAGGTAGGCCGAAAAAGTATTTGAGAGATGTGATTAGACGGGATATAGAGCAGGTGCAACTAGAGATGGCAACAGATCGGATCTGGATCGGATCCTACCGGATCCAGATCCAGATATGTTTTTCATACCTGGATCCAGATTCGGATCCAAATCCATCGGGTCCATAAAAATCATATCCAAATCCGGATCCTCTAGGTCCATGGATCGAATTTGGATCCACATGTAAAAAAATTGCCTTGCTAAGATTTTTTTGAACTGACAAACGATTTTTACTTAGATAACAGTTTACTATGTTTCAATTTTGAAATGTTCATATGAGATATTTTGTTCGTTGTCTCGTTTTGATTGTGAGCTATTAATTGAAAATATTGGACAATGCCAATAGTTATGGAAAATGCTAACTAGTATTTCCACAATACAGAACTTGCATGTGCTTGGAATCTTCACAAATGAAGTGAATATAATTGTAACTACTTGTCTGTGGAGATGTTAGTCATTCACCAATATAACATTGATTTTATTATCGAAGTTACCTCTTTATTTTTTGGTTTATGAGTTACCGCGGGGATAAATTAAACTTGTTTTGAGAATTAACTTGCAAGGATGTCCTTAGCAATTTTAAGAAAATACTTATAAAATTACATTCTATGTTATGAATATATTTAATAAAAAATGGATCCACGGGTCGGATCTGGACCGGATACGGATCTCAAATACAAGATCCAGATCCAGATCCGATCCATCAGAAACGGATCCGGGTCCGATCCGGATCCGTCGGGTTCAAATTTTGAAGATCCATATCCTATCAAACTGATCTGGATCCATCGGATTCGGACCGGGTCTAGGATCTACTGCCATCCCAGGTGCAACTCACTGAGGAATGACCTTAGATCGTGGTTGGAGGACATAGATTATGGTAGAAGGGTAGTAGTTAGTCCAACGTAGTCCTACCTATGCTTACAATCTGCTAGTTATAGTGTTATTACTATAGGCCCGCTTAGCCTACCACACTATTAGGCGCAGTATTGCTTTATAGTCCCATGTCGTTTGATTTATGGTGATATGTGTTTTCTTGTGTACCTTTGTTTGTCTTATTTATCTGCATTAGTTATTGCTTTTTTTTTAAGAATGAGATATCATGACTTATTCGCTTTGTTTGTCTTACTTTGCTTGTACTTTGTCTTGAGCCGATAATCTCTCGGAAACAGTCGCTCTACCTGCCAAGGCAGATATAAGGTTTGCGTACATTTTAACATCCACGTTGTGGAGTTTGTTGGTGTTGTTGTTGTTGTCGTCCTTAATAAACATGTAAAGTAAATATTTAACAGGTTCTGCACGAGTAGAAAGTAAATAAATTGGATCGGTGAGAATCAATTGTTTTATCTTCTCTATTTTTTATTTTTTTTGAATTTCAAAACATTAGAATCATAAAAAGATTTGTGCATTAATAGTCGTACATCAAGCTTTGACAGTTCCGACGAAACCAAATTTGCAAAAGAAAAAAGAAGCAGCAGCAGCAAAGGAGAATTTCTCTTCATCTACTCGACGTTATTGGTGCAGAATTGGCAGCTGACTTTTCACACACACACACACATATATATTACTACTATGTATGTGACAAATCAAACATTCACCATTGCTCGAAACCTAGTGCGCAGTGGTGGTAGAGCAATCGGAAAATCATTTTCATCAAGGAACATGGCGACGGAAGCACATGAGAATCTTATCAGCGTGGGCAGTAAGATCATCGCCGTTGGTCGTAACTACGCCGCTCACGCCAAAGAACTCGGCAACGCCGTTCCTAAGGTCTCTCTCTTTGAATTCTGGTATCTGAATGTTAGTATACTCGTTTTTAATGTGTAATTTTGATTTAATTACCGAAGGAGCCAGTGATTTTTAGTATCTAACGACGTTGTATTTGATGATATTCGATGTTTATATAAAGTGTAATTTTGATTTAAATTTGAAGGAGCCAGGTGTTGTTTATGAAACCTATGTTGTATTGATAGAACTGATCTGTGATTAATGCTTTTCAGGAAGCTGGTTGAGCATAATTGATCAGCACTCGGTGTTTTTATGTGTAATTTTGATTGATTTTATGCAAAAAAAGTGTAATTTGGATTTAACTTTTGTTGTAGCTGTTGTTTCGCTAAACTTGAAGAATTGATCTATGATTGATCTTTTTTTACTTTTTTGGAATAAGTACTCTGATTGATGCTTTACTTGATGCTGATTGATTACAACAAAAAGGGCAACTCGGTACACAAAGCATCCCGCGTTAGCAGGGTCCGGGGAAGGGCCGCATTAGAGCAACTTAATGCAAACATTAGAGCATTAGTGGCTGCTTCCACGGATCGAACCCGTGACCTATAGGTCACACAGAGACAACTTTATTGTTGCTCCAAGGCTCCCCTTCAAATGTTGATTGATTGTTTATCACAGTTGATGTCTTCATGAACAATAGTGATTTAGCTTTTAAAAGGGCTGGTGTTCTTTATGAAACCAATAGTGCCATATTTAGAGTACTGATCTGTGATTGATTATTTTCATGAAGCTGATTTGAGTACGATTATTGTACTAGGTATATCTAAGTACGTGCGATTTAATTTTTGAAGGAGCCGGTGTTGTTTATGAAGCCCACATCCTCGTATTTAGAGAACGGAGGGACAATCGAAGTTCCTCATCCATTGGAATCGCTTGATCACGAGGTGGAATTGGCCGTTATCATCAGCCAAAGAGCTAGGGATGTACCTGAAGCCACTGCTATGGACTATGTTGGAGGTATTATATTAGCATTTGATGCAGCATACCGTATATTATTCAAATTTGGCAAACCTTGTATGCTCGATTTTGTATTTTGATTCTTAAAGTTGATAACTTGAGCTGAATTTGACTGTATTTTGCAAGTCTAGCTCTCTAATCTTGTTTTATAATGCATATGTGATTGTTATTGTAGCTAATGAAAAGAAAAAAGTGTGTCTATAGTTTGTTGATCTGTGCACTTTTTGACATCCAATGCCATTTTTAGGTTACAATATGATGTTGATCTTCTATCATGATTCTCGTTTTGTGCATTCAATGGTCTCTACTCTCTGAGCCACTAAAGCATCACATATTGGAGAAAGTTACTGCTGTGAGCTTTTTTTTCGACTTGCGTCTTAATTGATATTATAGCAAAGACTTGAGAATAAGAGTGCTCATTGGAGATACTTGCTTCTGCCACTGAAAATGACACTTCTTTTTCTGGTGTTAAGTTTTCGTTTCAGCGGTCTACTGAATTGGTGTTACCGAATGATGTGTTTTTCTTCTCTTGATAGATTTATCGGCATAAATTCTTTGCCAATCCCGAAGATAAAAGAAACCTCTAGAGATATTAATTTGCTTCTTTGGTTGGAGATCTTTGACAAGCTACATTAGTCTTGGCCTTTAACTAGTGCTCATATAATATGTTGTGCCCCCGACCTATCAATTGCATGACTCAAAGTAGCTTTTGCACTATTCACTGGTTTAAGGCGATAAATAGAAGATATTCGAGCAGTGAACCTTACAGCACAGTAGGCACTCTTCATATTGGGTGTATAGAGGTTATAATTACCCCGAAACTCTAAAGAAAAAGAGAGCAGAATAAAAAAAGAATTCCTCGTCCTTGTGGTAATCTCCATTTTATCTCGTGCCATCTCACCTATTGAATGGGTCAGCCATTTTGTACAGTTCAAGAAGTATGACAATGATGAAGACATGATACAATATCCTGCACTTTATGAAAAGGATGGTCTTAAAAATGAATATATAATTAACTCTCCTTTAGAAAGGAGTAAACGTAGAACATTGAGAATGAAAACAGTTCCACAGTAAATGTAATTTCCCTTTAGAAGTAGTACCATTAGTACTATTAATGAGTGTGGGGCTTGTGGGCCAGGCAAGCAACAATGATGATGTAGTACATTGAGTAGCTTGCACTTGAGTACATGATATGTATAAGCAAATTTTCTACAACAAATAATGTGTCATAGCTATGTATAAGTGAGACAATATATCATGCCATTGTGTTCTAGTTTCTTACGTAAAGTGCCAAGTTACATTACTTTTTGTTGTACTTGAGCAAGTAAATCATGATGTAGAGACAATTTTAACTCTTCACAAGTTATAATATTAGTAATGATTACCAATTAGTATGCAAAGTGTGTTGTAATCACTACTACAAAAATGTCTTTACATGACATGCAATAATATTTCAGGTTACAGAGGCAGTGAAATGCAATCAAGCATATAACATGAAGTTTCACATTAATGAAGCAAGATAGCATGACGTGTCAAGCTGATAGTGAAGCAAATATAGCATGACGTGTCAAGTTAATGTCACACCTGTTAACTTAAGCTTCTATCTACAACAAATATAGGCATTCAGAAACCATATGTAGCTAAATTGCCTACTAGTATAAGTAATGTTGTTCTCTAGCAGACCTATGTTGAAGCAAACAAAGAAATTATGTTGCTTGAACTGGTTATAAATAATGGTACTTAGCTGTGCCATTTTCTCTATTTGCAGACAACATGTTTTGAAAATTTTGGTATAAAGTTGCATTTTGATGGTGTCAGATTTGCCACTAGATCTGAGTAATTTGCTTAGGCAAATAATCGGAACTGCTTCCATGCGAAGAACTGATAAGAAGAGATCGTTAAATTTAGTCGTTAGAGTCTTCACGGTGAACGCCAAACTGGAGAGAGAAATTATCTATGGTCGATTGGTGAAGGGTCACCAATAGCGTAAATGCGAATATAAATTGTAAAAGAATTGCGAGTAAAGAGATAAAATGTATAAGGAAAATGCATAGGAGTAGAGATCCTATTAATCTTGTATCATTGAGATACGATAAGTGTTATCTCAAAAGAAAAATGTAATAGTAGTCAAGATTATTGCCTTGGTGATGGACGGACTGACGCGACAAATTCAAGGCGAGGTACCATGGTGTATGTTATTCGCAGACAACATAGTCCTGATTGATGAGACTCGCAACGGAGTGAACGCCAAACTGGAGGTTTGGAGACAGACTCTGGAGTCTAAAGGGTTCAGGCTAAGTAGGACCAAGACAGAATACTTGGAGTGCAAGTTCAGTAACGGGAGCGACCTTGAGACAAGCGAGGCTTGGTACTCAGGTCATTCCAAAGAAAGGAAGCATCAAGTACCTAGGGTCTATTATCCAAGGGAATTGAGAGATTGGTGACGATGTCACACATCGTATTGGTATTGGGGGCAGGGTTGATGAAATGGAGGCTCGCATCTGGAGTTTTGTGCGATAAAAAAGTGCCACCAAAACTTAAAGGCAAGTTCTATAGGGTGGTGGTTAGACCGACTATGTTGTATGGGGCAGAGTGTTGGCCAGTCAAGACTTCGCACATACAAAAGATAAAAGTTGCGGAGATGAGGATGCTGAGATGGATGTGTGGGCGTACAAGGAGAGATAGGATTAGAAATGATGATATCCGGGAGAAAGTGGGAGTGGCCTCGGTGGACGATAAGATGCGGGAAGCGAGGTTGAGATGGTTCGGGCATCTGCAGAAGAGAGACACAAATGCCCCAGTGCGGAGATGTGAGAGGTTGGCTATGGACGGGTTCAGGAGGGGTAGAGATAGGCCGAAGAAGTATTGGGGAGAGGTGATTAGACGGGATATGGAGCAGGTGCAACTTACTGAGGACATGACCTTAGATAGGGGGTTGTGGAGGACACGAATTAGGGTAGAAAAGTAGTAGGTACTCGAGCGTAGTCCTACTTATGCTTACAAATTGATAGTTGTAGTGTTATTACTGTAGACACGATTAGCCTATCACACTTATATGCACATTATTGCTTTATAATCCATTGTAATTTAATTTCTGCTGCTATGTGTTCTTTAGTGTATTTTGTTTAGCTTATTTAGTTGTGTAAGCAACTGCTCCCTTTTGTTAGAATGCACTTTATAGTTTATACTGCTTTAATTTCTTCTCTGAGTCTGACCGTTTCATTTGTTTTACTCTTTACTCTTGCTTTGTTTTGATTGTCTTGCTTGTGATTATGCTTTGTCTTGAGTCGAGGGTCTCCCGGAAACAACCGCTCTACCTACCAAGGTGAAGGTAAGGTCTGTGTACACTCTACCCTCCCCAGACTCCACGGTGTAGGATTTCACTAGGTATGTTGTTGTTGCTGTTGTATTTAATAGTAGTCAAGATTATGTTCCGCCTTTGTTGATGGAGAGTGGGGGGGGCTCACTATAGATGCATGTAATATATCTAAGTGTATGAGAGGAGATGTCCTCTGTTGGATTGCCTTTGCAGGGAGCTGAGAACTTTTATTCATAGTGGTCTAAGGGTCCAACTAGCTACTACTTCGGTTGGTGGTAGTTGAGTCAAAAGTGGAGTCTTATCCGTTAGAAGTGGATAAGTAGCTCCTTTATTTATGAGATAGTTGTTGAGCCTTATCTTAGAGAATGAGAGAGAGTAGCTCTTCACTTAGTGATCAGACCAGTGTTCAGGAAAGCGTGAAGCAGAAAAAAGCAACAAGGCCCCGCTTCACGCTTTAAGCGAAGTGCTCGCTTTATTGAGGTGAAGCACAATTTTTTTTTAAAAAAGAGCAAAATAATTAGAAAATATATATAAGCAAAAGTTCAAATTAAAAACTAAAGTAGATATTATCACAAAATCCTCCATACACTAAAAGTTCAAATAAAAAACTAAAGTAGATATCACAAAATCATCCATAGACTATAGGACAAACAAAATTAAAGCTATTAATGCTTCAACATCTAATTCTTATTCTTCTACAAGATTGTCAAAATCTTGTATCCTGCATCATCATCATATTGCTCATCATCTTCTTCAATTCCATCACCATCTTCTTCAACTTCATCAACTAGGGAATGACTTGTAGCTACTTCTTTTCCCCTCCTATGTTGGCTTGAAGTATTCCCTCTTAAACCATAGTGGTTCTCCTCAACCCCCATTGCCTTGGCAACAACACCGAAAGTGAAATCAAAATCTCCCTAAAAAATTGCTTCATCTTCAGCATTCTCAACTCCAGTGAGCCATTCATTGGCATCATCAATATTGTCCAAAGCAATTGGATCAATTACATTGCGAGCATTGTAACGATGCCTCGATGTTCTATTGTATTTTATGAACACTAGGTCATTGAGGCGCTTTAGGGTTAGTCTATTCCTCTTCTTGCTATGAATCTGCAAATAAGTTGTGGCAAGTAATTAGTAGGAGTTAAGACAATTGAGATATAATTAGTTATCTCAATATACTAAATCTTTCTTCTTAGATGTTCAAACACGCTCCAGTTTCTCTCACATTTGGATGAGCTACAAGTTAGACCTAGAACTTTGATGGAAAATTTTTGTAATTCTGGAGTGCCTCCACCATTCAACTATTAAAGTAGAACAAATATTCAAGAATTAATAAGTATAAAGAAATAACTTAAAGTTAAACTATAAGGAAAGATTGATGAATTGGTTCACCTGGTGACTTCTTCTTTCTTTGTCTTATAGCCATTGCAAATCTAAAGGTTCCTTCAGAATTAGTATAAGCACTTTGTTGTTCCCCTATTTGATCTTGCTCATCTTCATCGGGAACCAACTTAGCAACACTCTCATAGAATCCTTTCGACACTTTTGCATTTAGTAATCGCGTCATTGTTATCATAAAAGGTTGATGGGTTCAACAAATTCCCAGCGGCATGCAAAGATTGATGAAGTTGACCCGCCCACCTTTTATCAATGATGTCAAAGACCTTTGCATACTTATGCAGGTCACTAAATGATTTTCGAATAGACTCCTTTACCCTATCCATAGCTTCAAAAAGGTAACTCATGGGTGGTTTTTGTTCTCCATCCACCAAACGAAGTACTTTAATCAACAGCCCACCAACTTTAAGAGCATGAACAGCACTACTCCAAAAAGTATAAGACATCATTATGCGTGCAACTTCTTTCCCCATAACTTCTTTTGCAAATTTACTGTTGTTCCATTCATCTGAAATGAACAAGCTTCTCAAATTGGCCTTTTGCACGTGCATACGTTGCAAGGTCAAGAAAGCAGTAGCAAAGCTAGTCTTGCCAGGTTTCACCAAGTTTTTTGTTTTGTGAATCTCCTCATCATGTTCAACAACAAAGGCCTTTGAACAATGTAGGAATGTGCCTTAATTGCCCTAGTGAAAACTCCTGAGAAGGGCCTTTCCTTAAAAATATCCCCGAACATCAAATTTATACAATGAGCTGCACATGAAGTCCAATATATGTGCGGGAACACTCCCTTCAACATAGCACCTGCTTTAACATTTTCAGTTGCATTATCTGTAACAACTTGAACAACATTCTCTGCTCCAATCTTTTCTATGGTGCTCTGAAACAAGGAGAACATCTTGATGGAATCAGTAGACGAGTCGCTCGCATCAACAGATTTCAAGAAATAAGCTTTCCTTTGGAGAATTCACCAACACATTGATGATCTTTTTTCCAGTTCTTGCTGTCCACTTATCCATCGTAATGGAACATCCGAAATGCTCCATTCTACCCGATGCTCCTCCACCATTTTTTTGTCTCTTCCACTTCTTTAGCTAGATATGAGTTACTAACTTCATGTTAAGTGGGCGGCTTCATTCCTGCACCATAATGGCCTACTGCATCAATGAAGGCTCCAAAAGTATTGGTATAGTTGACACAATTGAAGGGGAGCCCTGCATCGTACATCCATCGTGAAAAATCCGCAACTGCACGATCACTCAAAATACCCTTGGCGGTGTCTTTCAAACTTTTTTTATCACTTGTCCCTGCATTATCATCTGGCTTCTGTTGATAGTAACAATCTAAAGGACCTTTCATACCAGTTGATCCATAACTTGAAGAGATTGTTGCACGATCCTACCGTTTTGTGATTTTGAAGAAAGGGACAAATCAGCAGCTTCACCTTCCTCCATTTCATCATCGTCATCATCAAGATTAGTCACATTTGGTTGATGTAACATTTGACATTTTAGCTCCTTTTTCTCCTCCACATGTTTTTTTATTTCTTCCCTCACAACCTCCGGGCATTTTAAATAGCGTTGGACGTTGCTATAAGTACCAATAAGATGTTGTTTTTGGCCCCAAATTCCGCCGCTAAATGTATAGTTACAAAAAACACATGTAACTTTGCTCCTATTGGTCACACTAGCTCTTGTACCATATTTCCAAGCCGGGTAGGACTGGGACATTTTTAATCACTGTTAACTGTTAAGAAAAGAAAAAAACAGCAAGGCAAACTCCATCAACAGAACACGAGTAGAAAAACAGAGCAATAGTTCAGCAAGGCAAAAAACAACATTAGTATTTCAAGAAACAGAGCAGAACTGCTCAAATTCGAGAAAAAAACAGAGCAGAAGTCCAGAAAAAAACTAAGCCGAAGTCGAGAAAAAAAACAGAGCAAAGAAGAGAGTAGAAAAAAAGAAGAAGAAAAAGAACCCTAGAGTTCGCGAGCCTCTCAGAAAGAAGAAAAGGAACCCTAGCCGAGCTTCATCGAAGAAGAAGAAGAAGAAGAAGAAGAAGAAGAAGAAGAAGAAAGAAGAAAGAAGAAGAAGAGAAAGAAGTTACCTGAAAGTGTAGAAGAGGAGCGCTGCAAAACCCTAGCCGAGCTCAGAAGGTTGGGAAATAAGAATTCTCGACTACGCGATTGGTATTTCAAATAGCCGGACTTATTATTTTAATTAAAATTGGCCTTTTAAAAAGCTTACTACATAAAGCGCTCGCCTCATCACACTTCACGCTTCGATGCGCTTCACACATCACCACTGGAAGCGACCACTTTCTTTCACCAGCCTCGCTTCAGGTTGTTGGAGAGACCCTGCCTCACTTCGCTTCATCGCTTTATGCAGTGAAGCGTTCGCTTTCCTGAATACTGGATCAGACAGTTACTCTTTTTGACTTGATCTTAAATGATCGTATTGCCCGTCCAAGGATGATCGTGTATGGAAGATCGTACACCTGTTACAGGAACGATTGTATGGCCTGTCCAGGGACGAGCATATAGTCTGTACAGGGACGACAGATTGACCCGGCCAGGGGACAAGTGCATTGCCCATATTAGGAAGTACGTGTCCAAGTGGCATTGTGAGCGATTCAAGAGCGATTGTTCAACCATGGAATCGGTCATACAAGTAATTAGATATGAGCGTCGAGTCATTAGGTCAAGGAAAGTCGTTAGGGGCTGCCGAAGTAAGCCCGTGGCTGGCACGTGCTATTTTTGACTACTACAACGACAGGCTATGATAAATGATTTTCGAGGCTCAAGTTGCACAAATTAGATTATTGGGCAACAAGGTTTTGATTGACATTGATTAGAAGGTAGCACAGCCTCTTGTTTGGCAATATATTAAGACGGGGCTAAATTCCACCTGAACAATTCTGGTTGCTGTTCCTTGGCTTAGGTAAATATTGGGTGTCTATCTGGCCGAGGTTCACCTGTCTGCTTTCAATTTTGATCTAATTTTTTGCTGGAAATAAGTTCATTTAGAGTTATTCAAGGAACTTATTAAGCTAAGTCCATCGAATTTGTGGGATGCGTTCTTTTCGTTTAAAAAAAGCAGTGGAACAACAAGACCAGGTTAATTTATTTGGGGGATTGTTTTTCCTTTATTCTGTGTCTCAGTTCTTTAGACATATTTATCCATTCGCTTTTCTTCTGAGCCTGCATTAGATTGTATGTGGACTCTAATCAACTGGTTGAAAATTCTGTGTTTCAGGTTATGCACTTGCTTTGGATATGACTGCCAGGGAGATCCAAGCTACTGCAAAGGTTTGAATTCCTTTACGTCATACATTTTAAATATCCATGTCCAATTGTGTTATTTACTTTTTACCTTCATTATCATTCTCAAGGATGACGATAGCAACTTTTACCAATTCAAACTGACAGTCTGCAGGCCTGCCATGGACTGTTGCTAAGGGCCAAGACACATTCACTCCTATCAGCTCAGTTGTAAGAAGTTTTGGCAATGTCATCTGTTGGTTATTATTTTCTCTTTGTTTTCCCCCCTAAAGTTAGACGGTGTTATATATCAATTTGATATTGTCATCTTTCCCTTCGTTTCCTGCAGTTACCGCGGTCGGCAGTGCCAGATCCCCATGACATAGAATTGTGGCTGAAGGTGATAACTTTTTCTTGTTGCCTGCTTGATATTGGTCTTCACAATTGCAGCTGATCATGATCTGTTACTCTGCAGGTTGATGGAGAACTACGGCAAAAAGGCTCAACAAGAGATATGATATTCAAGATCCCATATTTGATTAGCCACATAAGTTCTATCATGACTCTTCTCCACGGAGATGTTATTTTAACTGGTAGGATGATTCATGCTACTTCTTTGCTCAATTGATATATGGCCTTCAGTGAAAATTCTTTATCTTTTCGAACTCACATGGCAATTTATTGTAATAATAAAGTCATTCAAACATTTGCAACTGTTAGATCTGGAATGGTAAACTGAGGTCATTAGGCTTCTTCCGCTGTGTGCTTGAATTTTTCTTGATTTATATGCTTGTGGTTTGAGAAGAGGAGCGTGTTTTTGTTGTTCTGCTACGTTCTTGGATGTCTCTTGGCTTCCCTCCATTGAGAGTTCTGTATTAATTTACTTAAAGGCTTTAATGATTGTGTATCACTTGAGAAAAGAAGGAAAATCATTTGGTTTACTCTAATCTTCTTTCTAGAAGAATGCTGCAAGCTGGATCAGTTAATAAATAATTTGGTAACCCAACCAACTGTTTTCTATATTTCACTGAGCATAATTATGGGAGATATGTTTCTAAATTTCTGCAAGTGTCTCACTTTTTACCTGGTTTGTTGGGAACGTTAAGACGTTCTTGTTCAAGTAATACAACTCGTGTTACAGTTAGCTGATTCAATGTTTCAATTTACTGATTTTCTGTAGGGACTCCCAAAGGAGTTGGTTCCGTTAAGGTTGGTCAAAAGATTGATGCTGGCATAACGGGTCTCCTGGATGTGTACTTTGATGTTGGAAGACGCCCAGGAGCAAAACAGCAATGATTCACTATAAGTTATCTTTTTTGGTTTATTGTATACATACTTAAACCACTTGTTTGTGGACAATTCTCAGTTTCTCCTCTCAAGATTTCTCAGATACGTTGTACTATAATAAAACCACTAACTTGTATCTTTTCAATAAAATTACAAGTTGAAATAGCATGATGCTTGATATTATTTCAGTGGAATGCTTATCTGTACCCTTTTTAGGTGATAAATTCCTTTGTGTAAATGAAATTAGAATCTTGGCACTAGGTAGAAATTACTTGTAAATGTATTCGGTTCATTTTGACTATCGTTCTTAGTATCCCGCTGCTATTTGTATAAGAGGATCTGATTTAGCAACACTAGAGATTTTCTGAGTGTTACTTCCCTCTCTCTCAAGTTTAGTGTCTTTGTTTTAGTGTTTATATTTGATAGATATTACTCAAATATATATACTGTTTCTTTCTACTCCTACCTTTCAAGTCTTGGCTGTAAAAAAAAAAAGAAATTCTGAATGGAAATTGGAAACCAACTTTATTTAGGTCTGATGATATTTGGAAAAGGATACATGGCGTGGGTACTAGAGTTTATTTAAGCATATGAAGTGATTCTTGTACACTGAGATGTGCAGAAATGTCAATCAGAGGAAGAAAGGCCCTGGAATAAGACATGGATGTGTTCATTAACTTCATCAGGCTTTTCTTGTTGAAGAAAATGAGCTGCCCCTTTCAAGATAAGCACATATTCTAGCAAGGGTACATCTTTCTTTAACCCACCCTTGTGTATATAATCCTTGGCCCCTGCTGCATTATAAGTTATGTCCAAATCTCCCACTATGAACTTCACCAGTACTTTTACTTTTGCCCCAGTCCATGGTGTTGTCAGTTCCCAGTTTCTGCATTTCAAGAATACAATCAATTATGAGCCGAGTAGATAGTCATAACTCTATCCGCTTAGCAGATAGGGATGACAACTGGGGCAAGGCGGGGCGGGGTGGGGCAGGTTAAAATTACAAGTAGAAACTTACAGATCAAGTGCTCTATAATAATTCAATCCACCAGTGAAGCCAGTGTGCTCATATTTGCTAGCATAGTAATCAACATCCTTTTCAGTGAGCCAATGGGGCAATATCACTGGACTTTCGTCAAATGGCTTTCCTTTAGGCAACTTCAAGGGTTCAGGGTTTCGGTTAGTTAATAGCTTCCCCAACACTGTCTTGGTTCCTATTTCAGCAAATTCTTCTTCTATTTCTCCCGGCTCCTTCATAGTTTAAATGATTAAACAATTCATCACATGAGAAATAATGCAATTCCCATCGTATTCATACCAAAGGGAAGTAGAAATATTTAGGCACATCCTAGTCTATATAGTTTAATTTCTTTAAAGATTTAACTTTAGAACTTTAAAAATATTTATACAAACAAAAAATCACAGTCTTCAATTACGTAAAAATAGTGGATGCAGTGATACTCCCATCCAGTACCGACTTAAAGTGGTGGATCCATTTCTTATATTGTACTGACTCTTGCATGATGAGAATTGTTTAACACTATCATTAGCTTTATTACAAACTTCAATCCGCCCATAAATAATTTTCTGATTTCTCTTCAGCAGTCGAACAAAACTATATTTCACAAAAAATTGAATGCACAATTTTCAGGCACTTGTGTTAGGCATCCCATGTGCATTACTTCATGAAACATTCTAAGTTTTACTTAACATTAAAAAGGTTGATCAACTTGACCATCAATAGCCAAATCCAGTATTCAATTGAGATGGAGGGAGTAATCCTGTGGACAAAAAAAGAAGAAAGAAAGAGATAAACCTGGAATCTGATAATGTAGCACTCATCTCCATAAGTAGCACGCAGAGCTTCAGTGGGCCTTATAGTGGGTTTTCTTGGAACGAATGGAACGCTCATATTAGCAAGGGCCTTGACCTTATTGGGCCTATACAAACACATAGCCCAAGCAATCATAGCTCCCCAGTCATAGCCCACTATAAACACCTTCTCTTCAGGGGCAATTATATTAAGGAGTTCCACAAGGTCACCAACAACATGGAGGGTGGTGAACTCTGTGAAGTCACCTTTGGGTGCTCCCGTGGTATCCCCGAACCCACGAAGGTCCGAGGCTTCATCCCGGTAGCCGTGAGCTGCCATGAACTGCATTTGGTGGCGCCACGAGTACCATAGTTCCGGGAAGCCATGAAGGAATAGGACTATTGGGCCTCTGGCCCATTTCAGCTATGTGTATGTTTATTCCATTCACACTCATTGTCTTGTGTTCAATCCCTTTAACCCCTTCCATCTCACTCTTTCCATCCCTCTCCTTGAAAATATACTTGTTTTTTTACGATGTCACTTAGAGTTGAGCTTCTTTATAAAGTTTACAAGTTCATAAAAAGAGCAAACAAAACGTAGGAAAACAACTCAGAAAAGAGTAGTAGGTATACTTTCACGAGCAAGAGTTCCATTGGGCTTAACTTGTTTCTTCACGCAAGAGGCCAGTCTTGGTTCGTTTTGGTCATTTAGTTACATGTCACAGTGAACACTTTGCAAATGATGTTTCTCGTGAGAAGTTTCTGAAAATGAAATCTCTCCACCTTTTGTTCTACTTATAAGAAAGTAGTTTTTCTTCTCCTCTTGGCATTTCCATGTGAGTCATATACTCGTGTCCTTATTCCTTAAAAGGAACATTAAGTTACAAGTAATAGTACTAAGCACCGAAGTTAACATTTTGCTTTTTCTTTTTGCCTTAATTTGATAGAGAATTTGATTAACCAAAAGTGGTACGATGGCCTTAATTTATGCATAAAATTTTCTTCACAAAAGAAGAAAACACAAGAAATTCAATGCTTAATATGCTCTCAAGAATTGAAATTCCCAGAAACGAATCACTCAAGGGTAAACTTTATAAGTTGCAAGAAGTGCAAGAAAACTCCAACTCCAATAAAGAACAACAAAACAAAGCTCAATCACCATTATTTTTGCACACAAGAAAAACCTAGCAAACAAATACTAGTAAAATTCATGCAACCCAAAGAGTTGAGAAAGAATTAAGGGGAAACGACAAGAGAAATTAACTCTAGAGAACAGCACAGATCTTGGACTGATTAGAGGAAACTTTGCGAATGAAGTTGTAAATGTGGTCATTAATTTCTTTAGGCTTTTCTTGGTGGATGAAATGTCCAACTCCTTGTAATACCACAACTTCGTCCAACAATGGCACTTGTTTCTTGAAGGCTCCCTTGTGTAAATAGTCCTTGGTGCCAGGTGCATTGTAAGTGAGGTCAAGGTCACCCACAATGAACTTCACTGGTACTTGGATTTTAGCTCCTGTCCATGCTGCTGTAAGCTCCCAATTCCTGCAATAGTATTCACCATGCAAATAACTTACATCCAAATATAGGGTTATAAGTTCGCCTGTCGTATTCCAGTTTCATTAAAATAATTGTGGGAGCTCGGGAGTACCAAAATAAATCATTTAAACTTCTGTATCAATTCAAACATTAATTTCTTAAAATTTCGCAAATTGAGATCTAAAACTACATATAAAGTACTAATTCCTTCGCGACGTACAATATATAGATTGACTTAACATGGAGTTAAAAAAAATAAAGAAAATCTTTGAAACTTATGATCTTAAACATGACATAACAGTTATGTGGCTATAAAAGTTTCACATCAAGGATAAAATAGAAAGTTTAATAGGAGTATTAAACTATTTAAAATATTGAAATGTATTTTTTTAATACAGATTGATAAAGAAATGGTATTACATAAATTGAAACATTCATAGGAAGTATACATTATAATTTCTTAGTATTAAAGATACTCAAAATATTTGAAAATTTTCAATAAAAAGAAAACTTAACTTTCTAAATATAGTAATATAGCAGAATCATTGTGTAGTGGCGGAGCCACCTTTGTTCAAGGAGTGTCAATTGATAACCTTTCGTTCTTAAATTACACCGAGTAAACAGATAAATCTTCTTTTATGTATATAAATAACTGAAAGAAATAATCCCCTTGATTATTTTCATTAATTGAAATGTATATATACAAGTTACATATTTCCATAATAGGAGAATCCTATTCCTATTCTATTCCTAAAACCTTATTCTACCATAATTCTAACTATACAATTATGGTAAGTGTACAAGACTAATTAAGGTAACCTTTACACTACAATATACCACAAATATACATACCAAATATACAACCTGCCCGTGATGGGCCAGTCTGTCCCGTGAGGGGCCATTCTGCCCGTGATGGGCCATTCTACCCGTGATGGGCCAGTCTGTCCGAGATTATCCGTGATATACACTTATGTATATCAAGTGTATATTACCTTGTTTAACACACCTCCGCAGTCATAGCGGGCGGTCTTCGAACGCTGAGACTGTCCCTAAAATCTTCAAAAAGGATCGAGGGAAGACCCTTTGTAAAGATGTATGCAATTTGGTATCTTGACGGGACATGACAGACGCGAACCTGACCCCGAGCAACCTTCTCGCGGACAAAATGTATGTCTATCTCGATATGCTTAGTGCGTTGGTGCTGAACCGGATTACTCGAAAGGTAAATGGCACTAATATTATCGCAATACACCAAGGTTGCCTTCGGAATGGGACAATGAAGCTCTAATAGTAAATTACGTAACCAACATGATTCCGAGACCACATTAGCTACCCCTCGATATTCAGCCTCGGCACTTGAGCAGGATAGAGTGGCTTGACGCTTCGCAGACCAGGAGACCAAGTTGTTGCCAAGGAACACACAATAGCCAGACGTAGACCGTCTGGTGTCGGGACAACCACCCCAATCAGCATCTATATACGAGACAAGTGTGGCCGTCGAGGAAGGATATAAGTGTAAACCATAGTCAAGTGTTCCCTGAATATACCGAATGATGCATTTAAGCGCATTCATGTGCTCAATTCGGGGATCATGCATGAACAAACACACATGCTGGACATCATATGTAATATCTGGTCTCGTAAAGGTAAGTTACTGAAGGGCCCTGCAAGACTGCGATAGCGGGTCAGATCCTCGTAGGGTACGCCAGCCGCGGCACTAAGCTTGGTTTTTATATCAACTGGAGTGGAAGTGGACTTACAGGATGACATCCCTGCCCTATAGATGATCTCAGCTGCATACTTCCATTGAGACAAGAACAATCTATCGGAATGACGAGTGACGACAATCCCCAAAAAGTAACTCAAGGGCCCTAAGTCTTTCATAGCAAACTCAGAGCTGAGCATGATCATGATAGACTGGCGTAAGGCATCTGTAGAAGCAGTCAAAATGATATCATCCACATACAACAGAATGTAGGCCAAAGACGAACCACGAAGGTAGATGAACAAAGAATTATCCGACTTGCTGTGAGTGAACCCAATAATCGAAACATAGTCAGCAAATCTTGTATACCAGGCCCGTGGAGACTGCTTAAGCCCATATAAGGACTTATTCAACAAACATACATGATGAGGATGTTTGGGATCCCTGAATCCCAACGGCTGATGCATATAAACTGTTTCCTTAAAATCACCATGTAGGAAATTATTCTTTACATCTAACTGATGAATATGCCATGCTTTAGAAAGAGCCAAGCTGAGTACAATGCGAATGGTAGCTAGCTTGACCACCGGGCTAAATGTCTCACCACAATCCACCCTAACCTGCTGAGTCTTACCATCACCCACAAACCGCGCCTTATGCCGTGCAAATGAGCCATCTGAATTTTCCCTGTGAGCAAAAATCCACATAGACCTAATAATATTAATACCACAAGAAAGGGGCACTAACTCCCACGTCTTATTATCAATAAGAGCATTATATTCATCAGTCATAGCAATTTTTCAATTCGGGTCGTTTAATGCAAACACAGGATTACAGGGCAAGGGGGATTTAGAGACATTCAAATGTAAATTAAAATGTCTTTTTGGTGTAAAAACACCCTGTTGACTACAAGTGACCGGTCTATGATTCGAGGAAGAATTGAGTGGATTTCGAGAATTTGTTGGGCTCGGGTCGGACTGGCCAGCAGGCAGTGGGCCTGTTGGCCCAATTCGGGAAGCAGTAAAGGTGGCAGAAACAGGAACTGGACCAGTTCCAGTATTGGGCTGGATTGGCCCAATTGCTGAAACTGGCCTAGTGACAAAACTGGGCAGAAGGGGCTGTAACGGGCTAGTGGGACCAGCGGGTAGTGGCCCCGCTGGGGAATTCTGGGTGCGGAGATGTCTGAAAAATGCTGAATAATATACAAAGATATTTGTTCATCCAAAAAATTATACGAACTAGGCACGGGAGTATGATGTTTAGCAAACGGAAATTGAGATTCATCAAAAATGACATGGCGGTTAATGATGATTTTATTTGAGGATAAATCAAAGCATTTGTAGCCACGATGATTAGATGGAAAACCTAAAAACACACACGGAGTTGACTGGGCCTGAAGTTTGTTAATTGTGGTGGACAGGAATAACGGATAACACAAACACCCAAAAACCCGAAGATGTGAATATGAAGGAATTTTATTATATAAAATTTGAAGGGGGAAAGAATATGTCAAACCTTTGGAAGGAGTTATGTTAAGTAGATATGTAGACATTTGAAGAGCATGATGCCAAAAATATGAGGGTACGGAAGCATGAATTAATAGAGTGCGGATAATGTTATTTATGGAACGAATTTTACGTTCGGATTTCCCATTTTGTGAAGATGTATGAGGACAAGAGAAACAAAAATTTATCCCATTAGTAGCACAGAATTCCCGAAACACCCCATTGTCATACTCTTTTCCATTATCACACTGAATATTTTTTATTTCACGGTCGAATTGGGTTCTGATGAATGCTCTAAATTTTAGGAAGATGGAAAAAACTTGAGATTTCTTCGCTATTGGAAACGTCCATAGAAATTTAGAATAATCATCCAAAAAAGAACATAATACCGATGACCCACAGAACTAGGAACAGGAGACGTTCATAAGTCGCTATGAATAATATCAAATGACATTAAAGTATGAGATTTTGAGTCTACAAACGGCAACTTACCAATTTTTCCTAAAGAACAAGATTGACAAATTGGAGTACGACTCGTACCCTTACATGAAATAAAACTATTTTTATCTAAAGCTGACAAAATAAAGGACCCCGGATGACCAAGACGAGCATGCCACAAGGAAGGAGAGATGGCTGCAAAAGCTGATGGCAGGACTTGACTCGATGGACCGGGACCGGATGTGATAGGATAAAGATCTCCCCTACTATCACACCTGATGAGAGGACTCCCCATCTTGAAATCCTTCACAGAGAAACCAAATGGATCAAATTCAATAGAAACAGAATTGACAATAGTGAATTTACGGACAGAGACTAAGTTTTTAATCAATTTGGGGGCGTGGAGTGTATTTTTCAAGATAAGAGGGGGATGAGGGGGAGACAATGTTTTATGACCATAACCACGAATTAGAACAAAATTTCTATTACCAACAATTATACCACGAGGGTTGCTCAAATTGGAATAAGACGAGAGAGTACCTTGATCGGAAGTCATGTGTGTCGTCGCGCCGGTGTCCATGTACCAATTTGGATCCGGTTGAGTCAACCTAAGTGTGTGCATTGCGGCCTCAATATCGGTGTGAGTAAATATGGGGCCCATTACCGAGAATGCATGTGTGGGCCGAGGCCCAAGCAGTCCACCCTGTTGCCTCAGCCTAGTGCTGAATCGAGAAGTCGATCGGCGATCGGTAGGCTCGAATTGAGGCGGTCCCGACCCCACGCCCATTGGAAGGGCCTGGAAAATAGGGGCGGCTGGCCCACGACCCATTGCCCCAGCCCCACTGCCATGGGCCCCACTACTGGGACAGTAGGGAGGAGGCCCACTGTTGACTGGACGGGGCCCGCTGCAGGACTGCTGACCACCGGAACCGCCGCATTTTCCCCTGCGGTTTTTGTTATTATTCTTACGATTATTTTTGCCGCCACCATGAGTACGGTTTTGGCCCGAATTATCAACAAAACCTGAAGAATTGATGGAGCGGGCTTGATAAAAAGCAGAAAGTGGATTCCTTTGATGAAAGAGAGTCCCAACGCCATTATAGGCCTCAGAAAGGTCGACAACCAGTTGTAGAACCAGACGATTATTTGTCACAAGTGCGCCAACGTTACGGAGTTGGTCCGCCAACTCCTTGAGTTTCTTGCAATATGCAGATACGTTTGGAAATTCTTCTATGCGAACTTGAGAAATTCCTCCTCGAGTGTGACAACACGTGAATGTTGGTTATCTTGGAATATGTCACGCAATCTATTCCAGGTAGTCATAGCCGTGGTATCCGGCTCAATGATCGTCTGTAAGAGGTCAACCGAAATAGTGAAATAAATCCACTGGAGAACGGTAGCATCAAGAGTAACCCATAACTGAGGATCCTCCGCGGGAATAGGTGCAACGGGAGGAATTACGTGATGGATGACTTGATGGGAGATAACGTGAATTTTAAACAATTCTGCCCACGTCGCATATTGGACGTTTTCCATCTCAAGAACAATAGGGATGTTGTTCTTGATGTTAGAAACCATGAGGGCATGATGAAAATTGTTCTTAGACATATTGAAAGAACAAAGGGAGAGGAGGGGAAATTTGGGAAGAGTGGAGTTAAGTAATATCACGAATTCGGGTGAAGGGGGACGGAATTCGGCGACGGTTGTGGCCGAGAAAAGGGCACAAAAACCGAGAGCAAAGGCGGAAACAAGACCTAGTCTCTTGATACCATGAAAGAAATAACCCCCTTGATTATTTTCATTAATTGAAAGGTATATATACAAGTTACATATTTCCATAATAGGAGAATCATATTCCTATTCTATTCCTAAAACCTTATTCTACCATAATTCTAACTATACAATTATGGTAAGTGTACAAGACTAATTAAGGTAACCTTTACACTACAATATACCACAAATATACATACCAAATATACAACCTGCTTGTGATGGGCCATTCTGTCCCGTGATGGGCCAGTCTGTCCCGTGATGGGCCATTCGGCCCGTGATGGGCCATTCTGCCCGTGATGGGACAGTCTGTCCGAGATTACCCGTGATATACACTTATATCACGGGTAGATTACCTTGTTTAACAATAACATATTGTTGAATTTTTTTCGTTTTTCCTTGTGTTACTTTTTTATATTTGAGTTAAAATTGTATACAAATGAAGAATTAATATTAAGATGGCTTACCGATCTATTGCTCGATAAAAGTTTAAAGCTCCAGTGAAGCCAGTTTGTTCATACTTGGTAGCATAGAGATCAAGTTCTTCCTCAGATAACCAACAAGGCAACTCAGTAGAAGTATCTCCAAATAGTTTGCCTTTCTTCAAGTAAAGAGGACCTGGGGTTCTGTATGTTAGGAAGTTCTTCAGAACATTCTTCACACCCATTTCCTCAAACTCACCTTCTATTACTCCAGGCTCCTACAATTAATAATACAACCAAAGCTGTTAATTAATAATGCAATTTGCTGTTTCTTTTATGTTAAAAACTCATGTTCTTGAATCTTGAGAGCGAACAAAATATTCGAATTTGACTGGACAAACAAATTTTAAAAAGAAAATTTTGTTTCATACTCTAGTACTCTCTCCATCCCAAAAAAAATTCCTAATTTTCTTATTAGTTTACCGAAAAAAGTTGATATTTTTCTATATTTAAAAACAATTTTAAATTTATGATATGATTTACACTCACATAAATATCTAAGATTTATTTTGTATCGCACCTTTCAAAATTCTTCTTTTATTTTTAAATTTTATATCAAACTAAACTAAATCTTTTTAGGACGGGGGAGAATTATATTAGTTAATCTAAAAAGTAGTGAGATTCGTTCTAATAAAGCAAAAGCTCCAAGTACACATGTTCCATTACAGAATAGATCTCCTTAGAAGACGATGTATGTGTTGTCTTTTCAAACATCATTTTTCACTGCTACACTCTAGGTATGGGTATTTTCCATTTAGGAGTATCAGTTATCAACTTAACTTGTCTTTGTCTCATTTCTTAATTTCTGTTCCCCCTATTTTCTATCATGTGGAGAATGCTAAGTGAATTCAAACTTGTGAAACTGTAGTTAGAATTGTAAATAATGGAAAAAAAATGCATGTAGATTTAACATATAATCCTCTGATTTAATTTATGTGAACTATTTACTATTTGGGAAGTAGATGATGCTTTGACCATATTTTTTATATATTTTTTCTAAATTGTTTGAATTATAAATTATCATGATTTATAATACTTTTAATGTGTTTTCTAAATATATATATTTTATTTTACAAACTTGAAAAATCTATGTCAAAATTTAAGATCAAAGTTATAAAGTTTGACCATCATACTCCAAAAGATTCACATAAATTAAAATGGAGGGAGTACTAAATTCACTTTTTAGATAATCATGAGGTAATAAGTCACCCGATTAATTTGAGCGTGAACTCGATTTTGAGTATTTGATGTATTTTACCTAGTACTTATAAATTAAATTTTAAGTGCATCGTTGTCTTGGGAGAATTAATTAAAGGATAGTCGCTAATATCACTTTATCATCTTTCCTTATCAATCTAAAAACATTTTTTGGATCATATAATTAAATCTGTTTGCTACTAAAGATATAAGTACTCTTTACACAATTGGAAATCTTTGAAATATATTGAATCGGAGATATGCAAAGTGCAAACAACTATCTAAGGAAAGTTCTTCTAGATCAAGGATCATATAGAGATACTTGTAGTCTACCGGAAATAATCTTTCTACCTTACAAAATATGAGTAAGGTATGCGTACACTTTACCATTTTCAGACCCACTTTATGGGATTTCTCCGAATATGTTGTTGTATCAAGGATAATAACTTTTCCTTTTTTTTAAGAGTATTTGTTATTTTTATCTTCTATTTCTTGGAACCCTATTAATAAATCAAAATTTCTAGAGATTCCAAACTTTTTAAAAGGATGGTTATAGTAGATCACTGATGGTGGCAATTAATTAAGCTTCCTATGATAAATCTGTTTGAAGATCGATTGATACAGAGCGAATTCATATACTCAACCCAACTAAATTAAAATTGAAGCTTAACTGATCTATTGATATCTTTATTTTTTTGGCTGTTCCTTCGATCACGATGAGTGTTACTTCCTTTGTCTTAATTTATGTGAATTCTCTAAAATTTTGAGAGTAAAATAAGTTATTTTTTATCGTGATCTTTCCATATATTTTTTAAAATATTTTAAATTATTAATTATTGTGATTTATAGTATTTCTTTTATAAATAGTTTCAAAAGTAAGCTTTATTTTTAAAAGCTTAAAGATTCTATGTTAGAATAGATGGTCAAAATTTAAAAAAATTGATTCTCGAAATCCAAACAGTAATTTAGAAGAAATTTGAAAAAAAAGAAGAAGAAATGAAAGAGAACCTGGAATCTAACAACATAATAGTCATCTCCATAAACGGCACGCAGAGTCTCAAGTGGCTTCTTCATAGGGTTTCTGGGATTGAAAGCCACACTCAAGCATACAAAAGCCTTAACCTTATCAGGTCTATACAAACACAAAGCCCAAGAAACAACAGCACCCCAATCATGCCCAACAACAAACACCTTCTCCTCTTGTGGTGCAATTTTATTCAGTAGCTCCACTAAGTCACCAACAATTTTGAGGGTTGTGAACTCGCTAGGGTCATCTTTAGGTGCTCCGGTGGTGTCTCCGTAGCCGCGTAAATCTGTAGCCACCGCGCGGTAGTTGAGCCATGAATGACATTTGGTATCTCCATGAGTACCAGAATTCTGGGAAACCATGGATGAAGAGGACTAAAGGGCCTTGCCCTACTTCAGCATAATGCATGTTTAAACCATTCACCAACACTGTTTTGTGCTCTACTTGACCCTCCATTTTAAATTTCTCAAGAAGATGTCTGTTTTAGTGTGAAGAAGGAGATTTATGTGGTTTGATTTCTGATTGTTGTATATATTGGGTCTACTTTTGGGAACTCCATTTTGCTATTAATCATCTTTATGGTCACTTAATAAATATTACTCCTATCACATTAATTAAGTTACAAGTTTAAATAATCTTACTCCCTTTATTTATACTTGATACTATTTCCTTATTAATTAGCCTGTTATAAAAATAAGGGAAAAATACTTTTTTGGTCCCTGTATTATTGCTTTATTCTTTTTTTCGTCCTTGTATTATCCGATGTACGACATTTAACCTTTAATTATATCACATGTGTGATTTTAGTCCCTTGGGCTAACAGATGTTAACTTTTATTTCTGCAATTACTAAAATGTTCACCTCATACCATCATATTCCAGAGTTTGAAAAAGCAAAAACAAACAAAGGTAACTGATAGAATAGGAAATAATAATTAGTCATAATTATGTATATGGTAGGTATATATTTAGTGATTCATTACCTTAACTCTAGTCTAGGATTATGCTTATATGACGTGTATATTTACTACAACTTTGAAAAGAAATAGGCATGGAAAATATTTCTTACATTGTATCAGATTATAGGGAAAGTTCCTAAACCCTAAAAATATACTCCTTCACAGTCGCCCCCCCCCTCTCTCCGCCGCCGACTCCCCTATTCTTCCGTCAGCCATGTCTGACTCGAAATCAAATTTCCATCCAACCGTCACAGTTTCAAACATTAAATCTCATATCTCCATCACTCTTGAGATGGAAAACGTCCATTATGCGACGTGGGCGGAGATTTTCAAAATTCACGGTCGGTAACACCGGGTTATCAACCACATAATTCCGCCGGAAAAAAGGCAAGGAGAAGGTGCCGAAAACCGATGATGAAATAGAGTTATGGTTGATCTTTGATGCGACGGTTCTTCAGTGAATTTATGCCACAATTTCAAGTGATTTGCTGCATACTATTCTTGAACCCGACTCCACCACAATAGAGGCTTGGGATCGCTTACGTGACATATTCCAAGATAATAAGAATTCTCGGGCCTTCACACTTGAGCAATTATTCTCTACCACTGACATGGCGGATTTTCCCAATGCATCTGCTTATTGTCAACAACTCAAGGTAATTTCGGACCAACTCAAGAACGTTGGGGCACCGGTAAGTAACAATCGACTGATTTTACAAATGATTGTTGGCCTTACCGACGCATATAGTAGAGTAGCTACGCTCATCCACCAAAGAAACCCGCTTTCGTCATTTTACCAAGACCGGTCTATGCTCATACTAGAAGAAGCAGATTTTGCCTAAAAGACAACCACCGTGTTGAATTCCGCCATGGTTGCCGCTCCGTCCGATGATAACTCTTCACAATTTTAAAGTTTGCCGCCAAACCGTGGCTAAAAGGGACGAAATGGCAATAATGGAGGTAAAAAATGAGACGGTGGCCGCGGTGGTGGCAAAGGCGGTGGCCACCGACGTGGCAGATGTAGTGGTAGTGGCGACAGATGTGATGCTAGGGGTAGCGGCCAGCAGCCCACTCCGGCCAGTGGTAGCCGAGGGCCTAGTGGGGCAGTGGATCAGCACCGTGGGCTTGGCAGTGGCCTTGGGTTGTGCCTCCTTTCTCCTTTCCCTGGGGCAACTAGGTCAGGTCCATATCAAGACCATCAAGCCAACAACAACCAAACAACTAACAACCAGGAATTCTTGGGCCACTGCCGAACCAGTGGCAGCAGGCCGACTCGGCAGTAGCATTCTCTATCGATATCGAGGCCGCAATGCACACTCTTGGGCTTAATCCACCCGATGCAAATGGTACATGGACACCTGAGCAACGTCCCATATGACGTCCTCACAAGGTAATCTCTCGTCCTATTTTAATTTGAGCAATAATCATGGTATAATTGTCGGAAATGATCATTCAATTCCAATTCGTGGTTATGGTACTACAAACTTGTCTTCCCCGAACCCACCGTTAACTTTAAAGAATGTCCTTCATGCTTCTCAATTAATTAAAAACTTGATTCAGTTAGAAAATTTAGTACTGACAATTGAGTTTCTGTTGAATTTGATCCTTTTGGATTTTTCGTGAAGGATTTTCAGACGGGGATGCGTCTAATGAGATGTGATAGTAGGTTCAAGCTTTATCCAATCACCACAACCACATATCAAGCCACATTACCATCCACTTTTGCAGCTTTAGCTCCTTCTTTATTGCATGAACATTTGGGTCATCCGGGAGCACCTATTTTTGCCTCCCTTAAACAAAATAAATTTATTTCGTGTACTTGAACTCGTAATTCTCATGTTTGTCGTTCATGTCCGCTTGGGAAATATGTCAAATTGCCTTTTGTTGCCTCTAATTCATGCATTGTTATGCCTTTTGATATTATCCATAGTGATATTTGGACATCTCCCATTTTGAGCTCTTCGGGCCATCGATATTATCTTTTTTTGTTGGATGATTACTCTAATTTTTTGTAAACATTTCCTTTATTTAAAAAGTCACAAGTTTTTTTTACATTTATGTCCTTTAGAACATTCATCCACACTCAATTTGAATGAGATATTAAAAATATTCAATGTGATAATGGTAGAAAATTTGATAATGGGCCATTTTGGGATTTTTGCAAAGCTAATGGTTTATCTTTTCATCTCTCTTGTCCACATACCTCATCTAAAAATGAAAAAGCGGAAATAAAAATCCGAACCATTAATCACATTGTTAAAACCTTACTTGCCCATGCCTCTCTACTACCATCATTTTGGCATCATGCATTACAAATGACAACCTATCTCCTTAACATACTTCCGAGAAAACAATTAGCCTATAAAACCCCTCTCAAAACTCTATATTTAAGGGACCCATCTTACTCTCATCTACGGATATTCGGGTGCTTATGCTATCTTTTTTTTCCTTCTACTACCATCAATAAACTTCAACCCGGTCTACTTCGTGTTTTTTTTGGGATAACCGTCAAACCATCATGGTTACAAATGTTATGACTTATCCTTTAATAAAATAATCGTTAGTCATCACGTGGTCTTTGATGAATCAATTTTTCCCTTTGCCAAATTGCATTGTTCCGTGCCTCCTACCTACGAATTTCTTGATGATAGCATGCCCCCATATTTGGTCCATAAATTGGCCTCCCAAACAGGCCCAATATTTCCCAGTGGCTCGGCCTAATTACCGAGCCTAGTGGTTGCCATCCCAGCCGAGCCTCTCGCTGGTAGCCCACTGCCAAAAGGCCCAGCGCCTGGCAGTCCGCTGGGTCACGACCCAACTTCAGGCACGGGCATCCCAACTACTGCCAGCCTACTCTCAGGAAGTCCGTGCCCTTCAGCCCCCGGACCCATCTCCGATTCCGGCCCAACTCTAATTCTGACCTAATGGCCATTCACTCATAATCAACATGGGATTTTCAAGCCAAACAGAAAATACGGTTTTCACACTCATGTTACCAAATCATCGTTGCCCCGTAATCTTGTGTCTGCCCTTAATGACCGAATTGGAAAATGGCTATGGATTATGAATATAATGCTCTTATTAATAATAAGACGTGAGATTTGGTGCCCCATTCTCCTGATGTTAATGTGATTCGGTCTATGTGGATTTTTAGTCATAAAGAAAAATCTGATGGTACATTTGAGAGGCGTAAAACCTGTCTTGTAGGTGATGGAAAGACTCAACATGTTAGTATGGACTGCGGTGAGACTTTCAGTCCGATGGTCAAACCAACAACTATCCGGACTGTACTAACTCTGGCTCTTTCGAAGGCATGGCAGCTTCATCAACTTGATGTAAAAAATGCATTCCTGCATGAAGAACTCAATAAAACAGTGCACATGTATCAGCCCATGGGGTACAAAGACCCCACTTATCCTAATCATATGTGCCTGCTAAAGAAATCATTGTATGGGCTCAAACAAGCTCATTGGGCCTGGTACAAAAGGTTTGCAGATTATATTTCTAATATTGAGTTTTCTAACAGCAGGTCTGATCATTCTCTATTAATATACCGTCAGGGTAATGATATAGCTTACATTCTTCTGGATGTGGATGATATTGTATTAACTGCCTCATCTGATGCTCTTCGCAAGTCTATCATGTCACTTCTTGGCTTAGAATTTGCAATGAAAGATCTAGGGCCACTAAGTTACTTCTTGGGGATAGCTATAACACGTCATGTGGGTGGTTTATTTTTGTCTCAAAAGAAGTATGTAGAAGAGATTGTTGAACGAGCTGGCGTGTCCTTGTGTAAGCCGTCTTCCACTCCGGTTGATACTAAACCAAATTTGAGTGCCTCTTCCAGCAAGCCATATGCCAATCCATCACCTTACCACAGCCTTGCAGGGGCCCTGCAATATCTTACTTTCACAAGGCCCGATATATTTTATGTTGTGCAACATGTTTGTCTATTCATGCATAACCCGATGGAGGATCACATGCATGCTCTCAAACGTATTTTGCGCTACATTTAGGGCACTCTCGATCATGGCTTGCATCTATATCTGTCTTCGACAACCACTCTTATTTCTTACACAAATGCTAATTGGGGTGGATGACCGGATACCAGACGCTCCACGTCTGGTTATTGTGTATTTCTCGATGACAATTTGATATCTTGGTCCTCCAAACGGCAAGCTACCTTGTCTAGGTCTAGTGCCGAAGCAAAATACCGAGGAGTTGTCAATGTGGTGTCTGAATGTTGTTGGCTACAGAACTTTCTTTTGGTGCTCCACTGTCCGGTTCCGAAGGTGACGTTGGTTTATTGTGATAACGTTAGTGCGATTTATCTCTCAGGGAATTCGATTCAACATCAACGCACTAAACATATTGAACTGGATATTCACTTTGTTCGCGAAAAGGTTGTCCGTGGACAAGTACGTGTCTTACATGTCCCGTCACGTTATCAGATCGCCGATATTTTTACAAAAGGTCTTCCGCTGGTTCTATTTGAAGATTTTCAGGACAATCTCAGCATACGGCGACCTCCTGTTTCGACTGCGGGGGTGTGATAGAATAGAAAATAATAATTTTGTCATAATTGTGTATATTCTGTATATGGTATGTATATATTTAGTGATTTATTACCATAACTTTAGCCTAGAATTATGCTTGTATGAGGTGTATATTTACTACCACTTTGAAAGAAAATAGGAAAGGAAAATATTTCTTACCGTAACAACAAAGGACTCGCAATATCTGCAACTATAACTGAAGTTTGCTTTCTAACGATCACATCGGGAACATCTATTTACCGTGACCAATTAACCATGACAGAAAGCACTCCCTTGCAAGCTGCAGATCAACCTCTATCTCAAGAAGCAACAAGTAAATAGCAAAGTGAAGTTTAACAGATGAGTTAGAAATAGAGATACCCCTAGTGTATTTCCAAAACAAACATTAGATGATTTTGAAAGAATGTTTTTTTGGGTCAGTGAACCGCACATGAATTTCTTGAATATCTTTTCCTTATATTGTCCTTGTTTAACATCCATCTGTCTGATATATTTTCCAATCCATCTGTCTAATTCTGTTCATAGATAATATCATCAGTATTTAATAGTAAAAGTTGAATGTCAAATTACGCAAGACAAATTGAATTGAAATAGTGATTATGTCGAAAAGAGAGACTTCTGACTAAGGGTGGCCAACGGGGCGGGTCAGCCCGGTCCTGACCCGACCTCGCCCCTACCCTGCTATAAAATAAAAATTCGAAACCGGGACTCGAACCGGGATGGGACCTAGCTCGTTCTGCCCGGGCCCGGCCCACCACAGTCCCGCCAGCCCCGACCCCCCTCGGTCCCGCCCCCTGTCCCACCCGTCCCGTCCCCTTTGCACAAAATAACCGTTGCACCAACGACCATTTTATATTTTGGTCGTTGTGCAACGGCCATTTTTGGCCTCCCCACCTCCCCCAACCCCCTACCCCCTTAATATTTATTTTTAACCCCTAAGTTATTATATTTACACTTTAACCCAATTTTCAACTATAAATATATCATTTTCTCTTCATCTTTCTAACAAATCTTCGTACAATCTCTCTAATATCTCAATCTATCTCTGTACAAGTCTACATTGTCTACTAAATATTCAATTTTATTTATTTATTTGGTAGTGAAGTTGACAACTAGCTTGGGGATCTTCCATCGAGCGAAGTTTCAATTTTCAATTTTCAATCTCTCGATTACACGTCGACGTTACGTCGGCGTTTGGTACATTCGTTCCTTCATTAAATTATTATTATTTCTTTATTTTAATTGACGCACTTAATTTCATTAACTTTAACTATTTATTAGCATAATTAAAATGGAAGAATTTAGAGGTATATTTAAGGGTAAGGGTAAGGCTTCCTCTAGTAGGGGTAACAAGGGAAGGAGTACTTCTTCTAGTCATCCTATTCCTAGACAGGATGATTTTGTTGATACTGAACATTTTCCTGAAATACCATTAGATTTAGACGAGGAGATATTTTCTGGAACTCAACAAGACTTTAATTTAGAAAATAATCTAGATGACACACCCCTTGATCTAGACGACACACCCACTAATCTAGATGACACATCCACTAGTGCACTTCCAACTGGAATGCCTCTTATACCCCCTAGTATGAGACGAGGCCCAACAAAATAAAAATTAAAATCGGATGCATGATTTTTTTTTATAGGGACGAAGAGAATCAAGTAGTTAGATGTCTAATTTGTAAAAATATTTTTAAATTTAAAATGAGAAAATGTCAGGGTGGGATGGGACGTTTATTGAGATACGTACAAAACTTTCACCCAACTAGGTGGAACCAACACCTGGCTAAAAAGTCGGGTGCGACAATGCCCTCTCAGTCTGGACAAGGTTCACATATTGTTCCGGACCAAGTACAGGGTCAAGTTAACCCCACGACGGGGGACATTGTAGGCCCTAAATACGATAAACATAAAGATAGGGAAGCAATAGCAAAATTAGTTGTTGTGGAGGGTTTGCCTTTTTCATTTCCTTCATCTCCTGGTTTTATTCATTATATTAGAGATATGTCTAATCATGATTTTAACGGTTTTCCTAGATCAACTGTTAGGAGAGATGTATTTAAATTTGCACATGAATACCAACAATATTTACATTATTCCTTATATCATTTTCCTGGTAACGTATCTATCACGTCTGATATAGGCCGTAGTACTAACGACCATGACTATTTAACGGTAACTTGTCATTGGATTGATTATAAATGGACTATGCAAAAACATATTTTAGCGCATAGATATATAGATGATAGGCACACTGGTACTTTTATTTCAGAAAATATTCATTCAGTTTGCGATTATTATGACATAACTGATAAAATTATAACTATTACATTGGATAACGCTTCTTCTAATAATTATGCTATTACACTTTTAAAAGATCTTTTAACTCCATCTTTTCCAAATCATTTTCATATGAAATGTGCATGTCATATTTATAACTTAGTTGTAAAGGATGGTCTAACACTTTTTGCAGACATTCTTAATAAAATAGAATTTGCTATAAACTTTATTTTTAGAAGTAATAGAATACAACGAAAAAAAGAATATAAAAAAACTTGTCATGATTGCGGACTACCTTATAGAAAAATTCCCGAAGAAGTAGCCACTAGGTGAAATTCTTTATACGAGAAACTACTTGTTGCTTATGATTATAGAAGACCTATAACTTTATTTTTTAACGCTCATAATCGACATCCAAATGATATGGTTGTAGATAAAGATTGGGAAAAAATTTCAGAACTTATTATATTTCTACAGAATTTTTTTCAAGCAACAAAAGAATTTTTTGGTATATATTATCCTACAATTTCTACTATGTTGTTTTATATAGCTCTAATATTTTTATTACTTAGAGAATATATGAAAAAACCAGCTTATAATGCACCTATTAAAAAATGTTAATCAAATTAAAAAAATATTTTATTCCTATTCCCACTATATATATTATTGGGGCTGTATTAAATTCGACTATTAAAATAGACGGTTGTAAAGCACTAATTGAAACTATTTATGATTGTATAACAATACTTCCACCTCCAACTCCAAAAAATCAAAATGACCCACTACCTGTTGAACAAATTAAAGAAGAAGTGTTGTCTAGCATACAAGATGAATGCAACAAAGTATATAGGCATTACCAACAAGAAAGTGCTAGCAACCAACCGGCTTCCATACCATCTTCTTCTTCAACACAACCTCAAAAAAGACATGTTTCTGCGGCTAGTATTGAAAACCTCAGAAACAGAATGTATAGTGGTACCACTACTAACCAAGTTAGCGAGTTTGATGTTTTTGTTTTGCAGGGTGTTGTACCATACAAAACAGTTCTCAATGAAGTAGGACGTGAAGACTTGCTGAAATATTGGAGGGAGAATGAGAAGACATTTTCGACACTGTCAAAGATGACCCGAGATGTGTTGAACATTCAAGTGTCATCAACAACGTCTGAAAGCATTTTTTCTACCGGCAGATTTCAAATAGGAGAGCACAGACACTCATTGGCGGGAGACAACTTGGAGATTGCAGTATTATTCAGAGATTGGATACGAGTAGAGCGGAGAAGGTGTGGTCAACCGGAGATCAACGAAGAAGACGAAAACTACAACGACATCTTATCCGACGGAGGTGGAAGCGACGTCGAGCAATTTGACCAACAAATACCAATTCCAACCGAAGAACCACAAGAAATTATAAAGAAATTAGAAAAGGTGTTTTTAAATATGTAATTTTTTTAGTTGCAATTTTACTATGTTATTTGCAACTTTCAACACCACAAAGTTGCAATTTTGACAATTGTATTACAAAAAAAATCATATTTCTATTAAATAATATAAGAGACACAAAAATAGCTTTGGGATGTTTTTATTACACTATCTTGTTCAATTATTGAGGTGTTTACACTTATACTTTATATATATGTTATTTTTTAAAATAAAGTACAAAAAAAAAATTAAAAGGAAAAACCCGACCCCGTCCCGCCCCAACCCCGATAATTCCGGGCCCCTTTTCCGACGGAACCGGTACCGGGACAAGACATCGACAGAACCCGCCCAAGTCCTCCACCAGTCCCGTTGGCCACCCCTACTTCTGATGCAAACGAATTGAAATCGGTAAATAATATAGTATTTCTAGGTGATTTATAAAATACACAAAAGAACAAACCCAAGGCAGAAATATGTGAAATTAAAATACAATTTGAATACAAAAAGCAACTAACTTTAAACTTTCCGTTTCACCCTTAAAGAGTTAATTTATAGCAGCACAAATGTTTATGACTTGTTTTAAATTATAAATTTTAAAATCTTTTTTTCTTTTTTTTTTTTAAATTTCGTGATCAATCAAACACTATTACATAAATCGCGACGGAGGAAATACTTTTCATCTAAAACTTCATACCCAATCAAATTATACCACGTAAATTGAAAGGGATAGAGAATAATTCTATTATTTAATTGCCCATGCAAGTCTTTGCTTTTATGCTTTTGCAGGTGAGACAGAAACAAGGCCACGTTGTGGGATTTATTTATTCCATAACCATATAAAATTATATCATGATGACTTTAAAAGCTACATGATTATTCTAGTCTTTATTAGTTAAGATGGAATCAATCATGCGGGATAAATATAACTTGGGTTAAAACACTCGTACCTTTGCAGGATGCACATGGTCATACTTTTCACATGTACATACCACAATTATATGTAGCGGGTTTGTAGGGATTGGCAGCAGTTTCATCGATTTTTTCCCTTGCTTAGGGTACATGTATATAAATATCTCTTATTTATTGGAATAATACATGAGAGATCAGAAGTTCCTCCATTATCTTGTCTGATTACAGATAAAAATTTAATACTTGACAATAATTGAGTACTTTGAAATCATTTGTTTATAAATCCTTTGGTGGTTAACCTGTGGTATCTGACTAGTCCATCTCTAACACCATACATGCACAACTCTGTTGATGAAGTGTTCACACAGAGATAGAAATTAGACCTCGGTGATATATAGTGCTCCACAAACGTAGCAAAAATCGACTAATATATCATGAGAAACAATTGTATCTAACTGAAAATTTTTAATCAATTGGTGAAATTTTTCAAAACCATATAAACCCTGTGAAAAGTAATATAAACTGTATTCTCTTGTGTATCTGTTAATTGAAATCAATTACCCAATATTTCACATTTGAAATACTTTTACAAAATCCCCTCCGAATGCTTACTTAACCCGAAGACATTTTGGTGTGTAGTCATACTTCTTAGAGAAATATTACAATATTGTTACTGAACGGAAAGAAAAATAGTAACAACTATCAAATCAAATACTCTATTGTGGCGAGCCACTACTTTAAAAGCAATTTCAATCCAACTACAACGTGAATTGGTGTGACCAGTCTCTTTCTAATGTTCTACAACACTTTCAAATGCGTACATTCATAGCTAAAACTTTGGAGTTTACAAGACAAATAAATGCCCAAAAAACACAAAACAAGAAGAAGGATGAGTGAACATTTTCGGTGTAGGATAAGTTCACAAATAGTGCTACTCATATAGGCCAATTACAGGAACTGGTACAAAAAAGAATTTACAGAAATTAAAGGGTTATTACACAAATCAAAATGACTGATACAAATTTGATCTGAAGGAGCTGTTGAATTATGAAATTTTCCTTGTCTAGAGTCTTCTCATTAATACAATATATATAGGTGTTTATAATTGTAATTCTAATCGTATGAGAATATCTACTTTACATAATCACACTAAAATAATAATTACAGAATATATGGAGAATATTTATGTATTCTCTATCACACCCCTTCAGTCGGAACGGGAGGAGACCGGACGCTCAGACTGGATCTGAAGTCAAGGAATAGCTGCCGAGGGAGTCCCTTAGTAAATATATGTGTGTATTGATAGGAAGAGGGAACATGTAACACCCGAACATGGCCCATGACAACCTTCTCACGAACAAAGTGAATATCCATCTCAATATGTTTGGTTCGCTGATGCTGAATCGGGTTATGAGACAAGTAGACAACAGATATGTTATCACAGTAGATAATAGATGTCTTACGTAAGGGACAATGAAGCTCTAGAAGGAGGTTTTTGAGCTAACAAATTTCGGCAACAACGTTTGCAACGCCTATATATTCTGCTTCTGCAATAGACCGGGAAAGCGTGGTTTGCCGTTTTGTAGACCACGAGATGAGGTTATCACCCAAAATTACACAGTAGCCGGAAGTAGATCGACGTGTGCCTGGATAGCTGCCCCAATCGACGTACGTATAAGAGATCAGCCTGGTCGGTGCAGATGGATAAAGATATAATTCGTAGTCAAGAGTACCCTTAACGTACCGAATAATATATTTAAGGAAGGTAAAGTGAGGCTTCATGGGAGCGTGCATGAACAAACACACCTGCTGAACGATATAGGAAATATCAGACTTAGTGAAGGTAAGGTACTGAAGTGCACCAGTGAGACTCCTATAAAGAGAAGGATCAAGCACCAGATCCCTGTCATTGGCGCTAAGTTTCGACTTCGAGTAGACTGGAGTGGGCATGATCTTGCAGTTTGCCATTTTAGCCTTATAGACAATCTCTTCGGCATACTTACACTGACACAGGAACATTTCATTCTCGGATCTGGTCATGGAAATCTCTAAAAAATAACTCAACTTACCCAAGTCTGAAATGGAAAATTTGAATTTAAGAATGGTAATGATCCCGTGTTTCAACACATCAGAGGAGGCAGTCATAATAATGTCATCCACATAGAGAAAAAGGTATACAATGTCATTACCTCGATGAAAAATAAAAAAGTGAATTATCACTTTTCTGCACACGAATCTGATCTGCATAATGTAAGTGGCAAAGAGTTCATACCAGGCCCTCGGAGATTGTTCCAAGCCATAAAGTGACTTTTGAATATGGCAGACATACTGAGGAGCCGATGGATGCACAAATCCAGGTGGTTGATGCATATATAAGGTTTCTTTCAAATTCCCATGTAAGAATATATTTTTCACATCAAGCTGATAGTTCTTTCCCATAGCTATGCTCAAAACAGTGCGAATGGTGGCTGGTTTAACCATTAGACTGAAGGTCTCACCATAATCAACTCCCTCTTGTTGCCCTGTGCCATTTGTCACAAGTCTCGCCTTATGGCATTCAAGCTCACCACTATCTGTGAATTTGTGATGATATAGCCACATATAATGAATCACATTCACCACCTCTGGTTTTGGGACAAGATCCCAAGGCTTAGTAGTAAACGCATCAAATTTCTCACGTATGTCTGCATTCTAATTCGGGACAAGCTTGGCTAATTTTGGGTTTTAAGTAGAGGTGATATAATCTAAGTGGATAGGTTAAAGCGAACTTTTGGTTTGAAAATCTCGTGTTGGGCACGGGTTTTCATGTGGTGGGTCAGGATCGGGACTATTTAGGTGACGGTAACTAGAGGTAGTAGGGTTGTTTGGGTGTTGGTAACTAGGGGCAGTGGGGTTGTCGAGGGCAGTGGGGTTGTCTGGGGGTGGGGGGTGATCGGGCTGTGGGGACATTGTGGTGGAATTTGGGTAGTGAGGCAATGGGTTGTTTGACGGTAACAGTTAGGCCATGACGGGAGTAGTAGGTAGGGGTGTGGTCGACGGGATGTGGGGGTGGGTCGATGGGTTGTGGGGTAGTGACAGGAAAGAAGGGAGGTGTCGTGACTGGACAGCCGGAATACTAGCATTATGTATTGCAGTTCTAATGAGAGAAGAGGTGTACGGATCATCAAGGAAGCCGTAACCAGTGACTTGAAATTTTTGGACGTTTGCAAAGAGGAAAATGTTCTCCATGGAGAGAGACTAGGATTTTATTTTTGGACAAATCATAACAAAAGTACCCCCTATGGTTCGATAGGAAACCTAAGAAAATGCAAGGAATAGTCCTAGGTGCTAATTTGTGAGGAGCCGTGGAGACGAGATTAGGGTAGCATAGACAACCAAAAGTCTGAAGGTGACCATAGGAAGGGATCCAAAGGAATATAATTTCTGTAGAGGTTTTATTTTGAACGTTACATGTAGGTAATATATTAAGAATGTCTGCTACCAATTGTAATGCATAGACCCATAAGGGAGAGGGAATAGAAGCATGAAAGAGCATTGTACGTATCATATTGTTAATGATGCGGAGGATTTTTTTGGCTTTACCATTTTGAGGCGAGGTATGGGAGCACGAGAATCGAAACACCATGTCATTGTCCGCATAAAATTTATGAAAAGGAGAATTGTCAAACTCACGACCATTGTCACATTGAGATAATTTTATGTCCTTCTCAAACTGTGTTTTAACATACGTTCAAAATTTAAGGAACATGGAGTAAACTTGAGACTTATATTTGAGCGGATAGACCTAACGAAAATGAGATAAATCATCTAATAATACCAAAAAAATATTTAGAACTCAGTTTGCTAGTAATGAGAGATGTCCATAAATCCGCATGAATGATGTCAAAAAGAGAAAAAGTAACACTTAAAGACGACGTAAAAGGAAGTTTAACATGTTTTCCTAAAGGACAAAAATAGCAATTTTGGGTAAATTTCCCTTTATTACATTGAATCAAATTTTGACTTCTAAGAAAGTTAAAATCTGGTGCTCCCGGGTGCCTAAGTCTATTGTGCCAAGTTGATGGAGAGATTGCAGCCAGAGAGGTATATCGATTGACAGTTGTAGCGAAATTGGATGAGAAATAATAGAGGTCCCCCACACTATTGCATCTCGTAAGACAATGTAAGTCCTTCACAGAAAAACCAAAAAGGTCAAACTCAATAGATACAAAATTGTCACTAGCAAATTTCCTAATGGAGATTATGTTTTTAATGATGTTAATAGAGTATAGGACGTTTTTTAGGGAAAAGTGAGGGTGAGGTAGTGGAGTTTGTGTGGCGCCATAGCCTTGAATTGGAATCCGATTTCCATTTCAGACCAAAATAAATTGAGGATTATTCAAATTAAACAGTTGAGGTAGATTACCGGAGTTGCAAGTGAGGTGGGATGTGGAACCCGTATCCATATACCAAGCATCATCGGGCTGCTGTAAATTCATGGTGCTATAGTCCTGGCCCAGTTCGGTAGGAGTAAGGAGGTCGTATAGTTGTTGTTGCTGTTAAGCCACCGAGAAGTGGGCTTGCGGTGTTTGGCCCGTCAGACGTGGGCCTGGATGGGGCCCTAGAATGTTGGGCCGAGATTGTTGGGTAGGGGCAGGGGGCGAGGCCGAATTTGCAGAAATCGGACAGGGCAGTTGGTCGGCCCATGTACTTTTCCTTTGCCGCCTCATCCGTCACCGCGGCCTCTGCCCCTGCCATCACCGAGGTCGCCCCACGGCGGTTGGTCGACTGGTGCAGTGGTCGTCAACGGTGCATCAACCTTCAATGCCTTTTAATTATGTTCATCCTGTTTGGCATGCCTAGTCTCCTCCAAGAGCAATTATGACCAGTCCTTGTTGAAACTAAGGAGGGGATAGACTTGTTGGATCATCGTCGCAAGTGTATCATACTCACCTTTTGGTAAACCATTAATTTGTTTCAAAACCATCTTCATTTCGGAAATTGGTGTGCCCACATTATATAATTGATCTGCAACTAATTTTAATTATTTAAAATAGTCGGACATATTCGCAAAATTCTCAAGACGGGTGTTATTGAATTGTTCTTCCAAATACACGACACGTATACGTTTGTTGTCTTGAAAGATTTCCTCTAGCCTTGTCCATAGTTCGTGAGCCGAAGCGCATGTCTTCATAATAGTATGAAGTAAATCTTTGGATATGGTGCCATATATCCATTGCTTGACGATATCATCAAGCCTTTTCCATGTTGTGTTTTCAATGTCGGGTGGACGGGGTGTGGTGGTATCAATGTGATCAAGAACGTTGTAGGCACAAGCCTAGATTTGAAATAATTCCACACACGAAGAGTATTGTCCATCCTACTGATCAAGAATAGAAGGAATAAAGTTCTTGATATTTGTTACGGCGAAGGCCGAATGAAAGGAGTTAGGATACCATGTTGGCTCTGATACCATGTTGAATTATGAAATTCTCCTTGTCTGAAGTCTTCTCATTAATACAATATATATTTATAGGTGTTTACAATTGTAATCATAATCATATAAGAATATCTACTTTACATAATTGCATTAAAATAATAATTATAGAATATATAAAGAATATTTATGTATTCTCTATCAAGAGCAATTACAATGATTAATTCTGGAACAATAATTGCATGAATTTGTAACTGAAAGTTGTCAAGCAAAATTAACAGTTGGTCATACTAGGCACGTATCACGAGCACAAGCTAAGCTGAGCTAGCTTCCCATTGACAAAGGGATGATGCCAGTAACGTGTGTAGTTACTGAGTTTCAACTCAATAAATATGAAAATAACTCAACTAATCTCTTAAGGAAGAGGTTTGTATATAAAATTCTCAAAATGGATTTCATCTTCCTACAGGTGAAACTTTTGGTTTTACATTTAAGATAAAAGAAGTAGGTAGAAAAAGGGAGCCACAATAAATTCTTTATTTTTGCATTACCAACAAACGAATAGAAATGTCATAATGCCATAACACCAACAATTCTCAGTAATGCAAAGATAAAGAATGAGAATAATTTTTGAACAGAACAAACGGTAAGTATTCAAAACAAAGAATGTTTTGATCACGGAGGGCTCGACTTAAATTTTGAAAAGAACATTCCAATCACGTCGTGGCTAAAACATATGACTAATGTGGTTTAATTGCCTCGCCTACTAAACGTATCATTGCCCAGAAGTTATATTTCCGTCTTTGCAATTGTGGAGGCCTCAAAATCGACGGATTTTTTCATCGGCCAGTTAATCAGAAAGCAGAAAAAACAGAGACACAAATTCCGAAAAGACGCGGTGTTTAGTTTAAAACAGTAAAACATTAAATATCCGTTGCATGGATGTTTAAAGCAGTAAGCAGTAAGCAGTCAGTAAGCAGTAAGCCGTAAGCAGTAGCAGTAGCAGTAGCGGTAAGCAGTAGCAGTAAGCGAGGCAGTAGCGGTAGCAGTAGCAGTAGCAGTAGCAGTAAGCAGTAAGCAGTAACAGAGAGGTAATTTCCGAAAAGACGTGACGTTTAGTTTAAAAACAGTAAAACAGTAAATATCAACGGATACTTAAAACAGTAAACTGAAAAACAGAGAAACGAGCGCGGCCTCGAATTTAATTTCATCGGCAAGTGCAATATTAATAAAACAATAAAACAGTAAAAGCAACGAGCAGTGAGCAATTTAAGTATCCGACCCAAGTTCTAAAATTCTGGAAATATCCAGATGGGGTCAGTGACCCGACCTGGGGTCAGTGACCCGACCCGAATCAGTGATCCAAACCCGAATCACATTTTAACACCAAATTCAGATAACCAATAACAAGAATACGAAATGCAAGAAAATTTGGAAAACCCAACCGGGTCGACCCGACCCGGGTCAGTGACCCGACCCGAATCAGGTATCGAATCCGAAATCAAATGTTCACCAAATTCAGATAACAAATAACAAGAATATGAAAATGCAAGAATTCTGAAAATGTTCAAATCGGGTCGACCCGACCCAGGTCAGTGACCCGACCCGAATTGGAGTTTCAACCCGGAATCAAATAATTTCATCAATTTCAGATAACCAAGCAATGTAAGAAAATTGAAATTTAAATCGGGTCGACCCGACCCGAAAATCAGTGATCCAAATCAAATCTTAACACCAAATTCAGATAACCAACCTACATAAATATGAAATGCATTCTGAAAATGTACATGTACTAAGTGTTAATATCTTTTGATTGGAATTGACACGTAGTGAAATGAGACAACAATTAATATCCACAAGTGAAATATTTTTGAACTGAATGTACTTTAGTTGAGACCCCCATAATATATATCATATCCTTAACTTGATGCAAACTCCCTGATACTAACAAAGTGATTTTATGATCATGCACACACTTTGGATCTCAAGAGTGCTCTAGAAAAGATGCCCCAAGTCTTTCATAAAAGGCAACCATACATTTACACTCCCGTAAGTGATTCATCAAGTTTATCTTACCATAGACCACCTTAAGACTTGGAATCATTAAGAGCAAAATAAACCTTATAGGAGTAAAACATAATGGATATTGAGGGCTCATATGTCTTTGTTTAACCTCAAACGACTATCCGCTATACTATCTCAATCCATAGGCTTAAGCCTCATTCTCGCTGATGTTTTAAGGATCATTTTCTTTTGTAAGTCCTTGATTTAAGTATCCACAAAATTTCATTTTGGCCTACATATTCTAAGAAAATAATTTCAGTTTTTGATAATTGTTTAACTATATCATGTTTAATGCGAATGTATCTTCTTTATTCATTGTACACACTACTCTTAGCAATTTTAGTTGATTCATGTGAGTCACAATGTAGAGAAACTGGTGAAGCTTGTCTTCCCCCACAATGACACATTTGGCAAGAGATTTCTCAGTTGCTCGACTTTTTGCCTTACTAACTCAAGAGCGATGAGTTCAGTTTTCATTGTAGAGTGTGCTATACAGGTTTGCTTAGAATACTTTCATGAAATAACACTTGCACCAAAGTAGATACATAACACTGGTAGAGGTAACTTCATTCTTATCAGTTACCTAATTTTACTTCACAAAATTCTTCTAAAAACAGTAATTTATTAAAATGCATACAACAATCTATAGTACCTCTCAAGTACCTTAGCAAATGATAAAGAACATCCCAGTGTTCACTATTTGGGTTATGAGTATATCTATTAAATCGGCTAACAACATAAGCTATATCAGACCTAGTATAATTCATTTGAAACACTACACAATCAATGATTTTAGAATGTTTAATTTACAAACACTAAACTATTTATTCTTTCTCAAGTGTATATTAGGATTATGTGGAGTTCTCACAGGAAGATACATTGAAACAATCCAACTTTTTCAACATATCAAATGTAATAAGACTGACACAATGAGAATGCATTAACAATTCTTTTAATTTTAATCTCTAAAATCGAATCTGCTTCTTCAAGGTTTCTTATTTCAAACTTAGACGACAAAAAATCTTTATCCCATTAACAACATTCATATTAAGGTCAAAGATTAACATTTCATGCGCATACAAACATATAGTATTCACATGAAAAGAAGTACCCCACATGATAAAAGAGCAAAACAATATAAATAACCATCGAGAAATAAATCATTAGATTTCATTTCATTATAAACATTTAAATCGAGTTTGACTACATAATTTTTCCTTTGTGGGAGTTCATTTCATTACTCACCATATCATTAAACCACCATGTGTACGATATGAAGTTCGATCTTTACCAGATCCACTAAACCATCTCACCACAGTGTCGTGTGGATCGACATGTCATTTTTCTAGAAATGCATAAATTCTAACCAAGGAAATCATCATAATAAATCGCCCGAACCAACCAAACGATCCTTGTCCTACAGGCACACGTTGTTTCAGATAGTTGGCACTTGGACAAAAACCCTCTCAATTAACTTAATAAGACTCCTAAAATATTTTTATTATTAAATTTGACACCGTTGGACCATTTTGTCTAACCACGTCATTCGGCTCATTAGCCCATAATAGTTTTTATGTTCAAGTCGTTTAGCATCATTGTTTAAAAATCATAAAATCATGTACGAGCAATTGAAAAACTAAATATCATAATTCAATAGCACTCGAAATAGAAGAACATTCATAAATCTTGAAATACCATATTTAAAATGATACGACAATTTGAGAATAGAGATTTGACGCAAAGGTTTGTCTCAATATACCCGGGTGCTTTCCTAGATAATGGTAGTGCCACGAGTTTCAAATGACTCAATGAAAGTTAATCTACATAACATAAAGCGTTTATGTCATGACTAGACCTGTCCACCGGGTCGGGGACCCGCCCATCCCGACCTGACTCGAAAAAATCAGGGCCAGGGTTAGCTTGTAGCTGACCCGCGAGCTACTCGACCCAAAAAAGCGAGGACCCAATCAGGGTTAGGGTTGGGCCAGGGTCAAAATATTTTACCCGTCTGACCCGGCCCGACCCCGACCCGCATACTTTTTAAATATAATTTATATTATTTTTCCTTCATTAATATTTATTTTGTACTTATATATATTTTTGCCATTAATAAGTGATATAATGCATGTTTTTATAATATATGTATTGCTCTAATCTACATTGAGCTCGACATAAAATAAAATAAAAACGGTAGCTGATTATTAATTATATATTTATATTATTAGTCGTTCTGTTAATATCACGGAAGTATAATGTAGGGAGAGAAAGTAATTGTAAATTGATGAAACTTTAAATGGTCATAACTTTGCGCTCGGATGTCCATTTTATCCGATTTTTTTATTTTGCGTATTTTTTCGAGACAGGGCCGATCAAACAGCCATAAGGCGGTTTGGCGCAACCAATTTTTAGTAAAACATCCGTTTTCCCAATCAATTTGTGTTTTTCCCCAAATCGGTTTCTGATTTTCTTTAGTCAAAATCTCACGATATACAATACATTTCAACGTCTAAATTTTGTGGTAATGTAGGGGTGAATGCCAATTTCAGTTTTGGAAATTCAATTTTTTTAAAAAATAAAAAATTCCTCGACCCGACCCTGGCCCGCCAAAAAATTCCGACGGGTCAGGGCCGACCCGTAGGGTCCCCGAAGAGTCAGGGCCAGGGTCGGAATTTTTTTTTTAAAATAAGGTCAGGGTCGGGCCAGCAGAAAAAAAGCCACCCGACTCGGCCCTGACTCGGCCCGACCTTTGGACAGGTCTAGTCATGACCAATTGAAAAATTAAAGAATTAGGTCCCTAAGGTATTTCGTTGAACACCCAGCAGGCACTGGCTATGCTAACCCTCAATCGTAGTAATTTTAGGTCTAATAACCACCCCTCATGACAATAAAAGAAATAAAGAATTCCTCGGGTCATTGTCAACCTCCGACGATACTCGCTCAACCGATGGACACCCTCAACCCGATCAATTTTACCAATTACTTTCCTTTTTCAATTCAACAACACTATTAGCAACTACGTTTTTGAATTCAAGGCCACCAACTACTAACTCATACTTTCTAACATTTAAACCCGTCATAAATAATCATTAACTGTAAGATTGTATTAATCTCTATTGGGGAGCCTTTCTCATTAATACAAAATATTTATAGGTGTACAATATGGAATCCTTATACAACAAGGAATCATAATTCTACTATAATTACATAAGACAAAATATGATAAATATAAACATGGTACACTTACTAATACACCCCTTAGTCGGAGCGAGAGGAGGCCGAACGCTAAAACTGGATCTGAAGTCTAGGAAGAGTTGTCTAGGAAGGCCCTTTGTGAATATATCCGCATACTGATATGAATAAGGCACATGCAATACCTTGACATGAACGAGAGCAACCTTCTCACGAACAAAGTGGATATCCATCTCAATATGCTTGGTTCGCTGATGCTGAACCAGATTATGAGATAGATATATAGCGAATATGTTATCACAATAGTCCAAAGACGCCTTACGGAGAGGACACCGAAGCTCTAAAAGAAAGTTTCGAGCCAGCAGATTTCAGCAACAATATTAGCAACACCTCTGTATTCTGCTTCTGCACTCGAATGGGATAATGTGGTTCGTCTCTTGGCTGACCAAGAAATGAGGTTATTCATTTTGAACACACAATAGCCAGAGGTGGATCGTTGCTTGTCCGGACATCCTGCTCAATCAGCATCCTTATATGACAACCTGGTCGGTGCTGAGGGATAGAGATGCAATCCATAATCAAGGGTGCCCTTAACATATCGAATGATACGTTTGAGGGCAGTAAAATGAGGCTCCCTGGGGGCATGCATGAATAAGCATACCTGCTGAATAACATAAGAAATATCAGGTCTGGAGAAAGTAAGGTACTATAGTGCTCCAGCAAGACTCCTGTATAGAGTGAGATCTGACACTAGATTACCATCCAAAGCACTGAGCTTTGATTTTGAGTCAACTGGAGTAGATATGATCTTGCAATTGACCATTTTAGCCCTGTACACAATCACATCTGCATACTTACGCTGACAAAGAAACATAGTAACTGCAGATCTAGTCACTGAAATCCCCAAAAAATAGCTCAACTTCCTCAAGTCAGTCATAGCAAATTCGGTTTTGAGTAGCGCAATTATCTTATTTACCAACACATCGGAAGAAGCAGTAAGAATAATATCATTCACATATAACAATAAATAAGCGGTGTTACTGCCTCTATGGAAAGTAAACAGAGAATTATCACACGTGCTACATGTAAACCCAATGCGCATAATGAACTGTGCAAAGCGATCATACCACGCTCGAGGGGCCTGTTTTAAACCATAAAGTCACTTACGGAGATGGCATACATACTGAGGGGCTGCTGGATGGACGAAATCGGGTGGCTGGTGCATGTAGATAGTTTCTTTTAAATGCCCATGTAGAAAAACATTTTTCACATCAATGTTGATGAATGGAACAATGCTTTCCCATAGCGATGCTCAGAACTGTACGACTGGTGGCCGGTTTAATAACCGGACTGAATGTCTCACCACAATCAATGCCCTCCTGCTGATTAGTACCATTTGCCACAAGCCTTGCATTATATCTCTCTAAGTCACCACTATCCCTGTACTTGTGACGAAAAAGCCATATGCAACGAATCGCATTCACCCAATTCGGCCGAGGAACCAAATCCCAAGTACGCTGATTTGTTAAAGCATTAAATTCCTCACACATGACCGCATTCCAATTCGGGTCCATTTTGGCTAATTTTGGGCGTTTGGGAATATTGAAAATTGTTTGGGTGGATAGATTAAATTAGACTTTGGGTTTGAAAATCCCATATTGGGCACGGGTTTCATAAAGTATGAGGGTGCTAGCTGGGTAAGGGTGATGGTTATCGGGTCGGGTGTACTATTAGGTGTCGGAGCTGGTACACTATTTGTGGGTTGGGTTTGGTTGGGTGTCGGATCCGGTGGACTATTGGTGGTCGAACTCGTGGGTGGTGCAGATTGAAGGGTTGGAATATTATGTCGGGTTGGGGAGGTGTTGTGGTTTAATAGTACAGTGACGAGTGGTTTGGTTGTTGATATGGGTGGGTCGAGGCCAGTTGTAGTTTCTGGGTTGGGTTTGGTTGCCGGTCTCGATATATCGAGGCTGACTGTGGACGATGAAGTGGGGTACGGTGTCGGAGGTGGAAAGGGTCTGATAATGGGGTTAAGTTGGTGGTTGCCGGTGTTGGAATGATGACGGTGTGGTGGTTATACTATGGAGATAACATGGATACGAGAAAGGGATGAATTGGTGTATTTTCTACGACGGGGGGCCGATTGCCGATAGTGGTGGCAGTTGGCGGTGACAGTGACAGAGGTGGAGCAGGCGGCAGAGGCACCAGAACATTTGCTGGGTTAGTAGTAGTGGCTGGAAGAGATGGGGCAGAGTGGGTGGTCAAGGACAGATCGCCGGTAGTGGCAGTGACGGGAGGTGGTGGTGACAGAGTACTGACGTCCGCCAGAACAGTGGTAGCATGTCGGATAGATTGGCGGACAAGCGGTGATGTGTCCGAATCATCAAGAAATATGTAATCAGTGACTCAGAATTTTTGAATGTTGTCAAACGGAAAAACATACTCGACAAAAGTGACGTGGCGTGAGATTATAATTTTGTCGGTGGAGAGCTCATAGCACAAGTACCCCCTATGGTTTGACGGGAAACCTAGGAAGGCGCACGTAGTAGACTTGGGTGCTAATTTGTGAGGTGTCGTGGATATCATATTAGTGGAATGCGATGACCACTACCGACCATAATAGATTGTGGAGTTGGTAACTGGCGCAGTTGAGGAAGACTACCTGAATTGTTGATGAGATGAGACGTGACGCTTGTATCCATATACCACGCATTATCATCCTGTTGACGGGTCAATGAAGCCATGTATTTGTGTTCTCAAGTACAGGACAAATTTTAATTATTTTCGGGTAACAGAAATAACTTTTGATGGTCTCGGGTAAGGAGAAAAGACAGAAAAGAAAAGACGTTGGTTGTTTTTCTCGGTGAATGAAAAAAAAAGGGAACAGAGGAACAGAGACAAGAAAGTCTTCTTTTTGTGCAGAGGAACAGAGCTTTTTGCACTGAGGAACAATGCTTTTTTTTTCTTTCGCAGAGGAACACCAAAAAAATGTGGCTTTTCTCGGGCAGTGAGCCGCAGAGAAAAAGAAGGAAAATAGAGAGTAGGGTTTATGTTTTGGCTTCTGATACCATGTAAGATTGTATTAATTTCCCTTGGGGAGCCTTTCTCATTAATACAAAATATATACAGGTGTACAAGGTGGAATCCTTATACAACACGGGATCCTAATTCTACCATAATTACATAATACAAAATATGATAAATATAAACATGGTACACTTGCTAATATTAACGACATTCATAAATTAAAAAAAACCTAAAATTTCTTATTAAAAAATCACAAAATTTCTCACTTGATCTCTTGAGATGATTTCTTGAGAATCTAAAGTTCCAAGGTTTATAGGGTGTCAATATTTGTGTTAGGGTGAAGAAAATAACATAAATCCATGGTCAAAACTAACCATCATAGAGAGGAGACGACTTTGAAAAAAATGCCTTAGAGCTTAATTTTTAATACTAAGCAAAAAGAATATTGGAAAGAAAAGAGATGCCCGAAATGGCTTTAGGCCATGCACATCAAGTCATGTGTATCGCCAAACCTTGCCTCGCACGCTAGCCCAGCCTGTCGCACGCCCAGTGGACGCTCGTATCGCGTGTAATGCCGCGAGGCATGCCCAAGGCCCTACTTGCATTGGCGATTGTTGTCATGCCAAAGAAAAATATCAATAAAATATTAATTTTTTCTTTGTTGAATTAATTTTATGCATATGATCTTCAAGAAACTAAAAGAGAAAATAATTGATCTTCGAGAAGCTGAAAGAGAAGACTTACTATTAGTCAAGAAACTGAAAGAGAAAAGACTTATTAGTCATTCATTGAGCAAAAATGAATGTTTTGAGGATTTTTTAATCCTTTTGATGTGTAGTATTTAAGAAAATAATAATTCTACATAAGGCAAAGTTATTCTATTACCCATGTCGAGGGGCATTAGACTCTTCCCTAAAATTAATAATTGTATGGAGTATAATTCTATTATTTAATTGCCCATGCATGCGGCAAGTCTTTGCTTCTTATGCTTTTGCATGTAGAGATAGAGACAAGGGCAGTTTGGTGGACTTGTTAATTCTATAGCCATATTAAATTATATTATCACGATGACTTAAAAAGTTAAAACCATCTTTTATGATAAGTCCATTCTTTATTAATTAAGATGGAATCAATCATGGGGAGGGATATTTATAACCTGGGTAAAACTCTATACTCGTACCTTTACAGGATGGAATGGACATGGTCATACTTTTCAATTTCACATGTACATACCACAATTATATGTAGCGGGTTTGTAGAGATTGACAGCAGTGTTGTAGATTTTTTCCCCCTACTTAGGGTACATGTATATAAATATCTCTTATTTCTTGGAATAATCCTATGGTAATTGCTTGGAATACACGAAGATACTACATTTATTCAGGAGAAATTTTATATGATTGAAGGATACGTAGTGATCAAGAGCTGAGGGGAGGTCACCTGTATTTTAGTTTTTCTTCACATGCAACGATTCAGTTTTATAGCTAATCTCGAGATACCTATAATGTAATTAACTAGTGTTTACAAATTAAAATTTCATTTTGATAACAAACAAGGAGGACTTTGACCCACGTTTTATTTCTCTTCAACCTGATCTGATTTTTTTAATATATAAGGGAGGGTAACGAGAAATGGAGAAGAGAATTACAAAATGGACATCTAACATTGTCAATAAACTGAAAGTTCATGTTGTAGGAGAATTAATCCCTTGAGTATTTTATTTCAATGATAGCAAATATATACAATATTACAATGTAGTATTAATCTAAGTTTATATAAAATATAAGATGTTAATCTACCTAATTGATGACAAATTGATTTACAATGATAATTACAAGATTACATCTTAATTAGTAGTGATTGAAAATAATTATGGGATTGTCCCATAATTATTCTTACAGTCCCCCGCAGTCTTAGCGGGAGGTTCTCGAATGATGAGATTGTCCCTGAAATCATCCAAAAGTACGCGCGGAAGACCTTTCGTGAAGATGTCTGCAATCTCATAACGGGACGGTACATGGAGAACCCGGACTTGTCCACGGGCAACCTTTTCTCGGATGAATAAGATATCCATTTCGATATGCTTTGTGCGTTGATGCTGAACTGGATTACCGGATAAGTATATCGCACTCATATTGTCACAATAAACAATGGTTGCCTTCTCTATCAGACAGTGGATCTCTAAGAGAAGATTACGGAGCCAACACGATTCAACGACCACATTGGCCACCCCCCCGTATCCTGCCTCAGCGCTTGACCGAGACAAAGTTGGCCGGTGTTTGGATGACCATGAAATCAGATTATCCCAAAAAAAACACACAACAACCCGAGGTTGAACGTCGTGTGTCCGGGCAGCCACCCCAATCCGCATCAGTATAAGATGATAGAGTCAAGATGGAGGATTTATACAAATGTAATCCAAACTAAATAGTACCCTAGATGTATCACATAATTCGTTTGAGAGCCCCCATATGTTCCTCTTTCGGATCATGCATATGCAAAAATACCTGTTGAACAACATAGAAGATATCAGGTCTCGTGAAAGTGAGGTACTGCAAGGCCCCTACGAGGCTACGGTAGTGTGCAGGATCACTGTATAAAGCCCTTTAGTATTACTCAATTTGGCTTTTGTATCCACTGGAGTATGCCATGGCTTGCAGGATGACATACCGGCCTTTTCAAGTATCTCCTCGGCATATTTCTTTTGACTTAGAAATAGACCACCTGCATATTGAGTGACATCAATGCCTAAAAAATAATTTAAAGGATCCAAATCCTTTATCGCAAATTCTGTTGCGAGAAGGGACATAATAGACTGGCGAAGGGCTGTAGATGATGCAGTGAGAATGATGTCATCTACATATAGGAGGATATACGTCATGTCATTGCCCTTTTTATAAATTGAATAGTGATTGATCGGACTTGTTGTGAGAGAAACCAAGAGCGGAACAAAACCTGCAAACCTGTTATACCAAGCCCGTGGAGCTTGTTTCAAACAATATAGGGACTTTTTTAGCAGGCACACATAATCTGGATGTGTAGAGTCTCGGAAACCCAGCGGCTGGTACATGTAAACCGCTTCCTGTAGATGGCCATGCAAAAATGCATTTTTGACATCTAACTAATGAATAGTCCACGATTTGGATAGTGCCAGGCTAAGAACTGTCCACATAGTTGCTGGCTTAACCACCGGACTAAAAGTTTCTCCAAAATATACTCCAACCTGCTAAGACCTGCCATCACCAACAAGACGAGCTTTGTATCTCACAAAAGATCCATCAAAATTCTTTTTGTGACAGAAAACCCACATAGACCTAATAATGTTCACAGTAGATGGACGGGGCACTAATTCCCACGTCTTATTTTTAATAAGAGCATTAATTTTGTCTAACGTGGCAGCTTTCCAATTCGGGTCTGATAAGACTGCTTTAGGATTTTTTTCGTATGGGTGATGGTTGAACCGAAGATAGTAAGTTAAACTGAAGTTTGGGCCAAAAAATCATGTGCATGGTACGAGTTTCAATGGTCTGAGGCTGCACTGTCATCGGTTGGGTGGTAGGAATCTCAGGGGTGGAGTTGAGTCCAAGTTTGAAGGTGGGGGAGGGAGAATGATTCACCGAGTGGTTATTGGGCTGGGGTAATGGGCTGGCTCATTTTATTGGTGAGGAAGCAGCGGGCTCCCTCACATGGGCCTGGTTGTTATGGGGATTTAATTGGGCCGCGACTATTGGTCCAGTCCCGTGAAGTGGTGGGGCGGGCTTAATTAGGTTATTGAGTTGTAGTGGGTTAACTGGTGGTTGATTATTGAGATGGTGGTGTAAAATAGAATGTATTCTGTTGTCTAAAAAATCATATGAAGGCGAGGATGCAAAATGAGACTTAGCAAACGGGAATTTAGACTCATCAAAAACTACGTGACGAGAGATAATAACTTTTCCCGTCGCCATATCAAAACATTTATATCCCCTATGATTTAATGGATATCCCAAAAATACGCAAGGAGTCGACCTAGCCTACAACTTGTGAATGGAAGTAGAAGGAAACAAAAGATAACACAAACACCGACAAATGTGTAAAAGATGGAAGACGATGATACAACATTTGTGTAGGGGACAAATTGGAGAGCAGTTTACGAGGAAGAATATTTAAAAGATAGATTGCCATTTGAAGTGCATGGTGTCAAAAATTCGATGGTGCGGAAGAAAACACAAGGATGGTGCGAATCATATTATTAATTGTTCGAATTTTTCTTTTGGCTTTCCCATTTTGTGGTGATGTATGTGAACACGAAATATGCAAAGAAATCCCATTTTGGTGACAAATCTTTAAAATGGGTATTTATCAATTCCCCCCCCCCCCCCCATTGTCACACTGAAAATATTTAATGGATTTGCCAAATTTAGTTTTGATAAAAACACTAAATTGTTTAAAAATGGTATAGGTTTGTGATTTATTTCCTAAGGGAAAGGTCCACAAAAAATTCGAATAATCATATAGAATTAGCAGATAGTACTTATGACCTGCAGAACTCAAAACAAGTGATGTCCACAAATCACAATGCAAAATATTAAATGACATAAATAATGAGAAGTAGAGGACGAAAAGGGGGCTTAACATGTTTACCAATCACACAAGATTGGCAAACAGAAGAGTCCAAAGTTCGGTTACAAGCAAATAAATTATTCTTCCTAAGAGAATTAAAAACTGGCGCTCATGGGTCACCCAACCGATTGTGCCAGACAATAGGAGAAATGGCAGCAAAGGTGGATGGTTTGGTTATGCGGTTGTTGGAAACAAAGGTGATGCGATACAGGTTTCCCTGTGCTATTACATCTCATGAATGGCATCCCCGTCTGAAAATTCTTCACAGAAAAGCCAAACGGATCAAAATTCACAGAAACTGTTTTGTCAATTGTAAAACGTTTAACATATATCAAATTCTTAATTAATTTGGGTGCATGTAAGACGTTTTTCAAGTATAATTGAGGGTATGAAGAGGGTAGTGTTACCTGACCAATACCACGAATTGAAATTTCCTGACCACTGTCGACAATATTATTTTTATTATTGCTCATATTGAAATAAGATGAGAGATTACCTTAAGATGACGTCATGTGTGACATAGCCCATGTATCCATGTACCATGACTCGTTTAGAACATTTAGATTCATGTGGTTCATGGCTTGTTCAATGTCAATGGGTGCATAGCCTACCGAAGATGGTGCCAGAGCCGCAAACACATGTTGGGGACGAGACCCTAGAATTACGGGTTGACGAGTTGAAGGTGGAGGCCTGGCCCATGAAGAAGTAGGGTACGGACATGGTGGGGCAGCCCACTGTGGGGCCTAGGCCTACGGTGGGTACTGCCCCCACTGATTACCGTCGCTGCTGCCTGGACACCACTGTCCGAACTGCCCGCTGTCGCCAGCGGGTTGCCACCGCCACGGCCTCGTCCCTTTCCACAATTATTTTTCCTTTGTTATTGTTACGGTTTGAACCCCATTTTTGGCCATTATTTTGACGATTATTATGGCCCCCTGAACCAGAAGTTGGGGCTCCAAATCCATGGAAAATGAGTTAGTGGAGATGAGAGCAGTGCCGGTGGTGGATGCTCCAGAAGATATCTGTTTTTCCTTCCTTGTTTCCTCGAGAATTAACCTCGAACGAGCCTTGTAGAAAGAAAGCAATGGATTACTTTATTGAATGAACGTAGCAACCCCATCATACTGTTTATTCAATCCGGCAATCAACTGAAGGACTAACCGTTGATTTGTAACGGGCGAACCAACGTTGGACAATTAATCTGCAACCATCTTTAATTCTTGACAATAGGTTGAGATGTTGGAAAAGTCATCCAATTTAACATTCGTAAATTGGTGTTTAAGATAAACGACCCTAGAAATTTTGTTATCTTGAAAAATATTTTGCAATCGTTTTCATGCCTGTTGAGCCGTAGAATTGGGTTCCAAGATGGTATGGAGAAGATTATTTGAAATTGTGCCATAAATCCATTGAAGGACTATAGCATCTAACCGAGAATATAATTTCTTGTCCACCGTAGTGGTATCCGACAGTGACTCGGACGGAAGGATATGGTCAATTACCTCATAAGCACGGCAGTGAATTTTGAATAGTTCTGCCCATGAGGTCTACTACCCATTCTCCATTTCAAGAGTTGTGGAGATAAATTTCTTGACGTTATTAACGGCAAGAGCGGGATGAAAGACTTGTTTTTCGACCATAGGTTCCACTTAGAATCAAAGGAAGAGGAGAAAGAGGTGGTGTTTTGATAGAAGTGGATGAAAAAAACCTCAATTTTGGGGAAGTCTAGTCGAGGAGGGGGGGGGGGGTAGGGGTTGTAGTAATCGTTAGGGTTTAGTTGAGTGTTTAGGGTTTGAGAAAGTATTTAGGTTTACGGTTTAGGAGTACTAAACCTAGTAGGTGGCCGAAAACAATAGAAAAGAGAGGGATAAATCGGCTAAGGAAAAAGAAAATAAAGGAGTTTAGGACAAATGATCTTTGGCTATTGATACCATGTAGGAGAATTAATCCATTGAGTATTTCATTCCAATGATAGCAAATATATACAATATTACAATGTAGTACTAATCTAATTTACCTAAAATATAAGATGCTAATCTACCTAATTGATGATAAATTGATTTATAATGATAATTACAAGATTACATCTTAATTAGTAGTGATTGAAAATAATTATGGGATTGTCCCATAATTATTCTTACAGATGTAACTAATCAATTCTACAGTTAAATTGGATTGGATATTACAAATATATTGGAATTTAAATTTATAGGAAAATAAGTACATGAGTCATAATTCTACTCATTACATAAATCTTAGTTGAAGCCAATCTCAAATATTCTGGCTGGCCCCATGAATCTCAAACTGTACTAACAGAGTGTTCGATGAGAAAAAAACATCCAAAATCTTACAAGTTACAACTAATTATTTAAATTACGGTAATAATTATTTAAGCTACGGTAATAGGGAAAGGAGATGTCCATTGATGATATATATGTTGGAAATTTGCCTTTGGCGGGAATTGCGTCCAACCATCTTTAATGACTTAAACACTAGTGTTCCGCATGTTGAAAACTTCGGTTCTTCACACGTGCATAATCTATTAAGTAAGTAGATGACCGTAGGGCCAATGATCGTCAAATTTCGTTGAGAAATGAAAGAGATATTGGTCCACGAAGTGAGGTGTTTGAAGCATGGAAAAAAGTGGTAAAGACCAATCCTCCCTCATTGGTGGGGGAAGAAATATTTATTTAGTTAATAAGTTTCAAAGTTGGCTTGGGGTTTGGGACCCCAAGGGGTATCCCATGTGTTTAAAGGAGGGAGGAACTAGATGTGCTTCGATTCAAGGATAAGCCCACACGCGCGCCACCGTCGCCCGGTCCGGTCTGGGCTCGGGTCGTGGGCTGGTATTATCTTTTTGGACATAAATTGCTTCATATTTATAGTTTGGTCCCTGAAGTTTCTGGTAAGTTAAATTGGGCAGAGAACTTGTACTTTTATTGGCTGTTGGTTTTTGGAACGTTAACCAGCCTTAATATGCACTCAATTCAGTCATTTATTTTGGCTGAATAACTCTCCCTAATTGCCATTACTTGGCCAGTAACATCAATTATGTGGGCAGTTGGTAAGTCCTCTCCTACAACTATATAATGGACACTTTGCCAATTGTTGAGAGCACACATAACATACAAACGAAATCAGTTTCTTCCTCCTACTTTCCAGCATCATTTCATTACTCAAAATTCTTCAAGGTAACAATTGAGTTTCCTTTGCTCATTTATTGAGTTGCTGTTTTATCTTGGGAGACTATTGTCCAGAACGTAGAAATGATATATACGGGGCAATCTTGTCTTAAAGACAGAGTGTTATCACTCGACTCAACATATCAAAACTGTTCTAGTTTCTTGTTCCAGTTCATTGAAATTCAGTTTGTTGTAATTTCATTGTATTGTAATTATTAGCAGTTACTTATTTCCGTTTCCTGCACCATTGTAACCAACAAGTTTAAGACAAGATTTTGCTTCCTGTAACTGCTGCAACATGACTGGAAACACTATTGATGTCGCTGCCGCTGCTGCTGCCAATCAAGGCAGCAATTCTGCCTTCCCTGCTGCTGCCGCTACTACTATCCAGGGCAGCAACTCATCTGCCTTCCCCACTGCTGCCCAAGGCATGTCTGCTGCCTTTACTGCTCCACCCTCCGCATTCCACCATGAACGCCCTGAAAAATTCATGGGCTCAAACTTTAAGAGATAGCAGCAGAGATGCTGTTCTACTTGACTGTTATGGGAATGACACGTTTCCTAACAGAAGATCCTCCACAAGCTGGAGATGAAATGGACCCTTCGTGTTCTGAAACGGGTGAAGTGGGCCTAGGTATCCATGCCATTAATGGCATGAAGTTGGTTATTGATGCATGGAATCATAGTGATTTCATGTGTAAGAATTACATATTGAACTGCTTGGCAGACCCTCTCTACACGGTGTATTGCACCATTGGCACTGCCAAAGAGCTGTGGGAAAAACTGCAAAAGAAGTACAACGCACAAGATGCAGGTACTAAGAAATTCATCGTTGGAAAATTTCTAAAAAAATTTCAAATGGTGGATAGTGAGACAGTGATGTCCCAAGTCCAGGAATTCCAAATGATTCTACATCACCTAGATTTAGAAGGAATGAAACCAAATGAGCAGTTTTTGGTTGCATCGCTGATTGAAAAGTTACCTCCTTCATTGAATGAGTTTATGAGCTACTTAAAGCTCAAGACAAAGGAGATGAATTTTGAAGAACTTATTATCAAACTCCAAATTTAGGAAGATAATAAGAATGCCTTGCCTAGGGGTAAACAACCTGCTGAGGCAAAGGAAAATCTGGCTGAGGCCAAAGGGAACCCAAGCAAGAAGCGGAAGTTCCAGAAAGACGGCAAGGCCCACGCAGCGGAGATGTTCACATGTAATTTTCACCACTGTGGAAAACCTGGTCATAAGATCAAGGAATGCTGCAAGCTCAAGACTGAGCAACAACAGAAAGCCAAGGCTAAAGGCAAGGTGCATGCTAACGTCGTCAAGGACACGCTCCTAGATGACATGATTGAAGAGTTCTCAGCAGTGGTGCTTGAAGCAAACCTGGTTGAGAATCCCATGCAGTGGTGGATGGACACGGGTTCTACCAGACACATCTGTTCCAACAGAGATGTCTTCTCTACGTATACACTGGTCACCGACAAGAAGTTGTTCATGGGCAACAACTCTTCCTCTGACGTGCTGGGGGGTAGAAAAGGTGGTCCTGAAGATGACTTCTGGAAAGGAGCTCACTCTGAAGAAAGTGATGCATGTCCCTGAGATTAGGAGAAATTTAATTTCAGGACCTTTATTTGTTAATGTTGGTTTTAGGATAGTGTTTGAATCCAATAAGTTTGTACTCACTAAGAATGACAATTTTATGGGGAGAGGCTTCGTCTGTGAAGGCCTCTTCAAAGTTAATGCCATGTCTATAATGCGTCCAAGTAATAAAGTTGAACATTCTTCTTATTTGCTTGAGTCTTCTAATTTATGGCATCATAGATTAGGACACGTTAATTACAAGTCCATCCAATGGTTGGTAAAGTTGGAGTTATTGCCATCTATCGACGTAAACCCTCAACATAAGTGTGAGGTGTGCGTAGAGGCAAAACTCACAAAGCTTCATTTTTGATATGTCGAAAGGTATACCGCTCCGCTAGAACTTATTCACACAGATATATGTGATTTGAAGTTCGCACAAACTAGAGGAGGGAACAAGTACTTTGTGACATTCATTGATGATAGCACAATGTATTGTTACCTTTACTTGTTGAAAAGTAAAGATGAAGCCTTTGAAGCGTTTCGATGTTACAAAGCAGAAGTTGAGAACCAACTAAGCCTGCGGATTAAATCCATTCTTAGCGATAGAGGGGGAGAATACGTAGCGCCATTTGAGGAATATTGTGCCCAATCAGGCATTGTTCATCAAACGACGGCTCCGTACTCACCTCAATCGAACGGTATGGCGGAACGCAAGAACCGCACATTGAAGGAAATGATGAATGCCTTGCTCATCAATTCCTGTCTTCCCCAAAATATGTGAGGAGAAACCGTCCTTACCGCTAATATGATTCTTAATAGAGTCCCACATAAGGGTAAGGCAAAACTCCATATGAATCATGGAAGGGAAAGAAACCCACCTATAAATATTTAAAGGTATGGGGTTGCCTGGCAAATGTTGAAGTACCCAAGCCAAAGCAGGTCAAGATTGGGCCTAAGACTGTAGATTGCATATTCATCGGATATGCAAATAACAGTAGTGCTTATCGTTTCTTAGTGCATAAGTTAGATATTCCAGATATCCACGGGGGTACAATCATGGAATCAAGGAATGCTCAATTCTTTGAAGATACCTTTCCTAGAAAGGAAAAAGACATAACCTCTCTCAAACGAAGTTATGAACAAATCTCTCAAGAACCGGGAGTCGTTGTTGTCCCGGATCTAGATGGTTCAGATCTAGCGGATCTCGAGGTGGCTGAATATCCAGAATCTAGTGTTCCAGTTTCTCAGAATGGTGTGGCGGAACGCAAGAACCACACATTGAAGGAAATGATGAATGCCTTGCTCATCAATTCCGGTCTTCCCCAAAACATGTGGGGATAAGCCGTCCTTACCGCTAATACGATTTTTAACAGTCCCACATAAGGGTAAGGACAAAACTCCATATGAATCATGGAAGGGAAAGAAACCCACCTATAAATATTTAAAGGTATAGGGTTGCCTGGCAAAGGTTGAAGTACCCAAGACAAAGCAGGTCAAGATTGGGTCTAAGACTGTAGTTGCATATTCATCGGATATGCAAATAACAGTAGTGCTTATCGTTTCTTAGTGCATAAGTCAGATATTCCAGATATACACGGGGGTACAATCATGGAATCAAGGAATTCTCAATTCTTTGAAGGTACCTTTCCTAGAAAGGAAAAAGACATAACCTCTCGCAAATGAAGTTATGAACAAAGCTCTCAAGAACCGGGAGTCGTTGTCGGCCCGGATCTAGATGGTTCAGATCTAGCGGATCTCGAGGTGGCTGAATATCCAGAATCTAGTGTTCCAAATTCTCAGAACTTGGAGACTCTAGAGATGGAACTAAGGCGAAGTAAAAGGGCTAGGAAGGATAAATCCTTCGGTTCTGACTTTGTAGCTTATATGGTTAATGATGAACCAAGGACAATTGCTCAAGCATTGTCAACTCCAGAGGCACCGCTGTGGAAAGAAATTATTGAGAGTGAAATAGGCTCCATTCTGCATAACCATACTTGAGAGTTGGTTGATCTTCCTCCGGGAATTAAACCGTTGGAGTGTAAATGGATACTCAAACGGAAGTATAACGTAGATGGGTCTATAGATAAGTACAAAGCCAGGTTGGTAGTCAAGGGCTATTGGCAGAAAGAAGGTCTTGACTACTTTGACACGTACTCCCCGATATCTCGGATGACATCCATACGGGTATTCATTGCGATCGCAGCTTTGCGTGACCTTGAGATACATCAAATGGATGTCAAGACATCCTTCCTAAATGGTGATTTGGAAGAAGAAATTTATATGGACCAACCTGAGGGGTATGTGGTTCAAGGGCAAGAGAAGAAAGTCTGTCGGCTTGTCAAATCTCTGTACGGGATGAAACAAGCCCCAAAGCAATGACACGAAAAGTTTGATAGTACTCTACTATCAAAGGGTTTCTCCATTAATGAGTGTGATAAGTGTGTCTACACGAAAGGTAACTCTGACTCATTCGTCATGATATGCCTGTACGTAGATGACATATTGATCACAAGATGCAGTCCTAGGGTAATCCTAGAGACTAAGACCATGTTGAAACAATGCTTCGACATGAAGGATATGAGTATCGCAGATGTCATCTTAGGGATAAAAATCTCTAAGAAGTCTGACGGACTGGTCTTATCTCAGTCTCACTACATCGAGGATGTTTTGAGAAAGTTCGAGATGTTTGACAGTTCACCGATAAAGTTACCAATGGATACAAATCAAAAGCTTGATAAAAATCATGGTGCACCCGTATACCAGGAGCGATATGCACAGGTGATCGATAGTTTGATGTATATAACAAACTGCACCCGACCTGATATTGCTTATGCAGTCAATAAGTTGGCTAGGTTTACCCGTAATCCGAGTGATGATCACTGGAAGGCGTTGAATCGGGTATTACAATACCTGAAACACACGTTAACTTTCGGGTTACATTATTCGAGATATCCAGCTGTACTAGAGGGGTACAGTGATGTAAACTGGGTATATGATATAGAGAACACCAAGTCCACCAGTGGGTATGTATTTACAATTGGTGGTGGGGTTGTGTCTTGGAAATCCTCTAAGCAAACTTGCATCGCCCGATCCATAATGGAATCAGAGTTTATCGCTTTAGACAAAGCAGGAGAAGAAGTTGAGTGGCTTCATGACTTCTTAGAGGATGTTCCATATTGGAACAAACCCGTACCTTCTGGAATGATCCACTGCGACAGCCAGTCGGCTCTAGGAAGGACACCTAATGCTATGTACAACGGCAAGTCTCGTCATATTCGACGGAGGCATAAGACCGGTAGGCAGCTGATCACCACGGGTATAATATCCATTGATTACATAAAGTCAAAGGATAATATAGCAGACCCGCTGACAAAAGGCTTACCCAAGGATCAAATTCTTTGCCTGTCTAGGGGAATGAGCTTAAAACCCAAAGTATAAGGAGCAATGTGGTAGTAACCCAACCTTACTGACTAGAGATCCCAGGAATTTGGTTCAATGTGAAAACTAAGCTGTAAAGGTTCAGTTGATCGCTTCAGTGGAAGCATGAGCACATCGGATAGTGATTTCTGTAAAGAAACACCAAATCCAAAGTCGTTCCCGCAATAGACGTTAAGTGCTATCTGCAGTGTGGGTAAAGGTTAAGTTTTCAAAACCTTTAATGATCCTTAACAGTTGAGGTTAGGTTTGGGGAAACTTTTAATGGTTCCTAACACTTTGGAAGTGGGGTATAGCAGGATACCTTGTAGGAGACCACCTATTTAAGTGCGAGGACAGGCCACCTCAAATGAACGCACTTAATAATCCAAGAAGTTGTCCACGGCCACAACAGACAAAACATTACGAAGAAGAGAGTTAGGGAATTTGTTGTGTTGGTACTATTGACTTGGCTTACTTTAAACACTGACGGTTCAAGACATCATGTTCACCGCGCAGTAAGTAAGTCCAATGATATTTAACTATGGAAGGTTCAAAGCTGAAACTACCTCTCCTTATGCAACATCGGTCCTCTGAAATATTTCTGGGAAAAGACACCATGTGAGTGCGCCAAAATCTCTTTCAAGAGGGGATTGTTGGAAATTTGCCTTTGGCGGGAGTTGCATCCAACCATCTTTAATGACTTAAACACTAGTGTTCCGCATGTTGGAAACTTCGGTTCTTCACACGTGCATAATCTATTAAGTAAGTAGATGACCGTAAGGCCAAGGATCGTCAAATTTCGTTGAGAAATGAAAGAGATATTGGTCTACGAAGTGAGGTGTTTGAAGCATGGAAAAAAGTGGTAAAGACCAATCCTCCCTCATCGGTGGGGGAAGAAAGATTTGTTTAGTTAATAAGTCTCAAAGTTGGCTTGGGGTTTGGGACCCCAAGAGATATCCCATGTGTTTAAAGGAGGGAGGACTTAGATGTGCTTCGGTTCAAGGATAAGCCCACACGCGCGCCGCCGCCGTCCGGTCCGGTCCGGGCCGGGCTCGGGTCGTGGGCTGGTATTATCTTTTTGGACCTAAATTGCTTCATATTTACAGTTTGGTCCCTGAAGTTTCTGGTAAGTTAAATTGGGCAGAGAACTTGTGCTTTTGCTGGCTGTTGGTTTTTGGAATGTTAACCAGCTTTAATATGCACTCAATTCAGTCATTTATTTTGGTTGAATAACTCTCCCTAATTGCCATTACTTGGCCAGTAACAACAATTATGTGGGCAGTTGGTAAGTCCTCTCCTACAACTATATAATGGACCCTTTGCCAATTGTTGAGAGCACACATAACATACAAAAGAAATCAGTTTCTTCCTACTACTTTTCAGCATCATTTCATTATTCAAAATTCTTCAAGGTAACAATTGAGTTTCCTTTGCTCATTTGTTGAGTTGTTGTTTTATCTTGGGAGACTATTGTCCAGAGCATAGAAAGGATATATACGGGCAATCTTGTCTTAAAGACAGAGTGCCATCACTCGACTCAGCATATCAAAACTGTTCCAGTTTGTTGTAATTTCATTGTATTGTAATTGTTAGCAGTTACTTATTTCCGTTTCATGCACCATTGTCACCAACAATAAATTGGATCATAATACCACTAGCCTTGAGCAGTGAAATTACGATTATGAAATTAAAAAGCAACCTAATCTGATCAGTCATACTCTTTTCTATATATTTAATAAAAGCAAGTATTATGAGCTTGTTCTCATACTATTACTTGGTTTGATTGTATTATGATTCTCTTTTTGTTAATTCACATAAATATAGTAATATTCTCTGCTGAGTTAGGGAGAGTACTTTATGATAAAGTTGGAACTAATTTAAATAAAGTTATATCCAAAGATACAGACATGCACGTTGTTTAACGAAGACGACGTTTAACCTATTCGACTCGTGGAATACTTTACAACTAATAAAGATCTTAAATATCAGGCATGCATGTTTATCCATTTACAATTTCATTTTTGGTGGGTCATTCTTTTTACACTTGTGGAAATCAGCCATTAGCACTTCCTCAACATCGATTCCTTTCTTTTCTCAAAGGGACATCTATTTGATTGAATCATTTAAATTAAATGCAAGAAATATTTATCAGTATTAGCGAATATTCTCAGAATATTCGTCGTATATTTTGTAATTATGATAAATGTATATTTAAGGTAACTTAGGATTCTAATTGTATTAGGAATCAACCTTTGTAAGGTAAGTTAGGATTCGTACCATATTAGGAATCAACCTTGTACATCTATATATATTGTGAATAATGAAAGAAATTCCCAAGGGAAATTATTCTATCTTTCATGGTATCAAGAGCCTAAAACCTAAATCCTCATTCCCGGCCGAAATCAGATTTTTTTTTCTGCTTTCACAAAAAAAAAAAGTTTCTTCCTCCATATTTCGGCCAAACCAGAAAATTCCCTTCCCTCGACAGGCGGCAACCATGTCTTCCCCCACAAATTCCGGTTTATCCACTGGCACACTTGAAAACCCCTCTCAACGTTCGGTAACTTCTTTTCATCCGGCATTCGCCGTTAACAACATCAAGAATTTTATCCCTATAATTCTTGACCAAGAAGACTGTCAATATTCCATGTGGATGGAACTATTCTACATTCATGCATGTGCATACAACGTGCTCGATCACATTGACGAATCTGTTCCTCGTCCCACCGATGTTACAGACTCAATCTGGCGTCGTCTTGACGCCATCGTCAAACAATGGATCTACGGCACCATCTCCAAAGATCCGTTATGCACTATCATGAAAACAGTGCTACGGCACGTGAACTTTGGGTCCGGCTAGAAGAAATCTTTCAGGACAATAAAAATACTCGGGCTGTGTATTTGGAAGAGCAATTCAACAATACCCACCTCGAGAATTTTAACAACATGTCCGAATATTGTAAGCAACTGAAACTCATAACCGATCAACTATCCAACGTCGGGACTCTCCCGTTTCGAAAACCAAGATGGTGCTTCAACTTGTTGCGGGTTTACCGAAAGGTGAATATGACACACTCGCAACAATGATTCAACAAGCCGACCCTCTCCCAAGTTTCAACAAGGCACGTTCACAACTATTGTTGGAAGAAACTAGACGTGCTAAACAAGAGGAACATAATCAAAAGGCGTTAGCCGTTGACGGATGGCAACACCTGCGGCCAACAAGAACAACCGGCGGTTCCGGCCCAGAAGAAGAATAAGAGCGGCGGAGGTCGTGGCAAAGCAGAGGTCGCAACAACAAAGGCAAGGGCCGCGGAAAGGGCCAACGCAACCAGTGGGATCGGACAACAACCACCACCGGACAAGCGAAGAAGTGGTCCAACCAAGGCGGCGGTGGCCCAACCAGCGAATCGGGCCTCGCCCGCATGCCCGTACCCGACCGCAGGGGGCCCGGGCCTCAGCAGCTTGGTCGATCGGCCGTTGGGCCCCGCCTGCCACCGAGCGAGCCCACGGCAGCAGCAGAGCAGCCCACCGATTGCAGGTCCGGCCAAAGCGGCAGCAGCGCACTGCAGCAGCCTGCCAGCCTGGCCCCGACCGATTTGGGCCGCATACACCACCGTGAACCTTCAACAGCCCGACGACAATTGGTACATGGACACCGGAGCCACATCTCACCTCACCCGGTCGTCGGTAACCTATCTCAACTACGTCGGTTAAAGTGTCCTCAATTTATTACCGTCGGCAATGGTAATCGCATTCCAATTGAAGGTTACGGTAACAAACACACCAAACATCCACATCCACCTTTCTCCCTAAACCACGTCCTATACACACCTAACATCATTAAAAACTTAATCTCTCGTTAGAAAATTCACTAGCAATAATTACGTGTCCGTCGAATTTGACCCTTTTGGTTTTTCTCGTGAAGGAACTCAATACGGGGAAAATTCTTACACGCCGCAATAGTGTGGGAGACCTCTACCCATTCACTCAATCTTCCGCCGTCGGACCGCAAGCACCTCTATCCCTTGCGGCGATCTCTCCCTCAACTTGGCACAACCGACTCGGACACCCCGAGACCCGCTTTTTACTTTTCTTAGGACTTCTAAGCGTATTCAATGTAATAATGGGAAAATTGCCCAACACTTGTTATTCTTGTCCACTAGGCAAACATACTCGTCTTCCCTTTATGTCATCAAACAAAGTGTTACTTTTTCTCCTTTTGATATTGTTCATGCTTGATTTATGGACATCTCCGATTGCTAGCTCTTTGGGTCATAAATTCTATCTAGTATTCTTGGATGATTTTTCACATTTTGTCCGGATTTATCCACCGAAATTCAAATCAAGTTTTCGCAAAATTCCTCGAGTTTCAAAAATTCATTAAGACACAATTTGAAAACCCTATTAAATCATTCCAATGTGATAATGGACGTGAATTTAATAACTCGGCATTTCACAATTTCTGTTCTAAACAAGGCATGGTTTTCCGTTTTTCTTGTCCCTATACTTCTTCCCAAAACGGAAAGGCTGAAAGAATTATACGTACCATCAATAACATGGTCCGCACGCTTCGTTTCATGCCTCGCCTACCACCGCCTTTTTGGGTCTATGTCAAAAATGGTAGAATCCCTTCTAAATATTTTACCAACTAGCACACTCCAAAACAAAACCCCTACAGAAATCTTATACCGTAGGCAGCCATCATATGATCACCTACGTATTTTTGGATGCTTATGCTACCCCAAGATAGCCTCCACTGCACCCCACAAACTTGCCCCTCGCACTCTTCCATGTGTCTTCCTTGGTCTATCTCCTAATCATCGGGGCTACTTGTGCTATGACATTGCTACTCGCAAAATCATCGTCTCCCGTCACGTTACCTTTAACGAGACAACCTTTCCTTTTTCAAATCTCCGGAAATTTCGTACCACCGATTACATCTTTCTCGATGAACCGAGTTTGTCTTCGGTCATCCAAAATCTGTACCAAAAGAAATCACCGTTCCGACGCCATCGTCGCCTCCAAGAAGTGTCATCCGACCCTCCCGCAAAGAATGCTACCACCCATCCAGCTCCCACACCACCCATGTTGCACCATGTTGAGTCTAATGCACCACCAACACCGCCTCCACCCGGAAATCCAACACCCCGTCGAGTCTCCCGCTTCGCGCAGAACTCTCTTGCCACCCCTGGGCCCGCAGCCCAGTGCCTACCGTCCACCCAAAGAACCGGTCCCGACCTTCCACCGCAGCCCCCTCACCGCATGGAGACTCGTGCACAACACGGGATCTTCAAACCCAAGGTTCACTTCAATCTCTCCACACAAACCTTATCACCCATTCCAAAGAATCCAAAACTAGCTAAACTGGACCTCAATTGGAATGTGGCCATATGCGAAGAGTTTAACGCTTTAACCAAGCGTAACACTTGGGATTTGGTACCTAGACCAAATTTGGTGTGAATGTTATCCGGTGTATGTGGCTATTTCGTCACAAGTTCAGAGACAATAGTGACTTAGAGAGGTATAAGGCAAGACTAGTTGCAAATGGCACTAATCAGCAGGAGGGTATTGATTGTGGTGAGACATTCAGTCCGGTTGTTAAACTGGCCACTATTCGGACTGTTCTCAGTATTGCTATGGGCTTGCATTGGCCGATTCATCGGCTTGATGTCAAAAATGCGTTTCTTCATGGGGATTTGAAAGAGATCTGTGTACATGCATCAGCCTCCTCCGGTTTTGTTCATCCGGCACTCCACGGTTTGTGTGTCATCTCGTGAAGTCATTGTATGGATTGAAACAGCCCCCGCGCTTGGTATGATCGGTTCGCCGGTATCTTCTCGCAAATTGGTTTTGTATGTAGCAGGTGTGATACCTCTCTCTTCACTTTTCACCAAGGTAGCAAAGACCGCATATTTGCTATTATATGTCGACGATATTGTTCTTACCGCCTCATCCGACGGGTTGAAGAATGAAATCATTGCTCTACTCAAAACGAATTTGCTATGACCGACTTGGGGAAGCTAAGTTATTTTTTGGGTATATCGGTGACTAGATCTCGCTGCCAATATGTTCCCGTGTCGGCGAAAGTATGCGAAGAGATAGTGTACAGGGCCAAGATGACAAATTGTAAAATTATGCCAACTCCGGTGGACTCAAAATCCAAGCTTAGTGCCAATGACGGTGCGCCAGTTTCTGATCCCACTCTATATCGGAGTCTAGCAGGTGCTCTTCAGTATCTTACATTCACTAGGCCTGATATTGCATATGCCGTTCAGCAGGTGTGTCTGTTCATGCACGATCCCCGAGAGTCCCATTTTGCCGCCCTCAAACGTATTATCAGATATGTTAAGGGCACACTTGACTTTGGCTTACATCTATACCCCTCTGCCCCAACCAAATTGCTAGCCTACACGGATGCAGATTGGGCAGGATGCCCCGACACACGTCGCTCCACCTCCGGGTACTGTGTATTTCTTGGGGATAATCTTATCTCATGGTCCGCCAAGCGGCAGGCCACGCTGTCCCGTTCGAGTGCTGAAGCAGAATATCGCGGAGTTGCTAATGTCGTCGCTGAGATCTGTTGGCTCCGAAATCTTCTTTTGGAGCTCCAGTGTCCATTACGCAAGGCGTCTATAGTTTATTGTGACAACATATCTGCTATCTATATGTCTCATAATCCACCCAATATCGGCGAACTAAGCATATTGAGATGGATATCCACTTTGTGCGAGAGAAGGTTGCTCGTGGTCGTCAGTCAAAATTTTACACGTGCCTTCCTCGTATCGGTATGCGAGATATTTTCACAAAGGGACTACCGCGACAGCTCTTCACCGACTTTCGATCCAAATTTTAGCATTCGGCCTCCTCCCGCTCCGTCTGAGGGGGAGTATTAGCGAATATTCTCAGAATATTCGTCGTATATTTTGTAATTATGATAAATGTATATTTAAGGTAACTTAGGATTCTAATTGTATTAGGAATCAACCTTTGTAAGGTAAGTTAGGATTCGTACCATATTAGGAATCAACCTTGTACATCTATATATATTGTGAATAATGAAAGAAATTCCCAAGGGAAATTATTCTATCTTTCAATCAGGGATTGATACAGTAGTTAAACTTTTGATTCCTCAATTATTAATAACTTATTATTTTAATCGTTTCATTACACATATTTAACCTTAACTAAATAAAAGCATGTAATTTAATTTGATCTCTTGACATAAAAATATAATTAGATTATTTTCATCACTAAATTATTCTTAAATATGAGATAACTGTTGGAAAATAGCATGCTAGATCCGCGGTTGAAGTTCAAGAACAATTTACATGTAATATAGACAACTAATAATATCAAGATACATAAAGCATAAACTGAAATCTCCGTTGAAGCCTGAACAAAGGTCATCAACAAAATAGCCTTCCAATTCTACCCTCTTCCCTTGTGTTTCTCCAATAATTTCTGAATGATATAGTACTCGTGTGGCAATTAATACTTTTTCTCCCTAGAAATTGTCTTAGCTTTAAGATGGAAGAAGTGTCTCTTTATATAGACAAATGTTTTAGGGTTTTAAAATGGTTTCCAAAACATAACGGCTTTCCAACAATACAGTTCTCCCACTACTGCAAAATCTCTATTTCTTAATCGATGGAAAAAAATCTAAATAGTAGTGTTTTCATACGAAAAAATTAAGAAGTTTTTCAGCGTATCAATGGAACATATTTCCCACCATGTGTTTTTCCAGTGAACTAATTTTAAAAAAAATCATGTTTTATAAAACAATTTTTTCATTGAATATCGGTGAAAAAAACTTTTATTTTATTTCTGATAATGTTCTATCATTAACGGTATTCAAATGCTGTAAAGAGAGCCCAGTTCGAGGCCCTCTTTTAGAAGGAAAAAATGGTACAAAAATTGTAACCATTTTTAAAAACATAATCGTTTTCAAAACGTAATCGTTTTGCCTTTTTCACCAAAAAAAACTAATTTCAGTAAAATCCTAATTATTCAAGCACTACAAGGATCACATAATTAGTTAACGAGACTTCCTATTATGGCATTAATTCATTTCTTCCTTAATTAATCATATCATAATAAATTACTAATTATTCTACCAAAAATTGTACTCAGTTTAGTTTCAAATTCTTCCATTTAAACCTTATTTAACCCCCATGTTATGACTATAGATATTAATCAATTAAATTAAAGTGGTGACAATTTAATTTATTGATTCATTATTGTAGACTTTCGCTTAACTTACGTCTTGCGTCGTATTTAAAATTCACATGCAAGGTTTATACATGAAAACTTATAAGCTTTCATAAGGGGATATCATCAATATCTAGACCGAGACGTGAATTCCATCCAATTTACCTGGCATATTGATCCATAAAAGAATCTCACCTTTTAATAAATCAAAATAACGAATAACATGCAATGCTCATAATATATTATCAAGATTAAGAGTATAAATATATTTAATGAACAAGATAGTTTATTTTATATAGTAAGTATAAAATACTAATCTCCACTTGGTCTGTTCAATGCATTCAAAATGTACAAACACAAGAAATTGGAACAGTACCATTCCCATAATCAAGATAGCTTATATTTAATCTTGTATTATTACCATTCTGATGGTTTGTCCAATCACCATCTTAGATTGTGAACATAATCTTTATAATTTATAAGAACTGATGATTTAATCTTCTGGGTATAAACTAAAACTTTATACACTAAATAATTTACTATATAAATAAAGGACACATAGATAAATAAATAATCTATTTAAAATAAAACTTTATTAAGTTGAATAAATAAATAAATAAATAAATATTTCATAAAGTATACTATAATAAAGCACATGGTTTATAATATATCCTAATAGTAACATGAAAGATTAGTTAAATAGTTTAATAACTAATAATTCATTGACTTTTGTGACAATGCACAAATACAGAGATTAAAAGCCCGAATTCCCATCTATGAATAACTAATAATTCATTGACTTTGTTTTGATTGAATATTTTCCCGCATAACTAGTGGTGTGAAGAAAATAAACTTACCCACGTTCGTATACATGCACATGGTTTCTAGAGTATAATTCTTAGCTAATATTGAGCGATAACAATGATGATAACCTCACTTCTATGAGTAATATTAAACAATTTTTTTAAAACGTAATCTTTATGAGCCATCCGTCTCAATTTAAGTATTTTAATTTGACTTGACACGAAGTTTAAGAAATAAACGTATACTTTTGAATCTAGTGGTCTTAATTTAAAAATATGTAGAATCTTTTAAATTTTGTGGTCTTAAACTTGCTTTTGAATTTAAAAACTTACTAAATATAGAAAAAGACACTCTTTTTAACTAAAAAGAAAAATAAAACACTTAAATTGAGAGAGTATATTTTGACATTCAAGAATATTCAAGTAGGTAATTTGACATACTCATAATATTGTAGATCCAATTATGCTTATTGACTACTGAACGAAAAAATACATTATTTCTTGGAATTTGACATGTAACATGTCCTTCTCATCATTTATTAGACATGCCCCTCGAACTAAAGTTTATTTTGGTGTTTCAGATAACACGAATAAAAAAATTAGTTAATATGGGACTCAAGAACTAATATGATAGTATCTTCTAAGATTGTATTAATCTCTCTTGGGGAGTCTTTCTTATTAATATAAATATATATACCGTGTATAATGTGAAATCCTAATACGATAAGGATCCTATATTTATCATAATTATACAACACGAAATATTACAAACTATATGGAGTATATTTAATAATATACGTTAATACACCCCCTCAGTCAGAGCGAGAGGAGGCCAGACGCTAAGGCTGGATCTGAAGTCGAGAAATAGTTGTCTAGGAAGACCTTTCGTGAAGATATCCACATATTGATACAAAGAAGGTACATGTAACACCTTAACATGACCGATAACAACCTTCTCATTAACAAAATATATATCTATCTCAATGTGCTTGGTTCGCTGATGCTGAACCGGGTTATGAGATAAATAAATGGTGGATATGTTATCACAGTAAACCAAAGACGCCTTACATAAGGGACACTAAAGCTCCAAAAGAAGGTGTTGAAGCCAACAGATCTCAACAAAAATATTTGCAACGCCTCTATACTCTGTTTCTGCACTCGAACGGGATAAGGTGGCTTGCCTCTTAGCAAACCAAGAAATGAGATTATCCCTTAAGAACACACAGTAGCCGGAGGTGGAGCGTCGCGTGTCCGGACAACCTGCCCAATCAGCATCCGTATATGATAACAACCTGGTCGGTGTTGAGGGGTATAGATGCAATCCATAATCAAGTGTGCCCTTAACATATCGAATGATACGCTTAAGAGCAGTAAAATGAGGCTCCCTAGGGCGTGCATGAATAAGCACACTTGCTGAACAACATAAACAATATCAGGCCAGGTGAAAGTAAGATATTGTAGTGCACCTGCAAGACTCCTGTAAAGGGTTGGATCGGACACTGGATTACCATTAACAACACTAAGCTTTAATTTAGAGTCAACCGGAGTGGACATTATCTTGCAGTTCGCCATTTTAGCCCTGTTTACTATCTCCTCTGCATACCTGCCCTAACACAAAACATAGTATCTGCAGATCTAGTCACTGATATCCCCAAAAAATAACTTAACTTACCCAAGTCAGTCATGACAAACTCGGTTTTAAGCAATGCAATGATTTCATTTTTCAACAAATCGGAGGAGGCGGTAAGCACAATGTCATCCACATATAACAACAAATAGGCAATGCTACTACCTCTATGAAAAACAAATAGAGAATTATCACACTTGCTGCAAACAAACCCAATCTGCATAAGGTACTGTGCAAAGTGATCATACCATGCTCTAGGAGCCTATTTCAAACAATAAAGTGACTTACGAATACATCAAACATATTGGGGACTACAGGATGGACAAAACCAGGCGGCTGGTGCATGTAAACAGTTTCTTTCAAATCCCCATGTAAAAATACATTTTTCACATTAAGCTGATGGATCGGCCAATGCTTACCCATAACAATACTCAGAACTTTGAGAATGGTGGCCGATTTGACAACCAGACTGAACGTCTCGCCACAATCAATACCCTCATGCTGATTAGTGCCATTAGCCACAAGCCTCGCCTTATATATCTCTAGATCACCACTTTCTCTGTATTTGTGACGAAAAAGCTACATGAAACGTATCACATTCACCCCCTCCGGTATAGGAACTAAATCCAAAATATGATGTTTCATTAAAGCATTAAATTCCTTATGCATGGTCGCATTCCAATTCGGGTCTTATTTGGCTATTTTTGGGTTTTTAAGAATTGGGGATATGATTTGTGTGGATAGATTAAATTGGGCTTTGAGTTTGAAAATCAAGTGTTGAGCACGGGGTTCCATATGGTGTGTGGGGGCAGGGGCAATGTAGATATTTTTGAGGGGTGTGGACTGGGTTGGTGGCGGGTCTTATGTTCTAGGTTAAAGTCAACGGGTCTGTAACAGTGATCGGAAGATTGCGGGGTGTGTCAGTGGGCTATGGGTGAGTAAGGCTCGGCACCGGTGATTGGTTAGGTGTGGTAGGGTATTGATTGAGGTCAATGGGTTGGGGAAGGGTCAGTGTCGGGTCTGGTTATGGCGATGGTGTTGGGTTAATTTGATGGGGTTGTTGAAGGGTGATTTCTGGGTTTGGATGGTCGACGGGAGGGTGAGGAAATATGGGGGTGACACTAGGTTAGACGATCTGAGTAGCCGCCGGGTGGAGGAGACGATGATTGGTTCGGTCGTCTCTGTCGGTGAAAGTGTGGGTAGGTGACGTCGTAACAGTGGTTGTAATGGTGGTGGTACTGACTGACGCCGGTGATGGGAGACTTGATGGGGTAGGGATGGTTGCTGCAGAGTCCGACAGTGCCGAAGCTGTAGGTTTTGGCCGTGACAGAAAAGTGATGTCACAACAGAGTATTGTGTTCTAGATGGGGGAGACTGTGGACTCGTCTAGAAACATATAATCCGTGGTTTGAAATTTTTGGATATTTTCAAAAGGGAAGATTGCTTCATTGAACGTGACATGACGAGGCATAATAATTTTGCGGGAAGACACGTCATAAAATAGATAACCCCTATGATTAGGCGGAAAACCTAAGAACCAACAAGAAGTGGTGCGGGGTGCAAGTTTATGCGGGGCTGTGGAAACAAGATTCGGGTAGCATAGGCAGCCGAAGATCCATAGGTGCTCATAAGTTGGGATCCTACAGAATATAATTTCGGTGGGTGTTCTATTTTGAAGGGTTTAGGTGGGCAAAATATTTAGAATATATTAAGTCATTTTAGCAGCATAGACCCAAAAGGAGGGGGGAGAGAGGCATGAAACAGGGTCGTACGAACCATGTTATTGATAGTGCGAATGATTCGTCCGACCTTGCTATTCTAGGAGGATGTGTAGGGACACGAGAATCGAAAAACCATGCCATTAGTAGAGTAAAAATTATGAAATGTGGAATTATTGAACTCACTACCATTATCACACTGAAGCGATTTTATGTCTTTCTAAAATTATGTTTTCACATAGACACAGAATGCAAGAAACTTGGCAAACACTTCAGACTTGAAATTAAGCTAATAGACCCAGACAAAGTGAGAATAATCATCTAATAAGACGAGATAAAATTTATGACCCAGTGAGCTAGTAATGGGAGATGTCTATAAATCTGCATGAACAATGTCAAAGGGAGAATACGTAACACTTGAAGAAGACTGAACGGAAGGTGAACGTGTTTGCCTAAAGGACAATAAAGACACTGTTGGGCAAACTTTTCAGTATTACAACGTATTAAATTATTATTTCTAAGAAAATTAAAAACAAGGGCTCCTGGGTGTTCAAGTCTATTGTGCTAGGTTGACGGAGAAATTGTTGCTAAAGTGGTGGGAGGAGTGACACTGGCAGTTAGAGATGTGAGAGGGTGACACTAGCATCGGACGTGGATAGGAAGGGATAGAGATCACCCTCACTATTGCATATCATAAGGAGTTTTTCGGTACGGAGGTCCGTTACGGAAATTTCAAACGGGTCAAAATTAATTGATACATAATTATCAGTGACAAATTTCTTAACGGAGATTAAGTTTTGATAATGTCAGGAGCATATAGGACGTTATTCAGGAAGAAACGGGGATGCGGTGGTAGTGTTAGTGTGTGGCCAAACCCTTGAATTGGAATGAGATGATCGCTTCCAACCATAATAGATTATGGAGTATTTAAACTTCGCAGTTGAGGAAGATTACCAGAATTGTTGGTGAGGTGAGACGTGGCGCCCGCATCCATAAACCATGCAATATCAGGCTACCGAGGAGTCAATGTGATGAAAATCGGGCCCAAATTGGATTGGGAGAGGCCTAGAGCAGACTGGTAGGCTCCAAGAAATAGGGTCGGATTATTGTGGCCCATTGATTGGCCTGGGGTGGACTGGTAGGCCGCCTGAAATTGGGCCCAAAATTGGTTTCCATAACTTGGGTGTTAGGCTGCCAGAAGTTGGACCGCGGCTACTGACTGCATGTCCCTGAATGTTGGGCAGTTGTTTATGACGTCAGGGACAGTGGAGGAAGCTGGGGGGTATTGGGAGGAGTCAAGGAAGCCATTTATTTCATTCTCGGGTAAAGGACAAACCTTCTGATTATTCTCGGGTAAGGAGAAAAAACAGGCAAAAAGTTTTATGCTTTTCATTATTTCTCGGGTAAAGGAAAATGAAAGAAAACAAAAAGCATACAAAGTTTTGTGCTTTTGATTGTTTCTGGGGTAATGGAAAACGAAATAAAGCAAAAAGCAGAAGACAAAGTTTTGTACTTTTATTGTTTCTCGGGTAATGGAACACGGAAGAAAACAAAAAGCAGACAATTTGATTGTTTCTCGGGTAATGGAAAGCGACGCAGAAACCGAGGGGAGGCTGCAACTGAAGGAAATAATTAGGGTTTAGGTTTTGACTCTTGATACCATGTAAGATTGTATTAATTTCCTTGGGAAGTCTTTCTCATTAATACAAATATATATAGTGTGTACAATGTGGAATCCTAATACGATAAGTATCCTATATCTACCGTAATTATACAACATTAAATATTACAAAATATATGAAGTATATTTAATAATATACGTTAATATATCCTATAAGAGAAATTTAAATAATCCAATGCAAGAGGAAAGATATTTGATGCCTTGTAACTTGTTACTCAAGATTGTTGGAATACATTATAGCTTACTACTCAAGATGCTCGAACTAATTTAGTTTCAATAAGAATAACATACTAGGTTTCGGGGTAGAGACTTTGGTTGTTAATTACTTGTTGGCATGTAGTCGTTTTCGTCACCCTAGACCCAAGACAAAAGATTTAATGTTTCATTTTCTTAACTTAATATAGAAAATATATTCTACACATATTAATTTATTCGTATGGTTCACAATAGAAATAAGTCGATTGCTGCCATTCCGGAAATCAGGGTTTAGAAGTCTTTCGTCCGGGAGATATAGCTCCTCAGCGCATACATACAGAGATCCTGTGATTTGATCTGTACTAGAGACGGGAAGAACCAGAGGAAGACTCCATAGCTGATAGAACCAAGGACAAGGTATGATATAGTTTATTTTAATAAAATTAAAATTCTACCAAATTATTCGGGTACGCTTGTAAATTTTTATAAAATATATGAATTTATTTATAAAAATTATTTTAAAAGGCCTACTAATCGGTATGGTTGGGCCGATTAAGTCAGATTTTAAGAAATTATTGACACCCCTACCCATAATTATAGCACCCTCGAAACCTAAGTATGCACTATCTTTTTTTTTTTTGTTTGTAATAAACTGTAAATATTATCATACCAACAAAATGAATACACCTAAGGAGCACCTGATCTCTTGATCATCCTTTGAGGAGTTGACAAGTAGAACCAGGCCTCAAAACAGAACTAGTTACATATTCTCTCTATAAATTCCTCACATTTCCTAGCTATTCTGTATCCTCTAAACATATGAACTCTTTCTTTAACTACTGCTACAATCTTATAAACTACAAAATCCGTATTTACACTTTGCCCTTTAAAGATCTTCCCATTCCTAGCCTGGCAAATGTGGTATAGCATTTTTCCATATCCGGCAGTCACTGTTCTCTCTTGAATTTGCGCCAATGCTTTTGTCTGAATTTCTGCAGTCTCTTGAACACTTTCTAGTGGCACCTTTATGCCCATCCAAATACTTAGTCTATGCCACACATCCTTTACACAAACACAGTCCACAAACAAGTGATGTAGATTCTCTGGCCCGTGCATTCCCCACAACACACACATATCATCTTCACATTCAATCTCCGAGTCTGATCAGCCTGGCTCTAGTCAATAACCTCTGTTGTAGTGCTAGCCACATTAGCACTCTCTTTCTCGGAAGCAGGATCTTACTCCATATTAACTCAACATTCTCAAGCTTAGGTCTATCTCCTAGTAATTCAAGGTAACTTAAGGACACTGAGTAGGTTCCATTACTAGTAAGACAGTACCTATCTTGTGAATACCAATTCAGCATGCCCAATTTTATCTCGTGATCCAGTACCAGCTACAGTCCTTTGATGGGATAAGGCCCAGAAATCACCTTCTCCCTTCATATTTATGCCATGCACCCATCTCACCCATAATTGATCTTTACTATACATAAACAACCAAGTGAGCTTTCCTATTGATGCAATATTCCATAACTTGCAACTCTTCAAATTTAGTCCACCCTGCTGTTTAGGACATCATATATCATATCAAGACACCAATGGTATCTTCCTAGTTTCTTTGTAGAGCCCCACAGGAACTCTGTACATTTCTTATCCACCAATTTCAAAACACTTTGAGACAGTAGAAATACAGAACTCCAGAAATTGTGCAATGAGAACAGTATTGAGTTAATTATTTGGATTTTACCTGCATAAGATAGGTGTTTTGTGGATGAAGCCCCGATCTTCTCAGTTATTTTGAAGCAAAATTGATGACACTCCATGTTACTCCACTTTTTATGAGATAGTAGCAATCCTAGGTACTTAATAGGGAAAACACCTTCAGAAAATGTAGTAATTTCCAGCAGCTTTGCCTTGACACTATCACTCACACCTGCCACAAACATACTTGATTTTTCATTGTTGGCTACTAGTCCAGTGGTGAGTGAAAAGCATTGTGTAGCCTCCATTACCTTTTTCACTGATGGTTCAGTTCCTTTGCAAGAAATCATTAAATCATCTGCAAATGTGAGATGGGTGAGCTGTTGTTCCTTACACATTGGATGAAACCTAAAGTCTGGTAACTGGCTCATTCTATTCAAAATTCTTGAGAAATATTCCATTACCAGAACAAAGAAAAGAGGTGAGACGGGATCACCTTACCTCAGCTCTCTTTTATCTTGAAAAATCCACACCCCTCTCCATTCACTTAACTGAAAACCATGTAGTAGTTACACACTCCATCAAGCATCATGGAGAAGTCTGCCTGTTATCGTGCCTCAATAGGTCATGGCACACAAGCATATTCAAAGATGTCCTTTTCACAAATGCACCCTGAGTAGGGCTCACTATGGAAGGCAAAACACTATTAAGTCTGCTGCATAACAATTTAGATATGCACTTAAACATGATATTACAACAAGCTATTGGTCTGTACTGGCTAGCACTCACTGCATTATCTACCTTAGGAATGATAGAGATCATAGTTGCATTTAACTGCATGAATAATTTGCCAGTGCTGAAAAATTCAGGTATTGCATTGCAAATGTCATCAGCTATCACATCCCGTGCTGCTCTATATAACCCTCCACCATATCCATCAAGTCCAGAACTTTTGTTGATATTAATACTAAACATGGCCTTTTTAATATCTTGCTTAGTAAAAGGTTTCAATAGATCACATTGCTGCTCCACTGATACCTTAGGACCTTGGGTAGAGATTCTGACATTTGCTGGTTTCCTAGGTCCTCCAGAATTACCCAAGAGCTGCTGATAATACTGCATAAATACCTCAACCATTTGTCTTTGCTCGTGCTTCCACTGACTGTAACGATCTATTTGGCCGTTTAGGCATTTTACCCTTTTACCATGTTGATCATTCTCTTAGCATCGTTGAGTGGATTTGACTAGCGGAGATGGGTGGAGAGATTTCTGAGACTTTTGGAGGAGTTTTGGATAAAGAAAATGATATTTTTTAAAAATTCTTAAGTTAAGAAATGAATAAGATTGACCAAAGTCAACATAGGGGGTAAATGCATCTTTTTCGAAGTTTTGTCGATTTCATTAGCTCCGATACGTGATTTATAACTTAGTCGAGTTGTTGGTTCGGTTCTCGAGAGGTTCAGATGTGATTAAGGTGGCTGGTTGAGAAACTAGCTTTTGAAAAAATTTGGAGTTGACCACGGTCAACATCGGGTCAAGACGGATCCGTTTGGGTGTTTTGAGAGTTTGAGCAGCTTTGTATGATCATTTTTGACTTGTAGAAACTTTTGGAATTTGATTTGTACTTCTTTTGGTCAAGTTTAGGTGTTTGAGTCATTGGTATAAGTCGCTCGCCTTTGACGCTTCAATATACAATTATATTCATTTGATGTTGGAATTGAGTTTTGATCATTGGAATATATGTGTATCAAAATTTGTGATCCGTAGCAACTTGAATCGTCAAATTCCGACATTGTATGAGGGAGTTATGCCCATTTTAGTTTTGGAAAAAAATGTTGGTTTCTGGTGTGCGCCAGAGCGGACTTCCGGGCGCCAAAGCGCATCCGCCGGGGTTGAAATTGGTCCGCGAAGCGAAAATGACTGTGTATTAAAAACCAGGCTGCGTCCATTTATTATTTTGCACATAACTTGAGTTCTAGAGCTCCGATTGAGGTGATTTTCACTGCGTTGTTCTCGTCTCAACAAGGGGGGTAAGTATCCAACTTTTATTTTGATTTTTTTTTAAATATTATTTCATTTGGTTATCGATTTTATCCGTGCTTGGTTGGAGGAAATTGGGAGTTTTAAATCCTAATTTGAAATTTGAGTTTTCTTCAATTAACTATTGTTGGATTAGAGTAATTTCTTGTTTTTTGGCTTGTTTAAACCATGGGTAAACTATTTCTAACATAAATTTCAATTTCAATTTGGATTTTTACAAACATTCGATTTATGAGTTTTGACACAAAGAAGGTTTTGACAAAGTTATAAAATTGGAGGCTCAATTAGGATTAGAATTTTATGAAACTTTGGATTATGACTATTTATATTATGGGTAGCATTTCCTAACTTAAATTTCTGATTTTGCCCTTGTAGGCCCAGGGTCACTTTTTGGGTTTCGAACTAAAGTATAGCATTATTGATGTTGTTAGATTCGTATGAAACCGTAGAACACTATTTTGATAATATTGAACTCATTTTATAATAAAATTGCCATTTTACCCTTGGAGTCCAGGATGAGGTTTTAGATTTACTTTTGACCACGTGTTCCTTTCAAGACATGTTTGGTATCATTAGAATCATGTAAGGCTGGCCAGTGGGCCGGGACGACCCGACCCCGGCCCGACCCCGCCCCGGTCCCGCCCCGACCCCGCTCTAAAAAAAAAAAAAAAAAAAAAATTTAACGGGGCGGGACTCGAACTCGGGACGGGACGATGTCTCGTCCCGCCAGACCCGAGCCCGCCCCAGGCCCGCCGGACCCGAGCCCGCCCCGAGCCCGTCCCGACCCCGACCCCGACCCCGACCCTTAAACCCCCTTTGCAAAAATGGCCGTTGCACCAACGACCATTTTAGATTATGGCCGTTGGCCAACGGCCATTTTAGGGCCCCCCCTCCTCCAACCCCCCTACCCCTTAATATTTATTTTTAACCCATAAGTTATTATATTTACACTTTAACCCAATTTTTCAACTATAAATAACTCATTTTCTCTTCATCTTTCTCACAAATCTTCCTACAATCTCTCTAATTTCTCAATATATCTCTCTACATTGTTTGCTAAATATTCAATTTTATTAATTCATTTGGGAATTGGGAGTGAAGTTGGCAACTAGCTTGAGGATCTTCCATCGAGCAAAGTTTCAATTTTCAACCTCTCGATTACACGTCGACGTTACGTCGGCGTTTGGTACATTCGTTCCTTCATTAAATTATTATTGTCTCTGTTTATTTTATTTAGCGCACTTAATTTTATTGTCTTTAATTATTTATTATCATAATTAAAATGGAAGGATTAAAAGGTATGTTTAAGGGTAAGGGTAAGGGTGCTTCTTCTAGTAGAGGCAACCAGGGCAATGGTACTTCTTCTAGTCATCTTATTCCTACACAGGATGATTTTGTTGATACTCAACATTTTCCTACAATACCATTAGATTTAGACGAGGAGTTATTTTCTGGAACTCAAGAAGACTTTAATTTAGACGATGATCTAGACGATACACCCACTAATATTGATGACAACACGCCCACTAGTGCACCTTCAACTGAAATACCTCCTATTCCCCCTAGTATGAGACGAGGTCCAAGAAAACGACCATTAAAATCGGATGCATGGACATTTTTTGATAGGGACGTAGAGAATCAAGTAGCCATATGTAAAATTTGTAAAAATGTTTTAAAATTTAAAACTGGAAAAGGTCACGGTGGGACGGGGGGTTTAATTAGACACGTAGTAAGTGCTCATCCAGCTAGGTATGCCCAATACCAGGCTTCAAAACCGGGTGCGCAAACGGCCGCTCCATCGGGACAAGGTTCACATACGATCTTGTCCCGGACCAAGTACGGGGTCAAATTAACCCTATGACGGGGGGAATTGTAGGCTCTAAATACAACAAACATAGAGATAGGGAAGCAATATCAAAATTAGTTCTTTGTGGAGGGTTTGCCTTTTTCATTTCCTTCATCTCCCGGTTTTATTCATTACATTAGAGATATATATAATCCTGCTTTTAACGGTTTTCCTAGGTCAACTGTTAAGAGAGATGTATTTAAATTTGCGCATGAATATCAACAATATTTACGTTTTTCATTATATCATTTTAATGGCAAAGTATCTATCACGTCTGATATAGGTCGTAGTACTAACGGCCATGATTATTTAACGTAACTTGTCATTGGATAGATTATAAATGGTCTATGCAAAAACGTATTTTAGCGTATAGATATATAGATGATAGGCACACTGGTACTTTTATTGCAGAAAATATTTATCAAGTGTGCGATTATTACGGAATTACCGATAAAATTATGACTATTACATTAGATAACGCTTCTAATAACAATTACGCAATTACAATGTTAAAATATAGTTTAGCTCCATCTTTTCCGACCATTTTCATATAAAATGCGCGTGCCATATATATAACTTAATTGTAAAGGATGGTCTATCACTTTTTGAAGACATTCTTAGTAAAATACAATTTGCTATAAACTTTATTTTTAAAAGTAATAAAGTACAACGTAGAAAAGAATATAAAAAAACTTGTCACGATTGTGGACTACCTTATAGAAGAATTCCACAAGAAGTATCGACTAGGTGGAATTCTTTATACGAGCAACTACTTGTTGCTTATGACTATAAATTACCTATAACTTTATTTTTTAACTCTCATAATAAAAATCCAGCTGATATGATTTTAGATAGTGATTGGGTAAAAATTTCCGAACTTATTGTATTTTTAGAGAAATTTTTTCAAGCAACAAAAGAATTTTACGGTATATATTATCCTACTATTTCAACTATGTTATTTTATATAACTCTAATATTTTTATTACTTAGTGAATATATGGAAAAACCAGTTTATAAGGCAGCTATTAAAAAAATGTTTGTCAAAATAAAAAAATATTTTATTCCTATTCCTTCTATTTATATTATTGGTTCTGTATTAAATCCTACTATTAAAATAGACGGTACTAAATCACTAATTGAAACTATTTATGATTGTATAGAAGTACTACCACCTCCAAGTCCCAAAAATCTAAATCACCCACCACCTATTGAACAAACTAAAGAAGAAGTGTTGAATAGCGTAGAACACCAATGCAAAAATATATATAGATTTTATCAACAAGAAAATGCTAGTAACGTACCGGCTACCATACCATCTTCTTCATCTTCAACACAACCTCACAAAAGACATGTCAAGTTTCTGCGGCTAGTATTGAAAGCCTCGTAAATAGAATGTGCGGCCGTACCTCTACTAACCAAATTAGCGAGTTGGATATTTTTGTTTTGCAGGGTTCTGTACCGTATCAAGAAGTTATCAATGAAGATGGACAAGAAGACTTGCTGAAATACTGGAGGGGAATGAGAAGACCTTTCCGACACTTTCATTGATGGCTCGAGATGTTTTGAACATTCAAGCGTCATCAACTGCGTCGGAAAGCGCTTTTTCGCAGCGAGATATCAAATAGGAGACCACAGACACTCATTGGCCGGAGACAACTTGAAAATTGCGTATTATTCGAGAGATTGGATACGAGCGGAGCGGAGAAGGTGCGGTCAACCGGAGATCAACGAAGAAGATGATGAAAACTACAACGAAATCTTAACCGAAGGTAGTGGAAGCGACGTGGATCAATTTGACCAACAAATACCTATTCCAACCGAAGAACCACATGAAATCATCAAGCAATTAGAACAGATTTTTTTGAAAATGTAATTTTTTTAATTGCAATTTTATTATGTAATTTGCAACTTTTGGACAACACCATAAAGTTGCAATTCAGATTTTAGACAATTGTATTTGTATTACAAAAAAATTATATGTCTATTAAATAATATAAGAGGCACAAAAACAGCCTTGGGATGTTTTTATTACACTATCTTGTTTTGTTTATTGAGTTTTTTTATACATATGTTATTTAAAAGAAAAAAGGAAAACCCGACCCCGCCCCGCCCCGACCCGAGCCCGCCCCGCCCCGATACCGACGGGATCGGGATCGGGACGGGACCGAGCAGTCCCGCCTGCACCCGACCCCGCTAGGCCCGCTAGTCCCGATCCCGACCCCCGGATCGTCCCGCCCCGACCCCGACCCCGCCAGACCCGGCCCGCCAGACCCGAGCCCGGCCCACTGGCCACCCTTAGAATCATGTGTAATGTAGAATTGGTCCTTATGTGTTGATTGAATGTTTGTGGTAATATAGGAACTTCATGCGCTTTTGATTCATGTTTGGTCCAAAAGTTCAACAACCTAAAAGGTTTCTTGAAACTAATAGGTTCTTCTCCATAATACAACAATATGGGGGCATGATTAACCCTGTTCCTGACAAGTGTTCCACATAAATTTATGGTAAAACTTCCCAATAATGAGAGTTTACCATGATTCTATCCAATATTTTAAAAATACAGTCTTCAGCTGCCATTTCATTCTATCGGGTAAATGGACTTCCCTTAAAACCCATGTCAAACAGATCACAAGAGTTTACATAGTCAGCAAAATCCTCACACTCCGCGAGTGTGACAGGTGCACCCCCAATTTCTCATCTTCTGATAAAATAACATTGAAGTCCCCTACTATCATCCATGGCAAGTCCCAAGAATTTGCAATTTGATACAGATCTTCCCATAGTTCTAGTCTCTCCCCTTCATCACATTTGGTATAGAGAAAGGTTATAATAATATCTTGATCTATATCTTGGTGGTGAATCTTCAAAGTGATTTGTTGCTCAACATCTTGTAGAACTTCCCATTGAACTGCAAAATCCACAAAACTCAAATCTTACCATTTTTATTAGCAATAGCAACCTCCATGCCCAACCTTTTCCTATATTTTTGCAAATGTCTGCAGTTTTGAAAAAGCTCCATTAAAGTCACTATGAAGCATTTATATTGTCTTTGTAAGTTGATGAGCCTATGAAAAGCCTGTTGAGTATTAACAGAACTAATGTTCCAAATTAAGGCCTTAATCATCATTTATTCTTTGTAGATGTTGCACTACTTATTGTGACCCTATTGATTTGTGCTTTCTCCTGATTTTTAGGCTTTTTTCCACTCTTAGATAGAGCCTTTGGTGATAAACCAACTTCTCTATCCACTTTGTGGATATTGTTTGCCCTGTCCTCCATTGCCTTATCCTCATCTATTTGTAGTATCGTCTATGAAGCTTCTTCAATTTCAACTTGAGATACCTTGTGATTAACAATGTCCTGTAGGTTAGCATTAGGATGTTGGACTTTTTGCTTGATTGCTAACTGATTCTAAATTACCCCATTATCAGCATACATCTAATTGTCCTTCTCTGATAGATTAGTCAATACATGAACACTACTTGTGGATGTTGAGCTTTCCACCACCTTCTTGTTCAAATCCAGCAGCTTATGATCTTGATCCTCAACATTTGTATCTTAATGAGATAATTGTTCTGATTGCTTGCTTGCTACTTCTTCATGTCTACTTACTTCCCGTTTGTTATGATGCAAACTGCTATCATTATTATTATTATTATCTACTCATTTACCCTTGTACTGAGGACCTCTTGATTTATCAATTTCATAGTTTTTTCTTATGCTATCCTCCTGCTCATTTTCTTCATGTCTGTTGCATTGTCATCTATTATGTATACTTCTTTTGAAGATGAGCCACATGAAGACAATTCTTATGAACTTATATTCTGATGTTTCTCCCCTTTTTATAACTTCTCTGTAGGACTTTCTCCCTGTTGTTTCTCATTTTGATGATGCTACCTGATTAAGACTACCTTGAGTCTGCTCTTCTAGTTCAGTGCCTTCAAGTTCCTCCAAACTATCACTCCATTTGGTTTGATCTGCTACCACTCTTGGAATTGTTTCTGAATTCAGTATCCTCCCAAAAGTGTTCCACTCATTGTTTTTCACTGAGATTTTCTTTGTCTTGGTCTTTCTTCCCTTGTTCTTCCATTCCTTTGTTTTTTCCAGTACTTGTTTCAATACCCTCATTGTTGTATGTATTATTAGATGCTTGTTCACCTGATTCATTGTTACCATCATGTTCTTTCTTGTGCTCCTCTCCCCCGTAAGAAGTTAAAGCATCAAACTTATTATGATTTTGAACTTGATTAGATCTAACATTCTGAGATCCACCTATTTATGTCTCATTTGTCTTTCCCCTCTTAGCAACCTTGATTCTGCCATCCTTCTTAGAATTCCAAGCTTGAATGTTCCCAACAACCTTTTCACTTGATAGAATTTTAACAAGATAATTATTCCTATTTTTTGGATGTTGTTTGTCCTTATTTGGAACAACACCAGACCTATTTGTTTCATCTTTCTTGTTCCTCTCTGTTCTGGCATCCTCCTTGTGTTCAATTCTGTCTTATCTGCATTTCCTCATTTTCAATCCTTAACTCTAGGTTTAAAATTCTGTATTCCTCGTCATTATGCCTTGCAATCTACATTTGTAACAATATTTAGGTAAATTGTCATACCTAATAGTCACTATTTCAGTTCTCTCCTTTCCAATTGCTCATTTAGAATGTTCATTTGAACATTTTAGGTAAATCAACATTTAAATCCACTACAACCTTCACTCTAGCACAACTAGGTCTAGTTTTATTTATTGTAGCCTGATCCAAATGTAAAGGCTTTCCTACAGTAGAAGCAAGTGAGAATAGATATTTCTTTATAAAATATGTGGGAAAAAGATTAGGGAAAGAGATCCATGCCATAACCTTAGTCGCTCTTCCTCATTATTGAATGTAGGGTCATATATTAGGGGCCTCATCTGATAGTAATATCCATCCTTTGAGTTTATAAAATATGACCCTTTAGATGTGAGATTTATAAAATCTTCCATCGAAGAAAGTCGTATCAAAACATGTAGAAATAGAAAAACTCCAACCTTACATTCTCCCTTTATACCACACTGAGTTGGTATAATCGTCCTCAATTCATCAATTTCTAGCCATCCATAGGAGAATTTCCATATGACTGCATATTGCAGGTTTTGCATAGTATTTATCCTTGCTACTTTATCATCTATCCATTGAATTCTTGGTAAGTCATTAACATACGTGATTGGCTTTTGTTCAATAAGATCTACTGTAGTAGTGACATGTATAAGGTCCTTCATTAAAATATGTTTTGGTGCAATATCCGTAACAATGTGATTTTTGGGGTTTAGCATTGGAAATTCTGACGTGAAAGCAATGTTTATAGGCTGACCAGTCTCTGTAGGTGGCTGGCTATCGGCCTAGTTCTGAAGAGCCCACAAAATGGCGATAATCCCTATCAATAGCAGTTAGAATCAGCTTAAGATTGATTCTCCAAATTACCCATCATCACAATTCAACACTGTTACCCACCCAAACCTTCATCACAACCGCTTGGGTGGGACCCCTAAACACGCCAAATACCTCTCAATATTTATAACTAATTATGTACTTCTATCGGAGTATAATAATAATAAATAGTAGGCTACCTCAAAGTCGAGAAAGAGTCACGAACGGTCAACCCTCTACACATGCCTTGTCCTTTCAGAGTGCCTCGTAGCAATCGTAGTCTAACATATATAGACTTTACGTTAATAATTAAGTTATTACATATATAAGTACTTAACCCTTAATCAAACCAAAAGACACTTATAATCAACCCCAGGCCCATGGTGCCAAGTCCGAACTTTATTACTCAACTAACATAAATACATACTAAGTAGTCATATCCTTAAGTTAATTAGAAAACTAACCCTAATTGAACCCTCAATTGAATGATTTACCAAAAAGACCCAATTCTAAACCTTAGAATCCCCCCCCCCCCAATTGAAAAGGGTTTCCATGATCAAATGAGACCTTAAAACATCATCATATATCATTAATCAGTACTATGTCACAATACATCACTCATCTAATCAATATACAACCCCAAGTCATGTTTTAAGCTCTCTTATTCTAGCATGGAAGCATATACTATCATCTTTCCCAAAGTAGAAGTCATACTAGGATTAGAAGACTTAAAAGAGAATAAATAAATAAAGGGGATGAAATTATACCTCCAATGAAAAATAATAAAAACCACTAGAATTTCCCTCCTAGCCAAGCTCTAGTCACAAGAAAAAGTTATTGGAGGAATGAATTCACTTGGGGCATTTAATATCTAATCTAGAATAGCAATTCCAGTTTGGCAGAATCGACTCCGTTTTGGCGGTCTCATTTCAGCAGAAAATAGGCCGCTGAGGCAAATTCATTAAAAGATCTCGAGAGTCGTTGTGGCAGAAAAGACTCCGCATACGCGCATCACCTCTGTGAGAAAGACTTTCGCAGATAGGGAAAAAATTATAGAGAATAGGGCCCGCATCTGTGAGCCAACCTCCGCAGAGGCGGACACGTAGAAGTAGACACCAGACACCATCAACATGACAACTACTCAAATCTCCACCAAACACCCGATATTCTCCCGGGACCCCCAGACACCAAACAAACATGCTACCCCAAGGAAAACAGTGTTACAAACTCACTCGCGCCCTCGGACTTCTCAGATGAACGAGCTAAGACATACTTTTCTATGAAACCCAAGTTCCGTAATTTTACAAATAAAGCCATAAAGTATATCTGAATGCCTTGGGAAGCAAACCAACTTACTCTAAGATCTTTATTTTGGGTTTTTCATATGGAATTCACATATATGAACCTTGGGATTCGGGTCACCCATCCTCGCTCATCATAAACTCACATTAAGTCTACGGGAAGGGTTATTTTGTCAAATAAGGGTTTTTAGCTAAAAATGACCGGACGGGTCATTACAGGTACCCAACTCCTTTTGCAATGTCTGCCTGAAATAAGTAAACTGAGTACCCTAGTCTGACATGACAGATATAGGCACCCCATGCAGATGAATGATCTCACAAATATAAAACTTAGACAACTTCTCAAAATTGTTAGTCATCTGGACTGGAATGAAGTGTGCAGACTTAGTCAACCTATCTACAATGACCCAAATGACATCAAACTTACCCGAAGACTTTGGCAACCCAACAATGAAATCCAAAGCAATCCGCTCCCACTTCCACTCGGGAATGAGCATCCTTTGAGTCAAACCACATGGTCTCTGGTACTCATACTTAACCAACTGGAAATTGAGACAACGAGACACAAACTCAATAATGTATCTCTTCATCCTACCCCACCAATAATGCTGCTTCAAATTATGATACATCTTTGTTACACCTGGATGAATAGAATATTTTGGAACTGTAAGGCTCCTCTATGATCAATCTCATCAAGTCTCAAACACACAGAACACACACTCTCTCCCTAATCCTTAAGCCTCCCTCACTATCAAACATAGCCTTCTTGTCTTCCCCTCGCATCACCTTGTCCCTGATCTTGCACAATTTTAAATCATCATACTGCGAGGCCTTGATTTTCTCTTAAAGATATGACCTTGCCTCCACATAAGCCAAAATCCTACCAAAATTTGAAATGTCAAGTCTCACAAAGTTATTGGCTAATGACTGAACCACTAATGCCAAAGTACACTCATCAACAATCAAACGCGCCAAGCTCCTTATACTCACCGTCTTTCGGCTCAAAGCAGCCGCCACCATATTGACCTTGCCCATATAGTACAAAATAGTCATATCATAATCCTTGAGTAACTCCATCCACCGGCATTGTCTAGAATTCAAATCCCGCTAGCTGAACATATGTTGAAGGTTATGGTGATCGGTGTACACCTCACAATGAACTTTATACAAATAGTGCCTCTAAAATTTAAATGCAAATACTACCGCCGCAAACTCTAAGTCATGAGTGAGGTAGTTCTTCTCATGCACCTTCAACTGCCTCGATGCATAAGCTATCACTTTGCCCTCCTGCATTAATGCAAAGCCCAAGCCAATCCTCGATGCATCACAAGAAATGGTAAAGTCCTTCCCCTCTACAGGTACGACAAAAATTAGGGTTGTGGTTAAAAGTGACTTTAGCTTTTGGAAGCTCTCTTCACACTGATCGGACTACTGAAAAGACATATCTTTCAGAGTCAACCGAGTCAAATGCAAAGCGATAGATGAAAAACCCTTGACAACTCAATAATAATAACTCGTGAGACCCACGAAGCTCCGAATCTCTATCATCGAAGTAAGCCTAGCCCATTCATTGACTACCTTTATTTTCTTTGGATCTACTATGATACCTTCTTTCGACACCACGTGGCCCAGAAATGGTACAAAACTGAGCTAGACCTCACATTTTGAAACTTAGCATACAACTTTATCTCTTTCAACAACCCAAGAATCACTATCAAATGTTTCTCGTGGTCTTACTTACTCTTTGAATAAACTAGAATGTCATAAATGAAGACGATCACGAACAAATCCAAATAAGGCTTAAATATCCCATTCATCAAATCCATGAATGTTGTGGGGGTATTAGTAAGCCCAAAAGACATCAGTAAGAACTCATAGTGGCCATATCGAGTCCTGAAGGCTATCTTAGGAATATCCTCCGCCCTGATCTTCAATGGTGATACCAAACCTCAAATTAATCTTCGAAAACATAGAAGAACCCTAAAGCTAGTTGAACAAATCATCTATACGAGTTTCTAATTGTGAATTTGTTCAACTTCCTATAGTCGATACCCATACACATAGTTCCATCCTTCTTCTTCACAAATACCACATGAGCACCCTAAGGAGACACGTTGGATCTAATAAAACCTTTACTCAACAGATCTTGCAACTGCTCCTTCAACTCTCTAAACTCTGCTGGAGCCATCTAGTTCGGAGGAATAGAAATGGCTCTAGTACCCGACAGTAGATCAATGTAGAAATAAATATCTCTATCTGACGGCATACCCGACAAATCAGATGGAAAGACCTCGGTAAACTCACACATTATAGAACTCACTCAAGTGAAGGAGTATATACACTTGTATCCTGAATATGTGAAAAGTACGCCAAACAACCCTTATTTACCAACTTCCTAGCTTAAAGGAAATAAATAATCTTCTTCGGAGCAGGGCTTGGAGTACCCTTCTATTCCAACCTCGGAATACCCGGCATCACTAGCGTGACTATCTTGGCGTAATAGTCTGGAATCACATGGTACAGTGATAACTAGTCCATACCCAAGATGATATTGAAAACTACCATATCCAATATAACCAAGTCTACCTAAGTATCATAACCCATGAGAGTAATAACACAATATAGATAGACTGGTGTAGACACACGAATAGGGACATCAAGCATATCACACCACATATCAAGATCAAGAGAAATGTATGTAGATACATAGGAGAATGTAGACCCCGGATCAAATAACATTAAAGCAGACCGATGACAATCTGAGATGATATCTGTAATAACTGAATCATACACCTCAGGCTCAGGTCTACCAGGGAAAACCACCTCGACCTATATGTGCTCCATCTCTACCACTCATAGACCCACCTCTATCTGTCCGATGACCATTACGACCTGACTAAGTACCTCATTTAACAGACTTTCCTCCACATTTACTTGGTTGTGTTGGGTTCCTAGGTATCTGGGATCCACCTGATCTAAACGCGGGAAAATATCTCCTGAAGTTCCCAATATCACCACAATTGAAACAAACCTTGCCCACCATGGGTTGCTGAATAGACACAAAAAACCTGAGTGACGGCTACGATTTGAGAACCGATAGTGAGAACCTTTGGAATTTTGACCTACATTATACCCACTCTGCCCCACATAACCATCATCTGAAAATTGAAGAGCTGATTGTACTAGTCGACTAGACTGAGAATACTGGGATCTACCTGTTTTACCTAACCTCAATATGTAGACCCACTGTAGTAACCATATCGGCGAGCGCATTTCTCAAACACATACCTGGAGAGCCTACCCCTCAATGATTTAACCATCCTAGAATGCTTTGCCATAGATTGAAAAAACTTCCCAGAGGCAACCAACTACAATGTCGCCAACTATAGTGGAATAGTCAACCCTCTGACAAAGAATCTAATTTGCTCAGTCTTTATAGGAAGTAAAGGCGCTCGACGCGCGACAAAGCATGGAAATAAGCCTCGTACTTAGCAAATGATATCCCCCTCTACTTTAACTTGGAGAACACATCCATCTTTCTTACTTGCAAACTGTGGGGAACATACTTCTCGAGAAAGACCTAATAGAACCAAGTCTAACATAATGGAGGTGAGTCTACTAGACGACAATTAATATACGACCTATACCATTGCTTTACATCATCCAAAAGCTAAAGAGCAATAAAACTAACCCCATGTGACTCAAAAATGCCCAAAGTATGGAGCCTCTCATGGCTACTCATAATCATGCTCTTCAGGCTGACCATATAATGGTGGAAAATGCTCTTATATATTCCACTCATAGCGGGACATAACAACTTCATTCACTGGTCCAGGACCAAACTTTGGTGCTGGTATCTTATCGATATGGGGTGCCAAAATAATAACTGGCTAAACCCTTGGAGTATGGAACTAGGGAGTCTAACCTCCTTCCACTTGGGTTTTTGACCCACCCGCAGATAGTGGGAGAACAACTGCATGGGCAAACCATCCATCAAACTCAAAATTCGGGCCATAGTATTCTGAACGACCGGTGTAGCTATAACCCCTGGCTGATCATGTGTTGGCCTCATGTCCTTCTCATAATAATCATCATAATGCTCCATCTCCTCATCGGTGCATCTGCTCGGGGTTTACCTCTACTTGTCATTGACCTCTACCATGACTGCATACTATAGAAGCTGGTGTTGGTGCCGGTGTCTCATCTCTCACCGCATAAGCATGACTCCTTACCATTTGCGAGAGAATAGGAAATAAGTTCAGATACCAATTTGATCAAACTTAGCACGAAAGAAATAAATAAAGTGAAGTTTCCTAAATGTCCAAAAGCCTATCGAAGATAAGTATGGACGTCTCTACACTGATCCGCAAGACTCTACTAGAAATTGCTCTTGTGCTTAAGACCGTTTAACCTAATGTTCTGATTCCAACTTTATCACGACCTCTTTCGGGTGTCGTGATGGCACCTATGCTTTGCCCACCGGTAGTCGAACCACAATCCAAAACAATAACATAAAAGATAAGTAAAACAAAAACATAGGAGAATTATTTAAATAATAAGTCTTTCCATAAAATACTTAAGGTAACCGAATATGGATATTTAATTATTACAACCCCAAAATCTAGTCTGTTAGTACAAGAGCACTAGAACTGAATGAAAGAAGTCTGAATAGTCTAAAACGGTCTCATGAACATAATATAAGTATAGAAATAAAGAAGAAGCATACAGGGCATGCTAAGAAGTATCCAGGCTCTCCCCGAACACTTTTACCTCATAAGTCTGGACTCAGCCATGTTGTCCGGAACTGGTAGATGGTGTTGTATCTACATCCAAAAAGAATGCAGCAAGTGTAGTATGAGTACACAACGTACCCCCGTAAAAATCATTGGCCGACAATGACTTAATATATGTAACTGACATAAATACCAAGTTGACTCTCAAATAGTCGTAATCTACACAGTTTGATAATTCACGTAGGACACATTCGATCACTTAGATGACTCAAAACTTAATCACTCATAAATCATGGAAGTTCAATCAAAGAATTCACCTTATCATGAGAATAAATTCGATTCAAGTACAATCTCAGGAAATCAATGTGTATGAATGAATGATATGAATGCAATGCAAGGTACCTTTCCATCAACTAGTATACATATTCTATAGGATTTTCCATATGGATATGACCCATGGGGGACCCGCGCCGTCCATATACCGCTCCTAGCCAGCCGAAATTACCATGGTCTGACTAGAGCCCAAAAGTTATTTTGTCGAGCCATATCAAATCATCATCATCATCTCAATTGTTTCTAAGTCATCTCACAACAGTATTCTTACCTTTCATTTCCGATCTCATTGGACCTACAACATTTCCATACCAGTCCATCTCAATATCATAATATTCATGAGTGTACGAATGCAATAGTAATAAGGCAAGTAGTCATGATGTATGAGATGAAATCATGTTCAACAGATTAAATACACATGCTTTAGAAATATCAATAACACATAACTCCATATAATCAATCTTTCATATCAGAAGCATATATGACGAGGAAACACTACCAGTATCAATCAATGGCAGCAAGCCCACATACGGTAGTTAGAATCAACCCTAAGGTTGATTCCCCAAATCACCCATTATGATAGTTTAACACCGGTACCCACCCAAGTGCTCATCACAACCACTAAGGTGAGACCCCAACACACCCAATACCCCTCAATATTTATAACAACTATATGCTTCAATTGAAGTCTATTAATATTAAACCGTAGCCTACCTCCGAGTTGAGCGGGTGCCATGAACCTTAATCCTCTGCCAAGGCATTGCCCTTGCGAAGCGCCTCCGAGTAATCGTAGTCTAACATATAGATTCTACGTTAATAAAGTATTCAATTACACATACAAAGGCATAAACCTTTTAAAACAACCGAATATCTAACCCCCAAATCTATCCCGACCCCACAAGGGTATAAACCAAAACATTATTAGTCTAGAATCATGAAAACATTCTAATGCTTCATATCCTTAAGTTAATTAGGAAACTAAAGTCAAACCCCCAATTAAGAACCCTAGTTTCTTCCCCAATTTCAAATGGAATCCAATTACCAAATTGAACATTGCAATATATCATACTATCATTACCCAACTCTTATTTGCAATATCAAAGCATAAAGATCAATACTTAGTCTCCGATTCCATAGTTTTAATATCTATCCTGAACTGTAAGTTTAATTTATACCAATACAAGAATAGAAACTAGATTAAATGACATAAACAAGATCAACTAATGGAAATGGATGAGAAACTTTCCCCAATGTGCAATAATGATGGAATCTTTCAATAATCACCTCCCTACCGAGCTTAAGTGTCAAATATGGGAATGGGAAAGTGTTTTCAAAATGGGGTTTTAATTTTAGGTTTGGAAATAGTGATTCCGCTTCGGTGGAATCAACCTCACCAAAGCGGATCGCTTCAGCAGAAAAATAGTCACAAAAGCGGCATAACTTAATGTTCCCAGATGACGCAAAAGTGGAGTCACCACCGTAGAGGTGGATCGCCTCTACACAACCATGGCTGCAGGAGCGAACTTCCCGAACCTTGCCAAGGCTCGCATCTGCGGTCCACCCCCCGCAGAGGATGCTCCCCAAAAGTGGCCACTTGTCCGCTGGTGCGACACACAAAAAACCAGCAACTTAAGAAATATAGTAAATCTCCACCAAACACCCAAAATACTGCCGAGACCTCCCGAATATAAACCAGACATGCTACCCAAGTGTAAATAATTCTACAAATCCGCTCACGCACTCGGATTTCTCATACAACCAAGCTAAGATCCACTTTTCTACAAAATACCTAAAATTTCAAGTTTCATAAATTTACAAAAAGTAACACAAAACACATCTGAATGCCTCAGGAAGAGAACTAAGAACTCGACTAAGTCATAAATATCGCTCCGGACCTACCAAAAGCGACGAAACCCAGAAACAACCCCATATACTCAAAAGTCAACTGTAGGTCAACTATAAGAAGTATTTATATTTAGTAACTATATTTTACTTTAATTACTTCTAGTAGCTAATTTTTGTATTTCAATTACACAAAGTAACTAATACATTTCCTCTGTATCACTTCAATTTTTAGTGTATCTGGTCTCACTCTTGCCCTTCTCCTACACTACTCACTTTCGTCTTCAGATTTGGTTTTCTTCATATCTCTAGTGATGGTGCCATCATCAGAAGAAGCGGAGGTAGTGCTGAACATATACTTTCTGGTGACTTTTCTGACAAATAGAGGATGACCCACCATGGCGGAGCTCACACATAGAAATAAAATGGCAAGCAAATTGACAATGTCTTTCGCTAATAATGGAGAATGGACACTGACTGAACTTAAATTAACATGATACAAATACACCTTAACAAATAATAAGAAAACAACCACAGGGCATAGTGCAACACATTAACCTAAGAATCTCGAAACATTGGACGATCGAAAATCGAAATTGTCAAACTTAGTGTTTGAGGACAACCGTTGCCATCTCCAGACGCCACCACTGAAGGAGCATCACTGGATGCCACCACTACCGATACTACCCATCTCTGTCTGTCACGACCCCTTTCGGGTGTAGTGGTGGAACCTACACTTTTTCACTAGTAGGCGAACTACATCCCGAACAATAACATAAAGATAACGATGAAAGATACGTACCCCCGTAGGCATCATAGAAACAATGATGAAAGATACGTAACTGATATAAATACCAAGTTCGCTCTCACATAATCCTTTTCTACACAGTTTAGTAACTCACTTAAGTTACCTTAAATCACATAAACGGTTCAGTACTCAATAACTTAGAAATCATGAAAGTTCAATCGATAGAATCCACCTTATCATGGTAATTAATCCAAATGAAGTACAAATTTAAAGAAATCAATGTGTAGGAATATATGATATGAATGCAATGCAAGATACCTTTCCATCAACCGGTATACACACTCTATAGGCTTTGCCATATAAATATGACTCATGGGGACCCGTGTTGTTCATATACCGCTTCTAGCCAGCCGGAATTCACACGATTATGACTAGAGCACAAGACTCATTTATCGAGACATATCAAATCATCATCTCAGTGTTTCCAAGCCATCTCATAAAAATATATTTACCTTTCCTTTTTAGTCTCATTCGACCCATAACATTTCCATACCACTTCAATTTCAACATCACAATAACCATGAGTGTGTGAATGCAATAGTAATAAGGCAAGTAATCATGGTGTATGAGATGCAATTGAATAGAGTAAATGGATAACATATGCAACAAAATTCAATAACACATAATTTCACGTAATCAAACTTTCATAACAGAAGTATATGTGATGAGTAAATATAACAATTATTAATCAATGGCGACAAGAACAAGTAATGGCGACAAGCCCGCATAACAACAATCGGAACCAACCCTAAGACTGATTTCCAAAATCACCCATCAAGATAGTTTAATACCGGTACCCACCCAAGTGCTCATCACAACCACTAAGGTGGGACCCCCTCAATAGTTATAACAACTACGTGCTTTTATCATAGTCTAGAAATATTAAATCGTAGCCTACCTCGGAGCTGAGCGGGTTCCATGAACCTCAATCTTCTGCTAAGGCCTTGCCCTTGCAAAATGCCTTCGAATAATCATAGTCTAACACATAGATTCTACGTTAATAAAGCAATATAATACATGCGCAAAGGCTTAGTCTTTTAAAGCAGTCAAAAGTCCAATCCCCAAATTGACTCCGGGACCACAAAGGTAAAAAGGAATTTCATTAATCTAAAATCATGAGAACACTCTATTGAATCATATCTCTATGTTAATTCGAAAACTAAACACATTTGGGCTTCCAATCGCACACATTAGACAAAACCCCAATTTGGAACCCTAGATTTTCCCCAATTCTAAATGGATTCCAATTACCAAATTGAACATTACATACATTCTTCTACCATTAACCAACTCTTATTTACAATATCAAAGCAATAGTATCAATACTTAACCTCCAATTCATGAATTTAAGTCTCTTAATATCTAACATGAACCCTCGGTTATTTCTACCCCAAACAAGAAATATAACCTAGATTAGAAGACATAATCATAATAAAGAAGTAGAATTGGATGGAAATCTTATCCCAAGAGATGAATGTTATTGAAAACTCCCAATTTCCCTTCTCAACCGAGCTCAAGTTCCAAGATATGAATATGGGAAAATGATTTCAAAATAGGCACTAAATTCTAGGTGTAGAAACAACGATCTAGCTTCAGCGGAATCATCCTCGCCAAAGCGGTTCATTTCTACGTAAAACCTGCCGCAAAAGCGGCCCAACTTAAAGTACCCAGATGACTCATAAGCAGAAATATCATCGTAGAGGCGGGCTGCCTCTGCGCAACAAGTACCGTAGGAGTGAATATCCATAACACTACCAAGGTCCGTATTTATGGAACAACCTTCGCAGAGGCGGTTTCGCAGAAGTAGCCACTGGTCTGCTAGTGCGACGCTCTAGAAACTAGTAACTCAAAAAACTTAGCAACTCGCCACCAAAAACTCAAAACATTCCCGAGACCTCCCTAATACAAACCAAACATGCAACCCAAGTGTAAACAACGCTATGAACTTGATCGCGCACTCGAATTTCTCATTCGACTGAGCTAAGATCCACTTTTCTATGAAATCACCCAAAATACTTAAATTCCACAAATTTACAAATAGTGACACACAATACATCTGAACTCCTCGTAAAGTGAACCAAGGACTCGACTGAGTCATAAATGACGCTTCGGACCTATCGAAAGTGACGAAACTCAGAAATGGACCCATGTACTCAAAAGTCAACTTTGGGTCAACTATATCATTTAAAAGCTATTCAATTTGGGTTTTTCTTTTGAAATTCATTTAAAAACACCTCGGGAACTATGCTACCCATTCCCGCGAGTCATAAACCCCATATAGAGCCTACATGAATGGTAATTTGATCAAATAGAGGTCCTTATCTAAAAATGAACGGATGGGTCATTACACATTCATCTCCGTCCAAAATCAGCTCCGGCGAAACCCAATGCTCAGACGATGTATCTCAGATCTGAGTGTATTTTCTCAAATCTAAGTGTATTTAATTTCTTGTATCTCATATCTGAGTATATTTTATTTCTTGTATCTCATATCTGAGTTTATTTGAGTGTATTCATAATTTTAATATAAATTGAGTATTTTTAAGTATTTTTCGCCTGTATTTCAAACGAGATTTTTTTGTATACAAATGAATATAGTGAATATTGAATACGACTTTGAAGAAAATCAAATTTCAATACAATAAGTTGAATATAGTGTAAAAGTAGCTACGAATGAATACAACCGAATTGAATACATCCGAATCAGAATACATCGAAATATAGCCGAATCGGAATACAACCGAATTTGAATACATGTTACTGTAGCTACAAAATATAATTAGCAGAAGTGTAACTATGCCTAAAAAAAACAAAGTAGCGTCATTTTTGAAAAAAAAAAACTTTTTTCCCCTTCTTTTAATCCACCTTTGTATTTCTTATTTCTTCATTTCTTTGGTCCTACATTACCTACAAGAATTGTTATAAATATGTGGAGAATGAATATAATATTCATGTACTTTTGTATGAATATTATGTTACTACTTAGAATAATACATGAATAATTTATATTCATCAAATTCTCCCACACTACTTTTACTCGTCCCTGAGCAAAAGAATTCTTTGAAAGAAAAGTATGAAAATTCTTTTAAATTATGATTACTCTTGTAAAATGGAGATGTACTCCAATAAAATATATCATACTCCCAAAATTTCTATATTTTCTATACTCAATAAATCTTTACCTTGTTTCTGCTTTTATTTTTGTTCATAAAAACAACACCTTCTTGCTCTTTCATATCTTTTCTAAAATTGATAACTTTATGATCATAAATGAGTTCTTTTTTTTTTGTCCATAGGCTTTACCTTTATGTCTATCTCCACTAATATTGACTAAACATTAAATTTTGAAATCATTTAAAACCTTTTCAGTCTTATAATATTGATTTTAGGTTGGTAGGATAAATGATATTTAGTAGTGACTATCATTCTCCAGTTTATTTTGTGAGTGAAAGCTCCAAAACCTACATATTTGTAGATATATACGTACATTTTTTCATTACATACACACACATATATATACACACACATATATATATCATCTTTTTTTCATCACAACCGTAATTGCCTGTAAGCTATTTAAAATTCCTTATCTTGTTGGAATTTTCCCGATCATGTCAAACTCTTTTTTTTTAACTCATTTGCTTCACTATAGTTGGAGGAAACTATTTAATAGCTATATCATAGATTAAAGTGGCATGTATCCGAGAGAAATAATTGAGATTTAAGGCTTCAAACAAGGGTACTAAAGAATATCTATTTTTGTAAAAGGCTAAATTAATAAAAAAAAACTAATTTCATTTTTTAGAGATCAATGTTGCCTAGAATTTCGCTTCGAGATATATCCAGGAAAAGTTCTGGCATAACGATTGTAAATTCTACATGCTTTTGATCATAACATTTCTCAACTTCAAGATGTCATGCCAAGTTTTTAAAATATGTGCTTTTGCCTCAACAAAAATAAACTTACAAACATGGCAGTCATGCGGAAATAGAGAAAATATATATTTGAGATACGATGATAGGAATTTTATTTTGGCACCTTAGAAATTTACAAAAGGCATAACAATAAAGAAATATTATATAATTATATATATATATATATATATATTATATTATTATAAATGAAGTAAAAATATTTTTGGCTTTTAAGATTACAACTGCAGAAGAAAGTTTGAAAGAAACTGCATCCGCACATCTTCGATGTGCAATAAATTAATTTGTTAACTCTGTTAATTTTCAAAGTTTAGTTTATATATAAACTAGAAAATATAGGTGATTAACCAGTCATTCAGGCATGCCGATCACCGTGGAGTTACTCCCTTATAAGTGACATTGTTTTTGCTGAGGCCGTCATTTTGTATTTCGATTGTACCTCTTGATTTAGAGTTTAACCAAATCAGTTAATCAAGTACGTTTTCACTTACTCTCATTAGACTTACAATGCTCCATTGCTTCACCCTCAATGGCTACGGATTGATTACTGTTTGTGCATATATAACCTGAAAATATGGATTCAACTTTGGCAAAAGAATCTTAAAAATACTACTTGAAGCCCTTGTTTTAGTTATTACTGTCAGTACAATATATCTGAAACCATATTAATGAAATAATTTACAAGCTAAGATTAGTACACCCCTCGCCTAATATTAACAAAATGGGAAGAATATTTTTTTTTTCAAAACAGTACCACTACTAATAGTAATAGATTTCCATCAAAATAATAAAGGAAAACAGAGCCAATATGTAACGTCTGTACTTTCGGATTACGGTTTAAATCGCTGAGCGTTTATAAAATTGCTAGGCATGTGAAAATAGGTCCGAGCATTGGAAAATTTATGTTATATTTACGTATGCTAATAAAGATATTAGTATATAAAAAAATGGATTAAACCTCGAAATAATTTTGGACGTAGCAAGTGTGACGATGGGAATTAATAATAATGGTTGTATATCCCTAACGAGGTTATGGACCAGTGTCGTATTACAAAATTATGACTTTGAGTATATGAACGTCTTATAAGTTATCAAGATTTAAATGAATTGGAATCACAAAATTAATTATGTGTGTGATTGATAAATTACGGAGGCAGATTACTTAAATTAATTAAGTGACCATACATGTGCGTAAGGTGGCTTTAAATCAAGCCCCACCGCCAAGATTGGCCAAGTGGGGGACCGAATGATGGCTATCATTAAATGCCTAAATTAGGCATGTCTCCATGTTATTTCCTACTTTGGAAATGTGCACTTTTGGCTGAAAATCGTGAAGCTCTCCCAAATCCATTTTGTACTTATAACAGAAGTCATGCCTTCTTACTTGTGTGTTGTTTTTAAAAAAAAAAAAGAGGGGGTACGAAGCAGCAAATGTATACTAGGATACCAATGCAAAAAATCGATAATTGAGGCTTCCTTCTTAAAGTTTAAAATTCAAGTTAAGGTATGTCAAGACAAATTATTTCGTTCTTCTGACATGTTCCATATAACAAAATAAAATAGTGATATTGCTCCATAATTTATTCAACTCCTAGTAGTTAAGAATATTCATGTTATTGATTCCTATGCTAAAAACATGTCTACATATGTTCCTAAGTCCTTATTGAGGCATACGAAAAAAAAGTGTTGATATTCACAGTGTTAGCCAAAGGGGCAAGGATATTATTGCCATCTGATAAATTCAGAAAATATTTTACTGATATTCATGCATTTTTACTTGCATTGCATTCATATATTACCCTGGACCACTGGTGCTATGCACATTACTATATGGTAAATATTGTATATATAGGGGATATGGGGTAAGGGAAATGCGTTATATACGCACACCACCTGCAACTGGTACATACTATCACAAAAGAGCCCGAAGAGGCCAATATGATGTGATGATGTGATGTGATGCCTGTATGGCTTATTGAGACGGGTTACACGATCCGCAACACTAACATATATTGGGACGGATTGCACGATCCGCAACACTGACATATATATATATATACCGCACTTGCATCATGCATATATTAGTTAACGATTACATGGTATGATGCCCACAGAGGTTGTCATGGTAAGGAAATTGCCCGATGAGGCCAATGAATATGGACAATGCACTGTGCATAACATGTAGGCAAGTGTATTAGGACCCTAAGAGGCAGTTACTGTTGGTCAGTGGTTTATGTTTCAGTTATTGGTATATTCATGTTATGTTGTTATTTATGCCTGACATACTCAGAACATCACTCATACTGACGTTTCTTTTGTCGGGGAACGCTACGTTTCATGCTCGCAGGTTCGTATTGGCAAGGCGACGACCCACGCGAATAGGTTGCAGATTTCAGCTGATTTTGGAAGCACTCCTCTCTTTCCGGGGTGTCGGTCTGATTTTGATATGATACAGTTTTGCATGTCTATATGGGTATGGCGGGGCCTTGTCCCGACCTTTGATGTTACTACTCTTAGAGGCTTGTAGACAGGTGTCATGTGTGTAGTAGTCTTGTATGGCCTTGTCGGCCTTGGTACATGTATATATATAAGTTGGTTACGTGGTTGTTCATAATTTTCTTTCGGCTTAGTCAGTAATTAATTATGATTACTTGTTCATGGTAAGAATAGCGATACCCGACGGGTGGGATCCGGGTGCCCGTTGCGGCCCTCCAGTTTGGATCGTGACACAATATTTGGTTTTCTATTCCAAGTTCCCACAGATACAAAATGAGCTTTTCGTTCAATAAATTCAAAATACAATTTCAACCCCACCTTTATTGAAGTCATGCCTTTGTCATAGTCCCTTCAAAATTCTTTTCTCCATAATTCTTTTCTGTTTATTTTCATTCACAACAAAAGAAAATAATATGAAAGATGTAGTTCTTGATGTTATGGAAACATTTGTAACCAACAAATCTGATGCTTCCTCAATTCACCATCTAATGTTCATTTGCAATTTTTTTTACTAACAGAAGTAATCACTGAAAAATAGTTTTATCAATCTTGAAATCGGAAACCACCGTAAAATCTACATACGGTTCAGTTTCCGGTGATCCCTCCCACAGCAAGAATGCTAGTTGTAGTTGAGGTTCCCAATATGTGAGCTTAGTAGCAATAGATGGTTAAATTTTTGAGCTTAGTAGCAACATATAGTTAATTTTTTCACTTTCATTAGTATTCTTTGGATGCTAATTTCAAGTGCTCTCATGACCCCTTCTTTGAGAATTAAATGTCATGAACAAACAAAGTAACTTTACCTCAACAAATGTCTCCTGCATAAATTTGCAGATAGCAGGTCGTTCTCCAAAGAACTCCCCTGTTATTTATTTCCTTCAACAATAACAACACAAATATTTAATTTTATCATGTAAAGTAAAAAACAAAAACACAAGGATTTAAAAAGATATTTATATTAAGATGCGGATTTTATCATTTTTTCAATATATCATTCTAGCTCTAATCAAAACGAGAACATAAAGTTGAGCCAGTTATTCGCATTTACCAGTTCTTCAAAAGCTTCTGTGACATTCAAATCATGTAATTCAGAAAATATGTTGTTTTCATTGGGCAATGGATCATCCTGAATAGGTGTTGTCGATGGTGGTGGCTGGTCGTTTGGGTTTTCAACGGGTGAAAGGAGCAGCTCATTGTTTTGAAAATCCATCAGGTCAAGAAATCTTAAAATTTGTGTAGTTTCAAGATCAGCACATTGGATCATGGGATAGTCAGCTATTCCTAGATTTGAAAAAACACACAACAATCGTAAATTATATATGGTATCCTGCATTTGAATATGCTCCACCCGATGAAAATATTGATTAAGAATCTGCTCATGTTGCTCAAATCTTTCCCGAAAATAATTTTCCATCCTTCCTAATTGTGAACACAATTGCTCAATCTGATCCCTTAAATTATCTAATACTTGATTAGGCTTAGAAGTGCTTGCTCTCTGAAAGATGGAATAATTTTCCTTGGGGATTCCTTTCATTATTCACAATATATATAGTTGTACAAGGTTGATTCCTAATATGGTACGAATCATAACTTACCTTACAAAGGTTGATTCCTAATACAATTAGAATCCTAAGTTACCTTAAATATACATCTATCACAATTATAAAATATACGGAGAATATTCGCTAATACTCCCCCTCAGACGGAGCGGGAGGAGGCCGAATGCTAAGGCTGGATCGGAAGTCGGTGAAGAGCTGTCGCGGTAGTCCCTTTGTGAAAATGTCTGCATACTGATAAGAGGAAGGCACGTGTAAAATTTTGACCTAACCACGGGCAACCTTCTCTCGCACAAAGTGGATATCCGTCTCAATATGCTTAGTCCGCTGATGTTGGACTGGATTATGAGACATATAAATAGCAGATATGTTGTCACAATAGACTATAGACGCCTTGCGTAATGGACACTGGAGCTCTAAAAGAAGATTTCGGAGCCACCAGATCTCAGCGACGACGTTAGCAACTCCGCGATATTCTGCTTCAGCACTCGAATAGGATAGCGTGGCCTGCCGCTTGGCGGACCATGAGATAAGATTATCCCCAAGAAATACACAGTACCCTGAGGTGGAGCGACGTGTGTCGGGGCATCCTGCCCAATCTGCATCCGTGTAGGCTAGCAACTTGGTTGGGGCAAGAGAGGTATAGATGTAAACCAAAGTCTAGTGTGCCCTTAACATATCGATAATACGTTTGAGGGCGGCAAAATGGGACTCTCGGGGGTCGTGCATGAACAGACACACCTGCTGAACGGCATATGCAATATCAGGCCTAGTGAATGTAAGATACTGAAGGCACCTGCTAGACTCCGATATAGAGTGGGGTCAGAAACTGGCGCACTGTCATTGGCACTAAGCTTGGATTTTGAGTCCACCGGAGTTGGCATAATTTTACAATTTGTCATCTTGGCCCTGTACACTATCTCTTCTGCATATTTACGCTGACACATGAACATAGTGGTTGCAGATCTGGTCACCGATATACCCAAAAAATAACTTAGCTTGCCCAAGTCAGTCATAGCAAATTCAATTTTGAGTAGAGCAATGATTTCATTCTTCAACCCGTCCGATGAGGCAGTAAGAACAATGTCATCGACATATAATAGCAAATATGCAGTCCTGCTACCTCGGTGAAAAGTGAAGAGAGAGGTATCACACCTGCTACATACAAAACCAATCTGCAGAAGATACCTGGAGAACCGATCATACCAAGCGTGGGGTGCCTGTTTCAATCCATACAATGACTTTCTGAGACGACACACAAACCGCGGAGCTGCCGGATGATCAAAACCAGGAGGCTGATGCATGTACACAGTCTCTTTCAAATCTCCATGAAGAAACGCATTCTTGACATCAAGCTGATGAATCGGCCAATGCATGCCCATAGCAATACTGAGAACAGTCCGAATAGTGGCCAGTTTAACAACCAGACTGAATGTCTCACCATAATCAATACCCTCATGCTGATTAGTGCCATTTGCAACTAGTCTTGCCTTATACCTCTCTAAGTCACCACTGTCTCTGAACTTGTGACGAAATAGCCACATACACCGGATAACATTCACACCAGCTGGTCTAGGTACCAAATCCCAAGTGTTCTGCTTGGTTAAAGCATTAAACTCCTCGCACATGACCGCATTCCAATTGGGGTCCAGTTTAGCTAGTTTTGGATTATTTGGAATGGGTGATAAGGTTTGTGTGGAGAGATTGAAGTGAACCTTGGGTTTGAAGATCCCGTGTTGTGCACGAGTCTCCATGCGGTGAGAGGGCAGCAGTGGGAGGTCGGGACCGGTTCTTTGGACCGGGAGGCACTGGTGGGTTGCGAGACCGGTTGCTTTGGACCGATGGGCGCAGCAGTTATCGGAGGGGGGCGACGACACGCTTGAGGCGACGGTGGTGTCGGAACAGTGGGCTGCTGTTGGTATAGATTTTGGATGAGCGGAGACAAACTTGGTTCATCGAGAAAAAAGTAATCGGTGGTCTGAAATTTCCGGAGATTGGAAAAAGGAAAGGTTGTCTCGTTAAAGGTGACGTGACGAGAGATGATGATTTTGCGAGTGGCAATGTCATAGCACAAGTAGCCCCGATGATTAGGAGACAGACCAAGGAAGATACATGGCAGAGTGCGAGGGGCAAGTTTGTGAGGTGCAGTGGAGGCTATGTTGGGGTAGCATAAGCATCCAAAAATACGTAGGTGATCATATGATGGCTGCCTACGGTATAAGATTTCGGTAGGGGTCTTGTTTTGAAGTGTGCTAGTTGGTAAAATATTAAGAAGGGATTCTACCATTTTGACAGCATAGACCCAAAAAGGCGGTGGTAGGTAGACATGAAATAGAAGTGTGCGGACCATGTTATTGATGGTACGTATAATTCTTTCAGCATTTCCGTTTTGGGAAGAAGTATATGGACAAGAAAAACGAAAAATCATACCTTGTTTAGAACAGAAAATGTGAAATGTCGAGTTATTAAATTCACGTCCATTATCACATTAGAATGATTTAATAGGTTATTCAAATTGTGTCTTAATGAATTTTTGAAACTCGAGGAATTTGGCAAAAACTTCAGATTTGAATTTCAGTGGGTAAATCCAGACAAAATGTGAAAAATCATCCAAGAATACTAGATAGAATTTATGACCCAAAGAGCTAACAATCGGAGATGTCCACAAATCAGCATGAACAATATCAAAGGGAGAAAAAGTAATACTGTTTGATGACATAAATGGAAGACGAGTATGTTTGCCTAGTGGACAAGAAAAACAGTGTTGGGCAATTTCCCATTATTACATTGAATACGCTTAGAAGTCCTAAGAAAGGTAAAAAATGGGTCTCCGGGATGTCCGAGTCTGTTGTACCAAGTGGAGGGAGAGATCGCCGCAAGGGATATAGGTGTTTGCGGTCTGTCAGCAGAAGATTGAGTGAATGGGTAGAGATCTCCCACACTATTGCAGCGTGTAAGAATTTTCCCCGTATGGAGTTCCTTCACAGAAAAACTAAAAGGGTCAAATTCGACGCACATACGAATTATTGCTAGTGAATTTTCTAACAGAGATTAAGTTTTTAATGATGTTAGGTGTGTATAGGACATGGTTTATGGAGAAAGGTGGGTGTGGATGTTTGGTGTGTGTGTTACCGTAACCTTCAATTGGAATGCGATGACTATTGCCGACAGTAATAAATTGAGGACACTTTAATCGACGGAGTTGAGATAGGTTACCTGACGACCGGGTGAGGTGAGATGTGGCTCCGGTGTCCATGTACCAATTGTTGTCGGGCTGTTGAAGGTTCACGGTGGTGTATGCCTGGCCCAAATCAGTCGGGGCCAGTGTCTTTGGCTATTTGGTCTAAAATGTAAACATTTCAAGGACCAAAATGAAAGTTCAGGAAGAAGCCCAATAGTCCAATAAACCAACTCTGATCCTCCCCTTCCAACTCTCTGGTTAGGAAGGCTGTCTCAACATCTATGTCACGCAAAAATGCAATAGCCCTGGATGTTAAGCTATTCAGAGGGGAGAACATGTCCAAGTAGCCGAGGCCTTATACTCGACAGTAGATCCATCTACTTTGTACTCAATGTGAGTATCCATTTTTACAACCTAAAATTTTTTTCCTGGAGGAAAGTCAACCATTACACAAGTATGGTTCTATTTGATGGAATCTATTTCTCTCTCTATAGCTTCTTTCCAAAGCCGCGCTACTGGAGATGACAATTCTTTATTAATTGTACATGGTTCATTCTCAACCATACAAGCTAGAAGGCTTGGAACAAATCTTTGTCCCCTCTTTGCTCCGCCTCGGTTCAACATCTAGAATACCTGAGTTATGTAGATCTAAATCATTAAATTCCGGATAGCCAACAACTTCCGAGTCCTGTAGATCTGGAACGTCTAGTTGCGAACAATCAGGCACTCGCGGGTTCTTGTTAACCTAGAGCAATTACTTCTTTTTCCTTCTCAAAGAAAGTTATCTTCAAAGAGTTCAGCATTCTTTGACACCAAGAGGCGATAAACACTACTGTTATTTGTGAATCCAGTGGTTATGCAATCTACAGTCTTAGGACCAACTTAGCCTGTTTCGGTATTCCAACCTTTACCAAGCCACCCCACATCACAACATTTGTAGGTGGGATTATTTCCATGTTTCACATGGAGGGTTATGCTTATCTTTATGCAGTGTTCTGTTAAGAATCGCATTAGCGGTAAGAATCGCTTTGCCCCACATATTTTGGGCGTATGACTTTGCCCTTGGCTAATACCGTTAGACTGATGTGAGTAATGAGCAGTCGTTTGATGAACGATGCTTCACATTCTCCCCCTCTATCACTATGAATTCCTCAATCTGTAGGCTTAGTTGATTTTCAACTTCTGCTTTACAGCGTTTATCTGCTTCAACAACTTTATCTTTTATTTTCAACAAACAAAGGATGCAATATGTTGTACCATCGTCAATGAAGGTCACAAAGTACTTGTGTTCCCCCTCTATTTTGTACAAACTTCAAATCACCCATATAGGTGTGACTAAGTTCCAAAGGAGAGGTGCTTCTTTCGCTATCCCTTTGACGGAATGGAAAGGTGATTTTGCCTCTTCGTCCACCTCACATTCATTTTGAGGGTTTATATCGATAGAAGGCAACAATCTCAACTTAGTTAGCTTTTGAATGCCTTTTTATTTAACGTGTCTTAATCTATGATGGCATAGATGTACGAATTACAAATATATCATTCATTTGGCTACATACATACTGTACCGTTCTTAGGTATTACATACCTGTTGGACTAGTCTCAAACCAGCTTGACCAACAGTGTCCCTGAAACCAAGTTTGGGACATGTATCACCTCCTTTAGAGTGATCCCATTCCTGAAGTCCTCTTTTAGGACAACCTTTCCAACCCCTTCTACTTTAGAGGTGGCGTTGCTTCACGTGAACAACCTCTTACCCGTGGTTAGGGTGTAACCGGATCATATGTGATCTGGATACTCTGGCCTACTCCAGTTTCTTTGGCAGACTGAGTGTCCAATTTCTTTTGGCCTTCATATCATTTAAGACCTAGAAACTCTGGCCCACTCCAGTCGCCCGTAGGCTTTGTACGAATGAGTTTCCAATACTATCCTATCAAATAAAGGATCTTCTGTCAGATAGTATGACAGGTTCAACGTCTTAAGATAAGCCATTATCTTTTAGTCTTCTTCCTTTGAGATTAGTGCCAAGACAATTCTTGGCGCTTGCTTAAGAGTGGTAAGAGTTTTCGCACAGTCAGTGGATATCTCTCCTTAGTATGTGCAAACATACTTTACACACTTTTAATAAATACACCCAAAAGAACGGATCTTTTATGTTTTATTTTCCAGTACCAATCTTTAACCGAGAAGAAGGAAGATTCAATTTCTGATTTTAGAGTGTAGGGAATATATGTTTTTAATGAAAACACTTTCATATTCCTAGCCTTGCTAAACACACTTTTATTCAGATATTATCTCAACACATTATAGACAATGAAGGATAATTAACTTAGACCTTTTGGATTCTGGCCCACTTCAGTCAGATTGAGTGTCCATTTCCTCCTTACCATAATTCAGATCCTTGGTCTGGGACAGATATAGCCCTTCTGCTACAAGATAGAACAATATCTTCAGCCTTCTCCCCTTGTCCCAGTTAACATCCTCAGCCTCTCGTGGGCGCTTATTTACACCACTCTCAGGAGCGGTGACACTATCAACACCTTGACCGTCAACAACATGATCAACATAAGCCCTCTGAACCTCAGCATCATAACCATTGTCTAGTTTGTTGGCAGAAACAGTGTTTGAACTGTTAACAGAACTGTCAACAGAACTGTTTTTAAGAAGAAAACCACAGCCAGATTTGGGACCATATCTGTTGGCAAACATCTTTCGAACACTAATAAAATCTTGTCTTAAAATTGTTGGATCTAAAGCATGTAGGGGAATAGTAAATAACTATTACAAGTGCTTCGAAAGGATAAACAATAAAAATTATAACAATAACTTGTCAATCTTTTAATCTTGATCTAAAACCTCAAATCTGGATCTTGTATTCAGAAATACAAGAACATGAACTGCTACACTTGTGGCTTGTAGAACCGCTGAGAATCCGAATGGTTAGAGTACTTTGAGATTCAAGTTCACACATGAAACACTTAGCAACCAAATAGATAATCACAATATCACCGGCTGAGTCGAGAGATGACTCTCTGTCTTTAAGACAAGATTGCCCCCGTGTATAGGCTTTACGGAAGTGTGGACAATAGTCTCCCATGATAAAATAACAAACTATCAAATGTGCAAATTCTACACAAATGATCCCAACGAAGAACACGAATAATGAAGATTGCTAAGAGAAGGATTGCTATCAGGAAAATCTGATCTCTTTGTGGTGTTGTTAACTTGTGAGTCTCTTGTTTTTTTTCCATATAATTGAGCAAAAGGCCTCAATTTATAGGTGTGCAAGATGGCATTTCAAATGCATCATAATGGCATTCAATTGCCATGTAATGGATGGCCTTTAATCCCCAAGTAACGCAGCAACATAATAGTCCAAGTAATGACCATTATTGAGTGGATTCAATGCCATTGAAACCACTTCAATAGCCAAACTTTTGGGATTCCGTCGAGCAAACACGGCCTGTGAACCGCCGCGGCGCCGTAGCTCCAGAATACCACTGACCATTTAGCGTCGCGGCTCAGCTTGGGGGGCCGCGGCCCTTTTCGACCCGTACCATCTTACACTTCGCACAATCCTTCTTTCATCGTGGAACACTTGTTATTTATCCAATAACCATCCATCATTCTATGTCTCAAACATTTACTTATGTACCATTATCTCTTTCACTAACGAAATTTACGATACATGGCACTACGAGTGAACATGTGTGGAAACGACGTCTCCGACGTGTGGGGCCTCAATTGTTCGAGTCATAAATAATTGAATAAATTTAATTTCACATTAGTAAATTTTCAACAATCTCTGTCAGACATGGGTCTTTTAGAAGGCCTTTGAAGTGTTAATAAAGTGAAGAAGAAGAAAAAGGGGTGGATGAAGAACAAGAATTTTTTTTTTTGACAGAACTTTTCATACTGTGTTTTCTAAGTTTTTACCCCTTTTATTTTTTCTTATTTTTAACTCCACAATGGTCCCTCAATACTTAACATAGATAAAAGGTCTTGTATATCTAAGTACAACTACAACACAAAAATTTCTATTTTTATATATAAGAAACAAAAAAGATCACCAAATCCCCTCTATCAGGTCAATGTACTTTCCTCTGACCACTCAAATTTTCTTTTTTCATTATTTTATTTTTCTTGTCCACATCTTATGGACCAAAAGAAGTTTTTCTTATTTCTTGTCAGATGTAAATAAAAATCTATACCTACTCACTCTAGTGAAGTGAACTAAATGAGATTCCTTTTCTGTTCTTTTCTTGTTTTTGGTTAAGGACAAATAATGTGAAAATAGTACAAACTTTTGCTAAGTATTTGGGTATCCTAGCTCAGTTACGTAACTTTGTCTAGTTATGTTTTTTTTATTTTCGAGTTTCTTAAATGATTATTGTATTATATTATTACTTATTAATTATAAAATTATATTAATAAATAACTATACTTATATGTAGTTTCTCCACATATATATATATATCTTACATATTTACAAAAATATATAGCATAATATAATTACGTGCACAATTAAATTACATACATTGTCTAAAATAGAAATAGTACTCGACTTATTTATTTATTTTGACTTACTTGATGATGATTACAGATACTATTTTTTAAAAAAATTTCATTGACGTACAAATTCAATATGTGACCTAAAACCTTGAGTTTAGCTCCCCCGTCCTGTTGTTGGATTTCCACCGCTCCATAAGGTGTTATATTTGTAATAATAAAAGAACCTATCTACATAGATTTTAACTTTTTTGGGAAAAGTTTAAGTCTGCTATTGTATAGAAGTACCAAGTATCATTCCTTGAATTCTTGTAAGCTTCCATTCTCATCTCGTCCAACTCATTAACCTGTATAAATCTATTCTTTCCGGCAGGAGTTAGTTCCCTATTTAATGATCTTAATGCCCAAAAGGCCATATGTTCAAGTTCAACCGGTAAATTACAAGCTTTTCTGAAGACTAATTTATATGGGGATGTACTAATTGACGTTTTAAACGTTGTTCGGTAGACCCATACTACATATAATTTTAAAGCCCGATCTTTATGAGAAACTCCAACTGTTTTTTCAAGTATCCTTTTTAATTTGTGGTTGGATACTTCAACTTGTCCTTGTGTTTGAAAAATGATACGATATTCCTGTTTTCTGAGTAACACAACACTTTTGAAGTAACGATGAGAATTGTTTATTCATGAAATGGGTTCCTTGATCACTAACGATGACTCAAAGTGTGCCAAATCTGGTAAAAATATTTTTTCTTAAAAATTCACACAGTTTGAGCATCATTTTTCCTTGTGAGAATAACCTCTACCCATCTTGAAACATAATCAACGACCACAAGAATGTATTCATATGAATGTGATGAAGGGAAGGGACCCATGAAATCTATCCCTCAAACATCAAATATTTCACAAACCTGTATTGATTACAAAAGAATCTCATCTCTTTTGGGGATGTTACATGTTTTTGACATTTATCACATTTTGAAATATATGTGCGAGCATTCTTAAAGATTGTTGGTGTAACGACCCGTCCAGTCATTTTTAGCTAAATATCTTTACTTGATCAAATTACCCTTCTCGTAAACTCTATGTGGGGGTTTGTGACTCGCGGGGTGGGTAGCACGGTTCTCAAGGTGCTTTTAGATGGATTTAGGAAGAAAACCCTAAGTTTGATAATTTTGAAATGATATAGTTGAACTAAAATTGACTTTTGAGTATATGGATTTGTTTCCGAGTTTCATCGCTTCTGGTAGGTTTAGAGCGTTGTTTATAAATTATTCGAGTTCTTGATTCGCTTCTTGAGGCGTTCAGATGTGTTTCATGTCACTATTTGCTAAATTGTGGAATTAGAGTATTTTGGGTGATTTCATAGAAAAGTGGGCCCTAGCTTGGTCGTATGAGGAATCTGAGTGCGTGAGCGAGTTTGTAGTGTTATTTACACTTGGGTAGCATGTTTGGTTTGTATCCGGGAGGTCTTGGGGTTGTTTCGGGTGTTTGATGGATGTTTGCAAGATTACTATAGTTGCTGATTTTTGATGTGCCGCACCAGCGAACCAATGGACGCTTCTACCGAGCCGCTTTTGTGAAAGTTGATCCGCAGATGTGAGCCTTGAGAGGAATCGAGAAGTTCACTTCTACAACAATTGTTGCGCAGAGGCGATCCGCCTTTGCGTTATTTTATCTGCTTCTGCGATCTTTTGGTATGTTAAGTTAGGCCGCTTCTGCTGCAGTTTTTCCATAGAAGCGAGTCGTTTCGACGAGGTTGATTCCGCCAAAGTAGGATCGATTTTTCATACCTAGAATTAAAAGCCCCATTTCAAAATCACTTTTCATATTTCATACTTTGAGGACTAAGCTCGGTAGAGAGGAGACTATTGGGAGTTTTCGTCATTATTCACCTTCGGGTAAGATTCAAACCCATTTTCATTATCTCATCATGTTTATGTCTTAGAATCTAGGTTTTATTTCTTATTTTCGGAAGGATGAACCTAGGGTTCTTGTTTGAGAATAAGAGACCTAAAATCATGAAATTGGAGGTTAAGATTGAAACTTTATGATCTGATAATGTAGGTATGTATTGGCTAATGATAGTATGACCTATTACAATATTCAATTTATTGATATTTTGGAAATTTGAGGGAAATTCTAGAGTTAGCCTAAATTACGAATTTTTGGTAACCGAATAATTGAAGGCTAAAAGTAATTAGATTCTTAATTAACTTAAGAAAATGACTTATTAGATTATTCTCATAATTCTAGAGCATTAAATTACCGACTTCACCCTCGTGGGCTCGGGGGCCAATTTGGCCGGGTATTCATTTCTTTAAAATGTTATTCCTTTATACATGTATAAGAATACTTGTTAACATTAAATCTATATGTTAGACTATGATCATTTGGAGGCGTTTCGCAAAGGCAAGGCCTTGACTGAGGATTAGAGGTTTGTGGCACATATTCGGCTTTGATGTGGGCTATGATTTAATATTATTAGACTTCGATAGAAGCCTGTCGTTGATATAAATTTTGAGGGGTATTATGCGTGTTTGGGGTCCCACCTTAGTTGTTGTGATGAGCACTTGGGTAGGTACCGGTGTTGAAATATTGTTGATTCGAACTTCTGTTATATGGGCTTGTCGCCATTACTTAGGCTTGTCGCAATTGATTGATACTTGTTGTGGTTACATCAAATATGATTCTGATATGAAAGACTGATTATGTTGAATTATGTGTTATTGATAATTCTGAAGCATGTGTTATTCATCTATTGAACTTGATTGCATCTCATACATCAAGACTACTTGCCTTCTTACGGTTGCATTCATACACTCATAATTATTTGGATATTAAAATAGAGTGGTATGGAATGTTGTGGGTCCAATGAGACCGGAAATGAATGGTAATGATACTATTATGAGATGACTTTGTAACACTGAGATGATGATGATGATGATGATTTGATATGGCTTGACAAATGAGTTCGGGCTCCTATCAGACCGAGGTATTTTCGGCTGGCTGTAAGCGGTATATGGATGATGCGGGTCCCCCACAAGTCACTTTAATATGGAAAAGACCTATAGAGTGTATATACTGGTTGATAGTAAGGTGCCTTGTATTGCATTCATTTTATTCATTTATACATATTGTATTCATGATGACTGTACTTGATTTGGAATTGTTATCTTGTTAAGATGAGTTAATATTGGTTGTACTTCCATATTTCTGAGTTGTTAAGTATTGAACCACCTATGTTATTGAACGTGACTTGCGTGGTATATCAAACTATGTAGTTTAGGACTATTTTGTGTCAACTTAGTATTTATGTCTGTTATGTTGTGTACTCATACTACATTTATTGCATTCCTTTTGAATGCACATACAGTGCCTTCAACCAGTACCTGAATATGTGGTTGAGTTCGATCTTGGTAGATTGAGTATTTAGGGTGATACTGCATATCCCCAACATGCCCTGGATGATTCTTTATTACATCTTGTCTTTATTTGTGATCATGAGAAAGTTTCAGACTTATTCAAACATTTCTTTTATTCTGTTTTTGTGTTCTTATACTGACATACTAGATCCTTGGGAAGAATGTAATAATTTGGATACTCAAATTTCGTACTTTATTTATATTATGCCAAGACAACTTTATTAACTACTTCTTCTATTTTTTCTTTAGTTATCTTTTATGCTATTATTAATTGGGAAGTGGTTCGCCTACTGGTGGGAAAAGTGTAGGTGCACCACGATGCCTGAAAGGAGTCGTGAGAAAGTTGGTATTAGAGCTTTAGGTTAAACAGTCTCAAGTACAAGAGAAATGTCTAGTAGAGTCTTATGGATCGGTGCGGAGACATCCATATTTATCTTTAAGAGGCTATGAGACATTTAGGAAACTTCACTTTCTTCATTCCTTTCGTGCTAAGTTCGATCAAATTGGTATTTGTCCTTGTTTCATATTCTTTCACAGATGGTGAGCACTGATGCTCACGCAAAAAGAGATGAGGCACCGGCACCAGTGCATGTAGTGCGCAGTCCTGGTAAAGGTCGAGGATGGGGTAGAGGTTGACCCCGAGCGACATCATCGGTGAGGGGTGGAGCACATAGAGCTAGTCAGGCTCATGCTAGATCACTATCACTCGAGCCGGAGATGGAGCATCAGGATGATCATTAAGATTAGAAAATGGGGCCAGCCCATGCTCAACCAGAGGTTATAGCCACACCGGTCCTTCAGGATATTATGGCTCGTTTATTGAGTTTGCTTAATGGTCTTTCCATGGCGGGTGTCCTCCCAGCTACTCCAGATGGATCACAGATCTGAGTAGGAGGATGGACTCTCGAGTTTCGTACACCATGGGGTGCAACCAGATACAACTTTGGTGCCCCTCATTGATGAGATCCCAACGCTGGAGTTTTTCCCTGCCAGTGACTAGAGTTATTTTGACACGCGATGAGGGGAAGATATGGGAGAATTTCTCCAACATCAAACCTCCCGTTTTCCATGGTCAGCCTAAGGAGGACGCTTATGAGTTCATTGTGAGTAGCCATGAGAGGCTCCATACTTTGGCCATTTTTGAGTCACATGGAGTCAATTTTGTTACCCTTCAGCTAGTGGGTGATATAAAGTAATGGTTGAGGTCGTATATTGATTGTCAGACAGCCGAGTCGCCTCATTTATCTTGGACTAGGTTCTATTAGGTCTTTCTCGAGAAGTATGTTCCCCTCAGCTTGTGAGTGATCAAGAGGGATGAGTTTTCCATATTAGAGCAGAGAGGGATGTCTGTTGCTGAGTATGAGGTTCAATTCAATGCTGTGTTGTGCTATGTAACGTCGTTACTTTCTACAGAGACTAAGCGAATTAGGTGTTTTATGAGAGGGTTGATTGTTCCTCTCCAGTTAACGACACTGCAGTTGGTAGCCTCTGGCTTCTTTTGAGTTTGTTGAGGATCATGCCAGGATGGTCGAGTCGATTAGGGGTGGACTCCACATATATGAGTCCGAGAAGAGGGTTTACCGGTATGGTCACTATAGTGGATCTTCATCCGGATGTTATATGCAGCAGGGTAGATCCAAACATTATTAATCTAGTCGACCGGTATAGTCAGCTCTTCAGGTTTCAAATGATCATTCTCCGGGGCAGAGTGGGTATAGTGCAAGTCAGACTTCCAGAGGTTCTTACTCTCGGTTCTCAGAGTGTGGGGGTCACTCAGGTTTTTCCATGTCTATTTATCAGCATGTGTCGGGAAGGGCTTGTTTCAATTATGGTGATCTTAGGCATTTCAAGAGAGATTGTCCCAGGCTTAGATCAGGTGGAGCCCAGAAACCTAGGAACCCATCACAACCTTCTAGAAGTGGTGGACAGACATACAGAGGAGGTTCTCACTAGGATCGTTGTGGTCAAATCCAGTAGAGGTGGATTTCAGACTGGTAGGGATAGAGCATATATAGGCCACTGTGGTTATCAGTATTCTTAGTCCAAGGGAGGATGTTCTCACTTTTATGCCTTCCCTATTAGACTAGAGGCTGAGGCATCTGATTTAGTTATTATAGGTATCATCTCAGTCTTTTATCAGTCTACCTTAGTATTATTTGCCTCGGGGTCTACGTTCTTTTATGTGTCTACATGTTTTTAATGGTTCTGGATATGATGTGTGATATACTTGTTGTACTCATTCGTGTTTCTACCCCCGTCGGTGATTATGTCATCGTAGATCGAGTCTATAGGTCTTGTGTGGTTACTTTCATAAGTTATTATAGTTGGGTAGACTTGGTTATATTGGACATGGTAGATTTTGATGTCATTTTGGGTATGGACTGTTTATCACTGTACCATGCGATTTTGGACTGTCACGCTAATACAGTCACTGTAGAGATGCCAGGTATTATGAGGTTAGAATGGAAGGGTACTCCAAGCCCTGCACCGAAAAATATTATTTTATTCCTTTAGGCTAGGAAGTTGGTAGATAAGGGTTATTTGGCATACTTAGCGTATATTCGGGATACGGGTGCAGATACTCCTCCACTTTAGTCTATTCCTGTAGTGTGTGAGTCTTTTAGATCTTTCCGATGGATTTGCCGAGTATGTGGCTGGATAGAATATTAATTTCTGCATTGACTTAGAGCCGGGCACTTATCCTATTTATATCCCACCATACCATATAGCTCAAGCGAATCTGAAAGAGTTGAATGAGCAGTTACCAAATCTGTTAATAAAAGCTTTCATTAGACCCAGTGTGTCTCCCTGGGGTGCTCCTGTGTTATTTGAGAAGAACAAGGATGTCACTATGCGTATGTGTATCGACTATTGGCAATTGAACAAAGTCACCATCACAAATAAGTATCTAATACCTCGCATAGATGATTTGTTTGACTAGCTTCAGGGTGCTTCTATGTTTTTAAAGATTGATTTGAGGACTATGTATCACCAGTTGAATATCACGAGAGAAGATATTCCCAAAATGGCTATTAGGACTCCATATGGCCACTATGAGTTCTTAGTGATGTCTTTTGGGCTTACTAATGCCCTACAACATTCATTGATTTAATGGGATATTCAATCCTTATTTGGATTCATTTGTGATCATCTTCATTGATGACATTCTAGTTTATTCGAAGAGTAAGGAGGACCACGAGAAGCATTTGAGAGTGGTTCTTGGTTTGTTAAAAGAGAAAGAGTTATATGCCAAGTTTTAAAAATGTGAGTTTTGGCTCAGTTCCATAGCATTTTTTGGACACATGGTGTCAAATGAGGGTATCATGGTAGATTCAAAGAAGATGGAGGTAGTCAGGGATTTGGCTAAGCCTACTTTGGTGACTAAGATTTAGAGTTTTATGGGTCTCGTGAGTTATTATCGTCTATTCATCAAGGGTTTCTCATCTATTCCATCTCATTTGACTCAGAAAGATGTGCCCTTTTAGTGGTCCGATAAATGTGAGGATAGCTTCCAAAAGCTCAAGTCACTTTTAACCTCAACCCCGATTTCGGCCCTACCCGTGGAAGGGAATGACTTCACCATTTATTCTGATGCTTCAATAATTAGCTTGGGTTATGTGTTGATGTAGGAGGGCAGAGTGATAGTATATATATCGAGGCATTTGAAGATGCATGAGAAGAACTACCCCACTCAAGACTTGGAGTTGGCAGTAGTAGTATTTGCATTGAAGATTGTGAGGCACAATCGGTATGGGGTTCATTATGAGGTGTACATCGATCACCGCAACCTTTAGCATGTATTCAATCAGCGGGATTTAAATACTAGACAACGCCGATTGATAGAGCTAATTGAGGATTATGACATGATTATTTTGTACCATCCGGCCAAGGCCAATGTGGTGGCGGATGCTTTGAGCTGAAAGGAGGTGAGTATTGAGAGCTTGGCACATTTGATTGCTGATGAGCATCCCTTGGCATTATAAGTTCAGTCCTTAGCAAACAGTTTTGTGAGACTTGGTATTTCAAATCTAGGTGAAAGGTAATAATACTATTATGAGATGGCTTGGTAACACTGAGATGATGATGATGATGATGATTTGATATGGCTTGATAAATGAGTCCGGGCTCCTATCAGACTGAGGTATTTTTAGCTGGCCAAGAGGCGGTATATAGATGGCGTGGGTCCCCCACATGTCACTTTTATATGGCAAAGACCTATAGAGTGTGTCTACCGGTTGATGTAAAGGTACATTGCATAGCACTCATTCATACATATTGTATTCATGAGGATTGTACTTGTATTGGATGTAATTCTATGTTTCTGAGTTATTCAGTGTTGAACCACCTATGTGATTAAACGTGACTTACATGGTATATCAAACTGTGAAGTTTAGGATTATTTGTGTGTCAACTAGGTATTTATGTTCGTTACACGTATTCCGTCGTTGTCATCTTATGATGCTTACGGGGGTACGTTGTGTACTCATACTACACGTATTGTATTCTTATTGGATGCAGACCTTTGTTGACCAGTACCAGACTATGTGGCTGAGTCCGAGCTTGGTAGATTGAGTATTCAGGGTGAGACTGCACATCCCCAGCATGCCCCTGATGTTTCTTTATTACTTCCTATCTTTTATTTGTGATCATAAGACAGTTTCAGACTTATTTAGACGTTACTTTTATTCTGCTTTAGTACTCTTATACTGACAGACTAGATACTTGGGAATAATGTAATAATTTAGATATTCGAATTTGGTTACTTTATTTATATTATGGCAAGATAGCTTTATTAACTAATTCTTCTATTTCCGCTTTAGTTATGTTTTATGCTATTGTTCATTGGGAAATGGTTCACATACCGGTGAAAAAAGTGTAGGTGCCATCACAATACCCGAAAGGTGTCGTGACGGTTTGCCAATAGAACCTAGCTTCCAAAACTATAAAGGCAGTTCAATTGGATGCACAATGTCCTCCAATAGCTCTACCATGATAGTGATAAAGTATGTTGTTCATATCTTCCTCAAGTACACATCATCTAATATATGCACAATTTTTAAACAAGTAAGGTTCATCCCACAGATAATAGTTAACATCAAACATCAGCTTTTTTCTTTGTTGTTAAGTAAGATCCTGAGGTGTCCATATTCCAACCATGTATTTTGCAATATCTGCAAATTATGGTGGTTGAGTTACAAGTGAAAAATGTGTTCGTGGGGAAATTCTTCTTTTATATCATTAAACTCAAGAGGGGGGGTTCTCTAATCTAGACAAATGATCAACTACTTCATTTTCTATTCCCTTTTTATTTTTTATTTCAAGGTCAAATTACTACGGAAGTAAAATTCATCTTAACAGTCTAGGTCGAGAATCTTTCTTTGATAAGAGGTATTTTAAAGCTGCACGGTCAGTAAAAATAATAACTTTGGTTCCTATTAAATAGAAACATAATTTATCAAATGCAAATACTACTGTCAGTAATTCTTTTTCTGTTGTTGCATAATGCAACTGTGCCTCATTCAATGTCCTACTGGCATAGTAAATGGGATGAAAAATCTTATCTTTTCTCTAACATAGATTAGCTCCTACAACTATATCACTAGAATTACATATGATCTCAAAGGGCTGATTCCAATCAGGGGATACAACTATAAGGGCAGTCTATAATTTCTCGTTAAGGGTGTTGAAGGCCTTCAAACAATCACCTAAAAATTCAAACTTAACGTCTTTCATAAAAAGGTTAGTCAGGGGTTGTGAATTTTTTTAAAAGTCTTGTACGAACCATCTGTAAAAACCTGCATGTCTAAAAAAACTTCTTATACCTTTAACAGTTATAAGAGGGATAATTTTGATTATGTAGTCAATTTTGGCACTTGGTTACCCATTTCAAACTTGTATCATATTTTAGCGCTCTTGTTTTTATAGAGTAGATCACTTGGGGGTTGTTTTGGATGTATCACACTTATCTTTTTCTTCTGTATTATATTATAAGACAGCTTATGTCGTATTTTTATTTCTTCCGCTTTTACTTATGTCATATTCTGTGAATGATTATGAGTGTTTCGCCTACCGGTGGAATTATGTAGGTGCCACTAAGATTCCTAAAAAGGGGTCATGACAAAGTTAGTATCAGAACCCTAAGTTAAATGGTCTTAAATACAACAACAATGTCTAGTAGAGTCTCGTGGATGGGTGTTGAGACATCCGTACTTATCTTTGGGATGCTATGTGACATTTAGGAAATTTCACTTTCTTCATTTCTATCGTGGTAAGTTGAATCAAATTGGTATCAGACCTTTGTTTATATTCTCTCATAGGTGGTGAGAACTTGTGTCGATGCGGTGAGAGAGGAGGCATCGACAGCAGCTTTGGTGGTCCACGGTCGCAGTAGAGGACATGCTCGTGGACGAAGTAGAGCTAGAGCAGCAGCACCCGCTCATGGTGGAGCATAGAGAGCCAGTCAGGCTCGTGCTAGATCTATTTCCCCTAAGTTGGTTATTGCGCCTCAAGATGATATGCTAGAGGGGAAGATGGGGCCAACCCAGGATTAGTTTGGATTTATTGCTACTCCGGTTCTACAGGACACCCTAGTCATGTTGTTGAGTATTTTTTATGGTTTTTCTTAGATAGGTGCACATCCTACTACTCCGGGTGGTTTTCAGACCTGTGTGAGAGGGGGGAAGACTCAAACCCCTGAGTTTTGTACTCCCGGTATTCAGCCTATGGTGATATCAGTGCCCTATATTGTTGAGTTTCCTTCTCCAGATCTTGGTCCCCGGCCTATTGGTGGGTCAGTTATAACCCGCGATGAGCGGAAGATTTGGGAGCACTTTTCAATTATCAAGCCTCTGGTGTTTTATGGTCATCTGGAGGAGGATGTGTATGATTTCATCGTGAGCAGCCATGAGAGGTTGCTTACTCTTGGTATTGTTGAGACTCATGAAGTTAGTTTCGTGGTCCTTCAGCTTTTGGGGGACACGAAGTAGTGGTTGAGGGCGTTTGTTGATTGTTTGCCCATGGTGATGCCTCCATTGACTTGGGTTAGGTTCTACAAGGTCTTCTTAGAGAAGTGTGTGCCTTTGAGCTTATGATTGTGCAAGCGTGATGAGTTTCTGAAGATTGGTCAGGGAAGTTCTACAGTTGCATAGTATGAGACTCGCTTCTATTCCCTATCGTGTTATACAACACCATTGCTCCCTACTGAGGCTGAAAGAGTGAGATGTTTTGTTAGAGGCTTGTGTAGTTTGCTTCAGTTAGCCACGTTGCAGTTGGTGGCTTCAGGAGCTTCATTTGAGATAGTGGCAGAGCATGCCAGGATGGTGAAGTCTGTGAGACGCGGTTTGTCTAGATATGAGCCCGATAAGAGAGTGAGGCGGCATGGTTAGTTCAGTGGTTGTACTTCCCGTAGTTATAGGATGGGTATCAGGGGAGATATCAGCAATCGCAGCCCAGTCGAATGGTTCAGGCAGCTCTATAGATAACTGATGGTCATAGTGGGGGCCAGTCTTTGAGGGGTTCTTAGTCTTGATATTCAGACCATGGTAGCTCATTTTCCTCCATCTATATTCAACAGCTCTCATTGGTTGGTTTGATGCATTCGAGGTCCGTCCTTGGGGTACTGAGTTGTTGAGGGATTGGTGATCCAGGACAAGGATCTGGCAGCGCACAGCAGACAGAAAGAGTATGCTGACCGGAAGGTCTGAGACTTAGAGTTTATGGTTAGTGATAATGTTTTATGAAGGTCTCACCCATGAAGGGTGTGATGAGATTCGGCAAGAGTTGGAAGTTGAGTCTGAGATATATCGGACCATTTGAGGTTCTTCATAGAGTTGGGGAGGTGGCATATGAGTTGGATCTGCCACTAGGTATTTCAGGCATCCATCCAATTTTTTATGTGTCTATGCTGAAAACGTCTCATACCGGCAGTTCTTATATCATTTAGTAGGACTCTATATTGCTTGGTCATAATTTGGAGTTCGAGGAGGAACCTTTGGCTATTCTAGACAGACAGGTGAGAAAGTTGAGATCAAAGGAGATAGCTTTGGTGAAGGTTCAATGGAGGCATCATCCTATCAATGAGGCAACTTGGGAGACTGAGTCTGATATGCGGAGCAGATATCCTGGCTTGTTCACTACTTTCGGTACGTTTCCTCTGTTTGTTTCTCTCCGTTCGAAGACGAACGTTATTTTAATTAGTATATGATGTAATGACCCATCTGGTCATTTTTAGCTAAAGACCCTTATTCACTTATTTGACCCTTCTCATAGACTCTATATGAGGTTTATGATGTGCGAAGATGGGTGTCACTGATCCCGAGGTCTATTTATAAGAGTTTCGCATGAAAACCCAAAACTAGAAATTTAGAGTTGGATAGTTTCACTCAAAGTTAACTCTTAGCTAGATGGGTTTGTTTCCGAGTTCCATCGCTCCCAGTAGTTTCGGAGGTTCATTTATGACTTAATTGAGTTATTGGTTCGCTTTCCAAGGCAATTAGATGTATTTTGTGGTATTATTTGTAAAATTTGGATATTTGGTTGTCTCCAATGATTCTTTAGAAAATTATGCCTTATCTCGGTTCAATGGGAAATACGAGGGTACGAGCGAGTTCGTAGCACTGTTTACCTTAACGAGTATGTCTGGTTTGTATCTGGAGGGTCTCTGGAGTGTTTCAGGTATTGGTTAGGAGTTTGGGGATGTTTTCCCATTATTGGTGTCTAGTGTCCGCCTCGGCGTCACCAATGTTTTCTCCAGCGTGTCCATCTCGACAAGAAATTGGTTCCCCACAGCGAGAGTCTGGAAGTCGTGAGTTTCCGTCAGGGTGGAGGGTCTGTCCTCCAGGGCGAGTCCACTCCCGCGGAGTTATATTCATTGTGGCGCTGCGGCGAGGTGTCAAGTGACACCGCCTCAACAGGGTCTTGTCCACCGTAGCGGGTCCGCTCCAGCGGAGTCGATTTTATCGGGGCGGAATGTAACACCTCGTACGTTTAAACTAAGTCATGGTTATGATTCGGAGGTGTAGGAAACCAATATGGGGAGTTTAAAGTTGAAAACCAGTTTCAGTTCTGTAGATTAAATTTGACGTCGGATTATACGACCATGGAATTAATTATGGTCTGTCAAAATGAACTGTCGATTCCATTTTTGAAATTGACAGAACCCATTTAATTTTTATGGACCGTACAATATTTGACTGTCCATCCTTTTTTAGCGTCTCAAAACTCTAAAGTTTTGGAGTCACTGGAAAGTTGAAAATTAATTAAATTAATTCGACGGTTCAATTATACAGACTATACATGATTCGACGGTCCCTTGGCAGACCGTATAAAATTCGATAGTTCGTCGAATTGTCCATCGAATCCTTCCGACTAAGAACAATATAAATACGATGCCTTAGTCCCAAAATCAGATTTTCATAATCCCCAAGACCTAGAGTGAAGTTCTCTTCTCCCATCATCCACATAGCTCAAGGTAAGTCCTTTTCATGTATTTCCATGCGATTCTAATCTAGTATAATCAATTTCTAAACGAAATTCACTACTTTTAACCTATGGTTTTCAAGATAAACCCATTCTAAGGTTTGAAGGTTCAAGCTTTGGATTCCTCCTTCCAAGATCAGATTTTTAAGTCACGTTTGGAGCGAATAAGGTATGTAGAGCTTCTATCCACGTGGGGGACATCACTGTTCATCCCCATGCCACAGTTATCCATGAAATCATGAATTTCCATAATCTAGGATTTTACTCAAGTTGATAATAACCCTATATACATATACAATTATATTCCATGTTATGTCTTCACTTTGTTACTTATATCCATGATATGTTATTGCGATTGTTATGAACTTGTCTGTAATCCATGAACTCATGCCTTGATTTCCATGAGTTCTTAAATACAAGTTATGATCATTATCACTCAGTTCCATGAAGTCATATATGTTTCTCATAATATTTACAAGTTATATTATGTATTTCTTCATATGTTAAATTATAAATTTACAAGTTATGTCTACAAGTTATTTCATGAAATTCATAGGCTTTCAAGCCAATAATTTTCAAGTACATGTGTTGGGAGTTGCATAGATTACCGAAAACGCTTAGATAGCCTGAAACTACGTATACCAACATAGGATAAGGATCACTCTGCCAGAGGACGATGCCTTCTTATTACCCCTTGTGAGATTATTGGATCCATCATATTCATGTCTCGTACTCCGAAAAGGTACAAGATGGCTTAGCTGATCGGGCAGAAAAATGACTCTACGTTCACCCGTGGTGGTTCATGTTGGTTTTACTAATTCTCTCCCCACATATATACAAATATATAGCCTTACATATTTTACATATGTTATTATACTCATGATCATGTTCATGTTACAATTTCAGTTTTCATGTCCTATTATTCCATGTGCTTACTTATTTATTTAGTTGCATTACATATAGTACAATTGAAATGTACTAACGTCCATTTGCATGGGGCATGCACTTCACGGTGCAGGTACTGAGTTTTAGGATGACAAATCTGCTCACTAGGATTTGCCTTAGTATCAGCTTTTGGTGAGCCCCATCACATTTAGGGTGTCAGACTATTATTTCATGATTTTTCTTTAATTTTAGAGGTATATCATGGCCTTGTCCTGGTACACAGATTTCAGTCAGACTCATATTTTAGAGGTTTCATAGGCTAGACTAATTTTGCATGTCAAACATGTCGGTATTACTATTTTTAGACTTGTGATATTTTCAGACTATTTCCGCAATACACTTTTAGATTTTAAATTGAGCAGTTTGAATTACATGTTTTTAAAACATTACTATAGTATATTTTGATGCCTATGTTGATTTAGCAGCCAAGTGGTTCACTCCGTCATATGCAGCTAGGCACCAAGGGTCGTGTTTTTCCCAAACCATGATTCGGGGCATTACAAAGTTTGGTATTAGAGCACTAGGTTCAAGTTTCTTAGGGACTCTATGAAACTGTGTCCAGTGAGGTCTCTTTTTATGAGTGTGATGGCCCCACACATGTAAACAGTTAACCACCATGACATTTAGAATTGTCTCACTTCTTTCATACTCTAGATCGTGCTGTTAGAGCTATACCTTCAGAACATCTATCTAACTCATGTGTATTATGTATTTCAGAAAATGCCTGTGAAAAGGAAAACAACCACCAGCAAGAGAGATGCTGCAAGTGCTGCTCGCGAGGAAGATACTCAAGCTCAATTCGGGTACAACACCTCACTCGATGCTACAGGGCCTGCGATGATTCCAGTTCTACTGACTCTAATGTTAGGGGATCTATTCAGCTCCTTACCCAACTTGTGACTTCTCAAGCCCAATGTTAGGGGAATTACTCCAAGTATAGGAACAAACAGAGAGTCATCCAGCTTCAAGACTCAGGAATTTGTATAAATAGACCCTCCAATATTCACAAGGTCAAGCAAAACAAAGACTCCACATAATTACATTGATGGATTGTAGAAAATCTTTCATGTTATGCATGTTAATGAGGTAGAGGCAGAAAATTTTGGAGCTTATCAGTTACAGGATGTTGCTAATATTTGGTATGAATCATGAGAACAGTCCCGCGGGGAAGATTCACCTCCATCAACTTGGGATGAGTTTGTTGATGCCTTCATTGAGAACTTTCTATGAATAGAGGTTAGGGAGGAAAATGCTATGGATTTTGAAAAGCTCAAGCATAATGACAAGACTATACAGGAGTACTATCTTTAGTTTTTCTCTTTGAAAGGTATGCTCTGCATATGGTTCCAAACATGAGGGCCAGAGCTATGCATTTCGTGTATGGTCTTGATCTTTATTTGTACGATGTAGCTAATATTATAATCCAGAACAGGGAGATGACTATTATAAATATGGTTGCTTTCGTACAGGGTAATGAGAGCAGGTTAAAGGAAGAAGAAGCCTTGCAAAAATATAAGGCCATGGAGTTTAATAAGAGAGCTAATTCTTTACATCACTTCAGTCATGGGGGAGGTGGAGGCAGACAGTTCTTCAAAAATAGGTCATCCGGACCTACTCCATCTTTAATCAGTGCCCCAGCCCTAATGTTCAGGAATGATAACAAAAGGCATAATTTCATAGCGTCGGGCTCCCAGTCATAGGCTAACGTAGGTCAAGGTACTTTCAGTAATCCAGTGTGTCGTGAGTGTCGTGAGTGTCGTAAGAGGCACCCAAAGGAGTGTCGCTTGGGAATGGACATCTATTTTGGGTGTGGCCGGTGAGGTCACTTTCAACGAGAATGTCGATCGGTGAGGCATGGTACATGAGGTAATGTGGCTCAGTCCATAAATTCAGCAGTTCTTCAAAATTCTCAAGCCCAATTAGGGTGTGGTCCAACTAAGTTATGTAATACATGCGGAGGTTCGAACTGCTTGTATGCACTATCAGGTCGTCAGGATACAGAAGCCCACGTAGATGTGGTCACATGTATATTAACCATTTTCACTTTTGATATTTATGCCCTTATGGATCCTGGATCCACTCTCTCATATGTAACCCATTTTATTACTAAGAAAGTTTGTATAGAACTAGAAAAGTTGCATGAACCCTTCGAAGTATGCACTCCGGTTAGTGAGTCAGTTATAGTCAGACGTGTATATAGGGGTTGTCTAGTTAAAGTCTATCACTGCATTACATTATCCAATTTGGTAGAGTTAGAAATGGTAGACTTCAATGTAATAATGGGCATGGATTGGTTGTCTTCATGTTATGCCACAGTAGGTTGTAGAACCAAAATTGTAAAATTCAAATTTCTTAGTGAACCAGTCATAGAATGGAAGGGTGATGCAGTAGCACCGATAGAGAGGTTTATTTCCTATCTTAAAGACAAAAATATAATATCCAAGGGGTACATTTACCATCTGGAAGTCTTTTTAGGAGATCTTCCCTATGTTCGTCCCGATAGGGAGATTGAGTTCGGAATTGATCAACTTCCCGGCACTAAGCTGCTATTTATTCTATTGTACAGAATAGCTCCAGCAGAGTTAAGAGAATTAAAAGCCCATTTGAAAGATCTCTTTGATAAGGGATTCATTAGACCAAGTGTCTCACCATGGGGTGCACCAATATTGTTTGTTCGAAAGAAAGATTGGTCTTTTGCGTATGTGCATTGACTACCGGCAGTTAAAAAAGGTCACCTTTTTAGAACAAATACCCTCTTCCAAGAATTGATGAATTATTTGACCAACTTTAGTGTGCTCGGTGTTATTCCAAAATTTACCTCAGATCAGGGTACCATCAGCTTAAGGTTAAGGAAGTTGATATTCCGAAAACCGCCTTCAAAACTCATTATGGTCATTTTAAATTTTGTGTCATGTCATTCAGATTGACAAATGCCGTAGCTGCTTTCATAGATCTTATGAATAGGGTCTTCAAGCCTTATCTTCACCTTTTTATCATTATCTTCATTGATAATATCCTAGTTTATTCCTGTAATGAGGCTAATCATACAGAATATCTCAAAATTGTATTGCGGATACTTCAGGACCGTGACCTTTATGCGAAGTTTTCCAAATGTGAATTTTTGCTTAAGTCAGTGGCATTCATAGGCCATGTGATTTCAGGCGAATGCGTCTAGGTGGATTTTCATAAAATAGACGTTGTTAAGAATTGGCCCAGACCCACTTATACTTCAAACATACGAAGTTTCTTGGGTATGACAGGCTATTACAGACAATTTGTAGAAGGGTTTTCTTCCATATCAGCTCCATTGACTAGATTGACTCAGAAGAAAGTCAAATTTCAGTGGTCAGAGACCTATAAGTGTAGTTTCAAAGAGTTAAAAATAAGGCTGACTTCTGCTCCAATATTGACATTGCCAGAGGGAACTGAGGGGTTCGTAGTATATTGTGATGCTTCAAGAATTGATCTTGGGTGTGTTTTAATACATTATGGTAAGGTTATAGCTTATGCATCCAGACAGCAACCTCATGAAAAGAATTATCCGACTTATGACTTAGAATTGGCACCCGTGATTATTGCACTCAAGATATGGTGTCATTATTTGTATGGAGTTAACATTGACATTTTCACAAATCACAAGAGCCTTCAGTAAATTTTCAAACAGTGGGAGTTGAATCTTAGGCAGAGGAGATGGCTTGAATTAATAAAGGATTATGATGTAGATGTTCTCTACCATCCGGGAAAAGCGAATGTAGTAGCCGATGCCCTTAGTCAGTGATCCATGGGAAGTTTATCTCATGTTGATGAATAAAATAGAACCATGATGAAAGAGATTCACCAACTAGCCAGTCTAGGAGTTTCACTCATGGACTTCGAAGATGGTGGCGTTGTTGTCCTGAACAAGTCTAAATTCTTCTTAGTAGCCGAAGTGAAGTAGAAGCAGTTTAGTGATCCCTACTTATTGCAGCAAAAAGAAGGGATTCATAACCACATGACTACTACTTTTGAATAAGGAGAGATGATGGTACTTTGAGGTACCGAGGTAGATTGTGTGTTACAAATGTAGATGGGAGAGGATAAATATGGACTTCATACAGGTCTACCTCGATCATCCCAAAGGCATGATTCGATTTGGATAATTGTGGACCGACTTACTAAATCATCCCATTTCTTGCTAGTCAAGACCACAGATTCAGCAGAGAATAATGCTAAGTTATATATCCGAGAAATTGTCAGGCTTCATGGAACCCAGTGTTCATGATTTTGGATCATGGTGCTCCGTTCACAACACACATTTAGAAGTCTTTCCAAAAAGGATTGGGTACCAAGGTAAATCTCAGCATATTTTTTCATCCTCAGACAAATGGCTAGGCAGAACGGACTATTCAGATTGATGTATATAAGGAGGGGATTTTATGGATAGGTTGGCCAAAGTTGGTTTGGGGCTGGATGGACAGAAATATGGGAGTCAAATGGAGGTTGGTGGAATAAGATGGTTTCTGGATAGTTTAGGTTTGTGGGAAGTGTATGGGTACCCTTAGGTGGTTTGGGCTAAGGCGTTTGGAGAGGATGAACTAGACACGTTGTAGGTTATGTTGGTGGTTGGTATTTTGTGGTTGGATGGTGGTAAGGTGGAGGAAACTGGTCGGGACAATAAGGTACAAAGGTTGAACCCGGTGAGGACGGTGGAGTAGTTGGTTAGGTTTTCAGGTGTTTTTGGGAGGAGTTGGTTAACGACCTTTTTAGTGTAGGTCAGGGAAGTGTTTTAATGTATTAGGGTAAAAGGGATTAGGCAGTTTGGACAATTATTGGACACAAAATTGTTAGACAAGTTCGGGTTTGGGTAAGGTGATGTAGGCCGAGATGACCTTCTAATGTGTTTGTGACAAAGTAACTGGATAGAACCTTGGCTTGGGTATAGTTAGATCACAAAAGTTCTAATTAGACTTACACCTAGGGTTTGGACCCCAAAAGGACCAAGGTTTGGACCACAAAAGGACCAACTAAGATAACAACACAAAAGTTGAATAACTTAGCAAAGTTTGAGAAAACTCAAATATATTTCATAAAATTTCAATGTCTCCTTTCATCAACTACATCCCCTATTTATACTAGTTTTAAACCTTCTAGAACAGGTAAAAATATAGACATAAAAATACATCTAGGCCGAATGGGAAAGGGGGAGAGGTTCGACCGATTTGGGAGAAGGGAAAAGACCCAATTCTTCATGTTCTCTAGGTGACCCTTTTGTGTCATCCATGTAGATAAGTGCATGAACTAGCTAGTTCATGAATTACCTCCTTGGAGAATGTTGGAAGATTCTCCTTCTAGATGGTTCTCAACTTTGTCATCTTATCTTATAACATGGCATAGTAATTAAGCTATAAGGAGATCTAGTCATTAAGCTAGGAATTTAAACAAGCTAAAATGCGGTCTCAGCCAAGACCTACATAAAAGCTGAAAAAAATATTTCCTTCTTGGATCTTCAAGTTTTGTCTTCAACTCCACTCCACATTAAGCATGTCACCATAGGACGGTTGACAATCTTTGGCACTCCTAGTAAATCACCTCGCGCTCATGTTGGAAACTTAAGTTCACGACCTTCTTTTCATCATACTCCCCTTATTTTATAGAATTTGCCCTCAAATTATCATCATCTATGTATGGTGATAAGTCTCCAACATTAAATGTTGAACTAACACCTCCATATTCATTCGGAAGTTCTACCTTGTAGGCGCTTTACCCGAACCTAGCCAATAGCTTAAAAGGACCATCCGCCCTCGGTATTAGCTTATTATTTCTCATGTTGGGAAATCTTTCCTTCCTTAGGTGTAGCCAAACCAAATCTCTAGGCTGGAATTGTGGTTGAGTCCTTGACTTGTTTGCATCCATTTTGTACTTGGTATTGGCCTTCTGAATGTGTGCTTGGATTTGATCATGTAACTTCTTAAAGGCCTCAATTCGATCTTTAGTTGTGAAGCTTAGGAAGTCTTTCTTTGGAATTGGAATCAGATCAATAGGTAAAAACGGGTTAGTGCCATAAACAATTTCAAATGAAGCTTTACCCGTTGTACTAGATTGACTCCGATTATAAGCGAATTCTGCATATGCTAACTTGATGTCTCAATCCTTGGTGGTCTTGCTCACTAATCATATTAATAGTGTGCCAAGAGTTCTATTAGTCACTTCCATTTGGCCATCCGTTTGAGGATGATGGGAGGTACTAAATAGCAATTTGGTACCAAGAAGTATCCATAGTGTTTTCCAAAAATAACTTAGGAACTTCACATCCCTATCAGACACAATAGTCTTAGAATGCCATGCAATCTTACCACTTCCTTCAAATACAAGTCCGCAATATGTGTTGCATCATCGGTCTTGTGACAAGAAATAAGGTGAGCCATCTTAGATAATCTATCCACAACTACCATGATAGAGTCCTTGCCCCGTTGTGTTCTTGGTAAGCCGAGGATGAAATCCAAGCTCACACATTTCCATAGTCGCTCCGGAACCAGTAAATGAGTATACAATCCTTTGTGGAAGAAACTTTTAGCCTTTTGACAAGTGGAATACCTACTTACCACTCCATTTACATCTTTATCCATCTGTGGCCAGTAAAAGTGTTCTTGTAGAATCTCTAAAGTCTTCACTACCCTAAAAAGTCCAGCTAGTCCACCCGAATGCACTTCATGTACAAGTAATTTCCTCATGGAACATTTGGGCACACACAATTTGTTCCCTTTGAAAAGGAAACCTTCTACTATGGAATAAGAACTATGAACTCCACTATTACATTCTATCATTATGTCTTTCAACTCAGGATCTCATTCATAGAATTCTTTTAGCACTTCAAATCCCACAAGTTTTTTGTTCAAGTACGGTCAACATTACGTGCTTCCGGGAAAGTGCATCCGCCACTATGTTGGACTTGCCATCTTAGTACCTTGTAGAGAATGTGAAAGTTTGCAAGTATGCTACCCACTTAGCATGCCTTGGATTCAACTTTGTTTGCCCACGTAAATACTTCAAGGATTCATGATCTAAATATAAGATAAAAGATTTTGGCCTCAAATAATGTTCCCTTGGACCAAGGATCTCACTATAGCATAAAACTCCTTGTCATAAGTAGAATAATTGAGTCGTGTACCACCCAATTTTTCACTAAAGAAAGCAATAGATCATTTTTCTTGAATGAAGATGGCACCAACACCAACCCAACTAGCATCATATTCAACTTCAAATAGTTTCTCAAAGTTTGGAATAGCTAGAACATGTGCTTCATATAACCTTTCCTTCAAGGTTTCAAAAGCTCTTTGTGCTCCTTGGAACCATTTAAACTCACCCTTTTTCATTAGTTCAATGATAGGGGCAGCAAGGGTACTAAAATCTCGAATGAAACGATGATAAAAAGAAGCCAAACCATGGAAACTTCTTACCTCACTTAAATTCGTAGGCTTGGGCCAACTCCGGATAGCTTCCACCTTGGATGGATCCATATGAATGCCCTCGGATGATACTGTGTATCCTAAAATTAGGATACTAGTAATCATAAAAGCACACTTCTCTAACTTTCCATACAACTTTACATCTCTTAACTTCTCAAATAAAGCTTCTAAATGCGACAAGTGAGATTCCCTATCTTGACTATAAATTAAGGTATCATCTAAGTAAACCACAACAAATTTACCCATGAATGGTTGTAGTACCTCGTGCATGAATCTAATGAAAGAGCTTGGAGCATTACACAATCAAAATTGCATCACAAGCCATTCGTACAAACCATACTTTGTCTTGAAATCCATCTTCCAATCATCTCCCTCTCGTATCCTCATTTGATGGTAGCCACTCCTCAAATCTATCTTGGAGAACAACTTGGCCCCACTTAATAAATCCAAAAGATCATACAATCTCAATATAGGAAACATGTACTTCACAGTGATGTTATTGACCGCTCGGCTATCAATACACATGCGCCAAGTCTCATCTTTCTTTAGCACCAACAAGACGGGTACCACACATTGATTAAGGATCTCTCGGACAAAGCCTTTATCTAGTAATTCTTGCACTTGTCTTTGCAACTCCTTACCTCTTCCAAATTCCATCTATAGGTTGGACGATTAGGTAATGAACTTCCTGAAATAAAATCAATAGCATGTTTAATAACTCTGATTGGTGGTAATCCGGGTGCAAGATCATCCAGAAATACATCTTCAAATGTCTTCAAGAGTTCCTTCAAGTCGGCATCTTAAACTGTATCTCCCACAGGACACTTCTTATCCTTGCAAACCAATGCATATATAGGACTCCCCTTCTTCAACTCCCCTTCTATCTCCGATGAATTAAGCAAGAGGGCCTCAGACGTTTCCTTTCGGTTCTTGGCATTTTGGATCTTCATTTTCTTCACCTCACTAGGTGACAATGGTACCAACCGGACCTTCTTGTCATTCTTTTGAAAAGAATAGACATTCTTTTGAAAAGAATAGACATTCTTTTGAAAAGAATAGACATTCTTTTGAAAAGAATAGACATTCTTTTCTCTATCATGTTGCGTTTTTCTATCAAATTGCCATGGCCGACCAAATAAAATATTACAAGCTATGTAGGATGTCACACCATATTTCATCTTCATACTTACCAACCCGAAAACTAACAAGAGCTTGTTTCATTGCCTTTAGCCCTTTTTCTTGTTCAACCATTGGAGAGCATATGGTTTAGGATGGCTGTGGGTAGGAAATTTCAATTTGTATATCATTTCCACAAAGGCCATATTGGCATAGCTTCCTCCATCAATAATCATATTACATACCTTGTCATTTACCTTGCATCGAGTGTAAAATAGTTGCTCTCTTTGGATCTTCTCATGTTCTTCAAGTTGAACACTAAACACACGTCGGAGTACTAAACTTTCACCCTCTTCTGCAAGATCAACATCTTCCTATAGGGCCTCCTTGACTTCAGGTTCCTCAATAACAAAGGAATCCCCACAATCTTGATACTCTTCCATTTCATGCCTTGGGTTGTTTTATGGAAACTCCTCCCTGGACTCGGAATTATTAATCACGGCACGCCCCACAAATTCTCTTCTCAAGATTTGCTCTTGTTCCGTAAAAAGGTCACTTATGATCCTCTGAAGTTCTTCATTTATGTTAGCCATAGCATCAAGGCGTGAGACGGGAAAGCTTTGCTCTGATACCAAACTGATGTATATAAGGAGGGGATTCTATAGTTAGGTTGGTCGGAGTTGGTTTGGGGCTGGACGGACACAAATATAGGAGTCAAATGGAGGTTAATGGAATATGACGGTTTCCAGACAGTTTAGGTTTGTGGGAGGTGTACGGGTGCCCTTAGGTGGTTTGGGGCTAAGGCGTTTGGAGAGGATGAACTAGAAACGTTGTAGGTTATGTTGGTGGTTGGTATTTGGTGGTTGGATGGTGGTAAGGTGGAGGAAACTGGTCGGGACAGTAGGGTACGAAGGTTGAACCCGTTGAGGACGGTGGAGTAGTTGGTTGGGTTTTTGAGTGTTTTCGGGTATTTTTGGAAGGAGTTGGTTAACGACCTTTTTGGTATAGGTTAGGGAAGTGTTGTAGTGTATTGGGGGGGAAAGGAATTAGGAAGTTTGGACAATGATTGGGCATGAAATGGATAGACAAGTTCGGGTGCAGGTAAGGTGATGTAGGCCAAGATGACCTTCTAATGTGTTTGTGACAAAGTAACCAGATAGAACCTTGTCTTGGGTATAGTTAGATCGTAAAAGTTCTAACTAGACTTACACCTAGGGTTTGGACCACAAATGGACCAAGGTTTGGACCACAAAAGGACCAACTAAGATAACAACACAAAAGTTGAATAACTTAGTAAAGTTTGAGAAAACTCAAATATATTTCATAAAATTTCAATGTATCCTTTCATCAACTATACCCCCTATTTATACTAGTTTTATACCTTCTAGAAGAGGTAATAAGATAGACATAAAAATGCATCTAGGCCGAATGGGAAAGGGGCAGAGGTTCGACGATTTGGGAGAAGGCGAAAGACCCAACTCTTCATGTTTTCTAGGCCACCCTTTTGTATCATCCATGTAGATAAGTGCATAAACTAGCTAGTTCATGAATTACCTCTTTGGGGAATGTTGGAAACTTCTCCTTCTAGATGGTTCTCATCTTGGTCATTTTATCTTATTACATGGCATTGTAATTAAGCTATAAGGAGATCTAGTAATTAAGCTAGGAATTAAAATAACGCTAAAAGGTGGTCTCGACCAAGTCCTACATAAAAGTGGAAAAAAATATTTCCTTCTTGGATCTTCAAGTCTTGTCTCCAACTCTACTCCACATTAAGTATGTCACTATAGGACAGTTGGAAATCTTTGGCACTCTTAGAAAATCACCTCACGGGTCATATTGGAAACTTAAGTTCACGGCAATCTTTGTCCATGGTTTTAAAGGTAATTGGGATGATCATTTACCTCTCAGTGAGTTTTCTTTTACTAACAATTATCATGATAGTATCCATATGGCATCGTTCGAAGCTCTGTATGGGCGGAGGTGTATATCTCTAATTGGTTGGTTCGAAATTGGTGAAGCAGAATTATTAGGACCAGACTTGGTCTATCAGGCTTTGGAGAAAGTCAAGCTAATTCAGGAGCATTTGAAAACAGCTCATGAGTCTCCAAATGTCCTATTCGGATGTGAGGCATAGAGACTTAAAATTTCAAGTTGATGATTTGGTATTTCTAAATGTTTTACCTATGTAAAGTGTCATGAGATTTGGAAAGAAAGGGAAGCTTAGTCCAAATATATTGGACCTTACATGATTTTGATGAGAGTTGGTCTAGTGGCTTATGAACTTGAATTGCCACAAAATTTAGTTGTTGTGCATCCAGTGTTTCATGTATCCACGTTAAAGAAGTGTGTGGGAGACCCGTCGTCATTTGTCCCTACCGATTCCATTACAGTTAATGATGGTTTGACCTATGAGGAGATCCCTGTGGCTATTTTGGATCGTCAGATTCGAAAGTTGAGAATTAAGGAAGTTGCCTCAATAAAAGTGTTGTGGAGAAGTCAAAATGTGTGAGGAGGCTACATGGGAAGCCGAAGAAGATATGAAGTCCAGATATCCGAACTTATTTGAGGAGCAAGCAGAAAAAAATCAAGGTAAATGGCTTCATTATTCATGTTATGTCCTTTGCGTATCCATGTCTCATGTCTTACGTTCAGGTATTTAGTACTCATGTCCCATGTTCATGTTTTCATATAATCATGTCAGTTCAGTTCACATATTTCATGTCATGTTTCTTCACGTTCACGTACTCGTGCTATGTCCAATCTCATTTTAAACCATGACTGATCATTCAAAGACAAATAATCCTAAAGGGGAGATATTGTAATACCTCATATCTTTAAACTAAGCCATGTTTATGATTCATAGGTGTAGGAAACCAATACAAGGAATTTAAAGTTGAAAAATAGTTTCAGTTCTACAGATTAAATTTGACGTCGGATTATACTGACCATAGAATTAACTACAGACTGTTGAAATGAACTGTCAATTCCATTTTTGAAATTAACAGAACCCAGTTGATTTTAACCGTACAATATTTGATGGTCCATCCTTTTTTACCATCTAAAAACTCTCAAGTTTTGAAGTACACTAGAAAGTTGGAAATTAATTAAATTAATTCGATAGTCCGATTATACGTAATTCGAAGGTCCCTTGGTAGACCGTATAAAATACAACGGTCCGTCGAATTGGCCGTCGAATCCTTCCGACTAGGAATAGTATAAATATGCAACCTTAGTCCCAAAATCATATTTTTCATATTCCCCAAGCCCTAGAACGAAGTTCTCTTCTCCCATCATCCGCATAGCTCAAGGTAAGTCATTTTCATGTATTTTCATGCGATTCTAATCTAGTATAATCAATTTCTAAGTGAAATTCAGTACTTTTAACCTAGGGTTTTCAAGATAAATCCATTCTAAGGTTTCAAGGTTCAAGCTTTGGATTCCTCCTTCCAAGTTACAATTTTTAAGACACGTTTTGGAGCGAATAAGGTATGTAGATCTTCTATCCACGAGAGGGCATCATTGTTCTTCCCCATCCCACAGTTATACATGAAACTATGAATTTTCATAATCTAGGGTTTTACTCAAGTTCATGATAACCCTACATACATGTACAATTATATTTCATGTTATGTCTTGACTTCATTACTTATATTCATGATATGTTATTGTGATTATCGTGAACATGTTCGGAATCCATGAACCTCTGCCTTGATTTCTATGAGTTCTTAAATACAAGTTATGATCATTCTCACTCAGTTCCATGAAGTCATATATGTTTCTCATAATTTTTACAAGTTATATATGTATTTCTTCACATGCTAAATTATAAATTTACAAGTTATGTTTACAGGTTATTTCATGAAATTCATGGGCTTTCAAGCCAAGTATTTTTAAGTACATGTGTTGAGAGTTGCATTGATTACCAAGAATGCTCAGATAGCCTGAAACTATGTATGTCAATGTAGGATAAGGATCGCTCCGCCAGAGGACGATACCTTCTTATTAGCCCTGTGGGATTATTGGATCTAACATGTTCATGTTCATTTCTCGTACTCCCGCTAGGTATGCGATGACTTAGCTGATCATGCAGAGTTCAGACTCCACGTTCACGCGTAGTGGTTCATGTCGATTTTACTAATGCTCTCCCCACATATATACAGATATACAAATATACAACTTTATAGATTTAACACATGTTATAATACTCATTATCATGTTCATGTTACAGTTTTAGATTCATGTCTTATTATTCCATGTACCTTCTTATTCATTCAGTTTCTTTACATACAGTACAATTCAAATGTACTAACGTCCCTTTGCATGGGGCCTGCACTTCACAGTGTAGGTGCTGAGTTTCAGGATGACGGGTCTGCTCACTAAGATTTGCCTCAATATCAGCTTTTGGTGAGCCCCATCTCATTCGGGGTGTCAGTCTATTATTTCATGATTTTGCTTTATTAGTAGAGGTATGCCAGGGCCTTATCCTGGTACACAGATTTCAGTCAGGCTCATGATTTAGAGGTTTCATAGGCTAGACTAGGTATGCATGTCAGACATGTCAGTATTACTATTTTCAGACTTATGATATTTTCAGACTATTTCCACATTATACTTTCAGATTATAAATTCAGCAGTTTGAATTACATATTTTTAAATCATTACTATAGTATGTTTTGATGTCCATATTGATTCAGCATCCATGTGGATTGCTCGGTCACACGTAGCCAGGCACCGAGTGACGTATTTCGCCCATGCCATGGTTTGAGGTGTTACATGGAATCATTGTTCAGGTGTCCTATTTATTCCATTAGGTCCGAATTATTTTCCCTAAATAGGAAGTCTCGAACCTAGAGCCGCCAAATAGCATTTTCAGAGGTCTAAGATCAATTTCATCCTTGGGGTAAATGATTCTTCTTTTATAAATTAAGTTTATGCTTCTAAGTTCTTTAGTAATGGTGTTATAGCATGAATATAAGTTGGTGAAGATGAGTTATGCATTCTTTTAAGAATAAGAGAGTTATGTTTTTTTTATTAATGAAGGGTTTATGGATTAGCTTTCTTGTATTAAGGTAAATTAGTGATGGATATGATTAGATGATCATGTTATAAGGCTTAATTTAGTTGTAGAAACTTATTCCAATTGTTAGGGTTTCAAATTGAGGCTTTTGGATTATTGTTTAATTGAGGGTTCAAATTTGGATAGATTTCAAATTAACTTAAGGATATGACTACTTAGAATGTGTTCTTGGTATTTGAGTATTAAAGTTCGAGTCTTGGTAGCGTGGGCTCGGGATTGGTAGTTAAGTCTTGATTTATGTTGTGTAAGCTTTATATTAATGATGTAATATGCATGATTAAACTTCGATTATCATGAGGAGCAGATGAAGGGCAAGGCTATCACTGAGGCTTGATCGGGTAGCGGTCCTGTTCGTCCTAGAGGTAGGCTATGGTTTAGTTTTTTGAACTTCAATAGAAGTGTGTAATTAGTTATAAACATTGAGGGGTATTGGCCGTGTTTGGGGGTTCCTCTCAAACGGTTGTGATGAACGATTGAGGGGGTACCAGTGTTAAACTGTGATGATGGTTTTAGGGAATCATCCTCCTATTGGTTCTGGTTGCTGCTTATTTGGTCTAGTCGCCATGTTTGTCATTGTTTTTTTACTCATCACACATACTTCTGATAAGATATCCTATTTTGACTTGGATTTTATATTTGTGCTATTGAATTCTTGAAAGCATATGATATGTCATCTCTATACTTTATTGCATTTCATTATATCATGATAACTTGCCTTACATTGTCATCGCATTCATACACTCATGGTTTTGTAATATTGATGTGGGAGCGGTATGGATATATTGTGGGTCCAAATACACCGGAAAGGTAAGAAACTATGAGATTATGGCAACATTAAGATGAGAAAAGGATTGATAAGGCTCGACAAATGAGTTTTGGGCTCTAGCCAGATTGGTGTGTTGAATTTTGGCTGACTAGGAGCGGTGTATGGACTTCACATGTCCCCTGTGGGTGTACAGATCATAATAAAACCTTGATGTATTATATACCAGGTTGATAAAGGTACCTTGCATATGCATTGCATGCATATCATACATATTTATGCCATTGCACTGGTAAACTGTGGTTGGACTTGTACTTGAGTGATTATTGATAACTTGACTGAAATCTGGAATTGGAAGGATTGTACATGTTATGTGATACTTGGATTATTGTTAGACTTTGTGAACAACATATGTGGACTATGTGACTTTCTTGGATTATTGAACTGTTAGTATAGGATTACTTGGTGTCAACATGGTATTTATCTTTGGTTATGTACCTTCTATCGTTGTTGGCATGTGATGTCTACGGGGGTAGTTGTGCACTCATGCTACACTTGTTGCATTCTTTTTTAATGCAGATTCAGTACTTTCCACCTCTGCAGGATCATGTGGCTGAGTTCTGGCAGTCGACCTTCAGCACTTAGGGTGAGGATGCTACCTCTAGCATACGCTTGGATGCTTCTTCCTTATTGTAGTCTTTATTTCGCACTTGAGAGACATGTTAAGAATATGTATTCAATTTTGGCACTTGGTTGCCCATTTTAGACTTGTATCATATTTTTATGCTCTTGTATTCACAGACTAGATCATTTGGGGTTATTTTGGATGTATCAGACTTTTCATTTCTTCCGCATTATATTATGAGACAACTTATGTATTATTTGTATTTCTTCCACTTTTACGTATGTCATATTCTGTGAATGATTGGGAGTGGTTCGTCTACCGGTGGGATTCTGTAGGTGCCCCACGATTTTTGAAAAGGGGTCGTGACATCGTCCCTGTGTTTAATTCTCTGCAGAAACGAGGATGCTTCTGCGATGAATGGTCTACAAAAGCGGAAATCGCTGAAATCATAATGGTAAAACCCTTAGTTCAAATTTTAGACTCTACTTTCTAAAACTTTCATTTCTAAGCTCGGTGTTGGGGAGAATCGAGGGGATTTCGACCATTTCTACTTGAGGGTAAGATTTCAACCTTGTATTACTTACATTATCATGTTTCCTTACATATTTTATGGATTATAATCTTATTTTGGATAGAAAATGATAGGGTTTTAAACCCAAGTTCTAAAAATGGGTTTGTGTGAAATTGATACAAAGAATTAGTCTTTTATTGTTGATTCTTCAGATTTAAATTTGTTAATACATGGGGAAACTACTACTAAGCTTGAATTTCTAATTTAAGTCCATGATTCCTATTTGAAAATTGGGGTTCTTCCAAATTTGAGAATTTTGATAAATAGGGAAATTGAAGGTCTAATTGTGATTAGTTTTCTATCATACTTAAGGATATGACTATTTAGACTTTGGGTAATATATTTCTAAACTAAAGTTTCAATTTTTCCCTCGTGTGCTCGGGGTCACTTTTGGGTTGCGTTTTCGGATTATTTGAAAATCTTATCTTTATGGTTGTATTTTAAAATTGTGTGTTAACGTAGAATCTATGATAATTAGACTATGATCATTCGGAGGCGCGACAAAAAGGCAAGGCCTTAGCGTGAGATAGAGTTTGTAGCACCTGCTCGACCGTGAGGTAGGCTACGATTTATTCTTTAGACTCCGATAGAAGCATATATATCTTATAATCATTGAGGGGTATTGGACGTGTTTGGGATCTTACCTTAGTGACTATAATGAGCACTTGGGTGGGTACCGGTGTATTGTGTTGGGGATGATTACACTTAGGTTGGTTTTGACAGCTGTTATGTGGGATATGATAGTCATTTTTTGAACTCTGACTTGGTGTGTGCATGATTTTATCTCGTCACTCTATATCTCTTAAATGTGAAAGGACTGACCTTTGGAATTATTGCAAAATTGATGATATTGAAGCACGTGATTATTCATCAATTATGTATATGACTTCCATCTCATACTTCCATGATTAGTTGTATTATTTACCGCATGGATTCATTCATTCATACTACCATTGTACTAAGATGGATCTTGATATGATATGTTGTTTTGTCCTATGTGACCAGAGAATAAAGGTAAATGATTTTATATGAGATGATTTGATATAAGAGGAATCGATAAATGAGATCGTGATTATGATTTTCTACCAGTCTGAGGAATCATGTCGGTTGGTTGTGAGCAGTATATGGACTTGCGGAGTCCCTCATGGGTCATAGCTATGTGGTGACGTTCAGTAACATATGTATACCAGGTTGATGAAAGGTACATTTCATTCATGCATTTCATACATCATCATTCACACAACTTACGTGATTTGTGCATGTCTGATTTTACATTTTCTAAAAGTAATTTGTGCGTTGAACAGTAATTGAACAAGTTGACAGTTATTTGTCAGGTAGACTCAATCTTTATATGTCTTACGTGTTGTATGTCGTTGTCAGCCTATGATACTTATGGGGGTATGTTGTGTACTTATACTACACTTACTGCATTCTTATTTGAATGTAAATACAACGCCTTCCACCAGTTCTGGTCCTCGTGGCTGACGTCTGAGGCTATTGATTTGGAGACTTTAGGGTGAGCCTCACCGTTCTTCAGCAACCCTGGATCTTCCTCTCTTTTATTAATGTTCGTATTATCTTTCTAAGACAGTACTATATCAGACTTGTATTTATATTATAAACGCTCTTGTACATGTTTACACCAGGTTTTGGGAATGTAATAATTAGATGTTTTGTGCACTTTTATGACTTATTATCTAAGGCAAGGCAACTTTAGTACTGTTTCTCTTTTTTCTTCTTTTAAGTCTTGAATTGATTATTTAATTTTGAGAGTGATTCGCCTACCGGGGGAATAGTGTAGGTGCCACCATGACTCATGAAATGGGTCGTGACAATCTCTCCATATAGTCTTTACTCAATTGATCATCCTTGAATTCATCTGCAAGATCACTAATCGTGTAAATTGAAAAACATGAAGATGATGTCTCATCTCTTGAAAATCTTAGCATCTTTGCATATAAAAAATGACTCTTTCTCAAGAAATGTCAGTCTGCAAAAAATTAGAAATATCTTGTCTTAACTTTATGGTTTTAGCAAGGGAAAATATTTATTTAAAAATATTTGAGTCATCTGGTCTCGTGTGGAAATAGACCCTTGAGGGGAACTTCACAATCAAGTCTTGGCATCTCCTTTTAAACAAAAAGGAAATAACCTAACTAGATTGCTTCAGGAGATACTCCATTATATTTAGCAGTTTCAACTAATTTCAAAAAGTCAATTAAATGACTGTGTGGATCTTCACTTAGATCACCAGTGAAGATACAAGATTGTTGAATGATTTGTATTTAACCAGTCTTGATTTCGAAGTTGTTAGCTTCAACTGGGGGATTTCTCACACTAGATTCACAGTTGAAGTGAACTGGTCTAGCATAATCCCTTAGGATCCTATTTGATGGTCTTAGGCCCACTTCATCAAACTGATTTTCTACTTGGATTAGTGGTGGAATTAATGGTGGATTGTTATTGTTTCCATATTGGTTCTCCATTCCGTCACGAGTTACACTTCGAAAAAAAGATGTGTGTGTTTTCCTGTGCAAACAAAGAGATTTTTTAATTTTAGGATCGTAACTAGCCAACACTTATATCGAAGAGCTGGTCATAAACTAACAGAAATTCTTGAAGAAATGAAAATTAACGTTACTTCCTGAAGTAGAAGTTTTTATATAATAATAATAATATATGCCAACACTAATATAGTTACATAAAATCAAATTGAAACTAACGAACACTAATAATAAAAATAGTTACATAAAACCAAATTGAAACTAACGAAAACTAAGTAGTGACTGAAAAGAAATAATGAAATAGTTTTTATAATATATTAGATAAACATAATAGCATTAATGGCAGTAATAAATATAAAAGAAATTTGTAATGTTGGATAGGTACAGTAAGTGATATAAACAATAAAATTGTAGTAGGCGATTTTTTTAATAAAATTTATTCGATTGCAGAAAAAACGCTCCGTACTACTACTAATAATAGTTAATAGTAATATTTAGTTGGTAATGATAATATTAATGCAGACCGATAATAATAAACATGACGATAAGTTCTCAAATTAGTAACAAATCACTTAGTCTGAAATAGATGCATGCCAATCCCTGGTAACGACATCAAAAATTTGACGAGGCCAATATGTATAGGAATTTCTTGCTCGTACCGAGTTAAATTCTAGTATAGTTTATGATATTGTCCCATGGAGATTGAAAAAACTATGCTATAAACTTATAGTATTTTAACTACTATTTGAGAAATTCAAATTGATGAAAGAAGAGTAGTGCCTTAAATTTGTGAATTACTTAAACAAAAGAAAAGGCTTCGAAGGATTTATAAGTTTAAAAAGAGTTAGAATCATTGAATTCACTTGGTAACATATTATAATAAAATCTCAACATCTACATGTATTTATTTTAAGAATAATTGTTTATTGCTAATACATCGAGAAACTCAACGCCACTATTCTTGAACAACTTAGAGCCAGGCATCTTTTCACACTATTACGGATATGAAAATAATGGTCAAAATCGGATTCAATTGTCAACTTCCCCTATCGGAAATAGGATTGACTACCGATTTCTAAGGAAATAGAGTTACATTACAATTATATTTGCTCACTAATAAGTGATTAATTAATAACACTCCGCAAGGTTATGAAAACTAATTGATTTACTCGAGTGACTAATAAACCGGAATATTTATCTTGCATGTATTGTGCTGAAAATATAGTAAAAACCTCTTGAGATTATTTTTATCAGAGATCAATAATCTTTTTTAAAATAATTCCTCCGTGAAAATTAGAACTGGAGTAAATAAGATTACAGACTTGGGATGATAGATTACTAACAAGTTATTTCACTCTACTAATTTACTCATTGGTTACTATATGTAATCTTGCTTCGTGAGAATTACAAGATTAATAAAAGAAACCTAGAGATAGATTTAGATAGATGTGATAAGAAAAACTAATAAAAACTAACATCCCAACACAATATATAAATAAGAATATAAAGCTTCAGGTTAAGCATATAATAAATTGAGAGAATAATTACAAATGTATCAAACTTTATCAATTATCCCAACAAAAAAGAGGTTACTCCATTATGGAGTTAGAAAAACTAAAAAGGAAATTAACAGATAAAATCTTTGAAGAACTCGAAGAAATATAAGAAAGAGGAGAGACCAAGAGCAACACTTTTTCTTGCCAAAGATCGGATGATTTTTTCTTCTCAAAACAAGTCTCCTATTTATAGATGAATAAGTTAGGCACTTCATGCTACGATGTTTTTCCATTTTTTCCAATAAGTTGGATATTTTTGCGATCTTTCACAATAAATTGTGATTTCTCACGTTGTCATCTTTTCCAATTAAGTTGCAATACTTTCAAATTACAATCTTCCAAGTTCGCCCTTCTTTCCCAACACCATCTTCCAAGTTTGCCCTCTATTCTAATAGTGGAATTGTTTATTTTATAATATTTCTTTTAATTCTCCTTTATATTTCTAATTTCTGCATTTCTTTGGTCCTTTTACTGCAAGAATTGTTAGAAATATGTGGAGAACGAATATAATATTCATGTAATTTTATAAGAATATTATGTTATTACTTAGAATAATACATGAATAATTTATATTCATCACTCCAATACTTAAAATCCAACCCTGACAACTTAATCTGTATTGGAACAGTTGATGCAAGTAAGGAGGGGTGATGTTGGGTAAGTGGGTCGGGTTTTGGTTGTGTTCGGGTTGACCCAAAAAAGGATGCCAAAATAGGAGCCTCGGGTTCTCGGTTTGGCTGGACAGTGTGGTATTTGATGGCTGTTTCGGGTGGTTTTAGGGAGAGTTGGGTTTATGCATTTGTGGGGTCGTTGTAGACACATTTCGGGTTGTTTTGATGGCTGGTCCTTGGTGGTTGGATGATGGCAAGGAGACATAATGGAATTGAAATAGTGAGGTTCTCGGTAAGGTGTGTTATGCGGACAGTTAGGTGTTATCGGGTTTGGACGGTTGTATACGAGTGGTTTCGATTAACAACCTTTGGAGGGGATGTTTGTGAAGTATTGTGGGAGGTGAGGATGATCAGTATATAGTGGGTTGGGTAAGGGTTGAACACGAGTTGCAAGATACAAGCTCGATTGAAGGATGGTTGATATTTAGTTAAGTGTTTTGGTTCGGTTGTTATGGGTTAAGTGAGGTGTGGTTGATATGTCAAGGATAGAAACACGGGGGTTTTAATTCCTGAGCCGGCACCAATACGAAGTTGACCAATTCAACAAGGTGTAGTCCGGGATTGCTAAGTACAAGCCAGTGAATAAGCCAAGTAAGGGTGGTCGGAAAACTTTAGAGATAGATTCAAGTCTTAAGCTAGGTTGGATCACACAAGTTCCAACGTTTTCTTACCACCAAGTGGGTTCCTTAAGCTTGGGATTAGTCAAGTCACACAACTCTTAACCAAGCTTACACCAAAGGGAGGGATTGGTTCAGACAAGAACCGTGATCCACACAAGGACCAAATAATGTAATCAACACATAAGTTGAAAACACTAAAGTTTATATTTCTTTAACTACAAACTGATCTTTACATTCATCCTAAGGGTCCTATTTATAGTAGAGTAAGGAACATTCTATAAGACAACCAAAGGACAAAAAACTACAAGCCAATTGGCCGAATGGGAACAAAGGAAGGGGATCGGTTGGCTTGGGAACCAAGTTAGCTCTCGGCCATGGTGAAGATAATGGGAACGGGTTTAGTTTTTCTTGGAGCCAAAGTTGAACTCAAACTTCTTTCACACTCCCATTGTAGTAACCGAGTAGGAGAGGGGATGGATTTGACTTCTCTAGACTGTTATTCCGTGCACCAAGGAATGGTTCTCGACCAACCTTCCTTCTCCCCTAGGCCGAGGTTGACTTGCTATTGAATGGCCTTCTTGGAAGCTTCTTGACCTTGCCACTTTGTCGTCCAAATTATCCCTTGTCTTTGCCAAGGTGTATTCTCGACCAACTCACCTCTTGTCTGTGCCATCTTGGTCGTGTCCCTTCTCAGCTTCAACATTCCCTTACAAAGCATTTAATGTTTCCTAAGGCAAGCTAAGACCAACACAAAAGGCCGAATAAAAGCTTGTCCCTTTAAGATAATTAAGTTATGGTTCCTAATCTGCCCCATATTCCATGTCATTCTCGGCCCTTAACCATGGGTTGATGGCCAATCTTTGACACCCTCGGTCCTTGGTTAATCACTTAAATTGAAAAGCTAAGTTCGGACCCTTTCCCTTATGAATCTCCCCTTCTTGGAAAGAATGTTTCCTCAATTTCGGGTGATTCAAGTATGAAGGCATCTTAGGAACATAACATGTTGGACTTAGTCCGTTGCTCGTATTTTTCGTCTCACATAAGCTGCTTTGGAACTTAGTCAATAACTTGAATGGACCATCTCTCGAGTAACCTTATCATTCAATCAAGTCATCATAAGACCATGGTTTGTGGTGCATGCTTACCAACCTTTCATCACAATGAGTCATGGCTCGAGGTTCTTTCATTAGATTGGCACCAAGCTCTTGCTCAATTTCCTCTCGAGTTTTCATCGGTGGAGATCTTATTTTCATGCCTGGATTTGAAGACATGTTGGCTCCACACAATTCATTCACATAAGGAGTTATTCTTGACCATGGAATCTCGGTCCTCAAGGTGAGGTTGTAGACCAATCGGGGACCAATGTGCACCTCCCAAACTCCATTTGGTTTTGGCACTACCAAGAGAGGTACTATGTTGGAGCTAAGACATTCTTGGTCATCCTTCTTGCTTATTTGTTATTGCTCTTCACACCCATAGGTTCGATGAATGGACAACGAACTTCTTGAAAATAAATCAAGAATAAGTTCATTATCTTCTAGTAGTAGAATTTCGTATGTGTTATCCCTCGGGAATTCCAAGTCAACTCCTTCCTCTACCCGTGCTTGCTCATATAATGGGTTGACAAATAAGGTACCGCCAATTTCCTCAACTTGGTACAACGGATTGGTAAAGAAGGCCCAACCTTGCTTTGTTTCTTTATCCTCCTTCAAAATACGATCATAGATAGGGATCGAACGTGAAACAAGGCTCCCATGAATGCATGGCTCAGTTGTTTCCTTCGGATCATCATAGGGATGGAGGGATCTTCCGAGAACTAACTCGCAAATATGATCATTGTTTCTTGATGGTAGCTCGGTGGTTGGTTCATTCTGTATGGCATCTCCCGAAACCTCTACGGGTTCCTTGAAGCTGGAATATTCAAAGATTCATTCCTCTCTATATGCCAAGATATTTATGGCACTCCACTTCTTGGACTCGTCCTCTTCTTTTCTTGCCTCATCCCTGGCTTGGCGCTTTTGTGCTTGTTGGATCTTCATTTCCTTTACCTTACTTGGTGACAAAAGTATTAACCGGAAGTCCCTACCGTCCTTGTGAAATGAGTAGGTGTGATGTTCGCCATCGTGTATGGTTTTTCGATCATATTGCCACGGTCTTCCCAACAAGATATGGCATATGTCCATTGGAAGGACGTCGCACCAAATTTCATCAACATATCCTCCAATCCAAAAATTGATAAGGGATTGTGTGACAACCTTAAGCCCATTCTCCTTGTTTACCCACCGGAGGTTGTAAGTTTTAGGATGCTCACAGATTGGTAGTTGTAGTTTTTCTACCACCCCGATGGACACCATGTTTGCACAACTTCCTCCATCAATAATCAAACTACACACCTTATCTTTCACCTTGCAACATGTGTAGAAGATTTGTTCTCTTTGATTTTCGTCGAGCTCCTCCAATTGTGCACTTAGCACATGTTGAAGAACTAGGCTTACTCCATCTTCCGTGTGAGCCTCATTTTCATCTTGGCTCTCTTCCGTCTCGGATTCTTCTACAACAAAGATGCCACCACTTTCCCTGTATTCTTCAAGTGTCATGGCCCTCGGGTTGGGACATTCTTTAGCAAAGTGCCCGAGCCCTTGACATTTCAAACATTTCTTTCTTTTATTATCTTCCCCTTTTGCAACCTCTATTTTCTTCCCCGTATTTCTTTGTTCAACTCATTGGTCATACAACGGAAGTAGTAAAACAGGTACTACCCTTTTTTACCCTTGTATCTTTCTTTACTCTTCCATGGCTATACAAGGGGTCTGTGAAGGGGGTATCGTCCTTCTCTTTAACACTAGTGGGATTTACGTAGGGCCTTGAGGTACCCTTACCTTTATATCTTGGTTTGTTTTGTACAACCCTTGACTTGTCATCTTTACTCATGGTATGTTCCTCAATTTCCCTTCTCAATGCTTGCTCACGTTCGGCCAAAACATCACATAGGATCCGCTGAAATTTTTCTTGTTTGGTGATGGTCATCGCGTCAAGTCATGGGATGAGAGGGCCTTGCTCTGATACCAATCTGATGCAAGTAAGGAGGGTGATGTTGGGTAAGTGGGTCGGGTTTTGGTTGTGTTTGGGTTGACCCAAAAAAGGATGCCAAAATAGGAGTCTCGGGTTCTCGGTTTGGTGGGACATTGTGGTGTTTGGTGGCTATTTCGGGTAGTTTTAGGGAGAGTTGGATTTATGTGTTTTGTGGGATTGTTGTAGACACATTCAGGTTGTTTTGATGGCTGGTCCTTGGTGGTTGGATGATGGCAAGGAGACAGAATGGAATTGAAACAGTGAGGTTCTCGGTAAGGTGTGTTATGCGGACAGTTAGGTGTTATCGGGTTTGGACGGTTGTATACGAGTGGTTTCGATTAACAACCTTTGGAGGAGATGTTTATGAAGTAATGTGGGAGGTGAGGATGATCAGTATATAGTGGGTTGGATAAGGGTTGAACATGAGTTGTAAGATACAATTTTGAGTGAAGGATGGTTGATATTTGGTTAAGTATTTTGGTTCGGTTTTATAGGTTAAGTGAGGTGCGGTTGATATGTCAAGGATAGAGACTCGGGGGTTTTAATGCTCGAGACGACACTAAGATGAAGGTGACCAATTGAACAAGGTCTAGTCCGAGGTTGCTACGTACAAGCCCGTGAACAAGCCAAGTAAGGGTGGTCAGAAAACCTTAGAGATAATCCCAAGACTTAGGCTAGGTTGGATCACACAAATTCCAAGGTTTGCTTACCACCAATGGGGTTCCTTAAGCTTGTGCTTAGTCAAGTCACACAAGTATTAACCAAGCTTACAACGAAGGGAGGGGTTGGTTCACATAAAAACTGTGATCCACACAAGGACCAAATAATGTAATCAACACACAAGTTGAAAACACTAAAGTTTATATTTCTTTAACTCCAAATTGATCTTTACATTCATCCTAAGGGTCCTATTTATAGTATAGTAAGGACACTTCTAGAAGACAACCAAAGGAGACAAAACTACAATCCAATCGGCCGAATGGGAACAATGGAAGGCGATCGGTTGGCTTGGGATCCAAGTAGCTCTCGGCCATGGTGAAGATAATGGGAACGGGTTTTTCTTGGAGGCAAAGTTGAACTCAAACTTCTTTCACACTCCCATTGTAGTAACCGAGTAGGAGAGGGGATAGATTTGGCTTCTCTAGACTTCATCTTCTTAGAACTAGTTTAGAAGCTTTTATTCCTTACACCAAGGAATGGTTCTCGGCCAACCTTCTTTCTCCCCTAGGCCGAGGTTTACTTGCTATTGAATGGCCTTCTTGGAAGCTACTTGTCCTTGCCACTTTGTCGTCCAAATCATCCTTTGTCTTTACCAAGGTGTATTCTCGGACAACTCACCTCTTGTTCGTGCCATCTTGGTCGTGTCCCTTATCGGCTTCAACATTCCCTTACAAAGCATTTAATGTGTCCTAAGGCAAGCTAAGAGTTATTATATGATTTTAATATATCCTAAGACAACTAGTAGCTAGTCTAGAATTTAAAGACAACTAAAGTAAATACAAGGTCTCGGCTAAGACCAACACAAAAGACCGAATAAAAGTTTGTCCCTTTAAGACAATTAAGTTATGGTTCCTAATCCACCTCATATTCCATGCATTTATCGGCCCTTTATCGTGGGTTGATGGCCAATCTTTGACACCCTCGGTCCTTTGGTTACTAACTTAAATTGAGAAGCTAAGTTCGGACCCTTTCTTTCATCAATAGTGTAGAGTTCCTCACTGGAGATATTCATATCTGAATTCCAAGCTTTAACCATCAGGGGCTTGTTGTCAAAGTGGTATTTACAACCTTGAATCACCTCATTCTCCCCTTCAACATTATCAACCTAACCAAAATTATCACATTCTTCAGCACTGCAATTTTATTGATGCCCAATTTTCCCCACTGCTTCGGGATATATCCTTTAAGTACTGAGAAAGGTGGATGTGCTCTAAGGACATATAAAATCACTACATTCCTCTAATACTCAATCCCAGAGTTGATATTATCATCTTTAAATTCTACTATGAGATGATCACCTTCACTAACTGGATTCACATAATCAAGCTTAAATCCCGCATTAGAGATTTTATTGTAATATCAAAATTATCACATATCAATGCTAAGAATTCATTCACATTACCCCGTTCATTTGTTTGTGCTTCGACTTGATCCACCTCATCAGCCCATGACTACTTCCTTCAACTCTATTTTGGACTTACGATGTTTATCCAGTCTAACAAATTCTCCTTAGCTATCACCGCATTAGACTTGCGTGGCCTGTTCCTCACTAGCTCTAGGCTACGAACAACCTCTTAATTGATCTTAACTTCTTTTAACTAACCCATGGTTACAACCGCATCTCCTTTCTTCACTGGTGTGGTCACTCTACTTATGGTATAACTCATTCACACCTCCGGTGATTGATCCCCAAATTTTCCATAGGCCTGATCCGAATTGGCCCCGATTGCACAAGTTCAGTAATTTCTCTTGTTCGCATGATTTCTATTATTAGACTAGTACAACGAATTGATGAATTTCTATCCCTACGGTTACTTGCGTCTACTGCTTGATGAATTCCCGTTGTTTCTCCACTCTTTTACGGTGGATTCGTAGGCTTTATCCTCTTACTCGTGGTACGACGCACGTTACGTGCACTTAGAGAACCCAAGACTAACCATCCATGGGACTTTTTTTGTAAAATTTTGATTTTTTAAGTATGCACTATCTTTATTAGTTTTTCCCATAATAACTGGAGGAAACTTTTTGTTGATATGGTTGCCTGATATCACTTTGACTTTGAGAAACTAGGGCTTTGATGACTTTTGATTCTGATATGACTAGTTCCCGTGAATCCAGCTTTGTATCATATGAGCCCCTCCACTAAGTTTAGAAGTGGATCGCATTGGTGTTAATGAACTTTTTCTAAACCTCTTTCCCTACGCACCAACTGAACCACGAAAATCACCCATTGTTTCAACTTTTTTATTTTGATCCATGTTTCCCTTTTTCTCTACTTCTTCTCTTCTAAGTGTTTTGAAAAACCACATTGGCGACAGCTACTATTGTATCTTGGATGTTGTCTGTCAGCCCAATGACAAACCTATGAATCTTTGTCTTCTCCATCGAGATCAGGTGTAGAGCTTATTTGGTCAATTTGAAAATTTTCAGATAGTACTATTAAACACTCATGTCACCATGTGTATGTTGCTCGAACTAGTAGCAAGAGCCTCTCTATCCTCCTCAGGAAAGTTACCTATAAATGCCTTCACAAAATTCTTCTCAAGTAGGAGGTGGGGCTTCCTCATCTCTTTGTTGCTGTCACATTTCAAACCACATTTACTCAATATCCTTATTAATCCAACTCAACGACATCACCCCCTATGCAGAATGACATAGAGTGCTACATGTAGAGGTATCTTGTGTGCCAACTAGACAATGTAGAGTAACAACAATCCGAAAGACTTTTAGATCCACTACCAATTGCAGATTGTCCATGAGAGGGCATGACTATGAACTTTATCACTTGTTTCCCCAAGTTCGATGGTTATTGTACTATTATGGTGGTCATGGACAGATTCTCAAAGTATACCGTTGTCATGCCCACCTCACCGAGTTGTACAGTCAAGAAAGTCATCAAGTTATTCTTTGAAAATGTGGTGAGGGCTTACCAAGACATATCATTAGTGACCGAGAACTTAGCTTTACTGATAAGTTTTAGAGAGAGTTATTTACATCTTTGACACGGAGCTACGCTTCTCTACTAGTTTCCATCCGTAGAAGGAGCAGGTCAATGACTTAATGGAGTGCTACTTGAGACATTATATGAGGTCTCAAGTATTTTACCATGTAGGAGACTTACATAGAAAGGAGACTAGTTATTGGTAGAACATTCTAGAGTTATGGAGAGATTCAAGGAGACTAGTTATTGGTAGAACATTCTAGAGTTATGGAGAGATTCTCTAGATATTTATAGTTTAGTAGGAAGAATCACTACTAAAAACACTGAAATTCGACTTCAAATGAGGTCGGAAAAAAAGCGACCTCATGAGGTCAATTTTCTCCGTCTTTTTATTTTTTATTTTTAATAAAAAACATACCTCATGAGGTCGGTTAACTAATAAGGAAAATTCAGGATATATTAATACCTACCTCCTGAGGTCGGAACTAAAACCGTGAAAATATAGCAACCTCAGAAGGTCGATAACCATGTAAAAAATCAAAAAAGAAGTTTCGCAAACCGACATCAGCAGGAATGAAGAACTAATAAAAAATTAAAAATAATTTTACAGATAGCGATCTCACAAGGTTGATATTTTCTAAAATATAATAAATTAAGATTCCCGACCTCATAAGTCGGTATTTCGATGAAAAAATGAATTTGAAGAGTATAAACAAAAAGATCAAAGTCTTAAACCAACAAGCACCAACGGTCTAGAGCTAGAAATGTATCCTACTACGGTCAATATGGGGGTTCAATTCCCGGATGGTGAATTTTATAATTGTGTAATTTTATAATCGACTTTCTGAAGTCGGTATTTTTCAAAAAAAAACTCGGGAGGTTGATTTTTTCCAATTTGTTAAGGTCAATTTTTTGCGACCTCATGATGTCGGTTTCAAAAACCAACAAAACCTTTTGCAGCCTCGACTTAAGGTCAATTTCTGCTGAAAATCAACCTAATTAGGTCGATTTTCATAGTTTTCTTTACTAGTGATTCTCTAGAAATGCCTTGGAAGATTCTAGGCATGTAGAGAACTCTAGACAATAGGCTTACTTATAAATATTAAAGGACTTGCGTACCAAATACTCCCTCTGTCCTAATTTATGTGGCACCATTACTTTTTAGTCTGTCCCAAAAAGATATCTCATTTCTATAATTAGAAACAATTTAACTTTAAAAATTCTCTTTTACCTTTAATGATATGATTTATAATTACACAATTGTCTTAGGTTTATTTTAGACCACACATTTCAAAAGTCAACTTTTTCCTTAAACATTGTGTCAAGTCAAATGGTGTCACATAAATTGGGACGGAGGAAGTAATATTTACACACTAGCCTCTAGGTGACTAGTATATATAGGAGGTATGGGTGTCAACTAGGCGGGTTGGGTTAAAATTGGCCCAAGTAAAATGGGCTGAGTTAATAAATGGGTTGGGCTCAATTTGCCTAAAAGTTATTTGGGCTGAAATGGATTAAAAATGGGCTTGGTCATGACCCGCCCAATTATTTTTTAAGGGTCCACCTACTATGAGAAAATTATTTTCGAAGAAAATATTCTCCCGTTTTCGAGGAAAGCATTTTCCATGAAAAAAAATCGTGAAAATTGTTTTCTAGGAAACATTTTCCTTCCTATCAAACACGAATGAAATAAATTTTGAGCAATAAATTCAAATTAAAGTAAATCTTAAAAATGGGCTACAATTGGGCTACTATTGAGCTAAATTGGAGATTACCCTAAAATGGGTCATGTTGGGTTGGGCTAAAATCAGCCTGTAGAATTGTATTAATCTCCCTTGGAGAGTATTACTCATTAATACAAATATATATAGGGTGTATAATATGGAATCCTAATACAAATAGGGATTCTATATCTACCATAATTATACAACACTAATAATTATAAAATATATGTAGAATATTTTATAATTATTTACTAATACACCCCCTCAGTCGGAGCAGGAGGAGGTCGGACGATTAGACTGGATCTGAAGTCAAGGAATAGCTGCCTAGGAAGCCCTTTTGTGAAGATATCCGCATACTGATACGAAGAAGGCAACACCTTAACATGTCTGATAGCAACTTTCTCACGAACAGAATGTATATCCATCTCAATATGCTTGGTTCACTGATGCTGAACCGGATTACAAGATAAATTTATGGAGGAAATATTATCACAGTAAACCATAGACACCTTACGCAAGGGACATTGGAGCTCCAAAAGAAGGTTTCGGAGCCAACAGATCTCAGCAACAACATTGACAACGCCTCTATACTCTGCTTCTGCACTTGAACGGGATAAGGTTGCTTGCCTCTTGGCAAACCAAGAAATGAGATTATCCCCTAAGAACACACAGTAGTTGGAAGTGGAGCGTCGCGTGTCCGGACAGCCTGCCCAATCAACATCTGTATATGATAACAACCTGGTCGGTGCTGAGGGGTATAGATGCAATCCATAATCAAGTGTTACCTTAATATATCGAATGAAATGGTTAAGAGCAGTAAAATGAGGCTCTCTGGGGCGTGCATAACTAAGCATACCTGGTGAACAACATAAGAAATATCAGGCCTGGTGAAAGTAAGATATTGTAGTGCACCTGCAAGACTCCTGTAAAGGGTTGGATCGGACACTGGATTTCCACTAAAGCACTAAGTTTTGATTTAGAGTCAACATAAGTGGACATTATCTTGTAGTTCGCCATTTTACCCTATATACTATCTCTTCTGCATACTTGCATTGACACAAAAACATAGTATTTGCAGATCTAGTCACTGATATCCCCAAAAAATAACTTAACTTATCCAAGTCAATCATAGCAAATTCGGTTTGAAGAAATGCAATGATCTCATTTTTCAACAAATCGAAGGAGGCTGTAAGCATAATGTCATCCACATATAACAAATAGGCAATGCTACTACCTCTATGAAAAACAAATAGAGAATTATCACACTTGCTGCAAACAAACTCAAACTACATAATATAATTAGCAAAGCGTTCATACCATGCTCTAGGGGCCTGTTTCAAACCATAAAGTGACTTACAAAGATGGCAGTTATAATGAGGGGCCTCCGGATGGACAAAGCCTGGTGGCTGGTGCATGTAAATAGTTTCTTTCAAGTCCCTACGTAAAAATGCATTTTTCACATCAAGGTGATGAATCTGCCAATGCCTGCCCATAGTAATTCTCATAAATGTGCAAATGGTAGCCGATTTAACAACCGAACTGAACGTATCACCATAATCAATACCCTCTTACTGATTAGTATCATTAGCCACTAGTCTCACCTTATATCGCTCAAGGTCACCACTATTTTTGAATTTATGATGAAATAGCCACATGCATCGAATAACATTTACCCCATGAGTGGGTAGGAGGAGACGGAACAGTGGCTGCAGTGGTGGTGGTACGGACTGACGCCGGTGATGGGAGACTCGATGGGGCAGGGTTGGCTGCTGCAGAGTCCGGCCGTGATGGAACAGTGGTGTCACGGCGGAGTGATGTGTTGTAGATGGGGGAGACTGCGGACTCGTCTAGAAATGTATAATCCGTGGTTTGAAATTTTTAGATATTTGCAAAAGGGAAGATTTCTTCATTGAATGTGACATGACGAGACACAATGATTTTGCGGGAAGACACGTCATAGCACAGATATCCCCTATGATTAGGCGGGAAACCTAAGTACACACAAGGAGTGGTGCGGGGTGAAAGTTTATGCGGGGCTATGGAGGCAAGATTCGGATAGCACAGGCAGCCGAAAATCCGTAAGTGCTCATAAGTTGGAATCCTACGGAATAGAATTTCGGTATACAAAATATATGTAGAATATTTTATAATTATTCACAAATACAGCCTAATAATAAATTTTCTTGAGCCCAATTCATAAAATTTTGGACGGGTTGGGCAGGCCATCAAGTTTTGGGTCATATTTGACACCCCTAATAGGGGGCATTCATTTGTAAATCATCAATCAAAAAATCATTCATGTCTCGAGTAAAACAAAAGTTTCCTTTGGCAAATCTCTCTTGTCATTCTTATCTAACATTTTTGTAGCGATGCTGAGTATAGTAGGGTTGACGTAGCATAATAAGAAGCATGAGCAGGTCATATAAGATCGTGAGAGAATTGCTAAATGCCCCACGGTATGTCTAGTCAAAGTCTAAGACCGTGTCATAGGCCTATGTTGGAAAGAAGATTCCAATAATTAAAGGAATTATCAGTGAGCGCAACATAGGCTATGATGGAGATATTGTAAAACAGAGAGGAATAATACTATTTAGCTAATTGTCTTCGAGTGACAAGGGAGATAAGCTTGTTAGTTGGCCTATCTCATCAAGTATTACACCATCGAAGTGGTGTTCTAGAATAATTTCCTTTAGGGATTCCTTTCATTATTCACAATATATATAGTTGTACAAAGGTTGATTCCTAATATGGTACGAATCCTAACTTACCTTACAAAGGTTGATTCCTAATATAATTAGAATCCTAAGTTACCTTAAATATACATCTATCATAATTACAAAATATACAGAGAATATTCGCTAATACTCCCCCTCAGACGAAGCGGGAGGAGGCCGAACGCTAAGGCTGGATCGGAAGTCGGTGAAAAGCTGTCGCGGTAGTCCCTTTGTGAAGATGTCTGCATACTGATAAGAGGAAGGCACGTGTAATATTTTGACCTGACCACGGGCAACCTTCTCTCGCATAAAGTCGATATCCATCTCAATATGCTTAGTCCGCTGATGTTGGACCGGATTATGAGACATATAGATGGCAGATATGTTGTCACAATAGACTATAAATATCTTGCGGAGTGGACACTGGAGTTCCAAAAGAAGATTTCAAAGCCAACAGATCTCGGCAACTACGTTAGCAACACCGCGATATTCTGCTTCAGCACTCGAACGGGAAAGTGTGGCCTGCCACTTGGCGGACCATGAGATAAGATTATCCCCAAGAAATACACAGTCCCTGAGGTAAAGCGACGTGTGTCAGGGCATCCTGCCCAATCTGCATCCGTGTAGGCAAGTAGCTTGGTTGGGGCAGAGGAATATAGATGTAATCCGAAGTCTAATGTGCCCTTAACGTATCTGATAATACATTTGAGGGCGGCAAAATGAGACTCTCGGGGGTCGTGCATGAATAGACACACCTACTGAACGGCATATGCAATATCAGGCCTAGTGAATGTAAGATAGTGAAGAGCACTTGCTAGACTCCGATATAGAGTGGGATCAGAAACTGGCGCACCGTCATTGGCACTAAGCTTGGATTTTGAGTCCACCGGAGTTGGCATAATTTTACAATTTTCCATCTTGGCCCTGTACACTATCTCTTCTGCATACTTACGCTGACACAGGAACATAGTGGCTGCAGATCTGGTCACCGATATAATCAAAAAATAACTTACCTTGCCCAAGTCAGTCATAGCAAATTCAGTTTTGAGTAGAGCAATGATTTCATTCTTCAACCCGTCAGATGAGGTAGTAAGAACAATGTCATCGACATATAATAGCAAATATGCAGTGCTGCTACCTCGGTGAAAAGTGAAGAGAGAGTTATCACACCTGCTACATACAAAACCAATCTGCAGAAGATACCTGGCGAACCGATCATACCAAGCGTGGGGTGCCTGTTTCAATCCATACAATGACTTCCTGAGATGACACACAAACTGCGGAGCTGCCGGATGAACAAAGCCAGGAGACCGATGCATGTACACGCCTCTTTTCAAATCCCCATGAAGAAACGCATTCTTGACACCAAGCTGATGAATCGACCAATGCATGCCCATAGCAATACTGAGAATAGTCCGAATAGTGGCCGGTTTAACAACTGGACTGAATGTCTCACCACAATCAACACCCTTCTGCTGATTAGTGCATTGGCAACTAGTCTTGCCTTATACCTCTCTAAGTCACCACTGTCTCTGAACTTCTGACGAAATAGCCACATACACCGGATAACATTCACACCAGCTGGCATAGGTACCAAATCCCAAGTGTTATGCTTGGTTAAAGCGTTAAATTCCTCGCACATGGTCCCATTTCAATTTGGGTCTAGTTTTGCTAGTTTTGGATTTTTTGGAATGGGTTATAAGGTTTGTGTGGAGAGATTGAAGTGAACCTTGGGTTTGAAAATCCCGTGTTGTGCATGTGTATCCATGCGATTAGAAGGCAGTGGTGGTGGGTCGGGACTGTGAGGTTGCTGGTCCACTGGTTATAGACCAGTGGGCGCGAGCTTCACCGGTTCTTTGGACCGTGTGACCGGGAGGCTGCGGACCGCTTCGTTGGTGCGGGAAACTGTGGGGGTGCAGTAGGTTGATGGCAGGGAACTGGAGGCAGCAGTGTCCACTGCCGGAACAGATGGTAGCGGTATTGTCCTTTGTTGGAGATACATCAACTGGAGTAGAGGAGACATAGGAGACTCATCGAGAAAAGTGTAATCCGTTGTTTGGAATTTTTGAAGGTTTGAAAAAGGAAAGGTTGTCTCGTTAAAGGTGACGTGATGGGAGACGATGATTTTGCGAGTGGCAATGTCATAGCACAAGTAGCCCCGATGATTAGGAGACAAACCAAGGAAGACACATGGCAGAGTGCGAGGGGGAAGTTTGTGGGGTGCATTGGAGGCTATGTTGGGGTAGCATAAGCATCCAAAAATACATAGGTGATCATATGATGGCTGCCTACGGTATAAGATTTCGGTAGGGGTCTTGTTTTGAAGTGTGCTAGTTGGTAAAATATTAAGAAGGGATTCTACCATTTTGACATCATAGACCCAAAAAGGCGGTGGTAGGCAGGCATGAAATAGAAGTGTGCGGACCATGTTATTGATGGTACGTATAATTCTTTCAGCCTTTCCATTTTGGGAAGAAGTATATGGACAAGAAAAATGAAAAATCATGCCTTGTTTAGAACAGAAAATGTGAAATGTCGAGTTATTAAATTCACGTCCATTATCACATTGGAATGATTTAATAGGTTATTCAAATTGTGTCTTAATGAATTTTTGAAACTCGAGAAATTTTGCAAAAACTTCAGATTTGAATTTCAGTGGGTAAATCTAGAAAAAATGTGAAAATCATCCAAGAATACTAGATAGAATTTATGACCCAAAGAGCTAACAATCGGAGATGTCCACAAATCAGCATGAACAATATCAAAGGGAGAAAAAGTAACACTGTTTGATGACATAAATGGAAGACGAGTATGTTTGCCTAGTGGACAAGAAAAACAGTGTTGGGCAATTTTCCCATTATTACATTGAATACGCTTAGAAGTCCTAAGAAAGGTGAAAACTGGGTCTCCGGGATGTCCGAGTCTGTTGTGCCAAGTGGAGGGAGAGATCGCCGCAAGGGATATAGGTGTTTGCGGTCTGTCAGCGGAAGATTGAGTGAATGGGTAGAGATCTCCCACACTATTGCAGCGTGTAAGAATTTTCCCCGTATGGAGTTCCTTCACATAAAAACTAAAAGGGACAAATTCGACAGACACAGAATTATTGCTAGTGAATTTTTTAACAGAGATTAAGTTTTTAATGATGTTAGGTGTGTATAGGACGTGGTTTAGGGAGAAAGGTGGGTGTGGATGTTTGGTGTGTGTGTTACCGTAACCTTCAATTGGAATGCGATGACTATTGCCGACAGTAATAAATTGAGGACACTTTAACCGACGGAGTTGAGATAGGTTACCTGATGACCGGGTGAGGTGAGATGTGGCTCCGGTGTCCATGTACCAATTGTTGTCGGGCTGTTGAAGGTTCACGGTGGTGTATGCCTGGCCCAAATCAGTCGGGGCCAGGCAGCTGGGCTGCTGGTCTAAAATGTAAACATTTCAAGGACCAAAATGAAAGTTCAGGAAGAAGCCCAATAGTCCAATAAACCAACTCTGATCCTCCCCTTCCAACTCTCCGGTTAGGAAGGCTGTCTCAACATCCATGTCACGCAAAAATGCAATAGCCCTGGATGTTAAGCTATTCAGAGGGGAGCACATGTCCAAGTAGCTGAGGCCTTATACTCGACAGTAGATCCATCTACTTTGTACTCAATGTGAGTATCCATTTTTACAACCTAAAGTTTTTTTCCTGGAGGAAAGTCAACCATTACACAAGTATGGTTCTATTTGATGGAATCTATTTCTCTCTCTGTAGCTTCTTTCCAAAGCCGCGCTACTGGAGATGACAATTCTTTATTAATTGTACATGGTTCATTCTCAACCATACAAGCTAGAAGGCTTGGAACAAATCTTTGTCCCCTCTTTGCTCCGCCTCGGTTCAACATCTAGAATCCCTGAGTTATGTAGATCTAAATCATTAAATTTCGGATAGCCAACAACTTCCGAGTCCTGTAGATCTGGAACTTCTAGTTGCGAACAATCAGGCACTCGCGGGTTCTTGTTAACCTAGAGCAATTACTTCTTTTTCCTTCTCAAAGAAAGTTATCTTCAAAGAGTTCAGCATTCTTTGACACCAAGAGGTGATAAACACTACTGTTATTTGTGAATCCAGTGGATATGCAATCTACAGTCTTAGGACCAACTTAACCTGTTTCGGTATTCCAACCTTTACCAAGCCACCCCACATCACAACATTTGTAGGTGGGATTATTTCCATGTTTCACATGGAGGGTTATGCTTATCTTTATGCAGTGTTCTGTTGAGAATCTTTATGCAGTGTTCTGTTCAGTGGGTAAATCTAGAAAAAATGTGAAAAATCATCCAAGAATACTAGATAGAATTTATGACCCAAAGAGCTAACACTCGGAGATGTCCACAAATCAGCATGAACAATATCAAAGGGAGAAAAAGTAACACTGTTTGATGACATAAATGGAAGACAAGTATGTTTTCCTAGTGGACAAGAAAAAGAGTGTTGGGCAATTTTCCCATTATTACATTGAATACGCTTAGAAGTCCTAAGAAAAGTAAAAACTGGGTCTCCGGGGTGTCCGAGTCTGTTGTGCCAAGTTGAGAGAGAGATCGCCGCAAGGGATAGAGGTTCTTGCGGTCTGACAGCAGAAGATTGAGTGAATGGGTAGAGGTCTCCCACACTATTGCAGCGTGTAAAAATTTTCCCCGTATTGAGTTCCTTCACAGAAAAACCAAAAGGGTCAAATTCAACAGATACAGAATTATTGCTAGTGAATTTTCTAACAGAGATTAAATTTTTTAATGATGTTAGGTATGTATAGGACGTGGTTTAGGGAGAAAGGCGGGTGTGGATGTTTGATGTGTGTGTTACCGTAACCCTCAATTGGAATGCGATGACCATTGCCGACAGTAATAAATTGAGGACACTTTAACCGACGTAGTTGACATAGGTTACATGACGACCGAGTGAGGTGAGAAGTGTCTCCGATGTCCATGTACCAATTCTCGTCGGGCTGTTGAAGGTTCAGGGTGGTGTAGGCCTGGCCCAAATCGCCGGGGCCGTGCTTTGAGGGGCTGCTGCCGCTGCTTCTTCTTGTAGTTGTTGTTCTTCTTTGGACCGCAACCGGATGGGCTCTCGCTCGCTCGCCGGGGGCTCGCTGGTGGGCGGGGCGGGGCCCAAGAGGCCGGGCGACTAAGGCTGCTGGAACCGGGCCCTGCGGGTCGGGTACGGGCATGCGAGCGAGGCCCGCTTTCTTTGGTAGGGCCACCGTTCTTCTTGGTTGGACCACTGCTCTTTACGCTGCTCGCGCTTTATCCGATCCTTGGTTGCGTTGGCCTTTTCCGCGGCCCTTGCCTTTGTTGTTGCGACCTCTACCGCTGGACTGCTGCTGTTGGTGGCCTTGCGGTGGTGGCTGGTTGTTGCTGGTCGCAGGTGTTGCCATCCCGTCAATGGCTAACGCCTTTTGATTATGGGCCTCTTGTTTAACACGTCTAGTTTCTTCCAACAATAGTTGTGAATGTGCCTTGTTGAAACTTGGGAGATGGTCGGCTTGTTGAATCATTGTTGCGAGTGTGTCATATTCACCTTTCGGTAAACCCGCAACAAGTTGAAGCACCATCTTGGTTTCTGAAACAGAAGTCCCGACGTTGGATAGTTGATCGGTTATGAGTTTCAGTTACTTACAATATTCGGACATGTTAAAATTGTCGAGGCGGGTATTGTTGAATTGCTCTTCTAAATACACGGCCCGAGTATTTTTATTGTCCTGAAAGATTTCTTCTAGCCGGACCCAAAGTTCACGTGCCATAGCACCTATTTTCATGATAGTGCACAATAGGTCTTTGGAGATGGTGCCGTAGATCCATTGTTTGACGATGGCGTCAAGACGACGCCAGATTGAGTCTGTAACATCGGTGGCACGAGGAACAGATTCGTCAATATGATCGAGCATGTTGTATGCACATGCATGAATGTAGAATAGTTCCATCCACATGGAATATTGACAGTCTTCTTGATCATGAATTATAGGGATAAAATTCTTGATGTTGTTAACGGCGAATGCCGGATGAAAAGAAGATACTGAACGTTGAGAGGGGTTGTCAAGTGTGTCAGTGGATGAACCGGAATTTGTGGGGGAAGACATTGTTGAAGGGAAAATTCTGGTTGCCTTGGCCGAGAAATTTCTAGTTGGCCGAGAAATTTCTGTGTTTTGGCCGAGAATGAGGAAGTGAGGGGAGAAGAGTGGGGTTTAGGTTTTAGGCTCTTGATACCATGAAAGATAGAATAATTTCCATTAGGGATTCCTTTCATTATTCACAATATATATAGTTGTACAAAGGTTGATTCCTAATATGGTACGAATCCTAACTTACCTTACAAATGTTGATTCCTAATATAATTAGAATCCTAAGTTACCTTAAATATACATCTATCATAATTACAAAATATATAAAGAATATTCGGAAAATATTCGCTAATACAGAGAAAGATGTTTGAGAGGGTAGGTTCCTGATGGCACGAGGAGTAGCTCTTGACATGTTGTTCTCTTCAGACCAGTGATTTGAAAGATTTTTCAAAGAGGATATCTGGCCACAGAGATATTTTCCACTAATTTTTTGTTATCAGAAAAGTCTATTTCTACAAGCAGCTCACAGAAAAAGAATTAGATCAATAAAACAAATTTCATCCGAAACCATTCACAGGATAAAAGATCACTGATACTCTTTTTATTGTATTAAAACTCTAAAGCTCATCGGAAAATGTTATTAAAGGGGTCATCAATCACATTCAAAAGGTGGGGAGTATTGTTCAACTTATACTCTTTTTATTGTATTAAAACTCTAAAGCTCATCGGAAAATGTTATTAAAGGGGTCATCAATCACATTCAAAAGGTGGGGAGTATTGTTCATCCAAAGCCATTCGGCGGAAAATTATATTATATAAAAAAATCAAATTATTTATATATATATATATATATATATATATATAAATAAGACCCCCCCCCCATAAGGTACATCTCGCGCCTATGGGCCGCTATAACTATCCAAGAAGACACTCGAAACTGGAAGGATAAACAAACCCACTCGGTGGACTGTCGAGCTACAAGTCTTAGGACTCACTAAGTCGGGATCACTAACTAATACTAATCTAATATAATAATATATCTAATATAATAAAAAAAATACTAATATAATATAAAAGAACTGTCTTTTCTGTATACTTTCCCCGGTTCCGTTACTACCGCGGGCTTTACGCAATCAATCGGTATATATATATAGTTATTGAATCTCCTTTAACTTTTTCATATATGTATTCTTTAGGTTATGAATCTCTGAAAATTATAATTCAGACAATGTCAATACTCTAATGAGAGAGTGTGTGTATTGGTGAGTTTGAAAACAACAGTTGCAGACTTAGCCACATTGACTGTCTCACCTAAAATTAGTCTCACCGCTAGCTGCTTTGGAGCCTAGTGAATTAACAAGGTATGGGCTTTCCATTCTCAGAAAACGACTACTCCTTTCACTTGCATATTGTGGAGTTGTTTTCGCGGCTTTCTTCCCTTATTTATTATTTTGGATTCATCTACTTAAGTTTTATAGTATTACCTCCGTCCCAATTTATGTGATATAGTTTAAATGAATATGAAGTTTAAGAAATAAATTATACTTTTTAATCTTGTAGTTTAAAACAAGTCAAAGATATTTGTATGACTATAAATTATCTCGTTAAGCGTAAAAGATAAAGTTTAAAGTTTAATTGTTGTCAAATAAGGAAATGTAGCATTCTTTTTAGAACGGACTAAAAAGAAAAGTGTATCACATAAATTGGACATATGGAGTAATAACTTTGGATTTCATTTTATATTCAGAGATCAAATGTCATCGAGTCATCTCTGGAGTTTGTTTATAAGAATTATCTGCCAAGAAAAAATTAGGTTGAAGTCATCGATAGACTCTTCAACTTGTTTGTGTATTTCACTTAGACCCTCCAACTGAGACCTCTACCAACTGACACATCTACCACCTGATCCCTCTAAAACCACTTTTGATGCAAGAAAGGGTCCAAACTTAACTTCTCAATTAAAGTGGTTGACGAAGGACCGAAGGTGTCAAAGATTGACCATCGACCCACAGCTAAGGGCCGAGAATGGCATGGACTATGGGGCAGATTAGGAACCACAAGTTAATTGTCTTAAGGGGGCAAGCTTTTATTCGTCCTTTTGTGTTGGTCTTGGCCGAGACCTTGCATTTATTTTATTGTCTTTAAAATTCTAGATTAGCTACTAGTTGCCTTAGGACATAATAAAACCATGTAATAACCCTTAGCTTGCTTTAGGATACAATCAATAAGTTGAGAATGCCGAAGAAGGTGACATGGTCGAAAGTGCCAAGATGGCACAACCAAGAGGTGACTTGGCCGACAAAGTGTCAAGGACAAGAAGCTTCCAATAAGACCATTCAATAACAAGTCAAGCTCGACCTAAGAGAGATGAAGAGGTGGTCGAGAACCACTCCTTGGTGCAAGGAATGGAAGCTTCCAAACTAGTTCCAAGAAGATGAAGTCTTGAGAAGTCAAATTCATCCACTCTTCTACTTGGATACCACAAAGAGGTGTGAAGGAGTTTGAGTTCAACTTTGTCCCCAAGAAGAGCCAAATCCTTTCCCATTATCTTCACCATGGCCGAGAACCAACTTGGTCCCCAAGCCAACCATACTCGTCCCCACTTGTTCATACTCGGTCGAGAGGTTAAGTCTTGTGTCTTTTGGCTTATCTTCTAGAAAGGTCTCTATGCTATTATAAATAGGACCCTTAGGACTATGTAATAGACATATTGAATATTGAGTGAAATATAAACTTGTGTGTTGATTACATATATCGGTCCTTGTGTGGACCACGGTTCTTGTGTGAGCCACCCTCCCTTCGGTGTAAGTCTTGGTTAGGACTTGTGTGACCTAATCAAAATCCAAGCTTAAGGAAGCCCCTTGGTTGCAAGCAAACATTGGAAGTTGTGTGATCCAACCTAGTCTAAGCCTAGGGTCTATCTTAAGGTTTCCGGCCACCCTTGCTTGGGGTGTTCACTAGCTTGTACTTGGTATCGACTCAGGCATTAAAACCCCAGTATCTCTATCCTTGACATATGGACCGCACCTCACTTAAACCATAACAACTGAACCAAACACTTAACCAAATCAAACCTCCAACACTTGGTGTGTACTCAGACTTCCACCTCGCATTCTGTGTTCATCCCTCATCCCAAACCACTTCAATCATTTCACCTCTATGTCCCAAAACATTTCTCTAACCTCCACTATAAAGGTCCCTACCCATAACTACACGTCCAATCCCGACAACCACAAACAGTCCGCATAAACCACCATACCGAGAACCTCACTGTTTCAGATCATTTCTGAGGTCGTGCTACCACCAAACCACCAAGTCCCGAACATCATCCTGACCCTCAACACACCCATAACAACTTCACAAAACGCCTAAGCCCGATTCCAAACTCAACTACCCGAAACAGTCACCAAACACTACACTACCCGGCCAAATTGAGAACCCGAGACCCCTTTTTTGGCATCCAATTTCGGGTCAACCCGAATATAACCAAGAGCTGACCCACTTACCCACCAATACCCCTTCTTACTTGCATCAACTTTTGTTGTGCCACTTTGACAAAAAGTTAATATGAAACAACACACAAATGGTGCGTGTAATTCACACGCAAAAATAATAAATAAGACGGGGACACGTGAATTTTAGATTAAAAAATTAAAAAAAGATTTTGCAAAAAAAGAAAAACATTATCTCTTCCATCTTCCTTGACCCCACCACCTCTCTCCTCTCCGATTCCACCTCCTCCAGCGCTGCCCCCATCTCCGTCACCCCTCTCCTTCATCGCTACCCCTATCTCCACCACCCCTCTCATCTTCTTCAGCTTCGCTTCCGTTCTCTATAGCTATTGCCAATTTTAACTCAATTTCCCCTCCGTTGCTGCCCCATCTCCACCACCCTTTTTTTTCTTCAACTTTTATTTCTTTTGCCTGAAAATTAAGATTCAACCCCACAATAATGGAGGTCGAAAAGCGGAAATGCTTACACAACGTAGAAATCGAAGTTAAGAAGCAAATAAAACGAAAAGAAGAAAGTGATGGTAGCGGCGGCCAAGTGGAATCCGACATCAGATCAGGGAGGGTGAGCTGGGTTTTCAGATATATTTTTTTTGGTTTGAAATGTTTTTTTAATTAGTTAAATAGATTTAAAATAGGGTTTTTCTTAAAATTATTTTTTTAATGATTAAAATTTTAAAAAAAGGAAAAATATGGCATCTCACACCTTTTTAGAGCAGTGCATTGCAGCACTTTGCCACCTCAATGCTATAGAAATAGCTATGGCACAAGGTGGTGGGGAAGTCGGGAGCACATCAGGAGGCCAGCCTACGGGGGCACAAACCGTGGCTGGCAAAGGTCGGACAACTCTAGCAGCCCAACCCGTCGGCCCCTCGGCTAGGGATGGGAAAGGTGGGAACAATGATCGGGAAAGTAAGGTTACTCCGGATGAGGATGGATACATGGAGGTAAAAAGAAAGGGGAAGCCAAAAGGTAACCCCGTTAGCCAGAACCTAACATTCCCCTTAAGCAAAATGCCGACCCTTACTTCCAAAAAGAAGGGTCAGAGTAATGACCTTTTGCCAGCCAAGAACAATGAGGATAGCACGAAGGGGACTAACCCCTTTCGTTATCTAAATGATTATCGCTTCATGGAATATAAGGGGGCTGCACAAGTCCTCAAAGCAAAAGGAGATCAGCTCCATAGTGCATAAGGAGAACATTGATGTATTTGGCATCCTAGAATCCAAGTTAAATCACTCCTCCCTGCAAAGCTTTGGACTTCCAAATTCAAGAATTGGAAGGTGTTGGACAACTTTGGGCATCATCCCACGGGGAGAATCTTTATTATTTATAACCTCGCTAAGGTCGGACTCCAAGTTCGGGATATCAACCCTCAAGCTATACACCGCAAAGCATCACCGCTTGATCTCTTCAAGATTATTCTATGCCACCTTCGTCTATGGGCTCCACTCTACGGTGGCCCGCCGAGGCCTATGGGACAAGCTACGAGACTACGGGTCTGGTATCTCGCAGCCGTGGATAGTCCTCGGGGATTTCAACGCGGTGATGAGTGAAGAGGAGAGATACAACATGGCCCCGATTAGTATCTATGAGATGAAAGATATTGTTGATCCGCCGTCGTGACTTGGGACTCTCGGATATGAATTCCACCGGATGTGAGTTCACTTTCAACCGGAAAACAAATTCGACAAGCTTGACAGGCTCTCACCAATGGAGTTTGGTTGCAAGAGGGATGGTATGGTAATGCACATTTCCGTCGGTCCGGGCCCTTCTCGGACCATACGCCGTGCATTGTCTCCATTTTGGATCCCCCAAGGCCGAAGAACAAACCTTTTAAATTCCTGAATATATGGGCTGCACATGCGGAATTCGGAAATATTATAGCAAATACTTGGGAAAGGGACATTCCGGGCACTGCCCAATATACTTTGTGTCGTCACCTGTATAGTCTCAAAAGACCCTTGAGGTACCTCAACGCAATGGAGTTCTCCCATATCTCAATGAGGGTCAAAAGAGCAAAAGAGGAGCTAGATATAGCGCAAAAAGAAGCTTTGGATAACCCGCACCTGGATCATCTACATGTGAGGGTTACGGAGCTCAGGCACAATTCCAATGCCCTTATTGAGGCGGAAATGAGTTATCTTCGACAACTTGCCAAATGTGAGCACCTTAAACTTAGTGACAGGTGCACCAAGTTCTTTCACGCCATGGTCAAGAGAAACTCAAAGAGAAACTTTATCGCGGCAACGGAAAAGAGGGATGGCTCACTCACGACATCTATTGACCAAGTCGGCCGAGGAATTCATATTTCATTACAAAGGACTCCTTGGCACTAGGGAGTATTGTGAGCCTATTGATGTTGGGGTCATTGCTTCGAGCAAGTGCCTCTCGGCGAACAGGGGGGAGGTCCTTGTTCGAACTATCACGATGCGAGAGATTAAAGGGGTACTATTCGGTATTGGCGAAGACAAAGCACCGAGGCCCGATGGCTTCTCCTCGGGTTTCTTCAAAAAGGCCTGGAATATCGTGGGAAGGGATTTTTGTGATGCGGTAAAAGAATTCTTTCTATCCGGCAAGCTTCTAAAGCGGGTCAACCACACCACTATAGCTCTTGTCCCTAAAGCTCCGCACCGCCCTACAAAGGGGGACTTCGAGCCCATATCATGCTTTGCAATATTTTGTACAAGGTGATCACAAAGATAATTGCCTCAAGGTTGGAATCGGTACTGCCTAACATCATTGACCCGGCCCAATCAGCGTTTGTACAGGGACGGAGTATGTCGGATAATATTCACCTCGCTCAGGAGCTGCTCAGGAGTTATAACCACAAGAGAACTTCAAGTAGATGCATGCTTAAGGTGGACCTCCGGAAGGCGTTTGATTCAGTAAATTGGGAATTCCTTACGGCTATTTTAATTAGTTTAAACTTCCCGGAGAAGTTGGTAACTTGGATCATGGAGTGTGTTTCGACAGCATCCTACTCCATCTCAATCAATGGGAGTTTATACGGGCATTTTAAAGGCCGCAAAGGATTGAGGCAAGGGGACCCTCTTTCCCCTACCCTTTTTGTTATTTGCTTGGAGTATCTATCAAGGTTGCTTAAAATGAACACCCGGCGGGAGATTTTTAATTTCCACCCGAAATGTGGCAGCTTGATGATCACACACCTAGCCTTTGCGGATGACCTTCTCCTCATGTCGAGGGGGGACGCAAAATCGGTTCGGATACTGATGAAATGTCTGAGAGACTTCCAGACTTGCTCGGGCCTTAACTCCAATGCGCTTAAATCCAGCATCTATATGGCGGGTGCGAGGACCACGTCTCAGAGGACATTAAACGGATAACAAACTTTGACACAGGAACCATGCCTTTCCGCTACCTTGGTATCCCGCTTGCGGCGGAAAAGTTAAAACTAGTGCATTATGATCCGTTCTTGAGCAAAATTTCGGGTTACACTACCGCTTGGATGGGTGCTACCCTCTCGTATGCTGGAAGACTAGAGCTTATCAAGTCGGTCCTGCAAGGGGTCGAGTGCTTTTGGCTCTCTATTCTTCCCGTTCCCGGCATGGTTTGCGAGAAAGTAACGGGCCTTTGCCGTTCTTTTCTTTGGCGGTCCAAGCACCCTATTGTGGCCTGGAAGGATTGTACTAAGCCCAAAGCCGAAGGAGGCCTGGGCATTAGAGATATCAAAGCTTGGAATCTGTCTCTTCTTTCTAAATGTTTGTGGAACATTCACCAGAAGAAAGATTCCCTCTGGATCAGGTGGATCAACCATAAATACCTGAGCAGTTCGGATAATATTTGGACCTGGAAGGCTAAGAAAGAAGACTCTCCTTTAATCAAGAGGCTGCTGGACATCCGTGACATCATCCTCTCCAGAGAAGGATCTCCTGAGATAGCGGTCACTACTATGACTAAGTGGCATGCAGTCAGGTCTTGTGGCACGCAGAGTGCATATGACTATTTCAGGCCGAAAGGCCAACTAGTGCTATGGGCAAAGGACGTTTGGAATGCTTGTATTATCCCCGTGCAATCTTTCATCTTATGGCTATGTGCTAGGAAGAGACTACGCACCAAGGATAGAATGGCCCACATGGACATTGACGGACTATGCTCACTTTGTGGGCAAACGGATGAATCACTTGCGCATCTTTTCTTTACTTGCCGGTAAGTAGACACATTTGGACAAGTATAAGGAGTTGGCTCGGGATCACTAGGGCCATGACTACCATTGACGGTCTTGTTGAAATACATCAAGAAGGAAGGGCGTGGTACGGGATGGAAAGCAAAAGCCAAGCGCGTAGCGCTTGCCGCAACAATCTACCACATCCGGAATGAGCGAAACAAGATTATTTTCGATGGGTCTAGATTAGATAAGGGGCTCTCCTCTTCAAAATCAAGACTAATATCTACAAAATCCTTTTTGCTCTTTTCCCGCTTTTCTTGGAAGATTTTGTCTCCTTAGCAGGTGGTTAGCTAGCATAGATAAACATTAGCTAGGGTAAAACCTCTAGACTACCCGGTTTGTGGGACTAGCTAGAGTCTCCCGACCTCCCGGGGTGTGGGATCGGCGGGAGTATGTTACGCTTTGTATCCCGCGTTAGCCGGTTTGTGGGGCCGCACGGGAATACCGTGTTTAGGTTGCGTACCGAGACAAGTGCCGCCCGGCGGACACGTGACGAGGGTGGGGTTTTACCCATGACCGAATAGGTACTCTTCCCTTGACCGTGGGTTTATCCCGTTAGGGTTTACCACGGCAAGGGTTTAAGGAGGCCCACGACTGCAACCTTGTGCCTTGGCATGAGGGACTGTCTTTTGGATGTAGGGATGGGGTCTATACCCCTTCATTTTCTTCGCTTTGGTGCTCTCGACTACCCGGTATGTGGGAATAGCTTGAGCTTATGCTGCTGACGAGCCGAATCTGGGGTTGGTCTGCCTGGCAGGGACGCCCTAGATTTACATCGTCACTATGATTGTGAGTACGCTCACAAACACTGTACATTTGATGATTTTTATACACATTTACCTTTCATCAAAAAAAAAATAATTGTGTTCAAGTGGCACATTAAAAATGGTTTTGGAGGATTCATGTGGTAGAGGTCTCAGTTGGAAGGTCTAAGTAGAATACACGAACAAGTTGGAGGGTCTGTCGATGACTTTAACCAAAAAATTATGACGGACTTATTTTTCTGTCTCATCCTAAATTATAAAAGAATAAACTTGACGTAATGAAAAGCGGGAAGAAGGAAAAATGAAAGAGAGAAAAAAAAGACCGTACAAGTTTTCCCTAATACTGGCCTAGGACTATTGAGAATATCGAACTGTTCCAATGCGGATGATAGAAAAATCAAGAAGTTATAAAGAAACTCACCATACGAAAAGGATTGTAAATTTAAATCAAGACGTTGCAAAGAAACTCGCATTAAGAAACAGATTATAAACTCTACCGTGCATCCTTCTTTTAGAAATAACCTCACGGGTGTCGAACTAACATTGTACCAATTGTAACACATAAGTTGAAACTTCTTAACTGCGGAGGAAATTACTTTCTCTGGAGTCTTGAGTATGCATGGAGCTTAAAAAAACAAAAAACCTTAACCAATCCACTATAAAAATACATATTTGCGACAGAATATTTAAGACGGATAAGGTTCATCACAAAGTTTGATGTTTTATGATGATATTTATCAGAACGTTTGCAACTCTTGAATTTGCAGATGAATTGTGACGAATTCTTGTCAGAAATATTGTCTTTTTTTCTTGTAGTGCCTGAGAAAGCACAGTTGGCCTTTTGGAATATGCTTATTGGGTTGCTATTGTAAATCGTAATCCAAATTATATATTGTTTGACATCGAATGCTTTTAAGGTGAAGAATGTACTAGCTGTTGCTAAAGAACACAGATGAGGTAATGATGTAAGCAATTAGCGTTCAATTATTCAGAAGTGGAGCTTAGTTTGAGACCCCACAAGCAAACGGTCACCAAGAATTTCAGTCTTGACCATATTGTTGTGTACCCAACACCTACTGTCTCCAAATCAAATTAGATACTGTGTACCATGACAAAAAGAAAATTATCAAAGCTTCCTCTTAACGGTTCTTAGTTAATTGCACCAACAATTGGACACGCATAAAGTCATGTGCCTTTGGTCCATCACTTGTACCACCACCTATTACAGCAATGTGACATTTTGTTCGTCTAAAGGCATAATAATAAATTCAGTTATCATTTCAAATTAACAAGGTAAAAACATTAACATGTAGCAAATCTTGACATGATTTCTAGTTAAAAGGATAGGCAACTTCCCCTTGCCTTGATCACTTTTTTGAGGTCTTTTTTGTCCGAAGTTCGATATCAGCATAGAAGTTCAACTATATCTGAATTTGAGTCACATAAGCCGCATTTGAATGAAACACTCCCTACAAGAATTTTTCATATCAAGACTCTAATCAAATATCTCTAATTAAGAAATGAGCAATCGCATCTAATATACATCTAATGTACGAGGTAAAAAACATCAGTTAACATTGTCAAAGCAAAAGCATGTTTCTAGCACATGAATCAATTCATTACCCGCAAGCACGAAGAAATTCTGCATGTTGGGGAATTTGACCTTGTCTCATTGATCAGTTGTACGCTCCCAGAAAACTGGCCACCGGAGCACATCCCGCGATTTACCTGGTGATAGTTGTTGAAGGACCGGTGCTATTACCTCCAGGACGTCTGGGTAATACCAGTGAAGTAGTCAGGCGCAAGCCTGGAAACCTGGATTATAAAAAAAAAAAAAAAAAAAAAAAATCAATTCATTACAATAGGCTGCAAGTCCAATAAAGACTGTCTGCTGCTGCTGACAATTCACAAGAAAAAAAAGTTGCTTCATGTCATCAATAAAGCACTTTTGCATAAAATGATGACTAAAAGTTGCACTCCTAAGAATAACATAACAAAAAAATAATAAGAGGATACCCTTTTAATTAAAGACTATAAAAGGGTCATCAACTTTATAATTTGGAACCCTAAAAAGTCTAAATTAGGATAATGATAATTAGCTAGCAGTAGTACTTAAAATTAAAACTAATTAAATACTGCTCTGTTCACGTGACCAAATATATGGGCATAGCTGAGGTGGATGTGGAGATCCTATGCTGTTGTTGCTGGTCCATGTTAAACTCCCTGAGGTTAATGTAGGGGATCTCCACGTCACCTTTCCGGCTAGGAGTCAAAGTTCCGGCGAGTGGACCGGAGGTCGGCCGGCTAGTTGTACGATAAGGTGTGTTCGACCCACTTCTGCTCTCGGTAATATACAATGGCCCAGATATCGATCCCAGGAAAGTAGGTCGCCGGTGATGAACTTCGCCAGCGTCAAGATCACCGGCGCCGGAGATTTTGTCATTCTTGGAGTTTGGTATCCTCGTGAAGAAGAGCAGAGCATTTTTCCACCATCTTTTACGGCTACTGTTCTTCTTGATCTTTTTTGAAGATTCGTCTTTTGAGATTGGTTTTTGTAGCTTGAAATGAACTGTGTCTATTGAGGCTCTTGCTGTTTCTCTGATTTTGTGCTTTCTTGCTTCTTCCAAAATCTGTTAATAAAAAAATGTACCTATTAACTAATGATGTAGTTTAGAGCTTAGAGTGATAGTTTGCTACCGATAAAGTTGTTATCATGTGATCGGGAGGTCATGTGTTCAAGTCATGAAAATCATCTTTTGCAAAAATGAAGAGTAAGATTGGGTATAATATATCATTATGGTCCATTCCTTCCTTGAACCCCGTAAATTGTGGAAGCTTAGTACATCGTACTGCCTTTTTTTTTTAGTTCTATTTAGGAAAATAAGGGATCTTACAGTGGCAAAATTAGAAATTTCAGAGTGTTCAAAATTTAATATGTATTGAAAGACATTTCTTGATTATTTTCACTAATGAAAGAATATTATACAATTTTTATAATACGAAAATACTATTCATATTCTATCCCAAAATCTTATTCTACTTGTACAATAATTATACAGTTATGATAAGTGTAGAACTCTAATTTAATTACAACTAAACATAAATATACAGTGTATATCACGGGTCTTAACAACCCAAGATGTAACATTATGCACATGATATACACGGTGTATATTCTGTGTATATCACGGGTATTTATCACTCCCGCAGTCATAACGGAAATCTTCAAAGAGAACTGATGAAAGACCTTAGTAAAGATGTCTGCAATTTGATATCTAAAACACTTAATTATGACTTACATCTATATCCGTCGTCGGTGATATACACAAAATATACACCGTGTATATCACGGATATTTATCATGTATATACAAAAAATATGCAATATGATTTTTTCTATACAAAGTATAATCTTCCGGTAAAGAATGTTTAACTGACCACATCCCGTATATGCTCTGTCACTGGGATCTTTATTGAATGTGAAGGTGCAAAATGCACCCGTTGATTAATTCGACTCAGATTTTTCAAAACATATGTATGTATAGTACGTTCAAGTCTATTGTGAAAAATTAGTTTTAGAGTTGTGTTGATGACATACCTGAAAATAATCGATTTGAGGGTCGAAGCCATAGTCACTGAAGTGTTGGGGATCAACAATGGGGAAAATGGGGGATTTGTTTGACATATTTTTTGGTTGAAGAGGGAAAAGGAAAAGGAAAAGGAAGAAGAGTGGAAAGTTGGAAAGAAAGGAAATGGGAGGAGAAAGGTCGATGGATATTAAGGAATCGCGCCTTTAAGGGCTCAATGGCCGTTGGTATTTGCAAACCCTAATTAATGCATCTTGCCTATTTTTTAAACTTCTATTTTATGTTTTTTTTATTGTTCAACTCCCAATAGTACAAGCCTTCTTCATATTTAATGCAATTAAATTACTTCACGCATTCAACTAGGCAGTACAGTACTTTGATTATGGTAAAGGTCAGTGGTAAAATTAAAATTCGGAAAAAGATGGTTGTAGATTAACATCACAATGATGTGAATGCAACTAAACAAATTACAGTAAATATTTTGTCCATACTCTTATACTCCCTCGGGATAAAAAAGAGTGATCATTTAGCTATTTTCACATCTCTTTAGAAAAATATTAATTTCTAGATAAAAATAGGTAATTTGACTAAACTATCTCTAATTAAATAGGTATTGAGATTTGATCACAGATTACCTAACAATTAATAAGGATAAATCTAGAAAAGTAAGGTTAATTTTTTCTTAATTTGGTAAGTAAACATTCTTTTTTATTCAAAAAATAAAGACTAAATGCACACTTTTTTTAATCTGAATGGAATAATACAACAATGTAAGATAGATTAATAGCTGAAGAATTTAATTTCTTTCAAAATTTTGTGCAAACAACCTAACTCTTTAAATAGTGTGTGGAAGAGAGTAATTGAAATATAAATCATAGCTATATTTTATTTTCCACACATATATACTTATATAGTATAGATTATAAGCCCTTAAAGTACTAAATGTTATTAAATCCACGAATTAGTTGTTGAATCTACCACTTTAAGGTTAATATTATAAGATAAACATTTTCTTTAGAAAGCTAATGTGTGGGATTCTTGCCTCAGCTGCAACTAAAAACAGTCTAATTTGATTTGGCGGAAAAAGAAATAAATTTCAATAAAGTACTCCCTCCGTTTCATAATTAGTGTCACCTTAACAAAAAATTTTTGTCTCAAAATAAGTGTTATCTTATGAATTCAAGACATAAATTGGTTATTTTTTCCTATTATACTCTTAGATAAAAACTGACAAGCTCTCTATTTAATAAATACTTATTGACAAGCTCTCTATTCATGACATAAATAATTATTATTCATGCATGTTTTAATCAAAAGTTAAAAGTAATTTATTTTTATTAAATAGAGATAGTTTAATAAACTCTTTATTATATTACTAATTTTTTAATATGTGTATTTTTGTCTAAAATAACATTTATTATGAGATTGGGAGTACTAATTAGAGAGGGGGATGCAAGAATAAGATCCTACATAGGCTCCTCTCCATAAGAAGAGGACAAATGAGAGGAGAAGGATGTGGTTGGATCTTTGACTGTTCTTGGGATCTTTTCCAACGATCGAGGTCTTTCACGGGAGAAAAGTATGCTCTACTTTTTCAGGTTTTATACTTAAGAGAGTACTCAACACAATGCTAAACATCACTATAAGTAGACAGTCGTGAGATTAAATGAATTTATAAGCTTAATAGAACCGACAAAAACAAGAGAACGATAACTCAGGGAAAATGTTATGCATGTATTGAGATTTGAGATTCATATATAAATCATTCTCGTACTTATAATTCTTTTGTTTATTTTTTGAAAAATAAAACTGTGGCCTAGAGTTCTAAAGGAGGAGACTGGAGAGACAACGTTTGTATATATCGAGGCAAATGAAATTCTTGCGAATTGTAATATACTATAAGAGGGAGTAAGCTAGCAATGTTGAGAGCAGTTTCGTCATTTTTGTCAAATTAAATAATATGATCGGCTTAACAGTACTATCTGATTGTAGATGATGTACACACTTCAAATTGTTTTTTGACTTAATTATCCTTTGCTTATTTCATTATGCATCACTTATCACTTTTCCATGTTTCAATTTCGCCCCTTATTTATTTTTTTATTGCATAGTTGACTAATGTGTTTTGATAAATATGAGAAGTTAGAGGACAATTCTATTTCAAAAAGCAACAGAAGCTTTTTGCCTTTCCTTCATAGTTCATTTCATATTGAAGAGGAAGGTGTACATGAGTCAAGGGTAGAACAGATATTTTACACTACTATTAGAAGTCATAATTACAGTTAGGTGATTAAATCAGTTACTTATATAAAGTATCAAATACAGTTATGTATAAAAAGTTGTAAAGCTCATTTTTGGAGAATAAAAAAGATGTATAATCAATACATAAGAATTTCTCTCTCTACAATGTTCTCCTCTCCTTCTCTGATTTAGGGTTTTCATCCCTTTTGAATTCATATACAATTACATGGTATCAGAGCTATTGAGCCGGTAATCCTAGCTCAATATCAATCAAATTCTATTTTTTTTCATTCTGTAAACTTTTAATTCTTCTTCTCAAAAATTCTATGAAAAATTGAAATCAAGATGAAGGAAAATTTTGCAAATAACTCAGTGAATACGAGTGTAGAAACTCAAAAAAATGACAATGTGAATTCGACTGAAATTGACTACAATCATTTGTTGTTCCTCTCTCCAGCTGATGTGAGCGGCATTCAAATCATATCCTTCCAACTTACAGGTATTGAAAACTACTCTATCTAATACCGGTCTATGCATATTGCTCTGCCAGGTCATAATAACGTAGGGTTGGTAAATGATTCGTGTGCAAAAGATAAGTTTCCTGAATCTATGGGGGATTGATAGGAGAGGGTGAATATCATTGTATTATCGTGGGTGATGAATTCTGATTCTAGTTGTCTTCTTGGAGGTATTATGTAAGCAACAAGTGCATAGGGTGTTTGGGATGAACTTCAAGGTTCACCAAGATTGACAGATCTAAACCATACAATGTCCATAAAGAAATTGCAACATTTAGTCAATGTTCTCTGTCTATTTCTGCATATTTCTCAAGATTAAAGAATATGTGGGAAAAGTTTGATGCTCTTATTCCTGCTCATTCATGTGACTACCCAAAATCAAACAAATATGTGATGTATTTGCAAAAATTAAAGTTGTTCTAATTTCTGATGGGGCTAAATGAATCATATGCGCAGGCAAGAAGTCAAATTCTTCTAATGATTCATGTATCAATAGTAAATCAGGCTTATTCCATGGTGATTAGTGATGAAGGAAAAAAATCTATAGCTGCAACTTCTGATATTTTGGGATCAAATTCAGGCTCTTCACAATATGATGTAGTAATGTATTCAAGATTTGGAGTTGGTTCAAGTGGAAGTCAACATGGGGGAAATCAAAGTACTAATGCTTATGGTGGAAATCTGAGGTTTAAAAAGGATTATAGCCTTCAATGTGACTTTTGTAAATTGAAGGGACATACCATAAAAAGATGCTACAAGATAGTGGGATATCCACGTTTCAAGTACAAGAAGTGAGGAGGAATATATGGTGGTCCTGGTAATAGAAGTTATGCATACAATGTTATGATTGAGGGTGTTGATCAAGATTCTCACATGTTAGATTTTGGACATGGCCAAGAATATGGACACATGTTGCAGAGTCAAAACTTAAGTTTAACAAGCCATATATCAGCCTCAAATCAGGACAATAAGCCTAGTCTTCAGGGTTGTTCATTCACCCAAGAGTAATATGAGATGATTCTACAATTTCTGAACAAAGAAGGTGATAAAACATATGTAGGGAATGTGACTATAGAGACTAGGGATGGCAACGGATCGAATCTGGATCGGATCCTACTAGATCCAGATCCAGATCCAGATCCATTTTTCATATCCAGATCCATCGGGTCCATAAAAATCATATCCAAATCCGGATCCATCGGATCCACAAATTGGATATGAATCCACATTCTTGAGTGCATTTTCGATGCAATAATTTGCATATTGCACATGGAGAATTGGACGATGACATATTTGGCCTCCCCATATTGCTCTAGACAAATGAATGTCTCCTTGATTCTATAACAACAACAAAAAATCAGGAAGCCTCATAAAATGATAAAGACCTAATTAAATCCGAGAAACATGTACATATACTTGTAACAAACTGCATTTTTCAGCATGATAGATAGAAAATTAAATAAGTAAACAATTGATAATTTGAGTATGTTAAAGAATGCATGATATTTAAAGAAGTTGTTTCATTTAACCATTTTGGAGTAGAAAGGCATTAAAGTCATATTGAAGCAAACATGGAAAGTAAATATATTACAGCACTAATTTATATCTATAGAAGAAATTAAGAGGTCTGTTAATTTATTTATTCAGGAAAACTAAGAGGTGTGAGAATGGAAGCTGAGGGTGATTAGTGGAGTAATACAATTGATGTTTCAGCCAATTCTTCCTAAAATTTTCAATATCCATTACTCAAAATCTGAATATAAAATACAGAAATTATGAAAAATTTTAAGAAAATACTTATAAAATTACATTATAGGTTATGCATATATTTAATAAAGAACGGATTCACTGGTTTGATCTGGACCGGATACGGATCTCAAACACAAGATCCAGATCCAGATCCGATCCGTCAGAAATGGATCCGGGTCCGATCCGAATCCGTCGGGTCCAAATTTTGAAGATCCATATCCTATAAAATGGATCTGAATCCACCGGATTCAGGATCCACTGCCATCTCTAATAGAGACGATAACAAGTAACAATTGTGTTTTATTAGCTTACAATCAATTGTTGAAATGGATAGTAGATACAGGGGAAACAAATCATATGGTCTCTGATGTTAGTTTGTTGAATATCAAGTTAGTGGTTAAGCCTGAAAATCCAATAAGAGTATTTATGCTAAATGGTGATATCACACATGTTTCACATATTGAAAGTGGTATTGTGTTCCATGGAGAAACAATTACTAATGTGTTACATATACCAAACTTCAAGTATAATCTACTTTCAATGTCAAAAATAACAAAAGAATTGCAGTGTTCAATTCTTTTTTGTCCCGACTTCTTCCTTTTCTAGGATTTCTGCAGTGGAAAGGTGAGAGCAATTGGTAGAGAAGAGTATGGGTTATACATTTTGACTGGACTAACAACACAAGACAAAGGAGAAGTGTCATTGGTAACTACTACAAGTGATATTGTTAGCAATATTGAAAATGTAGAATTGCGGCATATAAGGTGTGGACATATTTCAGCTTCTGTATTGAGTAGATTGATAACTACAAGACAAGATCCTATTTCTGAATATTTGAACAAGTGTAGTGTGTGTCCTTGTGCTAAGAAAACAAGACAACCTTTTATTGTTAGCTGAATAAAGACTACAAGTTGTTTTGAATTGATTCGTATGGATCTTTGGGGGCCATATAAAGTTCCAACTGTTGATGGCAATAAGTATTTTATTACATTGGTAGATGATTATACCAGAATGACTTGAAAATTCCTATTAAAGCTAAAGTCTGGTATTAGCATTATCATTCAGAATTTTCTATTGTTAGTTAAGAATCAATTTGAAAAGTATGTGAAAGTCATTAGAACTGGCAATGAAACATAATTTGTCAATTTTGTGTGTGACAATATCTTCAAAAATCTTGAAATTATTCATCAAAAAGTCTTGTGCTTATACCCCTCAACAAAATGGGGTTGTTGAGAGGAAGCACATACATATTTTAGAGGTAACAAGAGCTATTAAGTTCTAAGATGGCATACGTATCAAGTTCTGTGGTTATTATGTCTTAACTGTTGTATATCTAATAAATAGAATGCCCAGCACTATGTTGAAGAACAAATCTCCTTATGAGCTGTTATATCATCATAAATCCTCTCTTAGTCATCTCAAGGTATTGGGGTGCCTATACTTTGCAAAATCAGTACAAGAACAAGATAAACTCCTGTATAGATCAAGGATAGCAATTCATACGGTTATGCAACTACTCAAAACGAATACTTACTATATGATCTAGCTTCAAAGGAGTTCTTTGTCAACAGAAATGTGTTATTCATGGAAAATATATTTTCTTTCAAAAATAACACAGACCAAGAGCAACCAATCTTTTCTCAGGCTGAGTCACATAACCTCATGACACAGTTATAAAACTTAACTTCTGAACAGTCAGTCACTCAACCTACCAATACTCAATTAAATCACACTAATGACATTGTTGAATTACCTCAACAAATTCAAAACTTAGTTCATCCTGATCTTATCCAATCTCCTCAAGAATCTACTCAGCTAGATGATATATTTCCCTCAACAAGTGCTACCCTCTCTTACTCAACCTATTCAGCAACCATCAAGAATATCCAATAGAGGAAAGAAACCACCTATCTGGATGAAAGATTTTGTCTCTCTTACTAATCTTCAGAGTCAACCTTATTCTTTATCCAAATACATTTCCTATGATCACTTATCCCCTAATTCTTTCATTGTCACAAAATCTTTACACTATAATGTGAAATTGACATCTAAGCAATATGATGAACATATCAGTGACACAAGCAGTACAAGCAGTATCACTGATGATGAAGAGTTATTAGATAAAAATCGTTATAAAGACTAATAGGGATGTTGTTATACTTGATCATGACTATTCCTGATATAGTATTTGGTGTTCAACAGTCAGTTTCTTCAGAGACCAAAGAAGTCTCACATGGAAGCCGCTATTAGAATTGTAACGTACATCAAGTCTCAGCTCGGGCAAGGTATACTTTTGTCAAGCAAGGAGGGTGATAACATCACATCCTACTGTGATGCAGATTGGATTGCATGCCCTCTTACTATGAAGTCGGTTTCTGGATATCTAGTCAAGTTTGGAAATTCACTTATAACTTGGAAATAAAAAAAAATAGGCCACTATCTCTAGAAATTCTGCAAAATATGAGTATTTAAGTATTGCAAATACAGTTACAGAGTTGATATGGATACTTGGTTTACTCAAAGAAATTGAATGGAACACAACATTGCCTGTTAAGATTTTCAGTGATAGCAAGGCTGCATTACTAGTAGCTGCTAATCCGATATATCATGAAAGAACCAAGTACATAAAAGTGGATTGTCACTTAATAAGGGATAAAATCATACAAGATTTGAACACTACAGAATACATATCAACTGCAGATCAGCCAGCTGATATACTGACCAAATGATTGAATAAGACTCAGCATGAACACCTTTGTACCAAGCTAGGATTGCTCAACATTTTCTCCGTTCCTAGCTTGAGGGGGAGTGAAGAGGAAGGTGTACATGAGTCAAGGCTAGAATAGATATTTTACAGTTTACTAGTAGAAGTCCTAATTACAGTTAAGTGGTTAAATTAGTTAGTTATACACACTAGGAATTACAGTTATGTATAAAAGGCTTTAAAGTTCATTTTTTGAGAATAAAAAAAATGTATAATCAATACATAAGAATTCTTCTCTCTACAATGTTCTCTTCTTCTTCTCTGATTTAGGGTTTTCATCCCCTTTGATTTCATATACAATTACACATATGTTCACACACTTCAGTTGAGCTATTGAAATACCACGTGTTTTCACATTTTTGGTTCTTTGCTTCTCTTTGTTTTCTTGACAAATGTTTAAGACTTAATATTTTTCATTCAAAATTAACTAGTATATAAATAAAATAACAACACATAATCCACACAAAATATGTTATTATTTGAAATTCTAAGTAGGCTTTGAACATAAAAAATGTGCTATCTTTTCTATTTCTTTTTAAATAGAACTAAGCTGAAAAAGGTACGTGGGAAATAAAGTTGTGTTCATGCATATATTTTGACTGAAGAAAAAATTTCTATAGATTTTCGATGTTTGATTACAACTTCACTAGAAAAATATTAACAATTTATTCTACACATTTATTTTAAAGGAAGAAGGGAAAAAACTAAATTCTCCAATATGTTTCTATGAATAGACGGATAATCCTTTTAGAAAAGGTTAGTGATAATCTTTTTTAATGAGCTTGTTCGGACATATTGTTAAAAAAAAGTATGGAATATTTTTTTCGTGTCTTTCTTTTGCAATGTACATTTTGATTTGGGTGTAACTAATGAAATCTCTTGAAATATAGCAAAAGAAATATATTATTGTATAGTAACAAAATATATTATTTCCTCCATTTCAATTTATGTAACTTTTTTGTTTATCGGGAATTAATTTGATTCATTTAAGTTAAATTCAATTATATCAATTTAATATTTTATTATTATAATTTAAATATTCAAAAACTATACAAATTATATTTCTTTACATATAAATATAATAAAAACATTCAAAATATTGCTAAAAAATTATAAGTATATATTGGGCTCGTGCAGAGCACGGACTTTCATTTTTCTAATCTATATTATATTAAAAGCACGAATGACCTCAAAAACGTTTTGAACTATTTGCCCTTTATTAAAAGATTCTGCAATAGACAAAATTGTCATTTATTATTTTTCTCAAATTATTAAAATTGATATAACAATTACTCCATAATATACATAAAACTACTAATTTATATTTTCTTTCAAAATAAAAACTGCAATAGATCTGACATTATTTTTGGTAAAATAAGAACCACCTTATTTTGGTAAATGAAAAATATAAGAACTATCTTATTTTTGGCATAAAAATTCTAATACCAATCAACTCCCAACATTCAAATTTTATGCCCTAACTATTTTAGAAGTTAAAAAACATAACGGTCAATTCCACATGAACTTTATTTGAACCATTAGTTTTCAGTTTCACATGGAGAAGAGTTCTAATTGAGGATTTGGGACTCACGGTCATAGTGACTTTGCCTGACAGTAGGATTATGATTTTAACTAAAGATATTTCAGCCAATCAGTCCTACTGGTAACAGCCACCAAGCTTCATATTTGATTTTGGTTCATATGTATTTTTGTTTGTTGAGTCCAATTTGAAAACAAATACTATTAAATTGTCATCACAATTAAAATCAGTTAGAATTCTTCAACAAGGCTTAAATAGTCCCTGCAATTTCATTTTTTGTGGAGTCCAAGTTAAGATATGAATTACTACATAGCAGGTGAGTTCTTTAAGCTATTTTTTTTTGTCGTTCTAGAGTCTTTGGTAATTGTTTGATGATTTAATTTGTCGTGGCTTTTTTTTTTAATGATCTTATATGATTTTGGAAGAATTATCTTCCATTTAAAATTTTGTTTTTTTCTGAGGTCCAAGTTAGGATATGAATTACTACATATCAGGTGAGTTCTTTAAGCTCTTTTCTTTATCGTTCTATAGTCTCTCATTACTATTTCTTGATTTAGTTTGCCGTGGCTTTTGTTTTGAATGCTTTTATATGATTTTGGAAGAATTATCTTCCATTTAAGTCTTTATCTTTTCTTATTGACCATCAAATTCAATTTTTAAGGAATAAAAAGTTATGTTGGTTAAGAATTCACCTTTGAAGAAACATTTAAATACCAACTTAGATTTTTTTTTTGGGTAAAAAATAATATCAATATAGAATCTTGTGGAATTAAAAATAGTTTTCACACTACACGAAATAGTAATTAATTATTTTTCTAATATTTAGGACTTTAATTTTTCTTTTGTAATTTGGTTATAAACCTTTCATTATTTGGATTATGCACCTAAAAGAAATAATCTTCTGATTATTTTCATTAATGAAAGAGTATATATACAATTTACAATTTCCATACTAGGAAAATCCTTCATATTCTACTCCTAAAACCTTATTCTACTTGTACAATAACTATACAATTATGGTAAGTGTACAATTCTAATTACAACAAAATATCTCCTAAAATAGGCCACTAAACCGTGATATACACGGTATGTATACACCGTGTATATCACGGGTTTAACATCCCAACTTTGCTAAGTCAGCCCGTGATATACATGGCCAATATACCGTGTATATCACGGGTGTTTATCACACTCTCGCAGTTATAGCGGGTGGTCTTCGTAAGCTGAGACTGTCACTAAAATGTTCAAAAAGGATCGAGGGAAGACCCTTAGTAAAGATGTTTGCAATTTGATACCTGGAAGGGACATGGCAAACACGTACTTGTCCATGAGCTACCTTTTCGCGAACAAAGTGAATATCCATCTCGATGTGTTTAGTGCGCTGGTGTTGAACCGGATTACCAGAAAGGTAGATGACACTAATTTTATCACAATAAACCAAGGTAGCTTTCTAATAGGACAATGAAGTTCTAAAAGAAGATTACGTAGCCAACAGGATTCAGAGATCACATTGGCTACCCCTCGATACTCGGCCTCTACGCTAGAGCGTGATAATGTAGACTGACGCTTCACAGACCATGAGACTAAGTTATTACTAAGAAATATACAAAAGACGGACATAGAACGTCTGGTATCTGGACAGGCACCCCAATCAACATCTGTATATGAGACAAGTGTAGACGTCGGTGAAAGATATAAATGTAAGTCATAGTCAAGTGATCCCTGGATGTATCGAATAATGCATTTGAGCGCATTCATGTGCTCAACCCTGGGATCATGCATAAACAAGCACACCTGCTGTACGACATACGTAATATCTGGTGTCGTGAAAGTAAGATACTGAAGAACCCCTACAAGACTGCGATAGTGGGTTGGATCCTCGTACGGTGAGCCAGCCGCATCACCCAGCTTGAGTTTAGTATCAACTAGAGTGGAAGTAGACTTGCATGAGGACATACCAGCTCGCTCAATGAAAGCATTCTTTACATCCAACTGATGAATGGGCCAAGCTTTCGATAGATTCAGACTGAGAACAGGGCGAATGGTAGCCGGTTTGACTACCAGACTAAATGTCTCACCACAATCCACGCCAACCTGCTGAGTCATAACATCACCTACAAGACGAGCCTTATGCCTTGCAAAAGAACCGTCAGAATTATCCTTGTGAGTAAAAATCCACATAGACCGAATAATATTAACACCAGAAGGACGGGGTACCAACTCCCACATCTTATTTTCAATAAGAGCATCATATTCGTCATTCATAGCCAATTTCCAATTCGGGTCTTTTAAAGCAGACATTGGGTTACGGGGTAGGGGGTTTAAGAACATTAAAATTTAGATTAAAATGTCTTTTCGGTTTAAAAATACCCCATTGACTACGAGTGATCGGTCTGTGACTCGGGGGAGAATTAGATTTTGGGACAAAATCGGCGGGGTGACGGATGGCCAGCAGGCAGTGGGCCTGCTGGCCCAATATTGGAAACAATTGTGGGGATAGAAGCAGGAACTGAAGCAGTTTCGGTATTGGGCTGGGCAACTGGCCCAATAGCCGAAACTAGGGCAGAAATCATGAGATGTGGCAGAATAATAGGGCTAGCGGGCAGTGGGCCCGCTGGCGGATTCCGGGTGCGGGATAAGTCTAATAAATGGTGGATAATATATGGGGAGATGTCGTCATCAAAAAAATTATACGAACTAGGCACGGGACTACTCACTTTAGCAAACGGAAATTGAGTTTCATTAAAAATAACATGACGACTAATGATGATTTTATTAGATGATAAATCAAACATTTGTAACCACGATGATTAGATGGATAACCCAAAAACATGCAAGGGGTAGAACGGGCCTGAAGTTTGTTAATTGTAGTTGACGAAAATAGTGGATAACATAAGCACCCAAAGACCCTAAGATGGGAATACGAAGGATTTTTATTATATAGGACTTTAAGAGGAGGCGCATTTGCCAACCCTTTGGGAGGAAGTATGTTAAGAAGATAGGTAGCCATTTGTAGAGCATGATGCCAAAAGGAATGGGGGGGGGGGGGTATGGAAGCATGGATCAATATAGTTCGAATAATGTTATTAATGGTACGAATTTTTCGTTCGGCTTTCCCATTTTGTGAGGACATATGAGGATAAGAGAAATGAAAAACAATGCCATTAGTATCACAAAAATCCCGAAACACCACATTATCATATTCTTTTTCATTATCACATTGAATAATTTTTATTTCCCAGTCGAATTGGGTACGGATGAATGCTCTAAATTTTAAGAATGTGGAAAAAACTTATGATTTTTTTCGCTAACGGAAAGGTCCATAAAAAATTAGAATAATATCCAAAAATAGAACATAATAACGATGGCCCACGGAACTTAAAACGAGAGATGTCCACAAATCACTATGAATAATATCAAATAGCATGAAAATATGAGAAGTAGAGGCTACAAATGGTAATCTAACATGTTTTCCTAAAGGACAGGATTGACAAATTGGAGTACTATGCGTACCCTTACAAGAAATAAAATTATTTTTTGGCAAGGAAGAAACAATGGATGACCTAGGGTGAACCAAACGTGCATGCCACAAGGAAGGAGCTAGAGCTGCAAAAGTAGATGTCAAGGCTTGACTAGAGAGATTGGATGCGGGCGTGATAGTATAAAGATTTCACCTACTATCACATCTCATGAGAGGTATTCCCGTCTTGAAATCCTTCACAAAAAACCCAAATGGATCAAAATCAACGGAAACCCAATTATCAATGGTGAATTTACAGACAGACACCAAATTTTTAATTAAGTTAGAAGCATGAAGGGTATTTTTTTTAAGACAAGAGGCGGATGTGGGAGAGACAAAGTTTTATGACCATAACCACAAATTGGAATTGATTTGCTATCACCAACAATTATGCCACGATTGTTGCTCAAATTGGAATAAGATGAGAGAGTACCTTGGTCGGACGTCATGTGAGAAGTGGCACCGGTGACCATGTACCAATTTGCGTCTGGAGGATTCAATCCAAGTGTGTGCATTGTGGCTTCAATATTGGTCGGAGTGGGGCCCACATCATGATGGGTCTGTGGAGGCCGAGGCCCAAGCACACCTACTTGCTGCCCTGACCTAGTGTGGTTGCGGAAACTACTGGGCCATGTCGAATTGGGCCGGAAGGAAGGCTGGGCAGCCCACTGTCCAGGGGATGGAATCAAAGAAAAATAGGGGTCGTTGGGCCACTGGCCACCGGCCTAGGCTCACTTCCAGGGGGGCCATGGTTGGGACCAGTTGGCCTGTGATCACTGCTACCGTACCGGGGCCTGCCGCCACCGTTCTGGCTGCCCCCACCACCACCGGAACCACCACGATTGCCACCGCGATTTTTGCCATTATTCTTTCGATTTTTCTTGCCTCCACTGTGAGCACGATTTTGGCCCGAATTATCAACAAAACCAGGAGAATTACCGGAGGACGTCTTTATCGCCACGGAACTGGCACCGGTAGCTACATTTTTAGCCAAGCCGGCCTCTTCTAACGTGAGTATGAAACGGGCTTGATAAAAAGGTGGAAGTGGATTACTTTGACATAGGAGAGTCCCAATGCCATTATTGGCCTGCAACCATTTGTAGAACAAGACGATTATTGGTAACCGGAGCTCTGACGTAACGGAGTTGGTCCTCTAATTCCTTTAGTCGTTTAAAATAAGCGAAAACATTCGGAAAATCTTTCATGTTGACTTGGGAAATTCCTGCTCGAGGGTGACAATACGAGAATGTTGGTTATCCTGAAATATATCACACAGTTTATTCCAGGTAGCCTTAGCCGTAGTGTATGGTTCAATGATCGACTGTAACAGGTCGGTAGAAATAGTGGAGTAAATCCACTGAAGGACGGTAGCATCAAAAGTAATCCATAACTAAGGATCCTCCGCGGGAGAAGGGATAGCGGAAGGAATTATGTGATAGAGGACTTGATGAGAGATTGCGTGAATTTAAAACAACTCCGCCCACATCGCATATTGGACGTTTTCCATCTAAAGAACAATATGGATTTGTTCTTTGATGTTAGAAACAATAAAAGCAGGATGAAACGTGTTCTTTGACGTAGACATAACGAAAGAACAAAGGGATTTGGAAGAAAAATTGGGAAGAGATGAGGTAAATTTTGACACAAAATTCGAGAAAGGGGCATGGAATCCGATGTAGTTTTTAGCCGAGAAGGGGCACGGAAACCGAGAATAAATTTGGAGAAGAGCGGAAGTAATTTAGTCCTAGACTTTTGATACCATGAAAGAAATAATTCCCTGATTATTTTCATTAATGAAAGAGTATAAATACAATTTACAATTTCCATAATAGGAAAATCATATTCCTATTCTACTCCTAAAACCTTGTTCTACTTGTACAATAACTATACAATTCTAATTACAACAACACATCTCCTAAAATAGGCCACTAAAACGTGATGTATACATCGTGTATATCACGGGTTTAACAGCCCAACTTTGTTAAGTCAACTCGTGATATACATGGACAATATACTGTGTATATCATGGGTGTTTATCAGTACCTAAAATTTAGGATTTAAAATCAATTAAAACTTTTTCCTAAAATAAATTGTTAAAAAAACCAACTAAATGTTAGTGCAGAATTCGTATACATTCTTTGAAGTAGTATGGAAATTGGCAAGTGACATCCTAATGGTGCTCCAATCGCATTCTTGATGAATAACATAATCTTTTAATAACTATGAGAAATATTTTTGAAGAATAATTTTTTTAATATTCATTACTATTTTACACAATTTATTCTTTTGTATACATTTTTTTATTTATTGACACGTGCAACATACCTACGCTAAATTTATTAATAACAATAAGGGATTTAATAATAACAATAAGGGGCAAGAGTAAATTTCAAAGATAGTATAAAAATTATGAAGTTGAAATCTGGGGTGCGGCAGCCCCTGTGTACCCTGTTTCTAACTCTGCCCTTTGAAAGGGGGCTTTATATTATTGTCAATTATATTGTTTGGAATATGCATCTAATGTGATTAGCATAGTCAAGCTTGTTTGGAATATGCATCTAATGTGATTAGCATAGTCAAGCTTGTTTGGAATATGCATCTAATGTGATTAGCATAGTCAAGCTTATAATGCGTATTAGTGAAAAATTTATTAACAAACTTAATGTGTTTGTTTTTAAGTTGGAGGAATACTCTACATGTAGAGAGTTCGTCTTCTTCTAACTTCTTTTCCAAAAATTGACAAAATGGAAAATCTAGATTCCATCGTATCTCATTGATATCATACTCTATTTGTTGAAAACACAATGTATACGGTGAAAAACCGGTACGACACGTGACAACATTTTTGGTATAGAATTCAAAGGAAGCGGTAGAGTTCCGTATTGGTTGGAGTTGCATCGAGACGAGTCCGGATATCATGGCAGGATCGGGTAGTGGCCGGACCAATTGACACCGAGTGGAGAACCGGAGGAGCTCAAGGCATACCTATTCCGGATATGATGCCTGATGTTACTCTTTGTTCATTAAATGGTCGCTATTCTCATTTAATTATATTTAATTAGAGAATAATTGTCAGGCATAAATGCCTTGTATTGATAGCTATAAAAGAAGTTCAACTTTCATGTTGGAGGGACATCTCATTCTCAATATTCATACTTGCACAATTTTGCTTACAACAATTATAGCTCTTAGTTCTCATTATTGGCTCGAACCCAAAAGAAAATCAGCTAAGGATCAGACCAAATTCATTGAACAGTTTCAATCAAGATCACAACATCTCAGGCTAATTTTTTTGCTTATTATTTTCATTTACTTACTTATTGTTAATTGTTTATTACACATTATTACAAATCAGACCACGTATCTTTAAAACCACTTACAAATTCAACTGTACCTTTTTGGGGGTAAACAGTTTGGCACCCACCGTGTGGCTAAGGATAATAGTGGTGATTTGTTCAAACTCAAAATTTCACTTGTTTCTTTCAAGATTCTGTGATTACACGTTAATACGAAGTGCTACAATATGGCTAGTGACATTCAAGTTGAGCTTAGCAACCATGATGACAACAACAACAATGGTGCTAATAACATCAATAACAACAACGGCGTTCCGCCCGTCGATCCAATGAATGGCGTTTCGCTTGTTGATCCGGTGAATGGCAACAACCTCATGATTTCACCCCAGTGGTCTAGAATATTTCATCAAAAAACATCGGACGATGAAGAAGATGGTGAAATAAATTTGGCTCGAATATTTAACATATTGAAAGAGCAACATGAGGCTATAACCCAGTTACAGAAGAAAAGCAGTGGAGCGAGTGCGGAAGATGAGTCTCTTCTCGTCTGCAACGAAGCTCTGGGCTGATAAGAGGATCGAGTTGATGAAAATGACAATGGATCATGGACTAATGAGTCTTCAGAGGTTTTGAGGCTGCTCCAAGATTTGACCAAGCGGGTGGATACTAATGAAAATAAGGTTGAAACCTACAATTCATGGGTAGACCAGATTCTTGGAGCGCCTCCGATATTAAAGGGACCAGACTAAAAAAGATACATTTATTTACCCTTCCCACCAAGCGCGGCTCCAAAGTTGATTTCAAAAAGGTTTAAAATTCCAAATCTTTCGAAGTACGATGGAACTGCAGATCCTCAGGAGCACGTGACGTCGTACACCTATGCGGTGAAAGGTAATGACATGCACTCAGATAAGATTGAATCGGTGTTGCTGAAAACATTTGGTGCAACACTATCTAAAGGAGCATTAACATGGTATTCTATGTTGCTTGAACATTTTATTAATTCGTTTGAAATGCTTGCAGATACTTTCATAAAGGCGCATGCCGGAGCATGGAAGGTCCATGCGAGAAAAATAGACATATTCAAAATTGCATAGAAGGATACGGAATTACTATGTGTGTTCGTGACAAGGTTTCAAAAGGAACGTATGCTCCTTTCTCTGGTACTTGATGAATGGGCAGCTGAAGCTTTCACCAAGGTGTTGAATCGTAGGAGCTCCAGTGCCTAGAGATGGCAGTGGATCCAGATCCGTTTTATAGGATATGGATCTTCAAAATTTGAACCCGACGGATCCGGATCGGACCCAGATCCATTTCTGACGGATCAGATCTGGATCTGGATCTTGTATTGAGATCCGTATCCGGTCCAGATCCGACCCGTGGATCTGTTTTTTATTAAATATATTAATAACCTAGAATGTAATTTTATAAGTATTTTCTTAAAATTGCTAAGCACATCCTTACAAGTTTAATTCTCAAAATAAGTTTAATTTATCCCCGCGTTAATTCAAAAACAAAAAAATAAAGAGGTAACTTCGATAATAAAATCAATGTTATATTAGTGAATGACTAACATCTCCATAGACAAGTAGTTAAAATTATATTCACTTCATTTGTGAAGATTCCAAGCACATGCAAGTTCTGCATTGTGAAAATACTAGTCAGCATTTTTCACAACTATTGTCAGTGTCCAACATTTTCAATTAATAGCTCACAATCAAAATGAGACAACGAACAAAATATCTCATATAAACATTTCAAAATTGAAACACAGTAAACTGTTAGCTAAGTAAAAATCGTTTGTCAGTTCAAAAAAAAATTCTTAGCAAGACAATTTTTTTACATGTGGATCCAGATCCGATCCGTGGACCCGGTGGATTCGATGGATCCGGATTTGGATCTGATTTTTATGGAACCGATAGATCTAGATTCGGATCTGGATTCAGGTATGAAAAATGGATATGGATCTGGATCTAGTAGGATCCGGTCCAAATCCGATCCGTTGCCATCCCTACCAGTGCCTTGTTTAAATTAAAGGATAACTTATTTAAATTCCCGGTGGTAACATGGGCAGACATACATAATAGGTACGACTCCAAAACTGGGTGTAGGATAATCATCTCGAACTCCCCCTAGGGTCAGCACTACAGAACACAAATTTTGATAAATCAAATAGGGTAGTTGAGTCGGAGTCATAATATTCAAAAGATAGGTATCAACCCTACGGGCAACCGAAGAGGTCGAACTTCATATCGGATAGGACTCGCAACAATCGCAACTTTCCATCTAACAGTGTGGAAAATAGGTGTAATGGTCGAGGGTCCGCCGGTAGGGGTTTGCAATTCAAAAATGATATAGGTGGATCTTTCTCAAACAATATGCAAAGCCCGAGGCTTTCTGAATATAATTTCAACATTGACGTGGTCGAACTTTTTTTGGCTATTGGACATATTAAGGAGACAAGATGGCCGAGATCACTTTGGACAGACCCAACTCAGAGAGATCTAAGTTTTATTTGTGATTACCATGGAACTCATGGTTATCAAATGGAGGATTGTCGCTAATTGAGGGATGAAGTGGCTCGGTTGTTGAAAAATGGCCATTTACGTGAACTCCTAAGTGATTTGGAAAAGGGAAACAATAGGAATAGAGAAACAAAAGCAATCGGGTCCGATTGAACCCTAACATATCATAAACATGATTATCGGAGGGATGGATGTTCCGAAGAGATCCATCATCACTGTAAAGAAAATGAAAGTCTCAATAACTCGGGAGAAAAGATCCAAAGATTACGTACATGAGGAAATAATTTATTTTAATTATGAAGACGTGGTGGGCATCATTCAACCTCACAATGATGTATTGGTAATTTTTATTTTTATTAATAAGTTTCAAATTAAGCGGATTTTAATTGATCCAGGTAGCTCGGCCAACATCATTCGATGGAAGGTGGTAGTTCAATTGGGGTTGTTGGATCAAACTATACCGGCAACCCGAGTTCTGAACGGTTTTAACATGGCAAGCGAGACCACGAAGGGGAAAATCACTCTGCCAATCAATGCAACCAGGACAATTCGGCAAATGAAGTTCTATGTCATTGAAGGAGAAATGAGATACAACACACTATTTCGTAGGCCTTGTATACATGACATGAGGGTCGTACCTTCGACATTACACATGATGTTAAAGTTCCCAACTTCGGAGAGAATCAAGACAATTCGAGGAGAGCAACCGGCAGCAATAGATATGTTTGCATTAAAAGAATCGAAACAAATGCTTAAAGGGGTAAAGGATGTGAGTAAAGGCAAATAGGTCAAATAACAATCACAGGGTTCGAACCCATTAAGTCCGAACAAAGAAGAAGGAGAGGAGATAAATTATGAGAAAGAAGAGGACTACTATCGCGTACCAAGGTCATTTGTGATGCTACAAGATTCATATGCCAAAAAGTCAACTATAGAAGAGCTGGAGCAAGTCGTCTTGTTCGTGCATCTACCGGATAGAAAGGTATACCTGGGTACCAGATTAACCCCGAATCTCAGGCTTAAATTAATTAAATTTCTTAAAGATAACGCAATTGTTTTTCCTAGTCCCACTTAGACATGACAGGTATTCCACCGAAGATAACGACTCACAAATTGAGTTTGGACTAGAGCTTCCCCCAGTAAAGCAAAAGAGGAGGCCTATGACCGACTTCAAATATAAGTTCGTCAAGGAGGAGGTAACAAAGATTTTAAATATAGGTTCCACCAGGAAGGTAGAGTATCCGGATTGATTAGAAAATGTAGTGGTCGTACCTAAAAAGGTAATAAATTGAGAATGTGTATAGATTTTAATGATTTAAATAAGGCATGCCCAAAAGATTATGTTCCTTTCCCGCACATCGATCGAATGATTGATGCAATGGCGGGCATGAGATGTTGAGTTTTCTTGACCCATACTCCAGATATAATCAAATCATGATGAATCTAGAGGATCAAGATAAAACCTCTTTTATAACTAGGTACGGGACTTACTGCTATAACGTAATACCATTTGGTTTTAAAAATGTCAGAGCAATATATCAACGCCTAGTTAATCGCATGTTCGAGGATCAAATAGGTAATACAATGGAGGTTTATATTTATGATATGTTAGTTAAGTCCTTGGAAGCAGAAGACCATTTAAAGCATTTGCGGGAAATATTTGACATACTCCGAAAGTACAATATAAAGATGAATCCTAAGAAATGTGCTTTTGGAGTCAGGTCAGACAAGTTTCTGGGTTTCTTGGTATCAAACCGAGGGATCGAAATCAATTTGGACAAGATTAAGTCTATCGAAGAAATTTTGGAGGTACTCGAAGATATGAAGGCAGTACAAAGACTCACTGGAAGAATAGTCGCTTTGAGTAGTTTATCTCTCGGTCCTCAGAGAAAAGTCATCAGTTATTCTCTTTGTTAAAAAATAAGAAAGACTTCGAGTGGACACCGGAGTGTCAGCAAGCTTTGAGGGATTTGAAGAAGTATTTTTCTAGTCTGCTATTACTGTATAAACTGTAGGCAGACGAGCAACTGTTCTTGTATCTAGCAGTGTATGAGGTTGCCGTAAGTGCAGTTTTGGTTCGAGAAGAGAAAGGTACGCAATTTCCTATTTACTACGTGAGTAGAACACTAGCTAGTGCAGAAACTAGGTAAACTCGTTTAGAAAAATGGTGTTAGCATTAATAACGGCTGCTAAAAAATTAAGGCCATATTTTCAATATCACCCTACATGTGTGGTAATAACATATCCACTAAAAATGTAATGTATAAACCGGAACTATCCGGCATGTTATCCAAATGGGAAGTAGAAATTAGTGGGTATGACATAGAATATAAGCCAACAACAGCTATAAAGTCTCAGGTTTTAGCAGACTTTATTACAGGTTTCATCCCCGGAATGATTCCCGAGGTGGAAAGAGAGCTTACGTTAACCTTGAAAGCAATGTCGTGGGTCTGGACCCTATATACGGATGGAGCTCCAAATGTGAAAGGGTCCAAACTCGGGGTAGTGCTTAAGACACCTGTAGGAGATATTATTAGGCAGTCAAAAAGAATTGTGAAATTGACTAATAATGAAGCCGAGTATGAGGCTATGATTGCAGGTTTAGAATTGGCAAAGAGTCTGGGAGCAGAGGTCATCGAAGCAAAATGTGACTCGCTTCTAATTGTTAATCAAGTGAACAAAGTGTTCGAAGTGGAAGAAGAAGAATGTAGAAATGTTTATAGAAAAATTCAAGCGTTGTTGCACCGGTTCAAATAATGGACCATGGAGCATTTTTCTCGAGAACAAAACACAGAAAGGGATGCTTTGGCAAATTTGGGGTCATCTGTAGAAGTTGAGGAGTTTAATTCTGGAATAGTTATGCAACTACTAAACTCCACAATTGATAGTGGTCATACCAAAGTAAATATAACAAGCTTGACTTGGGACTAGCTCAATAAATACATTGATTACCTTCGAGATGGAAATTTGTCTACAGATCTGAAGGAGTCAAGGGCTCTTCGAATGAAGGCAGCTAGGTTTTACTTAGTCGATGGCCAATTGTACAAAGTCAAAAGGCATGTGGAGAAATTTTTTACCAGAGGTGTTGTGGGCATACATAATAACATTGAAATCTAGCACCAAGGAAATACCGTTATCTTTGGTTTATGATACAGAAACATTGATACCAGTAGAAGTAGGTGAGCCGAACTTAAGGTTCAGCCTTGCAACTGAAGAATCGACAACAAAGTTATGGCCGTCAAGCTTGACTTAACAGATGAACATCGTGAGTTAGCATTGCTACGGTTAGTGTCTCAAAAACAAAGAATGGGAAGATACTACAACCGGAGGACTAATCTTAGGAAGTTTCAAGTAGGAGACTTAGTTCTACGAAAAGTAACCCTCAACACCAAAAAACCCAACGAAGAGAAATTGGGCCCGAACTAGGAAGGTCCCTAAGGCTCGTACTGGTTGGAAGCCGAAGATGGGCAGAAGTTGCCAAACAACTGGAACATTGTGCACTTGAAGCAATATTACTGCTAAGGTATGTGTTCGATGAATTATTTAAACTATATTCATTTTGTTATTGCTAACTTGTGCAGGAAAAAAGGTCGGAGTCATCATGCAAAGACCGAAGAGTTAGAATTAGGTCTTAAAATACGTGTTGCACTCTTTTTATCTTAGCACAATTTTTATCCCGAAAGAGATTTTTCCGGTAAGGTTTTTAATGAGGCAACAATATAAAGCGTGTTACTAAATAGTTGAAGATTGGACAAGGACACTGGGGACTGCCCGGTAGTGAAAATAAAATAGTGTTTAAATTCTCATGCTTCGAATACAAACACTCGGGGACTGCCACACCCTCAGATGCTCAGATCAGATTAATCAAGTTAAGAAGTCGAAGATTGAAGATCGAAGTTTTTGTAAGTTTTCTTTGTTAGTTCAACATTTTTTAAAAGGCTAAAAAATTGAATGAATCTTGCCCAAATAGTGTTAATGCTATGGAAAAGTCTTGTAAGGGCAAAAATATCGAATGAATCTTGCCTAGTGTTATCCGAAGCAAGGATAAAATGAAATTGCTCTTTGTTTAAAATTTATCTCAGAGTTTTACTTTTGTGTTTCTACTTAATAATTGATAAAGTAATTAGGCTTACAAGTTAACAAGTTTGTTAAAGTCCTTAACTGAGGACTGTCGTCATAAAAACATCCAGAGTAAATTAAGTAATATTCCAAAAGCATGCTTCTAAGGCATCAGATCAAATGAATCTAGCATGTTCTTAAAGACACTTGAGTTGTCTAAAAGTTGATAATAAACAAAGCTCCAACATTCTTGCCCAAAATGAATAAGAGATGTCTTATTCATAAGCATAAAATAAGGTCCTTATACTTAGTCATTAAATGACCCAAAACTGAAAGTATTTGCCCCGTATGAAACAAACTAAAGTAAAAGTTTGTGTTCAAAAAATGATTTAAGTTATTTTTAAGACCGGAAGAACTTTTAACCGGATTGACGCAAACTAAGTGATGTTTTATTTAAAGTAAAACCCCAAAATGGGAGGCATTTAGCCCGAATTGGGTTAAGTTGTTCAAAACAAGAAATCAATAGTAAATGCGAGAAGTTGGGAAAATTGATATTATAACAAAAGAGAGTTTGATTTATATTCGTAAATAAGGCCGGGAAATGGCAAGAACAAAATGTATACAAAGGCACGAAGGCCTGCGGGTTAGTCAGATTCAAACTCGGAGTTATCAGGCTCTTCCTCGGTGCTATCACTATTCAACTGATGGAAGGTTGTGTCTTCAACAACCTTAGCCTCAGCAATCTTGGAATCTAAGTCATCAATCCCGTCATAGGCTTTCTCCAAGGTAAACCTCCAAACATTCCAAGTGACGTGCTCGTTCTTAAGCAGTGTCCGGGCTTTTTCATTATCCACTTCGGCAAGAGCCTAATCTCGTTCGACCATTGATTGGTTTAGTATAGCCAAAGTCTCAGCGTTACTCCGGGAAGCAGTTTTAGCTCGATTCTCAGTTGTTCGATAGTTTGAGCTCACTGAGTGGCTTAATATTGAGACTCCTTTAAAGTAGCCAATTTTGCAGCTCATTCCACATTGATCCCGACAAGCTCGACATTGAGGCGATTGACCTCGACATTGAGGTATTCAACTTGTAGCGCTTGATAGTGCTGGACCTCCTCTTGCTCTCTGAGTTTTTCGATGATAGTAATCAACTTGTAGCGCTTGATAGTGCTGGACCTCCGCTTGCTCTTTGAGGTTTTCGATGATGGCTTGGACATCTTCATAAAGACTTTCATTCTCTTCATCCAAGTATTTATTTTCCTCGTTGACAAATTCGAGGTCATGGATGGCTTAAAGGTAGTCGCTTTTGACCCGGTCCAATTCAGCCTTTATAACAGGCAAGTCATCGACTTGCAGCAACTAAACTTCTTTTTGTTCAAGGATCCATTTGAAGTGTCGAACCTCTTTGTCTTGGGCATCCAGCTTCCCTTTGAGGTCTTTATTTTCATCCATACATCGGATAAAGCCCTCACTGACTAGGACAAATGACTGCAAAGGTATGAGCCAAACCGAGGTTAGAATATAAAAAAGAAAGACAAATATATAACTTGAAGTAAGAAGGGGTGATACATACCCAGTTCGATGCAGGCATGCCTTTCTTAAAGAGGCATTTCCATGAGACATTTCTCATCTTTTCCCTATTGGACTTAGATATCATAGGCCTAAGGTAGCTCGCAACCTCGACTGGTCGAGACAGAAAGTTTGTATCCTTACAGAAAGAGAGGGTTGCAGTTCTCACTTTCCTTAGATCCGTACTAGGGGCTGGAAAAATACTCACGAGTTTTAGCGGGAGATGGCATGGTTCTTTGGAGTTCGGGAGGACTTGGAAAGTTTTTAAGGGATGGCTAAATGAGCAAACCCGGAGGTGTTTGCTTGCAACACCGGGTTTGTAGAGGTCCCATCTTCATTAAAGAAGCGGTCAAAATCTTTTTACCCAAACTTTTGGGCCGATTGTGTTGATGGTAAAGGCATGAACCTTGCCAAAATAATTTTAGCGGTAGGAACCGCAACAAAACATTCCATCCAACTGCGGTCTTGATTTTCATCGATGCTAGAGAGAATAGGGAAGTTGCCTCATTTTGAGATCTGAACGATCCACCGTGAAAGAATCTGGGAACGTATAAAAGGATCAAATGATCCAAAGTAAAGATTTCATCGACTAAGTTTGCCAAAAAGCGGAGGCATCTAACGACCCTCTAGACAGATGAATCAATATGTGCAAGATACAAATTGTAAGTCCTGCACATCTCGAGGATTATGTTGTCGATTGGAGGGATAAGCTTGAAAGTGAAGGAATAGGTGTATACATTGGAATACCCGTATCTAAAGGTGGCAATATCTCTGTCCGGGCAGGGTATAATAATCCCGGAGAGATCGATCCAACCATAGTCATTATGAATTGTGTCGAGGTCGGAGGCACTAATGAAGGTCGGCCAACTCTTAACTTCTTCACTTCGGTTGGATTTCGAAGAAGTAGTGGAAACAACAAATTCGATGTCAAAATGAAAAGTAGAAGAAAACATATCGTACGCTCTGGGTTAGGCAACGACCTGAGCTTCAGAGGTCTCACCGGCCCCGGTGGTGTTATCAGTAGTCGGCGATGGAGAATTTGCCGGAGAAAACTGCCTTGAGGAAGATCGGATGGATTTAGCCATGGTGATGAAGTTATAAAGGTTTAAAGGCTTTAAGTTATGAAGGTATGAAGATTTGAAGGTTTGAGGTTATGAATATATGCAGATTTGAAGGTATGGGGATAAGAATATATGAAGGTTTGAAGGTTGAATGTTTGAAGGATTGAAGATCTTGGGAAATTTGGCAGAAAATAAAAGTTATGAAAGAAAAAGAGAAGTGGTTTTATAGGGACGTTGTCATCATTACCAAACATTTTGATTCACGAACTGAAGTGACAGTTCAATCAGAGAGTGACACATGTTCAAAGTGACAGAGTGATAGGACGTGAGTCAGGTTTTGGAGAATTGAAAGCGTTTCGTTTTCCCGCTTATTTCGGAGTAGTTTGAAAAAAAACTTGTAAGAGAAGATAACGAGGAACCCATGTCCACTTTCCATCACTTCGGTAAACTTTGATCCGGATAGTGTGGGGACTATCTGTATATGGTGAAAACCGGCATGACACATGACAAAGTTTTTGTATAGAGTTCGAAGGAAGTTGCAGAGTTCCGTATCGATTGGAATTGCATCGAGACGAGTACGGGAATCATGGTATGACCGGGTAGTAGCCGGACCAATTGACACCAAGTGGAGAATCGGAGGAGCTCAAGGCGTACCCCTTTTGGATATGATGCATGCCTTTACTCTTTGTTCATTAACTGGTCGTTATTCTCATTTGATTGCATTTAATTAGGGAATGATTCTCGGACATAAATGTCTTGTATTGATAGCTATAAAAGAAGTCCAACCATCATGTTGGAGGGACATCTCATTCTCATTATTCATACTTGCACGATTTTGCTTACAACAATTATAGCTCTTAGTTCTCATTGTTGGCTCGAACCCATAAGCAAATCAACTAAGGATCGGACCAAATTCATTGAACAGTTTCAATCAAGATCACAATATTTCAGGCTAATCTTTTTGCTTATTATTTTCATTTGCTTACTTATTATTAATTATTTATTGCTCTTTATTACAAATTAGACCATATATCCTTAAAATTACTTACAAATTCAACTGTAACTTTTTGGTGTAAACACAGAAGCATAGCAATAACACATTACTCAATTCGTGTATATTTAGCAATGAAAGGTAGTTATGTTAATCATGTTGAAGATAACTAATGAATCATCAAGTTCTTTAAAAATATTAAAAAATAGTTTCAATGCCAAAACACCGGTAAAAAAATTATACTTCTTCCCATTAGTTCGTTTTACATTAATATTGAATGATCATGTTAGGGAACCATAAACATCAACTCTGGTGTTCAACACGGAATATAAAATAAAGTCTTTGCTAACTGTTCCTTAGACGTGTAACGTGTTGAATGTAAATTGAGTGAAGATGCATGGGTCCATCACCTTACCCAGCTTCACGCTTTTCTCGTCGTGGGGTCTCTTTCACATGAACAAACATAAGTAGTCATAAATGAATAAAATTTATGGTATGACGTAAAGATTATTTACTACTATCAAAGACAAGATAATACTTAACTGACACTAATATGTTATCCTATAAGTATTGTCGTATATATACACACTTTAATCCTAACTTACATGTTCACAAGCTACCAAAACTGAGCCTATGTCAAACAAACTTTTGGACCTGTAAACGATTCCCAGTTAAATGCTACTGCAGTTGCATATTAAGTTTGCTGATGAAATAGACAAAGGCGGATCTCCAAGATTGGTAGGACGCAGACGAAAAACATGCTCACTTTTTTTGCTTAGAAGTATACTTTTATTTACTTAACACAACCAAAAATTTATGTTCTTAGCATATTACATAAAGTGACATTTTGTACTGAAATTTATCCCTTGAGTCTAAAGCAAAAGTATCTACTCCCTTCGTCTCAATTTAAGTGTTTACTTTCTTTTTTAATTTGTCTAAAAAAGAGTCTCTTTTTATATGTAGTAAGTTTTTCAATTTCAAGACAAGTTTAAGACCACAAGATTTAAAAGACCCTACACATCTATAATTTAAGACCACAAGATTCAAAAGTCTTTCTTTATTTCTTAAATTCTGTGTCAAGTCAAACTAAAACACTTAATTTGAGACAGAAGGAGTAATACATCAGGTCTCTAGTAAACAACAATGAAAATAATCTTCAACTAGCTTCTACACACAAAAAGAACTCGCTAATTTCGATTCAAGTTATATTTATATAACTAAAATTTTAAAGAATATATACTTATATTGAGTAAACACCTATTATTACAAAAAAATAACATTCACACGTAATAATTTGAAGTCTCGAATTCCTATCTGAAAATAGACATTTCTTATTTAAGAATTTCGAGTGAGTGGAGAGTCACTATTGTACCAAACTAGTGAACTTCCTTGCACCTTTTGCGTTGAAAATGAAATACATATAATAAACTTTGTTGGCTCACTCTAATTTGGATGCAAGTAGGATAGTGTCAACCAAAAATTAAAGAGTATGTTATGAAATTTCAAGGAAACGACTTATTAGGTCCACCACACCACTTTTTTTTAACCCCTCCCTAGGAACTCTCACCTTTACTCCCTTGGTTACTCAAACTCACAACCTTCAGATTGAAAATGGAGAACGCTTACCATCTGAATAATCCCCTCTTGTCACCACATCACTTTTGACTATCTTCTTCGTATCGATAAGAAAAGATATAACAGAATTGTTTTTGTTTCATCTCTACCATTTTGTTTACATTCTATTCTTGACGCATTCAGTTGATATAATAATAAAGAACAAAAAGACATTGAAAATGTAGACTTCCTAGTTTTATATTGTAACTTCATATAAGTGCTCAATCTCAAGTCAATTTAAGTCACTTAGGTAGGAGTTTCCAAAAGGAGCCGAGTCTCCATCAAAATTTCTACGTCAGCGAACTGAGTGCACTTCTTTTGGAATTTTACTAATTAAGCTTTTCTTTGGATGATGACTTTTGGATGTAAAAGGAGTTTCAACTTTACAAATTTTTAAATAGTTGAATTTCAAATATACATGTTTATAAGCTAGCATTGGGATATAGATATAACACAACGGTAGAGTTTCACCTTGACGTGGTGGAAGTCATCAGTTCGAAACTGATTATTCCAAACCCTAATGTCAGTTTTTCTAGTTGGATTTGCTCCCCCGCTGTCGTTCAATGAGAATGGATAAGAGGCTCGTGGGACTGACGTGAGGGGGCAGAAATGGCTAGTGTTAAGAGTCCCACATCGAATATGGAATGGGAACATGGACTCTTATATGGACTTGGACAATCCTCACCCTATAAGCTAGCTTTTGAGGTTGAGTTAGGCCCAAGATCCATTCTTTACATGGTATCAGAGCCAGACCCATTTCAATTTTTTGTTCACAGATGTTGGACCCCCAAATTATATTGTCCACGCTCCAGTTAACGAGGTCTGGGCATGCGGGGAGTATTAAGAGTCCCACATCGGAAATGGAATGAGAACATGGACTCCTTATATGGACTTGGACAATCCTCACCCTACATGTCTAAGTCCATATAAGGAATCCATATTCTCATTCCATTTTCGATGTGAGACTTTTAACACTAATTTATATCTCACGCGTTCAATCAGTTAATTTTTAAAGGAGGCAGGGTGTGAATTTCAGAAAACGTGCATCTTTGGCTACAGAGTTTCCAGTTGCAAGATAACATGGTACCATCAGTTCAGACCTCAATGATATCTGGGAGAAAAAATACTGTGCCATGAAAAAGCCGGGTGACTCACAACCTCATCTTTTTGAAAATATTTTGTTTATTGATCGTGTATTTGTATCTAAATGCATGTCCAAATTGTTTCATTGTACTGAGTTCTATTTGCAGTTGCGGGAGTCACTTATTAGGGGGGAGAACAAAGATTATGATTGTCTATTTGGTCCCAAGAAAAACAATGAAGAAAATGAATATGATAGCGGAAATCATGATTTTGGGCAACCTGACTTTGACGTACCTGAATCGGAAGATGCTAATGAGGATGTAACTCAACACCGTGAAAAGGTTTGGTAAACTAGATAAGCTGTTTTACAATAATCAAGATGTGGATTCAAGCTGGTTAGATATGGCATGGACAAGTTATGCTGATTTATTTTTATCCTGCAGCATGAAGATTATAGTTCACCCTTTGACAAAGGTGCTCATGAAGATCCCTATGCTCATGCAAACCTTGAAGATCTTCGCCGTTCCACTTAGTAATGAAAGATAGAATAATTTTCCTTAGGGATTCCTTTCATTATTCACAATATATATAGTTGTACAAAGGTTGATTCATAATATGGTACGAATCCTAACTTACCTTACAAAGGTTGATTCCTAATACAATTAGAATCCTAAGTTACCTTAAATATACATCTATCATAATTACAAAATATACGGAGAATATTTGCTAATACTCCCCCTCAGACGGAGCGGGAGGAGGCCGAACGCTAAGGCTGGATCGAAAGTCAGTGAAGAGCTGTCGCGGTAGTCCCTTTGTGAAGATGTCTGCATACTGATAAGAGGAAGGCACGTGTAATATTTTGACCTGACCACGGGCAACCTTCTCTCGCGCAAAGTGGATATCCATCTCAATATGCTTAGTCCGCTGATGTTGGACCGGATTATGAGACATATAGATGGCAGATATGTTGTCACAATAGACTATAGACACCTTGCGAAGTGGACACTGAAGCTCCAAAAGAAGATTTCGGAGCCAACAGATCTCAGCAACTACATTAGCAACACCGCGATATTCTGCTTCAGCGCTCGAACGGGATAGTGTGGCCTGCCTCTTGGCGGACCATAAGATAAGATTATCCCCAAGAAATGCACAGTACCCTGAGGTGGAACGACGTGTGTCAGGGCATCCTGCCCAATCTGCATCCGTGTAGGCAAGTAGCTTGGTGGGGGAAGAGGGGTATAAGTGTAATCCAAAGTCTAGTGTACCCTTAACGTATTTGAGAATACATTTGAGGGCGGCAAAATGGGACTCTCGGGGGTCGTGCATGAATAGACACACCTACTGAACGGCATATGCAATATCATGCCTAGTGAATGTAAGATACTGAAGAGCACCTGCTAGACTCTGATATAGAGTGGGATCAGAGATTGGCGCACCGTCATTAGCACTAAGTTTTGATTTTGAGTCCACCGGAGTTGGCATAATTTTACAATTTGCCATTTTTGTCCTGTACACTATCTCCTCTACATACTTACGCTGACACAAGAACATATTAGCTGCAGATCTGGTCACTGTTATACCCAAGAAATAACTCAGCTTGCCCAAGTCGGTCATAGCAAATTCAGTTTTAAGTAGAGCAATGATTTCATTCTTCAAACCGTCAGAGGAGGCGGTAAGAACAATGTCGTCGACATATAATAGCAAGTAAGCAGTGCTGCTACCTTGATGAAAAGTGAAGAGAGAGTTATCACACCTGCTACATATAAATCCAATCTGCAGAAGATACATGGCAAAACGATCATACCAAGCGCGGGGCGCCTGTTTCAATCCATACAGTGATTTCCGGAGACGACATACAAACTGCAGAACAGTCGGATGAACAAAGCCAGTGGGCTGATGCATGTATACAGTTTCTTTCAAATCCCCATGAAGAAATGCATTCTTGACATTTAGCTGATGAATCAGCCAATGCAGGCCTATAGCAATACTGAGAACAGTCCGAATAGTGGCCGGTTTAACAACCGGACTGAATGTCTTACCACAATTAAAACCCTTCTGCTGATTAGTGCCATTGACAACTAGTCTTGCCTTATACCTCTCTAAGTCACCACTGTCTCTGAACTTGTGACGAAATAGCCACATACACTAGATAAAATTCACACCAGCTGGTCTAGGTACCAAATCCCAAGTGTTCTTCTTGGTTAAAACGTTAAACTCTTCGTATATGGCCGCATTCCAATTAGGGTATAGTTTAGCTAGTTTTGGATTCTTTGGAATGGGTGATAAGGTTTGTGTGGAGAGATTGAAGTGAACCTTGGATTTGAAGATCCCGTGTTGTGCACGAGTCTCCATGCGGTAAAAGGGCAGCAGTGGGAGGTCGGGACTGGGAGGCTACATAGCTGCGGGATAGGTTGCTGGACTGTGAGGCAGCATAGTTGCGGGAGCGGTTGGCCGGGCCGAGGGCGCGGTGGTCTTTGGAGGTGCAAGAGACTCGGCTGGAGGCGGTATGGGTGGTGTATGGGTATTAGACCGAGAGCATGGAGCTGGACTGGGTGGCAATATTGCTGCTGGAGGACCAGACACCACTGTTGAAGGCAGCAGTGGTGTTGTCGACCGAGAGCAGTTGGCTGGAGGCAGCAATGGTGAGGACGATGATGTCAGGACAGTGGACTGCTGTTGGTATAGATTTTGGATGACCGGGGACAGACTTGATTCATCGAGAAAGAAGTAATCGATGGTCTGAAATTTCTGGAGATTGGAAAAAAGCAAATAGGTTGAGTCTGACGAAGAAAACAAACACGAAACGACTTGCTGAAGAAATGGAAAAAGAAGGAATAATTTCTGTTTTGACACTGTTTCTGCAGACAGAATATGTGTTGTTTCTCTTTTGTTTTTTTCTCTGTGTATATAGTGTGTCTCATTGTTTTTCGTGTATATTTCTGTATACTTTCTATGTTACAATTGAGCAAAAAAGCATCAATATATAGCATAAGGGAGGATGCTCAACTGCCCAAGACATGGCTGATAATGGACATTAGTGAGGGCTGTTAATGACAGGTTTATGGCCATTAGTTTGTGCTGTTAATGGCCAATAAAGGAGGGTTGTTTATGGAGGAGAGTTAACAGCCAAGTAATGGCTGGTTAATGCTCCAAAAATCAGCCCAAACGGTAGGCAGAAACTTTCTATCTTCCGTTGTTGCCAAATTCATCTTTCCGAGAACTCCAGGGACCAAACTATAAATATTAAATAATTTGGGATCCAAAGAGATAATATCAGAAGAATTCCACAGCCCGTGACCCGTGACCCGAGCCCGAGCCCGGACGGGACGGGACGGGCGGGCGGCGGCGGCGCGCGTGTGGGCTTAGCCTTGAACCCAAGCACATCTAGGTCCTCCATTCTTTAAACACATGGGATACCCCTTGGGGTCCCAAACCCTTAGCCAATTTAGAGACTTATAAAGAGAGCAATTTTTCCTTTTCCCACCGATGTGGTACATTTGTCCCACACCATATTTCCATGCCTCAAACACCTTACTTCGTGGACCAATATCTCTTTCATTTCTCAATGAAATTTGACGATTCTTGGCCCTACGGTCATCTACTTACTTAGTAGATTATGCACGTGAGAAGAGACAAAGCCTTCAACATGCGGAACCCTAGTATTTAATTCATTAAATATGGGTGGACGCACCTCCCCACCAAAGGCAAATTTCCAACACTTTACAAGTATGTAGATGCACATTACTTCTATCTTTTTAAGCTACAGCTGAATCAGAGTTCTTCTAAATCCTCGAGAAGGGATTATACCAATTACAGAAGTGCAGAAAATGTTTGACTAACATCATGCTTCTTTTGGCCATGACGACATCAGAAAAAGACATCAAGTTTGTCCTATACACTTCCAGGGATAACTTCCTTAAAACCCGAGCCCCATATTTAGCAATATCAAAGGGTGTATTAGCGAATATTCTCAATATATTCCCCATATATTGTGTAATTATGAGTGTTGTATATTTATGATATATTACGATCCTTACTGTATTAGATTCCACCTTGTACACACTATATATATTTTGTAATAATGAGAAGACTTCCCAAGGGAGATTATTACAATCTTACATGGTATCAAGAGCCAAACCCTAAGTCTTCTCTTCTATTCCCCCCCCCCCCCCCCCCCCTAGGTTTTCTCAAACCACTGGCGGTCACCACTCTTTGGCCAAGAAGACACTTTTTATTTTTCTTTGTTCTTCCTTGTCTTCTTTCTCCTACTTCCATAAAACTAATCCACTATAATGAATCCTCCCACAACTCCCACAGTAGCCTCAACCTCATCCATCGTCACCCCTGCCATACCAAAATCATCATTTTCACCCTCTGTTCATCCAGCCCTCACCGTCACCAACATCAAAAACTTCATTCCCATAGTTCTTGATCAAGAAAACGGTCAGTATTCTCCATGGGTTGAACTTTTCTGTATTCATGCATGTGTCTATAACGTGCTTGACCATATCAACGACTCATTCCCTTTCCACCTTGAGGTTGATGACTCAACATGGCGTTGTCTAGACATCGTTGTCAAACAACGGATACATGACACTATCTCTGAGGACTTGCTCCTCACTATAATGAAAACCGACGCCTCAGGTCGTGATTTATGGATTCGGTTAAAGAAATTTTTTCAAGATAACAAGCACACTCGTGCTGTGTATTTGGAAGAACAATTTAATAATACACGCGTTGAAAATTTCTCTAACATGTCTGATTATTGCAAGCAGTTGAAACTAGTGGCGAACCAATTGTCCAACGTCGGCACACCTGTTTCCGAAACAAAGATGATCCTACAATTAGTTGCAGGCCAACCAAAAGGTGAGTACGACACTTTAGCCACAATGATACAGCAGGCTGATCCGTTACCCAATTTCAACAAGGTCCGCTTGCAATTATTGTTGAAGGAAACCTAACGTGCAAAATAAGACGAGCATAATCAAAAGGCGTTAGCAGTCGAAACGTCTCCTCAAAATACCATCACCGCTGGCCCACCTCCACTGTCAGAAAATAATCAGTCACGAAACAACCACGGCAGCAAGGGCCGCGGCGGTGGATGAAGTGGCAAAGGGCGTGGGAAAGGTGGCCGCGGCCAGCAGAAAAATCAACAGCCACAGCAGCCCACTCCCTATGCGAACTGGAACGGCCCCATTTCTCAATTTCAGAACGGGAATTGGGCCAATTTCCCTGCACCTATCTCAGCCCAATTCCATTTCCCACAATAGGGAATATTGGGCCCGGTTCCAGCAACTCGAAAACCCCAGTTGACAGCCACACCAAGCCCACTTCATACAGACCTAATTCTCACAACCTCTCTCTGGTTTGGCCCCGAATGATTTGGGCCAGGCTTTTAGCAATTTGAACTTGCATCAGCCCGATAAAAATGGGTACATGGAAACGGGAGCCACATCTCACCTCACCCGCTCTGCAGGTAATTTTCTCAAACTGTTTCGATTAAAGTATCATCAATACGTTACTGTTAGGAATGGTCATCGCATTCCAATACAGGGTTATGGTACCACTTACACACAACCGCCTCACCCACTCTTTTCCCTTAACAATGTCCTGTATGCTCCGAACATGATTAAGAACTTAATTTCTGTCTGAAAATTTACTCATAATAATTCCGTCTCTGTTGACTTTGACCCTTTTGGTTTTACTGTGAAGGATCTTTGTACGGGGACACCTCTTACGAGATGCAATAGCACGGCGGATCTCTATCCATTCCCATTCACCTCCGCTGCCAGCTCATGCTCTCCCATTTCTCTTGCTGCTATCTCTCCGTCAACTTGGCATAATAGGTTTGGCCACCCAGGAGCCCCAATTTTTAATTTTCTTAGAGGAAATAATTTTCTTAAATGTAATAATAGGAAACTTGCCCAGCACTGTGTTTCGTGTTCTTTAGGGAAACATGTTCGTCTTCCTTTTAAATCATCTTCAAGTGTTACGTTTTCTCCTTTTTGATATTATTCATGCTGATTTGTGGACATCTCCTATCTCTAGTTCAATGGGTCATAAATATTATCTTGTCTTGTTAGATGATATTTCTCATTATAACCCACTCAAATTTAAATCAGAAGTGTTTTGCCAAATTTATTGAGTTTCGTACTTTTATCAAAACACAATTTGAAAAATGCATAAAATCTTTTCAATGTGATAATGGTCGTGAATTCAATAATTTTATGTTTCATCGATTCTATAGAAATAATGGCATGGTTTTCCGATTCTCGTGTCCACACACATCGCCTCAAATGGCAAAGAAAAACGAATCATCCGCACCATAAATAACATGGTTCGTACTCTCCTATTTCATGCCTCACTTCCTCCGTCCTTCTGGTCTATGCAGTCAAAATGGTAGAATACGTTCTATATATTTTACCTACTAGCACCCTTCACAATATGACCCCAACTGAAATTATATACCGTCGGATCCCTTCATATGATCATCTAAGGATATTCGGTTGCCTGTGTTACCCCAATATTACATCCATTTCTCCTCACAAATTAACACATCGAACCACTATGTATGTCTTCGTAGGTTTTCCATCTAATCATAGGGGCTATCTATGATATGACCTGTACACTCGTCAAATTCACATCTCTTGTCACGTCACGTTTGATGAGACCATATTCCTTTTTTAGATATTTAAAAATTCCAAAAAATGGACTATACCTTTTTTGACGAGTCTGACTTATCCCCCGTCGTTCTCAGCCAACTGCTTCAATCCACCACCGTGAACCCGTCTCTGCCACTACCACTTGCGATAGTGTCACCCCTATCTCTCACTTACATCCATCATCGGTTGCAACCGACACCGACAATCGATCTAGCTCCTCTGTCTCACTACCGGTTATCAACCCTACCATCACCCAAAACCCTCACCCACCACCAGATGTTCTGCCGCTTCCAACAAACACCACATCCGATAGCCAAGTCAGCCACCCCTTCTCCGTCAACCAACCAGTTACTGGAAACAACACTACCACACCAATAAACCACCACCACATCCTAAATCCACCGTCATTACCATACCCGGTGATATCTATCCCATACCACATCGCCCAACCCACATGGTCGACCGTACCAGACCCATTGTCGCCTCCACCAAACCTGCCAATATCCCGTAACTCACATTACTCACTGCTCTGTTCTACCATGCAACAACCTGACACCACGCACTAGTTCAGTGACCTGTAACCAACGACCCAACCAAATAACCATCCACCCACTTCTCCAACGCACCGAATGGAAACCCATGCCCAAGATGGGATTTTTAAGCCCAAAGTTCATTTTAACCTATCAACACAAATAATTTCCCTAATTCCCAAAAACCCTAAATTAGCCAAACTAGACCCTAATTAGAATGCGACTATGTGTGAGGAATTTAATACTTTAACGAAATATCACACATGGGATTTGGTTCCTAAACCGGAGGGGGTGAATGTGATCCGTTGCATGTGACTTTTTCATCACAAATACAGAGACAGTGGTGATCTAGAGAGGTATAAGGAAAGACTTGTAGCTAATGGCACAAATCAGTAGAAGGGTATTGATTGTGGTGAGATGTTCAGTCCGGTTGTTAAACCAGCTACTATTCGCACATTTCTAAGTATAGCCATGGGTAAGCATTGGCCGATCCATCAGCTTGATGTGAAAAATGCATTTCTACATGAGGACTTGAAAGAAACGGTTTACATGCACCAGCCACCCAGCTTTGTCCACCCAGATTTGTCCATCCAGCGGTACCTCAGTATGTATGTCATCTCCGTAAGTCACTGTATAACTTGAAACATACCCCTAGAGCGTGGTATGAACGCTTTGCCAGGTACATTATGCGGATTGGGTTTGTATACAACATGTGTGATAATTCTCTTTTCATTTTTCATCGAGGTCGTAGCACTGCTTACTTGCTACTATAAGTGGATGATATTATTCTCACTACCTCATCTGATGGATTGAAAAATGAGATTATTGCTTTACTTAAAACCGAATTTGCTATGATTGACTTGGAAAAGTTGAGTTACTTCTTGGGGATATTACTGACCAGATCTGCAGATACAATGTTCTTGAGTCAGCGTAAGTATACAGAGGAGATCGTGTACAGGGCTAAGATGGCAAATTGCAAGATCATGCCCACTCCGGTAGATTCTAAATCAAAGCTCCGTGTTGTTGATGGTGATCTAGTCTCCGATCCTACTCTTTATAGGAGCCTTGTAGGTGCACTTCAGTATCTTACCTTCACCAGGCCTGATATTGCTTATACTGTTCAGCAAGTGTGTCTGTTTTTGCATACCCCTAGGGAGTCTCACTTCACTGCTCTTAAGTGTATCATCTGATACATTAAGGGCACACTTTATTATGGGTTGCATCTATACCCCTCTGCACTGACCAGGTTACTATCATATATGGATGCATATTGGGCAGGGTGTCTGGACACGCGATGCTCCACCTCCGACTATTGTGTATTCTGAGGGAATAATCTTATTTCCTGGTCTGTCAAGAGGCAAGCCACACTATCCCGTTCGAGTGTCGAAGCAAAGTACAGAGGCGTTACCAATGTTGTCGCTGAGATCTGTTGGCTCCGAAATCTCCTTTTGGAGCTCCAGTGTCCCTTGCGTAAGGCGTCTATCGTCTACTGTGATAACATATCTACCATATATCTATCTCACAATCCGGTTCAACATCACTGAACCAAACACATTAAGATGGATATACATTTTGTTCGTGAGAAGGTTGCTCTCGGTCATGTCAAAGTATTGCATGTGCCTTCTTCATATCAGTATGCAGATATCTTCACAAAAGGGCTTCCCAGAAAGTTATTCATCGACTTCAGATCCAGTCTTAGCGTCCGGCCTCCTCCCGCTCCGACTGAGGGGGTGTATTAGCGAATATTCTCAATATATTCTCCATATATTATGTAATTATAAGTGTTGTATATTTATGGTATATTAGGATCCTTACTGTATTGGAATTCCACCTTATACACACTAAATATATTTTGTAATAATGAGAAGATTCTCCAAAGGAGATTTTTACAATCTTACACATGGTGAATGTGATTCCTGTATGCAAACACGAGAGCAGTAAAAAAACTGAAATCAAGAGAGAACATAAGAATGAATAGTGTTGGATTACATTCTTGTTCCTCCATGTTCTGCTCAATTCTGTTTCCATATTGAAACTTGAGCAGCCAGTTCACTCTGCTTTCCAGTTTCAGCAAGGTTAGCTAGAAGAGAATCATGAACAAACACATTAGGTTATAAATATCCAAATAAGTGTCAAATAACATTTGTAAAATCTGGAAACTAATAAGCCATGGTTGGCAATGCGAAAAAACATTAAAAAGTGTTGGGATCCACGGGTACTTTAAGTGCAACTTTAAAGCGCATGCTTTACTGAAGAAAGGAGCAAGCGGAAAAGAAACTCATTCCATAGATACTTCAATTTTATTCCGTTCTGAAAATATTGATACATTTCAATATTTGGGAACTCCTCTTTGCATTTTCATTTTGCCCTTAATCTAATGATCTTATGGTTATGGAATGACATGACATGTTGAATATCACTGGAGCTACTTTTTGTTTCTAGTATATATTTAGCTTATGAGTCAACATGTTTCTTTTAAAAAAAAAATCTATTTCTAGTCAAATACAGGTAAATAATGGATTTTGGGTCTAACTCAACCCCAAAAATAGATCTTGGGCCTAACTCAACCCCAAAAGCTAGCTTGTAGGGTAAGGATTGTCCAAGTCCATTTAAGGAGTCCATGTTTCCATTCCATTTCCTATGTGGGACTCTTAACACTCCCCCACACGCCCAGACCTCGTTAACTAGAGCATGCACAATATAATTTGGGGATCCAACATCGACGAACAAAGAATTGAAATGGGTCTGGCTCTTGCACCATGTAAACAGTTTCTTTTATGCCCGGTTGTTAAACCGTCCGGGTTTGTCCATCCAACAGCCCCTCAGTATGTATGTCATCTTCGTAAGTCACTTTATGGTTTGAAGCAGGTCCCTAGAGCATGGTATGATCGTTTTGCACAGTGCATTATGCAAATTGGGTTTACATGCATCAAGTGTGATAATTCTATCTTTATTTTCCATAGAACCAGTAGCATTGCTTATTTGTTATTATATGTGGATGATATTGTTCTTACTGCTTCTACCGATGTGTTGAAACACGAGATAATTACACTGCTCAAAATCGAATTTGCTATGACTGATTTGGGGAAGTTGAGTTATTTTTTGGGGATCTCAGTGACTAGATCTCCAGACACTATGTTTGTTTGCCATCGTAGGTATGTAGAGGAGATCGTATACAGGGCTAAGAAGGAAGATTGGAAAATCATATCCACTCTGGTTGATTCTAAATCTAAACTTAGTGCAGTGGATGGTAATCCAGTGACAGATCCTACTCTGTATAGGAGTCTAGCAGGTGCACTTCAGTATCTCACTTTCACCGGGCCTGATATTGCTTATGTTGTTCAGCAAGTATGCTTGTTTATGCATGCCCCCAGGGAGCCTCATTTTACTGCCCTTAAACGTATCATTCGATATGTTAAAGGCACACTTGATTATGGATTACACCTATATCCCTCCACACCGAACAGGTTATTATCATATACAAATGCTGATTGGGTAGGCTGTCTGGAAACACGCCGCTCCACATCCGGCTACTGTGTGTTTTTGGGGGATAATCTCATCTCTTGGTCTGCCAAGCGGCAAGTCATATTATCCCGTTCGAGTGCAAAAACAGAGTATAAAGGAGTTGCCAATGTTGTTGCTGAGATCTGTTGGCTCCGAAACCTTCTTTTGGAGCTTCAGTGTCCCTTACGTAAAACGTCTCTGGTGTACTGTGATAACATATCCGCTATATATACTTATCTCACAATCCGGTTCAGCACCAGCGAACCAAACATATTGAGATGGACATCCATTTTGTTCATGAAAAGGTTGCTCTCGGTCATGTTAAGGTACTGCATGTACCTTCTTCCTATCAGCACGCGGATATCTTCACGAATGGCTTTCCGAGACAGCTGTTCATTGACTTCAGATCCAGTCTCACCGTCCGGCCTCCTCCCGCTCAGACTGAGGGGGTGTATTAACGTAGTACAATCCCTGTACAATCCCTACACCATAATTAGAATATATCTCATATATTGTGTAAATATAATTATGGCAAACCTAAGATTCTTATTATATTAGGGTTCCACATTATACACTATATATATTTGTATTAATGAGAAAGACTCGTTATTGACACCCAATTTTTTCCCGTCTTTTCCAATTTATTTGCAATTTTAAATATTTTTAACACCTCAAAACAATTTTAATCTATATACATACATGCGTGTATATATATATTATTATTCTCTTATTATTATTATTATTCGCATTTTTTACCATCATTTGCATTTTTTACCATAATCATAAGTTTTATCCGAAAATTTTATGTTATTTTATTCTCACAAAATTGCATCGTATTTCCATTTTTTTTATTAAGCATTAAACATTTTGCAAATATTATATTTTTATTATTATCACATCGTATGTTATTTTAAATAATTCACATCTTTTACAAAAATAATATTTTTTATATTAAACCCCTTTTTATTTTTTAAACCCAAAACAATTTCTAACCCATTTAATCTCCCCTCACCCAAAATAAATCAAAACCCACAAAACAAAACAAATCCCCCAATTTTCGGCCCACACCAAAAAAACAAGCCCAAAACCAAACTCCCCAATTAAATACCCATTCCCTTACCCTTCCAAGCCCCAACCGGCCATTCCCTTATACCCCAACCCATCACCCGTCGGCCCAAAACCCCAACCCAAAAACCGAAGCCCACTCGTCCCTTTTATCCCCTTAACCCAAAAAACCCAAAACAAAATACCCCAAATCCCCCATTCCCTACCAAACGAAAACCCTAAACCCTTCTCTCTTTCAACCAAACCCGCACGCCACCCACACCCTGCCTCTCCAGTCACCTCCCCACCAAACCCTGACACCACCACACCCCTCCCATCACTTCACCATACCCATACCCCTAAAATCCGCTTCCACAATTAAGATTTTCTTTACCTTTAATTCAAATTTCAAACTCGTTCTTGGGGGGGGGGGGGGGGGAAATCCACCTATAAATATCCCCCTTGTTCTTCATTTTTGGGAGGTTCGAAAATCAGTCTTTGGGGGTCCGAAAATCTGTCGTTGAAGGGGATTCTTAGAATTTTCGGGTCATTTTTAGGTCCGAAATTTAAGAAATCTGAAATCTCCTTAAGGGTTTGACATTATATTTTGTTTGTGTTGTTCTTCACTAAAAAAAAAAACAATCCGAAATCTTTGTTTGTTCTTGCATGTGTTCTTCAACTTAAAGATTCCGAAATATAGGTCGAAATTTTTGGTTTTTTTTGTGTTGAAGAATCTGGATTTTAGCTATTTTTTCCACTGTTTTTCGGTTCAATTCGGGTCGGGTCACTGCCGGGTCGGGTCGGTCATTCCGGGTCGGGTCAAACATCCGAAAATCAGAAAACAGTCCTATTTCCAGAAAAATCAGAATTCAAAAAAAATCTACAACAAAAATCAGAATTCTAACATTTCCGGGCGGATTCGACGATTCAAAACAACGCCTCGGTTCGCTACCCGAAAAAGGTTAGATTTGTTCCAATTCTTCTATATTTCTTTAAGCTTATTTGATTGTATGTTTATGTTTGATTTGGTATGATATTTTGCTAAGTAATGTAGTCTTGATTAATTAATATGATAATGCGACGTTTTACTTATAATTGTATATATGTCGTTGGGATATTTCTGATTTGGAGTAGATATGTGATAGATGATATTGCCTCGATGTTTTGGTTAACTAATTATTATCATTAGCTTTAGTAAGGTATCTTGGGTTCATTATTAAATGCAATACGGATAATGTAAGATTAATACGTGTTTGGAAGGGCTATGGCTTGATTAAATACTCTTAGGACACCTAGCGGATTGTTGATATTCAAATTATTGTACGTTGTGTAAGTTGTTAGTTTGGTGGCTGCCTAATTAATCAAAAAACGAGCATACTTTAATTGATTAAAATGACGATATATACATGTTATATTCTAGATTAATATGTGCAATTTTAAAGGGAGTATATTATCCATGTTTAATATAATAGTATGTGCGTTTGGTTTAAGTTTATGAATGTCGTGTTTCTTTAAGATTAAGATGAGTTCAATGGAATTTATCGTGTATGTTTACATAATTTATACATTGGTCTTCCTTGCCTCTTTTATTCTTGTTTAAATTTAGAGCCGGTTGTGTTAGCGTATATTCTTTCTTCGGCTACTTTAATGTGCCAAAATCTGGAAAAAAAATGTCTTAAGGATATGTAAAATATATGGCTATGAGTATTCATTCCTATGTATATTTAATGTTGTATATTTCGTGTATATATATATATTAGGAATATTCATGTGTTTATATTTTCGTTCCGTCTACTAATCCTTTTCTTTTATTTACATGAAATGCATCGGGAGTAACGAAGAGTCTCGTTATAAGACTCATCATGACTTCGTCCGAAATGAAGAACCACATCTATGTTCATTGCATTCCCCGCTCTCGGAACTTCAAAACAAATAGGGTGCCGATGATATTGTCATCTGTCTTGGCCGCCACTTCTATTTATTGTCTAATTTTGTCTTTCCATATTATTTGGGTTGTAATAATTATTTAATTATGTATCGTCATTAGAATGCTTAGAATAATTAGGCCGCGAATAGATGAATGAATAGGATAGTCTAACTGCCGTTAGTTTATTTCTTAGGCTCATTTGAATTGGAAACCATCGCTAGCTTTATTTGTTTAGGGCCGTCTTGTATGTTCCAAACTTAGCCTCTAGTTACTTTGCTATATTTTTTTTAGGTTCGTTATGCATGCTTTAATATCTTTCAAAATAATTTGGCTATCTATTATTTACTTTCTTTAAAAAATAAGGTTTGCATTCTATCCGATTTGCAACCTTGAAAGGTTTTTTCATAAAAAAAATAAAATTGCTTCTTTTATTCAATTGCCAAATACGTATTTTTCTAAATAAATATAACTTCTGGGCAATGATGAGACTTAAACCTTGTATTTCATCCGAGATCAACATGTTTAGTAGGCGAGGTGATTAAAATAACCAAATAGGTTATATATTCGCAGCCACGACGTGATTATAGTGATCTTTTCTTTTCATCCGAGATACCAACACGTTTAGTAGGCGAGGCAATCAAAATAACCACTGAGTCATATGTTTGCAGCCACGATGTGATTGGAATGGTCTTTTCAAATTTTAAGTCTGAGCCCTCCGTGACCTAAACGCTCACTGTTTTTGGATACGGACCCGAAGTTACGTTTTTTCAAAACGCTCTCGGAGTTTATTTATTTTTATTTACTTTCTTTAATTCAGCTTTTATCCCGCTCTGTATTGTAATATTATTTATTGCACTTATGTGATTGTTAAGATGCTTAGAATAGGTAGAGTTAGAATTAATTCATAGGATAGTCTAAACTTAGAAATCCTCTGCTAGTTTATTTTTTAGGCTCAGCATGCATATTTAAAATTTTCAAAACAAACTATGATCATCTTCTATTCATTTTATTAATTGTACAACAAAAAAATGGTTTCCAAAAATTACTCCTTTGGCATTACAAATTAATTGCTCTTCTCCTTATTATTGTCACAAATGCATACATGTACAAAATACATCTCTTTCATTAATTATTTGCAAACATCTTTTTAACTTCATACTTTAAACATGCATTTTTCTTAGTGTAATATTAACCTGAGTTTGACCGGATAACCGCAAGTTAGCGGATCTTAAAGGATGCCTAACCCCTTCCCTTTAGAATAATAAAGAACCCTTACCTAGAATCTCAAATAGTTTCGCAGACCTTAAAATCGGAGTTTACATTGCAGCACTTAGTTTAATATTTAGGTGTCCTAATTCACCATAAAAAATAATTAGGTGGCGACTCCTCAACCCTTCATACCCAGGAATCACCGAAACACGCCGTGCTCCGCTTTTGACTCGCGGGTCGAAGGTGAAAAACGGGCGCGACACTCGTCAATGGAGATTAATACAATCTAACAATACCATCCCATCAAATAAAACGGACTAAGTATAAAAAAAACAAAAATAATTATACGAACAATGAATCAAAAGAATATACAATTAAATGAATTATGCCAAGTAAAAACCCACATAAATCAAGTTCAAAACCCGTTTTAAATTTCTTATTCAGATGCATGATTAGTAACTATTGTTCTTATATTAAACGTCTAATTTCCTAGACGTAATCACTAACATGTTCATCTATAACGTTTCGTTTAACCATTGACATATAGCTTTGACTACATTATCTTGTCTCTGGATGCCTTCTCAAGATAAAGTTCCTGGACAAAGCATACTCCTTAACGTCTTTGGTGCTAGCATAGTTGCATTAATGTACCACATAAGCGAGATGAAGCATGCCACTTCCATTGCATCTAGATTCAAGGCTTAAACAAAGACGTCTAGAGTCCTTGTGTTTCACCTTTTTCTTTTCCGTTTTGGATTGAAAAAGCAGAGCAAGTTTATGAGCATGAATAAAACTGCATAAATGCACGGACCTACAGTTAGGCAGTGCTGATGAGTTTGCAGCAGGGGGCACAAGCTAAAAATATCATAGAAAAAAGTGATTTAACAAAATCTTCCTCATCACAGATTTACAAAATATTAGCATCTATATTCTTACTTATTAGCAAATATTCTCCGAATATTCTCCGTATATTTTGTAATTATGATAGATGTATATTTAAGGTAACTTAGGATTCTAATTGTATTAGGAATCAACATTTGTAAGGTAAGTTAGGATTCGTAACATATTAGGAATCAACCTTTGTACAACTATATATATTGTGAATAATGAAAGGAATCCCTAAGGGAAATTATTCTATCTTTCATGGTATCAAGAGCCTAAAACCTAAACCCTACTCTTCTCCCTTCTCCTTCTCTTTCTCGGCCAAACAGATATTTTTAGTTGTTGTTTTTTTCCCTCGGCCGGAAACAGTTTTCTCGGCCAAAAACATATTCTGTGTTTCTTGTTTTTTTTCCCTCGGCCGAAAACAGCAGCCACCATGTCGTCCCCCACGAATTACGATTCCTCCACTGGCACTTTTGACAACCCTCTCAACGTTCATCGTCTTCTTTTCACCCGGCGTTCGCCGTTACAAATATCAAGAATTCTATCCCTATAATTCTTGACCAAGAAGATTGTCAATATTCCATGTGGACAGAACTATTCTATATTCATGCATGTGCATACAACGTGCTCGACCATATTGATGACTCCGTTCCTCGTCCTACCTCTATTGCCAAATCAACATGGCGTTACCTTGACGCCATCGTCAAACAGTGGATATACGGCACCATCTCAAAAGACTTATTGTGTACTATCATGAAAATAGGTGCCACGACACGTGACCTTTGGGTACGGTTGGAAGAAATATTTCAGGACAACAAAAATACTCGGGCTGTGTATTTGGAGGAGCAATTCAACAATATGCGCCTCGAAAATTTCAACAACATGTCTGAATATTGCAAACAACTAAAACTCATAGCCGACCAACTTTCCAACGTCGGGACATCTGTTTCTGAAACCAAGATAATACTCCAATTAGTTGCGGGTTTACCGAAAGGTGAATACGATACTCTTGCAACAATGATTCAACAGGCCCACTACTAAGTTTCACCAAGGCACGGTCACAATTATTGTTGGAAGAAACCCGATGAGCCAAATAGGAGGAACATAATCAAAAGGTGTTAGCCGTTGATGGGATGGCACCACCGGCAACCAACACCACCCCGCCACCGTCGCATGTTCACCAACAGCAGCATCAGCAGGCCAGTGACGGAGGTCGTGGCGGTAGAGGTCGCAACAACAAAGGCAAGGGCCGCGGAAAGGGCCAACGCAACCAGCCAAACACTAGACAGCAGCAACTCTGGAACCAGCAGCAGTAGTGGCCCAACCAGCAGAACTGGGCCTCGCCTGCATGCTCGTACCCGACCGGGGTCCCGGTTCCGGCAGCCTTGGTCGATCGGCCTCTTGGGCCCTGCCCCAACCACCGGGGAGGCCCGGCGCGAGGCTAACAACGAGCCCACCTAAATGCAATCCAACAAAGCGAAAGAATCGGCAGCCCCCAACGGCTGGCCCCGACTGATTTGGGCCAAGCCTACACCACCGTGAACCTTCAACAGCCCGACGACAATTGGTACATGGACACCAGAGCCACATCTCACCTTACCAGGTCGTCAGGTAACCTATCTCAACTACGTCGGTTAAAGTGTCCTCAATTTATTACTGTCGGCAATAGTCATCGCATTCCAATTGAAGGTTATGGTAACACACACACCAAACATCCACACCTACCTTTCTCCCTAAATCACATCCTATACACACCTAACATCATTAAAAACTTAATCTCTGTTAGAAAATTCACTAGCAATAATTTTGTGTCTGTCGAATTTGACCCTTTTGGTTTTTCTGTGAAGGAACTCAATACGGGGAAAATTCTTACACGCTGCAATAGTGTGGGAGATCTCTACCCATTCACTCAATCTTCCGCTGTCAGACTGCAAGCACCTCTATCCCTTGCGGCGATCTCTCCCTCAACTTGGCACAACAGACTCGGACACCCCGGAGACCCAGTTTTTACTTTTCTTAAGACTTCCAAGCGTATTCAATGTAATAATGGGAAAATTGCCCAACACTATTTTTCTTGTCCACTAGGCAAATATACTCGTCTTCCATTTATGTCATCAAACAGTGTTACTTTTTCTCCCTTTGATATTGTTCATGCTGATATGTGGACATCTCCGATTGTTAGCTCTTTGGGTCATAAATTCTATCTAGTATTCTTGGATGATTTTTCGCACTTTGTCTGGATTTACCCACTGAAATTCAAATCTGAAGTTTTTGAAAAATTCCTCGAGTTTCCAATGTGATAACGGATGAGAATTTAATAACTCGGCATTTCATAACTTCTATTCTAAACAAGGCATGATTTTCCATTTTTCTTGTCCCTATACTTCTTCCCAAAATGGAAAGGCTGAACGAATTATACGTACCATCAATAACATGGTTCGCACACTTCTGTTTCATGCCTGTCTATCACCGCCTTTCTGAATCTATGCTGTCAAAATGGTAGAATCCCTTCTTAATATGTTACCAACTAGCACACTCCAAAACAAGACCCCTACCGAAATCTTATACTGTAGGCTACCATCATATGATCACCCACTTATTTTTGGATACTTATGCTACCCCAACATAGTCTCCACTGCACCTCACAAACTTGCCCCTCACACTCTGCCATGTGTCTTCCTTGGTCTATCTCCTAATCATCGGGGCTACTTTTGCTATGACATTGCTACTCGTAAAATCATCGTCTCCCGTCACGTCACCTTTGACGAGACAACCTTTCCTTTGTAGCGTTGATTACAGTGTTGTTTTATCTTGGGAGACTATTGCCCGTTAACGTAAAAGCATATATACGGGGCAATCTTGTCTTAAGGACATAGTGTCATCACTCGACTCAGCACACAGTTGTAACTATCCAGATTTAGTGTTTCTTGATTTCAGGTTATCAAGATTCAAGACTCAACAAGCTTGCGGCAATTCTGAACATTGGCCTATTTGTTTATCCTTTCAAACACTTGTAACATTTAATTATTTCCCGTACTGCTTTACAATATCCCGACATAAAGTTCTCTCTTTTGCCAGTGGTTTCCGTGGGTAACATTATCCTCTTCTCTTTTCCTTTATTGGATGTTGATTTGGAAAAGGGTGCTACAAACCAGTTCACTTGTTACATAGCTGTAATTTTTTTTTATGTTTGACTCCTTAGGCATGATAATATGGCGGATGTGCAGCTTCAATCTCCGAAAGAGAGTAAACTCTTCTTCTAATTGGTGCATTAGGAAGCGAAAGCACAAGGGTAAAGAAACTCATGCACCTGGTAGTTCACCACACCATTCAGCTTGCAGATTTAGGTGGAGTTGGGAAAGGCTAGTGGAAGTAGGTGCTCACCTGAAGGCAAGAAAAGAAGAAGTCCAGAATAGTGGAACCAGTTCAATTGTATACTGCATTGTGATGTATATGATCTAATTGTTTAACTAGTACTCATTTCTCCCCCTAATCAAGGTATAATGATAAAGATAGCCAAATGACTGTTGAAATTTGTAATATTTGTTTTTTTTTTAAACTTAATTAGGCCTAGTGTTGTACTTAGCAAGGACAACTGTAACAGCTTTTAGAAATTGCACAGCTAACTTCTCATTGATCTGTTCTGTGGAGAACAAGTGCTATGTTACTATATGATTATGATGATCTTGCAATTAACTGCCTGGTGTGTCTATATAGATCAAAATTATTAACGAACACCATTGTTTCTACAAACACCCTCAAGTTTGACTTTTAAGACTCGTGTTCTTGAAATGATTGTGAACGTTATATTGCGTGAATTTCTCGTTTTTTTTTTTGCTCGCTGCCTTTTGGTATGTGTTAAGTGTGAACTATACCCAATATTATAATGAAAGATTCATGTGATTTAGTACTCTCTTGCAATAATAATATTCTCTTGATTCTGACATGAATATATTAAGTACGTTTTGTTGAACATCTACCTTTCCGTCTCATTAATCATGTTTACCTTAAAACAAATGTTGAGCACAACTTTGATATTTTCAATACAACATTCCGTCGTTGACTAACCTTTTATATTCTTTTTATTTTTTATTTACAGAACTCAAAATTTACCCGCTATTCGTTTTCAACCTGATCATGCAAATTTAAAGAAAGACTGTCAGTATGAAGTATCAAAATTCCTTTAACTCTTTTGAAAATAAAATTTCATGTTAACCAATGGAAATGTATCAAAAGTCAACTACTCTATCCATCTCAAAGGAAGGACAGTGTTTTGAGTATAAGGGTCGATATTTAATTTGTGAAGTACATGTTTAAAAGTTAGTTTGGTTAAATAAAGTTGAATTATTGAAAATTCTCAGCATTATAGTAGGAGAATAATAATGTCAAATTTTTTGGAATGTCTCGTAAAATAAAAATTGACATATAATTAATTGAAACGGATGGAGTGCTATAAGCCAAGATTTTCTACAATTAAGATTTAGGAAATAGCTAAATATCTTCAAATAACAGTAATATTTGGCTCGCCTAGTTATAATGTCATTTGAAATAAAAGCACCCAAGGGTATGACCTAGTCCTCAATGACGTGGGTTGAGAACTATCAGTTCTCAGATTTAAATCCTAGTGGAAGCAAAAAATTTAAGCTTTGATAGTTTTGTCTGGTACCTGTATTGGTGAGAGGTGGCAGACACCTAGCCTATAAAATTTGTCCCGGTGAGCATAAGATGGCTCGTACACTATTTTATTTTAAAGAATGTCGTTTGAAATAAGCCAGAGGGCGCTAACTATGCTAACAACGGCTGTGGTAAGGGCCGTCACCTCTCTATCCATAACTAGATAGGATTTCAATTCTGAAAATGAAGTTGGATTTGATAGAGATTGTTTTAATCCTCAAATAAGACTTTAAATTAATTAGACACTAAAGTAAATATCGGACAACGAATGGGAGCTAAAAAATATTATTAAAAAAAAGGGCGCTACCTGTATGGTGTGTGTATGCATTGTTGTGCGGGTGTATGTTAGTTTGAATTCGTCAATAAATTCTATAAGGTGAACTAGAGAAGCCCCAATAATGGTAGCTTCCTGTGTATCACGTTAGTAACGTGATCAACACGTCGCAAACATTGAAACGCAACATTTAGAAGTAATTGACTTCCACATTTCATGCTTTTAGCAGCCATACTTGCTGGGCATATGATTTGATTTATCAAAATTGATCCCCTTCTCCTGCTAAATTATGTCCAAATTTTGAGTTAAAAAAAAGAAATGTTAAATATATAACTCTACTTTATAAAGTACACAGAGGCGGACCTAAAGGGTAAGAGTGTTCAATTAAATTCATCATTTTCACTACACATTAATATATATATATATATATATATATATATTTTTGTGTGTGTGTGCGTGAAAATTTCTAAAAGTAGTATAAATATTAAATTTTAAATTCAATATATGCCTCTGCTTATACTGGAAAAAACACGTAAAAGCTCCCCAATTTTTTGAATTACTCGTATTCCCTCGGCCTTATCTGTAGTCACTTCCACTGTTTTACACAATTTAGAAAGTGGAACGTTTTAATCTACTTAATTTTCAATTCTTTTCCTCTTTTGAAGTAAATGAAATTAAAATACCTATATAAATAGCTTACATATTGAGGTCATTATGAAATAAACTTAACGACTTTCCCTGGAAAAGAGAACATCGTTTTCGAATGTCTAGCAAAAAAAAGATTGAAAAATGAAATGAACAGAAGGAATATTCTTAGCTGTATAACATGCTCAATATTATATGTCAAAAAGTTAGCTATAACAAATCAAAATGTGTCTTAATTAGATAGAAGGAGCTTTAAAGCACCACATATTGACGAGTAGAGGAATAATCAAAAGAAATCCACGAATATTTTGGCAGGTAGTCTAATTTTTTGTCAAATAGAGTAAGTGATTTGCAATAAAACTAATAAAATTCTGTGCAAACTGAAGCAAGTAATTTGCAGTATTAGTAAACTACTTTAACAAACTCAACTGTACCAATATTGTTTGGATTAGTATATAATTGCACTTGACGTGTTTCTGATTACTCACAATTATTGGACAAGGTTTTAAAGAATTTAGAAACTTTCATGCGTACAAGTGACACTTATTTATTAGCTTTAAGAACATTTTTTTTTATTATAAGTAATTCTTGTCTCGTCCTGTCTGTTTAGATTCTTCTTTTTCCCTTCTACGAGTATTTCTTGTTTTATACGAGTGTTACTAACATTTTAGAGTTTCTTATATTGATGTGTGATCATTGTTCTTGTGATTAATTAACAACAAAAAGTAGAAGTACTACCACCAACCTGTCAAAAATGTGATGTTAGTATATTCTATGTCTAACATCTTTAACCAATTTCGTGAAACAAAGAATAGGTTCACTTTGAACCATTAAAAGTATTAAGCCAAACAAAATTTCGCTAAGAGATGCTTAATAGCAGGAATTTATGGCGATTTTAAAAAGAAAAAAAAAGTGACACCTAGAATTTGACTCTCTAACCTTAAATAAAAAAATGAACCTCTTTGCCATTACAATAAAATCTTTTTTATGTTAAGGGAAAAGAGATAGATTGACTCATAAATTATACTTAAAATTTCAATATTACACTCAAACTATTAATACATTACACCTCTAATAATCTTAAAAGTAAATCTAATATCATCTATAAGTTGATGTGGCATAAAAATTATAATTAAATAATAGGAAAGTAAAGGTAAAATAAAAATAAAAATAATTTTTAAATTTTAATAAATAATGATTTTTTATAATTTCTTCTTCTTCATTTCACACCCTTCTCCTCCCCCTCTTCTTCTTCATTTCATCCCCCCCCCCACTCTCTAACCTTAAATTAAAAAAAAATTGAACCTATTTGTCATTACAATAAAATCTTTTTTATGTTAAGTGAAAAGAGATAGATGGACTCATAAACTATACTTAAAATTTTAATATCACACTCAAACTATTAATGCATTATATCTCTAATAATCTTAAAAGTAAATTTAATATCATCTATAAGCTAATGTGGCATAAAAATTACGATTAAATAATAGGAAAGTAAAGGTAAAATTAAAGTAAAAATAATTTTTAAATTTTAATAAATCAATAATTTTTTATAATTTCTTCTTCTTCATTTCACACCCTTCTCCTCCACCTCTTCTTCTTCATTTCATCCCCCAACCCCCACCCCCTTCACTTTCACCTCTTCTTCTTTATTTCAAACCTTCCTCCCTCCCCCCCCCCCCCACCCCCACTTCTCCTACACCTTCACGCCAGCCCCACCCCGACGTTCTTCCATCGCCATTTTTACCACTGCCACCACCATGAAAGACTTCCATTATCATACAACCCTTTAAACCCACAAAATATTTTCTCTGAAAAATCAATGCTACCTTCTTCATTTTGTTAAAATCACTTCACTATTATATACAATGACCCTCAAATCTCAAGATTTTTCATAAAACCACATACTTAGATCAAACGGAGAATAGACCCCTCATCGGAAAAAATGGCATTGACAAACCCAAGCTTTCCGATCTAGTCTCAACCTCAAATTTTGACACCATTTCTTAAAAAAAAAGTATTTCTACCAGAACCCACGAGATTAATGGGCCAAAATATAAATAGTAAATATTGAAGTGTGTGACCATCTGATCTAAAAGTTTAAGCTGTTAGATAGAACACACTTTTAATATTATATTCTCAACACGCCCCTCACGTGCTGACCTGATTTTTTTCATGGTCCAAGCACGTGTAAATTCTTTTTGAGAATGGGTGGCGATGAGGTTCAATCCCAGGACTTTTAGCCTGCTCTGATACCATATTGAAGTGTGTGACCATCTGATCTAAACGTTTAAGCTGTTAGATAGAACACACTTCTAATATTATATTCTCAACAGTAAAACTCAATTTGAAGAGGCGGAAAATAATAAACTACAAAATCTTTAATTCAGTGTGTTCTTCAGACATTGGTCTCTCTCTTTCAGACTTAGTGTAAATATATTAATAAAAGAAAATCAAATGAATAAAGAAAAAGAAAAGAATATAGAATTAAATTTAGAAGATTTCCGACGTGCCGAGTGAGTGTGCAACTGATTATATATGTATCGGGAAGACAATAAATTCACTTTTTAGATAATAAAGAATTTAATAGGTCGTCATAATAGTTTAAGTGTAATATTAAGATTTCGAATATAGTTTAAGGATCAATTTATATCTTTGCCTTAAGTAAATCCGACAACTTAATTATATATAACTAAACAAGTCTTTATATATGTATGTTCTAACAAAGGAAAGTCAATTGAATTCCTTGGCTCTACATTGATCCATCCTTACTTACTAGTAGTCAAATGTTTACTCATCATACTCGATATTTTCATTAAATTAATAATACGTAACATATATCTTCATTTTTTTAATCCATTCACCATAGTTTAATAATGTGTATTTTACTACTTTTTAGTCGCAACAAATATACTCCCTTCGGTCCATTATAGTATGTAATGTGATGTTATAGATGCTGTGAATAAATGTTTCCACCTTAGACAACTCCAATTATAAAACGGGAAGTTGAAACGTCGCATAAATGTTAGTGCATTTTGCATTCTCACGAGGAATTTCTTTTTCCTAGTTTATTTTCCTTTAATTTCCTTTTACATAATTAATAAAAGCGTAGAGATGTAGAATTAAAAAGATAGACTAGAGAAATCCGATCATATTGCAAATTGAATTGTAATTTGCTAACGATTGAACGATTCCATTTATCAACTACATATATTTGGAGCCTTTAGCCAAATTGGAAACCAAAGCTTTAAAATAATTTAGAATAGAGAAAAAGAATTCAACGAATTTAGAAATACACACATTGTAATTGACTCTTTTACGTAATGCTTTACAAGTTGCACTTTTCTAACCCTACCACATACTAACAAGTCAAACGTTCCCCGATTTCAAGGCCCAAAGTCTACCATGACTACGTAAATAAAGGAATCCTCCATTCCATCACTGCCATGTCACCATATGGTCCCTCAAATTGCCACGTGCATTAGGACATTCAATTGTATGACTTTTCTGACAATCAAGTCATTCTTGTCTTCCTGTCTTTTACTTCGCAAAATTCAACGTTCCTCTTATCACGCTATGGGCGTGACATTTTTATATATTTACCTAAGAATCTGTGCCCGAGTTCACTCACTGAGTTGTGATGCGTTATGAACGATGCCAATATGTGATCGAGGTGAACGGTAATAATTAGATACCGGTGCAACTTTGCCGATTTCTAAATCCAAGTTGGCGGAGCAACTGGTCCGGATACCGGGGGAATTACTAGCCCCGGTAGGTGTTTTTTTGTTCATACTAAGTATTCTTCTCAAAGACAATAAACGACTCGCGGGTGATCTCAATTGACTCGTTGGTGAACTCAGTCTGAGTCCCATTTCCATCTCGTCTTCCAATAACTCGTTAGTCCTCCTTGGCACCTCTATTCTTATTCCCGTAAGATCCAATCCTTTTCGTCGCCCACCTAATGATGTCGTATTAACACTATTACTATTCTCCTCCCCATGCTGACAACAAGAGTTGCATAAACCGGAACTCGAACCCGGTTCACCTAGTACACCCGGTTCGCTGGGCTCATTGACTGTTACTGCTATCTCTACCCGGTTTTCATCCGGTTCGGTAACTGGCTCGACCGGAGACCGACAAAGAGGGCAAGTAGAATGCGTATGGAACCACATATCAATACATTCCAAATGGAAAGAGTGATTACAATTAGGTAAAACCCGACCCTTTTCATTCTCCTTAAATTCAGATAAACAAACGGCACATTCGAGCGGTTCAGGGTGAGTCTTGTTGGAGTAGACAAAAGCCGGTAAGGAGTTAAGAACCGCCGGTTCTAAACCCCGGTTCGCATCAGATAAACCGGAGTTAGGGTTATCAACGTAGAAGACAATATGGGTACGGCGATGGTGGACCCTACGGCGACGAAGGAGATCACTGCGGCGTTGATGAAGAAGGTACCAACGTGCATAGAGATGAAGACCCACCATGAAAACAACGACAGCGAATAAAATGACGATTGCACATAACATGATTTTGCCACTTAATGCATAGCCTCCTTTGGAGGAGTCAACAAACAATGGATCATGAAGCAAACTTGGGTTATTATCGTTATCCATAGTAGACATTATTAATGTAAGAATAGACTAGAGAGTATGTAAAGATGGATAATAAATATATGGAAAACTGAAGGACTCAGAGATGAGGTGTGGAGTGAATATATGTATAGGGAGGGGGAAAGTTGAAGGAAAAAGAGAAAGAAGGAAAGTTCTTGATGGTTTCGGTGGAAAAGGGTGTTTAGGTGTGATGGTTTTAGTAGGAGAGTTGCAGAGTAATGTGATGAAAGTCTATAAGACGCCAATTTTGACGCGGGATTTGGGAAATGACAGAAAGAACCTTCCCGCGTGAACTGTGGAATGTTTGTTTTAAGGTGTCATTAGATGAACGGTAAAGGGCGATGGTTTTTGGTACAATAATATCTTCAGTTCAACATTTCAGACTAAAAATATCTCAACGTCAATCTTTTGGATTAATATTATTTTTATTTTTAATGGCTCAACCCTAAAATAAAATAAATGAATTTATTAATTACGTGACAATAATCTATTGAATTATTTTAAATCAACTTTAATTAAATAAAATACCAACTCATAACCTTATATCCACCTAAAATTCATTCTAGCCTTCGCCAAAAGGTTGACATGGAATATTTTTAACCCGAAAGATGGAACAAAAGACATTATTACACCAAAAATCATAGTTCAGGGACATTTTGGCCATTTTATTAGATAAAAATGAAATGGAAAAGGCTTTGTTAGGTTCGTTGAATTGAGTAATAGTAAAGTATTCCGTGTAAAGTTGCGTTAATGATCCGGTTAGATACATGCAAAGAGCTTTATCGTGTTTCCATAAATGTATTTTTCATTTATGACAAGAAGAACGTATGAATTACTCTCTTCATCTATATCCTCTTCGATTAATATTATGTGTTTCAAAAAAAGTTACTACCTCCGATTCAATTTATTTCTCTTAGTTATTATTTATACAGTGACAAAGATACATTTTTATCATAATCTTCTCAAATATTTTTTACTCTCTATTTCAATATAAATGTCTTAATTTAATGGGTACAAAGTTTAAAGAATAAAAAAAGACTTTTGAATTTAGCGATCCTAAATTAAAAATGTGTAATATCCTAGAATGTCATTTGAATCTTGTGGTTTTAAATTTATCATGTACGATATTTAAATTATCAACTTACTAAATATAGAAAGAGACTCTCTATTTGGGACAGTCAAAAAAGAAAAGTATTTAAATTGGGATAGGTGGAGTAAATATTTTGAATTGTTAAATATTGTGACTTATAAAAGTATTTTTTATGTAGTTACTAAATATATAAACTTTATTCCAAAAATATTTAGAGACTCTATGTCCGAATTCACACCAAACATTAATCTTGTACTCCAAATTAAGATAAATAAATTGAAACAACGGGAGTATTTAATAGGCTTATATGCTCTCTTTCCTTCTCTTTTTAAATATTTTACTTAATTAACATTTCACTAATTAACACGTAAGTAAAACTCAATCTAAAAAAATATATACTCCTTAAATATTTTTCTAAAACCCCAAATATTTTAGAAATCATATGACGAGAAAGTAATTTGTCTTGTCTTATTCTACATAGTACTACTACTATTTTTCTTTTGCAAGAGAAGATTACTGTATTAGGACTCAAAAAATTCCTATGATTATAAGTAGTAAAAGTAAATTGAGCTATAAAAAAGATTGAAATTTGTATCAACAATCTTTTTAGCTTTATTTTAATATAAGATTATGAAATTAACATTCAAAATTAACACAACAAATTAAATATTTTACCCTCGTAATCCAAACCGCATCACTTTTGTTGTTGTTGAGAAAGATGAGTTTATTTAGGAAGTCCAGCAATTATTTTATTATGTATCTATTGATGTTGGATGGATGTTGTGACAACATCTCTAAATGCTCAGGACAACATCTTATGAAAATAAGAATGTTGCATGCGATGTTGTGACAACATTCCTGACAACATCCTTGTAACGATTTTGCCTATTCTTCCGGCCAAAACAGGTTGTGTTACTTTGAGTAAAAAATGACCTAGGCAAACTAACAATGATGTTGTGTTTAAAACGTGGTAAAAGAAACAGTCAAAGCTTGGAGAGGAAGCAGCATGAAGACCAAGTCCAGAACGTTGAGCTTTTGAAGGAGCAAGAACCGGTCCAAGTCGAAGCCTTCTTTTACTCGGCCTCCGCAACCAACCAGGTGAGGATTTCAAGGGAAGTTCCACACTATAAATAGAAGGGAACTTCAGAGTATCGATATCCAGAATTAAACGAGAAGAATTACCAAGAGAGCTCTCGGATATTCACCTTAGAAACTGGATCAACACACTTAGCCTAAAGTTGTATAACAACATCTAGTCCCACATTACTACTGCTGTTCAAATTCTAGATCAAGCTTATATTTCAAGCAATAGTAATGAAGATGTTGTATTTATCTTTTTAGATCTTTTAACTTTAGGCTGAAGTCATCTGCGACTTCATTTTTATTTGTAATTTCTTTTTCGCATTTATTGTTCAATCTTGTAAAAAGAAATCATTTGTAATTGTATATAATTTATACAATTCTTTGGTCATTGACCATCAAGGGATATATTAATATATACCCTTGAAAATATCTAATTGTGTCTCTTTACTTTTCCGCTGCATTTACTCTTTAAAGGTTTATAACTGTTTTATCACAATGTTGCCTCAGATGTTAACACAACACTGAAGGCAACATCCAGAAACTGTTTTAATTGATTTAGCTGTTACTGTTTTATTCCTACATATTCTTGCTTTTCCGTAGCCCCGGACCCAACAAGTGGCATCAGAGCCAACACTTGATTCAATAAGTGTTTGATTCTGAATATTACGGCTATGGACTAAGCTATACAAAACGTTGGTAGACTTCCAATTCTTGACGAAACTAACTATGCCTATTGGAAAATCCGACTACGTTCGCACATCAAATCCATTGATGTTCGAGCTTGGAGATCAATTTCCGAAGGCTATGTGATTCCCAAGTACCCAGCAGACGAGGATGGTGATGTACTTACCAAACCCGAATCTGAATGGACCGCGGTAGAGATCAACAGTGCGAGCTTCAATGAAAAGGCCCTAAATGCGATATTTGGATGTAGATCTCTATATGTTCAAACTAATCCAGAATTGTACTACAGCCAAGGACGCTTGGGAGACCTTACAAAATCATTGTGAAGGTACCTCAAGTGTACGACGTACAAAGCTTCGCATGATTTTGAGCCAATACGAACGCTTAAGGATGGAAGAATCTGAAGACATAAAATCCTATTTTGAAAAGTTAATTGACATTGCTAATCAGTGTCAAGTGCTCGGTTCTCCTTTAACCAACACACAACTTGTGGATAAAGCTCTCAGATCTCTTCCTGAAAGGTTTAATACTAAGATTTGTGCTATTGAAGAGGCCCATAATCTTGCTACTATGGATTGAAGAGCCAAAGAGATCTGTTTAAAGACAAGACTTTGGCACTCCAAGGACAAACCTCTGAAACTGAATTGGAAAACGAGGAAGAAAACTTGGAGGAACTGGGAAATGGTGCAACTGTTGCCTTACTTAGTTGTCGATTCAATTCGATGGTAAGAAAAATCAACATTGATCGCAATAAGGCCAAACACAAACAACATCAAAACCCACTCTTCAATAAACAGCCGAATAGGTCACTTTCTGAGCAAAGAAATCATAATCCACTGAGGAAATCTAACTCCGACAGTACCAATTTCAATCCCAAGCAACTCGAGGGAGTGTAGTGTCATGCATGCTCGGGTTGGGGACACTATGCTAATGAGTGTGCAAACAGCCTTAGAAAAATTAGTAAGGTTATGTGGGTAACTCTCAGTGATGATGAGAACGAAGAGGAGGAAGGAGATCAAGAAGAAGAACCACAGGCAATGCTGGCAGCCATGTTCAAACATTCACTGTCCGACGATGAAGATGTTATTAAAAATGGTGCGACAACATCAGACTCAACATATGGAATGTCTTCAATATCAGAGAGGTATGTATACTTTGACTATTCTGATGTAAATTGTTTTAGTGGATTTATTTCTTTATCTGAGGCTATAAATTTGGATCTAGTTGACTCCAAAGACGACGTAATAAAGGAATTACTAAATCTGTGTAAAGCCTTAATCACTGAATCTGAGCAACTAGACTCAAAAGCAAAATTATTAGCTCTTGAGAATAGCAATCTGAAAGGCACAATCAACCGATTAGAGGTGGTACTTACCAAGAAGGACCTAGAGCTTGGTAAGATTCGTGCACCACTGAACGTAGCTGAGACCACCTTTCAAAGGCTCAACATGGGAACCTCCAAACTGGATGAAATATTAAACTTCAATAATCCTACAAGGGCTGGACTTGGGTACCAATCTCCTAGCAGAACAAATACTTCTAGAATCCATAGTCAAACTGAGAGGATAAAATTTGTCAAAGAAAATACGAGCAACTCTCAGATCACTGAAATTGGATCGAAGTTTGTATGTAGCTTCTGTAAAAAGTTAGGACATTTTATGCCCTACTACTACAAACTTCAAAACTCTGCTCTCAAGATATTGCCTAAAATGTCGTCAGCAATGTTGCCCAACATCACTGACAACATTCAAAGCAACTTGCCTGAAAGTAGAAGGAAGAAAAAGGAATGGATACCCAAATTGAATCTGAAATGTAAAGTGTGCATAACTGCTTTGCGTACTAACATTACAGGGTCTTGGTATTTCGATAATGGCTGCTCACGTCCTATGACAGGTACCAAAAGCCTATTGAAGGAGTATGGAACATTCAATGGAGGATACGTGACCTTTGGAGGAGGAAGTAAGAGTAAGATAATTGGTAAATGAACTCTTAATGTTCCGGATGTACCAGCCTTGAAAAATGTTCTTCATGTAGAAGGTTTGGTTGCTAATCTTCTTAGTATAAGCCAACTATGTGATGATGATCTCGAGGTGAAATTCAACAAGCTTGGATGCAAGGTTACATATTCTGCAGAAAAATGTGTCATGTCAGGAACCCGAACGGGAGATAATTGCTACATAGTCGGTAGACAAGAGTTTTGCAAATCTGCAAAGGTAGGTGACCTGACACTTTGGCATCAAAAGTTGGGACATGTTAACTACGGCACCTTGGAGAAGCTGATCTCATTTGAAGCTGTCAGAGGCATTCCCAGACTAGATCCAAAAGATAAAACATCGTGTGAAGATTGTTTGAAAGGAAAGCAGACCTGAGTCTCTCATAATGTTGTCCAACGTGACGGACAACATTCAGGTACGTCTCATTGTTTCCAATTATTGCATATGGATCTTATGGGTCCAATCGAGGTAGATAGCCTAGGAGGAATGAGATATTCTTATGTGATAGTAGATGATTTTTCTAGATTCATTTGGATCTATTTTTTAAAAGAAAAATCACAAACCTTTGAGATGTTTAGAACACTTTACTCTAGGATTAAAAATCTGTTTTGTTCTTCGATTTTCAAAATTAGATCTGATCATGGAAAGGAGTTTGAAAATCAAATCTTTGTAAAATTCTGCGAAAAGAAAGGCATATTCCATGAATTTTCGGCACCAAAAACACCACAACAAAATGGGGTTGCCGAGAGAAAGAACAGAACTCTACAAGAAATGGCTAGAGTTATGTTAAGTTCTAAGCAATTGTCAAAAAGGTTTTGGGCAGAAGCCTTGAACACGTCATGTCACATAACTAATAGAATTTATTTAAGGCTAGGGACCAAGATGACACCCTATGAACTGTTAAATGGAAAGAAACCTACAGTGCAGTACTTTCATGTCTTTGGGTGTGTGTGCTATATTCTTAATGACAGGGATAAACTGGCCAAATTTGACTCTAAGAGTGACGAGGGAATATTCGTTGGCTACTCTCAGAATAGCCATGCTTATCGAATATACAATCTTCGGACAAAGACCATACAAGAATCAGTCAATGTTATTTTCGATGACCTGCTGGATATATCTGGTAGACCTTCAAAAAACAACATTGTGATTACAGTTGAAGAGGAGCAACCCACAGAAGAAACAGATGTAGTCCCAGATGTTGTCCCAACATCAGAAGAAATATCTGAACCTCAAAAAGAGAACACATGGGACGAAATCGAGGAGGAATCTGCTACTGAACTGAATGATCAAGTGAGAAGAGACCATCCATCGAGGATTAGAAGGAACCATCCACCCGACCAGGTGTAAGGGGGAGTTTTTTTAGGAGAGGCGTACAAGATGGAAAGAGCCAGTAAATTACCGAGAAATGGTAAGGTATGTGTGCATGTCCACCATATATCAACAGGTAAGTCTCTTTTGTCTTACATCTACTTTGGAACCTAAAAATATTGGGGAAGCATTAAAAGATAATTTTTGGATTCAAGCCATGCAAGAAGAGCTTGAACAATTTGCCCGAAATAAGGTTTGGGACTTGGTACCACGACCCAACAACACAAATGTTATTGGGACCAAGTGGATATTCAAAAACAAATCAGATGAGTTAGGGAAGATTGTCAGGAACAAAGCTCGATTTGTTGCTCAAGGATATACACAAGTAGAAGGTATCGACTATGACGAGACCTTCGCTCCTGTGGCTAGAATTGAGTCAATAAGGTTACTTCTTGCTATTGCTTGCTATCTAAAGATTACCTTGCACCAAATGGACGTTAAATGTGCCTTTCTCAATGGATACTTGGACAAAGAAGTTTATGTTGAACAACCAAAGGGATTTGAGGATCCTCACCATCCACATCATGTGTACAAGCTCAAGAAAGCCTTGTATGGACTAAAACAAGCACCACGTGCATGGTATGGTCGTCTAACTAATTTCCTTGTTGAGTTTGGTTTTACCCGTGGAGAAGCTGACAGAACATTATTCATTAAAAGACACGGTGTAGATGTAATAATAGCTCAAATCTATGTTGATGATATTGTTTTTGGTTCGACTACAGAATCTTTAGTAAAGTCTTTTGTCGAAGCAATGTCGACAACATTTGAGATGAGCATGATTGGAGAACTAACATTTTTCTTAGGCTTGCAGATTAAACAGAATGAAGATGGGATCTTTGTATCTCAAAGCAAATACGCTAAGAATCTTATTAGGAGATTTGGTCTAGAAAATGCTAAACACATGAAGACTTCAATGGGTTCTGCGCAATAGGTATGTAAAGACGATGTTAGACAAGATGTTGACCCAACATTATACCGATCTATGATAGGTAGCCTTCTATACCTTACTGCCAGTCGCCCCGATATCATGTTTAGCGTATGTGTTTGCGCCAGGTTCCAAGACAGTCCCAAGGTATCTCATTTTAATGCTGTGAAACATATCATTCGATACGTTGCCGGTACAAGTGACTTGGGAATTTGGTACTCCAAAGACACTAATCCTAATCTAATAGGATATAGTGACTCGGATTGGGCCGGTGATGTAGATGATAGAAAAAGCACTAGTGGTGGGTGTTTCTATCTTAGCAATAATCTAGTCTCATGGTACAGTCGTAAACAAAATTATGTATCACTCTCGACTGTCGAATCTGAATATGTGGCAATCGAAAGTTGTTGTGCTCAACTGATTTGGTTACGACATATGTTAGATGATTATGACATATCTAATAACTCCATGATTTTGTACTGTGATAATCTGAGTGCTATTAATATTTCCAAAAATCCAGTTCAGCATTCACGTACAAAGCACATAGACATAAGAGATCATTTTTTAAGAGACTTAGTGGAAAAACAGCTAGTTCAAATCGAACATGTTGATACTCTTTTTCAACTGACTGACATTTTTACCAAACCTTTAGATCATGAGAGATTTTCTAGCTTGAAAAAATCTCTTGGTCTCTATTTTCTTTGAAAATAAGACAGACTAGGTAGATGTTGTCCGAAATGTTATCTTAACATTCTGGGTAACATTTACTGTTGAGTCAATATGAAGGATAAGTGTTGTAGTGATGTTGCATTTTTTTTAAAGATTCAAGCATGACTCTAAAATGACAAGATATGAAGGCGAAGCCTCTACTAAAAGATTTGGATGTATACAAAAAGAGCAAAGCTCTAAGATTGGTATCGTTCCTATTCTATAAGAGTACCACGTGTTAAAAAAGGTTGAAAATTCCTCAATTTTTTTTTAATCTGTATGTGTTCAACTAAGTTGATTAAGGACAATGGTAAAATGTTACATTAGTCCAGCGATCAGTCTCATAGGGAATATGTACGGAAATATTATCTCCCAAATCAGAAAATCCTTGGAGTCTCATAATGCTTGTTTAACTTTGAAATGTTGCCAACATCATCAACAACATCGTGTTCCAGTACATTGATCAAACTGGTTTATCTTATTTTATTCATGTTTTTGGTATTTACAAAGTCTCTATTTTTAACTGGAAGTCCAAAAATTCTGGATGACCGTTTTTTTTATTTTTAAAAAAGGATGATGATATGTGCTATGATATCCTATTTTAGGTGTGTAAAGAGTTTTTATTCTTCTATACAATCTAAATTTAAGGAAAAAGAGTTTAAGTGTAAGTATATTTTGCCATAATAAAACCTCTCATTTTTTGTCTTGGTATTGTCACATAAGACGACTACCAACCTATTAAACCATGGCAGCCCAAACAACACCGTCATTTCTCAGAACCCAAAGCTTCTCCAACACGCCTAATCCTTCAAAATCCTCTCCCATGTCCGTGTCCCCAAAATCATCAAACACCACAGATTATTCTCCAATGTCGACTAGTCCAGCAAATAACGACAAGGTTTACAAGCATTATACTTCCATTAATGACTTGAGACCTGTCGAAGAGGACTGCACACATGCTATGATCCTGCTTGGTTCAGATAAGCCATTACAGGTGAGCTACCCAGGCGATAATGAAAACCCAATCGATGTTGATGCAATATCTGATTTCTCGAACCTTGCTTCAAAATCGACATTTCCAATGCAAAGGTCAAAGAGGGTTTTCGAAAACCAATTCGGTGAATATCAGTCTGCCAAAAGATCCAGGGAAGAGTCGACTTTCCCTGTTGATACTACCACAAGCAGCAACACTGACACCAATTTCAATGAGCCTAGTTCCTCCAAAGCTCCATCGACTTCCACTCCACAAGCAGAGTCTGAGAAGGAAAAAGTAGAAGAAGAGATCTCTGATGACACCCCTCTACGAAACTTCATTCCTAAAGGGGTCCATAGAACATACTGGAATTTTGATAAATATGTTGCCTCAACATCAAAGGCAACAAACGAGAAAATGGACCCAGACTATGTTGCCCCAACATCCGAGGCAACACCTGCAACCACCTCATCCGAACAAGTATACACAGAATTTGAAACAGATTATGAGGTAATTCCCTACTCTTCCATGTTTCAAGCTAAATCATGCTCCAGCAATTGGAATTGGTTTAAGAATAGAAGAGTTAGAGGCGAGAAGGTGATTGACATAACTTCATTCTCCAAAAATGGTTTAGTTGATTTCTTAAGTAGTCGAAACATCTTAAGCTCTGTATTTGGTAAGAATCCTTATTGTGAGAAGGTGATTAGGGTGTTCTATGCTAATCTGATGCTTGCTGTTAAGGACACAACCTCCAAGAAATTTGGGAAAGTGTACCTATACAACAAGGTATACAATTTTAAACCTAATATCATCAACTCCACCCTTGGGATAATTATTAGTAAAAGCGAACCTCAACCAAACCCCACTGTGGAGGAACTCAATTCAATGATCAAGTACCTTACAGGAAATCTGATCACTGTTTGGGCTTCTCGCAGACCTGTGTCGAAACTCACTGCCTTGTTTGCCACTTTGCACAAACTTGCTATATACAACTAGCTACCCTCTCTCAACGAGACAGTAGTAACCCTTAATCAAGCATCACTGCTTTTAAACATTGGAAGGAATCAGAAAGTTGACTTAGGAACACTTATATTCAACCATGCTGTCAACTTGGCAGAAAAACAAAGCAACTCTGCCCTTCCATACCCCTCTTTGATTTTTCAAATCCTGTTCAACCAAGGTTTTAAGACTCTAAAAGGAGAAAAGCTGAGTCCAGCCTTAGAGGTTTACTTAGTACAACGAGCAGTTGTTAACAGTAGGGACATGGTTATGGACCTGCCCTGGAAGAAATATGAATGGGACACTAACACATCAAAGGATGTTGTCAACATTCCTGGCAACATTGCTCAAGGACAGGTCCCAATGTCCAAAGACTGGCTACGACAACACATTGCTGAACTTGACAGACAAATTCAAGAACTAGTGCGAGCCAGAAACTATTACATGGGCTTACTTTCTTCACAAAAAGGGGGAGATGATGTTGATGCTGCTGCTTCGCTGCTTTGGAAGCGAAGCAGACGGGGGGGAGCCGCCGATGATGCGATGCTTGATGTTCTTCTTGGAAGCGACAGACGAGGGGAGCTCGCTACTGCGATAAGGGTGCAGGTAATGATGCAAGGGAGAAGAGGTGAGATGATTGATTGCTAACTACTTCTGAAGCCATGGAGATGAAGATGGTGTTGCACCGAGTGATTTGTTCACAAAAAGCGGCTGGAAGCTATTGTGACTTGATTACTCTAGTCAAGGATGATTATGCTGATAGAGTGTTGATTCAATGATGAATGTTTATTTGAATAGTGGACTATAATGACATTACTGACATTTGAAATATTATTTGTGTTTGTATTTTTTACTTTGAGACATTTGGTCTGTTCTTGCAGACATTGTGACTGCTTTCAAAAGCTGTTTATATATGTTTGCCTGATGTGGATTGTTATGAACGGTTACTGTAGACTGATTACGCAGTTGCCGTAAGTAAGCCACGACTAACAAAACATAACTCCTATCTAATCAGATCATTGATACAACACTGCTTGAAATTTGCTACTGCAGGTTAAGGGGGAGCATAACATTGATCCTACTGATTCTTGGAATGTAAGGACTACATCGGGAATTAGTATCCTAGTCATTTTCGCTTCGTATGGAGTTTTGTGAAGAAAGGCAAAAAGGGGGAGATTGTTGATGTTGGATGGATGTTGTGACAACATCTGTAAATGCTCAGGACAACATCTTATGAAAATAAGAATGTTGCCTGCGATGTTGTGACAACATTCCTGACAACATCCCTGTAACGATTTTGCCTATTCTTCCGGCCAAAACAGGTTGTGTTACTTTGAGTAAAAAATGACCTAGGTAAACTAACAATGATGTTGTGTTTAAAACGTGGTAAAAGAAACAGTCAAAGCTTGGAGAGGAAGCAGCGTGAAGACCAAGTCCGAACGTTGAGCTTTTGAAGGAGCAAGAACCGGTCCAAGCCGAAGCCTTCTTTTACTCACCTCCGCAACCAACCGGAGGATTTCAAGGGAAGTTCCACACTATAAATAGAAGGGAACTTCAGAGTATCGATATCCAGAATTAAACGAGAAGAATTACCAAGAGAGCTCTCGGATATTCACCTTAGAAACTGGATCAACACACTTAGCCTAAAGTTGTTTAACAACATCTAGTCCCACATTACTACTGCTGCTCATATTCTAGATCAAGCTTATATTTCAAGCAATAGTAATGAAGATGTTGTATTTATCTTTTTAGATCTTTTAACTTTAGGCTGAAGTCATCTGCGACTTCATTTTTATTTGTAATTTCTTTTTCGCATTTATTGTTCAATCTTGTAAAAAGAAATTCATTTGTAATTGTATATAATTTATACAATTCTTTGGTCATTGACCATCAAGGGATATATTAATATATACCCTTGAAAATATAAACCTTGTGTCTCTTTACTTTTCCGCTGCATTTACTCTTTAAAGGTTTATAACTGTTTTATCACAATGTTGCCTCAGATGTTGACACAACATTGAAGGCAACATCCAGAAACTGTTTTAATTGATTTAGCTGTTACTGTTTTATTCTTACATATTCTTGCTTATCCGTAGCCCCGGACCCAACAGTATCTATTCAAAAAAAATACTTAATTACTTTTAGGTATAAAATAATACTCTATGATTTACAGTAAGTACCTTTTATGTTATTTTTATGTATGTAATTTTATGTCAAAATAAACTAAAAAATAATATTTGCATGTTTGTTTGACAAAAAAATAGATGTGTGGACCGTTACTCTAAATCCTACCATAGGGACACAAGATTTAGATCATTAATCCAAGGTTTTTCTAACTTGTACGTAAGTCATAATGATTTCAAGGTATGTAATTCATACATGTACACGTATCTAGAGATTCCATAATCCATATTATTCCCAATAAAGAAAAATGTACCCATATTAGATGATGGTTACTCCAATTATTATGTTCTATTTGCACTTGATCAAGAAAATCATAATTGCGTGTGGATCGTTGATGCTTCACTTGGGAATGCATTCATGTCATCTTTTGATGACATACTTGTTTATTTCGAGCAAGCTTGCATATTTTATTTAGTGAAATCTCAAATTAATATATATTCTTTTGGGTTGTAACACTGTCGTTTATTTTATAAATGATTTTCGATAAGATATTTGCTTAATTTTTATGATCATTGGATATCTCGAGGAATGGGAACTTAACATTCGCAAATTCAGAAATTCACTTGTGCGATATTTATATTTAAAATGGAATAAAAACTTCAAATACAGAGCCTTATTTAGTGAATAGAAAGCCTTGTTTAGAGTTTGTAATATTTCAAACACCTTCAAATGTAGGCTAATAAGCTTATGCAAATACCTAAGTTGGATGCACGACATTGATAGAATTTGAGCCAAACTTTTTCAAAATTTTATCTTCTCCCCAAAATAAGGCAGAGAAACATATAAACAACATGTTGAAGTTACAGTGTTACACTCTCCTCCCTTTTGGTATTTGTCAAATTCTTAGTACTTCAACATGTTGTTTATAAGAATGAGTACTCGTTTAATTTTATTGGATTTAACGTGAGACATTCTCTGTTTTTCCACACTCAATTGGTACTTGGTACTTAGTACATATATGGCCCACAGACTGTTGTTGACCCAAATCAGGTACTTGGTGTTGGAAATTAGCCTTTGGCGGAGAGATGCGTCCACCCATCTTTGATGAATTAAACACTTGTGTTCCGTATGTTGGAGACCTTGTCTCTTCGCACATGCATGATCTACGAAGTGAGTAGATGACTGTAGGGCCAAGAATCGTCTAATTTCGTTGAGAAATGAAAGAGATATTGGTCCACGAAGTAAGGTGTTTGAGACATGGAAATGTGGTGTGGGACAAATCTACCACATCGGTGGGAATAAGAAGAATTGCTCTCTATATAAGTCTCTAATTGGTAAAGGGTTTGGGACCCCAAGGGGTATCCCATGTGTTTAAAGGAGGGAAGACCTAGATGTGCTTGGGTTCAAGGCTAAGCCCACACGCGCGCCGCCGCCCGCCCGTCCCGTCCGGTTTCGGGTTCACGGGCTATTATCTTTTTGGACCAGAGAACTCTGCAAGATGTACAGTTTGATCCCTGAAGTTTCATATGTACAGTTTGGACCAGAATTCTTTCATATGTACAGCTTTGGTCCCTAAAGTTTCAATATTTACAGCTTTGGTCCCCGAATTTCTAGAGACTTTTTCTGTAAATATTGGACTGCGTTTTGGAGCTAACCAGCCATTATTTGGCTGATTAATTCCTCCATTAACAGCCCATTACTTGGGCGATTGAGCGCCTCTTTCAATGGCCTTAATAGCCATTACTTGGCTGTTTTAATGGCCTCCTTTAAGGGCCATTACAGCCTTGTTTGTGGCTGTTGGACAGCCCCTCCTCTTGCTATATATTGAGCTTCACTTGGCTGAAAAAAAGAAGCAAGAAACAGGCAGAAAAATAGACGAAAATACGGTCAAAATCGATCGAAAAACAAATCACGAAAATAGCTCAAAACAAAGTGAGCAAATTGTGACAAAAATCGGTGAGCAAACCCACACATATACACAAGATATACACTACAGAGACACACTATATACACAGAGACAAAAGAGAAGAGTATTGAGAAACTCTTCCTTCCTATTCCATATCTTCAGCAAGTTGAGTCATATTTGTTTTCTTCGCCAGGCTCAACCTATTGGCTTTGTAGTGTTGAGATTAAAGTGTTGTTTTATCTTGGGAGACTATTGCCCGCTAACGTAAAAGCATATATACAGGGCAATCTTGTCTTAAGGATAGAGGGCTATCCTCGACTCAACACACAACGTTGTAACCATCCAGATTTAGTTGTTTCTTGATTTCAGGTTATCAAGATTCAAGGCACAACAAACTTGCGACAGTTCTCAACATTCGCTTTGCAAGGAGATCAAGATTCAAGACACAACACACATGCGACAGTTTTGAAGATTGACCATTTATTTCTCATTTCGAACATTTGTAATAGTTATTACTTCCCGTACTGCTCTATAAAGTACCATAGAATACCAACACTTGGTACTTGGTACTTCACCCAAATCAAGATTTTTTTTAAAAAAATTTGGGAATCTAGCTATGAAGAGTCTCACATCGGAAATAGAATGAGAACATGGATTCCTTATATAGACTTAGACAATTCTCACCCTATAAGCTAGCTTTTGGGTTAGAGTTAGGCCCAAGATCCATTCTTTACATGGTATCAGAACCAGACTCATTCCAATTCTATGTTCACCGATGTTGGGGCCCCAAATTATGTCATCCATGCTCCAGTTAATGGGGTCTGGGCATGCGGGGGAGTGTTAAGAGTCTCACATCGGAAATGGAATGGGAACATGAACTCCTTATATGGACTAGGACAATCCTCACCCTACAAGCTAGCTTTTGGGGTTGAGTTAGGCCAAAGATCCATTCTTTACATGTTAAGAGTCCCACAAACGAAATGAAATGAGAATATGGACTTGGACAATCCTCACCCTACAAGCTAGCTTTTGGGGTTGATTTAAGCCCAAGATCATATAAGGAGTCCATGTTTTCATTCCATTTTCGATATGGGCTTAACAATTAAATATCAGAACTACCAGACAAAGATAAGCACATAATGGGAAAGAAAGCTTTGCAACCTTTTCTCTAAGGTTTTACTTTCAAAGTGCCAGGTTCATGGGGATTCAAGGGTTTCCATGAATTTTCATCATCAGAGACATCTGAATCTCTAGGTTCCGGATATCCATCTTCACCTCCATGACCATCGTCAAATTATCAGGTATGTCACAATTAACACCATTATAACTTCCAGTATCAAACTCAGGTTCAACCCTAGGTGACACATAAAAATTCACATCCTGGTTCTTTCGAGCAGAAAATTTGTTGGCAGTGCCCTCAGAACATCTAGTCAGAGAGAGAAAGCTTTTTTGCTGTTTGGAACCTACAGAGTTACCATGCAGCTATTTTCAGCCCCTTTCCCGCAATATCGTCATTATTAAAAAAAGAATCCACTGCTGCATCATCACAGGAGTCAAACAGAATAAAATCTTAGTAAAGATCACAAGTGGCTAGCTGCAAGTAGTAACATAACTGAAAGTATATGTATGTCCTAGAGACAATCTCTATTAGGACAAATGTACTTTATACACGTTCGTATTATTATTAATAGAGATTAATATTTTGGCATTTGCAATTATTGAATTATTAGTTGATTATTTGTAATATTCTATAATATGCATCTCTAGAGGTCACATTGTTATTAATAGTGTCAGCTATTAATATTATAACGTAACTCTTAAAATAGTCTCGACTAATGATCATCGAGAATGGGATATCGATGATATGTGATAAGTCGACATGTGGTCTGCATCACATCCTTAGAGGATGTAGTATGTCTCACCTACTACGAGTAATGGCTACTCGTGATGGACACATGGATACATTGGAAGTATTGGCATACCCTGCTGATATACTGTTTGTTATACATGTCTAAAGTATGATCAGCGTGTGAGAGATAGAAGTTCTTAGACTTGAGGTCAATACACACCTTGTCTACAGAGTAATATACTTTGATCCTATCATAAGCTCAAATGCCTTATAGGTTGAGATACGACTTTGTATTGGGTACATTACGATGTGGATTAAAGGTGGTAGTTGAGCCAAGATTAGGATTCATTCCTCGAGTGTATATTCGAGAGAACACCCAGCTTGTCAGTGATATTGGGTTGACTAAGTCGTTGGCCAACGCAATAGACATATCTAGACTACGATCTTGTTGTCAACCAATATAGATGAGATATTCTGATCAAGACATTTGGATAGACACTTTTCAAATCCCAAACTTGATCGAGTGCGTCGAGAGTGAAAGGATTTTATCTTCCCACATAGAGGTTCAGTTTACTAGATTCGTGTAAATATACTTCACATATTGAGTTCATCTTACGACGCCGTCTACGAGTTCCGTGTAGACCCTAATATGATTAGTGTCGATATGTGAAGACCTGTAGGGTAACACTATGTCAATTGTTTCTTCGATCTAAGGGTGTATTGAGAAAGTGTTAAATATTCGATTTGGAATCGAGATATTTAAATTAATAATAACTATGGGATAATTTCTATTTGATGAAAATTATTTAATTGAGTCAAGATTGGATTTTGGATTTAAGTAAAATGTGCTGAAAATATTTTGTGAAAAGGGCGAGGCGCCGCGGCGCTAATTGGGCAGCAGGCCAAAGCAGATTGGTCTGCTGCAATTCGTTTTGGGCCAGGCTTTGAGCCCAACCCAAAATCTAAATTTTGCCCTAATTTCACCTATATATAGAGCATCTCCTCATTCATTATTAGACACATTATTCATAAATTATTCTAAGTCTTAGAGACCTAGAATAAAACTATCTCTTGAACCTCTGCCGAATTTCCTAGCTGTTCGAAGGAGGTATACATAAGAGTTCTTGGAACTTGCTGACGAGGACCAATTGTGTGCGCACCTTCGGAAATTACTAAAAGACTCCAGAGTTTCCAAACCGTAAGTATCCTATCAAAGTATTATGGTTATATACATGTTATGTATTGACTTGTATTATATTACAACATAATCATCCTACAGTTTGTCGTTTGTTGAGTTTGAAACACAAAATTTTCAAATTCCGCTGTGTACACGAACCCAACGAAACCCACAGTGGCATTAGAGCCAGGGTTGTTTTGTGTGACTATGTAGTAATTATTGATAATAATATGGGTTAAAATTTATTTAAATCTGAAATTTTATGTCGTTTAAAGCTTGAAAACCTAATATCTTAAAGGCACATCATACTTGTCTCCCAAACTATTAAACAATGATGTAATCGAGGAAGTCATTCCGATCTAACTCTTCTAAGTCGATATGCATAACCGGTTCATTGCGAACATGATGCACTGAAGTGAAGAACGAGAAGGGATTGGATGATGGTCGATGAACGTGTTATTTGATAGTGAAGGGTAACGAAGATAAATCTGCAAATATGACCCTGAACTAGTTTTAGGGTTTCAGAAATGCAGATTTTGTGTTTTTGAGATGGAGGCGCCGCGACTCCATAATGGAGCACCGCGGCGCCACCTAGGGTTTGACAAGACACCGCACCTCCATGGTGGAGCGCCGCGACACTGTTCATCCTGACGAAAAAAATATATATTTTAGAATCAGAAACTGAAGTTTTAAAAGTTTCTGATTCTGATTTTGAAGTTTAAGAGTTTTAGAATCTAAAATTAAAACATTTTCAAAGAAGCAGATTTGGTCTTTTGGGACAAATCTGTAATTAATTTAAATTCAGAAAATTACAGACAGGTCCCTAAAATCTGAAAATATTTTTTAAAAATTAAAATTGAATTTTCTGAATTTAAAGGGGTTCAAAATTGAAATTTTAATTTTTTGAAGGACTAAACTGTGAATTCTAAAAATCTGAAATTTATTGAAATACCCTAAAAATCAGAAAATGTTTAAGGGACTGTTTCGATTAGACTTAAAATTTTACATTTTAAACAAGTTAACCCATGATTATTATTAATTATATATTATTGAATAATATACGAACTATATGCTAAGTGTTTAAATGCGTACATTTAATTATTAGCATAATGTCCGCTATAACTGTCTGGGTAGGCGGCGCCCGATGAATCGATCAAACCATCTTATATCATGCCTATTGGGTTGATAGTTCCCAACTAAATGTGTTTTAGAAATTGCATGATTAAATGTCGTATTGGATATGACACAAATTGTTGATCTTGGTTAAAATCCCCGAAGCTAAAATGTTCCCCAAATTTTAAATACAAGTCTAAATTAAAACGCGTCGTCCATTATAATTGTTAGAGTGTAAGATCCTTTTTGGCGATATTAGTATTTATGCCAAAACATTTGCTCTAAGTCTACGAGGACCCAGACTCTTTCATAAATGTGTTTTGAATGTAAAGGTAGATGATAAACTTTTATGAGTATTTACCAAAGTGTTTGCTCACAATTACTTAGATACATAAACACAGTCGTGTAATGGAGTTGACTTGCTTAGACAAATCGTGGCGCCAAAGTGTCGGACTAATCTAAAGACGCAAGATTAAATATAATATTTGATCAACCAAGAGTTGCAAATAAGTTTTGCAATTGATTTAGAACCTACCAAGATGTGTTATTGAAGTTATCAGCCAAAGCAAACACGGAGATAGCATATGCTTGGATCTTGGCCCATTATGACCTTAAATTAATATAGGTTCGTATTCTACCATGGGATCATAGAAGTATGTTAAAATAGTGGGAGCTAATTAAACATAAGTCCATGTTGATTAGCCTAAACGAATATTTATAATAGGAAATAAATTTGAGTTTAATTTCATGTCTATCTAACTCCTCAGATTATCAAAATGTCGAGCCTATCATCGAAAATGTTGATGGAAATGAACAAACTTACTGGACCCAACTATCTAGACTGGCTAAGGAATCTGAGAATTGTTCTAAGGCAAGAAATGATAGAATACATATTGGACAAAGTATTCCCCACAGTCCCTGCCGAGGATTCTGCAGAATATGCCACATTCGATAAGGTAGCCAACCAGAAGAACCTAGACGACGCCACTTCAGAACAGTGCGTGATGTTGTCTATCATGTCAGTGGAGCTTCAGAGACAACACGAAAACATGGGCCCTAACAAAATGCTCGAACACTTGAAAAGTCTTTACGACTCTCAGTCCCAAACTATGGAATATGAGTTATTGATAGAACTCTTCAAGTGTACGATAAATGAAGGGGGCCAAGTGTCTCAGCATGTGTTGAAGATGATAAGGGTGATAGAAAGGCTGGTCTCGATTGGTATAAAGCTGCAAAAAAACGTCGCTTCCACCCTCATCCTGAACTCTCTCCCTCGTTCATTCAAAAGTTTTATTGTAAACTACAATATGAATGGAATGAAGGCGAGTCTGCCGGAGCTACATAACATGCTCAAGACCTTTGAATCTTCAACTACCATAGGCAAAGCTGTGCTCATGGTGAGCTCTACTAGCCGGCCCAAGCCGAAAGGTAAGGAATAGCAGAAGAAGAAGGGCAAAGCATTCGCTGCGCCCTCAGCTATGAAGCCTAAATGAGGTGTGAAGAAGAAGAAGGTGAATCCATCTAAGGATGTATGCCTCAACTATAACAAGAAGGGTCATTGGAAGAAGGACTGCACTGCACCAGGAGGAAGAAAAGCACCAGGTGCTTCTACCTCTAGTGGACAAGGTATGTACGTCATTGAAATAAATATCTCTATAAATAACTCTCATTCCTGGGTATTGGATACTGTTTGTGGCTCAGACATTTATACCAATGTGCAGGGGCTAACTGACAACAGGAAGGTTAGACCAAAAGAGGTGGACCTATGCGTTGGAAATGAAGCATGAGTGGATGCTGAGCGCATAGGAACTTTTAGATTAAATTTGCCTTCTGGCTATTGTCTAGTGTTAAATGATTGTTACTATGTACCCTCGTTAACGAGGAATAACATTTCTATCCCTGTTTTGGACATGGAGGGTTTCTCCTCATATATTTATAATGGCAGTCATGTATTGTCTTTTGATAATGTTATATATGGAACTGCTCCTCTTGTGGATGGATTATATACACTAAACTGTAGTCGAGAAATATTCAATGTAGAAAATAAACGAGCTAAGTTAAGTAATAGAAACTCTACCTACCTATGGCATTGTAGACTTGATCATATCAACGAAACAAGGATAACAAGGTTAAGGAAGCTTGACTAGCTCGAACCATCTGACTTGGAGTCTTATGGTAACTGTGAATACTGTTTGAAAGGTAAGATGACTAACAAGCCACTTTTTGGGAAGGGTGTGCGAGCTAAGAAGGTGCTTGAGTTGGTACATATTGATGTATGTACCAAATTATTCTCGACTCAAGCTAAGGGAGGTTTCCCTTACTTCATTACTTTTACTGACGACTGCACAAGGTATGGATGTGTATCTTATGAAACACAAATCCGAGGCCTTCAAAAAGTTCAAGGAGTACAAGTCTGAAGTAGAGAAACAACTCGCAATGAGTATCATGACCCTTCCATCTGATCGAGGAGGTGAATACTTGAGCAATGAGTTTCTAGATTACTTAAAGCTACATGGAGTCCAATCAGAATGGACACCTCCTGGAACACCACAGATGAATGGTGTTACCGAAAGGAGAAATCGAACCTTAATGGATATGGTTCAATCCATGATGAGCTTTTCAGCTCTACCGACATACCTTTGGGGACATGCTATACAAACCTCAATATATGTTCTGAACAGGGTTCCTTCCAAGTCGGTAGAAAAGACACCATAAGAGATATGGTGTGGCAAGAAGCCAACTCTTAAACATATGAGACCTTGGGGGTGCCCTGCATATGTTAAGAAGATGTTCACTGACAAGTTGGAATCCAAAAGTGAGAAATATTACTTCGTGGGGTATCCAAAGGAAACCAAGAGATACTACTTCTATCTTCCTAGAGAACATAAGGTTATTGTTTCTAGGAACACAACTTTCCTTGAAGAAGAATATGTCTACAAGGAACATAGTTACACAGAGATAGAACTTGAAAAAATTCAATAACCGCGAGATAACGTAGAGGTTGAATCCTTACCGAATGACCAAGGCAAGAATTCAGTGGGAGTATTTGGCAAAGATTTGGTACTTCAAGTACGCCCTTCAGCCAGTGGGAGTGTTACGAGGAACTATGTAGAAATGCAAGATCCTCATACACAATCTTTGGGAGTAGATGCAATAGTTGCACCTCCTCCCATTAAGGAAATACATGAAAATGATATTCCTGAAAGCTCTCAAGTTAGTGGACTATCCAACATACAAGAACCCTCTCATAGTCAGAACATACCGAGCACTGAACTGCAAAGCAATCAACTTCGTAGGTCCACTAGGACTCATCGTCCTCCTGAAAAACCAAATCTACTTGTGGAAACACACAGTGAGATAGATGTTCCCGATAATAATGAGCCTACAACCTATAGCAAAGAAATATTGGGCATTGATTCGAAGAGATGATAAGAAGCCATGAAATCTAAGATAGAATCTATGTATATCAATCAAGTGTGGAACTTGATTGATTTTCCAGTTGGGGTTAAACCCATAGAATGCAAATAGGTCTTCAAGAAGAAGATTGATGCATTTGGTAAGGTACAGACTTATAAAGCAAGGTTGGTGGCTAAAGGTTATAATGAATGGTTTAGGGTCGATTATGATGAAACCTTTTCACATGTTGCTAAGATTAAGTCTATTTGGATTTTTCTTGCAATAGCTGCATATTATGACTATGACATTTGCCTGATGGACGTCAAAACGGCTTTCCTCAATGGTAATCTAGTTGAGGAAGTGTATATGAAACAATCTGAGGGTTTTTCGTCTAATTCCAAACCAAATCCTGTATGCAAGCTACAGAAGTCCATTTATAGGCTTAAGCAAGCCTCGAGGAGTTGGAACATTTGCTTTGACAAGGCTATCAAGTCATTTGATTTCGTCAGAAGCAAAGAGGATCCCTATGTTTACATTAAACGCAAGGATGAGAATATTTCCTTCATTATTATATATGTAGATGACATATTGATAATGAGAGACAAAAAGACTCTCTTGCAGTCAGTCAAGGAGTGGTTGTCCAGTACCTTTATGATAAAGGATTTAGGTGAAGCCTGCTACAGTCTAGGAATTAGGATCTATAGAGATTGACCTAATAGATTGTTGGGGCTATCACAGTCAGTCTACATAGACAAAGTGCTTAGACGTTTTTCTATGGAAAATTCCAAGAAAGGCGGTCTACCTATGGGTCAAGGCATCAAGTTATCTAAGAAGGACATTCCTTCTAATGCTATAGAACTTGAGCGCATGAAGAGGATCCCATATGATTCGGCTATAGGATCGATCATATATGCCATGACATGTACTAGGCCAGATGTGGCTTTTTCACTTAGTATGACTTGCAAATTTCAGCAGAATCCTGGAGAAGAACACTGGAAAACAGTCTAGAGTATTCTTAAGTATCTTAGATGAACTAAAGATTACTTCTTAGTCTATGGTGGGGAAGAAAAGCTAGTCGCTCATCGGGTACACTGATGCTAGCTTCCAGACGGATCTTGATGACTTCAAATCTCAGTCTGGGTACACGTTCATCTTCAATGGTGGAGCAGTGAGCTGGAAAAGTTCCAAACAAGCAACAACTGCTGATTCGACAACAGAAGTTGAGTACATTGCTGGATTGGAAGCTGGTAAAGAAGCTGTCGCGATTTCTGAGTTCCTGAAGGAACTAAGGGTAGTTCCGAGTGCCAGTTGTCCAATAACTATTTATTGTGACAACACTGGTGTGATTGCACATGCTAAGGAACCAAGATCAACAAACAGAAACAAGCATGTACCAAGAAAGTACCACCTACTCAGGGAGATGGTGGAGACTGAAGAGATTAGATTAGACTATGTTCCCACAGATGATAATCTAGCTGACCCATTCACTAAACTATTAAGCTTAGTCAAGCTTAATGGTCATTTTGAGAATATGTGCATCAGATATGTTAAAGATTGACTCTAGGCCAAGTGGGAGATTGAAAGTATATGTATGTCTTAGAGACAATCTATATTAGGACAAATGCACTTTATACACGTTCGTATTATTATTAATGGAGATTAATAATTTGGCATTTGCAATTATTGAATTATTAGTTGATTGTTTGTAATATTCTATAATATGCATCCCTAGAGGTTACGTGTTATTAATAGTGTGAGTTATTAATATTATAACGTAACTCTTAAAATAGCCTCGACTAATGATCATCGAGAATGAGATATCGATGATATGTGATAAGTCGACATGTAGTCTGCATCACATCCTTAGAGGATGTAGTATGTCTCACCTGCTACGAGTAATGGCTACTCGTGATGGACACATGGATACTTTAGAAGTATTGGCATACCCTGCTGATATACTGTTTGTTATACATATCCAAAGTATTATCAGCGTGCGGGAGGTAGAAGTCCTTAGACTAGAGGTAAATACACACCTTGTCTACAGAGTAATATACTTTGAGCCTGTCTTAGGCTCAAATGCCTTATAGGTTGAGATATGACTTGTATTGGGTACATTACGATGTGGATTAAAGGTGGTAGTTGAGCTAAGATTAGGATTCATTCCTCGAGTGTATATTCGAGAGAACACTCAGCTTCTCAGTAATATTGGATTGACTAAGTCGTTAGCCAACGCAATAGACATATCTAGAATATGGTCTTGTTGTCAACCATTATAGATGAGATATAATCATTTGGATAGACACTTTGCAAATCCCAAGCTTGATCTAGTGCGTCGAGAATGAAAGGATTTTATCTTCCCACATAGAGGTTCAGTTTACTAGATTCGTGTAAATATACTTCACATATTGAGTTTGTCTTACAGCGCCATCTAGGAGTTTCGTGTAGACCCTAATATGATTAATGTCGATATGTGAAGACCTGTAGGGTAACACTATGTCAATTGTTTCTTCGATCTAAGGGTGTATTGAGAAAGTATTAAATATTCAATTTGGAATCGAGATATTTAAATTAATAATAACTATGGAATAATTCTATTTGATGGAAATTATTTAATTAAGTCAAGATTAGATTTTAGATTTAATTAAAATGTGCTGAAAATATTTTGTGAAAAGGGTGAGGCGCCGCGGCGCTAATTGGGCAGCAGGCCAAAGCAGATTGGCCTGCTGCAATTCGTTTTGGGCCAAGCTTTGAGCCCAACCCAAAATCTAAATTTTTCCCTAATTTCACCTATATATAGAGCATATCCTCATTCATTATTAGACACATAATTCATATATTATTCTAAGTCTTAGAGACCTAGAATAAAACTCTCTATTGAACCTCTGCCGAATTTCCTAGCTATTCGAAGGAGGTATACATCGGAGTTCTTGGAACTTGCTGTCTAGGATCAATTGTGTGCACACCCTTGGAAATTACTAAAAGAGTCCAGAGTTTTCAAACCCTAAGTATTCTATCAAAGCATTACGGTTATATACATATTATGTATTGACGTGTATTATATTACTACATAATCATTCTACAGTTCATCGCTTGTTGGGTTTGAAACACAAAATTTTCAAATTCCGCTGCGTATACGAACCTAACGAAATCCTTCAATAACTACTTAAAATAACAACCCTTACTACTGTGCTGCACATAGAAACAATACCATACCAACTAAGACTCCAGTTCTCCAGAATCTTCAGTAGAGACCTTCAAGAACAATTAGATTTGCAGGGGCTTTCACAAATTGGGTCAATGAAGAATCCCTATAGGTTGCACCATCCAACAAGTTCTTTACTTCCACTACCAAAGAAAATTTAATGATGATGACGAAGTCAGTGATTTTGAATTATGGATGTTCACCAAAACAACAGAGAGATAAAAGATACCACTAGTGATTTCCTCTGAGAGCCAGAATGGATCATTCTCTTCATCATTAATATTTTCCTCTGCATGTGCGGATATACTTTCTGAGTTGTCCCATTCTTTGATTTTATGAAAAGTATGACATTACTAGTATTCCCTTTTGAGTATATAGACACCGAATTAGTATTATGAGGTGTAACGCAATTATTTTTGCAGTAAAATACATAATGCATCAACAACCAGTTACATGAATTACATAAGGCGTAACATACTTTCTCTGATAATAACTAACTCTAGTTATGCTTTGACAACCGAAGTCTAACCAGAAGGTAAGTCGTAACCTATATGGATGTTGAGCGGGAGCCATAAATGATCACACTGAAGCCTTGCCTTTCCGGAGAGCCTCCGAATACTCAAAGTCTAACCATAATAGAGTTCTAAGTTAGAAACAAGAAAGAACAACACCCATATTGCTATACTATCTTCTGAATCAAAATCAATTACACAAAAAAGGGAAATGGGCCCGCAAGGGTAAAACAATAATTAAAGGGTAAAATCGGTAACCCAACATTCTAGAAGTTCGAATCTACCCTTCAATTGCTAAATTAGTTCAACAGTAGGTCAATTTCATCACACAATGCAAAATCCCCAAATTAGGCATAAACCCTAAATTTTCCAAGTTCAATTTATCAACATAAATGGAAAATTCAAGCCTATTAGTCACTAACTCATCAAATTCCATGCTTAAAGTAGTTAACTAACAAATCTTATTTAGGAAGACTAGAACTCAACTAGTGAAGTAACCATAAAAACTCATCTTTCTTGCTTTAGTTTTATAGATTTCTAACATGGATTCAAGCTTATGAAAGGGAAAAGAATGAATAAAAGGCTAGAGAACATACCCACAAGAGAACCAACCAAGAATCTTCTCAAAAGTACTTACGAATAATATATGAAGTAATAGGAAAGGTATGATTTTAACATAGAAATAAATAGGATTCTGGTCCGCGTTATCCGCTGCAGCAGTCAATGGTCCGCTGTAGCGGAGCCCGCGGCCCAAGCCAAAATCCAAACATCCACTACAACGGAATAGGCCTCTGCCGAGGCGAGTCCGATGCGGTGCACTGACTATCGCCCCAACGAAGGTTATTAGGCATCAACAACAATCCAATTTCACAAATTCCCCTCAGAAATTTGACAATCACCCGAGACCTCTCCAACACAATACATATATGCACATACACATAAAAACATGCTACAGACTCACTCGTGGTCTCAGAATTCCCATTGGAGGTCTATTTAGTCAAGTCAACCCCAACGGCGTAAAACCAACTCTCAAACCAATAGTCAAAACGCTCCTGAGGGCCTCGGGAACCAAATCGACTATCCCACCAAGTCATAAATGACCCTCCGGACCTTACAGAATCGACGAAATTCCAAAAAAGGTCAGTTTACTCAAAAGTCCACTATCAGTCAACTATGTTTCACTTTAAGGCTCTACCTCACATAGGTTATCATAAAACTCTCCGGACTACCTCGGGAACCGTGTCGCCCATCCCCACGGGTTAAAATCATAGTAATAGGACTCAAGGAAGGGTCAACTAGGGTCAATAGGTCAAAAGTGCAATAACGACCAAATGGGTCGTTACATCAGATACCAATTAAATAATCGTTCGTTCTCAAACGAAGATAGAGAGTACGAAAGCCGACAGTAACCAAATGATCCTTAATATAACAACACAGAAGCCTTCACGGCATGAAGTACGCCAAATCACTACTCGATCACCTTATCGGTCAAAACTCCTCTAACTTGGCTAAAAGACCCAATTTCTATATTTCCATACTCGAATTTATCTCACTACAAATTCCCGAATATAAGAACTGCTTTTGCTGGAATTATCTGATTCAGTATAAACATACCTCTGAATGTAATTTATAGGTCCCACAAATATTTCTCAAAATAACACAAACCTTTAGATATAGACACAATCATAGCCCAATCTGAAATGATAAAATATTATGATTCCGCTAAGCTTTCTTTCACCCTTCTACAGCCGTCCTTCGCACCACAGTTTCTTAGAAATACATAAACACAAGCCCAAAACCATGGCTTACTCTTACCAGAAAAGAATCCTTGCTTTATTGGAGCAACCCTAAGCAATTCCATTAAACTGATCTTATTCATATCCTAGTTCCAAGTCTTCTTAAACCTTCAAATCACATAACAGGAAGCATACCACTGAATACCTCACCGAGCGAAGTCCGTAAGACACCATCTGACCACTCTAAAGGCCTCTTGCAACCATAGTATCTCTTTAAATCATTATTAAGTACTGACATAACCCATTACATCTATCCGAGTAGCTGCTCTCGGTAAAATATCATTAGTCCACTCTCAAACCTTGATAAAGCTCGATAAAACGGTCATACCTCAAATCTGAACCGAAACTCATCGAATTCATAAAGGTGATTTATTGGGACCCATAAGTTCTCCTGGAAATATAAACATATTCCATCAAGTTCCAATCGAACAATTTTGACTCGGAAAAATGCACAACCCCTGAATACTACCAATAGTCACTCGAATCGACTCTAACTTATTGAAACCAATCATAGTCCTACCACACATATGTGGTGTTCAATTCCAATATCTTTCTCGTGTGTAATCAATCATGTCAGTCACCCTCGACTCCAAAAGCTGAGTTCTATCCAAGTTGTCAACTTAGTACCGAAGAACTATACCTTATGGTTACAACCTTCATGTTTCTCAACCTTTACCCGATACGCAAATCTGATACACCATGAACTTTTCGACGCAAAACCTGTAGCCTCATATAATACCTAATTAACCATTGAGTTTCCCATTGTAACACCTCGATACGTCTATCACCATTCTAAAAATATCAATCTCGCAATCTCTTGCACTAACTTTGCACAACTATTCCCGAGCCCTTAATATCCAAAATGCTCACCCAAGCCATCCATTAAATATTACCTACAACATAATACACAACCACGAGTACAATCTCATCTCAAAAATATAACTCTAGCCCTTACATAATAGGGATTTCCACAATTCCTTTATCTTAAACCACACTAACTCATCCACTGAAGAGTGTTACGAAGCTTCTCAATAGTATACCACACAAGCCACTTCTATAAACCTCAAAATGTCGCTTACTGAACTTTGTTTCTCACTCATAGTTGATCACGAAACCCCACTGAACTTTTGTTTTGTCACTTAGTCCATTTATGTGGACTCCCTTCTTTAAGCATACTCAACAATCACACCACGTCTGAAATAAGCAAGACAACAACAATACAACCCATAATGACCAAAGTAATCCTGAAGATGTACTTTATTTTTACCGATTCTCGATCAACTATACTTTTTCTTGACTATTCAATCCCCCAATTCCTATAAATTCACAATCATCGTCACCATATAACCATTTCTCGAACCCACTCAACTCTAAAACTGAATACCTTTTAAATCCAGTGTATCACATACACAATCCTACTAATGTCCTCATATATCTCCACCAAGGTGTCCTAACTCAAATTCCCTTAACTCAATTTTTGAAATGTTCTTCATAACTCGAATTAATTCAAACAACATAATTGATTTACCACTTTGAACGTCCTAACAATTGAACCAGAACACCTCTAATCATTCGCGCGATTATCCTTTTCATCCGATCAACTCAATCGAGTAGTACACTAGTAGGAGGAACTAGCCGAAACTTACACAACAGGTACAAGGTTCTCAACACTAATCCAATATTAGATGCAACACCCGATAACTCCTTAAGTACTAAGACTTCGCACATGTCCAACACTAGAGTCATTTTTACTAGTCAACTACTGGCTCCTATTGACCCATGTCATAACCAAACATACCAACTCAACATTGAACCCTTATGTCTATTCTATCATGTATGACTGCAAAATAACTCTCAAATCAACTAGCTCTTTATCCCATGATATCATTGCTCTAAACACGAAGATCCGGTGAACATACCCTTTATTGAAGGACCAGGACCACAACTGCCCAACATCTTAAGTCTCCACTCGTCACAAGTAGCATTGCTTTCCGATCTAAAACTGATATCAACTTTCCAAAAAGAACCTACAAACAACTACCATGTAGTCACATCGAAGTCCAATTTAACTTTTCATGACCGAAGACAAAGTCCACTCTCATACCAATTGCAACCTTATCCTGTCAAACATGTTAGATACTAATTTTCCCCTTCCTAATAGAAGAAATTGATCTATCCAAATCCTCTTCCTTACGTCTCCATCTTATTGACACAAAAAGCACTCTTACCAAAATACCCTAAGAAATCTTACTTCGCTACACGTTCTCCATAAATTCATCCTTCATGTCCTTATTCTCAATTTCTCTTCTCAATTACATGCAGTTATTATACTTTTTCCACATCCGGTGATCCTCACCAAACTTACACTCGTCCTTGCATATTGACACCCAATACCCTGCCACTGATGAAACATACACCTGCCATTGGTACACCCGTGCGAGGCAAACTATCATAATACCTTGATGATGTTTAAACCTTTCCCAAGCTGATCATATCATCGAACAAATCACTCTTATTAAGACATAAATGCACTTATGCCATTTTTGAGCAACCCAACACTAAAAACATGGATATCAAGTGACCCACTGTACTATCTATCCTATTTCTCAAGAAAACCCCTACAATTGAATCCTCAAACCAAAGCTAGAACTGATCTTGGTCATGTTTCCAAATCAGGATAACACATCTCGTACCATACCACAACACGTCATAGATAAACCGTTCGCATAAAAATTTAAGGGTGAGTTCCTACCTTCCATAGGTGATTAAGACAAGAAAATTCAGATACCAATTAGAATCGACTAGATACCAATTGAATGAAGTAGCACTAAATAATGAAATAGTTTGAAGTTTTCTAAATATCCCATAGCATATCGTAGATAAGTACGAAGCTTATCGTACTCATCCGTAAGACTCTACTAGACATGTTCTTGTACTTATAGACTGGGTAACCAAAGGCTCTAATACCAAACTAGCATGACCCAACTCACTGATCGTGCGGGCACACCGACCTTTTTCTTACCTGGTAGGTGAACCCGTCCCTTCCAGATTCATCCAACAATATAAATGAATAGTAAGAACGATAGAAGTCTAAAAACATAGACATATGACAATGCAGAATACAACAACTACCTAAGAGATCTGGTCTGAATAGCATAAGAGCTTCTGAATATACAACTTGCGTAAAAGTTACAACCACAACCTGAATACACTTTTGTTTAGAAAGAGAATTAAAAAGAACATCTAGATAGACTCCATGAGATCCTTGAAGGCTAATCGAACCTCATAGAGGTTCCTGCAATAACTCTACACCATATAAAGGGTGTAGCAAGAGTAGTATCAATATAAATACTATGTACTGGTAGGTATCATAGACCGACAACAGTTAGCTAACATATATAAAGGAATAAACTAAAGAATAGATATGCTCGCAATCAAGTACAAACACTATCATAGTCCAAGAGTAAACAACCCAAGTATTGAGTATCTAGTTAGAATCCAAGAAAATACAAAGAATGAAGTAATCACTAAGCATATCCACGTAAGACTTGTAGTGATGTGAATTACACTAGGTCTCAGTAGCCTACAGTCATAACCTAGGCAGAACCTCTAACCCTCGAATCCATCATGTGTCTAAGTAAGATTTTAACAAGCAAACAACATCTCAAATGAATCAACAATCAAGGCTGAAATGCATAATTCAAAACAATGAATATAACAACCAGAATCAGATATGTAAGTGGATCTGATATAAATGTATGTACAATGCACTGGCATACTGTCACATATCATAAATACATGCTCTGAGCGAAATATCTCTACGTCCCGTCAGTCATGACCCATGGGGGTCCTGCGAAGTCCATGTACCAGTTAGGCCATACATAGCTTGGAGATGACTCTACCACCAACCACATCACTAGCCATTCCACACATAACTCATAGATGGTTGTGCAATCAAATATGTTGTAAGAATCACGAATATTTCCTCCTCACTTATCACTATCATGCCAAACATATGTAATATCAGTGTATCATGGAAATGAGGATGAATACATGCATGAAAGTCAAATTCAACACTAATCATGAGATGAATAAACATAACAACACCCGTAAAGAAACTATCAATATGAACCTATTCCCAATCTGTACAACACTACGGCTGGAATAATTTCTCTTTAGACCACATAGGTAACACTAATAATATATGCAAGAGAGGTCATACGAAATATGCACGTAGCAAACACCATGATAAGAGGCCTCAGATATTTCACTTTACCTTTTATCATTAATATTATCAAATCATAGTTAACAATAATGAATCATGTAGAATGATATGCATGTATCAATCTCAAGGGAAATTGTATAATGCTTAGGAATAATAGATGAAGTGATAGGAAAGGTAGGGTTTTAACTTAGCAATAAATAGGGTTCTAGTCCGCGTCATCTGCTACAGCAATCAAAGGACTGTTGCAACGGAGCCCGGGCTCACTAGCTGTGCCCACGGCCTAAGCCAAAATCTAAACACCTGCTACACCGGACAAGGCCTCTACCGAGGTGGGTATGCTGTGGTGCACTGACCCTCGCCCTAACGAAGGTTATCATGTATCAGTAGAAATCTAATTTCACAAATTCCCCTCCGAAATCTGATAATTAGACGAGACCTCCCTAACACAAACCAGATATGCAAACACACGTAAAAATATATTATAGACTCACTCGTGGTTTCAAAATTCTCATCGGCAATGGCCTAAAACTAACTCTCCAACTAATAGACAAAACACTCCCAAGGGCCTCAAGAACCGACCCGACTATCTCAGCAATTCATAAATGACCCTCCGGACCTCACAAAATAGATAGAATTTTGAAAAAGGTCCGTTTACTTAAAAGACCACTATCAGTTAACTATTTTTAACTTTAAGGCTCTATCTCACATAAGTCATAATAAAACTATCCCGACTACCTCAAATAATGTGTCGTCCATCCGTGGATGTCAAAATTATACTAATGGGACTCGGGGAAGGGTCAATGAGGATAAATGGGTCAAAAGCATAATAACGACCAAATGGGTCATTACATATTGCTCGCAACTCGGTTTTTCATGAACGAATAAAATATGTCGATATTGATTGTCATTTTGTTCGAGAACAATTTCTTTCTGGGCTCATTTCCCTCTATTTCATCCCTTATCCTTCTCAGTTAGCTGATCTATTTACCAAACCCCTCTCTGCTCATGCTTACTGATGTATTTTGTAAAAATTGGGTCTCTCTTCGATCCCCTCCAACTTGAGGAGGGATGTTGTAATTGTTGATGATGAACAAGATGAGAAACACATAGAGATTGATAGAAAAGGAAAGAAGAAATTGGCAGATTGTTTTGATATTATGAAGAAAAGGGCTAAATCCCTAAATGGGTCTTCAAACAATTCGATATACTCGAATGTTGTCTTAACGAAAAAGGAAAGCACAAATAATACACATGGCCTCATCTCAGCCGTTCAATTTTTTTGTGATAGATCAAATATGGACCACACGATGACATCATTCGGCACAATAAGGGAATCAAATATTATTGAGAGTTTGTTACTTAGCACACCAATGTAATTTGTAAAGTGTCCATATCATTTAAATTTTTGATTTTCTTATTTCAGTAAATACATGTATAAATACATAGCAATGTACAAGATATGATTCATTCAATATACACATAAACTTCTCTCAATATTTCTCAATTTCTTCACTATGAAATCAGAGCATTGAAATTTCTTTTCTACTACATTTTCATTCCTTAGCTCTCTTCTTCTGTCGAAATTTATGATTATACTCCTAAACCAATCAATGTTCTTGCTGGATCTGTAACTTCACAAGTAGAGAATGGTTCTGCTATAGATTTATCCCATCCTTATTTCTTTCTTTCTTTCAATGCTCCAGGGATGTTTCTTGTCAACACTCTTTTTTATGGAAGAGGTTATCAATGTTGGAGAAGATCCATCCTCATATGCCTTTCAGCCAAAAACAAATTGGGCTTTATCAATGGTACTTCTCATCCTCCAGTTGTTGATGATGCAAATTTTAGAAAATGAAATAGATGTAATGATATGGTTACATCATGGTTACTCAATTCTCTTTCAAAAGGACATAGTTGATAGTGTTCTTTATTCTATAACTACACAAGATCTGTGGAAAAAACTGGAACATAGGTTTCGGCAATCAAATGGTGCAAAACTTTATCATATCTAGTTCAAGGATCTAATGATATTGCTGGGTGTTTTACTAAGATCAAGAGATTATGGGATGAACTAGACACTCTAAGTACTAATTCTCAATCCAATTTGAATGTAACTATCAAGGGAGGAAGAAAATGCAACAGTTGAAGGACAATAAGAGGCTCATTCAATTCATCATGGGATTAAATGACACTTATGCCTCAGCCAGTAGCAATATCCTGATGATCAACCCTCTTTCATCTGTTAACTATGCTTACTCTCTAATAATGTAGGATGAAAATCAAAGGGAAGTGAATATCTCTTCACAAGTTGCTGCTGATGGTTCCTCTTTCATGGTTGGAAAGCAACCAAACCAGTATAACTCAGGGAACCAATATCCTAATCAGTAGAGAAACAATCAAGCCTCACAAAATAGGGAAATTCATATTAGAGGAAAGAAAGTTGGACAGTTGCACCTATTGAAAAATGACTAATCATAAGATGGAAACCTGTTATAGAATAATAGGTTTCCCAACTGATTTTAAGTTCACTAGAACAAAGAAACCACTGGGATAATTAAGGAGAAACTATTTAGCTACTATAGAGGAATATGACAATGCTAGTACTGCATATGCTCCTTGTGATTGTTCTAATTTTGCTCAGCAGCTGTCCACTAATCAAATTTCTCAAACTTCTCAAATAGACTCAAATGGGAAAAAAAGCTATGAATGAAGTCAATGCAAATTATGTTCCTGGTATAATTTTTGAACATTCACCCTATTGTTATTCAGTAGGTAATTCATAATGTAAGGCTTGGATAAATGATTCAGGGGCCTCTGAACACATGTGTTATAACTTTAATTAATATATATCTTTGTCTCTTTTACCAACTTCTTTACTTGTTAAATTACCTAATTCATCCAAGGTAAGAGTCACTCATGCAGGGTCTGTTTCCATCTTTCCAGGTCTAGTTCTTCCTAAAGTTCTTCACATTCCATCTTTCAATTATAATCTATTGTCAGTTTGTAGATTATGTCAAGTTTTCCATTGTACTGTCATATTTACTTATTTTGGATGTATTATGCAGGGCCCTCTCATGAAAGGCCCTCAAGTTTTTTCTGATGCTAAGGATGGTCTCTACCATTTGGATCATGTTAAGTAAGAGTCTAGGAGTTTGTCTTCCACAAATGAAGTTTCTACTGATTCAGTTTCTGGTGATTGTGTTTTTAATTCACTTTCAGTTTCTCTTATTTTAGCTAAATCAAAATCTGATGTACTTCGATGACACACAAGGTTGGGGAATTGGCCTTTCACTACAATAAAACATATCAGTTCTATTACATGTCTATCTAATTCTGCTTGTGTGTGTAATGTATGTCATCTTACCAGACAATCTAAATTAGGCTTTCCTATAAGTCAAATCAGATCTAAGGAAATATTTAACCTAATTCATATTGACACTTGATGACCTTACAAAATTCCTATGTACAATGAGTATATGTATTTTCTTACTATTGTGGTTGACTTTAGTAGAGAGACTTGGAATTATTTATTAAGTACCAAGAGCAATGAATTCTCTATTTTACAATATTTCTTAGCCATGGTTGAAAGAAAATTTCATACAAAAGTCAAATCCATGAGGTCTGATAATGCATTAGAACTTGGGAAGGGCACTGTTGCAGCAGGTTTCCTAAATTCCCAAGGTATCATGCACCAAACATCTTGTTTGGATACCCCTCAACAAAATGGAGTTGTTGAGAGAAAGCATAGACATTTCTTGGAAATAGCCAGGGCTTTATTTTTTCACTACAAGATTCCCATTGCATATTAGGGTGAATGTATACTCACTGCCACATTCTTGATTAATAGGTTTCCTTCTAGACTAATTTCAGGAAAACCTCCATATGAGAAACTCTCTGGGACACCCCCTTCCTATCTTGTTCAAAGAACATTTGTGTGTCTTTACTATGCTTCCACTCTTTCACACAATAAGGGCAAGTTTGAACCTAAGGCCATACACATTGCTCGCAACCCGATTTTTCATGAGTGAATAAAACTTGTCGAAATTGTTGCCATTATATTTGGCAACAATTTATTTCTGGGCTCATTTCCCTTAATTTTATCCGTTATCCTTCTCAGTTAGACAACCTATTTACCAAACCCCTTTCTGCTTTTGCTCACCGATCTATTTTGTGCAAGTTGGGTCTCTCTTCGATCCTCTCCAACGTGAGGGGGTGTTGGAAATGTTGATGATGAACAAGATGAGAAACACACATATATTGAAAGAAAAGGAAAGAAGAAAATGGCGGATTGGTTCGATATTATGAAAAAAAGGCTAAATCTTTAAATGAGTCGTCAGACAATTCGATATACTTGAGTGTTGTCTTAACCAAAAAGGAAAGCACAGATAATGCATATGGCCTCATCTCAGCCGTTCAAAGTTTTTGTGGCAGATGAAATATAGACCACATGATGGCATCATTGTGTACAAGAAAGGAATCACATAATGTTGAGAGTTGGTTACTTAGCACACCAATGTAATTTGTACAAGTGTCCATAGCATTTTATTTTCTGATTTTCTTATTTAAGTAAATACATGTATAAATACATAGAAGTGTACATGAGATGATTTATTCAATATACACAAAATATTCTCTCAATTCTCTCAGTTTCTTCACTGTGAAAGGCTAAAAGAACACAACATCTTCACATACAGACGATTGAGAAATTTTATAAAAAGACAAGAAGGCAAATGGAAAAGGAAGCTCTAGAGGTAGTTTCTAGGAAATGAATAAATTCATCATACATTCCTAATATGTTAGTAGTAATTATTAAAATACCCCATAATGAAACTCAAGCAAAGCTATTTAACCACAAAAAAAATAATTGCAATGCAAAATTGCTCTTTTATATGGTAAAGCTTAAACTTCAACGCATTCTACCACCCAAATGAAAAACATTTTACTTAAACAATCAACTTAAATACAGAGGAAGTGTTGAAGTATATAGGAATATTAGAGGGTTAAAGTGTAAAGCTAGAAATTTAGAGGGTTCAAGTTATAACTTAGTTTGTACCAGAATTGTAGTTATTCAGTGAGTGGTCCTTTATTAACTTGTACATTGACTTGTTTTCCAGTTAGTGAGTTCCATACACAAAAGATATTTTCTCTCTTCTGTATCTTAATAAAAACTCTCTCATTCTTTTCATCTCAAAGATTAGTTTTCATCATCAATGGTTGATTATGATATGGTATCAGAGCCACAGTAATCTGTAGATTGCATGGTTCGTTCGAGTCCGCAAACTATTTCAATTTCATCGAAGTTTTTTTTATCTACAACGCATTTTAGTGATGGTGGAAACTAAGTTTCAAGCTACTCAAACTCGGATAAAAATTGATCATACTCATCCGATCTATGTGCATCCGTCAGATACTCCAGGTTTTTCTCTAATTCATGTAAAACTTATAAGATCACAGAATTTTGGGGTATGGTTTCGATCGATGAAGATCTCACTTCAAGCTAAGAGGAATTTAGGGTTTTTAACTGACACATGTAAGAAGGAATCCTTTGATAAGGAATTTTAATCGCATACGCATTTTTCAAATGTACAAAGAAATTGCAACCCTAGCATAAGGCAACAACTCTATGCCTGTGTATTTTTCAAAAACTGAAGCAGTTATGGTTTGAGTATGATGCGATGGTGCCTTCTCACAATTGTGGTTGTGAAAGGTCAAAGGAATATCTGGAGCATTTGCAGCGACAAAGGCTTCTTCAGTTTCTCAGTGGATTAAGTGATGCCTATCATACTGCACGCAGAAAAATCCTAATGAAGTTAACAGAGCCAACTTTAAATCAAGCTTATGCTATGATTGCTGAGGATGAAAGTCAGCAGAAGGTTGTAACATATATTGCGAATGACAAAATGGATCCTATGGCACTGCAAACAGAAAATGGTCAAGGGTACAAAAATAAAAAACAATTTTTGATATGTGAGTTCCGCAAAATGAAGGAACATACTATTGATCAATTCTAGAAAGTTCATAGATATCCTACTGATTACATAGGATAGAAGGTTAAGACTAGAGGAATGATGTCTGTGGCTAATAATGTGGACAAACCTAAGCAAAAATTGCAAGAAGGATCATAGGAGCAGGGTGGCTCCTTCTTTACATCTGCATAATACCAACAAATCTTACAGTCGCTTAACAAAGAAGGTGGAATTTCTGGAGCACAAGTGCACATGGCAGGTAAAGAGCCACGAGTGAATCGAGAGGTACAATTCTATCTCTTCACTCTAGTGTATGTAATGATTAATTGATTGTAGACTCAGGGGATACACATCACATTTCCTCTTCCCTACATATACTAGATGATGCAAAGAGAATTGATCCACATAAAAGGGAAAAACTTAAATTACCTACTGGACAAGATAATGAAATTACTCGTATTGTTAGTTCACATATAGGAGAAGATGTTAAGCTAACCAATGTATACCATGTCCCTGAGTTCAAATTTAATTTGATGTTAGTGTCTAAATTGAGTAGAGACTTGTGTTTTTTGGCACTTCTTTTTCTGAATTTGCATATTTCAGGACCTTTACAATGGCAAAGTGAAGGGGTTTGATAATGATGACAGTGGTCTATACCTAATAAAAGGATTGAAGAAGAAGCTAACATGACACGTGAATATCAACTTTGATACTACAGGAAGTTGTTGTCTATGGCATATGAGGCTTGGTCATCCTTCAATAACAGCCATGAGACATATTCAATCTCTTAAGAATACAAAGTTGTTGATTTGCTGAATAAATGTACTGTTTCCCCCTTAGCAAAATAGTCTAGGCTATGTTTTTCTATAAGTGAACACAAAAGTAGTATGATTTTTCAGCTTGTTCATATGGATGTTTGGGTTCCATATAGGACACCAAAACATGATGAAAATCATTATTTTCTCACTGTAGTGGATGATTGTTCTAGATCAACATGGATATTCTTGATGCAATTGAAAAGTGAATTTTTTGTATTCCTTTAGCATTCCTAAACTATGGTTGAAAATTAATTTGTACCAATGTTAAAATAATAAAAACATATAATGATACTTATTTTTTTTTTAAAAAAATGGGATGCTTTACTACTTTCTAAAGGAATGATATACCAAAGTAGTTTCCCCTACACACCAAACAGATTGGGTAGTAGATAGAGAGCACACACACATCATGGATACAACTAGGGCCCTGAAATTCCAGGATAATGTTCCTACAAAGTTTTGGGGTGAGTGTGTTAAAATAGTTGTGTACCTAATCAATAGGCTTCCTACTAAGGTGTTACAAGACAAGAGTCTCTCTGAGGTGTTACATGGTAAACAACCATCTATTGATCATATAAGGGTGTTTGGTTGTCTTTATTATACTACAAACCTAGTGAAGGGAGACGAGTTTGCATCTAGAGCAAGTCAATGTGTGTTCATGGGGTATTTCACCATGCAAAAGGGATACAAGATATTTGATGTTGTCACTAACTCTTTTTTTTAGCATGGATGTGGTGTTTAGAGAGACAAAATATCCTATTTTACTAATGGAAAGTTCTGCATCCTTCACACCACACAATATGTTCCTTGATGACTTGTGTGATTATAATCAAGATTAAGGTGCTACTATAGAATTGACAACTTCTCCACTTACCTCTACTGAAAAAAGTGCTGCTTTAGAACTGACAATTCATCCACCTACCTCCACTGATCATGATGCTAGTAAGATTGTGGATTCATTAGCAACTAGTAATGATCATGGTATTAATACTGTTGGCCATTATAATGATGGTCCCTCTAGTGTTAGTTCTCCTACTCCATCTATGGAGGAAAGTGATGTTCCTATAGAGGATGCATCATATAGCATTGTTTAGCCTCAACAAGAACTTGCCGAGAGGAAATCATCCAGATCAAAAAATCCGCCACCTTGGATGGAGGATTATATTGGATGCAGCTTGCCAACACCTCTTCTCCTTATTCCATTTCCAATGTTTTGTCTTATCATAATGTTTCAAAGAAGTACATATCTTATTTGCAAGCTTTGTTAGTATTGAAAGAGCCCCATTCTTACAAAGATGGTATAAAAGATGAAAGATGGGTAACTTCCATGAAATAAGAGATACAAGACCTAAAAGATAATAACACTTGGTCTGTTGTGCCTTTTCCTAAAGGAAAAACTGTTATAGGCTCCGAATGGACGTTTAAGATAAAATGCCAAGAAAGTGGGGAAGTTGAGAGGTTTAAAGCAAGACTTGTGGAAAAAGGTTTGTAATTCCCCGAACCATGACCTGGGTAAAACACGACAATCTGTGCCTGACTGCATGTGACTGGGAAAACCACATGGCTTACTGATCAATAGGGGCATCAAAACATACTATAGTAATGATAATGAAATATGTAAAACTATGTACTGAAAGTAGTTTGAAATAATCATAGTAGAAATAATCTAAAAATATAATAAGTATGAAAATCAATGTTGACATGACATACTAAACTAGTTTATGAAACCTGAATATGAGTCTGACTGTAAAACTATTTACTAGGACAAGAGCTTAGCATACCTCTATCATAAAATGTAATCATGAAAGTAACTAGACTAACACCCCAAATGAGATGGGGCTCACCAAATGGCTGATACTGAAGCAATCCTACTGAGCAGAGTCTCATTGAAACTCAGCACATGCACTGTAAAGTTCAGGCACTATGCAAAAGGGACGTTAATAAATTTAAATTATACAGTATATAAGGCAACTGAGGAAATAAGTATGCACATGGAATAATAGAATATGAAACTGAAACTGTAACATGAACATATGTCTTTAATTTTGTGAATTCTTGTAAAAACAATTACATTTATAATTATAGTTTAAAATCCAAAAATTGTGATTAACGATCAAAATTATGTAAAATTAAGATAGGATATACAATATATATACCAAGTGATATTTCGTCAAATGAAATGACAAAATACTCTCGGACTAATTTTGTAAAATCATATTTTCTTTGTGGAAAGTATATTCTACGACTCATAAACTCTTAGTAATTAAATAAATTTTTTGGAGGGTAAAATTTAGGTATTAACAACTACCTCTTCGTCATTCGGGGATGGCTAGACCATCCTTGAGCATAAAATTTTGACTGGCCAAGTTTTTAGTCGACCAATAAGAAAAGTATTTCTCATTTTATACAAATTTTGAAGATCATGACCGAACCCTGGTTTCTAGGTTTCCTACAATCTCAGGTTGCTTGAGAATTCAGACCACTTGTATTTTGACTCATTTAAACCACTAAAGAATTGATAAAACACAATTGTCAAAATAGAAAAATTTGAAATGATTTCATTGGAATGTGACCGATCCTCGAATATTGAGTAGCCTACATAATCCTGATTTAGAAATCAGGTCACTTGTAGTTTGACTCGATGGCCCGAAAAGGGTATCCCTTATGTGGAAATACCTTTGACCCTTCTGGTGTATGCCTGATTGGTTACGGGTTTAAAAAAGAAAAATCTTGACTCTTCTGGTGTAGCGAGGTTGGCACGGATGACATTCAATCTTATGTACAGAGAGTTTGACTCTTGTGGTACATATTTTCTACCGGCTGCCTAAGAACAAGTTTCATGTTTGCTCCGCATGCGTCTGGATATGGTCTTTTTGCTTTCCACCTCCGGTAGCTTTGATCTGTTCCATGTGCTGAGACATGCGTGTCGATTATTTATATTTTCATACCTACATGGCTTTACTTGTTGTACCCTCCTGGGTGACTTCTTTTAAATGAGTGACACCTTTGACATTGTCTAGTTCTGTAGACTTCATTAGCTGGATATTGTTTTAGCGAATTCCACTTTTGACACCGTCTGACTTTATTGACTTGCTGGCAAAATGTTTTTTGAGTGGATGCCACTTTTGACACTGTCTGGCTCTGTTGACTATGTTGACTTGAGCGGATGCCACTTTTGATACCTTTTGGCTCTGTTGGCTTACTGGGGAGTGTTTGTTTGAACGGGGCCATTTCCGACACCATCTGGCTCTGTTGACTATGTTGACTTGAACGAATGCAACTTTCGACACCGTCTGGCTCTTGTGTGAATAGCCCTCTCAGCAGTGTTAGTATGAATGGACCTATCGAGATGTTTGTATTAATAGCCATCTCGGCTTGCAATTTGTATGAATGACCCTCTTGGCATACAATGTATATGAATGGCTCTCTCAGTAGTGTTCATATGAATGACACTCTCGATCGTGTTTGTATGGATGACCCTCTCGACAAAGTATGTATGAATGACCCTCTCGGCATGTACTTGACACATAGGAACGAAGACTATGGCTTCCTGATGGGATTTATATCATTCGGACATCAGTGTGAAGATTACGACCCCTTTGACCGGATTTACATCACATGACCCATGGAACGAAGATTGTAGATTCCTAACCAAATTTATATCATTCAGATTTTGGTGTGAAGACTACATACCCTTTGACCAAATTTATATCACATTGACTCTAAAGATGAAGATTGCAGCTTTTTTGACTGGTTTTACATTGCCTGACCTTTGGAATGAAGACTGTGGCCCTTTGACCGGATTTACATCATTCTGACATTGGAGTGAATATTGTAGCCTTTTCGATTGGAATTACATCACTCTAATTTTTGGAACGAAGACTGCGACAGTCACACCCCAACCTTGGCCTATGGCCGACACCCAACACCTAAAGGTCCGAGCGTACCACTGTAGTATCCGAAAACTGTAGTATGAAACTTGGGCCGATAAGGCCTCCAAATAACAATATACAACAAGACTGAATGATAACGTACATGCAGAGGAGTCCCAGCAGGATATATATATACAGATAGCCAAGGCCGACAAAGACACTAGATGAGTACACTGCGAACAAAAAGGGCTGACAAGCCCATGACATACAAACACCCACTATACATAAATCTGCAAGCCTCTAAAAGTATTATATACATATCGATAGGTCATGACAAGGCCCTGCCATACCAAAAAACACTAGTAACATATATAACAGTACCTATGGACTCCTGTAATAGAACTCTGAGAGAAGGGAGTGCGACAATCACAGCTGAGCAGATCACTTACTAAGGAGGAGCATCACTTTATCTATACGCACCTGCTGCTGAACACAATTCCCTAGAAAAGGGCATTAGTACAAAAGATGTACTGAATATGTAAGGCAGATAACAAATGTAAGAAGAAAATACAATATAAGAGATATGGGTAGAGAAGTCAACCTAAAACTCATAATAATCTTCTGAGGGCCTACTTGTCATAATTATGAACAAATATACATGTCTGTGAAATCAAACCGCTCAGTGGGCCATGTAATATAATATCTAGCCTCTCTGTGGGGAAAACCATATCATAGTATATGTATATCATACTCGGCCTCGATGAGGACTCGGTTGTACTCGACCCATATGTGGGACTCAGTAATATAAAAACCAATTGCAGTGGTGTGAACAAATGGATGTCATACCCAACCAACTATAGCGCTGCTCGGTAAGAAAAAAGCTACATATATGTAAGATCAATGCAAGACAGACTCCCACAGATACCAAAAACAGAGACGGAATGACCTATCATCGTTATCCTCTGACTATTGTTATTGGCACTACATTCAAGAATATCGATATAAATATTTTGGGAAATATATAATCTGAGAGATGCTATGGATAAAGAAGTACCAAAGAATTATGCTCAATTTGTCAAAGAAGACTTTTCGCTACTTCATTTCACCAGAGAAATTTCTATTCAAAGAAATGATATATTGAGTCATGCTAAGAAAGAAAGTTACCATACATACCTTATCAAGGAAGCTATGTATGTCCTGTGAAGCCTCTCACTCCTTACGGGTGGTTACCTATATCATATAAATCCAAATTTTATAAAGAAACTCACTTAGGTATCTTTCAACAACTTCAAGCATATAGGGTTCTTTAGGCTTCCTTTATAAGGAAACTTTACATATTCCAATCCCATAATATTTTAAAATGCACCTTCCTTAACCTTTCAACATACGTAAGCAATTTGATTAACTACTTACCTTATATCTCAAATAAAATAACTCAACAAGTTACATAACCCCAATTCCAAAGGTTTACGAGTTTTAACTATGAGAATTTTTTCATAACTTGTTCCAAATCATCAATTAACCATAATAATTGATAGAAAAGGATAAAACTCACCTTTACACGTAGATATCTCCTAAAAACAGTAGCTTTCTCCCCTTCTAAGTGTTTCCGGAATCGGTTCTACGAGAAGACAATTATCACGGTAACTATAGGATTTACTAAGTTGATTACACTTGATTTGGCTTAGGTTTGATCTTTGAATGACCCAACACCTTAGGGATGATTTTGAGGGTGACTAAGGGTTTAATTTGGCGGAAAATGAGGTCGGAATGAAAATTTTGCACCGCCTAAAAGGACGATCCTTTTGACGGTCCAACAATCTGGACCGTCAATCACGATCCTGAAAGCTCAAATATGTAGAAATTTTGATGGTTCAGATTTGTCATTTTGACGGTCCATCAATCTTGCCGTCAAAATGAAATGTTCTCCAATTTCATCGAAACGTATTTTCTTCGATACATTTAACTTCCATATACTCCGAAACTTCTATAAATAAGTTGTAAACCTTAATTACCCTTTTGTAAGGTCGTACCTCTTCCTGGGACTTCAGTATCCATTAACGACATGACTGAATATGAAACTACGAGGTGTAACATCCTTCCGTCCTTAGAAATATTCATCCTCAAATGTTGAGGATATTATTAACTCTCGAGGGTTCTAAAAATTTGGGTAGAGTTTCCTTTGTTAACAAGATTATCCAAAACCTGCTAAATAGCCAAAACATATCTCCAACGCCATAAAGGGAAACATAATAACAAAACAATATCAATTTGGCCTCACACGACCATATATATATGCATGAATCTAAGAAGGTAAGCCATAACTCACCTTAACTTTCATTCGCCGTACTATGAGTTGCACCTGTCATATTTGTCTCAACATCAACACTTAAACAAAGTATATGATTTAAGATTGATGGATAGAATAAGAGTGAGGAAATCATACCGCACGAGTGTTGATATAGACCTGGGGTTTGGAACAAATAAGGTTATCGGGACTTCATTTCTTCTTCGGCCTCCCGAGTCATTTCTTCCACATTATTATTCCTCCAAAGCACTATTACTGAGGCTACTTCTTTGGCCCGTAACTTATGAATTTGGCAATCCAAAATAGAGATGGGAACTTCTTCGTACAACAGGTCCTCCGTGACCTGAACATCTTCAATGGGGGTTATGCGAGAAAGATCACCTAAGCATTTATGAAGCATCGATACATGGAATACCGAGTGAACTGCTTCCAACTCAAGGGGTAACTCGAGCTTATAAGCCATTTGACTGACTCTCTAAATAATCTGATATAGCCCGACATACCTGGGTCTAAGCTTACGCTTCTTACCGAACCTCATTTCGCCCTTCATTGGCTATACCTTTCAAAACACTCAATATCCCACAGTAAATTCTAAATTGTGACGTCAATAATCTGAATAAGACCTTTGTCGACTTTGAGATGTCAACAATCACTCCTAAATTAACTTTACCTTTTCTACAGCTTGTTGTACCAAGTTAGGTCCAAGTGGTTTTGTCTCGCAAACATCGAACCAACAAATAGGAGACCTACATTTCTACTCGTATAGTGCCTTATATGGCATCATCTGAATACTAGAATGGTATCTGTTGTTATAGGGGAACTCAATAAGTGGCAAATGGTCTTCCCAGCTTCCCTTGAAATCTAAAACACAAGCTCACAGCATATCCTCTAGCATTTGACTAATGCGTTCGGCTTGTCCATCAGTCTGTCAATGAAAAGTAGTGCTATGATTAATTTGAGTACCCAAACCTTTTATGAAAAGATCTCCAACTATTAGGTGTAAACTGTGTGCCTCTGTCAGATATAATAGACACCAAGACTCCATGAAGTCGAACTATCTCTTTAATATAAATCTTGGCATAATCCTCAGTCGAGTAAGTGGTTCGAACTGGTAGGAAATAAGATTACTTTGTATATCTATCCAGGATAACCTATATAGAATCAAACTTCTGACGAGAATTAGGTAGTCCCATAATGAAATCCATATTAATCGCCTCCTATTTCCATGTTGGGTGTTATGATTCACTTTTTCTCATATGGGTTAGCATACGAAAAGAGCTACTAAGAATTTGGATGATGCCCTAAATTGAATAATTGTGTTTAGTCACCACCTAATTTATAAGTAAATTAGGAAAACTAGTGTGAAAGGGTTTATTCAAATTCATTTGAAAAATCCTATCTAAAGCAGAGTCGAGGTAAGGATTTTGGTAATCCCCCGGGGAAGGTGTTAGCACCACGATATTAAAAATCCATAGAATACGGTTGACCTACGAGTTCTATAGCATGCTTTAAATGATAAAAATTTCTTATGGTTTAAAATTCCACAAAAAAATATTTGTCATTTCATTCATTCAAACTCAAGTTTCATTTTTAAAACAAAGTTAAACATCCACCAAAAATAGTATGCACGAGGCTGTTTAGTCAATTTCATTTTCAGACTAAAAACACTCAAATGCGAATTTGAGTAGGACTATTGACTAATTTCACACTTTGCACCTTTTGAAATCCTTTGCATGTTTTGAAAATGGTATAGTTCAACTTAAAATGGTCCTTTTGGTTTAAAAAGAAAGAAGATGGTACTCTTTTTATATTTTAGCATGCCATATCTCCCAAGTTCAACTATATTCTAACTTGTCCAAAACTGTGAGCCCAAACTCAAGCTCAAAATAGGTTTGTTTTTATCCAAAACTATCAACTTGTTGGGCTTAGCACATTTTTGCTAACATAACCAAATTATTGATTTTCAGTGTAAATTCATGTTCAGCAGCCTAGTTACATTTATCAGATCACTCAGGCCCAATTTTGGGTCCTTCATATGTCTGTCTGTTTCAATTTCAGAAATTCAGAGTCCCAAGTTATGTTTCTAAAGCCCAAAATCATTTTCACACATGATAAAAGATAAATCAGCCCGTCATTTTCTTATTTCCATATTTAAAACGAAGTTTGAAATTCATTTGGCGATTTTAACTAAATGATATATGCATCATTTTGCCTATCCTAGATTACAACCATAACTTTAGGTTCCACTATTAAAGCATGTTTACTACAATTAATATATATATATATATATATATATATATATATATATATATATATATATACAACATATAAAAATTGAAATGAGGAAGAGTTTAGATTGGTGGGCCTACCGAAGCCCACCAGTTGTCTATTTTTACCCATAGATGGGCCTTCATGCCAATATTAGCTTCCCTTGTTCTTATATCTCAGCTAAAAAGAATTGATTAGGCCTCAACCCAATCGGCTGAATGTGTAGCGACGCTGACTCGAATGACCTAAAGTGATGGGCCTCATGAAGGCCCATCTCGGCGTAATGTGATGGTATCATACAAGGGGAAAACGTAAACCCATGTTTGACGTACCCAATTACTTATAGCTTAATCATCTGCATAAAATAAATAAGCTACAACTGTTGCTATTTGATCCAAGGAAATTAGGCTGAGCCCAAATCAAACAATGACAAACAATGAAAGGAAGAATATAATGCACAAATGGGCTAAGCCTAGTACACAGTGCCAAAAGGAATAAAACAAGGTAAGCAACCATAACTGGGCTAAGCCCAAAGGTATTCATGCATAGAGAACATGGACGATATACAGATATAAACAACTCGTATACTAAAATATCAACATATTTGGAATGTATACAGCTTGTATACCAATTACATATCATGTTATTTTCCAGCCACGTATACAAGAAAGAATGTTTAAGAAAGCATTTGAAATATCGTATATCATGGATGTACACCCTGGTATTTAAGGTAAGAAACATGCAGAAAATATGATCCTACCATTTGGCAAATTTCAAGTCAATATAGGAAAGGTATGATGTTATTCAAAGGTATACATAGCAAATAAACTAGATGGACCTGAACACAGAGGTACAGGGCAACATGCAATACCACAAAACATGAAAACCAAACAGAAGGAAACACTAGGGGTCATTTAGATGTCAAGTCAGACTCAAACTCGATCATATTTGGCTTAAACATTCATGCAGAAATCAGCTGTTCAAGTGTTAATGCTGGAAACAATCTCTTTTATCTTTACTCGGTCTATGCTAAACAATGTGAGTAGAACAGGATATAACATGGAATAAACAAACAATCAAGCATGTCACATATTATTACAGAACTATATGAATTACTTTAGGCAAAAGGTGGCCATATTATGAGTTAACAACTAAACATAATGTCAGCACAGGTCAGTTTGAGGATCATTTATGGGGCTGCTGGAACATGCTGGGGGTAGGGGAGATAACTAGAACACTTTTGACATGCAATCAGGTCCTTGCCAAAGCAAGACATGATATAACTTGGCTTTCTTGGGTTAGAACAAACCAACTAAATTAACACCAAAACATACTGAGTCATTTTAATCCTAAACAGAGACTAAGTGACTCATTGGAAGTTATTGACAACACAATTAGACCAGATGTGAGGTTTACAAACTAACACATGCATCAAATAACCAGAGAATGACATTAACAAACTATTCATGGTCTTACAGATTCAGGTTTGACACAAGTGATGCACACATTAATGTAAAACAAAACTCATGTCATCAAACAGGTTCTTAAACTATCATATGAATCATTGTACTAGCGACCAGTTCATTTCCTAGTCCAAACTAGTGTTGAGTGGCATGATGAGCACAGAGATGCAAGGGTTGACCAAACATAGCCTCTAAGAAATTAACACGCTTTTCAGAGTACTACTACAACATCTTAGACAGTCTATCCAATTAAACAGACCCCAAACCAACATCATATGAACCAAATAGCTCAAAATGGCTAAAACAAGCTATAACTATCATGCTAATATCTTTAGGATCATTCAAATAGGTCACTCATGATTAAAAGAACCTTAAACTAGATATTAACTTGATCATATGACTTGTGTATGCCTAGAACTAAGTCTGCACTAAAATGTTTAGGTATCAATCTATTCAACCACATAAAAACAGTCAATAAATAGCAGCAACATACAGAACCAACCTATAGGCAGCTTAACTACAGGTTTTATAACTTCCAAGGTCCATACATATTCAAATTTCCTTAAATTAGCATGATAGACACCTATTTCATCCACACATGAATGACCCTTTAATACACCCTAACAGTGATTGTTATCAATTAAACATGTTGAATATTAACTTAATAGACTCAAAAAATCACTAAGTTAACCAAAACACACTTAATATCTAACTAAACAAGTTCAAACAGTCATAATCTAATAAACATTTTATGACTTATCTGAGAAGCTCAAACAGCAAGGTAAAACATGTCTAAAAAATAGCGTAACAGGCAAATCATGGCCTCAACATGCTCCTTTATAACCTAATGACCCTAAATAGCAACTGAACGACACTAATCACATGTTTAACAACCTAAAAATGAACTAACAGGCACTTAATCATACCTAACTAATATATGAACACACAATACAGACTACAAATATAAATTAAAACAAGAAATTAGAAAGGGAAAATAATTACCTTGTGTGCAGATAGCCTAAGGATCGAAGGTGGCTTGAATCTTCACTGCAACAATCTCCGATGCGCAGTCACGCACAAAAGGGAGGGTTTTAATAATTGAAAGACTAAATTTCCCTAATTATGGATTCTGCCACAGGGATGAATCGACAACTTAGGAGAGAATTAATCAAAATTTAACTCGAAAATGGCTCAAACAAGGGTCAAGCCTGAGATTCAAGTTCAAGACCCTCAACAGTGAGAATGAAGGTCTGTATTTATTGGGAGACCTCAAACCCTAGAATTTATATGGTATGTGATGTGGGAGAACTCCTTTAGGGGAAATTTCCCTCCAATGGTTCTCGACCAATAGAAATTGAGAGCTTAAATTCATAATCGGACAAGAAATTAATTAATACTAGCTGAGAAAATAAAAGGGAGGGGTAACCTCACCTCGTAAGGATGGTGGGTGGCCTGGTTGCGTTCAAGGGAAGAGGACGAGGGAAATTAATGCCCTTTCCTTTTCCGGTGAAGCAAGAGAACCAGAGGCAACCAAGTACTGCACATAGTTGCCATAAAAGGCAACAACTAGGGTTCCTTTGAAACCAAACCGTAAAGTGAGAAAGAGTGAAGGGATTACCTCATTTATGCTATATTCTAATGGGCCTGGGCTGGGTCCTAGGCTAAAATACCTTAGGCTCGGCCGATCTGAATGGGATGAAGCCCAAACCCCTTTCTTTTTAAAACATCTTAACACATTGTGGCCGTATTTTGTAAATATGGTCACATTTTAAATCAAAAAATTCGAAAATAAACTAATTAAATTAAAAGCTTCATTTTTAGCCTGAATTCAATACCAGCTATGATTTGGGAAATTAAACTCATGGGAACATCTTTTTTTTTAATTAGAACATGCTTTGCAAATTGAGATGTAATTCCATCATTGTATTTAATTAACAATTTCCCGAATTTGACGGAGCGGGACATTAATCTCTTACTTTGAAATTTCTTTGAGACAACAACATTTAAAATTGTCGGTTAAGGTTTGAAAAATCATAATTCATGATCAAATTATGTGGACTTAGAATATGATATACAATACATATACTAGGTGATATTTCATCAAATGAAATGACAAAATACTCAGAATAATTTTGTAAAATTATATTTTCTTTGTGGAAAGTATATTTTACTCCGTCTGCGACTCGGAAACTCTGAGTAATTAATAAAATTATTGAAGGGTAAAAAGTAGGTGTCAACAACCGCTCTCTTTCCATTCGAGGATGGCTAGACCATCCCTAAGCAGCAAATTTTGACCGGCCTAGTTTTTAGCCGACCAATAAGAAAATTATTTCTCATTTTTATGCAAAATTTGAAGATCATGTTCGAACCCAGGTTTTTGGGTGTCCTACATATCTCAGGTTGCATGAAAATTTAGGTCACTTGTAGTTCGACCCAATTAAACCACTAAAGAATTGATAAAACTAAATTGTCAAAACAGATAAATCCAAAATTATTTCGTTGGAATATAACCGATCCTCAGAGATTGAGTAGCCTACATATCCCCAGTTTTGGGAATCAGGTCAGTTGTAGTTCGACTTGATAGCCCGAAAAGGGTATCACTTATGTGGGAGTCCCTTTGACCCTTCTGGTATATGCCCGTCCGGTTACGAGTTTTAAAAAATAAAAACTTCATGATTTGCAAGTGAAGTCGGTGAGGATTAATGATTAAGCTTATGTGTAGAGATCTTGACTCTCGTTGACAGATATTTTTGACCGACTGCCCAAGAACAAGTTCCACATTTACTCCACATATATCTGGATCTGGTCTTTGTGCTTTCCACCTTCGGTAGCTTTGACCCATCTCCATATATTGAGACCTGCGTGTTGGTTATTATATTTTATATTTTCATACTTGCGTGGCTTTGTCTTGTTGTACCCTCTTGGTGATATCTTTTGAGCGGGTGTCTCCTTCTACACTGTCCATCTCTGTTGACTTGGTGGGGAATACTTGTTTTGAATGGGTGCCACATTCGACACCGTCTGGCTCTCTATTTGATTTCATTGTTGAACCTATAGTTTGATTTGTGGACTGACGGCCATGGTTTTTGGTCGGAAGTACATCATTCGAACTTATGGGTGAAGCTTGCAGCCTTTCGACTGGAATTACATCACCCTGACTCTATTAAATGAAGATGATGACTCTATAGAATGAAAACCATGACCATCTTGGTTGGCATTACATCCTTCAATTGGAGTGAAGATCGCATCACCTTCACTGGAATTACATCACACTCGATACAGAATGAAAACCACGACCATCTTGGATGGTATTACATCATTAAACTAGAGTGAAGACCACAACACTTTCGCTGAAATTACATCACCTGACACGATATAGAATGAAAACCACGACCATCATGGATGACATTACATCATTCCACTAGAGTGAAGAATGAAACCTTTCACTGGAATTACATCACATGACTCAATATAGAATGAAAACCACAACCATCTTGCATCATTCAATTGGAGTGAAGAAGGCAACACTTTTGCTGGAATTACATCACCTAACTCGATAGAGAATAAAAACCACGACCATCCTTGCTGGCATTACATCATTTAACTAGAATGAACACCGCAACACCTTCGTTGGAATTACATCACCTAACTCAATATAGAATGAAAAGCATGACCATCTTGGTTGGCATTACATCATTAAACTCTATGGAATGAAGACTGCAGCTGTTAGGCCAGAATTACATCATTCGACTCTTGACGTTTGAGGTTAGGTTGTAGCCCTCCTCCTGCCGCTCACGGCATTTTCCTACACCGCATCTTTGTCTTGTTTGACAATTTTTCTGGTGTCAGAATGGCTTTCATTATACCTGCTTCAATTATGAGAAAACAAGTTAGTAGAAAAAATATGTTGTCTTTTAGACGATGTTCTAGTGACCTACAATCATAGATAGGTTCATTAGTTTCCTCTATAGTCGATCCGTGGTGCTGACTCCCGGTGTGTAGTTTCTTCTTTTACTAGTCTCGACCTTTTCCGGCCATGGTATAGTGAGAGAAAGTGTCAATAATAGAAATGTTTGAAAAAATATTTTTTCGGAAAAGAATACCTTTAAAATATCCTATGTATAAAAGTATTGCCAACTCATGTCATGAAGTTGTTCTCTTGAGCGAGATTTTCTTAATGTCTTCGGTGCTCTACTCTTGTTTTTTCGTCTTAATCTTGATGAAATTTTTTAGCCTTCTAAAAAATTTAGCCGTATTTTCATACTTGGATCGGCTGACTCTTGGGTCGATTTGTGTTTGAAGGAATGTTTGAGTTCCTTTAAAAAAATCTCCCCCAATTTATAAGCTTTGATCGGATAATCCTTTGAGCTGGATTGTTGGTAGAATTTTTGAGATCTTTTCAAATATTATGCCCAGTTTATGTTGTGTGAGGCAATCCTTCAATTTTTTTGATATTTCTGAGGTTCCCTAGGTGTTTATTTGGATGTTTCATCTAGTATGATCGAGCTTAAAAAATGCCTACATATCCCATTTTGAGAATCAAGTCGAAACGTAGTTCGGGGTAAATATTGTTGAGTTTTGTAATAAAGAGACTGAGCTCAAAGAGCACCTATATATCCCTCTTTGAGAATTACGTCATTGCGTAGTTCATATACATAAAATTATTTACTTTTCTAATGCAATCGCAAGGAGTGAAAATGCGATTACAAGTAAAAGATGATTACAAGCCTTGAGGAGCGTGTTGTCACGCGTAGTACCACATGATCACGTCTGAGTTAATTGCTTTGGGCCACTCTTGGCCATCCATTCCGTCGAGGATAATAGCTCTCTCTGACAGTACCTTGGGCACCATGTAGGGCCATTACCAATTGGGTGTGAATTTTCCTTTATTCTAATCTTGGTGTGGGAACACGCGCTTGAGTAACAATTGTCCAATTTGAAAGACCCTAGCTCTTACCCATTTTTTGAAGGCACGTGCCATTCTTTGTTGATATAGCTGACTGTGGCAACGATCATTTTCTCGTCGATCAGAGCTAGTTGCTAATATCTCTTGCGGACCCATTATGTATTGTCCAACTCTGCTTCCTATATGATTCTGAGTGAAGGTATCTCTACCTCATCTGGTATTACGACTTCAGTGTCGTAGACAAGTAATTATATAGTTATAATTAACCCCGGAATGCCTAATCAACATATGATGTTGTGGTGTATAAAGTCATCTACCACTTTCATCATTACCGACTTGTGAGAAGTAGCTTTGACCCACTTTTTAAAGTATTCTATGGCGACCAGGATAAAGCAATTCCAATTGGATGCTACCGGCTCTATGGGTCCAATAACATCCATGCCCCAGACTATGAATGGCCAAGGCGAGCTTATGACATTATATTTATTTGGAGGGACCTTGATCAGGTCTCCTAAATCTGGCATTAATGGAACCTTTGCACGAATCGACCAGTGTCGGTTTCCATTGTCATCCGGTAGTAGCCTGCCCTCAAAATCTTCTTAGCTAGGACGAGCCCATTCAAGTGACGTCCACAAGTTCCGACGTGTACCTTTTCGAGTAATTTTGTGGCCTCGGTGGTGTCAACACATCAGAGTAACCTTAGATCGAGTATCCTCTTATAAAGTATTCCCTTGTTTAAGAAAAAACCATTTGCCATTCATTTGATAGTCTTTTTTCTGATTGGATAAGGTGTTTTTGAGGTACTCTACCTTTTCCAGATATGTGCTTATGTCGACATGCCATGGTTTACCATCAGGTTCTAATTCCATATGGGAATAGTAGGCATGTTCTTCTTTGATGTCGATTTCCACCGGATCGATGTGACTTCTTTTCGGATGCTGAATCATGGATGCTATAGATTTAAGAGCATCGATGAATTCATTTTGAGCCCTGAGCATATGCCGTAGTTTGATCTTTTTGAATTTGTTGCACAACCTTTGTGCCAAGTTTACATACGGTAGGAGCTTCACATTTTTAGTGGCAAATTTGAGTCTCCGATTACTAGGAGTTCCTGTATATCCATGTCAATGGCCATACGAAGGCCAAAGATGCAGGCTTTGTATTCTTCTATGTTGTTTGTGCACTGAAAATTGAGCTTGGCTGCCATCGAGTAAGGTTGACTCATTTCTGAAACCCAAAACTACTCCAATTCTGGAGCCTTTGTAGTTGACAACACTGTCAAAGAACATTTTCCACCTTGAGTAGACTTCAGTTGCTTCTTCTTCAACTGACATTACTTTTTCATCTGGGAAATACATCCATAAAGGTGCAGCTCTTCGTCGACTAGACTTTCTGCTAACAAATCGGCTAATGTTTGCCATTAGACGACCTTCTGGGCTATGTATTTGATGTCGAACTCACTCAACAACATTTTCCACTTTGCCAATTTTCCTATAGGCATGGGCTGACGGAAGATGTACTTTAAGGGATCCATCATGGATATCAGGTGAGTGGCATATAATGATATGCAATGTCTTAGCTTTTATGCTATCCATGTTAGCGCACAACATGTCTTTTCTACCAAAGTATATCTCGACTCACCTGCAGTGAACTTATTGCTGAGTTAATAAATTGCTCGATCTTTCTTTCCTGTCTCGTCATGCCGCGACAACATGTATCCAAATACATTATCTGACATGGATAGGTACAATATCAGTGGGTTCCCCGACCTGGGAGGAACCAGAACTGGTGGATTGGAAAGGTACCTCTTGATGGTGTCAAAATCTTTCTAACACTCATGTGTCCACTTGATGGGCGCATGCTTTTTCAATAGCTTAAGGATGCGCTCTACGATCACCGTAGATTGCTCTATGAAGCGCCCAATGTAATTGAGTCTTCCCAGGAATCTCATTACATCCTTCTTGGTAACTGGTGGTGGAAACTCTTGGATGGATTTAATCTTTGTAGGATCTAGCTTGATGCCCCTGCGACTGACGATAAATCCTAATAATTTTCCAACAGGCAACTCAAATACGTATTTTGCCGGATTTAATTTTAGGTTGAACTTGCAAAGTCTATCTTTTTGCAAGTGTATGATATGGTCAGGACCTTCCCGCGACTTGATTATGACATCATAGATGTAGACCTCAATTTTCTTATACATTATGTCATGGAAGATGGCGGTCATTACCCTCATGTAAGTGGCGCCGACATTTTTGAGACCGAACAACATCACACGATAGTGATATACTCCCCACAGAGTGTTGAATACTATTTTCAGAGCATTTTCTTTGCTTATCAGAGTCTGGTGATAACCGGTGAAACAATCCATGAACGATTGTAATTCATGCTTTGCACAGTTATCAATAAGTATATGAATGTTCGAAAGTGAGAAATTATCTTTGGGGCTAGCTCGATTGAGATCTTTATAGTCCACACAGATACGTATTTTCCTATCTTTTTTCAGCACTGGCACAATGTTGGCCAATCATGTGGGGTATGGAGTTACCTGCATGACCTCTGATTTGATCTGTTTGTCTACCTCATCCTTGATTCTTATGTTGATATTAGGCTTAAACTATCGAATCTTCTGTTTGATCGGGGTGAATCTCTCGTTAATAGGCATCTTCTGAGCCGTGATGTCTATGCTCAACCCAGGCATATCCGTGTAGGACCACACTAATACGTCAGTGTATTCTTTCAACAGATTTATTAGTTTTACTTTTTGGGCGCTTCCAAATGGGCGCTTATCCTTGCTTCTTTAACTATTTCCCCGTATTCGAGGTCAATTGCTTCTATTTCATCTAGATTAGGCATCTGCCTATTCTCGTACTGATCTTCCTCATCTATAAGGTCTTCTGACAACTCTATTTTTTCATCATACTCTTTGTCATCTATATCCCTCGACTCGCTCATCTCACGACATGACATTATGAGTTGTTTTTATGTTATTACTGAAAAACAAGGTAAAGTGTTGTTAGTATGTAAAAACATGTGATATACGTGAATAAATAATAAGTAAAGGTTATTTTGTATAAATTGAGGCTTTTCTTTGAACTTTACAAAAGTACAAATTGTGGTCCTGACTCGGATCAATCGTCGAGTCATTTCCATTTTTGAACAATACTAAGAAAATTAAATCCATAAAAGGTGAAGACTCGGGCCTCAAGATGATTTTCACTAACTTTGAACGCAAGTTTTAAAACATTCTCTCTCTACCGAGGAACAAAAAGTGGGGCAGAGGTCTAATTGGATAGATGTTCATCTGGGTTATCATTGCGATTGTGGGTGTTTCAAAGCATTCCTCTATTATCGTGGCATACTCATGTTCTATAAATAGCATCCCCAAACTTTCTTTTGAGTCCCCACCGTTATGTGTGGTCATGCGGATTAGAAATGACTGGAACAGACCGAGGAATGGCTTCCTCATCTCTGGAGGCCCTCTCTTTTTCTTCGCAACTTCAGAGGATTCTGCTAGAGTAGGTATATATCCTAGACCAAAATGATACTCATTTTCTGATAGTGCCACTAGCTTTCGAATGCCTTGGAGCTCTCGTCCTAAGCCTTTACTAGGCTCAAACCCATTCTGGAGCATAATGCTGGCGACCATCTTATAGGCAGGCGGCATGGGAATGTCTTCATCGTCCCCTCGGCAGTCAAGTCCCACGAGGTCCACTACGTGAAAATCAATGTTTGTTGGGACCTCTTCAATCACTGGTACAGAGTTGTCGGGATAGTTGTGGATACTTCCCGCTCCATGAATCACAATGTTGTGATCTTCTCAGATGAACTTCATTGCTTGGTAGAGGGACTATGGCATGGCTCCGGCCATGTGTATCCACGGTTTTCCCAATAGGAGATTGTAGTTGGTGTTAATGTCCATGATTTGGAATTCTATGGTGAATTTGGCGGGCCTCATTTGTATCTCGAGGTCCACTTCTCCCGTAGGGTCACGTTATGCCCCATCAAAACCTCTCACATTAGTACAACTCTGGCATACCTTCCCGATGTTGTACCCTACCTGTTTCAACATCGATATGGGGCATACATTGAGTCCAGCCCTACCATCGACAAGTACCCTAGATGTTATCTTATCTTGACACTTGATGGTAATATGAAGGGCCTCGTTATGAGTCATTTCTTTCCTTGGCAATTCATCGTCGGAGAAGGAAATTTGGTGTGCCTGGATCACGTGTCCCACTACATTGGCCAATGTTTCACTACCCATCCCTGTTGGGACACGGACTTCGTCTAGTACTTTTGTTAGGGCTAGGTGATCTTGTGTAGATCTCAGTAGTGACATCACTGAAATCTTGGCTGGTATCTTCTATAAGTTTTCGACAATAGAGTAATCTTTTGGCTACATCCAGCATCAAAGGTCTTAAGCTTCTCCATCAGTAATAAGTCTTCTTTGATTGGCCTCTTTGCGGGATGCCTCCGGCGCTGACTCTTTGGGAGCATATCACCTCCCTAATCTTGTCATTCCTTGAGCCACAACTATAACCTCTTTTTCACGAGCCGAGATTGACTACGTGAGACATTTGGATTACAAATGGCTCTAATTGAGTTGGGATGACCACTTAGGGACCTTGAACTACAAATGGCTTTTTGGAGTTGGAATAAGGATCTTGAAGATATAATTCTCTTGCAATGTGAGGGAGGCGATTGTGCGCTCCAAACTTACAATAATCTCTTTAGCCAACGGTCGGCTTGCTACCCAATCCTCATCTCTCTCTCTCTATCATGTGTATGTGATTGGGCCATGATTTGGAAGGGGATTCGTATCCACATTAGGCATTGCGGCCTCTATGATGAGTTCTCATTTGTTGATCATGTTTTTCAATTGGTGCTTAAAATTGATGCAATCCTCGGTGGAATGTCCAATTCCTCCGGAATAGTAAGCACAATTATGATCGGTTGGTAGAAGCGACTTTCTGGATTAGTGTACTTTTATGGCACAACTTTGATGAGACCGACGACACTTAGCATGGTGAACAAACTAGTTCTCATCTCTAGAAGTGGTGTGAATATCCGAGGAGGTTTCTTCTCAAAATTCAGACGGGGCAAATCATATGTGGCCAGAGGCAGCTGATTACGATGATGTTATTGGTTTTGGGGCGCTTGGTTGGTGGGCGAGGGAATATGAAAATTTGGGAGTGGAGCTTGGACAATGGGCACATGTGTTTTGTAATTTATTTGTAGAGCTTGGTAACTCGGTTATGCGTAGTATACCGGCATAGGGATGTAAGGGGATGGTGATGATATGTAGCTGTTTAGAGTAGGATATTGATAAACATCAAAGGATGATCGTGATTCTTCTCTTCTACATCTCCTCGGGCTTGGGGTGTGAGAGACGTTTGCCATGTCGACTTTCTTTTTCCTGGTGGCTCCAGGGAAGCTGGACGCGCCAGCTTTGTTCATGTTATTGAAATTTTTTCATATTTTGAGACCATCATCTATAGTCTCTATCTTGACCAAATCGGCGAACGACCTCCCAGTCATGGCCAACATTCTATCATAGCAATCCGGATCCTAATATCGGATGAATGCTGAAACTAGTTCTTCTTTATTCATTGGAGGTTGTACTCAAGCAGCCTTAGCCCTCCATTTACTCGCATACTCTCGGTAGGTGTCTCCTATTTTTTGGCGAGTTTTTTCGAATGAGTAAAGGTCAGCTACATTTCCACATTGAAGCATAATCTATCAATGAAGGTTGTAGCCTTCTCTTCCCATGAGTCCCAATGGCTGAAATCTTGCGCTATGAACCATTCAGAGGCTTCACCCGTGAGGCTTTAACTGAAAAACCTCATTAGCAGTGCCTCATTTCCTTTGGCCCCGACCAGCTGGTCGCAGTAAGCTCTCATGTGAGCTTTGGGGTTTGTTGTGCTGTTGAAATGTTCAAATTATAGCACTTTGAAGCCCTCCGGCAAATCTATGTCGAGATGCATACATAGGTCGTCGTATCTCAGTTTCGTCGTATTGCGAGAGCCTTTGTTTGCTTTCTCGAACATATATTTCATCTTTTGTTCCATTTATCTATCCCTTCGATGTTGCTCGGCCTTTCAAGCCTTCTCCATCTCCTCATAATGGTCTAATTCTGGTGAGGAGTCAGCGAGAGTGATGGGGGTATGAAAGTGAGAAAGAGTGAAGGGCTTTCCCCCTTTACGCTCTATTCTGATGGGCCTGGGCCGGGTCCTAGGCTAAAATGCCTTGGCCTCAGCCGTTTTAAATAGGATGGAGCCTAAATCTCATTATTTTAAAAACATTTTAACACATTGTAGCCATAATTTGCAAACATGGTTACATTTTAAATCATAAAATAGACTAAAAAATTCGAAAATAAACTAATTAAAATAAAAGCTTCATTTTGAGCTAAAATTTGATACTAGCTAGGACTTAGGAAATTAAACAAATGGGAACGTCTCTTTTTTAATTAGAACCTGAATTGAAAATTGAGATGTAATTACATCAATGTATTTAATTAAATTCTTGAATTTAACGGAGCGGGACACTAATCTCTTAATTTGAAATTTCTTTGAGACAACAACATTTGAAATTGTCGGTTAAGGTGTGAAAAATCATAATTAATGATCAAATTATGTGGAATTACAATATGATATACAATATATATCATTAATTATGATTTTTCACACCTTAACCGACAATTTCAAATGTTGTTGTCTCAAAGAAATTTCAAATTAAGAGATTAATGGAATACCTGGACTGGTAGATCTCGACCATGATTTGCTTCCAGAGCCCTTCTATATCCAGTACACATAGTCGACCCTAATATCTAAGGACTCTGTCTCCTGTAAGTTCCAACATCGGCTTCTTCTGCAGGGGAATCCCCTCTTTAATTAGGACTAACCCAGGATCATCAAACTATCTTTCTTTCACCTCTACTTTCAATGATGATTATGTGGTATTCTGTACCACCGCTCATCCATCATCTGTGTCCAAAAGTCACTCATTTAAATTGGCTAAGTGATGCAGTTCTTTTCTTATATCTAACTTGTTGGCTTCTATACCACCCAAACTCTCCATAGAGTTACGTCTTAAGGCATCAACTACGACATTCACCTTATTGGGGTGGTATAAAATGTCAACGTCGTAATCCTTTAATAGCTCCAGACACCTTCTTTGCCTTAAATTCAGCTCCTTATGGCAAAATATTTAATGTAGGCTCTTATGGTCTATGATGTCAACATGGACTCCATATAAATAATGACTCCATATATTAAAAGCAAATATAACAACTGCCAATTCCAAATCATGAGTCGGGTAGTTCTGCTCATTTTTCCTTAATTGCCTTGAAACATATGCAATGACTTTACCTTGTTGAATCAGAACACATCCCAACCCTACTCTAGAGGCATCGAAGTACACCACATAGCCCTATGATCCCTCAGGTAATGCCAACACAGATGCCGATGTTAATCTGTTTTTCAATTCTTGGAAACTCTTTCCGCAAGCCTCTAACCACTGAAACTTGGCTGCCTTATGTATAAACCTTGCCAACGAAGCGGCAATAGAAGAGAAATTCTCTACGAACTTCCGATAATAACATGCCAAGCCTAAAAACCTACGAACCTCAGTAGGAGTTGTGGATCTCGACCAATTTTTTACCGCCTCGATCTTCTAACCATCCACTTTGATGCCTTCATCTGACACTGCATGACCCAAAAAAGCCATGGAGTTTAACCAAACTCACATTTAGAAAACTTAGCGTATAACTCACGATCCTGGAGTGTCTGAAATACCGATCCCAAATGATCTGGATGCTTGGCTTCTGATCGAGAATATACCAGAATGTCATTAATAAACAATATTATGAAGATATCCATGAACAACTTAAATACCTAGTTCATCAGATCCATAAAGGTCTCTAGCGCATTAGTCAAACCAAAAAACATAACAAAAAATACATAATGGTCATATCTAGTCCGAAAACCATTCTTGGGGATATCTTTCTCCTTAACCCATAGTTGATGGTATTCAGACCTGAGATCAATCTTCGAGAAATACTTAGTGCCTTACAATTGATCAAACAAACTGTCGATTCTGGAAAGCGGGCACTTGTTTTTAATAATCACCTTATTTAGCTAAAGGTAATCAATACACATACTTAATAAACCATCATTCTTATGAACAAATAATATTGGAGCACCCTACGGGGAGGTACTGGTCCAGATAAAGCCCTTTTCTAGAACAACTGAGTTTTTAATTCTTTTAGCTCTGCAAGAGCCATTCAATACGGAGGAATAGATATAGTTTGGGTATCTACTAGTACATTGATAGCAAACTCAATTTCCCTATTGGGAGGAATGCCAAGAAGTTCATTAGGAAATACATCAAGAAATTCACTAACGATCAAAACTGACTAAAAAGTGGGATGCTTTGCCTCCGCGTTCTGGACTCGCACGAGGTGATACATATATATTCTTGAGATAAATTTCTAAGCATTATGATAGGAAATAAACCTACCCTTAGGTGCTTCAACATTGCTTTTCCATTCAATGACATGTTTTCCTAGAAAATTAAAACGAAGATTTTTTGTCCAATAATCGACATTAGCATAGCCAGAAGCCAGCCAATCTATACCCATAATAATTACAAATTTCACCATTTCCAGCTCATTTAAGTCGGCTACAGTATGATGATCATATATATTTATATCACAATTCTTATATACCCACCTAATACCTACAGGAACACCCATGTGCGTACATACTCAGAATGACTTATGTAATAATTTAGGCTTTTTCCCACACTTGCCAGCTATGAAGGGTATAATATAAGACAAGGTGGAACCCAGATCTATCAAAGCATATACGTTAAAAAAGGAGACAAATAATATAAATGTAACCATATCTGGAGATGACTCAAGGTCCTGTCGACCTGACAAAGCATAGATGCGGTTCTGGGGACCGCTCAAACTAGATATTGCTCCTCTTCCTCTGCCCCTACTATCTAGTGCCTATGTATCTTGCCCCGAAGGTCGTACAGATGGAGAAGAAGTTGCCACAGACCCAGTCGGCTATGCCATATCACCCCCACCTCTAATCGGAAAAAACGGCATAAAATGCCTAGGCTGCCATATGAATAACACACATCTAAACCCTAGCAACACTGCCCAAAACGAGTCCTACCACATCAACCACAATATGGCATCGGTGGCCTCGCCTAACTAGATTCTTATCTATATTGTGGGCTTGATGCCCACGAACTCTGACCCTAACTAGAATAAGTGGCCTAGTCACGATGTTGACCCTGAGATTGCGATGGTGCACTAGTCATCGGGTAAGGTGGGCACCTAGTAAACTGAGGTCTAAATCCATCCCGAAACCCAATTGTATCACTTGTAGACCAGACTCTCTTATGATGACCTATATCATGCTCTCGACTGGCTCATTGTTGCCTCTTACGGTCCCCTAAATTCTGTACATAGGCTTGAATGTGAGAGATGTCTATATTTGGATTTAATGAAGTTGTCTTACACTCATTCCCCATGTGTGGCCCCAAACCATTAACAAATTGATGTACCCGATCGCTTATATCAGCAACAATCATGGGAGCATACCTGGGCAAGGATTTAAACTGCAGGCTATATTTTTTGACACTCATATTACCCTGCTCAAAATGTAAGAACCTATCTCGTCTGGCTCGATCGGAAAATATTTCTATCAAAATGCCTTAGAGAACTCCCTCCACCCTAAAGGTGGGGCTTGAGGTCCCCGAGTCTGCTCCCAAGTCTCAAATCAGGTCGTGGCCATATCCTGCAATCTATAGGAAGCCAACTCTACCGTCTCAACATCCATTACATGCATAACTTATAAGGTTCGCTGCATCCTATCCAGAAAATTTTGTGGGTTCGCATTAGGATCTATCTCGGTAAATACTGGTGGTTTTAGGTTAACAAAGTTTAGAACTCTCGCACTCACAACCCTATTAGCAACACTGGAAGTATGATGTTGGGCCTAAGAGGCCATACGTCGAGTCAACAGTTGCACCACACTCCACATATCTAAATCTTTATCGGGGGAAACTGGAGGAGGAACAGAAGGTGTATCATCTCCCTCATATCCTTTTGGAGGTGGTAGTACAGGTGGAGTCCTGGAGGCCCAAGATACAACCTCATTTTCGTGCTTCTGTCTCCCCGAGTCAGCGGGTGATGCTTGACTGGGAATTACTGAGAATATAAATAAGATGGGAATTAAGAGCGAATACTTATATTTTAACACTATCGCACGATCTAGATCAGGAAAAAAGTAACCATCATAAATATCTTATAGCCTCCTTCTTATAAGTGTGGTGCACAACACACCCATAAAAAAACTCTACTAGATACAGCTTGCAGATCCCTAGGATAGACCAGCTCTGATACCAAGTTTTTCACACCCTAATCTTGGGGGGTATGGCAGGCAGCCAGCACTCGAAGGTATGAGCGTACCACTATAGTATCCAAAAACAATAGTATGAAACATGGGCTGACAAGGCCTCCAAATAACCTTATACGACAAGACTGAATGATAACCTACATGCAGAAGAGTCCTAATAGGATATATATATATATATAGCCAAGGCCGAAAAGGCCACTAGATGAGTACACTACAAAAAAAAGGGCCGACAAGGCCACGACATACAAACACCCACTATACATAAGTCTGCAAGCCTCTAAAAGTAATATATACATATCAACAGGTCAAAACAGGGCTCTACCATATATAACAGCACCTAAGGACTCTTGTACTGTAACTCTTAGAGAAGGGAGTGCGACAATCTCAGTTGAGCAGATCACCTACTGAAGATGAGCGCCACTCTGTCTATCCACACCTACGGGAATGAACACAGTGCTCCAGAAAGGGGCATCAGTATGAAAGATGTGCTGAATATGTAAGACAGATAATGAATGTAAGCATAAAGTATAATATAAGAGATATGGGTACAAAAGTTAACCTGAACTCAAAATAAGCCTCTGAGGGCCTATAGTCATAATTATGAAGAGATATACATGTATGTGAAATCAAACCGCTTAGTGGGGCCATGTAATATAATATTTAGCCTCTCTGTATGGAAAATTGTATCATAGTATATATATATCGTACCCGGCCTTGAGGAGGACTCGGTCGCACTCGGCCCAGATATGGGACTCGATAATATCAAAACCAGTTGTAGTGGTGTGCACAAATAAGTATGGTACCCAGTTGACTATAGAGTGTCTGGGTAAGAAAATAGCTATATATATAAGTGCAATGCAAGACAGAGTCCTACAAATACCATAAGTAGAGCCGGAGTGACTTATCGTCGTTATCCTTTGACCATTGTTATTGGACCTACGTTCAATAATCTTAATATAAGCATTTTGGGACATATATTGATGTATATAAGGAGGGGATTGTATGGTTAGGTGGGTCGGAGTTGGATTAGGACCGAGTAGAATGGTCCATTTGCTACTATAAATAGGACTCTTAGGACTTGTAAATATTCAAAGTTTGATGATATATAATAGTGAGTTTTTACTCAATAGCTAATTGTATTCACTTGTGTGTGTCTACTTTTAGTTGGTCCTTTGTGGGCCTTGGTTTTTATGTGAGCCAAACTCCTTGGTGCAAGTTTAGCTAAGACTATGTGACTTAGTTGAACCCAAACTAAGGTTTTCCTTTGGTGTAAGTCTTGGTTAGGATTGTGTGACCTAATCAATACCTAAGCTCGAGGAACCTCCTTAGTGGTAAGTGAACGTTGGAACTGTGTGTACCAACCTAGCCTAAGCTTCGAGTTACAAAAAGGGCTTCCGATCACCCTCACTTAGCTAGTTCACGGGCTTGTACTTAGCAACCCCGATCTTGACCTTGTGGAATTGGTCACCATCTCCTTGGTGTCGACTCGGGCAGTAAAAACCCCGTGTCTATATCCTTGGGCTCATTAAATGATCCTTATTTCAAGCACAACCACTAAACACATAAACCATAACAACCAAACCAACACTTAACCAAAAGCCACCTTTCCTTCAATCGAGTTTGTATCCGACAACTCGTGTTCAACCCTCACCCAGTATACTATATACCGGCTAACCTTACCTCCCACAATATCTCATTAACATCCCCACTAAAGGTCATCACCCAAAACAGTCCACAAACACCCGTCCAATCCAAATACCACCAAGTAGTCCGCATAACACAACCTTCCAAGAACCATACAGTCTCATTTCTGTTCCACCTACGTGCCACCACCCAACCACCAAATCCCAACAATTACACCACCCTCAATGTGTCTACTACCACCCCATAAAACACCATGACCCAATTCCCTCTACATTCTTCCAAAATAACAATCAAATACCCCACTGTCCCGTCAATGCGAGAACCCGAGAACCCCATTTTGTCATCTATTTTTGGGTCAACCCGAATATCCTCCACAACCCGAATACCCTCAACGTGTCTCCATAGTGTTTCCATAAATAACTTAAGAACTTCTCATCCCTATCAGATGCAATAGTCTTAGGAACGCCATGAAATCTTACCACTTCCTTCAAATACAAGTCTGCAATATGTGTTGCATCATCGGTCTTGTGACAAGCAATGAAGTGAGTCATCTTCGAGAATCTATCCACAACCACCATAATAGAGTCATTACCCCATTGTGTTTTTGGTAAGACGAGGATGAAATCCAAGCTCACACCATCCCATGGTCACTCTGGAACCGGTAAAGTAGTATACAATCCTTTATGGAAGAAACTTTTAGCCTTTTGACAAGTGGAACACCTACTTACCACTCCATTTACATCTTTATCCATCCGTGGCCAGTAAAAGTGTTATTGTAGAATCTCCAAAGTCTTCACTAATGCATATAAAGAGGGGTGAGTGAGGGTGAGTTGGTCGGAGTTTGGTTGGAAATGGATTGACATGAAAACTGGGGTGAGAGGAGGTTGTCAGGTGGGACGTTTATGCCGGGCAGTAGGAGTTTGGAGGGGTACATGGGTAGTTTAGGGTGGAAGTGGGCTAAGGCATTTTGTGGGGTTATTCTAGACGCGTTGAGGGTTGTATTGGTAAGGGGTTTTTTTGCGGACTGTTTGATATTTTTGGGGTTGGACGGAAATTTATGGGTGGTTTCAGTTAATGGACTTTGGTGTGGGTGTTTGGGAAGTGTTATGGTGTATGATGGTGAAAGGAATAGGGTTGTTTGCGCAAGGAATGGACACGAGGTTTCTAAGTGCAAGCCTGGGTACAAACCAAGTGAGGGTCGGTCGAAATAGGCAAGGATAGAGGCGCGAGGTTGCTATGGGCAAGATCGGGTCGACACCAAGTGAGGTAGGCTAATTGGACAAGTATTTGACTGAGGTTTCTAAGTACAAGCTTGAGAACAAACCAAGTGAGGGAGGCTGATATCCTTGTGATAGTAACCGGATAGGCCTTTGGCTTGGGTTTGGTTGGATCACAAAAGTTCCAACTTCAACTTGCACCGAGGGGAACCTTAGTTTGGGTTTAGATAGATCACAAAAGTTCTAACTAGAATTGCACCAAGGGGTTGACCCACAAAAGGATCAAGGTTCAGACCACAAAAGGACCAACTAAGATAAACAACACAAAAGTTGAGTAACTTAGCAAATGAGTAAAACTCAAATATTTTTCATAAATCTTCCACACCTTTTTACACCAAGTCCATGCCTTATTTATACTAAAACTTAGACTCTTCTAGAAGACAACTCAATAGACATAAAACTAGAACCACTTCGGCCACAATGAGAAATGGAGTTTTGCCGAATGGGAAAGGGATGGGATTCGGACAACTCTTGAGGTTATCAAGGACATTCCTTTGTATCTTTCATTTAGATGAATGCATGAACTTAAGACACTCATGAATCATCCCCTTGGAATACGTTTGGAAGCTTCCATCTTTAACATGTTCCTTGGACGAATAGAAAGGGGAGAATACTCGGCCACCCCTTCATGTTCCCTAGGCCATTCTTGATGTCTTCTTTGTAGATAAGTGCATGAACTTGTGGCCATTCATGTCCTTGTCACCATACCTTATCACACGACCTAGTCTCATTTTCCCATTACACGTCCTAGTCACTCTATCCTACTACATGGCATATTAATTATTTCCTAAGAAGAGCTAATAGTTAAATTAGTAATTTAAAGACAAGCTAAAATAAAATGGTCTCGGCCAAGACCTACATAAAGGCCGAAATAAATGTGTCTCCTTGCATCTTCAAGTGATGTCTTCAATTCCACTCCATATTCCATACCATGTTAGGCATCTAGCCGCATATTGATGGTTAGTTGTTGGCACCCTTGGTAGATCATTTAATGGCTCAAGGAGCGTGTGTAAGTTCACGGTCTTTCTTAAATCAATCTCCCATTCTTTAAAAGAATTTGTCCTCAAATTCGTCTCATCTAAGTGTGAGGACAAGTCCCTAACATGACATGTTGAACTCTCGTCCGGGAGTTCTTCCTTGTATGTGCCTTCCTGAAACTGAGCCAATAACTTAAAAGGACCACACTTCAAATAGTTTTCCCATTGGATCAATGAGTCATAAGTAGAATAATTGAGTCATGCACCCCCCAATTTCTCACTATATGAGGCAATGGGTTCTTTTTCTTGAATTGAGTCGGTACTACTATGAATTCCTCTAACATCGCATTCAACTTCACATAGTAACTCAAAGTTCGGAGAAGCAAGGGCACTAACATCCGGAATGAAATGAAAGGAAGCCACACCATAGAGTCTTCTTACCACACTTATATTTGTATGCTCGTGCCAACTTTGGATAATCTCCACTTTAGATGGATGAAGGTCCTCGGGTGATACTTTGTATTCTTGGACCAAGGATCCTGTGGACGGTCGGATTATCATGTACATGAGGCTTACGGAAGAGCTTGGGGCATCACACATTCCGAATGGAATCACAAGCCACTTGTACATACCATATTTGATCTTGAAGGTCATCTTCCATTCATGCATCCTCCTTTGATGGTAGGCACTCCTTAGATCTATCTTGGAGAGTAACATGGACCTACTAAATCCACCCAAACTCTCATCCACTCTTGGCATAGGAGACTTATACCTTATTATGATGTTGTAGACCGCTCAACTATCAATACATACATGCCAAGTTCTATCCCTCTTTGGTACGAACAAGGCGGGTGTCGGGCATGTGTTAAGGCTCTTTCAGGAATTGCCTTTGCCTAATAACCTTTGCTCTCGGCCTTGCAACACCTTAGCCTTCTCCGGATTGGGTCTATAGGCTTAAAGATTAGGTAATGAACTTCTTGGAAATAAATCAATAGCATGTTCAATATCTCCCATCGGTGGTGTTCCGGATATAAGATCATTAAGAAGTTCATTCATGTCGGCAATTTCCACCGTATCTCCCATATAATTCTCCTTCTCATTGCATGTCAATGCACCGATAAAACTCCCCTTCTTTAATTCTCCTTCTATCTTCCGTGCATCAAGTAAGGGGAACTCGGCCTTGCGTTTCTTGGCATTTTGGATTTTTATATCTTCACCTTGCTAGGTGACAATGGCATCAATCAGAACTCTTTACCATCATTTCGAAAAGAATATGTATTCTTCTCTCCATCATGTTGTGTTGTTCTATCATATTTCCATGGTCAACCCAATAAAATATGACAAGGATCCATAGGTAGGATGTCGCACCATATCTCATCTTCATAATTCCCAATCCGAAAGCTAGTGAGGGCTTTTTTTGCTACCCTTAGCCCGTTGTCTTTGTTCACCCATCAGCTAGTATAGGTCTTGGAATGGTTGCGGGTAGGCAACATCAATTTGTCGACCATATCTATGGAAGCCATGTTGGCACAACTTCCGCCATCGATGATCACGTTACACACCCTATCATTCACCTTGCATCGGGTGTAGAATATTTTCTCTCTTTGTGACTCTTCAAGTTCTTCGAGTTGAGCACTCAACACATGTTGGAGTACAAAACTTACACCGTCTTGCGTAAGAGAAACAACTTCTTCTAGGGACTCTTCGATCTCGGGTTCCTCAATAGCGAAGGAATCCCCACATTCTTGGTATTCTTCAATGGTCATGACCCTGGGTTAGGACATTCACGTGCAAAGTATCATAATCCTTGGCATTTAAAGCACCTCTTTTGACTTCTATCTACTCCCTTTGTAACCTTGACTTTCTTTCCTTTATTTTTTTCTACACTTTTCGGGGTATACAATGGGTTAGAAAAAGAAGTACTGCCCTTTTCATTCACACTAGTGGGATTTACATAAGGTTTTGGAGTACCCGTCTTTTGTTGTTTTTCAAATTTTATTGCTACGTGGCACACGTCTTCAAATGTGTTGTAAGTTGCCACTTCAACCTTCTCTTGAATTGCCATGTTCAAGCCTCCAATGAACCGTGCAATTCTTTGTGTTTCCTTTTCTTCCAAGTCACAAAGCATAGTGACCTTCTCAAATTCTCACACATATTACTCAACCTTAAGAACTCCTTGATGAAGTTTGGTGAGCTTAAGGTAAATGTCTTATTCATACTCTCTTGGCAAGAATTTTCTTTTCAAGTGCTTCTTTATTTTTTCCCATGAGTCAATCTTGATTTTCCCACTTCTTCTTCGGTTTGTTTTCAGGTTTTCGTACTACACGGAAGCAAATGACTTCAACTTCAATGTATAAACCTTTAAAAATTTATGATCATCATATTGTTTATACTCAAAAAGCTTCTCAATAGCCCTTAGCCATTCAAAGAACTCTTCTGGATCCATATCGCCTTCAAAGGATGGAAGTTCATGATGTAGGCTTCGGTCATCTTCCCTATCATGCCCCAGATTGTTTTGGACATCTTCCTAGGCATGCCTTGGTTTGGTTTGTACAACGTATTCTCCAGATATGGCATCATTGATTATGACACAATCCACAAACTCTTGTCTCAAGAGTTGCATTTGTTCCGCGACAGTTCACTTACGGCCCTCCAAAGTTCATCGTTCATGTGAGCCATAGTGTCAAGGCGTGGGATGGGATTGCCTTGCTCTGATACCAAACTGATATATATAGGAGGGGTGAGTGAGGGAGAGTTGTTCAGAGTTTGGTTGGAAATGGATTGACACGAAAATGGGGGCGAGTGAAGGTTGTCGGGTGGGACGTTTTTGCCGGGCAGTGGGTGTTTGGAGGGGTACACGGGTAGTTTAGGGTGGAAGTGGGTTAATGCGTTTTGTGGGGTTGTTCTAGATGAGTTGATGGTTGTATTATTGGTCAGTGTGTGGTGGTTGGATGATGGTAAGGTGGCGGAAACTGGCTGTAACAGTGAGGCTATCGGTAAAGGGTGTTTTGCGGACTATTTGATGTTGTCGGGGTTGGACGGATATGTATTGGTGGTTTCGGTTAATGTCCTTTGGTATGGGTGTTTGGGAATTGTTATGGTGTATGATGGTGAAAGGAATATGGTTATTTGCACAAGGAATGGACACGAGGTTGCTAAGTAGAAGCTCCAGAACAAACCAAGTAAGGGAGCCCGATGACCTTGTGATAGTAACCGGATAGGCCTTTGGCTTGGGTTAGGTTGGATCATAAAAGTTTCAACTTCAACTTGAACCGAGGGGAACCTTAGTTTGGGTTAAGCTAGATCACAAAATTTCTAACTAGACTTGCACCAAGGGGTTGACCCACAAAAGGATCGAGGTTCGGACCACAAAAGGACCAACTAAGATAAACAACACAAAAGTTGAGTAACTTAGCAAATGAGTAAAACTCAAATATTTTTCATAAATCTTCCACACCTTTTTACATCAAGTCCATGCCTTATTTATACTAAAACATAGATCCATGAGTTTATAGGATATCAAGATTTGTATTGATCTCTTTGTGAATATCCCTGGAGTATATTGGATATTCAAGATTTGATTTATATTGATCTCTTTCTGAATATCAATGAGTTTATGGGATATTCCAGATCTGTCTTGATCTCTTTGTGAATATCCATGGAGTTTATGGGACACTCGAGATTTGATGTATATTGATCTCTATGTAAATACCCATGTTTATGGGATATTCGATCTTTTCGAGATCTGTCTTGATCTCTTTGTGAATATCCCTGGAGTTTATTACATATTCGAGATTTTATGTATACTGATCTCTTTGCGAATACCCATGAGTGTATGGGATATTCGAGATGCCTTTTCAAGGGAATGTGTGACTCTTTATATAGGCATGAATTTGAGTTTAGGGTAGAGTAGCCTCCAAGACATCCTAACAACTCTTAGATCATACATTTTTTTGATAGGATTTTTGTGATTTGGACCTCCTTGGGATGTATTTGATAATCAAGAACGTCGGCAGGCTTTGAGAAAGATAGTATTTGATGTCTTGATCTCTTTGTGAATATCCTATGAACTTATGGGATATTCAAGATTTGATGTATTGCTCTCTTGATGAATATCCATAAGTTTATGGGATATTCGATATTAGATGTATATTGATCTCTATGAGATTTGTTTGCACATATTTTTGATATGTAGAAATTATAACTACAACGACAAAAAAAATATGAAAAAAACAAAGTTTATTGATAAATAATGCAGGTACAATTATGTTTATTCCTTTGATTCTTCTATCTTAATTAACTCCGTGATTAGAGGGCGGAAGAAATGTGTTTCTTAAACTAGGATGATGTAGACCTCCTTGGAATTTTTCTGCATAAAAGGATTTTGTGGATGTTCTTGAAGTACTTATTGTCAAGAAGGGTTCGGCGACATCTTGATCTCTTTGTGATTATTCCAAGTTTATGGAATATTTTAGATGCCTTTTCAAGGGAATATGTGTCCCTTTATATAAGTGCGAACTAGGGTTTAGGGTAGAGTAGCTTCCAAGAAATCCTAACAAACCTTAGAGTTTGAAGATTGAATGAACTCGTCTTGTAGAGTCCACAAAAGTTCGATGTCTCAAATATCCCCTACTTCAAGGCTTGTCGAAGTGTAGACTTGGTGAAACTCAAAGAAGAGACTTGATGTACCCATAAATATGGAGCTTCAATCTTCACGGTTTTGTGCCTTCAAAAGAGAAGAATGGCAGAACTGGTCCCACTAGGCGTGCCAATTATTTTGCGCATATTTTTTATATGTGGAAATTATAACTAAAACCACAGACAAAATATGAAGAAACAAAGTTTATCGATAAAGAATGCGGATACAATTTTGTTTACTCTCTTAATTTTCATCATGATTCGAGAGCTGTTAATAGCTTATTTCTCGAATATATGATAATTTGGACATCCTTTTAATGTATTTGATCATCAAGAATGTCATGTAAGCTTTGAGAAAGGTAGTATTTAATGCCTTGATCTCTTTGCGAATATCCCTTGAATTTATGAGATATCGAGATTTGATGTATTAATCTCTTGATGAATATCCATGAGTTTATGGGTTCTCGAGATCCATCTTGATCTCTTTGTGAATATCCCTTTGAGTTTAAGGGATATTCGTTATTTGATATATATATATATTGATCTCTTTCTGAATACCCATGATTTTATGGAATATTCGAGATGTCTTTTCAAGGGAATATGTGCCCCTTTATATAGGCGTGAACTAGGATTTTGGGTATAAATTCCTCCAAGAAACCCTAGCAAATATTAGAGTTTGAATATTGATTGAACTCACCTTGTAGATTCCATAAAATTTGGATGTCTACAAATGCCCCCTACTTCAAGGTTTGTCGAAATGTAGACTTTCCGAAACTCAAACATGAGACTTGAAGTACCCATAAAAATGGATCTTCCATCTTCATAATTTTGTGGCTTCAAAAGAGAAGATATGAAGGAAAGAACTGGTCCCACTGGGCATGCCAACTATTTTGCAATAATATTTTTGATAAGTGGAAAGCAACATGCAACCACAAACAAAATATGAAGAAACATAATTTTTTTATTGATAAACATTGCGGGTACAATTCTGTTTAATCTCTTGAATCTTATCTCCAAATTCTCATCATGATTTGAGAGCCGTTAGTAGTGTATTTATAGAACATATGATGATTTGGACCTCCTTGTGATGTATTTGATAGTCAAGAATGTTGGGCAGGCTTTGAGAAATGCATTATTTGTTACCCTGATCTCCTTGTGATTATCTCGTGAATTTATAGGATATTCAAGATTTGATGTATTGATCTATTGATGAATATCCATAAGTTTATGAGATATCAAGATCTGTCTTTTTTGCAACACATTTTGATGTATGGGAAATAAACAACAACCACAAACAAAATATGAAGAAATAAAATATTTTATTGATAAACATTGTGGGTACAAATCTGTTTATTCCCTTGATTCTTCTCTCCGAATATTTTTCATCGATTCGAGGGTCGTTAGTAGCGTATTTATCCAACGTAAGACCTCATTTTTATGTATTATATCATAAAAAACATCAGGTAATTTGATAATGACATTATTTGATGCCTTGATATATTTGTGAATATTCCAGGAATTTATGAGATTTTTGAGATTTGATGTATTAATCTTTTGTGAATTACCCAAGACATTATGGAATTCGAGATGCCTTTTCAAGAGAATATGTATCCCTTTATATATGTGTGAGCTAAGGTTTAGGGTAGATTAGCCTCCAAGAAACCCTAACAGAACTTAGAGTTTGAAAATCGATTTAATTCATCTTGTAGAGTCCCACAAAATTTTAATGTGTACAAATGTCCTCTACGTCAAGGCTTTTCGGGGTGTAGGCATGTGAAACTCGAAGACGAGACTTGAAGTATCTATAAAAATGGAGATTTCATCTTTCACTCCAGATTTGATTTAATTTGTGAGAGAAGAGATGAAGGGCAGAATTGGTCCCACTGGGCATGTCAATTTATTTGCAAGAAAATTTTGATAAGTGAAAAGCAACCTGCAACCACAAACAAAATATGAAGAATCATAATTTTTATTGATGAATATTTCAGGTACTGTTTATTCCTTTAATTCTTCTCGCCTAATATTTCTCCATAATTCGATGGCCATTAATAGAATATTTCTCGAACATAGAAAGAAGTCATTGTGATGTATTTGATCTCCAAAAACGACGACCAGTTTGGTAAAGGCGGTATTTGATGCCTAGATCTCTTTATGAATTTATGTGATATTCAAGATTGAATATATTGATCTCTTTGTGAATACCCAAAACTTTATGGTATTCGAGATATTGATCTCTTTATGAATATCCCAGGAATTTAGGGATATTTAGAGATATTGATGTCTTTATGAATACCCATGAGTTTATGGTATATTCGAGATTTGATATATACATCTCTTTCTAAATACCCGTGAGTTTATGTGATATTCGAGATGTCTTGAAAGATAATATTTCAGGATCTCTTTGTAAATATCCCTGGGATCTAGGGGATATTCGAGATGCCTTTGCAAGAAAATATGTACACCTTTATATAGGCGTGAGCTAGGATTTAGGGTAGAGTAGCATCCAAGAAATCCTAACAGAGATAAATTGAACTCATCTTGTAGAGTCCCACAAAATTTTGATTTTTAAAAGCCCCCTACTTCAAGGCTTGTTGGGGTGTATTCCTGCAAAATTCAAAGACGAGACTTGAAGTATCCATAAAAATAGAGCTTCCATCGTTCACTGCAGATTTGATTTGTGAGAGAAGAGATGAAGGGCAGACTTAGTCCCATTGGGCATGCCAATTTGTTTGAAATAAACTTTTATGTATTTAAAATAAACCGCAACCATAAATAAACTATGAAGAAACAAAATATTTTATTGATACATATTGCGGGTACAAATTGTTTATTCCCTTGATTCTTATCTCCTAATATTTCTCCACGATTCGATGGCCGTTAGTATCTTATTTCTCGAACATAGGATGATTTGGACCTCCTTTTGATGTATTTGATCGTCAAAAACGTCAGACAAATTGATAAAGGCGGTATTTGACCTCTTGATATCTTTGTAAATTCTCATAAATTTATAGGATTTTTGAGATTTGATGTATTAATGTTTTTGTGAATACCCAAGACTTTATGTGATTTGAGATGGCTTTTCAAGAGAATATGTATCCCTTTATATATACCTGAGCTAGGGTTTAGGGTAAAGTAGCCTACAAGAAACCCTAACAACCCTTAGAGTTTGAAGATAGATTGAATTCGTCTCATAGAGTCCCACAAAATTTCGATGTCTATAACTTGCACTTTGTTTTATTCTTTTTAATTATTTACTCAAACTTTATTTTAATAATATTGGTACTGCAAAATTGTATCCTACAAAACTCGATATACACGTTTAATGCATAAGTCGTGAGACTAGTAAGCTACAAAGCTTGAGGAAAATGAACCTCCAAAAACTATTTAGGTGGTTATAGTAATACCTAGGAAACTTAAACTTCTGTTTTATTGAGGGAAATCATATAATTGTAATGAATGACTCAAAAGAGCTCATTATTGACAAATATACAAACACATTTTTTCCTATTCAACTTGTTCTACTCTCCTCCGCAATCAATATCCTCCCACCTCTTGCCTATTTCTTTAGTGTTTTTTACTCATACAAGAATTACAGTAGAGTTAAAAAAATAAAAGATGTTATAGAATTTCTAATCAACTAGCAATATTGTATACCTGATTTTTCTTCTCTTTCAACCTTTTAGCCTTTTGTCATATAATCTACATTTTCCAAGAAATTACACAAAAATAAAAAATGGTACTAAATGTTCACCCTAGCAATATTATTGATTCATTTCACCCTTTGTTGATAAACATTTTCTTGTAGTAAGAATAGGGGTTTGGAAAAAAATAAAAACGAAAACTTAAACTTGATGGACGCCCGTTATAAATTGTATTTGGTACATGAATTTGATGTTATATTAAATAATCAAATGTATATTAAATTACTCAATGTGGCATATGCGGTGCTAGTGGAAAACATCGACGAGGACGATAAGAGGAGGAATATAGAGAGGTATAAGGCAGTGAAGAAGGAAGCGAAGCTAGCAGTTATGGCAGCTAAAACAACAGTCTTTGAGCACTTGTATAGAGTACTCGAGTGCAAAGGCGAGGATAGAAAGTAATATAAGCTCACCAAGCGAGAGAGAGGAAGTCTCGCGACCTGGACCAAGTAAAGTTTATTAAAGACGAGATTGGCGAAGTGTTGGTAGATGACGTACACATTAGACGAAGATGGCAGACATACTTCTATAAGCTCTTGAATGAATAAGCGGACAAAGTTATCGTGCTGGGGGAGTTAAAGCATTCTAAGAGTCATAGAGATTTTGGGTACTGTAGGTGTATCAAGTTTGCAGAGGTTAAGGAGGCTATCTGTAACAAGAGGAGGGGAGGAGCGACTGGGCCTAATAAGACCCCGGTGGACTTTTGGAAGAGCGCAGGGGAGGCAGCTATGGAGTGGCTGACTAGGTTATTTAATATCATTTTTTATAGCTAAGATGTCAGAGGAGTAGAGGTGGAGTAAAATGGTCCTGTTGTGCAAGAACAAGGGTGATATTCAGAGTTACAACAACTATAGGGGTATCATGCTGCCAAGCTACACTATGAAAGTCTGGGAGAGGGTGGTCGAGTTGAGGATGAAAAGCAATGTGTCAATATCCGAGAGCCAGTTTGAATTCATGCCGGGTCGATTGACTATAGAAGATATTCATCTTGTCAGGAGATTAGTGGAGCAGTATAAAGATAAAAAGAAAAGACCTACACATGGTGTTCATTGATCTGGAGAAGGATTATGATAAAGTCCCTCGGGAGGTCCTTTCGAGATGCTTGGAGTCTAGAGGTGTGCCTGTGGCATACATCAGGTGAATTAAAGACATGTATGAGGGTGCCAAGACTCATGTTAGGATGATGGGAGGTGATTTCGAACACTTTCCGGTCGTGATAGGGTTGCACTAGGGGTCAGCCCTTATCCTGATTCTATTTTTCTTAGTGATGGGCGAATTGACGTGACATATTTAGGAGGAGGTGATGTGGTGTATGTTATTTACAGATGACATAGTTTTGACTGACGAGATGCGTAGTGGCGTTAATGATAGGCTGGAAGTTTGGAAAATGACCTTAAAATATAAGAGTTTCAAGTTAAGCCGGACTAAGACAGAGTACATGGAATGCAAGTTCAATGACGTGACATAAGGTACGGATGTAGAAGTAAAGATCAAGGCATAAGTTATACCTAAAAGAGGGAGTTTCAAGTATCTTGGGTCCATTATACAAGGGAACCGAGAGATTGACTTAGATGTCGTCCACCGTATTGGAGCAGGGTGGATGAAATAGAGGCTTTCCTCAGAGGTGCTTTGTGATAAGAAGGTGTTGCATAGGCTGAAAGGTAAGTTCTATAGATTTTTGGTTAGACTAGCATTGTTGTATGGGGCAGAGTGCTGGCCAGTCAAGAATGTCCACGTTCAGAAGATGAAAGTAGCGGAGATGTAGATGCTTAGATGGATGTTTGGTCATCCTAGGAGGGATATGATTAGGAATGAAAATATATGGGATAAGGTCGGAGTGGCCTCTGTGGAGGATAAGATAAGAGAAGAGATGTTGAGATGGTTTGGGCATGTGATGAGGAGGTGTGAAGATGCGCCAGTTAGGAGGTGTGACAGATTGACGGTCATAGGAGTTAGAAGAGTTAGAGGTAGGCTGAAGAAGAATTGGGGGGAGGTGATTAGACATGATATGGCTCTACTCCAATTGACTGAGGACATGACCTTAGATAGGAAGATTTGGCCATCGAGGATTAGGATAGAAGGGTAGTAGATATTTAGGAGAGGTAGGGGGCTTCTTGTTTTCTTAGCTATAGTATTTTGGTATCGCGTCAATTATTATATTTATGTGGGTATTACTATGTTGTAACATTTGTTTGGTATCTTGTTATTTTGCTGTCTTATTTATCATGAAACCCTACATTGATTACATTTTTTTTTAGCCGAGGGTCTATCGGAAACAACCTCTCAACCTCACAAAGGTAGAGGTATGGTCCTCTTGTACATCTTACCCTCTCTAGACCCCACTTGTAGGATTACACTTGGTATGTTGTTGTTTTTGTTGTATATTAAATTACTCAATGCAAATTTTCAAATTCCTTAGTTTTTTATAGTAACGAACGAGTCATGTTTTATTACATACTATAAAAGAATAAATTATTTACTCCATTCGTTCATTTTTAAGTGTCCATTAGTGACTTGACACACCTTTTAAGAAGTAATTAATAAAATAATATATTTATTATACTACCCCTTGAATATAATAAATTTAATGTTTTAAAAAATGCATTGCGAAATGAGTTATAGTTAATAATAAGGATAAATTAGAAACTAAGTGATATATTCTGTCTTGGACATTACTTTTAGAATAGTGAACAGAGGGAGTATTTTCTAAAAGGATAGTCTCTCGACTTTAAAAGATTACTTTGATCTTTCAGCGTTATTAAATTTTTTACCTAGACAAAAAATAAGTATTTCTAGTATTTTTTTTAAATTTTGTATAATGTTGACTTGAGCTGATTTTAAATGGAGAAATATATCCAGTGAATATTTTGACATTAGCAAGAATGACAAGTGTAGGTTTTGATGATTGACACAGTAAACGAACAAGGCCAATGAAGCAACTTTCTAGACTTGATCCATCCAAGAGACAAATATAATATAAAGTGGATGAATCTGGCACAAAGGTGAAGTCAATGAACTAGGTTTACGAACATGTTTCATCTCAGACACAAATACGAGATAGAGTTGAATAGAACAAATGCTTGAACCTAGTCTACGAATATGTTCCAGCTCAAAGTCCTACCGCGAGTAGGATTTGTGTTTTATGGTAAGGACTTAGTGTACAAGGTTGTAGGATTTCTTGCCATATTTATCAAAATATTTCAAGATCCTATAAGTAATTGATGTTGCATGAATATGCAAGAATACTAAAATAAAAGGAATTGATACCACGAGAATATGCAGGAATCCTAAACTAACTCAAACACTATTTATCCTAATGGGTCTCATGTAACAACACATTTGGTCATTTTGAGCTTTTAGGCTTGTTTTTTAAAAATAATCTTCCCATAGTTTCATCTTGGTGTTTATGACTTATATGCGGTTCTTGAGGAATATCAGGTGAGTTTCATATTAGTTGTACAAAAATTGGATGTTCTTAAGTTAAGAAAATGAGGAACTTTGGCCAAAAGTTGACATTTGGGTAAATTCATCTTTTTTTAAGTTCATCGGTTAGTTAGGTCCGGAATGTGATTTATGACTTAGTCGAGTCATCGGTTCGGGTCCAGAAGAGTTCGGGTGAGATTTGAGTACTTACTTGAGATTTATGTTATTCTGAGAAAGTCACAACATTGTTTTGTATAAGGGTGTCTTAACAACCTCATGTGGGTGTTTCGTCGGTTCTAGGAGCCTCGTAGCGTGTTTTATAGTCAAGTTGCACTCTTGATTAGTGTTTATGGGTTTCAGAATAGGTTTTGAGTCATTGGTTGAGAAGTAGTTAAAGTAAGAATTGAAGTTGACCACAGCCAACATCAGGTAAATATGACCTCTTTCGGGTGTTTCGAGTTTAAAAATAAGTCTTGAACGTATTTTATGATCAAACCGCATATATAGTTTGTGTCCGGGAGGTTCCGGATGAGTTTCAGGTGCTAAAATAAAGTTTGGGCGGTTGCTAGTTCTGTGTGGTCGCAAATGTGAGATTCCAGTGGAAAATGCGAAGGGTTGGTCCCTTGTGGGCTCGGAGTATTACTATTTAGACTATGGGTAAGATGAATTTATGTCGAAATTCAAGTTTTGCCTTTATGGGCTTGGGGTTGTCTTTTTGGATTTCGAAATAAAGTATAGCAATATGGCTATCGTTGAACTCGTCTAACTCCATAAATTACAATTTTGACTTGATTGAACACTTTTGGTGAGTTTGGACCCGGTTGAGTTTCTGAAAGGCTTAATATTCGTACAGGTCGAGTTTGGATCATTCGTGAGACATCAAATCTAAGGCAAGTTGAGACTTACTAGACCCTTTATGTAGTGTTTTGTGTTGGTTAATTAAATTAAGTAGCGCCATGGGAAATTAGGGGTCTCGTACTCGTGAGGTGATGAGCACTTATGTGGGTATCGGTGTAAATGTATGAGTAATTTAAATATAAAAATACTATAATTATGACGGAGACTATGTGTTTATCCTTCTGGCTCGAGGAATGGTGTTGTTAATACATTTAGGTTAGTATGATTGCTTCTTACTTGGGCTATGATAGCCATGTTAGGTTGATTTTTGTGAACTATCATGCGTTCATCACTCTGCATCTTGTCTGAATTATGAAAAAGGACTTATTTTGATAAATTGAATTACTATTATTATGCATTGGCATGGTAGACACATATCCATTCATACATTTATGATATTATTAGCATCGGATTAATGAGAAACAGGAAAAGGGCTTTAAGTGGCGGTTATTGGATATGGTACATAGTAAGAGTGATGATGAGGATGATGATGTTACAACCAAAGAGTTGTGACCCGATGGAAAATGATTTCTGGTGGATATATTGATCTTATGAGTCCCTCATGGGTCACGTGAAACATACTGCGTGAGCGTGTGTATATGGTCATTGCATAGCTTACATATCATTTGCATTGCATATTATTTATACTTGTTGATGTGAACTTCACGATATGTGCTCCATTGATATAAAGTACAATCTTTATGGTTTACTTACTTAAAAAGGGAAAGAAAGATAGTCTTTATGACTTCTTTGGTGCAACGAGTGTGAAGATAGAATCTTTATGGTTTAACTCGCTTGAAAAGGGAGAAACATAGAATCTTTATGGGTTTCCTTATTTTAAAGGATGGAAAGATTGAACCTTTATTATGATACTTGTTCTAAAAGATATAAAGAGTGAATCTTTATTAGTATATTTTCTTAAATAGTGTAAAGGTCAAATCTTTATAACATATGTGCCTTAGTTGATGCAAAGGTTGGATCTTTAAAGTAAACTTACTTAATTTGATGAAAAGATAGAATCTTTGTGGGTTTAGATGCCCGATTTGAGTATAGGGTGGAACTTTATAGCTATACTTATCTTAATAGAGCTACAGTTAGAAATTTTAATAGGATCCTTGAAATGTAATGGACTTTATGACATGGTTTGATTGTAGAATCTTTACTTAAATGGTTGTAGTAATTATAAGATGTATATTTTTACCAACTAAACAAGAAGAGAAGTGTTAGAAGTACTAACTGTCAAGACCCCTTTTCAGGAATCGTGGTGGCACCTACATAATTCCACCACGTAGGAGAACCACCCCCAAATCATTAACATGATATGACATAAGCAAAAGCGGAAAATAACAAATGGTACATAAACTGTCTCACAATATAAATGCGGAAGAAGTAATAAGTCTGATGCGTCAAACAACCCCCCAAGCGATCTAGTTTGTGGATACAAGAGCACTAGTAAATCTGATACAAGTCTAAGAAAATGGACACACAGGCCAAAACCAAATACATAGTCTAAAAATGTCTCTCAAATGCGAATAAAAGACTATGATAGAGATGGAGCATCCAAGGGTATACTGGAGATAACATCTTCACCCTGAATACTGAGGGTCAGCTGCTCGAACTCAGCCACGTGGTTTCGAGCTAGTAGTCGAGCATGTATCTGCATCAAGGAAAGATGCAGCAAGTGTAGAATGAGCACACCGTACTCCCATAGATATCATAGGCCGACAACGACGGAAGATACCTAATTAGAGATAAATTCCAAGTTGACACCAAGTAATCATATACTACACAATCCAATAATCCAAGTAAAGTCACTTAGTCCACATATTGATTCACGAAGTTCACATGTTTCCTTAATTTAATAAGAATCCATAATTACTTACGTTATCTAGTTTCCAAGAGTCCAACAATAAACCAAGTATCAAGTAGCAATTATTATCTTTTCATGTCCAGAATCTAGTCAAGTCATCAACGATCACTTAAAATACAAATCCATCCACAAATAATCGATGAAATGGCATATATATGTATGATATGAATACAATGCATATGTCAGGTACCTTTATCAATCTGATATACAGTACATCAAGATTTCATTATGATTTGTACACCCATAGGGGACTCGCGAAGTCCATATACCCCTCCGCTCCGGAATAACTCATCGGATCACGGAGCTCAACTCTTTGGCTGAATAATATCATGTTACAGACATGTAACTCCATTCCCGGTGTATCAATATCATCTCAATGTTTCTATAATCTCATAAGTGTTCTTACCTTTCCGACATCTTGGGCCCGCAGCGTATCCATACCACTCTCATATCAATATCACAGGACCATCAGTGCATGAATACAAATGACAATATAAGGCAAGATATCATGATACAATGAGATGCAACCAAATAAAAGATGAATTATCACATGCTTCCAAGAGTTCAATAGACATATACAATCCAAGTACAATTTAAGATGTCATATCGAAAGAATGTGTGATGAGTAAACATATCAAGCAACTATGGCGACAAGCCCACATATGGCGACAAGCCTAAATAATCAACAGTTATAACCAACATGAGGTTGATTCCCCAAAGCCCATCATCACAGTTCAACATTAGCACCCCCTCAAATATTCATCAAAACCATTTGAGAGGGAAACCTAAACACGCCCAATACCTCTCAATATTTTGTAACTAATTACGCACTTTTATCGAAGTCTCGAAAAGCTAAACTGTAGCCTACCTTGGAGCCGAATAGAAGAACTACACGATCAATCATCGGTGACAGTCTTGCCCTTCCTCTGCGCCTAATGATAGTCGAAGTATATCCACGTACATACTATTCATTAATATAAAACTTACATAACATAAACAAGACTTTAATTACCGACCTGAGCCCACACTACCAGACTCAAACTTTAATACTCAAAAACCATGATGACATACTAAGTAATCATATCCATAAGTACATTGAAAAACTATACACATTTGAATCCTCAATTGAACAATATATAAAAGCCCCAAATTGGAAACCCTAGAATTTCCTCAATTGGAAAAGGTTGCTATAATCAAATTAAGCTTTACCATATGATCATCTACTAATATCTACCACTAATTAATATTAAAATGAGTAAACCAATCCATAAACCCTTCATTTATCATTGATTTAACTCTCTTAAATTCATAACATGCGTAACTCATCTTCCCCAACTTATAATCATACTATATCACAGTTATTAAAGAACTTAGAAGCATAAACTTAATTCACAAAGGAAGAATCACTTACCCCAATGATGCAATTGATCTTAGGCTTTTGAAAAATGCTTTATGGTGGCTCTGGTTTTGAGGTATTCTATTTTGGGAAAGAAAATCTGACCTAATGTATATATAGGACACCTCATACAGTACTTCCACCCCAGTGGAATCGATTGCACTGGAGTGCGCCCACTGTCGCGAACAAAATCCTCGCTAAGGCAATGTCACTTGACATCTCACCTTAGTTCCATGTTGAACACCACTCCATAGGAGCGGACAGACCCTCTGCCACAGGGAACATTTCCCACTTCGCAAGCCATCGCTTCGGCGAGCCAGCCTTCCGCTGAGGCGAACACACTAAAGCAGAAACTATTATCGCCAAGGCGGATACCAGAATATGGAAAATAGTTCAAACATCCATCAAACATCTGAAACACTCCCGAGACCCCCCGGACACAAACCAGACATGCTTGTCTAAGGTAAACAGTTCTACGAACTCGCTCGTACCCTCAAATTTCACATATAATCGAGCTAAGGGATACTTTTCTAAAGAATCGTCTAGTAAAACCAATTGTCCAAACTTTACAAATAAGGCCACAAAATACATTCGATTGTCTCAGAAAGTGTACTAATAACTCGACAATGTCATAAATGACCCTCCAGAACTACCGGAAGCGACGGAACCCGGAAATAAAACCATCTAGCAAAAAGTCAACTTGAGACAAACTAACCAACTCTAAGTTTCTAGTTTTCGGTTTTTCATCCGAGACTCATATAAATGGACCTCGGGATTCATGACACCCATCCCCGTGCATCACAAACCCCACATAGAGTCTACGACAAGGGTTAGATAAGAAAATAAGACTTTAGCTAAAAATGACCAAATATGTCATTACATCAGATGCCAATTAAAATAATGTTCATCCTCGAATGGAGAGAAATGAACAGAGAAAATATACCGAAAGTAGTGAACAAGACAGGATATCTGCTCCGTATATCAGACTTGGCCTCCTAAGTAGCCTTCTCAATAGGACTATGCCTCCATTAAACCTTGCCCTTCTTATCGAACCTCAACTTGCCCTTCTTATCGAACCTCATCACACCCTTCATGGATGAGACCTTCAGAAGAATCATATCACCAACCATGAACTCCAAATCTTGGACCTTCCGGTCCTCATACTCTTTTTGCCTGCTCTGAGCTGCCTAAAGCTTATCCTGGATCATCTTCACTTTTTCTAAGGAATCTCTCAATAAATTAGTACCCCAAGGTCAAACCTCGAACGCATCAAACAAACCAATCAGAGATCGATATCTCCTACCATATGGAGTCTCGAATGGTGCCATATCAATACTGGAGTGATAACTGTTATTGTATGCAAACTCTACCAAAGATAAGAACTGGTCCCAATGACCACCGAAATCGATCAAGCAGGCTCGTAATATGTCCTCTAATACTTGAATAGTCCACTCGAACTGACCGTCAGTATGAGGGTGAAATATTGTATTGAGAGCCAAGAGAGTACGCATTTATCTCTATAAAGTCCGCCAGAAATGCGAAGTAAACTAAGTACCCCAATCCGATATGATAGAAATAAGAATCCCATGAAGACGAACAATCTCACGGGTGTAGATCTTAGCCAACTTCTCTGCATTATAAGTAGTCTAGACTGGAATGAAGTGCGCGGACATGGTCAATCTATCAACAATGATCCAAATAGCATCAAACTTGCCCAAAGTCTTGGGCAACCCAATAATGATATACATGGCAATCATCTCCCACTTCCTCTCAGGAATGGGCATCCTCTGAGACACACCACCGCGATGCTTATTCTCATACTTGACCTGCTAGCAATTCGGACAGTGATATACAAAATCAACAATGTCTCTCTTCATCCTACCCCACTAATAGTGCTACCTCAAATCACGGTACATCTTAGTAGCACCTAGATGAATTAGATTTTTAGAGTTGTGGACCTCCTCCATAATCAATCTAGTTAAATCCCCCACACGAGGCACATACACTCTATCCTTAATCCTCATAACACTGTCACTATCAATCATGGCCTCCTTGGCCTCGCTACTCATCACGTAATCTCGAAATGTGCACAACTTCGCATCATCATACTGGTGAGTCTGAATCTAATCCAAAAGAGATGACCTTGCTTCCACACAAGCCAGAATCCTACCTGGATTTGAAATATCAAGTCTCACAAAATGGTTGGCTAGAGACTAGACCTCCAATGCCAAAGTACGCTCGGAAACAGCCAACCAAGCTAAACTCCCCATTTTGACTGCCTTTTGGCTCAAGGAATCCGCCTCCACATTAGCCTTGCCTAGATGGTATAAAATGGTCATGTCATAGTACTTTAATAACTCCATCCATCAATGTTTCCTGGAATTCAATCCCTCTGATAAAACACGTGTTGAAGACTGTGGTTGTTAGTATACACCTCACAATGAGCGTCATACAAATAATGCCTCCAAATCTTCAAGGCAAACACAACGACAACCAACTCGAAATCATGCACATGGTAATTCTTCTCGTTCACCTTCAACTGCCTCGATGCATTAGAAATAAACTTAACCTCCTGCATCAACATAAAGCCCAACCCAATCCTAGAAGCATTACAGTACACAGTAAAGTCCTTTTCCTCCACCTGAAGGGCTAAAATCGGAGTTGTGGTCAAAAAAGTCTTGAGCTTTTGGAGGATCTCCTCATACTGATTGGACCACTGAAATGACACTTCTTTTTGAGTCAACCACGTTAGATGGGAAGCGATAGAAGAGAAACCTTTGACGAACCGGCGATAGTAGCTAGCAAGATCCACAAAACTCCGAATATCTGTCACAGAAGTTGGTCTAGGCCAGTCCCAGACTACCTCTATCTTTTTGGGGTCAACCATAATCCCATCCTTGTACACCACGTGTCCCATGAATTCCACAAAACTTAACCAAAACTCATAATTTGAGAATTTAGCATACAACTTATTCTCCTTCAATAAGCCAAGAACAACTCTAAGATGACGCTCGTAGTCCTCCTGACTCTTCGAATATATTAGGATGTCATCAATGAACACAATCACAACAAAATCTAAGTACGACTTAAATATTACATTCATCAAATCCATGAACGTTGTGGGGGCATTAGTAAGCCCAGATGATATCACCAAGAACTCATAATGCTTATAACGAGTCCGAAAAGCCATCTTGGGAACATCATCTGCCCAAATATTTAACTGGTGATACCTAGACCTCAAATCAATCTTTGAAAACACAGAAGCACCCTGGTGCTGATCAAACAGGTCAGCAATAGCGGAATCGGATACTTGTTTCTGATGATGACCTTGTTCAACTATTTATAACTAATGCACATGCACATAGTGTCATCCTTCTTCTTCACAAAAAAGACAGGAGCACCCCATAGAGATACACTCGGCCGAATGAAGCCCTTACTCAACAAATCATAAGGCTGCTCATTTAACTCTCTCAATTCTGCTGGAGCTATATGGTATAGAGGAAGAGAAATGGGTCGAGTACCCAGCTCAAGATTAATACAAAAGTAAATGTGTCTGTATGGCGGCATACCTGACAAATCTAAAGGAAAGACCTCTGCGAACTCACTCACCACAGGAACAAAATCAAGGAATGGAGACTTCACACTCGTATCCCGAATATCAGAAAGATAAGCCAAACAACCCCGGTCCACTAACTTCCTAGCCTGAATATAGGAAATAACCTTCCTATGAGGAGGGCTGGGAGCGCCTCTCCATTCTAACCTTGAAAGACCAGACATAGCTACCATGACCGTATTGGAATAGCAATCCAGAATTGCATGATATGGTGATAACTAATCCATACCCAAGATAACATCAAAATCTACCATATCTAAGATAACCAAATCTACCCAAGTGTAGTAACCCATGAAAGTAACTACACACATGTGATAAACTCTATCTACAATCACAGAATCACCAACTGGTGTAGACACACAAATAGGAACATCAACCATATGACACATCTCTAATTTAGCATAAAAATGTAGGTAGACACATAAGAGAATGTAGACCTTAGATCAAATTACATAGTACTAGCTCGATGATCGACTGAGATGATACATGTGATGACTGCATCTGATGCCTCAGCCTTGACCCTACTAGGGAATGCATAGCAATGAGTATGTCCTCTCTCAAACTAAATACCTTGTTGGCCACATCAGCCCAAATGAGCTCTATATCTCCCCAATTGGGATCTACCACGACCAGACTGATAGCACCACGGTCCGACTAAGATCATCCCCAACTACCTTAATTACCACCCCTAGATGGTTATGTTGGGTCTTAGGTGCAAGGATGCATTCAAAACCTGTCTAGGGCAATCTCTCTTGAAATTACCAACCTCTCCACAACTAAAACAAGTTTTGGCCGCTGAGGGCTACTGAATACAAATAGAGAAAAATGAGCTACCATGGTCTGAATAATGAGATTGAGAACCCCTCAAATATTGGCCCTCACTATCACAATCAGTAATCTGTAGAGCTAGCTGAACTGGTCAACTGGATTGCGACTGCTGATATCTTCTCTGATACCAATAACCACGGGAAGTAGAACTGATGAACTGACCATGTCACCTCGCCCTCTTATCAAGCTCATATCTAGAAAGACCGCCCTCATAGACTCCACCATCCTGACATGTTTGACTACTAATTCAAAAGAGGCTCTAGAAGCCACCAACTGCAATGTGGCCAGTTGAAGCAGAATACACAACATAACATATTACTCGCTCAACCTCAGTAGGGAGCGGTAGTGTTGCATAATGTGATAAGGCGTGGAAGCGAGTATTATATTGTGCAACTGTAGAATTGCCCAATCCAATCTTCTGAAACTCATCACGCTTGCGTAACCGCAAGATCAAAGGCACATACTTCTCCAAGAAGACCCTATAGAATCTAACCCAAGTCAATGGAGGCGTCCCCGCAGGCAAGTAATCAATACACACCCTCCACCATTATTTTACGTCCCCTAAAAGCTAAAGGGCCACAAAACTAACTCCATGAGTCTCAACAATACCAAAAGTATGCAATATCTCATGGCTACTCACGATGAACCATAAAACACCGGAGACTTCATGTTTGAAAAGTGCTCCCAAATCTTCTGCTGATCGTGGGTCATAGCTGTCCCACCAATAGTATGGGGACCAAACTCTGGAGTAGTAACCTCATTAATACGGGGCATTGACCTCGCCGCAAGCTAATTATTGGGAGTACAAAACTCGAGGTCTGAGTCTGTCCCCCTCCCATACGGGTGTGAAAATCACCTAGAGTATGTGCGTTTGTCTGAGCAAAACCATCAAAAACACTCAACAACCTGACCAGTGTGTCATGTAGAATCAGAGTAGTAATAAATCCAGGATGATACTAGGCTGGCCCCATCTCCTCCTCTAGTAAATCATCTTGAGGCTCAATAATCGGCTCTAGGGAAAAAAATCTAGAATGAGCCTGACCCGCTCTCTAAGCCCCACCCCAAGCGGGTGCTGCTGCTCTAGCTCTACCTCACTCTCAAGTATATCCTTTACAAAGACTGTGAACCACCAGAGCCGGTGTCGGTGCTTCCTCTCTCACCGCATCAGCACAAGTCCTCACCATCTTATGAGGGAATAGATACAAAGGTCAGATACCAATTTGATTCAACTTAGCACAAAAGGAATGAAGAAAGTGACATTTCCTAAATTTCCCATAGCCTCTCAAAGATAAGTACGGGCGTTTCCACACAGATCCGCGAGACTGTACTAGACATTGCTCTTGTATTTAGGATCATTTAACCTAGGGCTTTAATACCAACTTTGTCACGACTCCTTTTTAGGAATCGTGGTGGCACCTACACAATCCCATCACTTAGGCCAACCACCCCCAAATCATTAATATGATATGAAATAAGTAAAAGAGAAAAATAACAAATGCTACATAAACTGTCTCATAATATAAATGTGGAAGAAGTAATAAGTCTGATGTGTCAAACAACCCCTAAGTGATATAGTCTGTGGATATAAGAGCACTAGAAAATCCGATACGAGTCTGGAAAATGGTCATGCAGGCCAAAACCAAATACGTAGTCTAAATATGTCTCTTAAACGTGAATAAAATACTGTGATAGAGATGGAGCATCCAAGGGTATGCTAGAGATATCATCCTCACCCTGAATACTGAGGGTCAGCTACTCGAACTTAGCCACGTGGTCTCAAGCTAGTAGTCGGGTCTATTTATGCATCAAGAAAAGATGCAACAGGTATAGCATGAGTACACAATGTTCCCCCGTAGACATCATAGGCTGACAACGATGGAAGGTACATAATCAGACATAAATACAAGGTTGACACCAAGTAATCCTATACTACACAGTCCAATAATCCAAGTAAAGTCACTTAGTCCATTTATTGATTCACAGAGTTCACATGTTTCCTTAATTCAATAATAGTCCACAATTACTTACGTTATCTAGTTTTCCATTAGTCCAACAACAAACCAAGTATCAAGGAGAAAGTATAATCCTTTCATGTCCAGAATCTAGTCAAGTCATCAACGATCACTTCAAATGCAAATCAATCCACAAATAATCAATAAAATGTTATATATATGTATGATATGAATGCAATGCATATGTCAGGTACCTTTATCAATCCGGTATACAGTACGTCAAGGTTTTATTATGATCCATACACCCATGGGGGACTCGCAAAGTCCATATACCCCTTCGCTCCAAAATAACTCATTAGATTACGGAGACTAGCTCTTTGGTTGAATAATATCATGTTACATGCGTGCAACTCCGTTCTCGGTGTATCAATATCATCTCAATGTTTCCATAATCTCATAAGTGTTCTTACCTTTTCACCCTCTTGGGCCCATAGCATATCTATACAACTCTCATATCAATATCACAGAACCATAGTGTATGAATACAAATCACGATATAAGGCAAGATATCATAATACAATGAGATGCAACCAAATAAGAGATGAAATATCACATCCTTCCAAGAGTTCAATACACGTACACAAACCAAGTACAATTCAAGATATCATATGGAAAACATGTGTGATGAGTAAACATATCAAGCAACTATGGTGATAAACCCACATATGGCGACAAGCCTAAATGATCAAAAATTAGAATTAGCACGACGCTAATTCCCCAAACCCTATCATCACAATACAACACTGATACCCCTTCAAATGTTCATCGCAACCCTTTGAGAGGAAAGGTAGTTCGGCGAAAAGGAATCGGAGATAAAAGAGCTCTCGTTCCAGCAGCGGGACCGCCAAACACGCTCAATACCCCTCAATATTTATAACTAATTACGCATTTCTATCAAAGTATCGAAAAGCAAAATTGTAGCCAACCTCAGGGCCAAATAGAAGTGCTACACAATCAACCCTCGGTGACAGTCTTGACCTTCCTCTGCACCTCGTGATAGTCGAAGTCTATCCACATACATAATATTCATTAATATAAAGCTTACATAACATAAACAAGACTTTAATTACCAACATGGGCCCACGCTACCAAGACTCGAACTTTAATACTAAAAAACCACGATGATAAACTAAGCAATCATATCCTTTCGCACATTGAAAAACTATACACATTTGAATCCTCAATTGAACAATATACAAAAGCACCAAATTGGAAACCCTAGAAAATTCCCCCAATTGGAAAAGGTTGCTATAATCAAATTAAGATTTACACATGATCATATAGTCATATACACCACTAATTCATATTAAAATAAGTAAACTAATCCATAAACCCTTCATTTATCATTTATTTAACTCCCTTAAACTCATAACATGCGTAACTTATTTTCCCCAAATTATTATCATACTATATCATCATTATTAAAGAACTTAGAAGCATAAACTTAATTCACAAAGGAAGAATCACTTACTCCAAGGATGAAATTACTCTTAGGCTTCTGAAAAATGCTCTATGGCCGCTCTAGTCTCGAGGTATTTTTGGGAAAGAAAACCCGACCTAATGAATTTATAGGATACATGATACAGTACTTCCGCCCCAGCGGAATCGACTCCGCTGGAGTGGACCTACTGTTGCGAACAAATTTCTCGCTAAGGCGGTGTCATTTGATACCTTATTTCAGTGCCACATCAAACACGACTCCGCATGAGTGAACTCACCTCTGCTGACAGACCCTCTGCCACAATGGATATTTCCCACTTCCCAGGCCCTCGCTTCGGTGATCCAACCGCCCACCGATGCAGATATGCTATTGTGGAAACTGGTACCGTCGAGGCAGACACTAGACACCAGAATATGGAAAATAGTCCCAACATCCATCAAACATCCTAAACACTCTCGAGACCCCCCAGACACAAACCAGACATGTTCGTCTAAGGTAAACAGTTCTACAAACTCGCTCATACCTTCAAATTTCACATATAACTGAGCTAAGGCATACTTTTCTAAAAAATCATTTCGGAAATCCAATTATCCAAACAGTACAAATAAGGCCACAAAATACATTTGATTACCTCGGGAAGTGTATCAATGACTCGATTAAGTAATAAATGACCCTCTGGAACTATTAGAAGTGAAAAAAACTAGAAACAAACCCATAGAGCCAAAAGTCAACTTTGAGTGAAACTAACCAACTCTAAGTTTCTAGTTTTGGGTTTTTCATCTGAGACTCATATAAATGAACCTCGGGATTTGTGCTACCCATCCCTGCACATCGCAAACCCACATAGAGTGTAGGGGAAGGGTCAGATAAGTAAATAAGAGTCTTTAGCTAAAAATGATCAAATGGGTCGTTACACCAACCCTCACCATCGCTATAGTTTAGGATCGATAAAAGATGCTACTAGGCATACATGATTTCCGTACTCACTATACACTTGATGCAACTTTTGTGTGTAGGTATAGATCCTAGCGCGAATTGAGTGTCGAAGTTCGGTTGACCATTGGAACACACTGTCTAGAAATCCAGGGTGGGCTGCTGATGTTTTCCTAGCACCGGATTCTATCTATCTTTAAAGTTTTCTTTATTTATTTCAGATTGTGTTGTAATAGTGGTTAAGACTTGTAATTATACCTTGGAAAGTTCTTGTACTTATAACTTCCAAGTCTTGGGAAGGTGTTTCACTTAAACTTGTTGATATTTAAGTTAATAAGGTAGATTTAGTATGTTGGGTTGTTTTCCTTTACTTTTCGCACTTACATTTATAGTTTGAGACTTTTTTTTCAATTGGGGATCACCTATAGGTTACGTATATGTTCCCTCATGGCTATTTTTGTTACACCTCATAGTTCTACGTCAAATCATACCATTAATTAACACTGGTATCTTGAGGTGGTCGGAGACTTTATGAAATGATAATGTTGGTTTAGAACCCTTTTATAGAAGTATCAGGAAGTATAGGAGTTCAACTTAAGAGAATATGTTTCGATGAAGTTCAACAACTTTTCGCTTGTACCATACAATGTACGGACTGTACAATAATGTACGGACCATATATTGAGAGGGCAAGGTCCGTACCTAGTTTAGAAAATTTGGGAAATCTCAACCTGGATGTACGGCCATTGTACGGACCATACAATATTGCATGGACCGTACATTCAACCGTATAGTATAGTGGTGGGAAATGTTTACCTTCTTATATAAAGTGTTTGCACTACCATAAACCCTATTTCTCTAATTTCCAAACGCTTAACAACTCACACACCATATTTAAAGACTCTCCTATGATACTAAATAAAAGTCAGAGGTAAACTACGCTAATCCTACGTGAAGAATCCCGTAGTTATCATCATATTGCCTTTATCCTTGTTGTGGTAATTTTGGAGACTTCTTGAAGTTGAAGTAACCTTTGATTTAGGGAAGTTCTTGTAGTTTGATGTAAGTTTCGTCTATATCTTCTTGTGCTTAGGATTATACAAGTATTTAGAATGTGATTGTTGAAGGATCCTCTTAGAACAAGTTTGTAGAATCTTGAAGATAGGATTGTATTGATATTATTTTTATATGAAGTTATGGGATGGTAGTGATGGTTAAAACCTGTTGTATGTATTGTGAAGTTAAGGAAGGAGAATTTAAGGTTTATAGTGTTGAGATATATGAAAGATTGGATGTAGAAGATCATATAAACTCTATGAACGTAAGGTGTTCGATGAAATGTCCAAATAAGTCTTCTTATAAGTTATGAATCCGTTGTAGATACCGATCATTTGAATAATGTAGATAATCGCTCGTAGAACGATCCGAGGACTTGTGGAATCCGTATAAGCTAAGAAACAAGGTATGTAAGGCTATACTTCCTTTCTTTCGGCATGATCTTAGGAAAGACGTCACAAATTGAATTGTCCTTTGAGTAAATCCTATTCTTGATCATAAGAGTATATTTATTCTTGTTTTAAATTGTTATATGAATATTATCAATCCCTTGTAGGGAATATATTCTGTATACTATGATGTTCTTTGTTTTATGAGAAATTCCGAGACATTTGTTGGATTGTAACGATCGCTGTACATGATTTCATAACGATAGGCGGGGGTTAACGACCTTAGGTCACTCCGCCCCGTTCATAATGATATTCTGAGGTCTTTCACGCATCACATAAACATATGTATCTATTTTCTACCGAGTCGCGCTATAGTCGGTCGAGTACGACACTTTTATGTGCACGCCACTACAGTTGGGTAGGACATTACCTAGTCCTATTCTGGCTAGGTACGTTATGATTAGGGATGTAAATAGGGCAGGGCAGGGTGAGGCACGGTAGGGCAAATCTTGACCCGTTAAGATTTTGACCCGCCCTGCCCTATTTAGTAGTTTTTTTTTCATATTTCTGCCCTTCCCTATTTAGTAGTTTTTTTTCATATTTCTGCCCTGTCCTACCCCGCCTCGCCCTACTCCATTTAACCGTATCTTTTGTCTTTATTTGGTGTTGTATTTAATCTTTTAACATAACAGATGGTTATTAGTAAATGCTATTGAATTTTCATATTATGAAAACATAAAGGATGAATTTATTTTAATGTCTTTTATATAATCTTAATTACAACGTCGTGAAATTTAATGAAATTATGAATTTATGGCTAGTAATAGCAAGTGACGTTAATAAACTGATGAGATGAATTAGCTGGTTAGTCATGGGTTTGACTATTTTCAGAAGCACAGTAAGTTTAAACAGTTTAACAGAGTTATTAGATATTTTCTGTAACCGAATTAGTCTTAAGAGGATGTTAAAGTGTAGAAGTTTAAAGATCATATCTTAACTCTAGTGTTCATTAATCGGCCATCTAATTAAACGTTGTAACAGGAAAATATTATAAATAATACTCCTACCAGAAGACAGGATCTTGTAATTGAATGACCTAATATCTTAGATATTCATGTCGATTCAAAATACTTGTCACTGTTCGCTTCTCGAAAATAAATTTGACTAATCTTCGAAGCTAAATTTAATATTTTGAAATTCAAATTTAGATATTTGCAAAATTTACGAAAATGACTCAACTTTATTTATTTTACAGAATTCATAATGACTTAACTAACTTAAAGAACGATCCATGGATTGAGTTAATACGAGAGAGATGTTAAAACTAACACAATCAAGAAGAACAACATTGTAACTCCATTGATGTAGCTTCGACATTCATGGAGAGAAAAGGAATCCAAAGTAAAATCTGAGAACTTAGAGAGAATTTTGTGAAATGAGAGCATTTCAGTTATGAAAGAATGAATGACGTGTTGAATCATTACAAGGAGATCATCATTTATACTATTCCCTCGGACCCAATTTATATGACACCATTTTCTTTTTGGTCTGTGTAAAAAAGAATGTCACCTTTCTATATCTAGAAATAATTTAACTTTATAAAATGATTTACAATCACACATTTATATAAGATTTATTTTGGATCACTGATTTCAAAAGTTTTACTTTCATTCTTAAACTTCATGCCAAGTCAAATGATGTCACATAAATTGAGACCGATGGAGTAATACACAAGCTCCTACTAAAATATCTAATTTGCTAGCTAAGATGAACACTAACTACCTTGTTAACAAACTAACTGACTCGTACAACTAATTATAGGTATGCCATTTGACTAAAACTAACAAAACCAATACAGAATAATTAATATATAATCTCAACAACAGATAATATATAATTACTATCATCTAAAAATAAAGTCAAGTTTGTTCCAAGTTTTTCTCATTTTTAACCTATTATTATGCATGTCTGATATTTTTACCTGGACTGTTTTCTTCTTCTATTTTTTTCATTTAACATATTTTCCAACAAGGTGTAAACTTTCCAGCTTTCAAGCTTATACATGCAATGCTAAAGACAAATAGAAAATATCTATCAATAGAACTGTGTGATATAACTTGTCTCAGAAAGCTACGAATGAAGATCAAATGAAAAAATGGGCCAAAAGGCCAAATACACAACCTGACACCTGTCCTGCCCCATTTAAAGTTTTTACCATGTAAGCTTTGGCCCGCCCAGCGCTAACCCAATTGCCATCCCTAGTTATGATGAGATTTGCCCCATTAAGAGGCTTGATAATATATTATATGGCCTCATAGAGTGGTCCGATTTTATTATTATGCATATGATCATGGTTATGTTAGTTGCACACCCTCAGTGGCCTTTTTGAGTTTCAGATTTACTTCTGTACCCTTCTCTTAGATTACATTCTTTATCTATATGTTTTACCTACCTTACATATTCAATGCATTATTTTGTACTGACGTTCCTTGCTGGGGTGTTGTGTTTCATGCCCGCAAGTAATAGACAGACATACGCACCTCCATAGCAGGCTATTTGATTTCTGTTTTAGTTGTTGTTGACACTTAATTTTTATCCTCCAATAATTTTATTTAATTATTCAAGGATCCCGAGTGACAGACGGAGTGAAGTATGTTTTTACATGGTGAATATGATTTTACAAAATTATTTTGGGAGTATTTTGTCATTTCATTTGATGAAATATCACTTGGTATATATATTGTATATCATGTCTTAATTTTACATAATTTTGACCGTTAATCATAATTTTGGGATTTTAACCGGCAATTATAAGTGTAATTATTTTTAAAAGAATTCTCAAAATTAAAGAACTAATGTCCCACTCCATCAAAGTCGGAAAATTGTTTAATTAAACAGGGTAATGGAATAACATCTCAATTTTAAATTGTGTTTTAAATTAAAAGATTTTTGTATGATTTTGATTTCCTAATTTCTAATTAGTGTCAAATTTAGACTTAAAATGAAGCTATCAATTTAATTAGGCTATTTACGAATTTATCTGGTCATTTCTTGATTTTAAATGTGACCACATTTGTAAAATGTTGTAACAATTGATTAATGGGGTTTAAAGATGTTTGGGCCTTTATTTTTAAGTGCACATCGACCGAGCCCAAGGCATTTTAGCCCAGAACTCGGGCCAGGCCTGCTAAAGCAAAGCGTAAAAGGGAAAAAGCCCTGCTTTCTCTCCCTTTACGATTTGGTCCCATTTGGGAACCCTAGTCGCGCATGTTGCCTTCATCTCTGTCAAGCTTGCCAAAGATGGCGAAGCAATTTGGACACTTGCTTTCTCATAGTCTAGTAGAGGCCAAAAATGGCAAGAACATTAATGGCTCTTGCCATATAGCACCAGTACACTACTGCAACCCCACCCCGAACCGACGTGAGGTTGCCCCTCTGTGTCCTTTTGCTTTTTCTGCTACGATTAATGGTTTCTTGTCTCATTACGATTTGAATCCTAGATTTTTATTGGCCAAGAACCGAATTGGAGGCAATTTTCCCCCAAATTTGTGTTCTCTCACACCGATTCGAGGAGCTCAGCTAGGGTTTCATATTTTCCTATAAATACAGATTCTTGTTCTTCAGTTTAATTTTGTGAATTTCGATTCTTGGCTTTTGCATTTGTTAAGAGCTGAATCGAGTGAAATTGAACTAGTTATTGCTTAATTTTGGATTCAAGCCCTTTGGCGGAACCCATACTTAGCCTAATTAGGTGTATTACATCTAAAACCTTTCCCTTTTTGTATGATTTGCGAGTTTGAGAGGTCCCCGCAGTGAAGAACTAGCTCAAACTTCAATCCTAGGCTGCCTCCACACAAGGTAATCCCATTTCTCTTTTAATTTTTTTGTCTAATTTACATTATGTGATATGTGATGAGGTTTTATGTGACTGGTTGGCATGTTTTAGTTGATATTGATCACAATTTGTGTTTATTATTGTAATTATTAGCATGATTAGATAGATAAAAGATTTAATGTGTTGGTTTAGGGATTAGTTAAATCATGTATAGACTGCTTTGCCAAAATGAGGCTAAAATGTTAGTTGCTTAATCATGTATGGAATGTTACAATAATTTAATGATTTATGTTGTTGGTTTTAAGAATAGTGTTAAGTTGATCAGCTAAACTATCTCATAATTTGTCGTAGTACGGGATATGAACATGAACATGATCGATCCAATAATTATCTGAAGGTATCATCCTCTGGCGGAGCAACCCTTATCCTACATTGACATACATAGTTTTAGGCAATTTGAGTCTTTTCGGTAATCTATACAACTTCCAAACACATGTACTTGAAAAATAGTTGGCTTGAAAGCCCATGCATTTCATGAAATAGCTTGTAAGCATGATCTGAGATAGTTTAACATGAATATAAATACATAACATATACCTTATGAGGAAACATGCATAATTTCATAGGTTAAGTAATAATATTCATGACTTGATAATTAAGAACTCGTGAAATTCAAAGCATGGGTCCATGGATTACGGACAGGTTCATGACAATCATAATTGACATATCATGAATATAATGAACTTGAACAAAACCTTAAGTTTGAAGAATTCTTTTTTCATAGATTACATGTGACGTGGGGTAGAACAATGATGTCCCCATGTGGATAGAAGCTCTACATACCTGACTTCCTTCCAAACTTGTGTTAAAAATCCCGACTTTGAAGAACTCCAAAGATTGCACCTTCAAACCTTAAATTGGGTTTATCTTGAAAATCCTAGGTTAAGAATAGTGGACTTCACTTAGGAATTGATTATACTATGATAAAATCGCATGGAAATACATAGAAGGAACTTACCGTGATGTAGGAGATGGTTGGAAAGAGAGAACTTTCATTCTAGGGCTTGGGAATATGAAAAATTAATTCTGAAACTAAGTCTGCATAATTATACTGTTTGATGTTAGAGGAGTCAATTCGACGGTTCGTCGAATCTTTGATGGTCTGAGTCTGGACCGTCAATATTTTAACGGTTCGTATAATCGGACTGTCATAAACTTGTACAATTCTAGTGACTTCAAAACTTAAGGATTTAGAGACGGTGAATATCGATGGGCCATCAATAATTTGACAGTCTATACAATTGATAAACAGGTCATCAATTTCAAAAATGAAATTGACGGTTAGCTTTAAGGGGTCGTAAACATTTTATGGTCCGTACAATGTAGCGTCAATTTTCATATGCAGTGTTGAATATGATTTTCCAACTTTAAACTCCCCGTTTTGGTTTCCTACATCCGTGGATCATAAACAAGGCTTAGTTTGAAGGTACGAGGTGTTACAATATCTCCCCATTGGGATCATTCGTCCTCGAATGATAGGTCATGGTCAGAAATGAGACTGGACATAGCATGAGTATATGAATGTGAAGAAACATGACATGAAACATAGAAACTGAACTAGCATGATTACATGAAAATGTTAACATAAGACATGAGTACTGAATACATGAATGTGAAACATGAGACACGAATAGGCAAGGGACATGACATGAATACTGAGGGTATTTACCTTGTTCATTTTCTGCCTGCTCGAATATATGTGGATATCTGGACTTCCAGTCTTATTTGACTTACCATGTAGCCTCTTCAACACTGACTTCTCCACAACACTTTCACCGAGGCAACTTCCTTAGTTTTTAACCTTCGAATCTGGCGATCCAAACTAGCCACAAAAATCTCCTCATAGGTCAAACCATCCTTAATTGAAATAGAATCGGTAGGGACAACCAACAACAGGTCTCCCACACACTTCCTCAACATGGACACATGAAACACTGGATGAACAACAACCAAGTCTTGTGGCAACTCAAGTTCATAAGCCACATGGCCAACTCTTCTCAAAATACTGTAAGGTCCGATATATCTGGGACTAAGCTTCCCTTTCTTTCCAAATCTCATGACACCTTTCATATGTGATACTTTCCGAAATACCCAATCATCAACTTAAAAATCTAAATCTCTACTCCTCACATCTGAATAAGATTTCTGACGAATCTGAGCTATTTTCAAACATTCATAAATCAACTTGACTTTCTCCAACGCCTGATAGAACAAGTCTGGTCCTAGCAATTCTAATTTACTAACTTCAAACCAACTAATTGGCGATCTACACCTTTTCCCATACAGGGCTTCGAACGATGCCATCTTAATACTGGAATGATAACTATTATTATAGGAAAATTCAATAATAGGCAAATGATCATCCCAATTACCTTTAAAATCGAGAAAACATGCCCTCAACATATCCTCAAGTGTCTAAATAGTGCGCTCTGCGTGGCCATCTGTCTAAAGAAGAAAAGTTGTGCTAAGATTTACCTTGGTACCCAATCCTTTCTGAAATGACCTCCAAAAATGTGTTGTGAACTGAGCACCACAATCTAAAATAATGGACAGGAGGGTCCCATAAAGTCTGACAATTTCTCGAATATACAACTAAGCATAATCTTCTACTGAACCTGTAGTCTTAACTGGAAAGAAGTGAGTTGATTTAGTCAGTCGGTCACCCAAATGGAATCATACCTTCGGGCAGAGTGAGGTAAACCTGTTATGATGTCCATATTTATCATCTCCCATTTCCAAATAGGAATATCAATGTCCAGAGCCAACCCACCTGGCCTCTAGTGCTCGACTTTCACCTGCTGAAAAATCGGATATTTGGCTACAAAGTCTGCCACATTCCTCTTCATATAGTTCCACCAATAAATCTCCTTAAGATCATGATACATCTTTGTAGAACCTGGGTGAATATAATACCTGGAATAGTGTGCTTCTGCCATGATCCACTCTCTGAGTCTATCCACATTAGGAACACATAACCTACCTCAGTATCTCAAAGTACAGTCATCTTCCCCTTTTTCAAAAGCCTTAGTCTTATGCTTGTGAATACCCTCCTTCAGTTGCAATAAGAAGGGATCACTAAACTACTTTTCCTTCACTTCGGATACCAAGGAGGATTCGAGCTTGTTCTGAACAATAATACCGCCATCTTCAAAGTCCATGAGTGAAACTCCTAGACTGGATAATTGATGAATATCCTTTATCATGGTTCTTTTGCCTTCTTCACATATGCTAAACTTCCCATGGATCACTGACTAAGAGCATTCATCTTCCCTCGACTTTCACCTGTATCAACGTGAACTCCATACAGATAGTGACACTATATATAAAGTGCAAAAATCACAGCTGCCAACTCTAAGTCATGAGTCAGATAATTTTTTTCATGGGGATTAAGATGCCTCGATGCATAAGTTATAACCTTATTATGTTGCATTAAAACACACCCAAGACTAATCCCAAGAAGCATCACAATAAACAACGAACCCATCGATTCCTTTGGCAATGTCAACACTGAAGCAGAAGTTTGTCACGTTTTCAATTCTTCCAAACTTTGCTCACATACATCTGACCACTGAAATTTAACTTTTCTCTGAGTCAATCTGGTCAATGGAGTTGAGATGGAATAAAACCCCCCACTAATCTTCTGTAATAGTCTTCTAGACCCAAGAAACTCCAAATATTCAAAGAAGAAGTGGGCATGGGCCAATTCTTAACGTCTATTTTTTGAAAATTAACCTGGACACCTTCGTCTGAAATCACATGGCCTAATAATGCCACTGACTTAAGCCAAAATTCACACTTGGAAAATTTCGTATAAATTGTGTGGTCCTTAAACGTCCGCAACACAATTTTAAGGTGTTCTGCATGATCGGCCTCACTATGGGGATAAATTATAATATCATCAATGAAGACAATAACGAAAAGATCGATATAAGGCTTGAAGACACTAGTCATAAGATCCATGAAAGCAACTGGGCATTCATTAATCTGAACAACGTGACACAAAATTCATAATGACCATAACTAGTTCTAAATGCGATTTTCAGAATATCAACTTCCTTAAGCTTAAGCTAATGGTTCCCTGATTTGAGGTCAATCTTGGAATAACACTGAGCACCCTGAAGCTGATCAAATAAATCATCCATCCTGGGAAAAGGATACTTTTTATTAATTGTGACCTTGTTTAACTGCTGGTAGTCAATACACATACGCATAGACCCATCTTTCTTTTGAACAAACAAGACTGGTGCACCCCATGGTGAGACACTTGGCCTAACGAATTTATTATCAATGAGATCTTTCAACTAGGATTTTAATTATCTTAACTCTACTGGATCCATTTTGTATGGCAAAATAGATACTAGCTTAGTGCCGGGTAGTAGATCAATTCCAAAGTCAATCTCCTTGTTGGGAGGAACTCCCGGAAGATCCTCTAGAATAACTTTTGGAAACTAATTGGCAATTGGTACAGACTGAAGAGTTGGATCTGAGTATTTGCATCCTTAACCTGAACTAGATGGTAAATGTACACCTTGGATATCATATTTCTGGATTTGAGATAAGAAATGAACCTACCCATAGGTGCTACTATATCACCCTTCCATTATATGACTGGCTCACCGGGAAACTTGAATTTTACAATTTTGGTTCTATAACCTACTCTGGAATAACATGAAGACAACAAATCTATACCCATGATTACATCAAAGTCTACTATTTCTAACTCTACCAACTCTACCCATGGTAATGCGGTGATAGACTCTAACTGGACAACCCCTATATACCCATCTAGCTATAACTGACTCACCGACTGGAGTGAACACTTCAAATGGTTCATGCAACTTTTCTGGTTCTATCCCAAATCTCTTAGCAACAAATGTGGTTACATATGATACAGTTGATCTAGGGTCCATAAGGGCATAAATGTCAAAAGCGAACATGGTTAAAATATCTATAACCATATCGGCATGGGCCTCTGTATCTTGATGACCTTCTAGTGCATACAAGCAGTTTGGACATCCGTTTGTGTTATCAAAATTAGCTAGAGCATGCCCTGACTGGATAGAAGCTCTACATACCTGACTTACCTTGATGTAGGATATGGTTGGGAAGATAGAACCTTCATTCTAGGTCTAGGGAATATGAAAAACCGATTCTAAAACTAAGTCTGCGTATTTATACTATTTTTTGTCGGAGGAGTTTGACGATCAATTCTCCGTCGAATATTTGATGGTCTGAGTCTGGGCCGTCAATATTTTGATGGTCCAGGTTGATGGTCCGTCAACATTTTGACGGTCCGTATAATCAGACCGTAATGAACTTACAATTCCAGTGACTTCAAAACTAGAGGATTTAGAGACGGTGAAGATCGATGGGCCGTCAATAATTTGATGGTCGGTACAATTGATAAACGGGCCGTCAATTTCAAAGGTGAAATTGAAGGTTAGCTTTGATGGGCGGTAAAACATTTTACGATCCGTACAATGTAGTGTCAATTTTCATCTGCTGTGCTGAATCTGATTTTACAACTTTAAACTACCCGTTTTGGTTTCCTATATCCGTGGATCATGAACGAGGCTTAGTTTGAAGGTACGAGGTGTTACACTCAAATTAAAATTTTGGTGATCTTAGTCCGAAAACAAATTGATCCCCGTGCATAGTATTTTGGCGGAAGCCTAACTCTTTTGTTTTTAAATTAAACCTTTAAGTTTCGAATACATGAATGACATTTGCATATATTTTTAATCACTTAAAAGTAATTCAAATCATGTTATAGAACTTGTAGGTCAACCGTATTCTACGGATCCTTAATACAGGGGTGTCTAACACCTTCCCCGGGGGATCACTAGAACCCTTACCTCGACCCTAGTCTAGGTAAGATTTTTCAATTGATTTTGAATAAACCATTTCCCACTGGTTTTCCTAATTTACTTATAAATTAGGTAGTGACACTAAAAACATTATCCGACTTAGAGCATCCTCCCAAATTCATAGTAGCTTTTATACCCCTCAGTGTAAAAGTGAACCGTAACAGATGGAACTCTGCTGGGGATAAACCTAGGTTTTAACCATAAGGGTTCCAATACAACATGTTTTTTAAAATGATATGATGTGTTTAAATACCCACAATTATAGCTGTTATTCATGCATTCATTTTCTACCAAATGGCATGCACGCACACTTGCATCAGTGCACGAATGTGATTATGCAAATTTCGCAATCGCCCTCCAATATAAATCTAAAAACCTTTCTTTAGAACATGTTTACTATGGATTTGGTACGTAGTTCTTCCAATAGTCGACAACGGTTCACCCTGAGTTTTTCGCTCTAGTCCCTAAGTCAGACTGACTCCCTTTTGTCTTGATGGTCTATGAACAGATGACACTGCATCCAACTACTTGCTATGTGGAAGCATTAATTGTGCCTTATGTGATGAACCATTGTTCCTTGGGGGGAGGGGGGAGGGGGGGAGGGGGAATTAACCATATTATGTTTTATATATGCATACAAATCTAAAGTTCAACATGGTTATTGATGCACCCGAGATGCTGAAAATTTGGTGGTCATGGTTAGATGCCCCATAAGAAAGAGAAGTAACGAACTGTATAGGCCATCTACCTTCCCTTATGACCATGAAAGGAAATAGTGACCTCCTAGAAGTCCTTACAATGTATTGGGATATTGAAAGAATTGTTTTAGGTTTAGTGACTTTGAGATAACCCCGACCCTAGAAGAGATTCGGGACTGCATAAACAACATAGGTACTTGTATGAGGCAGAGGAAGAAACTTGACCACAACCTTGTAGTACCCCATAAGACGACTCCCAATGAGATCCTTAGGTTCTTGTCCCTAGTTAGCGCCGAATGGATTTTTCGGCTCGACCGTAGCCTTTAGGGACCACTATAGCCAATTTGAGTCTAGACAGGGGTACGTAGAGCACTCCGTAGAGTTTCACTCCTTCGCTGCTTGGGAAGACACTCGACCCCTAGTATTTTCCATATGCCTAATAGGAACCATGGTGTTTCCCAAAGACCGTTATCAAACCATAGATACCCGGGTCATATTTGTTACCCATGCTATCTTTCATGGCATAATCACTAACGGGGAAACCAAATACTATGACCTAGTCCCACTCATCCTGTCTGACATCTACCGAGCCTTAGGTTAATGCCAAAACCTACATAAGTACTTCCAGGGTTATAACCTTTTAGTCCAATGGTAGATCATTAAACACCTTCACAAAACTGAGGTTCCATCATATCGAGACCCCGAGCATAGAGAAGACAGCCTTAGAGCCACTTTCCCAAATTTTAGAACCCAAAACATGGAAGGGTAGGCTTTTATCTTTGCTACGATTCGAGAGAGCACCATCCAGTGGAGATTTCCCGACTTCATATCCGAGACCATAGTCATGAGAGGTATAAAGTGCTCTTTCCTAACACTTATAGGGATCCGAGAATCTGACCATATGTAATTCTTAGGGTCCTTAGATAGTTTAGAATAAAACAGGTAATCCCCCTAATGAGGAATATGGGGGAGTATGTGGTTGACTATGAATTATACAAGATAAGAGGGGTTGATGACATCATTTGAGAATGTAATGTTCAAATCAAGTGGGGTCCAGAGACCTTAGCTGATGATCCTCCGCTCGGGTCATGATGAAGACTATGTAGATAGGTTGAGAGCATATTTGCAAGGTAGCCTGACACTGGGCCCAATCTCTATAATTCTAGAATGGATTGGGATTCAAAGGCCGAGATCAAGGCCCGTCGCATTCATAGACAAGTGGATGATCGAGATGCCAAGTACCTGTAGAAGATTGAGTATGAACAGACTGTCACAACAAACTTGACCAAGGAGTTAGACTTTACTCGCGAGTGTCTAGAGGACTTAGACGCTCGCATGAAGAGGGCTATAGATGACACTTCACATATGACCACCACAAAGAAAGGTCATTATGCTAGTTTTCTTTTGATGTATACTCATCTCCGAATGTAGTCCGCCCTTCGAAGGGCCAATAGAGCTCGGATAGATAGAGTTTCATCATCCGCCACTAGAGGCGACTTCGGATCTACTACTTTATTCATATTTTGTAACCCCATTGGGGAAGACATTATTATTAATGAAACGATTATGGGTAACCATTTTAAATAACATTTGGCATAGTTGTGCTTAAAATAATTAGAAATCCTTGGAGTAACGAGGTATAGGAACGCAAATATTACAACTGCTTATGTATTCTTATGTGTTTTCTATGAAATCTTGATTTGTCCTACATTCCGGACCTCAACCCAAAAGAAAAACATAAGAAAAAATCAAAGCTAATTAAATCCACCGCCTCTTAAAAGGTTGATTTGCTGCCAATGGATACCCCCGACAGCCAAAGTGCCACATCTCCGGTCATTGATTTGGTTAGCGACAAAGAGATTGAGTAGTTGCTCCTTGCCAAAATCCATAAGGTTGATGAGAAGATTGAATTGGCAAGAGCCAAAATGAAAGAGGTTGATGATATTTTAGAATTTGTGGAAAACCTCGCAGAAGAGTCCCGCGAGGGAAAACCTCAATATTGAAAACTCCCTGAGGAGGTCAAAAAGATTGTTAACGACTATGTCCCCCATTGCAAAACACCGAAACGAGAATTAGAATTGCCAAAGAATGACCCAATACCATACGGGGAGTGAAGCGGGGTACCTGAGGGAGTCGCCCCGACTAATGATAAGACTGCTAACCACTACAGGATGCTATAAGGGCCTTCCCGTATGTCATCTCCATTGTGGTGGGAAATTGACCTCAAAGCTCACGATTCACATTTCAGAGTTGCACCCAGGGAAGTGCAAAACATAAAGGTATTCGATGGAATAAAAGCTACCGGATTGGCACATACCAGCTCACATATCCTCCTTACTTGTGCACCTCTCTTTGCTCACAAGAGATGCATATACCACAGGAGTCAACCTGGTCATGTCACTGATGCATGCTTAGCCTTCAAGAGAAGAACCGTCAGACTAATTAACGAGAAGGTCATCCACAACATGTAGGGGCCACAATCCCTACTGGTATACGACTCTATTATGTCTGGTGAAGGATCACCATTGATACATGACTATGGAGTTACGACTTCACAGCCTTTGAAGATTCATACGCAGATGTATTTTTACATTTGGCTCATACTAGCAAGGTTTGTCCACTCAAAACCTCCAGGAAAATACCTGCTAGCACTTCGAGGATGAAGATCTTCTTATACCATTCAGGGGCTCCTGGGCATGATATCGAGGAATGTGAAGCCTTCAAGTTCGAGTTGAAATATTTGGTCAACACCGGCTAGATTTGGCCCATGACACAAGGCCTCTTTTAGAAAAACCGTCGTGAAATGTGCGATCGTAAGGACGCCCGCCATGGCTTCAAGAAGAAGTTATATTTTGGGTAGTTTAAGCGTCATACTTTGTCAGCTTTCAATCAAATGTTATCCCCTTCTTGTTTTTTGTAAATGAAACCATGTCCGGCCTGATGTCCCGATGAGGGATTTATGGGAAGCCCATACTGGGCCTGGTCATAGTAAGATTCGGGAAAAAGAAAATAGAATATAATTTCTATGTAACTTGAACTACGGAAGGGCCTGATTTCCTGAGGAGGGATACGTACACAATCTACTTAATAATCGGCCCATATTATATAAAATATAATCTCCCCCCATTTAAAGGAAGAGTTTGGTTCAAAAGCAGTGTGGTGCTAAATAAACCATAGCCCATACAACCGAAATCCCAAACCAAAATTGGTCAAAATGACCAAAATACCCTAGAATGGAAAAAAATTAATCAATAGTTCGAATCGAATAGATGAGCCTATATGCTTTATGTGCAACTTATGTGTGATATCTTGTATTTTATATTTCAAACTAACGTACTAACGTCATTTGCTTTTGAGTTGTTTTTCTTCTTATAAAAGGGTTGGTCCGTGTTGCGTCACATTGGCATACTTCACCAGATCTAAAGCCGCAACAACATCCCTAAATCAACAAGATTAAGGCAAAATGATCGGTACTCTTGAAGAAGCACGTAACAATAATGCTCTGACTATTGAGGACATGGTGCCTCAAGACCTCCAAAATGTCTCGAACCCCTACGATATGATCAACTTGTTATTTAAGAAGATAGCATACCTTCAAGCGCAGGTTTCTAAAATTAAAGCCACCAATGTTGCCAAGGAGGCAGCTGCTACTGAGGCAAGAAGGCCTCCACCACCTTTTCTGTCTTTGAAATCACCCATCACCGAACACTTCCAAAACACTTATTTTAGTAGCTCGTACCAAACCCCACCTCCAGTAAATGCCACTAATATAGTTGGGTCTTCCCATTCAGCACATATATTTCAGGCACCACCTGCTTATACTAATCCTGGCATCCACCAAACCACTACTACCTACACTATGCTCAGGGCTGCATGCACTCTCAAAAGTCACGCTGCACATCCCACTATATCCTTTCATACTCCAATCACTCACATCGACTCTTCGCCAAAACTTGATCACTACGAAGAGATGGAAAAGAGAGGTCCGAGCAGGACCGAAGGGACAATGAAATAGAATAGAAAATGATGGATCTATTCTAGAAGTCTAAAAAGGGCTCCCGCAATGACACGGGGTAAAGATACTATGATTTATGCATGCATTGAGATTTGGATTTTCTAGAGGGCTTCAAAGTGCCCAAATTTTAACTCTTTAACTGCACGGGAACCCTAAAGCTCATTTCAGAGCTTACTATGACCAATTGATCGGTGCTAAAGGAAATGAAGCACAAATAATGAGGCTCTTTAGCTGAAGCCTCATAGGCGAAACATCTGAGTGGTTCATATCTCAAGACATTCATCGCCGGGACTCATGGAAAGAAATGGAGAATGTCTTCATAGATAGATTCCTCTTCAACGTGGATAACATGCCAAATTGCTACTCTTTGGAAAAAATTAGACAAAAGTCAACAAAAACCTACCACAAATATGCAAGTAGTTGGAGAGCCGAAGTGGCCCTATAACAACCACTGATGAGAGAGGAAGAACTGGTTTTAACTTTCATGCGATTGCAAGGGTTGGAATGTTACGATCGCATGTTGGACATGTCTTAAAGGCCATTCTCCAATTTAGTCAGAATGGGAGAGGTAATAGAAGTCAACCTCAAAACTAGAAAGATCGTTAACGTCGTCAACAAAGCTAGCACAACAAGCTCCATAGAAGCCACAAAGAAGAAGAAAGAAGATGTGGCAAACGTCTCTCATACCCCCAGCCTGAAGAGTCGTAGAAGGGAAGGATCACAATCATCCTTCAATGAGTACCAATCTCCTCCTCTTAGCAACTACATGTCGTCACCCTACAACCATATGCCAGTATATTACACACAACCCACTTACCAAGCTCCATAGCCAAACTACCAAAAACCCATACCCACTTACCAAACTCCATCTCCAAATTATCAAGTTCTCATACCCGTGTATCAAGTGCCTCAAAACCATCGTAATCAACCACCTCTAGATACATAGGACTTGCCACATCTGAACTTTCAAAGAAAGCCCCCACAGACATTCACTCCACTTCCAGAAATGCGAACAAGCTTGTTCGCCAAATTAAATGTCGCAGGTATTATCTAAAATGTGCCGCCAAAGCCTGCCAACCCTGGAAGTCGCTTCTATAGAAATGGCAAGACCTATGCCTACCATTCCAGGGGGAATGGACACACTATAGAATATTGCATTAATATAAATCACAAGTTGCAAGATTTAATTGACAAATGAGAGATTGTCTAATAGGCCATAGCGTCGAATGTGAACACAAATCCACTCCAAAATCACAGTACCAATCATATACAATGGACACACTATAGAAGATTGCATTAATATAAATCACAAGTTGCAAGATTTAATTGACAAATGAGAGATTGTTTCATAGGCCGCAGCGCCGAATGTGAACACAAATCCACTCCAAAATCACAGTACCAATCATATACACATGATTGAAAGATAAGAAGACTGGGCTATATGCCAACCATTGGCCCAAGAGGGTATTAGAAGCTTAGAGAGCATGGTTGCCTCTCTCACACTGCAAGAGTGGCCACAATTCAAAATATTGATCCCATCCCAAAAGAGTCCATTAGTGGTCCATGCACCATAAATAGTCATCCTAGCTCTAAAGAAAGAGCTTGCGGCCATAACCCAAGGTATAAAAAGATCGAGAAGTTAGTACATGTCCGAGGAGTTGGTGCAAGGAGCGCCCTGTAAAGAAACCCATTAAAGGAGACCCATCACATATGCTAAAGCCGAGAAATTTTGGCGCATGATGTAGAAAAAAAGTACTCTATTGTTGAACACTTGCAGAAAATGCCGGCTAGAATACTGTTGATATTATTGCTTTAGAGTTCATCATAACATCGTCAGGCCCTGATTAAGGTGCTGGACGAAGTCCACGTCCAAGCAGGGACGAGTAGTGAATCATTCCCTGACATAGTAGGCTACGTCATCGGGGCCCATCAGATTTCATTCGCTACTGATGAGTTGCCGAGAGAGGGAACAACCCACAATAAGGCTCTCTACATCACCATCAAATATAGAGGGAAAGTCATCTCTTGAGTACTTATTGATAATGGGGTTGGTCTTAATATATGCCCCGAAGCCACATTGAAGCAGTTGGGATATGACATTGGAAAAATATGCCAAAGTCGTACCAATGTAAGGGCCTTTAACGAGGCACAACCTGATCCCGCAGGTGAAGTAGACCTCAATATACAAATGGGGCCTGCTGAGTTTACCATCGAGTTTCAGGTTATTGACATCATTTCCAACTACAATCTTCTATTAGAAATACCATAGATACATATGGTCGGAGCAGTTCCATTATCTCTTCATCAATAACTAAAATTTATCTGGGATGATTACGAAGTGGTGATCTACGAAGCGGGTAGCATTCATAACTATCTAAACAAATCCATTCTAGTAATAGAAGACGTCCCAAAGGATATGGACTTCTACGTAGTAGAACTTGTGGGGGCTTCCCACTAAGGGGACAATGAGGATATCCCTATGCCGCCGGTCTACAAAATGATCGGTGCAACCATACTCCAAAATAGGTTTGAACCAGGTAGAGGTCTAGGCCGAGAGCTCCAAGCTATCCAAGAACCAGTTTCAATTCCGGCCAATGAGTATCACTTTGGTCTGGGGTACATACCAATATCCAAAGAAGCCTTTGATGCCGAAGAGAAAAAGAGTCAACCGAAGAAAGATGGGAAGATCCGAATTTGTATAGACTACCGTGATCTCAACCGAGCATAAGGAACAAAGATAAAGTCGAAAAGCAGATAAAGTCTGAGGTTATGGAAGTAACTTCTTACCCCACATGGTTGGCCAATATTTTGCTAGTACCAAAGAAAGATAAGAAGATTCGAATTTGTATGGACTACCGTGACCGCAACCGAGCTTATCCCAAGGATAATTTTCCACTTCTAAACATCCACGTACTCATCGATAATTGTGCGAAGCACGAATTATAGTAATTTGTGGATTACTTCGCCAGTTACCATCACATTCTGATGAGTGAAGAAGACGCAAAAACAATAACTTTCATTACTCCATGGGGAGCATACCTGATGTATATAAGGAGGGATAAGTAAGGGAAAGAGGGTCGGGTATTGGTTGTATTCTGGTTGACCCGAAATTAGGACACAAAGTGGGGTTTTCAAGTACGGTGTTACTGTCGGGCAGTGGGGTGTTCGGTGGCTGTTTCGGGTAGTTATATGGGTAATTGGGTCAAGGCATTTTATGGGGCTATTACGGGTGTGTTGAGGGTCAGGATGATGTTCGGGACTTGGTGGTTTGGTAGTGGCAAGGCCGCGGAAATGAAATGAAAGAGTGAGGTCTCGATAGGGTTGGTTTTAGTGGTTTGTTTGTGGTTGTCAAGTGGGGATGGTTGGATACGTGTGGGTTTGGGTAGTGACTCTTGTAGTGAAGATTAGCGAAGTGTTTTGGGATATGGTAGTGAAAGGAATGAAGTGGGTTGGATGAGAGATGAACACAGAATGCGAGGAGCATGTTCGAGTACAAACCAAGTCACAATCGGTCCATATAAAGCTATTGGATAGAGACACAAGGGAGTTATTGGTCGTGTCGACACCAAGTATATTGTGGTCAATTAGAGAAGGATTAGATTGAGGTTTGCTGACTACAATGTTCAATACTAACTAAGTGAGGATGACCGGAACCTTAGAAAGTAACTAGATAAACGATTTTCCCGGAGGACCAACTAAGAATTACAACCTCGGGTGGAAACACTTGGCAAAGTTTGTAAAAACTCAAGTTTTATATATCAATAAAAACTCTTCCTCATTTAAAATATCCTAAGGGTTCTATTTATAGTAATACATGGACCTTTATAGAAGGCAAACTAAAGGACACAAACTACTTGGATTTTCAGCCAAGTGTGGACAAGTGGGAAAGGGTTCGAGTTAACTTGGGGACCAAGGATGCATGCTTCCTAGGCCTTTCCTTTGTATCTTCATTGTATATCAATGCATGAACTAGTTAGTTCATAAATCATTTCCTTGGAGCACGTGTAAAAGCTTGTTGATTTTGGAGTGCCTTGGTGAGTAATTTCCGCCAACTCTTGACTTTCCCTAAGTCAATCTTGATGTCTCACAAGTATCCAAGTTCATGAAAAATATGTCCCTTTCAAAGCCACACTTTCTAGATGATTCCTCATCCTTGTCACCTTATCCATTCTCGGCCAAGTCACCCTTGGAGGAAGCTCTCGGCCTTGTCACCCATTCTCTTACATGATGCATTGATTGTGTCCTAAGGGGAACTAGGGGCTATTACATAGTTTATTATGTCCTAAGAAAACTATTAACTTGTAACATCCCATACTTTCGGGTCATGGTTTGTATAGCTAGACGTATGGAAGTAGACCCGAGCCTTGGAAATTTTTTGTCAAATTCAAGTTTGTGTATCAAGAGCTTGGTGTATAAAAGGATAACGTCCCAAAATGATTTAGAACATAAAAGTGTGATGATGGTGGTTGGGAATAATATTCCGTGTGTGCCTAAAGAGGCTATGGGCTAGTGCTATGTCTCACAATCATGATAATGAGTATATGAAGTGTGTTGAAGATAATTATTATTCAAATGAATTGTGGATAACTTGTTGTGTGGATTAATTTATGTGGGCCCTTGATTAATAGATATTATGGATAATTATTATGTGGACAAGTGATAGAAGATGCATTTATTTTCATACACGTAAGGTTGTTATGTGGAATGATTTGGTAGTGTGTATTAAATGACTAGCCAAAGGAGTTACATGTGTACCCATAAATATTTCATAGGCCAACGATTACTTGGAGTAATGTAGTGGGAAAATCACCTACTATAATAGGCAGTGAACTAAGTAGAGATTCTAATGATTCTAATGTCAAAATTACTCTGGAGGATATTTAGGAAGAGGTAAAATTTTGGGAAACAATAGTGGTATATTTTGTATTGGGATCTAATCCTCCCCTTACAGTATTGGAAGGTTTTTTTTGAAGCATTTGGGGACGATTAGGTGTTGATAAAATTTCTCAAACGAATAGAGATATGTTAAGGCAAAATCTTCTTTCTTTCGGCATGTTCCATGTAACGAAACGTAACCATAATATTGTTTCATAAATTATTCTACTCTTAGTAGTTAAGAATGTTCATGTTGTTCATCCTATGTTGAAAGCATGTCTAAATATGTTCCTAAGTCCTTATTGAGGTATACGAAAAAGATGTTGATACTCACAATGTTAGCCGAAGGTGAGGCGATGTTATGTTTAATGTTCATAGTGTTAGCCGAAGGTATAAGGATATTATGTCACTCAGAATGTTTTATTGTCATTCATGCATTTTATTCAAGTATTACCGTGGACCATATATTGGGGATGGGAAACGGATACGCAGACCACCTGATCAGCTGGGAAATGATGAGGAAGATGCCCACATAGGCTGTTATTGGAAGGAAGATGCCCACAGAGGCTGTTATTGGAAGGAAGATGCCCACAGAGGCTGTTATTGGAAAGAAGATGCCCGATAAGGCCAATATATATGTATACCGCATTGTGCAGGACATTTAGGCATACTATGGCCCTCAGAGGCATTCACTACTGGTCAGTTGTTCCTATCAGTTGTTGTTGTCGGCTATATCTGTCGGTTGTTACTGTTGGTTATTGTTGTCGGCTATTTTTGTGGGCTATTTTTGTTTCAGTATATTTATGTATCTCTGTTATGCTCCTTTTCATGCCTGACATACTCGGTACATCAGTCGTACTAATGTCCATTTTTTCTGGGGACGCTGCGTTTCATGCCCGCAGGCTCAGGTAGACAGGGGGACGGTTCGTGCTAGTAGGTTGCTGGTTCAGCGGATATTGGAGCACTCCAATTGTTTCAGAGTTGCAGTCTGGTCGTGGTATGATATTTACATATGCATATGGGTATGGCGGGGCCCAGTCCTGACCTTATGGTGTCATGTACTTTTAGAGGCTGGTAGACAGTTGTCCTGTGTATATTAGTCATGTATGGCCATATCGGCCTTGATGTGTGTGTCAGCAGATACTTGGTGACGGTCCTTATGGCCATGATTGGTTACAGTTAGCTGGTAAGTATGCGAAGAGTGGTGCCCAGCAGGTAGGGTCCGGGTGCCCGTCATGGCCCTCCGGTTTGGGTCGTGAAAAACTTTGTATCAGAGCCGGTCTGTCCTAGAGAGTCTGCAAGCCGTGTCTAGTAGAGTCTTATTTATGGGTGTGTTGTGCGCCACACTTATAAATAGGAGGCTGCAAGGCATTTAGGGATGATTTTATTCTTTCATATCATAGATCGTGCAGTAGAGCTGAGTCTTAAGAATTCGACTTTAGCTCGTGCCTGATACTGTTTCGGTAAAGATGGCTACCAAAAAGACTTCAGTTAGTTCATATTCGTAGCCAGTAAATGAGTGACTTCTATCAGACGGTTGATACGCCAGAAGGGCAATATTATGTTAAAGATTTTTGAGATTGTGAGGAATTGTCTCACTCATATACGGAAGAGATAACGCAAGTCTGGAAAGCAAAATGTGTGCTTTGGGATACAAAAAAAAAGCAAGTAAAGGAAGTACTAAGTACCGGAACGCAGAAGATTGTAAGGATTCTCTTTGTAGACCTTATCGTGTTTATGATTACAACAATGCTTTCTTCTAGTAGGATTATGATTAGTAGGGAGATTGAAGTTGGATATGAGTAAGTTGTTTTTCTAGGCACGACTTCAGCCTAGAGCATCCGATAGAGATAGGCCCTCGAGGGGTCAAGGAGTTTATAACCTAGGGAACTTATTAACTAGGGATCGCCGATTGTTAGAAGGGTCAAAGATGCCAATATCTCAGGGTCAAAATGGTAAAGGTCGAGTGAGACCGCCCCGATCATCTGGTAGTTAGTGTGGTCAAGCGCACGCCGAATTGTGCCTCAAAGGTATAGGGGGTTGGCTTAAATGTGGCAGCCATGGCCACAACGTTTCGAAGTGTTCTGCATTGATGCGCAAGGGTAAGGGTAAGATGATTATGAGTTGTACAGATAGAAAGAAAAAGACATAACTGGAAGGTTTAGCAGGTTATGAAAATCTACACGTTTTACAGTGACTCATGTTGATTAGAATATGGGAATATGTTATGTACGTGGGACCTAAATTGTGATATCTTACCTAGAATAGATTGGGAATTGTCTCGGGGTATCAATAACGATAACGGATTGCAAAAATTAAGTCGTTTGAAGAGTGATCATCAGTAAATTTAAGAAGATCACGTAAAGTGACACACCCGGAATAGTGAGCCAAATCATAAATAAGGATCGAGTATCCACGGAAGTGGAAGAGGACATAAGCCTCTTATCCGTGCGTAAAGGGCCATACCACATATTATTGAGAATTACATATATCAATGTTAATAATTTAAGATATGCTATAGGTATTGGATGGGTAAGGTCTTCGGCTTCATTGTGTAGCATATTTCAATTCTAAATAACCTCTGCATAACAATAGGGTTAATTGAGGATGAAAATTATGGAACAACCAAAGAATGGTGGTAAGAAATATGGAAACAGTTAATAAGTATGAATGGAATGGTATGATCAAGTGTCAATGAAGGAATATTTTTCGTTTAATGATAAGTAGAAGGAAGGATTATGATAAGAAGGATAAAGGTGAATGAGATTATAGTTATGCAGGTTTCACAAAGGTATGATTACTCCAGAACAGTGTAAGGACCATTGGTAGAGGAAGGACAATAAGAACTCTTCGGCCAAAAGTGGCAATTCTCTAATGTTCAGAAAGATAGTATAAGAAATACTTTGAGATAAGAGACCCCCCAAGGCAATTTAAAAGGGAAATATAAAGTTAAGACGAGTGGGCACTCGGTCTATGGGAGTCTAATAATGGTAAGCCAAAAAAGCTTGAAAAGTCATGGGGTCATGTAACACCGTGAAGTGAATCTAAATATACGAAGCATCAGTTCCACAACATATGCAATCATACCTCTCAGAAAGTATATAAACAGACATAACAATGAGTAAAGCTCGAGATTAACGCCTAAACAGGTGAAAATGGGCCAATGACGCCTATGGACACAAGGTAGACAGTTAAAATATGTGTCAAGAGATAATGACATTATAATGAAGATAAATGGCAGGACAATACAAATGTCTATGAGAATTTCTGAACTGACCAACGGTTCTACAAGATAAATAAAGTAATAAGTTTACACTTAACGAGACCAAGGAAATATTTTCCCAAAATCGCCATTGACAGAAAGTCTTAGCAATGTGGCGAGTGAAGGAATTCAAATCTACGTATAATGACCAGGTTTGGATATAGTTGGCCAACGTCAGGTAATGTAAATTCTTCAGAATCTTCCACGTACTGAATGAGGGAGTAAATTAACAACTCATCCTTTAAGGGTTGGTAACACCAAGGATTGGAATCAGGAGCAATGTTTAAGATTACATATGTATACTAGAATATATTGGAACTAAGAGGAGTACAACAAGTAAGAAAATGAGTGAACAAGTAGTAAAGAAATAAAGTTGTTTATAATTACGAGTAGTGAGAAAGTACAAAAAGAAGGAAGAAAAAAAAAGATTCCTTTCAGACCATGAATGAGAGTTAACTACGATGATACGCACACTAAATATTTGAATGACATTGTCCATAAAGTGTTCACGATTGAGATACTACAAATGTAAGAGTTTTCAGCACACCAGTTAGTAAACAAAGCTAAGTTGACAATAGAATCATTCACCCACAAGTGGCTTGACTAAGGTGAGGACGAAGAAGAGAAGTTGACCTGAGGGAACGCATCACTTCGCTAAGTGGGAGTGCGATTGGAGGTTTCAGATAGCGATAGCCCTATGACCCAGAATATAGCAGGGTCATCCCTCATACTGGAAGGAAAGGAACGTCATATTTTTAGGGAAGATTGGAAATGATATTTAGCAAAAAGAGAACCGCAACCTTCGAGTATAATGGGAGAGGGACCCTCAGATGAAATATCCATTTGTGTATTCCTAATGTAATAGGGTTATGAGATAAGATTATGACGAAGGTCCATTGCTCACGATATTCCATTCACCGTGGATCTACTAAGATGTATCATGATCTCAAAAGGTATGTATTGATGGAAGGACATGACGAGGAACATTGCGAAGTTTGTAGCTCAGTGTCTTAATTGTCTGCAAATAAAAGTGAAGCACCAAAAGCCCGATAGCTTAACTCAGAACATTGAGATCCCGATGTGGAAATGGGAAAATTTCATTACGGGTTTACCTCACTCTTATCATAAGTTTTATTCTATTTGGGTGATTGTTGCTAGACTAACCAAATCAGCTAAATTCCTGGCAGTCAAAACTACCTACACAGCCGAGGTCTACGCAAAGTTGTACGCCTTCTTGGTACGTCTATCTATATTATATTTGACCGAGGTATGCAGTTCATAGTTAATTTTTGGATATCATTTAAAAAAAGGTTTGGACACTCGAGTTAATCTTAGCACAACTTTCCACCCTCAGATAGATGGGCAGGCTGAGCGTACAATTCAAACCCTCAGTTCCCAATTAATCTATCCTTTGTCCTATCCTCCATACCTCACTAAATCTATAGATACTAAAAATCACAATCATCAACACTTAGCCACAATCATCAAACACATAACCAAAATAAGTCTACCACACTTGGTGTGCGTCCGGACTTGCATCTGGCATTCCGATTGCATCCCTCGACCAAAATACCTCAACCCTTCTACCAACACACTCCAGAATACTCCCTTAACGTTCACTATAAACTCAATTAACTGAAACCTCTCACAAATAACAATCCAAGCCCGACGACACACAAACAATCCACTATAATCACCAACCAAGACCTCACTGCCTCACTTCAGTCTCGAGCCTTACAACCACCAAACTACCAATTCCCGTGCATATTACTGACCCTCACCATCCCCTGAACATCTCTAAAAATATCTGAAGTCAGAAACTACTCGCAACTCCCTGCCCAACCCCGACAACACCAAACTGTCCGTATAACACTCCTTACCGAGAACCTCACTGGTTCAGTTCTATTCCATAGATCTGCCACCACTCAACCACCGAAACCCAACCATATCTATCACCATCCACGTGTCCACAACCACGACACAAAATGCCTTGAATGGATTCTATCTATACACACCCGAAATCACCACCCAACACCCTACTGTTCCGATAATTCGAGAACCAATAACAGCCCTACTTGTGCCTCAATTCCGGGACAACCCGATTGTAACCAACACCTGACCCACTTACCCAATATCACCATTCCTTACATCCATCAGTAAGAAAACCATATTCTCGGATAGTATGAGGATAGGACGAAGTGGAGCCAAGTAAGCTTTTTACCGCACTTGCATTTTTACACTCGGGCCAATTTCGGATTGTTCCGACTGTGGGTGGATTAATATAGAGGCCCTCGGGTAATACCTAGAATTCTTGGATCCAATATCCCTTGTACATGAGTACTATGTAATAGTTTAGGGTGTCACAAACTTTGAATGACACCATAAGCCACTCGTACACACCATGTTGGATATTGAAGATCACCTCCCCTTCAACTCCCTCTCGGGTTCTCATTAGTTGGGAACCTTCCTTCAACTCCATTTTGGAAAGAAACCTATCACTACTCAACTTACCCCAATGGTCATCTATCCTTAGCATAGGAGACTCGTTGTAGATTGCTCGGCCATCCATACATACGTTCTAAGTTCCACTCTCTTATGCCATCAATAAGGCAGAACTAAGGCCCTTTTAGTCATAGCCTTCGCCTAGCAATTCTTATTTTTGGCCTTGCAATTCTTTAGTGTCTTCTAGATGGCATCCATGGTTTTGTTGATTGGGTAATGACCTTCTTGAAAATAAATCAAGAACAAGTTCATTACCTTCCTTCGGTAGTGTTCCGGATGCAATGTCATTCGGAAGTACCTTGACGTCGGCATTTAAAACCGCACCTCCTACTAGATTCTTCTCCTCCTCTCACACAAATGCGTCTATAGGACTCCCCTTATTTGATTATTCTTCTATCCTTCGTGCATCAAGTAAGAGAGCCTCGTCTTTGCATTTCATTGCACTTCGCATTTTCATGACATTCACCTCTCTAGGTGACAACGGTATCAATCGAGTTTTTTTATCAACTTTTTAAAAGAATAAATATTCTTTCTCTATCATGTTGCACCCTTCTATCAAGTTTCCATGGTCGTCCCAACAAAACATGATATGCAAGCATAGGGAGGATGTCACACCATATTTTATCTTCATACTTCCCAATCTGAAAGCAAACAAGAGTTTGTTTTACTACTGTTAGCCCTTCATCTTAGTTTAGCCGTTGGAGATCATATGGCTTCGGATGATCGTGGGTGGGCAATTTTAACTTGTCCACCATTTCCACAGAGGCCAAGTTGACACCATATCTTCCATCAACAATCATGTTACACACTCTTTCTTGTACTTTACATCGTATGTAAAAGAGTTGATCCCTTTGAGTCTCCATATGTGTTTCACGTTGACCATTCGGCACTTGTTGGTGTAATATGTCTCCACGGTCTTCCGCAAGATGAGCATCGTCTTCTAAGAACTTCATGATTTTGGATTTCTCCATAACAATGGAATTCTCAAATTTTTTACTATACAAGGGATTATAAAAGGATGTACCGTCCTCTTCTTCATTGTACAAAAGGTTAAGGAACAAGATACGATCTTTGTAATGCCTTGGGTAGTTTGGAATAGGTTCGGAGTTGGTTTTTCTGCTCATGGTAGGTTCCGCAAGTTCATTTTTCAAGGTGTACGCACGTCGGGCCAGAACGTCACTTACGTTCCTCCAATACTCTTGTTTTGAGTAAGCTATTGCGTTGATGCGTAGGACGGGAACACTTGGCTCTGATACCAATATGATGTATGTAAGGAGGGGTAAGTGAGGGTAAAATGTCGGGTATTGGTTGTATTCGGGTCGACCCAAAATCAGGACACAAAGTGGGGTTCTCGGGTGGGGTGTTACTGCCGGGCAGTGGGGTGTTCGGTGGCTCTTTCGGGTAGTTATATGGGGAATTGGGTCAAGTATTTTATGGGGATGTTGTGGGTGTGTTGATGGTGAGGATTATTTTTGGGAATGGTGGTTTGGTGGTGTGGAGGCCGTGGAAATTAACCAAAACAGTGAGGTCTCTGTAGGGTTGGTTTTAGTGGATTGTTTATGGTTGTCGGGTGGGGACGGTTGGATACGTGTGGGTTCGGGTAGTGACTCTTGTAGTTAAGATTAGGGAAGTGTTTTGGGACATAGTGGTTAAAGGAACGAAGTGGTTTGGATGATGGATGAACACAGAATGTGAGGAGCAAGTCCAAGTACAAACCAAGTCACAATTGGTCGATATAAGGCTCTTGGATAGAGACACAACGGATTTATTGCTCGTGTCGACACCAAGTATATTGTGGTCAATTAGACAAGGATTAGATTGAGGTTCGCTGACTACAATGCTCAATACTAACCAAGTGAGGATGACCGGAACCTTAGAAAGTAACAAGATAAACAATCCTCCCGGAAGACCAACTAAGAATTACAACCCCAGGTTGAAACACTTAGCAAAGTGAGTAAAAACTCATGTTTTATATATCAACAACAACTCTGCCTCATTTACAATATCCTAAGGGTCCTATTTATAGTAATACATGGACCTTTCTAGAAGGCAAACTAAAGGACACAAACTACTTGGATTTTCGGCCAAGTGTGGACAAGTGGGAAAAGGTTCGGGTTAACTTGGGGACCAAAGATGCATGCTTCCTAGACCACTCTTGTGTGTTGACTGAATGGGAAGGGGAATTCGACCACCCCTTGATGTTCTCTAGGCCTTTCCTTTGTATGTTCATTGTATAGCAATGCATGAACTAGTTAGTTCATGAATTATTTCCTTGGAGCACGTGTGGAAGCTTCTTGATTTTGGAGTGCCTTGGTGAGTAATTTCAGCCAAATATTCATCTTCCCTAAGTCAATCTTGATGTCTCCCAAGTAGCCAAGTTCATGAACGATTTGTCCCTTTGGAAGCCACACTTTCGAGATGATTCCTCATCCTTGTCACCTTATCCATTCTTGGCCAAGTCACCTTTGGAGGAAGCTCTCGGCCTTGTCACCCTTTCTCTTACATGATGCATTGATTGTGTCCTAAGGGGAACTAGGGGCTATTACATAGTTTATTGTGTCCTAAGGACACTATTAACTATCTAGGAATTTAACTAAGCTAAAAGAAAACAACACGGTCTCGGCCAAGACCAATAAGAAGGCCGAAAATAAATGTATATCCTAGTGTCTTCAAGTGATGTTCTCAACTACACTCCATAAACCATGCCATTTTAGGCAACTAGATGTGGATGGATGGTTCATTGTTGGCATCTTCAACAACTTACTTAATAACACAAGTTGAGAGTTCAAGTCCATGGTCTTCCTTGCATCAATCTCCCCTTCTTTAAAAGGATTTTTCCTTAAATTCCTATTGTTTATATGGATTGATAAGTCTCCACCATGAGACGGTAAACTTCCACATCCGCCCGGGAGTTTCTCCCTGTAGAAAGGATCCACATTCAAGCCAAAGGATTTTGGTTCCAAGTAGTGCCCGCATTGGACCAAGGACCCTACCATATCAAAGTCATTGCCTTAAGTTGCATAGTCAAACCGTGTACCATCCAATTCTCCACTAGCCAAAGCAACAGATTTTTTGTCTCGAAGTAAAAGGGTAACAACACTAGTCCCATTATCACATTCACCTTCACGTATCACCCCGATGTTCAAGGACTTGGGCCAACTCCAGAAATTTACCCCCGTGGTTAAACTATCATACATGCCTTTGGATGACGTGATGTAGTACATGGATCATGGTAGCATCTCGGGCATGAGGCTCACAGGAGAGCTTGTAGCGTTGCACGATGGCATGATAGAGTTTTTGTCCCGTGGTGTTCTTGATGAATCAAGGATGAAATCCAAGTTCACATCTTTTCGTGGTTGCTTCGGGACCGGCAAAGGAGTACACGATTCCTGGTGGAAGAATATTTTAGCCCCTTGATATAGGGAATGCTTTCTTACTACTCCATTTACATCTTCGAACATGGGATTTTGTTCATGGAACTTCTTTAGAATTTCAAATCCCACCGACCTCACTGTAGTTGGGTTCGTCGTCAGCCACAAGGGCATAGAAATAGATCCCACAAAGATTAAAGCCATCCTCAAGTTGTTGAAAAAAGATATGCCAACAAAATGAACAGACGAATGCCAGAAAGCCTTTGACACTATCAAGAGATATATTTCCAATCCGCCAGTCTTAGTCCTTCCTAGGGTAGATAACCCATTGTTGTTGTACTTGTCGGTATCAGACAATGCATTTGGATGCATGTTGGCACAACACGATAATACTGGGAAAATAGAGCGAGCAATCTACATGGGTAGCACAAAAGCTGAGACACTACTTGTCAGTGTAAATTACACACCTGATTCCAAGATGGATCCCTTTAAGTACATTTTCCGCCAGCCTATTCCTATAGGGAAACTAGACAAATACAAATGCTTTTATGTGTGTTCGACATAAAATATGTCGTCCAAAAAGCTGTCAAGGGACCAACATTGGCCTATTTGCTAGTAGAAAGATCAGTCTACGAAGAGTTCACACCATTAAGGATGTATTTCCCGGATGAGGAAGTAATGAAAATCGAAGATGAAACAGTCGAAACCTACTCAGGATGGAGAATGTTTTTCGAGAATGCAGTCAACTATATAGGTTCAGGGATTGGAGCAGTATTGGTATAAAACATGGGTCAAAATTACCCTATGGAATCCAAGCTCAATTTCCAATGCATATACAACATAGCATAGTACAAAAAGCATTCTAGGCCTTCGCATGGCCAACAAAAACAACAACATACCTAGTGAAATCCCATAATGTGGGGTCTAGAGAGGGTAGAGTGTACACATATCTTACCTCCACCTTGATAGGTAGAGCGATTATTTCTGGGAGACCCTCGACTATTGACATGGATATCCAAGAACTTTTGGTAATAGGAGACTCATATCTACTAATTCATCATGTCCGAGGAGAATGGGCTACCAAGAACGAGAAGGTCTTTCCATATGTCAACCTCACACAAAGATTGTGCAACAGAGTCCGAAAGATCGAACTTCGGCATACGCATAGGGCTCAGAACGAATTCATCGGTGCTCTTGCAACCATAACACCAATGATACAATACCCTGAGAGTAGTCACATTGACCCGTTGGAAATTAGCATCAGGGAAGAACATGCCTATTGTTCTCATGTGGAAGGGGAACCAGACGGTAAAGCATGGTATGTCGACATAAGTGCATATTTGGAAAAAGGTGAGTATTCCTAGAACATCACAACCAATCAGAAAAAGACTATCAAAAGAATGGCCAATGGTTTCTTCTTGAACAACGGAGTACTCTATAGGAGGACGTCCACTCTAGGGCTAATCAAATGTGTCGATGCCGCAGTGGCCACAAAGCTGTTAGAAGAGGTACACACCGGGACTTGTGGATCTCATATGAAAGGATTCGTTATAGCCAAAAAGATTTTGAGGGTAGGCTACTACTGGATGATCATGGAAACCGAATGTATCTGATTCATGCAAAGATTCCATCAGTGCCAAATCCACGGAGATATAATCAGGTCCCACCAAATGATCTTAATGTCATAGGCTCACCATGGCTATTTATAGCATGGGGAATGGACGTCATCGGGCCGATAGAGCCGTCAACATCCAATAGACATCGCTTCATCATCGTCGCCATAGACTACTTCACAAAGTTGGTTGAAGCTACTTCTCACAAGTCGGTGACGAACAAAGTGGTAGCCAACTTTGTACGAAACAACATCATCTGCCGATTTGGCATCCCAGAGTCAATCGGGGGCGAACTTGAATAGTCACCTGATGAAAGAATTTGTGAGCAATTTCGTATCACTTATCAGAATTAGACCACATACAAACCATAGATAAATGGAGCCGTAGAGGCGGCAAACAAAAACATCAAGAGGATATTAAGGAAAATGACCGACAACTATAAGTGTTGGCATGAAAATATACCCTATGCATTGCTAAGTTACCGAACAACCACTTGTACCCTAATTAGAGCAACTCCATACTTTCTTATCTATGGTACTTAAGTAGTGAAACCAGCCGAGGTAGAGATTCATTCGCTCAGAATCATACAAGAGGGAGAACTGGACAATGCAGAATGGGTCCTGAAAAGATATGAGCAACTGGCTCTAATTGACAAGAAAATGATGGTTTCCATATGTCACATCAACTATACCATTAGAGAATGGCACGCGCCTTCAACAAGTGGGTAAGAGCCCGGATCTTTAAAATAGGACAATTGGTACTCAAATGCGTATTTCCACACCAAGATGAGTAAAAAGAAAGTTCACACCGAACTGGCAAGGGCCCTACATAGTTCGCAAGGTACTATTAGGAGGAGTTGTCATCTGTGCAGAAATGGATGGCCAAGAGTGGCCCAAAGAGATCAACTTAGACGCAATCAAGCGGTGTGACACGTGAAGACACATTTCTCAGTTTGTAATCACATTTTGCTTGTAATGGAACTTGTACTTGTAATCGCCTTTTCTTTTGCTTGTAATTGCACTTCTTTGCTTGTAATTGCAATAGAAAAACCAAACAATTTCCTTATAATGAACTACGCAAGGACTTGATTCCTAAGAAGGGATATGTAGGTGTCCATTACGGACTCAGTCACATTATTACAAAATCTATGATTACCTTGTGATGAACTACGCGAGGACCTAATTCACAAGATGGGATACATAGGCGTCCATTTCAAACTCAATCGCATTACTATCAAAATCCAAATATTTCCTCTGTAATGAACTACGCGAGGACCTAATTCCCAAGATAGGATACGTAGGCGTTTATTTTGGACTTGATTGCATTATTATCAAAACCCACATTTCCTTGTATATGAACTACTCAATGACCTAATTCGCAAAGAGGGATACATAGGCATCCATTCAGGACTCGATCGCATTATTGTAAAAATCAACCAACTTTGTTCCGAACTATGTTTTGACCAAATTCTCAAGATGGGATACGTAGGCGCTCTTCGAGCTCGGTCGCACCAAATAAAAAACCAAAGAAACCCTAGAAAGCCTCTGAGATATCAAGGAATCAAAGGACTGCCTTATGAAGTATAAACTTAGGCAGAATTTTTGAAAGGATCTCAAACAATTCCACCAATAACTCGGCTCAAAGGATCAGACGGCCTAAATTTACAAACTGGGGTAGAATTCTTTAGAATATCTCAAAAAATTCCATCAACGACACCGACACAAGAGTTAATCGGTCTGAGATTCGTAACTGGGGAAGAAGTTTTGAGAGGGACTCAAAAATTCCTTCAACTCAAACTGGAACAAGAGTTCACCACTCTGAAACCTGAAACTGGGGAAGAATTTTTTAGAGGGATTCAAAAATTCCTTTAACGCAAATCGACACGAGAGATATCCGATCAAAACCTGCAATTGGGGTAAATTTTTGAGGGGGTCTAAAAAGTTTTACCAAGATGGACAAGGAGTAAAAGTAAAGAACCAAGGACAGTCAAAAAGCCTCGCTCAAAGCGTGTATGTCATGGCATCGAGTTAACAATATTTTTAATATAATAAAAAAGTTAGTAAAAAATTGGTTTTCGCAAAAAATTTCAAATGTTTTATTTAAAACTTCACCTCTCATAATACCAGGACCGAAAGAGTGGTCGGACGGGAGAAAAAAAACAAAGCAGGTGTCGGCGACATGAATCGACCCTATAGGAACTAACGACCTTTCAGTGATTGCAGGTCACCAAAACATCATCAGGATGATGGTAGGGTTTTTTCTACTAACTTGTTTGTTCATGAATGAAACAGGTACAACAAAAGGCACTCCGATACTGAAAGATAATCGCTAGGGCTCGAGAGCCAGAGACAAAGCAAAAAGCACAACAACAGCCCTAAGAGCCACAATTATATGAAAAGTGCCACAAAGGCATAATACCTTGCCATGAGAGTCCGAAAAGGATAAAGAAAATAATACGATCATAAGATCCATGCTAAAGGACAAAGCAGCCATCTAACTGAGAGGGTCACAGCCAGCGGAAAGATGAAAAGGGCACAATCCAACCATGAGAGCCGTATAAAGAGTCGGATGATGTAAATATGGTCAAAGAGGTCGCAGTCTTCGTCTTCAAAATTAGAACAATGTTAACCCAGTCAGAAGGTCGCTGTTACACCCTGTAATTTCACATTCCATCATATTATTAATTGATACCGATGTCCTGGGAAGAGGTATGACCTTACAAAAGTGTAATGAAAGTTACAACTTGTTTATAGAAGTTTCAGAGTGTATAGAAGTCAAACATATCGAAGAAAATATGTTTTGACGAAATCAGAGAACTTTCCATTTTGACAACAAGATTGACGGACCATAAAAAGGATCAATCTGAATTGAAAATTTTCTGCAGATTTGAGCTTTCAGGATCTAGATTGACGGACCATCCTTTTGGGCGGTACAAAATTTTCATTCGGGTATAAAACATTTTAGTCGACTATTTGACCTCATTTTCCCCCAAATTAAACTCTAAGTCACCTTTAAAATCATCTCTAAGGTATTGGATCATTCAAAGATCAAACCCAAGCCAAATCAAGTGTAATCAACATAGTAAATACCGTAGTTATCATAATAATCGTCTTCTCCTTGTAGAACCAATTTTGGAAACCGTTAGAAGGGGAGCAAGCTACTGTTTTGAGGAGATATATAAGTAAGGAGATATATAAGTGTAAAGGTGAGTTTTATCCTCTTCTATTGATTCTTATGGTTAATTGATGATTTGAAAAAGTTATGGAAGGATTCTCATAATCAAATCGCGTAAACCTTTGGAATCGGGGTTATGTAACTTATTGAGTTATTGTACTTGAGAAATATGGTAAAGTGGTTAATAAAATTTGTTACGTATGTTGAAATGTTATGAAAGGTGCGTTTTAAATGATTATGGGATTGGATTATATAAAGTTTCCTTATAAAAGAAACCTAAAGAACCCTATATGCTTGAAGTTGTCGAAAGATGCCTAAGTGAGTTTCTCTATAGAATTTGGATTCGATATTAATATCGACCCTTTATATGATATAGATAATCATCCATAAGGAGTGCGAGGCTTTACGGGACATACATAGCTTTCTTGATAAGGTATGTAAGGCAACTTTCTTTCTTTGCATGACTCGATTTATTATTTCTTTTTACTAGCTGACGGTTTTGCCTTTCCACTTTCCACTAGAAATCTCTCTGGTGAAATGAAGTAGCGAAAAGTCTTCTTTGATAAATTGATCATAATTATGGGCACTTCCTTATCCATAGCATCTCTCGGATTATATATGATGTAAAGAAGGTCGTGAGCTTAAGTGTCAAACATAAGCCACGAGGAGATTTTCTAGGAGTGCCGAAGATTGCCAATCGTCCTATGGTGATATGCTTAATGTGGAGTGGAGTTGAAGAAATGACTTGAAGATCCAAGAAGTGCCATTAATTTTTGGCTTTTATGTAGGTCTTGGCCGAGACCATCTTTTAGCTTATTTTTAATTTCTAGCTTAATTACTAGTTTCCCTTTTAGCTTAATTACTAGGCCTTGTAATAAAATAGGATGACTAAGCCGAGAACCATATAGAAAGATAAGCTTCCAATTTCTCCCAAGGAGGTAGTTCATGAACTAGCTAGTTCATGCACTTATCTACACGGATGACACAAAAGGTTGGCCTAGAGAACATGAAGGGTTGGTCGAGCATCTTCCCCATTCAGCCGAGATATATGGTTGACACAAAGGGTTGGCCTGGAGAACATGAAAGGGTGGTCAAACATCTCCGCCGCTTGGCCGATATACATGGATGCCACAAAAGGGTGGCCTAGAGAACATGAAGAGTTGGGCATTTTCCCTTCTCCAAAACCGGTCGAACACCTTCCTCTTTCCCATTCGGCCGAGTGACATGTTTGTGTCTTTCTTGTTTCCTCTTCTAGAAGGTCTAGAACTAGTATAGATAGGAGATGTAATTGATGTAAGGGGACATTGAAGTTTTATGAAATATATTTGAGTTTACTCAAACTTGCTAAGTTTTCAACTTTTGTGTTGTTATCTTAGTCGGACCTTTTATGGTCCAACCCTTAGTCCTTTTGTGGTCCAACCCTTGGTCCTTTTGTGGTAAAAACCCCAGTCCTTTTGTGGGCCACTCCTTAGTCATTTTGTGGTCCAACCCCGCGGTGTAAGTCTTTATGTAAATCAGTCTGCGAACCTAAACTCCCAACATGAGTCGGGAAGTGCCTTCCTTAGAGTGCCAAAAATGGCACATCATACTACACTTAGATACCTAACATGACATGGAAAATGGAATGGAGTTGGAGTTGTGACGTGAAGATTTAAGAAGCTTTGTATTAAATACCTTCTTATTTGGTCTTGGCCGAGACCATGCTTTTATTTTATCTTGTCTTTATTTTCTTAGCTTAGCTTAGGACATAGTGTAACACGTACATAACTCCTAGCTCTCATTAGGACACAATTAATATGCTATGTAATAGGAAAGGACAACTAGGCTATGTAATGAAGTGACAAAGCGGAGAATGACAAGGTGGCAAGGACAAGGGACATTTAGAAGATGGGGATTTCAAGGAGAGAATTTAGGACTAACAAGTTCATAAATTTAGCTATATTGAAGATCAAGTCGTCCAAGAGGAGAAGAGTTGACCGAAATGATCATAAACACAAATACCAAGAAGAAAAGATTCCAACACATTCAAAGATTATGAGGTTGTTGGAAGAATTTATGAGGTAACAAATTCATGAATATGGTTACATGGAAAACCTCAATCTCGGCCTAGAGAAGAGGAATAGGTGGCCGAAACACCTTGGCCACCAAGTCAACCCAAACTCGTCCACATTAGGCCAAATGGGTTCTAGTTTTGTGTCATTTTATCTTCTTCTAGAATAGTCCATTTTATACTATAAATAGAGGCCTTAGACCATTGTAAAAAGGCAGATTTGATATATAACAGTTGATTTTTACTCAATGTTAAGTGTTTCAACCCGTGGTTGTGATTCTTAGTTGGTTCTTGTGTGAGCCAAACCCCTTAGTGCAAGTTTAGCTAGAACTGTGTGATCTAGTTGAACCGAAGCTAAGGTTCCCTTGGTGTAAGCTTGATTAAGACTGTGTGACTTAACTAAGTCAAGCGTAAGGAACCCCTTTGGTGCAAGTGGATGTTGGAACTGTGTGATCCAACTAAACCCACGCCTAGGGTCTATCATAAGGTTACCGGCCACCCTCACTTGGTTAGTATTCGGGCTTGTACTTTGCAACTCCAGTCTAGTCCTTGTCCAATTGGAAAAACTCACCTTGGTGTCGACTCGGGCAGTAAAACCCTCGTGTCTCTATCCTTGGGCATATCATCCATACTTCACCTAAACCGCAACAACTAAACACTTAGCCAAAACCGAACCAACAAACACTTGGTTTGTACTCGGGTTTGCACCTAGAATCCCGTGGTCATTCCTCATCCGAAACACTTCAATCCTTTCACCACCACACTCCAAAATATGTTCCTATCATCAACTATAATGGCCTTTGACCAAAACCACACGTAAACAACCGTACAATCTAGAAACACCCAAATAGTCCACGATAAACACCAACCGAGAACCTCACAATTTTAGATTGTTATATCGCCTTGACACTACCAACCCACACGTGACAACCTCACAAAATTCCTTGAGCCGATTCCCACCACAACTACCCGAAACAGCCTCCCATACACCACACTGCCGCCCTAGCCGAGAACCCGAGACCCCCACTTTGTATCATGTTCTCGCGTGAACTTATTCCATGCCAAACTTAGCTACACTTACCCTCACTCACCCTTCCGTACATATATCAATTGGTATCAGAGCAAGGCGCTCCCGTCCCATGCCTGGACGCGATGACCAACACAAAAATGTCACTTACAAACAAATAACTTCAGAAACTCGTTAGTGACATGTTTGCGAAACATGCACCTATCTTGAGAAGAGAATGTGATCTCCAAACCATTGATGGATATAGGGACCCCAAAAGAGTTCCTTGAATGGTTAAAGACCATTGAGGGATTTTTCAAGTACCGACAATATGACGATCATGAGTGCTTCAAAGTTGCCAAATCGAGGCTGAAATCATTTGCTTCCGATTGGTATGTAAATCTAAGAACCAATTGAAAAAGAAGTGGCAAGACCAAGATTGACTCTTGGAAGAAATTAAAGAAGCATATAATGAGGAAATTATTGCCAAGGGATCATGAACAAAGTCTATACTTCCGACTCCCCAGTCGTAATCAGGAAAAGGTTGAAGTTTCATCATGCCGCACCTTCGGAGGCCTGGTTGAGAAACCACAAAGGAGAAGTGCCTCAAAGCCTTACGTAAGTCCCACCAATGTTAAGAAAATGGGAATTACCCTTTTTAATAACCCCGTGTACGGTCACAAAATAGATCAAAAGGTAGAAGAATGTAATACTTGTTTTACTAATCCATTGTATGACCAAAGAGTTGTAGAAAGAGATATGGAGAAGAAGGTAGAGGTCACAACGGGGATAGTCCAAAAGAGAAAAAAGTGTTTCCAATGTCAAGAATTGGGACACTTTGCCAAAAAATATCCTAACCCCGATTAGTGACAAATGAAGATGGTGGAAAGTTCTTGGAGGAACCCGAAGCCAAGGAAATCGAGACCCCGTTACTTGATGCACAAAAGATAGAGAACGAATCTAAGAAGGGGACTACAATAGGAGCGGACTAAAAGGAGCCCTTGGAAGTTATATATACAGTTTTCTTTCAACCGGGCTACTACCGATGGAAAGTAGTGAGCATTCTCTTGGTTTATTTCCAAGATGTTCATTACCCAAACCCTCAAGCCTATAAACATAATCCGGATGAGGCCATGAGCTTGATAAAGGCAGAATAAAATGAATCTTGGCTCACATATTTTGAAAGCCGAGAGCCAAGATTGCAAGACCAAGAATCCGTGACATCCTCTAGCAGAAGATCGGGTGACACACGGCTTCCTTGTTCTCTTCACAACGCAGAATTTTATGTGTTGCAAAGGAAATGGAACCCGAGGCTTGCTAGTTGGGTAACATACTTACAAGCGCCCATGTCCTCCACAAGAGATGAAGGCGACAAGTCCATTATAGTGGTAGATACACTTCTTCAAAGGCACATGACATTGACCATACTTGAACTATGGCCAATAGGATGTGAGGTGCTAAAAGAGTTCCGTGGAAAAGATTCCAAATTCGGGGATATAAGCAGAGTGGTAAGAAGGAATTCTACTTGTCAAACGACTAAAGGATTCTTCCACAAAGCAATGTGTACTCCCTTGCCGGCTCCGAAGCAACCATGGAGATTTTTTTTTCACATTTAGATAGCGTGAATTTGAGGGCAAATTCCTTCAAAGAAGGGGAGAATGATCTAAATCAGTCCATAAACCTAAACTCCCAACATGAGTCAAGAAGTGCCTTCCTAAGAGTGCCAACAATGGCACGTCATTCTACACTTAGATGTCTAACATGGCATGGAAAATGGAATGGAGATGGAGTTGTGACGTGAAGATTTAAGAAGCTTTGTATTATCGACCTTCTTGTTTGGTCTTGGCCGAGACCATGCTTTTCTTTTAGCTTGTCTTTATTTCTTATATTAGCTTAGGACATAGTGTAACACGTACATAACTTCTATCTCTCATTAGGACACAGTTAATATCCTATGTAATAGGAAAGGATAACTAGGCTATGTAATGAAGTGATAAAGAGGAGAATGACAAGGTGGCAAGGACAAGGGACATTTAGAAGATGGGGATTTCAAGGAGAGATTCTATAAACTAACAAGTTCATAAATTTAGATATATTGAAGACTTCAAGTCATCCAAGAGGAGAAGAGTTGACCAAAATGATCATCAAAACAAATATCAAGAATAGAAGTTTCCAACACATTCAAAGAAGATTAGGTTGTTGGAAGAATTTATGAGCTAACAAATTCATGAATATGGTTACATGGGAAACCTCAATCTCGGCCTAGATAAGAGGAAGAGGTGGCCGAAACACCTTGGTCACCAAGTCAACCCAAACTCGTCCACACTAGGCCGAATGAGTTCTAGTTTTGTGTCATTTTATCTTCTTCTAGAATAGTCCATTTTTACTATAAATGGAGGCCTTAGGCCATTGCAAAAAGGCGAGTTGATATATAAAAGTTGAGTTTTACTCATTGCTAAGTATTTCAACCTTTGGTTGTGATTCTTAGTTGGTTCTTGTGTGAGCCAAAACCCTTAGTGCAAGTTTAGATAGAACTGTGTGATCTAGTTGAACCCAAGATAAGGTTCCCTTCGGTGTAAGCTTGGTTAAGACTGTGTGACTTAACTAAGTCCAAGCTTAAGGAACCCCCTTGGTTCAAGGTGGACGTTGGAACTCTGTGATCCAACCAAACCCAAGCCTAGGTTCTATCATAAGGTTACCGGCCACCCTCACTTGGTTAGTATTCGGGTTTGTACTTAGCAACCCCGATCTAGTCCTTGTCCAATTGGCCAAACTCACATTGGTGTCGACTCGGACAGTAAAACCCCCGTGTCTATATCCTTTGGGATATCATCCGTACTTCACCTAAACCACAACAACCAAACACTTAGCCAAAACCGAACCAACCAACACTTGGTTTGTACTCGGGTTTACTCCTAGCATCTCGTGGTCATTCCTCGTCCAAACCACTTCACTCATTTCACCACTACACTCCTAAATACTTCCCTAACATCCACTATAATGGCCACTGACTGAAACCACACGTAAACAACCGTCCAATCCCGACAACACCCAACCAGTTCACGACAAACACCAACCGAGAACCTCACTATTTCAGATTGTTCCATCGCCTTTCCACTACCAAACCACAAAGTCCCGATCACCATACTTACCTGAAACCCACCCATGACAACCTTACAAAATTCCTTGAGCCGATTCCTACCAAAACTAACCGAAAGAGCCTACCATACACCACACTACCGACCTAGCCGAGAACCCGAGACCCCCACTTTGTGTCTTGTTTTCACGTCAACTTGTTCCCTGCCGAACTCAGCCCCACTTACCCTCACTCACCCCTCCATAAATACAACAAGTCTAGTTAAATATTTTGTGATATAACTATACCCAATCCAAGATTCTATCCAGTTACTTGTTACAAACACATTGAAGGTCTTCTCGGCCTACACTACCTTACCCGCACACGAATTTGTTTATCAATTTCGTGCCCCATCCTTGTCCAAACTGCCTAATTCCTTGCACCTCAATACACTCCAACAATTCCCCAACTCATACCCAAAAGGTCGTCAACCGACTCCTCCCACAAACACCTGAAACCCCCAACCAATTCCCCACCATCCCGATCGCACCCCTATTCCACCAACCTTACTTCCCGACCAGTTTCCGCCACCCAACCACTGAATACCAACTACTAACATAACCTAAAACCTATATAGTTCATCCTCTCTAAATTCCTTAGCCCAACACCTTCCAAATTCATCCGCACACTCCCCACCAAACACACACTGCCCTGAAACCCGCAAACCTCCATTAGACCCCCATTTTGGTATCCACCCGATCCCAATCCAACTCCGACCGACCTAACCGTACAATCTCTTCATTATATATATCAGTTTGGTATTAGAGCAAGGCCTTCCCATCCCACGCCTTGACATTATGGCTAACATAAAGGAAGAACTACGGAGGATCATAAGTGACCTATTTTTGGAACAAGTGCAAATCTTGAGAAAATAATTTGCGGGGCGTACCGCAAGCAATAATGCAAAGTACGGGGTTTTACAAAATAGCCCAAGACATGAAAGTGAATAACATGAGGATACACAAAGAGAGCAACTATTTTACACTCGATGCAAGGTAAAAGACAAGGTATGTAATATGATCATTGATGGAGGAAGTTGTGCCAACATGTCCTTCGTAGAAATGGTGGACAAATTGAAACTGCCTACCCGAAACCATCCTAAACCATATGCTCTCCAATGGGTGAACGAATACGAATGTCTAAATGTAATGAAACAAGCTCTTGTTAGTTTTCGGGTTGGTAAGTATGATGATGAGATATGGTGTGACATCCTACCTATGCATGCTTGTCATATTTTATTGGGTCGGCCATGGCAATTTGGTAGGAAAGTGCAACATGATGGAGAAAAGAATGTCTATTCTTTTCAAAAGGATGTTAAGAAGATCCGGTTGGTACCATTGTTACCTAGTGAGGTAAAGAAAATGAAGATCCAAATTTCTATGAACTTCAAGGAGAAATCCGAGACCCTCTTTCTTGATGAGCGGGAGATCAAAGAGGAGTCCCATATATGCATTGCAGTGCAAGGATAAGAAGAGTCTTGTGGGAGATATGGTTGAAGATTCCGACTCGAAGGAACTCTTGAAGAAATATAATGATGTGATTCCGGATGATCTTGCACCCGAATTACCACCAATTAGAACCTATAGATACCAACCGAAAGAGGCTAAGGAGTTGCAAGAAAAAATGCAAGAATTACTAGAAAAAGGCCTTGTCCGAGAGAACCTTAGTCTATGTGTGGTACCTGCCTTGTTGGTACCAATGAAAGATGGAACTTGGCGCATGAGTATTGATAGCCGGCGGTCCAAAACATCACCGTGAAGTACATGTTTCCTATGCCAAGATTGGATGATCTTTGGGATGATTGAGTGGGGCCAAGTTGTTCTCCAAGATAGATTTGAGGAGTGGCTACTAACAAATGAGGATACGAGATGGAGATGAATGGAAGACGGCTTTCAAGACCAAGTATGGTTTGTACGAATGGCTTGTGATGCCATTTGGATTGTGTAATGCTCCAAGCTCTTTTATGAGGCTCATGCATGAGGTACTATGACCATTCATGGGTAAATTTGTTGTGGTTTACTTAGATGATATCTTAATTTATAGTCAAGATAGGAAATCTCACTTGTCACATTTAAAAGCTTTACTTGAAAAGTTAAGAGATGTAAAACTGTATGGCAAGTTAGAGAAGTGTGCTTTTATGATTACTAGTATCCCATTCTTAGGATACATAGTATCATCTGAGGGCATTCACGTGGATCCATCCAAAGTGGAAGCTATCCGGAGTTGGCCCGAGCCTACGAATGTAAGTAAGGTAATAAGTTTACATGGTTTGGCTCATCATTACATTTGAGATTGTTGTACCCTCGCTGCCCTATCACTGATCTAATGAGAAAGGGTGAGTTAAAATGGTCCCAAGGAGCACAAAGAACTTTGGAAACCTTGAAGGGAAGGATATGTGAAGTACCAGATCTAGACCATGAGAAACTATTTGAGGTTGAATGTAATAATGGAGTTCATGGTTCTTATTCCATAGTAGAAGGTTTCCTTTTTAAAGGAAACAATTGTGTCTGCCCAAATGTTCCATGAGAGAATTACTTGTACATGAAATGCAATGGGGTGGACTAGCTGGACATTTTGGGGTAGTGAATGATGTAAGAAATCCCATGAACTTACACATGCTACTTGAGCCGTTAAATGATTTACCAAGGGTGCCAACAACTAACCATCAATCTACGGCTGGATGCCTAAAATGGCATGGATTATGGAGTGGAATTAAAAACATCTCTTGAAGATGCAAGGAGACACATTTATTTCGGCCTTTATATAGGTCTTGGCCTAGACGATTTTCTTTTAGCTTGTCTTTAAATTCCTACTTTAACTATTAACTCTTCTTAGGACATAATTAATTTGCCATGTAATAGGATAGAGTGACTAGGACGTGTAATGGGAAAATGAGACTAGGCCGTGCGATAAGGTATGGTGACAAGGACAAGAATCATCTAGATGAAGAGCTTCCAAGGAGATAATAAATGAACTAACAAGTACATGAACTTATGTACATAGAAGACATCAAGAATGGCCTAGGGAACATGAAGGGGTGGTCGAGTATTCTCCCATTTCCATTCGGATAAGGAACATGCTAAAGATAGAATCTTCCAAATGTATTCCAAGGGGATGATTCATGAGTGGCTTCCGTTCATGAATTCATCTACATGAAAGTTACAAAGGAATGCCATAGAGAACCTCAAGAGTTGGTTGAATCCCATCCCTTTCCCATTCTGCCAAACTCCCTTTCCCATTGTGGCCGAAGTGGTTTTAGATTTATGTATATTGAGTTGTCTTCTAGAAGCATCAAGAGATGAATACAACAAATCTCAAAAGTCCCATAAATCTCTAGGATATATATTCATATAGAGATCAAGACATCTTTTGATTCCCCTATCATTTGATTCCCGTTGTTGTGTGTTCTTTCGTGTACTTTATTTATCTTATCTACCTACGTTAGTTATTGCTTTTTTTATCAGAATGCTTTCTTATGGCTTATCCGCTTTTGTTATCATCATTGTCATACTACTTTAAATTTTTGCTGTGTCTTGAGCCGATGGTCTTTTAGAAACAATTTCTCTACCTACCAAAGTAGAGGTAAGGTCTATGTACACTCTACCCTCCCAAACCCCACATTGTGGGATTTCACTGGGTATGTTGTTATTATTGTATAGAGATCAAGGCATCAAATACTGAAATTCTCAAAGCTTGCTCGACGTTCTTGATGATCAAATACATCACAAGGAGGTCCAAATCATCCTACATTTGAGAAATACGCTACTAACGACCCTCAAATTATGGCGACAGTATTAGGAGAGAAGAATCAATAGAATAAATATACTTGTACCCACAATATTAATTAATAAGATCTCAATTTCAATATATTTTGTTTGTGATTTGCAGTATTTTTCACATAAAAAAATATGTTGGAAATAAAGTAGCACACCCAGTGGGACCTGTTCCTCCCTCTATCTTTTCTCTTTTGAAGCCACGGAATCATGAAGATAGAAGCTCCATTTTATGGGTACTTCAAGTCTTATCTTTGATTTTCAACAAGTCTACACTTTAACAAGCCTTGAAGTAAGGGAAATTTATAGACATTGAAATTTTGTGGACTCTACAAGATTAGTTCAATCAATCTTAAAACTCTAAGGTCTGTTAGGGTTTCTTGGAGGCTACTCTATTATAAACCCTATTTCACGCCTATATAAAGTGGCATATATTCCCTTGAAAAGGCTTCTTCAATATACCATAAACTCATAGGTATTCACAAAGCGATTAATATATATCAAATCTCGAATATCCCATAAACTCTAGGGATATTCATAAAGAGATCAAGACAGATTTCAATATCACATAAACTCATGGAAAATCGTCAGGAGATCAATACATCAAATCTCAAATATCTCATAAATTCATGTGTTATTGATAAAGAGATCAAGGCATCAAATACTGCCTTTCTCAAAGTCCACCCGATGTTCTTGATGATCAAATACATCCCAAGGAGATCTAAATCATCCTATATTCGAGAAATACACTACTAGCAACTCTCGAATCATAATGAAAATTTGTAGAGAAGAATTAAGTAATTAAACAAAATTTTACCCATAATATTTATCAATAAAATATAACGTTTCTTCATATTTTATTTGTGGTTGCAAGTTTTTTTCCACTTATCAAAATATTGTTCCAAAAACAAGTTTCTATAAATGACCATGTGGATCGCGGGGATGGGTAGCATGGATCCTAAGGTTCATTTATGTGTATTTCAAATGAAAAACCGAAAATAGAAATCTTCAAGTTGATTAGTTTACTTTCGAGTATATGGTTTCATTTTTGAATTCTGTCATTTCAGGTAGTTCCAGAGGCTCATTTACGACTTAGTCGAGTCATTCGTTTGCTTCCCAGGATAATTGAATGTACTTTATGGTCTTATTTGTAAAATTTAAACATTTGGTTATTTTGGGTGATTCTTTAGAAAGGTTTGTTTTAGCTCAGCTAAATGAGAAGTCTGATGGTGCGAGTGAGTTTATAGCACCTTTTACCTTAGGGTAGCATGTCTGATTTGTGTCCAGGGGTCTCGGTAGTGTTTCGGGAGTTTGGAGGAGGATTTTCCTCAAGTTTCCCCTATTGGTGTCCGCACCAGCGGACTGTGTGGACACTTTTGCAGAGGTTGACTAGAAGATATGGACCTTGTGATGTTTCAAGGTTCCTCCATGGCGGAGATTTCCTCGCACCAACGGCTATGCAGATTTTTATAGTTCCTCCTTAGCGTATTCTTCCATTGTGGTGTTCTTACCACTAAGGGATCGATTTCTCCGGTGCGGGATCACTATGTTAGGAAAATTCTTAAATGCCCAAAATAACTCCACTTTACCAAAATATCATACCTCGGTTTTTGAGCTTGCTTGGGAAAGTTTCTTGAGGAATTCCAATAGTTTCATCTTTTAAGGTATAATTTCACCCCTTATGATTATTATTGTCTTTTGATTAGTAGTTTATACTTTAATTAGGCAAGAATGGTTGTAAACTTCCATGGGAGATTAAGAAAGATAAACCTTTGATTTAAAGAGGTAATATGGATTAGTTTACCTTGATATTGTAAATAAGTATTGAATTATGATAGATGATCATGTTGTAGCATTTAATTTGAGTATGGAAACCTTTTTTGATTTGGAGGAAAACCTAAGGTTTGTAAATTGAGACTTTTCTTAGATTATGCAATTGGGAATTCAATTGGGGTTAGTTTTCCAATTAACTCGACGATATGATTATCTAGTATGTGTTTGTTCTTTTTGGTAATAAATTTTGGTTTGTATACCGTGGGTCTGGGTTGGTTTTAGAAGTCTTGGTATGTTTAAGGACTCAGTCCTTGTGTTATGTATGAGTTTAATATTAACATAGAGTTTATGCGTGTTAGACTACGATTACCACGAGGCGCTCTAGAATAGCAAGGCCAGCGTGGAGAGTTGATTGCACGTGGCACCTGCTTGGCCATGAGGTAAGCTACAGTTTACTTTTACTAGACTCTGATAGAAATACATAATTACTTATTAATATTAATGAGTATTGGGCGTGTTGGGGTTCCACTCAAGCGGTTGTGATGAACGTTTGAGTGGATACCAGTGTTGAACTATGATGATGGGTGATTTGGAGAATCAACCTTAAGTTGATTCCGACTTCTGTTTATTTGGACTTGTTGCCATTATGTGGGCTCATCTCCATATGTGCTAATGTTCTATTTATTCATCACACATGCTTTCGATATGATATCTTATTTGTACTTGGATTTTGTGTTGTTGAATTATTAAAAGCATGTGATAATCATCTCTATACTTGGTTGCATTTAATTACATATTGATTTCTTGTGTTGAGTTGTCATTTGCATTCATACACTCATAGTACAAATGATATTGATATGCGAGTGGTATGTAAATGCTGTAGGTCCAAGAGACTGTGATGTATATAAGGAGGGGATTGTATGGTTAGGTTGGTCGGAGTTGGTTTGGGGCTGGACGGACACAAATATGGGATTCAAATGGAGGTTGGTGGAATAGGACGGTTTTCAGACAGTTTAGATTTGTGAGAGGTGTACGGGTGCCCTTAGGTGGTTTGGGGCTAAGGCGTTTGGAGAGGATGAACTAGACATGTTGTAGGTTATATTGGTGGTTGCCATTTGGTGGTTGGATGGTGGTAAAGTGGCAGAAACTGGTCGGGATAGTAAGGTATAAAGGTTGAACCCGGTGAGGATGGTGGAGTAGTTGGTTGGGTTCTCTGGTGTTTTTGGGAGGTGTTGGTTGATGACATTTTTGGTGTAGGTTGGGGAAGTAGTGTATTAGGGTGAAATGGATTAGGCAGTTTGGAAAATGATTGGGCACGAAATTGATAGACAAGTTCGGGTATGGGTAAGGTGATGTAGGCCGAGATGACCTTCTAATGTGTTTGTGACAAAGTAGCCAGATAGAACCTTGGCTTGGGTATAGTTAGATCACAAAAGTTCTAACTAGACTTACACCTAGGGTTTGGACCACCAAATGACCAAGGGTTGGACTACAAAAGGATCGAGGGTTGGACCACAAAAGGACCATGATTTGGACCACAAAAGTTGAATAACTTAGAAAAGTTTGAGAACACTCAAATATATTTCATAAAAATTCAATGTCTTCTTTCATAAACTACATCCCCTATTTATACTAGTTCAAAACCTTCTAGAAGAGGTAATAATATAGACATAAAAATGCATCTAGGCTGAATGGTAAATGGGGAGAGGTTCGGCCGATTTGGGGGAAGGGAAAAGACCCAACTCTTCATATTTCTCTAGGCCACCCTTTTGTGTCATCCATGTAGATAAGTGCATGAACTAGCTAGTTCATGAATTACCTCATTGGGGAACGTTGGAAGCTTCTCTTTCTAGATGGTTCTCGGCTTGGTCATCTTATTTTATTGCATGGCATAGTAATTAAACTATAAGGAGATCTAGTAATTAATCTAGTAATTAAAACAAGATAAAATGTGGTCTCGACCAAGACCTACATAAAAGCCGAAAAAAATATTTCCTTCTTGGGTCTTCATGTCTTGTCTTCAACTCCACTCCACATTAAGCATGTCACCATAGGATGGTTGGCAATCTTTGGCACTCCTAGCAAATCACCTCGCGGCTCATGTTGGAAACTTAAGTTTACGGTCTTCTTTCATCATACTCCCCTTCTTTAATAGAATTTGCCCTCAAATTCTCATCATCTATGTATGGTGATAAGTCTCCAACATTAAACGTTGAACTAATACCTCCATATTCGTCCAAAAGTTCTACCTTGTAGGCGGTTTCCCCGAACCTGTTCAATAACTTGAAAGGACTATCTCCCCCGGCATTAGCTTATTCTTTCTCATATTGGGAAATCTTTCCTTCCTTATGTGTAGCCAAACCAAATCTTTGAGCTGGAATTATGTTTGAGTCCTTGACGTGTTCGCATCTATTTTGTAGTTGGTATTGGCCTTCTGAATTTGTGCTCGGATTTGATCATGTAACTTCTTGAAGGCCTCAATTCGATCTTTAGCTGTAAAGCTTAGGATTTCTTTCTTTGGAATTTGAACCAAATCAATAGGTAAAAATGGGTTAGTGCCATAAATAATTTCAAATAGAGCTTTACCCGTTGTACGAGATTGACTCCGATTATAAGCAAATTCTGCATGTGCCAACTTGATGTCCCAATCCTTGGTAGTCTTGCTCACCAATCCTCTTAATAGTGTGCCGAAAGTTCTATTAGTCACTTCCATTTGGCCATCCGTTTAAGGATAATGGGAGGTACTAAATAGAAACTTGGTACGAAGAAGTCTCCATAGTATTTTCCAAAAATAACTTAGGAACTTCACATCCCTATCAGAGACAATAGTCTTAGGAACGCCATGCAATCTTACAACTTCCTCAAATACAAGTCCGCAATATGTGTTGCATCATCGGTCTTGTGACAAGCAATGAAGTGAGCCATCTTCAAGAATCTATCCACAACTACCATGATAGAGTCCTTGCCCCATTGTGTTCTTGGTAAGTCGAGGATGAAATCCAAGCTCACACCTTCCCATGGTCGTTTCAGAAACAGTAGAGTATACAATCTTTTATGGAAGAAACTTTTAGCCTTTTGACAAGTGGAACACCTACTTACCACTCCATTTACATGTTTATCCATATATGGTCAGTAAAAGTATTCTTGTAGAATCTCCAAATTCTTCACTACCCCAAAATGTCCAGCTAGTCCACCCTTATGCACTTCATGTACAAGTTATTCCCTCATGGAACATTTGGGCACACACAATTTGTTCCCTTTGAAAAGGAAACCTTCTACTATGGAATAAGAACTATGAACTCCACGATTACATTCCATCATTACGTCTTTGAACTCGAGATCTCGTTCATAGATTCCTTTAGCACTTCAATTCCCACAAGTTTTTGTTCAAGTATGATCAACATTACGTGCCTCCGGGAAAGTGCATCCGCCACTGTGTTGGGCTTGCCATCTTTGTGCCTTGTAGAGAATGTGAAAGTTTGCAAGTATGCTACACACTTAGCATGCCTTGGATTCAACTTTCTTTGCCCATGTAAATACTTAAAGGATTCATGATCTGAAAATAAGACAAAAGGTTTTGGCCTCAAATAATATTCCCATTGGACCAAGGATCTAACAATAGCATAAAACTCCTCGTCATAAGTCGAATAATTGAGTCGTGCACCACCCAATTTTTAACTAAAGAAAGCAATAGGTCGTTTGACTTGAATCAAGACAACACTAACCCTACTAGCATCACATTCAACTTCAAATAGTTTCTCAAAGTTCGGAATAGCTAGAACTGGTGCTTCACATAACCTTCCCTTCAAGGTTTCAAAAGCTCTTTGTGTTCCTTGGGACCATTTAAACTCACCCTTTTTCATTAGTTCAATGATAGGGGCAGCAAGGGTACTAAAATCTTGAATGTAACGATGATAAAAAGAAGCCAAACCATGGAAACTTCTTGCCTCACTTACATTCATAAGCTCGGGCCAACTCCGGATAGCTTCCACCTTGGATGGATCCATATGAATGCCCTCGGATGATACTATGTATCATAAGAATGAGATCATAGTAATCATAAAAGCACACTTCTCTAACTTTCCATACAACTTTACATCTCTTAACTTCTCAAATAAAGCTTCTAAATGTGACATGTGAGATTCCCTATCTTGACTATAAATTAAGATATCATCTAAGTAAACCACAACAAATATACCCATGAATGGTCGTAGTACCTTGTGCATGAGCCTTATGAAAAAAATTGGAGCATTACATAATCCAAATGGAATCACAAGACATTCGTACAAACCATACTTGGTCTTGAAAGTCGTCTTCCATTCATCTCCCTCTCGTATCCTCATTTGATCGTAGCCAATCCTCACATCTATCTTGGAGAACAACTTGGCCCCATTCAATTCATCCAAAAGATCATCCAATCTCGGCATATGAAACATGTACTTCACAGTGATGTTATTGACCGCTCGGCTATTAATACACATGCACGAAGTCCCATCTTTCATTGGCACTTTATGGCGGGTACCACACAAGGACTAAGGCTCTCTCGAACAAAACCTTTGTCTAGTAATTCTTGCGCTTGTCATGGCAACTCCTTAGCCTCTTCTGGATTGCATCTATAGGCTGGACGATTAGGTAATGAACTTCCTGGAATAAAATCAATAGAATGTTCAATACCTCTGATTGGTGGTAATCCGGGTGTAAGATCATTCGGAAATACATCTTCAAGAGTTCCTTCAAGTTGGCATCTTCAATCGCATCTCCCACAAGACTCTTCTTATCCTTGCACAGTAATGCATATATAGGACTCCCCTTCTTCAACTCCTCTTCTATCTCAGATGCATTAAGCAAGAGGGACTCAGACTTTTCCTTGCGGTTCTTGGAATTTTGAATCTTCATTTTCTTCACCTCACTAGGTGACAATGGTATCAACCGGACCTTCTTGTCATCCTTTTGAAAAGAATAAACATTCTTTTTTTCCATCATGTTTTGATTTTCTATTAAATTTCCATGGACGACCCAATAAAATATGACAAACATCCATAGGTAGGATGTCACACCATATTTCATCTTCATACTTACCAATCTGAAAACTAACAAGAGCTTGTTTCATTACCTTTAGCCCTTTGACTTTGTTCAACCATTGGAGAGCAAATGGTTTAGGATGGCTGCGGGTAGGCAATTTCAATTTGTCCACCATTTCTATGGAGGCCAGATTGGCACAACTTCCTCCATCAATGATCATATTACATACCTTGTCATTTACCTTATATCGAGTGTAAAATAGTTGCTATCTTTCTGTCTCCTCTTATTCTTCAAGTTGAACACTCTACACACGTCGGAGTACTAAGATTTCACCTACTTTTACAAGATCAACATCTTCCTGTAGGACCTCCTTGACTTCGGGTTCCTTAATAATAAAGGAATCCCCACAATCTTGATATTGTTCCTTTTCATGCCTTGGGTTTTTTGTACAAAGTCCTCCACGGACTCGGCAATATTAGTCACAGCACGCCCCGCAAATTCTCTTCTCAAAATTTGCGCTTGTTTCGCAAAATGGTCACTTATGATCCTCCGAATTTCTTTATTGATATTAGCCATAGCGTCAAGCAGTGGGATGGGAAAACCTTGCTCTGATACCAAACTGATGTATATAAGGAGGGGATTGTATGGTTAGGTTGGTCGGAGTTGGTTTGGGGCTAGACAGACACAAATATGGGAGTCAAATGGAGGTTGGTGGAATAGGACGGTTTTTGAATAGTTTAGATTTATGGGAGGTGTACGGGTGCCCTTAGGTGGTTTGGGGCTAATGCATTTTGAGAGGATGAACTAGACACTTTGTAGGTTATGTTGGTGGTTGGATGGTGGTACGGTGGCGGAAATTGGTTGGGACGGTAAGGTACGAAGGTTGAACTCAGTGAGGATAGTGGAGTAGTTTGTTGGGTTCTTGGGTGTTTTTGGGAGGAGTTGGTTAATGACATTTTTTGTGTAGGTTGGGGAACTATTGTAGTGTATTAGGCTGAAATGTATTAGGCATTTTGTACAATGATTGGGCACAAAATTGATAGACAAGTTCAGGTTCGGGTAAGGTGATGTAGGCCGAGATGACATTCTAATGTGTTTGTGCAGAAGTAACTGGATAGAACCTTGGCTTGGGTATAGTTAGCTCACAAAAGTTCTAACTATATTTACAACTAGGGTTTGGACCACAAAAATACCAAGGGTTGGACCACAAAAGGACCGAGGGTTGGACCACAAAAGGACCAAGGTTTGGACCACAAAAGGACCAACTAAGATAACAACACAAAAGTTGAATAACTTAGAAAAGTTTGAGAAAACTTAAATATATATCATGAAAATTCAATGTCTCCTTTCATCAACTACATCCCCTATTTATACTAGTTCTAAACCTTCTAGAAGAGGTAACAAGATAGACATAAAAATGCATCTAGGCCGAATGGGAAAGGGGGAGAGGTTTGTCCAATTTGGGGGAAGGGAAAAGACCCAACTCTTCATGTTCTCTAGGCCACCCTTTCGTGTCATCCATGTAGATAAGTGCATGAACTAGCTAGTTCATGAATTACCTCCTTGGGGAACGTTGGAAGCTTCTACTTCTAGATGGTTCTCGGTTTGGTCATCTTATCTTATTACATGGCATAGTAATTAAACTATAAAGAGATCTAGTAATTAAAATATAAGGAGATCTAGTAATTAAACTATAAGGAGATCTAGTAATTAAACTATAAGGAGATCTAGTAATTAGGCTTGGAATTAAAATAAGCTAAAATGTGGTTTCGGCCAAGACCTACATAAAAGCCAAAAAAAATGTTTCCTTCTTGGATCTTCAAGTCTTGTCTTCAACTCCACTGCAAACTCCACTCCACGTTAAGCATGTCACCATAGGACAGTTGGCAATCTTTGGCACTCCTAGCAAATCACCTCGCGGCTCATATTGGAAACTTAAGTTTACGACCTTCTTTTCATCAGACCGGAGATAAGAACACTTATAAGATTATTAGCAATATTGAGATGATGATGATAATAGGGGGAACGGGTTGCACGCCTACAACCGTTATTTCAGTCAATATCTAGGGTCTGTTGAGAAATTCCGGAGGTATATATGAACTTCACGGGTCCCCCATCGGTGTGTAGTTCATAGAATTTAAATGCTTGTATGGGAGATTAAAAAGGTACCTGGCATATGCATTGAATTCATATCATACATACATCATTTCGTTGATTATTTGTTTATGGACTAAGTGTTGGATTGGTAATTAACGACTTGGTTGATTTCTGGATAAATGAGGATTGTTAATTGATCACTTGATACTTGATATATTATCATTGGACTATTTTAGAACTAGGTAACTCTTATGATTATGAACCTGTATATGAACAAAGTGACTTATTGATTTTAGTGAATCATTAGCTAAACAATGTAACTTATTTGGGTTATTGAACTGTCTAGTATAAGATTATTTGGTGTCAACTTGATATTTATTTATTTTTGCGTATCTTTCATCGTTGTCGACCTATGATGCTTACGGGGGTACGTTGTTTACTCATACTAAACTTGTTGCATTCCATTTGGATATAGATACAGATCCTTCTACAAGTTTACGACCTCGAGCTTGAGTCTGAGCTAGTTGATTTCTAGTATTCACGGCGAGGATGCTACTTTCTGGCATTCCTTGGATGCTTATTCTCTTACTCTGTCTTTACTTTTGGATTCAAGAGACATGTTTCATATTCTTAGACTATGTTCTGTTCTTTGGCTAATGCATTTAGATCTATGGGGGTTGTGTTATAATTATCATACTTATATTTTTGCATCTTATATTATGATCAACAATTATTTAAGTATTTTGTTATATTTCTTCTTATATCATGTTAAATGAGTTGGGAATGGTTTTCCTATCGGTGAGAACGTATAGGTACCACTATGATTCCTAAAAGGGGTTGTGAAAAAGGTGGTATTAGAGCTTTAGGTTAAACGGTCTTAAATACAAGAGCAATATCTAGTATAGTAGAGATGTCCGTACTCATCTTCGAGAGGCTATGGGATATTTAGGAAATTTCACTTTCTTCATTCATTTCGTGTTAAGTTGAATCAAATTAGTATCTGACATTTATTTCCTATTCTCTCACAGATGGTGAGGACTCGTACCCATGAAGAGAGAGATGAGGCACTGACACCTACAATAGAATTGCACGGTAGAGGTAAAGTCCATAGTAGGGGCCGAGGTAGAGCCTGAGGAGCTGTAACAACTCTGGGTGAAGCATAGGGAGCCGGCCAGGCTCGTGCTAGATCAGTTTCCCCTGAGCCATATATTGATCCTCAGGATGAGTTACTTGATGAGAAGATAGGTTTAGTCGAGGATCAGCCTGATTTATAGCTATTCTGGTCATACAGGACACATTAGTCAGATTGTTTAGTGTTCTAGATGGTTTTGCTCACACGGGAATATATCTGACTACATCAGGTGGGTCACACATATGTAGGGGAGAGGTACACATTCCCAAGTTATGTGCTCTGAGGGTTTATCCAGTTGCTATGTTAGTTCCCCATATTAATGAGGTACCATAACTCGAGTTTAGTCCTTGGCCAATTACAGGGATAGCTATGACCTATGATGAGTGGGTCTACTTCTCGTGGTTATGTACAGCATGGTAGATATCAACATTTGTAGCATAGTCGACCAATTCAGGTTTCCCTTCATATTACAGATGGTTTCTCTATGGGGCAGAGCGATTATAGCATGGGCCAGTCTTCTAGGGATTCTCATTCTCGGTATTCTGACCGTAGGGGTCAATAACATTCTTCTATCTCTATTCATCAGTTGTCAGTGGCCAAGGCTTGTTTTAATTGTGGTGAGATTGGGCATTTCAATACAGAGTACCCCAGAGTTGTATCAAGTACATCCCGTGCACCCAGGACCCTATCACATCCATTTAGGTGTGGTGGTTAGGTTAGCTGATGAGGATCTCATTCAGGCCGTGGTGGCCATTAAACTAGTCGTGGTGGATCTTAAACAGGGAGAGATGTAGCTTGTTTGGACCGAGGTGGCCATCATGGTACTCAGTCTGATGGAGAACTCACTCAATGCTATGCTTTCCCTAGTAGACTAGAGACTAATACATTTGATGCGGTTATCACAAGTATCATATTAGTATGTCATCGGTCTGCTATAGTGTTATTTGATCCAGGGTCTACGTTCTCATATATGTCTGCCTAATTTTGTATTGATTTGGATATATTTTGATATGCTTGATATCCCTATTCATGTGTCCACCTATTGGTGATTCTGTGGTTGTAAATCGAGTTTATCGGCTTTGTGTGGTTACATTTATGGGCTTTGAAACTTGCGAAGATTTGGTCATTTTAGACAAGGTTGATTTCAATAACATTCTGAGGGTTGATTGGCTATCACTGTACCATGCATTTCTGCACTGTCCTGCCAAGATAGTCACTTTAGTTATGCCTGGTCTTCTGAGGTTAGAGTGGAGGGGCGCTCTTATCCCTGCACCTAAGAAGATCATTTTTTTCATACAGGCGAGAAATTTAGTAGGTAAGGGTTGTTTGGCGTACCTAGCTCATATTCGGGATACGAGTGTGGAGACTCATTCCCTTGAGTCATTTCTAGTAGTTAGTGAGTCCGCCAAGGTCTTTTCGTCAGATTTACCGGGTATGATGCCAGATAGGGATATTGATTTCTGCATTAATCTCGAGTTGGGTACTCGACCCATTTCCATTCCTGTATACCATATGGCTTCAGCAGAGATGAGAGAGTAGAAGGAGCAACTTCAGGACTTGTTAAGTAAGTGCTTCATTCAACCGAGTGTATTACCTTGGGGTGCTCCTGTGTTGTTTATGAAGAAGAAGGATGGCACCATGCGTATGTGCATTTATTATAGGTAATTGAACAAGGTCACCATTAGAAATAAGTAAATTCCTCTAATTGATAACCTATTCGACCAACTTCAGGGTGCTTCTATGTTTTCAAAGATTGATTTGAGAGCTAGGTATCATTAGTTGAAAATTCGGGCTGAGGATGTTCCCAAGATGGCTTTCCGGACTTGTCATGGTCATTATGAGTTCTTGTTGATGTTTTTTGGGCTTACTAATGCCCCTGCAATGTTCATGTATTTTATGAATGGAATATTCAAGCCGTACTTGGATTATTTTATGATAGTATTCATTGATGACATCTTGATATATTCGAAGAGTCAGGAGGACCATGAGCAACATATGAGAGTCGTCCTTGACGTATTGAAGGAGAAGATGTTATATGCTAAGTTCTCGAAGTGTGAGTTTTGGCTGAGTTCAGTAGAATTTTTGGGACACGTGGTGTCCACGGATGGGATTATGGTTGACCCAAAGAAGATTGAAGCAGTTAAGGACTCTTCGATCTTGGGTTCCTCAATAGAGAAGGAATCCCATATTCTTGGTACTCTTCAATGGTCATGACTCGAGGGTTAGGACATTCATTTGCAAAGTGTCCTAGTCCTTGACATTTGAAACACCTCTTTCGGATTCTATCCACCCCCTTGGTAACCTATACTTTCTTCCCCTTATCTTTCTCTACACCTTCTTGGTTATACAATGGGTTAGAATAAGCGGTATTACCCTTCTCTTTAACACTAGTGGGTTTACATACGATTTTGGGGTACCCTTCTTTTGTTTCCTTTGAAACTTGAGTGCTAAGTGGCATACGTCTTCAAATGTTTTGTAAGTTTCCACTTCAACCTTCTCTTGAATTGCCACATTCAAGCCTCCGATGAATCGTGCAATTCTTTACATCTCCTTTTCCTCCAAGTCACAAAGCATGGTGACCTTCTCGAATTCTCGAACATATTCCTCCTCCGTAAGAGCTCCTTGACGAAGTTTGGTGAGCTTAAGGTATAGGTCTTGTTCATATTCCCCTAGCCAGAATTTATTCTTCAAGTGCTTCTTTAATATGTCCCAAGAGTCAATCTTGGTCTTGCCATTTCTCCTTCGGCTTGTTTTGATGTTTTTATACCATACGGAAGCGAATGACTTCAACTTTAATATAGCAACCTTAAAACATTTCTAATAATCATATTGTTTGTACTCGAAAAGCCTATTAATGGACCTTATCCATTCAAGAAACTCTTCCAGATCCATATCGCCTTAAAATGTTGTAGGTTCAAGCCGTAGGCTTCAATCATCTTCCCTATCATGCCCCAGATTGTTTTGCACATCTTCCTCGGCATGTCTTGGGTTGTTTTGTGGAACTTCTTCCCCGAATTTGACATCATGAATCACGGCACGCTCTGCAAACTCTCTTCTCAAGAGTTGCATTTGTTCCTCAACAAGTTCACTTACGACCCTCTGAAGATCGTCATTTAAGTGAGCTATAGCGTAAGGCATGGGACGAGATTACCTTGATTTAATACCAAACTGATATATATAAGGAGGGGAAAGTGAGGGGAACCTAGTCGAAGATTTGTTAGACACGGGTTGACACGAAAATGGACTCAAAAGGTGGGGTGTCGGGTTCTCGCATTTACTGGACAATGTGGTATTGTGGGGCTTGCACGGGTAGTTTTGGGTGGAATTGGGTTAAGGCGTTTTGTAGGGGTGTTCTAGACAAGTTTAGGATTGTGTTGATGGTTGGGGTTAGGTTGTTGGATGGTGGCAAGGTAACGTAAACTGGTCGGGATACCGAGGTTATCGGTAAGAGGTGTTTTGCAGACTGTGTGGTGTTGTCGGGATTGGACGGGTATGTATGGGTGGTTTCAATTAATGGCCTTTGGTGTGATGATTTGGGAAGTGTTGTGGTGTTTGGTGGTGAGAAGAATCAGATAGTTGGCACAAGGAATGGACACGAGGTTGCTAAGTGCAAGCTCGGGTACAAACCAAGTGAGGGTCAGTCTAAATAGACAAGGATAGAGAGGTGAGGTTGCTATGGGACCAATTAAGATAAACAACACAAAAGTTGAATAACCTAGAAAAATGAGTAAAACTCAAATATGATTCATAAATCTTCCACACTTTTTTTACCTCAACTATATGGCCTATTTATATGAGTATTTAGAACTTTCTAGAAGACAACTAAATAGACATAAAACTAGAACCACTTCAGCCACAATGGGAAAGGGAGTTCGCCCGAATGGGAAAGGGATGGGATTCAGCCAACTCTTAAGGTTCTCTAGGCCATTCCTTTGTATCTTTTATGTAGATGAATGCATGAAATTAAGACACTCATGAATCATCCCCTTGGAATACATTTGGAAGCTTCCATCTTTAGCATATTCCTTGGCCGAATGGAAAGGGGAGAATACTCGGCCACCCCTTCATGTTCCCTAGGCCATTCTTGATGTCTTCTATGTAGATAAGTTCATGAACTTGTTAGTTGATGAATTATATCCTTGGAAGCTCTTCTTCTAGATGATACTTGTACTTGTCACCAGATCCTCTTACACGGCCTAGTCATTACACGACGTAGTCACCTTATTACATGGCCTATTAATTATGTCCTAAGGAAGCTAGTAGTTAATATAGGAATTAAAAGACAATCTAAAAGAAAATGGTCTCGGCCAAGACCTACATAAAGGCCGAAATAAATGTGTCTCCTTGCATCTTTAAGTGATGTCTTCAATTCCACTTTATATTCTATTCCATTTTAGGTATCTAGCCGTAGATTGATGGTTAATTGTTGGCACCCTTGGCAAATCACTTAACGACTCAAGTTGCGTGTGTAAGTTCATGGGCTTTCTTTCATCAGTATCATAGGTCGACAATGATGAATGATACGCAAAAAAAGATAAATACCAAGTTGACACTAAATAATCCTATACTAATAATTCAAATAGTCCAGGAAATGCCACAAGTTGCTTGTTTCAAGTAAGATTTCATAATCACTCAAGTAATCCAATTCTAATAGTTCAATAACAGATATACTAGTCTCAAATAGCAATTACAAGTCTTTCATGTCCAGAATTTTAGTAAAATCACCAACAATCAATTCAACACTTAATCCATCCATAGATAATCAATGATATAATGTATGTATGATAATGAATGCAATGCATATGCCAGGTACTTTTATCAAATCCAGTATGTAATACGTCAAGATTTTATTATGATTTATATACTCATAGGGGACCCGCGAAGTCCATATACCCCTTCCAAAATGTCCCATCGGAGCCCAACTCATGGTTGAATAATATCATGTTGCAGGCATGCAACTCTGTTTCCCGCGAATCAATATCATCTCAATATTGCCATAATCTCATAGTACCCTTACCTTTTTGGCCTCCTAGACCCACATCATATCCATACCACTCTCATATCAATATCACAGAACCATGAGTGTATGAATGCAATTGATAGTATAAGGCAAGATATCATGATATAATGAGATGCAATCAAGTATAGAGATGAAATATCACATGCTTCCAAGAGTTCAATAAACATATACAATCTAAGTACAAATCAAGATATCATATATAAAGAATGTGTGATGAGTAAACATGTTAAGCAACTATGGAGATAAGCCCACATATGACGACGAGCCCAAATAATCAACAGTCGGAACCCCCTCAAATGTTCATCATAACCATTTGAGAGGGACCCCCTAAACATGCCCAATATCCCTCAGTATTTATAACTGATTACGCACTTTTATCGAAGTCTTGTGAAAGTGAATCGTAGCCTACCGCTGGGCTGAACATGTGCACTAACCAATCAAGCTTCGGTGATTGCCTTGCCCTTCCGACATGCCTCGTGATACTCGAAGTCTATTCACGTACATACTATTCACTAACATAAAGCTTACACAACATACAAGGATATAATCCTTACAAACAAGACTTTAAAATACCAACCCGGGATCATGTCACCAAGACTCAAACTTTAATACCTAATTATCAAGAATACATACTAGGTAGTCATATCCTTAAATCAATTGAAAATTATACACATTTGAACCATTAATTGACCAGTATACAAAAGTCTCAAATTGAAACCCTTGAAATTTCCCACAATTGGAATAGGTTTCTATACTCAAATTAAGCCTTACAACATGATCATCTAAAAATATCCATCACTAATTCACAATAATACAAGTAAACTAATCCATAAAACCTTCATTAATCAATAACTTAACTCTCTTAAACTCATTAGAACTTATACTTCGTCATCCCCGGATTGCATACATAATAAATCACCATCGAAGCACCTTAGATCATGCAACTAGAACATAAAGGGTGGAATTCTTACCCCAAGTGAAGGAATTGCTCTTAGACCTCTGGAAACTTCCTCCTTGTGGCTCTAGGTTCGAGACTTTCTAATTTGGGAATGAAATTTGACATAGGAAATTATATATGACACTTGATACAATGATTTTCCCCAATGAATGACTCCGCTGGCGGGGATTCGCTACAATGAACAAAGAACTCGCTAAGGCGGTGTCACTTGACCCCTCACCTCAGCGCCACCGCGAACCTGATCCCCAAAGGCGGACTCGTCCCTATAGACAAACCCTCCACTAAGGCGAAAATCCCACACTTTCCCAACCCCTGCTTCGGCGAGCCAACCTCATGCCATAGTGAGAACTGGTGCTGTCGAGGCGGACACCAGACACCAGAACATGAAATCAAGCCAAACTCCCATCAACCACCCAAAACACTCCCGAGACCCCCTGACATAAACCAAACATGCCCGTCTAAGGTAAATAGTGATACGAACTTACTCGTTTCCTCGCATTTCCCATTTAACCAAGTTAAGACACTTTTCTAATGAGTCATTCGGGAAAACCAAATATCCAAACTTTACAAATAAAGCTACAAAACACATTTGATTGCCTTGAGAAGCGAACTAATGACTCGACTAAGTGATAAATGACCCTCCTAAAGTACCGGAAGCAACAGAACTCAAAAATGAACCCATTTAGGCAAAAGTCAACTTTGAGTCAAACTATCAAACTCTAAGTTTCTAGTTTTGGGTTTTACATTTGAAACTCATATAAATGAACCTCGGGATTCATGCCATCCATCCTCGCACATCACAAATCCCACATAGAGTATGCATGAAGGGTCAAACAAGCAAATAAGGGTCTTTAGCTAAAAATGACCAGACATGTCATTACATCTGATACCAATTAAAACAACGTTTGTCCTCAAACGAAGAGAAACAAACAGAGAAAAATGTATTGGAAGTAGTAAACAAGCCAGGATATTTGCTTCGTATATCAGACTCTATCTCCCAAGTCACTTCCTCAACAGGATGATGCCTTCACTGAATCGTCACCGAAGCTATCTCATTAAATCTCAACTTTTTCACCTTCCTGTCTAAAATGGCCACAGGCTCCTCCTCGAAACCCATATTTTGATCAAGCAATATAGAGTCTCATTGAATAATATAAGAACCATTGGCATGATACTTCTTCATCATAGACACATGAAAAACTGAATGAACGCTAGAAAGACCTGGTGGCTGAGCCAACTCATAAGCCACCTTCCTAACTCTCTAGAGAATCTCAAAAGGTCCAATATAACTCAAAATCAACTTCCCTCTCTTGTTGAATCTCATCACACTCTTCTTAGGTGAGACCTTCAGAAGAACTCTATCTCCAATCATGAACCCTATGTCTCGGACTTTCCGATCCGCATACGATATCTGCCTGCTCTGCGCTACCAGGAGCTTATCCTAGATCATCTTCACCTTGTCTATGGAATCTCTCAATAAATCGATACCCCAAGGCCGAACCTCAAACCCATGAAACTAACCAATCGGAGATCGACATCTCCTATAATATAAATCCTCAAACGACGCAATATAAATACTAGAGTGATAGCTATTGTTGTACGAAAACTATGCCAAAGGTAAGAACGGGTCCTAATGACCACGTAGGCCCATAACATGTCCAACAATACCTGAATAGTCCATTCGGACTAACCGTCGGTCTGATGGTGAAATGTTGTATTGAGATCCAAGTGAGTATCCAACTCCTTTTGCAAAGTCCGCAAGAAAAATAAAGTAAAATGAGTACCCCGATCCGAGATGATAGAAATAGGAATCCATGAGGACGAACAATCTTACGGATGTAGATCTTAGCCAACTTCTCTGCATTATAAGTTTTTGAATCGAAATGAAATGCGCGAACTTGGTCAATCTATCAACAATGACCCAAATAGCATCAAACTTGCCAAAAGTCTTAGGAAACCCAACTACAAAATCCATGGAAATTATCTCCTACTTCCACTCAAGAATGGACATCCTCTAAGACACGCCAACGGGTAGCTGGTGTTCATACTTGACTTGCTGACAATTCTGACACCGAGACATAAAATCAACAATCTCTCTCTTCATCCTACCCCACCAATAGTGTTGCCTCAAATCACAGTACATCTTAGTAGTACCTGGATGAATCGAATACCTAGAGCAGTAGGCCTCCTCTATAATCAATCTGGTCAAATCTCCCACACGAGGCATATATACTCTACCCTTGATCCTCAAAACACCCTCACCATCAATAATGGCCTCCTTGGCCTCACCACACATCACATTATCTCTGATTTGTCACAAATTCACATCATCATACTGATGAGTCTGAACCTGATCCAAAAGAGACGACCTCGCTTCTACACAAGCCAGAATCCTAACCGGATTTAAAATATCGAGTCTCACAAAATGGTTGACTATTGACTAGACCTCCAATGCCAAAGGACGCTTAGAAATAATCAATTGAGCTAAAATCCCCATGTTGACTGCCTTTCGGCTCAAGGCATTCATCACCATATTGGCCTTGCCTGGATGGTATAAAATTATCATGTCATAGTCCTTTATTAACTCCATCTACCGTCGCTGCCTAGAATTTAAATCCTCATAATAATTCAACACATGCAGAAGACTACGGTGGTCGGTATACACCTCACAATGAACGCCACACACGTAATGCCTCCAAATCTTCAAGGCGAACACAACATTAGCCAACTCCAAATTATGAATATGGTATCCTAGAGGCATCACAGTACACAGTAAAGTCCTTTCCCTCAACCTGAACGGAAAAAATCGCGGTTGTGGTCAAAAGACTATTGAGCTTTTGAAAGCTCTCCTCACATTGATTGGGAAACTGAAAAGGGACTTCCTTATGAGTCAAACATGTCAGATGCGAAGCTATATAAGAGAATCCTTTAATGAACCGGCAATAGTAGCTAGCAAGACTCACAAAACTCCAATATCAGTCACAAAAGTCGATCTAGGCCAGTCCCTGACTGCCTCTATCTTTTGAGGGTCAACCATAACCCATCCTTGGACACCACGTGACCCAAGAAAGATACAAAACTCAAGAAAAACTCACACTTTGAGAACTTAACATATAACTTTTTCTCCTTTAGTAAGCCAAGGACCACTCTCAGATGACGCTCGTGGTCCTCCTGACTCTTCAAATATATCAGGATTTTGTCAATAATCACAATCACAAAACAATCCAAGTATGGCTTAAATATCCCATTCATCAAGTCCATGAACGTTGTGGGGGCATTAGTAAGCCTAAATGACATCACAAAGAACTCATAATGCCCATATCAAGTGTGGAAAGCCATCTTGGGAACATTCTCAGCTGGATATTTAGCTGATGATACCCAGACCTCAAGTCAATCATTGAAAACACAGAAGCACCCTAAATTTGATCGAATAAGTCATCAATATGCGGAAGCGGATACTTGTTTCTGATGGTGACTTTATTCAACTGTCTGTAATCAATGCACATACGCATGGTACCATCTTTCTTTTTCACGAACAAGACAAAAGCACCTCATGGAGATACACTCGGTCGAATAAAGCCCTTACTAAAAAAATCCTGAAGCTGGTCCTTCAACTCTCTCAACTCTGCTAGAGCCATACGCAATGGAGAAATAGAAATGGGTTGAGTACACGGCTCAAGATCAATACAAAAGTTAATATGCATGTTTGGCGGCATACCCGATAAGTCTAAAGGAAAGACCTCGACAAACTTACTAACTACTAGAACTAACTCGAGGGAATAAGCCTCCACACTAGTATCCCAAATATGAGCAACATATGCCAAACAACCCGGGTCTACTAACTTCCTAGTTCGAATGAAAGAAATCACCTTCCTAGGAGCAGGGGTGGGAGCGCCCCTCCACTCAAACCTCGGAAGACCAGACAACTACCTTGAATGCCTTGGAGTAATAGTCTAGAATTGCGTGATATGGTGATAGCTAATCCATACCAAAGATAACATCAAAATCCACCATATCTAAGATAACCAAATATACAATAGTGTCGTAACCCATGAAAGTAACTACACATGCGATAATCTCTATCTACAATCATAGAATCACCGACTGGTTTAGACACATGGATAGGAACATCAAGCATATCACACCACATCTCTAATTTAGTAGAAAAGTAGACAGACACATAAGAGAATTTAGATCCCGGATCAAATAACACATTAGCGGAGTGATGATCGACTGAGGTGATACTTGTTATGACTATGTCTGATGCCTCAACCTCGACCCTACCAAGGAATGTAGAGTACCCTGCTGGCCACCTCGGCCTGAACGAGCTCTATCTCTCCATGACTGGGATCCACCACGACCAGACTGATGGTCACCACAACGTGAATGAGATCCTCCCCGGCTACCTTGACTACCACCATTGGATGGATGTGTTCGGGTCCTAGGCGCATGGATGTACTCATACATATTTGGGGCAATCTCTCATGAAATGCCCAACCTCTCCACAACTGAAACAAGTCTTGGCCGTTGAGCGCTGTTGAATGGAGATAGAAGAACCCAAACCACTATAGTTTGAATACCGAGACTGATAGCCCCTTGAATACTGTGCATTACCATAACTGCGCTATCCTACAGAGATACTGTCAATAATCTAGAGAGGTGCCTGAACCTGTCAACTAGGCTGCGACTGATAATATCTACCTTGATGACCATAACCACATGAAGTAGAACTGTTGAACTGTATATGTCTCATCGCCCTCTTATCGGACTCATATCTATACATCTTTCCCCTCATGGGCTCCACCATCCTAGCATGCTCAACTACAGTCTCAAAAGAAGCTCTAGAGGCCACTAACTGCATTGTAGCCAATTGGAGTGGAAAACTCAATCCCCAAACAAAAAATCTCACTCGCTCTGCCTCAGTGGGTAGTAGCGGTGCTGCATAACGTGATAAGGCATGCAAGTGAATCTCATAATGTGCAACTATATAATTTCCCTGCCTAATCTTCTAAAACTCATCATGCTTTCCCGGGCGCAAGCTCAAGGGCACATACATCTCAAGGAACACTCGATAGAATCTAACCCAAGTAAATGGAGACTACCCCGCGGGTAAGAAATCAACATACACTTTTCATCACTATTTCGCGTCTCCCAAAAGCTAAAGGGCCACAGAACTGACTCCATGCGACTCAATAATACCCAGAGTATGAACCTCTCGTGGCTTCTTACGAACTCATACGTATCCTCCTTGGGTTTCTATAAAACACTGAAGGTTTTATGTACAAAAAGTGCTCCCAAATCTTCCGCTCATCGTGGGTCATAGTTGTCCCTCCAATAATCCAAGGACAAAACTCTAGAGCATGAATCTAATCAATACGAGACGCTGACATCGTTGCTAGTTGAACCCTGAGAGTATGAAACTCAGGGATTTGTGTCAGCCCCTCTCCCACATGGGTCTGAGAACCATCTGGAGTAGTAGGATGTTCGTATGTTTGAGAAAACTCATCAGGAACACTCAATAACCTGACTAGTGTGTCTTGTAGAACTGAAGTAGTAATGAATCAAGGTTGATCTTGGGCTAGCCCCATCTCCTCCTCTAGCATATCATCTTGAGGCTAAATAAATTACTCAGGGGAAATAGATCTAGCATGAGCTTGGATGGCTCTCTGTGCTCCACCCTAAGCTAGTGTTGCTACTCTGGCTCTACCTCAGGCCCGAGCACGTTCTCTACCACGACCGTGCACTACCGCAGTAGATGCGTCCTCCCTCACTACATCGGCACACATCATCACTATCTATGAGAGAATAGAAACAAGGGTCAGATATCAATTTAATTCAATTTAGCACGAAAGGAATGAAAAAAGTGAAATTTCTAAATGTCCCATAGCCTCTCGAAGATAAGTATGGGTGCCTCTGCACCGATCCACAAGACTCTACTAGACATCGCTCTTGTATTTAAGTCCGTTTAACCTAGGGCTATAATACCAGCTTTGTCACGACCCCTTTTTCAGGAATCGTGGTGGCACCTTCACAATCCCACACGATAGACGAACCACTCCCAAATCATTCATATGATATAATATAAGTAAAACGGAAGATAACAAAATACTATATAAGCTATCTCATACTATAAATGCGGAAGAAATATAAGTGTGATACATCCATATCATCCCCAAGTGATTTAGTCTGTATATACAAGAGCACTATAATAAATTATTCAAGTCTGGAAGTCAAGGGCAATAAAGTGCCAAAACTGAATACATAAGCTGAACCTATTTGACACGTCTCAAAAATGCAAGAAGAAGACAGGATAAAGGTAGAATATCCAAGGGCATGCTGAAGGTAGCATCCTCACATTGGAAGCTAAAGATCACCCAATCTGACTCAATCGTGTTGTCTCGTAGAGGTCAAAGGAGCGGAATCTGCATTAAAAAAGAATGCAATAAGTGTAGTATGAGTACACAACGTACTCCCATAGGCATCATAGGTTGACAGCGATAGAAGATACGCAAAAAAAAGATAAATAACAAGTTAACACCAAATAATCCTATACTAACAATTCAAATAGTCCAGGAAATGCCACAATATTCCCATAATCTTTTGTAGAATTCCACAACACTTATTTCAAGTAAGATTTTATAATCACCAAGTAATCCAATCCTAATAGTTCAATAACAGAGATTTTAATCTCAAATAGCAATTACAAGTCTTTCATGTCTAGAATTCTAAAGTCATCAACAATCAATCCAACACTTACTCCATCTATAGATAATCAATGCTATGATATATGTATGATAATAAATGCAATGCATATGCTAGATTCCTTTACCAAATCCAGTATATAGTACGTCAAGTTTATATTATGATCTGTACAACTATGGGGGACCTGCTAAGTTCATATACCCCTCTGAAATGTCCCATCGGAGTCTAACTCTTAGTTGAATAATATCATGTTGCAGGCGTGCAACTCCGTTCCCCGCGTATCAATAGCAACTGTATGTTGCCATAATCTCATGGTATTCTTACCTTTTCGGCCTCCTAGACCCGCATCATATTCATACCACTCTCATATCAATATCACAGAACTATGCGTGTATGAATGCAATTGACAGTATAAGGCAAGATATCATGATATAATCTAATGCAACCAAGTATGAGATGAGATATCACATGCTTCCAAGAGTTTAATACACATATACAATCCATGAACAAATCAGGATATCATATCGAAAACATGTGTGATGACTAAACATATCAAGCAACTATAGAGACAAGACCATATATGGTGACAAGCGCAAATAATCAGCAGTCGAAACCAGCTTAAGGAAGATTCTCCAATTCACCCTTTATCACAGTTCAACACCAGTATCCCCTCAAACGTTCATAATAACTGTTTGAGAGGGACCCCAAACATGTCCAATACCCCTCAGCATTTATAATTAATTATGCACTTCTATCAAAGTATTTAAAGCTTGAATTTCACATTAAACTGAGCTAATGCACACTTTTCTAAAGAGTCGTTCAGGAAAACCAAATATCCAAACTTTGCAAATAAGGCCACAAAACACATTCAGTTGCCTCGAGAAGTGAACCAATGACTCAACTAAGTCATATTTGACATTTTGGAACTATCAGAAATGTCAGAACTCGGAAACGAACCCATTTAGTCAAATCTCAACTTTTAGTCAAACTATGCAACAATAAGTTTCTAATTTTGGATTTTTCATCTGAAGCTCATATAAATAGACCTCGAGATTTGTGTCACCCATCCCCACGCATGACAAACCCCACATAGAGTGTATGAGAATCGTCAAATAAGTAAATAAAGGTCTTTAGTTAAAAATGACTAGACGGGTCGTTATAGGAAAATGTCAAATAGGTTAAGAGAATGTGGTGTTATTCATACACAAATGGCTTACAATTTCATTGATTTCTTGAAGTTTAAAGTTAAGGAATTTGAGGTAGCTAATGATCTGTAAACAGGTAATAATGTGGAGTGATCTCGCCCAAATTACAACTTAATTTGGTATAACACGACCATTGTCAAATATAATAACCTAATTATGTTGGGGTCGAATCCCACAAGGAATGCGATGAGAAATTATAATATTCACATTGTATTATGGCTTTACTAATTACTTTACTTCTATGGTAACCAAGTTTATTTGTTTGATTGTTTCTTTTAACTAGTCAACTTATCAAGTTAATTAATGGTGAATGTATCAAGTTAGCTGGAAATGTTAGGGTTGTGACTTAGTTCCTGGAAGTGGTGTTGGGTTTTTTCTTAAGTAGGTGTATTTAGCGTGGTATGGGTAATGGGGACTAATATCTAGGGGGGATGTCTCAATTGACTCACTAATTTCACTTTAGGCTTTCTTAAGCTCTAAAGTGTGACATATATGAACACCCATTGTTACCCTGAGTTGATTCCCTCCTAATTAAAGTTGGGAATCATTAAATGGGGTTTAAAGCCCCAAGTCCTAATCAACCTGCCCTTTCCTAGACTCTAGTCTCCTTTTTCAAGTTTGACTAGAGCCAATAAGCAATAAAGAGGTGTTTGCAACCTACTCTTGAACATTAAGAGTGGGGGGTAGTTGAATCCCATATTAAATCACACATTTCATGATTTATAGACTACCCCAACTACCACATTCCATTATTTCATCATAACCCCAACCTAAGTCTAGCCACTCATGTTAACTAATAAATGCATAACAAATCAATAAATAAATAAAGACATAATGAACATAAGAGAAAAACTTACAATGATCTTCAGATTAATAAATGAGATTGTCTTCAACAATATGGATGAAAAGCACAATATTCTTGAAATCAATGTAACTCTTAGATGGATAGTAAATGTTGTCTCCACAATATAAGACACAAAGAATCTTTCAAAAGGTGTCTAGCTAGGTAGGAATTAATATGTCAAATGACAAAACCCTAGGTGAGCTTATATGGGGACCCAAATTTCATACTATACAGAATTATAAAAATGCCACTGCCTGACCACTCTGCGGCCTGCAAAAAAAACCTAGGGTTTGCAAAGTGGTTTCTTGTCTAGACTTTCTGGAACTACGGTTCGCAAAACTGAACTGCTGTCCTCAGAAGTTTCTTGAGTTTTTTGCAATCTGAGTTGAACTCAAACTAAAGTAGTGGTTCGCAGACCGGATTGCGGTCCACAAAACGAAAGTGCGGACTGCATTTTGGGTCACACTTTGGGGCTCCTGAATTCTTCTTCTCACTATCTATTTTTGTAATTTGTCTACCATTCCGCAGTCCTCATAAGTGGCCTTCTATGCACTTCATCCTTTTTTCTGCATTTTTGTCCATGTTTCAACACATTTCTCCACTTTTGGTTTTCCAATGCAAAAATCCTACAAAAACCAAAATAACATAAGAAACATCTACTACAAATGTATAAAGGACAATAATAATTCATAAAATTGGTATCAAATGTACCGTAATTTCTAGGCACATCAACACCCCCAACTTAAACTATTGTTTGTCCTTAAGCAACCTAAACATCACCACTAAGGTATGACTAATGACAAAATTAAGATGACTATGGTTGGTTTTACATACAAGTCTACAAGCATGTGTTTCACAAGATTGAAAACCCCTCATATTTATCAAAATAAAAGTTCAAAAGTTCAAGAGTGCATATCTACTAGATGCGCCAAAACATCCAACTAGAGGATCTTTTATTTTACAAGGTCGATGTAATTCAATGTGCCCTCACAACAAAGAAGTCCCATACTCACTCAAAGATTTTTTTTAAAAATAAGGGACAAACAAGATCACTCACACTCACAAAGAATGTCAAGTGTCACAAGTATCATGTCATAGGCTTGCCTTTATTTTAAGTCACTACTACTAAAAGAGTGCTCGGTTTTGGATCTTTAAGGACTTTCTCAAGCTTGTAATGTTGAATTAGGGACAGGCAAGACATTCATTTGGGCACAAGTGACTTTTCCCTCCTTTGCACTACAAGTTTTTCATTTCATAGCTCAACTTCTTTTTTTGTTTTCCAACTTGCTTTTTCCACCCCTTTTATTCAAATATTCCCCATTTTATTTCATTCTTTTTGTGGTTCATTTTCTCTTATTTTCTATTACTTTTGCATTTCATTTTCTTATTTTTCTCAATTTTCTCTTTCCCTTTTTTAGAACTACTCACATCACAATCTTCTTCCCTTCTTTTCTTCTCGCATCCCACCCCAACTTAGGATTTTGGCCTCATTCATCATTTTTCATGCATTCAAGGAGGGATTTGGTTCAAAAGATGGTTTATTTCAAAAAGGGTTTTGGTTTGTAATGTGGTAGCCAAAGAAAAAGTCAAAAATCTCAAAGGGGAAAACTAGTTCTCTCAACTCGCGGGTAGGTTAAAGAAGTCTTTACTCAAGAAGGTTCACTCTCATGTGAAGGCCTATGATCATTTTCTCAACCAAACAACTCTAGTTTCACGGTGACAAACCAACGAGGCAAGTTTTAGATGACACAATCAAATGAAAGATAGCAATCAAATCCTCACCACTCCATGCACATGAACTACAAGAACCACTACATTTTATACTCTCTATTGAACACAAGGCTATCATCTCATGAGATTCAAAGACAAGTAGACATAGAGTAAAAAATGAGGCATGTTTTCATAGAATAATCATTTGAAGGATAATAATACTCTTATTTTTAAAATTCAATTTTTCGAGGGGTGTCATCAAAACCAAAAAGCGCTAGAGATGGTAGAAAATATATACAGGTACCAACCAAGTCAAACTATTCTATCACTAGACCATGATTAATGAACATACACCCTTGGAAAAGAACAAGGCGAGGAAAAAACTAGGGGAATGAAACATAAAAAAATACGAAGCATAACAAAATACAAAACATAACAAAGTACGGACATAGCTAATTGTCATTTTCCCCAAAAAACATACAAAGTACCCTACCCCAACTTTAAAAACATGTGTTGTCCTAAATGCATAAAAGAAAATAAAGTGCAAGTACAAAAAGTATGAAGGTATCCTTGAGGCGTAATAGGTGATCTCCTAAGTTTGTCTCATAGAAGTGGCCTCTGCCGGGGCATCAGTGCCTTGTGTCTGTGGAGCAGGAATGGGTGTCTTTTCTTTGCCCATCATGGGCTCACTCTGTGGTGGTGGTGGTGTGGTCTCTATGGCTAGTGGAGTGGTGCCCACAACTGGTGGAATAGTAGGATCTCAAGTCTCAACATCTATTTGTGGCTCCTTGGCCACTCCACTCGTATCGGTCATAGAGGTCTCCTCATGATACCGTGCCACCACCGCATCAATAACTGCCTGATCTATCAGCAACAGGTCATACATATCAACTCTATCAATAGTATGGGGCTTCTCAAGCCCCTCCTCATTTGTCTCATCATCATCCTCATCCACCTTTGCCAGTTTTTCAAAGTCATCGGGAGTTTCACCTGCACCCTGTCTGTGACTCTCCAACCCGAGCCCACTCACCTGTTGTGGCTCTACACTATATGGCTAGAGCGGGATACCTAAGAGGTCATCGATCTCAGTAGTCTTCAAGCTATCCACTTCCTTTTTCAAGCTATTTATGTTTGCCCAAAGTGAAGAGACATCACCGCTGCTACCGACCTCTAGTGTATGTACCCGACATGTTAAGAGAAAAAGTGCATACTGGTGCTCCTTCTGCCTCTACTAAACCACCCTAAAGGCATCTCTAATTGGGACTAAGACACTTTGGATTATCTCTAGAATTCTCATCTCAAGACGAAATGATCGAGCAATAACAATTGTCGTAATCTGGCATATCCTTACTATATCGACCCTCGATAAGATGGGCTTTGATCTAGTAGCATCTAAAGGTACAGGAGAAATAGGGGTTGCTGAAGCTGGAGTGCTTGTCGGGGTAGATATGCCAGTTGTGAAGGGGATAAATGAAGTGGGGTCGGTCGATGTGGTGGTTTGTGTCTCTGTGCGCTCAGATACGGATCCCTCTAAATCAACCAAGTCAATCGGTTCGGTGTCTACCAAGGTGCTGGTGGTCTTTCTTTTCTTTCTTCCTTGGTTCTCCCCGGCTTGAACCATCAAAATATCACACGTTAATAAGGCGTCGACGGCATTATTCACACAAGGCAACTCATGAACCTTGGCCCTACCGCATAACTCAGTAATCAAGTAGGGGAAAATAAATGAGGTCCTTTCTTGTTGAGATCTCTTGCCAAGCTCATTCTTAATCAAATCGCCGACGTCAATCTGGACTCGGATCATAATGCAAGAAATTAGAATAATCTTCTCTAACTGAATGTCCGTCTCATTTTTTGGCGACTGCAATCGGGTACTCATAAAACTCAGCTAATACTTGGCTTTTGTACTCAAGGTGTTCTTATAAATCTTCTTCCCAGCAGCAATCCAGTTCAGGGTCTCCTTGGTCACAATAACGGCCGCCTATTGGCGCTCATCATCTATACGACCACTGATCTTGATAGCAATTCATTATAGTCATGCTCAATGCTAAGATGGATGGCCCTGTTGATAGCGGAGCTGCCACAAGGAACTGTAACTCCCTGAACCTCCACTTCTTTAAGCAAGACCTTTGGTTGACGCTTTGTTCTTGGGTACGGAAGCGGCATAAGAGGCGTAGAACTCACAAACCAATTACTTGTTGTATTGAGCTAATGGATCTAGAAAACATTACCACACGTGAAACATTATCAAGTTCCACACTATAGAAAACTGGTCTCGTAACCCATTCATGGAAATCTGCTTCTCCTTAATGAAGGTCCGATCTTTTCTCTTTTGATCTTACTCTTTTGACCCTCTAACACCAAACTGCTTGACTTCTTGGGCCCTCATTTGCCTCAACTCGGCCGCCCGGGCTTCCTTCTCTACAACATCCTCCTCATCAGACTGGGAGGATGAATGTGCAGTGGCATGGGAGGTTTGTGACCCCTCATCACTAGAAACAATAGTGTTGGGGCATTTTCTCTTGTTGCCCAGCCCAATAGTTGCTTTGTGAGTACGGACTATGAGTTTCCCTTGACTTTAGGGTATCATCCTAGCTGCAGTAGGCCTCAAAGATCTAGCCAGGGTATCGGCTCGTTGATTGTGATACCCTTTTGTTTTTGTGTTTTCTTAGGAGTCATTTCTCAAACAAAAGATGTGATTAGTCTTGGACTATGGCATGAAAATAAAAGTAATTTTTTTTTTGTATTTTTCATAAAGTAAATTCAAGTATAAAACACGCAAAACAAATAAGAAATTATACTACAAAGTGAAAAGGAAAGAATTAAAACAAAGGATTTGGAAAACAACTTCAATGATCGCAGACATGGTCTGCAGGCCACAGTCCATGTTTGTAACATTACAAACCCAAACTGTGGTCCACAGACCGAGATCACACTTTTACCCTAATTTTGTTATGTCTTTCGGCAAAACTGCGGCCCACTTTATGGTCTGCAGAACTATTCTGCGGCCCGCAAAAGGCATCACAGAATTTCCTTTCAAATATCCAAACTCACTGGTCATTTTTGTGGACTGGGGTGCCCTTCTGCGGTCCGCAAAAGGGAGCCCAATCAGCTCAATTTGGGTTATTTATAAGGTTTTCGTCTCAATTTTCAAAACTCGGTATTGTCACACCCATACTAGCACAACATACATATCACTAACTTAAAACATGCTCACAATTAGTGCTCATAGGTACTCATACTTCCCTACGGCTTCAATTCAATCAAATTCAACAATTATAGTCATGTTTAGGCAATTTTCAAAATTTCGATCAATTGACTCCTTCCCACAAGAATCAAGTACCCAAATTCAATAGTAATGCAATTAAACCCGAGCCCAACCCCTATATGCATTCAGTTTCACAAGATTTCAACAATTTCAAATTCACATTATTTGCGATTTCTAATCAATAGGGGAAAATAGGGCAACGTAGAACGATCACGCAACTTAGTGGTTATTTGGGGCACATATAAGTATCATACAATAATTATCCAACCTTCACAAGTCAAATTCATGATCAATACCCCTTTTTTACCTATTCTTTCAAGAAAAGGGATAAAAGAGAGGCGCAACATACCTTAGATTCGATTGAGAGACGAGAGTGAGTGAATGTGAGGGGAAGGAGACCTTGTACGAGCAAGTTATGAATGCAAGAAGTGTATTGGTTGAGAGAGAAGAGGTATTGTTTGAGTTTTGAAGTTGAGCGCGAAAGAGAGAATGAGAGAAATTAGGACTTTTAGCCTTTTTATACCTTTTCCCAATTTGCGGTCAGGGTCGGGTCACAGTTTCGGTCTGCGATCCGTAGAACTAGATTGTGGCCCACTTACCTTGTTTTGAACTAACTAACATGGCATCCTTTTTGTGATCGTAGAACCAGTCACAGAATTGGACTACGGTCTCTAAAAGGGTCCATTTCTCCACAATTTTGCTCAAAAACTCCCAGGTACACTGTGTAATTTTGCAAACCAAATTGTGGTCTGCAGTTCAGGAATGCGAGCCACAGTGCAGGTCTCAGTTCCTCCTTTTTCTGACTCTGTGGATTTTTGCAGACCATTGTGTGGTCCAAAGACCGTGAATTCGGTCCGCAGAGGAGGCCGCACAATGGTCTCTCCTTTTCCTTCGATTTTGTTTTCACATCTTTCTAATTCTCCTCCTCATTTTTCTTGTGTTTCCAGATCCTACACTTACCAAACTATTAAAACACACAAGTCAACAAGAAAACAAAGTAAAAACATTAGGTTGTCTCCCATTAGCGCTTAATTTAACGTCACGGCATAATGATTGGTACCACACATTCTTCAAGGTTCATAGAGGGTGATGATTGTATTCACCCTATGATCATCAACACTTCCCAAATAATGCTAGACTCTTTGTCCATTCACCTTGAATTCCATTGCACCATACGTGAAGACCTTCATCACTTTGAAAGGGTCGGACCATCTTGACTTGAACTTCCCGGGGAACAACTTGATTCTAGAATTGTAGAGCAAGACCAAGTCCCCGGGTGAAAATTTTTGCTTCAAAATTCTCTTTTCATGGAGAAACTTCATCCTCTCCTTGTAAAGAATGAAACTTTCATAAGCATGGAGACATAATTCATCCATCTTACTGAAGTTGATCCACCCTTAACCTCGATGCATTCTCCCAATCAATGTTTAGCTTCTTCAATGCCCAAAGTGTCTTATTGCACCTCTACCGGAAGATGACATGTCTTGCCAAATACCAAATTGTACGGCGACATCCCAATAAAATACTTGTATGTCATTCTATACGCCCACAAAGCGTCATCTATCTTTCTCAACCAATCCGCTGTCATAAGATTCACCGTCTTTATCAAAATGTTTTTTATCTCCCAGTGTGACACTTCCACTTGACACTTGTTTGGGGTGGTAAGGAGTTTCCACCTTTTACCCCATACTTCTCAAGAAGAGAAGAAAACACTCTATTGCAAAAGTCAGAGCCTCCATCACTTATGATAGCTCTAGGGGTCTTAAATCGGGTAAAAATGTTCTTCTTTAGGAACGCGGTGACACTCTTCCTTTCATTCTTCGGAAGGGCTACGGCTTCAACCCACTTGGACACATAATCAAATACCACAAGTATATATTTGTTGTCAAACGAACTCATGAATGGCCCCATGAAGTCTATTCCCCATACGTCTAACAATTCCACTTGAACGATAAGAGACATAGGCAACTCATGCCTTCTAGATACATTAAATTCCCTTTGACATTAGTCACAATGCTTCACAAACTCATGAGAATCCTTTTAGATTGTTGGACAATAAAATCCACTTTGAATAATTTCGGAGGCGATGCATTGACTAGTATGATTACCCCCAACCGATAAAGTATGACATGCTTCTACTATAGGCAAAGTCTCAACCTCAGGCACACACCTTCAAATCATTTTGTCAGCGCAAATCCGAAAGAGATAAGGCTCATCCAAATAGTAGTGTTGAGGGTCTCTCAATAATTTCTTTTTTTGGTGAGTGTTTAGATGATCCGACATGATTTCACTCACCAAATAATTAGCGAAATCGGCATACCAAGGGATGAGATATTAAGATTATGGAAAGACTTGTTCATCTAGAAAGGAATCATTGATCTCCAATTCATTTTTTGGCATTCGGGGCTCTTCAATCCTTGAAAAATGGTTCGCTACTTTGTTCTCACAACCTTTCAGATCTTTGATCTCAAAATCAAACTCTTGTAGAAGGAGTACTCACCTAATCAAGCATGGCTTCGCGTTCTTCTTTGCCATTAAGTATTGGAGGGTTGCATGATCAGAATACACCACCACTTTAGAATCCCATAGGTAAGACCGAAACTTCTCGAAAGCAAAGACAATGGCTAGCAATTCTTGCTGTCACTATGAAATTCTTTTGAGCTTCATTGCGAGATCTGCTTGTATAGTAGATTGGGTGAAGGATTTTTCCATGTCTTTGGCCTAACATAGGCCCTATAGCAACTCCACTTGCATCACACATCAATTCAAATGGAAGATCCAATTTGAAGTCACGATTATCGGAGCCGAAACTAATTTCTTTTTTAAATCTGCAAAAGCCTTGTGGCATGCTTTATTGAACTCAAATTTGGCATCTTTTTCTAGGAGCTTGCACATTGGGCTGGTGATCTTTGAAAAATTCTTAATGAATCTTCTATAGAACCCAACATGCCCTAAGAAACTTTGTATACCTTTGAGGGTTGTTGGAGGAGGAAACTTGGCTATCACTTTGATTTTGTCCTTGTCTACTTCAATACCATCATTGTAGATCTTATGACTAAGGACTATACCTTCCGTGACCATAAAGTGACACTTCTCCCAATTCAAGATGAAATTGGTCTCTTCACATCTTTTCAATGCTAGAGAGATTCTCCAAGCAAGCTTCAAAGGACTCCCCAGCCAAGGAGAAATCATCCATGAACACCTCTATAACATTTTCCACTAGATCATCAAAAATTTCCATCATCAACGTTGGAAGGTGGTAGGAGAATTGCAAAAACCAAAAGGCATCCTTGGAAAGGAAAATGGGTAATATAAACAAGTGAGGGTGGTGTTTTCTTGATCTTCCGGGGCTATTTGAATTTGATTGTAGCCGAGTACCCATCTAAGAAGCAATAGTAAGATTTTCCCGCCAACCTATCAGGCATTTTATCAATGAAAGGTAGGGAAATGATCCTTCCTTATAGCACTATTCAACTTTCGGTAGTCCATGAAAATATTCCACCTGGTTACCGTCCTCATTGGTATCAACTCATTCTTATCATTTGAGACCACTGTGATCTCTTCTTTCTTCGGTACACATTGCATGGGGATTACCCATGCACTATCAGAAATAAGGTACACTACCTCGACATCTAACTACTTAATAATTTCTTTCTTGAGAACTTCTCGCATTGAGGGGTTTAACCTTCGTTGGCGCTCAAACCTTGTGGAACTATTCTCTTCAAGATGGATTCAATGAGTACACACACCCGGACTTATCCCTTGGATGTCCGCAATAGTCCACCCAATTGCCCTTTTGTAAATTCTTAAAAGACAATAGAACTTTCACTTGGATTTCATTAATCTTTGATGAGATAATAACCGGCAAAGATTCATATAGCCCAAGGACTTGTACTCTAAATGTCTTGGAAGTGGCTTGAGCTCAAGGGTTGGCGGTTGTTCAATAGAAGGCTGAGAGGAGGGACTTCACGATTTTCCATATCTAAGGCCAAATTCCTAGGAGCATAAGAATAGGACCCTTGGCCCTCAAGAGCAAGCATGGTCTCTGCAATCCCCTAAACTACCTCATCATCATGATTCAACAATACCTTTATCAAGGCCCTTCAATGACATCAACCTCGGCGTTCAAATCTACCTCATCATCAATCACATAAATTATCAAGATCACCCCCATATCCATAGATTGTTTCATGGATTTACACACATGGAAGGTAACCTCTTCATCATTCATTCAGAACTTTAACTCTCCACTTTCCACATCACATACCGCTATCCTCATCGCTAAGAAGTTCCATCCCAAGATTATGGGAACATCATAGTTAACCGCATAATCCAATATCATGAAATCGGCGGGAAAGATAAATTTGTCAACCTTCACAAGCACATAATATATGATCCCATTGGTCTCTTCACCGTCCTATCTGCCATGAATAATCTCATACTTGTAGGTCGGGGATCACCTAATCTTAACTTTTTGAAAATTGTGAACGACATCAAATTGATGCTTGCTCCAAGGTCACAAAGGGCCTTTGTGAATTGGTACACTCTAATGGTGAACGGAATGGTGAAAGCACCAGGATCCTCTTGCATCTTCACAATGGAGCTAGAAACGATGGCGCTACATTGGTGAGAAACATTCACTTTCTCAAAACTCACCCTTCGCTTCTTTGTGATAAAATATTTCATAAACTTGGCATACCCCGGTAATTGTTCTAAGGCTTCAACAAGTGGATTATTAACCGACAATTACTTTAGCATCTCCAAGAACTTGCCATCTTCAATTCTCTTGGCAAACCTTTATGGAAAGGGATGAGGATGACTTGGAATAGTCTTTAAGGCTTTTGGAGCCTCCTGTTCTTTTTTGTTCCCTTCTTCACTTCCAAGAACCTTTTGTTTTCATCAATCATTCCTTCAATCAAGAAAAAATCATCTACTATCTTTTCATCACTCTTCTTCGGCTTTTCAACCGCAATCAACCTTTCATCTACCATATCCATCGGCATCTTTGGCTCTTTCAACACTTTCGTACTTCGAGTAGAGATAGCTAAACAATGAGACACCCTTCCTCCTTCATTTCTTGGATTGGCCACCATATCACTAGGAAGAGTCCCTTTTTTTCTCTTGGGTTTAGTGTAGAAGTAATTTGCCCCAATTGGCTCTCTAGTTGCTTGATAGATGTTGAATATGAGGACACAAGATTATTGGTCTCCTTTGAGTTGGCATTAGACATGTCTTGATTTTTCAACACCCCAAATATCATCTCTTCAAGTTTTGAACTAGTGGGATAGCTAGTAGACTCACGATTATGGTAAGGATGAGGTTGGGTATGTTGTTGGTAAGCTTTCCCCTTGGTGGAACATAAGGGTTGGAGCTACGATTTTGCTACCTATTGTTGTTACTATCTCTCTCTATCCCCCTTCATTTATCTCTCTCTAATTAGAGTCGCCTTGATTATTTCTCCAACCTTGATTCCCGCTTTGATTACTAGATCGCCACGGTTGGCCCGATCCTTGGTAATTAGGGAGGAAACCCCCCTACGTTGTTCATGAAGTTCACATCTTCTTTATTGTCATTGTACCCCTCATGATCACAGGGTACCATCTCTGTCGCACTTTTCTTAGTACCCATTCTAGTAATCGCATTCACTTTCTTGGGTCTCTTTTCCATCACATGTTTGGTAAGGACCGCCATTTGGTCAGCAATTGCTCCATGGTCTCATCCCTTTCTTTGTCCTTCTTCAATGTCTCTTTACACAACACCTTAAAGGGACCACCCCCAACTACCTCCGAAGATCTCGTATGAAAAGCATGATTTGTCTATGTTAGCTTATCAAGAAGGTCACTTACCAGAGTGAACGAATTATCCATCAAGACACCCTCTTGTATGTTGTTGGCCACCAACTTGTTGACTGAATCGAGCGCCCGATAGAATGTTTAGAGCAAGACATCATCACTCAACCCATGATTATAGCATTGTTTGAGATTCTTTTTTAACCATAGCCATGCTTCATGCAAGACTTGACCAGGTAATTAACGGAACATCAAGACCTCATCTCGGAGTTGGGGCATGCCAGCCGGCGGGAAGAACCTCTCAAGGAATGCCTCTACCAACTCGATCCATGTAGTGATGGACTAGGAAGGCAAGTCATCCAACGAAATAATAGCCTCCCCCATTAGATAAAAGAGGTAGAGCCTTAGCTTCATGGCTTCGTCAGATATGTTGGGATGATGGAATATAAGGCACAACTCAGTGAAATTCCTCAAGTGCCGATTCGGGTCATCGGATGTCAATCCTCCGAATAGGCCCTTGTTGTTGAGCATCTGGAACATGGTGAGGTTATATGCAAACTTGCATTCCCCAAATTTTTGGGTGGTCGGATGGAATTAGCAAAGGTGGACATCTTTACATTTCCCTCATCATTGGATAACTCTTCCATAGCACCTACAACAGAAAAACAACGAGCAAACGTAAATTTAGAAATAAAGTTCTTAAAAACGTAATAATACTATAAATAGAAAATTTCAAGACTGTATTCCCCGGCAACGACGTTAAAAGTTGATCTCTCTCAAATTACATCTTAGTATGGTATTACACAGCTATTGTCAAATATAGTAACCCACCTAGATTGGGGTCGAATCCCACAAGGAATATGGTGAGAAATTATAATATTCGTGTTGTATTATGGATTTACTAATTACTGTACTTCTATGATAACCAAGTTTATTTTTTTTGTTTGTTTTAACTAGTCAACTTATCAAGTTAATTAATGGTGAATATATCAGTTGGAAATGTTAGGGTTATGACTTAATGAATAGAAGTAGTAACACCTAAAAACACCATTGTGTTACTTTGATCTCAATCTTAATTTAAGATTTTATGAAGTGTTGATGATTGATAAATAATGATAAGTGACGATAAGTGTTCAAAAAGCTAGACGCGGAACTACTGGAACAACCACGTCCTTCAGACAAGAACCAGACAGTCTGGTCTACACAGAAGAAGTTGTTCCACACGCACAAAATGAATGACTTGGAGAATTGGAATTATGGCTTAATCTAATTCTACAAGGAACACAAATTTAAGATATGAAAACAATATTAAAATTGAACACATGAAATTAGCCTGGAATAAGGGGAAAAGTAGTCAGCGCAGGATTCCAAACCAAGTCAAACAAATATTGATTTCTTGGATTCTTGAACCAAGTCTTGATTGGATTCAGAGAATTACAAGATGTTATTCTACTCATATATAATGCATTGGATTGATGATTTGGAGACTATCAAAAGAGAGTGACTACAGAGATAAGCACAGATCTATACGAGAGTCTTCAAGAAGAGAAAGAATCAACTACAACAACGAAGAAGAACTTGTTCTTATCAAGTTATATTTCATACAATTCTTGAGTTGTAATAGTTAGATTATTATGGTCCTTAACTATATAGTTCTTACATTCTTAGTGAGTTTTATTAGGTGTACATTTTGTGTTGCAGAAGGCTTCTTAGATTTGATAGTCTTAGGCTACAATCAAAGCGTATTCTAGAAAGGGGGATAGTGTTGTATGGATCAGTTCTTTAGGTGTACAAAGAGTTGTAACCTTAAAACTGCTCGAGTAATAGTTGAGAGTTTGAGGAAATACTATTGGACATAGATGTGATTTTTGCCTCACTTGAGCATGAAAATTTTCATGTAAAAATCCATGTGTTTATTTATTATTCCGCACTTTCCTTCTTTCATAGTTACTAAAGAAACCTATTACTTCAACGTATAGGTAGCAACATAATATACAACAACATACCTAGTGAAATACCACAACGTGGGGTTTTGGGAGGGTAGAGTATACCCTGACCTTACCTCTACTTTGATAGGTATAGCGGCCATTTCCGAAAGACCCTCGACTCAAGACAAAGCACAAGTACAAGCAAAGTAAGAGAAACGATCATACTCGAACAAGAAATTTAAAGCGGTATGAAAATGTTGGTATGAAAAGAGAATAAGTCATGATAGCGCATTATGAAAAAAGAAGTAGTAACCAACGCAAGTAAATAAGATAAACAAAGTACACTAAAGAGCACATAGTAGCATAAATCAAACAATAGGGGACTACAAAGCAATACTACGCCTACTAGTACGATAGGCTAAGCGGTCCTACAATAATAACACTACAACTAACAGTTTATAAGCGTAAGTAGGACTATGCTGGACTACTTACTACCCTTCTACCCTAATTTGTGTCCTCCATAACCCCCTATCTAAGGTCATATCCTCAGTAAGTTGCACATGCGTCATATCCCGTCTAATCACCTCTCCCAAATACTTCTTCAGCGTACCTATACCCCTCCTGAACCCGTCCATAGCCAACGTCTCATACCTCCACACTAGGGCATTTGTGTCTCTCCTCTGCACATGCCTGAACCATCTCAACGTCGCTTCCCGCATCTTATCCTCCACCGAGGCCACTCTCACTCTATTCTGGATAACATCATTTATAATTTTATCCCTTCTTGTATTCTCACACATCCATCTCAGCATCCTCATTTTTGCATCTTTCTTCTTTTGGGTGTGCGAAGTCTTGATCGGCCAACACTCCGCCTCATACAACATAGTCAGTCTAACCACCACCCTATAGAACTTTCCTTTAAGTTTTGGTGGCACCTTTTTATCGCACAAGACTTCATATACGAGCCTCCATTTCATCCACCCCAACCCAATACGATGTGTGACATTGTCATCAATCTCTCCATTCCCTTGGATAATACACCCGAGGTACTTGAAGCTTCCTTTCTTTAGAATGACTTGAGAACCAAGCCTCACCTCCACTTGTCTCAAGGTCGCTTATGTTATTGAACTTGCACTCTAAGTATTTTGTCTTGGTCCTACTCAGCCTGAACCCTTTAGACTCTAGAGTCTGTCTCCAAACCTCCAGCTTAGCGTTCACTCCTCTATGAGTCACATCAATCAGGACTATGTTGTTTGTGAATAACATACACCATGGCACCTCCCTTTGGATTTATCGCGTCAGTCCATCCATCACCAAGGCAAATAAGAATGGGCTAAGAGTTAATCCCTGGTGCAGCCCCATCATCACTGGAAAGTGCTCCGAGTCTCCTTCTACTGTCCATACCCTGGTCTTGGCTCCATCATGCACTTGATTTCCCTAGTATACGCCACAGGTACACCTCTAACCTCCAAACATCTCCATAAAACCTCCCTAGGAACTTTGTCGTATGCCTTCTCGAGGTCGATAAAAACCATATGTAAGTCTCTCTTCCTCTCCCTATAGTGATCCACCAACCTCCTAATAAGATGAATGGCTTCTATAGTCGAACACCCGGGCATGAATCAAAACTAGTTCTCAGAAATAGACACGCCTCTTCTCACCCTCCACAAACTTTCATAGTGTGGCTTAGCAGTTTGATACCCTATAGTTGTTTCAACTCTGGATATCACATTTGTTCTTGTACAAAGGAATCATTGTACCCGACCTCCATTCTTTGGGCATTTTCGTCTTCTTAAAAATGATGTTAAATAACTCAGTCATCCACTCCAAACCTGTTCCGCCTGCGCTCTTCCAAAATTCAACTAGGATATCATCAGGCCCGATCGCTCGTCCCCTGCGTATCCTGTGAACATCACCCTTAACCTCCTCAACCTTAATGCTTCTACACTACCCAAAATTCCAGTACCTACCGGATTGCTCCAGATCTCACAGCACTTTCAAGAGTTTATGGAAGTAAGACAGCCACCTCCTTCTAATATGAGCGTCCTCCACTAGTACTTTTTCATCGTTGTCCTTGATGCACCTCACGTGATCCAAGTCATGAGCCCTTCTCTTCCTCGTCTTGGCTAGTCTGCACAACTTCTTATCCCTGCCTTTTTCCTCTAATTCCACATACATGCATTCAAAAGCCATCATTTTAACTGCCGTAACTGCTAGCTTTGCCTCATTCCTCGACATCTTATACAATTCCCTATTCTTTCACTCTTCCACTTCATCCTTGATTTCTACCAATTTCACATACGCCGCTTTCTTCGCTTCCATCTTCTCTTGAACTTTACCATTCCACCACCAGTCCCCTCGATGCCCACCACGGCTACCCCGTGAGACCCCTAGCACTTCTCTAGCTACCTCCCGAATGCAACTGACCATCCTTTCCCACATAACGGTCACATCCCCACTACTCCCCCAAGCCACTTTGGCCATCAACCTCTCCCCCATCTTCTTGCACTATCCATAGTCAAACCCCCTCCCCATACCCCTCCCCCATTTGATTCTTAATCTGTCATCCAAAACCCTCATCTACTTCTCCATCTTGATCTCCAAATCCATCACTAAAATCTTATGACGGGTTGTAAGATACTCTCTCGGAATAATCTTGTAGTCTTTACAAAGACCGTTCTCAACCTTCCTAAGGAGCAAAAAGTCTATCTAAGTCTTAGCCACCGAACTACGGAAAGTCACTAAGTGCTTCTCCTTCTTTAGGAACCTCGAGTTGGCTATCACCATCCCAAAAGATCTAGCGAACTCCAAAAGTGAGACGCATCCCCCGTTCCTGTCCCCGAGGCCAAAGCCTCCATGCACGTTATCATAACCCCCCGGAAGTGACCCGATATGTCAATTGAAATCCCCTCATACAAATAACTTCTCAGTGGGTGGTATACGTCCCATCACTTCATCCAAATCCATCCAAACGCTCATCTTCTCCTCCTCATCCAAGCCCGTCTGCGGCGTGTACACACTAATAATGTTCATAGTGAACCCTACAACTACTAATTTAATTGACATCATCCTGTCATTGATCCTTCTAACCTCTACCACCTGATCCCTCAGCTCGCTATCTACCAAAATGCCTACCCCATTCCTATACTTCAACCTACCTGATAACCATAACTTATACCCATCTACATCATTAGCCTTAGGTCCTACCAATTTGATCTCCTGGACACAAGCTATATTAATCCTCCTTTTCTTGAGAATCATAACCAACTCTATAGAATTCCTCATTAGAGTCCCAATGTTCCAAGACCCTATTCTAAGGCCTAGCATCTCTCTTACCCCACTTACTCCCCCTAGCCCTTGCCCCCATCCCCGACCAAGAACATGACTCTAGTCTACCATCATTCACCAGAGCCACTAGAGCAGAAAAATACTAGTCAAATGTTAATGCTAACACACATGGGAACCAATACTAAAGCACAAGTTAGCAAGAATCTAGCGGTAAGTCAGGCTATTATAGACCAGAATGATGAAACAAAGTCCAAGAAGAATAAAGGCAATAATGTAAAGTCAAGATTCAATAAAAAACACAAAAAAAAATTAACTACAAGGATAAGAACAAATATTGAGTACGGGCAACTAGAGGTACCAAATCCAGGGTGATAGAACATGTTCACACACTAGAAATCATTGTTCACACACCGAAAAACAATGTTCACTACCTAAAATCACTGTTCTATGCCGGAAACCACTGTTCGCTACCGTAAAACTTTTGTGCCCGAATGTTAGGTGGAAGAACTGAGAGATAGAACCCGGATATACATTGTGGCAGATCTGGTGGTACCTGCAAAAATAGAGCAAAAGAAGATAAAAAGAGGAAAGGGGGAAGGATCGTCGGAGACTGTCGAAAAAATCATTTGGAAGATCCAATTAAAGCAAAGGTCATGATAGTAAATTCACTTGGACAGGTACATTTCTCGTTGGGTTGATTATAAATAAAACATTTTTGAGAGCTACAAGAAATATAGCTCTACCCCTGTTTTCGAGAGCTACAAGAAATATAGTTCTCGCGCTAATGAAATCACTGGACAGAAACCAGTGAGTCCTACCCCTGTTTTCCATACTCAACATGTGTAATATAAAAATACACCATGACAATCTAAAATACATAGAAAATCAGCAAGGAAATTCATATAGCCAAATATCCTATGATTTCAACACAAAATAGAAATGAAAAACTAGCTACAAATATACGAATTGTCCAAACATTCACCAATCAAAGTAAACAGAAAATAAAGCAAAAAAAGACAAAGAAAATATCCAAACATCCAACAAGAAACTGAAAAATAAATTGTTTTGAAATGAAGCCCAACACAGGCTAAGTACAAATACCAAGCACGGGGTCAATCCTGTCAACTCGAACTGGTAACCTTGCCACCTCCCTCTATGTTGTTGTCGCTATCATCCACCTTGTGCAAGAAGGAATAATCCTTATCAACATGCATGTCCTCCATGAGAAGGGTGTCCTTGTAATCCAAATGTTTGAACAAGCCCTTAATACCTCTCCGCATCTTCACGAGAAGTTTGCCCCTAGACTTTTTCCTCTTCTTCTCCTTCTTAAAGATCATGTAGAGATCACCATGGTACTTGTCCATACCCTTGTACGCCATCTCTAAAGTACCAACCAAATTTTTAAGGGTCATCTGCGTCTCAAAATATTGTTTCATCTCCTCTCGGGAGAAGTAGTCAACAGAGACACCCGAAGAACTAGCCTCGAGATAAGGCCTAGGAAGTCTAGTGACCAAGTCCCTAATATCCTGGAACTAATAAACCATAACACAAAGTGGCCCCTGCAGCTATGACTGCGACAGATACCCATCATCGGCATCACCATCATCGTTCACGTTCAAGTCAACCTTTATTTTCTTACTCTTCACCAGTGTACCCACTCCTAACACTTTCAGAGAGTGGATTACCCCCTCATGATCTATCCAATCATTATCAGGCTTATCTGTCATACCCGCCCTATGATATAACTCAGTAATCAAATAAGGAAATATCAAACTGGCCCCTCTCTGATACAGATAATCTATCCACTCTGAATGATATAATGGTCCACATTTATCGTGACATCATTCAAAATGCAAGCTACTATAAGAGTGTGAATGTACGCGTAGTCAGATTTGTTACTGAAGGACGTACCCTGCTAGCAATAATGGTCTACCAACTCTTGGCCTCGGTAGTGAAGTACTTATTTGTAATCCCATAATTCTTATTAGCCCATGTGATTTCGTTCTTGTGCTCCTCAACCACCAAATGTAATACCAATCATGCCCCATTACCACAATCATCTTTGGCATCCATAAGCTCCGGGGAATGGTTTGGCAGCCCATAGAAATCATTTATTACCTCGATCCCGATTGGTACCATCTGGCCTCGAATCCTTATCTCTGGATTTGGCTTCGACAATATCACACTCTTAAGGTTGGCATAGAACTATCTTACCCAATCTTTGTTGGCCTTGCAAGGGGCTAGGGCAAAGCATTTCCAACATGTTTGCACTAGTTGATTATAAAAGTCTGGAAGAAGCTTTTCCGTATCAGTCAAATCGATGCCTATCTTACTCTATAGATTTTTATCCCTCAAATTTGCATAGTAATGGTTCTTACAGTCCCTGAACATGAATCAGACTGTATTGTAGCCACCCGCAGGCTCCTCACCAGCAATATCATAGTTTTGGGCAAGGTTGTCCACGTGATTTTGATTTGTTTTCCCCAAATTCACCAACAATTATAAAATTCTATGTCATTTTAGTGATGGAATCATATGTACCCTGTTATTAAGTGTTTTATGAGAGAGAGAAACCAACAATAATTGACCCGAGTTGGCCGGTGTGAAGCTATTGTTTTAGCGCAGTTGTTCTATTTTTTCTTTGGCAGAACTGGTGTCGCTGGAGCGAATCCGCTTCAGCGAGGATTGTATCTGCTTCAGCAGAAAACCCTATCCCTGTCTTTTTGCTTCGACAAACTTTTTCTATGCCTCAATGGATCCACTCCAGTGGAAGGCTATCCGCCGGAGTGATTTCATCATCTCAGACCAAACCCAGCTGGAAGATTCAGAAATTCAACCCCAATATTGGCCGAAAAACCCAACCCTTGATTCTTATGTGAACATGCATGCTTTATGGGCTACGTATAACCTATTATTTCACCCGATCTGTGTATCTATCCTCATAACAACCACCACCCCAAAAATTTTAACTTTTTATGAAATATTCTCCACTCACCACTATATGCCTCCTATCCTTGTTGTTCAAAATCGATAAAGATATGTTGTGGGACCAGGACCGAGTCCTTCCTATTGTGCCTACCATATTTTGTTGTTTCTATTCAAGGATGAATATTTGTTAAATTAGTATTTGATGTAATGACTCGTTCGGTCATTATGAACTTTCCGCCTAATCCGCAAGAATCTACTAGACATTGTTCTTGCCCGTGTGAGATCGATGAACCTAAAGCTCTGATACCAATTTGTCACGACCCAAATTTAAGGATCATGATGGCCCAACTCTCACGTGTCGGTAAGACAACCTTTACCCAAACAACTCAAATATCAATAAAGAATTAAGTGCGGAAAGATAATAAGAAACAACTTTTAAGTCCTTAAATAAATCCATATAATAGTCAAATACTGAAATAAGAATTTTCCCAAAATCGGGTGTCACAATACAAGAAGTAATTAAAGATTAATACAAGTCTTGGGAATACATATGTCCTGAAATACATAAAGTTGTCTGAGGGAAGGACATAATGTAAATGAATAAGAAAGAGAATCTGGTGCTAAAGATCGTCTGGGTAATCATGAGTCCTGCTAGTGCTTGGAACAGAACCTGCACACAAAAAGAGTGAAACAAGTGTAGCGTGAGTGAAAAAACACGGGTACTCAGCAGCATCGTTAACCGACCTATCACGATCCTTTTTAAGAATCATGGTGGGACATATATTTTCCAACCTGTAGGTGAATCACTTGCCATATAAACAGTACTAGTAAATAAAGAAGTCTGGAAATAACAAAATACTTATAAACCTTGTCTATCATAACATAAAAATACATAACATAAGTCTGGAAATCAAAATACAACCCCAAAATGATCTGGTCAATAACACAAGAGCTCTAAATAGCGGATAAATATCAAGTTAATACCAAATAATCATATACTACACAGTTCAATAACCCAATTAAGTCACATTGTCCACATAATAGTTCACAAAGTCAACAAGTCACTCTATTCACGTAAGAGTTCAACTACAGTCAAGTACAGTTAAAATCATGTTGCATCCAGGGAATCTTACACTTAATATCCACTTTGACAACCAACTCTGTTTAAGTTATATACATATTATCACCACCTACTAAGTTATCAAAAAATCAATTAAGACAGGATGACCCTAGTACACAGACAGGTTGAACCTAGTACACATCGAATCATAATCATTCTCAAAGGTATCACGATTAGTTTAATTATAACAATACTAGCTTCTTATTCTCTCTGACCCTAGCTTGATTAATGTTTTACACAAGTAAGGGTGGAACACATAATTGTTCGATAACGTCTTTAATATACTCTAAGTAGAAATCTACGTCGTTTATCCTTGATTAAGGAGAGAATCTACACACTCTCATCAATCAAGTCATTTAACTACCACATAACATTCATACTATTTCTTTACTTGATTCTCTATCAATGTAGTTTTATCAATTGTCAAGCAAAACAAGACATACCCAATTCTCTATGATATTATGATCGTTCTTCCAACAGAATCCACTGACCACAACATAATCCAACACAAAGTACTCAGACTCATAAATGTGTAACCACACAAACCATTACACAAAGATCAGGCCAATCATGACAACCAATCCGATCCACCATAATCAGTACAATCATCCAAACCATTTAATCAGGATATCACACTAGTTACATAACCAATCCATATCACATTCCCAAATAGTAAGTTATCACATTATGAATGAATGTATGAATGATATTAATGCAATGCATATGCCAGGTACCTTTCATCTTCCATATATAGGCGCTCATATTCTATGAGATGCACACTCATGGGGGACCTGCAAAGTACATATACCCTCCGGAATTTCTCAATGGAGCCCAGCCCTTGGCAGAATAACTTTTTGCAGGTGTGCAACCCGTTCCCTCGTGTATCATCACCATCCGGAATTTTTCCATCGAATCCAACTCTATGGTTGTACTATCATCATCAATCAATATTGTCAATCTAATAAGTATTCTTACTTCCCGGTCTCTTAGACCCACATTATTTTCATACCACCCTCATATCAATATTATCATAACCATAAGTGTATAAATGCAATGACAATTCAAGGAAATAAATTAATATGTAATGAGATGCAACCAAATATATAGATGAATATCACATACTTTCAAGAACTCAATAACACATAATCCAAGTACAGTTAGTATATCATATAAAAAGCAGGTGTGATGAATAAGCACAACAACAAAAAATATGGAGACAAGCCCAATCAATCAGCAGTCGAAATCAGCTTAAGGTTGATTCCCCAAATCACACATCATCACAGTTCAACACCGGTACCCACTCAAACATTCATCAAAATTGTTTTATAGGGACCCCCAAACACGCCTAATACAACTTAATATTTATAATTAATTACGTACTTGTATCAGAGTCTAGTGAAAGTAAATTGTAGCCGAGCAAAAGCCACGAATGGTCAACCTTACACGCAAGCCTTGCTCTTCCGGAGCACCTCTTAGTAATCAAAGCCTATCACACATATACTAAACGTTAACATAAAGCTTACACATAATACAAGGACCTAGTCCTTAAACATGCCAAGACTTCCAATACCAATCCCGGGCCAACAGTATCAACGTCCAAATTTTATTACCCAAAAAACATATTCACATACTAGATAATCATATCCTTAAGTTAATTAGAAGCCTAAGTTCAATTTCAAGAAAAGCTCAAATTTACAAATACTAGAATTTCCCCCAAATAAAAAAGGGTTTCCATAATTAAATTACCCACCACAATATGATTATCTAGCATATTTCAATACTAATTCACAATATCAAAATGAACTAATCCATAATACATCCTTAAATCCATGATTCATCCCCTCTTATTCTAACTTGTAAACTAAAATACATTTTCGCCACTTTAAAGTCTATACCAAGGTTAGAGGACTCAAAATATGAACTATAATCACAAAGGGTGAGGAATTATACCTCTAATGAATAACTTCACCACAACCATCAAGAAATCCCTCTTAGGCAGCTTTAGGACCGTGATAAAATGTTTTGGGGAAAGTAATTCGACTGGGCATTTAAGAATCTACCTGATCCAGCTATTCCATTTTTGCGAAAACAACTCCGCAGGTGCGGTCTCACTTCGGAGGACAAATGCTCGCTGAGGAGCAGTCACTTGACACCTCACCTCAGCGCAGCAATGGACAAAACCCCGCAGAGGCGCATATTCCCCGTGTGAAAACCTAGGGCGGAAACCCAACATTATTTCAAGACCCATTTCTGTGAGTCAACCATCGTAGAGGATGGCATGCAAGAGCGGACAACAGCCCGCTGGAGCGAACACCATACACCAGCAACATGGAATTTTCCCCAAACTTCCACCAAACACCCAAAACAATCTCAAGACCCCCCTGACATAAACTACACATGCTCTCCTAAGGTAAACAGTGCTACGATCTCACTCGCGCCCTCAAATTTCCTATTTAACCAAGATAAAACCAACTTTTCTAAAGAATCGACAAAATCTCCAAATATCACAAATAGGGCCACAAGGTTCACTTGATTATCTTGAGAAGCGAACCAATGACTCGATTAAGTCACAAATAACCCTCTAGAACTACCGGAAGTGATGGAACACGGAAACAAACCGATATACTCAAACGTCAACTTAGAGTCAAACTAATCAACTCTAAGATTCTTATTTTGGGGTTTTCTTCTAAAACATACATAAATGAACCTCGGGATCCAAGCCACCCATCCCCGCACATTACAAATCCTACACAGAGTTTACGGAAAGGGTAAAATAGTCAAATAACGGTCTTTAGATAAACACGATCGGATGGGTCATTACATCAGATACCAATTAAATAAATGTTCATCCTTGAACAGAGAGAAAAAAGTATTAAAGACAATGAGTAATCAAGGAATCCCCATTATAACCTCAAGGAACCCCAACAGGCAAGAATTATACCTGTAGTACCACTTGTTCACTGAATCATCCATGACTACTTTTAACTGTGCTCAAAACCTAACTTCGCATACCTTTATACCCAAAATTTATTTGACATCTGATCTTCGAATGTAAGCACCGACTCCACTTGAATTTCCTGATATTATCATAACCATACCTCTATACGCATTCGATTGAATCCACCAATAACACCTTAACCACTATCGTCCTTTAGAAATACAGAGTCACACACAACAAGTCTAAGTCACTGTTCTCTTCCGCCAGAAAAGAATCCTTGCTTTATCTGAGAACACTCTAAGTAATTCCATTCAAAAGCTGATCTAATCCAAGGCTGATTGTGCAAATTCCATTCTCGTTAGTTTGTATCTTGAATTCGAAACTACTTAGTCAAAACCCATTGCCCAATCCATCAAAAATTAACTAATCACTCTAAGACTTCACATAACCATTTGTACCTTCTTAATACATACCAAGTATCCATGTAAACCGTTGAACTATCCGAATCACTATCATCTGAGAAATATCATCAATTCTACTAGCAAACTTCAATGAGAAATGGTAATACTATCATACCTCCATTTCGAATCAAAATCTATCTAACCTTTATCGGTGGTTTACTAGACTATCATAAGTCCTCAAGTCAATATAAACATAGGCCACCTAACCTTAATTGAACAATTCTAACCCGAAAATAAATGCTCAACTCTAAAGCATCGATAGTCATCCGAACAGTTACCAGACATAACTGATTGGATTTTCATAACCTGCGGTGACCTCTCAAATCTCTTTTCTCCTTAAAATCAAACATGTACTGTCACCCATGACTCCAAAGCTGGAATTTATCCAAGTCATCAACTGGGTACGGAAGAACTATACATCATGAATGTAATATTCATGTTTCTCAACTTATACCTAGTACGCAAACCTGATAGGACCCCGTGAACTCTTAAACTCATCGAATCCTCTTTGTACTTCCTCTCAACTCACCAACAATTTTGAATATTTCGATGCAAAGCCTGCGACCTCATTTAATACACCTCCACCAATCAAGTCTCTAATAGTAAGACCTCACTATCCTTTATCAATTTAGAAAGCATCAAATCTCGCAACCTTCGCACTTTTCCAAATCCTAACATATCAGCATTACGATCCCTGCACTACCTTGTGCAGTTACTTACAAGTCCCTGATCCTTAAAATACTCATCCATGCTATTAATCAAAAATACTTCAACACAGTCTACCACCAGTTGCCAATTATGAGCCTTATGGAGCTTTCGTCATAACCCTTAGTTAATTTCAGCAGACCTACTCTCCTAAGCATACCATATAATTTCACCCGCTTTGAAAAATGCAAAAATAATGCCAACATAGGCCTTTCCTAGAAATAGTATAATACTTCATACCCATCATAGAGAGATTCCCTTTCCTCACTCGAACCTTAAAATTGGAAGCTCCTCCAAAATCCGGCATATTTCATGTACCATCCTTTATAAAATTCATTGACTAGAATAGGTATCGACCCACTCTGGTTACTCTGGCCAACAATCATTTAGAACCCAAGCGATATCCCAAACCATCACTGAACTGGTCCATAAATCTATCAGCTAATCCTTAATTACCGAACATACAATCCCGCTAACATTCTCATGGAGTTTCGTTGAAGTACTCCTGCCAAAATCTCTAACCGAACTAATCTTTCTTCTATATTAGTTCATTAGTCACTAATCCGATCATCGATACCAGAAGCTTTTCACAACTAGTATTAGATCAAAATGTCATCCATGTGTTACTATAATATCCCTATTGGCCACTACCTTATTCGAGTATCTTTATATGATGCTTGCCTGCAAAGAACTAACTTTTACCTTATTCATCGAACCAGCACATATACAACTAACCATGCAATTTTTTCCCTTCCCTTTGGTCAATCCCAAGTCATTATACCGGTAACTATAGAAATTTTCAAGTATTAAACTCCATATACCATGCCCACAACCCTTGTTCAAGAACTAGATGCAACACCCGGTAATCCCGTAGATAGAACTCAACACTTGTCTAATGCTAGAGTTATTTGCATCAGTCGATCACTGGCTCCCATTAGCCTACAATGTAGTCCAACATACTAACTCATACACGATCTCTTACACTTACACTATACTAAACAGCTGCGAAGTAACTAACATATCAACACAATTTCGGTTTCAACAATCCCTTTTTATCAATAACTTTAATACTTCAAGTGATCATGCGAACACACCCTTATTTATAGTAACGCGACTGTCTATTTCCATAGGCTTCACTCGCCACAGGTAACCTTGCCACTTAGCCTATACCAGATAGTCATTACCTAAAGGAACCCACAATCACTAGTTCTTACTTTACTGCCACAATTCTCTCAAGTCGAGGCCAAACTAAATCTTTCATAAATTATACGATATCCACCCTCGTACACCTTGCAACTTATCCTAACGAGCACGGCAGATACTAATTTTTCCCTTCTTATAGCGGATATTGATCCATAAAACAACTTTTTCTCACACCTCTGCATTCCCATTTCCACTTCCCCAGGATATTACCGACTGCACCTTCAAATCATAGTTGAAGACTGAATTTGGTCACGCATTTGTGTCATGGTAACACATCGCATACCCTATCACAAGACGTCATATCGAACCAGTCATGCATGAATTTAAGAGCGGGTTACCACCATCTGTGTTAGAATAGGAAGAAGAAGTTTCAAATACCAATTTGATTAATCTTAGCACGAAGGGAATGCAGAAACTGAAGTTTATTAAATGTCCCATAGCCTCACGAATATAAATATGGACGTCTCCACATCGATTATCCAGACACTACTAGACATTGCTCTTATATTTAAGCCCATTTAACATAAAGCTCTGATACCAACTTTGTCACGACCCTTTTTAAGAATCGTGGTGGCAGCTACACTATCCCATCGATATGCAAATTACTTCCCATATAAATAGTACTAATAAATAAAGAAGTGTGGAAATAACAAAATACTTATAAACATTGTCTATCATAACATAAAAATACAAAACATAAGTCTGGAAATCAAAATACAACCCCCAAACGATTTGGTCAACAATACAAGAGCTCTAAATAGCGGATACAAATCTGAATGAAGGCACATAGGCCAAAACTGAGTAACGTAGTCTAAAAGTTTGAATATGTCTCTTGAATCTAAATGTAAAGACATAGTAAGAGAATAAGCATCCAAGGCATGTCGGAAGTAGCATCCTCACCCTAAATACTAGAGGTCAACCGGGTTGGACTCAACTTGAGGTCTCGAACTAGTAGAAGGATCTCTATCTAAATCCATAAAGAATGCAGTAAGTGTAGTATGAGTACATAACATAACCCTGTAGGCATCATAGGCCAACAATGATGAAAGATACGTAAAAAGAGATAAATATCAAGTTAATACCAAATAATCCTATATTAGACAGTTCAATAACCCAATTAAGTCACATCGTCCATATAATAGTTCACAAAGTTAACAAGTCACTTTATTCACATAAGAGTTCAACACAGTTAAGTATAGTTCAAATCATGTTCCACCCAGGGAATCTTACACTTAATATCCATTTTGCCAACCAACTCTATTTAAGTCATATACATGTTGTCACTACCTACCAAGTTATCAAATAATCAATTAATACAGGTTGACCCTAGTACACACATTGAATCACAATCATTCTCAAAGGTATCATGATTAGTCTAATTATAACAATACTAGCATCTTATTCTCTTTGACCCTGACTTGATTAATGTTTTACACAAGTAAAGGCGGAACACATAATTTTTCATTAACGTCTTTAATATACTCAAAGTAGAAATCTACCCCATTTATCCTTGATTAATGAGGAAATCTACACATGCTCGGCAATCAAATCATTTAACTACTATATAACATTCAGACTAGTTCATTACTAGATTCTCTATCAATGTAATTTTATCAATTGTCAAGCAAAATAAGACATACCCAATTCTCTATGATCATTATGATAGTTCTGCCAACAAAATCCACTAACCACAAAATAATCCAATAGCAAGTACTTAGACTTATAAAGGTGTAACCACACAAACCATTACATAGAGATAAGCCAATTATGGCAACCAATTATGTCCACAATAATCAATACAATCATCCAAACCATTTAATCAGGATATCACCCAAGTTACATAACCAATCCATATCACATTCCCAAACAGTAAGTAATCACATTATGAATGAATGTATGAATGATATGAATGCAACGCATACGTCAGGTACCTTTCATCTCTCGTATACAGGCACTCAAATTTGATGAGCTGAACACCTATGGGGGACCCACGAACTCCATATACCCTCCAAAATTTCTCAACAGAGCCCAGCCCTTGGCTGAATAACTTGGTGCAGGCGTGCAATCCGTTCCCCCGTATATCATCACCATCCGGAATTTTTCCATCGGATCCAGCTCTATGGCCGTAGTATCATCATCAATAAATATTGCCAATGTCATAAGTATTCTTACCTTCCCGATCTCTTGGAACCACATAATTTTCATACCACTCTCATATCAATATTATCAGAACCATGAGTGTATGAATGCAATGAAAATTCAAGGCAATAAATCAATATGTAATGAGATGCAACCAAATATAGAGATGAATATCACATACTTTCAAGAATTCAACAACATATAAACCAAGTAAAATCAATATATCATATAGAAAGCAGGTGTGATGAATAAGCACAACAACAACAAATATGGCGATGGGCTCACATAATAGCGACAAGCTTAATGAATCAGCATTCGGAATTAGCTTAAGGCTAATTCCCAATATCACCCATCATCACAGTTCAACACGAGTACTCACGCAAACATACATCACAATCGTTTGAGTAGGATACCCAAACACGCCAAATATCCCTCAGTATTTATAACTAATTACATATTTCTATCGTAGTTTAATAAAAGTAAATTGTAGCCTACCTCAAAGCTGAGAAGGAGCCATGAACGGTCGACCTTCCACACAAGCTTTGTCCTTCCGAAACACCTCTTGGTAATCAAAGTCTAACACGCATATACTAAACGTTAATATAAATTTTACACATAATACAAGGACCTAGTCCTTAAACATACCAAGACTTCCAAAACCAACCCGGGACCCACGGTATCAAGATCCAAACTTTATTACCCAAAAAGTATATTCACATAATAGGTAATCATATCCTTAAGTTAATTAGAAGTCTAAGCTCAATTTGTCCTTCAATTTCACGATTCAAGAAAAGCCTCAATTTTAAAAACTCTAGAAATTCCCCCATATTAAAAAGTGTTTTTGATGTATGTTAGAAGGGGTGTAATTTGGTAAGTGGGTTCGATATTGGTTGTAAATGGGTCGACCCAAAAATAGGACTCAAAGTGGGGTTCTCGGGTTGGGTGTTTCTGCCGGCCAGTGTGGTGTTGTGGGGTAATTTCGGGTAGGTGTAGAGGGAATCGGACTTAGGAGTTTTATGGGACTGTTTCAGGTGTGTTATGTTTGGTGTTGGTGGTCCGGGTTCGGTGGTTGGACAGTGGCAAGGCCACAGAAATAGGCTGAAACAGTAAGGTATCGGTAAGGGTTGTTTTAGTGGACTTTTGTGGTTGTCGTGTTTGCATGGGAAGTTATCGGTGGTTTCGGTCAATGGACTTTTGTGGGGATGTTTATGGAGTCTTGTGGAATGTGGTGGTTGGAAGAATGAAGTGGTTTGGGAAAGGAATGAACACGGGATGCTAGGTGCAAACTCGAGTACAAACCAAGAGTTTAGGATGGTCGATATAAATAAGGATAATGACACAAGGTTTTTAATTCTCGTGTCGACACCAAGTATAGTTTGGCCAATTTGACAAGGTCCAGATCGGGGTTCCTAAGTACAAGCCCATGAACAAGCCGAGTGAGGGTGGCCAGTAACCTTAAGATAGACCCTAGGCTTGGGTTTGGTTGGATCACACAAGTTCCAACGTCCACTTGCACCGAGGGGGTTCCTTAAGCTTGGGTTTTGATTAGATCAAAAAAGTTCTAATCAGACTTACAATGAAGGGACCTTATCTTTGGTTCAACTAAGTCACACAAGTCTTAGCTAAACTTACACCAAGGGGTTTGCTCACACAAGAACCAAAGGTCCTCCCGGAGAACCAACTAAGAATAACAACCCCGGGTTGAATGACTTAGCTTCGTGAGTAAACACTTAACTTTTTATATATAATCAAACTCTGAATATTTACAATGCCCTAAGTGTCCTATTTATAGTAGTAAATGGACCATTCTAGAAGACAATCTAAAATACACAAACTACATGTAAACTTTCGGCCAAGTGTGAATAAATGGGAACGGATTTTGGGTTTACTTGGTGACCAAGGGTGTTTTTTCCAAAACAAGACAATGGGAAAGGTCTTGGCTTTTCTTGGGGACAAAGGATGAACACAATCCTTTCACACCCCCTTTGTGGATCCCATGAAGAATAATTCATGCATCTTCTTAGAATAGGTTTGGAAGCCTCCATTCTTTGTATTTTCTTGATGAACCATTTGGCCAACTCTTGATCTTCCCGTTTTTCGATTTTGAAGTCTTCAAGGTAGCCCAAATCATAAAATAGTTGGTTCATGAATTGTCTTCTTGGAAGTCTTTTCTTCTAGATCATTCTTGTCCTTTGTCCTCTCAGCTTGATCACTTCACACGGCCTAGTCACCTTGTCTTATTACACGACCCATTAATGATGTCTTGAGGGGATCTAGAAGTTATTACATGGTTCCCCTATGTCCTAAGGCAATCTAATAGTTAATCTAGGAAAGGAAAACAACAAGCTAAAAGAAATACATGGTCTCGGTAAAGACCAACAAGAAGGCCGAATAAAATGTCTTCTTCTTAAAATCTTCAAGTCCACTCCATATTCCATGTCATTTTAAGCCCATTATCATCTGATGATCAAATATCTTCGGAACTCCGAACTTATCACCTCGAGAATCAAATCAGAACCTTGAGCTCACGGGGATTTTTACATCATACTTCCTTCTTCAAAAGAATTCATCCTCGAATTCTCGTCGCCTAGATGTGGTAATAATTTTTCAACAATAGGTGTTGATCTAACATTTCCACTATTAGATAGGTTCGGAAGTTTTATCTTGTAGGCGGTTCCTTGAAATTTGCCAAATAGGGATCCGAACATAAACCAAATGGTTTTGAATTAAAATGATGTATGTATTGTGCCACGAATCCCATAAGGTATAATGCCTTGCCATAGGTAGCATAACTGCATCGTACACCATTCAATATCGTGCTCGGGTGAAAGATGGCACCAACTCTCATTTCATGTTTGACGTCCAATGGTCCTTCATGGCTTGACATAGTTAGGACCGGGGCTTCCCAAATCTTATTCTTCATGGCTTCAAAGACTCTTGTTGCTCTTTAAAACCATTCATACTCGTCTTTTGTCATTGGCTCATTGGTAGGGGCAGCAAGGTCGCAATAATGCCGAAGAAAATGATGAGGAAATAAATCCGGACCAAGGAAACTATTTGCCGTAATTATACCCATAGGCTCGGAACATCTTTGGATAGATTACACCGTGGTTGGATCATCACACATACCATCGGATGATGTGGTGTAATCCATGGACCATTGTAACATTTTGTGCATAAGGCTCACGGTAGTATCGCACAATCTACATGACATGATAAAAGTTTTGCCCCGTGGTGTCCTTGGATAACCGAGAATAAGATCCAAGCTCCGGTTTTCCCTTGATTGCTACGGAATCGGCAAGGGAGAGTACACAATACTTTATGGAAGAATCCTTTAGTCTTTTGACAAGTAGAATACCTTTTTGCCACTCCGCTTATATTCTCGAACTTGGAATCCCCTTCACGGAACTCCTTTAGCATTTCACATTCCATTGACCTTGTTTTAAGTATGGTCAACGATATGTACCTTCGATGAAGTGCATCCGCCACTAATATGGACTTGTAATCTTCATGTCTTGCGGAGGATGTGGAAGTTTGTGAGTATGCTACCCACTTAACATGTTTCGAAATCAACTTCTTTTGTACCACATAAGATTTTGTGTTGTAAGTAGAACAAGGAAGTCGTGTATCGCCCAATCTTCCACTAGAGGATGCCATGGATTCTTGGCCTCGACGTAAGATGAATCCATCGTCACATTCAACTACAAGTTTCGGAATAGGGGCAGTAAGAGCCCAAATATTTTGAGTGAATCGATGAGAAAAGGAAACCGAATCATAGAAACCTTTTGCTACACTTCCATTCAACGGTTCGGGACAACTACGGAAAGTTAACACCATGGATGGAACATCATACATGCCGTTAGAACATGTGATGTAACCCATAGATGGTTGTAGCACCTTGTGTATGGAACTCACGAGCGGACTTGGAAAGTTGCACAATTCGAATGGCATCAAACCATAGTTGACCTTTAAGGCCGTCTTCCATTCACCTTCTTCTCGAATTCCTATTTGAGGGTAGCCACTTCTTAATTCTATCTCGGGGAAAAATTTGAATTCACTTAATTCATCAAAAAGGTCTTTCAGCCTCGGCATATGAAGTTTGTTCCCCATGATGATGTTGTCAACCTCTCGGCTTTCAACACATGTGTGCCAAGTTTCATTTTCCTTTAACTCTACCAAGATCGTAGCCTTGTTCGGATTAGGGACATTGTATTGATGACTAGATGATGAACTCCTTGGAAATAAACCAAGAGTATGTTCACTACTTTCTATCGATGATGATCTGGTTGCAAGTTTGTTCGCACATACGTCTTCCAAGGGCTCATTTATGTCAGCATCTATAGCACTCCCCTTCTTTGACTCTTTGTCCATCTCCAGTGCATCAAGTAGGGGAGTCTCGGGTTCCCCTTGTTCTTCAAGTGGTATGGGTTCCATAATAGCCAAGGAAAACCCACACTCTCGATAGTCATCTCTAAGCATGAACCGGGAATTAGGACATTCACTTAGAAAGTGTCCTACTTCTTGACATTGGAAGCAATTCTTTTTCCTTTTATCTACCCCTTTTGTAACTTCAAGACTTACGTGGCTATACAAAGGGTTAGTAAAGGACGTACTACCCCTTTCTACCTTATTACTTTTCTCTTCAATTTCTTGGTGATACAAGGGGTTGGTAAAAGAGATACCACCCTTTGCTTTAATCTTTGTGGGCATTACATGGGACTCTGGGACACTCTTATTTTCGAGCCTTGGGTTGTTTTGTACAACCCCTGACTTATCATTTCTACTCATGGTATGCCCCACAAGTTCCCTTCTCAAGACTTGCACATGTTTTGCAAAAATGTCACTTATGATCCTCCTTAGTTCTTCTTTGTTTATGTGAGCCATAGCGTCAAAGCGTGGGATGGGATGTCCTCGATTTGATACCAATCTGATGTATGTAAAGAGGGGTGTAAGTGGGTAAGTGGGTCAGGGATAGGTTGTAAACGGGTCCACCCAAAAATGAGACTCAAAGTGGGGTTCTCAGATGGGGTGGTTCTGTCGTGCAGTGTGGTGTTGTGGGGTGATTTCGGGTAGGTGTAGAGGGAATCGGACATATGCGTTTTGTGGGACTGTTTTAGGTGTGTTGTGGTTGGTGTTGGTAGTCGGGTTTCGGTGGTTGGACAGTGGCAAGGCCACGGAAACTGGCTTAAACAGTAAGGTATCGGTAAGGGTTGTTTTAGTGGACTGTTTGTGGTTGTCGTGTTTGAATGGGAAGTTATCTGTGGTTTCGGTCAATGACCTTTACTGGGGATGTTTATGGAGTCTTGTGGGATATGGTGGTTGGAAGAACGAAGTGGTTTAGGCAAGGAATGAACACGGGATGCTAGGTGCAAACCCGAGTACAAACCAAGTATTGGGATGGTCGATATGAACAAGGATAATGACACAAGGGTTTTAATGCTCGTGTCGACACCAACTATAGTGTGGCCAATTGGAAAAGGTCTAGACATGGGTTGCTAAGTACAAGCCCGTGAACAAGACAAGTGAGGGTGGCCGGTAACCTTAAGATAGATCCTAGGCTTCAGTTTGGTTGGATCACACAAGTTCAACGTCCACTTGCACCGAGGGGGTTCCTTAAGCTTGAATTTTGATTAGATCACACAACTTCTAATCAAGAATTACACCGAAGGGACATTATCTTGGGTTCAACTGAGTCACACAAGTCTTAGCTAAACTTACACCAAGGGGTTTGGCTCACACAAGAACCAAAGGTCGTCCCGGAGAACCAACTAAGAATAACAACCCCGGGTTGAAAGACTTAAGTTAGTGAGTAAACACTTAAATTTTTATATATAATCAAACTCTGAATATTTATAATGCCCTAAGGGTCCTATTTATAGTAGTAAATGGACCATTCTAGAGACAAATTAAAAGACACAAACTACATGTAAACTTTCGGCCAAGTGTGGATAAATGGGAACGAGTTTTGGGTTTACTTGGTGACCAAGGGTGTTTCGGCCAAACCAAGACAATGGGAAAGGTCTTGGATTTTCTTGGGGACAAAGTATGAACCCAATCCTTTCACACCCCCTTTGTGGATCCCATGAAGAAGAATGCATGAACTTGGGCTCTTCATAAATGTCATCTTTTTGGAATAGGTTTGGAAGCTTCCATTCTCCGTATTTGCTTGATGAACCATTCGGCCAACTCTTGATGTTCCCCTTTTTCGATTTTGAAGTCTTCAAGGTAGCCCAAATCATGAACTAGTTGGTTCATGAATTGTCTTCTTGGAAGTCTTTTCTTCTAGATCATTCTTGTCCTTTGTCCTCTCAGCTTGATCACTTCACACGGCCTAGTCACCTTGTCTTATTACACGACCCATTAATGATGTCTTGAGGGGATCTAGAAGTTATTACATGGTTCCCCTATGTCCTAAGGCAATCTAATAGTTAATCTAGGAACTATAGGAAAACAACAAGCTAAAAGAAATACATGGTCTCGGCTAAGACCAACAAAAAGGCCGAATAAAATATCTTCTTAAAATCTTCAAGTCCAATCTTCAATTCCACTCCATATTTCATGTCATTTTAAGCCCATTATCATTGGATGATCAAACATCTTCGGAACTCCGAACTTATCACCTCGAGAATCAAATCGGAACCTTGAGCTCATGGGGATTTTTACATCAGTTTCCATATTCAAATTACCCACCACAATATGATCATCTAATATATTTCAATACTAATTTACAATATCAAGATGAACTAATCCATAATACAACCTTAAATCCATTATTCATCCCCTCTTATTCTAACATGGAAACTAGAATACATTTCCCCACTTTAAAGACGACACCAAGGTTAGAGGACTCAAAATATGAACTATAATCACAAAGGATGAAGAATTTTAACTCTAATGAAGAACTTCACCATAACGTTTAAGAAATAGCCTCTTAGGCAGCTCTAGGACCGTGATAAAATGTTTTGGGGAAAGTGATTCGACCTAGGGAATTTAAGAACCTACCTGATCCAGCAACTCCACATGCGTGGTCTCACTTCGGCGGACAAAATCTCACTAAGGCACAATCATTTGACACCTCACTTCAGCGCAGTAGCAGACAAAATCCCGCAGAAGCACATTCACCCCCGCGTGAAAAACCCCATTGGTGCGGAACCCCAATATTATTTCAAGACCCGCTTCTGTGAGCCAACCTACGTACAGGCGAACGCGCAGGAGCAGACACTAGACACCAACAATATGGATTTTTCCCAAACTTCCACCAAACAGCCAAAACACTCCAGAGACCCTCGAACACAAACCATACATGCTCTCCCAAGGTAAACATTACTACGATCTCACTCATGCCCTACGATTTCCCATTTAACTGAGCTAAAAATAACCTTTTTAAAGAATCACCCAAATAACCAAATCTCCAAATATCACAAATAGGGCCACAAGGTATATCTGATTATCTCGGGAAGTGAATCAATGATTCAACTAAGTCACAAATGACTCTCTGGAACTATCGAAAGCAATGGAACCCAGAAAGGAACCCATATACTTAAAAGTCAACTTTGAGTCAAACTAATCAACTCTAAGATTTTTATTTTGGGTTTTTCTTTTAAAACTTATATAAATGAACCTCAGATCTACGCCACCCATCCCCGCACATCATAAACCCCACACGGAGTCTATGAGAACGGTAAAATAGTCAAATAAAGGTCTTTAGCTAAAAACGATGGGATGGATCATTACACGACCCCTATTCTATACGGAGACAAGGGCTGATCTACTAAGTGCTACCACTACACCAACTGCCAAAATTATCCAACATAATAGCCACGTTGCAAATATACTCATTTACGGAGTTCAAGCCTAAGTTATAACATCTAATCCCTCAGTAAAATCGAGTATACACGTAATCGAATCACAGGAATAAAATCTACATTTTAAACATCAATCAAGATTATAATGGAACAATAATAATGCAATAAATAATATGCAAGGTATTTCCTCTCCTCTACATGTACACACACGTTCAAGCATAAACGGAGCGTGACCCCTGAGGGACTCGCGAGGTCCATACACCACTGAGGCTCTCACATAATACCTAAGTATAATCACATAGCTGGCTCACAATTTTCTAACCATACAACTCTTATAGTCGTCTATGGTCACACGAGTTCATACATTATGAAGCATAACTATGATATGCACAACAACAAGAAGTGTTGTAGGACTACAGATTTTAACTCAGTCATTTGTTTAATAAAGACTCGATCTTTAGCTTCTTTTTCACTTTAAACGAGTATAAAGGGATAATGGGGACACACAATCACAAAGCACATACACAGATCATAATACCGCAGAAAGTCCGGGCTTCATACCTAAATCACGGATCCAAATGATCGTACTATACTACCAGTTAGTGCCCAAAGCATGACATTTTTCTAAGTAATTCAAAACACAAACACCCATAACATGTCATTGGTACCCAATACGAGTGCTCGACACCTCATAAGTATTGGGTCCCCCTTATTATCCACATTACCCATCCTTAATTAATTTATTTAGACCAACCAAGACACCTAAGCTAAGGTTCACAGTCTCAACATGTCTGGAATAGGACTCCAAAATCACAAAGCCGTCTTGCCCTTTCGTATAGCCTCCGAACAATCCCAATTTGCTCAAACATATATTGAGCGTATGAGACACAATGACCATATTACCTTATAAAATACTTGGGTTTAGAAACTCAACCCAAAACCCCAAAGGTTAAATTCGTAATTTTATAGAGAAATCGGGGTCAACATAGTCAATTTTTTTTACTCTACGACTCCTTCAAACCCAACAGTATCCATATTAGCATGTTTTAAATCCAGCCCTAAAAAGTCATTCAAAAGTGATTTCCAGTCACAAAGGACAAAACATGAAATTTTTTCTAAAATTAGTTTACCCAAGACTTATTGTCTATTTACCAAAAATGAATGAAATCTATCAACAAATTCATGTTTAATTGAAGAAAATCTAAATTCAAGCCTAGGGTTCATAAATCCCCTCTTTTCCCCAATCTAAATCATGATTCCTAGGATGAAAACACATGTTAATCTATGGAATAATCATAAAAGGAGTGTTAGATTCTTATCCCAAGGATGTATCGTGCAAAATCTCCCAAAATCTACTAAAACTGAGCTCCCAAAAGATATTTTAGTGAATGAGGAGTCAAATCGCGATTTGGGGTTTTAATATCTATTCATGCGTCAGTTAATCTTCGCGAAAGCGGCCAGACCATTGCGATCGCAATGGTTAGTCAACCCAGCCCATATCCCTTACCCTACGCGAAGGTGAGCCCATGATCGCGAACACGACACCCTGATCCACCTAAGCTTCGCGAACGCGAAGAAGGACACCAGAACCTGAAAACCAGAAAAATCTAGTTCTTCTCACTTTCACCCTGAAACCCCGAGACTCATCTAGAAACTCCCGGATACAAACCAAATATACATATTAGTTATAAAAAATGCTCTGAACGCACTCGCGCACTCGGAATAGTCATACGAGGTCATCTAAACAAAACGTTCGACCAAAACCCCTATAAAATTTTGTAAACCTTAGAATCTCAACTCAATGCCCAAAATACTCTCGAGTGTCTCGGGAACCGAACCAAATCCTCGACTACATCATATTCGATATTTCAGACGTGATAAAATCAACAAAACTTTGAAAAAGACACAAACGCCCTCAATGTTGACTTTAGTCAACTAAAACTTATTTTTTAACTTAAGGCTTTCCAATTTCCACAAACTTACTCGAAACTCTCTCAAAACACTCGGGACTCATTCCAACAGTCCACCTAAGTCATAAATCATGTTCTGAAACTGATGGAACCATCCGAGTTTGATACCGAATGCAATTACTCATATGTCAACTCCTAGTCAAACTTTCCAAACATAAAACTTCTGAAACTCAAAACTTGAATTTTCTTTTGTTATTCTCATCTGATTGCCTTGGAAATCACTCCACCTAGCCCTACAAAAACAACAAAACTACCTAATGGATCGTTATAATAATGTTGTTTGTTTACTCGCAAATCGATACCGTTAAATTTGTATACGTGGTTTATGGATACGCGGATTGAGATGACCAAATCGGCGGAATCATGCGTAGTGATTAACAAAGAAAGTTAAGAGGAAATAATTAAATAGCTTAAAGAGTAAGGTGAGTTTGAGTTCTGATGATGCCGTAAACTCGAGTTGCCGGAGAAGCCTCCTGAACGAGCTTGTAGATACAATAAAGAACAAGAACTGCAAGGAAATTGCTAAATGTTTTGCTATAGTTATTTCATTGCGAGAAAATTAGAGTGTCCTACAATGGGAGTGAAGCTCTCTATTTATAGTTGCTCAATGAGGAACATGATCCACATATCACGCCCTAATAATAGCTAGTGAATGCTTGTGATAAATGGTTGAATAACGCTGAGAGAGGATCTCGAGATCTCTTGTAATGGCTTCTCATTGATCTTTCTTTTACCTAACCGGTAGTCTGATCTCGGCTTGGTTTCCCCCGATCCGAACCTCTAACCGCGGACGCTTAGGCCAAAACAAAACCATTGACTGGACACACCTACTTGTGTCTCCTAGTTGCTGACTCATGCTTGATTTGCCGCTACTGTCATGTGTCACTGTCTGATACAACCATTTGGCATTTCCTAATTTTAGCCAATACATTGTCTTTAGCCAACTAATTGAATATGCCCTCAAACATTAAAAGAAACACTTGGATCCCAAATATATAATAACTCGACCCAATTGATTACAAACCCAACCATAAATAACCTGCAAGTGAGATATTTCGTCAAAAAAAGTGAGATATTTCGTCACTTGTGTTTGGACAAAGTACAAAAAAAATATTGGTGATTTGATTTACAAATTATAATTCTCATAAATACATGTTAAATCTTAGAATAATGCTAACCTTTTTGGTACTCGTCATTTGTCCTGCTAACTTCTACAATTACTTATCCAGTATTGTGTTCAAAGTAATTTTCTAGATTAAATTTTACCTGTAGTCATTTAGCTTTGAGTTTATCATGTAAATATTATTTTCTATTTTCTATTACATAAAATTCATTCAATTTTAAAATTTATCATATAAAAATTACTTTTCTACTTTTTATCACATAAAAATGATCCAACTTTAAATTTATCACATACAAGTTTTTTTTATCATAAAATAGTCATTCCAAAATTGGAAAAGCTAATTAAAAAGTAAATTTCACTGCAATATTTATATTTTATACCGAAATTATGACATGACACTCCAAAATAACTTGTTAGTTTAATAAACATATTAAATATAATAAATTAATTCCAAGGCCTTCCCCTAGTTTCTCTATCGTAACATTGATCTTCGTTGTAGTTTACGAAATTTTGCTTATCTCCTTATTTTAATTGATTACAGTATGAAGGTTGTAGATTTTGGGTTTGTCATTGAATTCTTTGATTCTCTAAGAACATCTTTTTTAGTATTTAAAAGAGGCATTTATGAAATTTACTAAACAAATGAGTATCAATAAGCGCAAAATAGTCAAATCATATTTTTATATTAATGATAATGTGTTAGAAATTTTTCAAAAAAATCAAAATAAGAAAAGTGAACGGAATATTGTAAACCACTACCAAGACTAGTGTTCTGAAGCGAAACATTAATGGAGGTTTCTGATATTATCCCAAAAGTAATTAACTTATTTTGGCTTCATGTCATAATCCTGATACAAACTATAAAAGTTTAGGTGAAATTTAGTTTTTGATTAACTTGGTCAAAGTTGAATGACTTTTAAGTGACAACAAATAGAAAAATGACTTTTGTGCGATAAATTTTAAAGTTGAATAACTTTTATGTGATAAAAATAGAAAATGATTTTTGTGTGATAAACTGTAAAATTGGATGACTTTAATGTAACAAAAATAAAAAGGTGAGTTTTGGGTGATAAAACTCAAAGTTGGATGACCACGGTAAAATTTATCCTATTTTATGACATAGATTTTAGGGAGATATAATAGAAATTATAGCTGGGGGTGGGGGTGGGAGGGGGGGAGAGAATAAAATGAGCTGAAATTACCAAGTCGAGTTACCGTTTGAATTTGCATGTTAAAGTATAAATATGAATAAAATAAAACTAAGTATTACATCGCTAGGTACAAAGAGAGAAATTAGAAAAGTAAAGTAAACATAATTGGATATTTTTTCGATATGTAGAAGTTCAAATTTATAAAGGAATTAATCATCCATAAGTTCTTACAGATTCATCAAGGCAGGCAGGCAGCCTACTTCCTAATAGGAAATACCAGTCTTCTTAATCCAGTTATCTTGGTCAATGAAGTAACCAGGAACATATTTTTCAGCTTCTTGTGGTGAAATGTTTCTCTTGTAACCACCCCACTTAACTCTTCTATCAGTGTTTGCTCCTGGTCCCTTGTTCTGATACTCTGCATAAAATAGTGTGTTTAGAGCAAAGTTACCATTCCATGGAGCCCATCCTTCAGGATCAATGAATGAATCAATGTAGGTTTGCATGATAATGGTCCTCGAATATTCCTTCCATGGACGTCCAAGATATGCCTTGATTGGTGGTTGTGTGCTAGTGAATGCTGGCTCAGCCCTGATTTCGCAGTTCTGCAATACGATTGCACCAACTCCACGATGGTCTTTTCTACCTTGAGCAGTGACCATGCAAGCTTGATTATCACCCGGTTTCCTCACAATCATCTTGCAATTTTGGAACACAGCAGATGCATCACCAAAGATGAAGTCGATGGTTCCTGTGATGGTACAGTCCTTGTAAAATTGTCTGTAGGAATGAGTGTATAGAGTGTCTTGGTACCCGTTAATATTGCAGTTGTAGAACACTGTTTTATCAGCTGACACACGAAGTGCAACTGCTTGGTGCTTCACTGCTCCTGCTGTGTTCTCAAATCCTATATCCATCGCTATGAAACCATCTCCATTCACGGCTGCACATTTTACAAAAGTGTTTTAACTTTTGTACATTGATGTCATTTAAACCGCTTAAAATAAATAGAATTAGGATGAAAGTGTGAAATGGTGTTCATGATTAAAGAGTTTAGGTTTTACATGCTGACAGTGTAAAGACCTTTATACTAAGCAAGTTATTGCTCTTGTTTCTTTGGTTACTATATCAGGATTGAAATGAAGAGTTACATGTTGACTGTTGTTGTAAGTCAACTTAACCTATGCTAAAATTTTAATTTGACATTGTACGTGTACGAAATATAAACTTATTGTTCACAAAACTGATTGAATAACTTACCAACAATGGCAGAATGGAAAGTAGCAGTGCCATCAACAAAGTTCTTGTTGCTAGTAATCTTGGTTTTGGTTGGGCCTTCACCGAGAAACACAACATTTGTCACACCTCTAGGGATATCAACATTCTCCTTGTATTCACCTGTCTTGATTAAGATAACGAAGGTTTGTGTGTTCTTTGGAGGCACAACTTTAAGGGCTTCGTTGATGGTCTTGTATTGTCCACTTCCATCCTGAGCAACCACAACATTAGGCTTGATATTAGAAACTTGAAGAAGCCTACGAGAACCGGATTCAACGAATGATGAGTAGTCATTATCGGTTGTCAATAATCGGCGGTTAATGTCAGGGATGTGCGAATTAGTGAGCATGTCACCAAAGCTAGTGATCATGGCAAGGCCATTGCTAGTGAGCTCCCCTGCGGTCTTTAATAATTTCTTCATTTTCTCACCAGTCTCACCACTTGTGTTTGAAAAAGCATCTAAACAAGTTTCTTGATACGTAATTGAAGCACTGATCCATGTTTTGAGATCATCAGTGTAATCCTTGATCTTGTTGATATCAAAGCTGCCAACTTTATCAAAAGATCTTCTTAGATCATCAATAGACACATCAAGAAGACCTTCACATGTTTGTAAAGCCTCTTTGGTTCTAGGATCTTTGGCTGCTTCCTTGATCAAGTCAGTATTTTTTATGGCATTTTTTATGTCAGTTATTGTGGATTCAAATGCCACTTTTATAAGTTCTTTTGGGTCAGTAGTGTTCTTGGCTGATGCAAGACTCTTCTCACAAGCTTCTTTGTAATCAGTAGGTTGGCACATTGCTTTAACAGATTTTGAAGAGGTTGAAATGTCACTATTGCTAGAAGCACCACCACCACTGGATGAATCACTGCTACTCATTTTGGTAATGCTTACTGTTGCTGCCACCACACAAGCCACTACAAGAATTGAGGCTAAGCCAGCAATTGCTATTTTGTTAGCCATAATATTTTTTTTCCTTTGTGTATTTTCCCAAAGTACAAAGAGGTTTTGTTTTCTGTTATTAATAGAGAGCTTTTGGGGATTTCTTATTAGAGAGGGTACATGCCCCTGGGCTCTGAAAGATATGTTTCATAAAAATGGAGAACTTATTTATAGTGTATAGGAACAAGTAAGTAATGAAATTATAGTTGGTTTCTGTTGAGGATGTGAGGATTGAAATGGTCTAAGAAAAAGACAAGGTTGTGGTCTAAGGAAAAGACAAGGTTGTTAGTGTTTATTTTTAACTTTATTTTTCCTACAATTAAGTTTTGCGAAATAGATTTTCACTATTCAATTCAATTCCAGTTTGTTTCAAACTAGTGAACAATATTTCTGTATCCTTTTAATACCACAACTTATTATTACTCTTTTAAAAAAAGTACATTCGTGCTACTTTAACTTCCCTGAAATTTGTAAAGGACTTGAAGGAACAAGGTTAAACCAGAATCATAGGAACCATATTATTATCTCAATTCACATTATAGAAGTATTAAACGTACAAAATTAGATGATGCATTTTAATAAAATAAAGTGTAAGAATATATTAACCTCCATTGGGGAGTCTTTCTCATTAATACAAATATATATAGTGTGTACAATGTGGAATCCTAATACAATTAGGATCCTAAATCTACCATAATTATACAACACTAAATATTACAAAATATATGGAGAATATTTTATAATATTCGCTAATACACCCCCTCAATCGGAGTGGGAGGAGGCCGGACTCTAAGACTAAATCTGAGGTCGAGGAATAACTGTCTAGGAAGACCTTTCGTGAAGATATCCACATATTGATATGAAGAAGGCACATGCAACACCTTAACATGACCGAGCGAAACCTTCTCACGAACAAAGTGTATATTCATCTCAATGTGCTTGTTTGCTGATGTTGAACTGGATTTTGAGATAAATATATGGCGGATATGTTATCACATTAATCCAAAGACGCCTTACGCAAGGGACACTGGAGCTCCAAAAGAAGGTTTCGGAGCCAAAAGATCTCAGCAACAACATTTGCAACTCCTCTATACTCTACTTCTGCACTCGAACGGGATAAGGTGGCTTGCCTCTTGGCAGACCAAGAAATGAGATTATCCCCTAAGAACACACAGTAGCCGGAGGTGGAGCATCGCGTGTCTGGACAGCCTGCCCAATCGGCATCCGTATATGATAACAACCTGGTCGGTACTGAGGGATATAGATGCAGTCCATAATCAAGTGTGCCCTTAACGTATCGAATGATATGTTTGAGGGTAGTAAAATGAGGCTCCTTCGGAGCATGCATAAATAAGCACACCTGCTGAACAGCATAAGGAATATCAGGCCTGGTGAAAGTAAGATATTGTAGTGCACCTGCAAGACTCCTGTAAAGGGTGGAATCGGTCACTGAATTACCATCAACAATACTAAGCTTTGATTTAGAGTCAACCGAAGTGGACTTATCTTGCAATTCGTCATTTTAGTTCTGTATACTATCTCATCTGCATACTTGCGTTGACACAAAAACATAGAATCTGCAGCTCTAGTCACTGATATCCCCAAGAAGTAACTCAACTTTCTCAAGTCAATCATAGCAAATTCGATTTTAAGAAATACAATGATCTCATTTTTCAACAAATCAAAAGAGGCAGTAAGCACAATGTCATCCAAATATAACAACAAATAAGAAATGCTGTAACCTCTATAAAAAATAGATAGAGAATTATGACACTTGTTGCATACAAACTCAATCCGCATAATGTACTGTGCAAAGCGATCATACCGCACTCTAGGGGACTGTTTCAAACCATAAAGTGACTTACGAAGACGACATACATATTGAGAGGCTGCTAGATGGACAAAACCAGGAGGCTAGTGCATGTAAACAGTTTCTTTCAAATCCCCATGTAGAAACGCATTTTTTACATCAAGATGATAAATCGGCCAATGCTTACCCATAGCAATACTCAAAACTATGTGAATAGTAGCTGGTTTAACAACCGGACTGAATGTCTCACCACAATTAATACCCTCCTATTGATTTGTACCATTAGCCACAAGTCTCACCTTATATCGCTCTAAATCACAATTGTCTCTAAATTTGTGACGAAATAGCCTCATGCATCGGATCACATTCACCACATCCGGTCTAGGAACCAAGTTCCAAGTGTGCTCTTTTGTTAAAGCATTAAACTCCTCACGCATGGCCGCATTCCAATTAGGGTAAAGTTTGGCTAATTTTGAAATTTTAGGGATTAGGAATATAGTTTGGGTTGATAGGTTAAAGTGTACTTTGGGTTTGAAAATCCCGTATTGAGCACGGGTTTCCATTTTGTGTGTGGGGACAGATGCAGGTTGGGAACTAGTCGGGGTTAATGGAATGGTTGTGGGTTAAATTAGGTAAGCGAGATCGAGTGGCGATAGTCTGGGTGACTCGATGGTGGTCGATAGGGGTCGGATGATGTCCGGTGATCGATGATCCTGTGGATCTGGGCTTGGGTTTTTGGGACAAATGGATCTTGGGTTGGGGTTACCGACGGTGGTATGGGTGACTGGTGAAGATGTTTGTGGGGTCGTGTGATGGTGATGACGGTGTGTTACGATGACTAGTAGTTTTTTATAGTGGGGTTTGCAGGAGTGACAATGACAGGATGTGGTCGGAATGGGACAGCGGCGATGGGTGAGGGGTCGTCGTGAATGGACTGGGATCGACCTGGTCGGGTACCGATGTGTCGGACAGTGTAGTGGCAGTAGATTGGTATGCCGGAACAGTGGCGATGGTTGTGACTGTTGGAATAGTGACGGTGGATGAAACCGCCGGAATAGTGGTGTTGGTGGTGGACTGACCGATAGGAGATTGAGCAGAGGCAGTGGGTACAGTGGTTGCCGCCGGAACAGTGACAGCACAGCTGAGGGCTAGGCTGAGAAGCGGTGATGTGTCAGACTCGTCTAAAAATGTGTAATCCTAATTCCAAATTTTTTGGATATTTGCGAGTGGGAAGATTGCTTCGTCAAATGTGACGTGACGTGAGATGATGATTTTGCAGGAAGACAAGTCAAAGCACAGATATCTTCTATGATTGGGCAGAAAACCTTAGAACACACATGGGGTGGTGTGGGGTGCAAGTTTATGCGGTGCCATAGAGGCAAGATTCGGGTAGCATAGGCAGCCGAAAATTCATAAGTGCTCGTAAGTTGGTATCATACAAAATAGAATTTTGGTGGGTGTTCTATTTTGGAGAGTCTGAGTGGGCAAAATATTTAGAATATATTCGTCCATTTTCACAGCATAGACCCAAAAGGGAGGTGGGAGGGATGCATGAAATAGGATCGTACAAACCATGTTATTGATAGTGCGAATGATTCGTTCGGCCTTGCCATTTTGGTAGGAGGTGTGGGGACACGAGAACCGGAAAACCATGCCATTAGTAGAGCAAAAATTGTGAAACGCGAAATTATTGAACTCACGACCGTTATCACATTGAATCAGTTTTATGTCTTTTTTGAATTGTGTTTTGACATAGACCCAGAATGCAAGATACTTGGCAAACACTTCAGACTTGAATTTAAGCGTATAGACCCAGACAAAGTGAGAAAAGTCATTTAATAAGATGGGATAAAATTTATGACCCAGTGAACTAGTAATTGGAGTTGTCCATAAATTTGCATGAACAATGTCAAAGGGAGAATACGTAACACTTGAAGAAGACTGAAATGGAAGGCGAACATGTTTGCCTAAAGGAAAGAAACACACTGTTGAGAAAAAATTTCATTATTTCAACGAATTAAATTATTGTTTCTAAGAAAACTAAAATCAGGGGCTCTTGGGTGTCCAAATCTGTTGTGCCAGATTGACGAAGAGATTGTTGTTAAAGCGGTGGGAGGAGTGACATGGGCCGTTAGAGATGTGGGAGGGTTGACACTAGCAGCGGACGTGGATAGGAAAGGATAGAGATCACCCTCACTATTGCATCTCGTAAGGAGTTTTCCGGTATGGAGGTCCATTACAGAAAATCCAAATGGGTCAAAGTTAATTGATACAGAATTATCGGTGGCAAATTTCCTAACGAAGATTAGGTTTTTTATAATGTTAGGAGCATATAAGACGTTATTCAGGGAGAAATGGGGATGTGGTGGTGAAGTTAGTGTGTGACCAAACCCTTGAATTGGAATGTGATGACCGCTACTAACCATAATAGATTGTGGAGTATTTAAATTTCATAGTTGAGGAATATTATCGTAATTGTTGGTAAGGTGAGATGTGGCACTCGTATCCATATACCACGAATTACCGAGCTGCCGAGGAGTCAATGTGACGAAAGTCGGGCCCAAATTGGATTAGGAGAAGCCTGTAGCGGACTGCTGGGCTCCAGGAAATATGGTCGGCTTATTGTGGTCCATTAACTGGCCTGGGGCGGACTGGTAGGCTGCGTGAAATTGGGCCCAATTAATTTTCAAAACTTGGGTTGTTAGGCTTCCATAGGTTGGGCCGCGGCTGTAGCCTCAACTGCTGCTGGGCCACGGCTGTTGACTGCAAGTACCTGAATGCTGGGCAGTGCTGTCTAGACGCTGCCATGTAAATATATATATGTATATATTGTATTAGACAGTACTTCTGATTGGAGAAAAGAAAAAATATATATATGTGTGTGCGCGCGCTCCTGATTGTTCTCGAGGAACGAGAAAAGAGAACAAAAAGGAGGGAAAGAGGGCAAAGTTTTGTATTTTTTTTTTCTCGTGTAATGAACGGAAAGCAAAAGTGTCTGAAGAAGCTTTGTATATTTCTTGTTTATCGTGTAATTAAACATAAAGCAAAAGGGCAGAAGACTGTGCTTCTCGGTGCTTCTGACAGTTTTGGGTGAAAAGAAAAAAGCAAAGCACCGTGCTTCTCAGGACAGAAAGCAAAGGCTACAGGTGAAGGAAAAAATAGGATTTAGGTTTTATCTCTTGATACCATGTAAGAATGTATTAAACTCCCTTGAGAATTCTTTCTCATTAATACAAATATATATAATGTGTACAATGTGGAATCCTAATACAATTAAGATCCTGAATCTACCATAATTATACAACACTAAATATTACAAAATATATGAAGAATATTTTATAATATTCGTAATACACCCCTCAGTTTGAAAAGATAATAGTAGAAGTTAAAAACTCATTTTCACCATGATTATTGGGCTACTTTGTGCTCCATAGCCTTCTCTTTTCATGCTCTCTACCCTCTTTTCCCCAATAATCTCTATTATCAATTATCCTTTCTCTGTTCTGGGCATGGGAAGAGGTTGTGTGCAAACAAACGACTTGTATTAGCCCAAAAAGAAACTATTTGTATCAACCTTTCATAGTCTGGCTCTCTGTAGTTCCATCTTCGCGATTGTCCCCAAGTGTACTTCATCAGGACCATCTGCGATTCTTAACGTCCTAGCTGTAGCCCAGAGATGGCAAGAACAGTGTCGCCCGATAAACCAGCACCACCTTGCACTTGCATTGCTGTGACAAGCACCTTCAATGACATATTTGGAGCAGCAACCTGTAAACCAAATAATCCTGGTAAAGTATTTTCGGAAAGATATATATAATGCAATCCCTTGAGCCGAGGGTCTATCAGAAACAACCTCTCTACCTCCCAAGGTAGGGGTAAGGTCTGCGTACACACTGCCCTCCCAGACCTCACTTGTGGGATTACACTGGGTATGATGTTGTAGATATAATGCAATAATATAAGTCATTGTCACTATAAATACTTACCTTTGCCATTGCAATTGTACCACGGGCATTTTTGTTTCCAAGCCGATCAAGCTGGTCAGCAGCTCCGAGAACCAGTAATCTGGTTTTCTCCAGATCAATTCGACACTGTAAAGTCCATTGACATGTATCATTTCACATAGAATTATGGAAAAGGAAGAGACATATTTAATAATCGCAGTTACTGTTATGGGAGGTTTTCTTTGCTGAAACTTAAATGCAAAAAACATACCCTAGTAACATCAGAAAGGATTGAGCCATGTTGAGCAATTAATTTTCCAAAAGCTTTTCTTTGAAGGGCCCTTTGAACCATCATCTGCATGCCGCGATCTGCTGCACCTATTAGTCTCATGCAATGACGCAACATTCCAGGTCCCAGCCTACCCTACAAGAATAAGAATACAGCAACCAAGTTTCAGATACAATTCCATATGCTGCAGATATCTTCCCTCAGATTAGTGATGACTAGAATGAGAAGTTTATCATTCCATATCACTCTCTGTCATTTGTAAGACGATCACCTTTTTAAAGATGTACCACTAACTAAAAACAAAAAGCAGGAATTTTCTTCTTTTCCCCTCAAACCCCCTTGTCGTAATTATTTGAATAATAATGGGTGACACTCAAACTTCAGAACATGTAAAATAAGTGGAGATTAAATCACTTTCATGGGATGTAAAAAATCCAAAAGAAAATGAGAATCATGATGATCGATTGAATGTAACAGATTTAGGAACTTCTGATGAATAAACATCAAAAGATTAACTCATTAAATGTCATAAGATATGTAATGTGAACTTGTTAAATACATGAAACTCCGTTACCTGTGCAATCTCAAACCCACGCCCCTCACCAAGCAGGATATTCTTGGCTGGGACGCATACATTCTCAAATATTATTCTGCATGCCCATGAGGGGCATCATCAAAGCCAAATACTGTTAGCAGTCTCTTTATGGCAATACCAGGACTGTTGTGTCCACAAAGATCATGGATTGTTGTTTATGCTTTGGAGCTGCCAAGTCAGTTTTTACCTGCCATTCATCCAGACTAACTGGCTTGAACATAAAAGTATAAACAGGACCAAATTATTTTTCGTTGAGAAGCAAGAACTAACCATCACAATGAGAATTTTGCACCGGGGATCCATGGCTCCACCGGTCCACCATTTTGTCTCGCTGATAATATACGAGTTCCCATGTCTGTACAATATTGCTCCCACGGTTATTTTTATTAATCTAACAAATTCCAGCATTCAAGCCCTTATATTTTCTTTTTGGGCTGGGGGCAGGTAAGTCCTAGTCATTGACTCTAATATGACCAAAATCTCTCTAAAGGTTCTTGTTTATGTAACAAGCATACGATGATTAAGCTGAACACAACCCTTCTAAATTGAATACAGGTTCTTTTGACGGGAAACAAGAATACTCAAGATTCACGTTCAACATCTTGCACGATACTCCGATTCCAATATTACGAATTCCTCTCCTAAATATTCATCAAGTACTTTAAGATGCATAAATGTACTGCAAGATTCCCATAAAATTTTGATACCATCTTGGGATCAATGTGGCCATTGATCAAATGGTTCCCTTTACGACTAACAAAGACATATTATTAGCACCTCCTTCTACACATACAATTGAACTGTACAAATACGAAGTTAGAGGGAGTACTAATCACCAAGAGAAGAGGAAATGATTGAGAGGATGAGAAGACAATTCATTGTTTTTTCCTGCACAATAGATTTCATATAGATTGTAAGATGACATTTGGAGAAGCATTGAGATCATGAGATAAGGGACAAGATAAAAAGGGAGAATCCTTTAGAACTTCCTGTTACCAATTCCAATATTTCACTTGAGAATCTCATCTTCTGCTTTTCTTCTGTTATTTTTCCATGTCATTCATTTTCCTTGTTTTTGCGCACTTTTGTCCCCCTCAGCCCCTAGGAGGACGGGGGAGAAGAACATACTATCAACTGCTATAATTATGTCTAGTTTGCACTCTCTAAATACCTTTCTAGTCTTTTCTAAGGTGCTGAATAATCTCACCAGGCGCCTAATTTTAGACCTCACAGTTTACCTATCCGAACAATACGAGAGGGAGAGAGAGAGATGCTAATCTCATTTATTTTCTATCTTTCAAAGTTGTTGCTTGTGTCTACCTTTTAATGCAACACTCTATACTGGTGGCATCTGAGGATGCAACTTGAGGTTCTGTCATTGCAAAGCCAGAGTGTATCTTTCCCTCAAGCAAGGGAACAAGTCATTCCTTCATATGTACCTCATTCCCATACCGAAGTAATACCTGAAAAGATGAATGGCCCCAAAAGAATGTTAGAACATAAACGATTATGACTCGAAAGGGCATAGCAAATTATCTTCTATGAACCTACTTTTGGTTTCCACTTTTCACCAGTTAAATTTTCCACCTCAGCTGGTGCAAGAGATAATTATGTTCCCTTAAAACTATTTATCATATATTTGCAACTGGAGTCTTCGTTGACTTTAGTTAAAAGAAGATTATAGCAATAGCTACCTGCAAACTATCTCTTTACTAGATATAATATAATGTTTGTTTATCTTATTTACCTCCGTTAGTTACTGCTTCTTTTTTCAGAATGCTTTATCATAGCTTATTCACTTTTGTTACCATCATTTTCATACTCCTTAAATTTCTTGTTCGGGTCTGACCGTTTCTCTTGCTTTGCTTGTGCTTATGCTTTGACTTGAGCCGAGGGTCTTTTGAAAACAATCTCTCTACTTACCATGGTAGAGGTAAGGTCTGCGTACATTCTACCTCCCCAGACCCCATATTGTGGGACTTCACTGGGTATGTTGTTGTACCTCCATATTTCCTGTATCAGGTGCCCCACAGTTGAAAATTTGCTGCACCCAAACAAAATGACCCATTATCTCGTACAGATATCCATACTCCAGGTTTGAAAGGCCAGCACCCAATAAACTACCAAAATCAAGAATCATGAATAATAAGAGAGTGTACATGATTTATGGAAGCAATAAAAAGACTAGAATGACCATCCAAAATTGGAGATTGTAACAAAATTAGAAACAGCAATGAAGTTGTTAAGGTATAGGATTTACCAGTTGGAGGGTGCTGAGGGAGAACAGATTTTCTTTGGATAAATGACCATGCAGTTCTAATGAAGGAATCAGCCTTTTCCCCAGCGCATCGGGCATGTTCGACTCCTGAAGCGTTACCCTGCAAGGTGATTATTAGAGATCTACAATATATTGATAATAAATCTTGCATAATAAAATTGTTAGTCAAAACATCAAAGTGATGTCACCCATAAAATTAATAAGAAATCAGATTACCATGATCCATCTGCAATGTACTCCAGCATATATTGAAGCCCCACGAAATACGGAAAAGGCTATGTAGAACATCCATTGATCAACTGGCCAAGGTCTTCCCTGAATGCAAAAAACAAAGGCAAAAGCATTCAGAAACAAATAGTTGCACAATATTAGGGTGCATAAAGAATAAAGTTTTGACGATTGTCTCTTGATACTTACCAAAAAAATTAGAGATGATAAACCATGCACACAAGTGTTTAAAATTTTTGGATTTGGGATGATTACAATAGCTGCCTTTCCCCGGATCCCGCGCATAGCGGGAGCTTAGGACACCAGGCTACCCTTTTTACTATTAGGCAGGCATTCTCAAAAGACATCACAATATCTATACTTCAGTCATTTATTTTCCTTGCATCACAAAGGAACTAATGTTGCCATGCTTTGTTGATAACTAGTGTTCTATATTAGTAGATCAAAGTGAAGTAAAAGAAATCCCTGCTCAAGAATGACCATCTAACAAAGACGGAGAAAATTAGGTCTTACAGCTGCTGAGCAGTAATCTCTGAGATAATTGGAAAGAGAAGGCACTCTGTCAGGGTAACTGGTGAGTTCAAAGGCATTATTCTCTTCTATACTTTCTGATGCTATATTCGCAATATAGCCCTGATAAGAAAGAAAAGATATTAGCAACTTTAAAATTTCTTATTTGGCCCCATGTATCAATCATGTGAAACTTAAAATGCTAGTAAAGGATGTTAGTTACAGAAACGTGACACTAAAGATGGTGCATGTCATTGGTCAAATAACATCTAGAAATTAAGTAGAAGTAGCAAAAGCATTCAAATAGCCAAATACCCAACCATCCGATAATTTCAACCAAGACATAAATAAATTACTAGCTACAAATATCCCAAATCATCCAAAGCATTCATCAAGCCATGCAAAACAGAAAATAAAGACAAGCAAAGTCAAACCAATTTATCCGAACATCCAACAACCACCAGAAATTTAAATTGTTTTGAATTAAGCCCAACACGGGCTAAGAATTAACATCAAACTGGGAGCTCAGCCCTGCCTCCTCGAGCTTGCCACCTCGTCGCCTCCCTCAGTGTTGTTGCTGCTATCTCCACCATCATTATTGCGGAGGAAGGAGTAATCCTCATCATCATGCTCATCATCCACCGGAGAGGGTCCTTGTAATGCAGATGCTTGAACAAGCCCTTGATACCTCTCAACACCTTCATGAGAAGTTTTCCCCTAGATTTGCTCCTCTTTTATACTCCTTGAAGCTCGCGCTGAGATCACCATAATCCTTGGCCAGACCCTTGTATGCCATCTCCAAATTACCAACTGAGGTCTTGAGGGCCTTCTACGACTCAAGATACTATTTCATCTCCTCACAAAAGAAGTAGTCAGCAGAGACACCCGACAAGCTAGTCCTGATGGAAGGCCTAGGAAGTCCAGCAACCTAGTCCCTAATCTCCTGCAACTGGGAGCCCATGGCACTAAATGGTCCTGATGTCTACGAATATGATTGAGACTGAGACCCATCATCAGCACCACTATCCCAGTTCACGTTCAGGTCTACCTTCCTCTTCTTACTCTTCACCAGTGTAGCCGCTCCTGACACTCTCAAATGGTGGAATAACCCCTCAGGATCTATCCAGTCATCGGTAGGCTTATCTGGCACACTCGCCCTGTGGCATAACTCAGTAATCAAAGAAGGAAATATCAAAATCGACCCTTCCTTAGCCAGATAGTTCATCCACTCTCGGATGATATGATGGCCTACATTTACTGGGATATTATCCAGAATGCAAGCTACCATAAGAGCGTAAATGTGCGTGCAGTCAGATTTGTTACTGGAAGGATGTACCCTACTAGCAATGATGGTCTTCCACCTCTTGGCCTCGGTGGTGAAGTATTTGTTCGTTATCACGGATTTCTTATTTGCCCAGGTGATTTTCTCTCTATGCTCCTCAACTACCAAATGTGACACTAACCACTCCCCATTCCCGCAAGCCTCTTTGTCCCCCATAGCCTCCGGATGATGGTTTAACATCCCGTAAAAATCATTTACTACCTCGGCTCCAATTGGTACCATCGTGACTCGAATTCTTATCTGTTGATTAGGGTCTGACAGCCTCACCCATTTCAAATTGTCATAAAACTCTCTCACCCAATATTTATTAGCCTTGTAGAGGGCTGGAGCAAAGCATTTCCAGCCTATCTGCGTTAGCAAGTTATAAAAGTCAGGAGGGAGCTCTTCTACACCCGTATCGTAGTCAGTTGCGGGCTCTTCGTCAATGGGTCCATAAGTTTGGGCAAGGTTTTCAAACAGCTCTTGGGCCATTTCAGCAAATTACACCTGCCTATATCAACTTATTGTCAGTTCAGTGATAAAGTCATATGTATCATGTTATTACGTGTCTATTGAGTGAAATAAACTAAAAAAAATTGACCTGAGTCGATCGGTGCAAAACTATTCTTTTAGCACCAGTTTGGTTTTGTTTCTACTTCAGCGGAATAGGTGTCACTAGAGAGGATCTCCTCCAGCGAGTAAAGAGTCCGCTTCCGCAAAAATCTCTGTGACTCTGTCTGTTCATTTCGACGCAAACATTCTATGCCTCAACGGACCCGCTGCAGCGAAAGTTTCACGCCTAAGCGAGGTCGTCATCCCAGACCCACCAGCTGAAAAACTGTAACATCCTGGAATTGGACAATAATTTGAGCACCTAAATGGAGAAAATAAACCCGAGCATTGGAAAACTTATGTTATGTTCACGTATGCTAATAAAGAGATTAGTATATAAAAGGATTAAACCCCAAAATAATTTTAGACATGGTAAGTGTGATGATGGAAATTAATAATAATGGTTGTATATCCCTAAAGAGGTTATGGACTAGTGTCATATTACAAGAATTATGACATTGAATATACGAAGGTCTAATGAGTTATTAGGATTTAAATGAAGTGGGATCTAGAATTAACTGTGTGTATAATTAATCAATTGTGGGATAAATGGGTTAGTGGATACAACCCATGTGTGGCGTGAATATAAGACACGAAACCATTCAATGTGCATGTAATTAAGTGTGTGTTGTGTGATTAGGAAGTTAGTGGGATGTTACGTGGGGTCTCTAAGGGATCACCTAAATGACTAAAGCCTAAAGGGTGTTTAGGTGTCATAAGTAATGATAGTGCATGAAAAGGGGAGACCAGGGATGGCCATGAGTAAAGGAGGGAGTGTAGATGCATATGCCTAGTTATTTACTTAAAGAATTGTTGTGTTATAGATAGAAGTAGCCTTTATAGATGTGACATAAAGTAGTGCAAGAAATCTTTTTCATTTCAAAGGCACACTAGTGCCCATTTCATTCCAGTACAAGAAGTCTTTTTCAAAAGACATACCAATGTCCATTTTCTCGTTCCAGTACGAAACAAAGGAAAGGTTTCTCTTTTCTAATTGGACGTGATTAATTTTTAAATGGAATCAAGGTATGTTAAGGCAAATTATTTCTTTCTTTTGGCATGTTTCATGTAACGAAACGTAACTGTGATGTTGCTCCATAATTTATTCTACTCTTACAAGTTAAGAATATTCATGTTATTGATTTCTATGTTAAAAGCATGTCTATATATATTTCTAAGTCCTTATTGAGGCATACAAAAAAAATGTTGATATTTACAGTGTTAGCCGAACTTACAAGGATATTGTGTCACCCAAGATGTGCTATTGTTATTCATGTATTTTCATTTGCATTGCATTCATATTTTACCCAAGACCGTATATTGAGGACGGGAAACGGGAAACACAGACCACCTGATCAGCTGGGATATGATAATGATAAAGCCTGCGTGGCTTAATGAAGGAAGACGTCTGATTAAGGGCCAATATATATATATATATGATTGGGAGGAATATACCATTGTGTGGCTAGTATATATGTATTTACCGCATTATGCATGACATTTAGACATATTTTGCCCATAGAGGCCGACATGAAATGATGCCCACAGACGCTGTTATGGTAAGGAAGATGCCCAATGGGGCCGATGTATATGTATATCGCATTGTGCATGACATTTAGGCATATATATTAGGACCCTTAGAGATATATACTATTAGTCAGTTGTTTCTGTTTCAGTTGTTGTTATATCACTGTTATACCATTATTTATGCCTGACATACTCAGTACATCAGTCGTACTAACGTCCCTTTTGTCGGGGGACGCTGCGTTTCATGCTCGCAAGTTCAGTTAAAAAAGGTGACGGTTCACTTTAGTTGATTGCGAATCCAGCGGATTTTTGGAGCACTCCACTGGTTCGGAGTGTTGGTCTAATTTTGGTACGGTACATTTTTTCTTGTATATATGGGTATGCCTGGGCCTTGTCCCGACCTTTGATGTTGTTACTCCTAGAGGCTTGTAGACATGTATCCTGTGTGTAGTTGTTATATATGGCCTTGTCGGCCTTTGGGTAGGTATATATATATATATATATATATATATATATAAGATGGTTATCCGACTTTATATAGTCCTTTTTCATCTTTGTCCATGTTTAGTTATGAATAGGTGTTGACTATAAGGTTAGTGGTACCCGGTGGGTGGGATCCGGGTGCCCGTCGCGGCCCTCCGGTTTGGGTCGTGACAAAAACCTAGTGAATCCACCAATATTTTATGCCAGAAAAATCAATTCCCTTGCTCATATGTGAGTATACACGATGTATAGATTCATGTTACACCATTATTACACTCAATCTGTGAATCTAACCCCGTAACCACCCCCCTAAATTTTATCAAGATTCCATGGAAAATTCTCAACCCACTACCATGTTTCTACCCTATCTTATGAAGCATTGGTAAGTAATGCAAAGTGTTAGAACTTACTAAGTGGCGATCTGGAGTTGTTGAGTGTTGTGGGAGTTCTTCATATGCCTCAGTGTGTGCGCTCGTTCGGGGTAAGCTCCGGGGACTGAGCAAGTGAGGCAGTGGTGTGGGAGAAGTAAGTTGGTGAGGGGGAGAAAGTAAAATTGTGGAGGTAGGGTTTGTCGAGAAGTAATTTTGCAAAAGTATTTAGGGCGAGGTTTGGGAGTGGTTTTGAAAGTTTAAAAGGTTGAGGAAGTGTGGGAGAAGTGGGGGGACCGATCTGTTTTTGGGTGAGTTTCGAATTCTCTGTTCGTCTGCCTCAGTGAACTCTTTTTCCTCCCCAGCGTATCTATAGGAGTGGGTGATTATGCCTCCCCTGTGAGGTCTGGCCTTTCTTTCATTATCCACTTCGGTGGTACATCTTGCGCGTGCGTGGGTGCGGTACTGCGCATGAATTTTCTGCCGTAGCGGGGTTTCTTGATTTTTTTACTACCACATGTATAATGTCTTCGAGCTAAGTTGTACCGTGATGAATATTTTATTTTCCCCTATGGTGAATGGAAACCTACCTTTTAGGCCTTTTTGTAAGCTCTTGTGAAGCGTCAGGCCCCGTTTTCCTTTATACTATGTATTTCCTTGACCGAGACTAATTAAATGAGTCGGTTTGTACAGACGATGTAACGAATTTAGTAGTATCGAATATAAATTACGTGGTGTGATGTATGATAGTGTAATCAATTGCATGACGGTGTACAGCGAGTCCATAAAGCCGAAATCGTCAAAGCGAGTAATTCTCTTCCTAAGATCATGACCATAGGAAGGTGTTCTATCGACTAGTCCGACCATTCATAACGAAAAATTATGGCGACTCAGAGTCTGTAACGTGGAGTCCTAGTTATGTGTATGACATTATTCGTTCGTTGTTGTGTGTGTCTGAATGGAATCTCCCGTGGGATCAGGTCCTGGATCCCTTGTACTCCATGAACTCTTTTCCGTCATTTCCGTTCGAGGATGAACGTTTATTTAATTGGTATCCGATGTAATAACCCGTTCAGTTGTTATAAATCTTATGTCTAAATTCCTGTTGTATCTCTCATCTGGGCATTCGCCGATGATTTTATTCGTGGAAATTATAAGTCAAGTAACTCCTATGGATCGGAAAGAAGATTATCGAAGTGAAGTATGGCTGAAAAGTGTTGTGCTCACCCCGGCGAAATCATGTCCGCTCCACCAAAGCATCTTCTAGTCCCAACGCTAAGGCGATGTGTCAAGTGCCTTTGCCTCAGCGGACCTAATCTTCACCGCAAAGCCTCCGCGCTAGCGGAATCGAGTCTGTCGCGGCGGAAGTGCTGACTGATCAGTGGCAATAAATGACCTAAAATTTTCCCCACTTTTCCAAATTGTGTATCTCGTATTTGGGGGCTGGCCTAAGGGGGTTTTCTACAATTTTAGCCCAGGGATCATCATGGAAGGCAAACCCTCTTCACCCCTTTTGATTGTTTTCTATGTTACAAGTATTTTGGGGGGAAGAAGATGAAATGGGGAAAATGAATTGAAACCTCTTGATAAATATAATTAATAGAATCAAGATGTTATGATATAAATGAATGGGTATAAACTGATTTCTTTTAAATATGTTATTGGGTTGATAAAATGACCATGTTGTAGAATTTGATTTGATTATGAATGTCTTTTCTTAATTGGGGAAGGAACCTAGGGTTTATAAAATTGAGATTTTGATGAATCATGAATTTGAGAGTCTAAATAAGGTTGTTTTTCAAATTAACTTTGGGTTATGTCTAATAATCACGTTTAGGATCTTTGGTAGTAATAAATTATGGATCTTGACATAGTGGGCCCGGGATGAATTTTTAGGTGTCTTACGTTTGATTTGGGATTTAGTCCTTGAACGAGCTTGCCTTGGTAGTAATATGTTAGACTACGTTCGCTACGAGAAGTTCCAAAGGTTCAGAGACACGCATTGAGGATTGACCGTTCATGGCTCCTACTCGGCGTTGAGGTAGGCTACAGTTTAGTTTTTCGAGACTTCGATTGTCACGACCCCTTTTCAGGAGTCGTGGTGGCACCTACATAATCCGACCACGTAGATGAACCACTCCAAAATCTTAATCATGGTAACATATAAATAAAAGCGGAAGAAACATAATACTACAAAAGTTGTCTGATAATATATAATACAGAAGAAAAGATAAGTCTATCACATCCAAACACCCCCAAGTAATCTTCTCTGTGGGTACGATAGCACTAACAAATATGATATAAGTTTGAGAAATGGGCACATAGGACAAAACCAAAAATAAATAGTCTGAACAAGTGTCTTAAATGCAAGAAAAATTGTGATAAAGATGGATCATCCAAGGGTATGCTGGATATAGCATCCTCACCCTGAATACCGAGGATCAATTGTTCGAACTCAGCCACGTGGTCTCGAGCTGGTAGTCAGATTTGTATCTGCATCAAGGAAAGATGCAATAAGTGTTGCATGAGTGTACATCGTACCCCCGTAGAAATCATAGGCTGACAACGACAGAAATACATAATCAGAGATATATACCAAGTAATCCTGTACTACGTTGTCCACTAATCTAAGTAAGTCATATAATCCATATACGATTCACAGAGTTTCACATGATTCCTTATTTTAATAAGAGTTCATACATATTCTCATTATTCAGTTTTCAAGAGTTCTACAATAACCCAAATATCAAAAGCAAGTATAATCTTTCCATGCCCAGAACTTAGTCAAGTCATCAACAATCACTTAAAATACAAGTTCAACAACAATTAATCAATGACATGGAATATATATGTATGATATGAATGCAATGCATATGCAAGTGTAACATCCCGTACTTTCGGGTTACGGTTGGAATCGCTAGCCGTATGTAAAAACGCTAGGCATGTGTAAATAGACCCGAGCATTGGGAAAAATTTGGATCATATTTACATATGCTAATAAAGAGTTTAGCATATAAAAGGATAAAAAGCCCGAAATAATTTTGGACGTAAGAAGTGTAACGGCAGGAAGCGAAAATAAATTTGGTGCGTGCACAAAGAGGTTATGGACTAGTGGCATGTTAGGAAATTATGACATTGAGTATATAAAGGTCTTATAAGTTATCAAGATTTAAGTGAGTTGGGATCACGAAATTAATTATGTGTGTGATTAATTAATCATGAAATTAATTAATTAAGTGGAGGGGACAAAGAAAGTAGAGTTATGTGCGTGTAAACATGGTAGAAATGCACCTAAATAACAAGGCTAAGTTGAGTAGAAGACATAATGATGGGCAATCATTAAGGGCATTAATGCCTAAGTTAGGCATGTCTCCATTTTTGTTCTTACTTTGGGAATGTGTACATTGGGTTGAGAATTCGTGAAGGCCAAAACAAATATACATCAACTCCATTTCTTTAGAGATCATTTACTTAAGATAATATTATGCAGTAACATTTTTGTTACACGAGAATTAGAGGTAAGTGCAGCAGTGTTATTATGAAAAGGCAGCAACCATTTTTCCATTTTCAATAATCCATTTGAAGGAGTTCTTCTTAGCTTTGAGACTAACTTAAGTTCGATTGGTTCATCGTATTCTTTTTGGGAGATAAACAATTAAGGTATGTTAAGGCAAATTATTTCTTTCTTTTGGCATGTTCCATGTAACGATAAATAACCGTGATATTGCTCTGTAATTTATTCTACTCCTAGTTGTTAAGGATATTCATGTTATTGATTTCTATACTAAAAGCATGTCTAAATATGTTTCTAAGTCCTTATTAAGGCATACAGAAAGGATGTTGATGTTCCCAATGTTAGCCAAAGGTATAAAGGTATTATGTCATCCGTTGAGATTGGAATATTGTGTTATCATTCATGCATTTTCATTTGCATTGCATTCATATATTACCCTGGACCACTTGGGTTATGCACACTACTATATGGTAAATATTATATATATGTAGGGGATATGGGGAAAGGGAAAGGTGCTATATACGCACACCACTTGCAGCTGGTACAGACTATCACAAAAGAGCCCTAAGAGGCCACATATCAAGCTTGTGTGGTCAAAGTGGATGCCTGTGTGGTTACGACGATATGAATGCCTGTGTGGCCAATATGATATAACATGATGCCCACAGAGGCGGTTATGGGAGGATTCATGTGTGGACATTAGTAAATCGCATTTCCATTATGCATACATTCATTAATCATTACATGGTATGATGCCCACAGAGGCTGTTATGGTAAAGAAGATGCCCGAAGAGGCTGATGTATATGTATAACTGCATTGTGCATAATATTAAGGCATGTGTATTAGGTTCTATAGAGGCATTTACTGCTGGTCGATTGTTTCTGTTTCAGTTGTTGTTATATTCCTGTTATACTATTGTTCATGCTTGACATACTCAGTACATCAATCGTACTGACGTCCCTTTTTGTCAGGGGATGCTGCATTTTATGCCCGCAGGTTCAGTTAAAGAATGTGACGGTCCAGGGTAGTAGGTTACTGGTTCAACATGATGTTGGAGCACTCTGTTTTTTTTAGAGATGCAGTTGATCATGGTATAGTATTTTTTTGCATCTGCATATGGGTATGGCGGGGTCATGTCCCGTCCTTGTGATGTCATGTATTCTTTAGAGGTTTGTAGACAGGTGTCCTGTGGTTGGTTGTCTTGTACGGCCTCGTCGGCCTTGGTGTATGAAAATATGAGTTGGGTTCTTTTTGGTTATCCGATTTTCATAGTTTTCTTTTGGCTTAGTCAGTAATTAATGATGATTTGGTGGTAAATGTACGATTAGTAGTACCCGTCAGGTGGGATCCGAGTGCCCGTCGCGACCCTCCGATTTGGGTCGTGACAAACTTTGTATCAGAGCATGTCTGTCCTAGGGAGTCTATAAGCCGTGTCTAGTAGAGTCTTGTTTATGGGTATGTTGTGCACCATACTTATAAACAGGAGGCTATTTGACATTTAGGGTTGGTTTCCATTCTTGCATCTCATAAATCCTGCAGTAAAGCTGAGTCTTAGGAATTCGAATTTGACTCGCTCCTTGTACCGTTTCAGTAATGTCGGTTACCAAAAAGACTTCGGTTAGTTTGTACTCGTAGCCAGTAAATTAACGATTTCTACCAAGATGATGGATACGCCAGAAGGGGCGGTATTATTGTTAAAATTCAAGATTATGAGAAGTTGTTTCATTCATATACGGAAGATGGAAGAAATAATGCAAGCCTGGGAAGCGAAATGTTTAGTAAGGTAAAAGTATCAGAACGCAGGAGATTGTAAGGATTTTTCTTTGTAGACCATATCGTATTTACAATTACAGCAGTATCTTCTTCCAGTATTATGATTAGCAGGGAGATTGAAGTTGGATTGAGTGTAAATATGTGTGTTATGCTGACCATTGAGGACGAGAAGTATGGCACAATCAAATGATAGTGGTAGAGAATATGAAAACAGCTAATGGAATGATATGATTAAGTATCAAGGTAGAAATGTTTTTCCGCTTAGTGATGAATAAAATGAAGAATTACAACAAGAAGGATTAAAGGTGAATAAGATTATGGTTATGCAGGTCTCACAAAGGTATGATTATTCTAGAACGGCATAAGGATCAATGGTGGAGGAGGGACAGAAGGAACTCTTCAGTCAAAGATGGCGATTCTCGGGTGCTTAGGAAGGGAGTATGAGAGGTCTGATATGCCACCCCAACATTCGAGGATGAATGTTTCTAAGGGGGGAAAGATGTAACATCCTGTACTTTTGGGTTACGGTTTGAATCGCAAGGCGTATGTAAAATCGCTAGGCGTGTGTAAATAGACCTGAGTATTAGGAAAATTTTGGATCATATTTATGTATGCTAATAAAGAGTTTAGCATATAAAAGGATAAAAATCCCGAAATAATTTTGGACGTAAGAAGTGTGACGGCAGGAAGCGAAAATTAATTTGGTGCATGCACAATGAGGTTATGGACTAGTGGCATATTAGAAAATTATGACATTGAGTATATGAAGGTCTTATAAGTTATCAATATTTAATTGAGTTGAGATCACAAAATTAATTATGTATGTGATTGATTAAGCATGGGATTAATTAGTTAAGTGGAGGGGACAAAGTAAGTAGAGTTATGTACGTGTAAACATGGTAGCAATGCACCTAAATGACAAGGCTAAGTTGAGTGGAAGACATAATGATGGGCAATCATTAAGGGCATTAATGCCTAAGTTAGGCATGTCTCCATTTTTGTTCTTACTTTGGGAATGTGTACACTGGGTTGAGAATTCGTGAAGGCCAAAACAAATATACATCAACTCCATTTATTTAGAGATCATTTACTTAAGATAATATTATGCAGTAACATTTTTGTTACACAAGTATTAGAGGTAAGTGCAGCAGTGTTATTATGAAAAGGCAGCAACCATTTTTCCATCTTCAATAATCCATTTGAAGGAGTTCTTCTTAGCTTTGAGACTAACTTAAGTTCGATTGGTTCGTCGTATTCTTTTCGGGATATAACAATTGAGGTATGTTAAGGCAAATTATTTCTTTCTTTTGGCATGTTCCATGTAACGAAATATAACTGTGATATTGCTCCATAATTTATTCTACTCCTAGTAGTTAATGATATTCATGTTATTGATTTCTGTGCTAAAAGCGTGTCTAAATATGTTTCTAAGTCCTTATTGAGGCATACGGAAAGGATGCTGATGTTCTCAATGTTAGCCAAAGGTATAAAGGTATTATGTCATCCGTTGAGATTGGAATATTGTGTTATCATTCATGCATTTTCATTTGCATTGCACTCATATATTACCCTGGACCACTTGTGTTATGCACACTACTATATGGTAAATATTATATATATGTAGGGGATATGGGGAAAGGGAAAGGTGTTATATACGCACACCACTTGCAGCTGGTACAGACTATCACAAAAGAACCCTAAGAGGCCACATATCATGATTGTGTGGTCAAAATGTTTGCCTGTGTGGCTACCACGATATGAATACCTGTGTGGCCAATATGATATAACTTGATGCCCACAGAGGCGGTTATGGGTGGATTCATGCGTGGACATTAGTAAATCGCATTTGCATTATACATACATTCATTAATCATTACATGGTATGGTGCCCACAGAGGCTGTTATGGTAAGGAAGATGCTCGAAGAGGTTGATGTATATGTATAACTGCATTGTGCATAACATTAAGGCATGTGTATTAGGTTCTATAGAGGCATTTATTGCTGGTCTATTGTTTCTGTTTCAGTTGTTGTTATATTCCTGTTATACTATTGTTCATGCCTGATATACTCAGTACATCAATCATACTGACGTCCCTTTTTGTCAGGGGATGCTGCATTTTATGCCCGCATGTTCAGTTAAAGAATGTGACGGTTAAGGCTAGTAGGTTGCTGGTTCAGCTGATGTTGGAGCACTCTGTTTGTTTCAGAGATGCAGTTGATCATGGTATAGTATTTTTTTGCATCTGCATATGGGTATGGCGGGGTCATGTCCCGTCCTTGTGATGTCATGTATTCTTTAGAGGTTTGTAGACAGGTGTCCTGTGGTTGGTTGTCTTGTACGGCCTCGTCGGCCTTGGTGTATGAAAATATGAGTTGGGTTCTTTTTGGTTATCCGATTTTCATAGTTTTCTTTTGGCTTAGTCAGTAATTAATGATGATTTGGTGGTAAATGTACGATTAGTAGTACCCGTCAGGTGGGATCCGAGTGCCCGTCGCGACCCTCCGATTTGGGTCGTGACAAACTTTGTATCAGAGCATGTCTGTCCTAGGGAGTCTATAAGCCGTGTCTAGTAGAGTCTTGTTTATGGGTATGTTGTGCACCATACTTATAAACAGGAGGCTATTTGACATTTAGGGTTGGTTTCCATTCTTGCATCTCATAAATCCTGCAGTAAAGCTGAGTCTTAGCAATTTGAGTTTGACTCGCTCCTTGTACCGTTTCAGTAATGTCGGTTACCAAAAAGACTTCGGTTAGTTTGTACTCGTAGCCAGTAAATTAACGATTTCTACCAAGATGATGGATACGCCAGAAGGGGCGGTATTATTGTTAAAATTCAAGATTATGAGAAGTTGTTTCATTCATATACGGAAGATGGAAGAAATAATGCAAGCCTGGGAAGCGAAATGTTTAGTAAGGTAAAAGTATCGGAACGCAGGAGATTGTAAGGATTTTTCTTTGTAGACCATATCGTATTTACAATTACAGCAGTATCTTCTTCCAGTATTATGATTAGCAGGGAGATTGAAGTTGGATTGAGTGTAAATATGTGTGTTATGAAGACATAATGATGGGCAATCATTAAGGGCATTAATGCCTAAGTTAGGCATGTCTCCATTTTTGTTCTTACGTTGGGAATGTGTACATTGGGTTGAGAATTCGTGAAGGCCAAAACAAATATACATCGACTCCATTTATTTATACATCATTTACTTAAGATAATATTATGCTGTAATATTTTTGTTACACAAGAATTAGAGGTTAGTGCAGCAATGTTATTATGAAAAGGCAGCAACCATTTTTCCATCTTCAATAATCCATTTGAAGGAGTTCTTCTTATCTTTGAGACTAACTTAAGTTCAATTGTTTCATCGTATTCTTTTCGGGAGATAACAATTGAGGTATGTTAAGGCAAATTATTTCTTTCTTTTGGCATGTTCCATGTAACGAAATATAACTGTGATATTGCTCCAAAATTTATTCTACTCCTAGTAGTTAATGATATTCATGTTATTGATTTCTGTGCTAAAAGCGTGTCTAAATATGTTTCTAAGTCCTTATTGAGGCATACAGAAATGATGCTGATGTTTCCAATATTAGCCAAAGGTATAAAGGTATTATGTCATCCGTTGAGATTGGAATATTGTGTTATCATTCATGCATTTTCATTTGCATTGCATTCATATATTACCCTGGACCACTTGTGTTATGCACACTACCATATGGTAAATATTGTATATATGTAGGGGATATGGGAAAAGGGAAAGGCGTTATATACGCACAACACCTGCAACTGGTACAGACTATCACAAAAGAGCCCTAAGAGGCTACGTATCGAGCCTGTGTGGTCAAAGTGGATGCCTGTATGGCTAAGACGATATGAATGCTTGTGTGGCCAATATGATATAACCTGATGCTCACAGAGGCATTTATGGGAGGATTCAAGTGTGGACATTAGTATACCGCATTTGCATTATGCATACATTCATTAATCATTACATGGTATGATGCCCACAGAGGCTGCTATGGTAAGGAAGATGTCCGAAGAGGCTGATGTATATGTATAACTGTATTGTGCATAACATTAAGGAATGTGTATTAGGGTCTATAAAGGCATTTACTGCTGGTCAGTTATTTCTGTTTCAGTTGTTATATTCTTGTTATACAATTGTTCATGCCTGACATACTCAGTATATCAATCGTACTGACGTCCCTTTTTGTCGGGGGACGCTGCGTTTCATGCCCGCAGGTTTAGTTAAAGAAGGTGATGGTTCACACTAGTAGGTTGCGGGTTCAACTGATGTTGGAGCACTCTGTTTGTTTCAGAGTTGCAGTTAGTCATGGTATAGTATTTTTTTTGCATCTGGATATGGGTATGGCGGGGTCATGTCCTGTCCTTGTGATGTCATGTATTATTTAGAGGCTTGTAGACAGGTGTCCTATTGTTGGTAGTCATGTACGGCCTCATTGGCCTTGGTGTATGAATATATGAGTTGGGTTCTTTTTGGTTATCTGATTTTTCATAATTTTCTTTCGCTTAGTCCGTAATTAATGATGATTTGGTGGTAAATGAATGATTAGTGATACCCGGCATGTGGGATTTGGGTGCCCATCCCAGCCCTCCGGTTTGTGTCGTGACAGCAAGGTACTCCAATTGATATACACACTTTATAGGGGTACGCCATATAAAAGTGACCCATATGGGACCCGCGAAGTTCATATACCCCTCCGCTCCGAAATAACTCATCCGATCACGGAGCCCAGCTCTTGGTTGTAATAGTATCATGTTGCAGGCATGCAACTCTGAACTTCGCGTATCATTATAATCTCACTGTTGCCATAATCTCAACATTGGTCTTACCTTTTATCGGCCCCTTGGACCCACGTCAAAATCATACCACTCTAATATCATATCCTCAGAACCATGAGTGTATGAATGGAAATGACATATATAAGGCAAGAATCATGATACAATGAGATGCACCAAAATAGGAGATGAAATACCACATGCTTTTAAGAGTTCATATCACGTATAAATCCAAGTACAATTCATGATATCATATCAAAGCATGTGGGACGAATAAGCAAATCAATCAACTATGGTGACAAGCCCACATATGGAGACAAGCTCAAATAATCAGCAATCGAAACCAGCATAAGGCTTATTCCCCAAAACATCCCAACATCACAGTTCAACACCGGTACCTACTCAAACGTTCATCATAACCTCCTGAGTGTGACCCCAACACGCCTAATGACCTTCAATATTTATAACTAATTACACACTTCTATCGAAGTGTCGAAAAGCTAAATCGTAGCCTACCTCAAAGCCAACCTGGTGTGCTAATAATCAAGCCTCAGTGGTAGCCTTGCCCTTCCTTCATGCCTCATGATAATCGAAGTCTATTCATGAATATACTACTCGTTAATATACAAGACTTACACAAAATAAGTACATAACCTTTAACAAAATAGGACCACAATATCGACCCCGGGCCCAGATCACCAATACTCGAACTTTAATACCCAAAAACTATTATTACATACTAGGTAATCATATCCTTAAATTAATTAGAAATCTATACACATTTGAACCTCCAATTGACCAATAATAAAAAAGCCTCAATTTGAAGCCCTAGAAATTTCCCCCAATTGTAAACAAGCTTCTATAATCAAATTAAGCCTAAAAACATGATTATCTATCATCATCCAATCCTTTTTCACAATACTAACACCATTTAATCCATAAACCTCTATTAAAATCAGCCACATAACTTCTTATTCTCATAAACACGTGAAATTCATTTTTCCCAACTTAATAACATGCTAAACCACCATTAAAGAGTTTAGAAACATAACTTAGGCCACAAAAAGGGAAGAATCTATTACCTCAAGTTTGAAAAAATTTCTAAGCCTCGGAAATTACTCCAAGGCAGCGTCGGTTTCGAGGTTACTATTTTGGGAAAGGAATTTTTTGAAGTAGAGAATTTATAGGAATCTGGTACAGTATTTCCACCCCAGCGGAATAGAGTCCGCTGGAGCGAACCCGCTGTGGAGAAAAACCTTTCACCGGGGCAGTGGTCACTTAACACCTCACCCTCTCCACGACAGACTCGACTCTGAGGCGGCGGTAACCACCTATCTCGCAACCTCTACTTCGATGAGCCAACCTCTCACTGAGGCAAACACGCCGGAGTGAATATTGTTGCCGCCGTGGTGGACCCCAGATACCAGCAATAATAAAAATTAACCAAACCTCTATCAAACAGTCGAAACACTCCCGAGACCTCCCGGACACAAACCAGATATGCTCATCGATGGTAAACAGTTCTACGAACTCATTTGTACTCTCGAATTTCACAAATAACCGAGCTAAGGCATACATTTCTAAAGAATCGTCTGGGAAAACCAAATATCTAACTTTCACAAATAAAGCCACAAAACACATCGGATTGCCTCGTGAAGCGATCCAATGACTCGACTAAGTCATAAATGACCCACCGAAACTACTGAAAGAGACGAAAACCAAAAACAAACCCATTTAGCTAAAAGTCCACTTTTAGTCAACTAACCAAGTCTATTATAGACTTTGGGTTTTTTCATCCGAAACTCATGTAAATGAACCTCAGGATCCGTGCCACCCATCCCCACGCATCACAAGCCCCACATGGAGACTATGAGAAGGGTCAAACAAGCAAATAAAAGTCTATAACTAAAAATGACCAGATGAGTCATTATATCATATACCAATTAAACAACCGTTCATCCTCAAACAGAGAGAAACGAAAAAAGAAATGTACCGGTAGAAGTGAACAAGTCAGGATATTTGCTCCGCATATCAGACTCGATCTCTTAAGTCGCCTTCTCGACAGGACGATGCCTCCACTGAACCTTCACTGAGCTATCGCCTTCGATTCCTCATAAGTCTGTCTAAAATAACCACAAGCTCCTCATCGAACTCCAAATTCTGATCAAGAAATACAGAGTCCTACTGGATAATATAAGAACCATCGGCATGATACTTCTTCAACATAGACACATGAAAGAATGGATGAACACCTGATAGACCTGGTGGTAGAGCCAACTCATATGCCACCTCCCCAACTCTCTGAGAAACCTCAAATGGTCCGATATACCTCGGACTCAAATTTCCTCTTTCCAAATCTCATCACACCCTTCATAAATGAAACCTTCAGAAGAACCTTGTCACTAACCATAAACTCTAAGTCTCGGACTTTTCGGTCCGCATACTCTTTCTTCCTGATCTGCGCTGCTAGGAGCTTGTCCTGGATCGCCGTCACTCTCTCCAATGAATCCCTCAACAAATCAGTACCCCAAGGATGGACCTCGAACACATCGAACCAACCAATCGGAGATCGACATCTCCTACCAAACAAGGCCTCGAACAGTGCCATATCGATACTTGAGTGATATATGTTATTGTATAAAAACTCTGCCAAAGGTAAGAACTGATCCCAATGACCACCAAAATCAATCCGCAGGCTCGTAACATGCCTGCCAATACCTGAATAGTCTATTGGGATTGATCATCGGTCTAAGAGTGAAATGTTGTACTGAGATCCAAGCGAGTAACCAACTCTCTCTGCAAAGTCCGCCAGAAATGCAAAGTAAACTTAGTACCCCGATTTGAGATGATTGAAATAGGAACCTCATGAAGATGAACAATCTCCTAGATGTAGATCATAGCCAACTTCTCTACATTATATGTCGTTTGAACTGGAATGAAATGTGCGAACTTGGTCAGTCTATCAACAATGACCTAAATAACATCAAACTTGTCCAAGGTCTTGGATAATCCCACAACAAAATCCATATCCATCCTCTCCCACTTCCACTCAGGAATGGGCATCCTCTGAGACACACCACCGGAATGCTGGTGCTCATACTTGATCTGCTGGCAATTGCGACACCGACACACAAAATTAGCAATGTCTCTCTTCATCCTCCCCCACTAGTAGTGTTGCCTCAAATCACAGTACATCTTAGTAGCACCTAGATGAATCAAATACCTAGAGTTGTGAGCCTCTTTCATAATCAACCTAATCAAATCCCCCACACGAGGCATACACACTCTACCTTTGATCCTCATAACACCCTCAGTATCAATCATGGCCTCCTTGGCCTCACCACTCATCACATTATCTCGAATCTTACACAACCCCACATCATCATACTGGTGTTACCGAATCTGATCCAAAAGAGATGACCTGGCCTCTACACAATCCAAAATCCTACCTGGATTAAAAATATCGAGTCTCACAAAATGATTGGCTAAAGATTGTACCTCTAATGCCAAATGACGCTCAAAAATAGCCAAACAAGATAAACTTCCCTTACTGACCGCTTTTTAGCTCAAACCATTTGCCACCACATTGGCCTTGCCCGGATGATACAAAATGGTCATGTCATAAGCCTTCAACAACTCCATCCACCGACGCTGCGTAGAATTCAAGTCCTTCTGATTAAACACATGCTGAAGGCTGCGGTGGTCGGTATATACCTCATAATGAACGCCATAAAGATAATGTCTTCAAATCTTCAAGGTAAACATAATGGAAGCCAACTCCAAATCATGCATAGGGTAATTATTCTCGTGCACCTTCAACTTCCTCGATGCATAAGAAATCACCTTACCCTTCTGCATCAACACACAACCCAACACAATCCTAGAAGCATCACAATACACAGTAAAGTCCGCCCCCTCTACCGAAAGGGATAAAATCAAGGTTGTGGTCAATAGAGTCTTGAGCTTTTGGAACCTCTACTCACACTCATCGGACCACTGGAACGGAACCTCCTTCTGAGTCAAATGCGTCAAATGAGAAGCAATAGAAGAGAAACCCTTGACGAACTGGCGATAGTAGCTAGCAAGACCCATAAAACACTGAATCCCTGTCATAGAAGTTGGTCTAGGCTAGTCCCTAACTGTCTCTATCTTCTTAGTGTCAACCATAATCTCATCTTTGGACACCATGTGCCCTAAGAATGCCATAAAACTAAACCAAAACTCACACTTCGAGACTTAGCATACAACTCCTTCTCCTTCAAAATGCCAAGGACCACTCTCAGATGTTGCTCGTGGTCCTTCGGACTCTTCAAGTAAATCAGGATGTTATGAATAAACACAATAACAAAAGAATCCAAGTACGGCTTGAATATCCCATTCATTAAATCTATGAATGTTGTGGGGGCATTGGCAAGCCCAAATGACATCACCAAGAACTCATAATTCCCATAACAAGTCCGAAAAGCCTTCTTGTAGATATCATCGGCCCAGATCTTCAACTGATGATATCCAGACCACAAATCAATCTTAGAAAACATAGAAGCACCCTAAAATTAGTCGAACAGGTCATCAATACACTAAATCAGACACTTGTTTTTTATAATAATCCTGTTCAACTGTCTATAATCGATACATATACGCAAAGTGACATAATTCTTCTTCACGAATAAGATAGGAGCTCCTCATAGGTATATACTCGGTTGAATAAAGTCCTTACTCAACAAATCTTGAAGCTGCTCCTTCAACTCTCTCAATTCTGCTGGAGCCATATGGTACGGAGGAATAGAAATGGGTCGAGTACCCGGTTTGAGATTTATACAGAAGTCAATGTCTTTTTTTGGCGGCATACCCAGCAAATCTGAAGGAAAGACCTCCGCGAACTCACTAACTACCAGAACAGAATCAAGGGAATGAGTTTTCGCACTCGTATCCCTAATATGAGCAAGATAATCCAAACAACCCCGGTCTATTAATTTCCTACCCCAAATATAAGAAATAACCTTCCTAGGAGCAGGGCTAGGAGCGCCCCTCCACTCTAACCTCAAAAGACTAGGCATAGCTAGCGTGACCATCTTGGAAGAGCAGTCCAGAATTGCATGATATGGTGATAACCAATCAATACCCAAGATAACATCAAAATCTACCATGTTTAAGATAACCAAATCTACTTAAGTGTTGTACCCTATGAAAATAAGTACATATATGCTATATTCTCTATCTACAATAACAGAATCACCGACTAGTGTAGACATATGAATAGGAATATTAAGCATATCACACCACATCTCTAATTTAGCAGAAAAGTAGGCAGACACATAAAATAAGGTAGACCATGGATCAAATAACACAGTAGCTGACCAATGATCGAGATGATACTTGTGATGACTGTGTTAGATGTCTCAACCTCGATTCTACCAGAGAATCTATAGGAATGGGTACATCCTACCTTGGACTGAGTACCCTGCTAGCCACTTCGGCCCGATCGAGCTCCTTCTATCCACAGTTGGGATCCACCACACCATACTGATGTCCACCACGACCCAAATAAGATCCTCCTTGGATACTCTGACTACCACCTTTGGCTGGCTGTACTGGGGTCCTAGGTGTACCGAGTGCACTGGATGTAAGTATGGGGAAATCTCTCTTGAAATGCCCAACCTCTCCAAACTAAAAATAGATCATGGCCGTTGAAGGCTGGTGAATAAAGATAAATGAACCTGAACCACCATGATCGAAATATCTAGACCGAGAACCCCTGGACGACTGTCCTCCACTATAACTATCAGAAACCTGTAGAGCTACCTGAACTAGTAGACTGGACTGGGACTATTGATATCTTTCCTAATACCAATAACTACGGGAAGTAAAACCACTAAACTGACCAAATTGCCTAGCCCTCTTATCGAGCTCATATCTAGACAAACCACTTCTCACATACTCTACCATCCTGGCATGCTTTACCACAATCTCAAAAGAAGCTCTCGAAGCCACCAACTGCAACATAGACAATTGTAGTGGAATACTCAATCCTCGAACAAAATATCTCACTCGTTCTGACTTGGTAGATAACAACTGGGCCGCATAATGGGATAAGGCATGGGAGCGAGTCTCATACTATGCCACTGAAGAGTTGCCCTGGATAATCTTCTGAAACTCATCACGTTTGCACAGTTGCAACCTAAACAACACATACTTCTCCAAGAATATGCTATAGAATTGAACCTATGTCAATGAAGGCGTCCATGCGGGCAAAAAATCAACATACGCCCTCTACCACTGCTTTGCGTCCCTTCTAAGTTGAAGGGCCAGAAAACTAACCCCATGCAACTCAACAATACCCAAGGTATGCAACCTCTCATGGCTTCTCACAATGAACTTAACCATCCTTCGCGGTCTATCCAAAGAACTCAGAAGGCTTTATATTTGATAAGTTCTCCCAAATCTTCCGCTCATCACGAGTCATAGATGTCCCCCCAATAGGTCTGGGACCAAAATCTGAAGCATAAACCTCATATATCCAAGGTGCTAACATCGTCATAGGCTAAATACCAGGCATATGAAACTTGAGGGTCTGAGTCTTTCCCTCTCTCACACGGGTCTAAGAACCACTCGGAGTAGTAGGATGTACACCTGTCTGAGCAAAAATGTTGAGAACACTCGATAACCTGACCAGTGTATCTTGTAGAACTATTGTAGAAATAAATCCAGGCTGATCCTAGGCTGGTCCCATCTCCTCCTCAAGTATATCATCCTGAGGCTCAATATATGGCTCTAGGGAATCGATATAGTACGAGCCTAACTGTCTCTTTATGCTCTGCCCCTAGCTGGTACTAATGCTCTGGCTCTACCCCAGCCCCAAGGGCGTGCTCTACCACATCCATGCACGACCGGTGTCGGTGACTCCTCTCTCACCACATCGGTACGAGTCCTCACCATCTGTGAGAGAATAAAAATAAGGGTCAGATACCAATTTAATTCAACTTAGCACGAAAGAAATGAAGAAACTGAATTTCCTAAATGCCTCACAGCCTCCCAAATATAAGTACGGACGTCTCCACATCGATCTGCGAGACTCTACTAGATATTGATCTCGTACTAAAGACTGTTTAACCTAGGCTCTGATACCAACTTTGTCATGACCCCTTTTCAGGAGTCATGGTGGCACCTACATAATCCCACAACGTAGACGAATCACTCCCAAATATTAATTATGGTAACATATAATAAAAGCAGAAGAAATATAATACTACAAAAGTTGTCTGATAATGTATAATATGGAAGAAAAGATAAGTCTATCACATCCAAACACCCCCAAGTAATCTTGTATGTGGGTACGAGACCACTAACAAATCTGATATAAGTTTGAGAAATGGGCACGTAGGACAAAACCAAAAATAAAAGTCTAAACAAGTGTCTTAAATGCAAGAAAAAAATTGTGATAAAGAAGGAGCATCCAAGGGTATGCTGGAGATAGCATCCTCATCCTGAATATTGAGAATCAATTGTTCGAACTCAGCCATATAGTCTCGAGCTGGTAGTTGGATCTGTATCTTTATCAAGGAAAGATGCAACAAGTGTAGCATGAGTATACATCGTACCCCATAGATATCATAGGCCGACAACGACGAAAGTACATAATCAGAGATATATACCAAGTAATCATGTACTACGCAGTCCACTAATCTATGTAAGTCATATAATCCACATAAGGATTCACAGAGTTTCACATAATTCCTTATTTTAATAAGAGTTCACACCTATTCTCATTATTCAGTTTTAAGAGTTCTATAATAACTCAAATATCAAAAGCAAGTATAATCTTTCCGTGCCCAGAACTTAGTCAAGTCACCAACAATCACTTAAAATACAAGTTCAATAACAATTAATCAATGACATGGAATATATATGTATGATATGAATGCAACGCATATGCCATGTACCTTTCATCAATTTGTATACATACATTACAGGGGTATGCCATATAAAAGTGACCAATGGGGGATCCGCAAAGTCCATATACCCCTCCGCACTGGAATAACTCATCGGATCATGAAGTCTATCTCTTGGCTGTAATAATATCATGTTGCAGGTGTGAAACTCCGATCCCCGCGTATCAATATCATCTCAGTGTTACCATAATCTCAAGAATGTTTTTACCTTTTCTTGGACCTATGGACCCATTGCATAATTATACCACTCTAATATCATATCCTCAGAACCATGAGTGTATGAATGCAAATGACATATAAGGCAAGAATCATGATATAATAAGATGCAACCAAATAAAAGATGAAATACAACATGCTTTCAAGAATTCATATCATGTATAAATCCAAGTACAATTGAAGATATCATATCAAAGCATGTGTGAAGAATAAGCAAATCAATCAACTATGGCAACAAGCCCACATATGGCGATAATCCCAAATAATCAACAATTAGAACCAACGTAAGGTTGATTCCCCAAATCATCCCAACATCACAGTTCAACACCAATACCCATTCAGACGTTTATAACAACCGGCTGAGTTGGAACTCCAACATGCCTAATACCCCTTAATATTTATAACTAATTACACACTTCTATCGAAGTCTTGAAAAGCAAAAATGTAGCCTACCTCAAAGCCAACCTGGTGCACTAATAATCAAGCCTCAGTGGTAGCCTTGCCTTTCTTTCGTACCTCATGATAATCGAAGTCTATTCACGCATATACTACTCGTTAATATACAAGACTTACACAAAATAAGGATATAACCTTTAACAAAACAAGACCACAATATCGATCCCGGGCCCACGTCACCAATACTCGAACTTTAATACCTTAAAACCATTATTACATACTAGGTAATCATACTCTTAAATTAATTAGAAATCTATATACACTTGAACCTCCAGTTGAACAATAATAAAAAAGCCCCAATCTGAAACCCTAAAAGTTTCCCCAATAAAAAATAAACTTTTGTAATCAAATTAAGCCTAAAACATGATTATCTATCATCATCAAATCCTAATTCACAATACTAACACCATTTAATTCATAAACCTCCATTAAAATCAGCCACATAACTCTTTTATTCACATAAACACGTGAAATTTATTTTTCCCAACTTAATAACATGCTAAACCACCATTAAAGAGCTTAGAAACATAACTTAAGCCACAAAAAAGGAATAATCTATTACCTCAAGTTTGAAAATGCTCCTAAGACTCTGAAATTACTCTAAGTCAGTGCTGGTTTCAAGGTTTCTATTTTTGGAAAATAATTTTCTGACCTAGCAAATTTATTGGAATCTGGTACAATATTTCTGCCCCGACGGAATCGATGCCGCTGGAACAGACCCGCTGCAGCGGAAAACCCTTTGTTGGGGCGGTGGTCACTTAACACCTCACCCCTTGCCACGACAGACCCGACTCTACATCGGCAAAAACCACCCATCTCCCAACTTCTGCTTCGGCGATCCAACCTCTCACCGAAGAGGATACGCCGGATCGGATACTGGTGTCGTAGTGGTAGACACCAAATACCAATAATAAGAAAACTCAGCCAAAATGAAATACCTGAAACACTCCTGAAACTCCATGGACACAAATTAGATATGTTTGTCTATGGTAAATAGTGCTACAAACTCTCTTGTTCCGTTGGATTTCATATATAACCGAACTAAGGCATACTTTTCTAAGGAATTATCTTAGAAAACCAAATATTCAACTTTCACAAATAAATCCACAAAACACATACGATTACCTCGGAAAGTGAACTAATGACTCGACTAAGTCATAAATGATCCTCTAGAGCTACCAAAAGTGATGGAACCTGGAACTGAACCTAGCTAGCTGCCAAAAGCCAACTCTGAGTCAACTAACTAACTCTAAGTTTCTAGACTTTGGGTTTTTCATCCAAAACTCAGGTAAATGGACCTCGAGATCCATGCCATCCATCTCCATGCATTACAAACCCCACATGGAGACTACGGGAAGGGTCAAACAAGCAAATAAAGGTTTGTATCTAAAAATGACTGGACGAGTCATTACATCGATAGAAGTACGTAATTAGTTATAAATATTGAGGGGTATTAGACATGTTTGGGGGTCCTACTCAAGAAGTTGTGATGAAAGTTTGAGTGGATATCAGTGTTGAACTGTGATGATAGGTTCTATAGGGAATCAACCTTAAGTTAATTTCTACTACTGCTTGTTTCGGCTTGTCACCATTATATGGGCTCGTCGACTTACTTGTTATTGTTGTGCTTATTCATAATGCATGTTTGATATGATATTCTGATTGTACGTGAATTATTTGATGTGTTTTTGGAAGCATGTGATATTTATCTCTATATTTGTTGCATCTTATTACATCATGATTATTGCCTTATATATGTCATTTGTATTCATACACTCATTAGGTTGCTACATCTTTTTCATGGATGCATGCATTCAGCCTATTAGGTTGCATATTAGAGCATGGGGAGCTGAGGCAGATTATTCTTTCGGTGGCCTTAGCTTCTATCATTGTAGACTGTCTCTTTTATTCTGAGCAGTATTATTGTATCTTCCATTCAGTTGTTGTATCGTAGAGGCCTTGTATAAGTCAGACAAGATTTTGAGCAAAGAAGGTTTTGTAAGAATTGTTATTTAAAGATGTTGGGGCTTTAAAGTTAATAATGTATTTCGTATTTCTTCTCTTCTGCATGTTCTTAATCTTCTTAAGGTTGTATTTTGATTGGTTTGCCTACCGAGAGAATTGTGTAGGTGCCACCACGAACGCCTGTGATTTGGGTTGTGACACTAGTGTGGAACATCAAAGATGGCTCAATCCTTATATGCAAGAAGTGATCAAAAAAGATATAATCAAGTGGTTAGATATCGGTGCAGTGTATCTCATCTTGGATAGAACTTGAATAAGCTTCATACAATGTGTGCCCAAGAAATGAGGGATGACCATGATCCTAATTGTTAAAAATGATCATCATATGGGGGTTTGCATGGATAATAAGAAGTTGAACAACACAACAAGGAAAAATCATTTCCCACTATCTCTCATTGACAAATGTTGGGTCATTTAATTTGGCAGAACGATCTATCAATCAAGGATGTTTTTTCACATTTATTATGTTTTGCTTTATTTTATCGCATTGAGGGCACTGCTAAATTTTTTAAGTTGTGGGAGGAGGTATAAGACTTTTTATGATGATTTGCATGATAGGGATGTGATTTTCAGTAATTGGATAGTGATGTTTCTTTGGTAGATTAGTAATAATCTTCTTGATTTTTTCTTTGTGCCGATGTTCTTTTCCAAAGTGAATTTTTTAACTGGTGTTTTAGTTAATTAGTAGTTAGTAGTAGATAATTGGTGTTAGTTGTGGTCCTTTTGCCCTGGCCACTTGTGGCTTTTTTATACCAATAAAAGTTTGAACTTTGGCATATGAGTTGTGGATTTTGAAATGAAAAACGAGAATGATTGAAGTTGATGAATCATGTCGTGACCTTAAGGTTCAATATTTGGCTCTTTGTTTACCAAGTAGTCATCTAAGCTAGATGTGACTTTTTGAGTTCATGTGCTTCAATTGAGCTTTCAATACATATTCTACTTGAGCTTTGTATGTGTTATGTGTGGTGAGTTCTTTTTTAAGTTATTTGTCTCTCTTGTGGTCAAGAACTTCAAGGAAAAATCCTAGGTTGTACTTGGTTTGAAATATGATTTTAGGATTTCCTTGGAACACTCGATCTTTTATTGTGCGTACTCTTTTTAGATGATTATCCTAGTCAACCCCTTTGAGCTTCTATACTATTGTAACGACTCGTCCGGTCATTTTTACCTAAACAACATTAATTAACTATTTTACCCTAGGTGTGATCTTTATATTAGGTTAGTGATACGCGGGGATGGGTGGCACGAATCCCGAGGTCTATTTTCATGAGTTTCTGATGAAAAAGCCCATGTTTGGAAACTTAGAGTTGGTTAATTTGACTCAATGTTGACTTTTGGCTAGATGAGTTCATTTTCGAGTTTCGTCACTTTCGGTAGTCCCGGGGGGTTATTTATGACTTAGTCGAGTCATTGGTTTGCTTCTGGAGGTAATCGGATGTATTTTGTGGCCTTATTCGTAAAGTTTGGATTTTCGATTTGTCTCGGATGATTCTTTAAAAAATTATGGCTTAACTCTATTATTTGGGAAATCCGAGTGTACGAGCAAGTTCGTAGCACTATTTACCATAGACGAGCATATTTGGTTTGTTTTCGGGGGGTACCAGGAGTGTTTCGGGTGTTCAATGGAGGTTTTTAGATATTTTTCCATCAGCTGATATTTGGTGTCCCCAATGGGGGGACCAACATTCGCTCCGGTAGGTCTCCCTTAGTGAGGGGTCTGCTCGCCGAAGCAAAGTCTAGGAGTCGGGGAAAGTCCACTGTGGTGAGGAGTGAGCTGTCAAGTGACTCTCACCCTAGCAAGGTATTTTACACTACAGTGGGTCCGCTCTAGTAGAGTCAATTCCTCTTGGGTAGATCATTATTCAAGTGTCCTATATATACACCTAGGTCAGAAAATGCTTTCTCAAAATTGCTAACTTCGAAACCAGAGCCACATAAGGGTATTTTTCAGATCTTTAAGAGCATTTCCAACCTTGAGGTAATATATTTCTTCCCTTTTATGGTTTATGTTATGATTATAAGTCCTTTAAATAGTAGTTTAGTATACTATGTATGTTAGGGATGATGAGTTATGCATATAGTGAGATTAAGAGAGTTGTATGGTTGATTTTAATGGTGGTTTATGGATCAAATGGTGTTAATATCATAAATTAGGATTGGATTATGATAGATTATCATGTTATAAGTCTTGTTTTAATTTTAGAAGCTTGTTATAAAAAGGGGGGAAATTCTAGGGTTTCAAATTGTGGCTTTTTTAATGATTGTTCAATTGGGGATTCAAATGTGTATAGTTTTTCAATTAAATTAATGATATGATTACTTTGTATATAATAGAGGTTGTTGAGTATTAAAGTTTGAGGTTTTTGAGTCTTGTTTTTTAGTATTAAAGGTTTTTATTTTGTTTGGGGGTGTAACTCAAACAGTTGTGATGAATGTTTGAGTGGGTACCGGTGTTCAACTGTGATGATGGGTGATTTGGAGGATCAGCCTTATGTTGATTCTGACTGTAGTTATTTGGTCTTGTTGCTATTATGTGGGCTCATTTATATATTTGATATTGTTGTGTTTACTCATCACACTTGCTTTGATATGATATCCTGATTGTACTAGGTTTATTATTGATGGACTGCTTTGATATGAAATCCTATGTATTGGATTATATGTGTGTTATTTAACTCTTGAAAGCATGTGATATTTCATCTCCTTACTTGGTTGCATCTCATTATATCATGATATCTTACCTTATATTGTCATTTGCATTCATACACTTATGGTTCTGTGATATTGATATGAGAGTGGTATGGATATGTTAGGGCCCAAGGGGATGAAAAGGTAAGAACACTTATGGGATTATGGTAAAATTGAGATGATGATAATACAGATGGCTCGAGTTGTACGCCGCAAAGGATATTGATACGCTGGGAAAGGAGTTGCATGCCTGCAATATGATTGAGACTCAACAAATGAGTTATGGGCTCTAGTCAGATTCGTGTGTGGTATTTCGGTTGGCTAGAAGCAGTATATGGACTTCGTGGGTCCCCCATAGGTGTATGGATCATAATAAAACCTTGACGTACTGTATACCAGGTTGAGAAATGTACCTTGCATATGCATTGCATTCATATCATACATATATATATATATATATTTATATATTGAGTAATTGTGGTTTGATAATGTTATATGATTGGTTATTGGAACTTAGGTGAAACCCTGATTTACTTGGATTGAAATGATTGTATTGGACCGGAATGGTTGCTATAATTGAGCTTGAGTCTGTGAATACTTGGAAATAATGATTAGGCTTGTCTCTATGAACATTGGAATAAATGGTTGAGGTTGTTAAATTGAATTGGTTGCCATGTGTGGCTTGCTTCCTCTTGTATGGGTTTTTGGGTTTAATAATTATAAGTGTAAGTGTTTGATGTCAACTGAAACTGTGGTCAGAAATGTTGGTTATGCCATGACTATTGGTGACGTGGGCCTGGGATAGGTATGTAAAGTATTATTTTGTTGTGATTAGATTTATCTTAACAAATAATATGTATGTGGATAGACTTTCGCTATCGCGAGGCACATCAGAAGGGCAAGGTGATCACCGATGCTTGGTTTGTTAGCGCTCATCTTTGTCAATGAGGTAGGCTACGGTTTAGCTTTTCGAGACTCCGATAGAAATGCGTAATTAGTTATAAATATTAAGGAGTATTAGGCGTATTTGGGGGTCCCACTCAAATAGTTATGACAAACAGTTGAGTGGGTACAGGTGTTGAACTGTGATGATGGGTGATTTGGAGTGGTAGGATATATGATGTGGGTCTAAGGGACCAAAAAGGTAAGAACACTATAAGATTATGGAAACACTAAGATGATAATGATATGCGAGGAGCGGGTTGCACACCTACAACGGTTATTCAGCTAGGGCTGGGGTCCGTTAAAATATTCCGAACGAGTATATGGACTTCGTGAGTCCCCCATGGGTGAGTAGTTCATAATTAAAATTTAAATGCCTATATATTATTGGATAAACGTACCTTTCATTTGAATTGCATTCATATCATTGATTATCTGTGGATGGGCTTGGTTCTGGATTGATTGTTGATGACTTGGCTAGATTTCTGGATACGAAATGATGGTACTTTCTCTTTAATACTTGGATTACAATTATTGAACTCTTCTGAAACTAGATAACTTAAGTAATTATGAAATCTTACTTATATAAGGTGATATGTGAACTCTAAGAACTATTCTGTGGACAACGTGACATTACTTGGGTTATCGAACTATTTACTATAGGACTATTTGGTGTCAACTTGATATTTTTCTCTTTTTGGTATCTTCCATCGTTGTCAGCCTATGATGCCTACGAGGATACATTGTATACTCATGCTACACTTGTTGCATCTTTTTTTGATGCAGATAAAAATCCCACTACCTGTTCGCGAGCTCGAGTGTGAGTCCGAGCAGTTTAATTTCAGCGTTCAGGGTGAGGAGGCTTCTTCCGGCATGCTTATATCTCTATCTATGTATTTATTTGGTTCTAGAGACATATTCATACATTTCACATTATGATGTTCAGTTTTGGCACTATGTTGCCCATGACTTTTAGACTTGTATCAAATTATTAGGGCTCTTGTATTCACAAGACAAATCTTTAGGGGATTTCGTATTGATTATCAAACTTATATTTCCTCATTTACATCATACGATACATTTATTTAGTATTTTATTATCTTTCCACTTTTATTTATATTATATCATGTATATGATTCAGGAGTGATTTGCCTACCGGTGGGAATTGTGTAGGTGCCATCACGATCCCTAAAAGGGGTCATGACAAAATTGGTAAAAGAGTTTTAGGTTAAATAGTCTTAAATACAAGAGCAATGTCTAGTAGAGTATCGTGGATTGGTGTAGAGTCGTTCGTACTTATCTTTGAAAGGCTATGGGACATATAGGAATATTTTTTAGGGAAACCACCCAGTTCCAAAATCGGATTCTGGGTGGTATTTTATTGATTTGTAAAATGAGTACAGAGAGGGGGGGGAATTAAACCTTACCCCTATGCAAGATGAAAACTGGACAGGACTAGATTTGTTAATGATATGATGATAGGTATTGTTAATGCACCATGTTATTCCTTCCTGTAAAGCCCTTGATTCTTCCTAGTTACTGGTGCCTCTACATAGGTTGATGTAGTATGCTGAGATGAACCTTTCTTCAGATGTTCTAACAATACCTCATCATCCACATGCCTCACATCTGCAGCTGCTGTCAATGTTAATTTTAATAAAATTTAGGGGTGAGAGGGTAGCATTTTACTACCTTGATACTTCTCATGTTGTAGCTCTACCAAAGTTGTTGCAGATTTTGTCCTAGTACACTTCACCTTTTAGTAGTGGGAATTGATTGCTGATGATTTGCATAATTTATGTTGTTATGTTCTTCATAGATACACTGTTATTGTAGTTTATGAAGCTATATATGATGTTACAACTTTCCAGATTTCCCAAAAAACTATTTGAGGTATCACTTCTTTGAGTAGTTTGGCTACTGGATTTCTAATTTGAGTATTCCAACATTTAACCAAAATCTGTATGAGAGGGATATTCTGTACTTTGATACTAAGTGGATAAGATACCTTTTCCCAAAGATCTTGTCAATGTCACTTTGCCCAAATAGGTGTTCTACTGCTTCAATTCTGTGGTTTGAGAAGCAATTACATATTGAGGGTCCATGTATCTTGAACCTCCTATCATGTAATCAGTTGACAATTTATTTTTCAACATTCTCCATCTATGAAAGCTTATTTTGAGTGATATATTTTTGTGCCAAGTTCTCCTATTATACTAGTTCCCCTCCTTCTTTTTTCTTAGTAAATTCCAAGCTGATGTAATTGTGAAATTCCCTTCAGGATTTGGGATCCATATTGTTGTATACTTCTTCTTTGGGTTGAAATTGATTGTCATATGTTGTATTGCATTGCTTACCTCCCATGGAATCCTATGTCCTGCTTTGTTCCAATACCAAATGTCATTGTTGTGAACTTTATTCAGTCTGATGTTGTTTAGGGAGATGACTTCTGGTAGCAGTTTGTATAGTGCTCCCTCTCTTGTCCAACAGTCATACCAAAAGGAGAGATTACATATCTCTATATTGCCAGGTTATGTTATCTTTCAGTTGGTGTTTGAGAGTACTCATAGCCCTCCATGTTTGAGACTGAGTTCCTATCACATTTCTAATAATAGGGTTTGTCCTTGAGCAGTATTATGACATTATGTAATCCTTCCATAAAGTGTCTGTTATTCTCAGGTTTTACCACTATTTTACAGTAAAAGCATTGCTAACATCCCTATGACATCTGAATCCTGCTCTCCATCCTTCACAAGGAAAGCCCATCTTGTCCCATTTGCATCGGCGATACTTTCTCACATTGTCTTTGTCATTCTATAGAAATCTTTGTATTTCCCCTTCTAGTTCTTCAAAAGTACCTTTCGATGGTTTCATTGTTGCTAGTAGGTGGACTGACATTGCTATTAGGACATGTCTGATTAGGACTATCTTGCCTCCATGGATAGTAATATTGTATGCCATGTGTGAATTCTCTTTGCAATGTTCTGCACCATTTTAAAAAATATATTATCTTCATTCTCCCTGGATAAAGTGGACAACCTAGATACTTGATTGACCACTCTTTTTTATTCATCCAGTCAAATTTTTCACTCTATGAATCACTTCAGCATTTGTTTTGGAGTCAAATGCCATACAACATTTATGTTTGTTAATAAGCTGACCTGAAACATTCTCATAAATAGTCAATATTTTAAGAATTTTCCTTCTGTCTGATGGTTTACCTGATGTGAAGAGTATCATGTCATCAGCAAAAGCCAAGTGTGATTGTTGGGCCATTCATGGGCTTAAAGTAGCCTGTAAAATTCTCATATGCAGCAAGATTGTTAAGCATTCTAGAAGGAAATTCTTCACATATGACAAAGAGACCAGGTGACAAGGGGTCACCTTGTCTAAGACCCCTGTTAGATCTAAAGAAACTATTTCTGGAACCATTTAAGACAATGGAGTACCAATTATTAGAAATGTGTATGTACACTTGTCAATCCACAATTCACTAAAGCCTAATTTCCTCATAATTCTGCACAGATATAGCCAAGAGACCCTATCATATGTCTTGGGCCATGTCTAGTGTTAGGATAATGTTATCATGGTCATTGTGTTTTGAGATGTCTTGAACTAATTATTGTGCTAAAAGTATGTTCTCAGTTATAAATCTACCTTGAATAAATCCACTTTGGTTAGGGAATATTATACTAGAGAGAACATGACTTAACCTGTTGGTCGTGATTTTAGCAATAATCTTACTAACAATGTTGCACAAGCTGATATGCATAATGTCAGAAAAAGATTAGGGTTGGGGGTATTTTGGGATCATTACCACGCTATTGTGGGAGACATACCTTGTCACAGGTGCACCTTCAAATAATTCTTTGATGGCCCCATACAATTTGGAATTATGATATCTATGTGTGTTTGGAAGAATTTTGCACCAACTCCATCAGGGCCTGGTGCAGTATTAGGGTCCATGTTCTTGATGGCATCTTTTATTTACTGTATGTTTGGGATGACCACTAGCATTGTATTCATTTCTGTTGTGACCACTTATGGGATGATATTGACGTATCTAAATCTTCCTTTAGTGTCTTGATAGCTGAATAAGTATTCAAAGTATTGGATTGCTGCTTTGGTTGTGCTATTATGCCCCTCTACTCTTTTTCCTTCCTTATCTTGAATATTGTGGATGTTTAGTCTTCTCCTCTTCTCTTTGATCACCTTGTGAAAATATGTTTTGTGTTTGTCCCCATCTTTTAGCCATTTGGCTTTAGCTTTTTGTCTGTAGATTTTATCTTGTATTTTGGGGGTTCTAATGTATTGAACTTTGGCTTTGTTGAGGTTTGTTCTGTTCTCCTCATTGTTATCTGCTACTAGCTTCTCTTTTAAGTTTTTCACTAGTGTCTCTGTTTCTTTTATATCTCTATATATATCCCCAAAGGTTGACCTGGACCATGTGCTTAGCTTGCTTGCTACATTTTTTAGCTTGTTGTGCATCTGTCACATATTTGTTCCTTGTACTTGTGTGTTCCAAGCTTCTTTTACACAATCAAGAAATATTTTGTGGTTGCACCATATGTTTAAGAATTTGAAGTACTTGGTTGGGATTGTTTTTTCCTTTTCTATGTTCACTAACAGTGGGGCATGGTCTGATCCAGTCCATCATAGGTGTTCCACTGTTGTACCATCAAACTTTTTTAACCATTGTTCATTGTAAAGTAGTCCATCTAACCTTTTCCAAATGGTTCTTGGGTGCCCCCAGTTGTTGCACCATGTGTAAGCTACATTTTGTTTGACATTCTAACAAGTCAAGACTCTTTCTCATGTTTTAAGGTGCACCTCTATATTTCTCTTCATGGTTGGTGATGACATTAAAGTCAAATATGACCCCCCCCCCCCTATAGTCCCCTTAGCCTATTAGATTGGTCTTGAAGTTCTTCCCATAGAGGTTGCCTAAGAGGGATGATGCATTGAGCATACATACACGTGAGATAGAAATATGTGCAAGTATTAGGACAAGAGATATGACATGTGATATGTTGAACAACATTATCGACTATGGTAACAGTAATAGAGGATTCCCAAAACAACCAGATTTTGTTTTTAAGGTTGTTATGAGAGTGTTGGAAACAAAGTTTCATCATGTACTTAATGATATGTTTAGCTTTTCTTTTGGATTCTTGAATGCAAATAAAGGGGAGCTTGTACTGATTTTTAGGCTTTTTAACCTCTCACTGGCACCTATTATTTTAATGCTCCTTGCATTCCAAGATAGGAAGCTAAACATTTAAGTTAGTGGAAATATTTTGTGACTGCTTCCTTTTAAGGGTAGCAGTTTTTTCTCTTTGAAGAATGTTGGTTCATCTAAGAGATAAATTTATTAAGCTTGTAGGCTCTTCATTATTGTTACAATCAGTGTCAAAGGTAATCTTTCTTCTTACTGTAGGATTTCCCCCCTTCCTAGAGGCAATCTCATTGTCACTGCGTGCATAGGTATCCTGGTTGTCATTATTGCTTTCATTGTTGTCTAGCTCTAGCATGCCATTGTTGCTGGCCCTATTGTTGTCCTCTGAGCTTTTTTCTCCTTCCATTATTTCTTCCCTTTTCTCATCTCCTGCATCTCCTAGTGTTATGTTTGTTAGTGCATCAAGACTATTGTTGGTTTCTACTGGTTTCTCCTTTATCTGTATACCCTGAATTGTTGCTAGCCTGTCATCAGGGCTGTCATCTTTCAACCTTAGAATTTCTTCCTGTGTGTGTAACCATGCCTCTTTTTCATTGTCTAGGTTGAAATACACCTTCTTTTGCTTATTTTCTTCTTCTTCTGATATGGTGGTCTCATTCTGGTTGGGGCTACGGGTGTATGTTTGTATATCCTGGATTTTGTTTGCTAAGATCCCCCTTTGCTATTTTCCATGTCTAAGCTTTGTTTCCTCAGATCTTGAATGCCATGTTCTGTAAAATAACCTTGATCAACATTAATCTTTGTAGTATTCTCAGTGATCATATCATTTTGATCCCTATATTTGACTACATCTGTGTTGCTTTCTTCCCTATCCGTGTCTTCAATTATATACATTTTGTCTGAATCAGGTGTGCTTGTTTCCTCTACCCTCTTGTTTCTATTGGTCATATCTTCTTGAGGCCTTTGCACTTTTGTCCCATTGTTCTGAACTTGTTGTATTTCTTTTGTTATTAAATCCTTCACTTTCTTGACCTCTTGTGCATTTGTTCTTTGTTGAGTAGCAGTAATAGGCTTTCCATTTTCCATTTGACCTCTTCTACAATTCCAATTACTATGTCCTTGCACCATACACTTAAATCAATAATCAAGGATTCCATCATATTCTACTGGTTGTATTATTTCCTCAGTTTTAGTAGTTTCTTTGTTAATGATCAATATTTTTATTTCAGTTAGCCAAGGTTTTGCAAGATCAATTTCTACTCGTACAATAGCTACACTTGGTCCTGTTTTGGAGTTTGTGGCCTTGTCTGGTGCAAGTGGGTATCCAATTGGGGCGACGATCCTGTATATCACCTCCCAATGGAAATAATGCCATTTGAGACCAGGGAAGATCACCCACACAAGCGCAAGAGTTGTTTTCTCTGATGGTTTGAAATTCTTTGTCCATCTTTGGAGTCTCATAACTGAATCCATACTAAAAGGGATGTATTTTTTGTAGTAGATTGTTTTGTAATGTTCTTCATCGATGAAATCTAAGAACACATGTCGAGAATCAAAGAGACATATTCTCAATTCGCCTTTCATGGGGAATCTTCATTTGATTTCCTTTCTAATTGTATCAATTTGTGGTTTATTCCTTGAAACTGTCCCAATCAAAGTCAATTTGCAGTTGTGCGCTAGTAGAGCTTCTTCCTCCGATGTGAAAGATACGACTGCTACTCCATTGGTAATTCTGAATGATCAATAGTCAAATTTGATGCTCTTGCGCTTTATTTTAGAGGGTTTCTCGTTTTGCATGATTTTTGCGTATGTATCTTTAGTTTGTTGAGTTTTCGGTATTTATTTGTCATTATGGGGGTGTTAGTTGTGATAGGTTGAGTTGCAACATTGTTAATGGTAGTAGAGGTGGTTGTTCTGGGCGGTTTCCCGGTGGATGTGGCTAGAGCCATCATTGGAGTCTGTTGGGAGAGATACCCAACAGTGATGTAGACGGTTATTACGGTGGTGTTCTTGGAGCATAGATTCTAGTGAGAGAAATTTTTTAAGTTAATCCAATTCTTAAGCCCAGTGTTGAGTTGAGAAATTCCGGACGAGTATATGGACTTCGCAGGTCCCCCATGAGTAAGCCGTTCATAATAAAAATTTGAATTTTTGTACACTGGAGGATAAATGTACCTGGCATATGCATTGCATTTATATCATACATATATCATTTCATTGATTATTTGTGGAGACTTGGTTCTGGATTGATTATTGATGACTAGGCTAGATTTTTGGATACGAAAGGATGGTAATTGCTCTTTGATACTTGGATTACTGTTATTGAACTCTTCTGGAACTAGATGACTTAAGTAATTATGAAATCTTACTTATATAAGGTGATCTGTGAACTATTCTGTGGACAACGTGATATTACTCGGGTTATCAAACTATTTAGTATAGGACTATTTGGTGTCAACTTGATATTTTTCTCTTTCTGCGTATCTTCCATCGTTGTCGGCCTATGATGCCTACGGGGATACATTGTATACTCATGCTACACTTGCTTCATCTTTTCTTTATGCAGTTACAAATCCCACTACTAGTTTGCGAGCTCAAGTGTGAGTCTGAGCAGGTTGATTTCAGCGTTCAGGGTGGGGATGCTTCTTCTGGCATGCTCCGGGATGCTTATATCTCTATCTACGTCTTTATTTGATTTTCGAGACACATTCATACATTTCTCATTATGATTATTCAGTTTTGGCACTATGTTGCCCATGGCTTTCAGACTTGTGTCAGATTATTAACGCTCTTGTATTCATAGACCAGATCTTTGAGGGATTTCATATTGATTATCAGACTTATATTTTTGCATTTATATGATGCGATAGATTTATATAGTATTTTGTTATCTTTCCATTTTCATTTATAATATATAATGTGAATGATTCGAGAGCGTTTCGCCTACCGGTGAGAATTGTGTAGGTGCCACCACGATAACTAAAAGGGCCCCTGACAGTTGATTTCAATTCATGTCCCTTCAGGGATTTTGTATCTACTTCTTAATGATGTGATGCCCCAAATGTTGCCATGTTTATAAGGCAGTTTGGGGATAGTCCTTAATTTGATTCGTTTGTCGATACTGTATTCCCAGACAAAGCCTTTAAATGACTTGAGTTGAAGTATTGGTTTGGAAGTATAATGTGGTTTGACCTTCAATAATAATAAAAAGGGGAAACTTTATATTTCTATTAAAAATCCATAGCATGTCATTTTAAAGAATGTATAAGGATATTAGACAAACCATTAGACTAAATTAGTGGGGCTCTACTCAAATTAAACTTTGAGTGTGCCTTAGTCTAAAAATTGATTGACTAAATTACTCATATATGAACTTTTCAAGAGGAATTCAACTCTTTGATTTTCAAAACTTCCTTTCAAACTTGAAATGAAAAAATGAGAAGACATGCTATGATTTTGCCGAAAATAAACACTCTTAAGATAATTTTAGTAATTAAACATGCTATAGAATCTAAAGGTCAATCGTATTCTACGGACCCTTAATACCAGGGTGTCTAACACCTTCCCCAATGGATCACCAGAACCTTTACCTCGAACTCTAGTTTAAAAGGGATTTTTCATGGATTTTTGAATAAAACCTTTTACCCGATTTTCCTAATTCCCCTATAAATTAGGTGGCGACTCTAAAAATAATATCTGAAATAGAGTTCCAACAACCTCTTAGTAGCTTTTATACCTCCGCGTAAAAGTGAACCATAACAGATGGCGACTCTGCTGGGGATAATTATAGGTTCTAGCCATAAGGGTTCTAATACAACATGTGTTTAATTGCTATGAATTGCCTATGTGTTTACTTTCCGCAAATATAACTGTCATTTCATGCATTTCATAATTCTGCTAAATGGCACACACACACACTCGCATCAGTGCACAAAGACGATTATGCAGTTTTGCAATCGTCATCCAGGAAAAAAGTAATATTATTTCTTTGGAACACGTTGAAGACAAAATTGGTTTGCAGTCGTCTAACAATCGACAACGGTTCACTTGGAGTAGTCCGCTTGAGTCCCCAGTCATTCAAAAAACCACTCTAGTTTGCCAGGGGTGATTTTCCCTGGGATATATAATGTCCTAGAAATCTTATCTTTGTCTGAAAAAGACTCATTTTTGATTTGGAAACTACCAAACCATTTTTCTTTGTAACATAGAAGAAAGTTTTGAGGTGTTTGAAATGTTCTTCCACAGAATTTGAGAAGATTAAGACATCATCAATATAAATAATGCCGAATTTGGAATAATCATTGAAGATGTCATTCATTATTCACTGGAATTCAGAAGGGGCATTTTTGAGACCAAAGGACATTACATTCCACTCGTATTGTCCAAAGGGGACCATAAATACGGTTTTGTAACGATCTTTTGCAGAATTTTGGATTTGCCAAAAACCTGACTTCATATTAAATTTTGAAAATATCAAGGCAAAATGTAACTTTTGTAATAAATCTATTTTGTTTGGAATTGGGTATCTAATCCATTTTAGGGTTGTATTTAAAGGTTTGTAATTAATTATTAATCTAGGAGTTCCTCTTTCTATTTCGGAATTTTTGTTTAGATAGAACGCAACACAACTCCAAGGGGATCTAGATTTGGAAATTAGTTTTTTATTTTCAAGATCTTGAATTTCTTTTCTGCAGTGTTGTTCAAGATCACTATTCATTTGGATTGGTCTGGATCACTAATCACTGTTCAAGATCACTATTCATTTAGATCTTTTCGTAAGAAAGATCTACGATATATTGCTTTCTACTCCAGAAAGCATTTGGAATCTTAGAACATATTTCGGTTTCAAAAGAATTTTGGAGTTTAGAAATTTTTCTCTTTAACACTAGGTAAGTCTAATTGTGTTTTTAATCTTTCAAAAGAAAAATCTTTTTCAGTTCTTGTAGATGGTATGATTTTCCTTGTATTTTTTCATTTATACTATCTTCATGTATTGAACAAGCTCTCATTAGGTTGAGACTTCTTGTTTTCGGTTTTTTTATGAAACGAAATTTTAATTTCTTTTTATTGAATTTAAAAGATACGAAATCACTATCTACCTTATAAGAGGTGATAAGATTCACGAACGGTGTTATTAAGATGACAGAACTGTGTATGTCATTTGTTAAAACAAATGATGTTTCTATAGAAACTCTGTCATTTTCTGTTGACGCACTGGTTTTAGAATCAATTTTGATTTTAGTGTTGTTAACAGCTGCTAATTTCTCACGAGTTTTTTCTCTAAATTTTTCTGGTACTATACCTGTTTTTATCAGATTTAAATCTGCTCCTGTGTCAAAAAGTGCAATTGTTTGAATTCTAAAGTCGTCTAAGAATTGAAGGGTTATTTTTATTAGGTATCTTTTTGACGATTTGTCGTAAGATACTTAGAAAGTCTTCTGGGATTTTTTCTGAATCAGCTTCTTTCATATTATGAGAATTGGAGTTTTGTGGTATAGTTTTTGAAAGGATTGCTTTTATTAATAAAGAATCTCTTTTTTGTTTTTGTTTTAATTCTTTTATATCTGTTTTTACTTGTTTAATCTCTTTTTGTAGTTCTTGAATTGGTATTTCTATGTTTGATTTTTTCTCCTTTTCTTGATCATTGGTTAATACACATATGCGTATTCTTTTATGAGCATCAGGATTTTCTGATGAACTACTTGTGACTAACTCATCTATTTGAAGGGGTTTATTAACATCTGAAGATAGAGAAAAATTGACAGACTCTGCTTTGGTGGCTAAATCAGAGGAATTTATTAGAGGGTCGGAGATTTTTTTGGTTTACTTCTTCGTCCAATCCTAGTTTTTTGTAATTTTTTATTTATTTTTTAGAATCTCAAAGTGTGACCCTTTTTGCTGCATTTGTAGCATGTTATATACTTGTATTTGGAATCATTCCTTTTGGGATTTGTATTATTTTGGAATTGTTTTAGAGTATCACTGTTATCGGAATCAAATGTTAGAGTTGTGATATTATTGGTAGATTGTGGGTTATCTGGATTAATGTGTTCTGTATTAGAACTGTTGTATGTCCCAATTTTGCTCAATAGATCTTGTATAGCCGGAATAAATTCAGACTTATTTTGCTGGATGTTTTTGACACCATCTTTGGATACATGAAAGGGTTTAAAGATAGGGCTTTTCAATTTTGTATCCTTAGTCGTTCCTGGGAATCTATGGTGACTAAAGAGTTGGTTTTTATGTGTTTTTCCGCTCTATCGAGTTGTTTTCCTAGGGTATTCAAACTGATATTGGTGAAATTGTTTTATGTGCAGGGATATTCTTTGTATTTGTTTTTTTGTCCTCCTGCTGGATTCTTAAGAGGAATCGCGTCTACAGGGCAGTCATGAATGTTTAGCTTAATACCTTGTAGAGGAAGGTGGTTGGATTGGATTTTCCTAGAATCAGCTAGGGTTTCCCACTCCGGTGTCTTGTTCCTAGTCGTAATGGGATTTACCGTTTTAGAAAAGGGATAATCAATGGAATTTTCGGAGGAATAAATTTCAAACCACTCAAAGAATAGGATGTTTATCCTATGTTCATTAACAAAATCATAAAATTCTTCCTGTATTTTTGTCCTAGTACTTGAAAAGGTTTTGAGGAACCAAATTCTTTTTTCTAAGTTGTATTTTTCATAAAAATCATTTGGTAGGAATTTCTTGTCTATTTGGAATTCATTTTCTAGAACACCAATCTGAGAAAGTAATTGGATTGTTTCAAAGGGTTAAGATAATTTGATATCTCTCTCCTCTGTTTTGATAGAGAAATCAGTTTTGAATAACTGGTATCTGGAATTTTTGTAAATCTGATCTCGATTTACTCTCGGTATTTCCCAATTATCAATAGATTTTTCAAAATTTTGTATCACGATTTCTTTGGTGTTTATTATCTTCTTTGAATCCATGGAAGAAGATGAACCAAAATCACAAGAAGTAGATCTGTTGAGAAACGAATCCATGTTATAAAACTCCAATAACAGAGCACCTGGACTCTTCCTACAATTAAAGGCGTTTCATGAAGTATAACTGCCTACGTTCGTTGAGGACTTACTGACCCCGGACCATCCTAAGAAAAAACATCGGAAGAACCCAGACCTCTAACAAGGAATCTCATCTAATCTAGATACTATTCTCTCTATCTCTACCCTTTTTGGCTCTGTACCAAACTTAGGCTGAGGATCTAAAGGGGATAACAGACAAGGAAGGAATTGAGATATAAGGTATTGAATAATCAATGGATAATTGAGATATGCAGAAAGTAAATAAAGATTAACTTACAATTTAAGGTTCCAGTTAAGGACACCATAAATCAAAGGTTTTGCAGGAATTTAAATCAAATAGGCGGTAGAACCAGCCAAGTATTTAATGAAGGAATTTAAATACACACATGTGCAGAGCTTGCTTACTAATCTAATGAACGACAAGGTGCAAAATTCAGTCTTAGCTAAGCGGGTAAGAGAGGAAATCTTTCTTTCTAGGGAATCATGCTTACTAAGCCTTTGTTTGAATTGAAGGACCGGTCTTAAAGTGAAGTGCAAGACTAGGCTGGACCCGGATCGCCTAATCGCTAACATCCTGGGTTCTCTCAGGACTAGGACAACTCTCAGTGTTGTACGATATTCAGTAAGAAGTAAGCCAAGTTCTATTAGCTCTTCTAACTTGTCTTAGACTCGTCAGTATGTATTGCATTGAGTTGAGTGTCAACGAATAAAGGAGTAGAAAACCTTCACACTGAAAAATATTCGAGTGAAAGCCAGCTGCATGAAGTCCATCAATAATACTTTAGCTTTTTCAATCAATCTTCTTTCTTTTGATTCTCTCGGCTGGTTCTGAAGGCTAGTTGATATTACAATACGTCAGTTAGTTAAGAACTTGGGCTAGACGTTGGTTGGGTAATGGTAAGTTGATTCACTTCTGGGATGATGTTTGGCCGCTCCACTCTTCTCAGAGATGCATGCCATAATATATATCAACTCACAAGGTTCTCATGACCTCAAAGTATACTACATTCAATATAAAGGAGAAAAAAAGATTTATCCCCCTATTCAACTACCCATCCAAGAGCATTTGGCTTCAGAATACTTTTTTCTTTTTCTTTTTCTACGGACTGCATAAATCTTATCTTCCAGCCCAAAGAAGTATAATCTCTTTTGGCAGCTCAATCCTCACGGTAATAATTATGCCAATTCTGCCTAAAAATCTCTTCAAGTGATCAAGAAGCTCCTTTTTTCAGTAGATGAGATTAGGATTCAAGATCAGAATGACAATCGACGAGATAAGCCTACGAATGATTTCAAGTTCAGACTATGATGAGTGGCATCCTCACTTACGCAACAAAATTGAGTTGATGGAGTAGCCAGTGCCCTTGAGTTATTCTCTTCGGTATCGCCTTCTCTCATCGTTAAAGGCGCCGCAAGGCACTCGAATAGAAGGAATGGATGTAAGGCACGCAGGGAAGACTCTGACTATGCGCTGGCACTAGCCCTGGGCATGGATTCTTCTTTGATTGAAGGAACGGGACAGAAGAGAACCAGAACCATATCCTTCACATATTCAATCTGATCTTATCTGCGCTATTGCCTGATCACAACTATATTGTATTATATGATTTATCCATCTCTCGTACCCTGTTAGAACAGTCTGGTATATAACAACACAACCAATCTTTCCAGTGGATCCTTCCCTAAGAATGGAACAAACCAAGTTAACCTATATGAGAGTGAGGAAGAAAAACCAACAATCAACTTACCGCTTTTGATGTCCCATGATTCTGATAGTTTAGAAAGAAATGAGAAGGACACCACCGGAGGGAAGCACTAGGTCAAAAATCTTCGATGGAGATGTCAGTGCCTATTCAAGGCTTTTCCTCTTTCCTTAGGCAGGAGAGAAAAAAGATTATAATACTTGCTATATCCCCGCATCCTTGCATGGCTCAGCTCGTTCTTCGAGCCCTGCTTCTCCCTTCTTCCTCTCCCAGTTCCTACCATCCAAAATAGGCCTATAGAGTATAACCAAGTGGTAAGGCATCAGTTTTTGGTACCAACATGCAAAGGTACGAATTATTTTACACCAGATTATGAACACCCGATCGGATCTATCAAGAATGAGCTGACGACTACAAGGGAAGCAGCTGACTGTAGTCCCTGAGCCCGTAAGCCAAAAGTTTGACTTGAACCTACCTTTGCTAAGAGAAGAGAGAGAAGGGAAAGACAGATGGCAGAAAGAAATCCTTCCAACCACGGAATTGAACACAAGACTGACTTCGGCTAGGTTCTTTTATCAATCTCTTGGCCCTTGCTTAACTCCTTGTTTCAAAAATTTACAAAGTATTTTGTCAAGGTGATACACCTTGGGAATTTCTAAGGTATTTGGGATCATATGATATGGGTCATATGAACTGAATCATACGAGGGGTATTTTGATCTAACCTAAAGGGGATTTTATTTGGAGCTCTCACTTCTCTCTAGAAAAGAGTTGAAAGGAAAACCTTACAAGAAAGAGAACTTAGAAAAAAGAACTTATCTAACTAAGGGAGAGGGAGTCTCCTTTTATAGAAGTTTTACATGGCATTTCTGTAATTAAAAAGGAATCTAACTATTCATCCGAGTGGAGAATGACTATTCATCTTAGTGAAGATTGACGTCATCCATGACATCATTGACTTTGACATTTTCTTGAATTATTGCTGATCTCTTTTGCTTCTACTATTTTCTTTTTGAAAGTATATTTTTCGAGCACTTTCTTTTGTCAGAATTTTGTCTGAACTCTACTCCGGGTATTTTGACTTCTTTTGGAAATCTTCTTCAGAATCCATTGTTGCCAAAAATTGGACTGTCTTCAATATCAATTTCTGGTTCTTCTTCTTTAGATGAAGAACCTTGTTTTGATGAAGACGGTGCAAACTTCAGAATTATGACTTACATTTCTTCTGAATTTTTGGCCGCCGCAAGCATCGAGGCCATCTGACATTTATGTGAAAGGAATTGGGTGTGCTCCGGTGTTTGTAGTAGTACTTGTGGTGTTTGTAAAGGAACCTATCTTTGAATGGACTTTCGGGCATTTAGCCATTCTTGGACTTTTTGTGGTGTGAGGCTTGCTGGTATTTTAAAGTTGTCCCAGCATCGGATCTTAAATCTTCTTCGGATTGTTGGAATTTTATTTTCTGAATAATCTACAGACCATTTGAAAACCCATGGTAAATGGAATTTGATGTGAAAAAGATGCAGTGGCACAAATCTTTATTCTTCTTTGGTGGGTTTCTATTGGGATTTAAAAAGGCTGAAGGATTTAGTGACTTCGGGTTTTTGTATTTCAAGGGAGGATCCGAATTGTTCCCACCATGTTAGAAATTGTGATGGATTACATGAGGTATCAAAATGGAAAAGTCATGTGTGGCGTTGGTTGGTATTTTAAATAAAAAAAGAATTGAACCAATTGTTGGTAATCCCAGTAATTAAATGGAATAAAAAAATAGGGTATTTTAATTGAAAATTTCAGAAATTATTTTTCTGGGGACTTGTTATATCACAAGTTGGTATTTTGAAAATTGAATTTCAAGAAATGGTTTTTAAAAATAGATTTTTCGAAAATTGTTTTTGAAAAAGGGTTTTGAAAATTCTTTCTCTAATTTTATAAATTTTTTGAGTGCGTTTATCTTCTGGATGATCTCATGTTTACGAATCTCGCCTTTGTAGTTTTGGGGATTTGTCAAGGAGTGAGAGGTGTTTAGTAATTCTTTCTTGGATGGTTTTCTAGGTTTTTTTCTCTGTTTTGAAGGAATTCACGGGTTAAGAAATCTGGAATAGAATTTGTTTCTCCTTTAATATATTCAATATTGAAATAAAAAATGTTAAGAATCGCTTGCCATTGTGCAAAAGTCTGTTTTGATACAAGGTTTTGAACCTATTTTTGTAAAACCTCTTTAGCACTTTTGCAATCAATTCTGAGTAAAAAAATTTGATTTAACAAATAACTTTGAAATTTTTGTATGCATAAGATGATGCTCAAAATTTCATTTTTAATGGTAGAATCATTTTTCTGGGTATCATTCCAGTGGCCAGAAGTATCCTGGACTATATACTTTTTCCCCCTGATTTTTGTTTCAGGATCCCTCTATAACCTAAGTCAGAGGCGTCTTTTTCTACGATCTTAGGTAATTGAGGATCTGCTAAATGAAGACACGAGATTTCTAGCACTTTCTTTTTAATATTCTGGACACAAGCAGTATGGTTACTAGTCCATGGAACAGGGTTTTTCTTAAGTCTATTATGGAGTAGTTTTGCCATCTTATTAATCTGTGGACAGAAATCTAAAATATAATTTAGGCTTCCTAGGAATCTTTGTAATTGGGTTTTTATCAAGGATTTTATCATGGAATTTATTAGCGAATTCTAAGGATCTTTCTATAGGGATGATTTTCCTCTGGGATATATAATGTCCTAGAAATCTTTTCTTTGTCTGAAAAAGACTCATTTTTTATTTAGAAACTACCAAACCATTTTTCTTTGTAACATAGAAGAAAGTTTTGAGGTATTTGAGATGTTCTTCCATAGAATTTGAGAAGATTAAGACACCATCAATATAAACAATGCAGAATTTGGAATAATCATTGAAGATGTCATTTATTATTCGCTGGAATTCAGAAGTGGCATTTTTGAGACCAAATGGCATTAAATTCCACTCGTATTATCCAAAGGGGACCGTAAAGGCGGTTTTGTAACAATCTTTTGCAGAAATTTGGATTTGCCAAAAACCGGACTTCATATCAAATTTTGAAAATATCAAGGCAAAATGTAACTTCTGTAATAAATCTTTTTTGTTTGGAATTGGGTATCTAATCCATTTTAGTGTTGTATTTAAAGCTTTGTAATTAATTGCTAATCTAGGAGTTCCTCTTTCTATTTCGGAATTGTTGTATACATAGAACGCAATACAACTCCAAGGGGATCTAGATTTGGAAATTAGTTTTTTTATTTTCAAGATCTTGAATTTCTTTTCTGCAGTGTTGTTCAAGATCACTACTCATTTGGATTGGTCCGGCTTTTGTTGGGATTTGTTTTTCATCAATGTCCTTTTCGTAAGGAAGATCTACGATATGTTGCTTTCTACTCCAGAAAGCATTTGGAATCTCAGAACATATTTCGATTTCAAAAGAATTTTGGAGTTTAGAAATTTTGTCTTTAACACCAAGTAATTCTAATTGTGTTTTTAATCTTTCAAAAGAAAAATCTTTTTTCAGTTCTTGTAGATGGTATGATTTTCCTTGTATTTTTGCATTTATACTGTCTTCGTGTATTGAACAAGCTCTCATTAGGTTGAGACTTCTTGTTTTTGGTTTTGTTATTAAACGAAATTTTAATTTCTTTTTATTGCATTTAAAAGATACAAAATCACTATCTACCTTATAAGGGGTGATAAGATTCATGAACTGTGTTCCTAAGATGACATAATTGTGTATGTCATTTGTTAAAACAAATGATGTTTCTATAGAAACTCCGTCATTTTTTATTGATGCACTGGTTTTGGAATCAATTTTGATTTTAGTGTTGTTAGCAGCTGCTAATTTCTCACGAGTTTTTTCATTAAATTTTTCTGGTACTATACCTTTTTTTATCAGATTTAAATCTGCTCCTCTGTCAAAAAGTGCAATTGTTTGTATTCTAAAGTCGTCTGAGAATGGAAGGGTTATTTTTATTAGGTATCTTTTTTACGTGATTTGTCGTAAGATACTTAGAAAGTCTTCTGAGATTTTTTCTGAATCAGATTCTTTCGTATTATGAGAATTGGAGTTTGTGGTATAGTTTTTGAAAGGATTACTTTTATTAATAAAGAATCTCATTTTTTTTCTTTTATATCTATTTTTACTTCTTTAATCTCTTTTTGTAGTTCTTGAATTGGTATTTCTATGCTTGATTTTTCTCCTTTTCTTGATCATTGGTTAATACACATATGCGTATTCTTTTATGAGCATCAAGATTTTTTGATGAACTACTTGTGACTAACTCATCTATTTGAAGGGGTTTATTAACATCTGAATACAGAGATAAATTATCATACTATGCTTTGGTGGCTGAATCAGAGGAATTTATTAGAGGGTCGGAGATTTTTTGGATTACTTCTTCGTCCAATCCTGGTTTTTGTAATTTTTTATTTATTTTATAGAATTTCAAAGTGTGACCCTTTTTGCTGCATTTGTAGCATGTTATATACTTGTATTTGGGATCATTACTTTTGGGATTTGTATTATTTTGGAATTGTTCTAGAGTATCACTGTTATCGGAATCATATGTTAGAGTTGTGATATCTGGAACAATGTGTTTTGTATTAGAACTGTTGGATGTCCCAATTTTGCTCAATTGATCTTGCATAGCCTGAATAAATTCAGACTTATTTTGCTGGATGTTTTTGACACCATCTTTGGATACCTAAAATGGTTTAAAGATGGGGCTTTTCAATTTTTATCCTTAATCGTTCTTGGGGAATCTATGGTGACTAAAGGGTTGGTTTTTATGTGTTTTTCCGCTCTATCGAGTTTTTTTCCTAGGGTATTCAAACTGATATTGGTGAAATTATTTTATGTGCAGGGATATTCTTTGTATTTGTTTTTTTGTCCCCTGCTGGATTCTTAAGAGGAATCGCGTCTACAGGGCAGTCATGATTGTTTAGCTTAATACCTTGTAGAGGAAGGTGGTTGGATTGGATTTTCCTAGAATCAGCTAGGGTTTCCCACTCCGGTGTCTTGTTCCTAGTCGTAATGGGATTTACCATTTTAGAAAAGGGATAATCAATGGAATTTTCGGAGGAATAAATTTCAAACCACTCAAAGAATAGGATGTTTATCCTATGTTCATTAACAAAATCATAAAATTCTTCCTGTATTTTTGTCCTAGTACTTGAAAAGGTTTTGAGGAACCAAATTCTTTTTTCTAAGTTGTATTTTTCATAAAAATCATTTGGTAGGAATTTCTTGTCTATTTGGAATTCATTTTCTAGAACACCAATCTGAGAAAGTAATTGGATTGTTTCAAAGGGTTAAGATAATTTGATATCTCTCTCCTCTGTTTTGATAGAGAAATCAGTTTTGAATAGCAGGTATCTGGAATTTTTGTAAATCTGATCTCCATTTACTCTCGGTATTTCCCAATTATCAATAGATTTTTCAAAATTTTGTATCACGATTTCTTTGGTGTTTATTATCTTCTTTGAATCCATGGAAGAAGATGAACCAAAATCACAAGAAGTAGATCTGTTGAGAAACGAATCCATGTTATAAAACTCCAATAACAGAGCACCTGGACTCTTCCTACAATTAAAGGCGTTTCATGAAGTATAACTGCCTACGTTCGTTGAGGACTTACTGACCCCGGACCATCCTAAGAAAAAACATCGGAAGAACCCAGACCTCTAACAAGGAATCTCATCTAATCTAGATACTATTCTCTCTATCTCTACCCTTTTTGGCTCTGTACCAAACTTAAGCTGAGGATCTAAAGGGGATAACAGACAAGGAAGGAATTGAGATATAAGGTATTGAAGAATCAATGGATAATTGAGATATGCAGAAAGTAAATAAAGATTAACATACAATTTAAGGTTCCAGTTAAGGACACCATAAATCAAAGGTTTTGCAGGAATTTAAATCAAATAGGCGGTAGAACCAGCCAAGTATTTAATGAAGGAATTTAAATACACGCATGTGCAGAGCTTGCTTACTAATCTAATGAACGACAAGGTGCAAAATTCAGTCTTAGCTAAGCGGGTAAGAGAGGAAATCTTTCTTTCTAGGGAATCTGTGCTTACTAAGCCTTTGTTTGAATTGAAGGACCGGTCTTAAAGTGAAGTGCAAGACTAGCTGGACCCGGACTGCCTAATCGCTAACATCCTGGGTTCTCTCGGGACTAGGACAACTCTCAGTGTTGTACGATATTCGGTAAGAAGTAAGCCAAGTTCTATTAGCTCTTCTAACTTGTCTTAGACTCGTCAGTATGTATTGCATTGAGTTGAGTGTCAACGAATAAAGGAGTAGAAATTCTTCACACTGAAAAAGATTCGAGTGAAAGCCAGTTGCATGAAGTCCATCAATAATACTTTAGCTTTTTCAATCAATCTTCTTTCTTTTGATTCTCTCGGCTGGTTCTGAAGGCTAGTTGATATTACAATACGTCAGTTAGTTAAGAACTTGGGCTAGACGTTGGTTGGGTAATTGTAAGTTGATTCACTTCTGGGATGATGTTTGGCCGCTCCACTCTCCTCATATTGGAGCTAAAGAGAACTAGGTGTGAACTTGGTACTTTTTAAAACAATTTGATTAATTTCACATAACCTTCTCTGAGTTGTACAAGAAACTGTAGCAAGACTCCGAAATCCCTTAAGAGTACATCGAGAGGTTACAAAAAGAGGGATTTCAGCAAGACTAATGAAGAGTATTACAAAAATCCTTACAAAAATACTTGTTATTCCAAAAATGGACCAAATCCCAAAAAAGTTGATTCCAAATACAAAGACATTAAGTGTTACAAATGTCACAAAAAAGGTCATAATGAATAAAAAATTATAAGAATTGAAACTAGGCGACGAGGTAATCCAAAAAATCTCCAATCTTCACATTGTTTCTTCCGATTCAAATGCCGAGTCAGAACCTGACTATTTTTCTCTGTATTATGAAGACAACAAAGCCCTCCAAATAGATGAATTGCTCATGACCAGTTCATCAATAAAATCTGATAAGGGTAAGGGAAACACATGTTTGTGTTTTAACCTAAGACCAAGAATTCATGTTAGAAATGGTTAAACACGTAGATGTGCAACACCAAAAGGATTATTTGAATAGACTCCTCAAATCTTTTATAGAAGAGAAAAAAGATATCAAAAATTCTGTCATCTTAGGAACACCGTTCATTAATCTTATCACCCCTTATAAGGAAGATACTGATTTCATATCTTTTGATTCCAATAATAAGAATCTAAAATTCCCTTTTCTAAACAAACCAAAACCAAGAGACCTCAATCTGATAAAGACTTATTCCTGTCATCTAGGAGAATTGAGGAATGATTTTTTAGATCAGAAACCTGACTCCCCTAGAACTTATGATACCCATTCCATCAAATTAATTGATACCTTTGCATACAAAGTATTTTTGAAATATGATTTACGATGACAAAATATTTTCAAAATATTGCATTAAAAATGTTTTCTACAAATTGATTCCTAACATTTTTTACTTTAAAGAAAATATCTTAACTTGTGATTTCCTCAAAAACAGGAGAATGTCCTATCACTGTCCCTATGTGTGGAGCCTTACTCCAAAAAAGAAAGGAAGAGGTTTCTCTGCCAATAAATACACCATTTGTTGCACCACAACCACAAACAAATTGAATGGCCCCCCAAAAAACCATAAACTCCAACACTTCCAAACCAACAAAAGAAGAAAAAGAAAATTTCCTGCCAAAACTCCCACCGAAAAACCCCTGACATGGTATGATGCAGTGATGAATGAAGAAAATGAAAATGCCGCAACATCTATGCAGAAAATACCAGCAACTCCCGCACAGGAAATAACTGATGAGAATCTTCTGCAACTCCTTGCGAAATCCCCAGAACTACATCAGGCATTGATACAACTTCAAAATCCCAAACAAGAAGTTGCTCAAAGCTCAGGAGAGGAAAAAACCTCTCAAAATTTTACAAAAATCGAGAAAGGTGAATCTTCAGAAACCCTTTCTCAAAAACAATTTTCAAAAACTCAACTTATCGTATCACAAGTCCCCAAAAAACTTGCCCCTGAATTTTTCATAAAACCTTTGTTCCAAAATATTGTGACTCTTGAGAAATGATTTTTTAATAAAGACACTTTTTTAGCATTGCAAAATTATTTTGGACCAGGATGGTTTTACAAATTATGGGAAATTTTAAAAACCTCATATTTTTACCAGGCTATCCTTGAAATATCATGATCAACAACAATTAAAATCAATTATTATAAAAATAACCCAGATCCCTCCTACTCTATTTGCAAAATACTCAGCGTAACTGCTCCAAGCGATTGGGGGAATAATCTATCTCAACTGCTAAATTTCCCTGATACCCATAAAAATATCGAGATCTTTAATATTCCATTTAATTACTAGGATTACCAACAAGCTTGGTTAAATTCTTTTTTCATTCAAAATACCAACCAACGCCATACTTGGATTTTTCATTTTAATACCTCATGTATTCCATCTCAATTGCCTACATGGTGGAACTCATGGTGGGAACAATTTGGATCCACTCTTGAAATACAAAAACCCCAAGTCACTAAATCTTTTAGCCTCTTTAAATCCCAATATAAACCTTCTGAGGAAGAAAAAATAATTGTGCCACTGCACCTTTTTCACGCCAAATTTCACTTACCACGGGTATTCACATAGTTTGTAGATTATTCAGAAAATAAAATTCCAACGATCCGAATGAGGTTTAAAGTCAGATGGTGGGACAACTTTAAAATACCAGTAAGTCTCACACCACAAAAAGTCCAAGAATGGTTAAATGCCCGAAAATCCATTCAGGTACAGGCGCCTCTACAAACACCACCGGCACCACTACAAACACTGAAGCACACCCAGTTCCTTTCACAGAAATCTCAGATGGCCTCAATGCTTGCGGCGGCCAAAAATCCAGAATAAATGCAAGCCATAATTCTGAAGTTTGCACCGTCTTCATCAAAACAAGGCTCTTCATCAGAAGAAGAAGAACCAAAAATTGATATTGAAGACAGTCCGGTTTTTGGCAACAGTGGATTCTAAAGAACATTGCCAAAATAATTCAAAATACCCAGAGTAAAGTTCAGACAAAAGAAAGTGCCCGAAAAAGATACTTTCAAAAAGAAAACAGTAAAAGCAAAAGAGACCAGAAATAATTCAACAAAATGCCAAAGTCAATGATGTCATGGATGACGTCATTCTCCACTCAGTGAGTAGTCATTCTCCACTTGGATGAATAGTCATTCTCCACTTGGATGAATAGTTAGATTCCTTTTTAATTACAGAAATATCATGTAAAACTCCTATAAAAGGAGACTCCCTCTCCCTTAATCACATAAGTTCTTTTTCATAAGTTCTTTTCTCTAAGTTCTCTTTCTTGTAAGCTTTTCCTTTCAACTCTTTTCTAGAGAGAAGTGAGAGCTCCAAATAAAATCCCCTTTATGTTAGATCAAAATACCCCTCATATGATTCAATTCATATGACCCATATCATATGACTAATATCATATGATCGAAAATATCTTAGAAATTACCAAGGTATATCTTCCTGTATAAATACTTTTAATATTTTAAATGAATATGTTTATGGATGGTACTACCTCTTAATCTTTTAAATACTTCATGCTTTTAAATTCTTTAAATTCCTGCATTAAATACTTGGCAGGTTTTACCGCCTATTTGATTTAAATTCCTGCAAAACCTTTGATTTATGGTGTCCTTAACTGGAACCATAAATTGTAAGTTAATCTTAATTTACTTTCTGCATATTTCAATTATCTTTTAATTCTTCAATCCCTTATATCTCAATTCCTTCCCTGTCTGTTATCTCTTTAGATCCTCGACCTAAGTTTGGTATCAAAGCCATAAAGGGTAGAGATAGAGTGAGTAGTGTCCAGATCAGATGAGATTCCTTGTTAGAGGTTTGGGTTCTTTCGATGTTTTTTGCTTCGGATGGTCCGAGGTCAGTAAGTCCTCAACGAACATAGGCAGTCATACTCCGTGAAACGCCTTTGATTATTGGAAGAGTCCAGGTGCTATGTTATAGGAGTTTTATAACATGGATTCGTTTCTCAACAGATCTACTTCTTGTGATTTTGGTTCATCTTCTTCCATGGATTCAAAGAAGATAATAAACACCGAAGAAATCTTGATAAAAGATTTTGAAAAATCTATTGATAATTGTGAAATATCGAGAGTAAATCGAGATCAGATTTACAAAAAATCCAAATACCAGTTTTTCAAAACCAATTTCACTATCAAAACTGAGGAGAGAGATATCCAATTATCTCAGCCCTTCCAAACAATCCAATTACTTTCTCAAAATTCCTTGGAAAAACACAGAGAAAGAAATTACAAATACATCCATATTGGATTAGTCCAAGTAGGGATAAGACCCTTGACTAAGGAAGGATTAGACACCTCAATCCTTGCTATTCTCAGAGATGCCAGATTTACAAATTTTAAAGATTCCTTATTGAGTTCTGTTGAGTTTAGTCACTGCACAGGACCAATATCTTTTGATTGTTACCCATATTTCTCGGTATCCCTCAATGATAAAAATATCCAAAAATAACTTGTCTTACAAATAAAGACACACAGTTACCAAATGCTTGAAGGTTCAATTCCAGTAGCTATAATTTTTAGAATCTATTACAAAGCTATGACTTCAGCTTTTGCTACAAAAGTCAGATACCATAGTAAGAAAGGCGAAACCCTTCTTTTACAAACAGATCTTTCCAGATCTAACACCGTAATACCAAGACCTAGTAGGTGGAAGGATATTACCCTACCAGACGAATGGATCCTAGAAGGTATAGTTTAACCTGAACCTGTAGAGACTTACCAACCAAATACCCATCTTAGAGAAATAACCCAATACCAGGATGGTAGAGTTAGTCTATCGTTCCATAGAAAATCTACGAGTAGTAGATACGATGATTCTAGTTCCATAGAAACCCTAGACTTAGGAAGAGTCTTATAGATTCCTTCAGTGATAAATATTCCTTACAAAATAAAACCTAGACATTCTACGTCAGATTTTCCCAGTCTATCAAACGTAGACTACACCAATGAACTACCTAGAGTCGTTTATGAAAATTCCACTGTTAGAGAAAAAATAGAGGACCAAGAACCGACTAGTCTGACATTTTCCTCAATTACAGATAACATAATAAACGAAATAGGTGTTTTAGAAAAAGAATTCCAAATAGACAAGAAATACCTACAAAATGATTTTTATGAAAACTACACCCTAGAAAAAAGAATTTGGTTCCTCAAAACCTTTTCAAGTACTAAGACACAAATACAGGAAAATATTCCTGATTTTGTAAATGAGCATAGGATAAACTTCCTATTCTTTGACTGGTTTGATTATTATTCCTCCAATAATTCCATAGAATATCCCTTTTTTGAAATGGTAAATCCCGTCACGATTAGGAACAAATCACCGGAGTGGGAAACCCTAGCTGATTCTAGAAAAGTCCACTCCAACCACCCTCATGTACAAGGTATTAAGATAAACATTCATGGTTGCCCTATAGACGCTATTCCTCTTAAGAATCCAGTAGAGGATGAAAAAACAAATACAAAGAATATCCTCGCATAAAACAATTTCACCAATATCAGCTTGAATACCCTAGGAAAAAAACTCGATAGAATGGAAAATACATAAAAAGCAACCCTTTAGTCACCATAGATTCCCCAGGAATGACTAAGGATGGTGTCAAAAACATCCAACAAAATAAGTCTGAATTTATTCATCCTACATAAGATCAATTGAGAAAAATTGGGACATCCAACAGTTCTAATACAAAATACGTTGTTCCAGATACCCCACAATCATCTAATAAAATCACAACTCTAACGAATAATTCTGACGACAATGATACTCTAGAACAAATCCAAAACAAAAAACCCTTTGTTAACCATATGGATTGGCAAAGACTAATACAACAGGTACAACAACAACAATTACAGATTATTCAATGCCTCTTCCATTTATAATTGGAACATAGATGGGATGACTGAATACAATATCCTCAGCTTTCTCCAACAAATGACCATGGCTGCAAATTCCAATAAAACCTAGAATGGTACACAAGACAAGACCATTACAGAACTGCTCATCGCAGGATTCTCTAGTCAATTGAAAGGTTGGTGGGATAATTATCTCACTGATCAACAAAAAGAAGACATCAACAATTCCATCAAAATTGATGAAGAAGGAATACCAATCCTTGATGACCAAGGTGAACCCCTACAAGATGTCGTAGCAACCTTGATTCTCACAATCTCTTTAAACTTCATAGGAGATTCTTTGCATTTAAAGGATAAAATTGCAGAGTTACTTTCAAATCTCAAGTGCAAAAAACTCAGTGATTTCCAATGGTACAAAAATACTTTCTTAACCAGAGTTATGCTCAGGGAAGATTCCAACCAGTCATTTTCGAAAGAGAAATTCCTGGCCGGATTACCTACCCTTTTAGGAGAAAAGGTTGGGAACAAAATCAAAGAGAATTGTGGTAAACAGATTATATCCTACAGTGAGTTTACATACGAACAACTAGTCAGTATAACTCAACAGGAAGGTCTAAAGATCTGTCAAGACCTAAAATTACAAAAATACCTCAAATTGGAGCTAAAGAGTACTAGGTGCAAACTTGGTACTTTTTGAAAACAGATTGATACTAATTTCACAAAACCTTCTCCGAGTTGTACAGGAAACTGTAACAAGACTAATAAATCTCTTAAGAGTACATCAAGAGGTTACAAAAAGAGGGATTTCAGCAAGACTAACGAAGAGTATTACAAAAATCCTTACAAAAAATACTCGTTATTCCAAAGATAGACCGAATCCCAAAAATGTTGATTCCAAAGATAGACCGAATCCCAAAAATGTTGATTCCAAATACAAAGACATTACGTGTTACAAATGTCACAAAAAAGTCATACTTCGAGATTCTCTAAAATTAATAAAAAATTACAAGAATTGAAACTAGACGACGAGGTAACCCAAAAAATCTCTAATCTTCTCGTTGATTCCTCCGATTCAAGTGTCGAGTCAGAACCTGACTATTTTTGTCTGTCTTCTGACGACAACAAAGCCATTTAAATAGATGAATTGCTCACGGCCAGTTCATCTGAAAAATCTGATAAGGGTAAGGGAAAACATGTTTGTACTTTTAATCAAAGACCAATAATTTATGTTAGATATGGTTAAACACGTAGATGTCGAACATCAAAAGGATTATTTGAATAAACTCCTCAAATCCTTTACAAACGAGAAAAATGATACCAAAAATACGATTTTGCCAAATACTTCCAAAAATACCTATGACTTGACCAAAATCCTGATGAAGGGTAAAAAGATGAAAGACTCCAGAGAAACGCCAGTTCTAGAACTTCAAAATGAGATAAAACAAATAAAACTAGAGATAAAGGTTCTAAAAGAAAAACAAGAACAAGATTCTCTATTAATGAAAACAATCCTTTCAAAAGAAACCTAGGAGAGTTCTGAGTCCGACAATTCTGACTCTGAAAATCCAGAAGGACCTTCTGATTACCCACATCTTGAAGAGATCCCAAAATAATTCCTTATTGTCTTAAGACAGATCACGTCAAAAAAAATACCTTGTAAGAAATAACCCTTAAATTCCTAGGCAATTTTAGAATAACTACTATTGCTCTTTTTGACACATGAGCAGATCTGAATTGCATAAAAATAGGTCTAATACCTGATAAATTCCATGAAAATACTCAGGAAACATTAGCAACGGCTAATAACACAATGTTAGAAATCAATACCCAAACCAGCGCATCTATTATTAACGATGGAGTTTCTATAGCAACATCGTTTGTTTTAGTAAAAGACATTCACAACACCATTATCTTAGGGACACCGTTTAAAAATCTTATCACCCCTTATAAGGTTGATGATGATTTCATCTCTTTTGATTCCAATTATAAGAATTTATGATTCCCTTTTTTGACAGAACCAAAAGCTAGAGACTTCAATCTGATAAAAACTTATTCTTGTCATCTAGGAGAATTAAGGATTAGTTTTTTAGATCAGAACTCTAACTCCCTTAGATACCGTGATACCAGTTCCATCAAAATAATTGATACCTTTAGATACACAAAACTTTTGAAGCATGATTTACAACATCAAAGATATTTTCAAAATATTGCATTAAAAAATATTTTCTGCAAATTGATTCCTAATAATTTTTGCTTTAAAAATATTTTAACTAGTGATTTCCTCAAAAATAGGAGAGAAAACCCACAGATTTTCTAATACTGGTTGCAACACAAAGATTTCTTATTACTGTCCCTAGCCCCACTGTCTGGACTACAAAGATAAAATATTCAGGAAGGACATGCAGGAATCCGGACAATACTGTAACCATGCAATGTGTGGAGCCTTGCTCCAAAAGAGAAAAGATGATATCCCTCCACCAATAAATACACCAGTTGTTGCACCACAACAAGAAACAAATTCTATGGCCCCCAAAAAATCCTGAAACTCCAAACCAGTAAAAGAAGAAAAAGGAAAATTTCCTGCCAAACCTCCTACTGAAAAACCCCTGACATGGTACGACGCAATGATGAAAGAAGAAAATGAAAATGCCGCAGCATCTGTGCAAAAAACACCAGCACGGGAAATAACTACTGAGAATCTTCTACAACTCCTTGCGAAATCTCCAGAACTACAGCAGGCATTGATACAACTTCAAAATCCCAAACAAGAAGTTGGTCAAAGCTCAGGAGAGGAAAATACCTCTCAAAATTTTACAAAAATCGAGAAAGGAGAATCTTCAAAAACCTTTTCTCAAAAATAATTTTCAAAAATTCAACTTGAGAAAGAAGAATCTTCAAAAAATCTTTCTCCAAAACTATTTTCAAAAACCCAACTTGTGGTATCACAAGTCCCCAAAAACCTGCCCCTGAATTATTCATAAAACCATTTTTTAAAAATATTGTTACCATTGAAAGAAAGATTTTTTGACCAAGACGCATTTTTAGCATTATAAATTTATTTTGGCCAAGGATGGTTTTACAAATCATGAGATATTTTAAAAACTCCATATTTTTACTAGGCTATCCTTGAAATATCAGGATCAGCGACAATTAAAAATAATTATTATAAAAAAAACCCAGATCCCTCTTATTCTATTTGCAAAATGCTTAACGTAATTGCTCCAAGCGATTGGAGGAATGATCTGTCTCAACTCCTAAATTTCCCAGATACCCATAAAAATGAACCATTTTTTGATATTCCATTTAATTACTGGGATTACCAACAAGCTCAGTTCAGTTCCTTTTTTATTCAAAATACCAACCAACGCCACACTTGGCTTTTCCATTTTGATACCTCATGTACTCCATCACAATTTCCAACATGGTAGAATTCATGGTGGAAACAATTCGGATCCTCCATTGAAATAGAAAAACCCCAAGTCACTAAAGTCTTCAGCCATTTTAAATCCCAATATAAACGCACAGAAGAAGAAAAAAGAGTTGTGCCACTGCACCTTTTTCTCACCAAATTCCATTTACCATGGGTTTTCACATGGTCTGTCGATTATTCAGGAAAAAAAAACCGACAATCCGAAGAAGATTTAAGATCCGATGGTGGGACAGCTTTAAAATACCAGCAAGCCTCCCACCACAAAAAGTCCCGGAATGGCTAAATGCCCGAAAATCCATTCAAATGCAGGTGCCCCTACAAACACCACAAGAACCACTACAAACACTAGAGCACACTCAGCTCCTTTCACAAAAATCACATATGGCATCAATGCTTGCAGCCGCCAAAAATCCAAAAGAAATGCAGGCCATAATTCTGAAGTTTGCACCATCTTCATCAAAATAAGGCTCTTCATCAGAAGACGAACCAGAAATTGATATTGAAGACAACCCAATTTTCGACAACAGTGGATTCTGAAAAAGATTGTCCAGAAAAGACAAAATACTCAGAGTAAAAGTCAGACAAAATTCTGATAAAAGAAAATGCCTGAAATTGAGACTTTCAAAAAGCAAATAGTAAAAGCAATGATTCCAGAAATAATTCAAGAAAATGCCAAAAATGATGATGTCATGGATGATGTCAATCTGCACACAGATAAATAGTCATTCTCCACTCGGATGAATAGTTATTCTCCACTTAAATAAATAGTTAGATTCCCTTTTATTTACCAAAATGTCAAGTAAACTCCTATAAAAAGAGACTGTCTCTCCCTTAGTTGCAGAGGTTCTTTTTATAAGTTTTTTTTCTAAGTTCTCTTTCTTGTAAGCTTTTCGTTTCAACTCTTTTCTAGAGAGAAGTGAGAGCTCTAAATAAAATTCCCCTTTAGGTTAGATCAAAATACCCCTCATATGATTCAGTTCATATGATCCAAAATTCCCAAAATACCTTAGAAATTTCCAAGATATATCTCCTTGATAAAAATCTCTGTAATTTTAATATTTTAAATGAATATGATTATGGACGGTACTACCTCCTAATCTTTTAAATACTTCATGCTCTTAAATTCTTTAAATTCCTGCATTAAATACTTGGCTGGTTCTACTGCCTATTTGATTTAAATTCTGCAAAACCTTTGATTTATGGTGTCCTTAACTGGAACCTTAAATTGTAAGTTAATCTTTATTTACTTTCTGCATATCTCAATTCCTTCCATGTCTGTTATCCCCTTTAGATCCTCGGCCTAAGTTTGGTATCAAAGCCATAAAGAGAGAGATAGAGAGAATAGTGTCCAGATCAGATTAGATTCTTTGTTACAGGTTCGGGTTCTTCCGAGGTTCTTTGCTTAGGATGGTCCGGGGTCAGTAAGTCCTCAACGAACGTAGGCAATCATACTCCGTGAAACACCTTTGATTGTAGGAAGAGTCCAGGTGCTCTGGTATAGGAGTTTTATAACATGGATCCCTTTCTCAACAAGTCTACTTCTTATAATTTTGGTTCATCTTCTTCTTATTGATTCCTCCGATTCAAATGCCGAGTCAGAACCTGACTATTTTTCTCTGTCTTCTGAAGACAACAAAGCCCTCCAAAGAGATGAATTGCTCACGACCAGTTCATCTTAAAAATCTGATAAGGGTAAAGGAAAACATGTTTGTGCTTTAACCAAAGACCAAGAATTCATGTTAGAAATGGTTAAACACGTAGATGTGCAACACCAAAAGGATTATTTGAATAGACTCCTCAAATCCTTTACAGACAAGAAAAAAGATATCAAAAATTCCGTCATCTTAGGAACACCGTTCATAAATCTTATCACCACTTATAAGGAAGATAATGATTTCATACCTTTTGATTCCAATAATAAAAATCTAAAATTCCCTTTTCTAAACAAATCAAACCAAGAGACCTCAATCTGATAAAGACTTATTCCTGTCATCTAGGTGAATTGAGTAATGATTTTTTAGATCAAAACCTGACTCTCCTAGAACTTATGATACCCGTTCCATCAAATTAATTGATACCTTTGCATACAAAGAATTTTTGAAAAATGATTTACGATGTCAAAAATATTTTCAAAATATTGCATTAAAAAATGTTTTCTACAAATTGATTCCTAACATTTTTTACTTTAAAGAAAATCTCTTAACTTGTGATTTCCTCAAAAACAGGAGAAAAAACCCACAAATTTCTGATACTGGTTGCAACGCAAAAATATCCTATCACTGTCCCTTGCCCCACTGTTTGGGTTACAAGGACAAGATATCGAGAAAAGACAAGCGAGAATCCGGGCAATACTGTGTTTACGCGATGAGTGGAGCCTTACTCCCAAAGATTAAGGAAGAGGTTTCTCTGCCAATAAATACACCAGTTGTTGCACCACAACAACAAACAAATTCCATGGCCCCTAAAAAACCCATAAACTCCAACACTTCCAAACCAACAAAAGAAGAACAAAAAATTCCCTGCCAAAACTCCCACCGAAAAACCCCTGACAAGGTATGACGCAGTGATGAATGAAGAAAATGAAAATGTCGCAGCATCTATGCAAAAAATACCAGCAACTCCCGTACAGGAAAATAACTGCTGAGAATCTTCTGCAACTCCTTGCGAAATCACCAGAACTACAACAGGCATTGATAAAAATTCAAAATCCCTAACAAGAAGTTGCTCAAAGCTCAGGAGAGGAAAAAACCTCTCAAAATTTTACAAAAATCGAGAAAGGAGAATCTTCAAAAACCCTTTCTCAAAAACAATTTTTCAAAAACTCAACTTGAGAAAGAAGAATCTTCAAAATCCCTTTCTCAAAAACAATTTTCAAAAACCCAACTTGTGGTATCACAAGGCCCCAAAAAACATGCCCCTGAATTTTACATAAAACCTTTTTTCCAAAATATTATGACTCTTGAAAAAGTATTTTTTAATAAAGACCCTTTTTTAGCATTGCAAAATTATTTTGGACCAAGATGGTTTTACAAATCATGGGATATTTAAAAAACCCCATATTTTTACCAGGCTATCCTTGAAATATCAGGATCAACAACAATTAAAAACAATTATTATAAAAATAACTCAGATCCCTCCTACTCTATTTGCAAAATACTCAGCGTAATTGCTCTAAGCGATTGGGGGAATAATCTATCTCAACTGCTAAATTTCCCTGATACCCATAAAAATACCGAGTTTTTAATATTCCATTTAATTACTGGGATTACCAACAAGCTTGGTTAAATTCTTTTGTCATTCAAATACCAACCAACGCCATACTTGGATTTTTCATTTTGATACCTCATGTATTCCATCTCAATTCCCTACATGGTGGAACTCATGGTGGGAACAATTTGGATCCACTCTTGAAATACAAAAACCCCAAGTCACTAAATCTTTTAGCCTCTTTAAATCCCAATATAAACCTTCTGAGGAAGAAAACATAATTGTGCCACTGCACCTTTTTCACGCCAAATTTCACTTACCACGGGTATTCACATAGTTTGTAGATTATTCAGAAAATAAAATTCCAACGATCCGAATGAGATTTAAAGTCAGATGGTGGGACAACTTTAAAATACCAGTAAGTCTCACACCACAAAAAGTCCAGGAATGGTTAAATGCCCGAAAATCCATTCAGGTACAGGCGCCTCTACAAACACCACCGGCACCACTACAAACACTGAAGCACACCCAGTTCCTTTCACAGAAATCTCAGATGTCCTCAATGCTTGCGGCAGCCAAAAATCCAGAAGAAATGCAAGCCATAATTCTGAAGTTTGCACCGTCTTCATCAAAACAAGGCTCTTCATCAGAAGAAGAAGAACCATAAATTGATATTGAAGACAGTCCGGTTTTTGGCAACAGTGGATTCTGAAGAACATTGCCAAAATAATTCAAAATACTCGGAGTAGAGTTCAGACAAAATTCCGACAAAAGAAAGTGCCTGAAAAAAGATACTTTCAAAAAGAAAACAGTAAAAGCAAAAGAGACCAGCAATAATTTAAGAAAATGCCAAAGTCAATGATGTCATGGATGACGTCATTCTCCACTCAGATGAATAGTCATTCTCCACTCGGATGAATAGTTAGATTCATTTTTAATTACAGAAATGCCATATAAAACTCCTATAAAAGGAGACTCCCTCTCCCTTAGTCACATTAGTTCTTTTTCAGAAGTTCTTTTTTCTAAGTTCTCTTTCTTGTAAGCTTTTCTTTTCAACTCTTTTCTAGAGAGAAGTGAGATCTCCAAATAAAATCACCTTTAGGTTAGATAAAAATACCCCTCATATGATTCAGTTCATATGACCCATATCATATGACTCATATCATATGATCCAAAATACCTTAGAAATTTCCAAGGTATATCTCATTGACAAACTACTTTGTAAATTTTAATATTTTAAATTAATATGATTATGGACTGTAATACCTCCTAATCTTTTAAATACTTCATGCTTTTAAATTCTTTAAATTCTTGCATTAAATACTTGGTTGGTTCTACCGCCTATTTGATTTAAATTCCAACAGAACCTTTGATTTATGGTGTCCTTAACTGGAACCTTAAATTGTTATGTTAATCTTTATTTACTTTCTGCACCCATATCATATGACTCATATCATATGATCCAAAATACCTTAGAAATTCCCAAGGTATATCTCCTTGACAAAATATTTTGTAAATTTTAATATTTTAAATGAATATGATTATGGACGGTACTACCTCCTAATCTTTTAAATACTTCATGCTTTAAATTCTTTAAATTCCAGAATTAAATACTTGGTTGGTTCTACCGCCTATTTGATTTAAATTTCTGCAGAACCTTTGAATTATGATGTCATTAACTTGGAACCTTAAATTGTAAGTTAATCTTTATTTACTTTCTGCATAACTCAATTATCTATTAATTCTTCAATACCTTATATCTCAATTTCTTCCTTGTCTGTTATCCCCTTTAGATCCTCGGCCTAAGTTTGGTATCAAATCCATAAAGGGTAGAGATAAAGAGAATAGTGTCTAGATCAGATGAGATTCCTTATTAGAGGTTTGGGTTCTTTCGATGTTTTTTGCTTAGGATGGTCCGGGGTCAGTAAGTCCTCAATGAACTTAGGCAGTCATACTCCGTGAAACGCCTTTGATTGTAGGAAGAGTCCAGGTGCTCTGTTATAGGAGTTTTATAACATGGATCCGTTTCTCAACAGATCTACTTGTTGTGATTTTGGTTCATCTTCTTCCATGGATTCAAAGAATATAATAAAAACCGAAGAAATCGTGATACAAGATTTTGAAAAATCTGTTGATAATTGGGAAATACCGAGAGTAAATCGAGATCAGATTTACAAAAATTTCAAATACCAGTTTTTAAAAACCGATTTCACTATCAAAACTGAGGAAAGAGATATCCAATTATCTCAGCTCTTCCAAACAATCCAATTACTTTCTCAAAATTCCTTGAAAAAACACAGAGAAAGAAATTACAAATACATCCATATTGGATTAGTCCAAGTAGGGATAAAATCCTTGACTAAGGAAGGATTAAACACCTCAATCCTTGCTATTCTCAGAGATGCCAGATTTACAAATTTTGAATATTCCTTATTGAGGTCTGTTGAGTCTAGTAGAGCACATGACCAATATCTTTTTATTGTTACCCAAATTTCTCAGCATCCCTCAATGATAAAAATATCCAAAAATCCCTTCTCTTACAAATAAAGACACACAATTACCAAATGCTTGAAGGTTAAATTCCAGTAGCTATAATTTTTAGAATCCATTACAAAGCTATGACTTCAGCTTTTGCTACAAAAGTCAGATACCATAGTAAGAAAGTCCAAACTCTTCTTTCAAAAACAGATCTTTCCAGATCTAACACCGTAATAGCAAGACCTATTAGGTGGAAGGATATTACCGTACCAGACGAATGGATCCTGGAAGGTGTAGTTAAACTTGAACCTATAGAGACTTCCCAACCAAATACCCATCTTAGAGAAATAACCAAATACCAGGATGGTAGAGTTAGTCTATCGTTCCATAGAAAATCTACAAGTAGTAGATACGATGATTCTAGTTCCATAGAAACCCTAAACTTAGAAAGAGTCTCACATATTCCTTCAGTGATAAATACTCCTTTCAAAACAAAACCTAGACATTCTACGTAAGATTTACCCAATCTACGAAGCGTAGACTACACCAACGAAATACCTAGAGCCGTTTATGAAAATTCCACTGTTAGAGAAAAAATAGAGGACCAAGAACCGACTAGTCCGACATTTTCCTCTATTACAGAGAACATAGTAAACAAAATTGGGGTTTTAGAAAAAGAATTCCAAATAGACAAGAAATTCCTACAAAATGATTTTTATGAAAAATACAACCTAGAAAAAAGAATTTGGTTCCTCAAAACCTTTTCAAGTACTAGGACAAAAATACAGGAAGAATTTTATGATTTTGTTAATGAACATAGGATAAACATCCTATTCTTTGACTTGTTTGAAATTTATTCCTCCGAAAATTCCATGGTTTATCCCTTTTCTAAAACGGTAAATCTCGTTACGACTAGGAACAAGACACCGGAGTGGGAAACCCTAGCTGATTCTAGGAAAGTCCAGTCCAACCACCCTCCTCTAAAAGGTATTAAGATAAACATTCATAGCTGCCTTGTAGACGCGATTCCTCTTAAGAATCAAACTGAGGATGAAAAAACAAATACAAAAACATAGGCCGAGGATCTAAAGGGGATAACAGACAGGGAAGAAATTGAGATATAAGGTATTGAAGAATCAATGGTTAATTGAAATATGTAGAAAGTGAATAAAGATTAACTTACAATTTAAGGTTTCAGTTAAGAAAACCATAAATCAAACGTTCTACAGGAATTTAAATCAAATAGGCGGTAGAACCGGCCAAGTATTTAATGCATGAATTTAAAGAATCTAAAAGCATGAAGTATTTAAAGGATTAGGAGGTAGTACCATCCATAATCATATTTATTTAAAATATTAAAAGTATTTATACAAGGAGATATACCTTGGGAATTTCTAAGGTATTTTGGATCATATGATATGAGTCATATGATATGGGTCATATGAACTGAATCATATGAGGGGTATTTTGATCTAACCTAAAGGTGATTTTATTTGGAGCACTCACTTCTCTCTAGAAAAGAGTTCAAAGGAAAAGCTTACAAGAAAGAGAACTTAGAAAAAAGAACCTATAAAAAAAACCTCTGTAACTAAGGGAGAGGGAGTCTCCTTTTATAGGAGTTTTACATGGCATTTTGGTAAATAAAAGGGTATCTAACTGTTCATCTAAGTGGAGAATAACTATTCATCCGAGTGGAGAATGACTATTCATCTGAGTGCAGTGTGACATCATCCATGACATCATCCTTTTTGGCATTTTATTGAATTATTGGTGGAATCTTTTCTTTTACTATTTGCTTTTTGAAAGTCTCTTTTTCAGGCATTTTCTTTTGTCGGAATTTTGTCTGACTTTTACTCCGAGTATTTTGTCTTTTCTTCGCAATCTTTTTCAGAATCCACTGTTGCCGAAAATTGGACTGTCTTCCATATCAATTTCTGGTTCTTCGTCTTCTGATGAAGAACCTTGTTTTGATAAAGATGGTGCAAACTTCAGAATTATGGCCTGCATTTCTTCTGGATTTTTGGCCGCTGCGAGCATTGATGCCATCTACAATTTTTGTGAAAGGAACTGGGTGTGCTCCGGTGTTTGTAGTAGTTCTTGTGGTGTTTGTAGAGGCACCTGCATTTGAATGGATGTTCGGACATTTAGCCATTCCTGGACTTTTTGTGGTATAAGGATTACTGGTATTTTAAAGCTTTCCCACCATCAGATCTTTTTCGGATTGTCGGAATGTTATTTTCTGAATAATCGACAGACCATGTGAAAACCCATGGTAAATGGAATTTGGTGAGAAAAAGGTGCAGTGGCACAACTCTTTTTTCTTCTTCTGTGCGTTTATATTGGGATTTAAAAAGGCTGAAGGATTTAGTGACTTGGGGTTTTTCTATTTCAATGGAGGGTCCGAATTGTTTCCACCATGAATTCTACCATGTTGGAAATTGTGAGGTACATGAGGTATCAAAATGGAAAAGCCAAGTGTGGCATTGGTTGGTATTTTGAATAAAAAAAGAATTGAACCAAGCTTGTTGGCAATCCCAGTAATTAAATGGAATATCAAAAAATGGTTCATTTTTATAGGTATGTGGGAAATTTAGGAATTGAGACAGATCATTCCCCCAATCACTTGGAGCAATTACGTTAAGCATTTTGCAAATAGAATAAGAGGGATCTGGGTTATTTTTATAATATTTATTTTTAATTGTCGCTGATTCTGATATTTCAAGGATAGCCTAGTAAAAATATGGGGTTTTTAAAATATCCCATGATTTGTAAAACCATCATTGGCCAAAATAAATTTGTAAATGTAAAAAAGGGTCTTGGTCAAAAAATCTTTTTTCAATGGTTACAATTATTTTGAAAAAATGGTATTATGAAGAATTCAGGGGTAGGTTTTTGGGGACTTGTGGTACCACAAATTGGGTTTTTGAAAATTGTTTTTGAGAAAGGGTTTTTGAAGATTCTTCTTTCTCAGGTTGAGTTTTTGAAAATTTCTTTTGAGAAAGGGTTTTTGAAGATTCTCCTTTCTCGATTTTTGTAAAATTTTGAGAGGTTTTTTCCTCTCCTGATGTTTGAGCAACTTCTTATTTGAAATTTTGAAGTTGTATCAATGCCTGCTGTAGTTCTAGGGATTTCACAATGAGTTGCAGAAGATTCTTAGCAGTTATTTCATAGATGCTGCGGCATTTTCATTTTGTTCTTTCATCACTACATCATACCATGTCAGGGTTTTTTCAGTAGGAGTTTTGGCAGGGAATTTTTCTTTTTCTTCTTTTATTAGTTTGGAGTTTGCGGGTTTTTTGGGGGCCATGGAATTTGTTTGTTGTTGTGGTGCAACAACTGATGTATTTATTGATGGAGGGATATCATCTTTTCTCTTTTGGAGCAAGGCTCCACACATCGTATGGTTACAGTATTGTCCGGATTCCCGCATGTCCTTCCTGGATATTTTTTCTTTGTAGCCCAGACAGTGGGGTAAGGGACAGTGATACGACATCTCTGTGTTGCAACCAGTATTAGAAATATGTTGGTTTTCTCTCCTGTTTTTGAGAAAATCACTGGTTAAAAGATTTTTAAAGAAAAAATTATTAGGAATCAATTTGCAGAAAATATTTTTTAATGCAATATTTTGAAAATACCTTTGATGTTGTAAATCATTCTTCAAAAGTTTTGTGTATGTAAAGGCATCAATTATTTTGATGGAACTGGTATCAAGAAATCTAGGGGACTCAGAATTCTGATCTAAAAAACTATTCCTTAATTCTCCTAGATGACAAGAATAAATTTTTATCAGATTGAGGTCTCTAGCTTTTGGTTTTGTCAAAAAAGGGAATCTTAAATTCCTATTACTGGAATCAAAAGAGATGAAATCATTATCAACCTTATAAAGGGTGATAAAATTTATAAACGGTGTCCCTAAGATAACGGAGTTATGAATGCATTTTACTAAAACAAACGATGTTGCTATAGAAACTCCATCGCTAATAATAGATGCGTTGGTTTGGGAATTGATTTCTAACTTTGTGTTATTAGCCGCAACTAATGTTTCTTAGGTATTTTCATGGAATTTATCAGGTATTAGACTTGTTTTAATGCAATTCAAATCTGCTCATATGTCAAAAAGAGCAACAGTAGTGATTCTAAAATTGCCTGGGAATTTAAGGGTTATTTTAACAAGGTATTTTTTTGACGTGATTTGTCTTAAGACAATAAGGAATTATTTTGGGATCTCTTCAAGATGTTGGTTATCAGAAGGTCCTTCTGGATTTTCAAAGTCAGAATTGTTGAACTCAGAACTAGACTTAAAACACTCCTGGGTTTCTTTTGAAAGGATTGTTTTCATTAATAGAGAATCTTGTTCTTGTTTTTCTTTTAGAACCTTGATCTCTAGTTTTATTTGTTTTATCTCCTTTTGAAGTTCTAGAACTGGCGTTTCTCTAGAATCTTTCATCTTTTTACCCTTCTTCAGGATTTTGGTCAAGTCGTAGGTATTTTTGGAAGTATTAGACAAAATTGTATTTTTGGTATCTTTTTTCTCGTCTGTAAAGGATTTGAGGAGTTTATTCAAATAATCCTTTTGGTATTCGACATCTATTTGTTTAACCATGTCTAACATAAATTCTTAGTCTTTGGTTAAAGCACAAACATGTTTTCCCTTACCCTTATCAGATTTTTCAGATGAACTGGTCGTAAGCAATTCATCTATTTGGAGGACTTTGTTGTCTTCAGAAGACAAAGAAAAATAGTCAGGTTCTGAATCGGCATTTGAATCGGAGGAATCAATGAGAAGATTGGAGATTTTTTGGGTTACCTCGTCGTCTAGTTTCAATTCTTGTAATTTTTTATTCATTTTACAGAATCTCGAAGTATGACCTTTTTTGTGACATTTGTAACACGTAATATCTTTGTATTTGGAATTAGCGATTTTGGGATTCGGTCTATCTTTGGAATAACGAGTATTTTTGTAAGGATTTTTGTAATACTCTTCATTAGTCTTGCTGAAATCCATCTTTTTGTAACTACTTGATGTACGCTTAAGGGATTTATGAGTCTTGCTATAGTTTACTGTACAACTCGGAGAAGGTTTTGTGAAATTAGTATCAAACTGTTTGCAAAAAGTATCAAGTTCGCACCTAGTACTCTTTAGCTCTAATTTGAGGTGTTTTTGTAATTTCAGGTCTTGAAAGATCTTTAGACCTTCCTGTTGAGTTATACTGACTAAAGAGGCTAAAAGATTTAGTGACTTGGGGTTTTATATTTCAAGGGTGGATCCAAATTGTTCCCACCATGAGTTCCACCATGTAGGGAATTGAGATGGAATACATGAGGTAGCAAAATGAAAAAGTCAAGTATGGCGTTGGTTGGTATTTTTAATGAAAAAAGAATTGAACCAAGCTTGTTGGTAATCCCAGTAATTAAATGGAATATTAAAAAACTCGATATTTTTATGGGTATCAGGGAAATTTAGCAGTTGAGATAGATCATTCCCCCAATCGCTTGGAGCAATTACGCTGAATATTTTGCAAATAGAGTGGGAGGGATCTGAGTTATTTTTATAATAATTGTTTTTAGTTGTTGCTGATCCTGATATTTCAAGGGTAGCCTGGTAAAAATATGGAGTTTTTAAAATATCTCATTATTTGTAAAACCATCCTGGTCCAAAATATTTTTGCAATGCTAAAAAGGGGTCTTTATAAAAAAATCTTTTTTCAAGAGTCACAATATTTTGGAAAAAAAGTTTTATGAAAAATTCAGGGGCGGGTTTTTTGGGGACTGGTGAGACCACAAGTTGGGTTTTTGAAAATTATTTTTGAGAATAGGTTTGTGAATATTCTTCTTTCTCAAGTTGAGTTTTTGAAAATTATTTTTGAGAAAGTCTTTTTGAAGATTCTCCTTTCTTGATTTTTGTAAAATTTTGAGAGGTTTTTACCTCTCCTGAGCTTTGAGCAACTTCTTGTTTGGGATTTTGAAGTTGTATCAATGTCTGCTATAGTTCCGGGGATTTCGCAAGGAGTTGCAGAAGATTCTCAGCAGTTATTTCCTGTGCGGGAGTTGCTTGTATTTTTTGCATAGATGCTGCGGCATTTTCGTTTTGTTCTTTCATCACTGCGTCATACCATGTCAGGGATTTTTCGGTGGGAGTTTTGGCAGGGAATTTTTCTTTTTGTTCTTTTGTGGGTTTGGAAGTGTTGGAGTTTATGGGTTTTTTGGGGGTCATGGAATTTATTTGTTGTTGTGGTGCAACAACTGGTGTATTTATTGGCAAAGAAACTTCTTCCTTTCTCTTTTGGAGTAAGGCTCCACATATCGCATAGACACAGTATTTCCTGGATTCTCGCATGTCTTTCCTGGATATCTTGTCCTTGTAACCCAAACAATGGGGTAAGAGACAGTGATAGGACATTTTTGCGTTGCAACCTGTATCAGAAATTTGTTGGTTTTTTCTCTTGTTTTTGAGGAAATCACAAGTTAAGTGATTTTATTTAAAGCAAAAATGTTAGGAATCAATTTGAGGAAATCACAAGTTAAGTGATTTTCTTTAAAGCAAAAACGTTAGGAATCAATTTGTAGAAAACATTTTTAATGCAATATTTTGAAAATATTTTTGACATCGTAAATCATTTTTCAAAAATTCTTTGTATGAAAATGTATCAATTAATTTGATGGAACGAGTATCATATGTTCTAGGGGAGTCGGGTTTCTGATCTAAAAAATCATTCCTCAATTCTCCTACATGACAGGAATAAGTTCTTTTTTCTAAGTTCTCATTCTTGTAAGCTTTTCCTTTCAACTCTTTTCTGGAGAGAAGTGAGAGCTCCAAATAAAATCCCCTTTAGGTTAGATCAAAATACCCCTCGTATGATTCAGTTCATATGACCCATATTATGACTCATATCATATGATCCAAAATACCTTAGAAATTCCCAAGGTATATCTCCTTGGAGAAATACTTTGTAATTTTTTTTATTTTAAATGAATATGATTATGGACGGTACTACCTCCTAATCTTTAAAATACTTCATGCACTTAAATTCTTTAAATTCCTACATTAAATACTTGGCTGGTTCTACCGCCTATTTGATTTAAATTCCTACAGAACATTTGATTTATGGTGTCCTTAACTAGAACCTTAAATTGTAAGTTAATCTTTATTTACTTTCTGCATATCTCAATGGATGAGATTAGTCCAAGTAGGGATAAAACCCTTGACTAAGGAAGGATTAAACACCTCTATCCTTGCTATTCTCAGAGATGTCAGATTTACAAATTTTGAAGATTCCTTATTGAGTTTTGTTGAGTCTAGTCTCTGCGCAGGACCAATATCTTTTGATTGTTACACAAATTTCTCAGTATCCCTCATCATACAGAAATATTCAAAAATCCCTTGTCTTACAAATAAAGACTCACAATTACCAAATACTTGAAGGTTCAATTCCGGTAGCTATAATTTTTAGAATTCATTACAAAGCTATGACTTCAGCTTTTTCCACAAAAGTCAGATACCATAGTAAGAAAGGAGAAACCCTTCCTTTACAAACAGATCTTTCCAGATCTAACACCGTAATACCAAGACCTATTAGGTGGAAGGATATTACCCTACCAGACGAATGGATCCTGAAGGTGTAGTTAAACCCGAACCTATAGAGACTTCCCAACCAAATACCCATCTTAGAGAAATAACCCAATACCAGGATGGTAGAGTTAGTCTATCATTCCATAGAAGATCAACGAGTAGTAGATACGACGATACAAGTTCAATAGAAACCTTGGACTTAGGAAGAGTCACAAATTCCTTCAGAAATAAATACTTCTTACAAAATAAAACCTAGAGATTCTACTTCAGATTTACCAAATCTAAGAAACGTAGACTACTCCAATGAAATACCGAGACCCGTTTATGAAAATTCCACTGTTAGAGAAAAGATAGAGGACCAAGAACCTACTAGTTCGACATTTTCCAAGATTACAGAGAACATAGTAAACGAAATTGGTGTTTTAGAAAAAGAATTCCAAATAGACAAGAAATTCCTACAAAATGATTTTTATGAAAATACAACCTAGAAAAAAAAATGGTTTCTCAAAACCTTTGCAAGTACTAGGACACAAATACAGGAAAACTTCTATGATTTTGTTAATGATCATAGGATAAACATCCTATTCTTTGACTGGTTCGATTATTATTCCTTCAAAAATTCCATAGAATATCCCTTTTCTAAAATGGTAAATCCCGTTACGACTAGGAACAAGACACCGGAGTGGAAAACCCTAGCTGATTCTAGGAAAGTCCAGTCCAATCACCCTCCTCTACAAGGTATTAAGCTAAACATTCATGATTGCTCTGTAGACGCGATTCCTCGTAAGAATCCAGCAAAGGATGAAAAAACAAATACAAAGAATATCCTCGCACAAAACAATTTCACCAATATCAGTTTGAATACCCTAGAAAAACAACTCGATAGAGTGGAAAAACACATAAAACCCAACCCTTTAATCACCATAGATTCCCCAGGAACGACTAAGGATACGAAATTGAAAAGCCCTATCTTTAAACCCTTTCAGGTATCCAAAGGTGGTGTCAAAAACATCCAGCAAAATAAGTCTAAATTTATTCAGGCTATACAAGATCAATTGAGCAAAATTGGGACATCCAACAGTTCTAATACATAACACATTGTTCCAGATACCCCACAATCTACCAATAATATCACAACTCTAACATATGATTCTGATAACAGTGATACTCTAGAACAATTTCAAAATAATACACCACTTGTTAATAAAATGGATTGGAAACAACCGTACAACAAGTACAACAACAATTACATATTATTCTTTCTCCAGATATAGGAATAGTAAAACCCCTAGCTCAATCCCATTTCAGTGCCTCTTCCATTTATGATTGCAACATAGATGGGATGACCGAATACAATATCCTAAGTTTTCTCCAACAAATGACCATGGCCGCAAATGCCTACTAAATGCAAAATGGTACACAGGACAAGACCATTGCAGAACTGCTCATCGTAGAATTCTCTGGTCAATTGGAAGGTTGGTGGGATAATTATCTCACTGATCAACAAAAGAAAGATATCATCAATTCCATCAAAACTGATGAAGAAGGAATACCAATCCTTGATGAACAAGGTGAACCCTTACAAGATGCAGTATCAACCTTGATACTCACAATCTCTTTAAATTTCAAGTGCAAAAAACTCAGTGATTTCCAATGGTACAAAAATACTTTCTTAACCAGAGTTATGCTCAGGGAAGATTCCAACCAGCCATTTTGGAAAGAGAAATTCCTGGCCAGACTACCTACCATTTTAGGAGAAAAGGTTAGGAACAAAATCAAAGATAATTGTGGTAAACAGATTATACCCTACAGTGAGTTTACATACGAACAACTAGTCAGTATAACTCAACAGGAAGGTCTAAAGATTTGTCAAGACCTGAAATTACAAAAACACCTCAAATTTGAGCGAAAGAGAACTAGGTGCGAACTTAGTACTTTTTGCAAACAGTTTGATACTAATTTCACAAAACCTTCTCCGAGTTGTATAGGAAACTGTAGCAATACTCATAAATCCCTTAAGAGTACATCGAGAGGTTACAAAAAGAGGGATTTCAGCAAGACTAACGAAGAGTATTACAAAAATCCTTACAAAAATACTCATTATTCAAAAAATAGACCGAATCCCAAAAAAGTTGATTCCAAATACAAAGACATTACGTGTTACAAATGTCACAAAAAAGGTCATACTTCGAGATTCTGTAAAATGAATAAAATATTACAAGAATTGAAACTAGACGATGAGATAACCCAAAAAATCTCCAATCTTCTCATTGATTCCTCCGATTCAAATGTCGAGTCAGAACCTGACTATTTTTCTCTGTCTTCTGAAGACAACAAAGCCCTCCAAATAGATGAATTGCTCATGACCAGTTCATCTGAAAAATCTAATAAGGGTAAGGGAAAACATGGTTGTGCTTTAACCAAAGACCAAGAATTCATGTTAGATATGGTTAAACACATAGATGTCGAACACCAAAAATATTATTTGAATAAACTCCTCAAATCTTTTACAAACGAGAAAAAAGATACCAAAAATAAGATTTTGCCAAATACTTCCATTAATACCTATGACGTGACCAAAATCCTGAAGAAGGGTACAAAGATGAAAGATTCCAGAGAAACTCTAGTTCTAGAACTTCAAAATAAGATAAAATAAATAAAACTAGAGATCAAGGTTCTAAAAGAAAACTAAGAACAAGATTCTCTATTAATGAAAACAATCATTTCAAAAGAAACCCAGGAGAGTTTTGAGTCTAGTTCTGAGTTCGACAATTCTGACTCTAAAATACAGAAGGACCTTCTGATAACCCACATCTTGAAAAGATCCCAAAATAATTCCTTAATGTGTTAAGACAGATCACGTCAAAAAATACCTTGTCAAAATAACCCTTAAATTCCCAGGCAATTTTAGAATCACTACTATTGCTATTTTTGACACAGGAGCAGATCTGAATTGCATAAAAACTGGTCTAATACCTGATAAATTCAATGAAAATACCCAGGAAACATTAGCAGCGGCTAATAACACGAAGTTAGAAATCAATTCCCAAACCAGCGCATCTATTATTAATATAGGAGTTTCTATAGCAACTTCATTTGTTTTAGTAAAAGATATTCACAAAACCATTATCTTAGCGACACAGTTTATAAATCTTATCACCCCTTATAAGGTTGATAATGATTTCATCTCTTTTGATTCCAATAATAAGAATTTAAGATTCCCTTTTTTGACAAAACCAAAAGCTAGAGACCTCAATCTGATAAAAACTTATTCTTATCATCTAGGAGAATTAAGGAATAGTTTTTAGATCAGAATTCTGAGCCCCCTAGATACCAGTTGTTTCACCACAACAACAAACAAATTCCATGGCCCCCAAAAAATCGCAAACTCAAAACCAATAAAAAAAGAAAAAGAAAAATTCCCTGCCAAACCTCCTATTGAATAACCCCTAACATGGTATGACGCAGTGATGAAAGAAGAAAATGAAAATGCCGCAGCATCTGTGCAAAAAACACCAGCACAACAAATAACTGTTGAGAATCTTCTGCAACTCCATGCGAAATCCCCGGAACTACAGCAGGCATTGATACAACTTCAAAATCCCAAACAAGAAGTTGCTCAAAGCTCAGGAGAGGAAAAAACTTCTCAAAATTTTACAAAAATCAAGAAAGGAGAATCTTCAAAAACCCTTTCTCAAAAAAATAATTTACAAAAACTCAATTGAGAAAGAAGAATCTTGAGAAACCCTTTCTCAAAAATAATTTTCAAAAACCCAACTTGTGGTAGCACAAGTCCCCAAAAAACCTGCTCCTAAATTCTTCATAAAATCATTTTTTCAAAATATTGTGCCCATTGAAAAAGGATTTTTTGACCAAGACCCTTTTTAGCATTACAAATTTATTTGGCCAAGAATGGTTTTACAAATCATGGGATATTTTAAAAACCCCATATTTTCACCAGGCTATCCTTGAAATATCAGGATCAGCGACAATTAAAAATAATTATTATAAAAATAACTCAAATCCCTCTTATTCTATTTGCAAAATGCGTAACGTAATTGCTCCAAGCGATTGGGGAAATGGTTTGTCTCAACTCCTAAATTTCCCAGATACCCATAAAAATGAACCATTTTTTGATATTCCATTTAATTATTGGGATTACCAAAAAGTTTGGTTCAATTCTTTTTTTATTCAAAATACCAACCAACGCCACACTTGGCTTTTCCATTTTGATACATCATGTAATCCATCACAATTTCCAACATGGTGGAATTCATGGTGGAAACAATTCGGATCCTCCTTGAAATACAAAAACCCTAAGTCACTAAATCCTTCAGCCTTTTTAAATCCCAATATAATCCCACAGAAGAAGAAAAAAGACTTGTGCCACTGCACCGTTTTCACACCAAATTCCATTTACCATGGGTTTTCACATGGTCTGTCGATTATTCAGAAAATAAAATTTCGAAAATCCGAAGAAGATTTAAGATCCGATGGTGGGACAGCTTTAAAGTACCAGCAAGCCTCACACCACGAAAAGTCCAGGAATGGCTAAATGCCCGAAAATTCATTCAAATGCAGGTGCCTCTACAAACACCACAAGCACTACTACAAACACCGGAGCACACCCAGCTCCTTTCACAAAATCACAGATGGCATCAATGCTTGCAGCGGCCAAAAAGAAGAAATGCAAGCCATAATTTTGAACTTTGCACCGTCTTCATCAAAACAAGGCTCTTCATCAAAAGAAGAACCAGAAGTTGATATTGAAGAGAGTCTGGTTTTTGGCAAAAGTGGATTCTGAAGAAAATTTCCAAAAGAATTTAAAATACCCGGGGTAGAGTTCAGAAAAAATTTGACAAAAGAAAGTGCCCGAAAAAAAATACTTCCAAAAAGAAAACAGTAAAAGCAAAAGAGATCAGCAATAATTCAAGAAAATGCAAAAATCATTGATGTCATGGATGATGTCATTCTCCACTCAGATGAATAGTCATTCTCCACTCGGATGAATAGTTAGATTCCTTTTTAATTACAAAAATACCATGTAAAACTCTTATAAAAGGAGACTCCCTCTCCCTTAGTCACATAAGTTCTTTTTTCTAAGTTCTTTTTCTTGTAAGCTTTTCCTTTCAACTCTTTTCTTGAGAGAAGTGAGAGCTCCAAATAAAATCCCCTTTAGGTTAAATCAAAATACCCCTCATATGATTCATTTCATATGACCCATATCATATGACTAATATCATATGATCCAAAATACCTTAGAAATTCCCAAGGTATATCTCCTTGTATAAATACTTTTAATATTTTAAATAAATATGATTATGGATGGTATTACCTCCTAATCCTTTAAATACTTCATTCTTTTAGATTCTTTAAATTCCTGCATTAAATACTTGGCCGGTTCTACCGTCTATTTGATTTAAATACCTGCAGAACCTTTGATTTATGGTTTTCTTAACTGGAACCTTAAATTGTAAGTTAATCTTTATTCACTTTCTGCATATTTCAATTATCCATTGATTCTTCAATACCTTATATCTCAATTCATTCCCTGTCTGTTATCCCCTTTAGATCCTCGGCCTAAGTTTGGTATGGGGATAACAGACAGTCAAGGGTTTATTAAAGATTAACTTATATTTGCTATAATCATAAGCCTATGGTGCAGGAAGGACCCTTACGAAGATTTGGCTAGTGATTTTAAGGATTTTATATATACGGCTTTTGGTATTTAAAATTCTACTAGTAAGTTAGTACAAGGATTCATAGGCAGCATAGAAACGTTAATTCTTTCTTGGATTTTCTAGTTATCTTTTTGGTTCTTCTTTTAACTTTAAATGTTTTTTTAAGGAAAAGAGGATTTAATCCAAAAAGTTGTCTTCCTTATAAGAATATTATTGAAAGAATGAATGGAAAAATTAATATGACCTATTTTCCTTTCTTTCTCTATATGTTTTTGGGAGGAACTTGCTATTCACCGGAAAGAGGTCAGTCCAAACAAGAAAAGAGAAGAAATACAAATTCCCATCTCATAGATATAAATTAAATCCATTAAATAGGTAAAACTTACCTACTAATTCTCATTTATACACCCACTCAAAAAGATGCATGACATGTTTCATTTTCTTATAATAAACTCCCCCACCCCACCCCACCCACCACACACACACATAAAATATATATACAAGCATGTATTTTTCATATCATTTTAAAAGACTTATTGTATTGGGTAAAATTCGTATTGCACAGATGGACGGATTATATCATGACACATGATGAAAGGGGTGAGTCATATCCAAGTGAGCTTTCAGTGTCCCCGAAGGCGTTAGCATCAAACCAGGGGCATTAAGGAGTCACATGTACCGGAGAGTAGAAGGCTCAGAGGTCGGTTCAAATCCCAACGTGCGGCTGTTACTAATATGACTTTACACCTTTCAAGAAGGCACGCATTTATGGACATTCTAATTGTTTGATTATTACAATATTTATGTACTGATATTATTAGGGAATAATTCATTGAATGTGTGCCCATGAATCCAAGTATAAATAGGACAAATCATTTAATTGTAAACACACCATATTCGAGTCACTATTTTCTAAGTTACTGTCTCAATCCTGGACCTCCCCCCCCCCCCCGTATTCATAGGGACTGATCCTAATGCAGATCCGTAGAATTTTCTAGATCAGGTGCAGTGGACTTTGTGAGTTATGCATGTCACCGACACTGAGTCGGTGGAATTTGCCTCATATAGGTTGCAGGATGTTGCTGCCACATGGTATGAGATGTGGGAGCAGTCTAGAGGGCCCCGTGCTCCATCAGTAGGATGGATGGAGTTTTTTGAGGCATTCTTGCAGCAGTACCAGCTTATTGAGCTTCATTGGGCTAGGAAGTACAGGTTTCTACGTTTGCAATAGGGTAACATGAGCATCCGAGAGTATATTATGCAGTTTAATTCCTTGGATAAATATGCTCCTATAGTCGTGGCGAAGATAAGTGATCGAGTATATCGGTTTGTAGGTAGTTTGGGACCACACTTGGTCAATGAGTGCACTACGGCTTCTCTGAATCTGAATATGTATATTGCTCGTATTTAGTCCTACACACAGAATTTGGAGGATCGCAAGAGGCAACAACGAGTTGATAGAGAGAAGGATAGAGGTTAGCATAAGATGGCTCAATCTGTGGGTGATACAGGAGATTTTAGAGGTGGGTTCATGCCATAGTTCTCTAGGCGCCCATCTTATCCAGCAGCCACTTCACCATCGCAGTTTCAAGGCCAGCGTGATCGAACCATTTATTCTGGTCAGGGTCAGAGTTTACGTACCTCAAGCCTGCAGTATAGAGACGAGTCCAGCACGATAAGGCCTCAATTCCTCCGATGTAGTATGTGTGGTAGGCCCTATCTCATGCAATGTCGTAGAGGGTAAGATGTATGTTATTCTTGTGGTTATCCAAGACACATCACTAGTGATTGTTCGACGAGAGGTGGAGGTAGTATGGAACAACCGACTGGGTCTGTAGCAACTTCTTATTCATCAATACGCCCTCCTAGGAAAGGTACACACACGTCGGCTGGCAGAAGTAGAGGCAAGAGTGGGGCATCTAGTTCAGGCGATCATCAGAACTGTATTTATACATTGTTAGGTTGACAGGACCTTGAGTCATCCCAGATATGCGTATATTATCCATCTTTTCCCTTGATGTATATGTTTTGATAGACCCATGCTCCGCCTTGTAATACATTACTCATTTTATTGTAAGCAAGTGTGGTAGAGTACTTGAGTTAGTATGCAAGTCATTTGAAGTGTCTATGCCTGTGGGTGAGCCCGTATTGTTAGGCGAGTATATCGGGACTGCGATGTCAAGATTTATGATCGTTATACTTTAGCTAATTTAAATGACTTAGAGATGGTAGAATTTGATGTTATCATGGGTATGGATTGGTTGTCTTCTTGCTACGCTAATGTGGATTGTTGGGCAAAAGTTCTTCACTTTAATTTTCCAGGCGAGCCCATAATTGAATAGAAGGGAAATGTTGCAACACCTAAAGGGAGGTTTATTTCCTACCTTAAGGCTCGAAAGATGATTTCGAAAGGATATATCTATCATTTAGTGCCAGTAGAGGATGCGGAGGAAAAGCCTCCGACCTTTCAGTCTGTTCCGGTTGTTAATGAATTCCCTGATGTATTTTCTGATGAGCTTCCTAGCATTCATCCCAAAAGAGAAACTAACTTTCCCATCGATGTGCTTCCTAATACTCATCCTATATCTATTGCTCCATACATAATGGCCCCTGCTGAGCTAAAAGAATTGAAACCACAACTTAAAGATCTTCTTGAGAAAGGCTTTATTAGGCCCAGTACTTCTCCATGGGGTGCGCCAGTGTTATCCGTTCGTAAGAAATATTGTTCATTGAGAATGTGTATTGATTACGATCAACTAACTAAAGTAACAATTAAGAACAAATATCCGCTCCCTAGAATCGATGACTTGTTCGATCAACTGCAAGGTGCTAAGTATTTCTCAAAGATTGATCTTTAGTCAGGATATCATCTGTTACAGGTGAAGGAGAAAGATATTCCCAAAACTGCCTTCCGGACCAAATGTGATCATTATGAGTTCCTCGTTATGTCCTTTGGTCTTACCAATGTACCAACAACTTCTATGGACTTGATGAATAGGGTATTCAAATCATTTTTGGGCATCTTTGTAATTGTATTTATAGATGACATTCTGGTATATTCTCGATCTGAGGCCGAGCAAGAAGATCATTTGCGAGCAGTATTACAGATGCACCACGATCGTAAGTTATATGCCAAATTCTCTAAATGCGAGTTTTGGCTGAACTCAGTGGCCTTTCTTAGGCATGTAGTATCAGATGAAGGAATTAAAGTCGATAATCAAAAGATTGAGGCAGTTAAGAATTGGCCAAGGCCCACAACCCCTACCGAGGTGCGTAGTTTCTTGGGCTTAGCCGGTTACTATCGAAGGTTTGCAAAGAATTTCTCTTCCATTGCCTTTCCATTAACATAGTTGATGCATAAGACGGCTAAATTGCAGTGGTCAGACACTTGCGAAAAGAGGTTCCATGAGTTGAAGAGTAGATTAACATCAGCACCCGTCTTAGAACTTCCAGAAGGTTCAGAGGGCTATGTTGTATATTGTGATACTTGTAGAGTCAGTTTGGGTTCTATTCTGATGCAGCATGGTAAAGTCATTGTGTATGCTTAAGCATGAGCAGAATTACCCGACTCATGATCTGGAGTTGGCAGCCGTTATATTTGATCTGAAGGTATGGCGCCACTATTTATATGGAGTTCATGTTGACTTGTATACATATCACAAGAGCTTGCAATACATATTCAAGCAGACAAAGTTGAATTTGAGACAGCGAAGATGGCTTGAGTTGTTGAAAGATTATGACATCAATATCTTATACCAGCAAGGCAAATGTGGTAGCCGATGCGTTAAGCCGTAAGTCTATGGGCAGCCTGAGTCATGTGGAAGGTGGTAAGCTAAAGATGACTAGAGATCTATATCGATTGTCCAGTTTAAATGTGTGATTTTTAGATACAGGAGATGGAGGCGTTGTAGTCCAGAATGTCATCGAGTCTTCGTTAGTGGCAGAACTAAAAGTGCGGCAATTCATTGATCCAGCTTTAGTTAAGATCAGAGAGGGCATTTCCTGTCAGAAGAAACAGTTCTTCGAGCTGTCAAATGACGGAGTCCCTAAGTATAAGGGTTAATTGTGTGTACCTGATGTTGGGGGACTTCAGGGATAAATCATGGCAGAGATCTATCAGTCCGGGTATTTTGTTCATCCTAGATCTACCAAGATGTATCATGACCTTCAGCAAGTATATTGGTGGAATGATATGAAGAAAAACATCGCGAAATTTGTTGCTCATTGTCAAAATTTGTTAGCAAGTTAAGGTTGAGCACCAAAAGCATGGAAGGTTGCTTCAAAATATAGAGATTCCAACCTGGAAATGGGAGACGATCAATATGGATTGCATTACTGGGTTACCGAATTCTCATCGGAAGTTCGATTCTATTTGGCTCATCGTGGATAGGTTGATGAAATCAGCCCATTTCTTCCCCGTCAGAACTACCTATTTACCTTAAGATTATTCAAGGATATATATCAAGAAGATAGTCCGACTTCATGGAGTTCCGATTTCTATTATATCTGACAGAGCTACCCAATTTACAACTAACTTCTAGAGGTTCTTTTATAAAGTTTGGGTACTCAGGTTAATCGAAGCACAACGTTTCATTCACAGATAGACGAACATGCTGAGTGCATCATACAGACGCTCGAGGACATGTTACGAGCTTGTCTCCTAGATTTCAAAGGGAGTTGGGAAGATCATTTGCCACTAATTGAGTTTGCCTATAATAACAGTTATCATTCCTGTATTAAGATGGCTCCCTATAAAACCTTGTATGGGCCAAAATGTAGATCTCCTATCGACTGGTTCGAAGTAGAGATGCAAAGTTATTGGGACCTGATTTAGTGCGGTAAGCGGTAGAAAAGGTAAATTTAATCATAAGAGATTGTTAACTGCCCAGAGTCGGCAAAAGTCTTATTCAGATAATCGATGCCGATACTTAGAGTTTGTTGTGGGTAATTGGGTATTCCTAAAGGTATCACCTTTGAAGGGTGTGATGAGGTTCGGAAAGAAAGGCAAGCTTGGCCCCAGATATGTCAGACCATTTTTGATTATTCAGAGAATCAGCCAGGTGGCTTATAAGCTCGAGTTGCCCCCAAAGTTAGAAGTGGTTCATCCAGTATTTCACATATCGATGCTTCACAAATTCTTAGGTGATCCTTCTTGCATTACGCCATTGAGGATGTGCATGTCATGGATGATCTGTCATACGAAGAAATCCCTGTCGCTATTTTAGATCACCAAGTCCGTAAGCTACGGACCAAGGAGGTAGCCTAAGTTAAAGTACTTTGGAGAAATAATAATATGGAAGAAATGACATGGGAAGTCGAGGAAGATATGAAATTTAGATATCCTCATCTATTTTAGACTTCAGGTGGTACTGTTGAGAAAAATATAACAGGTACAGCTCAGGTGTCGGCAGGTGGGTTATGACTAACTTTTTCTGATTATTATATGCATGAGCGGTCATGTAAGGCCGATTTTATATTGTTCGGTTGTTATATTTCTCTGTGTGGTGTTGGATCTATGTTTGGGCTGCTTCACAAGTTTTGGATTGTCCTGTTTACAAAAAAAAAACTCTGTCGAAACTTTTTTAGAATCCTATGGATAATAAATTCTGAAAGATTAGTTACCCCAACATTCGAGGAAGAATGTACTTAAGGGGGGAAGGATGTTACACCCCATATTTTTGTGCTAGTATACGTTGTAAGTAAAGTAACATAAAGCCCGGTGAGGATAACATAACATTTTTGGATGAAAACAAGTTTAAACAAGTGTTAAGCATGTTTTGTAAGATTTCGAGGTTAAACGGATCAAAGAAATTAAGTTCGTCAAAACTCGGGGAAAGACAGGCAGAATTTCCGGACCTAATTTTTTGCCCAACTTATTGGGGGTTTATCTACTAGTATATAAAGAAAAAAATTATGCAGTGCATAACTTATCTAAATTCAAGTTCATAGAGTTGTCTTTCCAACTCAACCGACAAATCAGAATTCCGAGAAGTACAATGCCATGTACGGCCCGTACAAAAATGTACGATTTCAAGTACGGACCATATAAAATGGGCGATGCAATTTCATTTCTTGTATTTAAAAGAAGACCACGACTTGGGGTCTTCATTTACTTCATACACACCCTAAATCATCCTAGAAACCCTTACAGAGCCTCTCCACCAACTTGGGACCAAATCCAAGGCTAAACCAAGTAAAATTGTCGTAAAGAATCATATGGCTTACGTTATTCCTTTCTTTTTGTTGCGACGACTTGGAAGATGACTTAGCATTTAAGTAAACTAAGAACCAGAGTTTCCTTGGAGTGCTTGAGGTAAGTTCCATCTTCCCTAGACAAATCTTAAATTGGTACAAGTATTAAGTTGAATTTCATGGAGAATTCTTGGAGAAGTTAACAACTATGAAGTTTGAGGTTAAGCTATGTTGCATAGGCTGTTTTCACATGATTTAAGCTATTAAATGGAGTTGTAAAAGTATGAATATCCTGGAAGGAAGGAGTAGGAGTAAGGGTGAAGGCTTTTGGGCCGAGACATGTCGAATTTGACCTAGAAACGACCTTATGAAGTATTGCACATAAGTTGTTCGATAAAATGTCTATGTGAACTTCCCTATAAGGTATGAATTTGTTATTGATACCCAACCTTCATATGATATACATAATCATCTGTAGAAGGCACGAGGACTCCCGAGACTTTCATAGCCTCGACAATAAGTATGTAGGGATTTCTTTCTTCTTTTGGCATGATCTATATAAATGAGACATAAACACAACGCTACTCCATAACGATTCCACTCTTAGTAACTGGAAGTCTTCATGTTGATTCATGATCAGAAAATATTGCTTCCAGGACATTTATTCATGATTTGTATGTTTTATAGAGTCATGTAATGATAATGATGTTAGTCTCATAATATTGATTGGAGGTGTAACGACCTTACGTCACTCCGACTGGGTTGGTAAGCATGATATGTCCTTAAGTTGATGGTTATACATACACACACACACACATACACACACACACACACACACATACACACACACACACACACACACACACACACACATATATATATATATATATATATATATATATATTATGCTTTTATATTTCTCTCAGAGGCCTATGGCATTATATACGTAGCTTATACACATATGACATTGATGATATTTCCCTCAGAGGCCTATGGCCGTTATATACGCAGCTTATACATACATGATATTGATGATATTAAGCCTACGAATTTATATACGCCATTATTATACACATCTATACAATTTGATACATTGTGACATTATGAGTTTCAGGTGGTATCTCTTTTGTTCTTTCCCTTATTGATGTTTTATTTACTTCGATTATGCCCTACATATTCAGTATATTATTTTGTACTGACGTTCCCATTTCTAGGGTGTTGTGTTGATGCCCACATGTGCAGATGGACCAGCGTGCGTACCTCCTCTGTAGGGTGCCCATTTTCAGCTATTGATCGTTGCACTCCACTTCTCCAGAGTTGTTGTTTGGAGTTTCTAGGTATATATGTACATATATTTTGGTATTTTGGGTATAGTAGGGTCCTATCCTGACCAATTGTTGTATTATATTACTTGTAGAGGCTTGCAGACTAGTATCAATACGTATTCATCTTGTATGGCCTTGTCGGCCTTCTTGTCAGTTGTCTATACTTTTGCTATAGCCTCTTCGGCCTTGGTTATGTATATATATATTGTCGTTGGGACTTTTTTGGTTGCAGGTGGTACCTTTTTATCCTATTATGATTATTTGGAGGCCTTGTGGGCCCTAGTTGTATGTTAAAGCTCCCAGGTACTATAGTCGGTTTGCTCGGGACTTCGGGTGCTGGGTGCTAGCCACACTCACCATGGTTGGGGTGTGACATTCAGAATTAACAAACTACTCCCAAATAGTAGCTAAGTGAGCCTCCACTCTGGCAGTTTTACCCTAAAGATTCATGTATGTGGAGGTACGGATTTGTAGGGAGTTTTCCCGATCCCTTCGTGAGCCGGTGGCATCCTAGAGGCGTAGTCCGATGGAATCTTGGAGGTATTTAGAGTCCCGAATTTCAGCCTGGAGTCTCTCCACTTTGGCTTATAGGTGCTAATTGTCTTCTGTCAACCTCTCCTCTTCTCGCAGGGGGCTAATATCTTGGCTAAGTCCACGGCAGAAAGAGCAGCAGCATGTCCCTAAATAAAAAAGAGGTATGTTATAAGGAAGTTGGGCCTTCATAGGCTATGGAGTGAAAGCAGAAGTTTTACCTGAAGAAATAAATCCGCAACGTGAGTAGGGGAGGCTCGCACTCGGACACTTATGGGGTGAAGAGGCGGAAGTCCGGGCCTCTATGCTAGGAGCCGCCACTCCTTTCTTGGGGGTCTCAGACGGATGATTTCCAGCATCACCGTCTTTTCTCTTTTGTTTATCATCATCATCAATGTGGACAACCCTTGCATGTACTTCTTTTAAAGCCTCTATTAGCTTACAACGAGTCCTTAAACATGAACCAATACTCGAGGGAATCTCGGGGGTGCCTTCTTGGGGTCTCCATTTACGACTGCTCGAGGTCGTTTGAACTTTATTAGTCAAGGCGGCAGCAGAAGTGGGCACTTTCTAGGAAGCTAGTTTTCTTGCCGGGAGTCCTGCAGGAAATATGGAGGAAATAAGGAGAAAAATTATAAAAATCCGAGATCATCTTAAGGTTTATTTCCTTACCATGGATTTTTCCTTTCCACAATTCAGAAGTTATGCTTTTCCAAGTCTGGGTCACATTGGGAGATGCACGAAGGAGGTCGACCACCCATTTAAAGATCCCCACGATCAATTGTGGTTAAATGGGGGTAGCTGTGAGGGAAGAGCATGTAAGACAAAATTTTGCACCAATGAAAAAGGAAGAAAGGAATAATAGAAAGAAAATTTAGGGGCATTGGTCCATTCCTCGGGGAAGGGTTCAAATGTTGGTTTATGAACCTGGTCGGTTCAGACCATCAAAAACCTAGTCAGTCATCCTCGGTCATAATCATCTTTCGCGTTGAAGAGGCTTTGGCTTCCGCGAGAGTAAAAATAAAGGGTACCATCCCAGAATAACCAGGGGTAGTACAGAAGGATGAGATGATCAATAGTGAAGGGGATGTTAGCAAGATCAGCAAATATTTGTATGCAATACACTAGTCTCAAAATTATAGGGGATAATTATCTCAATCATACTCGGTAACGCCAACAAATGTCATCGATAATCTTCGAGATTGGAAGGCGGAAACCAATTGTGATAGAATAAGTATGAACCATAGAAAAACCTTCTATATGGTGGTTCATTCTGGCTGCTGGACCTATGATTCTCACATCAATATCAGGGTCAAAGTGGCAGTCTTTACGAACTTGGGGAGGATATCTGTGGTGATCAACGATTAAATCTCTTCCACATAGTCATGATGATCGTCGACATGAAAGACTCCTTGATATTCAAAGCCAGCAGGGAGAATGTCGGTTGCGAGTGAGCTTAGGTCAATTTCTTGACTCCTAGGAGTAGTCGGAGTCTTCCCTGGACGGCGGCATGGGGGAGAGTCATCATTAGTATTTGTATCCCTTGAAGAATGAGAAGGGGAAGATTTGTAAGACGACATTTCCGTCGAATGACGATGGAGCAGAAAGAAAAAGAATAAAGAATAAGAAAAACCTTGAAGGACTTGGGTTTGTGAAGGAAAGAAAATTTTGATTGAATATTTGGAAAGTATTTTGGCCTCTTTTACAAGGAAGAAAGTAGGTAACGATCGATAAACGAGGACTCACAACTCATCATGAGCATGCAGCTTTATGTCAAATCATAGTGATTGGATGGTTGCCGTCGTTTCAGAGGCATTAAATAAGGTTGCAAAGTTTGATGTTCCAAATTAAGTCATCATAGCGTTTTAGTCTTCCCGCCAAAAAAGTTCGTTGGTTTACTCAAGTTCAAATCCACTTCCTGGGAGCGCAGGGGAACGCGTCTGGAAAGTGCGGGGACTAACTATATTGAGTAAAATTCTTATTGAACAGATGGACGAATTATATCATGACATGTGATGAAAGGGGTGAGTCATATCCAAGTTAGTTTTCAGTGTCCCCGGAGGTATTAGCATCAAACCGGGGGAATTAAGGAGTCACATGTACCAAAAAGTAGAAGGCTTAGAGGTCGGTTCAAATTCCAACGGGCAACCGTTACTAATATGGCTTTACACCTTCCAAGAAGGCATTAAAGGAGTATATGGACATTCTAATTGTCTGATTATTATAATATTTATGTATTGATATTATTAGGGGCATAATTCGTGGAATGTGTACTCATGAGTTCAAGTATAAATAGGATCAATCATTTCATTGTAAACACACCATATTCGAGAAATATAATACTTACTCATTGCTTTCACTGTTTTCTAAGTTCTTGTCTCAATTTAGCATTCCAACATTATTGACAATAACCAACCCAGAAGTCACGACATAAAGCTTCTTCTAGGCTCAGGCTAATCTGATCTTAATCTTTATTTTAGATTCAATTTCTATTAGATTCATTTGCTAATTATCTTGCTAATCTGGTCACTTGAGATTCATTTCTCCTTGACCATATGTACAAATTTAACTGTACCAGTTTACTGATAAACACTTATAAAAATTATTTTAATGTTTGTTCATTTACTTTATACTCTATAGAATCTTAGTAATCACATATACATGCGTATTATTAGAATAATACACTTTAAAATTCATAATCGGAATTCACCGTGCTAAGAAAGAAAAAGAACACACCAAACCCCACATCGGTTGTTATCAATGCTCATCTAATAGTAAAATTGTACTCCCTTCATCTCAAAACACTGTCATAATTATTATTAAAAATATCCATCTCAAATTGCTTATCATTTTATAAATCAAAATATGTTTTTTCTCATTTTACTCTTTATATTCATTTAAATGAGTACCTCATTGATGGAGTTAACATATATCAATAAATATTTATTGAGGAGAGATAACATGATGCAATATTTTAAGAGGGTAAAATAATTAAAATACTTTTCTTATTAATGCTTTTTTAAGGGACATATAAATATAAAATACTATAACTATTTTAAGACAAATAGAGTATACAAGTTGTTTTTCCCTATTTAGATGGAATAAATTTACTTGCTGCATAGGAAAGCTAGTACATACATCTTTGAAGATCACAAAAATTATATCTTCAGCTATTGAGACAAAGACAGAATAATTGATTGTTCAATGATGGGTCAAGAGTCAAAAATATTTGGGAGCTGTACGTGTTTTCACTTGAAGGTGAAGTCACATATATCAAAATGAATATAAATCTAATGACCACTTTATACATTGCCACATGTATTTACTTAGTAATTAATTACCACCACATAAGAGAAGCAGACACCCTGCCCACTGCTTTTCTTTTTTCATTTTAATTTTATTGTTTTTAAAAACAACCTATAATGAACTTCCCAATACATATCCTAAAGGAATCACCGCAAGGTGGTAAAAAGGGGCCATTTTAGGGTGTGATTGGTACCAAGGAAAGTGTTTTATAGAAATATTTATTGAAAAATAAATAATTTTCATACATATTTTTTAGTGTTTGATAAGTAAGTAAAAAATATTATTTTAAAAGGATTTATATATAATCTAGGAAAACATTATAGAGAATGAATTGGGGCGCTGGGGTGAAGGGGTGAGGGTACTAGGGTACATAAACTCTTGTATCCCCTACATTATTGGGTTTAACAACACTGAAACTAATGGGTACTTCATGGCTAATTAACAAGTCATATTGGACAGGAGAAACACAGAATCAGTCAAATAGCATAACTTCTTCAGACACCAAAGATTGTTTATGCTAAACTGAACATGTATGACCAGTTAGTTAAGGCAAATGTGTCCCAGTGACTCAGAAGATCTTTCATACCATCAGAGATGTTACTCTAGCATTCTGGCATATAAGGAAAAATACAGACAACAGGACACCAAGGTAGCAGATCAAACATGGTATTTTAAGGATAAGAAACAAACCAGTTAACTGAGATACTTATTACAGCAGCTCAGTCATAGTAATAGCAAGGCATACATATTCCATTATATTACTTAGCCCAAACTTATGCATACAGACTTACAACATACTAACATGGTTCAAAACTAATTCCCTTCACTATCCTTTAACATCCACAACAAAATCAATGCAATAGAGACAATACACATATTCCTAGATCCTTATCATATGACTAGCATATATGAGTTAATCACAAAAGACAGAGAGATAGCAAACCAACATGACACAATTTAGCCTGAACAAGTAGAAAGCATTAGCACAGATATAATTTAAGCATCTTGATAGGGGGATTATGACCTACGAACCAAATGAAGGACTCAGCAGTATAAACCTATTTAGATATTTTGGGTCCAACAGGATTATATAATGTCCAGAAATCAACACATACACACACAAAGCTCTTTATCACATTTTACTATCCTGAACTCATGCATGCAAATTTATAAACAGGAAAGTAAGAATTTAAAGCCGACCTATCTAAACACTTACTCATTTGATCACAAGAAAATATGCAAACAAGTTGACATACATCTAAATCCACAAAGAGGACCAAACTTTATTTCTACTTAACATTGGATCTCAAACATGTAAAAGAATCAAAATATAACCACATATTCAGACCTTAATCACCACAGATCATGACCCTTAAAGTAGAACATGGATCTTATCGCATTAATCATGCTAAAATATAACTAATTTACATTATAACTTCACTAAACATGTACTAAACAACATTTTCAACATATTATACTAAATGTAATACTAATCATGAACTAAATAGGTGCGAACACTATATGTATCACACATAAAACATCTAACTAATCGTAACTCTTCTAAATAAGTACTAACAACATATGCCTCATATCATAATCTACATAAGTTTAATAATACAAACAAAGCATTTCTAAATCTTGATAGTTATTAAACAAGGCTAACAACTTAATGCACTTAGGTATTAAAACACAGCCACATGAATAATCAGTACATAGTTAGCACTAACACATAAAAATACAGAAAATAAATTGAGAGGAATTTGTGTTTTACTGACCTTCTTCGGGCAGCGAACCGAGGCGTCGTTTCGAATCGTCGACCCACTCGGAGAAGTTTTGTTTATGCGATTGAAAGGAACAAGAGCTTAAAGATTTCGTGGCTTTGTCGTGCCAAACCGAGAGTAAAAGGGGATTTTTCAGAATTGAAACTTTTTCAAAATACTTGTGAGAATGTTCGGAAAGGGGGTTTTCGGACTATTTTTTCTCTCCAAAAAAAAAAGCCCCCTCAACACTGCCCAAAAGGGATTTATTTATATCTGAGAGTTGAGACCCCATAACTTCTTTTAGAAGCTGAAATTAGAATTTCAAATTTAAAAGAAGGGTAGGGCTGATAATTTCTGAGATTGATGAGAAAAGGGGCTGATTGGAAGTGATTCCAACCGTTGAAGGCCATTGGAACTCGGATTTGTAAGTAATTTGCCATTGTTTTGGGGTCCGATGGACATGAACGTTTTTATCCATCGGGTCCTTGAAGGTTCGTCCTAGAAATCCATTGCACCGTGCATGATTTATAGGTCGATTTGACTCGGATGAGCTATTCAAAGCTCTAGAGTTTGCAGAAAAAGGGGAAAATGGGACTGGGGTGATGCGAGGACTCGATGGTGGAGGGGACATGGTGGCAGTGGTGTGGTGATGGTGTTTGTCCAGCAGGTAAATGGAGGCGAAGGTGGTTTCCGATGAAGGGCCGATGGTTTTTTTGGTTGGTTTTCGGGTTGGTGTTAGGTTTAGGGCGATTTTTGGGTTTTGGGGTGGAATGGATGATGGATTAATGAGAAGTGGGTATTAGGCCGCGGATGTAGGGGATTGGGCTGCGAAATGGGGTATTGGGGAGTTGGGCTCGGGTCTTGGCCGATTTAGGCCCTATACTTGGTTGGGAAAATGAAATTGGGGGTTTAAGGTTTGGGGAAATAAATGTGTTATGGGTTGAAGTATAAAATGGGTTTAATATTTTTTACAAAAAATACTTTGAATTAAAAAATATAATAACGATGTGATAATAATAAAATATAATATACAAAATTGGGTATCAACAGATGCCCTTCTTTGGCCGGAGACGATGAAAGAGTTTTCGGACAAAGACGTTGACTGATTAGCTAATTTTGTCCTGATCATTGGGGTTTGAATGAGGAGTAAGGATGCATAGGTAGAGATAGAATTCTGAGGGAGAAGAATTTGAAAAGTCGGTGCGGATTCCAGAAATATTGCCCCAGTGTCGAGTTATGATGACACTAGTTGCATATGTGGCAAAGTTATTGGGGAAGAGCGGAACGACGTTCAAAGTAGGTTGCTGACCAAAATTGTCTCGGTTCACCGTAAGAGATAGTTCCACGTTGTGCTGGAAGCTCCTGCCGATTTGAACTCCTGCGGACTAGAGCTAAGATAAAAATTAGTGCATAACTGTTGCATACAATGGGTAAATGAGAATACGACTTTGTAAGCTGAAATGACGTTGTTGCCTAGACGTTGTGCAGATGACACCGTTGGTGGGCGCCTAATGGAAATTAAAATACCCGCATTAGTAGGTGGGCGCCTAATTAAAATAAAATACCCGCATTAGAAGGTGGGCGCCTGATTTAAATAAAAATACTCGCATTAGAAAGTAGGTGCCTGATTGAAATAAAAATATCTGCATTAGGAAGTGGGCGCCTGATTTAAATTAAAATACCCGCATTAGAAGGTGAGCGCCTGATTGAAAATAAATACCCGCATTGGAAGGTGGGCGCCTGATTAAAATAAAATACCCGCATTATGAGGTGGGCGCCTGATTTAAATTAAAATACCCGCTAGGAGGTTGGCGCCGGATTTAAATTAAAATACCCGCATTACGAGGTGGATGCCTGATTTAAATAAAAATATCCGCATTAGGAGGTGGGCGCCTGATTTAAAATAAAATACCCGCAATCGGAGGTGGGTGCCTGATTTAAAATAAAATAAAATACCCGCATTAGGAGGTGTGCGCCTAATTTAAAATAAAATACCCTCATTAGGAGGTGGGCGCCTGATTTAAAATAAAATACCTGCATTAGGAGGTGGGCGCCTTATTTAAATTAAAATACCCGCATTAGGAGGTGGGCGCTTGATTAAAATAAAATATCTGCATTAGGAGTGGGCGCCTGACTTAAATTAAAATACACGTATTAGGAGTTGGGCACCTGATTTAAATTAAAATACTCACATTAGGAGGTGGGCGCCTGATTCCGCATTAGGAGGTAAGCGCCTGATTTAAATTAAAATACCCGCATTAGGATGTGGGCGCCTGATTAAAATAAAATACCCGCATTAGGAGGTAGGGCGCCTAATTTAAATTAAAAATACCTTCATTAGGAGGTGGGCGCCTGATTTACGTCATTGTATTGACGTAATGCAAAGTGTGGCCCTAAGGTCGAACTGCTATGTCATCAATCTAGATAAAAAGTTAATGCGTGGACACAGCCGATGCAAAAAGTCGAGTAGATGAGAATGTGACCTTGTGAGTCGAAATCACGTTCTTCACATGGACATAACGCGGTTGGGACCCTGTAGGTGAACATGACGTCTTTGTACAGTCGCAAAACAGGAAAGTGATCCTTGTGGTGAGTTGCGATGCGGAGGTCCTTTGCAAATTTGAACATAAATGTTGCGGCTTCCCTGCTCCTTTCAACCTGAATAACATGTACTCAAAGAAATTTGTGAGTTTGGGGAGGGGCATTTGATTCGTGTTGACTTTGTAGCTTTGGCCTTTGATACTCGCGTGTCCCACTAGTTTGGACCTGTAACCCCGGTCTAGTTTCTAGTTTTGGCTAGCCGTTAATGAAAATATTTGAAAAAAATTGTTTATAAGAAAGTATGCATATCAAATAAGAATCTTTCGAACTCTAATGAAAATATTTGTTGAAAACAATTTACTTATAAGAAGACATGCATATTAATAAGAATTACTGTCGAACTCTCGAATAGCAACGTGCAACGAAATAGAGCAAGCGTCTTATCCAAAGTTCTTCTTTTGACCTGAATATATAGTCGGTCAACACTTTCCATGTCTATCGGCGTCTTCCTGAGTGAACCCTTAAAATTTGCCCCAGCTTCTGATATGTAAGGATTCTATATTTTCAACTGGACCAAGCCGAGTCTTGTATGGGTCGCTTGCTTGTTCTATCAAGGTGATCGGACGGATGTAATTTGTTACATGCGAGATAAGGGGAAAAAATTTTTAATGGTGTGACCGAAGCCGATATAGGCCGCCTAGGTATCCCAACAAGGGAATCAGGTCATAACGTAGTTCGTTAAAAGCAAAAGGGGATTGTGAGGATTTTTCTAAGATGGGACCGAAGCCGATGTGGGCCGCCTACGTATCCCGCTAAGGGAATCAGGTCATAACGTAGTTCATGTTACAAGCAAAAAATGAGATTTTGGAGAAATTTGTGCTCTAAAGAAACGAAACCCGACATAGAAAATGCATTACATAGAAAATGCATTACATAGAAAAATCCTAAATGTAGTATTTTTTTACTGCATCTGCGTTGATAGCTTTTGGCCATACTTCGCCGTCCATTTCATCTAGGATTAATGCCCCTCCAGTTAGCACTCGGTGAACCATGTAAGGCCCTTTCTAGTTAGGTGCGAATTTTCCTTTAGCTTCATTTTGGTGCGGGTATATACATTTTATTACCAATTTCCCTGGTTTGAAAGTCCTCGGTTTTACTGTCTTGTTAAAAGATTTGGCCATTCTGTTTTGATAAAGTTTCCCGTGACAAACTGCGTTCATCCGTTTTTCATCAATCAACATCAATTGCTCGTACCGATTCTGTATCCACTTTGCTTCACTAACTCGGCTTCTTGGATAATTCTCAAAAATGGTATTTCCACTTCTGTTGGTAACACAGCTTCTGTTCCATAGGCCAAAAGATATGGTGTTGCCTCAGTAGAAGTCCTGATTGTAGTGCGATAGCCAAAAAGTTCAAAGGGCAAAGGTTCATACCACTACTTGTAATTATCAACCATCTTCCGTGGTATTCCTTTGATGTTTTTGTTGGCTGCCTCGACTGCTCCATTCATCTGAGGTCGATCTGTGCTCAAACCTGGCATATCGTTATAAGACCACTCAGATACGTCGATATGTTGCCTCTAAAAAGATCCACCAACCCTTTCTTTTGTGCGGGGCTCAGATGGATGTCGATTCTTGTTTCCTTCACAGGTTCTGCGTATCCTAAATTTACTATCTCTGTTTCATCTAAATTTGGCTTTGGCTTATTCTCAAAATGCCCCAATTCTTTCGGCTGTGAGTCTTCCTCATATTCTTCGAAGTCTTGTTCGTTATCTGGGACTTTGTTTGCTTGTTTTATTACATATCACATTCATATTATCGACAAATTTTAGTTAGCATGATGAAAGAGAAAAGAAAATTATTAAACAAAATGGATTTTAAAAATAGCAAAAGCAATGCAGATTTGTCATTTTGAGCTTTAAAAAGCTGGAGGCAAAACACAATAAATGCATAGATGTGATTCAGGCCTCAATTTGAATCACATTGTTTCATTAAGCTAGCGCTAATACAATTTGGGTAGGCATGATTGGGAAATAAAGATGGGGTGCTCCGCCAGTTTTAGTCAACACGAATCAACCTTTGGGGGAAATAAATTAGGCAAAACAAACCTCTGAAAAATGAAGAAAACCAAGTTAGTATAAGGCGAGTAATTATTGCTTCAAATAATATGCACAGAGTGAAAGCAACAAAATAGCAAGCAGATTGTATGGAAATTAAAATGCGCGTCCTAACAGATATGGGGCCTCTCGTATGCCAGAGGTGGGCCTAAATACCAAATACGCGAGATTATGATAGATTGATCCAAGCCACTAAATTGAAATGCTTTCCGTTGAAAATAAAGGCTGAAATTTTCCAATTTCGACATGTCATGATTAGGCTTGGATCCGTCTATCATTACCATGCTACACATAATATGTTGACTGGTCGTTGGGTTGCGAGACCCGTCGACAATTTTGGTGGATTTCTTAATTGTGGAGTCGATGCCAAGGGTCGACCCATCTAAGGTGTATGCATGCATGACTTAAGATAAAGGGTGGTATAGCTCTATCCTAAATTTTCTAAGATTTGGCTGACTAGACTCAAGGTTCCCGAGCGGACTACTCGAGTGAGAAGGCTACGCGGCCACCGGATGGTCCGGACACTCCGCGCATACGCCAACTCTCCTAAAATTTGGATAATTTGAAAGAAAATTTTGCGGGTGCGCGAAACACACCTCGCGTGTATGTGTGATAGTGTCAATTTTCCGAAGTGGAAGAAATATGAACGGAATGCCAATTTAAGGAAAGCAGTAAAGAAAGTAGTAATTTAAAGCAATTAAACATACAAAGTTTCAAAAAGGAAACAATTTAAAGCAGTAGATCAAATAAGGAGCAAAATAAAGCGCAATAATAATTAACCTGGATTTGCTATGGTTAAGAACCCAAATTTCCCCAGCGGAGTCGCCATGCTGTTATATACCATTTTAACCAGGTCAAAGCAGAGTACAACATATTGGTGATTCCCATATTGGATTAAGCAGTCGCGACCTAATTATTTTACAGTGAATTAGGACACCTAAATATTAACTAAATGCTGCAATGTGAACTCCGATTACTGGTCTGCAAAATTATGAGATTCTAGGTAAGAGTTCTTTATTATCCTAAAGGGAATGGATTAGACACCCTTTAAGATCTGCTAACTTGCAGTTATCCGGTCAAACTCAGGTTAATTATTATGCTAAGAAAAATGCATGTTTACAAAGTATAAAAATAATGTTTAAAGATGATGCATTTTTTTATAAAGTAATGATTTTTCCTTTTTGAGGAGTTTTGCAAAAATAATTGCGAAAATAATTCCCGGTATGAAATCTGGAAGGGTATGCGTGACATTGTAAGGTATGGTGTATAAAATACATATAAAGTTGATTTTGGATAAAAGTGCATTTGTATGAAAGTTGATAAAATACTTATTTGCAATTGATAGTAAAGAGGAAAAGTAAATTATTTGTAATTTAAAGAAATGATTTTTTAGAAAGTCATTTTGAATCATAAGATTGGATAGAAACATAGCCTTATAGGTATGTTTAAAATGCAAAATAGAAGATGACCAATTTATTTTGAAAGTTTGAACATGCATGACGCGCCTAAAATAAATAAACTAGCGGAGGATTTTCAATTTTAAAACTAAGCGAGCCTAAAGTAAATAACTAACGACGGTTTCTATTTTTAAAACTACCCTATTACTTATCCATTCATAGCCTAATTATTATAAATGTCCTAACAATCACACAAACATTAAATAATTATTACAACCCCCAAAAAATAGAAATAACGGAATTAGAGAGTGTTAATAAAAGGGAACTAAGGCGGATGACGATGTCATCTCGCCCTATTTGTTTTGAAATCCCGAGTTTGGAGAGTGCAGGGAATGTGGATACGGGTCTTCGTTTGGAAATGAACATGATGAGTCTCATAACGAGACGCTTCGTTGCTCCCGATGCATTTCATGTAAATAAAGAACGGAAAAAGATTAGTAGATGGAACTTGGAAATATATATATAAGAAAATGTAAACAAATAATTCGTGAAGAATAATATGTTGTTGGGCCTGCCCGATTTAAATCATGAAGGAAGAAAGGGAAACAAGCGAAAAGTCTGTGGGCCAAGTCCAACTGTTATAGCAATCCAGTGTAGGGAAACAGGAAAGCGAAATGGGCCAGGCCCACTAGACATTTACAAACCAAGCAAAGAGTGATATACACAAGGATAGACACTCTTTTTTTTATACTTTCATATACACAAATGGGCTCAATACACAGCTTGCATACCAAAGCATGTACCGATGTATATCTCACATAAAGCAATGTCACACTAAGGGATAGGGGCTGAGATATGACATACATCATTGCACTCATGTTTATTTTATATCGGGCTCGAGAAGGCATACAGTACGATACACACACAATTAGAGAAGAAGCAGGCCCAATGACACTCAACTCCCACAGATTTCACAAGAAAAGCACAAAGCAGACAGACCCAATACACATATTAATCCTAAACACCCAAAGACAGATATACAGAATCTTCCTAATCATACATTATATACTAAGGACATACAAACTTGATATATGCCATATATATGCCCAATTCTCTATATCTTATATACTTTAAAGGTATATCATTTTAAATATCTCATAGAAAACATAAGAAAATAGAGGAAAAAGAACAACAAACAATTGATGAGTATCACATTCCAGAAGAAAGGAAAATGTTTGTGCATTTCAAACCAAGTAAATGCGGCCAATTCAGTGGATATATGATCAGTATGGACACAAAAGGTAATTCATGCTAATATCGGCATGCTTTGATATTCAGGCAACAAAAGCAAATATGTGGTCAATTCAAAGGAAATAGAAAAGTTTAAAATGCATAAATAGTCATTTAAAAACCACATCTCAAGTATCCAGTGTCAATCAAAGGCTAAACTAAGTACATAAACTCTTGTATCCCCTGCATTATTGGGTTTAAGAACACTTAAACTAATGGGTACTTCATGGCTTATTAACAAGTCATATTGGACAGGAGAAACACAGAATCAGTCAAATAGCATAACTTCTTCAGACACCAAAGATTGTTTATGCTAAACTGAACATGTATGACCAGTTAGTTAAGGCAAATGTGTCCCAGTGACTCAGAAGATCTTTCATACCATCAGAGATGTTACTCTAGCATTCTGGCATATAAGGAAAAATACAGACAACAGGACACCAAGGTAGCAGATCAAACATGGTATTTTAAGGATAAGAAACAAACCAGTTAACTGAGATACTTATTACAGCAGCTCAGTCATAGTAATAGCAAGGCATACATATTCCATTATATTACTTAGCCCAAACTTATGCATACAGACTTACAACATACTAACATGGTTCAAAACTAATTCCCTTCACTATCCTTTAACATCCACAACAAAATCAATGCAATAGAGACAATACACATATTCCTAGATCATTATCATATGACCAGCATATATGAGTTAATCACAAAAGACAGAGAGATAGCAAACCAACATGACACAATTTAGCCTGAACAAGTAGAAAGCATTAGCATAGACATAATTTAAGCATCTTGATAGGGGGATTATGACCTACGAACCAAATGAAGGACTCAGCAGTTTAAACCTATTTAGATATTTTGGGTCCAACAGGATTATATAATGTCCAGAAATCAACACATACACACACAAAGCTCTTTATCACATTTTACTATCCTGAACTCATGCATGCAAATTTATAAACGGGAAAGTAAGAATTTAAAGCCGACCTATCTAAACACTTACTCATTTGATCACAAGAAAATATGCAAACAAGTTGACATACATCTAAATCCACAAAGAGGACCAAACTTTATTTCTACTTAACATTGGATCTCAAACATGTAAAAGAATCAAAATATAACCACATATTCAGACCGTAATCACCACAGATCATGACCCTTAAAGTAGAACAGGGATCTTATTGTATTAATCATGCTAAAACATAACTAATTTATATCATAGCTTCACTAAACATGTACTAAATATCATTTTCAACATACTATACTAAATGTAATACTAATCATGAACTAAACAGGTGCGAACACTATATGTATCACACATAAAACATCTAACTAATCATAACTCTTCTAAATAAGTACTAACAACATATGCCTCATATCATAATCTACATAAGTTTAATAATACAAACAAAGCATTTCTAAATCTTGATAATTATTAAACAAGGCTAACAACTTAATGCACTTAGGCATTAAAACACAGCCACATGAATAATCAGTACATAGTTAGCACCAAACACATAAAAATATAGAAAATAAATTGAGAGGAATTTGTATTTTACTGACCTTCGGGCAGCGAACCCAGGCGTCATTTCGAATCGTCGACCCGCTCTAAGAAGTTTTGTTTATGCGATTGAAAGGAACAAGAGCTTAAAGATTCCATGGCTTTGTCGTGCCAAACCGAGAGTAGGGGATTTGTCAGAATCAAAACTTGTTCAAAATACTTGTGAGAATGTTCGGAAAGGGGGTTTTCGGCATTTTTTTTTTCTCTCCAAAAAAGAATCCCTCAACACTGCCCAAAAGGGATTTATTTATATTTGAGAATTGAGAACCCATAGCTTCTTTTAGAAGCTGAAATTTGAATTTCGAATTTAAAAGAAGGGTAGGGCTGATGATTTCTGAGATTGATGAGAAAAGGGGCTGATTGGAGGTGATTCCAACTGTTGAAGGCCATTGGAACTCGGATTTGTAAGTAATTTTCCATTGTTTTGGGGTCCGGTGGACATGAACGTTTTTATCCATCGGGTCCTTGAAGGTTCATCCTAGAAATTCATTGCACCGTGCATGCTTTGCAGGTCAATTTGACTCGGATGAGATATTCAAAGCTCTAGGGTTTGCAGAAAAATGGGGAAAGGGGACTGGGGTGATGCAAGAGCTCAATGGTGGAGGGGACATGGTGGTAGTGTTATGGTGATGGTGTTTGTCCAGCAGATAAATGGAGATGACGGTGGTTTCGGATGAAGGGCCGCTGGTTTCTGTGGTTGGTGTTAGGTTTAGGGAAATTTTTGGGTTTTGGGGTGGAATGGACGATAGGTTAATGGGGAGTGGGTATTGGGCCGCGGATGTAGGGGATTGGGCTGCGGAATGGGGTATTGGGGAGTTGGGCTAGGGTTTTGGCCGATTTAGGCCCTATACTTGGTTGGAGAAATGAAATTGGGGGTTTAAGATTTGGGGAAAAAATGTGTTGTGGGTTAAAGTATAAAATGGGTTTAATATTTTTTACAAAAATACTTTGAATTAAAAAATAAAATAACGATGTGACAATAATAAAATATAATATTTATGAAATGCTTAATGCTTAATTAAAAATATGAAATACGATGTTGTTTTGTGAAAATAAAGTAATATAGAATATCATGATAAAAAGTATGATTTTGATTTAAAAAGGCAAATGGTTGTAGAAATACGAATAATAATATTGGGAATAATAATATATATGTATATATAGCCTATATGTATATATATTAAAATTATTTTGAGGTGTCAAAAATATTTAAAATTGCAAATAAATCAGAAAAGATGGACAAAATTGGGTGTCAACAGTATGTACATGAATGTAATGCATGAATGATATGATAATATGACACTATAAGTTTGTCGGAGTGATGTAATGTTGTTCCACCTCCGATTATCATTATGAATACTAACATATTTTCCATATACCTCAATAAGGATTTAGGAACATATGTAGACATGCTTTTAACATAGGAAAGGAACATCCTTAACCGCTAAGAGTAGAATAATTTATGGAACAATACTACGTTCACGTTTCGTACATACAACATGCCAAAAGAATAAATAATTTGCATTAACATACGTCGATTCCATTAATTATCCGAGTCAAGAGAGTCACTGTCTTTGCTAATACTGTCCGAAAACACAAAGATGGATTTCAAATTGAATTATCAAAGCTAAAGTCGTTGATGGTGTTTTGCTCTTCAAATTGATTCCCAAATTTGATTTGCTGCATATAAAAGGTTGCACGGTATGGTTTGGCCAAGAATTTGTTAAAATGGAATGCCTTTAGCTAAATTAATAGGTAAGATCTAGAAGTACTAATTTCTATTGGACCGTATATAATGTAATCATTTTGTCCCTTGCATTTATTAGTAATAGGAATTTGTCTCTGTGTCATTACTAGACCAAATATTTGTACCTTAGTCACACACTCCATTCGTACTATGAATCCACGTGGAAATTTTTCCCACCTCACTACTCATCCACTTAATTAATTCTTATCACAATTCACTTAAATAACACTCACTTCTAACACATTTCATATATTCATTATGACAATTGTGTGATATAGCTCGAGTCCATAACCTCTTTTGGGCCATATAAAATATTATTTGCAATCACCATTGTCACACTTATTAAGTCCTAAATTATTTCGGGACTTCATCATTTCATACACCAAACTCTTGATACGCAAACTTGAATATACCAAAAATTCTCCGGGCATAGGTCTACTTCCATACGTCTAGCTATTCCAACCATGGCCCGAAAGTACGTGATGTTACATTCTTCCTCCCTTAGAAACATTCATCCTTGAATGTTGGGATGACATATCTAATTCCCGTCATATAATATAACATACATCATTACGTCAGACCTCACATGGTCCTCAAACATTAATGATATTAATATGAAATAGTACTCACCTTATGCTTTTCTCGGAACCTCGACGTTGGTCTGAAATAGGTAAGGATATTTGTGTTTCATCTCCTTTTTTGCCTCTCATGTCATTTCTTCTACGTTCTTGTTCCTCCATAGAACTTTCACAGAGGCTACTTCTTTAGTCCTCAACTTGCGGACTTGTCGATCTAAGATAGCAATAGAAATCTCTTCATATGAAAAGTCCTCTATAACCTTCACCTAGTCAATCGGTACAATTTGGGATGGATCCCCAACACACACTTTTAACATAGAAATATGGAAAACCGTAAGAACAAACTCTAACTCCAAAGGCAAGTACAATTCATAAGCAACTTGGCCGATTTGTCAAATTATGCGATATGGCCCAATGTACCTTGGATTTAGCTTTTCTTATTTTTTTCAAATCTCAGTACACCCTTTATAGGAGAAATCTTCAAGAAGACCCAACAGTCCACTTGGAATTCGAAGCCCCGCCACCGCACATCTAAATACGACTTCTGACAACTTTAAGCGATTAACAGTCGTTCATGGATAAACTTCATATTCTCTATGGCCTGGTGCACTAGGTCCGACCCAAAATAATTCTGATTCACCTACTTCGAACCATCCGATAGGAGGTCTATATTTATGTCCATACAAAGCCTCGCGTGGAGCCATTTTAATGCTAGCATGATAAATGTTATTATACACAAATTCAATAAGGGATATATGATCATCCTAACTTCTCTTGAAGTCCAATACGCAAGCTCATAATATGTCTTTAAGCATTTGAATCATACGCTCGGCCTGCCCATCAGTCTGAGGGTGGAAAGTTGTGCTAAGACTAACTTGAGTGCCCAAACCTTTTTAACAAAATTTCCAGAAGTTAACTGTGAATTCCGCACCTCCGTCAGATATTATAGAAATAGTCATAACATGAAGGCGAATAATCTCATTAACGTACAAATTTGTGTAGTCCTCGGCTGTGTAGGTAGTTTTGACCACCAGGAATTGAGCTGATTTTGTCAGTCTATCAATAATCACCCAAATATAATCAAACTTATGATAAGAGCGAGGTAAACTCGTAATGAAATCCATATTAATCATTCCCCATTTCCACATCGGGATCTCAATATTCTGAATCAAGTCATCGGGCTTTCAGTTCTCTACTTTTACTTGCTGACAATTAAGAAATTGAACCACCAACTTGCAATGTTCCTCTTCATGTCGTTCCACGAATACATACTTTTGAGATCATGATACATCTTAGTACATCCAGGGTGAATGGAATATCGTGAGCAATAGACCTACGTCATAATCTTGTCTCATAATCCTACTACATTGGGAATACACAAATGGACCTTCCACCGGAGGGTCCCTCTCCCATTATACTCGAAGGTTACGGTTCTCTTTTGTAAAATATCTTTTCCGATATTCCCTAAAATAGAATCTTCATCATGACGTTCTTTTTCTTCCAGTATAAGGGATGACCCTACTGTATTCTGAGTCATCGGGTTATCACTATCTAAATCCTCCAATTGGACTCCCATTTAACTAACAGATGCATTCCCTGAGGTCAACTTCTCTCCTTAGTCCTCACATTAGTCAAGCCGCTTGTGGTGAATGATTCCATTGCCAACTTAGCTTTGTTTACTAACTGGTGTGCTAAAAACTCTTATATTTGTAGTATCTCAATCGTGAACACTTTATGAACAATGTTATCAAATCTGGAGTGCGCGTATCATCGTAGTTAAGTCTCATTTATGGTCTGAAAGGAATCTCTTTTTTTCGTACTTTCTCACTACTCGTAATTATAACAACTTTCTCTCTTACTTCTTTTGACACTTGTTCACTCATTTTCTTACTTCTCATACTCATCTTCATTCTAAAATATTCTGGTATACATACGTACACTCAAACATCGCTCCTGATTCCAATCCTTAGCATTACTACTTCTTAAAAGATGAGTTGTTAACTTATTCCCTTATTTAGTACGTGAAAGATTCTGAAGAATTGTATTACATGACGTTGGCCTACTATATCCAAACATGGTCATTATACTTAGATACGAATTCCTTCACTTGCCTCATTGCTAAGACTTTTTGTCAATGGTGCTTTGGGAAAGATTTCCTTGATCTCGTTAAACTGTAAACCTATTACTTTATCTATTTCGTAGAACCTTTGGTCAGTTAAAAAAATGCTCATAGACATATGTATTCTCCTGACATTTTATCTTCATTATAACGTCATTATCTCTTAACATATATCTTTAATGTCTACCTTGTATCCATAGGCGTCATTGGCCCATTTTTACATGTTTAGGCGCTAATATCGAGCTTTACTCACTGTTACTTCCATTTACCTACTTTTTGAGAGGTATGATTGCATATGTTATGGAACCGATGCTTCGTATGTTTAGATCCAACTCACGGTGTTATATGATCCAATGACTTGTCAAGCTTTCCTGTCTTATCATTATTAGATCTCCCATCGACCGAGTGCTCATTCATCTTACCTTTGTATTTCCATTTTAAGTTGCCTTGGTGGTCTCTTATCTCAAAGTATTTCTCATACTATCTTCCTGAACACCAGGGGTTCTTCACCTTTGGCCGAAGAGTTCTTACTGTCCCTCCTCTACAGTTGATCCTTACGTTGTTTTGGAGTAATCATACCTTTGTGAAACCTTCATAACTATAATCTTATTCACATTTATCCTTCTTGTCGTAATTCTTCCTTCTATTCGTCATTAAACGAAAAAACATATTTGCCTTGATACTTGATCATACCATTCCTTTCATACTTATTAACTGTTTTCATACTTCTTAAAACCATTCTTTAATTGTTTCATAGTTCTCGTCCTCAATTGCCCCTAACACGCTATTATTATCCAGAGGTTATTTAGAATTGTAACATGCTGCACAATGAAGATGAAGACCTTACCAGTCCAATACCCATAGCATGCCTTATCTTACTAACAATAATACATGTAATTCTCAATAATACGGGGCATTATGGCCCTTTACGCACTGACGAGAGGCTTTTGTCCTCTTCTACTACCGTGGACAACTCGATCCTTATTTATGACTTGGGCTCACTATTCTAGGTACGTCACTTTACGTGATCTTCTTGAATTTACTGATGATCACTTTTCACACGATTCGATTTTAGCAATCCATTCTCGCTAATGATATCCTGGGACAATTCCCAATCTATTCTAGGTAAGACATTACAATTTAGGTAGCACGTGCATAACATATTCCCTCATTCTAATCAGCAAGAGTCACTGTAAAACGTGTAGATTTTCGTAACCTACTAAACCTTCTAATGATGTCTTCCATTTTTCATCTATACAACTCAGCTCTATAGCACGATTCTAGATCAAGAAGGAAGGTAACCATTATCATAGGTGCCTTGTAGCCTCCTGTATAAAAGTGCGGTGCACAACACACTCATAAATAAAACTCTACTAGACACGGCTTGTAAACTCCCTAGGACAGACATGCTCTAATACCAAGTTTGTCATGACCCAAATCAGAGGGTCATGAAGGGCGCCCAGACCTTACCTGCCGAGTACCACTAATCATATATTTAGTATATAACTATAATTTCTCATGGTCCACGAGGGCCACCACGAGATACCCTGCTAATATATGGAAATAGTAAACTGGAAAAGAGCTGTGTAAAATCCTGTAACCAGAAGGACCCAGCCTATATACATATAGATACCAAGGTCGACAAGGCCATACATGACTATTATACACAGGACATCTGTCTACAAGTCTCTAAAGAGTACGTGACAGCACAAGGTTGGGACAGGGCCCCGCCATACCCAACGCATAACAAAAATATCATACCACGACTAGACTGCAACTCTGAAACAAATAGAGTGCTCCAATATCAGTTGATAAACAACCTACTAGTGTGAACCATTACCCTCTTTACCTGAGCCTGCGGGCATGAAATGCAGCGTCCCCAGACAAAAGGGACATCAGTACGAATAATGTATCGAGTATGTCAGACATGAAAAATAGCATAATAAAGACCTAGAAGTAACATGAGACAAGAAATAACCAACCAGTAGAGAGAGCCTCTGAGGGCCATAATATGTCTAAGTACTATGTCTATGCAGAATGCCTCTGAGGGAAATAATATGCATAAGTATCATGTCTGTGTAGAATTCCTCTGAGGGCCGTAATATGCCTAAATTCCATGCACAATGCGGTCATGCACATATGCGTATATAATGCCATCAAGCCTCTGTGGGCATCCCATCATATCATATCGACCTCTGTGGGCATAATTATTTTTCGGGTATATCTGTACCAGCTGCAGGTGGTGTGCGTATATAACGTCGTATCCCTTTTCCCTTTTCCCATTTCCCATACATATATAATGCATACATAGAGTATAGTATATAACTCCTTTGAGGTCAAGGTATGTACATGAATGTAATGCATGAATGATGTGATAATATGACACTATAAGTTTGTCGGAGTGATGTAATGTTGTTCCACCTCCGATTAACATTATGAATACTAACATTTTTACCATATACCTCAATAAGGATTTAGGAATATATGTAGACATGCTTATAACATAGGAATGAACAACAGGAACATCCTTAACCACTAAGATTAGAATAATTTATGGAACAATACTACGTTCATGTTTCCTACATAAAACATACCAAAAGAAGAAGAATTTGCCTTAACATACCTCGATTCCACTAATTATCCGAGTCAAGAGAGTCACTGTCTTTGCTAATACTGTCCGAAAATACAAAGATGGATTTCAAATTGAATTATCAAAGCTAAAGTCGTTGCTGGTATTTTGCTCTTCAAATTGATTCCCAAATATGATTTGCTGCATATAAAAGGTTGCACGGTATGGTTTGGCCAAGAATTTGTTAAAATGGAATGCCTTTAGCTAAATTAATAGGTAAGATCTAGATGTACTAATTTCTATTGGACCGTATATAATGTAATCATTTTGTCCCTTGCATTTATTAGTAATAGGAATTTGTCTCTATTTACTAGACCAAATATTTGTACCTTTGTCACACACTTCATTCGTACTATGAATCCACGTGGAAATTGTTCGCACCTCACTACTCATCCACTTAATTAATTCTTATCACAATGCACTTAAATAACACTCACTTCTAACACATTTCATATATTCATTATCACAATCGTGTGATATAGCTCTAGTCCATAACCTCTTTTGGGACATATAAAATATCATTTCCAATCACCGTTGTCACACTTATTAGGTCCTAAATTATTTTGGGACTTCATCATTTTATACACCGAGCTCTTGATACGCAAACTTGAATTTACCAAAAATTCTCCGAGCTCGAGTCCACTTCCATATGTCTAGCTATTCAAACCATGGCCCGAAATTATGGGATGTTACACGCCAGTCATGTCCATACCCCTCTCCCTCAAAATCTTTTTTACCCTCAAATTGGCAAGATATCGGTACTCACAATCTTTGGACATGAACCGGACAGTATCATAATCAACTGTAGGTTCTTCGTCAATAAGTTTGTAAGCATGGGCAAGGTTTTCGAATGGATATTGGGTTATTTCAACAAATTACACCTGCATTAATTAAATTTGAGTCAGTTCAGTGATTGAGACATGTGCATCATGATATTACGTGTCTAATGAGCTAAAGAAACCAATGAAAATTAACCCGAGCCGACCTACGCAAAGCTACCATTTTTAGGTTGTCACTGCCTAATTTCTGCTTCTACGGAGTCGGTGTCACCGTGGCGGGCTTGCTCTGGTGGAAGGATGTTTGCCCAAACGTAAGAACCTCAATATTCTAGATGTTCGCCTCGGTGAAGTTTTCTCACGCCCCAGCGGAACTAGTCTGTCGAAGCGATGCCGTCATCCCCAATCCCCAAAACTTGAAATTTCTACCCTATTTTGTCGGAAGAACATTTACCTTGGTCCTAGATGAGCATGTAAGATGATGGAACCCCTATTACACTATTATTTCAGCAGATATACAAGGACTCAACCCCACAACTCGTCGTCCGAGCCGCAAAATCCCTTTATGCAACTTTCGATAAACTAGTTCATTTGTACGCGACGACATGAGTTTACTTGTGCATTTTTTTAGGTGTTATGAAAGACTTACCGAGTATGAGAGCCTTGAATTGTTGTTTCGAGTTAAACATGCCCTTTGCACCTCAATTTCTCGTCGTTCCTTGGGTTTTGAGTCCGGTAAGTTTGGGGGTCTTAGTATTTTTTAGAGGGAGAGAATAATATGTGGGAGTAGGGTTTATATGGAGTATTTTACAGGGGTAGTTGGGGAGGTTGGAAGTTATTTGGAAGTGGTGGGGGTGTATGAGAGTTGAGGAAGTTGGAGAAGTGGGGGAACCGATTGGTTTTGAGGAAAATCTTTTCGAATTTTGTGTACGTCTGCTTCGGCGAACCCCTTTATGCCCCAGTGCATCCACCGGAGTGGGTGATTATGCCGCTCTAGTGAGGTTTACCTTTTTCTAGTTTTTTGCACTATTTTGCATGAGTAGAAGCACTTCGGCGGACTAATCTTCCGCCGTAGTGCAGTCTCCTGATTTAAGTTTACCGCGTGTGTGATATTATTCAGAATCAATATTTCTCTTAACAATAGTTGGTCCCATCTGTTTGTAGGATAATCTCCCTTTCGGGTTTGTATAACTCTTACAAAGCGCCTGGGCCCTTCGAGTCTTGCATTTGACCAAGACTAATTAAATTAGCCTGCATAGACAGACGATGATATGAATTCAGTATTTCCGATTATAATGATGCATCGCGATGTGTGATAGTGTAACCGATGGCATGATGCGGTACAGTGAATCCTTGAAATCAAAATCTATTGAATGAATAATTCCTTTCTAATATCATGGGTTTAATGAGTGGTTCCCATCGACCACTCCAAAATATCGGTAACGATATCCATGCTATAGACCTGAGTTGGTAACGTGGTGTCTTAGTTATGTAGCGTGACACTATTTCCTATTTTTGTTGTGTGAAATTGATAAGAACCTCTTGTGAGACTAGGACTCGAGTCTTGTCTATCGTACATATTACTTTCCATTGTCCCTATTCGCAAATGAATATTTGTTTAATTGGTATCTGATTTAACGACCCTTCATTCATTATGAACTTTTCGCCCAATTTCCTATTATAACTCTCTTCCGGACATTTGCCGATGTTGTTGCTCGTGAAACGTTTGAGCTAAGTAATTCCTACGGTTCGGGAAGAATATTTGTTGAAGAGAAGTGTGGCTGAAAAGATTCATGTCTTCCCTGACGAAGCTGTGTCCGCACCAGCGAACAGGCTAAGTCCGCTCCAACAAAACATCTCCCGCCCCAGCGCTAAGGCGGGGTGTCAAGTACCTCTGTCCCAGCGGTCCATTTTGTTGTCGCAGCGCATCCATGCTAGCGGAATCATGATCGCCGCAACGGAAACGCTGGCATACTTGTATATATATATATATATAAAAAAAGCTCTAAATTATTTATTTTTCCCAAAAGTGTTGCCTCGAAATGGGAGCTGAGATGAGGAGTCTCCCAGTATATTTTTCCTAAAACTCCTTCTTGGAAGGTAATTCTTCCATCTTATGGTTATTATTCTATGTTTATGGTGTCAGTAAAGCATGTAATGGGAAATATGAATGGAAGACTATTTTCATAGTTGGAATTGTTAGGATCAAGAGTTTATGATGTAAAAGAAGTGGGTACAACCTGATTTCTTCTATGTAAGTATTGTGTTGATAAAATGACCATGTTGTAAGGTTTAATTTGAGTATATAAACCATTTCTTAGTTGGGGAAGAAACCTACGGTTCGTAAAAATTGGGGTTTTGACTTAAATAATGGAATTGACCTATTCTTGAGTTAATTTAGAAATTGAATAGTAGGATTAGACTTCTAGAACGTTGAATTCCCAATTTCACTTTGAAATTACCCGTTTTACCCTTGTAGGTCCGCTTTCCCTTTTTCATAGTTGGTTTTGATTCAAACGATAGGATAGCATTTGGGTATTTTTCCTTCTTATTTCTAATTTAGAATTCGATTATGGATAAACATTGAGTACTTGGAGGCTCTCCGAAAAGGCAAGGCGAAGGTGTGAATTTTGTGGCTCCCGCTCGGCTACCAGATAGGTTATGGCTTACCTTATGGTTAGACTTCAGTTAGTGAAGCATATGTAGAGTTAGTGATTATTTGAGAAATCATGTTACGCCTTCGGGCATGAAGTTGGGATGGAATACTTAGGTTGGTATTGTTGCTTGATTGTAGTTTGTTGTCTTATTTGATCTAGTGGCTCGTTGTCGGGTGTATGATACTAGACTTGACTACGTATAGAGAAAGGATTGATTCATTCTTGACATGATGTTATGTGTCCATGCATGGCACAATTGGCTTGATATATTCCCATTGGCGTTGATATATTCTTATTTGCATTAATATAATTCATACATTCATGATCATACATTTGGATCAGGTTGCGCACCGCAACATATATATATATATATATATGTATGTAGCACATTCCACAACACATACACATATTGGATCAGGGTGTACTCCGCAGCAGGTACATAGACTTTGCGGGTCCCCCATGGGTCATGACTATCATGGCGTAGAGGTATTCCATCCGGAGCGTGTGTATATTATTGCATATGCATTCATAGTCACATATTCATACTTATTGGTTTCGGGCATGGTATATGTAGTTGTGATGCTATTCTTAGACTATGTTATGTTTATATCTGATTGTGCGCATGTCTATTTTTCAGTCTCTTACTTTAAATATCTTATCTAACTGTTGTCGGCCTATGATACTTACCGGTACATAGTAATTGTACTGATACTACCTTGCTGCATTCTTTTATGAGTGCAGATTACGTGAGAGGGTTCACTTCCTCTCCTCGTGACTGATTCCCGAGGCTTTGCTGACAAGCATCTAGGGTGAGAACATGGATGGATCCGCAGTCCGGATGTCTCTCTTTATCTACTGATCTTATTTTGCTATTCCGAGCTAGTATTTTACTCTTCAGACAATGTATTCATATTCAGACTTGTAGTATGTAGTAGTGCCTCTTGTACGATCTTAGACCAGATTCCTTGGGATTGTTGTAGTATTTCTGCACTATTTCCTTATCTATCCTAGACTTATTATATATATTTGATGGTTGGGTTTTACTTTATTATTGATTGAGTAGTGATTAAGGGACGGGTTGGCCTACCGAGTGGAAAAAGGGTAGGTGCCCGTGCGTTCCCCAATTTGGGATGAGAAGTCAATTGTTAAGCTCTTAGACAACCTTCAAGGGAAAGCTATTGAATTCCCTTTTGCTAAAAGTTTGGACAAAATATTTCATCAATTCAAGCGTTATATTATCGCTAAGAGACTAGAATTTACGAAATAACCTACAATTGTAGAATTCTTACGTCAAACTTGAAATTGTTTTTAAATTCTCAATTAATTTTAAATGCATATGTTTCTTAGATTTCAATTCATTATCGGTATGGTACAACTAGTCGTGAATTTATTTGTAATTTATTAGTCCCTTTAATTTTTAATTAATGAGATGTGAATATCAATTGAGATTTTAAAATTAGCAAGTATATTATTTTCATTTATAGCATAAAAAGTACCGAAAATAATTATTTGCACACTTTCGTTTATAACAGCTAAATGTAATCTAAAAAATCAAATGTCAGTATACATAAATAACAGCACCTCACTATAACGGCCATAAAATTCTCGTACAAACACTGTCATTATAGAGAGGTTAAATTGTACCAATGTATATATTCACAAAGGTTCATAATAATGAAAAGCTTAAATTTTCATTCTCCAATTACATTCGATGTAAGTCCTCCTATTCTCTCTATGGTGCTCTATCTGAACATTCTAGAAATCACCATTAGAGTTGCTCAATTCACTATTCATTCTTGTTAGTTTCTAAATATAGATGATCACATGCATGTGAGAGACTCTTAAGACTGAGACTAATGAACTCAGCTAATTCTCAAGCAAGAGCAAGAGTCCTCGACATGTTTGAGGAAAAAAAAAACAAATATGAAATTAGAGAAATGTTCTAGCCGGGAAACAGCCTCTGACAGAAATACAAGGTAAGGCTGCGTACAACAGACCCTTATGGTCCGGCCCTTCTCCAGACCCGCGCATAGCAAGAGCTTAGTGCATCGGGTTGCCCTTTGAGCATGGATGCATGTCATTGAGCAAAATATTACTACTCCCTGCGTCCCAAAAGATTTTATTGTGATTACAACATGTGCGCGGAGTACTCTTCCTATGGTTCCTTAAGCAAAATCTAGGAACTACCTATATATCCATGTAGTCGGGAGGAGCTAATATTGTGATTACGGGTTCTTCACAAATGAGTATCTTAGGTTCAAATCTTATATTTGTGTTTAAACAATTCATTTAACATATAAAAATAATACATTCAAAACCCAATGTGCAAAAAGATTTGTAATTAAGAATTCATAAACTAAAAAACTTAGATTTCTCCTATGCCTGTAATATTCATATACCTCTGGTAAGAGTCTATAGAACATATCTAGACATAGGTGGAGCCACGTGGGTGCAAGTGGGTTCATCCGAACCCCCTCCGACGGAAAATTACACTACATATGCAAGGTTAAAATTATTGTTTATGTATATATAGTAGATGTTGAATCCCCTTAACTTCTTTCGTATGTTTATGTCTTCATATTTTTAACCTACTTAGTGAAAATCCTGATTTCACCGCTATATATAGATAGACTTTTTCTTGATTTGAAATAGTGTTAATGTTTGTGCGTGCTGCATGAGATTTCAATGGGAGAGCTGTAGGATTTTATTGGGTTCAAAACACATAAGTAAGGCACAGAGGAAGTTTAAAATTTTCTTTTTACTTACCCCCAACAACTTATGCTGGTATGGTTATATGATAATCAAACCCTATAACATAAAGCATAAACACTTACAGGTTGTATTATCTGGAATCTTTACTAAAGGGTGGACACGCGACAGCCCTTTCGATTGCAAGCTCCAAGCATTGATGTACTTCTCCTTCGGAAAGCTAGGAAATCCTGCAGAGGTTCGAGAGAGTGTTTAGATTTTAAGTCTCAAAGACTTAGAATGATAATCTGAAATTAGTGTATTGAATGATGAAGGGAATGTCTGTATTTATAGGTGAAAATTAGGTCAAAACTGGATTAAGGTTTGACCTTGGGCCTGGCCCACAAATCAAGACAGATTAGGTCATTAGCGCCGCGACCCTATGGTGTGGGCGTCGCGGCGCTCAACGTGGCCCTACACCATCTCGATTTATTTTCGACACATTCTTAATTAAATCCAATTTTGACTTAATTGAAACAATCATTATTCATTTAAATATCTCGATTCTAAATCGAATATTTAATACCCTCTCAATACATCCTTAGATCGAAAAGACAATAGTGTGACCCTACAGGCCTTCACATATCGACATTAATCAAATTAAGGTGTATGCGGAACTCCTAGATGGCGCCGCAAGATGAACTCAATATGTGAAGTACGTTTACACGAATCCAGTAAACTTAACCTCTATGTGGTAAGATAAAATCATTTCATTCATGACACACCCGATCAAGCTTAGGATTTGACAAGTGTCTATTCAAATGGCTTAATCATTATATCTCATCTATATAAGTTGACAATTATATCATATTCTAAATATGTCTATTGCGTTGGCCAATGACTTAGTCAGCCTAATATCACTGAGAATTTGAGTGTTCTCTCGAATATACATTCGAGGAATGAATCATAATCTTGGCTCAACTACCACCTTTAATCTACATCATAATATACCCAATACAAGCCGTATCTCAACCTATAAGGCATTTGAGCTTAAGATATTCTCGAATATTTAATACCCTCTCAATACATCCTTAGATCGAAAAGACAATAGTGTGACCCTACAGGCCTTCACATATCGACATTAATCAAATTAAGGTGTATGCGGAACTCCTAGATGGCGCCGCAAGATGAACTCAATATGTGAAGTACGTTTACACGAATCCAGTAAACTTAACCTCTATGTGGTAAGATAAAATCATTTCATTCATGACATACCCGATCAAGCTTAGGATTTGACAAGTGTCTATTCAAATGGCTTAATCATTATATCTCATCTATATAAGTTGACAATTAGACCATATTCTAAATATGTCTATTGCGTTGGCCAATGACTTAGTCAGCCTAATATCACTGAGAATTTGAGTGTTCTCTCGAATATACATTCGAGGAATGAATCATAATCTTGGCTCAACTACCACCTTTAATCTACATCATAATATACCCAATACAAGCCGTATCTCAACCTATAAGGCATTTGAGCTTAAGATATTCTCGAATATTTAATACCCTCTCAATACATCCTTAGATCGAAAAGACAATAGTGTGACCCTACAGGCCTTCACATATCGACATTAATCAAATTAATGTGTATGCGGAACTCCTAGACGGCGCCGCAAGATGAACTCAATATGTGAAGTACGTTTACACGAATCCAGTAAACTTAACCTCTATGTGGTAAGATAAAATCATTTCATTCATGACACACCCGATCAAGCTTAGGATTTGTCAAGTGTCTATTCAAATGGCTTAATCATTATATCTCATCTATATAAGTTGACAATTAGACCATATTCTAAATATGTCTATTGCGTTGGCCAATGACTTAGTCAGCCTAATATCACTGAGAATCTGAGTGTTCTCTCGAATATACATTCGAGGAATGAATCATAATCTTGGCTCAACTACCACCTTTAATCCACATCATAATATACCCAATACAAGCCGTATCTCAACCTATAAGGCATTTGAGCTTAAGATAGGATCAAAGTATATTACTTTGTAGACAAGGTGAGTGTTGACCTCAAGTCTAAGGACTTCTATCTCCCACACGCTGATCATACTTTAGACAAGTATAACAAACAGTATATCAGCAGGGTATACCAATATTTCCAAAGTATCCATGTGTCCATCACGAGTAGCCATTACTCGTAGTAGGTGAGACATATTACATCTTCTAAGGATGTGATGCACACCACATGTCGACTTATCACATATCATCGATATCCCATTCTCGATGATCATTAGTCGAGGCTATTTTAAGAGTTACGCTCTATCATCAATATCTCACTCTATTAATGACAACGTAAGCTCAAGGGATGCACATTAATGAATAATTACAAACAATCAAATAATAATTCAATAAATGCAAATGCCATAAATATTAATCTTATTAATAATACGAACGTGTTCAAGTACATGTGTCCCTAATAATGATTGTCTCTAGGATATATATACTTTAATCTCCCACTTGGCTTAGAGCCAATCTCTGATGTATCTAATACCCATATTTTCAAAATGACCATAATGATTAACTAAGCTTAATGGTTTAGTAAACGGGTCAGCTAGATTATCATCTGTGGGAATAGTCTAATCTTATTTCTTCAATCTCCACCATCTCCCTGAGAATGTGGTATTTCCTTGGTACATGCTTATTTCTGTTAGTTGATCTTGGTTCCTTAGCTTGCGCAATTACACCAGTGTTATCACAATGTATTGTTATTGGATGACTGGCACTTGGAACAACCCTTAGTTCTTTTAAGAACTCAGATATCGAGACAGCTTTTTTACAAGCTTCCGATCTAACAATGTACTCGGATTCAGTCATCGAATCAGCAGTGGTTTCTTGCTTGGAGCCTTTCCAACTCACTTCTCCACCGTTGAAAATGAAGGCATATCCAGACTGTGGCAGCCCTAACAATCTATTAGGTCTATCTCATAATTCCAAGAGTATAGCAGGCTTCACCCAAGTCCTTCATCATGAAGGTGCTGGACAACCATTTCTTGACTGATTGCATGAGAGTCTTATTGTCTCCTATTATTAATATGTCATCTACATATATAACAATGAAGACAATACTTCCTTCTTTGCGCTTACTATAAACGCATAGATATTCTTTGCTTCTGACGAAATCAAATGACTTGATAGCCTTGTCAAAACAAATATTCCAACTCTTCGAGGCTTGCTTAAGACAATCAATAGACTTTTGTAGCTTGCATACATTATTTGGTTTGGACCCAAGCAAAAAACCCTCAAGTTGTTTCATATACAGGCCTCAACTAGAGTACCATTGAGGAAAGCAGTTTTGACGTCTATCTACCAAATGTCATAGTCATAATATGCAACTATTGCACGCAAAATCCGAATGAACTTAATTTTTGCAACAGGTGAAAAAGTTTCATCATAATCAACCCCAAGTCATTGATTATAACCTTTAGCCACCAATCTTGCCTTATAAGTCCGTACCTTGCCATATACATCAATCTTCTTCTTGAAGACCCATTTGCATCCTATGGGTCTAACCCCTGTTGGAAAATTAACCAAGCTCCAAACTTGATTTATGTACATCGAGTCCATCTTAGATTTCATGGCTTCTTGTCATCTCTGTGAATCAATGTCTAACATAGCTTCCTTGTAGGTTGTAGGTTCATCGTCATTAGGAATATCTATCACATTGTGTATTTCAACAAGGAGATTAAATCTTTCAGGCGGACAATAAGTCCTAGTGGTCCTACGGAGTTGATTATTCAGTGTTTCAGTATTTGTTGCATTCTGATTGTGAGAAGGTGTTTGTGTGCTGGACAATCCATCACCTTGAGAGCTTTCAGGAATGTCATTCTCATGTATTTCCTGAATGGAATGATGTACAACCATTGTATCACCTTCCATTGGTTGTGTATGAGAGCCTTGCATTTCTGCACTATCTCTCACAACACTCCCACTGGCTGAAGGGCGTACTCTAAGTACTCAATCTTCACCAGATACTCCCACTGAATCCTTGTTTAGGTCATTCGACAAGGGTTAAATTTCTGTGTTATCTTGTGATTCTTGAATTTCTTCAAGTTCTATCTCTGTGCAACTATGTTCCTTATAGACATATTCATCTTTAAGGAAAGTTGTGTTCCTGAAAACAATGACCTTACGTTTTCTAGGAAGATAGAAGCAGTATCCCTTAGTTTCCTTTGGATACCCCACGAAGTAACATTTCTCACTGTTGGATTCCAACTTGTCAGTGAGCATCTTCTTAACATAAGCAGGGCACCCCCAGGGTCGCATGTGATTAAGTGCTGGCTTCTTGCCATTCCATATCTGATATGGAGTTTTCTCTACTGACTTTGAAGGAACCCTGTTCAAAATATAAATTGAGCTTTGCAATGCATAGCTCCAAAGGTATATTGGTAGAGCTGAGAAACTCATCATGGATCTAACCATATCTAATAGGGTTCGATTTCTCCTTTTAGCAACACCATTCATTTGTGGCATTCCAGGAGGTGTCCATTGAGATTGGACTACATGAAGCTTCAAGTAATCCAGAAATTCTTTACTTAAGTATTCACCTCCTCGATCTGATCAAAGGGTCTTGATACTTGTTTCAAGTTGCTTCTCTATTTCTGACTTGTACTCTTTGAATTTCTCAAAGGCTTCGGACTTGTGTTTCATAAGATACACATGCCCAAACCTTGTGAAATCGTCTGTAAAAGTGATGAAGTAAGTGAAGCCTCTCTTAGCTTGAGTTGAAAATGGCCCACATACATCAGTATGGACCAACTCAAGTACCTCTTTGGCTCGCACCCCTTTCCCAGAAAGTGGCTTGTTGGTCATCTTCCTCTCAATCAAGATTCACAGTTACCATAGGACTCCAAGTCAAATGGTTCCAGGTAGTCTAACTTTCTTAATCTCGCTATCCTTGATTCATCTACAGTGCCAAAAATAGGTGGGGTTTCTTAGATTACTTATCTTAGCTCGTTTGTTTTGCACATGGAAAATTTCATGACTACAGTTTAGAACACACAAACCATCCACAAGCGGAGCATTTCCACAAACAAAACCATTAAAAGACAGTACATTATTGCCATTGGCAATAAATGAGAAAAACCCCTCAATGTCTAACACTGGATAGAAATAATATTCCTCGTCAATGAGGGAACAAAATAACAATTATTTAGTTCTAAAAAAAAGCCTGAAGGTAAATCTAGTCTATAAGTTACCACGCGTTCAGCATCCACTCGTGCTCCATTTCCAACGCGCAGGTCTACCTCCCAAGGTCCAACCTTTCTGTTGTCAATCAGACCCTGCACATTATTACAAATGTGTGAGCCACAGGCGGTATCTAATACCCAGTAGTTAGAGTTACTTATAGACATGTTTATTTCAATGACAAACATCCCTTGTCCAGTAGAGCTAGGAGCACCTAGTGTTTTGCCTTCTGGAGCTGTGCCTTCTTCTTGCAGTTGAGGCACACATCCAAAGCTACCTTTGCCTTCTTCTGAACACCTCCTCTAGGTTTCATAACTGTAGGTGCAACAATTGTCTTACCCTTCTTCTTCTACATGTTCTTACCCTTAGGTTTGAACTTGCTAGAAGAGCCCACCATGAGCACGGCTTTACCTTTAGAGGTAGACGATTCAAAGGTCTTTAACATGTTGTGAAGCTCTGGAAGACTTGCCTTGGTCCTATTCATATTGAAGTTCACAATGAAATTCTCAAATGAACTATGGAGTGAATTCAGGATCAAGTTGGCAGAGACATTTATAGGCAGCTTCGTTCCAATCGAAGCCAACCTTTCTATCATCCCAATCATCTTCAGAACATGTGCTGACACTTGACCCCCATCGTTCAGCTTACACTTGAAAACGTCTCTCAACAGTTCATACTCCATTGTTTGAGACTGTGAGTCATAGAGATTCTTCAAGTGTTCTAGCATTTCGTTGGGGCCCATGTTTTCATGTTGCCTCTGTAACTCTACAATCATAGAGGACAACATTACACATTATGCCAAGGTAGCATCGTCTATATGTTTCTGATAAGCCACCTTGTCAAACAGGGCAAACTCATCAGAATCTTCAGGAGGAACTGTGGGGAACACTGTGTCTAACACATACTCAATTCTTTCTAATCTTAACACCAATCGCAGATTTCTTAACCAGTCAGGGTAATTTGATCCAGTCAACTTGTTTGTCTCGACCAACATTTTCAGTGATAGATTCGACATTTTATACGACTGAAGAAACAAATAGACTTGAAATTAAACTCTAATATAATTTCTATTGAACACGTTCGTTAACTAATTAACATGGCCTTTAGTTTAATTAGCTCTCACTATTTTAACATATTTTTCGACCCCATGGAATAATACGGACTCATATCAAATATAGTCACAATGGGCCATGATCCAGGTTCATGCTATCTCCACGTTTTTTGTGGCTGATAACTTCAACAGCACAACCTGGTAGGTCTCTAACCCAATTACAAACAATTTGAAATTCATGTTTGACCGAATGTTCTAAACAATCGATCTGTGTCCCTTGGCTTGTCCGACACTGTGGCGCCAAGACAGCCTAGCAAGTCAACCCCGTTATGCGACTACAATTATGTATCTAAGTGAGTTTTGCCTTATAGAGCAAACACTGTGGTGTAAATACTCATGAAGGTTTATCACCCACTTCTACATTTAACATGCATCTATGAAAGAGTCTGAGTCCTCGTAGACTTAGAGCAAATGCTATGGCATAAATACTCATCTCGCTGAAAAGGATTTCACACTACAGTCAATTATAACGGACGACGCGTTCATTTCAAATGAGACTTGTATTGAAATTTTAGGGAACATTTTAATTCAGGATTTTAACCAAGATCAACTCTTTTACGTCATATCCAATATGACATCTTAATATCATGCAAAACTAATGACACATGTAGTTGGGAACCGTCAACCCAATATGCATGATATAAGATGGTTTAATCAAATACTGGGCGCCGCCTGCCCAGACAGTTATAGTGGACGATATTCTAGTAATTTAAATGATAAACTATTTGACATTTAGCACATAAACAGTATACTTATCAAATAATATATTGTATTATAATTATCTAGGGTTAAACATTCTGAACTCTAAAAAAATTCTTTGTTTCTGGACCGGTGGGGCCGCGGAGCTAATCATTAGGGTCGCGATGCCACTGAGGCATAAGCCTTTCGGCTTCTGTTAATGCATTAGCGTCGCGGTGCTCCACTATGGAGTTGAGGCGCTGCAAAGGCAGAAATCTTTTGGCTTCTGCAAATGCATTAGCGTCGCGGCGCCTACTGTCCAGTGAGTCCAAATTTTAAAACGAAGCATTAGCGCCGCGTCGCTCCACCATGGAACTGCGGCGGCGCCTTGAAACCCTAGCAAGCGTCGCGGCGCCCTACCATAGGGTCGCGACGCCGATGTCCTGACAAACGTTTCTGTGTTGATTTTTCAAAATTGTTCGAGCCCTAAATCCAATTTAGGGATCAAATCACAGATCCTTTAGCATCACCCGCCATTATCAATAATGCCCATATTGACCATCATTTGTTCTTACCCGTTCTTAGCCATGCACCGTGCAATGATCCGTACAACGCACTTTTGGCTTAGTTCGAGTTAGAGCGGAATGACTTCCTCGAGTTAGCGTAGGAGATAATTTAGGGTGATATCAAAAGGTTAACATTCGGTTAAGACATGTAGGATTTCAAGAAGCCTCGTTTTAATCCAATTTTATGTTTAACCCACATTATTATGTTATTTAATTGTTATATAACCATTGAACCAGCCTGACTCTGATACCACTGTAGGATTTTGGTGGGTTCAAAACACATAAGTAAGGCACAGCGAAAGTTTAAAATTTTGTTCTTACTTAACCCAACAACTTATTCTGGTATGGTTATATGACAACCAAAACCTGTAACATAAAGCATAAACACTTACAGGTTGTATTATCTTGAATCTTTACTAAAGGGTGGACATGCGACAGCCCTTTCAATTACAAGCTCCAAGCTTCAATGTACTTCTCCTTCGGAAAGCTAGGAAATCTGGCAGAGGTTCGAGAGAGTGTTTAGATTCTAAGTCTCTAAGACTTAGAATGATAATCTGAAATTAGTGTATTGAATAATGAATGGAATGTCTGTATTTATAGGTGAAAAATAGGTCAAAACCGGATTAAGGTTTGACCTTGGGCCTGGACCACAAATAGAGACAGATTAGGTCATTAGCGCCGCGACCCTATGGTGTGGGCGTCGCGGCGCTCGACGTGGCCCTACACCATCTCGATTTATTTTCGACACATTCTTAATTAAATCCAATTTTGACTTAATTAAAACAATCATTATTCATATAAATATCTCGATTCTAAATCGAATATTTAATACCCTCTCAATACATCCTTAGATCGAAAAGACAATCGACATAGTGTGACCCTACAGGCCTTCACATATCGACATTAATCAAATTAAGGTCTACGTGGAACTCCTAGATGGCGCCGCAAGACGAATTCAATATGTGAAGTACGTTTACATGAATCCAGTAAACTTAACCTCTATGTGGTAAGATAAAATCCTTTCATTCACGACACACCCGATCAAGCTTAGGGTTTGTCAAGTGTCTATCCAAATGGCTTAATCATTGTATCTCATCTATATTAGTTGACAATTAGACCATATTCTAAATATGTCTATTGCGTTGGCCAACGACTTAGTCAATCTAATATCACTGAGAATATGAGTGTTCTCTCGAATATACATTCGAGGAATGAATCATAATCTTGGCTCAACTACCACCTTTAATCCACATCGTAATATACCCAATACAAGCCGTATCTCAACCTATAAGGCATTTGAGCTTAAGATAGGATCAAAGTATATTACTTTGTAGACAAGGTGAGTGTTGACCTCAAGTCTAAGGACTTCTATCTCCCACACGCTGATCATACTTTAGACAAGTATAACAAACAGTATATCAGCAGGGTATACCAATATTTCCAAAGTATCCATGTGTCCATCACGAGTAGACATTACTCGTAGCAGGTGAGACATACTACATCCTCTAAGGATGTGATGCAGACCACATGTCGACTTATCACATATCATCGATATCCCATTCTCGATGATCATTAGTCGAGGCTATTTTAAGAGTTACGCTCTATCATCAATGTCTCACTCTATTAATGACAACGTAAGCTCAAGGGATGCATATTAATGAATAATTACAAACAATCAAATAATAATGCAATAATCGCAAATGTCATAAATATTAATCTTATTAATAATACGAATGTATTCAAGTACATCTGTCCCTAATAATGATTGTCTCTAGGACATATATACTTTCGAGAGCAAGCGTATTTGTCCCTCCAGGAGTAGACACTAGGAGAGACCGTATTTGCCGGACCATGCAAAGGCACACATCCTGTAATACTTCAAATTGCAGGAACCTTAAAGGCAGTGCCTGATGTTTCTGAATATTCAAACTTTGCTTGGATCTAATTTGATTTTATTAATGGCGTTATCATTACTGGTGGCACTCTAGATGCTCAAGGCCCAGCTGTTTGGCAGTAATGACTGTAAAACTAATCCTAATTGTGTCCACCTACCTGCCGTAAGTTCCTCCTTATTTCTTATATCTCAATTAATTTCTTTTTTATATAATTAATTTCTCTTTTGGGATGGGTCTACCCGTGGATATAGGAAGGTAAAAGTAAAAAGGACCTTGTGATTTCGGCACATTCATAATTTAAACTTGATGAATTTAATATTTAAAGTTTTGAACTTGGGTTCATAATTTGATATTTTTTTAAAAATTAGTAATTAAATCAAAAAGCTTATTGATTTGATTTATTCTATTTCATTTATTTGGGTGATATATATATATATATATATATATATATTTATATATATGCAAAAGACAGGAATATGTATTATGCTCCATCCGCCTCTACATGCAAGTGATGTCGGGTGAATCTAGCTAGAGTCACTATACTGCAACTTAATATTTCCTCAGTCCCAAGTTATATGTTTCTTTTTAGTTTATTTAGAAAAATACATTTTTTCTAAATTCAAAAAAAAAATAGTTTTGAACTTTTAACTTTATCTCTTAATGAAATGATTTATGTAACAGAAACATTTATGAAAAAAATTTAAAAGTGTATCTTGCTTTTTTTTAAATAATAATTCGATCCAGTCAAACACTCTCATATAAAGTGGAGAGTAGGTATTTCTTTATTTTCTTCTATTTCATTTTTTGGGTCACTTTTAGTTTATCGTGATTATATATGGAGTAATACTTTGTGCTATTCTTTTCTTCTTCTTTTTTTGTAGACATTACACTTCAATGGTGTAGAGAACGGAAAAGTGATGAGGTTGAATTTGATAAATAGCATGGGATTTCATTTACATATTACAAATAGCTATTTGGTAAGGTTCCATGGGCTTACCATCGATGCACCAGAAGACAGCCCAAACACTGATGGAATACACATAAGCAAGTCCAACACCATTAAACTCTCCAGGAGTGTCATTAGGACTGGCGATGATTGTGTTTCATTTGGACAAGGAACAAACAATGTCACTGTTAACAAAGTCACATGTGGCCCTGGCCATGGCATTAGGTACGTCCATCTTTAATTCTTTTTCAATTTACCTCTCGACCCAACTAAAAAGGATCAATAGTATCCACTACTTACTCTGCATATGACTCTGAACCTCTAATCTACTATTCCCTCCTTGTCAATTTATGTGATACAATTTTTCTTTTCAATCTATACCAGAAAGAATATCACATTTCTATAATTAAAAATAACTTTAACTTTAAAATTTCTCTTTTAGCCTAAATGAAGTGATTTATAGCCGCATAAATGTATTATTATTTTAGATTACAAATTTCAAATGTCTTTTTTAAAAATTTTGTGCCTAGTCAAACTGTGTCACATAAATTGGATGGAGGAGTAAGTGATAATCGAGGTTCTCAACCACTAGAGCAAGTTTCACTCGTTAATTAAGTTAAATTTACTGTACTCTTATTTTGTATAATAATCTCACACTGTTGTGTGTTTGTGCTAATTGAAAACACAGTGTAGGTAGTCTTGGTAAGTTGACTGGCGAATTGGAAGTAAGAGGACTCATCGTGAAGAATTGCACATTGAGAGGCACCACAAATGGTATCAGAATAAAAACTTTTGCAGGAGCAAATCCTAACAGAGAATTTGGGATGATGTTCAGCGATATTGTTATGGAAAACGTTAAAAATCCAATCATCATAGACCAAAGTTATGGTGATAAATCAACCGAGGTCTGTCCAATTAAGATGTTTTCCTTTTTATTAGAAACATTTGAGTAGTACTGCTGATGATCTGATTAGTGTGTTGAATTTTGCAGCCATCACAAGTAAAAATAAGTGATGTAATTTACCAGAACATAAGGGGAACAACAACAAGTGACATAGCAGTTCAACTAATGTGCAGTTCAAGACTCCCATGCCAAAACGTTCGACTCACCAACATAAATTTGAAGCATATAGCCAATACACCAATTACTTCTCAATGTGAAAATGCAAATGTTGGCTATACTGGCATGCAAATTCCACCACCTTGCCATGCACTCTCTGAAAGTATATGTATGTCCTAGAGACAATCCGTATTAGGACAAATGTACTTTATACACGTTCGTATTATTATTAATGGAGATTAATATTTTGGCATCTGCAATTATTGAATTATTAGTTGATTGTTTATAATATTCTATAATATGCATCCCTAGAGGTTACGTTGTTATTAATAATGTGAGATATTAATATTATAACGTAACTCTTAAAATAGCATCGACTAATGATCATCGAGAATGGGATATCGATGATATGTGATAACTCGACATGTGGTCTACATCACATCCTTAGAGGATGTAGTATGTCTCACCTGCTACGAGTAATGGCTACTCGTGATGGACACATGGATACTTTAGAAGTATTGGTATACCCTGCTGATATATTGTTTGGTATACTTGTCTAAAGTATGATCAGCGTGTGGGAGATATGAGTCCTTAGACTTGAGGTCAATGCGCACTTTGTCTATAGCGTAATATACTTTGATCATGTCCTAAGCTCAAATGTCTTATAGGTTGAGATACGGCTTGTATTGGGTACATTACGATGTGGATTAAAGGTGGTAGTTGAGCCAAGATTAGGATTCATTCCTCGAATGTATATTCGAGAGAACACTCAGATTCTCAGTGATATTAGGTTGACTAAGTCGTTGGCCAACGCAACAGACATATTTAGAATATGGTCTAGTTGTCAACTAATATAGATGAGATATAATGATCAAGCCATTTGCATAGACACTTGGCAAATCCTAAGCTTGATCGAGTGTGTCGTGAATGAAAGAATTTTATCTTACCACATAGAGGTTAGGTTTACTGGATTCATGTAAACGTACTTCACATATTGAGTTCGTCTTGCGGCGCCGTCTAGGAGTTCCGCGTAGACCTTAATTTGATTAGTGTCGATATGTGAATGTCTGTAGGGTCACACTATGTCGATTGTCCTTTCGATCTAAGGATGTATTGAGAGAGTATTAAATATTCGATTTAGAATCGAGATATTTAAATGAATGATGATTGTTTTAATTAAATCAAATTTGGATTTTGAATTTAATTAAGAATGTGCTGAAAAATAAAATGAGGCGGTGTAGGGCCACGTCAGCGCCGCGGGGCCCACACCGTAGGGCCACAGCGCCACAGGGCCTCGGGGCCCACCGACGTGGTGACCTAATCCTTCTCGAGTTTTGGGCCAGACCCAAGGTTAAACCCTAATCTAGTTTGACCTAATTTTTCACCTATAAATACAGACCTACACTTCATTATTCATTACACTTGATTTTCATATCATTATTCTAAATCTTAGAGACTCAGAATCAAAACACTCTCTCGGACTTCTGTCGGATTTCCTAGCTTTCCGAAGGAGGAATATATTGAAGCTTGCGCACCTATTTGATAAAGATTCCAGATATTGTAAACATGTAAGTATCATTCAAGTCTTATGTTTACGATTTTAAATTACACTATAGTCAAACAGTTCTGCGTTTGTTGGGTTTAAAATAAGTTTTCAATATCCGTTGTGTATAACAACCTAACAAAATCCCTACAGTGGTATCAGAGCCAGGGTTGTTTTGTATGATTATAAGGTAATTGGTTAATAATAATAATATGAGTTAGAATTTGTTTAAATCTGAAATTTATGTCGTTTAAAGCTTGAAAACCTAATATCTTAAAAGCACATCATCCTTGTCTCCCAAACTATTAAACAATGATGTAATCGATGAAGTCATTCCGATCTAACTCTTCTAAGTCGATGTGCGTAACCAGATCATTGCGAACATGGTGAACTGAAGCGAAGCACGAGAAGGGACTGGATGATGGTCGATGAACGTGTTGTTTGATAGTAAAGGGTAACGAAGATGAATTTGTAAATCTGACCCTAAACCAGTTTTAGGGTTTCGAAAATGCAAATTTTGTACTTCTGAGATGGAGGCGCCGCGACTCCACGATGGAGCATCGCGGCGCCACCTAGGGTTTGCCGCAACACCGAGGCTCCAATTTTTTTAAAAAAAAATCAGAACAGTGAACAGTAACCGAACAATGTTCCGGCATGAACGGGAGGCATCAAAGGAAGGACTGACGAACTTGTTACTTGTGTTTGGTTAACTACTTTACTGACTTGTGGTTCTTTCTCGTAAGTGGCTGGCGATTTCTGAAATTGCAATTTAGCCCTTTGGGCAAATCTGAAAATTTTAAAAGTTTCGGGAATTGCAATTTGGTCCCTAGAAAGGTTTTTAAATCATCAAATTTGGTCCTTGGGACAAATTTGTAAATTTCAAAAAAGCAGATTCAGTCCCTGGATAAATCTGTAAATTTCAGAAAAGCAGATTTGGTCCTTGGTGCCAAATCTATATTTAATTTAAAATTCTGGAAATTACAGACAGGTCCCTGAAATCTGAAAATATTTTCTGAAAATTGAAATTGGATTTTCTGAATTAAAAGGAGTTCAAAAATGAAATTTTAAATTCTTGAGGGACTAAACTGCAAATTTTGAAAATCTGAAATTTATAGAAACACCCTAAAAATCAGTTTTTAAAATCATAAATTATTTAAGAGGTTGTTTGGATTAGACTTAAATTTTAGAGTTTAGACAAGTTAACACATGATTAATATTAATTGTATATTATTGAATAATATACGAACTATATGCTAAGTGTTTAAATGAGTACATTTAATTATTAGCATAATGTCTGTTATAACTGTCTGGGTAGGCGGCACCCAGTAATTGATCAAACCATCTTGTATCATGCCTATTGGGTTGATGGTTTCCAACTAAATGTGTTTTTAGAAATTGCATGATTAAATGTCATATTGGATATGACGTAAAATTTTGTTGATCTTGGTTAAAATTCCGAAACTAAAATGTTCCCCAAATTTTTTGAATACAAGTCTAAATTAAAACGCGTCATCCATTATAATTGTTAGAGTGCAAAATCCTTTTCGGCGATACGAGTATTTATGCTAAAGCATTTACTCTAAGTCTACGATGACCCAGACTCTTTCATAGATGTGTTTTAAATGTAAAGGTAGACGATAAACTTTTGTTGGTATTTACACCAAAGTGTTTGCTCACAAAGGACAAATTTACTTAGATACATAAACGCAGTCGTGTAATGGGATTGGCTTGCTTAAACAAATCTTGGCTCCAAAGTGTCGGACTAATCTAAGGACGCAAGATTAAATATAATATTTGATCAACCAAGAGTTGCAAATAAGTTTTGCAATTGGTTTAGAACCTACCAAGATGTGTTACTGAAGTTATCAGCCAAAGCAAATACGGAGATAGCATAGGCTTGGATCTTAGCCCATTATGACCTTAAAATTAATTTAGGTCCGTATTCAACCATGGTGTCGTAGAAGTATGTTAAAATAGTGGGAGCTAATTAAACAAAAGACCATGTTGATTAGCCTAAACGAATGTATAATAGGAAATAATTTTGAGTTTAATTTCCAGTCTATCTAACCCTTCAGATTATCAAAATGTCGAGTTTATCATTGAAAATGTTGATTGAAATGAACAAACTTACTGGACCTAACAACCTTGATTGTCTAAGAAATTTGTGAATAGTGTTGAGACAAGAGAAATTAGAATACGCGTTGGACACGGTGTTTCCAACAGTCCCTGCGACAGACTCTGCTTAATATGCCTCTTTTGATAAGGATGCTTACCAAAAACACCTAGATGATGCCACTTCAGCACAGTGCGTGATGTTGTCTTCCGTGTCTATGGAACTTCAGAGACAACATGAGAACATGGGTCCCAATGAGATGCTCGAACACTTGAAGAGTCTCTATGACTCATAATCTCAGATTATGGAATATGAGTTACTGATAAAACTTTTTAAGTGTAAGCTCAATGAATGGGGCCAGGTCTCGCAGCATGTGTTGAAGATGATAGGGCTGATAGACAGACTTGTTTCAATTGAAACGAAGCTGCAAAACAATGTCGCTACCACCCTCATCCTGAACTATATCCCTTGTTCATTTGAGAACTTCATAGTGAATTAAAATTTGAATGGAACGAATGCGAGTCTGCCGGAGCTGCACAATATGCTCAAGACCTTTGAGTCTTCCACTTCCAAAGGCAAAGTTGTGCTTATGGTGGACTCTTCTAGCAGGCCCAAATCGAAAGGCAAGGACTGGCAGAAGAAGAAGGGCAAAGCAGTCGATGTGCCCTCAGCTATGAAACCTAAGGGAGGTGTGAAGAAGAAGAATGTGAATCCGGCTAAGGATGTATGCCTCAACTGTAACAAGAAGGGACATTGGAAGAAGGATTGCACTGCACCAGGAGGAGGAAAAGCACCAGGTGCTTCTACCTCTGGTGGACAAGGTATGTACGTCATTGAAATAAATATGTCTATAAATAACTTTCATTCCTAGGTATTGGATACCATTTGGGGCTCACACATTTGTACCAATGTGCAGTGGCTAACTGACAGCAGGAAGGTTGGACCAAGAGAGGTGGACCTACGCGTTGGAAATGGAGCACGAGTGGATGCCGAGCGCGTAGAAACTTATTGATTAAATTTGCCTTTTGGCTATTGTCTAGTGTTAAATGATTGTTACTATGTACCCTCGTTAACGAGGAATATCATTTCTATCCCTGTTTTGGACATGGATGGTTTTTTTCCTCATATATTTATAATAGCAGTCAAGTACTGTCTTTTGATAATGTTATATATAGAACTGCTCCTCTTGTGGATGGATTATATACACTAAACTGTAGTCGAGAAATATTCAATGTACAAAATAAATGAGCTAAGATAAGTAATAGAAACTCTACCTACCTATGGCATTGTAGACTTGGTCATATCAACTAAACAATGATAGCAAGGTTGAGAAAGCTTGACTACCTCGAACCATTTGACTTGGAGTCTCATGGTAACTGTAAATCTTGTTTGAAAGGTAAGATGACAAACAAGCCACTTTCTGGGAAGGGTGTGCGAGCTAAGGAGGCACTTGAGTTGGTACATACTGATGTATGTGGACCATTCTCGACTCAAGCTAAGAGAGGTTTCCCTTACTTCATTACTTTTACTGACGACTTCACAAGGTATGGATATGTGTATCTTATGAAACACAAATTTGAGGCCTTCGAAAGGTTCAAGGAGTACAAGTCTGAAGTAGAGAAACAACTCACAACGAGTATCAAGACCCTTTGATCTGATCGAGGAGGTGACTTGAGCAAGGGGTTTCTAGATTACTTAAAGCTATATGGAGTCCAATCAGAATGGACACCTCCTGGAACACCACAGATGAATGGTGTTGCCGAAAGGAGAAACCGAACCTTATTGGATATGGTTCGATCCATGATGAGCTTCTCAGTTCTACCGACATACCTTTGGGGACATGCTATACAAACCTCAATATATGTTCTGAACAGGGTTCCTTTCAAGTCAGTAGAAAAGACACCCTATGAGATATAGTGTAGAAAGAAGCCAGCTCTTAAACATGTGAGACCATGGGGGTGCCCTGCATATGTTAAGAAGATGCTTACTGACAAGTTGGAATTCAAAAGTGAGAAATGTTACTTCGTGGGGTATCCAAAAGAAACTAAGGGATACTACTTCTATCTTTCTGGAGAACATAATGTCATTATTTCCAGGAACGCAACTTTCCTTGAAGAAGAATATGTCTACAAGGAACAGAGTTGCACAGAGATAGAACTTGAAGAAATTCAAGAACCGCGAGATAAAATAGAGGTTGAATCCATGCCGAATAACCAAGGCAAGAATTCAGTGGGAGTATTTGGCGAAGATTGGGTACTTCAAATATGCCCTTTGGCTAGTGGGAGTGTTACGAGGAACAATGCAGAAATGCAAGATCCTCAAGCACAGCCTTTGGGAGTAGATGTAATGGTTCCACCTCCTCCCATTCCGGAAATACATGAAAATAATATTCCTGAAAGCTCTCAAGTTAGTGGATTATCCAACACACAAGAACCCTCTCACAATCAGAACATACCAAGCACTGAATTGCAAAACAATAAACTCCGTAGGTCCACTAGTACTCATCGTCCTCCTGAAAAACTAAATCTACTTGTGGAAACACACAGTAAGATAGATATTCCCGATAACGATGAGCCTACAACCTATAGCGAAGCAATGTTGGACATTGATTCGAAGAGATGGAAAGAAGCCATGAAATCCGAGATGGAATCTATGTACATCAATCAAGTGTGGAACTTGGTTGATTTGCCAGATGGGGTTAAACCCATAGGATGCAAATGGGTCTTCAAGAAGAAGATCGATGCATTTGGAAATGTACAGACTTATAAAGCAAGGTTGGTGGCTAAAGGTTATAATCAACGGCATGGGGGCCAAGAAACACCATTGATTTCAGCCAAAATTCACACTTGGAAAATTTTGCTTAAAGCTTGCTATCATGGAGTGTCTACATTACTATTCTGAGATGTTCTGCATGGACAGTCTCACGACAGGAATAAACTAGGATGTCATCAATAGAGACAATGACGAAAAGTCGAGGTAAGTCTTGAAAACCCTATTTATAAGGTCCATAAGGTGCATTCGTCAATCCGAATGACATGACAAAATTCGAAATGACCATAACAAGTTCTGAAGGCGGTTTTCGGAATGTCAATTTCTTTAACCTTAAGTTGATAGTACCCTGATCTGAGGTCAACCTTGGAATAACATTGGGCACTCTGAAGTTGATCGAATAAGTCGTCGATTCTGGGAAGAGGATATTTGTTCTTAATGGTGACTTTGTTCAACTGACGGTAATCAATGCACATACGCAAAGATATTTTCCTTCTTTCGACCAAACAAGATTGGTGCATCCCACAGTGAAACACTTGGCTTAATAAATCTCTTATCAATGAGATCTTTCAACTTGGCTTTTAATTCTTTTAACTCTGTTGGGGTCATTTTGTATGGCAGAATAGATATCGACTTAGTGCTGGGAAGTAAATTAATTTCGAAGTCAATCTCCTTATCGGGAGGAACTCGAGGAAGATCTTCTGGAAAGACTTCTGGAAATTCACTGACAATTAGTACGGACTGAAGAGTTGGGGTCTGGGTATCTGTATTCCTGACTCGAACTAGATGGTAAATGTACCCCTTGGTGCACCCTATTTTTACCGAGGCTAAACAAAGTACAACTTATAGGTCTTTAAAAGAATTGATTATGAATAGAGTCGCCACCTAGCATTTAAGGTATACTAGGATACCTATAAATTATTAACGTAACTTAAAAATAGTCTGTGATAACAAGTGAGATTCTAAGTAAGGGTTCAAATTATTCTGAATGTAAGGTGTTAAGCATCCTTCAGAATCCACAAAATGGGGTTTTCGATGGGACCTAATTTAAATATGATGGGTTATTATATATAAAAAATTATAAAATAATCAAACAAAGAATATCATGTAGTAAAATGTGAATATATGTGCATGTATGAAAACATATATATATATATATATATATATATATATATAACAAGATAAATAAGTAAAAAAAAATTATTGTATTTGTGAACAAATATATAAGAATATTCTTTGAGTTTTTAAAAGAATTAGAATTCAAGAAAAAATAAAACTTGTGATTAATAAAGCATTCAAGAAAAAGCTCGTAAAAATGACTTAAAGAATGAAAGTTGATCGATAAAAGATAAGTAGCTACTGGAAAAAAAAAAGTATAGAAAAGAATTATTTGCAAAGGAAAAAAGAATGTATAACTAAATAAATGACTAACAACATTAGCCAAAAAAAAGTTAATTGATAATTGACTGAAGAATGAGAACATAAAAGGTTTTATTAAAAATATGACTGAACATAATGACCTTTTTTGTGTTTTGTAAAGACAATGAGTTTTAGGGGTATTTACAAATGTTCAAAATTAATTCAAACCAATGATTTTAGTATAAAAAATATATGCAATTCCAAAAATAATAACAAATATGAATGCAATATTATGAATAAGATATAATATAAATATAGTAAACATTTTCTTTTGAAATAAGATAAAAGTAACAGACTAATGTTAATTTCCTAAAATGCGTAGTGAATTTAAATCACATAAGCAAAACATAAATAAATAAATAAATACCAACTCCCACACTCCAAAAATAAAGTTTTTCACTATACTTTATGCTTTGTACAATTTTAAGAACGTAAAAGCAAGACAAACAGAGAATCCAAGAAAATCTTCGATCATCGTCTTCAGGAAGTAACTCCTGATATCTGCATAAGACTTAGTAAAATTGTTAGCAGTGGATAAATATTTATTGAAACGAATTAAAGAAATGATAATGAATATATATATATATTGACTTAAAATAAAAATTCGTCTTATGTGCAGGGAAGGCCTCGAAAATTTCTTCATCCGCCAAATGTAGTATTATGTTCAATATCAGTGTAATAAAAAAAATGTCATAAATGAGCAAATGGTCAAAAACAACCCGAATGATATAGCCAACAACTAAGCGGATCACTAGAACAAATAAAACGGAAACCATGAAGTTCGCCGGAGGAGGAAGAGCGGAGACGACTATAAGCAGGGCCGTCGTAAAACATTTTGAGGGACATGTTCTAATTCGTAAAAGTGAATCCTTAATATAAATAAATATACGATTTCAATAATTAGATTGAGCTAAAACCTGCGAAGACCTGCGAATTATGAATCTTTACAGTAAATTCTGGTTAATACTACTTCATAAAAAATGAAAAAATAAGCCCTAAATTTTTTCGTTTTTCAGGCCCTGACTATAAGATAAAAAAAAGTAAATTATAAAGAATCTAACATATGTAATACTATATATGTATATATAAGATGTGTGTATGTTTCAAGAAAAGAAGGGAACGAAGGGGATTAAGGAGAGGAGATGGCCTGCCGTGAGAGAAAAGATGTTGAGAGTAAAACTTTCATTTTAGGGGCATAGGGGATGTTGAGTGGGAAACAAAAGAAATGGAGAAAAAAAATATTTTTAACATAAATTTAAAGAGAGGAGAATGAGAGAACTTGCAAGAGATCTCATCTCCCCTTTAAAAATGAGAGGGGGGATGGATGAGTGTTAAAAATCAAAGAGAAGAGAGAGGTGTGAACAAAAAAAGGAAAAAATCAGATGAGGGGTAGGTGAGATTTTAATTTTACACCGGGCCATAACCGGATAATTCGCACAAAGTGAATTTTAAATATCTCTAAATTAACTGTGGTGGAGATCCGGCGTTCCTATAATACAGACTGTATTAAAATATAACTAATATACATATAAATTAAAAAAATAAAAATAAAAATGTTATGGATACTTAAGAAATGTGCTATGCTATAAAAAGAACTAAAAATGATTATTTACTGAAATAAAATTGTTGTGGTGTGCTATGTTGTACATGCAAATGACAGTGTTAAAGTAATGATTATTGAAATTAATTTAAATGACAGTAAATTGATAAAAATCCTAATATTTGCAGAAATAAGGATAATTTGACTTGATCGGATGATAAGGCCTTGACTTGATCAAATTTTGTTCCGTATTTTAAAATTATTTGATCCGGATTTCTTGTGCTGACAGACCGTATAAAATATAACTAATACATGTATGTGAATAAAATATAACTATTAACATGTAATAAATATAAATATGATTAAATTATAGTTGCTGTAAAAATCAAGAGACGATCATTAATTGCCCAAAAATTATAGTATTACGTTGTACATATGTAGAAAATAGTGATTTTTGAAAAAATGATTTAAAATGACACTAAATTGGTAAAAATTCTAAAACATGGAAAATTATCAATGAATTGCCGAAAAATACAAAAAAAATGTGCAAAGAGTGCGATTTTATGTTTTTTAAACGATCAGGGCTCCCTGAGACGTTATTATCAAGAACGACGAGCCAAATTGGGTGTAAACACTCATTGGATATCATCTTTCTGGCTTTAAGATAGGAAATAAACCTACCATGGATGCTATTGCATCACCCTTCCATTCTATGACTGGTTCACTAGGAAATTCAAACTTACATTTTTGGTTCTACAGCCTACTATGGCAAACACATGAAGACAACCAATCCATGTCCATGATTACATCGAAGTCTACCATTTCTAAATCTACCAAGTTGGCTACTATAATGCAGTGATAGACTCTAACTGGACAACCCCTATATACTTGTCTAGCTATAACCGACTCTCCAACTGGAGTGGATACTTCAAATGGTTCAAGCAACTTTTCTGGTCTATCCCAATTTTTTTAGCAACAAATGGGGTTACATATGATAGAGTGGATCAATGATCCATAAGGGCATAAATGTCAAAAGTGAAAGTTATTGTAACAACATCTTCACGAGCCTCTGTATCCTGACAACCAGCTAATGCATACAAGCGGTTCGGACTTCCGCTTGTGTTTCCAGACTTAGCTTCACCGTGCCCTAACTACGCTTGAGAATTGCGAGGAGCTGCTGAATTTGTGGATTGAGTTACGTTGCCTCCGGTACCCTGTATCACTGATGGACAGTCTCTCTGAAAGTGACCTTGTTGACCGCACCCATAACATATATTCATTCCCATGTGACATTTCCCATGCATGTCTCTTACCACACTTACAATAAATCGGATTATCATACGTCTTTTGACCTACACTAGTTTAAGAGTGTGAACCTGCTGCCATGAAATTCTGTCTCCAGTCTCCACTAATCATTCCTGAACTTTGGGACTGGGGCACTGGCTGAAGATAGAGCGGGTCTTGATGACCTATTTTTAAAGAACTATCTCCACCTCCCCCGTGACTGAAGTGACCTAAATACTTAGCTCTTTTGTTGAACTCTCTATCCTTCTCCTTCTGCAATTGTTCATTTTCCTTCTTCATATCTTCGATACCCTGAAAAGCAACTATCTTAGTAATGGTCATCTTTTTGTTCTGAGCAACAATATTAGCATCATCGAACAAATAAGGCTCGAGACCCAACATAAATTGTCTAACTCTGGCCCTCATATCTGTAACCATGTGCGGAGCACAATTAGCCAATGAGATAAACTTGAGATGGTATTCTTGTACGCTCATGTAGTTCTGTCTGAGCCTTTCAAATTATAGGGCCTTGGTCTCCCTGACTTCTAGTGGCATAAAGTGTTCAATGAAGGCATCTATGAATTCATCACTGCAGGTGGTGCATCTTCCCCTCGGGATTGTTTCCACGTCTCATGCCAAGTATTTGCGACGTCCTGCCTCTGTTTCTATGGCATGCATAGTACGACAGACCTTCTAAATCCCGTAAATATAATTTTGTGGGTCCTCAGTATTGATGGATCCTGTGAACACTGTCAGTTTCATGCGAATGAATTTCATGATCCTGGAATTGGATGACCCTCCGTTGACAACATTATTTGAAGTCGTCTCCTGACACTGAGCCTGGTTAGCAATAATTTGAGTGAGCATCTAGATAGCTTTCTGACATCCACATTCGCGGAACTTAGTGGTGGATTGACGGTGGCACAAGCTCCTACGACCCTTTCGGTGGCTAATATTGGTGAAGTTAGGGGCATTGAAGCCGTTGCAACTCCCTGAGGCTGAGAGTTCACTCCTTGGGCAGCATTAGCAGCAGCCCTCTTGCTTGTAGCTGACTTTCTTCTAGCAGATATTTTCTGAAATACGTAATACGCATGAGTTAGAAGAATGTCCTGAAGGTATAGCTCTAATTGCACGATCTATAGTATGAAAGAAGTGAGACAATCCTAGATTTCTTGGTGGTCAACTGTTTACATGTGTGGCACGCATACACACATAAAAGTGACCCCACTGCACACTATTTCATAGACTCCATAAGACACTTGAATCAGAGGCTCTGATACTAAGCTTTGTCACGCCCCGAACTATGGCATGAGCATAACACGATACTCGGTGCATGACTGCATGTGACCGAGCGAACCACATGGCTTGTTGAATCAACATAGACATCCAAATCATGAAATAATAGTTTAAAACATGCAAATTCTGAATATTGAAAATATAGTCTGAAAATATAATCGCGAAAATAGTCTGAAAAATGTAATAAGTCTGAGTACTTACATGACATGCTAGACTAGTCTATGAAACCTCTGAATGTGAGTCTGACTGCTAAAACTATTTACCAGGACAAGACACTGGCATACCTTTACTGTAAGCATGACATAGATATTAAAATAAACTAACACCCCGAATGAGATGGGACTTACCAATAGCTGATACTGTAGAAATCCTAGCAAACTGATTAATCGTCCTAAAACTCCATACTTGCACCGTGAAATGCAGGCCCCGGGCAAAAGGGACGTAAGTACATTTGAATTGTACTCGTACGTAAAGCAACTGAATGAATAAGTAGGCACATGAAATAATAGGAACATAAAACTAAAACTGAAATTGTAACCTCAGCATGTACATGTATAATATCTGACATGAATATAATAAAACATTGTAACTTATTTTAAATGAGAGAGATTTAGTATAACCGATATGAAACCACCACGCTAGAATGTGGTGTCTGATCTCTGCCCGACCAGCTAAGCCATCTCGTACCTTTCTGTGGTACGAGACATAAACATGACTTGAATGGATCCAATAACCCACAATTGGCAACATGAAGGAATCATCTTAACTAGGCAGAGTGATCCTTATCCTATGCTGGCATACGTAGTTTCAGGTATTAAACCTCTCGGTAATATGTGCAACTCCCAAAACATGAACATGAATGTAATTGACTTTTAAGCCCATGGGTTTCATAAACATGGCTTGTATATATGATAGTAAGTATTATTTGATATATATATATAACTTGTATGAAAAATGTAAACATGTACAATTTTATGGAATTGGTAATACTGATTCATGACTTGTATTTAATAACCTATGCAATTCAAGGTTATGGGTATTCATGGACTGCATACGAATTCCCAATAACCAAAATAGAGTATCAAGAATACAATAATGAATTGGAAATACAAACATGGTGTATCATGATAGGTGTAGTTTATTATTATCATGAACTTGGAATAAAATTGTAAGTTATGGAAATTCATGGTTTCATGGATGAATGTGGAGTGGGGAAGAGCAATAATATTCCCACACGTGGATAGAAGCTCTACATACCTTAATCGCTCCAAAACTTGAAGAAAAGGTTTGAACTTTTGAAGAAGAAACTCAACACTCTGAACTTGAAACCTTGAGAAGGAGAAAGACATTTTTTCTAGAGTGGAGGTATGTTCTCATGAGATCAAGATCAGTAGAGATATCTTTTCTAGAGTGGAGGTATGTTCTCATGAGATCAAGATCACTAGAGTTTGTTGGACTAGGCCTGATCTTGGGATTGTTAAACTCAATACTGACGGGAGCGCTCTTGGTAACCCGGGCTGGATAGGTGCGGGTGGTATTATCAAAGATAGTTATGGGGGAATTCATCTATGCTTTTATTGCTCCCTTGGGTGATGGTACTAATAACCAAGCTAAGTTAGAAGCTATAAGCATTGGAATAGCTTGGTGTTAAGCCAATGGGTATTCAGGAGTTACTCTCGAGGTTGATTCCGAGTTGTTAGTTCGTTGGATTTAGGGTTCGGTTGCTCCACTTTGGCATCTTCACCATGCTTTCACCAGACTTCAGGAAACCATACGACAAATCCACACCTTTTCTTGGACCCACATATTCAGAGAGGCCAATGCGGTGGCAGATGCATTATCCAAACATAGTCACACTCTTGACGCTCAAGGTACTTACTATGTTTTTCAAGACTTCCCTACTCACATTAAAGAACTACCTATGTCACATCTGGTGACTGGGTTATGTGATAGGGAGCAAACCATACTAGCCCAGGGTCGCACTCATGTATCTTTTAACACATTTGTATCTTTCTTAATTGGGGTTATTTCTTGCTTGCGAGTCAGTTATTTTGAAGATGAATCTTATATAGGGCATATGACTTTTCTTTTCTTTGTTTCTTTACTTTGTAAAGTGAAAATCTCCCTTGTTTCCTAGTTTTCTATTGTATTGAGAGGAGTCCTCTTTTCTAGGTGCTTAGATGACTAAATTTCCTTTTCTTAGAATCTGGAGATGAGTTGGTTGACCTTAGTAGCATGGCCGCCGACTTATGAACCACCATAGGATTAGAGGTAAGTTTTATGTCCCCCTCCTTGTACTTTTCTTACTTTATTTATTTATGTTAAGGCTTGGGGGTGTTGCTCAGCTCCTGACGGATACTAGCCCCATTGTTAAAAAAAGAATGAGAAAACCCTAAGATTATAGTGTAGAATCTTATTAAGAATTCATGTAGATGTGTTAGAATTACTTAGAAATACATGGGTGGGACTTACCTTGATATGAGATGATTAATAGAGGAGAGAAAAGTCGTGTTAGGGCTTGGAGAGTAGAAAAATGGAATAAAAATTCATAAAACACGACTTTAAATGAATCTCAGGTGCATCTACATTGGTGTTTACGCCGCAGATCGCATTTTATGGCTGCGGATGCTAACGCACATTGAAACAGAATGTTGGAAACTTCAGGATGGAAATTTGGCCTAAAATGCGATGGGAAATGCGTCACAGAATACGTTCTGCATTGCATATCACATTTTGTGTCGCAGATGCATGTCCGGCGGACTACTTTGTGACCCTTCAGTAAAATAGTCATAATGTTTTATACAGACGTTCGTTTGAGCTCCACAATATATGGGTGAAAATATATTTCAAAGGGTTACAATTTTTATGTTTTGAGGTTTTTCCAATTGCTTATATATTGTCCTGTATACCCTCTTTAAGTGAGACCTAATGCAAACTCACACGAAAACATGCTCCGTAGAGTATCTTCCTACTATACTTTGCCCAAATACTCTTCTTATACCTTGATTGATTTTCAAAACACTTCTCATACTCCTCATCTTGATTTCATTATGTTCCCATCGTACGGGTCAAGCCTTAGCCCGAAGGTACGAGGTGTTACACTTGAAAACCTCTGAGATGAAAAATTCTCCCGCAATCAAATAAGTGAACTTGGTCCTTGCAGTTACCCATAACAAAGATCTTGATGAAGAAAATATAAGCTTACCAGAAGATCTTAAACGTCATAAAAAAGAGGAGTTTGAAATAAATAAAGTACTTTAAAGCCAAGAGGACATGATATAAGCAATCAATAAGGATGTTTCAGGTGTAGGAATACATACCACTTTGTCAAAGAATGCCTAGAAAAAGGATAAAGAGTGTAGAAGTAATGAATCTGACGGAAGAAGAAAGGAACATGTTCCTAGAAGCAAGTTGAGCACTGGCCAAGATGATCAAATTGTACGAAAAGCTTTAGCTGCCATGAGAGACTCCTCAAGTGACGATGAAGATGAGATAGAAAACTCAAATAGATCCTTGGTGGCAATAAAAGTCATATGCTGAAGATATATTGTCACTTATGGCCAACTCTGACTCAAAATCTAGAAAAGATGACCACGAGGTAATTTCTCCAAGTTCAAGGATGATATTCAAAATTAATCCAGAGAAAAACTAGGAAATGTGATCTATGTTGTCATCGATACCTATGAAAATCTCTAAAGGGCAATGAAAAATATAATGGAAACACTTGATTTCCTTCGAACAAACCCCATAATCCAAGAAGAACAGCAAGAGAACCTGGAGAGATGATCCATGCCCTGAAGGAACATGTTCTTACACTAAGATATGAGAATCATACACTGGAACTTGAGAAGGAAGAACTAATTAGTGCTACGCTCTCAGGTATAAAAGATCAGACTGAGCAATCTTGAAAGGATCAGAAAGGTTTGCTCAAAGTCGTGAAGGAAGAGTTGCAGGTTGCGCATGATAAAAATATAATTCTACTGGAAGAGCTAGAGGAAATAAAAGAAGAGAAAAGCTTTTGTTGGAATAAGTGCTCAGAACACAAGAACTTGTGGGTTTTCATCTCACACAACTGCAAAAGCCCTTAAGACGCATCACGTACAAAGGGTCAAGGTTACTCTAAAAGTATGCAATGCCCTGAGAAGAAGAGATATAATAACCCCATCTCAATATCAATGGGTTAAGAATTGACAGGAGAGTGTCCAAATCACATTTCATCGAGAATAAAGGGACCCAAGAAAGACCGAGTTCCTAAAACCAACCCTTGATCCAAAAAAGAGGGCTAAGTAAGATGATAGTATAGGAACATGTGTGTTTGATCTGAACACATGAAAACAGAAAGAAAAATTCCTCTCACCAAAGGCCTAGTATAAAAGGAGCTTGGAATATATGCTAAATTCAAAAGTATAATGGGGAACAAGGTTCAACATTACAACAAAGTTGAGGGGTATATCTTATCCTTTTTCATTTTTAAAATTAGGATGATACAGTAAAAAATAAGTGCGATAGGACATGACCTTGTCGTCAAATACGAATTGGTGGCCAAAGCCGATAATCCACTACCAATTCAAATTTTCTAGACAAGAGTTCCATACATAAGATAAAAATATATGTAAAGGATCTCCCTGTCATATGCCACGTGAAAGTTAAAAATAAGTGGTTCTATTACTATTGATGAGAATAGAAATACTAGAAGTGAAAATGCACGACATGATCACTATAATGATATTTTTGGGAAAGTTGAAATATTGTAAGTTTGACGAACAAATGACCATTCTAATCTATCGAAAGCCTATTCTAGATTAAATTAAAGAAGTATAGATGACCAATTTCCCTTGTTTCTTTGAAACTTTGACAACAGTTCTTGTAAAATAATAGTGTTGTTACTAGTACATAGAATGAGTTGGGCTGATATTGTCAAGACGCGATGCATACATATAATAACTACATTACCCCCTTGCTCACTAACCCTTTGACAGCTATATATTACCATGGGTTCCCATATAAAATTTGTGAAAAAGGGTTAGATATACCCCTCTACTTTCATTTATTTTTAATCCTATCACGCGTTATACTTTTTGGATATTTATACCCCTGTCATTGTGCAAAGTTCTAAATATTCCCCTTATTTGACAGAACCAACACGTGGCACACTCTGAATGAAAGACCCAACCCACCACTTAAGAAATTCCATACGCCACCCAATTAGGAGACCTCATTGATCCTTGGGCTACCATCTCATGTGACGGTAACATCTTATTGTCGTCAATTTCAACAAGTTCGCCATTCCTTTGCCCCTTCTTCTCCCGGAGCCGAGTGTTGGAAGTTACTCGCCGGCATGGATTTTGAGTGATTAAAATTATTGTTACCCGATGGAAGCTTGGGAATCGAAAGAAATACACGTGAAAATGGCATCGCTATAGAAGGCAAAAATGAAACTAGTGATTGCGGGATTGACACCATACTAGAAGGCGAGGAAGTGATAGAAGGATTCTGACGGACAACGGGAAAGTCAGGTTTCTGTGGTGCTTCGGTTAGGCGGCTAGAATATCTAACTTCTCATGTTGACGACAAGACTGATGGCAACTGTTTTGTGAAGGAGAAGTAAAATAGAGTTGAGATTCAGTTATATCTTTTCCAGTCCAGAACATGTCATCTTTTTTTATCTCATCATCGTTGGCTACTGGTTCATCTACCCTGTCGTCGAGTGCTACATCACTCTGTGGCGGAGAGAAGACGCCGAAAAACCGATCACTCGACGACGATTGATGGTGGCGGAAGCTAATAACATTGTTTTGGTCCATTTGTGGTCACACGAAAAACGTCACCTAGTTCTGCGTTGTGTATATAGAACGGGTTTAGTAATTGGGTCATATAAGTTTTGGCTCGGGTATGAGACTTTTTAAGTAGTGGATTGGGTCTTTCATTCAAAGTGTGGTACGTATCAATTCCGTCAAATAAGGAGCATATTTAGAACTTTGTCCAATGACAGAAATATAAATATCCAAAAAATATAACCGAGATAAGATTAAACAATAAATGAAAGAAGAGTGACAATATTGCCTTTTCTGTAAAATTTGCAAAGTACCAAAGGCGTTGTTTGTTTTTTCGACCCCAAATGGGATATTTTCCTTCATAACAGTTTACACCTTATATAGCTCCTCCAACTCAAAGCCACATTTCTCCAATTTGAGAGTTTCCTCTCAGCTTAACCCCCTAATGGCGCTGTTCGCCACTAGGCGCACTTTAGCTTCCACCATATACCGTGCACTCTCTTCATCCCCTTCATCATCATCATCTCGATTTCGTTATGCACTTCCCCTTTTCTTGAATCCCCAGTACAGTAACCCATCAGAGCAATTCGTTCCGACCCGTCCCAAGACATCCGGGTCGGGTTACTCTCCCCTCAATGATCCTTCTCCCAACTGGAGCAACCGGCCGCCCAAGGAGACGATACTTTTGGATGGATGTGATTATGAGCATTGGCTGATTGTCATGGAGTTTCCTGACCCTAAACCCTCTGAAGAAGAAATGATCAATGCTTATGTCAAAACTATTGCTGCCGTTGTCGGAAGGTAACTCTTGAAATGACTAAAAAATGTCCCTTTTTGTGTTTCTTGTTGGCATATTATACCTAGGTACTCTCTCCTTTTCAATTTGTTGTTTTGACTTGACGCCAAGTTTAACAAAGTAAAATAGATATTTGAATATTGTGGTCTTAAACTAAATATATGTAGAATGTACTAAAATGACCTTTAATGTTGTGGTTTTAAACATGTGATGTGGAAAGTTGAAATTAAAGACTTGCCAAAAATGGAAAGAGACATTCTTTTTTAGACGGACTAAAAAAGAAAGTAAGGCAAGACAAATAAATTGAAACGGAGGGAGTATTGTTTCCTTACTTATACATAGGAAGGTACTTTGAGAAAAACTGGTTTCTCTAGTTCCTCTTTGGCATACTATACATGAGGCCTAACCAAAGAGACATACTATACCTGAGTCATGGATTATGAGTTCATAGAATGTTTCTCCGAAAAAGAACTTTTTGATTCCTTGTTGATATACAATACCCTGGGACAGCTAATAGTGAGGATGATAAAATTATTCAACTATTGAATTCCGAGTGATGTGTTGTGGCGCTTGAGGGCGAGCTGATAAGGACGGGTAAAGACTAGTAGGCTTCTAGGTTGGTGGGCTTTCGGAGAAAGAGTGCAGGTAAGATACTTCAAGGAAATCTCATATCGAATAGGAGCTAGAAAATCCTAGAATATATATGAAAAATAAGCACGCTTTTGAGTTCGATGTGACGTAACCCAATGTCAAAGCCGTGAAGCATGTTGTGCCAAACTGGACATTATGTACCATGGGCTTTAGAATGTGTCGTATCAAGCTTGATTCGCTTAATACAATGATAAGAGTGCGACAAACCTCAGGAAGGATACTAAAAGTTCCCACGAGGAGGTGTATATGATGCCAATTGGGGAGTGTGAGTTGTTAGAGAGTACTTTGAGTGAATCTCTTCTGGAGTGATCATTGTTGGAGTATTCTCTTGGTATATATTTGGATAACTGGAGTTTTTACTCTTCTTTTATGCACTTTTCATATTGTTAATTTGCTCCTCTGTTCATGGACGTAGCCAGTAGGTCAAATTGACCGAACCATGTAAGTTTGTTGTTTCCTTAATGTCCTTGTTATTGCTAGTAAACGATTATTTTGGTATATTCCGAATTGTCCTGGCTATTGATCCTTACAGGAATCACATTTTTTAACCTTCAAATGCATTTAGAAACAAAATTAATATAATGTGGTACAAAAGGAGTAACAATCTGTTTTGCAAATTTGAACATTCCAATATCCTACTGTGTTGTTTCTGGAATGACATGATGCAGTTCACTAGGGATTGGAGAACCCAATAACGTTGTATTTTGTAGATATACATGTAGTTTGCTTCTTTCTAAGAAAAAGTATTCGAATCACTTTTTGTTCAAGTTTAATTTGATTTAGTGACAGAAATTGGCATTAAAGAGTTGTAAATGAGAAGGATGACAATTTGTTTTGCAAATGTTTACATTCCAAATCACTACCATATTGTTGCTAGTAGAACATGATATGGTTCACTGGGGATTGGAGAATCGGGGTAACATTGTGGTGTACTTTTATGTATACGAAATAACGGTAGAAATTGGTATTAAACCAAAGTAACACAGAAAGATAACAATTTGTTTTGCAAAAGTTAATGTTCTAAATTGCTACCACGTTGCTCCTTTTTTTTATTTTTATAAGGACACGATGCAGTTCATTTAAGATTGGAGAATCTAGGTAACATTGTGGTGCATTTTTATGTAGGGTTTTGTTACTTGTTCACTGTACCTCTCAATATATTTTCTTGGTTTCCTTAATTCGGTCTGTTCTAGTCTTTTCTGCTGAATTCTTTACAGTTCATAGCTCATAGCTCATAGCTTTATTTATTTATTCTTTCAACAGATTTTCATAGCTTTATTAATAAAGTAGTTCTATTAACTTCTGCAAACTTGCCTACCGAGTTATGAAATGTGCCTATGTTGCAGAGTAACTATATTGGTGCATATATGACCCATTATGTGCTTGAATACTGATCTATGTCGATTTTGTTGGTTTAACGATTCTACATCAAGAACCTTATTCTTAGAGTTGAATATACTGTATTATAATTGTAAAATTAACAGTGATATTTCACTGCCTTGACTAGTAAACCTTTTTGTGTATTATTAGGCATAGGCTGTTTTCTCTATGTAGTGAACTAGTGTTATTTCATACCTGTTTGTTTGGTATGCAGTGAGGAAGAAGCGAAAAAGAAGATTTACTCTGTTTGTACAACCACATACACTGGGTTTGGTGTTCTGATTTCTGAAGAGCTTTCCTACAAAGTTAAAGGTATATGGTTTTCTTTGCTGGTCATTTAAGGTGTCTTGTTCTTTCATTTGTTTTCCTTGAGTTACTTGTTATCTGAAGTTCTATTCTCTCCATTCTAAAATTGTCTTGTCATTATAAAAGGTTGAGAATTGGTATTTTTCTAATATCAGGATAAGTAAGGGGCAAATACTTCTGAGTTATTTCTGGATAGAAACTGAAATGGGGATAATCTAGAAGTTCTAATGATGCAAGTAAGGAGGGGTGATGTTTGGTAAGTGGGTCGGGTGTTGGTGATATTCGGGTTGACCCGAAAATGGATGCCAAAGTAGGGGTCTCGGGTTCTCGGTTTGGCTGGACAGTGGGGTATTTGGTGGTTGTTTCAGGTGGGATTTAGAAAGAGTTGGGTTAAGGCGTTTTGTAGGGATGTCACGGGTGTATTGAGGGTGATGTTGATGTTCGGGACTTGGCGGTTTGGCGGTGTCAAGGTGGTGGAAATATACTGAAACAGTGAGGTCCGATGATGGAGCTCGGTAGAGACGTCACTGTGGTTGGTTGTGTTGTTCGGGTAGTTGTAGGTGGAATTGGACTCGAGCGTTTTGTGGGGTTGTTGCGAGTACGTTGAGGGTGGCAATGGTGTTCGGGGTTTGGTGGTTTGATGATTGCAAGGTCTCGGGGAAAATCTGAAACAGTGAGGTTCTCGGTTGGTGTTTGTAGTGGACTGTTTGATGTAGTCGGGATTGGACGGTTGTTTACGAGTGGTTTTGGTTAACAACCTTTGGAGGAGATGTTTGTGAAGTACTGCGGGGGTTGAGGATGGTCAGTTATATAATGGGTTGGATAAGGATTGAACACAAGTTGCAAGATGCAAGCTCGAGTGAAAGATGTTTGATTTGGTTAAGTGTTGTTTCAGTTGTTGTGGTTGTAGTGAAGTACGGTCGATGAGCCCAAGGATAGAGACACGAGGGTTGTACTGCCCGAGTCGACACCAAGGAGATGGTGACCGATTCCACAAGGTCAAGACTGCGGTTGCTAAGTACAAGCCCGTGAACTAGCCAAGTGAGGGTGGTCGGAAGCCTTTTTAGTAACCCGGATTCGTGGCGCCCTCATCAATAAGTGTTGATCTAATATTTCCATCATTGGACAAGTTCGGAGGTTTCATCTTGTAAGAACCTTTTTGTAAACTTGTCAAATATGGATCTGAATACAAGACAATTGGTTTTGACTTCTCATGACATCATGTTGGATCTCGGATTCCATAAGACATGCTGCCTTGCCTTTGGTAGAAGAATGACATCGTACACCATTCAATCTTGTGCTCGGGCAAAAGATGGCACCAACTCTCGTTTCATGTTTGACGTCCAATGGTCTTTCACGGCTTGGCATAGTTATGACCGAGGCTTCCCAAATCTTTTTCTTCACGGCTTCAAAGACTCTTGTTGCTCTTCGGAACCACTCACACTCATCTTTTCTTATTAGCTCGTTGGTAGGAGCAGCAACGTCACAATAATTCCGTATAACATGATGAGAATAAGAAGCCGGACCAAGGAAACTATTTGTCGCAATTATACCCATAGGCTCGGCCCAACACCGGGAAGGTACCACCTCGGGAGATTTCACAAGAATACCTTCGGACGGAACTATGTGGTCCATGAAAGGTTGTAGTAACTTATGCATGAACCTCATGAAGAAGCTTGGAATGTTACCCAACCCAAGTGGCACCACAAACCATTCGCACCATCCACCCTTGATCTTAAGAGCCAATTTTCGTTCAACTCCCTCTCGAGTCCACACTAGATGGCAGCCACTCTTTGATTCTAACACCTTGGCTCCACTCAATCCACCCAAACAATCATCCATTCTTAGCATAGGAGATTTGGACATAATGGTGATGTTGTAGACTGCTTGGTGGCCAATACATACGTGCCAAGTCATAATTTCTTTTGGTGTCAACAAGTCGGGTACCGAATACAGACTAAAGTTCTTTTGGACAAGGTTCTCGTCTAGTTTTTCTTGCACTCGTTGCTGCACTTCCTTAGCCTCCCCCGGATGGTGTCCATAGGCTCGATGATTGGGCAATGAATTCCTCTGAAATAAACCAAGAGAATGCTCAATGCTTTCCATCGGTGGTGGTCTGGTTGTAAATTCATCCAGAAGATTCTTCAATCTCGGCATAGGAATTGTGCACTCCGTGGAGAGGTGGCGACCAACACACATGTGCCAAACATCATTTTGCTTCGGCACCAACCAAATAGGTATAGCGTAGGGGCTAAGGCACTTTCGATTACATTATTTGCCTAACAATTCTTGTTCTTGGCATCCATAGTCTTGGTGAGTAGAAAATGAACTCTTTGAAAATAAATCAAGGGCAAGTTCACTATCTTCTGTTGGTAGTGTTCTGGATGCAACATCATTCAGAAGTTCCTTCACATCGACAATTATAGCATTCCCCTTCTTAAATTCATTCTCTATCTTATGTGCATCAAGTAAGGGGGTCTCGGAACTTTACTTGGCTTCGGATTCCTCCAAGGACTTCGCACCATCTTCATTTGTCACTAATCGGGGGTTAGGACATTCTTTGCCAAAGTGTCCCGATTCTCGACATTGGAAACACTTTTTTCTCCTTTTGTTTATCCCCTTGGTGATCTCTACCTTCTCCGTGTCTCCTTCTACAACTCCTTGGTCAGATAATGGATTAGTAAAAGTAGTACCCTTTTCTACCTTTTGATCTTTCTCTTCAACTTCGTGACCATACAAGGGGTTGATAAAAAAGGTGTTGCCCATTTTCTTGACATTGGAAGGCTCTATGTAAGACTTTGGGGCACTTCTCCTTTGTGGTTTCTCAACCACGCCTCCGAAGGTGCGTCATGATGCAACTTCAACCTTTTCTTCACGACGAGTGGGGAGTCGGAAGTATAGACTTTGTTCGTGATTCCTTGGCAAAAATTTCCTCATCATATGCTTCTTTAATTTCTTCGAAGAGTCGATCTTCTTGTCACTTCTTTTTCGATTAGTTCTTAGATTTTCGTACCAATCGGAAGCAAATGATTTGAGCCTCAACTTGGCAACTTTGAAGCACTCATGATCGTCATATTGCCGGTACTTGAAAAATCCCTCAATGGCCTTCAACCATTCAAGGAACACTTTGGGTCCCTATCTCTATCAAAGGTCGGGAGATCACATTCTTTTCTCAAGATGGGTGCATGCTTCGCAACATGTCACTTTTCAAAAATAGCACTTGTTCCGTAAAAACATCATTTACGAGCCTCCTTAGTTCTTCTTTGTTTATGTGAGCCATAGAGTCAAAGCGTGGACCGGATGACCTCGCTCTGATACCAATATGATGCAAGTAAGGAGGGGTGATGTTTGGTAAGTGGGTCGGGTGTTGGTGATAGTCGGGTTGACTCGAAAATGGATGCCAGAGTAGGGGTCTCGGGTTCTCGGTTTGGCTGGACAATGAAGTGTTTGGTGGTTGTTTCGGGTAGATTTAGAAAGAGTTTGGTTATGGCGTTTAGTAGGGATGTCACGGTTGTGTTAAGGGTGATGTTGATGATCGGGACTTGGCGGTTTGGCGGTGTCAAGGTGGTGGAAATATACTGAAACAGTGAGGTCCGATGATGGAGCTCGGTAGAGACGTCACTGTGGTTGGTTGTGTTGTTCAGGTAGTTGTAGGTGGAATTGGACTCGGGCGTCTTGTGGGGTTGTTGCGAGTACGTTGAGGGTGGCTATGGTGTTCGGGGTTTGGTGGTTTGATGATTGCAAGGTCTCGGGGACAATCTGAAACAGTGAGGTTCTCGGTTGGTGTTTGTAGTGGACTGTTTGATGTAGTCGGGATTGGACGGTTGTTTACGAGTGGTTTTGGTTAACAACCTTTGGAGGAGATATTTGTGAAGTACTGTGGGGGTTGAGGATGGTCAGTATATAGTGGGTTGGATAAGGATTCAACACGAGTTGCAAGATGCAAGCTCGAGTGAAGGATGGTTGATTTGGTTAAGTGTTTTTTCAGTTGTTGTGGTTGTAGTGAAGTACGACCGATGAGCCCAAGGATAGACACAAGGGTTTTACTGCCCGAGTTGACACCAAGGAGATGGTGACCAATTCCACAAGGTCAAGACCCGGGTTGCTAAGTACAAGCCCGTGAACTAGCCAAGTGGGGGTGGTCGAAAGCCCTTTTAGTAACCCGAAGCTTAGGCTATGTTGGTCCACACGGTTCCAACGTTCTCTTACCACCAAGGGGGTTCCTCGAGCTTGGGTATTGATTAGGTCACACAGTCCTAACCAAGACTTACACCAAAGGGAAACCATAGCTTGGGTTTAACTAGGTCATACAGTCCTAGCTTCAACTTACACCAAGGGGTTTGTTTCACACAGAACCAACTAAGTTAAACAACACTCAAGTTGAATAACTTGGCATATGAGTAAAACTCAAGTTTATATCTCAATCAACTTTGATTATTTACAAGGTCCTAAGGGTCCTATTTATAGTAGCAAATGGACCATTCTAGAAGACAAACTAAAGGACACAAACTACATGACAATTTCGGCCTAGTGGAACAAATGGGAACGGGTTTGGGTTTACTTGGTGACCAAGGGTGTTTCGGCCAAACCAAGGCAATGGGAAAGGTCTTTACTTGGAGACAAAAGTGAGCTCAATCTCTTTCACATCCTTTCGTGGATTCCAAGTGGCAAAATGCATGAACTTGATTCTTCCAACAATCTCATCTTCTTGGAATGTGTTTAGAAGCTTCCATTCCTTGCACTTGTTTGATGAACCATTTCGACCAACTCTTCATCTCCCTTTGGCCGACCTTGTAGTCTTCAATATAGCCAATTCATGAACTTGTTAGTTCATAAATTCTTCCTTGAAAGCCCCATCTTGTAGATGTCTCTTGTCCTTGCCACTTTGTCTTCCAACTCACGGCCTAGTCATCCCTTTGGAAGACCTTTTGGCTTAGTCACCTTATTGGAAGACTCTCGGCCTTGTCACCCTTTACATGGCCTATTAATTGTGTCCTAAGGTAGTTATTACATGGCATACTATGTCCTAGGCTAAGAGCTAAAAGCTAAGCTAAGAAATATAGACAAGCTAAAAGAAAACATGGTCTTCAGCCAAGACCGACATACAAAGACCGAATAAAAACTTGCTTCCTAGATCTTCACGTGACAACTCCAACTCCACTCCATTTTCCATGCCACATTAGACATGTTAGTGTAGATTGACGGGTCATCGTTGGCACTCTTAGTAAAGCACCCCTCGACTTGGGTTGAGAGTTTAAGTTCGTGGGCTTTCTTTCATCATCTAAAGTGAACATGCAACTTTTGTTCGATGATTCGAAGAAGGAAAGATGAACACATTCCTCTCTTCCATACTTTCCCTAGAATGAGAAAAGAAACGCCTTGGTTGTAGAGTTGCGACGCAAGTGCTTACTTGGAGCCCTCTTTAATTTGCTAATATTGGATATGCAAGATCTAGGTTTAAGGCTTACACTTCTTGTAATATAGTCAGCTTCAGTATGAAATTATGGATTATCTAAAACAATGTTAAAGCTCCGCAATAACTTCCTTGCGAATCAGCCTACGCTCGACACTTTTGCAATTAAAATATCCACTTTAGATTGACTTTGGACCAGAATGAAGCGGAATGGAAAAGAGGATTCATATGGTTGACCCCAATTACTTTTGGATTGAGTCCTAGTTGACTGTATTGCTAAAGGCTCGCTTTAACCTAAAATGTACATCATAGGATGAATGCTTCGTCTATAATAGGCAAGGTGTTCGGTGCATGCGTCAATGAAATAAGTCATGCACGTCATTACCCATGAGCTCCGTCCTTAGAAGGCATCACTGAACAATTCACTTAGTTGTAGTTTTTTCAATTTCTTTGTCCATATAATTATTGTTGTGCTTATAATTATTATTCTAGCATTACATGTATATTTTATTGTTTTCTTTTGTGCTTTGCTTCATTATCTATGTACGCTTTGTAAAGCTCCATCAGACCTTTATCTTTCTTCTTTCACTTTTCACGTTAATAACACTGCTAGTTTATTGAACTTTAGGATCGGCTTAAACCTTTTGTATGAAAGCTTTTACCGAGTGGATCCTTGGTTTCTTCTAGCTATTACCCTTCCCTAATATTATCATGTATGCACTTAAGCTTTGATCTTCCTGTTAGTAGTTAGCAGATTTCTGGTTATTCTCAGAATTTTGTTATTTGATTTCATCATGATTGATTTCATAATGTCATATGTAGGGCTACCTGGTGTTTTGTGGGTCTTGCCAGATTCATATCTAGATGTCCCCAACAAGGATTATGGAGGTTGGTTTGCTGAAAACTTGTATTTTTATGCCTTTGGGATTCTTCTGTCACTTGTAGCATGTCTGTTAAGTTCACCTGTTTACTATTTCCATTCATTGATGTTTAGGGGATCTGTTCGTAGACGGAAAAGTCATCCATAGGCCACAATATAGATTTAATCAAAGCCAAGGTACTAGACCCAGGCCTCGACCTCGATATGACAGACGCCGGGAGACCATGCAGGTTGAAAAAAGAGAACCGATACAAAGAGGAGCATGGGCACCTAATCAGCAACTTCCTGCACAACCAGTGTCAATCGAAGGCCAGAATTTCTCCCACGGAACTGGAGGAGGTCCGGCAGGATCTCAGGGGAACAGTAGTTGAAGATCCTATGCTAATTGTCATGCTGTAAAATCTGTAGTGATGGGATTTGGATCAGATATTATTTGCCTCATAAATTGTTAGTCATCATGAGTTCTCAACATAACGAAAGGGCATAGTTTCCAGATGATTGAAATGTGAATATCTTTTCGTACCTGTTCACATAGTGTCATATGTTAGAAGGTGAATGTTCTTGTCAAATTTGTCTTTAGGAAAACATTTGCCGATTTAAGTGTTGTAGAACAGTAAATCAAAACAGTGTCAATGAAGAGGTGTTAATTTGAATGATGTTGCTGTTAGTTTTGTTTCTTTCATTTAGTTAATTTCTTTAGAGGAGAAATCATCTATAAGGGGTGGCGTAAAAGCCCGTTTGTTTTTCACACTGTTTAATTTTTTGTCAGTACAATTATTTTTAATGTAATCTAAAAGAAATGTTATTTTTTTATTTAGAAATAATTTAACTTTAAATTTATCATTTTATCACTAATGAGAAATAACACATAAATGTTGAAGACTTGTTGTCATGACTCAATTTACCCAAGCCGCGATGACATCTAACCTCAACCCATTACGCGAACTAAAAAGCAATAATAACCCAACATGCTATTAAAAAGACACAAATAAGTCTATAAGACACAAATGCTATTAAACAACATGTATAGTGAATATGTAATCATGACTTATAACAAGTAAAAGGAGCATAATATAATATGCACAAATACATCATAATAAAATATACATAGTTTAACATTTACATGAAACACACAAATCACGCGTCAAAATCAAATGCAAGACTCCACATTTACTCAATATAAGAGCTTCTAAACGCTATATCAGCCCCATCCACTGACTATGGTATTTGAGTTATACAATGACTCATGAGGGACGAATTCATATCCACATGAAGTATAGACAACTCACGTGTCATAACCACATCTACGCGTGTAATCAAGTACGCCTTATACGAACAGTGCATGACTAATAGTTAAACATGTAATCAAACATGCACATAATTCATAATGTTAAACTAGCATGATAATGTGATGCATATGACATTAGTCTAGCATGATGTAATGCTCAAAGTAGTCGAGGCACATAAAATCACATAACACATGTATGCCTATAATAACTTATACCCCGTACAATATTTATAATCATGTATCCGCATATATCCATATACACAATATATGTAAGACAATATCAACTAGGGCAAATTCCTTCATTGAGGTTAAACCTTAATTTACATCTGAAATAGCTCTATCCTTCTCGAACCATCTTTCCTTGCCACGAACCTTCTAAATAAGTTTGATCTATTCAAAAGAATGCTCTATAATGTTAGACGAATTCACTGACGTAAAGTTCAGACGAAGTCAAAGTTAGCTCGAAAAGTTAATTCCGGGTCCGTGGTCAAGCCCCAAATAAATTACATTTCTGAATTAGTCATTACCCTACAAATTCAATTTAACATTAGATTTCTAATCCGACTCTAATTTGATGATTCTAGTGCATAGACTCAAAACCCCCAATTTTTATATTCAATTTTATGATTTAAACGTCAAAAACTAGTATAATAGCTTGGGTTTAGTGTAGAATCGTTACCTCAAGGTTATATATCGATTTCAAGTCGAGTCCTTTAATTTGTATCTTAGGTTATCCAAAATTGTGTTGGAATAATAAAACTCTCAAAACATCCCCTTTTCTATTACAACTGTTTCCCAAATTGTGGCCATGGCTCGCAATTGGGACTGGCCACAGTTCTGGTTATCCTCGCAATGTGGGTGGTTACATTGCAATTGTATGGTTATGTTCGCAATTGCAAGCGCACCAGAAAAATAAATTCTACAAAATGTGATTTGAAGTCTCAAATAAAAGGAAGGATGCAATACTTTAAACGAGGGGTTGAGCTATTACATTACACCCTCTTAATGTGTTTATAATTGTAACTGAGCTGTCAAACAACTGTAAATTTCTGTTTCACGTGCAAAATTCAATCTTCCTAAAGCTTCCTCTATCGGATGGTTCTTCCAATGCACTTTCACCTAAGCTATCTCGTTTGATCTTAGCTTTTGAACATGGTTATTCGAAATAGACAACTCCTCCTCCTCATAGGCCAAGTTCTCATCAAGTTGTACCTTATCTAACTTCAACATGTCAGACTTAATGAAATATATAATGGACCGTTGTCATGCCTGGTGGCAGGACAAGTCTGTAGGCCACCTCTCGATACACTCCAATTCCTCAAATGAGCCTATGAATCTAGGACTCAATTTGTCTTTCTTTTTAACGCATTACACTCTTCATAATGCAAACTTTCAATAACACTTTCTCATCTTCCATGAATTCCAATTTAGAATCTTCCTGTATGTGTAATCCTTTTGGCTAATTTAAGCTATATGAAGCTGCTCCTAAATCAGCTTGACCTTTTTCAAGGTCTACTTCACCAAATTCATACCCAATAGCCTAGTCTCTGTAACACTTCGTAAATCTGGGTTAGGTGTGAATGAACTAAATGATTGTTGACGTGTCATAATTTAGTTATGTGAATTCGGGTGATAGATGGTCGTTTTGAAGTCAAACCAAATAAGACAGTTATAGAAGTTCTTAAATTCGTCTAAGTCTAAGGTAGTTCTTACTTGTGCTCCGTTTTTGGGTCATTCTTTGGGTATTTTGGAAAGCCCATAAAACAGAAGTTGTAGGTATTTGAAATACCTTTCCAACCATATACAATGAAGCTCAAACGGAGTTCTATACTAGGAGTTATGTCCATTTTACTGAAACTCTGTTGGTACCGTAGAAAAATGTAAAATTTTGACGAAGTGTGAAATGAGCAGGGGCACTCGCCAAGCGAGTTCCATAGCGAGTCAAGGACATGACATATAACTTCCCCAGCCAATCCTATAATGAGTCAAGGACAATCCATAGAACTCACTAAGGCAGTGCCATAGCGAGTCAAGGACAGGCCATAACACTCACCAAGTGAGTGATAGGGTCCAAAATGTCCATCCTATAAATTCAATGCTTAACACGAAATTTCATTCATTAGACATTCCAACTTCGTGAAAAACCCTCTAAGGGCGATTTTTCTCTCTTCTCAAACCCCCACACCAAGGTAAGAACATCTCTATGATTATTAATCAATCCTAGCACTAAATACATTATTCTTAAACAAAAACATAGGATTTGCAAGGTAATACTTCTCAAGTGATTCAAGCAAGGATTTTGGGTGTTCTTCGTTAGAAAAGTAAACTTGTTAATTGAATCGTTGGAATTTCCGCTTTATAGCATTGTAGCAGAATTAGAGGTATGTCTCTTTTTAAAATCCTTTTTGACTATAAAGGTGATTTGTATCTCTCTTTCGAACATGTTTTCAACCTTTAAAAATGGTTTCTTTGCGAAGGTTTCATGTGCGTGAGGGATAAACACTCATAGAACCATAGGTGTATCATACTATATATATGTATTTGTGATTTTTCATATAAGAGGATTGTTAAACTGATTTATAAAGCTTTGGACTTTGACCATGCTTTACCCCTATTAAGGGATGACTTAACTTAATTTTTGAAAGAAGTGACCTTCGAACTTTTTTCCCCCTACTATGGGATGATCAAATTGAATTCTAAAGTGATAATCTTTAAACGTGATTTACCCTTACTTTGGGATGATTGAAATTGGTTTTTAAAGCATTAATCTTTAACGTGTCTTGCCATGTGAACGGGTTTCGTGGAATTGAATTTGATTCATATTTGGATATGATTTCTAAATAGATTGGTGACTTGATTTACCCTTACTAACGGAATGATGAACATAATAATTAACTATTCAATTTCCATGCCATGATTTGTGATTCGGCTAATATATGCCATGACTTATATTTGTTTGTGTTAGGGCCTGTATAGGAAACTGTGCTAGTCCAGAAGACGATTAGCCGTTATGGATCCTAACGTATCGATACGAGTATTGTTGTGTCACTCTAGATGACGATTAACCTCTGATGCGTGTATCCCGTTGTATCTATTGTTGTGCTAGTCTAGATGATGATTAGCCTCTATGGCAAACTAACCCCGATGTATCTATTGTTGTGCTAGTCCAGAGGACGATTAGCCTCCGAGGGAAACTAATCCTGGTGCATCGATTGATTGTTTGTCCTGAGTTGGCATGTATTGATTCTTTAGTTGCCATAAGTTGGCTTGTTGATGATTTTGGATTCGTAAGTGAAGACTTAATATGGTAAAACGTTAATGAGCTAAGCTTGTTATGTTCTTTGTTGTTGGTTTCTTCCTTGATGATTTCACTAAGTTTACTGGCTTACTCTATCTTTAGATTTCAAATTGTTTATGAAAGAACTTAAGGTAACGAGAACGACTTAAGGATTCAAAGTAATTATTTCTTTTTTATTGAATTATACTAAATATTCATGAGCTGTTATCATTTATTTTGAACTGTTTCTCAATATTATTTTCAATTACACTTATTACTTATATATTTTGCTATTAGCCATTGTCTCGGAGACACTCACTGAGTACCTAGTATTCATGCATATCATTATTATTTTTTATGGTGTGTCAGGTAACGTTGAGGAGCAAGTTCGTGTTACACATGCGGACTAGGAGAGATTGTTATTTTTCCAGTTTTTTGGTGAGCCCATACTCTTATTCGTGGAATAGTCTTATCTTAGTTATTGCTTTTAGTTTTCGTACTGTGTCCTAAAGTTAGGCTATGTTTTATTTATCATATTAGAGGCTCCATAGATAAATGATAATTCTATGGGTAGTCGTTGAAGTCATTATTGACTCTTTGGATATTGCTATATTTCTTGAGGATGCATTTGTATCAGACTTCCTCCGATTTCATTTCATAATTGTGATCAAGATTTCATTTAGCTATTTATACCTTATTTGATTAAATAATGAAATATTGTTAAAAGAGGTAAACATTTAGTGACTTATAAGGTGTTTCCGGTGATGTCCATATCACCGGATGCCTGTTACGTTCAGGGTCGAGTTTGGAACATGACAAGCTTGATATCAGAGCGATAAGTTTAGAGGTGTCCTAGGATTGTCTGTGGAGCTGTGTCTAGTGGAGTCTTCTTCATGCAGACTAGCCATATGTATGGATGTATGACTACCAGGACATTTTAGGTGTTTCTTATTTTTCTTGATTCTAGATGTGCTATAGAGCTTAAATTTCGTTAGGATCGTTCTAACGTATTCGTTAAATTCGTGCCTCGCAGAAATGTTAACTCGTGCGGGAGCTGCTAATTTAGGAATTAATGTTGCTTCAGGTTCATCATCTGATGGACGACCTGCCAGGGTCACTAACCCCGCCCCCACTGAGGTCAATGTTGAGGTTGATTATGACAATAGAAATCATGCACCACCTCCTGCTCCACCTGCTCTTGTATCCCCTACTGAAGGTGTAACCGATATCAGATCGATCAGGCTGCGATCTAGATGCTCACCACTCTAGTGGTGTCCCAACATCAATGTGGGGTGTGGATTCGACACTTAGCGGAGGAGGAATACATAAGAATTTTTAGGGATGAATCCTCCTAAGTTCTTTGGATCGCGAGAAGAAAATGATCCCCAATACTTTATGGATGAGACTTTCAAGGCTCTAAGGGCAATGAATGCCCATGTTTCTGAAGTTGTTGAATTCATAGAATATTAGTTAAAGGATGTTGCTCATTCTTGGTTTGAAATGTAAGAGGCTGAGCGAGGTATCAATGCTCCAGCTCCTACTTGGCCTGAATTCGAGGGGGAATTTATGGAGAGGTTTTTGTCTGATGAGGAGCAATTTGCTTTAGCTACTAAGTTTCAGAAAATCAAGTAGGGCACTATGTCTGTTCGTGAGTATAGTTTGATGTTTACCCGTATGGAAATATACTCTATGTACATGATTCTGACTGCGAAACATAAGTTGACCAGGTCTGTACGTGGTTTGATGCTACATATTAAGTATTAATGTGTTGATGCTATTATGTCTCCTACTTGTACGTTTTCATCCTTGGTTGGGTTCGCTAAACAGCAAGAGAACTAGAAGAGTGAAGAGAGGTTAAAAAGGGAACTAAATAAGAAGGCCCGATTTGCGGGTGCTTTCAGTGGTACAAATGTATAGGATAACGGGAAGGGAATTCTGCACCTGATCAGTACGTTACTCAGTCTCCTATTAGTGTTTCATCTGGTAGACAGAGACAAAGAAACACAATTAGAGCAGGTATTCTAAGGGTGGAGATCGACAATTATTTGGATGGGAAGATCGTGTCTGTCATCATTATGGAATAAGGGGTCATATCAAGAAAGATTGCAGGTAGTGGCTACGTGAGATGGCTAACTCTTTAGATTATAGGAATAATCTGGTTGCTGGTAATGCTAGCAACACTATTAATGCTCGTGGTAATAGGGCTGATAACACGATTACTAACAACGTTAATGGGGGATAAGCTCGACTTTATGGCTTGGCTCGTAGGGAGGCAACTGAAGCCCTAGATGCGGTGGTCACATATATTATAACTAGTTATCCCTTGATGCATAGTTGAAGGTCGATCCAAGTTTGAATCTTTCTTATGTGACTTTATGCTTACCATTGATTTTGTATGAAATCCGAACAATTGTTAGATTCATTTTCTATGAATACCCCTTTTAGCGTCTTTGTTATTGCTTCTAGAGTCTATAGAGACTGTGTAGTTATAGTTAAGGGCCGTGAGAATACTGCTGATTTGCTTGAATTAGAAATTGTGGATTTTGAGGTGAGGTGGGGATAAAATGGCTTTCCAGGTGTTATAAAACTCTAGATTGTCACTCAAAATGATTAGGCTTGAACTTCCCGATAGACCTGTTAGAGAACGGAAGAATGATATTGTTAAACCTTGAGGTAGTATGTGTTGAACCTTTCAATTGTTTAATCCCTACGAAAGTTCAGATTAGAGGAATAAATCCCTCACTCTTATGTTTAGACTTGAATGATCTAATCGTTGGGTGGTTAGTCATATATTTTCCTTGAGGATAACTCACCTTGCTAAAGAACTCTAGGAATTTGAAAAAAATGAGGTTTAGTGAAAAATCTTAAGCCATGACTTTCATTCGGGGACGATTGATCCTGAGAGGGGGATAATGTAACACGCTGTAAATTCGGATCAGGTGTGAATGAATTAAATGAGTATTGACGTGTCATATTTTAGTTATGTAAATCTATTCGGGATGAATTCGGGTGATAGATGGTCGTTTTGAAGTCAAACCAAATAAGGGAGTTGTAAAAGTTCTTAAATTCTTCTAAGTCTGAGGTAGTTCTAACTTGTGCTCCATTTTTGTGTCGTTAATTGGGAATTTGAGAAACCTCATAAAATGACATTTGTAGGTATTTGAAATACCTTTCCAACCATATATGGTGAAGCTCAAACGGAGTTCTGTTCTAGGAGTTATGTCCATTTTACTGAAACTCTATCAATACCGTAAAAAAACTTAAGATTTTGACTAAGTGTGAAATGAGGAGGGGCACTCGCCAAGCGAGTGACATAGTGAGTCAATGACAGGCCATAGAACTCGTCCAGCCAATCTCATAGCGAGTCAAGGACATGTTATAGCACTCGCTCAGGCAGTGCCATAGCGAGTCAAGGACAGGCCATAACACTCGCCAAGTGAGTGATAGGGTCCAAAATGTCCATCCTATAAATTCAATGCTTAACATAAAATTTCATTCATTAGTCATTCCAACTTCGTGAAAAACCCTCTAAGGGTGATTTTTCTCTCTTCTCAAACCCCCACACCAAGGTAAGAACATCTCTACGATTCTTAATCAATCCTAACACTAAATACATGATTCTTAAACAAAAACATAGGATTCGCAAGGTAATACTTCTCAAGTGATTCAAGCAAGGATTTTGGGTGTTCTTCGTCAGAAAAGTAAACTTGTTAATTGAATCGTTGGAATTTCTGCTTGATAGCATTGTAGCAGAATTAGAGGTTTGTCTCTTTTTAAAATCCTTTTTAACTATAAATGTGATTTGTATGTCTCTCTTTCGAACATTTTTTAACCTTTAAAAATAGTTTCTTTGCGAAGGTTTCATGTGCGTGAGGGATAAACCCTCATGGAAACTTAGGTGTATCATACTATATATATGTATTCGTGACTTTTCATATAGGAGGATTGTTAAAACTGATTTATAAAGCTTTGGAAGTTGAACATACTTTACCCCAATTAAGGGATGACTTAACTTAATTTTTGAAAGAAGTGACCTTCAAACTGTTTTCCCCTACTATGGAATGATCTAATTGAATTCTAAAGTGATAATCTTTAAACGTGATTTACCCTTACTTTGGGATGATTGAAATTGGTTTTTAAAGCATTGATCTTTAACGTGTCTTGCCCTGTGAACGGGTTTCATGTAACTGAATTTGATTAATATTTTAATATGATTTTTAAATCGATTGGTGACTTGATATACCCCTACTAACGGGATGAAAAACATAATTCATAATGAACTATTCAATTTTCATGCCATAATTTGTGATTCGGCTAATATGCCATGGCTTATATTTGTTTGTGTTTGTTCGCCTTGAGTTGGCATGTGTTGATTCTTTGGTTACCATAAGTTGGCTTGTTGATGATTTTAGATTCGTAAGTGAAGACTTAATATGGTAAAGAGTAAATGAGATAAGCTTGTTATGTTCTTTGTTATTGGTTTCTTCCTTGATAATTTCACTAAGTTTACAGGCTTACTCTATCTTTGGATTTCAAACTATTTTTGGAAGAACTTAAGGGAACGAGAACAACTTAAGGATTCAAAGTGATTATTTCTTCTTTATTGAATTATACTAAATATTCATGAGATGTTATTATTTATTTTGAACAGTTTCTCAATATTATTTTCAATTACACTTATTACTTATATATTTTGCTATTAGCCATTGTCTCGGAGACACTCCATGTACCTAGTACTCAGGAATACCATTGTTATTTTTTATGGTGTGTCATGTAACATTGAGGAGCAAGTTCGTGATACGCATGCAGACTAGGAGAGCTTGCTATTTTTCCAGACTTTTGGTGAGCCCACACTCTTGTTCGTGGAACAGTCTTATCTTAGTTATTGCTTTTAGTTTCCGTACTGTGTCCCGAAGTTAGGCTATATTTTATTTATCATCTTAGAGGCTCCATAGATAGACGTTAATTATGTGGGTAGTCGTTGAAGTCATTATTGACTCTTTGATTGTTGTTACATTTCTTGATGATGCATTTATATCATACTTCAGCCGATTTCATTTCATAATTGTGATCATGATTTCATTTAGCTATTTATACCTTGTTTGATTAAATAATGAAATATTGTTAAAAGAGCTAAACCTTTAGCGACTTATAAGTTGCTTCCGGTGTTGTTCATAGCACCGGATTCCTATTACGTACAGGGTCGAGTTTGGGATGCGACAGTCTCACTAAGCTCAAACCAACCAATTTGAAAATGATACTGCCTACCATATAAAACTCATACAATGCTGTCACACCCCAAACCGGAGGGCATGACCGACACTCGAGCCTTACTTACCGAGAACTACATACATGACTTAACCATACTTCTTGATAAGAAAACGACCGTCAAGGCCGCCATGATAGACTGGAAGAAGTGTAAAGCGATAAATAGTTGATGATACCAACCTAATAAGCATATATGCATAGGTAAGGGCCGACAAGGCCATCATGAAGTCTATATATCAAGACCTAAGCTGACAAGGCCATCATGAAAAATTGCACATCAAAACATATGCTGACAAGGGCATACATAACATCTATACATATGACTCATGTCTACAAGCCTCTAAGAGTAACATCATCATCATAAGGACAAAATAGGGCCCTGCTATACCCATAACATGTGCATCTCAAACAACAACTCCGGAACAAATAGAGTTCACCAACCACAGCTGAGCTGAGAACCTACTAGTTTGGTTCGTCAATCCGTTTATCTGAACATGCCGGCATGAAACACAATATCCCCAAAAAGGAACGTCAGTACAAATAATGTACTGAATATATAAGGCAAGTAAAATCATAAGTAAAGACATCAAAGTAAATGAGAGACAAGAAGGATCAAACTATAACTCTGGATTTTCCACTATGGGCCATGATATGCATATGTATACTATATATGTGTATATAACGTCGTTGTACAAATATATGCATATATAACGCCATCAATCCTCTGTTGGGCTTCATCATCATTATCATTATCATAACCAACTGATCAGTGGTGCTATATATCATATGTGTATATAACGATGTCATACATACATAGATACATACATATATACATGCATGAGAGTCATCATGAACATGTTGAGCTTGTCGAAGTGATGTAAGGTCGTTACACCTCCAACAATCATGATGTAGCTAACGTGCATCAAATATATCATTTTCATTAGAAGAATTCATAACACAATAAGAGATAGCTTATATGACATGAATGTACTCCCGACAAGGGACAAACAAGATTCAGTGAACATTTCATAGAATGAAAGACATTAGTACATCTAACTTAAGAATATAGTCATTTTGAAGGGACGTTCGTTTACATTTCATTTTCATTTGGGTCATGCCAAAAGAAGGAAATGATAGCCTTACATACCTTTGGAGTTCTCCTTAACAATACAATGAGTTCAATCGTACGTCACCTCAATCTACAACAAAGATAATGAACCATAGTTAAGCTTCGGAGCTAGAATCCGATACTAAGAGCGACAAACTCATCTATATTAATTTCGACAACACCTCTTCTACTTCTTTCACTTTACTCAAAACCCAACAACAAGATTAACATGTTCATCATACAAAAAACTACATACACAACAATATCCAACCTTATATCCATCACAAGAACACCATCAAATAGCACGACAAGGCACAACAACACTACAACTAATTTTTAAGTGTTATTTTGCAACTTTTCAACCATACAACTTAGCTAAGGCATTAGTTATACTCAAATCCATGGAGGAGAGGAAGAACTTACCTTAAACAATAAGAAGAACTCCTAGAACAAGTCTCCTTCAACTTGAAAGAATCCACAACTCATCAACAACCTCATACAAGTGATCTTCTCATCATCTACAACCCTTTTGATGAAGGTATAAGGTGGTTTAGCCTTCGATTTTCTTAGGGACCTTAGGGATATGTTTTAGAGAGAGCTTGGAGGTGTTTGGGGTCTGGTTTGGTCGAAAAATGAAGGAGATAGATGAAGCCACCACTTTAAATAAGTGGATAAAGATGCACTGCCTCTAATCTGCGGGCCATAATGCATTATGCCGAGGCATATCGTAAGACATATTGAACAAAAAAATTTAGGGCCAATATGCAGCCAAATATGTGGGGCAGAATCACTTTTGCGGGGCATAATTCTCCACATATCACACTAATATTGTCAAACTTCGTCGAACTTATTTTCTTCAATCTGATTAGTCTCAAAGTTCTCCGAAACTTACTTAACACTTCAATAAACCTTTATAAACCTTGTAGAGGTATCTCACCCTCTCCGACATTACGTTAGATAATTTATGACGACAATGATGCACAAAGTACGTAGTGTAACAAATGCCATATGAATGTTGGACGGGTAATTGTTACTATAGGTAAACTCCGCTAAGGGCAAACGTTGCACCCAATGACCTCCAAAGTAAATCACACAAGCCCTCAAAATATCTTCTAGAATCTGAATGGTCCACTTTGACTGATCACCGGTCTACGGGTGAAATGTTGTACTAAGGTCCACTTATGTACCCATCTTTTCTGTACAGTCTGCCAAAAATGAGTCGTGAACTGTGTTTCCAAATCAAAAATAATATAAATAGGCACCCGACACAATCAAACTATTTCCCAGATATAAATCTATTTTGCGAAGCAAGTGCTAAAAGTTATAATTTTGAATTTGTTTGATCACTTTGTCAAAACAAACACGAAAAGTTTTAACAGTTGGACTATGAAATGAAATAAGTGAAAAATAAGCATAAATGTAGACAGAAATGAGAGAAGAGATAAATAGAATTTCTAAACAAAAAGAAGTGTCATGCCAACTTTATCTATATCTATCTATATTATACTAAAATTATCACGAAGGGCCTTAGAAATGTTGATTGAATTTTTTTCTTCACTAAAAATCTGTACCATAGACAAAATAGTCATTTAATAATTGCCTATTATTTAAGAGTTAAAAATCAATTAAAATTTAATTATTAAACTTTCCTTATTTGAATTACGCACTTGAAATTTACGACTTTGAAATCACCTAAAATTGGTTTATATATAATATAACATATATGGGAAAAAAAGTTAGCACACAAGAAATTACATTACGAAATCTTGGAATAGTTTATGATAATATTTTGCTAGCTTTGCATCAATGGCAATAACTTTTGCTTCTTGATTTGTCTTAGTGTGGTGGATTTACATCCATGTATCATCATGTTGAATATTTTCTTCATCGTTTCTTATATGTGATTTTGGTTATATTGATTCTTTTCATAAGTGAAACAAAAAAAATGTGTTTCTCCAAAGGAAGAGATCCCAGTACTCTATCATTGTCTTGGTGTGATAGCCATAATTTTAATGGGCATCAGGCAGAAATTAGTAAAAGGTTTGATAGCATAGAGTATATACATGCATACATGCTACACAACTCATTAGTTTTCTCTTTTTAGATTTTATTCTTTTTAAAACATACAGTTATTTTATAATTTACGTAGTTTAATTAAGGATATCATAGCTAGCTAGATGTGCAATTGATGATTTGATTGTTTCTTATTTTCTCAGAGATCTGATTATTTCATGGCTTAATTTTTCTTTCACGTCTTGCTGGTTTTCTTCTATCTTGCTACATCAAGGCCTTGGCTATCAGTGTGTCACAGAGTTGAAGGCAAATAAAGGTTAGAGTTATTTTTGGTTTTCATAATCGTTAGATATTTTTGTACAAAAATTGTTATTACTTTTTACTTTAAACATAATTTAATTTAATTATAGATATAAACAGATATTAGGTTGCATCAAACACAACATTTGGTAAATGTAATAACATTATTTTATCATTTAAATGAATGTTGCATCTATTTTGAAGTTCATTGCTATTTTACAATAGTTTTTTTTGTATAAAATTTATAATTTATTGACATGTGCAACACACATACGCTAAAACTAATATATTTTATATACACATAGATAGATAGTAAATAATAGTAATAAATAATCCAAGCTGCTATTACTCTGAGTAGGTTCTAGAGGTGGCAAATGGGCGTGTTAAGTCAAATTTGGACGGATTAAGTAAATGAACGGGTTATAACCCAACCCGTACAAAATTTACTTGGGTCAATACATGTTGAGTCAATATGTGTAAAATAACGATTCAAAATCCAATCCGCCAATGTAACCCAAATTGACCAAATTATAATGTGTAGAGTATTGAGTTTAAGTGTGCAAATAACAATTCTTTTTCGTTTTTGACATCTGATGTGATAAGGTGAAGGTGTTGTAAGTTAAATCCCAATTTTATGAAATACCAAATTGAAGTATGAAAGCACCATCTTTAGCCCTCCATAAAAGTGCCATTAATTGATGCAGAAATTGAATATTACATCATAAAATTGATTTCTGATTATTTGAACGTATAATATTTGGATAAGTAATTTATGACTAACCAATTCACTAAAAAAATGTGTTGGAGCACATTTAGAAACTGAAACTTAATCGCAATAAAATGTTAGAATTTTTTTAAAAAGTGTAACGTTTAAAGGGCCTTTTTAAATTTGTTATTATAAAAATGAAGGGACTCACATGCAAAGAGCTTAAAATGTGCAATGCACTGGCAAACAATAACGGAACAATACGTTTTCGAGTTATAATTGAAAGTATATTTATATTCTAGAGACAATATGTATTAGGACAAATATACTTTATACACATTCGTATTATTATTAATGGAGATTAATATTTTAGCATTTGCAATTATTGAATAATTAATTGATTGTTTGTAATATTCTATAATATGCATTCCTGGAGGTTACGCTGTTATTAATAGTGTGAGTTATTAATATTACAACGTAACTCTTAAAATAGCCTCGACTAATGATCATCGAGAATGGGATATTGATGATATGTGATAAGTCGACATGTGGTATGCATCACATCCTTAGAGGATGTAGTATGTCTCACTTGCTACGAGTAATGGCTACTTGTGATAGACACATGGATACTTTGGAAGTATTGGTATACCCTGCTGATATACTGTTTGTTATACTTGTCTAAAGTATGATCAACGTGTGGGAGATAGAAGTCCTTAGACTTGAGGTCAATACGCGCCTTGTCTACAAAGTAATGTACTTTGATCCCGTCCTAAGCTCAAATGCCTTATAGGTTGAGATACGGCTTGTATTGGGTACATTACGATGTGGATTAAAGGTGGTAGTTGAGCCAAGATTAGAATTCATTCATCGAATGTATATTCGAGAGAACACTCGGATTCTCAGTGATATTAGGTTTACTAAGTCGTTGGCCAACGCAATAGACGTATTTAGAATATGGTCTAGTTGTCAACTAATATAGATGAGATACAATGATTAAGCCATTTGGATAGACACTTGACAAATCCTAAGCTTGATCGGGTGTGTCGTGAATGAAAGGATTTTATCTTACCACATAAAGGTTAAGTTTACTAGATTCGTGTAAACGTACTTCACATATTGAGTTCGTCTTCCGGCGCCGTCTAGGAGTTTCGCGTAGACCTTAATTTGATTAATGTCGACATGAGAAGGCATGTAGGGTCACACTATGTCGATTGTCCTTTCGATCTAAGGATGTATTGAGAGAGTAATTAAATGTTCGATTTAGAATCGAGATATTTAAATGAATAATGATTATTTTAATTAAGTCAAAATTGGATTTTGGATTTAATTAAGAATGCGCGGAAAATAAATTGAGACAATCCAGGAGCACGTCGAGTGTCACGGCGCCTCTGTCTCGATTTTTGGGCCAGGCCCAAGGTCGAACCCTAATCTGGTTTGACCTAATTTTCACCAATAAATAGTGGCATTCTCTTCATTATTTGATACACCAATTTCAGATTATCATTCTAAGCCTTAGAATCAAAATTCTTTCGAACCTCTGCCGGATTTCCTAGCTTTCCGAAAGAGAAGTACATTGAAGCTTGGAGCTTGCAATCGAAAGGGCAACCGTGTGTCAACCTTATAGTAGATAAAGATTCCAGATATTGTAACCTGTAAGTATTATGCTTTATGTTGTAGGTTTGATTGTTGTATAACCATACCAGAAAACTTGTTGGGGTAAGTAATAAACAAAAAATTTAAACTTCAGTTGTGCCTTACTTATGTGTTTTGAACCCAACAAAATTCTATAGTGGTATCAGAGCGCAGGCTGGTTCAATGGTTATACAACAATTGAATGACATAATAATATGGGTTAAACATAAAATTGGATTAAAACAAGGCTTCTTGAAATCCTACATGTCTTAACAAAATGTTAATCTTTTGATATCACCCTAAATTATCTCCTACGCTAACTCGAGGAAGTCATTCCGCTCTAACTCGAACTAAGCCAAAAGTGTGTTGTCCGGCTCATTGCACGGTGCACGGGTAAGAACGGATGATGGTCGATATGGGCGTTATTGATAATGATGGGTGATGATAAAGGACCTGTGATTTGATCCCTGAATTGGATTTAGGGCTCGAACGATTTTGAAAAATCAACACAGAAACATTTTGTCATGACGTCGGCGCCGCGACGCTTTCTAAGGTTTCAAAGCGGCGTCGCGGCTCCATGGTGTAGCGTCGCGGCCCTAATTCTTCATTTTTTAATTCTGGACTTACTGGACAGTGGACGCCGCGACTCCATAGTGGAGCGCCGCGACCCTAAATGAATTACAGAACCCGAAATGCTTATGCCTTGTGAGCGCCGTGGCTCTAAAGCACTGTAAAAGCATTCTGCCTTGGTGGCGTCGCGGCCCTAATGATTAGAGCCGCGGCCCCGATGGTCGATTTTTTTTTTTGTTCAGAATGTTTAACCCATGATTATTATTATATTGTTTATGTGCTAAATGTTAAATTATTTATCATTTAAATTACTAGAATAGCGTCCACTATAACTGTCTGGGCAGGCAGCGCCCAATATTTGATTAAACCATCTTATGTCATGCATATTGGGTTGACGGTTCCCAACTATATGTGTCATTAGTTTTGCATGATGTTAAGATGTCATATTGGATATGGCGTAAAAGAGTTGATCTTGGTTAAAACCCTGAATTAAAATGTTCCCCAAATTTTTTAAATACAAGTCTAAATTAAAACGCGTCGTCCATTATAATTGTTAGAGTGCAAAATCCTTTTCGGCGATACGAGTATTTATGTCAAAGCATTTGCTCTAAGTCTACGAGGACCCAGACTCTTTCATAGATGTGTTTTTAATGTAAAGGTAAACGATAAACTTTTGTGGGTATTTACACCAAAGTGTTTGCTCACTAAGGCCAATTTTGGTTAGATACATAAACACAGTCGTGTAATGGGGTTGACTTACTTAGAAAAATATTGGCGCCAAAGTGTCGGACTAATCTAAGGACGCAAGATTAAATGTAATATTTGATCAACCAAGAGTTACAAATAAGGTTTGCAATTGGTTTAGAACCTACCAAGATGTGTTATTAAAGTTATCAGCTAAAGCAAACGCGGAGATAACATAGGCTTGGATCTTGGCCCATTATGACCTCAATTAGAATAGGTTTGTATTCTACCATGGGGTCGTAGAAGTATGTTAAAATAGTGGGAGCTAATTAAACAAAAGACCATGTTTATTAGCCTAAACGAATGTGTATAATAGGAAACAGATTTTGAGTTTGATTTCCAGTCTATCTAATTCTTCAAATTATTAAAGATGTCGAGATTATCGTTGAAAATGTTGATTGAAATGAACAAACTTACTGGACCGAACTACCTTGACTGGCTGAGAAATTTGCGAATAGTGTTGAGACAAGAGAAAATATAATACGTGTTGGACACGGTGTTCCCAACATTCCCTGCGATAGACTCTACTGAATATGCCTCTTTTGATAAGGAAGCTTACCAAAAACACCTAGATGATGCCACTTTAGCGCAGTGCGTGATGTTGTCTTCCATGTCTATGGAACTTCAGAGACAACTTGAGAACATGGGGCCCAATGAGATGCTCGAACACTTGAAGAGTCTCTATGACTCACAATCCCAGACTATGGAATATGAGTTACTAATAGAACTCTTTAAGTGTAAGCTCAATGAAGGGGGCCGGTCTCACAGCATGTGTTGAAGATGATAGGGCTGATAGAGAGGCTTACTTCAATTGGAACGAAGCTTGAAAAGAATGTCGCTACCACCCACATCCTGAACTCTCTCTCTCGTTCTTTTGAGAATTTCATAGTGAATTTTAATATGAATGGAACAAAGGCGACTCTGTCGGAGCTGCACAACATGCCTTGACCTTTGAGTCTTCCACCTCCAAAGGCAAAGATGTGCTCATGGTGAGCTCTTCTAGCCGACCTAAGCCGAAAGGCAAGGAATGTCAGAAGAAGAAGGGCAAAGCAGTCGCTGTGCCCTTAGCTATGAAGCCTAAGGGAGGTCTGTAGAAGAAGGTAAATTCGGCTAAGGATGAATGCCTCAACTGCCACAAGAAGGGGCATTGGAAGAAGGACTGCATGGCACCAGGAGGAGGAAAAACACCAGGTGCTCCTGCCTTTGGTGGACAAGGTATATACGTCATTGAAATAAATATGTCTATAAATAACTCTCATTCCTGGGTATTGGATACCGCTTGTGGCTCACACATTTGTACAAATGTGCAAGGGCTAACTGATAGCAGGAAGGTTGGACCAAGGGAGGTAGACCTACGCATTGGAAATGGAGCACGAGTAGATGCTGAGCGTGTAGGGACTTATAGATTAAATTTACCTTCTGGCTATTGTTTAGTGTTGAATGATTGCTTCTATGTACCCTCGTTAACGAGGAATATCATTTCTATCCCAGTTTTGGACATGAAGGGTTTTTCCTCGTATATTTATAATGGCAGTCAAGTACTGTCTTTTGATAATATTATATATGGAACTGCTCCTCTTGTGGATGGATTATATACACTAAACTATAGTCAAGAGATATTCAATGTTCAAAATAAATGATCCAAGATAAGTAATAGAAACTCTACCTACATGTGGCAATGCAGACTTGGTCATATCAACGAATCAAGGTTAGCAATGTTGAGGAAGTTAGACTACCTCGAACCATTCGACTTGGAGTCTTATGGTAACTGCGAATCTTGCTTGAGATGAAAGATGACCAATAAACCACTTTCTGGGATAGGTGTGCGAGACAATGAGGAGCTTGAGTTGGTTCATACTGATGTATGTGGGCCATTCTCGACTCAAGCTAAAGGAGGCTTCACATACTTCATCACTTTTACTGACGACTTCACAAGGTATAGATATGTGTATCTTATGAGACACAAATCCAAGCTTTTGAGAGGTTCAAAGAGTACAAGTCGGAAGTAGAGAAGCAACTTGCAAGGATTTTCTAGATTACTTAAAGCTACATGGAGTCCAATCAGAATGGACACCTTCTGGAACACCATAGATGAATGGTGTTGCCGAAAGGAGAAACAGAACCTTATTGGATATGGTTCGATCCATAATGAGCTCATCATCTCTACCAACATACCTTTGGGGATATGATATACAAACCTCTATATATGTTCTGAATAGGGTTCCTTCTAAGTCAGTAAAATAGACACCCTATGAGATATGGTGTGGCAAGAAGCCAGCTCTTAAACATATGAGACCCTGGGGGTGCCCTGCATATGTTAAGAAGATGCTCACTGACAAGTTGGAATCTAAAAGTGAGAAATGTTGCTTCGTGAGGTATCCAAAGGAAACTAAGGGATACTACTTCTATCTTCCTGGAGAACATAAGGTCATTGTTTCCAGGAACGCAACTTTCCTTGAAGAAGAATATGTCTACAAGGAACATAGCTGCACAGAGATAAAACTTGAAGAAACTCAAGAACCACAAGATAACACAGAAGTTGAACCCTTGTTGAATGACCTAAACAAGGATTCAGTGGGAGTATCTGGTGAAGATTGGGTACTTAGAGTACGCCCTTCAGCCCGGTGAGAGTCTTTGTGAGAGATAGTGCAGAAATGCAAGACTCTCATACACAACCAATGGAAGATGATACAATGGTTGTACATCATTCCATTCAGGAAATACATGAAAATTACATTCCTGAAAGCTCTCAAGGTGATGGATTGTCCAACACACAAAGACCTTTTCACAATCAGAATGCAATAAACACTAAAACACAGAATAATCAACTCCGTAGGACCACTAGGACTCATCGTCCACCTGAAAGACTTAATCTCCTTTTTGAAACACACAATGAGATAGATATTCCTGATGACGATGAACCTACAACGAAGCTATGTTAGACATTGATTCGTAGAGATGGCAAGAAGCCATAAAATCCGAGATGGACTCGATGTACATAAATCAAGTTTGGAACTTGGTTGATTTTCCAACAGGGGTTAGACCCATAGGATGAAAATGGGTCTTCAAGAAGAAGATTGATGCATATGGCAAGGTCCAGACTTATAAAGCAAGATTGGTGGCTAAAGGTTATAATCAATGGCATGGGGTCGATTATGATGAAACCTTTTCACATGTTGCTAAGATTAAGTCCATTCAGATTTTGCTTGTAATAACTGCATATTATGACTATGATATTTGGCAGATGGACTTCAAAACTACTTTCCTCAATAGTAATCTAGTTGAGGAGCTGTATGTGAAACAACCTGAGGGTTTTTCACTTGAGTCCAAACCAAATGTTGTCTGCAAGCTACAAAAGTCTATTTATTGGCTTAAGCAAGCCTCGAGGAGTTGGAACATTTTCTTTGACAAGACTATCAAGTCATTTGATTTCGTCAGAAGCAAAGAGAATCCATGTGTTTATAGTAAACGCAAGGATGTGAGTATTGCCTTCATTATCATATATGTAGATGACATATTAATAATGGGAGACAATAAAACTCTCCTGTAGTCAGTCAAGGAGTGATTGTCCAGTACCTTCATGATGAAGGATTTAGGTGAAACCTACTACATTCTGGGGATTAGGATCTATAGAGATAGACCTAACAGATTGTTGGGGCTGTCATAGTCAGTCTACATATACAAAGTGCTTAGACATTTTTCTATGGAAAATTCCAAGAAAGGTGGTCTGCCTATGGGACTAGGCATCAAGTTATCTAAGAAGGATAGTCCTTCTAATACTATAGAACTTGAACGCATGAAAATGATCCTATATGCTTAGTATGACTTGCAAATTCCAGTAGAATCCTGGGGAAGAACACTGGAAGGCAGTCAAGAGTATTCTTAAGTATCTTAGACGAACTAAAGAATAGTTCTTAGTCTATGGTAGACAAGAGAAGCTAGTGTGTACTGGGTACACTGATGCTAGCTTCCAGATAGATCTTGATGACTTCAAATCTCAATTTGGATATGCCTTCATATTCAATGACGGAATAGTGAGTTGGAAAAGTTCCAAGCAAGCTACACTTACTGATTCGACAACTGAAGTCGAGTACATTGCTGGATCGGATGTTGGTAAAGACGTTGTCACGATATCTGAGTTCTTGAACGAACTAGGGGTTGTTCCAAGTGCCACTTGTCCAATAACGATTTATTGTGACAACACTGGTGTGATTGCGCAAGCTAAGGAACCAAGATCAACCAACAGAAACAAGCATATACTAAGAAAGTACCACATACTCAGGGAGATGGTGGAGATTGAAGAGATTAGATTAGACTATGTTCCCACAGATGATAATCTAGCTGACCCATTTACTAAACCATTAATCTTAGTCAATCATAATGGTCATTTTGAGAATATGGGCATTAGACATGTTGGAGATTGGCTCTAGGCCAAGTGGGAGATTGAAAGTATATTTATGTCCTAGAGATAATATGTATTAGGACAAATGTACTTTATACACATTCGTATTATAATTAATGGAGATTAATATTTTGACATTTGCAATTATTGAATAATTAATTGATTATTTGTAATATTCTATAATATGCATTCCTGGAGGTTACGCTGTTATTAATAGTGTGTGTTATTAATATTATAATGTAACTCTTAAAATAGCCTCGACTAATGATAATTGAGAATGGGATATCGATGATATGTGATAAGTCGACATGTGGTCTGCATCACATCCTTAGAGGATGTAGTATGTCTCACCTGCTATGAGTAATGACTACTCGTGATGGACACATGGATACTTTAGAATATTGGTAGACCCTGCTGATATATTGTTTATTATACTTGTCTAAAGTATGATCAACGTGTGGGAGATAGAAGTCCTTAGACTTGAGGTCAATACGCGCCTTGTCTACAAAGTAATGTACTTTGATCTCGTCCTAAGCTCAAATGCCTTATAGGTTGAGATACGGCTTGTATTGGGTACATTACGATGTGGATTAAAGGTGGTAGTTGAGCCAAGATTAGAATTCATTCATCGAATGTACATTCGAGAGAACACTCGGATTCTCAGTGATATTAGGTTTACTAAGTCGTTGGCCAACGCAATAGACGTATTTAGAATATGGCCTAGTTGTCAACTAATATAGATGAGATACAATGATTAAGCCATTTGGATAGACACTTGACAAATCCTAAGCTTGATCGGGTGTGTCGTGAATGAAATGATTTTATCTTACCACATAAAGGTTAAGTTTACTAGATTCGTGTAAACGTACTTCACATATTGAGTTCGTCTTCCGGCGCCGTCTAGGAGTTTTGCGTAGACCTTAATTTGATTAATGTCGACATGAGAAGGCATGTAGGGTCACACTATGTCGATTGTCCTTTCGATATAAGGATGTATTGAGAGAGTAATTAAATGTTCGATTTAGAATCGAGATATTTAAATGAATAATGATTATTTTAATTAAGTCAAAATTGGATTTTGGATTTAATTAAGAATGCGCGGAAAATAAATTGAGACAATCCAGTCAGACTGGCCCACTGCACCTCAGTTTTTAGGCCAGGCTTAGAGCCCAACCCTAATATGATTTGTGACCTAATTTTAACTATAAATACAACACTCCCATTGTTAATTAAAACACACAAATTCTATAAACTAATTATAGACTTAGAGTCTAGGACGAAACTCTCTCAAACCTCTACCAAGATTTCTTGGCTTTCTTGACAGAGGAATACACCGTAGTATTGTGCTTGCAGTCGAAAAGGGAATCGCGTGTCAACCCTTTAGTAAAAACTCCAGTTAATACAACCTATAAGTGTTCATGTTTTATGTTACAGGTTTTTGATTGTCATATAACCATACCAGAAGAAATTGTTGGGTAAGTAAGAACAAACTTTTAAACTTCCGATGTGCCTTACTTATGTGTTTTGAACCCAACAAAACCCTACGGTGGTATCAAAGCCCAGAATGGTTCAATGGTTATATAACAATTGAATAACATAATAATATGGGTTAAACACAAAATTTGATTAAAATAAGGCTTCTTGAAATCCTACATATCTTGACTGAATGGTTAACCTTTTGATATCAACCTAAATTATCACCTACACTAAATTGAGGAAGTCATTCTGTTCTAACTCGGACTAAGCCAAGTGCAGATAACCGGTTCATTGCGAACATGGTGCACGACGAAGAATGAGTATGAATGGATGATGGTCGATATGTGCGTTATTGATAATGGTGGGTGAGGATAAAAGATCTGTGATTTGATCCCTAAATTGGATTTAGGGCTCAAACGATTTTAGAAAATCAACACATAAATGTTTTGTCAGGACGTCGGCGCCGCGACCCTATGGTAGGGCACCGCAGTGCTTGTTAGAGTTTCAAGGCAAAGTCGCGGCTCTATGGTGGAGCGCCGCGGTCCTAATGCTTCATTTTTTTAATTCTGGACTTTCTGGACATTAGGCGCCGCAGCTCCATGGTGGAGCGTCATTGCCTTAATGCAAGCCGAAAGGTTTCTGCCTTGCCAGCGCCGCAGCTCCATGGTGGAGCGCCGCAGCTCCATGGTGGAGCGCCGCGGCGCTAATGCATTGCAGAAGCAAAATTTCGGCTTCAGCCTCACTGGCGCCGTGGCTCTAATAATTAGTGTCGCGGCCCTTTGTTCAGAATGTTTAACCCATAATTATTGTTATACAGTATATTTGATAAGTATATTATTTATGTGCTAAATGTTTGTCATTTAGATTAGTAGAATAGTGTCCGCAAATAATTATCTAGGTAGGCGGTGCCCAATATTTGTTAAATCGCTTAATATCATGCTTGGGCAGGCGGTACCCAATAAGTGCTTAATAGACTTTGCATTAAGATGTTATATTTGATATAACATACTAGAGTTGATCTTGGTTAAAACTCTGAATTAAAATATTTTCTAAAATTTTAATACAAGTCTCATTTAAAATGAACGAGTCGTCCGTTATAATTGATTGTAGCGCAAAATCCTTTTCGGCGAGATGAGTATTTATGCCACAACATTTGCTCTAAATCTATGAGGACTCAGACTCTTTCATATATGCATGTTAAATGTAGAAGTGGGTGATAAACATTTATGAGTATTTACCCACAATGTTTGCTTTATAAGGCAAAACTCACTTAGATACATAATTGCAATCGCATAACGGGGTTGACTTGCTAGGATGTCTTGGCGCCACAGTGTCGGACAAGTCGAGGGACGCAGATCGATTGCTTAGGACATTCGGTCAAACAAGAGTTACAAATTATTTGAAATTGGTTTAGAGACCTGCTAGGCTGTGTTGTTAAAGTTATCAGCCACAGTAAATACGGAGATAGCATGAACCTGGATCGTGGCCCATTATGACCATATTTGATATGAGTCTGTATTTTTCCATGGGGCCGAAGAGTATATTAAAATAGTGGGAGCTAATTAAACTAAAGGTCATGTTAATTAGTTAACGAATATGTTCATTAGAAATTATATTAGAGTTTAATTTCAAGTCTAACTATTTCTTCAGTCTATCTATAGAATGTCGAATCTAACACTGAAAATGTTAGTCGAAACAAATAAGTTGACTGGATCAAATTACCCTGACTGGCTAAGAAATCTGCGATTGGTGTTAAGACTAGAAAGAATTACTATGTGTTAGACACAGTGTTCCTCACAGTCCCTGCTGAAGATTCTGCTGAGTATGCTTTGTTTGACAAGGTGGCTTATCAGAAATATCTAGATGATGCTACCTCAGCACAATGTGTAATGTTGTCCTCCATGACCTTGGAGTTACAGAGGCAACATGAAAACATGGGCCCCACCGAAATGCTAGAACACTTGAAGAGTCTCTATGACTCACAGTCTCAGATAATGGAGTATGAACTATTGAGGGACCTTTTCAAGTGTAAGATGAACGATGGGGGTCAAGTGTCAGCACATGTTCTGAAGATGATTGGGTTGATAGAAATGTTGGCTTTGATTGGAACGAAGCTGCCTATAAATGTCTCTGTCAACCTGATCTTGAATTTACTTCCTGGTTCATTTGAGAATTTTATTGTGCAGGGTCTGATTGACAGTAGAAAAGTTGGACCTTGGGAAGTAGACCTGCGCGTTGGAAATGGAGCACGAATGGATGCTGAACGCGTGGGAACTTATAGACTAGATTTACCTTCAGGCTTTTGTTTAGAACTAAATAATTGTTATTTTGTTCCCTCATTGACGAAGAATATTATTTCTATCTTAGTGTTAGACATTGAGGGGTTTTCCTCATTTATTGCCAATGGCAGTTATATATTGTCTTTTAATGGTTTTGTTTGTGGAAATGCTCTGCTTGTGGATGGTTTGTATGTTCTAAACTGTAGTCGTGAAATTTTCAATGTGCAAAACAAACGAGCTAAGATAAGTAATTCAAGAAACCCCACCTACTTATGACACTGTAGACATGGTGACATCAATGAATCAAGGATAGCAAGATTACCTTGAACCATTTGACTTGGAGTTCTATGGTAACTGTGAATCTTGCTTGAGAGGAAAGATGACTAACAAGCCACTTTCTGGGAAAGGGGTGCGATCCAAAGAGGTACTTGAGTTGGTCCATACTGATGTATGTGGGCCATTATCAACTCAAGCTAAGGGAGGCTTCCCTTACTTCATCACTTTTACAGACAATTTCACAAGGTTTGGGCATGTGTATCTTATGAAACACAAGTCCGAAGCCTTTGAGAAATTCATGGAGTACAAGTCAGAAGTAGAGAAGCAACTTGAAACAAGTATCAAGACCCTTCGATCAGATCGATGAGGTGAATACTTAAGTAAAGAATTTTTGGATTACTTGAAGCTTCACGGAGTCCAATCACAATGGACACCTCCTGGAACGCCATAGATGAATGATATTGCTGAAAGGAGAAATTGAACCCTATTAGATATGGTTAGATCCATGATGAGTTTCTCAGCTCTATCAATATACATTTGGGGCTATGCATTGCAAATCTCAATTTATATTATGAACAGGATTCCTTCAAAGTCAGTAGAGAAAACTCCATATGAGATATGGAATGGCAAGAAGCCAACACTTAAACACATGCGACCCTGGGGGTGCCCTGCATATGTAAAGAATATGCTTACTGACAAGTTGGAATCTAAAAGTGAGAAATATTATTTTGTGGGGTATCCAAATGAAACTAAGGGATACTATTTCTATCTTCCTAGAGAACATAAGGTCATTGTTTCCAGTAATGCAACTTTTCTTGAAGAAGACTATGTCTACAAGGAACAGAGCTGCAATAAGATAGAACTTGAATAAATTCAAGAACCACAAGATAACACATAAGTTGAACCCTTGTCAAAAGACCTAGACAAGGATTCAGTGGGAGTATTTGGTGAAGATTGGGTACTTAGAGTACGACTGTCAGCCAGTGGGAGTGCTGTGAGAGATAGTGCAGAAATACAAGGCTCTCATACACAACCAATAGAAGATGATACAATGGCTGTACATCATTCCATTCAGGAAGTACATGAAAATGACATTCCTGAAAGCTCTCAAGGTGATGGATTATCCAGTACACAAAGACCTTCTCACAATCAGAATGCAACAAACACTGAAAAATAGAATAATCAACTCCGTAGGACCACTAGGATTCATCGTCCGCCTGAAAGACTTAATCTCCTTTTTGAAACACACAATGAGATAGATATTCCCGAAGATGATGAACCTACAACCTACAGCGAAGCTATGTTAGACATTGATTCGCAGAGATGGCAAGAAGCCATGAAATCTGAGATGGACTCGATGTACATCAATCAAGTTTGGAACTTGGTTGATTTGCCAACAGGGGTTAGACCCATAGGATGCAAATGGGTCTTCAAGAAGAAGATTGATGCATATGGCAAGGTACAGACTTATAAGGCAAGATTGGTGTCTAAATGTTATATTCAATGGCCTGGGGTCCATTATGATGAAACATTTTCACTTGTTGCGAAAATTAAGTCCATTCGGATTTTGCTTGCAATAGCCACATACTATGATTATGACATTTGGCAAATGGATGTTAAAACTGTTTTCCTCAATGGTAACCTAATTGAGGAGGTGTATATGATACAACCGGAGGGTTTTACATCCAAGAAAATATGTCTATTCGGCCAAAGTTGTATAAAAATTATGCCTTAAGATGCCTCTGAGTATACCTCCGAGGTTGTGGGTTCGAATCCCATTAGAGTTAAAAAGAAAAAATTGCAAGGTAAGATTTCATAGAAATTATGCCTATTCAGCTAAAGTTGTATAGAGATTATGCCTTAAGGGGCATAATTTCTATGTAATTATGCATGAAGGCAAAGTTTCGTTAAAAAACTAAGATTATGTCTTGTCCAGCTAGTTATATAGAAACTATGCCCCAATGGCATAGTTTCTATATATTTTTATGAAAATTTTGCCTTTGTAATTTTTTTTTTGTCTCTGCTGGGATTCGAACCCAAAATTTCTAATTTAGTAGACTCGTGAATAAAGGGTACTTTGATCCCCAAATTTTCATTAAATGAAAAGTAAAGATAAAAATTAAAGACTAGCGAATTGAGGGGCACAAATTAAAGAACAGCCCGTATGAAGGACAATTCTCACATTTTTTTGAAATATTTAGGCTTCACGGATTGATAACTGACCCGTTGAGTAGCCCAAACTGACCCGTCAAAAGATGGGCTATTTCAGGTTCAACTTGTTGGATCAACTCAACAAATGGTCATGACTCAACTTGTAGAAACACTTTGATTGATTAGGTGAATTGGGCGAGTTTGAATTGATTTTGCCATCCCTAATAGGTTCACACCCCAAAATTGATTAACAAAAAAAAGTACATTATTTATCAAATTACGTAGTTAAATAAATAAGATTATCACAAAATTCTTTTATCATACAAAACCAATTTATGAAGCAATATTTTGGAATTTCATATCGTTCTAATATTTGACTCATCAACTAAAATGAATCGAATTTTGAGGAATCAAATAGTTTGATCCTTCCTGTTGTTTATTATGAAGAAAAAAAAAACTAGTAAAGAAAAACTAAAAATGAATCTCCAGGACCCTTTAATTACCCAACAAATATTTTCGGCCTTTCCCTTTCTTCCACCTCCGCATCACGTACGTTTCATAATTTACTCAGATCTCATTCTTTCAAGGTTTTTAGTTAAATATGAATTCAAATTATGGGAAATCAGGTTCTTCTATGAATAGTTTCGATTTTGATCTGAGTTTAAACTCTGGTCGATCTCGCTCTCTCAATGATCAGAAGAATAAAACGTCGTCGTATTCTTCATATTCATCATCATCAACCCAATCAAAACCTAATTCTGGATCTTCATGGACACAACCCAACAACAAATCAACATGGACCCACCAACCAATCGGGTCATTATCCGGCCCAAATTCAATGACTGGTGACATATTTGGTAAGAGTTGGGGATCTTCAACTCCTTTAAGTACTAGTAATTTAGCATCAACTATTGGGATTGCTAACAAAAACCCTAATTTGTTTGGTGATTTGGTCAGCTCAGCATTGGGTGGAAACAATAATAATAAGAGTAATACCAATGTCCCTTTAAAAAATTCTAATAAGAGCGCGAGCGCGTTCTCTATGGGTGGTATGGCTGATAATCTGCCAAAGAGTGGTTATTCTGTGAATACTGGGGGTTATAATGTTAATAATTATAGCGGTAGTGTGGATTTGAGTGGTGGGAATAGTAAAAGCCCTAATCTTGAAGGTACATCGTTGAAAAATATGGCTGGAAGTGGAGTTGGAGGAGGGGTGGGTGTTAATAAGGACCCGTTTGGTTCGTTGGTTGATTTTTCGTCTAAGCCGGGGTCTAATATGAAGTCGGGTAGTAAAGAAACTAAGAAGAATAGTTCAGGGGATGATGTGTTTGGGGATTTCCAAAATGCTAGTAAATCGAGTGGATCCGGATTTCCGTCGGATCCGTTTCCTACGAGTAATGTTAATGCTTCAAAAGGGTCGAATTCGGGTGGTGCTAATTCCAAAGTAGATGATTTTGGATTCACTAATACACAGAGTCAACCATCTGCTATTCGGTCTTCAGGTGTAGATGATTTTGGATTCATCAATACTCAGAGTCAACCATCTGCTACTCAGTCTTCAGGTGTGGGTGATTTTGATTCGCTTTTTGCTTCAACTACTACTGGAGGGAATGAGAACCAGCAGTTTACAGGGGATGATGATTGGGGATTTGAATCGGAGTTTGTGGGTGCTGACAATGGCAGTGGGACGACTGAACTTGAAGGGCTTCCACCACCGCCTTCTGGTGTCAGTGCTTCCTCAGCGAAAAACAAGGGAATGGATAATCACAAGCAGGGACAATATGCTAATGCCATTAAATGGTTGTCATGGGCAGTCGTTCTTCTTGAGAAGTCCGGTGATGAAGCTGGTGTAATGGAGGTTCTGTCTAGTAGGGCTTCATGTTACAAAGAAGTAGGAGAATACAAGAAGGCTGTGGCTGACTGTACCAAGGTATGATCATTAACGATGCTTTGTTAGTCGTGCTAAGACCTCTATTATCTTTTAGATACTAATTTAGGGTCATTTATTTTAATGCACTGTTGATGGTATTTCATGGAAGATTTTGCACCTGATTTATGTAATACTTCTTAAAGAAATATTTACAGACTTCTTTTTGCACCGTAAGTCAAGCCAGCTATAACAAATATGCTTCCATGCAATCCTGGTTTCAGTAGAGTATTTGCTCATTTACACAATTTACCATAGAGGGGAGAGTGGTAGACACTAAATGCACACATCAATAAGTGCATGCCCCATATTTTCTTTTGTAAAGCTGAGTACAATTTGACTGAATATCAATGAAAGAAAAGGTGATAAAGTGACCTAAACAATGTTCTCTTGCTATTTCATACATTTCACATGTTTTTATTGTGTGATATAGAATCTTGGCTCTTTTGGCATCTTCATAGCATATATCATCTTATCAAAAGAAAAAAATATATATCATCGTATACCACCTATCACACTAACAAAGTTATAGTAGGTTATATTTCAAAACCATATGGTGCAAACATAAAACACTACCATTGTGTGTTCTTCATGTCATTGCAGACATACTTCATCTAGATACATTTACTTGTCAAACAATATCTTCACACGGTTTTTGAACTAATCAGAAACAGCCTCTATACCCCCCCCCCCCCCCCCCCCACACACACACACACAAAAAGTTAGGGGTAAGGTCTGCATACACCCATCCTCCCAAACCCCACTTGTAGATCACACTGGGTATGTTTTTGTTGTTGGGTTTTTGAACTAATAATTCAAATTGAGGACCCTAGCAGATATAAAATGCAGATGTGGAAATTGATATTTCATATTTACACCATGTCATTTATTGAAATATCAATTTATTTTTATTGAAAAATGATTACCACTAATGTACTAACTACTAAGTAACTAGGCATAATGATTAAGGAGAAATTAGTAAGTGATCAACATATATGAAGCTAATAAAATAAAAAAGAGCAGCCATAGAAAAGGTTCAAAACAAAAAAGGAGTAGAGCTTTGAAGCTAAGGAAGTAATGGTGTGTGGGGAGAGGATTTGGGTAAGATGGTTTCTTTCACTCCTAATCCCAAACTGTGATATATTAGGCCATCAAATGGGGGAATTTTTGGTCCCCTTGGACTCCCCACTAATGGCAGCTAGAGGCTAGATTCCACCCCCATACATATTGCCTTGTTATCGCTAAGTGGCTAAGATAGATGTGACTGCGTTTACTTCAATCAAAATTTTGGTTTAATTCATTTTGCGCTGCCACTTGATCTCCCTCAGTTATTGCTAGTCAGAAGGCATTTCAAACAATGTCTTCGGAAATAGTGTTAGAGCACTTGTAGTCAGAATGATGTTGTTTATGTTAAATATACTGTTCTAAACTTAAGTACAGAGATGGAACATTTTTCCCTGCAGCTTACTGCTAATAAAGTGCATTTAATATAGTTGTTAAACAGGTAATCTCGTGAAGTGTTGAAATAGATTTGAAAGCTAAAAGATAAAAAGAGGAGAAACCAAAGAACAACAACCAACTTTTATGGAGAAATCAGCTTTCAAGTGAAACCAAAGCACAAACCAGATAATTAGAATTTTAACTATTACAATACCTAAAGGAAATATTAAGATACTAAGATCTAGAAGAGGAATAAATGCATAAACATCTTACCTTAACTAAAGTGACTTAAGTTGCTATGAACTAAGATACTCTAATCTCTTACAAGGGTTTTGTCAATCCAAATTCATTCTAAAAGAAAGAATACAAATAGAATAAGTATATATATAGTTATGTCAATCCATGAGCCAAAAGTACATAAATGCCCTTAACAGTTACTCTCCAAGGAAAATGAGCTAAACAAAGTTTACTGTTGCCATGCTCTCTTCTCTCTCCCCTCTTCTCTTTCTCTTTTTTTTTTTTTGAAGCTTCATAGTTCCTTGTGACTATGCTCCAGTGAGATATCCAGATAGATCTCCTTCAGACCTATCTTTTGACAGGGGTCAACCTTTCAGAGTGAACAGTATTTTTGGTGTGAATAGTACTTTTGGTGTGAACAATATTTCCGAACAGAATTTTCGACGTGGACAATATCTGCCCAGACAATGAGAAAATGCTACCACCAGGCACGAGTTTTGAGGCCAGTGAGGTTTTGGGACGAGATTTAGTGGATTCATTTGTAGTAGTAAATCATCACTTAAATCATATAACTCCTGAAGCCCAACTGAATGACATGATAAACATAGAAATACAGGCAAATATTTCCAAGCTTATCACCCACAACATGTTCAAGAATCTGAGAAGCAGAGATTGGGAAAAAGAGAGTCAATCTATTCAAAATGATTACTGGAATGGGCCAACATTAGAAAAAGATGAGCTACAGTTGAAGGCAAAAAAAACAGAATGCTTACAACTCAACACACAAGCAAAAACCCCAGAAGAAATTGCAGAAGATGTTCCCTTGAAATTGCAGAAGATGTTGTTCACTCCAGATTGGGTCAAACAACACATCATCAGACTCGGTACATAATTTGGAGTAGACTTCAGAGGGTGTGAAGAGAAGACCAAAGAATTATTTTTGAAAATTGATGACAATAAGAAGAGAACAAGGGGGAGCAATCAACCATAAAGAGGAAGGGGATGAATGAACTGTAGGGGCAGGGGGGATATCTGGCCATTAAAGATCAATGAAGTTCAATATAGTATCTTGGAATGTAAGGGGGTTAAACTGTAGTAATAAGATGAGTATGATCAAGAATTGCTTACAAAGTTGGAGGGCAGATGTAGTTTGTTTACAGGAAACAAAGGTGGAGGGGGAAATCATAGAAATAGTTAAGGAAGTTTGGGGTAGTAGATGGGCCAGTTATGTGCAGTTAGAAGCAAGTGGAACTAGAGGTGGCATAGTCATAATGTGGGACAAAAGGGAATGTGAAGACGTGATTAGCAATGTGGGAATGTACTCAGTTTCATTGGGAAAAATCAAGACTTCAGTTGGCAAATGACTGGGGTGTATGCTCCCAATGACAGGCAGGAAAGAAAAGAAACTTGTGGATAAGTGGGAGCAACAAGAGGACTGATTCCAGGTCCATGGGTCATGTGTGGGGATTTTAATACAGTTAGATTCCCATCTGAGAAGAAAAATTGCAGGAGAATCAATAAAGCAATGACTGACTTCTCTGAGTTTATTATAGATATGGAGTTGGTGGATTTGGACCTAGTAGGAGGAAAGTTCACATGGAAAAAGGGAGGCAGACACTCCATTGCAGCGAGACTAGATAGATTCCTCATTTCAGAGGAATGAGATGCCAATTTCAGGAACATCAAGCAGACTATCTTACACAGGGTAACTTCATATCATTCCCCATTGATGCTTCAGTGTGGGGTATGTGAGAAAAATAGTTCTTATTTCTATTTCAAATTTGAGAACTGGTGGCTGCAAACAAAAGGTTTCAATGAGAGTGTAAAGAATTGGTGGGAATCTTTCACTTACAGTGGCAAATCTAACTATATTTTGGTGGCAAAGTTGAAAGCTTTTAAGGATAAACTAAAGGAATGGTGCAAAACAACTCAAGGACCTGAAGATCCAGAAACAATTAGTGCTTGTCCAACTGGTAGACCTGGAAGAGATACAACAGAGCAGAATGGTAGAGGAGGGAGAAGTAACATCTAGAATGGCATTGAAGATGGAGTTTGAAGACATAGCTAGGCATGAAGAGACTGCTTGGAGACAGAGATCCAGGGCAATCTGGCTAAAAGAGGGTGACAGAAATATCAGTTTCTTCCATAAAACTGCAAATGCCCACAGGAGAGTCAACACAATTGACAAGCTGAGAGTAGATGGTGAAGTTGTGGAAGATTCTATAGAGGTGATGAATGAGATAGTAACCTACTAGGAGAAGCTTTACGCAGAGATAGAGTTGGAGGCCTCAACTAGACACGAGGAACTGTCCCATGATAGAGGATGATGACAACACCAATCTGATGGCACCTTTTGAAGCTCAAGAGATATTGAATTCTATCAAAGCATGTGCAGGAGATAAAGCACCAGGTCCGGATGGGTATACAATTGCTTTTTTTACTCAATGCCGGGAAATCAGGACTGATCTAGTAGAGATATTTAGAACTTTCAAAGAAGACTATTTTGAAAGGAGCTTGAATGCTACTTTTGTGGTCCTAATCCCCAAGAAGGTAGGGGCAATAGAACTGAATGACTTCAGATCTATTAGTCTAATAGGTGGAGTATATAAAATCATTGCCAAGCTACTAGCAGAGAGGCTGAAGAAGGTTATTCATAAACTGGTGGATAGAAAGCAAATCACTTTCATCAAAGGGAGACAAATTATGGATGCAGTCCTTATAGCTAATGAATGTGTGGATTCTAGGCAGAGAAGTAAAAAATCATGCATTCTCTGCAAGCTTGACATCCAAAAGGCTAATGATCACTTGAATTGGAGTTTTCTGATTAGAATGCTAGAGAAAATGGGCTTTGGTACTAGATGGATCAAATGGATTAAACAGTGCATCAGCACTATAAAATTCTCAGTCTTGGTCAACAGAGTGGTTTCTTTCCTTCTCAAAGGGCCTTTTCCCTTCATTTTTGCAACTGAAGGGATGAGTAATATGCTAAACACAGCACAAGGGAGAGAATGGATAAAGGGATTCCAGGTGGGAGAAGGAAACAATTTGGAGATCACACACTTGCAATATGCAAATGACACCTTAGTTTTTTGTGAAGCAGTGGAAAATGACATTCTAATGCCAAGGGTCATTTTCATTATTTTTGAAGCAGTTCTGGATTGCACATCAATTGGTGCAGGAGTTTCATTTATAGGATAAATGAGGTGACAGATCTGGAGAGTCTGGCTGAAAAGCTTGTAGGCAGATAGGGGGAACTTCCAACCATATATTTGGGCATGCATTTAGGAGCTAAAAGCAAATCCAAAGGGAATGGAATGGTGTTTTAGAAAAGTGTGAGAAAATACTATCTAACTGGAAAAGACAGTACCTTTCTCTTTGTTGCAGACTGACTATGGTCAACAGTGTGCTAGATGCATTACCATCTTACATGATGTCCATCTTTCCAACACATGTTAATGTGATTAAAAGGATTGACACACTTAGAAGGAATTTTCTCTGGCAAGGCACTGAAGACAAGAAGAAGATACATCTAGTCAAGTGGGAAGAATTGACAATTACCAAGAAGACAGGAGGAGTGGTTATCAGAGATATGAAGATCCAAAATCAAAGCCTAATGTTGAAGTGGTTATGGAAATTTGCCTCAGATGACAACATGTTCCGGAAAGATGTCATTAACGTTAAATATGAAATGGAAGACAACTGGACAACAAATATAGTAACTATACCATACAGTTGTACTGTTTGGAGAGCTATCAGGAAATTGTGGCCTATTATGCTAGCAAGAATCAGATGTAAGGTTGGGAATGGTTTAAAGGTATCTTTTTGGAATGATAAGTGGATTGAGAATACAACACTGAAGCAGTTGTTCCCTGATTTTTATGGTCTTTGTCAATTGCAACAAGCAACTGTGGCTGAGATGTGGACTGGGCAGGGATGGAATTTGAACCTGAGAAGAAACCTAAATGATTGGGAGATAGAATGGATAACAGCTTTCCATAATACAATGACCACTTTCAACAACTTGACAGGAGAAAGAGACACAATAGAGTGGCATATGGACAACACAAGAATTTTCTCAGTTAATTCAGCATATAAGGATTTGAATGCCTCAAGTATGCAGGAGGATGATTGGCCTTGGAAAATGATCTGGAGGACAAAAGTTCCATACAAAGTAAATTGTTTCAATTGGCTTTTGGCAAAGAAAGCAGTGCTGACTCATGCCAACTTGAGTAAAAGAGGTCACTTATGCTCAAGATGCTTGTTATGTGGAGAACAAAATGAGACAATCAACCATCTTTTCTTACATTGCAAATGGACAGAACCGCTATTGAAGATGTTCATTAGTCTGAGGAGGATCAAGTGGGTGAAACCTGGGAGCATTAAAGGAGCTTTAAACAGCTGGATCAGAGATGGAAATGCAACAAAGGAGGAGGAAAAATGGAAGATGATCCCATCATGCATGTGGTGGACTGTGGGGAATAAAAGGAATCAGAGGTGCTTTGAGGGCAATCAAAACTGTTTATAGAAGTTCAAGATGAATTGCTTAACCCTTTATTACTTTTGGTGTAAACAAGTAATTTTAGTGCAAACAGAAGATATTTTTGATGTTTTGGATTCACTGTAATAGGAGAACACTGTAAGGAAACAAGATGTAAGATGTAACTTTTTGAAGGGGCACTACATATTTGGATGTAGTATACCTGTGGATATATAGATTAATTGTTACCATTGTCAAAAAAAAAAGAGCTGAACAAGAGTGTTCTTAATTGGCCCTGGATATCCTTGTTTGATTCCCCGATAGTCCTCAAAGTCATGATACAGGGTTCCTTGAGCTAAACCTTGGAGTTTCTGTAAGTTCTTAGCTTGTTTCCTCGTAAAGGGTCACTTGACTTGGTTTAGCTTCCGGATATGCATCAATTATTTTCTTGATGCCTCTGTAAAGAGAAAGTAGAGACCTTCTCTGAAGTGACTTCCGTTTTGTCAATCTTCTGTGGAAAAATTCTGTGCATGAATATATGAATAATAAGAGAAGTTCAAAGAAAGTAACTGGAGAAAGTCTGACTAAAATTTTTTCTGGAAAAAAAGAGAAAAAAACCTTTTTCAGTAACCTGTATGTAGAATGCTCTGGCTGATTAGATGCAAAGACATCCCCAGATTGCGGCTAACGAACGCTTGTGAATTCACTTCATTGAATGTGTTATCATGAGAATAAAAACTTATTGCTGCATTTTGTTGTGCAGGTGCTAGAACAAGATGGCAAGAACGTTTCCGTCCTTGTGCAGCGTGCTCTGTTGTATGAGAGTATGGAGAAATACAAGCTCGGAGCGGAAGACCTCAGAACTGTTATGAAAATTGATCCTGGTAATAGAGTGGCAAGAAGTACCGTACACCGCTTGACTAAGATGGCTGGCTAAGAGGCTGTCACATTAGTTCTCTTAGCTTTTACTACCACAGATGATTTGAAAACTGCTCCCCTTGTCATACCAATTCTGGGGAACTCTTACAAAGAAATTCTTTCTACATTTTGTGGTTCTTGTTTTGTTATCTATTGTATTCTACCTACTCATATATTGTTGTTTGCCACTGAACTTTCATTATAATATCTTGAAACTGCTTTGTACTGGAAATTTGAAGTGTTACGTATTATTTATTTGGTGTGTTCTCATGTTTTTGGTCAACTGGTGTGAGATTAATGCCACTGTCTATTATTATTACAGATCATTAATATCTAGTTCTAATCGATCTTCAGGAGATGATGATTCTAACTATTTGATAGTGAAAACAGTTTAACACTTGCGGAACTTTCTCGTAAGTCATATCTAACAGACGAAGCACGTTGCGATTCTGCAACAATTGAACTCTTCTGCATCATGTTAAGCCTTGCAGCATTTCATAAAATCATATGAAGTGTAATACCACTATGTTCTGATGACCAGCAAATATAAAGGTTGTACTTTATTACTCTACCATAAATTTGCATCCAATCATATGCATGATTACGTGCAAATAACCCATAATCAATTTTGGACTGTGCATTGGGGGTATGAGGCATTTTAGTTAATAGAAAGAAACAAGATTGAGAAACCTCCATGAAAAGAAGACAGAATAGATGAGGGAAGGCAAGTCACGTTTTGTGAGAGATGGACAGTTGAGTTATTTTGGCCTGTTTCTCAGCAAGAAGCCATCTCAAAAAGGCTTATAAGTTGTTGGGAAACAGTTTAGCCTTATTTTTTGCTTCCCAACAGAATACAGACAGTGCACTGTGCTCTTGATGTTTGGTCACTTCTTCTGACTGACGCTATATACTATTTTCATCTTTCTGTCCTTTCCTTTTTCCTCATTCTCACTGTTCAGTTACGTTTCTTTCTTCAACTGATTCATCATCAGTTGTTTTTTTTTTCTCTCGCATTTTTAACTTATATGATTTTAGCCATACTCGTCTCTGCCCCTCTTCAACTTTTTGCTCAACCTAATACTCTAAGGGGTTGTTTGGTAGCTGGTTAGGATTATACATGTATTAGTAATATAAGTATTCGTAATGACTTAATGTAGATATTAGTAATAAATGTATTAGTTATGCAGGTATTAGTTAGTGGTGGAGCCAGAATTTTTAGTTCAAAAATATCCAGCTAAAAAATTCAAATGTTCTTTTCTTTTGAGAAGGCTTTCATCTGCTAGTCAAGAAAATAACCATTCGCAAATGGGCATAAAAAAGGAACAAAGAAGTAAACACAAGAAGAAGTCAAGGGGGTTCAACTGAAAGTGCAAGAGGGGGGGGGGGGGGGTTGAATTAAATTTTTTCTTTTTCTTAATAGTCGACTACTAACAAATATAAGGCAGTAAGTAAACGCGTAAAGTAATTGACGCCAGATGTTTTATACTGGTTCAGATTTAATGTGAATCTTATTCCAGTCCCCTTGGGTTGCAAGGGTGATCTCTGCAGCTCTTTTAAAGTGGGTTTGATACAATAGTTATTTTGAATGGAGCTCCTGGTCTACACTAAAAAACACTCTTGATCTTTTGATACAATGTCTCACCAACTATACTATATCTCTTCTCACTTTTTGTTTACACTATGATTCATTCAGAGTTACAATGCTTGTTAAAGTAAAGTAGAGAGGTTGAGACGAAAGTATAAGTTGGTTCGTCTCTTTGAGCCGTCATTTATAGTCCATGGACTTGTAGTAGTTTACGGCTTCCTTTTGCAGAGAAGGCAACCCAAGAGATTTGATCCTTGAAAAATAGGAACATTGAGGATCATAGTTTCCAAGAATAAGGCAAGAGCATCTGTATTGATTGATCTTCGATATCTTCTTTCCTTGAAAGGAACATCACTGGTACACGGTGAGATCTTCTGACTTGATTGTTCCGTGGAGATATTCGCTGATGAAGATCTTACTTGATTGATGTGAGTGATTAGTACATGCTTCCTTACTTACATAGATCATCTGTTGATCTGTAATTAATAACTTGGGATGAGTATATTCCTCCTTTATTATCTTGTCTTCGTATGGGCTTGACTTAAACTAATTTGGGCTGGCTTATGTAGTCGACTATTGGGCTTGCAAAGTGGCCTTGCATGCTTTGAGTATTTCCTACAAGGTAACACATAGTCATCATTAAAAACTTGACACCAACAATCTTCCCTTTTTTCATGATGACAATAAATACTCAACGTAAAGTCGACTTTCCTGTTCTAGTGATGTACTCCCCCTTTATAGTTGACTTGGTGCACCTAGTCGACCGATAGATTACTCCTCCTTACTAGTTGACTTTCCTGCATGTAGTCGATTTTCCTTCAACATCTACTATATAAACATAAAAAATAATTTTAATCCTATATCTATAGTCTAATTTTTCATCGAATGGGGTTCAGATGAACATCTTAGCCCTTATTGGCTCCTCCCCTAGTATTAGTAATGCATTTGTTTACGGTTCACTTATGCATAGATTATTTCTTTGGATGTTAGTTTGTTATATTAAAAGTTAATAAATATTATGTCTTTCAAAATTAAAATATTTATTTACAATTAAGTTTAAATATTATAATTTTTTTATAAAATATTAAAATATTATTTAAAAAATTATATGAAAATATTTGTTTAGAAAATGGAAGTATTTAAGTGGAAAGTGATAAGGGTAATATTGTCATTTTAACTTTGTATTCATGTATTAGTTATTCCATCTTCTATCTCCAATAAAATAATACATAGATTCCCTCATAACTTATATATGTATTAGTTATTCGGGTTTCTAAATTTAAACCAAACGGCGTACTAATTTTATACATGAATAACTTACTTCCTAACTAACTACTAAACACGGTATAAGTATGCATAAATTAATACATTAATAGTGTGTCTTTTTACTAGCTACAAAACGTGGTATAAATTATTCAGAAATTAATAGTACATGAATAAAGTGTCTCTTTACTAGCTACCAAATGACCCGTTTAGTACGATAGATGAGGAAAATAATCATGGTATATAAGTTGATATAATTTATTCAATGTTTGATTGTAATTCGAATCATGTATAACTTAATATACCAATGGGTATATTATTTTATACCATCAACAATATGGAATAACTAATTCATATATAATTTATATATGGATAAAGTACCAAAAGGACAAAGCTATCTCTATCTTTTTCGTAGAAATCAACGAAGGTCAAGCATCCAAAGGTAAAATTGTAAACTCATTACTTTTTAGTTAAAAAATAGATAAATATTTTAAATGAATCAAACACCTCACAAAAAATAATTTATATGTAACTAATCCCTGCATTATAATTTTGTACAACTATACATCATATCAAACGACCCCTAAGGGACAATTGATTACTAAACAAATTATATTGGTCTTATAATGTGAATTATAATACAATGATTAAATAATGACGGAACTATTTAATGAATATACTTTTCTTGGTACACGTTTGTGTTATGGACTAAAAATAAAATATAATATAAAACATATATATGGTTCTATCCTAGATAAAGTAGATAAATTTTTATTTTTAATTTTAACCTGATTTTCTTAAAAGTCTTCGGGAGAAGAGATACAGATAAGGACAAATATGTCACTTATTTTTTATCCTGCAATAGTTATCCAACATATAATATGGTAGAGATCTAATAGCTAAGTTGGTTGACTACCTGAATTTTCAGCTTACTGATGAAAGTTTGAATCCCCATATTGTAATTTCCTCATTGTTTCCCTTTCCCCACCCCTATGTAATAAAAACATTTTTTTTTAAAAAAAACATAGAATGTGATATCAAAAAAATTATGTTGTATATATTAGTTGGGCTAACATGCTATCAAACTAGACCCATATTTTACCTTTTATTACTGTTTGACCCACTTTGCATGTAACTTAAAATTTCTTTTTTCCCTTAACCCAACAACCCTTTTAAAACTCATTCGTTCAATAGAGATTAACACAGTGCTTTCAACTTATGCTGACATGGCTGCTATATCTAGGCTACACAAATATAGCGTGAATATATATTTGAAAAATATCATGCTTAAGTTCGAATGACTGCTGTTGAAATTAGCTGATATAGTCTAAGAAGCTTCAATAGGGACAAGTTTGCAACTGTTTGACAATGAATTTAGTGAGGTGAAATCAGAAGAAGACGAACTGGGTTCTTGAGTTTTATTGAAGTTTTGGTGTATTGTTTAGCTGAGATTTAGAGCCTATTCGAATTTTTGAGTTTTTTTTTTGTACAGATTTGACGAAAGTGCATATTGGTGGAAAAAATCAAAGGGGCATTGATTGATATTGGTAAAATTGTTTAGATGATGCTCGTCCATTATGTGATGAAATTTTGTTAGTTGAAATTTGAAGGAGACGAAATTAAGTTTTTGTATAATTTCGTATAAAATTGTATCAATGTGTATAATTATATCAATGTGTATAATATTGCATTATTATTAATTTTTTTCAGTGTTTAAGGGTGTAATATACATTGCCGATGCATAAGAGGCCTCTACGAACGTTTGACACTTTCTTCTCTTCGTTTTCTTATTTTTCGGATATACAATATTATACATTCAATAGCAAGTTTATTCAAAGTTATACATTACTATACACATGTACAGTCAAATTTGAAATTGAAACTTTTGTGTTTTTTTTTCTTATATTTTTTTATAGGGTGGTGGTTAGACCGACAATATTGTATGGGGTGAGTGTTGGCCAGTCAAGACGTCGCACACCCAAAGGATGAGAGTGGCGGAGATGAAGATGCTCAGATGGATGTGTGTGCATACGAGGAGGGACATGATTAAAAATGATGATATCCGGGGCAAAGTGAGAGTGTCATCGGTGGAATACAAGATGCGGGAAGCGATGTTGAGATGGTTTGGACATGTGCGGAGGAGAGACACAAATGCCCCAGTGCGGAGGTATGAGATGTTGGCTATGGACGGGTTTAGGAGGGGTAGAGGTAGGTCAAAGAAATATTGGGGAGAGATGATTAGACGGAATATGGAGCAGACACAACTTACTGAGGACATGACCTTAGATAGAGGGTTGTGGAGGACACATATTAGGGTAGAAGAGTAGTAGGTAGTCTAGCGTAGTCCTACTTACACTTACAAACTGGTAGTTGTGGTGTTATTATTGTAGGCATGCTTAGCATATCATACGAATAGACGTAGTATTGCTTTATAGTCTTCTCTAGTTTTATTTCTTCTGCTATGCGTTTTTTAATGTACTTGGTTTATCTCATTTATCTGTGTCAGTTACTTCTTCTCTTTCAGGATGCGATATCATGGCGTATTCGCATTTGCTATAAGCTTTTTCTTCCTGCTTACTTCTTTAATTTTTTGACCGAGTCTGACTGTTTTTTGCTTTGCTTGTCCTGAGCCGAGTGTCTCTCGGAAACAACCGTTCTACCTACCAAGGTAGAGGTAAGGTGTAAGGTCTGCGTACATTCTATCCTCCCCCAGACTCCACGTTGTGGGATTTCTCTCGGTATGTCAAATCATTAACTTGCAGTAATTTTTTTCAATTTTTGTTTTTGACTTTTGTTATTCGAAATTTGGGAAAGAATAAATTTTAGGATTTTCGAGTTGTATTGTGCTGATATTCATATTTTGTGATTTTCATCAAACACTTATGTGTCAATTCAATTGGATTTATAAATAGAAGAACTGATTTGTGTTTTAGAGATGGAACAACAATATTAGTTGGTTGTGTGAAAAGATATATTTTTTCGGACCTTTGTGTGTTATTTTTTGGGTACATATTTGTAAAGTTATAACTGGTTCACCTAATTGAGATATATATGTACGAATTGTACTGATGTGAAATTCTCTCTTTTCAATAATACCAATGACATAAACAAACAGGTTTGCTTATACCGGATTTAAAAATTCAATCAAGTACTTAATAAGCCTCCGCACTTTATCCCAAAATTATTATCCCTCTCCATATTAACCAAACAGCCGTTGAGTTACCATTTTGGAGAGCTCTTGAAATGTTTTTCAAACTTCTTAAAACTTTCTACTTAGAAATTTAAAATCCAAGAGCGAAAACCTTGAGATTTTTATTTTTCACATAACTAACAACTTTTGCAATTCGAGTCGTAATTTCTTGACAATTGAATTTTCTCCTTATGAACATCGAATTGAGATTGATGTAACTTAAATAATAAAATTGAAGATATGGTCTGCTATTTGCAATTTTAGTTGACAAATTCTCATGTCTTTCTTGTTGATGATTACTTTCTTTCTTTAGGGTGTGTTTGATATGAAGAAAATATTTTATTGTGTTTATATGCAAGTTGAAAAATGTCATTTTAAGAGCATTTGCATACACTCAAACAAAATCACTATGAAGTTTTTGAATAAGGAGTGCAACTTTTGGTGGTAGGGAGTACGGGTTGGGAGGTGGCGTAGGCGGGTGGGGGTTGGGTGGTGCAAAAAACCAAAAAAAAAAAAATCTTTAAAAAACTTTTTTAAAAATGAAAACTAATTTTTTGGAGGGTGTTGGAGGGTGGTGTGCCGGGGGGTTGGGTTTGTTGGTGCGGGGTGGAGTTGGCGGTTGTGGAGGTGGGGTGGTGGTTGGGGGCATTGGTATGTTTTTGTTAATTCCGAAAATGTTTTCACTTAAATTTTTATGGAAAATATTTTCACCTATTTTGAGAAAAACATTTTACAAGATCTTAAGTGCAATCAAACAAAGGAAAATAAGAAAATATTTTTAGACTTACCAAACACACATCTGTTGATAAGATAATATGAGAAACAATACTTACATAATTTAAAAGGAGCGGGAATACATTGAATCATGATCGATGATATTAAGATTTCGAACCCTTTTCTCTTCTAGATCTGATCCTTTGAGAATGTTCAAAATTCACTAAAACATAATGAACAAATACTAAAATAAAAAGATATATATAGTAGTCACGAAATTGAGTAACTTTAACTTCTGTTTAACTTTGGTCTAATACTACACAACAATTAGGAAAAAAGTCTCATTCTTGCCCTTGACCCTTAACGAAGTTCAAATTTGAGGATAATTTTAAATCATAGTAAAAAATTGATTGGTAAATTTGAACTCTTTTTTTTGAAGAATTTGAATGTGTGGAGTCTATCTATTTTACGCTATTGGTGGAAAACACAAATACGAGATAATTTACTAAGGTAAAGGCATGAATGAACCAAAAACATAACGTATAACAAATTTGAACATTTCTCCTTACTAATTAATATTAAGTTTAGTTAATTTAATTAACTTTACTAATGACCTTAGTTATAAAGTCGATGAAGCATGTTAGTCAAACTCCGTCCATCCGCCATGCCAAGTGGGCACGAAGTGTGAGCTTGTAACAGTTATCTAATCACCATTCTAAGCAACAAGTGTTCACAATTCCCTAAAACCCTCGACCGTTTAATTAGTTCTGTTTCAACCCTTTGGAGTTATTGTTTCTTTTGGCCTTTTTCTTCAAGTGAAAGGTGCCAATGATTTAATTGTGAATTTGAACCCACTTTCTATACAAGATCCTTAAGAGATACGTTACGAGTTGTTACTACAACTCTTGTACCATCCATATGGACAAACTTGTGAGTAGTTTGTGGGGGGTCGGGCGTTTTTTTTATTTTTTATATCCAGTTTCCTGGCTTACGCTAGATTATTCCTGGAGATAGTAGTACCGGTCCCTCAACACTACTACTAGTAAATCGCGGGATATGTCTGAATGATCAGAGTTTGAGAACAGTCGGGTGGTTTGTTAAGTGAGAGAAGGGGAAGAAAGATGAAAGAACTCACTTTTTGATAAGGAGCATTTACTTTCTTTAATAAGTTATTCGACACATATTTAAATTAGTCGGATCAATGAATTTTAGATACTAAATACATTTAAAAAAAGAATAATAGTAATAAGAAAAACTGAAAGTTGTAGGTGAAATTTCCCTTTATTTTTTTTTGAATTTCATGAAAGTACTAAGTTTCCTTATGAATTTCAATGAACTATTTGCACTTGCATTATATGTTTATGTTAAGAATGCTATGATAAACTATGAATGATAAAGTTATGTAAAGTTTGAAACCAAAGGTTCTAAAGTATGTTTCTTGAAATATTTTGGAAGTCCCCTAAATATCTAATTAAGAAGGGTATTGTTCGATAGTCTCGAAAAGATATTAGCCACCGATGATCATACTTTCGTAAAAGCACCATTGGGCGGTGGTTCCTCTTTAACCTCAAACAAAAAATCTAAAAAAACTGCTCAACAACAATAGGAAATGTTGCGTTTGGTTTAATTGAGATTTACCTTGAAACTACGATCACGTGAGAGTAGGAGATTAGTAAAATCGTCGTTGGTTAGGTCACTATGTATTACCTTGGTAAGGCAAAATACAAGTGCCAACAAAATAAACGTTATACCGTGCTGCACCACGGGAAAATGGCCCAATCGATCGGCATGATTCGTACACCATACTGATCTTTATATTAAAGATGTCAAAATCGAGTAGTACTGATCCCCAAGTGAAAGTAAAGTGTATATCCTTATTGTATATGTTGGAAATTTGCCTTTGGCGGGAGTTGCGACCGACCAACTTTAACGGCTTAAACACTAGTGTAACGTATGTTGGAGAATCCGGTTCTTCACACATGCATGATCTACTAAGTACGTAGATAACCGTAGGGCCAAGAATCGTCAAATTTCATTGAGAAATGAAAGAGATATTGGTTCACGAAGTAAGGTGTTTGAAGCATGGAAAGTGTGGTATTGTGTGTAATTCTCCCTCATCGGTAGAGGAAGAAAGAATTGTTGTGTATATAAGATTCGAAATTGGTTTGGGGTTTGGGACCCCAAGGGGTATCCCATGTGTTTAAAGGAGGGAGGACCTAGATGTGCTTCGGTTCGAGGAAAGACCACACGCGCGCCGCCGCCGCCCGCCGGTCCCGGTTCCGAGTTCCGGGTTCCGGGTTCACGGGTCTTCGATATTATCTTTTTGGGCCGAAATTCTTTCGGATGTGCGGTTTGGTCCCCGAAGTTTCCGTAAAATCGAATTTCGACGGTCAAAAACGAAATGCCAAGCACTCAATTCACCATTTATTTTGGTGAATTACTCCTCCTATAATGGCCAAAACAGTTGGTCTTTCTCCCATTTATGTTGGTGACTTTACTACCTCCATAATGGCCATTATTTGGCTATTATGGAGGCGATTTTCGAGCAGTTTTTCAGCCCCTCCCTCACCTATATAAACACCCCCTTACACCATTGTTGAGTACAAGAGTTAACGAAAGAGAGGCAAAAAAAACGGTGCACGAAAATACACAACCAAATAGTTTTCTTCCTACAACTTCCAAGCATCATTTCGTTACTCAATATTCTTCACGGTAGCTCTTGAGTTTCCTTTGCTCAAGGGTTCCATTCTTTGTTTTATCTTGGGAGACAAATTGTCCAGGACGTATAAAGGATACATACGGGGCAATATTGTCTTAAGGACAGAGTGCTACACTCGACTCAAGAAAAAACAATTTACATTTTTCCGTTTTCTACAAAACTGGAATTTCCAGTTTTTACTTGTGTAACGATTGTAATTTCAGATTCCATGTTGAATTATTGAAATTTTTGTTTATCCTTTCGAATACTTGTAATAGTTAAATACTTTCCGTACTGCTTTATAAAGTACCATAAAGAGAAAAATCTCCCAACAGTATAAACTGAACTATTATATTTAAGTTTTCAACTTTTAAATGTTTTTTTTTTCATATTTATTTAAGTTTTATTTTAGTATTTTATTTATGCTAGAATAGCCGGAAATCTTTTTATCTCGTGCATTCTGAATATTCTTATGTAACAGAGGCTTGTAGACATTATTGCGTTATGATTTTTATTTCATTCGAGTATTTTTATGACTTATAAGTTCTATGATATTCCTTTATGATATTTTAGACTAAGAAAGGATAAATGATAAGTTTTGAACCTTGTTATCATGATAAGTTTATGATTGAATTCTTTCAAAGATCTTTATAATGTTGCATCGCCCGGTGTGGTTTAAATTAAGTTGTCGTGTACTGGTTACGATTCATTCAGCAAACGGATTACAATATTACTATAACAAATAATTTTCTTTTTGAATAAATAAAATTGTTACACAGAGATTTAACTATATAAACGTGACTATGCTACATTCTCTTTTACTTAATCTTTGAACTTTTATCAACTTCAACATAATGTGAGATGAAGCAAACCTGGTTCTAACCAAGAAATAGTCAATAACCCAAAATAGGTGTTAGCAATTTCTCTTCGTTGGATAATTTTTTGTAACTATACACTACTAGAAACATAAGTTTTTTCCATCGACATTCAGTGATAAATTTGTACTATAAAACATAATTTTCCAACCTCATTTTTACCGAACCAACTACCTGGGAAAACGCATGCGTGGTGGGAAACAACTTTACATTGAAAGGCTAAGAAACTTCTTAATTTCTCCATGTGAAAACACTACTATTTAAGTTTTTACCACCAATATTGTGGAAAATAACCACTGAACATTTTTCAGTAGAAAATTTAGTGGAAAAATAGAGATTTTTTAGTAGTGATAAGTTTGAGGAGCGGTTTTAACTTTTAAACAAGAAATTATGCGTCATTTTTCTCTCTTGCACTATGGCTTTTTGATCTTTTTTCTTGCCATCAAAATATTCTATTTTTTTTTTTTAAATAGGAGGTAAACTTGAATTTGACGTAAGTTAAAAGTGAGAATTCTTTTGACTTCTCTGAAAGAGTTTGTGCAGTGTTTGGATTTTTGGAAGCAGTCCACTTGCTACCACCATGATCTCACCATCCATTTAGCTGGCCCTCTCTTTACCGTCTGATCATTTATTATAAAGGCCCATTTGCTATAGATTTTGTCGTTACCCTCACTGATTGGTGTAACCGCTTATTCCTATTACAGAAATTTGCACTTCTAATCCTTTGATGATTATTCAAGTGTATTTAATCTTTCAATTCATGAATCTGATCGGTTACTACTATTAGCCTATATTCTTTTGTGAGCTTCTAAGTTCCTTATTGGTCCATACTTATAGAGCAATGCGTATGTAATAAAACTTTTAAAATTTATAATTTTAAATAAATTATAATTATTTATACAGTTGTAAATCATCTTATTAATGCTAAAATAAAAAAAACTTAAACTTAAATTTATTTTAAATATAAAAAAGTAGATATTCTTTTGTCTTTTGGAACAAACAAAGAAGAAAATATCATTACATATATTATAACGGAAGAAATATTATGATTTTACGACAATATCCTCTGAAAAAATAGTTTGTTAAAAAATGGTAAAATACAACAACTTACCAATCAAGAATTGTGTAAGCCTTTTTCCAAAAAAAGATAGAACTCCCACCCCAGGAGCCCCCACACCCCGAAGAATTGTGTAAGCCTGATTGCATTAAATTGAGAAGCTACACATATTATTTCAATGTGAGTAAATACACCAGGTGCAGACAATATATCAAATGTAAATATCAATCGAATATGTATTTGGGTGCTATAATTATTGGAATTTAGATACTAAACACTCTTCTCAATATATTTACAAAAAATCTTTTAATAGAGTAATGAAATAACTAATCCAATTCGCTTGTATTCAACTGTGATGAATCAAGCCATCCCAAATATTTACGCTCATTTTTTAATTGCTAAAATTATATTAATACTTACATGAGGTGAAGTCTGAATTTTAAATTTATAATTCCAAAATACTAATTCTTTAAAGTTATTGAATTTTAAATTTATAACTTATACATATTTAATAAATTTTTAAATAAAAATACAGAATTTGAATTAAAATATTAAGTTCGGCCAAACCCACACTGAAACGCTAGGTCCACACGTGGTTCCGTTTAACAGACAATACTTGACTAAATTGGGATGTGAAGGGACCAAAGTGAACATTATAAGTAATTCGAGGTTATATGTGCTGAATTGATTATCATGGAGAAACAAGATTAAAATTATAATGAATAAGTAAAGGACTAAAGTGCAAGTATACTTTCCTATAAATAAACACTCACCAAGCACAATAACACTCACCGTCTCTTTCACTCAAAAAAACAAGACAGTGACAAAGAAAGATGTGTGGAGGTGCGATAATCTCCGATTATGAACCCGTCGGAAACCGGTGCCGAAAACTCACTGCTCGTGACCTATGGGCTGAGATAGACCCTTCCTCCATTGCCGCTGCCAAACCTCATGACAAGCCTAACAAATCTGATTCCGACAAACCTAATCAACTCCAAAAAGGTACATGTGCTTGTCCTGTATAATGTAATCCCTCTTTCTTTTTTAGTTTATCCCAAAAAAAAATCATTTTTTACTCTTAATAAAATGATATATAACTAAACGTACAGTTCAACACGTAAATTGGGACGGAAGGAGTAATATATATGTATCTAATGATTATTAGCATGCGATACACTACTATACGTACGCTTTGTCTAAAATATAAATTAAAAAGAAGAAAAAACGCTCTCTTTTTCCGGAATCCCAGTAGTCATTCAAATTTATCATTTATTTAGCCTTTTTATTGTCAAATTCTCTGTATCTTTGTTTAGAATTACTCTATATTTAATTTTCAGGTGAATTTATACATTACTACCTTAAAAATTCTCTGTATATCTTTCGTTTTACTTTACTTTTTAATCTCTTTAAAAAATAATGTATCTTTTCTAATTTTATAACTTTTTAATTACAACATATTTATATATTTAACACATTTTTTTTTTTTTAATATATTACACGTACATTTAGTTTAAAATCACAGATTTTTTTTTAAATTACGTTTTTAGTCAAATTAAGATAAATAAATTGAAATATAGGGAGTTGTACAAGTGATGTTATCTGGTTTTAATTTTCCTTCATAGGAATTAGAAATAAATAAAGAAAGAAAAAATAAATAAATGAAAACTTGTTGGGATAAAGAGCGAATAAATGCAATTATAGGACGTGGCAGTCTCTGAGAATTCAAGGGACTTATAATTTTGTAGAACATACCTTATAAATTTTATGGCCTTTTGGATTTGTATGTATTATATATTAGTATTTATATATGATTACGTAGCTATTATATATCCTTTCATATTTTTATTCTTCTATTGCATCAGGACGTATACACGAGTTTACTCCCAATTTTTTTTTAAAGAAAAAACAAATTAAATTGCGGCAATGATGTAATTTCTAAATTATGTTCCTTAAATAATTAAATCCCAATTACGAGTATCCGCCGTCAATTGCGTTAAGCTATTTGAACATGTGTTCTGCTTCAATCATACTAATAAATTGGATTTTTTGTCGTTTCCAAATCAATTACCATGCCCAAACTTATCATAACCGATAATTAAAAAAAAAAAAAGAAAAGGAGAAGAAGAAAATCAATCAATCATCATGAAATAATATCTGTTGGAATCTCTCTCGAAACAAAAAATATTTGTTTTTTTTTTGCAAGAAGAAGGCACCCTCTTTCCTAGGAGTAATCAGTTCTTTACCTTTTAATTGTTTTAAATATTCCTTCTTCGGTCTGTAAATGTTTGAAATTACTCTTTGGCCACTTTGGTTTGAGAAAAATTGTAAGTTTTGCTATAATATATCTTATGTGATTTCTTGAAATATTTAAAATGTTAATCCAAAATAAAATTATTTCATCCGTTTTAGTTCCAAAATTATTGACCAAATCGATCCTTGATGAGGGAAAAATCATAAAAAGAAAAATTAGACATCAAAATTCAAATTTACCAAAAATTAGTTCTACTTTATTTTTTGAATGTAATAGAACTAAGTGATTAGTCTCTTTTTACATGTATACAAAAGCTGGTGAATAATTTAGTAATGTCTAATAATGAATTACCGTGGCATTAAATTAATTATTGTGGTTTTTGAAGTAAAATAAGATCCAGAGATGTGCTATAGTTTTGTATAAAACGTTCAGCAGCAACCTTGACTAAGAATAAAGTTTCTTCACATTATCCATGGTAAGAAAGCCAATGGAATGACATGACGAAGAAAGCTATCAACTAATCATATGCTTGTTGTGTCTATAAATATGTATGTACCAATTAACATATGTACATCATTAGTATAAAAGTTTTAATAAAATGTGTACACAGCTGTAGAAATTAACTTTTCTGGTGAAGAAATTGACAAAATGTGATATGCAGATATGAGTGTGAAGGTTGAGAAGGAGAGCAGTGGGGCAAGGCCGAGGAAGAACAAGTACAGAGGAATAAGGCAGAGACCATGGGGAAAATGGACTGCTGAGATTCGTGATCCTCAGAAGGGTGTCCGCGTGTGGCTAGGTACATTCAACACTCCTGAGGAAGCTGCCAGGGCATACGACGAGGCTGCCAAGCACATCCGTGGTGACAAGGCCAAGCTCAACTTTCCCCAGCCACCTTCCACCCCTTCACCACCAGCCAAGCGACAGTGCACTACCACCCTCCCTGATCATCCAGCACTCCTCGAGAGTTCTAACATAATGCCTGATAACCCTTCATTGATGAACTTCGGATATCAGAATCAAACACCCTACTACTCCATGGAAATGCCCGCTGCTAAGGATAATCATCATGATGATTATGAGCTCAAGGAACAGATTTCCAACTTAGAATCGTTCCTGGAGTTGGAGCTGGAGTCATCTCAGTTTTCAGGGATCATCGATTCTGACCCCATTAATATTTTTCTGATGGAGGACTTTTCTGCAACTCAGAAGCAGTTCTATTGAACATGATCAAATTATCATATACTAGTACAGAGTAGTTATTTTCATCCTATGTTGTTTGGTGTGTATTTTATGGGTAAATGGACTCGTTTAACTTTTGGTAGTAGTAATGGAGAAAGTACATATGATAATAAGTTGCGTGCCTTTGCATGCAATTGTAATATTGATGTTAATGTTGTCTTGTGCTGTTTATGGTTTCTAAATCTTGGATTACGCTTTTGATGTTTGTGTGAGATGATATTAATCTCCCTTGGGGAGTCTTTCATTAATATCAAGGTATATATAGAGTACAATATTCATCACTTATACAATAGGAATCCTAAGCCTATACAAAAGAGAAATCCTAGTCTTACCATAATTATATTTACACAATATATGGAAATATTCTAATTATGGGTAGGGAATATATTGTTTCCTCTATTTACACGGTTACACACCCCCTCAGTCGGAGCGGGAGGAGGCCGGACGCTGAGACTGGATCTGAAGTCAAGAAATAACTGTCTGGGAAGTCCTTTGGTAAATATGTATGCATACTGATAGGATGATGGAACATGTAACACTCTGACATGGCCTAACGCAACTTTCTCACGAACGAAGTGTAGGTCTATCTCAATATGCTTGGTTCACTGATGTTGAACCGGATTATGAGAAAGATAGATGACAAGAGATGTTATCACAATACACAATAGATGCCTGACACAAAGGACACGGAAGTTCTAACGGTAAATTTCGAGCCAACAAATCTCAGCTACTACATTTGCAACGCCTCTGTACTCACCTTGGCACTTTGGAGCGAGATAGGGTAGCTGTCGCTTGCGGACCAAGAAATCGATTATCCCCTAAGAAAACACAAAAGCCGGAGGTGGAGCGTCGCGTGTCCGGACACCCTACCCAATCTGCATCCGTATATGAAAGCAACCTGTCTGGTGCAGAGAGGTATAGGTGCAAACCATAATCAAGAGTGCCCTTAATATATCGAATGATACACTTAAGAGCAGTGAAATGAGACTCCCTGGGGGCATGCATGAATAAGCACACCTGCCGAACAAAGATAAGCTATGTTTGGCCTGGTGAATGTGAGATACTGAAGTGCACCTGCAAGGCTCCTATACAGAGCCTGATCAGAGACTGGAGCACCATCCATAGCACTGAGCTTAGATTTGGAATCAACTGGAGTAGGCACTTCTTTGCAGTTCGCCATCTTAGCCACATGTACACAATCTCTTTTGCATACTTACGCCGACACAAGAACATATGATTGGCGGACACAGGTCACTGATATCCCAAAAAGTAACTCAGCTTCCCCAAATCAGTCATTGCAAATTTGAACTTGAGCAAGACAATAATCTCATTTTTCAATCAGTCGGAGGAGGCAGTAAGAACAATATCATCCATGTAAAGTAATAAGTAAGCAGTGCTACTACCTCGATGAAAAATGAAAAGTGATGTATCACTCTTGCTGCATACAAACCCAATCTGCAAGATATACCTGGCAAAGCGATCATACCATGCACGGGGGGCCTGGTTCAGGCCATATAGTGACTTACGGAGATGGCACACATAGTGAGGAATTGCTGGATGGGTGAACCCTAGTTACTGATGTATGTAGACTGTCTCTCTCAGATCCCTATGTAAGAATGCATTCTTCACATCAAGTTGATGGATCGGCCAGTATTTGCCCATGGCAATGCTCAAAACTGTACGGATGGTAGCCGGTTTGACAACCGGGCTGAATGTCTCACCACAATCAATGCCCTCCTGCTGATTTGTGGCATTAGCCACAAGACGGGCCTTATATCGCTCAAGATCCCCATTGTCTCTGAATTTGTGACGAAATAGCCACATACAACGAATGACATTCACCCCCTCAGGTCTAGGTACTAGATCCCACGTGTGCTGTTTAGTTAAAGCATTGAATTCCTCATATATAGCCGCATTCTAATTAGGGTCTTGTTTGACCAATTTTGGGTTCTTTGGAAGTGGAGAGATGGTTTGGGCAGACAAGTTGAAATAGACTTTGGGTTTGAAGATTCCATGCTTTGAATGAGTTTCCATTGGATGGGTAGGGACAGTGGGTGGGAGAGTGGTGTCTGAGACGGGGGGTAAAGTCGGATAAGGAGAAGGTGGGGGCGAAACCGTTGGAGGTGTCGCGGCTCATGGATCGAGAGTCGCGGCGCTAGAAGGTTGACAACCTTCTCTGAAGTTCGGGCGTCGCGGCTCTGACGACGGAACAGAGGATGTGAGTTGTTCGATTATGAGGGGAGAGATGGCAGACTCGTCAAGAAATGAGTAGTCCTGTTTTTGGAATTTTAGAAGATTCGAAAACGGGAATGTAGTCTCGTCGAATGTGACGTGACGAGATATGTGGATCTGACGAGTCGACAAGTCATAGCATAGATAGCCCCTATGGTTCGGCGGGAATCCTAGAAAGACACATGTAGTGGACCTAGGAGCGAGCTTGTGAGGGGCGGTGGAGCTAAGGTTGGGATAGCACAGACAACCAAAAATCCGTAGATGATCATAAGAGGGGATTCTATGGTAGAGGATTTCGGTAGGGATCATATTGTGAAGAGTGCTAGTAGGGAGAATATTTAGAGTGTATTTTGACATTTTAGCAGCATAGACCCAGAAGGGTGGAGGGAGGGAGGCATGAATCAATAGGGTGCGAATCATATTGTTAATGGTGCGGATGATTCTTTCAGCTTTACCGTTTTGTGGTGAGGTGTGAGGGCAGAAGAAGCGAAAGACCATGCCATTATTGGTACAAAAGCGGTGAAACATAGAGTTATTGAATTCACGACCATTATCGCACTGAAATGATTTTATGCCTTTTCCAAATTGTGTTTGAATGAACTTGCAAAACTCAAGAAATTTGACAAACACTTCCGATTTAAATTTAAGAGGGTATAACCAACCGTAGTGTGAAAAATCATCAAGCAACACAAGATAGTATTTATGACCGAGAGAATTAGAGATAAGAGATGTCCATAAATCGGCATGTATGATATCAAAAGGAGCAAATGTAACACTAGTAGATGATTTAAACGGAAGACGAATATGTTTGCCTAAAGAGCAAGAAACACAATTTTGGGCATGTTTCCCATTACAAGCAATGAAATTGTTGCCTCTAAGAAAATTAAAAACTGGGACTCCTGGATGACCAAGCCTATTATGCCAAGTTGAAGAAGAAACAACCGCTAGAGTGACGGGAGAGCAAGCTCTGACAGCGGAGGTGGAAGTGAATGGATAGAGATCCCCCGTGCTATTGCATCTCGTAAGAGGTGTCCCCGTATGAAGATCCCTCATAGTAAAACCAAAAGGGTCAAAATCCACAGAGACAGAATTATTACGAGTAAATTGGCGAACAAATATGAGGTTCTTAATCATGTGTGGGGCATATAGGGTGTTTTTGAGGGAGAATGGTGGATGAGGAGGTTGTGTGTATGAGGTACCATAACCCTTAACTGGAATGCGTTGTCCACTACCAACTGTAACATATTGAGGATGCTTTAAACTAAATAATTTAGGAATAGTACCTGCAGACTGGGTGACGTGAGATGTGGCGCCCGAGTCCATGTATCCAAGTATTGTCGTCGTTGCATAGAGAGGGTGTTTGAAACGCCCGACCCAACTCGATGGGTGTCATGCCGGAGGAGGGGCATGCGGGACCGACCTTGCATGAAGTGGGCTCGTTGTGGGGCTAGAGAGGGGCCTAACAAACCGAGGTAAGAATACGGATTGTATGGCTGCTGGTACTGGAATGGACTTGGCGCCGCGACTCTGAACTGGGGCACCGCGGATCTGTACTGGGGCACCGCGGTGCTGTAGACGAACTGTTGAGGAGCCGCGACCCAGTTGTTCTGCGATCTCTGTTACTGTTGCTTCTGTTGGTTTTGTTGACCGCGACCCTTGCCGCGACCACAGCCTCCTCTACCGCCGCGGCCTTTTCCACCCTTGCCGCCGCGGCCCTGCTGTTGTTGGGAGTTGTCTGGTGGCGTCTGATCTTGGGGTTGCGTGTCGATAGCTAACACCTGTTGGGCGTGCTCATCTCGCTTAGCACGACGGGTTTCTTCGAGCAACAATTGTGAGCGAGCTTTGTTAAAATCGGTAGCGGATCTGCCTGTTGAATTATGGTGGCCAAAGTATCATATTCGCCCTTAGTAAGGCCAGAAATCATTTGTAGCACCATTTTATCGTCAGTGAAAGGCGTGCCGATGTTGGAGAGTTGATCCGCTAGAAGTTTAAGCTGCTTGCAGTACTCAGAGACATTGGAGAAGTTTTCAAGATGTGTTTTGTTGAACTGTTCTTCCAAATACACGGCACGAGTGTGCTTGTTGTCCTGAAAAATTTCCTCCAAACGATTCCACAAGTCAAGGGCTGTGGAGTCAGATTTCATGATAGTAAGGAGCAAATCCTGAGAGATACTACCATATATCCATTGTTTGACGCCGGCGTCGAGACGATGCCAGATAGAATCATCAACCTCTGTAGGGCGCGGAATAGTGTCATCAATATGGTCAAGCACGTTATAGAGACATGCATGATTGCGAAAAAGTTCAACCCAGGGAGAATACTGGTTGTTTTCTTGATCAAGAATAATGGGAATATGGTTCTTGATGTTGGAAACAGTAAGGGCGGGATGAAACAGGGGTGATGACTTTGTGGTGGGATTTGTGGAGGTAGAGGCGTCAGAAAGTGTGGAAGAATCAGGGATAGCCATTTAGAGAAGAGAAGAAAGGAAGAACAAAACCCGAAAAACAAGAAGAAAATCCGGGAGGGCCACGGCATAGGAGAGGCAGCTGGCGGCTGTGGAAGAGAAAGGTTTTTAGGGTTTTGTTTATTTGGCTCTTGATACCATGTGAGATGATATTAATCTCCCTTGGGGAGTCTTTCATTAATATCAAGGTATATATAGAGTACAATATTCATCCCTTATACAATAGGAATCCTAATCCTATACAAAAGAGGAATCCTAGTCTTACCATAATTATATTTACACAATATATAAAATATTCTAATTATGGGTAAGAAATATATTGTTTCCTATATTTACACGTTTACAGTTGGGTGCATGCATTAACCTCTAGTTTTTGACATTTAAAAAGGTCATTAAACACTATGTTGCATATAAAATTATTCTGTCCCTTTTAATTAATAGTGCTTTATAGCAAAGGTGTCGGAAGACATCAGCAAATTAATTAAAATACTTGTCCTCGTCCACGAATGTTCATTGAACCTCTTTAGAAACATCTATTATGGAAATAGGAATTGGAATTTTGTAATGGTTTGAATAAGAAATTGAGATGCTTTTTGTAATAGCATTAATTTATTCTGAGTTTCTGACATTTATAAGGTGCATATAATCGCAGCACTAGTTTATTCTAACAATGACAAAAAGCATCTCAATTAGATAATGTCTCACTTCCTTTGTCAAATCATAGAAAATATTAAAGAGGTATAGTATTACTTAAGCTCTTAACGATGCTTTGAATAGCAAAGGCGGGATGTTCAGTACCGATTCTTATAGTACTGTTCGGGGAGTCGATAAACTAATTCATGTAGATGTCTATCGTTCAATTCTATTTTTTACCCTCGACTTTTCACCAGTACTAATGTTAACAAGTTATTTAAGGGTAAAACCTTCGCGGGGTGTTCACACCAAACTAATATAACTTAAAGTCTATTTCATTTCCCTTTTGTTTTATTTTCTATCTTCTTTCAGTAGGAAACGTCTTGAATAAATCCGTACTTCAACTGATAATTGTACTGGACATAAGAAAAGCAACTACTTTGCCATTTTATGATGAATGGTATTACTTTTTACGAATAATGAGCTAAAAAGGTTACTATTATTGAGTATTGTACCTACAAGTGAAACGACTGAAAATGAAGTGTGAATTGATACATTATTTAAGGCTGTTTGTTAGCGCGAGAGGGCGGTAGCGAGGAGAGGTGGTCTGGCAGTACTAGATTCAGAAAACCTGTGAAAAGGGAAGCTGAAGAAAGTAAATTAAAAAGATGCAAATGCATGCATTTACACTCTCTTACTCAAAGGTGGAAAAAAATTAATGACTAATTTCTGAAATGAATTATTAGTAGACTTAATATAGTAGTAGTATCTTATTTTAGAAAATGGTAGTTTATATAATAACCCATATATACTGGAAGGATCAAAAGCACAAGTAAGCCCAGCTTTCAACCACCACACACATTTATAGTGTTTCTAGTATTACATTGGGAATTAGGGAAAGAGGAATAATAATAGCCGATAAATGCATATGTGAGGTAAAATTCATATTGTACAGTTGGATGAATTCTATTATGACACATGATAAAAAAGATGAGTCAGCTCCAAGTCAGCTTTCAGCGCCCCCGGAGGCTCATGTGTTGTACCGGAGGTATCTAAGACTCGTAGGTATCGAAAAGCAGAATGAGAAGGGGTTCATTCGAATCCCAACGGGCGGTCGTTCAAAGACATCCTTACACCTTCCAAGAAAGCGTTAATGACATTTATGGTCATCTTTATTGTCCGATTATTACAACATTAGTGTAATAATGTTAATCTTATTAGCTCAGGCTATTCTAGTCTTAATTTTCTCTTAAGTTCAATTTATATTAGTTTCAATTGCTAATTATCTTGCTATTTTGGTCACTTGAGATCCACGTGTCCTTGACCACGTATACAAATTCAACGATACCAATTTATGGGTAAACAGTTTGGCGCCCACCGTGGGCTTGGGCAGTAGTGGTGTCACAAGTGACCCTGTCTCGTAAACTAACTCTTTTTAAGTTTTGTTTTGCTTAAGCAACAATATTCAGGTATGACAGGAGTTAATGGCAACCACAATCCCGGGAATGTTGCCGAGGACGAGCAGATCGTACTGAACGACCTTCCTATCCCCGATCCCGAACTTGTTTATCCAACAAACGTGGAAGGTGACACTTCAGGGGATGGTCAGACTCGAAGATCTACCAGGAATCAGACTCCCACTAATGGAACTCCCAAAGAGGCTATGCATATCCTCAGGGAACAAAACCTCACGATAATAGAGCAGTTGAGCGATTTAAAGCAATTCCTTTCTTCATTCCTTTCCAATCCGACCGTAGGCACTTCAGCACCAAGAGTTGCACCATCGACCCCAGTAAATGTTAATAATAGTGTTGGTGGTGGTTCAAAGAAAGCAAGAAATAGTGACACATCAGGAAGTGAATCGGTTCCTAAAATCCATTCCAAGCATAAGCGTTAAATTCTATAAAAGAAATAACAGGAAAAGTAGATATGAATGCCAAATAAGAAGAGAAGAATGCCAAGGAATTTTAGCGTTGGTTGGATCAGATCTCGGGGGATCTACCGGTCATAGAAGGTTCAGACGTAGAAAAGTATATACAATTGGCATATAAGCCTGAGGCTGCGCTAGAATTGATTCCGAAAAGATTCTAAATGCCGAGCATACCAAAATATGATGGGACGACGGATCCAAAAGAACTTATAATGGCCTATAATATGGGTGTTAGTGGAAATGACTTGAAATAAAAAGAAATAGAGTCAGTGTTGATTAAGAAGTTTGGCGAAACTTTGACTAAAGGTGCTCTGACATGGTATTCCCTTCTACCTGAGCATGTAATTAGTTCTTTTTCCATGCTTGCTGATATGTTCATCAAAGCCCATGCGGGGATATGAAAGGTGAAGACTAGAAAGGCAGATATCTTCCGTATTGTACAGGGAGAATCTGAGTTACTCAGGGACTTCATTACACTGTTCTAGAAAGAATGAATGTTCCTACCCATAGTCATAGATGAATGGGATGCAAAGCTTTCACCAAGGGTTTGAACCCTCTAAGTTCGACGCCTCTCGAAAGCTTAAGGAGAATCTCTTGGAATTCTAGGCCACGACCTGGGAAGATGTTCACAACCGATACAAATCTAAGATTCTTGTAGAAGACGATTTGTTGGGGAATCAAACTGGAGAAAATCTCGAAGAACGGATAAGGGAGCAGGATCGGATCGGATCGTAATTCATCAAAGACTCGTTTCCAGCCATATCCCTCCCCCAGTAAATCAGGAGGTGGCCAGGGCTTCCATTCTCTTGAGAAGGCTAATATCAATGTAAAAGAAGACCTCGGTAGAAATAATCGCAGCTTGTTGAATCAGGATAAGAGAAACTTGTTCGATTCATCTTCAAAGGGAACCGGATACCCAAAACTCTATGATTATAATTTCAACATAGATGAAGCTCAAATAGTAGTCGTGTTGAGGACTTACCTAGTGTCTCGACCACCTAAACCCCTCCGATCTGATCCAAATTACAGGGATTAGACTATATAGTGAGATTTTCATGGCACTCACAAACACAAGACAACTGATTGCAGGCACCTCCGGGAGAAGGTAGTAGGGATGCTCAATAGAGGATACCTACGGGAGTTCTTAAGAGAAATAGCTTGTAACAACTATGAAATAGGTTCTCCTGCAGAAGGAAAAGTCATTCCAAACGCCCCTTCGCATGTTATAAACATGATATTTAGAGGATCAATGATTGCGGGCACATCCTTCACGACAGCCAAGAAGATGAAGATTTCCCTAACCCGAGATAAAATATTTTGAGATATATTGGATGAGAATATCATTACCTTCACTGATGAAGATGCAACCGATGTCACTTTTCCGCACAATGATGCCCTAGTTATCACTGTTTCCATCGACTGCTTTTAGGTAAAATAGGTACTGGTTGACCCTGGAAGTTTGGCCAATATTATTTGGGGGAAAGTGGTAAAAGAGATGAAAATGCTAGAGAAAGTTGTACCGTTTGCTAGGACACTTGTTGGTCTTAACATGGTGAGTGAAACTACCAAAGTAGATATTGATTTACTTGTGGAAGCCAAATGAATCGGGAAAGAAACTATGTTCTATGTCATCGATGGTGACATGAGATATAACACAATATTTGGGGGACCATGGCTTCATGATATGAAGGCGGTTCCTTCAATATTACACTTGTTGTCAAATTCCCAACTCCAGAAGGGATCAAGCAAATTAAGGGAGATCAACTAGGGAGATGTTTTCCATCGAGGAACCGGAGGTGGTCATCGATGAAAAATAGTAATTACAAAAAGCGGAGCCAGTCCCGGATGCAGTTCAGCATGCCCCCCAATAGTAGTGGAACAAATAAATTTGAAAGATGAAATCCCATCTAAAAATCAAGTTCATAGGTATTTCCACGTGCCAGATGATTCCAATGACACTAAATCAATGGTAGAAGAACTTAAGGCTGGCCAGAGGGCCAGGACGGCCTCGACCCCGACCCGACCCCGACCCAACCCCGACCCAAGCCCTACCCGAGCCCGCCCCGACCCCGATTAGTAAAAAAAAAAATCGGTAGCGGGACTCAAACCGGGACGGGACATTGTCTCATCCCGACCCATTCCGAGCCTGCCCCAGGCCCGCCAGACTCGAGCCCGCCCCACGCCAGACTCGAGCCCGCCCCGAGCCCGTCTCGAGCCCACCCCGATCCCGCCCCGATCCCTCCCCTAGTCCCCCCTTTGTAAATATAACCATTGCACCAATGGCCATTTTCGATTTTAGCTGTTGGGAAACGACCATTTTTGGCCTCCCCCTCCCCCAACCCCCCACCCCTTAATATTTATTTTTAACCCATAAGTTATTATATTTACACTTTAACCCAATTTTCCAACTATAAATAACTCATTTTCTCTTCATCTTTCTCACAAATCTTCCTACAATCTCTCTAATCTCTCAATATATCTCTCTACAAGTCTACATTGTTTACTAAATATTCAATTTTGTTTATTCATTTGGGAATTGGGAGTGAAGTTGGCAACTAGCTTGAGGATCTTCCATCGAGCAAAGTTTCAATTTTCAACCTCTCGATTACACGTCGACGTTACGTCGGCGTTTGGTACATTCGTTCCTTCATTAAATTATTATTGTCTGTTTATTTTATTTATCGCACTTAATTTTATTATCTTTAATTATATATTATCATAATTAAAATGAAAGGATTAAGAGGTATGTTTAAGGGTAAGGGTAAGGGTGCTTCTTCTAGTAGGGGCAACCACGGCAAGGGTACTTCTTCTAGTCATCTTATTCCTACACAGGATGATTTTGTTGATACTCAACATTTTCCTACAATACCATTAGATTTAGACGAGGAGCTATTTTCGGAACTCAAGAAGACTTTAATTTAGACGATGATCTAGATGATACACCCACTAATGTTGATGACAACACACCCACTAGTGCATCTTCAACTGAAATGCCTCATATTCCCCGTAGTATGAGACGAGGTCCAGGAAAACGACCATTAAAATCAGATGCATAGACATTTTTAGATAGGGACGTAGAGAATCAAGTAGCTAGATGTAAAATTTGTAAAAATGTTTTAAAATTTAAAGCTGGAAAAGGTCACGGTGGGACGGGGGGGGGGGGGGGGTTAATTAGACACGTAGTAAGTGCTCATCCAGCTAGGTATGCCCAATACCAGGCTTCAAAATCGGGTGCGCAAATGCCCGCTCCATCGGGACAAGGTTCACATACTGATACTGTCCCGGACCAAGTACAGGGTCAAATAAATCCTATGACGGGGGGAATTGTAGGCCCTAAATACAATAAACATAGAGATAGGGAAGCAATATCAAAATTAGTTGTTGTGGAGGGTTTGCATTTTTCATTTCCTTCATCTCCCAGTTTTATTCATTACATTAGAGATATATATAATCCTGCTTTTAACGGTTTTCCTAGATCAACTGTTAAGAGAGATGTATTTAAATTCGCACATGAATATCAACAATATTTACGTTATTCATTATATCATTTTAATGGCAAAGTATCTATCACGTCTGATATAGGTCGTAGTACTAACGACCATGATTATTTAACGGTAACTTATCATTGGATAGATTATAAATTGTCTATGCAAAAACGTATCTTAGCGTATAGATATATAGATGATAGGCACACTGGTACTTTTATTGCAGATAATATTTATCAAGTGTGCCATTATTATGGAATAACCGATAAAATTATGACTATTACATTAGATAACGCTTCTTCTAACAATTACGATATTACAATTTTAAAAAAATAGTTTAACTCCATCTTTTCCAGATCATTTTCATATAAAATGCGCGTGCCATATATATAACTTAATTGTAAAGGATGGTCTATCACTTTTTGAAGACATTCTTAGTAAAATACAATTTGCTATAAACTTTATTTTTAAAAGTAATAGAGTACAACGAAGAAAAGAATATAAAAAAACTTGTCACGATTGTGGACTACCTTATAGAAAAATTCCAGAAGAAGTATCCACTAGGTGAAATTCTTTATACGAGCAACTACTTGTTGCTTATGACTATAGAAAACCTATAACTTTATTTTTTAACTCTCATAATCAAAATCCAGTTGATATGATTGTAGATAGTGATTGGGTAAAATTTTCCGAACTTATTGTATTTTTAGAGAAATTTTTTCAAGCGACAAAAGAATTTTTCGGTATATATTATCCTATTATTTCAATTATATTGTTTTATATAACTCTAATATTTTTATTACTTAGTGAATATATGGAAAAACCAGCTTATATGGCAGCTATTAAAAAATATTTATCAAAATAAAAAAATATTTTATTCCTATTCCCACTATTTATATTATTGATGCCGTATTAAATTCGACTATTAAAATAGACGGTACTAAATCACTAATTGAAACTATTTACGATTGTATAGAAGTACTACCATCTCCAAGTCCCAAAAATCTAAATTACCCACCACCTTTTGAACAAACTAAAGAAGAAGTGTTGTCTAGCGTAGAAGACCAATGCAAAAAAATATATAGGTTTTACCAACAAGAAAATGCTAGTAACTTATCGGCTTTCATACCATCTTTTTCATCTTCAACACAACCTCACAAAAGACATGCTGTTTCTGCGGCTAGTATTGAAAGCCTCAGAAATAGAATGTGCGGCCATACCGCTACTAACCAAATTAGCGAGTTGGATATTTTTATTTTGCAGGGTTCTGTACCGTACCAAGAAGTTATCAATGAAGATGGACATGAAGACTTTCTGAAATACTGGAGGGGGAATGAGAAGACCTTTTCCGACACTTTCAATGATGGCCCGAGATGTTTTGAATATTTAAGCGTCATCAACTGCGTCTAAAAGCGCTTTTTCTGCCGGCAGATATCAAATAGGAGACCACAGACACTCATTAGCCGGAGACAGCTTGGAAATTGCAGTATTATTCAGAGATTGGATACGAGCGGAGCGGAGAAGGTGCGGTCAACCGGAGATCAACGAAGAAGAAGACGAAAACTACAACGAAATCTTATCCGAAGGTGGTGGAAGCGACATGGATCAATTTGACCAACAAATACCAATTCCAACCGAAGAACCACAGGAAATTATCAAGCAATTAGAACAGGTTTTTTTGAGAATGTAATTTTTTTAATTGCAATTTTATTATATAATTTGCAACTTTTGGACAACACCACAAAGTTGCAATTTAGACAATTGTATTTGTATTACAAAAAAATCATATGTCTATTAAATAATATAAAAGGCACAAAAACAGCTTTGAGATGTTTTTATTACATATCTTGTCTTGTTTATTGAGTTTTTTTTTATACATATGTTATTTAAAAAAAAAAAGGAAAACCGCCGGAACCCGCCCCGATCCCGACCCCGTCCCGACCCGATTCTGATGGGATCGGGATCGGGATCGGGATCAGGACGAGACTAGAGCAAGTCCCACCAAACCCGACCCCGCCAGACCCCGCCAGACCCGACTCCGCCCCCCTCGCCCGACCTGCCCTGACCCCGACCCCGCCAAACCCGGCCCGCCAGACCCGAGCCCGGCCCACTGGCCAGCTATAGAAGAACTCAAACAAATCACTATGGATGAAGATACCTTTAAAAGAAAGGTATACCTGGGCACGGGTCTAACCCCAAAGCTTAGGCAAAATATCCTTCAGTATCTCACAACTAACAATGATTGTTTTGCTTGGTCCCACAAAGATATGACATGTATCCATACATAAGTCATAACTCACAAGTTAGGCTTGGATCTCAGTTTCCCTCATGTGCGGTAGAAAAAGTGACAATAGATGAGGTTCACAACAGGTTTGTGAAAGAGAGATATCTAGACTACTTAATATAGGGTCCATTCGGGAAGTCAAATACATGGATTGGTTGGCCAACGTAGTTGTAGTTCCTAAAAATGGAAACAAATTTAGAATATGTATTGGTTTTTAAGACCTTAAGAAGGTATGTCCTAAGGATTCATTCCTACTTTCGAACATAGATCAAAAGATCGATGCTACGACTGGGCACTAGGTTATGAATTTTCTAGATGCATATTTAAGATATAATCAAATTAGGATGCACCTGGAAGATCAAGATAAAACATCTTTCCTAACTAATTTTGTTACCTATTGTTAGAATGTCATGCCTTTGGATTAAAAATGCCGGAGCCACTTACTAGAGGCTCGTAAATAAAATGTTTGAAAACCAAATTGGAAAAATTATGGAAGTTTATATGGATGATATGCTTGTTAAAAGTCTTCATGCGGAGGACCATTTGAGTCATTTACAAGAAACATTTGAAATTATGAGAAAGTTCAATATGAAACTCAACTCGGAGAATGTGCTTTTGGGGTAGGCTCCTAAATATTCTTAGGTTTCTTGGTCTCTCAAAGAGGGATCGAGGTAAACCCGGATAATATTAAATCTATTGAATTCATTCCCGACACTCTTGACAACGTGAAGGTGGTGCAATGGTTGACTGGACGAATAACAACTCTTAGCATATTCATATCTCGGTCTTCGAAAAAATGCCATAAATTCTTCTCGCTTCTTAAAAAGAAGAATGCTTTCGCATATCAGCAGGCCCTTCGTGATTTAAAGTCTTACTTATCCAATACTCTTCTAATCTCAAAGCCAAAGGATGGAGAATAACTCCTCTTGTACTTATCAGTCTCAGAAGTAGGGGTAAGTGCAGTATTGGTACAAAAGGAAAATGGTAGTCTATTATGTGAGTAGAATCATGTTAGGGGCCGAAATGTGGTACCCATTTCTTGAAAGATTAGACTTTGCATTAGTAATGGCATTGAGAAAGCTCTGGCCATATTTTCAATGCCACCCTATAGCCGTAGTGACCATATTTCCCCTGGAGAACATGTTTCATATGTCCGAACTGTCAGGGCGATTAGCTAAATGAGCGATCGAGTTAAGTGAATTTGACATCAAATTTAAGCCTAGGACTGTGATTAAGTCTCATGTCCTAGTAGATTTTGTTATTGATTTCAGTCGAGAGTAACCCCACAAGCGAAAAAAGAAGTCGATCGCGGATTAGCATGCCGCAGTGAATATGTACCCGGGCCCTGTACACACCGCCCGTCACACCCTGAGAATTGGTTCGCCCATTGTGGAAAATTCCCCACTGCTACCTCCTGTAGGAGTCTGGTCTCGGGGACTACCCCCGGAGTTTTGATACTGCATACAAATAGAGCATCCAATGTTAAGGGGATTGGTTTTGAGATAGTATTGCATACTCCAACCGAAAGAAACTTTGAGGCAGGGAATTCATAGTATACCTTTAACTAACAATGAAGCTGAATATGAGGATTTGATTACATGTCTCGAATTAGCCCGGGGATTGGGATCCGAGATAATCAAAGTCAAATGCGATTCTTTGTTAGTGGTGAATCAGGTCCATGGAGTGTATGAAGCTAAGGAAGAATGCATGCCAAGGTACCTCGAGAAGGTTCTAAAAGTGCGCTCCCGGTTTCAGGAATGGACTATGGTACACGTACCCAGGGAGGAAAACATCAAAGAAGATGCACTCGCTAATTTGGGATCATCAATAGAGACTCGGTGTTGATCCTTCAGGATATGATGAAGTGAATTCGATAAATGTGGTTTGGGATTGGAGGAATGAATTTTAGACTACCTCAAACACGAAAAGCTACCAGAGGACCCGAAAGAATCAAGAGCCTTAAGATCTAAGTTTGCCTAGTACTGCATTGTCAATGGAATACTTCATATGAGGTGCTACTACAGCCCGTGGCATGATGCGTAGGTCCCAAAGAAGCTAACTACGTGATAAGGGAAGTTTATGAGAGAATCTGCGGAAATCATTCAGGTACAAAGTCTTTGATGAGGAAATTAATAAGGGTTGGATATTATTGGCCCCGGATTAAAAAAGATATGGAGGCATTCGTGAAAAGATGCAACACGGCTCCATGCTCAGATGATGCATCTACAAGGGAAGAAATTGTATCCGATGGTTTCCCCATGGGCATTTATGAAATGGGGAATGGACATAGTCAGACCTTTTTTCCTTCTTCCCCAGGACATGTATCATTTATATTATTTATGACTGACTATTTTTCTAAGTGGGTTGAAGTAGTAATCTATCACAAGGTCCAGGAGAAAGAGGTGATGGACTTCATTTGGGAACATGTTATTTGCCGCTTTGGTATCCTAAAGGAAATAACTTGTGACAATGGTCGTCAATTCATTGGGGCTAAAGTTACTGAATCCCTTGAGGATTTGCATATCAAACGCATCACCTCTACTCTCTATCATCCCAGTGCAAACGGTCAGGTAGAGTCAACAAACAAGATCATAATCTAAAATTTAAAGAAGAAATAGGAAAGTGTCAAATGATCGTGGCCTTCTAAATTTCCCGAGATCTTATGGGGGTACAGAACAACAACAAAACAAGTGCCAGAGAAACACCTTTTCCCCTTGTATATGGTGATGAAGCATTAATCTCGGTTGAAGTGGAGACTCTGAGTATATGATACCTCATATCAGAGAAATATGCTAGTTCTGAAGCAATGGTGTTTCAATTGGATTTGCTCGAAAAACATCAAGACCTTGCATACGTCTGGATGATGGCTCAGAAGCAGCGAATGGAGCGGTATTGCAATTGTTTCGCTAACCTCTGACATTTTAAAGTCGGGGACTTGGTACTCCGGAGGGTAACCCATAACACCCGAGAAACGAATGCAGGCAACCTAGGTTCAAATTAGAAATGACCATACAGAGTTATTGGGATTGCTGGTAAAGGATCCTATCAATTAGTATATCAAGAAGGGAAACAACTTCTCACCAACTGGAATGTTATCCATTTGAAGAAATATTATGTTTAGCAAGGAAAATACGCGCTGCACTTTTTTTTCTTCATCCGGTTTTGGTCCCAGTTGGGATTTTCCAGCAATGTTTTTGATGAGGTAGCACCATGAAAGCGTATTGAGATTTGCTTTGGTGTACTATCCAGTGCTTGGGTCTCCAAGTATGAACACCCAAACACTGGAGGGGCTATATATACCCGTTACCTGGGTATGGAGTAAGATAAAGTCATCGCCAGGATCACCAGGATTTGCAATTTTATGCCAAAAATGGATAGGTTCATGTAAAGACCAAATGCTTTTATTTGCACAAAAGTAAATGGGATCATGAAAAGGCTTAGTATTCTTTATTTTGGAGAAACATGTAATCACCGGAACTCTAAAATCTGATATGGTGAAAACCTCAAGGAAAAAGCATATTATCACCAAAGACTGCCAGGAGCAATGAAACATTGCACATATGTAACCGGATTGACCCCACTAGATGACAGCTGGATTATCTTTACATTTGTTTTGCATTTTTAAGTTGAGGAATCAATAAAGTTTTCCTTTCATGATAAATTCTAGCCATTGAAAGCATAAGAATTAATTTAATGGATGTTCTTTGAAGCATACCGAAAACTTGTGCCATAATGAATAGGAGACGTCCTCTTATAAAGCACCATAAAAATAAAGGCCCTCTCTTATATAAAACTTTAATAAGTAAAAGGTTAAATCTCGACTTTTTGAGCACCCGAATAAAAGTTAACCGGTGACTAAAATCAACCCAAAATTAATGAAAAGGCCATGAAAGCCCAAAGAAGGAAAACCCGAACATCTTTTAAATAATGGGTGATTCAACAATTCATTCATTATAGGTCTCGGACTTAGAACGTGAAAATTGGTAAAGGCAGTTCAACCGACTTATGTTTGCACTTCAAGTATAGGAAACCCATAAAGTTCTCTTTTTTGTCTAAAGGTAACATGACAAGATTTAAACTATATGTAGGGACGCAAGAAATATTTTCGTTATGTAGGAGGTATGAAATTATGCTTAATAAAGAAAAAGATGTGTAAACATTGAAGTCTGAAAAAGGAAACATCATTCAATGTAAAACAAACCGGACCCAAAAGTGAACCGAGAACAAAATAAACCCGTGTGAAAGGGATCGACATGCTCGTCCCATGGTCCACCGAGGGTAATCTTTTACTAAAACAAAAATAAAAAAACGCGCGAAAGGAATCGACACATTCATCCCATGGTCTGTCGGGGGTCCACAAATTTTTAAGAAGGTAGCAGTTCTGGATTGTGAGAAATTTATGCAAGTGGGGCGTTATCGGTGCCTTTATCTTCAGAGTCATTTTCTTCGGCACCTTGTAGATCCTCCAAGGCTAACTCGGCTTCTTCAAGGTCAATTTCCACATCAAGAAGCATTGTAGGAATATCCGTTTCACTGTTGTTGGCTTCTTTGAGTGTATTCCTACGCGTCTTTAGGATGTCTAGATCCCGACGGAGTCTCTATTTCTGGTACTTTGCCCTGAGTTCTTCCTCGATATTTTTAGAGATGACAAATTACTCCTGGATGGTATCTAATTTTGCTTCTAGTCTGGAAGTTTTGTTCAGCAAATTCACACAGGTGGAGGTGAGGACGTGTAAGAAATTCTCCCTTTTCCTCAGTGAGTCATTGACATCTTCCAGGCATAGTCGAAACGAAGCTTGAAGGGAATTTGAATCTCAAATTTTGGCCTAGAGTCTCTCCACTTCAGCCTCAAGGCACTGATTATCTAAGGGAATTCTCTCTTCGCCACGAGAAGGAATTTATATCTTAGCTATATCCGCGGTGAAAATAGCGGCAATATGAGCCTAGATAGAAAAGGGGCGTGCTACAAAAAAAACAAGAAAGGGGAAGATGATACATCAAAATTTATGACATAAAGTTAGAAGTTTTGGATTACCTAAAGAAACAAATCTGCCAGGTGAGCAAGGGAGCCTCCAAGCTCGCACCTTGACATTTAGGACGGGGTGAAGAGGCTGATATCTCAGCTTCTATGCCAGTCGAAGGGATAGTACTACCTTTGGAAGAATCAAACTTTGAAGCGACTATTTCTTTCTTGGAGGTCTCGGTTAAAGGAGTTCCAAAATCTTCGGAATGTTCGTAGTCACCATTTTTCCTTTTCTTTTCATCATTGTAGACAATACCGTCCTTTATTTCCTTTAGGAATCAACTAGCCTACAATGTATACTCACTCTTGAGCCTATTCCCTCAGGATCCTCAGAGGTACCCTCATGAGTTCTCCGCTTACGACTACTTGAAGCTACCCGAACTATATTAGTTAAAGTAGCGACACGAGTAGGCACTTTCTGAGAAGTGGGTTTTATTACCGGGATGCCTATAGGACATATAAAAAAACAAAGAGGAATTATATGAAAACCCAAATTCACTCTATTTTCAGATGATTTTTTATTTCCTTCCCATGGATTTTCCCTCTCCATCATTTAGAGGTAATGATTTTCCAGGTCCAGGTTACATTGGGAGACACACACAAAAGATCAACCACTTATTCAAAAATCCTTACAATTAATTCTGGTTCGATGGGGGCAGCTGCAAGGAGAATGCATCTATGGATGTAAAAAAGAGTTTTGCACCCGAGAAAAAGAAAAAGGGGGATGAAGGTAATTAAATTTTTTAGTTGAACTTACAGGCAATATTCCACTCCTCAGGAAAGGGTTAGGAGATGGCTGATGCACTTGGTTAGTCCAGATCATCACAAACCTGGTCAGTCATTCTCGGTCATAGTCATCATCAGGATTAATAAGTCTTCGGCTTTCACGAGGTAAAAGTGAATAATTCCTCCCGAAATAGCCGAGGGTAGTAAAGATGAATAAGGTGGTCCATAGTGAATAAGACATTAGCACGATCTGCCAACAATTGCATGCAATACACTAGTCTCCAAATTTGGGGGTAACTTGGCCCAGACATCTCCGGTAGCATCGGCATATGTTCTTGATAATTTTCGAGACCAGAAGACGGAAACAAATAGTGAAAGGGTATGTACGAACCATAGAAAAGCCCTCAACGCGGTGGTTCATTCTGGATTCAGGACCCACAATTTTCATGTCAATCTCGGGGTTAAAATTGCAGTCTTCGCGAACTTGGGGAAGGATATCTACGGTGATCAGTGAGTCAATTTCCTCCATAGGCTCATGGTGGTCATGAACACGAAAATCTCCCTGGTAATTAAAACAAGTGGGAAGAATATTAGCGGTAAGAGAACTTAGGTCAATTTCTTGACTAGTAAGAGAAGCCAGAGCTTTTCTTGGACAACGGCGTGTGGGAGAATTATCATTATTAGCTTTTCCCCTTGAAGAGTGAGAAAGAGAAGATTTGGAAGAGGACACGATGAGGAAGAAAGAAGAAGAATAATAGAAATCTTTTGAGACTCTGGTGCGTAAAAGGAAAGAAAGTTTGAGTGAATATTTGTAGGAGATTTTGCCATTCTTTATAAGGAAAAAAGTAGGTAACGGAGCCACAACTCATCATGATTATACAACTATATGTTAATCGGAGTGATTGGATTGTTGCCACCGTTTCAGAAGCATTAAATAATGTTGCAACATTTGACGTTCCAAATCAAATCGTCATGACGTTTCAGTTTTTCCGCCATAAAAATTCTTTGGTTTTTCGAGTTTTATGCAAAATTCAAATCCACTTCCGGACGCACGAAGGTGTATGCTTGTAAAGTGTGAGGACTATCTGTATGGAGTAAAATTTGTATTATAAAGCTAGACGAATTCTATTATGACACGTGGCAAAGTAGTCATCTTATTGTAATGGAGTGAGAAATTAACTACACCCAAATCATGGACCATAGGACCCTTTTCTATTTTGAATGTTTGGATTTGGGACAGTGTGTGGTTGGTAAACAAGGATTTAGACGATTTCACATATGGAAAATTAAGGATACACAATACAAATGTATAACATTTAAAATTGAACTTCGTACAAAATTGATCTAGATATATCACAGTATATGGCATGACAATACAACAAGCCACAAAATTAGCTTAGTTACCGAACAAAATCATACACATTTATTATAGAACATAAATATATTACATACATTATAGTAAGATATTTAACAGAAAATCTAATAAAAATTGTCAAGGCTATATAAGGCTGTCAATACAAACTGTAAACCATGAAAGAGACTTTATTTCTTTTCTTTTTAAAAAACAAATCACATAGGGGCAGGGGAAAGAGGATTACAATATGGGAATTTGAACATCACCAACAAAATAAAAGTTCAGGTAAACAACCAACTAAGCTACTAAATCCCTACCAAGGGACTTTATTTCAAGTATATGACGCAAAGGTTTAAGTCGTAAAGCATAAACCAGACAAGTATCCCATATATTGAGGCGTTAATGATTCCCATTAAAATTTTGATTCTCATGATTTGAATTTTGTCTTAGGCAATTACAAATCTCGATTTTGCCTTCTAAAAGATATATTAACATGAAGTATGATGATAGTCAATATCTAATTACAAATAGTTCATGTTCTACACAAGATATGTTGTGACGAGTCAAGATTGACAAGAACATAGTTGTGCCTCACTATATACTCGAAACATGCTTGAAAAATCATTACTTCCTTACAATAAGGAACTCGGCAATCTAACCTAGTTCAAATTGTTATGTTGAGAACTATACATATTCAATTCTCATCTGCAATGCATTAACTTTATCCCGTTAGTTGTAGTTTATATCGTTAAAAGTAATTGTATACGGAGAAAACCGGCACAACACGTGGCAAGGTTTACTTATGGAGTTCGAGGGAGGTGGCAGAGTTTCATATCAGATGAAGTTGTATCAAGACAAGACCGGGTAGAGGTCTAACCAATTGGTACCGAGTGGAGAACCGGAAGAGCTCAGCGCGTACCCATTCCAGATATAACGTCTGCTGTTACTCCTTGTTCATTAGGAGACCATTATTATCATTTAATTGGAGAATGATTCCCGGACATTAATTCCTTGTTCTCCCAGCTATAAAAAGAGCCCCACCTTTATGTTGGAAGGGCAACTCATTTTTCATTCTACACTTGTACGCTTCTGTTCATTACAAATTTAATCATAAAGTTCTCACTGTTGTCTCGGAACCGAAGAAGCTAAGCTAACGCCCGGACGAATCTTGCTGAAGCAATTTACCTTAACTACAACGTTACAGGCTATTTCTCTAACTTACTGTTTTCATATGTTTATTTATTGCTAATTGCTTATCATTATTTACTTCAAATAGATCCACATATCCTTAAAACCACTTAAAAATTCAATTGTACCTTTTTGGGATAAATAGTTTGATGCCACCATGAGGCTAAGGATAATAGTGGTGATTTGTTCAAACTCAAAATTCACTTGTTTTTTCTGAGATTTTGTCAAAGCAAATCATGACCAAGTACTTACAAAATGGCTAGTGATATCCAAATTGAGGTTAGTAACCATGATGACAACAACAACAGAAACAATGGTGCTAACAAAATCAATAACAACAATGGAGTTTCGCCCGTTGATACGATGATCGGCGAGCATAGGAATAACCCTGTGATTTTACCCCAGGGTCTAGAAGGTCATGTGAGAAGACACCAGATGATGATGAGGATGGAAAAATAAACTTGGCTCGAATCTTTAACATGCTGAAGAAGCAATTTGAGGCTTTACTCAGTTGCAAGAGAAGAGTAGCGGAGCAAGTGCGGCGGACAAAACCCATCCCGTCCGGCATCCAGATCAGGTCCTAGAAGAGGATTGAGTCATTTAGGTTAAAGGAAAACTTATTTGAATTCCCGGAAGTAACATGGGCAGACATATACAATAGGTACGAGTCTAAAATTCGGGTGGAGGATGATCAGTTCAAACTTCCTCCAAGTTCAGCACATCAAAACAAAAATTTTGATAATTCAAAGAGGGTAGTTGAATCATAATTGAAACCTTCAAAAGATAGGTATCAACCCTACGGGCAACTGGAGAGGTTGAATTCCAGATCGGATAGGGGTCACAACAATTGTAACTTCCCATCGGACATAAGAGATAGGCGTAATGATCGAGGGTCTACCGGTAGGGGTTTGCGATTCAAAAATGATACAGGTGGAGCTTCCTCTAATAGTGTAGAAAGCCTGAGGCTTTCAGAATATATTTTCAACGTTGATGTGGCCAAACTTGTTTCGGTTATTGGACACATTAAGGAGACAAGATAGCGAGACCACTTCAGACAAAACCGACTTAAAGAAATCTAATCTTGATTTGTGACTACCATGGAACTCATGGTCATCAAATGGAGGATTTTCGCCAATATAGGGATAAAGTGACCCGGTTGTTAAGAAATGGCTATATACATGAATTTCTGAGTGATCGAGCAAAAGGAAACTATAAAAATAGAGAAGCAAACAAGCAAGCGAATCCAGTTGAACCCCAACATATCATAAATATTATTATTGGAGGGATGGATATTCCGAAGACATCCGTCATGACCGCAAAGAAGATGAAAGTTTCAATAACTCGGGAGAAGAGATCTAGAGATTACGTACCGGAGGAAACAATATCTTTCAATGATGAAGATTCAGGGGGCATCATTCAACCACACCATGATGCACTAGTAATTTCTATCATTATTAATAAATTTTAGATTAAGCAGATTTTAATTGATCGAGGTAGCTCGACCAACATCATCCGATGGAAGGTGGTGGAGCAATTGGGATTGCTAGATCAAATTGTACTGGTAGCTCGAGTTCTAAATGGTTTCAACATGGCAAGCGAGACTATGAAGGGAGAAATCACTCTTTCTGTTAATGCAACCATGACAATTCGACAAACGAAGTTCTATGTCATTGAAGGAAAAATGAGGTACAATGCACTATTCGACAGGCCTTGGATACATGACATAAAAGCCGTACTTTCAACATTACACATGATGTTAAAATTCCCAATGTCGAAGAGAATTAAGACAATTCGAGTAGAGAAATCAGCAGCAAATGAGATGTTTGCAGTAGAAGAATCGGTACAGACACCAAAAGAGATGAAAGATGCGAGTAAAGTAAAAGAAGTTAAATAGCAATCACAGGGTTCAGACTCATTGAGTCCAAAGAAAGAAGAGGGATAGAAAATAAATTACGAGGAAGAAGAGGATTACTATCGCATCCCAAGGTCGTTCGTACTTCCGGATGATTCAGATGCCACGAAGTCAACTATAGAAGAACTAGAGCAAGTTATCTTGTTCGTGGATCTATCAGATAAAAAGGTATACATGGGCACCGGGTTATCCCTGAAGCTCAAGCTTAAATTAATTGAATTTCTTAAAGCTTACACCAATTGCTTTGCCTGGTCCCACTTAGACATGACAGGTATTCCACTGGAGATTATGACTCACAAATTGAGTTTGGACTCAAGTTTCACTCCGGTAAAGCAAAAGTGGAGGCCAATGGCCGACTTCAAGCATAAGTTTTTCAAGGAGGAGGTAACAAAACTTTTAAATATAGGTTCCATTCAGGAGGTAGAGTATCCAGATTGGTTAGCAAATGTAGTGGTCCTACCTAAAAAGGCAATAAATTGAGAATGTGCATAGATTTTAAAGATTTAAATAAAGCATGCCTAAAAGATTCTTTTCCTTTGCCGCACATCGATCGAATGATTGATGCTACGACATGGCATAAGATGCTGAGTTTTCTTGATGCATACTCCGGATACAACCAAATCAGAATGAATTCGGAGGATCAAAAGAAAACTTCTTTTATAACTAGGTATGCGACTTACTGCTATAACATAATGCCATTGGTTAAAATAATGCTGGAGAAATATATCAACGCCTAGTTAATCACATGTTTGAGGATCAAATAGGTAACACAATGGAGGTTTATATTGATGACATGTTAGTTAAGTCCCTGGAAGAAGAGGAACATTTAAAGTATTTGCAGGAACATTTGACATAGTCCGAAAGTACAACGTAAAGCTGAATCCTGAGAAATATGCTTTTGGAGTTGGGTCAGGCAAGTTTCTGGGTTTCTTGGTTTTGAACCAAGGAATCGAGATCAATCCGGACAAGATCAAGGCTATTAAAGAAATTTCGGAGGTACTTGAAGATGTGGCAGTGCAAAGACTCGCCAGATGGATAGCCCCTCTGAGTAAGTTTATCTCTCGGTCTTCGGAGAAAAATCATCGGTTCTTCTCTTTGTTAAAAAAGAAGAATGACTTCGAGTGGACATCGGAGTATCAACAAGCTCTGACGGATTTGAATAAGTACTTGTCTAGTCCGTCATTACTGCATAAACTGAAGGCAGATGAGCAGTTGTTCCTATATCTAGTAGTGTCCGAGGTAGCCGTAAGTGTAGTTTTGGTTCGAGAAGAGAAAGGTACATAATTTCCTATTTACTACGTGAGTAGAACACTAACTAGTGCGGAAACTAGGTATCCTCATTTAGAAAAATTGACATTAGCATTAATAACAACTACTAGAAAATTGAGACCATACTTTCAATGTCACTCTATATGCATAGTAACAACTTATCCGCTAAAGAATGTAATGCATAAATCGGAACTCTCCGGCAAGTCAGCCGAATGGGCAGTAGAAATTAATGGGTATGACATAGAATATAAGCCAAGAACAACTATAAAGGCTCAGGTTTTAGCAGATTTCATAGCATATTTTACACCCAGAATGATTCCTGAGGTGGAAAAAGAGCTTATATTAACCTCGAGAGCAACATCATGGGTCTGGAGCTTATACATGGACGGAGCTTAAAACGTGAATGGGTTTGGACTCGGGGTAGTGCTTAAGACACCCACGGGAGATGTTATTAGGAAGTCAATAAGAACTTTGAAATTGACTAACAATGAAGTCGAGTATGAGGCTATGATTACAGGTTTAGAATTGACAAGGAATCCGGTAGCAGAGGTCATCGAAGCAAAATGTGACTCACTTCTAGTTTTTATTCAAGTGAACGATGTGTTTAAAGTGAAAGAAGAAATGATGGAAAAATACTTAGAGAAAATTCAAGTGTTATTGAATCGGTTTAATGAATAGACCATGGAACATGTTTCTAGAGAGCAAAACAATGAGGCGGATGCATTGGCAAATTTTGGGGTCATCTGTGGAAGCTGAGGAGTTTAATTCTGGAATAGTGGTGCAACTAGTAAACTCCGTAATTGATAGTGGCCACGCCGAGGTGAATACAACAAACTTGACTTGGGATTGGCGCAATAAATACATTGATTACCTTTGAGATGGAAAGTTGCCTACGGATCCAAAGGAGTCAAGGGCTCTTCAAACGAAAGCGGCTAGTTTTTTCTTGGTTGATGGTCAGTTGTAGAGAAGGTCCTTTTATGGTCCTTTAGCAATATGCTTAAGATACGGGGAAATTGATTATGTGATGCGCGAGGTCCACGAGGGGACTTGTGGCAATCACTCAGGAGCAGAGTTATTGGTCCAAAACTTTATCAGGGTCAGTTACTATTAGTCTCAAATGAAAGTAGAGACAAAAAACTTTATTCGGAAGTGTGATGAATGTCAAAGGCACGCACCAATGATTCACTAACTAGTAGAATTAATGCATCCGATCTTGTAGCTGTGGCCGTTTATGAAGTGGGGGATGGATATTGTGGGGCCACTCCCATGGGCACCCGGAAAGGTACGCTTTATTTTGTTTATGACTGATTATTTTTCTAAGTGGGTTGTAGCAAAGGCCTTCAAAAAGGTTAGAGAAAAAAAGTCATTGATTTCATTTGGGATCACATTATTTGTCAGTTTGGCATACCAATAGAGATTACTTGCGACAATGGTCGTCCGTTTATTGGAAAGAAGGTGCACGACTTTCTTGAAGGATTGAAATAAAAAAGATAGTGTTGATGCCGTACTACCCGAGTGCAAATGGACAAACAGAGTCAACAAACAAAACAATCATTCAGAACCTGAGGAAAAGACTAAAAGAGTCAAAAGGCAAGTGGAGAAAATTCTTACCGAAGGTGTTGTGGGCATATAGAACAACGCCAAAATCTAGCACCGGGGAAACACTATTCTCTTTGGTTTATGGTGCAGAAACATTAATACCATGGAAGTAGGTGAGCCGGGCTTAAGGCTTAGCCTTGCAACTGAAGAATCAAACAATGAATCTATGGTCGTTAAGCTTGACTTAACGGATGAAAACCGTCAGTTAGCATTGCTACGGTTAGTGTCTCAAAAGAAAATGATGAGAATATACTACAACCGGAGGACTAATCTTAGGCACTTTCAAGTAGGGGACTTGGTTCTACAAAAAGTAACCTCAACACCAAAAATCCCAATGAAGGAAAACTGGGCCCGAACTGGAAAGGTCCATACAAAGTGTCAGGAATAATCGGTAAAGGCTCATACCAGTTGGAAGCTGAAGATGGTCAAAAGCTGCCAAACAATTGGAACATTGCACACTTGAAGTGATATTATTGCTAAGATATGTGTTCGGTCAATTATTTTTACTTTATTTTGTTTCGATATTGCTAATTATTTTACAGGAATAAAGTTGGAGTCATTATGCGAAGACCGGAGCATTAGAATTAGGTTTGAAAACTCGTGTTGCACTCTTTTTCCCTTATCACGATTTTTATCTCGAAAAGGGTTTTCTGGTAAGGTTTTTAATGAGGCAACAATATAAAGCATGTTACTAAGTAGATGAAGATCGTACAAGAACACTAGGGACTGGGGACTACCCGATAGTAAAAATCAAATAGTGTTTAAGTCCTCATGCTTCGAAGACAAACGCTAGGGGACTGCCATACCTTCAGAAGCTCGGTCGGATGCTCAGATCAGATTAATCAAGACAAGAAATCGAAGATCAAAGTTTTTTGCAAGTTTGTTAGTTTAACATTTCTGTAAGGAAAAAAGATTAAATGGATCTTTCCCAAGTAGTGATAATATTATTAAAAAGTCATGTAAAGGCAAACAGATTGAATGAATCTTGCCCAGTGTTCATCCGAAGCAAAGCTGAAATGAAATTGCACTTTCTTCCAAAATTTGCCTCGAAAGTTTACATTCGTGTTTTCTTCTTTACCGATGTTACTTTGAATAGTTGAAAAAAATCTTCAGGCGTACGAGTTAAATTTGTTAATTCTGGGGACTGTCGTCATAAAAGCATCCGAAAATTAAGTAATGTTTTCAAAACATGCTTCTAAGGCATCAATCAAATGAATCTAGCCTATTCTTAAAAGACACATGAATTGTCTAAATGTTGGGAATAAATAAAATACCAACATTCATGCCCGAAATGAGTAGGAGACGCCTTATTCATAAGCATAAAAATAACGTCCTTATACCTAGTCATTAAATAATCCAAAACCCGAAGGATTTGCCAGTATGAAGCAAACTAAAGTAAAGGGTTTTGTTAAAAAATTGTTTAAGTTATTTTTAAGACTGGGAGGACTTTGATCTGAGTCAACACAAACTAAGTGATGGTTTGTTTAAAATAAAACTCCAAAATCAGAGGCAATTAACCCGAATTGGGTTAAGTTGTTGAAAACAAGAAATCAATAACGAATGCGAGAAATTGGGAAAATTGCTATTATAGCAAAATAGAGTTTGATTTATATTCATAAACAAGACTGGAAGATGTCCAGTATAAAACATACAAAAAAATATATAAAGGCACGAAGGCTAGCATGTTAGTTAGATTCGGACTTGGAGTCCTCAAGCTCTTCCTCGGTGCTATCACTGTTGATTCTATAACCTTAGCCTTGGCGATCTTGGCATCTAAGTCCTTGATCCTATCACGAGTTTGCTCCAAGGTAAACCTCTGGACATTTCAAGTGATGTGCTTAGTCTTAAGCACTTTTTGAGATTTCTCAGTATCCACTTCGGTAAGAGTCTGATCTCATTCGACCATTTCTTGGTTCAATTGAGCCAAAGTTTCATCATTACCCCGAGAAGCAGTTTCAAGCTCGGCTCTCAGCTGCTCGATAGTTTGAGTTTGCTGAGTGGCTTGATCTTGAGACTCCTTCAAAGCAAGCCAGTTCTGCAGCTCACTCCATATTTATCTGGGCAAGCTCGATGTTGAGGTGATCAACCTCAACATTGAGGTATTCTTCTTTTAGCACTTGATAGTTCTGGACCTCTTCTTGCTCTCCGAGTTTTTGGGTGAGGGTTTGGATGTCTTTATAGAGCCTCTCATTCTCCTCGTCCAAGACTTCAGTTTCCTCACTGATAAGTTCGATGTCATTCATCGCTTGGAGGTAGTTTCCTTTGACCCGATCCACTTTGACCTTGATAGAAGGCAATTCAATGGCTTGCAATAGTTGAGCTTCTTTTTGCTTAAGAATCCCTTTGAGATGCTGAATCTCTTTCTCTTGGGCATCCATCTGTCCCCTGAGGTCTTTGTTTTCTTTGAGGCATCAGAAGAAGCCTGCACCAACCAAAATAGACGACTACAAATGGATGTGTCGAGCCAAAGTCAGTATATGAAAGACACAAGAATAAAAGTAAATAAGGAAGGAAAATACATACCCGATTGGAAGCGTTCATGCCTTTATTAAAAAAGGCAATGTCATGAGATATTCCTCATCTTTTCCTTATCATACTCTGAGATCAGAGAACTAAGGTAGCTCACAACCCCGATCGTTTGAGATAGAAAATTCGTATCTTCAGGAAAAAGAGAGTGGCATTCCTCATTTTCCTCAAATCCACACTCGGGGCTGGGAAGACGCTCACAAGTTTGGATCGAGAAGTGGCATGGTTCTTCTGTGTTCGAGTTGATTTGGAAAGTCCTTGGGGAATAGTTAGGTGAGCAAACTTGGAGGTGTTCACTAGCAGAACCAGGCTTGCAGAAGTTCCGGCCTCGTTAAAGAGGCATTCAAAATCCTTTTGCCTGAAGGTGGAGGCTGGTTGTGTTGATGAAGGAGGAGTTTATGTCCTTAGTTTCTTAGCCAACAACTCCCTATTTATGGCTTCATCGTCATCCTCGATGATGATAGAAACTGGCTCGAAGGCCGATGGCGTGGTGGCAAAAATTGGTGCGGCATTGGATGATGACATGACAACTTCGACAGTAATATTTTTTTATATCCGATAGGAATATCCTCTACTAGAGTGGTGGTAGTTTTCCTCACCCAAACATTATCTGGATAGATGCTGGTGTTCTGAACCCCGAAATGATTACCCACTTTCGGATTTCTTTTCCTCTTTGAAGCAACCGAGGGTGACTTCGGTGGCTTTGAGGATTTGAATTTAGTGGTATTCTTTTCTTCTGTACCTCAGTGATACGGCAAACTGGTGTAGCCAGATCGAGTACCAAATTGGGGGCAGTTGGAGCAGCCGAAGGATTGGTCCGTGGGATCGAAGTGCCCTTCTGTAAACCTGGGTGTTTGGAAAAAGGAGAAGTAAAAATATGTAAAACATTAGTAGCAGGAAAAGGAATTAGAAGGATACTAACCATGATTTTGGGCTTTCCATCGGTTTTCAGAAAGCACTTTCCATGTCCATTTTTATGTGGGTTAGTGCTAATGATTTTCTCTACCCATTCATGAAGTTTCTCGACACGGACTGGAGTCCAACAGATAGATGGGAAAAGAGACAACATGAAACTTAGAATGTATTGAAGGAATTGAGGAAAAAAATGAAGATAGTAGTCATTGGTACTTACGGTTCAAATTCCATTCTTCCGGAAAAGGCATGAACCCAGCCGGAATAATTTCTGCGGTAGGAAACTCAACAAAACGTTCCATCCAACCTCGGTCTCGATCTTCATCGATACTGGAGAGGATGGGAAATGTGTCTCATTTTGAGATATGAATGATCCCACCAGCTTTTAGCTTCTTCACTTTGGTCGGATTTCGAAGAGGTAGTAGAAACAGATAATTCTATGTCAAAATGAAAAGTAGATGAAAGCATATCATATACCCTAGGTTTGGCGGTGGCTTGAACTTCAGAGGTCTCACCAGCACCGGTGATTTCATCAGAAGCCGACGGTGGTGAAGTTGTCGAAGAAGACTGTCTTGAGGAAGATCGGGTATTTTGGGGCATCGTGATGAATTTATGAAGGTTTAAAGGCTTAAGGTTATGAAGAAATGAAGATTTGAAGGCTTTAAGTTTTGATTATATGAAGATTTGAAGGTATGAGGATAATGAGGTATGAAGATGTGAAGGTTGAATATTCAAAGGATTGAGGATTTGAAGAAATTTAGCAGAAAGGAAATGAGAAGGGTTTTATAGGGGCATACATCATCATTATGAAACGTTTCGGTTCATGAACCGAAGCGATGGTTCAATCTGAAGGTGACACTTGTCTGAGGTTGTAGAGTGATAAGACGTGAGTCAGATTTTGGATAATTGGAAGCGTTTCATTTTTCTGCCTATTTCGAAGTTATTTGAAAAGAAAACTTGTAAGGGAAGACAACGAAGTAATCATTTTCACTTCCCATCACTTCGATAAACTTTGATTCAGGAAGTGTGGGGACTATCTGTATACGGGGAAAACCGGCATGACACGTGGCAATGTTTAGATATGGAGTTTGATGGAGGCGGCAGAGTTCCGTATCGGATGAAGTTGTATCAAGACAAGACTAGGTAGTGGTCGAATCAATTGGCACCGAGTGGAGAATCGGAGGAGCTCAGCATGTACCCTTTCCGGATATGGCGTCAGCCGTTACTCCTTGTTCATTAGGAGACCATTATTGTCATTTAATTACATTTAATTGGAAAATGATTCTCGGACATTAATTCCTTGTACTCTCAGCTATAAAAAGAGCACAACCTTCATGTTGGAAGGGCATCTCATTTTTCATTCTACACTGATACGCTTGTGTTCATTACAATTTAATCATAAAGTTCTCACTGTTGGCTCGGAACCGAAGCAGCTAAGCCAAGGCCCGAATCAATCTTGATGAAGGAATTTACCTTGACTACAACATTATAGGCTATTTCTCTTACTTACTATTTTCACTTGTTTATTTATTGCTAATTGCTTATTATTATTTACTTCAAATCGATCCTCATATCCTTAAAAATCACTTACAAATTCAACTGTACCTTTTTTGGGGTAAACAGTGATTTATTGTGGACTTTTTTTTTTCCAATTCGCATATTCGTCCATTTGAAATTAAAAAGATTATAAACTTAATTAAGTCACTCCCAAAATCATTCGGAGATAACATCATTTGAGTGTGGGGGAAGCCATCTTTCGGCTAAGAGGCAAGTTGGAGCGTGATTTGTTTTTTTTTTTAACAAACTTCATACATGCACCAAGAGAAATTGAATAACCTTAATATATAATATTCCTCAATCTCATGATAATTTGACTATATGGAGAGTCGAGCAGCACAAAATCATATTTCTTTATCAATGAATTTTTCCAAACATTTCTCAATACTTTAATCATAAAAGTTTGTGTTAGTCAGCATTCAATTATTTAGTGTTGAGTTTTTAGTTTTATTTTAATACATATAATGTGATAAAAAAAAAAGTATAACTAAAATTAGATCGTACATTGTGAAATTAACTTTCTCAACTTAAAATTAATAAATTTATAGAGTTTAGGCAACTAGGAGAATGATGACATAAAAGAAGTGAATATCGTACGTGCATGCACCCAGAGAATCGGCCAATTTAATATTTGGCCTAGTTGTTTGTCAATTGTATGTATATATATTTGATGATGACCTCTTTCATCATTACCAAGTTGTCCTCATTCATTAGATACCACTAGGCTAGTACTCTTGAGAAGTTATAAAACCCAAAATTATCCAGCAAAAGTTTGTGGTTAAATACTGTCAAACTTTATCCAGGCATATATACCAAGTTTTAGGATCTTTATCCTTAGATTATATTCTATTTTTTTTGTTAATCTCAATCTTGACCTGCTTGTGTGTCATTCTAAAAGTCCCCCCGCTGGCTGATAATAAGTAGAAATCTCAATCTTGACCTGCTTCTCAAAGGATTCATTCACAAGTAATTATTCACTAGTATCAGCATGAACAGAAAATATTGAACTCAATCTTGACCTGTTTCTCATCTTAACCTTCCAAGTTTAACAAAAGAGAAATTCAACCTTTGAAAATAAATTGTAGCAAATACATGAATGTGAATTAGAAAAGAAAAACAAGAATTAGAGAACGTTTTTAATAGCTAAGTTTTACTATTAAAAGAAAAGAGTACTTCACGTTATATCAGGCAAACTTAACCAATATTTCAGGAGTGACACTAGTTAGCCGGGTTTGATGTAGAGTTAAACAGGAATAGCAATTAACGAAACAAGGACACATATAACCGAAAATTCTGCCGAAAGAAAGCAAGATCAACAAATGAAAACAAAACATGTTTGGGAGGATAGAAAATATTTTTCTAAACATTAAACATGTTTGGGATGATAGAAAATATTTTCCTAAACATTAAACTAAGTTAAGAAAAATATTTTCCACCGAAAGAGAAGAATTACTTCTCACTTTTAGGTAGAAGTCATTTTCGTTCACAACAATCTACACTCTCAACTTCATAGTACAGTCCAAACTCCCAACATATACTTACATTATTAATATTAGCAAATATTATAAAATATTCTCTATATATTTTATAATATTTAATATTGTATAATTATAGTAGATTTAGGATCCTTATTGTATTAGGAATTCATATGGTACACACTATATATATTTGTATTAATGAGAAAGACTCCACAAGGGAGATTAATATAATCTTACATGGTATCAGAAGCCAAAACCTAAAATTCTATTTTTTTCTACCCGCAACCGCCCCTCCTCGATTTAATCAAACCGCCAACTGCTTCTCATTCCTGAAGCAACAATTTTTGTTTGCTTTCTGCCTCCCATCCTCGAAAGACACAACTGTCTCATGAAGCAACATTTTTCTTTCGGCCTCCCATTCTCGAAAGAAACAATTGTGTCTACTTCTTTCTGCCTCCCATTCTGGAAAGAAATAGTTATAGACCAAAACTTGTTGTCTGCTTCTTTCTTCCTTTACCTGAGAATAAATTTTTGTCTTCTTTTTTCTCCTTCACCAAAAATAATCCACTATAATGACTTCTCCCACAACTCCCAATTCTGCAGACCAATTTAGGTCCCAATTTCAGGCAGCCTACAAGTCCGCCTCAGGCCAATCAATGGGCCACAACAATTCGGCCCTATTTTCTGAAGCCCAACAGTCCCCTCCAGGCCTCTCCCACTCCAATTTGGACTCGGCTTTCGTCACATTGACCCCTTGACAGTCCGATAATGCGTGGTATATGGATACGGGCATCACGTCTCACCTCACCAACAATTATGGTAATCTTCCTCAACTGCGAAGTTTAAATATTCCACAATCTATTATGGTTGGAAGCGGCCATCACATTCCAATTCAAGGGTTTGGCCACACACTAACCCCACCACCGCATCTCCAGTTCTCCCTGAATAACGTCTTCTATGCTCCTAACATTATCAAAAACCTAATCTTCGTTAGGAAATTTTCCATCGATAATTTTGTATAAATTAATTTTGACCCGTTTGGATTTTCAGTAACGGACCTCCGTACCGGGAAACTCCTTACGAGATGAAATAGTGAGGGTGATATCTATCCTTTCCTATCCACGTCCGCTTCTAGTGTCAACCCTCCCACATCTCTAACTGCCCATGTCACTCCTTCCACCGCTTTAGCAACAATTTCTCCGTCAATGTGGCACAATAGACTTGGACACCCAGGAGCCCATGTGTTTAGATTTCTTAGAAATAATAATTTTATTCATTGTCATAATGGAAAATTTACCCAACAGTTTCTTTCTTGTCCCTTAGGAAAACATGTTCACCTTCCGTTTCAGTGTTCTTCAAGTGTTACGTATTCTCCCTTTGACATTGTTCATGCAGATTTATGGACAACTCCCATTACTAGCTCACCGGGTCATAAATTTTATCTTGTCTTATTAGATGACTTTTCTCACTTTGTTTGGGTCTATCCGCTTAAATACAAGTCTGAAGTGTTTGCCAAGTTTTTTGCATTCCGTGTCTATGTCAAAACACAATTTAAAAAAGACATAAAATTACGTTAATGTGATAACGGTCGTGAGTTCAATAATTCTGCGTTTCACAATTTTTGCTCTACTAATGGCATGGTTTTCCGGTTCTCGTGTCCCTATACCTGTTCCTAAAATGGCAAGGCCGAACGAATCATTCGGACTATCAATAACATGGTTCGTACGATCCTATTTCATACCTTCATCCCCCATCCCTTTTGGGTCTATGCTGTGAAAATGGGAATGTATTCTAAATATTTTGCCCACTCAAACTCTCCAAAATAAAATACCCACCGAAATTCTATTTCGTAGGATACCAACTTATGAGCACTTATGAATTTTTGATTGCCTGTGCTACTCGAATCTTGCCTCCATGGCCCCGCATAAACCTGCACTCCGCACCACCCCTTGCGGGTTCTTGGTTTTCAGCCCAATCATAGGGGATATCTGTGCTACGACTTGTCTTCCTACAAAATCATCGCCTCACGTCATATCACGTTTGACGAAGCAATCTTCACATCGCCAATATCCAAAAATTCCAAAATTCGGATTACATATATTTAGATGAGTTTGACACATCACCGCTTCTCCGCCTAGCTCTCGGATGCCCTGTCACTGTTCCGGCAATGACCACTATACCCACTGCATCTGCCCAGTCTCCTCTCGATCGAGCCACCACCATCCCAATGACCACCGCTTCCACATCATGTCTCCCATCACCGGCGTCACTCCAATCGACCGTCGCATCCCTTGCTCTGGTAGACACCGATACCTCATATGTCACTGTTCTGGCATCGGTTGTAACCCATTCTGCCAGGCCGGCTCGATCACCTCTTACTCGTGCCCCTGTTCACATGGTCACGTCATAGAACTCCCCACCACCATCGCTCCAATCAGACCCAGTTCCCCACACTTATGTGTCTCTGCCATCTCTCCCACACCTAACCAACCAGTCACCGCCACCCTTACCACACTATACACTAAAACCCCAACAACCATACCTCACCCCACCCCCATCACAACCCATCGATCCCACCTACCAATCTCGGTCATCACACTCATCACCCACAACCCATCGACCCATCCCAACAAACTACCAAAACCATTGCCTCAACCAACCTGACCCATCAAATAAACTAAAACCCGGACCCGATACCATATTATGACCAAGTCCCGACACCCAGCAGATATACCCAGACTGCCCCTGCCCCATCACATCATATGGAAACCCGTGCCCAATATAGTATTTTCAAACTCAAAGTCCAATTTAACATATCCACACGAACCATATCCCTAATTCCCAAAAACCTAAAATTAGCCAAACTAGACCTAAATTGGAATGCGACCACGTCTGAAGAATTTAATGCGTTAACGAAACAACACGCTTGGGATTTGGTTTCTAGACCAGATGGGGTGAATGTGATCCAATGCATGTGGCTTTTTCATCACAAATACATGGTGATCTAGAGAGACATAAGGTGAGGCTTATGGCTAACGACACTAATCAGCAGGAGGGTATTGATTGTGGTGAGACGTTTAGTCCAGTTGTTAAACCGGCTACCATTCACAGAGTTCTGAATATTGTTATGGGTAAGCATTGGCCGATTCATCGGCTTGATGTGAAGAATGTGTTTCTACATAGAGATTTGAAAGAAATTGTTTACATACACCAACCGCGTGATGTTGTTCATCCTGCAGCCCCTCAGTATGTATACCGTCTCCATAAGTCACTGTATGGTTTGAAACAGGCCCCTCGAGCATGGTATGATCGATTTGCACAGTACATTATGCGGATCAGGTTTGTATGTAGCAAATGTGATAATTCTTTATTTATTTTTCATAGAGGTAGTAGCATTCCTTATTTGTTAGCATTCCATTATTTGTTGTTATATGTGGATGATATTGTGCTTACTGCCTCGTTTGATTTGTTGAAAAATGAGATCATTGCATTTCTTAAAACTGAATTTTCTATGTCTGATTTGGGGAAGTTCAGTTTTTTTTTGGGGATATCAGTGACTTGATCTGCAAATACTTTATTTTTATATCAGCACAAGTATGCAGAGGAGATAATATACAGGGCTAAAATTATGAATTGTAAGATCATGTCCACTCCGGTTTATTCTAAACCAAAACTTAGTGTTGTCAATGGTGATCCAGTGTCCGATCCCACTATTTATAGGAGTCTTGCAAGTGCACTTCAGTATCTTACTTCCACCAGGCCTGATATTGCTTATGTTGTTCAGCAGGTGTGCTAATTCATACATGCCCCCATGGAGCCTCATTTTACTGCTCTTAAATGTATCATTTGATATGTTAATGGCACACTTGATTATGGATTGCATAAATACCCCTCAACACCAACCCGATTGTTATCATATACAAATGTTGATTGGGCAGGTTGTCCGGACACACGATGCTCCACCTCCGGCTACTGTGTGTTCCTAGGGGATAATCTCATTTCTTGGTCTGCCAAGAGGCAAGCCACCTTATCCCGTTCGAGTGCAGAAGCAGAGTATATAGGAGTTGCAAATGTTGTTGCTGAGATCTGTTGGCTCTGAAACCTTCTTTTGGAGCTACAAAGTCCCTTGCGTAAGGCGTCTTTGGTTTACTGTGATAACATATCCGCCATATATTTGTCTCATAATCCGGTTCAATATCAGCGAACCAAACATATTGAGATGGATATATACTTTGTTTGTGAGAAGGTTGCTCTCATTCATGTTAAGGTTTTGCATGTGCCTTATTCGTATCAGTTTGCGGATATCTTCATGAAAGGTCTTCCTAGACAGCTATTCCTCGACTTCAGATCCAGTCTTAGCGTCTGGCATCCCCCCGCTCTGATTGAGAGGGTGTATTAGAGAATATTATAAAATTTTCCCATATATTTTGTAATATTTAGTGTTGTATAATTATTGTAGAGTTAGGATCCTTATTATATTAGAATTCCACATTCTACGCACTATATATATTTGTATTAATGAGAAATACTCCCCAAGGGAGATTAATACAATCTTACAATTAACAATATTTAATACTCAATTTTTTTGGGGTGAAGAAAATAAATTTTATTAATCTCCATGTGAACAAAAAACAATGCAATACAAAAGTCTCAGGAATTGCCTCATCTCTACTTCTACTCTTTACCTATATAACAGAGCCTATCTAAATTAAAATCCTACACTATCTCAGTATATTTAGTATCCATTCCCTATCTGTGTTGCTTTGCTTTTTATCCACAAAATAGTTTTTCCTGTACTTGCATTCTTGCTTGATTGTTCCATAATCTGGATTGGTCTTAGCACCTTCTGTTCCCAAAGAGCAGTATTCCTTGCTTTCCATATTCTATACATTAGACTAGCAAGAGCTGCTAGAACCAGTTCTCTACGTACTTTCCATTTACTGCATCTTGAAAGTCTGATGTAAGATTCCCCGTGAGCTCAAGGCTCCAATTTAATCCTCGAGGTGTTAAGCTCGGAGATAAGGTTGATCATCCGAAGATAATATGCCTCAAGTGGTATGGAAAATGGAGTGGAGTTGGAATTGTCACGTGAAGGTCTTAAGATAAAGACATTTTGTTTGGCCTTTGTATGTAGGTCTTGGCCGAAGACCATGTTGGTTTTTCTTGTAGATTGTCTTTATTTTCTAGCCTAGCTTTTAGCTTATTTAACTTCTATATTAACTACGTAGGACACCATTAATGAGCCATGTAATAGGAGATAATAACTAGGCCATGTCATAAGTCAAAAGTCCTCCAAAAAGGGACAAGGCCGTGTTCAAGCCAATATGGCACGAACAAGAGGTGAGGTGGCCGAGAATACACCATGACAAAGACAAGGGATGATTTGGACGACAATGTGCAAGAACAAGAAGCTTCTAAGAAGGCCATCCAATTACAACTCAACTTCGGTCTAGGGAGATTAAAGGTTGGCCGAGAGTCAACACCTTGGTGCAAGGAATGGAAGCTTCTAAAATGATTCCAAGAAGATGAAGTCTAGAGAAGCCAAGTTCATCCCCTCTTATACTCGGTTACCGCAATGGAAGTGTGAAGAAGTTTGGTTTTACCATTATCTCCAAGAAAGGTCAAACTCTCTCACATTGTTCTCACAATGGCCGAGGAACAACTTGGTCCCCAAGCCAACCCAATCCCTTTCCCTTGTTCACATTTCAGCTGAATAACCTTGTATTTATGTCCTTTGGTTTTCCTTCTAGAATGTTCCATGGATCACTATAAATATGACCCTTAGGATATCTAAAGAAGCAGAGTTGTTTGATATAAAACTTGAGTGTTTACTCATCTTGCTAAGTCTTTCAATCCGGGATTGTAAGTTCTTAGTTGATCCTCCGGGAGGGTCGCTTGGTTCTCCGGGAGAACCACCCATCTTTATAAGGTTTCGGATAACCCTTGCTTAGTTAGTGTTGAGCCTAGAGGTCAACAAACCTCAACTTAGTCCTTGTGAAATTGATCACAACATACTTGGAGACCACACGAGCAATTGACTCCTCATATTACCATCCAAGAACCCTGTATCGACCGAATCGTGACTTGGTGTGTAATCGGATTGAAACCCACATATCCGTGCCCATTCCTTTTTTTAATTATTTTTTTTTTACACTCCCACCCTCCACAGCATCTCACAAATACCTCCACCAATGCTCACTACCCGCAACCAACCACAAATACCTGCAAGTACAAATAACCACCCCAACGTCCCACCGAATCCTCTTTTCGAACCCTTACTGCCTCAGGTTGTTTCCGCAACCTTAGTACCACCAAACTACCGAACCCCAATCACCACCCTAACATTCAACCTATCCGTAACCACCACATAAAGCGCCTTGATGCGATTCCAACCACACTTACCCCTAAACACCCACTTTACACCACACTGTCCGACCTTGCCGGTTAACCGAAAACCCAATTTTCCTCACCACTTTCTGGACAACCCGAATATCACCAACACCCGAACCACTTACCAACTCAAAGCCCTCCGTACTTACATCAGTCTTCTCCATATTCCATTTAGCTCCTAGTTCTGCACCCCTATATTCATCTAGCAAAGCATTTCCCTCAGACATATATTAGAGAAGGGGCAATCAAAAAACAAGTGTTCCACACATTCTTGACAATCTCTACAGAGCAGGAATTTCTCATATGGGCTTACTCCTATTTTATGGAGTCTATGCCTAGTCACCAATCTCTTATGCATCCCTAGACAGCAAATGAAGCAATGTTTAGGTACATTCCCCCTACTCCATATCCACCTGTGCCATGGCCAAGGCTCTCTATCTCATATTCTTCATTCATAACCACTACCAATAGTATACTTTCTAGATTATTTTGACCATCCTTGTTGCACATAACCAGGTCCAAAGATATCCCTGATTCTATATATTTTCTTTCAGTACCAGCAATGGTCAGTAAGATATGCTTATTTCCACCAATCCTCGCATTTTAAATACACATGATTGATCCATTTTACTCGGAGGTTGTTTGATTTTTGTGCTATGTTTCATACATACTTGCCTAGTGCTGCTTCATTCCACGTAACCCACTTAATTATCCCCAACCCCTTCTTGCTTCTTTGATATGCATACTAAATTCCAAGTTATTAGAGGGATTTTAGTAGTGTTAGTTTTCTCATCCCACAAAAAGTTTATGCACACGACAATTATGTTTTTAAGCATCTGTATAAGCAATAAGAATATGGAAGCCCAGTAATTATGTATACACATGAGAACTGAGTTAACTAGCATGACTATTCCTGCATATGAGAGATACCTAGACCCCCAACTCCTTACTTTGGCAGTCAGCTTATCTATCAAGACTTCACAATCCATTCTTGAGATCCTCTTCGGAGAAATAGGAACTCCTAAGTACTTGAAAGGAAGTTTCCATTTTGAGTAGCCTATTAATTCACACAATTCATCTATAACCTTAGCATTCATATTACCACTAAAGATATTTAATTTAAGGGCACTCAGATTTCAGCCCTCTAAGCATTAGAAGAACTGAGTGTAATTCTCCTTTATAGAACAACAACACATCATCCGCAAAGCACAAATGGTTTAGTTTCAAGATTTTGCATTTGGTATGAAATTGGAACCCCTCTCGCTCAACCACCACTCCCATAATTCTAGAGAAGTACTCCATATAAATGACAAATAGAAGAGGGGAGATGTGGTCCCCTTGTATTAATTCTCTTTGACCCTTGATACAACCATACACACCCCATTAATGGCAAGTGAATACTGGGTAGTGGTGATACAAGTCATGGTTCATTTCATAAACTGGGCAGGGAATTTTAGAGCATATATTATCTCTTCTACAAACCGCCATTCCACTGCGTCATATGCTTTCTTTAGGTCGACCTTTATCAGACAAATCTTAGTGCTTTGTTTCCTATTATACAGTCTAACTAGGTCTTGACATATTAAAATATTCTGAACAATAGTTCTTCCTGATACAAAAGCACTTTGGTTGTTAGAATAATACCAGGAATCACCTATTTTAGTCTATTTCATAATACCTTAGAAATGACTTTGCATGTGGTATTGCAGCATGCTATGGGTATGTAGTCTCCCACAGCCTCAACATGATCACTCTTAGGGATAAAAATAATGATAGTGTTGTTCCAAGCTTTTAACATCTTTCCAGAGTGAAAGAATTTCTGGACTCCTGCTACTACATCCTCTTTGACTATACCCCAATAATCTTTAAAAAATTAGCTCCCAAATTCATCTGGTCCTAGGGCCTTATCACTATCTATGTCCCATAATTCTTTCTTCACGTCTTATTCCTCCACTCTCCTCACTAGATTTTCTCTATCTGTCGTGGATATCATAGGGCCCTTTCTGACAATTGAACTGCACACATGAGTCCTATCATCTTTAGATGTCCCTAATAGACCAGTGTAAAAGTCCACAAAGGCCTTAGTAATACCCTGTATATCAGTCTTGGAATTTTCCTCAAAGTCTTTGACTGTGAAGATCCTACTTGCACTTCTTCTTGCTCTGAGGAAGCTGTGAAAGAACTTTGTATTCATATCCCATACTTCAACTAGTGAACCTTGCATTTTTGTTGTAAGACCTTAGCCCTGGCTTGATCCCAGTACCTATATTGCTCCATTAGATCCATCTCATTAGCTATCAAATGCATATCATCAAGTCTCTGATGTAGTGTTGCTTGACATTCTAGCAATTTCTCTTGAGCCTTTTCTGCACTAATCTCCACTTTATTAAATATTTCTTTGTTTATCCTCTTTAAAGTATCTTTGAGACTATTGAGTTTCCCCACCACCTGATACATCTTTGTGCATGTTATGTGTCTTTTCTAGCTCTGCTTTACCCTTTCTTAAAAATCTGGAGCCAGACTCCACCTTCTAAAATATTTGAATCTGGTATTATTTTTAGGCAACCCAGACTCCTAGTGAATCACTCCAGGGTAGTTATCATACAAACCCTCATTTGCAAAAGGTATCTCTGAAGTTGGAAAATCAGATATCTAATTTTCATTGACCAAAGCTTTGTCTATCCTACTATACACTCTAGTAGCATTACCATGTTTATTATTCCATGTGTAGAATAAGCCAGATGGCTTTAAGTCTTGCAGGACACAGTCTACAATGAACTTCTTGAAGTCTCTAGTTTTAGCAACTGATACAGGATTGCCCACTCTTTCATTATTATTCAAAACACAGTTGAAATGACCCATTACCATCAATGGGCCTTGATTGTTCTGATGGATGGACTCCAACTCCTACCACATTTCTCTCTTCAAAGCTTGATCATTAAAGCCCTACATTATTGACACATGATGTTGCTTCCTAGCTCCTCTATGTTGGACCTCACAGTGCACTACTTGTGAGGACATACTAACAACATTCACATTGTATATTATAGGTTTCCATACTATCCCAATTCTCCCTCCTAGATGCTGAGAGAGGTTTGTAGTAAAGGACTATTCATTGCACAAGTTAAGAGTATTTCTCTTAATTTTTATTTTCAGGAGCCCAAATAAGACAGTTTTTCTATTATACAGAAAGATATTCATCTCCTTATATTTTTCTAGCCTATTTAAGCCCCTTGTATTATAAAAACGAATGCTATCTATGAGTAGGAGGTTTGCCCCACTCTTACCACTTATTGGGACTGAACCTATCACTACTTCACTAGGGTTTGTTGTAGTGACCTATTATTGTCTCCCTTTCTCTGCATTTTCATGTTTATGCTAGTGTTTTGATCCCCTATTTTCTCCTTACTCCTTGAAGCACTTGGTTGAGTATTAGTTGAATTCTGCTCATCCCTGCTCCTAGTCTTAAGAGCATTGAAAGAATTAGCAGTAGCAATGCCCTTACTCTGTGTTGAGGCTTTCTGCATAGCTCTTTTATGACCTTTCTGGTTAACCTGTATGAATCTCTCATTATCTGCTTGTTGTCCACCACTTTCTTGTGATAGTGGATCTTGCTTATCTACTTACTTATCTTTTCCTCTTTCCTTATCCTCATTCAATTTCCTACATACCTCCTGTGTGTGCCCAAAATTCTTGCAATTAGAGCACAAAACTAATTTCCATTCATAAGTCATTACCTACTCTAATATTTTTTCTTTCTCATTTTCAAACATCACAAATTTAGGATTTGCTTTGTTTAGGGAGACCTCAACCAGTATTCTAGCATACATTAGTCGTTCCTCCATAATTGTAGCACTATCAACCTTTAATGACTTTCCAATTAAGCTAGCAATTTTTGTAAGGGTCGTTTCCCTAAATATTTAAGGTCCAATCCTTCTAATCGAATCCAAATAGGCACCTTCTCTACCATCGATTTTTTATCAAACATTTGAACTCCCCCATCAATTGCTGCATTTCTATCCTCCATACAATCAAATCTTACCATAAATACCCCGTATTCATCTGGGCAATCAATGCCCAATTTCTCCCAAATACGCTTGAAGTACCCTTCAATCATTGTTAGGGATGGATTCGACCACAATACATAACATACCACTGTAGTATTCCAATATGCAACCTCCGCTTTGATATCCTCCAACGTTATCTTCACATTAATTCCAATTACTTCTTCATTAAGATCCAAATCCCCCGAAACCAGCATTTTCCTAACTATCCCACTCAAGTCTGGGGTGTGAGGGCAACATGATACAGCCTTTCCCATTTCCTTTGCATCTACTATGTCTGCCCATGAAGCGGTGCCTGAACTTTATGATGAGTTTCGCTGATTATTCGACCCTGAATATGCCACGCGTGTTACAATTTTTGGTGTTTGCTATAAGTTTAACGAAGTTATTCCTTGAATAAAATTAACACTACGGGTTTTCTTTGCATCTCCAGATTGTGGAATTCCCTTCCTCGCATAGCTGACTATGGGATAACTCCCCTTGTTCATTTGCCCTTTCCCTTCTAGCTTCGATTTCCTTGTCATTCAGCCTTAGTTGAGAGGAGCTCTCATTATATAGAGAGTTTTTTGTAATACTCAAAATTTCCGTCAATCTTGTCACGACCCAAATCGGAGGGTCATGACGGGCACCCGGGCCTTACTTGCCGACTATCACTAATCATATATTTAACTTCTAGCCATAATTAATTATGGGCCCCAAGGTCCGTCACAAAGTACCTTGCTGACACATAGAAATGATAAACTGGAAAGGTGTTACGTAAACTCTTACAAACAGAAAAACCCAACTTATGCATATTTACATACTAAGGCCGACAAGGCCATACACGACTACTATATACAGGATAACTGTCTACAAGCCTCTAAAGAGTACATAACATCATAAGATCGGGACAGGGCCCCGCCATACCCCTATGCATATTCAAATATTGTACCACAACTAGACTGCAACTCTGGAACAAATAGAGTGCTCCAATATCAGCTGAACTAGCAACCTACAAGCGCGGACCGTCACCCTGTGTACCTGAGCATGCGAGCATGAAACGCAGCATCCCCCGACAAAAGGGACGTCAGTACGACTGATGTATCGAGTATGTCAGGTATGAAGAATAGCATAATAAAGACTTGAAAGTAACATGAGACAAGAAACAACCAATCAGTAGAGGATGTCTCAGAGGACCATAATATGCCTAAGTGTCATACATGTGCAGAATGCCTCTGAGGGCCATAATATGCCTAAATGTCATGCACAATGCGGTCATACATATATATATATGTGTATATAACGCTATCAAGCCTCTGTGGGCATCCCATCATATCATATCGGCCTCTGTGGGCATAATCATCATCATATATATACCAGTTGCAGGTGGTGGTGCGTGTATAACACCTTCTCTTTTCCCATACCCTATACATATATATAATGCATATCATATAGTAGCGTATATAATGCCTTTGAGGTCAAGGTTTATATATGTATATAATGCATGAATGATATGATAATAAGACACTATAAGTTTGTCGAAGTGATGTATTGTTGTTCACCTCCGATTTACATTATGAATACTAACATCTTTCTCATATACCTCAATAGGGATTTAGGAACATATTTAGACATGCTTTAACAATAGGAATGAATAACATGAACATCCTTAACTACTAAGAGTAGAATCATTTATGGGACAATATTACGTTTACGTTTCGTACTTAGAACATGCCATAAGAAAGAAGGATTTGCCTTAACATACCTTTAAATCGACTTTTTACGATGATGAAATCAACCTCCTTTACAAATTAATCTTTGGTTGCCCTATTGTGAACTTCTTATCACGTTACTTCAGTACGAAGTAATCTTTAATTTACTATCATCCGGAGAAAATCCACGGTAGAATCATGTAACCGACATGGACATTTTTTTCTACGTCGTTATTTGAATTTTTGCAACATCAATGTACGACTTTGAAATTCTAGAAAGAATTTATACTTCGTTCTTAAAAATGAACACCAATAGCTTGTTGTTAAGATGAACTAATGCATAGTTGCTGAAAATTATGAATCATAAGTTGGCCAAATCATAATTCCAAGTGTAACTCTATTATTAATTCTTATAACGTGGAGCCCATGTAATACTCACTGTCTAATTTTCATTCTTAAGATACCACCTACCTAAATGTCAAGCCTTAGTCATTTAGTCATTACTCCCTATTATTCCACGTTGATATGCCCCCTTTTAATATGCATCCACAATTGACTAATTAGATATTCTTTAATCTCCCGCTAACTTCAACATTAAATCAATTATCCATATCAATAATTTTTTATCTCAATTCACTTAAATAATACTCACTTTTAACACGTTTCATATATTCATTATCATGGTCATGTAATATGACACTAGTCTGTAGCCTCTTTCGGTATACATACAATATTATTTCTAATCACCGTCATCGCACTTTTAAGCCTGCATCATCTCGGGACTTCATCTTCTTATACGACGAACCCTTTATTTATATGCTTCAATATGACCAAAATTCTCCGGGGCTCGAGTCTATTTTCATACGTCTAGCTGCTCAAACAATCGCCTAAAAGTACGGGGTGTTACAAATCTATCCGATTTGCTAATATTATTATTAATTTTTAATAAGTATTTTTCTACAAATTATTTTTTTTTGACTCTTCAACCAAATATCCAAAAACATTCTTCGAGAACAATTAATTTTAAAAAAATTAACTTTATTCTTTTTTAAAAAAATATTTTCCTTCGTACTAAACGCACCAGCCATGATTATTATCATATGCCAATTGTGGAAATAATTCGTGTGTTTGTATGATTTGTAGGAGATTTCTCAAAAAGTATTTAGTGCATATTGATGATGTTGATCGTTGAGGTGATTTCAGAAAAGCATATTAGTTAGTTGATGAATAAAGTAGTGAGACAGAAGAATCCAAGCAATAAGTCATCATCGTACCCCAAAGATGCATGAACCTGAGGATTAATTCTCAACCATTTTTGCTCTGCAAGAAAGAAGCTCCAAAAAACCCAAATTTGGCCTATGCATCTCAATTGGGAGTACTGTATTTAATTCGTAACAGACAAATACCAAATTAAGGCACTTCAAAAACATCGTATGAGTGTGTATTTTCTTTTCCCTATAGTGTACTTTCTTTTTTGACAATTTGGCAAATTTTTTTTTAATTTCAAAGAGATTAATTATTTCATCACTGCAATGATTGCAAGCAAAAAGTGTTGACAATGTCCAGTTGATTCAATTGCCCCCTTGAGGATGTGTATCCATATCAATAAGTGTTGACAAATATACAACTAATTTGAAGGGTGTCAAAGGCTACAGAAAGTAAAAGTAAGAGATAAATCGAATGACAATTCTGTTTATGAATGTCAGCGACAATGTCGTATGACACAAGTAACAACACTCTATAAAACAAAAAATCTTTTAAGAGTAAATTGTACCGGAAAGAATAAAGACCACAAAAGTTTATATTTTTATAAGTTATATATTGATATAACTTATGATGGTCAATGACCAGAAATATTGTATATATTCATATACAAATATACAAATTTCTTTCTTTACAATTTTACAAGATAAAACGAAAAGGAATTAAAAGTTGAAGTCGCAGATGACTTCTACATGAAAAATCTAACTATGTAGACATAGACAACCTCTCATTACAATCGCTTCATACAAAACTAATCTAGAATATAAACAACAATTGTAATGTTGGACAGAATGTTGTCGACACACTCAGGCAACACTTGTGATCCAGATTTCTGAGTAGAAATCCCGAGAGCTCTCTTGGTATTTTTGCGATCTAATTCTGGATTATCGATTCATTGTTGTGGCCTCTCTATTTATAGTAGAGAGTCTTCTTTGAAAAGCTCATCGATCAGTTGAGGAGGTTGAGGGAAATGTGAGCAGCTGGTGTGTTTGTTGGAGAAGATCCTGGAGTTGAAATCTCAACAACTTTGACTTGTTCTTCACTCGACTTCTTCCCCAAGCTTTGACTCTTTCTCCCACGTTTTACACAGCTCCTAATTCACACGCCTAAGTCATTTTTAGCTCTCAGTAAAAATATTACTGCTTAACGTAAAGTAAGGCAAAACTGTTATATAAAATTGTTGGTGAATGGTGTGACATTTGTCCCAACATTTTATGCATTCAACAACAATACTTCAGAGGATATGTTTGGTCAAATGTCATAATACCAAACCCAAGATTAACAATCTTCCCCTTTTTGCCTTTCTTCAAAAAACACATTTATAAAATGTATAGACGACTTAGTGCTTTGTCACGAATGTTGTCCAACACCTGTGATTACGGGACTGCTCCCCCTTAACTTGTGATGGTATACAAGCAAACAAATGTATACCACTCTATAGGATTAGAAGAAGAAGAAAATTATAAGCACATATATACACACATCATCCATTCTATGTAAAATCGAAATAGAACTAAGCCATTGTCAATAATTATCCACATAAATCCATCAAAACATTTAACAAATAATTATAGCTAAGGTTAGCAACATCCTTCATCTTCCTCTTTACTCATCACACAGCAGTAGTAGCTTCTAGCAGCTTTCTACTTCTGCATAACGGCTTCAGCTTCAGCTTTCAGCCTCAGCCTCTTCAACAACACTTTCCTCCCAATAGCTTCTTCTCTTTGCACCGCAGCATCAACAACTTCTTCAGCAGCAGCAGCAGCTTCACTATCTTGTGCAGCTTCAGTTTCTTCCCTCTGCTCCCCATGCACAAAAGTTTCTCCCCCTTTTTGTGAAGAACGCAAAAGTAGAAAATTGTCTCTACCTTGTACCAATGCATCTCTGGCAGCATCAACCTCAATAATTTGTTGGTTGATTTTCGCAATTTGCTTCACAAGCCAATTTGTATACGGTATTGCCCATAATGTTGGTGACATTTCTGGCAACATTCTCACGTCCAACTTACTTCTTCCAGGGTAAGTCGATGACTCTTTTCTTGCTCTTCAAAATTATTTTGTTTACAGTGTAAAGCTCAGGAGCCTTCCCTAAAGTGTCTCCTCTCTTGGGCTCAAAGCCTTGGGTAGTTAATACTTTGTAGATCAGAGAGGGAAAATGAAGGATTAAAGTTGAATTTTTTTCAGCCAAGTTGGCCACTTGATAAAAGATAATTTTCCCTAAATCAACTTTGAATCCTTTCCCAATTTTAAATAGTAGGGAGGCTTGTTCAGATGTCACAACTGACTCATTTAAGGAGGGAAGCCAATTGTGAATAGCAATTTTGTGGAGGGTGGAGAATATGGCAGTTAATTTTGAGGCTGGACATCTAGGGATCCATTTTTTCATTATACCTCCAGTGAGGTATTCAATCATTGTATCCCTATTTTCTGTTACTCTTTCTGTTTCTCTCACTCTCTCTTCAGTATCAAGACCCATACATTGATTTATAATTTAGGGTGTAAATTAGTAAATCTTGTTATAGAGATATACATTCCCAAATTTCTTCGAGGAGGTATCCTCTATAGCATAGTTTAAGTTGGCATAAAACAAACTTGTTATCTCATCAAGATATGGTTCTTTTCTAGTAACAGAGCTAATAAGTCGTCTGTCCATTAAAAATTCTACCATACCATGTTCAGCACAAGAAGCAATATCTAGATCTCTTTCAGACCTAATTACTTTATTCTTATAATAATACCACTTATCATGTTTAGCTTTAGAAAAGAATTTACCGGAGAAAGCTGATACCTCAATGTTTGAATTAGACATATCTAAACTGATGGATTTGGTACTGTTGGAGAATGTTGTGGTATGTGTCTCTTTGAATGTTGGGTGGAATGTTTCCTGAGAGGTTGTGGCAACATTTGACGCAGAACTTGTCCTCGTAGTCCTGGGAACTCCCTTTGGAAAAAAATTGTTTCAAGGGGGTTTCATCTGGAATTTCCCTTTCTAGAGGCACACTGGGCTTTTCAGAAGCTGAATGTTCTTCATCAGTCGAGAAAATAGAGTCCGTATTTTCACTATGATTGCTCGAGTAGGCGGGTTTAGATGTTTCACATTTAGTCCTTTTGCTACTCTAATCTTCTTAGATTGTTTCTCGAACACTCTACTCGATCGGCGAGTAGGAAAGGCAGATGATCTGAGCCTCTTACCCAAAGATGTAAAATTTGCAATCTCATCAACATCTATTGGGTTGTTATTATCTCCGGGATAGCTGATATCTAAAGGTTCATCAAACCCTTTAAACATTATTGCTCTAGAAAATTCCTCAGGGAGATTTGAGGCAGAAGACTGACCCGGTTGATGAGTTGTATTCGATGTAGGGCTAGTGCTCATGGGAGTGTTAGATGAAATGTTGGTTGACATGGGTTCTGACACTGGAGAAGTTTCCATTTGTGAGAATTGAGGAGATGGTTTTGAGGAATTAGGGTTTGTGATTGAGGAATGAGTTTGGAATGGTGATGATTCCATTAGGTAGGTAGGGTTATACCCGAGGTGTGATGTGATTTTCCCTCTTTTTTTTATTTTTGAAGGAAAAATCGGATATGAAAAAAAAATGCAAATGAGAGGAATTTATATACATGACAAATCTTTCAAAGCAAACAGAATCCCTTAGTTTTAGGTATTTCAATTTTGTTCAATAACTTACACCTAAGATTTTGGGATAAAAACATCACAGTTGGAATTCAATTTAATCTTTTCATTTTAAAGTTTGAAATTCCTATTAAAACAAGGCATAAAAATAGGGATAAAAAAAATCTAATTTTTCTGAAATCAGTTAAGAACAACATCCCAGCAAATATCATAATCTGAAAATGTCAACAGCAATGTTGGCAACATTTTGGGCGACACAAGTATTTTGATCCCATAAGAATTTTTTCATTTTGGCAACAAATCAAGACACATTTTATAAGTATTTTATGAGTTTAACCACTGGACCAATGTAATATTTTCCCATCGTGTCCTTGATCTAATCATAAAACACATACAATTTTTTTTGTGTCAAAAATAAGAATACTTATTTAGTATTCTCAAAATTCCTTTTTTTAAGCATTTGATACTCCTATAGAATAGGAATGGTATCTTTTCAAGGGCTTTGCCCATTTTGCACAGTTGCCAAATATTTGTATAGGCTTTGCCTATTTTCATACTCCATTTTTATGATATATATCATCGCAGAGAACAATATCACATTAAAGACACATTCTTATTGAAGGATCATGCTTGAGTGACCAAGAGTTATGCATCATACAACAACAATAATCAGTCAGTGATATTACATAGGTAAATGTCACCCGAAATGTTAGATAACATTTCAGTCGACATTCACCAAAAATGCCTTTTTAGATATTACAAAGACCAAGAGATTTTTTCAAACTAGAAAATCTCTCATGGTCCAAAGCTTTTGTAAAAATATCAGCTAGTTGATGAAGAGTGTTAACATGTTCAATTTGAACTAGCTATTTTTCAACTAAATCTCTTAAAAAGTGATGTCTAATATCTATATGTTTTGTACGTGAGTGCTGAACTGGATTTTTGGAAATATTTATAGCACTCAAATTATCACAGTACAAAATTAAAATGTTGCTAGAAAACCCATAGTCGTCTAACATGTGTCTTAGCCATATTAATTGAGAGCAACAACTTCCAGCTACTACATATTCAGATTCAGCAGTTGAAAGTGAGATACAATTTTGTTTACGACTATACCATGAAACAAGATTATTGCCAAGATAAAAACATCATCCACTTATACTCTTCTATCATCCACATCTCTAGCCCAATCCAAGTCACTAAATTCTATTAAGTTAGGATTAGTGTCTTTGGATTACCGAATTCCCAACTCACATGTACCAGCGACATATCGAATAATACGTTCACGACATTTAAGTGGGATATTTTGGAACATGCTTGAAAACGGGCACAAACACAAACACTAAACATAATATCTGGGCGACTAGCAGTAAGGTAAATGAGGCTACCTATCATAGATCGATATAACGTTGGGTCAACATTTTCACCAACATTATCCTTACATACCTTCTGCGATGAACCCATTGGCGTTTTCATCTGTTTAGCATTCTCCAACCCAAATCTCTTAACTAAATTCTTAGCATATTTACTTTGTGAGATGCAAATTCCATCTTCACTTTACTTAATCTGCAAACCTAAGAAAAAAGTTAGTTCCCCAATCATGCTCATTTCAAATGTTGATGACATAGATTCAACAAATGACTTTAGATAAGACTGTGAGGTCGAACCAAAGACTATATCATCTACGTAGATTTGAGAAATAATAATATATACACGTGACGTTTAATGAATAAAGTACGATCAGCTTCACCACGGTTAAAACCAAATTCAAGAAGGAAGTTAGTTAGATGACTATACCATGCACGAGGGGATTGTGTCAACCCATATAGAGCCTTCTTGAGCTTGTACACGTAGTGTGGATGGTAGGGATCTTCAAATCCTTTTTGTTGTTCGATATAGACTTTCTTATCTAGCTAACCATTTAAGAATGCACCTTTTATGTCCATTTGGTGTAAAGTAATTTTTAGAAAATAGGCAATAGTAAGTAAAAGTCTAATTGACTCAATTCTAGTCATATGTGCGAAGGTTTAGTCATAATCGATTCCGTCAACCTGAGTATAGCCTTGTGCAACTAGACGAGCTTTATTTCTAACAATTGTTCCCGATTTATCTGATTTATTTTTTAAAATCCACTTAGTTCCAATTACATTTGTATTATATGGACGTGGAACTAAGTCCCAAACTTCATTTTGATAGAATTGTTCAAGCTCTTCTTGCATTGCTTGAATCCAAAAATCATCTTTTAGTGCTTCTAAAACATTTTTTAGCTATAAAGTAGATATAAAATAAGAAAGACTAACATTTTGGTATATGGTAGACATACACACATACCTTACCATTTCTCTGTAGTTGAGTGGTTTTTTCCCTCTTGTTCTAATTCCTTCAAAAACTCCCCCTATCACTTGGCCTGTTGAGTGATTCTTTATATTCCTTAATAAGGGGTCCCTTCGAACTTGATCTATCAATTCAGCATTTGACTCCTTATTCATGACCTCTGTGGTCTCTATTTTAGGTTCATATGTTGCTTCGGGTGTGACAACATTTGGGGCAACATCTGATTCTTCAGCAGTCTACATATTTTTCACTGAAACTATAGTGTTCTTTTCAGTTGTATTTCCTGTAAGATAAAAAAAGTCATCAAAAATAACATTTACAGACTATTGTACAATTTTGGTCTTCAAATTGTATACTCAATAAGCATGACTAGTTTGAGAATAGCCAACAAAAATTCCTTTGTCACTCTTAGAGTCAAACTTTGCCAAGTGATCTCTATCATTTAAAATGTAACAAATACACCAAAAGACATGAAAGTAACGCAAGTTAGATTTCTTTCCATTTATAAGCTCATAGGGAGTCATCTTTGTTCCTGGTGTTAAGTAGACTCTATTAGAGATGTGACAAGCAGTATTTAAGACTTCATCCCAAAAACGTTTTGATAATTTTTTAGAACTAAGCATAACTCTAGCCATTTCTTGCAGTGTTCTCTTTGTTCCTTTCTACTACCCCATTCTGTTGAGGAGTTTTGGGAGTGGAAAACTCATGGAAAATTTCTTTTTTCTCACAAAATTTTGTGAATGAGCTGTTTTCAAATTCTTTTCCATGGTCGGATCTAATCCGAAAAATAGGAGAATAGAACAAGTTCCTAATTCTAGAGTGCAAAATTTTAAAATGTCAAAAGTTTGTAATTTTTCTTTCAAAAAATATATCCATGAATATCTAGAAAAATCATCTACTATCACATAGGAATACCTCATGCCTCCTAGACTGTCTACTTCAATTGGACCCATTAGATCCATATGCGGTAATTGAAAACAGTGAGACGTATCTGAATGTTGTCCGTCATGTTGGACAATATTGTGAGAGACACGGGTTTGCTTACCTTTCAGACAATCTTCACAGACAGATTTACCTTTATGTCTAAGATTGGGTAAGCCTCTAACAAAAATATGAGACCAATTTTACTAAATTGCGGTAGTGGACATGCCCCAACTTTTGATGCCGCAGTGTTGTGTCATCGATCTTGGCATTATTGCATGTTTCTTGCCTTACAACAAGATAACAATTAAAACATGTTCTAGTACCTATCATGACACATTCATTAGCTTCATTCGTAACTTCACAGGCATTCTTATTGAACTTTACCTCAAGATTGTCATCACACAGTTGACTAATACAAATAAAATTTGCCATTAAGCCCTCAACGAGTAAGAAATTTCTTAAGGCTGGAAATCCAGGAACATCCAAGATCCCTTTTCCAATTATTTTGCTTTTACTGCCACATCTATAAGTCACATTTCCTCCATTGAATGACTCATAGTTCTTTAGAAATCCTTTTGTACTTGTCATGTGGTGGGAACATCCACTATCAAGGTACCAAGAACCTGAAATATTAGTTTTTAATGCAGTTATACAGACATTACAAGATAAATTCATTTTAGGAACCAAAATTCTCTTGAGACATTTTTTACCTTTAGGCTCAGAAATATTGCTCCGATTGTTATCTGACAATGTTGGACAACAGTTTAGGCAACATTTTGCTCACAAAATGTTGAAGTTTGAAATAATATGATTTTAGGTGTCCATGGGAGTAACAATGATGCCATACAAATTTCATATTCTTTGACTTATATGAGGACCTATTATTTATTTCTTTTACAAAGCGTATTTTCTCATTTTTATCAAAGAGATTAGAGCATATGGTTTTAAGAGAGTTTTCGTACCCAATACCTGCATGTGAAGGATTACTAAAGTTGAGTATCTCATTCAGTTTCAAAGTCCCTATGTTGATCTTGCGGAAGGTTGCTTCGGCTAAATTCAGTTTTGCACAAACCTTACCAAATTCAGTATTATTTTTTGTAAGTGCAACCTCTAGTCAGGTTATTGTGCCTTTTAAATCTACATTCTCACGAGTTAATGATTTTACCTTTGTGTCAAGTTGCTTGGATTCTATGATTAAAGCTTTACAAATACTTTGTAATTCATTATGCATATCATCTTTGCACTCAACTTGATCCATACAATCAGTCTCATTAACAGAAATAGAACCACTAAAGCAATTAACATCAGAATAGTTAAAGAATTCATACCTTCCGGATGTCAATGATGATATTGGAGCAAATGTCGTTACATCTGAGACAACACTATAGATGACATCTTCATTATCTGACAGAGACTGTTCGTAAATAATGACCTTCATTGCTTGTGTTTCAATTTCACGATCTCCTTTCTCTTCTTCTTCATCATCACTAAGAGAAACCCATAGGTTCTTACCAAATTTTCTAAGAGTGTTTGCATATTCGTTAGCATAATGACCCCAACCCGAGCATGCATGACATTGCACGAACTCGAGTTATTTGGGATTAAATTTGGTACGATCTGAGTTGGTTCTCCTTAGTTGATTTCCTTTTTATACATTTGGAAGGAATCTAGTGGGATTTGATTGAAGACTTGGTTTTGGTGCTCTTTAGATTTAGATTGATTTTTATCATTGTTGAACTTTCTCACCATCGAATTATATTTTCGAGTGAGTAAGGCAACATTTGTGACTTCACCAATTTCTTCAAGATTTGCATCCTCTTATTCGATTTGGTTCTCCGAGGAGTGAACTTGAAGTGCCACATTCTTTCTTTTATACAGTTTCCTTTGATTCTCATATGTTTTGAGAATGCTCATTAAGGTATGAAGGTCCATTGTGGCAAGATTGTGAGCTTCTTCAATGACACAAATCTTTAAATTAAACTTTTCAGGAAGAGAATGGAGAGCATTTTCAACAAGTTGAGTGTTGGTTAATGGTTCACCAAGCACTTGACATTCATTTGAGATGTCAATCAACTTTTCAAAATAAGATTTAATATTATCCATTTCTTTCATCCTTAAACGTTCATACTTACTCATGAGCATCCGTAGCTTTGTTCGACGAATACTTGGTCTACATTCACAATGAATTTGTAAAGTATCTCATGCGTCCTTAGCCATGGGGTAGTTCTAAATGAGTTTGAACATGTAGAGATCAACCCATCCGAAATTGCATTTAAGGCCTTTTCGTTAAAACTAGCATTATTGGTTTCTTCCGCAGTCCATTCGGATTCAGGATTAACAAGAATGTCATCTTCCTCATCCGGTGGCAACATTGGAACAACATACCCATTGGTTATAGATCTTCATGCCCTCACATCAATTGATTTGATATGAGAACGTAGGTGAATCTTTCAATAGGCATAGTTTGAACCATCTAAAATAGGAAGTCTACCAATAGTCGGATATGCCGGATCCATAGCTTATGACAACAACACCAAACACTTATTGTGTCAAGTGTTGGCTCTGATACCACTTGAAGGGTGTCAAAGGCTACGAAAAGTAAAAGAAAGAGATAAATCGAATGCCAATTCTGTTTCTAAATGTTAGCGACAATGTCGTCTGACACAAGTAACAATACTCTATAACAAAAAACATTTTAAGAGTGAATTGCAGCGGAAAGAATAAAGAACACAAATGTTTATATTTTCATAAGTTATATCAACATATAACTTATGATGGTCAATGACTAGAAGTATTGTATATATTTCATATACAAATATACAAATTCCTTTCTTTACAATTTTACAAGATAAAAGGAAAAGGAATTAAAAGTTGAAGTCACATATGACTTCTGCTTGAAAAATCTAACTATGTAGACATAGACAACCTCTCATTACAATCGCTCCATACAAAACTAATCTAGAATCTAAACAACAATTGTAATGTTGGACAGAATGTTGTCGACACACTCAGGAAACAGTTGCGATCCGGATTTCTGAGTTGAAATCCTGAGAGCTCTCTTGGTATTTTTGCAATGTAATTCTGGTTGATCGATTCACTGTTGTGGCCTCTCTATTTATAGTATAGAGTCTTCCTTGAAAAATTCATCGATTAGTTGAGGAGGTTGAGGGAAAGATGTGTAGCTGGTGTGTTTGTTGGAGAAGATCATGGAGTCGAAATCTCAACAACTTTGACTTGTTCTTCACTCGACTTCTTCCCCAAGCTTTGACTCTTTCTCCCATCGACACTCGGCTCAAGACAAAATATAATCACAAACAAGACAATCAAAACAAAGCAAGAGTAAAAATTAAAGCAAGAGAAATAGTCAGACTAAGATAATTAATTAAAACAGTATAAAGTGCATTCGAAAAGGTAAATCAAATTGCCTTCAAAATTAATAAGATCAACTTCAAATGAAAAATTGAAACAAAAATAAAAAAATCAATCCGGTCAATATAAAACCCAATAACCCGAGTATTTATCCAATTTACCGTTATTCTACTGAATCACCATCAAACCCTATAACCTTAGCACAATTTTTTTCAAATAAACTCTCTCCTCTAATAGGTTACAACGGTGTCGCTTAAGCTGCAGAAACGGCTAGCCGCCAGCATCCTCAAATGCGTCGGAGGCAAGGTGCAGCTTGACCCAAATGAAGGCAATGAATTCTCCATGGCCAATTCTAATCAGTTCCTCTCCATCTTTCTCTACATTTATCTCCAAATATGATATGTCTGATATTTGTGAATCTTATTTATTTGCTAACAATTATTTCTTGCTTAATTGTACTGAAAATGACCAATGAAATAATTAACTAGGTTCAATTTCAAATTAGTTAGGGTCGACCATATGAATCATCTGTGTTTATCTGGTCTTGTCTATTCTGGTTCAATTTATTCAAAAAATTAGCATTCAGACTTTTATGTTGGCTTCAACCTAGCTCGAATTATCCTCATTTAGTGGTCTTGGGACTGATCAAGTTTTTCATAGCTCTAATATGCAGAATTAGGACTGAAAATGGTAGTGTGCTAAAATTTGATGCTTAGTCCTCCCAATTTTGTTCCCATTGAGATGTCATTTAGTTATCTAATGAATATATATGATTTTCCGAAATTATAGCTCAAATGTATCTTTTTTTAATAGTTTTGCTAAATTTGAGTACTTGTTTAGTGTACTGAATGGCAAGTGGAATAAAAATTTGATGCTTAGTCCTTCCAATTTTGTTTTTATTGATATTTCATTGATTTATCTGTCGATTGAATATTATACTTTGATGGGACCTTTTGCTTGAAAGAACCTCTGTGATAGTTTTTCCTCTATATTATTGCTACAACTTTTAGAGCATATTCTCATGTTGAGACGATATGTAAGTTTAGTTAAATAATGAGAATTATAGGAGCTTCCTCCAATGTGATTGAACATTCTTTTCATTCTAGCTTTATTTCTACTTATTTGATGTATACATGAAGGAAAAAGCATAAGAAAGATGGTAAAGGATGGTTTAATCTTTAGAAAACCAATCATGATCCACTCTCGATCTCGTGCTCGCAGAATAAGAGAAAATGACGCCTCTCTGATTATGATATCATTTGTTTGACAATACCCTTAGCCTTTTTCCAGATCATCTTTGAATAAAAGCTCTGTAAAGTCACAAGCTAAATTGCTTTGCAGGTTTTAAACACTTTTGACTGTACCCTTATTGTTAGGTCCTCAATTTCCTACCTTACGTGGGTTGTTCACTTCAAAAGTTTTCTCGATAGAAAATAACTCTTCTATATCTATCATTTTCTTAGAGGAGAAGTTTTGAACTTAATTAAATAGAAGATGTTTTCTTTTCATACTGTCCCGACCCAAATTTCAAAGTCGTGAAGGCACCTACCCCACGCGGTAGGTGAATCACCCACAACCGATTAATCCAATTTAAACAAGTATAATGTGCGGAAAGAAATTAAAAAAAAGTTATTTCAAAGTCATAATTAAGTCTCATAATCATAAATAAGCGGAAAAAAAAAATACTACAATCCAAAATTTGGTGTCACAAATTCAAGAACTACTAAAATAAGAAGTACAAGTTTGAGTAGTCACCCTGAATACACTTCTAAGAATGAAAAAAAAACATGAATAAAGTAAAGGAAAATAATCTGGTGTCGTGGATCAACCAGCAGCTCACCCAAATCCTCTAAATAATCGCCTCAATGTTTGGTGAATCCTCGTACTCCGCAAGTACTAAGGACATACTCTGCGCACAAAAGGTGCAGCACGTGTAGAGTGAGTATGAAAAATCAACGTGTACTCAGCAGCATCGTCGACCGACCCTAAACTAAAACAGTGACGAGGGTTGGTCTTCTAAACACTTACTTCCACACTTAATCGCTATTATTTCATAAAGGCATACTTTCAATCCAATGAGTAAAAGATGGGAATTTCACCTAATTCAACAAGTATTCACGTAATCAATCAAGTGAGACAAGTACATTTCAACAAATCCTACAAGTAAGTCAAATAATAAAGAATCAATGAAATAATATGATATGATATGCAAATACAATGCAAAGGCCTTCCATCATCGGTATACACACACTGCGTAATATGAAATATGTGACTCATGGAGCACTCGCAAGGTCTATACACCATCCTGAACCATTTCCCATCGAGTCCTTAGTCATTTAGGCTTACACTCTCAAACACTATCCGATCAGCCTCACATTATCTGTACTTAGCCAATCCACCTCACATTACCTATCTTTAGCCAATCCGACCTTTTTTCATTTGCGTCACTCCGTCCGGAACCATTTTCCATCTGACATCACATATGTATCCTCAAGTGTAATATGCATGAGATACTATATGACATGCACATAATAAGAAATAAGGCTATTTTCATGACCCAAATCGCGGATCGTGGTGGCACCTACACTATCCTCCAGGTAGGCGAACCACATCCCAAAATTCAGTAGAAGCAAGTTAAAGAAGCGGAATTTAAATAAGAACAAGTTATCAAATCTTAATACTTAGCATAACTAGAGAAATATCTAACAATATCCCTAGAATTTGGTCAAATAGCACAAGAGGTCTAAAATACGAATCTAAAATACAAGTATGAAAGTGCCCGTAGACTACATACTGACTGCTGAATGAAAATACAGAAGTAAATAGATAAGGGTCTTCCAGAGGCCACGGATGACCAAGTAGCTCATCCTTAAGAACTGTGAAAGTCACCCTCGCGTATCAACCACGGGGCGTAGAACTAGAACCTGGGTCGAACTCTGTACTCAACAAAGAGTACAACAAGAGTAGTATCAGTACAACACTAGTATTGGTCAGCATCATAGTCCGACAACGATTAGATAACACATGAAGAATTGGAAACTAACAAGTAGCACATAGGGCATTCAAGTATGGTTACGAATCATGTACAAGTAAAAGTCAAGGAAGCATAAAATCAACCAAAGACAGATATGGGTCACCAAATGATTCAGCTAAGTGTATGAATGAATGAGTGTAATGAAATGCAATGCAATGGTCATCTCTCTCTATCCACTTACACACATGCTAAGGGCAATGCCTCAGTCATGATGCACGTGGGACCCGCGAAGTTCATGTACCAAATCCTTTTTTTCATCATTCTTGATTAAATTCTTTATTGATTGCCTTCCTTGAGTTCCAAATCCTGAAATCCACCAACTTAAGTTAGTAAATTATACTCAAAGACTATTAAAACCCAAGAACAAAGTAAGCATAAGTTGGTATTTTGTCAACTTATCAACTCCCCCAAACATAAGCTTTTGCTTGTCCTCCAGCAAAATAAAATAACACAAAATGTTAGCTAATCAAAGTTTCCAAACCTTTATGATTTCGGTTGATACTAACAATTAATCTAAAGCAAGTGAGACATCCACAAGAACTCATCAAAATATTTTTTTCCAACTTCAAATATCAAATCCTCAATACAATCAAGAATCAATCCGATCATGACCTCAAAGTTTCAAAGCTTGCTTATTTTTCAAAAAAGCAACCCTTTTTATCGCTCATTCATCTCAATCGGAAAACGACACACATAATCCAAAAAAACCCAAATTTCATGTGCCCTCGCCAACAACAAAAGATCCCAAATACAAAATACCACAATTCAAGCAAACACATGATATATTTAAAGAAATAATTACTCACTCTCACAAAAGAAGTTCAAGTGCACCCTATTAATTTCATAGGCTTGCCCCTCATGTAAATCTTCACTAATGTAGGCATACCTAATTTAGAATCACATAGGACTTAAGCGGGTAGAATGTAGGCTTTTGGTCAAGGAAGAAAAATTAATTTGGATACAAAGTGACTCAAGACTTCCCTAAACACTACAAATTGCAACGATTCAAAACCGACTTCCCTTTCAAGGACTTTCCACCTTTTCTTCATTTCAATGAAAGCACCTAATCTCCCCTTTATTCTTGCAATTCTTTTTTTTTTTTGTCATTTCAATTTAAACTTTTTTTCGAATTTCTTTTTTCAGTTTTCACTTTTCAAATGGTTTTCACATCACAACTTTACCTCTCATCTCCCCCAAACTTAGGCTTTTTAGTCATTTTTTTCACTTCAAAACAATTAGGACGGTAGGTGGCTTCCACATCACAACTTTATCATCTATCCCCCCAAACTTAGGCTTTTAGTTTATTTTACAATTTCAAAGTACTTGGGGAGATAAGGTGTGAAGAGATAGGATAATTAAGACCAAAAGAGTGAAGCTTGTAACATGGTTGCTAACAAAATGGTTCAAGGCTCAAAAATGGATTGACTAGGGTGATTTCATACAAGGGTAGGCAAGAAAGACTTAAGATATTCAAAGAAATCCTATAATCCTTTTCAAAATTGAGCATTGCCTAGGATTTCACCTAGAAATATATTCAGGGCAAGTTCTAGATCAACGAGGCGCAGAAGAACTCAAAAATATCTGTTGGATATGTAAAGCACGTACAGAAATAGTGAATAACTATTACATTGATCGAAAGGATAAACAACAAAGATTACAACAACAAGTTGTCAATCTCTTGATCTTGAATTGGAACTCCAAATCTGGATCTTGTATTCAGAAATACAAGAACATGAACTGCTACACTTGTGGCTTGTAGAACCGCTGAGAATCCAAATGGTTAGAGTCCTTTGAGAATCAAGTTCACACCTAAAACACTTAGCAACCAATTAGATAATCACAACACCACCGGCTGAGTCGAGAGATGACTCTCTGTCTTTAAGACAAGATTTCCCCCGTATATAGGCTTTACGGAAATGTGGACAATAGTCTCCCAAGATGAAATATCAAACTATCAAATGTGCAAAGCCTACACAAATGATCCCAGCGAAGAACACGAATAATAAAGATTGCTAAGAGAAGGATTCTTTATCAGAAAAACTGATATCTTTGTGGTGTTGTTAACTTGTGTGTCTCTTTCTCATCTATAGAATTGAGCCAAAGGCCTCAATTTATAGGTGTGCAATATGACATTTCAAATGCCTCATAATGGCATTCAATTGCCATGTAATGGATGGTCTTTAATCCCCAAGTAATGCAGAACATCATGGTCCAAGTAATGGCCATTATTGGGTGGTTTCAATGCTATTGAAACCACCTCAACAGCCAAACTTTTGTGATTCTGTCGAGCAAACACTGCCTGAAAAGTGCCACGGCGCCGCGGCTCTAGAATGCCAAACAGGCAATTAGCGCCGCGGTGCTTCGACGCCGCATCCCAGTCTGGGCGGTGCCGCGGCCCTTCTCGGCTCCGCAGCTCTTTTCGACCTGTACCATCTTACACTTCGCACAATCCTTCCTTCGTTTACCAACATGGAACACTGGTTATTTAGCCAATAGCAGTCCATCATTCTATGTCTCAAACACTTCACTGAAGTACAAATATCTCTTTCATTAACAAAATTTACGATACTTGGCACTAAGATTGCACGTGTGTGAAAATGACATTTTCGACGTGCGGGGCCCCAATTGTTCGAGTCATAAATAATGGGATAAACTTAATTCCACACTAGTAAATTTCCAAAAATCCCCTCTTGAAAGAGATTTTGGACACATACGTAAGGTGCCTACTTTCAGCAATCTACCAGCGAAAAGATATTGCATTATAAGAGGTAGCTTCCGCTTTGAACCTTCCCTAGTTGAATACCATCGGACATACTTACTGCGCGGTGAACGTGATGTCTTGAACTGTCAGTGTTTAATGTAAGCCAAGATAATGGTACCAACACAATACCTTCCTTTTATTAGTTTATTCTTATTGTTATGTCCGTTGTGGCCGTGGACACACTTGGATTCTTAAGTGCGTTCATTTGAGACGGCCTGTCCTCGCACTTAAATAAGTGATCTCCTACAAGATATCCTGCTATACCCCACTTCAGAGGTGTGAGGAATCATTAAATGTTTCCCCAACTTTAACCTCAACCGTTTGAGGATAGTTAAAGGTTTGAAGCTTAACCTTTACCAACCATGCAAGTAGCACTTTAATGTCTATTGCGGGAACGACTTAGGATTTAGGTTTATTTACAGAAATCATAATCTGAAGTGCTCTTGCTTCTACCGAAGCGCTCAACTGAACCTTTTGCAGCTTAGTTTTCCCATTGAACCAAATTCTTAGGATCTCCAGTCAGTATGGCTGGGTTACCACCGCAAAAGTTCGTATTGTTTAGGTTTTAAGCCCATTCCCCTAGACAGGCAAAACTCTTGGTCTTCGGGTAGTCCCTTAGTTAAAGGATCCGCTATATCCTTTAATTAGTAATCAAGGAAGTAGTGACACTCGTGATGATCAACTGCCATACAGTTTTATATCTCTGACTAATATGTCCAGACGCCATCATCCGTGCCCTTCATGAAGCCGACCAGCTAGCCACAGTGTATAACTGTCGAAGGCACAGTTTTATCCCAATAAGGGACATCCTCTAAGGAGTCGTGAAGTTACTCAAATTCTTCTCATGATTTGTTTAAAGCGATAAACTCCGATTCCATCATGAATCGGCCGATGCAAGTTTGCTTAGAGGATTTTCCAAGACACACCATACACATCTACTTATGGCTTTTGTGTTCTTCATATCTGATGTCCAAGTTGCATCACTGTGTTCTCCCAGAACCGCTGGACATCCAGAATACCATAATCCGTAGATAAGCGAATATTTCAGATATCGTCATATCCAACTTAACGCCTTCTATCGATCATTTTTAGAATCACGAGTGAACCTTAGTTCAACTGATCTGCTTTGTAGGCCGATACCAGGTCAGTTGTAGTATGTACAATACATTAAACTATATGTGACATGCACATATCACTCCTTGTATATGGGCGCACCATGATTCCAATCAGTTATTGATTCATATCCATTGGTGGCTTCAACGAGACTGTCAACTATCTAACAATTGAGTTTGGAGTTAGACCAGTCCGTTAGATGTCTTAGAAATCCAAATTCCTAAGATATCATTTGTGATACCCATATCTTTCATATCAAGACATTTGTTTCGCTATGACTTCCACTCTCAGACTGTTGATTTTTCCAACTATTGGCTTTCTAATTTCAAAGTCAATGTTTTTGTTGTCAGATTCATTATTTATGTTTGGTCTGAAACTTCCAGGACCAAAATGTAAACATTTCAGGGACCAAAATGAAAGTTGAGAAAGAAGCCCAACAGTCCAACAAACCAACTCTGATCCTCCCATTCCAACTCTCTTATTAGGAAGGCCACATCAACATCCATGTCACGCAAGACTGCAATGGCCCTGGATGTTAAGCTATTCACATGGGAGCACATGTACAAGTAGTCGAGGCCTTATACTCGTCAATAGATCCATCTACTTTGTACTCACTTTTGAGTATCTACTTTCACAACCCAAAGGTTTTTTTCTCGGAGGAAGGTCAACCATTACACAAGTATGATTCTATATGATGTAATCTATTTCTCTCTGTAGCTTCTTTCCAAAGCAGCGCTTCTAGAGATGATAATTCTTTGTTAATTGTCTATGGTTTGTTCTCAACCATAAAAGCTAGAAGGCCTGGAACAAGTCTTTGCCCCCTCTTTGCTCCGTCTCGGTTCAACATCTAGAATCCCTGAGTTCTGTAGATCTAGAACATTAAGTTCCGGATAGTCAGCAACTTTCGAGACCTATTGCTCTGGAACGTCTGGTTTCGGAAAATCAGGAACTCGCGGGTTCTTGTTAACCTCAAGTAATTACTTCTTTTTCCTTCTCAAGGAAAGTTATCCTCGAAATTCAACATTCTTTGACACCAAGAGGCAATAAGCACTACTGTTATTTGCAGATCCAGTGGATATGCAATCTATAGTCTTAGGTCCAACTTGACCTATTTCGGTATTCCAACCTATACCAAGCCACCCTACATCACAACATTTGTAGGTGGGATCCTTTTCATGTTTCACACGGAGCGTTATCCTTATCCTTATGCGGAGTTCTTCTGAGAATCGCGTTAGCGGTAAGGATTGCCTTGACCCATATATTTTGGGCGTACGACTTTGCGCTTGGCTAAAACCCTTAGACTGAGGTGAGTAATAAGCAGTCGTTTGATGAACGATGCTTCACATTCTCCCCCTCTATCACTACGAATTCCCCAATCTGTAGGCTTAGTTGATTTTCAACTTCTGCTTTGTAGCACTTATCCGCTTCAACAACTTCATCTTTATTTTTCAACAAACAAAGGATGCAATACGTTGTACCAGCGTCAATGAAGGTCACAAAGTACTTGTCTCCCCCCTCTATTTTGTACAAACTTCAAATCACCCATGTAGGTGTGACTAAGTTCTAGAGGAGTCTTTCGCTATTCCTTTGACGGAACATGCATCATATCATGCTAAACACATAACTAATCTACATTATACTTTCACTAAACAAGTACTAATACATCATATAATTCATTATACTAAATGTAATACCAATCATGTAGTTAATACATCATATCTAAGTATTAAAAGTTAACTAAACACTAGCAAACAATTACCCAGTTATCATGAACTAAGCAGTAAGACAAGACATCACATGTATCTATTACATTAATCATTTAACTAATTTATACCCTAATCTCACTAATCAGATGCTAAGTAGTATAGAACATTATATCTAACAAACTATATCATATTGAACATAAATCTAGCAGTTCACACACTCGAATCATGTCTAAGACATTAACAGCTTACTCAAACTCCTTAATCAACTTATAGAACTAAATCTAAGCATAACAAAACAAACATATAATTCATTTGAAGATAATCATGCTCAAACAATAATTTAATGCCGTAAATCAAACGAATAGGAGGAATTTGAACTCACATTCTCTATGAGCAGCCTTGATCGAGAATCCGGAGTGGAAAGCTTCTTATCCCAATACCCACGAATTCAGCCACACGAAAAGAGAAAAGAATTTTTTTAGATTGATGAAACCTTATAAAAAATAGAAGAAGCTATTAAGGTTCAACAATGGCCGATCCCAGGTCGCAAAATCCGAATCTAGGATTTCAAAATAAGACTTATGTTGCTCAAAATTCAGAAATTCTAACTCATTCAACACTTGGTTTGCAAGAGGGATGGGATTCCTCTTATAGGGCCCAAAAAGCCCGAAATATTCATCCTAACCGATGTGGGAGAATGGATTTTTGAGTGAAATTGAAAGGAAAAAGGAAATCAACCAATGAAAATGCTTGCTTTTCATTCTCAATGAGACAAAATCCCATTAAGACCTCGAAGAGAGGGCAAGAGGAGAGATAAGGGTGATTTTTGTTTTACATGGTTGTGTATCGACAGAGACAAACAAAGATAATTAATGCCTTGCCGAAAATGACCGAGCAGGGACCTGGAAAAAATGAAAGGCGCATGGGTAATGCCATTTCTAGCATCAGACCAAGGGAGACGCGAAGGGCGGCTAGGGTTTTCCCTTTTGGGAAAAGTTAAAATATGAAGGGCTTGTGCCCTTTTTGTCGATTTAAGCCGCATTTGGGCCGGACTTCGGACCTTTAAGGACTTGGTCCTGAACAAAATTAAAAAGGAAATGGACCAAAATTAATCAAATAAAAGGGGTTGAGTTATTTGGGAAATTTTATGCAAATGTGGCCACAAATCAATTTAAACTGTGGCCACTTCCATTTCAAATATGGCCAAAATTGATCAATTAAAACAAATTGAGGCTGAAATTTAATTACACACCCAAGAAACAAAATCTCTCCTAATTAAAATAATTCATGGATAAAACAAGATGCTATTTTACACCCTATTTAATTAATAAATTTCTTTAATTTCATGGAGTTAAATATTTATCAACTTGATATGATTTATTTAGATGATTAATAAAATAACCATCTTCTTTAATTTATAAGAACTGATAGATATTTCTAAAAAATATTCAAAAATGTGCAAATGATATACAATAATATATTCGATGATATTTTTCCAAATAAAATGGCAAAATGTCACCGTGGTAATTTCGTAAAATCATTTTCACTCTGTAAAATGTATATTTTACTCCATTTATAACTTAGGAACTCTGAATACTTAAATGAGAGTATTTGAGGGTAAAAATTAGGGATGGCGGGACCATCCATGAGCAACGAATTTGACAAACTTGATTTTTATCGACCAAGTCACAATGTTTCTCGATTTTTATGTGATTTTCTAGAATTATGATCAGACCCTGATTTCTGGGTTTCCTACATAACTCAGGCTATATGACAATTCAGGCCACCTGTAGTTCGACTTGATGAGGAATAAATAAAGCAAAATTTTAAAAACGACTCTTGTTGGAATGTAACCGACTCTCTGGTATTGAGTTTGCCTACATATCTCTAGTTTTGGGAATTAGGTCACTTGTAGTTTGATTCAATCGGATGAAGAGGTTGTCCCTTATCGGGGAGTTTCCTCTAAAAATAAAAGAAAAACAAGTGTGGCTGAGCATGGTATGAAGTGGCTTTCAACTTCTGTCCAGAGAGTTTGACTCTCGTGGAACCCTGTCTCGACCGGCTATGCAAGAAAGAATTTCCAAGTTGCTCCGCATGCATATCGATCTTGACTTGACTGGATGATACTATAAGCAACTTTTAACCTATTTCCATTTGCCTGGTAACATCGTGGGATGTCTTTTATTTTTTATTTTGAGTTGATATCTTCTCGATACTATTTGAACTTTGTTGTGGGTGAATAACCCTCTCGGCATCCTTATATGGCCCACTTTGTTAAGAAAAATTCTCATATTTTCTTTTCATTTTGGAATGATTAATGCGGTTTCCCTGATCGAATTTACACCGTTATGGACTCTTTGAAAGAACACTGCAACCTCTTGACCGGATTTATGTCGCTTAACTCTAAGAATGAATATTTTGGCCTCTCTGACCGGGTTTACATCGTTTTGACTTTGGAGCGAACACTGCGCCCCCTAACTGATTTTACGTTGCTTGACTCTAAAAACAAATATTGTGGCCTCTCTGATCGGATTTACACCATTCTGACTATGGGGCGAACACTGCGGCCTCCTGATCAGTTTTACATCACTTGACTCTGAGAATGAGTATTGTGGCCTCTCTGACCGAATTTACACTGTTCTGACTCTAGGGCGAACATTGTGGCCTCCTAACCAGATTTATGTCGCTGGACTCTGTTGAGAGAACATTGTAGCCTCTTGACTAGATTTACGCCACTTGATTCTTTAGAGTGAACACCGCAGCCTCCTGACCGGATTTACATCGCCTGACTCTGTAGAGAATATTGCAGCCTCCTAACCGAATTTATGCCGCTGGACTCTATAGCGAACACTACAACCTCCTGACCAGATTTATGTCACTGGACTCTTTGTAGCGAACATTATAGCCTCTTGACCGTATTTATGTCGCTGGACTATTTGGAGTGAACATTGCAGCCTCCTGACTGGATTTACGTTGCTCTAACTTCTGAAGATGAAGAGTGATGTCTCTGTGACCAGTTTTACACCGTCTTAGACTCTTGTATGGCTCTTGTGGTCGGATTGCTTCTTCTCCATCTTTTGTGTGGGTTGTGACCCTCTCGGTCGGATTACCCTTTTGTTCATTTGTTAACTGTGACCCTCTCGGTCTGTTTGCCTTTCGTTCATCTATTGGTTGTGACCTTCTTGATCTAATTGCCCTTTTTCATAGTTATAACCTTTGGTTTCATTTATGCCGGTTGTTGCGCTTTTCCCTTTGTAGCTATGTTTGCTAGATTTTGTTGTCCTTGAAGGTTTCTTAGTTATTGGTCTCACCCTATTTTGAAAACATGAACAAATAGGTTAGTGAAAATATTCCATCGCCTTCTGGCGACAAACTGAACCTGCATTTATAGAAAAATTATTAGTTTTGATCGAGGTTAGCTCGTGTCCTTAGTTCTTCTTTTTTTCTTCCGCCAGGTCGCGGTATTCCATCCTATTCCGGCTCCGGACTCGGTAGCATGAGATGTTTAAGTTTAATAAGAAAAATATTTTGAATATTTAAGACGTACTCATTTAGAAAAATGAATAAATGACTATTTTCAAAAACTTTTGTCTTAAAATGTCATGACATGCGCTTTCGAAGCGAGTCTCCCTCCTTGGTTTTCTTTTGCACAATTTTTGAGATCTCCTAAAAAAAATTCCCAATGAAGCTTGCACCGTCAAACTCTCGCGACGACCTTATGGAGAAAGAACTTTTGAGACCCCCTCGAAAATTCTGCCCCAGTTACAAAACTTCCTATCGGTTGATGCTCTTTAAGTCTGCGTAGAAGGAATATTTGATAACCCTCTAAAAAATTCTGCCCTAGTTGAAGCTGTGGCGGTAAACATCCTTTGCTGATTCTAACTTCAGGAAGTTTTGAGATCTTCTCAAAAATTATGTCCCTGTTGCTTTCTAAGAGTTTTTTTGGTTTTCTATTAGTACGACCGAGCTCAGAGAATGCCTACGTATCCTGTAGCAGCAGGAATCACGTCGAACGTAGTTCAGAATAAACATAATTTGGTTGTTTCTAAAGATATGACCGGGTCCAAAATGGACTATCTATGTATCCTGCCTTGGAGAAAATCAGGTCATTGCGTAGTTCAAATACATAAAGAAAATCATTTGGATTTTTTCTTTCTATTATAAGGAAAAGACCGGAACCCTTCATGGGTCCCTCTACTTACCTCTGCTACAAGAGATAGGTTTTGGCGTAGTAATTACAAGTAAAGAAAATACGATTACATGGAAAAGAGTGCATTCATGAGTAATATCTCTTCACTGCGTCTGAGTTGATTGCCTTGGGTCACTATTTTCCATCCATTCTGCTATGACCAATATTCTTCCACAAAGCACTTTGCAGACTATGTAAGGGTCGTGCCAATTCGGCACAAATTTCCCTTTATACTCATCTTGATGAGGGAATACTCTCTTGAATACTAGCTGTCCAATCTGAAATAATCGGGCTCTAACCCATTTGTTGAAGGCATGAACCAACCTCAACAACTGACTCGCTCACTTCGTGACATGTCATCAAATTAGGGGTTGATTCATTTTTATTACTGAAATGCAAGGCAAAGTGTGATTAGTAATATAAAATTAAAGTAAATAAAGCATAATTTGATAAAGCGAGGATTTTCATTGATTTGCGAAAGTTCATACAAATTGTGGTCCTGACTCGGATCAACATCGAGTCATTTCCATTTTTAACAAACATTACGAGGAAAGTAAGTAAATGGTGAATAGTCGGGCCTCAACCATGCCACAACTATTTTTTTAAAAAAACTATAAAATCTCACCATGGCTAACGAGGAACCAGGAGTGGGGTAGAAGTCCAATTGGTGAGCCGTTCGCCGGGAATCACATCGCGAATTATGGGAACTTCGTTGTGTTCCTCCAAGATTGCCAACCAATCTTCTTAAGAAAATAGCATCCCTATCTGTCACACCCCAACCTTGGGCTGTGTTACCGACACCCAGCACCCGAAGGCCTGAGTGAACCACTGTAGTACCTGAAACCTGTGATACAAAAGTTTGGCCGACAAGGACTCTATATAACCATATAAGACCAGACGGTCTGACAACCTACACGCAGAAGATTCCTAACATGATATATATATATATATATATACCCACTACTAACAAAAAAGGGCCCATATGGCCACGACATACATACACCCACTATACACAAGTTTGCAAGCCTCTAAGAGTGACATACTACATCAATGGGTCGGGACGGGGCCATTCCATACCCAAAATGCTAGTAACATATATAAAAGTACCTAAAGACTCATGTACAACAACTTTGAGAGTAGGCAATGCGACAGTCCCAACTGAACATGCAACCTACTAAGGAGGAGCGTCGCTCTGTTTATATGTACTAGGTATGAACATAGTGCCCCAGAAAGAGGGGATCAGTACGAAAGATGTACTAAATATGTAAGGCAGATAACAAAATATAAACAGAAGATATATCATAAGAGATATGGGTATAAAAGTCAACATGAAACTTATAACAAGCCTCTAAGGGCCTACCTGTCACGATCATATATGCATGTCTGTAAAAATCAAGCCACTCAATGGGGCCATATAATGTAATATCTAGCCTCTCTGGGGGGCAGACCATATCATAATATATATATATATATATATATATACCCAGCCTCGATGAGGACTCAGTCATACCCAACTTAGATGTGGGACTCGGTAATATCAAAACTAACTTCAGTGGTGTAAACAAAAAGGTAACGTACCCGGATGATAATAGCGCGGCTCGGTTAGAAAATAGATACATATAAATAAGTGCAATGAAAGACAGACCTCAAAGAACCATCACAAGTAGAGACAAAATGACCTATCGTCGTTATCCTCTGACTATTGTTGTTGGTGCTACGTCCATGAATCTCAATACAACCAGTTTGGAACATATAGAATCTGAAAGATACTATGGATTAGAAATATCCAAAGATTAGGATTAGTTAGTCAAGAAAGGCTTTTCGTTATTCAATTTCACTAGAAGGAACTCTATTCAAAGAAACATTACGCCAAGTCATGCCAAGAAGGAAAGTAGCCTTAGATACCTTATCGAAGAAGCTAGTTACATCCCGTAAAGCCTCGTACGTGTTATGGATGATTATCTACATCATATAAGGGACTTGATATTAATATCAAATCCATATCTTATTGAGAAGCTCACTTAGAATATTATCGAACAACTTAAGTACACATGGTTTTTAAGCTTCTTTACAAGGGCTACTTATGTAATTCGACCCTAAAATCCTCAAAAATGCACTTTCCTTAATTCCACAACACATACCACAATATCCCTTCACAACTTGTTTCAAGTCATGTATTAACCATAAGAATAGGTAGAGGAGGATAAATCTTACATTTACACCCAATAATCACCTCAAAACAGCAATTTACTTCGCCTTCAAGGATTTTCCGCAATCGATTCTATAAGGAGAAGACGATTATTACGATAACAACGGGGTGGTTTACCATGTGGATCTTGCTTGTTTTAGTTTATATTTGAGCTTAGGATGTTATAATACCTTAGAGTGGGGTTGGAACTGATTTAGGGTTTGTTCTTAATGAAAATGAGGCCTCCAAGTTGACCAAATAATTTTATACCCAAAGAGAAATTTGCACTGCCCAAATATACAGTCCATTTTGACGGTCCGTCAATTTGAACCGTCAAACTCAGAACTTAAGCATGCAATTATGTAGGCAATTTGATGGTGGACCAGCCCAATTTGTATGGTCCGTCAAATTGGGAATTATGCCGATTTCATCAAAACGTATTTTCTTCAATCTGATTAACTTCTATACACTATTGTACTTTTATAAATCGGCTATAAACCTTCATCATCCTTCTATAAGGTTGCACCTCTTCCCAGGACATCGGTATCAATTCACAACACGACGGAATGTGAAACTTACAAGGCGTAACATCCTTCCCCCCTTAGGAACATTCATTCGTGAATGTTGAAAATATTCTTAATTCTCGAGTGTTCTAAAAATTTTGGCAGAGTTTACTTTGTAAACATGATGATCTAAAATCTATCAAGCATCCCAAACACACATCCAACACCATACATGGCAACATAACAACAAAATAACCTTAAATCAGCTTCACTCAGTAGTTTGCGCTTATAATAATGAGAAAACGTCAACCATAACGCACCTCAATGTTTTCCTGCCGATATCTGAGATGTACCTGCTATATTTGTATCAATATCACCACCTAAACAAAATATATATCTCACATTCGGTAAACAGGATAGGAATAGAAGAACCATACCCCACGTATATTAATATACTCATGAAGTCTGAAACAGATGAGGGTATCTGGATTTCATATCTTCCTCGACCTCATATATCATCTCTTCCACATTATTATACCTACAAAGTACTTTCACCGAGGCTATTTCTTTGGTCCGTAACTTATGAATTTGGTGATCTAAGATAGCAACGGGAACTTCTTCGTATAACATGTCCTCTCTGACCTGAACATCCTCAATGGGGGTTATGCGAGAAGGATCACCTAAGCATCGATATGTGTAATACTGGGTGAACTTCTTCTAATTATGGGGGTAACTCTAGCATATAATCCATTTAGCTAATTCTATGAATAATCTGATATGGCCTGAGGTATCTAGGGCTAAGCTTGCCCTTCTTACCGAATCACATCACGCCCTTCATAGGCGATACCTTTAGGACCACCCAATCTCTCACATCAAACCTTAAATCATGATGTCGGTGATCTGAATAAGACTTTTGTAGACTTTGAGATGTCAACAATCGTTCTTGAATTAACTTCACCTTTTCTACAACTTGTTGTACCAAATCAGGTCCTAGTAGTTTTATCTCACCAATGTCAAACCAACCAATAGGAGACCTGCATTTCCTCTCGTATATTGCCTCATATGGTGCTATTTGAATACTAGAATGGTAGTTGTTGTTATAGGTGAACTCAATAAGTAGAAAATTATCTTCCCAGCTTCTCTTAAAGTCTAAAATGCAAGCTCATAATATATCTTCGATTGTCTGAATAGTGCGCTCGACTTGCCCATCTATCTGAGGATGAAAAGAGGTACTAAGACTAATTTGAGTACCCAAGCCTTTTTGAAAAGACCTCCAAAAGTTAGCTATAAACTATTCACCTCTTTCAGATATAATAAACATTGGTACTCTATGAAGTCAGACTATTTCTTTGATATAGAGCCTGGCATAATCTTTAGCCGAGTAAGTGGTTTGGACCAATATAAAATGAGTTGACTTCGTGAGTTTATCTACGATAACCAATATATAATTGAACTGTCGACGAGAATTAATCAATCCTGTAATGAAATCCATATTAATCGCCCCCTATTTCCATGTTGGGATCACTATATTCTGTAACAATCCTCTAAGTTTCTAATGTTCAACCTTAACTTGTTCGCAATTCAGGCACTAAGTAACAATTTTTTGATATTCTTCTTCATATCGTTCCACCAATATAGTTGTTGAATGTCATGATACATCTTAGTAGACCCAGGATGAATAAAATACCTAGACTGATGAATCTCTACCATAATCTTCCCTCGAAGCCCTTCTACATCGGGTACAGACAACTGGCCCTTGTACTTGAGAACTCCGTATTCTAACAACTCAAATACCCACTTCTTTTAAAGGGAACACCTTCTTTAATCCTTACCAGGGCTAGATCATCAAATTGACATGCCTTTACTTCTACCACTAAAGAATACTCGCTAGTGTTCTGAACTACAAAACCTCATTCTCCGGCATCTCACATTCGCATATTCAGACTGGCCAATCGGTATAGATCTCAATTTGGCGAACAGACTGGTTCACATTTCTGAAAGTGATGTGAATACTCGAGGAGGCTTCCTCTCAAAATTCAGGCATGGAAAATTGTATATGGATGGAGGCGGCTAGTTACGATGATTTTGCATGTTTTAGAGTGTTTGGTTTGTGTTCACGAGAATATGGTAATTTGGAGATAGAGCGTGGAAAGTGGGTATATGTGTTTGATAATTTATTTATGGATCTTGGTAATTTGGTTATGCAGAATATACTAACACAGGGATGTAGGGTGATGATCTATAATTGCTCGGCGGTGGATATTGGTACATCGAAAGATGATTGTGATCCTTCCCTTCTATGGTTCCTCAGGCTTAGAGTGTGAGAGACGTTTGTCACATCCTCTTTCTTTTTCTTGACGGCATCCGTGCCAACTTTTTTTCATGATGTTGACAAATTTTCTTGTTTTGAGACCATCTTCTATAGTCTCTCCCATCTTGACTAAATTAGCAAACGACCTTCCAGTCATAGCTAGCATTCTATCATAACAATTCGGATCCTGATATCGGATGAGTACCAAAAACAATTCTTCTTCACTTATCGGAGGTTGTACTATGGTGGCCTCATCCCTCCACCTACTTGCGTACTCACGGTAGGTATTTATTGATTTTCGGTGAATCTTCTCTGATGAGTAACAGTCTAGCACATTTTCCATATTAAAGTGGAATCTATCCATAAAGGCTTTTGCCATATCTTCCCATGAGTCTCAACAGCTGAGATCTTGTGTTGTGAACCATTTAGATGCTTCACCTGTGAGGCTTCGGCTGAAGAGCCTCATTAACAGTATCTCGTTACATTTGGCATTGACCAACTGGTCGCAGTAAGCTCTCAAATGAGCTTTGGGGTTTCCAGTGTTGTTTAAGTGTTCAAATTTAGGCACTTTGAAACCTTTTGGAAAATCCAAATCGGGATGCATGCACAGATTATTGTATCTCAATCCCGTCGCTTTGCGGGAGCCTTTGTTTTCTTTCTCAAACAGATCTATCAGTTTCTATTCTATTTCTTTCTCTCTTCGGTCCTGCTCAGACCTCCATGCTCTTTCAATTTCATCGTAGTGATCCAATTCAGGTGAGGAGTCAATAGGCATGATTGGGTTATGGAAGGATACATTAGGATGCGCGGGGTGACTTTTGGGAGTGCCCACAGTTTTGGTAGTAGAATAGGTAGTAGTGTTTTGTGAAAGCTGGGATTGTCTTAAGCTGGTGGCACCTGAAAGGTGGGCGTGGATTGAGAAGTCCCAGCTATGTGGGTGGAATTTAGTAGAGGTAGTGTTTGGTAAGAGGCCTAGTGTGGGTGTTTGGAATGTGTTCGGACATAGGCGAGTTTAGGGATGAAAAGGGTGGTGGAGGCCTTTTTGCCTAGTAGCAACTGCCTCTCTGGAAGCATTAGCAGCTTTATTCCTTGTGACATGTTCTTGAAGGTCGGCTACTTGCTTGAATTGCAAATTGACTATGTCCTCGGAGTGTGAGGCGTTCTAGGCATCTTGAGGAATTGCGCCCTCAATCATAGCACTTTTGTTGTGAGTATCCTCGGGAGTACCAATCATGTTGGATTGTTTATCTTGGTTTAGGGATGCTGCCGCGGCTTTAGACCTGGTGAAGTATACCAGTGTTTCGCGACAGATCAACCCTTTTTTGTAAGAAGAAAAACAACTCAAAAGCAAATGACGTTAGTACGTTAGTCAAAAATCATAATACAAGATATCGCACATAAGTTGCAACAAAGCACATAGACTCGTGTATTTGATCTGAACTCTTTATTTATTTTCCATTTTAGGGGGTATTTTGGTCATTTTGGCCAATTTTTAGGTTTTAGGGTTTTAGTTTCGAAGTCTGCAGTTGATTTTCCACCACGTCATCATTGAACTCGAAACTGTCCTATAAATAGGGGGACTTATAATTTATATTATATAGGGGCCAAGTCTTATATAGACTACCTATGTATCCCTCATCAGGAACTCAAGTCATGCCATAGTTCGGGTTATATAGAAATTATATCCTAATTTCTTCTACTCGAAACATAATTTTTACCCTGACCAAGCCCGATATGGGCTTCCAACGTATCCCTTATCGTGATATCAGGTCAGATGTGATTTCATTTATAAAAAGTGAGAGGGGGAATACCTTTAATTGAATGCTAAAAAGGGATGCCTAAACTACCCAAAAGATGGCTTCGCCCTAAAGGCATGACGGGTTTCTGGTGGCTTTTCTAAAAGGGGTCTTATATCATAGGCCAGATCTGGCCGGTGTTAACAAATGCTCCAAATCGAATTTAAAGGCTTCATACTCTTCAATGTCATGTTAGGGAGCTCCTGAGTGATACAAGCATATCTTCATCCTCGAAGTGCTTGGGAAGATTTTGTAGGTAGTCTAGAGGGTTTGAAACTTACCAATGCGGCATAACAGTAAGAAGAGCTCAGCATATGAATCCTCAAAAGCAGTGAAGTCATAGCGCCATAGCCATGTGCCCACGGTGATTCCTGCAGCAGGCATAGCAGAGTCATGGACCAGTAGGGAGTGAGGTCCCCATAGGCGGCAAATGACTTTTTGGTCGATCAGTCTGACAACTCTTTTCTTGAAGGCCACACATTCATCTATGTCGTGGCCAGGTTAGTTTATGTGGTATGGGCAGCTTTTGTGAGCAAACAGAGGTGCACAAATTGGGAGGACCTTAGGGCTAGTTTCTTCCCATCCGATGGCTTTCATCCTATCAAAAACTTTGATAATACGCACTTCCCTTGGTGCGACTCTGAAGTAGAATCCGTGGGCTTTGAGGGAAATCGCCCACCATATTAGGGATGGTTCACGGGAAGGCCCTTGCGGCGTCCCATGTTAATTAGCAGCTTCGTTGAGGTTATACTCACCGCTTTCTTCCCCATATGGCATTGGGTCATCCTTTGGTAGTTGAGTCAGAGGGATATAGTCCTCCATCATGCTTTGGACTTCTTTGGGAAGGTTTTGTATTGTGGTTTTCCTTCAGGGGACTTTTCAGTCAACTTCTCCACGAATTTCTGAATATTGTCCACTTCTTTGATTTTGGCATTTGCCACATTAGTCTTGTAGTCAACTTTCTTTAACTTGGCTCATGCCAACTCAATCTTCGCATCAATTATGTGGATCTTGGCCTCAAGCAACTCTTCGATTTCTTCATCGCTAATTAAGTCAATGACTAGTGAGGTGGAACTTAGACATGTCTAGAGTCTCCATGGGCAGCAAACCAACCTTTTAAGAGGAGGTTAATTTAGTCAACTCTTGGTATTTTATTTTGTTTTTCTTTTGGGTTGGTGTCGGGAATGTAGGACCAATCAAGAGTTCAAGACGGAACACATGAAATCACGTAAGAAGTTTATATCACAGAAGCACATAAACAATTATAATATTCGTGTTCCTATGCCTCGTTATTCCAAGGCTTCTAATCATTTTAAGCATAAATGTGCCACATATTGGTTAAAACATTGCCCCCATAATCATTTTGTTAAAGTAATAATATCTTCGCCGAAGGGATTACAAATCATGAATAAAGTAATGAATCAGAAAAAGTATCCTCCGGTGGCTGAATATGAAGTTCTATTAGTCCGAGCTTTCTTGGCCCTTCGAAGGGCGGCCTAAATTCGGAGATAAGTAGACATCAGAACTGACCCAATCCATCGGCTCCTCTCTATGGGGGTCATCAGTCCAGCATTATCCATAGGTTCCTTTATATGAGCGTCTAAATCCTCGAGACACTCCTTAGTGAAGTCGACCTCCTCAGTCAAACTGGCTATGATAACCTGATTATGATGTATCTTCTCTTGGTACTTGGCATCCTGATAATCTATTTGTATCCGCATGCAACAAACTTGGATCTCGAATTTTTAATCCCGATCTTATTTGGTATTGTAGAGGTTGGGACCTGGTTTGAGGGTACCTTACAAATTTGTCAACAAATCTATATAGTCCTCAACACGACCTGGGTAAAGAGGGTCATCGGCTAAGGTCTCTAGACCCCATCTGATTCGACCATTAAACTCTTGTATGATGCCTACAACTCCTTCGATCGTGTCTCCTTCGTAGTCATGCACATATTCCCCTATATTCTCAATTTGGGGGATTACCTGTTCCTTTTTAACTGTCATAGGACCCTAAGAGGTGCATATGGTCATATTCCCCGAGTCCTCATAAGTGGTAGAAAAGGGCATTTTCAGAGTCTCACGGATATGGTGTCAGAGTAAAAGTCGGGAAATCTCCATTAGATACTATCCTCTCAGAGACTAGAAAATATGAAAGCACACCCCTCTTTAGATTGGGTCCCGAAATATGGATAAGTGACTAGAAGGTCATCCTCTCTATGGGCAGGGTCTCGGTATGATGGAACCTCAGTTTTGTGGAGGTGTTTAATGATCCACCATTGGACTAGGAGGTTACAACCTTGGAAATACATATGTAGGTTTCGACATTGACCTAAGGCTTGATAAAAATCAGCTAGGATGACTGGGACTGGGTCATAGTATTTGGTTTCCCCGTTGGTGGTTATGCCATTGAAGGTAGCATAGGAGACAAAGATGATCCATGTATCTATGGTTTAGTGATGGTCTTTGGGAAATACCATGGTTCCTAGGAGGCATATAGCGAAGGCTAGAGGTCGGGTAGCTTCCCAAGTGGCAAAGGAGTGGAATTCTATGGAATGCTCTACGTAGCCCTAGGTGCACCCAAATTGGGTGTGGAGATCCATAAAATCTACGGTTAGGCCAAATATCCAATTTGCGCTAGCTAGGGAAACATCGTAAGAATCTCGCTGGGAGTTGGTTTATAGGGTACTAGAAGGCTGCGGTCAGGTTTCTTTCTCTGCCTCAAACAAGTTCCTACAATGTCTATGCAGTCTCGTATTTCTTCTAAGGTCGGGGTTATCTCGAAGTCTCCAAACCTAATCATTCTTTCATTATCCCAGTGCCCGATAAGGACTATTAAGAGGTCGGGGTTGCCTTTCATAATCATAAGGGAGGGAATATGTCCTAGACAGTTAGTTACTTCCTTTCGTTGTTCAACACTCAACCACGACCACCAAACTTTCAACATCTCAGGTGCTTCGATGACCATGTCAAATTTCAAATTGGGAGACATCTACAAAATGAAACACATTTAGTTCCCCCTCCCCAAGGAACAATGGTTCATTACATAAGGCACGTAAATGCTTCCACATAGAAAGTAGTTAAATGAGTATGTTTGGGTAAGAGACCATTGGGACACGAAAGAGTCAGCCTGTCAGGTCCAGGTAGGTCTGAGCTACTCAAACCTATCTAAGTTAGTATGCGCCAATTCAAGGGATTTGGCTTCACTCTATCCTAGTTGTACTAGTGTGGTTTAGAAAATGACATCGGGACATGAGCGGACAACCCAGGGTAAACCGTTGTCGACTGTTGGAATGACCGCGTACCAACTCCGTCTTCAATGTGTTCGAAAGAAATGTTATTGGTTTTATATTGGAGGGTGACTGCGAAATCTGCATAATCACCTTTGTACACATGCAAGTATGTGTGCATGCCATTTGGAGGAAGATAAATGCATGCATGACAGTTTAATTATGGTATTTAAACACATAAACAATTTATATCATTTAAAAGCATACTGTATTGGAATTCTTATGATTAGAACCTAAGCTTATCCCCAACAGAGTCGTCATCTGTTATGGTTCGCTTTTTTATACGGGTTAGCATACAAAGAGCTTCTAAGAATTTGGATGGTGCTCTAAATTGGATAATGTGTTTAGAGTCGTGACCTAATTTATAGGTAAATTAGAAAAATTATTGTGAAAGGGTTTATTCAAAAGTTTGAAAATCCTATATAAACCAGAGTAAAGGTAAGGATTATGGTGATCCCTCGGGAAAGGTGTTAGCACCCCGGTATTAAGGATCTGTAGAATACGGTTACCTACGGGCTCTATAGCATGCTTTTAGAATGATAAGAATTGTTTAAGGTTTAAAATCTACAAAGTAACTGTCATTTTCATGTATTCAAAAACTCAAGGTTTTCTTTCAAACATAGAGTTTAAAACTTCAGCTAAAATGGTATGCCGAGATGTTTAATCAATTTAGTTTTCGAACTAAGAACACTCAAAGGTGAATTTGAGTAAAACTTCACATTTAGTCCAACTATCTTGATTATTTTAACCTACATCTTTTTAGTATAAAACCCTTTTCAAATCAAAAATGGTATAGTTCCCCTTAAAATGTCAAGTTTGATTTTATGTCAATGAGATAAAATAGTTTTTTCTTTTATTCTTTAGCATGCCATAGCCCAAGTCAAAACTATATTCAAACTTTTCATAATCCCCAATTTGACTAAAGTCCAAGATAAGTTTTGAATTGTCAAAATTATTTATCATGATTGGGCTCAGCCCGGACTATAATTTTAAATGTTTGTCTAAGCCCAATTCCAATCCATTAATCTGATTTATTTTAAATATCACTCAAGTCCATTCGGGTCCTTAAAGCAGTCCACTTCAATTTTAAAGCCCAAGCCATATTTTCAAATACTTAGTTAAAAATCAGCTTCTATTTTTCATATTTTATTATTCAAAACAGTCGATTTATTTTAGATTTAAACAAGTCTTGAAACTACCTAGTGATCTAAACTAAACGATATATGCATCGTTTTGCTTATCCTAGGTTCCAACCAAAATGGAGCTCCAATAATATAAAGTATTTTATTTCCAATATATATATATATATATATATATAATTATACAAAATTGAAAGGAGATAAAGTTTACGTTGGTGTGCCTACCGAAGCCCACCAGTTGGCTATTTTTACCCATAGTTGAGCCTTCAATGCAAATACTAGCTTTTCTTTCTTTTATCTCGACCAAGATGAATGAGCATGGGCCTCAGCTGAAGGTGGAACATATGCAGACTGGTTTTATTTGAAGTGATGGGACCTGTAAGGGCCCACCCCGTGGCGATCCAAAAGCTTTGTCTAAAACTGATAAATATAGCAACAAGGGACTTCTAAGCATTTGTGGTACCAAAATAGGATTTGAAAGATACTTCTTGATGGTGTCGAATTCCTTCAACACTCATCGTTCCATTTTGTCAGTGCGTCCTTCTCTAAGAGCTTGAGTATGGGCTCCACGATCACCATAGACTGGGCTATAAAGCTGCCGATATAATTCAATCGACGTAAGAAACTCATGACCTCATTCTTGGTTTACGAGGGAGGCGGGTCCTGTATGGCTTTGATTTTTGACGGGTCCAACTATATGCCTCTCTGACTGCCTATAAACCTGAGCAATATGTCAGCGGGTACTCCAAATACACATTAGGCCGGATTTAGTTTCAGGTTGAAATTCATAAGTCTTTTGAAGAACTTCCGCAAGTGAGTGATATGATCAGTGCTTTCTCTTGACTTGATGATGATGTCGTCCACGTATACTTCAATTTCCTTGTGGATTAAGTCAGGAAAGATAGTCGTCATAGCTCTCATATACATGGCGCCAACATTTTTCAAGCCGAATGGCATTACCCAATAGTGATATACTCCCCATGGCATAATGAAAGCTGTCTTTTATGCAACTTCTTTTTCCATCAGGATTTGATGGTAACCGGCGAAACAATCGACAAATGATTACAGCTCATGCTTGGCGCAGTTGTCGATAAGAATGTGGATATTTGGGATCGAAAAGGTATCTTTGGGACTGACTCTGTTAAGATCCTGATAGTCCACACAGATTCGGATCTTTCCGTCCTTTTTCATTACTGGTACAATGTTAGCTAGCCATGTTGGATACGAGGTCACTTCTACCACTCTTGACTCAATCTGCTTCTCGACCTCTTCTTTTATGCGCATGCTCAAGTCTGTCTTGAATTGTCTGATCTTCTACTTAAAAATCAAGACACTTAATAGGGCTATATAATGTAATATCCAGCCTCTTTGTATGGAAAATCATATCATAATATATATCGTACCCAGCCTCGATGAGGACTCGGTCGTACCCGACCCAGATGTGGGACTCGGTAATAATAAAACCAACTATAGTGGTGTGCACAAATAGGTGACGTACCCATCTGACTATAGCACGACTTGATAAGAAAATAGATATATATATAAATAAGTGTAATGCAAGACAGACCTCAAAAAACCATCACAAGTAGAGCCGGAGTGACCTATCGTCGTTATCCTCTAACTATTTTTATTGGCACTACGTTCATGAATCTCAATACAAATAGTTTGGAACATATAGAGTCTGAGAGATACTATGGATTAGAAATATCCAAAGATTAGGATTAATTAGTCAAGAAAGGCTTTTCGTTATTCAATTTCACAATAAGGAACTCTATTCAAAGAAACGTTATGTCAAGTCATGCCAAGAAGGAAAGTTGCCTTACATACCTTATCAAAGATGTATGTGTTATGGATAATTATCCACATCATATAAGGTACTTGATATTAATATCGAATCCATATGTTATAGAGAAGCTCGCTTAGAAATATTATCGAACAACTTAAGTACATAGGGTTCTTAGGCTTCTTTACAAGGGATACTTATGTAATTCGACCCCACAATCCTCCAAAACACACTTTCCTTAATTCCACAATACATACAACCAATTTGATTATCAATTTCACCTTATACTTCAAGTAAAACAACCCAACAAGTCATACAACTATGATTCCAAAAGTTTACAAGTTTTAACTATGAAGATCCCTTCACAGCTTATTTCAAGTCATTTATTAACCATAAGAATAGGTAGAGGAGGATAAAACTTACCTTTACATACAATAATCTCCTCAAAACAGTAAATTACTTTACCTCCAAGGGTTTTCTGGAATCGATTCGATAAGGGGAAGATGATTATTACGATAACCACGGGGTTTAACGTGTTGATCTTGCTTGTTTTGGTTTATAGTTGAGCCTAGGATGTTAGAATACCTTAGAGAAGGTTTGGTAACTGATTTAGGGTTTTTTCTTATAGAAAAAGAGGCCTCCAAGTCGACCAGATCAATTTATACCCGAAAAGAAATTTGCACTGCTAAATGTACGATCCATTTTAACGGTCCGTACAATTCTGTTTCGTCCATCAATTTGGACGTCAAACTCAAAACTAAAGCCTGACATTCTACAGTCAATTTGATGGTGGACCATCCCAATTTGTATGGTCCGTCAATTTGGACCGTCAAATTGGGAATTCTGACGATTTCGTCAAAATGTATTTTCTTCAATCCAATTAACTTCTACTCTCTGCTACTTCTATAAACCGGATATAAACCTTCATCATCCTTCCGTAAGGTGGCACCTCTTCCTAGGACATCAGTATCAATTCACAATACAACGGAACGTGAAACTTACAAGGTGTAACTTCCTTCCCCCTTACGAACATTCATCCGCGAATGTTGAAAATATTCTTAATTCTCGAGTGTTCTAAAAATTTTGGCAGAGTTTCCTTTGTAAACATGACTATCCAAAATCTATCAAGCAGCCCAAACACACATCCAACACCATACATGGCAACATAACAACAAAATAACCTTAAATCAGCTTCACTCGAGAGTTTGCATTTATAATAATGAGAAAAAGTCAGCCATAACGCATCTCAATGTTTTCCTGCCGATAGCTGAGATATACCTGCTATATTTGTATCAACATCACCACCTAAACAAAATATATATCTCACATTCGGCAAACATGATAGGAATAGAAGAACCATACCCCACGTATATTAATATACACATGAAGTCTGAAACAGATGAGGGTATCTGGATTTCATATCTTCCTCGACCTCCCATGTCATCTCTTCCACATTATTATTCCTCCAAAGTGCTTTCACCGAGGCTATTTCTTTGGTCCATAGCTTACGGATTTGGCAATCCAAGATAGCAGCGAGAACTTCTTCGTATGACAGGTCCTCCCTGACTTGAACATACTCAATGGGGGTTATGCGAGAGGGATCACCTAAGAATTTGTGATGCATCGATACATAGAATACTGGGTGAACTTCTTCCAATTATGGGGGTAACTCGAGCTTATAAGCCACTTGGTCGATTCTCTGAATAAACTGATATGGCCCGGCGTGTCTAGGGCTATGTTTGCCCTTCTTACCGAATCTCATCAAGCCCTTCATAGGTGATACCTTTAGGAATACTTAATCTCTCATAGCAAACTCTAAATCATGACATCGGTGGTATGAATAAGACTTCTGTCGACTCTGAGCTGTCAATAATAGCTCATGAATTAACTTCGCCTTTTCTATAGCTTGTTGTAACAAATCAGGTCCTAGTAGTTTCATCTCACCAATGTCAAACCAACCAATATGAGACCTATATTTCTGTCTATATAGTGTCTCATATGGTGCCATTTGAATACTATAATGGTAGTTGTTATTATAGGCGAACTCAGTAAGTGGCAAATGGTCTTCCCAGCCTCCCTTAAAGTCTAAAATGCAAGCTCATAACATATCTTCGAGCATCTGAATAGTGCACTCGGCTTGCCCATTTGTCTGATGATGAAAAGCGGTGCTAAGACTAATCTAAGTACCCAAGCCCTTCTGAAAAGACCTCCAAAAGTTAGTTGTAAACTATGCACCTCTGTCAGTTATAATAGTCATTGGGACTCTAGGAAGTTGGACTATTTATTTGATATAGAGCCTGGCATAATCTTCATACGAGTAAGTGGTTTGAACCGGTAGAAAATGATCTGACTTTGTGAGTCTATCCACGATGACCCATATAGAATCGAAATTTCGACGAGAATTAGGCAGTACGGTAATGTAATACATATTAATCACCCTCCATTTCCATATTGGGATCTCTATGTTCTGCAGCAATCCTCTAGGTTTCTAATGTTCAACATTAACTTGTTGGTAATTCGGGCACTAAGCAACAAATCTGCGATATTCTTCTTTATATCGTTCCACCAATATAGTTGTTGAAGTTCATGACACATCTTAGTAGATCTAGTATGAATATAATACATGGACTAATAAATCTCTGCCATGATCCGCCCTCGAAGCCCTTCTACATCGAGTTCACACAGCCATTCCTTGTACTTAAGAACTCCATCTTCTGAAAACTCAAATAACCACTTCTTTAGAAGGAAAACACTTCTTTAATCCTTACCAGGGCTGGATCATCAAATTGTCGTGCCTTTACTTTTGCCACTAAAAAAGACTCGGCGGAGTTCTGAATTATAGCACCTCCTTCTCATGCATCTCACATTCGCACATTCAGATTGGCTAATCAGTATAGATCTCTAGTCATTTCTAGCATGTCACCTTCTACATGTCTCAGGATTCCCATTGAATTACAACTTAACACGTTGGCTACAACGTTTGCCTTGCCTAGATGGTATAAAATATCCACATCATAGTTTTTTAGCAGTTTGAGCCATCTTTGTTGCCTCAAGTTCAACTCTTTCTGCCTGAATATATACTACAGGCTCTTATGGTCTGTAAATATATCAACATAAACTCCACATAGATAATGATGCCATAACTTCAGAGCAAATATAACAACCGCTAATTCCAAATCATGAGTCGGGTAGTTCTACTCGTGTTTCCTTAATTGCCTCGAATCATATGCAATGACTTTGCCATGCTGCATCAGAATGCAGCCAACCCTACTCTAGAGGAATCTCAGTACACCATATATCCCTCTGATCCCTCAGGTAGTGCTAACACAACTACTGATGTTAATCTGCCTTTCAACTCCTAAAAAACTCTTTTTGCAAATATTTGACCATTGAAACTTGGCTACCTTATGCGTCAAATTTGTCAGCAAAGCGGAGATAGAAGATAAATTCTCTACGAACCTCCAATAATAACCTGCCAAGCCCAAGAAGCTACACACCTTAGTAGGAGTCGTGGGCCTCGACCAATTTTTTACCACCTCGATCTTCTGACCATCCACTTTATTCCTTCATCTGTTACTACATGACCCAAAAAAGACACTAAGTTCAATCATAACTAATATTTAGAAAACTTAGCATATAACTTGCGATCCTAAAGTGTCTGTAACACCGATCGCAAATGATCTGCATGCTCTGCTTCTAATCAAGAGAATATATCATCGATAAACCCTATTACAAAAATGTCAAGCAATGGCTGAATACCTGGTTCATCAAATCCATAAATGTCATCGGCGTATTGGTCAGACCAAAAGGTATAACATGAAACTCATAGTGGCCATATCTAGTCTAGAAAGCGGACTTTGGAATATATTTCTTCTTAACTCGTAGCTGATGATATCCAGACCTAAGATCAATCTTCGAGAAATACTTAGCGCCTTGCAACTAATCAAACAAATCATCTATTCTGGGGAGCGGGTACTTATTTTTAATAGTAGCCTTATTCAGCTGACGGTAATCAATACATATTCTTAATGAACAGTCCTTCTTACGAACGAATAACACTGGTGCACCCCATGGAGAGGTACTAGGACTAATAAAGGCCTTTTCTAGAAGATATTTCAACTGAGCTTTCAATTTTTTTAACTCGGCAGGAGCCATTCGATAAGGAGGGATAAATATTGGTTGGGTATATGGGAGCACGTCAATAACAAAATTGATTTCCCTTACGGGAGGAATACCAGGAAGTTCATCAGGAAATCGTCAAGAAATTCACTAGTGACAGGAATTGCTTGAAGGGCTGGAGGCTTTGCCTCCGTGTCGTAAACTCGCACGAGGTGGTAGATATATCATTTCGAGATCATCTTTCGAGCCTTAAGGTAGGAAATAAATCTACCCTTGGGCGCTATAACATTGCTTTTCCATTCAATGACGGGCTTACATGGAAAGTGAAAATGAATGACTTTCATCCAACAATCAACATTAGCATAGCAAGAACCAACCAATCCATGCCTATAATAACATCAGATTCCATCATTTCTATCTCATTCAACTCAGCTATAGTATGGAAATCATAGATCTTTATATCATAATTCCTATACAATTGAATAACTACGGGTTCACCCATAGGCATAGACACTTCAAACGACTTATCTAACAATTCAGGCTATTTTCCATACTTACCAGGAACAAAGGGTGTAATATAAGACAAAGTGGAACCCAGATCTATCAAAGCATGTATGTTAAGAGGGGAAATAAATAATATACCTATAACCACATCCGAAGATGACTTAACCTGACGAAGCATAGATGCAGTTCTGGGGACCGCTCGAACCAGATGTTGCTCATCTGCCTCATCCCCTACTAGCCGATGTCTATGTACCCTGCCTAGATGGATGTACGGACGAAGAAGAAGCTACTGTAGACCCTGTTGGTTGTGCCATACCGCCCCCACCTCTCATCGGATAAAACTGCATAATATGACTAGGCTAGCCACATTAATAACACATATCCAAACCCTGGCGGCATTTCCCAAAACGAGTCCTACCATATTGAACATAATATGGCATCAGTGGCCTCACCTAACTGGAATCTCCTCTATACTGGAGACTGACGCCCGTGAACTCTGACCAGAATAAGTGGTCAAATCACGACGCTTGTCCTGAAACTGTGGTGGTGCACTAGTCTTCGGATAAGATGGGCACCTGGGAAACTAAGACCTAAATCCACCTCGAAACTCCTCTGGGTCACCTACATACCAAGCTCTCTTATGCTGGCCCCTATCATGCTCTCGACTGGGTCACTGATGACTCTTACAGTCCTCTAGATTCTATGTATAGGCCTGAATATGGAAGATGTTTATATTCGGGTTCAAAGAAGCTGTAGTTCACTCATTCACCAAATGTGGCCCCAATCCATTAACAAACTGATGTACCCAAATGCTTATATCAGCAACAATCGTGGGAGCGTACCTGGCCAAGGAATTGAACTGCAGGCTATATTCTCGGACTCCTATATTACCCTGCTCTAAATGTAAGAACATATACCTCCTGGCTGGCTCGTTGAAGCTCGACCAGTAGATACTTCTATAAAAATGCCTCGGAGAAATCCCTCCAGCCTATAAGTGGGGCTTGGGGTCCCCAAGTCTACTCCCAAGTCTCAAACCAAGTTATGACCACATCACGTAACCTATAGAAACCAACTCTATTGACTCAACATCTGTAGTGTGCATAACTCGTAAGGTCTGTTGCATTCTATCCAAGAAAATTTGCGGGACTGCATTGGGATATGTCCCTGTAAATACTGAATGTTCTAGGTTAACAAAATCCTGAACTGTCGCACTCATAGCCCAATCAGTAACACCGAGAGTTTGACACTAGGCTAGAGAGGCCATTAATCGAGTCAACAGTTGCACTGCACTCCGCATATCTAGATCTTAGTTAGGGGCAACCGGAGGAGGAACTAGAGGTACATCAGCTCCCCTCTTTGCCTCTAAAGGTGGTGGTAAGGGTGGAGTCCTGGAGGCCCGAGATATAGCCTCTTCCTAGTGTTCATGTCTCTATGGGTCAGTCGGTAGTGCTTGACTGACACCCTCTCCCGCCTCCTCGTCTACCCACCGTAGACTTTCTGTCGTCTAGTAGTAGCAGGAATAACTGAGAACATAAACAAGATGAAAATTAGGAGTGAACACTTACGATTTAGTGCTATCGTATGATCTAGATCAGGAATAAAAGTAACCATCCTAAATATCATGTAGTCTCCTACTTATAAGTGTGGTGCACAACACACCCATAAACAAGACTCTACTAGATACGACTTGCATACTCCCTAGGACGGACATGCTCTAATACCAAATTTGTCACACCCCAACCTTTGGGGGTGTGGTTGGTACCCAACACTCGAAGGCCTGAGCCAACCACTGTAGTATCTGAAACCTGTGATATGAAACTTGGGCTGACGAGGCCTACACATAACCATATAAGACCGAGATGGTTTGACAACCTACATGTAGAAGAGTTCCAACATGATATATATATATATATATATATATATATATATATATATATATATATATATATCCAAGGCCACAATGAGAGTATACTACTAACAAAAATGGCCCACAAGGATACGACATACATACACCTACTATACACAAGTCTATATGCCTCTAAGAGTGACATACTACATTAATAGGTCAGGACAAGGCCCCACTATGCGCAAATGCTAATAACATATATAACAGTACCTAAAGACTCCTATACAACAACTCTGATAGAAGGTAATGCGACAGTCCTAACTAAATAGGCAACCTACAGAGGAGATGCGCCACTCTATCTATCTGTACCTGCTGACATGAACACAGTGCCTCAGAAAGGGGGAATCAGTATGAAAGATGTACTAAATATGTAAATCAGATAACATAATGTAAACAAAAGATATATCATCTGAGATATGGGTACATGAGTCAACCTGAAACTTATAACTATCCTTTGAGGGCCTATCTGTCACAATCATGAAGATATATTCATGTCTGTAAAAATCAAACAACCCAATGGGGTCGTATAATATAATATCTAGCCTCTTTGTAGGGTAAATCACATCATAATATATATATATATATTTATATATATATATATATCTTACCCGGCCTCGATGAGCACTTAGTCGTACCCGACCCAGATATGGGACTCGATAATATCAAACAAAGTACATTGGTGTGCATAAATAGGTGTCGTACCCGGCCGACTATAGCGCGGGTTAGTAAGAAAATAGATATATATAAATAAGTTCAATGCATGACAGACCTCAAAGAACCATCACAAGTAGAGCTGGAGTGACCTATCATCGTTATCCTCCGACTATTGTTATTGGCACTACATTCATGAATTTCAGTACAACCAGTTTTGAACATATAAAATTTGAGAGATACTATGAATTAGAAATATCTAAAGATTAGGATTAATTATTCAAGAAAGACTTTTTGTTATTCAATTTCACAAGAAGGAACTCCATTCAAAGAAATGTTATGTCAAGTCATGCCAAGAAGCAAAGTTGCCTTACATACCTTATCGAAGAAGTTAGTTACGCCCCATGAAGCCTTGTATGCGTTATGGATAATTATCCACATCATATAAGGGACTTGATATTAATATCTAATCCATATCTTATAGAGAAGCTCACTTAGCCATGTTATCGAACAACTTAAGTACACAAGGTTCTTAGGCTTCTTTACAAGGGATACTTATGTAATTCGACCCCAACATCCTCAAAAATGCACTTTCCTTAACTTTACGATACATACAACCAATTTGATTATCAATTCCACCATACTTCAAGTAAAACAGCCCAACAAGTCATACAACTATGATTCCAAAAGTTTACAAATTTTAACTATAAATATCCTTTCACAACTTGTTTCAAGTCATCTATTAAGCATAAGAATAGGTAGAGGAGGATAAAACTTACCTTTACACACAATAATCTGCTCAAAACAGCAAATTACTTTGCCTCCATGGGTTTTCCAGAATCGATTCGATAAGGAAAATATGATTATTAGGATAACCACGGGGTTTACCACGATCTTGTTTGTCTTGGTTTAGATTTGAGCAAACTGATTTAGGGTTTGTTCTTAATGAAAATGAGGCCTCCAAGTCGACCAAATCAATTTATACCAGAAAAGAAATTTGCACCGCCAAAATGAACGATCCATTTTTACGTCGGTCCATCAATTTGGATTGTCAAACTCAGAACTGAAGCCTAATATTCTGTAGGCAATTTGACGGTAGACTAGCCCAATTTTTACGGTCTGTATAATTTTGTACGGTTTGTCAATTTGGACCGTCAAATTGAGAATTCTACCAATTTTATCGAAATATATTTTCTTCGATCCGATTACCTTTTATACAATCTGGTACTTCTATAAATAGGCTATAAACCTTCACTATCCTTATGTAATGTCACACCTCTTCCTATGACATCAGTATCAATTGATGACACAACGGAACATGAAAGTTACAAGGCATAACACTATCACTTCCTCGACATCATCTTCGTTCAGCACTGGTATTTTGACAGGAAATGACCGGTACAGACTCGAGATTAGCTTTTGTAGTTTTGGGGGACCCTTCTTCTTCCCACTTTCTTTGGAGGCTTCTTTAGTATCGAGAGGTTTGGTATCTCAATCGGCTCTATGATGGCGTCTATGTTTTTCCTGAGACCCTTTCCTAGCTCGAAGCCATTCTGCAGCATTGTGGAGGTGATTATTTTATATGCAACCGACATTGGGATTGGTGTTGCGTCCTCTTCATATATGGCCCCTACCAGCTCTACCATATGAAAATCTATTCTTTTGGGACCTCCTTCAATCATGGGAATAGAGTTGTTGAGATAGTTATGGATACTCCTTTCCCCATGTATCACCACCTCATCTCATTCCCACATGAATTTTACAGCCTAGTGTAGGGACGATGGTACGACTCTGGCCACATGGATCCAAAGCCTTCCTAATATCAAGTAATAGTTGGTGGAGATTGACATGACTTGGAACTTTATGATGAACTCAGCGGGTCCCATCTGAATACACAGGTCGATTTTGCCGATTGGGTCATGATGAGCCCCATCAAATCCTCTTACATTCGTGTGGCTCTTCCTTATCTTACCTGTATCATATCTCAACTGTTCAGCATGGTTGTCGGGCAAATGTTCAGTCCAGCCCCATTATTTATGAATATTTGCTTTACAATCTTTCCTATACACTCAATAGTGATGTGCAGTGCTTTATTGTGCATCAGCCCTTCTTTGGGCAACTCATCCATTTTGAATGATATCGTGTGGTCTCCCATGATATGGGCTACTGTGGTAGCTACACTTTCGATGATTGTTTCGATAGGGACATGTGCTTCATCTAGCACTTTCATCAATGCCAAACGGTGCTAGGAGTAACTTAGCAAAAGTGTTAACACTGATATCTGTGTCGGAGTCTTCTTCAAGTGCTCGATGATAGAATACTATTTGGGCTGCATTCTATGCCAGAAATATTTGGCTTTGCCTTCCGTGATCGGCCTTATCCGATTGTTTTCTTTCCTAGTGCCCATTTAGGCTAATTCTTCATACGTGTAACACGCCCTGATCTGGTCATGCCATGTGCAATGACGTCTTCAATGATGAATTATTTTCTGGGTGGTTTGATGAAACCCAAGGCCAGTGGCGCTATTTTTGGCGCAGGAATCAGCAAATCGAACCTAGGTCGCTCATATATGGTTAGCGATACCAAAGTTTGTTCAAGAGATTTCATGGGTGCTAGATTCAGTGATTTACAGACCGTCAAGTCTTCCTCTCTCTCAATCATATATATAGTGGCATTGCCATGATTTGGCAATAGATTGGTATTCACATTAGGAGCAATTGTCTACAACATGATCTCCCTTTTGTCTATCAAATCTTGAATCTTGTGCTTCAAGTTGATGTAATCTTCAGTGATGTGCTCGGCTCCGCTGAAGTGATAAGCACATGTTTGGTTAGGACGGTAGAAAGGGTTTCTGGGATCGACCTGCTTTAGAGGCACGATCTAAATCATGCTAGTGGCAAGTAATTCTTTAATGAATCATATACGCGTTTTCAGCAATGGGGTGAATATCCGAGCTGGTTTCTTCTCAAATTTGTGATGTGGCGCATTATAGTTCACCGGGGGTGGTTAGTTTTGGTAATTCTGTGGATCTTGGAAATTCTGAGTGGATTGATAATTTTGAGGAGCTTGGTAATTTTATGGAGTTGGTAATTTTGTGGAGCTTGAGTGGCTAGCACCGGGGTTTGGAAGATTGGTGAAACCATTTGTGAGTTTGGTGAAGGACTTTGTAGCTTGGGGAGGTTTGGTAGTCGAGTTGGGCATTGGGCTGTGTGGTGGGGTAAAGTAGCTATTTAAGGGTGGTCATTAATATATCTCTATGGGTGAACGGGGTTCTTTCCATTTCTTTGTTTTGGGACTGGATAATCGGGTCACAGTCCCCACATCCTCCATTTTCTTCCGTACACCTCTTGTGGTGTTTGACTGAGAGCTTCTACTAGTCACGCTGGTGATCCTCCCGGATTTGAGACCATCTTCTATGGCCTTTCCCATTTTGAGTAGTTCTGAAAATAGCCAACCATCCATGGAGATCAACCTATCGTAACAATCCTGGTCTTATGCTCTGACAAAAGTGGCGACTAATTCCTTCTCTGTCATGGGTGGTTGCACACGAGCGGCATCCGCTCTCCACCTATTTACGTATTCTCAATAGCTCTCTATGGACTTATGTATGATCTTCTCTAGATAATATCGATCAGGCACATTTTGATATTGAACTTGTATCGTTCCATGAAGGACTCTACCATATCCTCCCAGGTAATCCATCGGCGCATATCCTTCATAGAAAACCATTTAGAGGCCTCTCCAGTCAAGCTATGAATAATTTCCTCATGATCAAAGCTTAGTTGTTTCAGACTCTTACCAATTGGTGGAAGTATGACCGTAGGTGAGCCATTGGGTTCTCCAACCCATTGAACATTTCAAATTTGGGTACCTTGAAGCCCTCTTGTAGATCTAACCCTGGATGTATGCACATGTCATCATAACTTAATCTGAGAGTTTTCTGAGCAGCCCGGGTGATTTCCTTTAGTATTTTCTTTATGTCCTAAGCCAATTTTATTTTCATCTTCTCGGGCAACTTCTCTTGGTCGGACCTCCAGGCCTTCTACATCTCTTCATAGTGGTCCAGTTCTTTGCATTCCGACGAGAGATGGCTTTGAGTGACTGGGGTTTGGAAGGAGACGTTTTGGCATGTTGGGTTATTTTGTGGAATATGGGTAGTGATATTTGGATGTGTGATGGGATTGGTGGTTAAGGGGACCTGAACAGAGTGGGTGGTCCTGGGTATTTGGGTGGCATTTGTGGGTGGAGGAGTTTGGTATGAAGTACCTATATGGTGCGGGTCAGTCTCTACGGGGTAATTTGGAAAGTGCTCCTGAATTGGAGAAGATAGAAATTGGAAGGGCGATGGAGGTCTTCTCTCTTCAGTTTGCTTTTCCCTAGAAATCTGGGCTTTTTCCAGCCTTGTAAGTTATCTCTTGAATGTTCTTCAACATTTTGACCATATCTTCAGTATGAGTCATTTCATGTCGTATATGATACCTTGAGTTTCCAATGTTGCCTTCCTTGTCTGAACTACCAGTCATTTCTTTTGGATTTTGTTCGGACAGGGATATTGTTGCTGCTTTTGATCTTGTATAATATGTCAGCGTCACGACACGAGCTAACCCCCTCTGTAAGAGAAGAATCACTCAAAGGCAGGTGAGGTCAGTACGTTAGTTAGATAAATCAAATGCAAGAATAAATACCTATTTTGCAAGTAAACACATAAGTTCACGCATTCATATATGGATATTCGATTGACTCTCTATTTCGGGCATTTTAGGGTTCGAAAGGGTTTTTTGGTAATTTTAGGGTCAATTGACTTGCTTCATACGATAGCCATAACGATTGGTCTGCCAACTGGATCCAATTGCTTCTATAAAAGGGGAAAGGGGAATGGGAGTAAATATTTATATACATTAAGGACCAAGTCTTAAATAGACTGCCTACGTATCCTACATGGGAAAGTCAGGCCTGTTCGAAGTGCAGTTTACATAAAAATAATATTTTCCCCCACTGGTTTTTCCTACCTAAAAATTCCAAGACCAGGCCCGATATGGGCTTTCTGTGTATCCCTCCTCGAGAAGATCAGGTCTAACGTAGTTCTTTTTACAAATAAAAGAGGGAGGGGATAACATTTGATTGATTGGGGTGCCTAAATCTACCCAAAAGATGGCTTTTCTTTGAAGCCATGGACGGTTGTCACCTATATAACCGAATGTTTCGACCATTGGCCTACATTAATTCATGACGGGGTGGAAGAATTACCCAAATCTCCCCATTGCCAATAAGGTGCTCCAACTCGAAGTTGAATGCCTCGCATTCCTCAATGTTGTGACCTGGTGATCGAGAGTGTTATAGATAACCCTTTCATCTGCTAGCTTTGGAAGATGAGAGTTTCCATGCGGTCACGATAGGACAGATCTTCTCAGCATCAACAAATTTCTTGAAGATCTCAATGTAGGAGTCTCCGAATATGGTAAAGTCATAACTATACAGGTGAATATTGGCATCAATGCCTCTCACACCAGTAACTAGGTCATATGTTAATATAGAATAGGGACCCCTGATATGGCAGATAGCCCCACTGTCAATCTGCTGTACTATTTTCCTTTTGAGCGGCATGCATTCGTGAACGATGTATTCTGGATTATTCATATGAAACATACACTTTTTGTGTGTGTATGTTGAAGCGCACGGGGTAGTCTCATATCGCTGGGCTGGGCAGTCCCTATTGCTCTCATGGTATCATAAACTTCTGAGATTCACACAGGCACGGCCATCACCCGGTAAAGACAAGTGTAAGCCTTAAGGGCAATAACCCACCAGGTTGGAGTAGGAATCTAACTTGGCGTTAGTGGAATTTCATCGCTCTTAGGAGCGGCAACGGTATCTTCTCTGATTGGTAGACTCTCAGATTCATCCCTTGGTGTCCCAGATGTCCCTTGACATCCTGACAAGGGTACATAGTTTTCCATCATTCCTATCACCTCCTTCTAGAGGTTTAGCAAGTGGTTAACTTCTTTCAGATTTGCCTTAACCAAGGGAATCCTTTCATCAATCTGGGCGATCTTTCTTGTGAGTGAGGATTCACTCTCTTCTCCATTCCTGGTGCTGATGGCAGACACGTCGGTGCTCAAACTACGTCGGGAGTCCATCTCAGCAAAGTAAATCTTTCTCGGAGATGGAAATGGGTTAGGTAAGTAAGGTTCATTTTGTGGGAGTGGAGTTTTGGTGGTTTAAGGCACGTTCTTGTATATTTATTTTCGGGGTGATCCCCGGAACATCGATTCAATTATATTCAATATAAATGTGTGAAAAGAGCACATAAGCATATATTTGCACATAATCAAGCAATTACGGTATTAAAATGCGCTCCTAGGCCTTGTTAAACCAAGACCATTTCTAACGTTTGAACATGAATTGAGCTAATTTGTTAAATGAATCCATGGTTCTCATAATCATTTCATTAATAACAATAATCTCCCCGAAGGGTTACATCAGAAGTAAAAGCATAATGAAAAAATCAGAAGAACTGTCCTCCAGTGGCTGATGATGACTCTCCGTCTGTCCGGTGCCTTTTGGCCTGTCGAAATGTCGTGTGGACCCGAAGATGTGTTTGCATCAACAAAGCATCCGCTATGTACCCCTTCTCCTGAAACGTCATATGTACAGTGTCCCCCAAGGATTTTTTTACCCATTAATCAAGATCCTCTAGACACCCGTGTGTGATCTCCAATTCTACCTTTAGACTCGCTATGGTCTTCCTATAAGCCTCTATCTTTTCCAATTACCTAGAATCCCTATCATCGGCCTACCTCTAAATCCATTTGCCTTTGATTTTGGCTTTGGACTCTCTGTTGCTGACACGTTGATACTAGTTGATCCCTGGCATGACAACTCCCAATAAGTAGGCTTTCAACTGTTCCTCATACTCTTCATCACAATCCTCGGTAATTTCCCCTACCTCATTTATGAGACGACTGTTCTATTCTAGGATATATTCTCCGGCATTTCAAATCTTATCCTCCTCATAGTCTATCACATAATCGATCATGCTCCCAACTTGAGGCACCTATTACTTCCTCCTAAATTGTCTCAAAACCCACACCGGTACATACAAGCGAACCCCTCGGATCCCTTCGAGTGGCAATAATGGGTACTTTCTGTCTCGAACTACAACCCATGTCAAAATAAAGTCGGTGAACCTCTATTGTATATCCCTTTCTTTGAGACTCGCGAAGAAGAGGGACCACTCTCTTTTGGTTCGATCAGCAAAATTTGGTAGATGGTATTTTATGTCATTTTTTCTGCTATCGGTAGGCAAAACTGGGGGTCCTACGGTTTCTTGGAGATGTTTGAGGATCCACCATTGCAGCAACAGGTTGCACCCCTGAAAATACCTAAGTTGGTTTCTGCATCTACCCAAGGCTCGATACATATCAATGAGGATGACTGGGACTATGTCAAAATATTTGGCTTCTCCATTGTTGGTTATGTCGTAGAAGCTAGCATGGACGACTGAGATGACTCGAGTATTTATGGCGAGGTATGGATTTTGAGGAAACACCATAGTACCCAATAGACAGATGGCAAAAGTTAAAGGTCTGGTAGCATCCAAGTCTTTGAAAGCGTGGAATTCCGGAAAATGGTTGACAAACCCCTCTTTCTTCCTAAAATGTTAGTACAAGTCCCGGAAGGCTACTGTTTCCCGGAGATCCAAGAGGCTTGGGCTAGGGATAACATTTTCTCGATTTCAGCCGAAGTAGGATTGTTTAGAGCTAGGAGGTTGTGATCGGATTTCTCTCTCCTTCTTATACAAGTTCCATTACTATCTATGCAATCTCGGATTTCTTTCAAGGTCAGGGTCATCTCTATAAGCTTGAACCTAAACATCATCCTATCGTTATCTCATTACTCGGTTAAGACCTCGATGAGTGCTTTACAACCCGTCATAGTCATGGGGGAGGGTAAATAGCCTAGACAGCATGTAATCTCCCTACGATGTTTGTCCTCTAAGTCAAACCACCACAGCCTCAGCATTTCTGGCGCTTTCATGACCATGTCGAAACGGAGGTTGATAGACATCTACATAGGCAACACACAGTTAGGCCCCGCCCCCTCGGGCAATGCTTTAACCTATATCGCGCAAAATATGTTCACACATAGAACATAGTTAGATGAGCGTATCTTCAGCTCAAAGACCGTGTGGATACGAAAGGTAGTCTTCCTAATAGGGATTTAGCTTAACTCTATCCTAATTGTACTAGAGTAAGCTTAATCAAATGACTTGGGTACCCGAGAGACTGCCCGAGGTGAACTGTTGTTGATTGTTTGATGACAATGAACCAACGAATCTTCAACAGATTCCAAAGAATTAGTTTTGGTTTTTTACTGGAGGACGATTGTGAATCCGCATAATCATCTTTGTGCACTGATGCGAGTGTGTGTGATTTGTCATTTAACAGAAAATGATATGCATGAATGACAGTAATATTTTGTAATAAAGTAAACACACAAGTGATTTAAAAAAGTAATTTTATATTATTGAAACCCTTATGGTTAGAACCTAATTAATCCCCCGCAAAGTCATCATCTGTTACGGTTCATTTTTATGCGGAGGCATAAAAGCTACTGAATAACTTCTGGACTCTTAAATATTTAGAGTCGCCACCTAATTTATAAGGAAAACTAGGAAAATCATATTTAAAAGGATTTTTAAAAAAATAAAGAAAAATCCTAAATTTAAATCATAGTTCGGATAAGGGTTCAAATGATCCCCAGGGAAGGTGTTAGGCACCCTGATATTAAGGATCCATAAGATACGGTTGACCTCGGATCTTATATAATAAAAATTACTTTTAAAATGCTTAGTGTTTAAAATATTTCAAAATATATAGTCATTCAAATCTTCTGCGAAAAATATCTTTTTACAGACACTTGAAAATGAAATAATTTCCTTAAAAATCCTCTTGAAATGCGATCTTTTCATGAAGAATATAGAAATAATGAATTATGTATTTCCAAATGTTGAAAATAAAAACAAGAAGTTCAAAAATATATCTTTGGTTTTATAGGAGGTCAACCATTAAGGGGGTTTGTTTCTTTTACCTGAACTCTAGGATTAATAAAGGATATTTTCAAGTTATTGAAAGCAATTAAAACTTAGTTTAGAAACACATTAATTTAATCTCATAAAACACAAAACTAGATGGAAGAAATCTAGTTGGCACATATATAGAAGATACAAACAAAAACTAGGTTCACACTTTAATTGTCACATAGGAAAAACTAGATGCAAGCCCTCTCAAGTCAACACAGAGGTCACATGCTTCAACTGAAGGTAAGGAAAAAGGAGGAAGTCTTGAGAGCCCATCCAGATTTCACACAAAACTAACTACAGGGGATAGGGAAGGTTGATCCAAGATATTGATAACGGTTTAGCATGTATTCAAGGGGAACTTGACAGTAGCAGCACACTAAGACCATGATTATTCCCAACACACACATATTAGATAACTTGTTAAATATGCATGCTCACATGACTGGCTCCACAAACCAGGATAAAACAAAACACATACTCCTAAATAGGCAGTTTAGACATGTGTATGCAAATTTTAAGAGGCAAAGACATCTTTATTCCTAGGTGAGAACTATTCCAATCATATGCTAAACTCTTCATTCATTCAAGAAATTTCGACATTAGGTTATACCGTACACATGCTTACTACATGAAACAGGATTATGGGCTAAATGAAATGCAAGTAGAGGTTATGACTTAATATGAAGTGGATAGTAAAGTGCTAATGCAATAACCATTTGAGTAACTTAATAGACAGGGGATGACACAAAATAACTTAAGAGGTGTAACAGCCTATTATGGACATGTTTCAATATGTAACAGAAAGGGCAAGAGTATAACCAGCTCAGTAGACATATGAGACAAACAGGGGAGATCAGACAACCACTTATGGGCAGCACTTCAGAAATGCAAGGGCTATTTAGGATAAACTAAACACATAGGATCATATTTCATTTATCAGACATGGGGAGAAATTGATGGCTATGGGGGCCTGGGAGAACAACGGGGTTGCAACTAGTATGTGAGATAGGATAGCCCGTTGCATTAGGGTAGTAGCTAGGGAGGTGCTAGGGTCTCGAGAGGTAGTCGGGGGGAGGCATTGAATGGACTGGTGGAATAGAGAAGTTCAAGGGAAGGTGGAAGCAATGAAGGTGGCGTATGTGAAGTTGATAGAAAGAAAGGATGAGGTGAAGAAGTGGATGAATAGGGAACTATATAAGATGGCGAGGAAGAAGGTGAAGTTGGCGATTTCAATGGCAAAAATGGCAGCTTTTGAACGCCTATATGTTGAACTAGAGGACAAAGGTGGGGATAAGAAGTTGTTCAAGCTAGCTAAGGCGAGGGAGAGGAGGGTATATGATTTGGATCGAGTGAAGTGCATAAAAGGCGAGGATGGCAATGTATTGGTGGATGCAGCTCTCATTAGACAGAGATGGCAGTCATACTTACATAAACTCTTTAATGAATAAGGGGATAGAGACATTGCGTTGGAAGATTTGGAACATTCTGATAGGCATCGTGATTTTGGGTATTGTAGGAGTATTAAGATTGAGGAGGTTAATGGTGTTGTTTGTAAGATGCACAGGGGAAGAGCGATCAGGCCTGACGAGATTACTGGGGAATTTTGGAAGAGCGCATGCATGGCAAGTTTGTGGTGGCTGACTAGGTTGTTTAATGTCATCTTTAAGACAATGAGGATGCTCGAAGAATGGAGGTCGAGTGTAATGATTTTTGTACAAGAACAAGGGTAATATCCAGAGTTGCAATAACTATAGAGTTATCAAGTTGCTAAGACATACTATGAAAGTGTGGGAAAGGGTGGTGGAGATGAGGGTGAGGAGAGGCATGTCTATTTCAGAGAACCGGTTCGAATTCATGTCGGGCGGATCAGCTACAGAAGCTATTCATCTTGTAAGGAGACTGGTGGAGCAGTACAGAGAGAGGAAGTGGGACTTACATATACTATTAATCTACCTAGAAAAGGCATATGACAAAGTTCCAAGGGAGGTTATATGGAGATCCTTGGAGGCTAGAGATGTACCTGAGGCATACATTAGGACGATCCAGGACATGTATGATGGAGCCAAGACCATGGTAAGGACAGTAGGAGGATTGTGATGGGGTTGTATCAAGGATCAGCTCTTAGACCATTTTTATCTGCCTTAGTGATGGATGGATTGATGCAGCAAATTCAAGGAGAGGTGCCATGGTGTATTCTTTTCACGGATGACATAGTCCTGATCTATGAGACTCGCAGCGGAGTTAGCGCTAAGCAAGAGGGTAGGAGACAAACTCTGGAGTCTAAAGAGTTCAAATTAAGTAGGACCAAGACAGAGTACTTGGAATGTAAGTTCAGTGATGCACCACGTGAGTCTGATGTAGAAGTGAGGCTTGGTACCCAAGCCATCAAGAAGAAAAGTAATTTCAAGTATTTTGGGTCTATTATACAAGGAAACATGGAGATTGACGATGATGTCACACTGCGTATTAGTGCATGGTGGATGAAATGGAGGCTCACTTTCGGAGTGCTATGTGATAAGAAGGTGCCACCAAATCTTAAGGGCAAGTTCTACAAAGTGGTGGTTAGATCGACTATGTTGTATAGAGCAGAGTGTTGGCCAGTCAAGATCTCTCACATTCAAAAGATGAAGGTTGCAGAGATGAGAATGTTGTGATGGATGTGTGGGCATAGTAGGAGAGATAGGATTAGGAATGAGGCTATTCGGGATAATGTAGGAGTGGCCTCGGTGAATGACAAGATATGGAAGGGAGACTAAGATGGTTTGGGCATGTGAAGAGGAGAAACACAGATGCCCTAGTGCGGAGGTGTGAGAGGTTAGCAATGGTCGATTTTAGAACAGGTAGGGGTAGACCGAAGAAGTATTGGGGAGAGGTAATTATACAGGACATGAAGAAGTTACAGGTTACCGAGGACATGACCTTAGATAGGAGGTTATTGAGGACTCAAATTAGGGTAGAACGCTAGTATGTAGTATCACTCATCCTTTCATATTAGTAGTCGCAATATTGCTCTATTGTTTCATGTTCTTTGGTTTTTACTACTATCTGGTATTTCTTATACTTTGACTATCCTATTTTATCTGTGTCACTTTCGTTATTTCCATTTTCATATTGCTTTGAATTTCTTGTCCTTATCTGACCTCTTTCTATGTTTTCTCTTGAGCCGAGGGTCTTTCAAAAATAGCCTCCATACATTGGTAAGGGTAAGGTCTGTGTACACTCTACCTCCCCAGACCCCATGTGGTGTTATTTCACTAGGTATATTTTTATTGTTGTTGATAAGGAATGACACTACAGACAACGTACTATATGGTCAAAGATGATTCTCAAACATGTTAACAAGTTGGCTAACTAGCATACCATAATTAACAAACAGACCAAACACCTATTAGGAGGATGAACTAGTTAAAAGAACTCAACAAGGTAGGTTGATTTCAACATTCTTTGAACCCAACATGATCAAACAACATCCAGAAACCAACACATACATACACAAAGCTTCTCATCACATCTTTACTATCTTAAATTCATTAACAGACTTGTAAGCATGCTATTAATGACTCAAAGCTAATGTTTATCCCATACTACTCATAAATCACAGAAAAGACATGTAGACAGGTTATAAACATATGTCTAAGTTCCTAAAGAAAATCAAAATTATGTTGTCACTACTGATGTGATCTCAAACATGTACAGGAAATAACCAGTCATACATTCAAATTTCATCTATCCTAAGATCATGATTTTTTTTTTTTGAAACAAGCATTATATCATGCTAAACACTTAACTAATCTACATTATGCTTTCACTAAATAAGTACTAATACAGCATATACTTCATTATACTAATGTAATACCAATCATGTAGTTAATACATCATACCTAAGTATTAGAAGTTAACTAAACAGACTAGCAAACAATTACCCAGTTATCATGAACTAAGCAGTAAGACAGACATCACATTTATCTATTACATTAATCATTTAACTAATATGTACCCTAATTTCACTAATAAGATGCTAAAGCAGTATAGAAGATTATATCTAAAAACTATATCATATTGAACATAAATCTAACAGTTCACATACTTGAATCATGTCTAAGACATTAACAGCCTACTCAGACCCCTTAATCAACTTATAGAATTAAATCTAAGTATAACACATAACCAGTATATAATTCATTTGAAACAAATCATGCTCAAACCACAATTTAATATCGTAAAAAAAATGAATATGAGGAGTTCGAATTCACCTTCTTTGTGCGCAACTTTGATCGAAAATCCGGAGTGAAAAGCTTCTTATCCCTATCCCCACTAACTCAGCCACACGAAAAGAGAAAATTAAAATTTTTAGACTAATGAAACCTTAGAAAAAATAGAAGAAGTTATTAAGGTTCAGCAATGGCTGATCCCAAGTCGCAAAATCCGAATCTAGATACTTATGTTGCTCAAAAGTCAAGACATTTTAACTCATTCAACACTTGGTTTGCAAGAGGGATGGGATTCCTTTATAGGGCCCAAAAAGCCCCAAATATTCATCCCAACCGATGTGGGAGAATAGATTTTTGAGTGAAATTGAAAGGAAAAAGAAAATCAACCAATGAAAATGTTTGCTTTTCATTCTCAAAGAGACAAAATCCCATTAAGACCTCGCATAAGGGAGAAGATGAGAGATAAGGGTGGTTTTCACTTTACCTGGTTGTGTACCGGCAGAGACAAACGAAGGCAATATGCCTTGCCTGAAATGGCCGAGCAGGGAGGGGTTTTGCCCTTTTCGACGATTTAAGCCGCATTTGGGCTGGGCCTCGGTCCTTTAAGGACTTGGGCCTGGCCAAAACTAAAAAAAGAAAACGGCCCAAAATTAATAAAATAAAAGGGGTTGGGGTAGCTTGACTATTGTATGCAAATGTGTCCATGAATCAATTTAAAATATGGCCACTTCCATTTCAGATATGGAAAAAACCGATCAATTAAATCAAATTGAGGTTGAAATTAAAATACAAACCCAATAAACAAAATCTTTCCTAATTAAAACAATTGAGAGATAAAACAAGATGATATTTGACACCCTAGTTAATTAATCAATTTTCTTAATTTCACAGAGTAAAATATTTATCAACTTGATATGATTAATTTAGACGATTAATTAAATAACCACCACCACCAACAACAACAACAACAATAACAATAACATATCAAGTGAAATCCCACAATGTGGGGGTCTGTGGAAGGTAGAGTGTACGCAGACCATACCTCTACCTTGGTAAGTAGAGAGGTTGTTTCCGAAAGACCATCGGCTCAAGAAAAAGCATAAGCACAAGCAAAAGCAAGAGAGACAGTCAGACCTCGATAAGAATTGATAGTTATTTCTAAAAAAATATGTAAAAATATGCAAATGATATACAACAATATATTCGATGATATTTTGCCAAATAAAATGGCAAAATGTCACCGAGATAATTTTGTAAAATTATTTTTCGCTTTGTAAAATGCATATTTTACTCCGTGTATAACTCGGGAACTCTAAATACTTAAATGAGAGTATTGGAGGGTAAACATTAGGTGTCAACACCCTGTTAGGGTAGAGTCTCCATAGTTGGAGGTTATTTTAGAGGATCAAATTCCGATCGATGAGGATGATCAGGTTCAGGTCAATGGGCCAGAGCCAACTCAGGCACCCTCAAGTTTTATTGGTACACTGGTGCTTCAGTACGCTTTTGGTTAATATGATAAGCCTTCTTGAGACTATAGCTTAGGGTGTTCTGTCGGACACATCTGATGGATCACAGACTAATGTTGGAGGACAGACTCCTGATCATATGGCTATACCCAGATTAAAGACACCAAGGGTTCAGCCAACACCTCCTAGGTTCCTTACTTCTTAAGTGTGACAGTGTCTTTTCTTGTTCACACACCCCCCCTCCATCTACTCAGCCCATGATATCCTTGGAGGAGCAGAAGATGTTTAGCGGTTCAGGAATGTGATCCTCCTAGATATGATGCAGACCTAGAGGATGATGCTTATGAGTTATTAATTAGATAGCATCAGAGGTTGCACAACTTCGAGTTAGTGGAGTCTCGTGGACTAGACTACACCATTTTTCAGATGATTGGACTTACCATGCAGTGGCAGAGGTCATATGTTGAGACCAGACCAGCAGGGTCCCCTCCTCTTACTTGGGCTTCATTTACTTAGGCCTTCTTGAACAAGTTTGTGTCTCGCAGTGTTAGAGAGATGAAGAGAGCTCAGTTTGAGGGGTTACACCAGGGGCGTATAACTGTGACAGAGTACGAGACATAGTTCCATGCATTGTCTCGCCATGCTTTGGTGATTATTCTTGATGAGACTGAGAAGGTGAGGAGATTCACCAATGAGTTTATTTGTCCTCTTCGTCTGATTGCAGCACAGATGGCTACCACGGGTTCTTCTTTCCCATAGAGTGCAGACGTAGTTAGAGAGGCCAAGTTCATTAGGTGGGAGGATTATGAGGAACGAATGGTTAAGATTGTCACATCCAAGCTTCGGAGGGGTGGCCGTCACACGATGCTTGAACGGCCCGAGCGTACCACCTGTATATCCTGGAAAGAACATATAATTGTCTGGGACGACAAGGCCTCATAATGACAATCATAAAAGAAATTGAATATATAGCAACCTGAACAAATGACAGTAAAACCAACATGTATATATACAATAAGGTCGATAAGGCAATGATCAATAGCAAAAGGTCGGCAAGGCCATAGAAATAGTACCAACAGACTAACAAAAAGGCCGACAAGGCCATATAAAATGAAAATGCATAACCTACTAGTCTTCAAGCCTCTCAGAGTCATATAACAAAATAATCAGGTCAGGACATGGCCCCACCATAGCCATGATATATACATAAAAGCATACCCAAAACATAGATAGCAACTCCAGAAGAAGAGTGCTCCAACCCAAGATGAACAGTGACCTTATTGAGGAGGGGCTCGTCAAACCAATTACCTTAACCTGCAGTCATAAAATGCAGCGCCCCAGAAAGAGAACGTCAGTACGAAAGATGTACTAAAATGTAAGGAAAGTAAAATAGATAAATAATAAGATTAATACAATTGAATGATACAAAAGTCAATCTGAAACTCTAACTAACCTAACCATGAATATATGCATGTAAGTAAAATCGAGTCACTCTATAGGGCCATATATTATAGTATCAAGCCTCTCCGTGGGGCAATCTCATCATAACGTATCAACCATATAGGACTCAGTAATGTCATACCCAATTGTAGTGATGTGCATGTATAAGTGTATGCCCAACCGACTATAGCGCGGCTGATAAGAAAATATGTACATATATATAGGTGCAATGCAAGATAAACCTCAAGGAACACCACAAACAGAGTCGGAGTGACCTATGATCGTTATCCTCCAACTATCGTTATTGTCGCTACGTTCATCAACCTTTAATCAATAGACAAGAGATGTATAGAGCATGGGAAGTACTTCTGATAAGGGACATACAAGAGACCTGAAATACTTCAACAAAAAATAAACATGATCATCTCAAACTTAACAAAAAATGTGTCATTTTAAGGAGACATTTATACCAACATTATGCCAAAGGAAAAGTTATCCCTACATACCTCGTTGCTTAGCTTATATGAATTCGAGATGTCCCTGGGTGTTCTACGAGCAATTATCTACATTATACAAATGATTGGTATCAACAATGGATTCAAAACTTATAGGAAAACTCGTTTGGACATTCTATTGAATACCTTATGTTCGTGAAGTTTACAAAATCTTCTATATTCAGTTTTACATGAATTCCAACATTGCAACTTTATGATAACTCTCCTCTACCTCCATAACCTCATCAACATCCCAAAAACATCAAAATTCTAGTTTTCAAGATTTTACAACTTGTTCTTAAAAGAATCCTCCAACTATTACCCTTTAAGTACTTTTATACATATAAAATCAAGAAGAGGTGAAGGAGACTTACCTTAAATCACAAGAGCCACCTTAATTCAGAGCTTACTTCAACCTCCATAACACTTCACAATCACCACAACGTAGAGAAAGATGATAAGACAATGATTACGGGATTCGTTACATTAGTCTAGCATAGTTTGTCTTTGATTTTTAATTAGAACCATTGAAGAACCTTAAGAAATGTTTTAGGAGCAAGTTAGGGTTTGGACAATGAGGGAAATGATATTTTTAGTCGAGCGAAAGAGTTATATAAAATCTGACATTTTTTTACTGCCTTAAAGTATGGTTGTATGTATGATCCGTACAAATTGTACGGCCAGTACAAAAATGTATGACCTCATGTATGGCCAGTACAAAAAATGTACAGTTCGTACTCCTCAAAGTACTTATGGAAAGTTGCTGAATTTCATCGAAATGTATTCTCTTAGGTTCGTTTAACTCTTATACTTCCCGATACTTCTATAAAAAAGTCTTAAACTCTTCTTATCCTTCCGTAAAGTCTCATGCCTTCTTGGTATACTTAAGTTAGTCAATGGCATGACATGTCGAAAAACTACGAGGTCTAACATCCTTCCTCCTTTAAAAGCATTCGTTCGTGAATGTTGGGGTAACGTATCTTTATAATCTTATTTCTTAAGGATTTTCTAGAAATTTTGGCAAAGTTTTCTCTATAAACAGGACTATCCAAGACCTATCAAGCAACCCAAAAACATCTATTCAATGCCTCACAGGGCCACGTAATAATACATCATAACAATATCGGCCTCACACGACCATCTATTTATCCATAAATTAAAAGGGTTAACCATAACTCACCTCAACTCTCAGGTGTCAAAATCTGGGTTGCATTCATTAAATATGTGTCAACAACATTACCAATACAAAGCACACAATATAAGTTGGATATGTAAGATAAGAACAGTGGAATCGCATCGCATGAATGATAACGTAAACTTGTTTTCTGAAGCAAGCGAGGATATATAGACTTCATGTTTTTCTTCACCTCCCACATCATATTTTCCATATTATAAATTTCCCACAATACTGTAACAAAAGCTATTTCTTTTGCCTGAAACTTCTAGATTTAACGATTCAAGATAGTAACTGAGATTCCTTCGTGCAACGAGTTCTTAGTAATCTAAATTCTGTACAGGGGTAACATAGAAGAGATTTATTATGCATTTCTAAAGCAGTTGGCTTATGAAACACTGGACGAGTTGTTCTACATCCCAGAGGTAGTTCAAGTTTATAGGCCACTTAAACCGATTCTCTGAACAATCTCATATGGTTTGACGTACCTGAGGCTAAGCTTGCCTCTCTTTTGGACTCTCATCACGCCCTTCAGAGACAACACTTTCAAGAATCACTAACTTGGAATTATAAGTTCAGTCGCCATCCATTTGAACACAAATTACTAACGATCCTAGGTAATCAACATCTTCTGCCGTGAGACTTTATCTGCTTTATGACTCAATATTTTAAATCAGATTTCATTGACTTTGGTTTACTTCTAACTATCATCTAGGGTTATACATCTTCACGCAATGAGAACTGCATATGACATCATCCTGATACTTAACACGATAGCGGTCATTGCACGCAACTCACTAAGAGATAGGTGATTATTCAAATCCCCTTTAGTATCCACTACGCAAATTCATAATATACCCTTGAGTGTCTGAATCATATGCTTGATTTGAATATCTTCTTGGGGATGGGGCTCACCGGAGTGCCTAAAATACCTTTCGAATGATCTTCTGAACTTAGTTATAAATTTAGCATCCTTGTCAAATGTCATATAAGAGACACCATGGAGGTGAACAATCTTCTTAACCATACAGTCTTGCATAATTCGTAGTTGCATAGGTAGACCTGATTATTAAATCAATTAATGATAATAGTGAGGTAACCCTTAGGAAAATTTCATATTAACCGTCTCTCATTCTCATCGGGTCTTCAATGTCCTGAGCCTATCCATCAGTTCCTAGTGCTCAACCATACTTGCTGATAATTAACACACTAGCTACACTCTCTTTGTGGTTCCTTCTCATGGCATTTCCTTAATACACCCATTCAACATCTTAATACATCTTGGTAAATCCCAGATAGATAGGATATTGCGGATGATCAATCTTTATCAAAATCTTGCCTCGTAATTCTGCCACATCGAGAATACACCAATGGATATGACATCTGACGGGTCCTTTTTGTTAAGTACTTTCTCTAATTTTTCTTAAAAGTGGGATCTTAATCCTGACATTCCTTATCTTTCCATATGAAGGATGACTCTACTGAGCTATGAATCTTAAGAGTACCATTTTCTGAATTATTAGTTAGACGTCTACTTGATTAACCGATATATTCCTCCGACAAACTTCCTTCTTTAACCTTAGTACTAGTCAATCCGCTTGCGGGTACATGGCTGGTATAGTACTACTTAATTCCAATGATAGGATTATCGATACATGAGCCCTTTTAAAATACATTAAGCCATCATTCCTTTCATAAACTTAGCCTTGTTCAATGGTTAGTATATTTGAACTCTTCGGGTTTTCAATGTCTCAGCCGTGAATACTCCATAGATAATATATTGAAACTTTCATTCATGACCTAGAAGAAAAACCTTATCGTACTTTCTCATTACTCATAGCTATATGCGACCTCCTTTCCTTACTCCTTTTTATACTTTCCCCATCCACTCATTTACTCAGCGTACATTATTCATTCTAAAACGGCCTGGTACACATGCGTAATCCAAAACTTTACTGTCAGATCTTATCTTTAATGGTATTTATCCTGTAAAGAATGAGTCGTTAACGTATTCCCTTATGGGGGTCCAATTAGAAGCATTATGTAATTACATCCAAAGCTGGTTGTCGTACTTAGATCCAAATTTCTTCCTTTGTCCTAGGGCAAAGATTCTTCATCAATGGCGCTTAGGAAAAGATTTCCTTATCATACTGAGCCATAGGCTCCTACTCCATTTATATTATATAGAATAGCTTTTACTCGACTCGAAGATGCTCGAAGATATCTTTATTTACTCGACATTTCATTTTCCTTATCGAGTCATTACCCCTTAACGTACCTTTCTAACACTGCCTGATATTTTTTGGCTTATTGACCTTTTTTACTTGCCTCCTTATATAAATATCTCACGCTTTGCCCATCGTTACTCCCATCTACGTACCTCGTACGAGTCATCGCATATTTTAATTCAATTTACGGTGTTACATAGTCTAATGACTCTTCCAAATCTCCTTATCCTACCATAATCATGTCTTCCATTGTCTAATTGCTTAACCGTCTTACTCTGACTTTTCTATTTCAGGTTATATGAATGGGGTTCTTATCTCTAATATACTTCTCATACCGACTTCTCGAACATCAAAGGTCTGGCACCTCTAGTTGAAGAATCCCCATTGGTCATTTATCACTATGGGTTCTTACATTGTTTCACTGTATTCACACCTTAATGAGACCTATGTTGTCATTTCCTCATTCATTTTTATCCTTCTCGTCATTGTCTGCATGTCCATCGTTAGCATACCCATCTCTATCCTACCATCTCTTTCGGTCTTATTATTTATTTGTAAGGCTATACTAACCATTTTCAATTATCCCGAGATTCCTATCATCACTTGTCTTTCACAAGACGTTCTTACCAAAAAGGGTATCTAGAATATGTCATGTTGCCCAATACGTTCAAAGGTCCTATCAATTCATTGTCCATAGCATGTCTTGGCTTACTAGTACCACAATATGTAATTTCCAACAGATAAGCGACATAACTTCTTTATGACCAGATGAGAGGTTTATGCCTTCTTTTATTACCACAAACATACTAACTCTTGTGTGTACCTTAGGATCACTATTCTGGGTGCATCATTCTTCTTTAAGCATATCCATAGCCAACCTCAATACAACTCACTTGAGGTAACCCATCCTTATTAACAATATTCGGGGGACATCCCCAACCTCTTAAGCAATGTGTGACCATTTGGGTCGCATATTCATAAGGCACTTTCTTGTGTACGTCAATGAAAGTTATCGTGAAACGGGTGGGTTCTCAGAATCCTCATTAAACCTTCCAACAATACTCTCTACATCCCACCTTTAGAGTTATCTTCGGCTCATCATTCTGCTCACAAAACTTAGGTTTTTGTAAAGTCATCAAAGTAACGTAACATTATAAATTTAGGATCTACCTAGCATAATCATCTGAAAGAAAGAATCATATTTCCACACAACTAACATCTCACTTCTACAGTCATTACAACTAGCATCTAGCCTACCAATGTATATATGGGGATTTAACTAGTATCTCACTTCTACATTCATTACCTATTCTCGTAGGAGTATATAATCACCCAAGTGATGACATACAACTAATTTCTAAAATAAGGGTCAAATCAGTACTTTTCAACACAAATGAGTCGATACTAAGTATATAAGAGGTAAATATATCTACAACAATGTAATAATAGCATACCTCAAACAGCACCGCGGCTCGAGGCTCTATTTATTCCATTATCCTTACCTTCATCGATCAATCTCGGACGCTCGTGAACCTTGTGGCCTCATTTGCCAAACCTATAAAAAAATCATGTACCCTTACAGCATAGTCCTACATGCACCCGACCACACTACCTAGTGCAGTACTCTAACCCAGAAACACTGGGGTCTGTGAACCTTGCCTTGGCCTTATCCTAGAACTCTGATCATACTCAATCTGTCGCAAAGGTCCAACTTGCAGATCATACAACTATAACTCATCTTCATACAGTCATCCAATGTACTCACCACTTATCCTGACCCACTTAGACCTCTAATCACCCTCAGTTGGGTCAAACCCAGTAGCTATGGAAGGTCCCTGACTGAAAATCTCCCAAGGCTATGAACTGCCTGACCCTTTAAGGAGCCTATCAATATAAGATGATCTGATATGGCGCCATGCCTGAGAGGAATCTAACTGTGTCAGCACCTGTACTGCTCTCCTAACATCCTCATCGGATGGAGTCGATAGTGGAACTGGAGATATAGGAGCTTCCCTTAGCTCCTCTAGTACTACTGGAGTCGAAGATACCTGAAAAGGTGACTCACACGCGTCATCTGATGGATTTGTCTCGATAGGGGGCATACTACTCGCATCCCCTCTCAACACATCCTCAATCTCTCTACTAGCTATAGTTTTGCTAGAAAAAGGCATCAATATAATCACAAACACAATAAGGGTTATAGAAATAACTCTTACGACTCAGCTTTATAGCACAATTCTAGATCAAGAAAAAAAGGTAATCATCCTAAATGCTTTGTAGCCTCCTGTTTAAAAGTGTGGTGCACAATATATGCATAAACAAGTCTCTCTAGACACGGCTTATAGACTCCATAGGAAAGACCTGCTCTGATACCAAGTTTGTCACACCACAGCTTCAGAGGGTATGGCCAGCACTTGGCGCATGAATAGCCCCGGCATACCACCTGAATATCCTAGCATAAACATATAACTGTCTGGGCCAACAAGGCCCCAGAATAACAATCATAAGAGAAACTGAATATATAGCAACCTAAAACAATAACAGCAAAACCAATATATATATATATATATATATATACAACAAAGATGATCAATAGCAGAAGGTTGGCAAGGCCATAGCAACAGTACCAACAGACTAACAAGAAGGTTGACAAGGCCATATAAAATAACAATACATAACTCACTAGTCCACAAGCCTCTAAGAGTCATATAACAAAATAATTAGGTCGGGATAGGGCTCCTTCATACCCATGATATATACATAAAAGCATACCCAAAACTCAGACAACAACCCCAAAAGAAGAGGAGTTATCCAACCCAAGTTGAATAGTGACCCCATTGAGGAGGGGCTCATCAAACCGTCTACCTGAACCTGCAGGCATAAAATCCAGTGCCCCAGAAAGGGGACGCCAGTACAAAATATATATTTAATATATAAGGCAGGTAAATAATATAAATAAGGAAAGTAATATAAGAGAAGGATATAGAAGTCAACCAGAAACTCAGAAAGGCCGCTGAGGGCATACAACTGACATAACCATGAATATATACATGTAAGTAAAATAGGGCCACTCTATGGGGTAATCTCATCATAACATACCCGGTAATATAGGGCCAACTGTAGTGGTGTACACGTATAAGTGTCTGACTGGCCAACTATAGCGCGGCTCGGTAAGAAAATAGATACATATATATAAATAGGTGCAATGCAAGATAAACCTCAAGGAACACCATAAATAGAGTCGGAGTGACCTATGGTCGTTATCCTTCAACTATCATTATTATCGCTACGTTCATCAACCTTCAATCAATAGACAAGAGATGTATAGAGCACGGGAAGTACTTCTGGTAAGGGACATATAAGAGACCTGAACTACTTTAACAAGAAAGGAACAATATCATCTCAAACTTAACAAGAAGAGTGATGTTTTAAGGAAAAGTTTATACCAAAATTATGCCAAAGAAAGAAGTTAGCCGTACATACCTCGTTGCTTAGCTTATACGAATTCCAAATGTCCCCGGGTGTTCTACGAGCGACTATCTACATTATGCAAATGATTGGTATCAACAATGAATTCAAAACTTATAATAAAACTCGTTTGGACATTCTATCGAACACCTTATGTTTGTGGAGACAAAAGCTTTTATAATCAATTTTACATGAATTCCAACATTGCAACTTCATGCTAACTCTACTCTACCTCCATAACCTCATCAACATCTTAACAACTTTATATCATACTCTTAAATTATATAATTAAGCCCAACAACATCAGAATTCTAGTTTTCAAAATTTTACAACTTGTTCTTAAAAGAATCCTCCAAGTACTTTTATACATCTAAAATCAAGAAGAGATGAAGGAGACTTAACTCAAATCACAAGATCCACCTCAATTCAGAGCTTACTTCAACCCATAGAAGACTTCACAATTGTCACAATGTAGAGACAGATGATAAGATGATGATTAGGGGATTCGTTACATTAGTCTAGCATAGTTTGTCTTTGATTCTTGCTTAGAACCATTGAAAAACCTTAAGAAATGTTTTAGGAGCAAGTTATGGTTTCGAAGATGGGGTCAATGATAGTTTGGTCGAGCAAAAGAGTTATATAAAAGCTAAAATATTCTGATCATGTCAAAGTACGGCCGTATGTACGGTCCGTATGAATTGTACGACCATTAAAAAATATACGGACACATGTACAGCCAGTACAAAAAATGTATGGCTCGTACTCCTCAAAGTACTTTCGGAAAGTTGCTGAATTTTATCAAAAATGTATTCTCTTAGGTTTGTTTAACTCTTATACTTCCCGACACTTCTATAAATAAGTCTTAAACCCTTTTTATCCTTCCGTAAAGACTCATGCCTTCTGGGGATACTTAAGTTAGTCAATGGCACGACATGTCGAAAAACTACGAGGTGTAATAAAGAGGCCTCGTTTCAGCACTCATATGGTTGCCTCATCTGGAGGTAGGGGTTATTTTTATTACACCCTGTACTTTTGATGTTAATTGTGTTGCGAGTTAACTAATGTAAGCCTAGAGAGGTTAATATCCCTTTATAAGGTTAAGAGAGGTTTATTGAAGTATTAAGTAAGTTTCGGAAAAGTGTAACACCCCGTACTTGCACATTAGAAGGCGTCGTAACTAACCGATAGAAACTCGGTGGGATTGCGGTCTAGTATGTAATACCCCGTATCTTCGAGCTAAATGGAAATGATGACGATTAGAAATAATTACATAATGAATGACGTAGAAAATCACTTTTTGAAGTATTGATAATGACTTGGAAAAGTCCTAAATAGTTTAAGAAGTATGATACAAGGACATTTAAATCCCAATGTTATTACTATACATGGAGTTTTTTATTTATATAATTAACGTAGGAACAAAAGATGGATTAAGAAAATTTATCATAGTGTTCTATTAAGTGGGCCCCCCATAAGAAGTGTCCAGCAAGGTATGATATGACTAGCCTATGTGTATCATGCCTAGCAATTAAAACTTAAATATGGCCAGCAAGATAAATGGTGACCAGCCTATGTGTCACATATCGGAAGATATTCTTGCACTTTGTAGAAGTAAAATGTAACTAGCTTGTTGCAATAGGATAAGCAACTACGTTCTTGATTTTTGGGGTTCATTTAATGGAGTAAAACGTCCAACAACTATTGTTTTAGATTAACGTTCCGACAAATTGGTATTTCTCTCATTTTTTAGATTTTAAGTCACTTGTTTTTTAAAGCTCGGGGAAGAGAGGACTGGTTTCATAGTAGCTATTGAATGGGAAATATCCAAAGGTATTTTAAGGTTTTACTTTCATACTTGGTATGGTCCCTTATTGAAAGTAATCATGAAACGAGTTTATGTCCCGAAAAGAGTTCTGATTTAATTTCTTTAGAGTTCTATTGCTCTCTTATCCTATTTTTCCCTTGTTAGGAGTATTTTCAGTATTTAGAGCTTATTTTTGCACAGTAGAGTTGTTGATAGTTTTATAGGTCTATTGTTGGGTAGTGTTTTAGAGCGACACCGATCCTATACGGTCTGGTAGATGACGCCGAGCCTCATACGATCGGGTAGATACATATTGAGCCCTATATGTGGCTAGTAGATGCAAAAGTATATTATGTATATAAGTTGAGTAGAGACAGACGAGTACATTCCAGGTTACCTCTGACCATATCTTGTTCAACAGATTTATGTTATAGCTTTAGTTATTTAGCCGCCTTACATACTTAGTATATTATTTCGTACTAACGTCCCTTTTCCTATGGATGTTGTGTTTCATGCCACACAGGTTCGGGTAGGTAAGGAGAGGACCCTCTATTGTAGAGTGCCTCCAGATATCAGCTTTTGTTAGTGAGCTCTATCTCCTCCTGGAGTCTTGCCGAGTCAAAGTCATGTTTATATCCTTTTGGTATCTTTGGTATGCTAGGGGCCCTATCCCGACTTATTCCTTATGTTGATGTTCCTTTTTAGAGGCTTTATAGACATGTCATATGTCATGCAGTTTGTACGGTACGGCCTTGTAGGCCTGGATGTTGGTTAGAGATTATGTTAGCCTTGTCGGCCTTAGTATGTATATATATGCATAGGTTTGGTTCTTATGTTTGTAGGATATTATGTCGTGTTGTTTTACAGTTATCATTCTGAGTTCTTGTCGGCCTAGACAGTTATACATTCGTGTGATGATATTAGGTGGTACGCTCAGGTCGTCCAGGCGTCAGGTGCCGACAACACACACACCAAGGTTAGGGTGTGACAATTTTGGTGGAGGTCATTACCATCCGAGTGTTACGTCAGTTATTGCAGCCATGCCTGTATTTGAGGGAGGACAGTTGGTGTGTACTTCTTATGGTTCGGGCTAGCTGATCCCGAGTTCTTATAGGTCAGTTGGTCATGGTGGGCATTCTGATTCCAGTTCTTCTTTTCAACCATCTGTCGTTCCTAGAGGGTGTTATGAGTGTGGTGATCTTAAGCATTTCAATAGAGATTGTTTTCACATCCCAACCTTAGGGGTGTGGCCGGCACTCAGTACCTTATGGCCCGAGCGTACTAGTCGTAGTACCTGAAGAATACATAACAAGACTTGGGCCAACAAGGCCTCTAATCAATGGTTGTAAAGTGATGTGATGCAACATCCTACAAGTAGAAAAGGCCCAACAACATATATATATATATATATATATATATATATATATATACACTAAGGCCGACAAGGCCGTCATAAGTGCAACAGACCATCCAAAAGGATGGCAAGGCCATACTAAATGACTAAACACAAGACTCTAGTCTACAAGCCTCTAAGATATAACATAGTATAGCAACCGGTGGGGACAGGACACTGCCCTACCCAAGGTACAAATATACAGCAAAACCAATACCTACCAATACTTTAAACATCTCTAAAAGAAAGGAGCGTGACAACCAACATCTGGATCAAGACACCTACTGTAGAGGAGCATCTAGACATTTATCCGTACCCGCGGGCATGAAATGTAGCTCCCAATCAAGGGATGCTAGTATAAAAGAATGTACTGAATATGTAAAGCAAATAATCGTAAACAAAGGTAATAGCAAGTGCAAAGGAAAGTAAGGAGACTACTTGGACCTCAAAAATCACTGGGGGCTTATGTAATGCATGATATCTTTTAAAAACCGTATACATATATACATAGGCCACACTAAGGGGAAATATCATCATCATATCATACCTGATCATAACAGAGGTCGGTGTTATCGTACCCAACTATAATGGTGTACACATATAAGTGTTGTACCCGGCCAACTATAGCGCGACTAGGTGTCACGAAATAAATGAATACATACATACATATATATATATATATAATGCGTGAATGACATCAAGATAACAATAAGAACATGAAGGAGTGACACAAGGTTGGTAACCCCTCATTATAGAACTACATATAACAAACGTTATAATCCAACAAGAAGCTCATAACCAATCATATAGAAAGGGACATTATAAGGTGCAAAAAGTACTCCCGACAAGTGACAAATAAGGTTCATATAATATTTCACAATAAGGATTGCCATGCTTCTATATTCAATGAGGGAATTTGGATAAGGAACTTTCATTCTATCACAATTCCTCTATGACCATGCCAATAGATGGAAGGATAAGCCTTACATACCTCGTTGCTCAGCCAATGTTAGTCCTATCAAGTCTCACACGCCTTACGAATGACGACCTATGCGATAGACATAATTCAGATCAAAATCAAGTTCATAGCTACAAGATTTATTCAATGCGACGTTATAGCGAACACCTAGCGTGCATAATTCTCATTCTTCAACCCTTATAGAAACCAAGGTACTATCAGTCCTTCTTTAACAATTACAACAACCCAAGATTATAACTATCATACTTCACAATCTCCATCCACAAGAAACCCAAGAACTTAACCAAAACTATTAATAAATCAACATATTTCCATCACAAGGTTTAGCAAATTCTTGCAATCTATCTCCATTATTTGGTCAAGCTAAGCTAGGAGGGGTTAAAGAGCATTAAGAGTAATAAGATCTTACCTCAAAATAGCCAAAACATCTTATATACCAATCCTCCTTCCAAGCTCCAAGAAATGATGGGGTGTAACACGAAACCTCTTGGTAAACTTTCAATACCAATCTTCTATCTCGAGTCGTCGAGGCTCAAGTCGACTAACAATGCTTTTAAATATGTACAAATGATGGGGTGTAACAAGAAACCACTTGGTATACTTTCAACATTTGCCCAAGCCTTTCTTAATCTCCTATAGGAATCATAACTTCTTCCAACTTGTATTAGTTTGTCACGACGTACTCAATGTAAGGAATACAAGCGCAAAAGACTTAGCGACTCTTAAACTTTAGCGACCTATTAAAGATTTAACTTAATCACTTTTCTTATACTCTTAAAAATAACCTCTCCCTTGCCTTAAGCCCACTAACTTGTAGCCCATTCAATGTATAAAGGTACATGGTGTAACAATTTTCCCAAACTTAGGTGTGATGGGCTGCATAAGAGTTCTTAGACTTTTGGGCCTATGATAGAAGGACCGCCGGCTAGAGATGGATCCCAAGGTGCTATAAGTGGTTCTCATGGTGGTAGGAGTAACCCTCAGACAGGTAGAGGGGGTGATCAGCCCAGTTGAGGTGGTGGTCGTGGAGGTACTCAAACTTTGAGTGATCGTGCTCATTTCTATGCTTTCCTAGGTAGACTTGAGGCACATGCCTCTGATGTAATCATCACATGTATTCTTATGATTTGCCATTGTCCTGCTATAGTTTTGTTTTACCCATGATTTACTTATTCTTATGTGTCTGTCTACTTTGCTTTGAGTTTAGATTTTATGTGTGATTCACTAGCCATGCCTATTCATGTTTCTATTCCTGTTGGGAATTCCATAGTCGTAGACCAGGTATAACATGGTTGTGTAGTTAATTTGATGGGGTATGATACACAGGTAGACTTGAAGGTATTGGATATGGTAGAGTTTGACGCTATTCTCGGGATGGATTTGTTATCCCCGTATCACGTGATCTTGGACTATCCTATCAATATAGTTACTTTAGACATGCCGAGTATTCCTCAATTAGAATGGAAATGTGCTCTTAGTCAGTATCCGAAGAAAGCAATATTGTTCCTTAAGGCTTAGAAGATGGTAAAGAAGAGGTGTCTCTCTTATTTGGCTTACATTTGGGATATGAGTGCAGAGACTCCTCAATTAGAGTCAGTTCCAGTAGTGAGAGAGTTTGTAGAGGTGTTCCCTACCGATCTTCCCAGTGTTTCGCACAACCGTGATATTGACTTTTGTATTGATTTGGAGTTGAACACTCAACCTATTTCTATTCTGCCATATCGGATGGCATCAGCCGAGTTGAGAGAGTTAAAGGAGAAATTACAAGATTTGTTGAGTAAGGGGTTTAGTTGATCTAGTGTTTCTCCTTGGGGTGATCATGTGTTGTTTACAGAGAAGAATGATGGGTTTATGCGTATATGTATTGATTATCGGCAATTGAACAAGGTGACTATCAATAACAAGTATCTGATACCTCGCATTGATGAATTGTTTGATCAACTCCAGGGTGCTTTAGTCTTTTCCAAGATGAATTTGAGGTCCGGTTATCACCAGTTGAATATTAGGGCAGAGGATGCTCCTAAGACAACTTTCCAAACTCGCTATATACATTATGAGTTTTTGGTGATGTCATTTAGGTTGACTAATGCACCCGCAGTCATTATGGAGTTGATGAATGGAGCTTGCAGGCCATACTTGGATTGGTTCGTGATTATCTTCATAGATGATATTTTGATCTACTCTTAGAGTAAGGAGGAGAACGAGGAGCATTTGAGGATCGTGCTTGGTATTTTGAAAGAGAAGCATTTTTATGCCAAATTTTCAAAGAGTGAGTTCTAGCTTAGTTTTGTGACATTCTTGGGGCATGTAGTGACTAAGGATGGTATTATAGTAGATTCCAAAAAGATTGAGGCAGTTCGAGATTGGATTAGGCATGCTTCGGTCACCGAGGTTCGGAGATTTATTGGTCTTGCGGGTTATTATTGGCATTTTGTGGAGGTGTTTTCATCCATTGCAATCTGGTTTACTAGATTGACTTAGAAGAAGCTACATTTATGTGGTTCAAGGAGTGTGAGGCGAGCTTCCAAATGCTCAAGACTTTGTTAACTAACGCTCCGATTTTGACCTTACCAGTTGAGGGAGAGAGTTTTACGGTCTATATGATGCTTCTGGATAGGTATTGGGTGTGTGTTAATTCAGAAAGGGAAGGTTATAGCATATGCTTCTAGGCAGTTGAAGGTACATAAGAAGAATGATGACATCCAATCCTACACCTCCTAATGAAATGTAGTACGGTCGTAGTAATAATAAACCTAACAAAGTTTGGGGTCGATCCCACGTGGAGTGCGTATGTGCTAACATGTCAAAAGGTGTGTGAATTTGTGATATCCTAAAGTAATCTTCAAACAAAATATGATTGAGTAATTAATTCTAAAACTAGACTATTTTACTAAGCTAGGACTTTTATCAAACCACGTAAAATGCAAGAATATTTTATTTGTTTTCAATATTGAGAAGGACCGGGGTTGTGGCCTCAATACAAAATAATTAGTTCATGGACATAAGTATCTTGCTTAACAATTTTGAATTAGCAATTACGATCCAATTAATTACTACCCACTAAAATCTTCCAATTCTAGTAAGCTTTTCCCCAAGAAACCCAAAGTAATATATCAAAACCCAATTGAATGTGACCCCAAGTAGAAATCTCCCTATTCCTAGTTTGATTTAATTAATCAAGTTTGATTAATTCTTTAACAAGCTCAATTCCATGCTACATGTTCAATACCCAAATCAATTTCAACTTTTCAAAGCAAGAAATGGACATACAAGGGCATAATTTAGTGGTTGTGACCATCAAATTAACAATAAAACATAAAGACAAGTAGATAATCACAATTCAAGTATTAATAAACAAGATAATCAAATACTCATTCACATTAATGTCATAAGAGTCACAATCCAAGCTATTTAAATTAGCTACTCATACTAGAAATGAAAAATAGAACATAAAATGTGATTATAAACATAATGAAAGACTAAACAAGAAAGAAAATGCAAACTCTGTGGTGAAAATCTCTAAAATCCTTCAAAAGTAAGCTATAGTTGCTCCTCAAGGCTTCAAATATGATAGATTATGAAAGACAATGACCTAATTTCTATCTAAAGTTGTCTGAAAATCGGGATAAAAATGCCCTTCACTACCATAAACGTGGAGCCGAATATTTTCTTCAGATCTTGTCGATTTTGTGAAGCAATTTCGTCTAGCCGTTTATTTTCATGGACTGAAACCGACTTCCTCATTCTCAGATTTAGCCAAATTCAAGTTCTTCTACCATCATAAATGGCTACTCGAAATTAAAATGTGGCCACAAATTTTGTATTTTCACAATCTTCTCTTTTATCAATATTTTGCTCCAATTTTCATCCTTTTCATCATTCTTGATCAAAGTTTTCATTGATTGCCTTTCTTGAGTTCTAAATCCTAAAATCCACCAACTTAAGTTAGTTTAGGTTATTAAATTCTACTCAAAGATTTTTAAAACTCAAGAAAAATGCAAGTATAAGTTGGTATTTTACCAACTTATCAACTCTCCTAAACTTAAGCTTTTGCTTGTCCTATAGAAAAATAAAATAATAGAAAACATTAACTAATCAAAGTTTCCAAACCTTTATGACTTCAGTTGAAACTAATAATTAATCTAAATCATGTGAAACATCCACAAGAACTCATCAAAAACACATTTGTTCCAGTTCAAATATCAAACCCACAATAGAATCAAGAATCAATCTAATCATGACCTCAAAGTTTCAAATATTGCCTATTTTTCACAAAAGAAACCCTTTTTATCACTCGTTCATCTCAATTGGAACACGACATACCTTATCCAAAAATCTCAAATTCCATGTGCCCTCACCAACAACAAAAGATCCCAAGCATAAAATATCACAATTCAAGCAAACATGAGATATACTTAAAAAATACTCACTCACACTCACAAAAGAAGTTCAAGTGCACCCTATTAATTCCATAGGCTTGCCCCTCATGTAAATCTCCACTAATGTAGGCATGCCTAATTTAGAATCACATAGGAGCTAAGCGGGTAGAATGTAGGCTTTTGGTCATGGAATAGATATTATTTTGGATACAAAGTGACTCAAGACGTCCCTAAGTCTACAAATTGCAATGATTCAAAACCAACTTCCCTTTCAAGGACTTTCCACCTTTCTTTCATTTCAATTCAAGCACCTAATCTCCTCTTTATTCTTTCAATTCTCTTCTTCTTCTTTTTTTCATTTTATTTTTAACTTTTACTTTTTGAATTTATTTTACTTTTCCTTTTTAAATGGTGTCCACATCACAACTTTACCTCTCGTCTTCCCCAAACTTAGGCTTTTTAGCCTTTTTTTTCAAAAACAATGAGGAGGGTAGGTGGCTTCCACATCACAACTTTACCATCCATCCTCTAAACTTAGGCATTTAGCCTATTTTGCAATTTCAAAGCACTTAGGGAGGTAAGATGTACTTGTGGCGTACACTGGGCGATCAAGGATATGTATGATGGAGTCAAAACAATAGTACGGAGAGTAGGATGAGACTCAGAGCATTTCCCAGTGATGATGGGGATGCACCAGGATCAACTCTTAGTCAATTCCTATTTGTCTTAGTGATGGACGGACTGATGCGACAAATCTAAAGGGAGGTACCATGGTGTATGTTATTCACAAATGACATAGTCCTGATTGATGAGACTCACATTGGAATGAATGCCAACCTGGAGGTTTGGAGACAGACTCAGGAGGCTAAAGGGTTCAGGTTGAGTAGGACCAAGACAAAATATTTGGAGTGCAAGTTCAGCAACGAGAGCGACACATGAGTGGAGGCAAGGCTTAGTACTCAGGTCATTCCAAAGAAAGGAAGCTTCAAGTACATAGGGTCTATTATCCAAGGAAATTGAGAGATTGATGATGATGTCACAGATCATATTGGGGCAGGGTGGATAAAGTAGAGGCTTGCATCTAGAGTCTTGTGCGACAAAAAGGTGCCACCAAAACTTAAAGGCAATTCTATAGGGTGGTGGTTAGACCAACTATGTTATATGGGGCAGAGTGTTGGTCAGTCAAGACTTCGCACATACAAAAGATGAAAGTTGCGGAGATGAGGATATTGAGATGGATGTGTGGGCAGATTAGAAATGATGATATCTGGGAGAAAGTGGGAGTGGCCTCGATGGATGATAAGATGCAGGAAGCGAGGTTGAGATGGTTCGGACATCTATAGAGGATAGACACAGATGCCCTAGTGCGGAGGTGTGAGAATTTAGCTATGGACGGGTTAAGGAGGGGTAGAGGTAGGCCAAAGAAGTATTGGGAAGAGGTGATTAGACGGGATATTATGCAAGTACAACTTACTGAGGACATGACCTTAGATAGGGGGTTGTGGAGGACACAAATTATGGTAGAAGAGTAGTAGGTACTCGAGCGTACTCCTACTTATGCTTACAAATTGATAGTTATAGTGTTACTACTGTAGGCCCGATTAGCCTATCATACTTATAGGCACATTATTGTTTTATAATCCACTGTAGTTTGATTTCTACTGCTATGTGTTCTTTAGTGTATTTTATTTAGCATATTTAGTTGTGTTAGCTACTGCTCCCTTTTGTTCGAATGCACTTTATACTGTTTTCCTCATCTGAGTCTGACCGTTTCTCTTGCTTTACTCTTTACTCTTTACTCTTGCTTTATTTTGACTGTCTTGCTTGTGATTATGCTTTGTCTAGAGCCGAGAGTCTCCCATAAATAGCCGTTCTACCTACCAAGGTGGATGTATGTTCTGTGTACACTCTACCCTCCCCATACCCTACGGTGTGGGATCTCACTGGGTATGTTGTTGTTGTTGTTGTTAGGGAAGTAAGGTATGAAGAGATAGGATAATTAAGATCAAAAGAATAAAGCTTCTAGTATGATTTCCAACAAAAAGGTTCAAGGCTCAAAAAGGGTTGACTAGGGTGATTTCATGCAAGGGTAGGCAAGACAGGCTTAAGCTATTCAAATAAAGCCTATGATCCTTTTCAAAGCATAGCCTAGGATTTTGCCTCGAAATAAATTCAGGGCAAGTTCTAGATCAATAAGGCGCACAAGAACTCACAAATATCCTTACCACTCATGGCTATAGACATGCTCAAAGCCCAATAGAAACAAATGAACTAAAAATGGAATCATCATAGCCTCAAAACTACTTAGTAACCAAAAAGCGAATGATTGAATCTAGGAGTCATGACCAAAACATCAACTTGAAACTTTTTTTAAAAAATAAAAATAATGAATACTCACGTGCCAAAGCTTAAATAATGATAGTATCAAACAAGCCACAAAAACATTCCAAGAGACATCACTACCAAACTTGCATTTTATACCCCCTCCCCCAATTTAAAAACTAGAGTGTCCTCAATGCGATAAAATAAAGTAAAGCATAAAGGAGGGGAAAAAGGGCTCCCTAAATCTCAAGTGTTGGACTCTGTCTTCATATGCACTTCTTTTATCAATGAAGAATCAGCATCAACAGTTTGAGGTGGGTGAAAGTCTGGAACACTCACAACCAATGTCTCTGTGCTAGAAGAATTTGCCTGGATCAGCTGCTCAGAAGTTTGCTCCTCAATATCAGAAGCTCGGATGGTCCTATACAAATACAGTGCAACATAAGTTGTATCATCATCTAGATCTTCATCAACTGATTTTGTGTCATTTGCTTCCTCATCAAGGTTTTTCTCTGCTTCCTCAACTCTAAAACTCAAATCTTTTCGAAAGTGATTCATCTTCTCAGAAAATTTGGAAACAACTTTACTCATATTTGATAACTCATTCTTGCAAGTTTCTTCCATCTATTTGAACCTACTATCCATGACTTGAACTATTTTCACCAGATTGTCTAATGTCTCTTTCCTAGTCTCTCTATATTTTCTTGGTCATCTTAATTCTTTAAAATCATATCCAATTTCGTTTGAATGTTCTTCATTTTCTCCATAAAGATGCTTTCATATTGTGTGCGGTGCATTCTTGTATCTCGTGTAATTTTTTTGTCTACATCCTTCAACTGTGTATGAACTGCTTTAAGAACTATTGGGATTGCTTGGGGTGGAGTTTCCTTTTTCGAGGGACATCTAGATGGTAGGACTATCATTCTTGTAGATATAGTAGGAACAATGGAAGTTGAGGGTTCCGAGCTGGGGTATGGTGCACAGTTAAGAGGCACATTAGGGTTTAGCTCTTCAGACTGGCAAACCCCTGTTATGGACTCAGTGTTCTTCTTATTATGGGATACATTAGATTCGTCCTTCAACGAAAACAAATCAATATTTTTGGAGCCTTGCACTTCAACATCTTGTAGTCGCCACTGTACATTAAAATCTCTCATAAATTGTATAAGTGTTTAAGGAAAGTGCAATGACTGAGCCTTTTTGGTTTTCTTACAAGCTGATATGATTTCATCTATCATGATATGCCCTACATCAATGGGTCATTTCTTAGTGATGGCAGCAGTTAGAATTGCCCTGTGCAATGGAATTTCATTATCGTTTTTGCACGGCATAAGTCTACCAAGAACAAAACTCACCCAGTTCTTCGCAAGTTGGCTAAAAGTACTCTTCTTGATCCTAACATTGTGAAACTCTCAGTTTGGTACTTCGATTTCTTGTCCTAACACATCAGTTGCCCACTCTCGGCTTTCAACTTTAGAATGGCACAACATCTTGTTATACTCAATTGGATCTTCATTTGGCAAATCTAGGAGTTTGTTGAATGCTTTTGGAGCGATTAAGACCGCCACTTCCCTCACAACTAGCGTAGTTGATCCTTCTGGTAAGATGGACATGTTAGCATAGAATTCATTTACCATAGTTTCATTCACCTTGTCCGATCTTTCTGCCAATTTTAACTAACCTCTTCTGGCCAACTCATTGTACAAATCTGAAAAGCGACTTTTGATGTATAACATGTTTATCCCTATTTCAAAACAAAGCTTCCTAGATTTCAAGTGAGCGTTGAAAGTTTCTTCGGTAGATGGACTATTAAACCTTTCATAAGGAAGTGTTTCTCCTTGCTCTTGTTGAGCTCTCACAAGGCTCGTTTTCCTTGACTTACCCTCAGGTTGAGAGTTTTATTCAGATTCACTCCCAGATGACGCTTCCAACTCAGTTGGTTCATCCACATGTCGTCTCTTTTTTGGATTGCTTGTGGGAAAATTTGTGTTTGTTTCTTGGGCTGGGCTGGCCTCTTGGAAGAAGAAGGAGCATTTTTAGCTTTCTGACCTTTCCCTTGTACGGACCTTATGGCATTTCTCTTCTTTGGTTACCCTAACATGGTATAACTGTATCCAAAGATACAAGTCATTAACATTTGGACATCACTAAACAACACAAAAAAACTAACTACTAACTCATATTCGTACCTAAACAAGTATCAAAAACATGAAAAAAACAACGAAGACTCACGACTAACAAAACAAACGAGAAAAGAAGAATGACGAAAAGAGAAGAAAAGTATTAAGATTTGAAGGTGCAAAAGTTCAGGCAAAAATATGGGGACGAAACAAAAATGTCTCCACGAAATTGTATCATTCCCTATCTTTCAGCTCCACAAAACAGAAATATGGACATGAAAATTTGTTTTTCCAGTGATGCTCCATTTTTACTTGGATCTGGTTTAGTCCATGATTATTTTCTGGGACACGAAGTTCCTCCAAGAAATTAATCAGATGTTAAGTACCCAGTTGCACACAATAAACTAATGTAACACAAGTAATATAGGAAGAACTCAATCCTAGCTCAGAATAAAGTGTAGAAGAACCATCACAATCTTATGATTCCATCTTATTCCAACAGTAATTCAGTGATCAACAATACCAAAATCATACAATATATGTCACCCCACACCGAATCAACTCTAACAGTCAATGATCCACAATAGCATATGTTAATCACAAATAAGCACCCAAAATCTACTCACATTATGCCATGAATTTGCTAAATCGAGAAAAACAACACCAACCAACACATGAAGAACAATATTCAAATACATACCTGCTAGGGTTAGAGAAAAGCAAGAAAAAAAAACAATATGAGCTTCTTTTTTTTAGTATGGTATAACTAGGAAGAAATCCCACTTTGATGTGTGCTTCAACTAGGATTTGATTTCTCGATGAATCAAGAGGAGAAATAAGGAAAATAGGTGAATGGCAAAAGGGAGTGGACTGTGTACGGCTTAGGAGTTGATACATAAGAAAATAATTTCTCCCTTTTTTGTTTTAATTTGAAATTTGTGGGTCTGCATTCTTTAGCCTATTTTATCTAACCCGTATTAAAAAATGGCTACACGAATCATAAAACGTGGAGCCAAAAAATTTCAAGTTCTTGAAGATTCAACTTTTGTAGCTTCTGCCTGGCTCCACGAAAATAAACATGGACATGTTTTTGGTCCACGTTTTTCACATGTATCTCATTTCTAATTTTCACCTTCCACGTATTAATTGAACAAAGCTTCAAATCATTTCAAAGACTTGCACACTTGCACAAACTTTCTCCAAACAAATAAAACGTGAAAAGAAAACCAAATCCACTTAACGAGACTAAAAATGCAAGATATTAGAAGGATACGAGCTTGGGTTGCCTCCCAAGAAGCGTCTTATTTAACACTGTGGCATGAAACAAACTTCAGTACTACTTGAGATATCATAGGGGGTTCCCCCAAATCAACTTCCGCAACCATTTTCCTTAGGTCAATTGGACCCAACTAGTATTAGATTTTTTGCCCATTGACTTTGAAGATTCTTTTACCATCATCGGACTCCAAATCCACGACACCAAAAGGATAAACATTGACAAGTTTGAAAGGTCCAGACCATTTTGACTTGAGTTTTCCTGGGAACAACTTAAACATTAAATCAAATAGTAGAACCATGTCCCCCTGGCTGAACTCTCTTTTTATGATTGTCTTTTCATGAAGGTATTTCATTCTCCGTTTATACAAGGATTCACTTTCATATGATTGAAATCAGAATTCATTCATGGCATTGAGTTGGAACACCCTCAAGTTTGTCGCATTTAACACCCACAAGGCCTTATGCTCCAATTCAACCAGCAAGTGACAAGATTTCCCAAATACCAATTTGTAAGGAGACATACCAATTGGAGTCTTGTACACCATCCTATATGCCCAAAGAGCATCATCAAGTTTCCTTAACCAGTCAATTCTATTTGCAATGACAGTTTTGGCCAAAATATTCTTGATTTGAGACTTCAATTTGCCCACTCATTTGCGGATGGTAGGGTGTAGGTACCTTATGTGTGACCCCATATTTCTCTAGCAAGGTAGCAAATGACTTGTTACAAAATGTGAGCCACCAATACTAATTATATCCCTTGGAGTGTCGAACCTTGGGAAAATGTTCTTCTTAAGAAAAGTTGTGACAATCCATACTTCATTGTTGGGTAGAGACACCGCTTTGACCCACTTTGAGACATATTCGACGGCCACAATAATGTACATGTTGTTGTAGGATCTCACAAATAGACCCATGAAGTCTATAACACATACGTCAAACAATTCAGCCTCCACAATAGGATTCAATGGCATCTTGTTCTTCCTTGAAATATTACCTTGACGTTGACATTGATCACAATACTTGGCCATCACATTATCATCACAAAATAATGATGGCTAATAAAATCCACATTCAAGAACTTTCTCTACGATTCTATTTGCTCCACGATGTCCTTTATAAGGTGAGTCATGACATGCTTCCAAAATCTCAATCCCTTCATTCTTTGTAATACACCATCTTATGATATTATCGGCAAAAATTCGAAATAAGTATGGCTCATCCCAATAGTAAGAATCACTATCCCACAAGAACTTCTTCTTTTGGTATGAAAGAAGCTCTAACGATAACAATCCACTCACCAAGAAATTAGCCATATCGGCATACCATAGTAACTCATTGTCTTCAACCACTGTGACTCCAAATAGTTTTTCATCGGGGAATGATTCATTGATTTCTTTGACCTCCAAAGGTCTGCCCCCTACTTCAAGATGAGATAAATAGTCTGCCACTTGATTTTCGATACCCTTTCTATCATTGATTTCCATATCAAACTCTTGAAGGAGTAGAATACACCTTAGCAAACTCGATTTGGACTCCTTCTTATCCATATGATAGTGAATTTCCCCATGATCTAAATGCACCACCAATTTAGGACCTATAAGATAAGAACGGAACTTGTCAAAAGCATACACAATAGCAAGAAGCTCTTTTTCCATCACGGTATAGTTCATTTGAGCATCATTCATTGTTTTACTAGCATAATGAATTGGATGGAAAAGCTTGCCCACTTTTTGGCCCAACACCACACCCATGGCTACATCACTAACATCACACATAAGCTCGAATGGAAACTCCCAATTGGGAGCTTGAATGATCAGGGTAGATGTCAAACACCTTTTGAGCTCCTCAAAAGCAATCATGCAAGCCTCATCAAAATGAAACTTTGACTCCTTCTCCAATAATTTGCACAAAGGGTTAACCACTTTTGCAAAAAATCTTTGATAAACGTCTGATAGAAACCCGCATAGCCCAAGAAATTTCTTACTCCCCTCACGGTAATTGGAGAAGGCAATCTAGCAATAGCATCAATCTTCACCGGATCAACTTCAATACCTCGTTCAGACACCTTGTGCTCAAGTACAATACCTTCTTCTACCATGAAATGACATTTTTCCCAATTCAACATAAGGTTTGTCTCTTCACACCTCTTCAAGACTCGGTCCTAATTGGCCAAACATGCATCAAAAGAATCTCCCACAATGGAGAAATCATCCATGAATACCTCTATAATAGTTTCAACCATATCGGTGAAAATGGCCATCATACATCGCTACAAGGTTGCGGGTGCATTGCAAAGACCAAAAGGCATCCGTTTAAAAGAAAATGTTCCATATGGACATGTGAAAGTAGTTTCTCTTGATCATTTGGGCAATTTGAATTTGATTATACCCCGAGTAACCATCTAAAAAGAAATAGAAAGATCTCTCTGCCAAACAATCCAACATTTGATCCATAAAGGGAAATAGGAAGTGATCCTTCCTTGTTGCCTTGTTCGACTTTCGATAATCCATACAAACCCTCCATCCGGTGATGGTTCTTGTTGGAATCAACTAATTTTTGTCATTTAGGACCACGGTCATACCTTCCTTCTTAGGCACATATTGTATTGGGCTCACCCAAGTGCTATCCAAGATTAGATACAATACCCCAGCGTCTAATCACTTGATTATATCATTTTTGACCATTTCTTGCATAGTCGGATTAAGCCTCATTTGGTGTTCTACACTTGGCTCGAGTTTGTCATCCAAGTTGATCTTGTGTATGCACAATGATGGACTAATTCCTCGGATGTTCACAATAGTTCATCCTAATGATAATTTGTAATTTTTAAGCACTTGGAGTGCTCGAGATACTTGCACACTTGACAAAGAAGATGAATAATAATGGGTCATGTCTCATTAGGGCCGAGAAATTCATACCTCAAATGTGAAGGCAAAGGCTTCAACTCAAGCTTTTGAGGCTAAATAGTGGATAGTTTGGCCGAAAGAGTGACCCCATTCTCTAAATCAAGAGATAATTTTGCGGGTTTGTAAGAATATGAACCAAGTCCCTCTTACGCCATCATGGTTTCAACATAACCGGTCATGGCATCATTATCTGAATTGCGGAGAATGACTTGTAGAGCTCCACCCAAGCAAATATCATCCAATTCATTAACCACAACCTCATCTACCACATCTATTACAGAGAACACATCATAATCATGTGGTTGTTTCATTGGCTTTTGAATGTGGAAGATCACTTCTTAATTAGTCAATCTAAATTTGAGATCTACTGCTTCAACATCACATATATCTCTTCCGGTTGCCAAGAAAGGTCTCCTAAGAATGATTCCGATCTCAATATCCACCTCACAATCCAAGGTTACAAAATTGGTCGGAAAGTAGAAACGATCCACCTTGATAGTAATATCTACAATGACACCCAATGATTCAATGTGAGATCTGCCATTAGCAACTTTATGGTAGTTGGTCTAGGATCTCCCAAACTTTTGAATACGGCATAGGGAATCAAATTAATACTTTCCCCCAAATCACACAAAGCTTTTTCAAAACTTGTTAATCCAATAGAGCAATGGCTAGTGAAGGACCCAGATCATCCATCTTTTTAACTCCCTTTTGTAAGATAATTACACTACATTGGTGAGTGATCTTGACAGTTTCAAAATTCATGTTCTTCTTCTTAGTTACCAAGTCATTCATGAACTTAGCATAATCCGTCATCTTTTCAAGAGCTTCCACAAAGGTCACCGTGATGGTGATTTGATTCAACATATCATAAAACTTTTGTAATTGGCCAACTTGTCATTGCTTAGCAAACCTTTGTGGAAATGGAGGAGATGTCCTTATAATTAGCTTGTATGCTTTAGGAATCTCGACAATTGCTTCCTTTATCAAGTCCTTCTCCCTTAAACAAGTTTCATTGGCATGAAGGGAAGTACTTGGAGCTTGCTGCTCCTTTTCACCTCCATCAAATTTTAACGGCAACTCATCAACAATAGGAAATATGTTATCTGTGCTATACTCAACCACCTTGGGTTATTCATCAACATTATGAGGCATTACCTCATATTCATTATCGTCAACATTCACAAAGGTCCTTTTCTTGAGAATGATACCACTCCTTGTGGGGATGGAAAAAACACACTTTTGTCCATCATTACCTTTAGGATTTGCAATAGTATCACTTGGTAGAGCTCCATGTGGTCTAACATATAATTGAGAAGACATTTGACCCAATTAAGTCTCAATTTGCTTGATTAAAGTGGTATGGGATGTCACCACTTAATTCATATATCTCCTCTCTTTATCAGATTGTTATTGATTCTTGATCATCATTTCCATCAAACTTCTTAGTTCTAGATCAGTCGATGATTGGCCTTGATTGTTGTATTGAGGTTGTTGGTAGGATCTTTGTTGATATTGTTGGAAAGAACCTCCGCCTCGATTTCCTTGAGTACTACAATTCCAAACTTTGGTTTTTTATTACCACCATACCAACCTTGGTTGACTTAGTTTCCACCATTCCAAACTTGATTTTCTTGGTTAGACCAATTAGAATTCCCTCATTTCCATTGATTATCTTACTTCCATTGACCTTGGTTGTTGGATCTTTGTTGACCTCCTTTGATAGTTACCACCGTATTGAGCTTCCTCATTTTGGACTTGGTAACATTGTTCTTGGAAGTCACCATATTAATTGTGACCTTGGGCAAAATAAATGCACTCTTGACCTTGATATTAAGTTCCCATTGCCATAGAATTATAATCGGGGCCTTAAACATTGTCCATGGAGTTTACTTGCCTTGGAAATTGATTCTTGGCTAGAAACTTTAAAGTGGTTGTCAACTCCTCAATTTGTTGGCCTTAATCTTGCATTTCCTTGGTCAATTAAATCATAGAGGGGTCACCTTGGGGAATAGTATCTCTAGATTTACATGCGGATGATGTTTCCGTCGTTTCATCTAATATCTAATTAGCCTCTTGGTATGTTTTGTTCATGATATTCCATACGGCCAATTGGTTCATAGAAGATTGATTTGTGGCATTAAGATCACGGTAGAGTGTTTGGAGAAGCATCTTATTTGTCATATCATTATTCGAACACTCTTTCACCATTCTCCGATATCTCTCCCATTTTTCATGCAACGCCTCGGTAGGATGTTGCCTAAAACTCAATATCTCATCTCATAATATTACCATCCGACCCGGTGAGAAATATTTGCCCAAGAACTTTGCCACCAACTCATCCCATGTATGGATAGATTGGCTTGGCAAAGCTTCCAACCAACCTAAAGCACTCTCTTTCGAAGAAAATGGGAACAACCTCAATCGTATAGCTTCATCTGTGATATTTGGTTGCTTGTTCATGTGGCAAACATCAATAAAGTACTTAAGATGCTTGTTTGCATTTTGAGTGGGCTCTCCTTGAGCATATTGATCATCACATTGTTGATTAGGAAAGTTCCTCCCCTTATCCCCGGTGGCACAATAGCACTAGCATATCCTTCATTTTGCAAAACTCTAGGAGGAACTTGTTTAGATTGTTCTTGTGGAACTTGTGGATGAGGTAGAACTTGTTGGTTCCTTGGGTTAGGAAGATTATATGGACAGCCTCGTCCATGTGCTTCTTGTTGAATTGGAACTACTCCATCCATGGGATCCTCATTGTCATGGGGACCCAAGGGCAACTCATTAAGTTTGTTACCTGGCATAGTTAACCTTGAAAAATGAACATATGAGTCAAAGTATCACGAAAAAAGATAGTAAAGAAAATCAACACACAATAACACGATAACACAAAACACCGTACTCCCCGGCAACGGTGCCAAAAATTGATAACGTCCAATCCTACACCTCCTAATGAAATGTAGTACGGTCATAGCACTAATAAACCCAAAAAGGTCTGGGTAGATCCCACAAGGAGTGTGTGTGTGCTAAGATGTCGAAAGTTGTGTGAATTTGTAATTTCCTAAAGTGATATTCAAACAAAAGAGTGATTGAGTAATTAATTCTAAAACTTGACTATTTTACTAAGTTAGGACTTTTATCAAACACTTAAAATGCAAGAATATTTTATTTGTTTTCAAATATTGAGAAGGACCAGAGTTGTGGCCTCAGTACGACATAATTAGTTCATGGGCATAAGTATCTTGCTTAACAACTTTGAATTAGCAATATGATCTAATTAATTACTACCCACTACAATCTTCCAATTCTAGTAAACGTTTCCCCAAAAAGCATTCCAAATCCAAAGGAATATATCAAAACCCAATTGAATGTGACCCAAGAAATCTCCCCGTTCCTAGATTGATTTAATTAATCAAGACTCATTAATTCCTTAGCAAGCTCAATTCCTTGCTAGATGTTCAATACCCAAATCAATTTCAACTTTTACGAGCAAGAAATGGACATACAAGGGCAAAATTTAGTGTTTGCAACCACCAAATTGACAATAAAGCATAAAGACAAGTGGATAATCACAATTCAAGTATTAATAAGCATGATAATCAAATATCCATTCACATTAATGTCATAATAGTCACAACCCCGGCTATTTAAATTAGCTACTCATACTAAAAATGAAAAAAAGAAGATGAAATGTAATTATATACATAACTACAGACTAAACAAGGAAGAAAATGCAAACTCTATGGTGAAAATCTCCAAATTCCTTCAAAAGTAAGCTATGCCTGCTCCTCAAGGCTTCAAAGATGATAGATTATGAAAGACAATGACCTAATTTCTATCTAAAGTTGTCTGAAAATCGTGACAAAAATGCTCTTCACTGCCATAAATGTGAAGCCGAATATTTTCTTCTCCACATTTCTTCAGATCTTGTCGATTTTGTGGAGCAATTTCATCTAGTCATTTATTTTCGTGGACTGAAACAAACATTCTCATTCTCAGATTTAGCCAAATTCAAGTTTTTCTACCATCATAACTGGCTCTGCGAAAGTGAAACGTGGCCACATATTTTATATTTTCTAAACCCACCAACTTAAGTTAGTTTAGGTTATTAAATTCTACTCAAAGACACTTAAAATCCAAGAAAAAGGCAAGCATAAGTTGGTATTTTATCAACTTATCAACTCCCCCAAACTTAAGCTTTTTCTTGTCCTCAAGCAAAATAAAATAACACAAAAAACTAACTAATCAAATTTCACAAACCTTTATGACTTCGGTTGATACTAACAATTAATCTAAAGCATGGGAGACATCCACAAGAACTCATCAAAAACACATTTTGTTTCAAGTTTAAATATCAAACCCAGAATAGAATCAAGAATCAATCCGAGCATTACCTCAAAGTTTCAAATCTTGCCTATTTGTCACAAAAGCAACTCTTTTTAATGCTAATTCATATTAATTGGAACACGGCACACCTTATCCAAAAAATCTCAAATTTCATGTTCCCTCACCAACAACAAAAGATCCCAAGCACAAAATATCACAATTCAAGCAAACACGAGATATATTTAAAGAAATATCCACTCACTCTCACAAAAGAAGTTCAAGTATTAATTTCATAGGCTTTCCCCTCATATAAATCTCCACTAATAAAGGCATGCCTAATTTAGAATCACATAGGACTTAAGCGGGTAGAATGTAGGTTTTTGGTAAAGGAAGGAATATTAATTTGGATACAAATGTAGTACGGTCGTAGCAATAAAAAATCCAACAAAGGTTGGAGTCGATCCCACGAGGAGTGTGTGTGCGCTAAGATGTCAAAAGGTGTGTGAATTTGTGATTTCCTTAAGTAATCTTCAAACAAAAGAGTGATTGAGTAATTAATTCTAAAACTAGACTATTTTACTAAGCTGGGACTTTTATCAAATACTTAGAATGCAAGAATATTTTGTTTGTTTTCAAATATTTAGAAGGAATGGGGTTGTGGCATCAATACGACATAATTAGTTCATGGACATAAGTATCTTGCTTAACAACTTGAATTAGAAATTATGATCCAATTAATTATTGTCCACTAAAATCTTCCAATTCTAATAACCTTATCCCCAAGAATCTTTCTAAACCCAAAAGAATATATCAGAACCTTATTGAATGTGACTCAAGTAGAAATCTCCCTATTCCTGATTTGATAACATTAATCAAGCTTCATTAATTCCTTAAGAAGCTCAATTTCTTGCTACTTGTTCAATACCCAAATCAATTTCAACTTTTACAAGCAAGGAATGGACATACAAGGGCATAATTTAGTGTTTGCAATCACCAAATTAACAATAAAGCATAAAGACAAGTAGATAATCATAATCCAAGTATTAATAAGCAAGATAATCAAATACACATTCATATTAATGTCGTAAGAGTCACAACTCTATAGTGAAAATCTCTAAAATCCTTCAAAAGTAAGATATGTATGCTCCTCAAGGCTTCCAAGATGAAAAAAATTGTGAAAAACAATGACCTAATTTCTATCTAAAGTCGTTTGAAAATCGGGACAAAAGTGCCCTTCGCTGCCATAAATGTGAAGCCGAATATTTTCGTCTTCGCGTTTCGATAGATCTTGTCAATTTCGTGAGCGATTTCGTATAGTCTTTATTTTCGTAGACTAAAACAGACTTCCACATTCTCATATATAGCCAAATTCAAGTTCTTCTACCATCATAAATGGCTCCACAAAAGTAAAACGTGGCCACGATTTTCGTATTTTCTCAATCTTCTCTTTTCTCAATATTTTGCATCAATTTTCATCATTTTTCATTATTCTTGATCAAATTCTTCATTGATTGTCTTCCTTGAGTTTCAAATCCTGAAATCCACCAACTTAAGTTAGTTTATGTAATTAAATTCTACTTAAAAACTCTTAAAACCCAATAAAAAGGCAAGCATAAGTTGGTATTTTACCAACTTATCAATGAACTACCCCACTCATGATTTGGAGTTGGTGGAAATTGTGTTTGCTTTGAATATTTAGAGGCATTATCTCTATGGGGTGCCTTGTAAGATATTCACGGATCATCATAGTCTTCAAGACATATTCAATCTGAAGGATCTTAATTTGAGGTAGTGTAGGTGGTTGGAGTTGCTTAAAGATTATGACATGGATATCTTGTATCACCCAGGTAAGGCCAATGTAGTGGCGGATGCCTTGAGTTAAAAGGCAGTGAGTATGGGTATTCTAGCTATGTTGCATGTTGGAGAGCATCCTTTGGCGACGGTTATTCAGTCCTTGGCTAATCGATTTGTGAGACTAATATTTCAGAGCCCGATAGAGTTTTAGCTTATGTGGAGGCGCAGTCTTCCTTATTGGAGCAGATTAGGTCTCGACAATTTGATAATGTGAAGTTGTGTAGATTTTGTGACACGGTGTTGCGGAAAAAGGCTAAGAAGGAAATTCTTGATAGTGAAGGTGTTTTAAGAATGAAGGGTCGAGTTTGTGTTCCTAGGGTGGATGATTTTAAGAGATTGATCAAGGAGGAATCTAACAGTTTGAAGTATTCTATTTACCCAAGGGCTACAAAGATGTATTGTGACTTGAAATAACATTATTGGTGGTGTAGTATGAAGAGGAAATAGTGGAGTTCGTGTCTCAGTGTTTGAATTGCCAGCAAGTGAAGTATAATCACCAGAAGCATGGTGATGTGATTCAGATGATGCACATACCCAAGTGAAAGTGGAAGCGAATTGTTATGGACTTCGTGGTAGGATTGTCATGGACTTTCAGCAAGTTTGGTTTCAATTAGGTTATTGTGGATAGGTTGACTAAATCTGTACATTTCATTCCAGTTCAGACTACCTACAATTCAGAGAAGTTGGCCAAGATCTACATTTGAAAGATAGTTTGACTGCATAGAGTGCCTATTTCTATCATTTTGGATCAAGGCAGCAGTTTACTTCTCATTTCTAGCGGTCTATGTAGAAGGAGTTTGGGGAGCTTAGTACAACTTTCCACCCCCAAACTAATGATCACTCCAAGCGGACAATTTAGGTTCTCAAGGGTATGTTGTGAGCTTGTGTGATTGACTTTGGTGGTCATTGGGACTAGTTTCAACCCTTGGCGTATATAGTTTGCTTACAACAATAGTTATCATTCGAGTATTGAGATGGCTCCATTTGAGGCTTTGTATGGTAAGAGGTGTCATTCTCCGATTGGTTAGTTTGATACCTTCAAAGTTAGCTCATGGGGTACAGATTTATTGAGGGATTCCTTGGATAATGTCAGTTAATTCAGAAATGGATTCTCACGTCTTAGAGTACACAGAAGAGTTATGCAGATCGGAAGGTCTGTGATTTAGAGTTTATGGTTAGAGAGCGAGTTTTGTTTAAGATTTCACCCATAAAGGGTGTGATGCATTTTGGAAAGAAGGGCAAGTTGAGCCCGAGGTATATTGTGCCCTTCGAGATCATTCTAAAAGTTGGTGAGTTGGTCGTACCTCCTAGGTTAATGAGTGTGCATCCTCTGTTTTATGTTTCGATGCTGAAGAAGTACCATTCGAATTGTTCTCATGTGATTCATTGGGATTCGGTGATGCTTGATAAGAATTTAGCCTTTGAGGAGGAGCCTATAGCTATTTTGGATAGGCTAGTTTTAAAGTTGCTGCCATGTGACCAGGAGGTCACGGGTTCAAGCCGTGAAAATAATCTCTTATAAAAATGCAAGGTAAAGTTGTGTATAATAGATCTTTGTGGTCCGATTCTTCCTCGGACCCCGCGCATAGCGGAAGTTTAGTATACCGGGATACCCTTTTTTTAGGTTCAAAAGTTGATGTCGAAAGAGATAGCTTCGGTGAAAGTGCAATGGAGGAATCATTCTGTGGAGGAAGCTACCTGGGAGACTGAGTCTAATATATGGATTAGATATCCCCAGTTTTTTTAGAGTCCATGTATTTCCTTTCTTTACAGTTAGAGGACAAACGTTTATTTAAGTGGTATCTAATATAATGACTCGCATGGTCATTTTGAGTACTTTACCTAAAAAATCCTAAAATACCCTTTTTGAACCTCTACTTGTGTGTTTGTGACTTGCGGGGATGGGTGTCAGGTTCCCAAGGTTATCGGGTGAGTTTCAGATCCATTTTAGCAAGTTTAGAAATTTCCAAGTTAAAGAAATAAGAAGGTTTGACTCATAGTTGACTTTTAGGTAAATGCATCATTTTTGTGGTTTCATTGATTCTATTAAATCCGGAATTATATTTATGACTTAGTCGATCCTTCAGTTTGGATCCCGAGGCAATCGGGTGCATTTTTGATAGTTGGTTGAGAAGTAGAGGTTTTGTAACTTAAGAGTCGACTTTGGTGAAACTTGGGTCAAGAAGACTTTTTTCAGGAATTCTTAGTGCACGAGAAAATCCGGAGCGTGTTTTCTGATAGAAATACATATTTGGTTTGTGTCCAAAGGGTTTCGAATGAGTTTCGGGTGTTGGTTCGAGATTTGGGAAAACCAGATTTTCTGTTAAAGTTGTTGTTGGTTTCCTTCTACACGATCGCGTAGAGGGATCGTGTTTGCATTCGCGATGCTTTGGGGACCGGAGGGTCGCGATCGCGGTTTGTGCATCGCATTCGCGTTGTGGAGTCGAGGTCTACGCTAGGTCACATGAGCACATCACAATCGTGATGGCCATGTCACATTCGCGATGGCCTGGGTCGGGGCAGACCGCGATCGTGAGTGCGGTCTTGCGTTCGCGAAAGGAAAATTATGCCTTGACAGAATTAAAAGCCCCATTTCGTATTTAATTCTTCATTCAGCCATTTTAGAAGCTTGAGAGCTCAAAATTGAGAGACTCCAAGTGCAAAGTTCAAGTTCTTTATTGGGGTAAGATCTATACCTTAATCTAAGAGATTCCCATTGATTTCTTCCTTTAGTTTAAGCTTTAATCCATGATTTCTAAAGTAGAAAATTTGGGGGTTTCATAGAAAGTAGGTTTAGTGATTTTAATGAAATTGATGGTTCAATTGAGGTTAGATTCTTATGATTTTCTGGATTTAGACTATTTGAGCTATGGGTAAATCAATTTTAAAATAAAATTCCAATTTTACCCTTGTGGACCCGGGTTAACTTTTTGGATTCATTTTTGGGTTTCGGATTTAAATATAGCAATATGGGTATGGTTGAGCTCGTTTTGGTTCATAAGAGTATGGATTTGAGTATATTAACCTGATTTCGCAATAAAATTACGTATTTGACCTTCAAAGCTTGAGATTGGATTTTGAGTTGCATTTTTGGATCTGAATCCTTACATATGGCAATATAGGTACCGTCAGACTCGTATTCTCATCTAGATATTGTATTTGAACAGATTGGATACGTTTGGAGGCTCAAATGAAGGGGAAATCTTTGGATTGACTCTTTAGCTTCGGATTTAGGTAAGTTGAGACTTACTAGGCCCTTTTGTAGTATTTGTGTATTGGTTAATGAATTAAGGGGTGTAATGGGAATTGGGTGTCCCGTACACGTGAGGTGATGAGCACTTGTGCGGGTACTAGTGTACTTATAAACAGTCATTAAAATGTAAAGTAGTTATACTTGTGACAGAGACTATGTGTTTAGCCTTCAGGCCTCAAAAAGTGGTGTGTAAATCTACTTAAGTTAGTATGACTGTTGTTTACTTAGGCTATGTTAGCCATGATTGATAGTTTCTTGATTATGACTTGTTATGCATTCATCACTCTACATCTCGTCTAAATCTTGGAAAGAAACTTGTATTGATAACTTAATTCATATTTTGCATCTGCATGGTGTACACATATCCATTTCATACATTCATGATATTATTGGCATTGATTGATGAGATACAGAAAATGGGCCTTGAAGGTCGGGTATTTGGATATGGTACATGAAAATAATAATTATGATGATGATGATATTACAGTCACGGATCTAGGACCTTATGGGAAATGATTCTAGCTGGGTATATGGACCTCATGAGCCCCCCGTGGTCACGTCAAACCTACTGCAGGAGCGTGTGTATACCGGGTGCATATGGTCATTGCATAGAATACATATCACTTGCATTGTATATCATTTATACCTGTTGATGTGAACTTTATGCCATATGTGCTCAATTAATATAAAGGTGCAATTTTTAGGGTTTTACTTGCCTAGGATGGAAGAAAGATGAAATCTTTATGGTTTCTTAATGTAAAAGATTAAAAGATAGATCTTTTGTGGGTTAGACGCACTAATTGGGTATATGTTGGATCTTTGTGGTTATACTTGACTCTTTTGAGTAAAGACTGGAACTTTATGATTATTCTCGATAACATTGATGATATTTGTGGATGACTTAGTCGTAGAATCTTATTTCAAGGTTAAAAGCTTTTGAACTATTTAATCTTACCTAACTAAGCAAATAGAGAAGTATCAGAAAGTACCAACTCTCACCATCTCTATGTTAGGGTCGGTCAAGGATGTTGCTGGGTACACGTGCTTTTCGTACTCACTCTACACTTGTTGCACCTTTTGTATGTAGGTACAGATCCGAGAGCGAGTGGATCATAGTAGTTTAGAGCTTGGAGAGCCGATTTGGAGTCTAGGTTGAGGTGTCGATGCCTTCCCAGCACTGGATTCCCCTCTATCCCTTTTATTTTTGTCTTATTTATTTCAGACAGCATTGTGTTAAGTATTCAGACTTGTAATCGTATTTAGAAAGCTCTTGTGCTTATGACTTTCAGGTTTTGGGGAGTTGACTTAGACTTATATGTATTAAGCTATTAAGACCTTGTCGGTACGTTAGGTGCTCCTTTACTTTTCTGCACTTTTATTCATGTATTTTGCCTTGCATGTTTGGGGTTCGCCTACGGGTTCAGGGTATGTGCCTTCACGGCACAAATAGAATTTTGGGTCTTGAGTGTAATTTGTTTTGGCGGCTAATTCAGATATGTTATAGACTTTTCGGGTTTAATGTCTCATTTCACACATAAGGAATTCAATGTGTTTGCATGTGGTGCAAGTATGTGAGGTTGTCCAGCAAAATAAATATGCTCCTTAGCAACATAGCCAAGTGTTTGTATATCAAAGATTTCTTAAAGCAAGACAAAATATTATTAGTCTTTAAGTTTAATATACATCTTCTTTGCTGCAATATGTGCAATGTCAATGATATGGAAAGCATTATGAACTTCATCAGTATCTCTTATGGTAGAGTAGCTGATTTTTGTAAACTCTTGTATATATTTCACAATCTTTGGGCATTCAGTATAAATGTAATCCATTTTACTTTTAAAAAATGTACATGTATAGTTGAAGACTTATGGCTCGTTTCACCATGATTTCAAATTAGGTTTGATTTAAAGTATGAAATTTTGTTTGTACATGTAATTTGGATCTCAAAAGTTGTACTTTTTCTCATAAATATGAAAATCCCACAGATTGTGAAAACTATCAAAACTCGCATAATTTGTGAAAACTATCAAAACTTCTCAACTCTTATATAATTTGTCCGAATTAGCAAATTGTTCATAAACAAGGTATCAAAATAGTCTAAGGCTCCACATTAATAAATCGCATATCTCCATGTTCCTTTTATAAATAAATGTTTGCAATTACATGTTATTACATTTTTTTTAAATACAAATAATTTTACAAAGATCCACTGGTCCAATATATCAAAAATAGTAGTAACTAGCTATTATTTAATATAATCTTCTACATGGTACATACAGTCTCTTTACGTCGAGCATGAGTCTTTTTTATTTTTACAAAATTTAAAATTATGGGTATCTTTCACAAAATATAAATTTATAGGTCAAGTTTTAAATAGTTAAAAAATTGAAATCACAAACTTGAAATTGAAATCTTACTTTTCGAAGAATTTGAGATTTGAAATTTTTGAAATCAAAGTTCATGTTTTGTTCAAATGTCACAAACAAACATTGATTTCAAATCAAAAGTTTAAATTTGAGCTCCAAATTGCATGATCAAACGTATACTTAATTAGAACGTAATATTTGAACTCGGAACCACGGTTTGAATTATGATCTTTCTCCTCTTGGAGATTAGTGCATTCATCATGTTGACGGTGAACATTTTAGACATGACTTTAATTGTTAAGCATGTGTTTTATTATCTTATTAAATTGCGGTCGACTTTATCTCTAAGATGTCTTTAAGCTAATAACAACCTCGTATACAGAATATAAGTCAATTAGTTACGTTTATTAGATAATACCACCTGAAGAAGGATTCTACATGAGCAGCCCGTGTGTGTGAATATCTAGTTACGTCATTGAATATGAGTTCCTATGTAATTGTACTACTAGGAGATAATATCTACATTAGGTGAGAGATATAGACAATACTACTCAAGCATAATGCTTCTTCATGTAATGTATATATAATGATCATGTAATATGTATGTAGAGATCAAGCCAGAGAGCTAATATTCAAAGCTTATTCTCTTTGAATATTTCTTCATGGTATCAAGAGTCTGAGCTAAACTAAAAATAAATGATCCTGAAGTCCCTCTTTACCTTTTCGAAACAACCATGGCAGCATCCTCTAGCACCACCCTAGCTCTCTCACCCTCTTCACTTCACCAATTCATTGCAATTTGTTCCATTAAGTTAAAACAATCAAATTGCTCTGTTTGAAGGACGCAAATCCTTCAGCTTATGCAGACCTTGAAAATTGACAAGGTCATCAAAGAGGACTCTTCACCAAGATCACTGAAGATGAGAAAGGAGAAACTAATCTAAACACAAAGTTCACATAATTAGAAGAACGAGATGTTCTTGTTAGGTGTTGGCTTTCCGGAACAATGATAGAAGAGTCAATTTCCTTATTATAGGTTGTTCAACGACAAAACAGATGTAGGCTTGTCTTGAGGATACCTACCTACAGGCAAGCAAAGACAAGGAGTTTCAGTTGAAGCAATAACTCAAACTATAAAATTGGGGTCCAAATCCATTGATGAGTATATAAAGGAATTTAAAGGAATCTGTGACAGTTTGATGGCTATCTGCAAACCAATAGACGAAGAGAGCAAAGTAGGTCTTGGAGAATAATACAAGACCCTTTTGTACTGTGATGTTGGGTAAACCACCATACCCTACTTTTAATCAGTTTGTGAATACTGTAGAGAGTTTGAAATAAGGGAAGATGGAGAGGAACACGAGACACAAACCAATCTTGATACAGTCATAGATTTTATGGAACAGAAATCTCAAGGAAGGAAGAGGTTGTGCAAATTCCTTTAAAGGATGGGGAAATCAAAGAGGAAGAGGAAATAGAGAAGGATTCAATCAAAGGCAATTTACTACCCAACCAACAAGTCAACCAAAGGAGAACTCAAAAATAATCTTTGTCAAATTTGTGGAAGGAACAATCATACTACACTCTCTTGCTTCTATAGATGAGATTATGCCTATCGGGCACATCAAGAAGTACCACAGGCTCTAACAAATATATCACTTAGCAATCAACATGACAGTAATCTCTACATAGATTCAGACGCTACCAATCACATGGTGTAAGCTTCAGGTATTTTTAATAATTAATATCCATTTAAAGGAACTGATCTTGTTATGGTAGGCAGTGATGATATACTACCTATAACACACAAATAGGATAAAAATATTAAAAATAACCTACAATTAAAGGATGTATTTTTTGTGCCTGAACTCAAGAATTAGTAAATTGGTGACAAATAATCCTTGCTCTATCAAATTTACTGACAAGGGCTTTATTGTTAAGGACAAAAGAATGGGAACAGTTCTAACAAAAGGGAATAGACGACATGACTTGTACACTTTGGAAGGAAATTTACATGAGGAATTGGAGAAGAACTCACATACAATATGGCGTCAAAGATTGGGACACCCACGTTCAAGAACTATTAACTTTTTACATAGAAATATGTCGATTGATATCAAAAGATGGAATAAGAGTTTTTTAGTTTGTACTAGTTGTCAAATGAGAAAAAGTTGTAAGTTATCTTTCCAAGTATCAAATAAAAGAGAACTTGAGCCATTGAAAAAAATACATGGTGACTTATGGGGTCCAGTCCATGTGGCTTCATCTCAAGGAATGAAGTATTATGTCATTGTTGTTGACGATTATACAAGGTTCACTTTGATTTACCCCTTAAAGAGAAAATATGATTTTTTAACCTAATTTTATGTAATGCCTCAAACCCGACCCTGGACGTAACAAGAATCCGGTGCTATGCACAACACCGGAAGTACCTTATAAGTCACTATACATTTACCTCTTTTAACAATATTTCATTATTCAATCAAATGATGCATAAATAGCTAAATGAAATCATGATCACAATTTACGAAACAAGAACATGAAGTCTATAAATAATAAGTTGTCAAAATATAGCAACGCCTATGAGAGTCAAATAACAACCTCAACCAAATACCCACAAAACAACGTCTATCTATGGAGCCTCTAAGATGATAAAAGGAAATAGTCTAACTTCAGGACGCAACCTGAAAACTAATGCTAATAAAACAAAGATAGAATGGTGACCCACAAACAATCATGTGAGCTCACTGAATAGTCTCGAAAGCAGCAAGTTCTCCTAAGTCGTAGGCATATCACGAACATGCTCTTCTTCGTTATCTGACACACCATCAAAAATAACAATGGTATGCCTGAGTATTGGGTACTTAGTGAGTGTCTCCGGGATAATGGTTAATAGCAAAATATATAAGTAATAAGTGTAATTAAAACAATATTGAGAAACAGTTCAAAACAAATGATAACATCTCATGAACATCCAATATAAGTCAATGATGAAGACATAATCACTTTGAATCTTTAAGTCGTTCTCATTACCTTATGATTTTTCAAAACAATTCGAAATCCGAAAGATAGAGTAAGTCAGTAAACTTAGTGAAATCATCAAGGAAGAAACTAGTAAAAAAGAACATAACAAGATTAGCTCATTTACCCTTTATCATATTAAGTCTTCACTTACGAACCCAAAATCATCAACAAACCAACTTATGGCAATCAAAGAATCAACACATGTCAATTCACGGGCGAACAATCAATCGCTGCACCAGAGTTAGCATCCCTTGGAGGCTAATCGTCCTCTAGACTAGCACAACAATAGATACACTGGGGTTAGTTTTCCATGGAGGCTAATCGTCATCTAGACTAGGATAGCAATAAATGCACTGGGCTACATGTCTTGAAGGTCAATCATCCTCTGGACTGACACATCAATACTCGTATCGATAGATTAAGATCCATAATGGCTAATCGTCCTCTGAACTAGCACAGCTTGCTCATACAGGCCCAAACACAAGTCGTGGTATATCAATTGAATCATCAATCATGGCTGATAGCCGAATTCACAAATCATTGCATAAAAGCCGAATCTCAAATCATAATATATAGTCAAATTGTTCATTATGAATTATGTTCATCGTCTCGTTAATAAGATCATGTCATTAAACTGTTTAGAAACCATGTTCAATCATTAATCAAATTTCAACTCACCAAAACCCGTTCATAGGGTAAAACACATTAAGACCCAAGCTTTTAAAAATAAGTTTAAACCATCCCTTATAGGAGCAAAGCATGTTCAACGGTTAAATCTCTATAATTCAGTTTCAATACTCCTTTGATAGGAAAAATCACGAATTGATATATCTAAGGTTCCATGAGGGCTTGTCCCTCACGCATATGAAAACTTACCCAAAACCCATTTCTTTAAAGGTTGAAAAAGTATGTTCGAAAAGAGACATACCTTGATTTTCGTTAAAAACTAGCAAATGTATTCCTCCACGTTCAATAATCGCTCTACAACTGATAAGGATGATAAATATTAGAACTTTAATCGTTTCTACGAGCTTTCCTTAATTTTTTGAACTAGGGTTTTTCAAAACCTTAAAAACTTGTTCTTGAACCTCATATAAATCACTCGTAGATTATAATCGCGTAGTATAATCTATACTAGCCTAAAATTCATCAATGAAATCAGGGAAACTGATGTTCATATCTTTTAGACGAATTTCTACTCGTTCCTCCTTCTCATCTCTTGATTTTTCAAGAATCTAGGATTTGGAGAGATGAACTAAGGTTAATTTGATGTTAGATTGATGTAATAATGATGGGAATTGACCAAGAACTTACTTTATACGTTTTGGGGAATCCTTAGGGTTGTTTTCTCTCAAAAAGTTGCCCAAAACAAAGTGGGATGAAAGACTTAAGAAAACAATCACGTTCAGGGGTTTTTATAGGTGGGTTTGTTCCGCCCTAGGGTTTGTGTCGCATATCTCCATATGCCGGAGCATTTCTCATCACATATTCAAACAGAATGCATGAAAAATTTAGGTCAAAATGCGTCCATAAATGTGGTCGCATATGCCATCTGCGAAGCATATCAGTCCAACAGACTACTTTACGTCCTTTCAGTAAATTGGACTTTTTACTCACAGCTCCGTTTGAGCTCCACCTTATATCGTTGAAAAGGTATTTCAAAGGGATACAACTTTCATACTTAAGGTTTCTCTAATTCTCAAAGGATTTACACTTAAATAGGCTGGAAGTCAGACCTACCGTAAACTTAGTCGATTATGTTGAAGCTTAAGCACTTCACTATTCGCCTTGGTCTTAACTCAACTATTTCCATCAAAAATATTCTTTATAGGACTTCATATATCTAAAATGTAACATTAATAATAATTTAACATATTCACACCTAATCCGTATTTACGGAGTGTTACATTTTATGAATTTTCACAAATTAGTAGAAAATCAATTTTCCAAGAAGCTTAAATTATTTCAATGTGACGGGGGTGGCAAGTTTAGCAGTTTACAATTCATCAGTTATTTAGCTCAGCGTAAAATTAAAAGAAAAAATTCTCGTCCTCATATACCATAGCAAAATGGAGTAGCAGAAAGAAAACAGACATTTTGTTAAACAAGAGCAATTACCTGTGATATACACCCAATATACAGCAGTGTATATCACAGGCAAAGCAGTGGACTGGACAGACAAAGCGGGATCGGATCGGCCCAAGCCCAGTAGTGGGCTCTCGGCCAGTAGGCCAGCAGTGGGCTCTCGGCGGGGATTATTTCTTTCAATATTACAGAAACTGGCCTCACACTAATTTTTAATGCAAATCTACCGTTATTTCTATGGGTTGAAGCTTTTATGACTGTAATTTTTTTGACAAATCGAATGCCTACTTCTACATTGAGCATGTGATTCCTTTCTCTAAGTTATATGGACTAGATCTGATTACAATACTTTTGAAAGTCTTTGGATGTAGATGTTTTTCTTATATCAAGGGACACAACAAAAATAAATTCCAATCAAAAACTTTTACGTGTGTATTTATATGCTATATCTACTACACAAAGGTTACAGATGTTATCATCCATCCTCGCGAAAGGTTTTTATTTCAAGACATGTTATATTTGATGAACTTTGTTTACCTTATGTGTCTTCTAGTCCGTACATTAGTTCTTTTCATGCCAATATATTTAAAGAGTTTTGCCACAAAGAAGAGGTTTTACCTACTGTAAAGGATAAAGTGGATGATGAGAGCTTGCACCATTTGGATCCTCACATTGATATGTCCTCCATGCATATTTTTACAACTCCATAAAATATTGATCCATCTCATATATTACTTGAAGATTTAGCAGCAATGCATCACCTTGTGCCCCATGAACATGCTCCATCAAATCCACAAAATGATAGCATCGGTATGTCAAGATCAACTACACACTACACTTTACTTCCTTCAACAAATTCTCCCTCTATTGACCCCTTAATTATGCAACTTGATTTATTTATGGATTTGCCACCCTTACCATGCACTACAACTACACATGAGAGCCCCTCTAATCCTACACTATATCCTGCTCACTCCAATAGTCCCTCTTAAACCCATCATTTGCTTACACGAGCCCAAACTCGATTAATGTCCAACCCAACCTTTCAAACACATGTTGCATCGGTGTCCCTTGACACCTAAGAACCGAAAACAATTAAGGTAGCACTATCTCATCCTCATTGGGTGACAGCCATACACGAGGAGCTTCAAGCTCTAAAATCAAATGATACTTGGGATTTAGTTCCTCGCCAACCACATATGAACATTGTTGGTTCAAAAAGGGTGTTCAAAACTAAACTCAAGGATGATGGGTCTGAGGAATGCTTTAAGGCACGCCTTGTCACCAAAGGTTATAATCAAATTGAGAGAGTCGACTTTGATGATACTTTTAACCCGGTAGTAAAAGCCACGACCATCTGCATTGTCTTGTTTATTTCCATGACTTTAAACTGAACTATCAAATAACTTGATGTCAAAAATACCTTCCTCCATGGCGATCTCAAAGAAACTATTTTCATGGAACAACCATCGGGGTTCAACGGTTCAATTTTCTCCAATCACATTTGTCGCCTCAAGAAAGCACTCTACGGCCTCAAACAAGCTCTCTAGGCATGGTTTCACAAATTTAGTACCTCTCTTCTTCATCTTGGATTTTCATGTAGCCTGGCAGACCCATCCTTATTCGTACCACATTCATCTCACGATACTATCTTGCTCCTTATATACTTTGATGATATCATGTTAACAGGAAGTCATATTTCCCTGTTAGATGAACTCATTCGCAAACTGAGCTCTAGATTTGCGATAAAGGATATGGGACTCCGGTCATTACTTTCTTGGAATTTAAGTAACAAGAACGGTAGATGGTCTCTTCTTGAGTCAAACAAAATATGCACTTGATATACTTCAACGTCCCAAGATGACCTCTGCTAGAGTTATGTCCACTCCTCTTTCATAGAAGCACAATCTTCATGAGGCTACAAGTGATATGTTTGTTGCCTCCGAGTATAGAAGTGTGGTTGGAGCCCTTCAATACTTGACCCTTACTAGGCCGGAGATATCTCACGTTATGAATAACCTTTGTCAATTTATGCAAAAACTCACAGAGATCCAATGGGATTATGTGAAATGTGTGCTTCGGTATGTCGCAGGTTGTTCAAAGGTGTGATGATTGCCAAATTTCCTTCGCTACATCAAGTTGCGGATATTTTATTTTAACCAAACCATTGTCCAAACTCTAGTTTCGAACATTACGCACCAAGCTTGGAGTAGTGCAACACCCCAACTCCAGCTTGAGGGGGATATTGGACAATACCACCTGGAGAAGGATTCTACATGAGCAGCCCGTGTGTGTGTGAATCTATAGTCACATCAACCCGTATGTGTGTGAATCTCTAGTTACGGCATTAAATAGGAGTTCCTATGTAATTGTACTACTAGGAGATAATATCTACATTAGTTGAAAGAGCTAGACTAGACTACTCAAGCATAATGCTTATTCATCTAATGTATATATAACGTGAAAGTATGTATGTCCTAGAGACAATCATTATTAGGAACAAATGTACTTGAACATATTCGCATTATTAATAAGATTAATATTTATGGCATTAGCAATTATTGAATTATTATTTGATTGTTTGTAATTATTCATTAATGTGCATCCCTTGAGCTTACGTTGTTATTAATAGAGTGAGATATTGATGATAGAGCGTAACTATAAAATAGCCTCGACTAATGATCATCGAGAATAGGATATCGATGATATGTTATAAGTCGACATGTGGTTTGCGTCACATTCTTGGAGAATGTAGTATGTCTCACCTGCTACTAGTAATGGTTATTAGTGATGGATACATGGATACTTTTGAAAAGTATTGGTATACCCTGCTGATAAACTATTTGTTATACATGTCTAAAGTGGTATCAGCGTGTGGGAGATGAAGGTCATTTGACTTGAGGTCAATATGCACCTTGTTTACAGCGTAATGTACTTTGACCCTGTCCTAAGATTAAACTCCTTATAGGATAATATACGGCTGTGTTGGGTGCATTATGATGTAAATTAAGGTGGTAGTTGAACCAAGAATATGATTCATTCCACGATTGGATATTTGAGAGAGCACTCAACTTCCCAGTGATATTAGGTCGACCAAGTCATTGGCCAATGAAAAAGACATATTTAGAATATGATCTAGTTGTCGACTAATATAGATGAGATAAAGTGATCAAGCCATTTGGATAGACACATGGCAAATCCTAAGCTTGATCGAGTGTGTCGCGAATGAAAGGAATTTATCATCTCACATAAATGTTATATTTGTTGGATTCATGTAAATGTATTTTATATATTGAGTTCTTTGTACGACGCAGTGTAGGAGTTCCGTAAGGACCTTAATTGGATTAGTGTCGATATATGAAGGTCTATAGGGTTACACTATGTCGATTGTCTCTTTGATCCAAGGGTGTATTGAGAAAGTATTAAATATTCGATTTGGAATCGAGATATTTAAATTGATAATAACTATGGGATAATTTCTATTAGATGGAAATTATTTAATTAAATCAAAATTGAATTTTGGATTTAATGTGTTGAATATATATATTAAATGAAAATGGGAAACGGAATTTTACGTAAGGCGCCGCGGCGCCTGCTAGGTTGCGCCGCTGCGCCGACCTGACAGTGAGCCCAGGCAGACTGGCCCACTGCACCTCGGGTTTTGGGCCAAGCTTAAGCCTAACCCTAAAACGTTTTTCTGACCTAATTTTCAACTATAAATACAACACTCTCCATTATTTATTATATACCAATTCTATAAACTAATTCTAGACTTAGAGTCTAGGACGAAACCCTCTCAAACCTCTGCCAAGATTTCCTGGCTTTCTTGACAGAGGAATACACCATAGCATAGTGCTTGCAGTCGAAGGGACAATCGTGTGTAATCCCAAAGTAAAGACTCCAGATTTATTAACTTGTAAGTGTTCATGTTTTATGTTACAAGTTTCGATTGTCATATAATCATACCAGAAGAAATTGTTGGGGTAAGTAGAAGAAAATTTTAAACATCCGATGTGCCTACTTATATGTTTTGAACCTAACAAAACCCTACAGTGGTATCAAAGCCCAGGCTGGTTCAATGGTTATATAACAATTGAATAACATAATAATATGAGTTAAACATAAAATTGGATTAAAACAAGGCTTCTTGAAATCCTACAAATCTTGGCTCAAGAAAGTACACATTTTTATTCACCCTAAATCATCTCCTACGCTAACTCGAGGAAGTCATTCCGTTCTAACTCGAACTAAGCCAAAAGTGCAGATATCCGGCTCATTGCACGGTACATGACAAAGAACGGGTAAGAATGGATGATGGTTGATATGTGCGTTATTGATAATGGTGGGTGATGATAAATGATCTGTGATTTGATCCCTAAATTGGATTTAGGGCTCGAACGATTTTAGAAAAATCAACATAGAAACATTTTGTCAAGACGTCGGAGCCTCGGCGTTTGCTAAGGTTTCAAGGCGGTGCCGCGACGCTAATGCTTCATCTTAAAATTCTGGACTTACTGGACAGTAGGCGCCGCGACTCCATGGTGGAGCATCGCGGCTCCATAGTGGAGCGTCGCGGCTCCATGGTGGAGCGTCGCGGCGCTAATGCATTGCAAAAGCAGAATTTTAGCTTCTGCCTCACTGGCGTTGCGACTCTAATGATTAGCGTCGCGACCCCATCGGTCAGAAAAAAAATTCAAAATGTTTAACCCACTATTATTATTATAAAATATATTATTTGATAAGTATACTGTTTATGTGCTAAATGTCAAATTATTTGTCATTTAAATTACTATAATAACGTTCGCAAATAACTGTCTCGGTAGGCGGCACCCAGTATGTGTTTAAACCACTTAATATCATGCTTGGGCAGGCGGTACCCAATAAGTGCTTAATAGACTTTGCATAATAATTAAGATGTTATATTTGATATAGCATACTAAAGTTGATCTTGGTTAAAACCCTGAATTAAAATGTTCCCTAAAATTTTAATACAAGTCTCATTTGAAATGAACGTGTCGTCTGTTATAATTGATTGTAGTGCAAATTCTTTTCGGCGAGATGAGTATTTATCCCACAGCATTTGCTCTAAGTCTACAAGGACTCAGACTCTTTCATAGATGCATGTTAAATGTAGAAGTGGGTGATAAACCTTCATGAGTATTTACACCACAGTGTTTGATCTATAAGGCAAAGCCCACTTAGATACAAATTGCAGTCGCATAACGGGGTTGACTTGCTAGGCTGTCTTGACGCCACAGTGTCGGACAAGCCGAGTGACCCAGATTGATTGTTTAGAACATTCGATCAAACAAGAGTTACAAATTATTTGTAATTGGTTTGGAGACCTACCGGGTTATGATATTGAAGTTATCAGCCACAGCAAACGCGGAGATAGCATGAACCTGGATCTTGGCCCATTATGACCATATTTGATATGAGTCTGTATTCTTCTGTGGGGTGGAAGGGTATGTTGAAATAGTGGGAGCTAATTAAACTAAAGGTCATGTTAATTAGTTAACGAATGGGTATGTTGAAATAGTTTGTATTCTTCTGTGTTATGTTATGGCACTATAGACTTGGTCACATACTTATGGCACTGTAGACTTGGTCACATAAATGAATCATGGATAGCAAGATTAAGAAAGTTAGACTACCTGGAACCATTTGACATGGAGTCCTATGGTAACTGTGAATCTTGCTTGAGAGGGAAGATGACCAACAAGCCACTTTCTGGGAAAGGGGTGCGAGCCAAAGAGGTACTTGAGTTGGTCCATACTGATTTATGTGGGCCATTTTTAACTCAAGCTAAGGGAGGCTTCCCTTACTTCATCACGTTTACAAACAAATTCAGAAGGTTTGGGCATGTGTATCTTATGAAACACAAGTCTGAAGCCTTTGAGAAATTCAAGGGGTACAAGTCAGAAGTAGAGAAGCAACTTGAAACAAGTATCAATACCCTTCGATCAGATCGAGGAGGTGAATACTTAAGTAAAGAATTTCTGGATTACTTGAAGCTTCATGGAGTCCAATCACAATGGACACCTCCTGGAACGCCACAGATGAATAGTGTTGCTGAAAGGAGAAATCGAATCCTATTAGATATGGTTAGATCCATGATGAGTTTCTCAGCTCTACCAACATACCTTTAGGGCTATGCATTGCAAAGCTCAACTTATATTCTGAACAGGGTTCCTTCAAAGTTAGTTGAGAGAACTCCATATGAGATATGGAATGGCAAGAAGCCAGCACTTAAACACATGCGACCCTGGGGTGCCCTGCATATGTAAAGAAGATGCTTACTGGCAAGTTGTAATCTAAAAGTGAGAAATATTATTTTGTGGGGTATCCAAAGGAAACTAAGGGATACTATTTCTATCTTCCTGAAGAACATAAGGTCATTGTTTCCAGAAATGCAACTTTCCTTGAAAAAGACTATGTCTACAAGGAACATAGCTATAATATGATAGAACTTGAAGAAATTCAAGAACCACAAGATAACACAGAAGAATACGGACTATTTCAACATACCCTTCGACCCCACGGAAGATGGCCGTTGTGCAACGGTCATTTTTGGCCTCCCCCCTCCCCCAACCCCCCTACCCCCTTAATATTTATTTTTAACCCATAAGTTATTATATTTACACTTTAACCCAATTTTTCAACTATAAATACCTCATTTTCTCTTCATTTTTGTCACAAATCTTCCTACAATCTCTCTAAATCTCTAAATCTATCTCTCTACAAGTCTACATTGTCTACTAAATATTGAATTTTATTTATTCATTTGGGAGTGAAGTTGACAACTAGCTTGAGGATCTTCCATCGAGCAAAGTTTCAATTTTCAACCTCTTACACGTCGACGTTATGTCGGTGTTTGGTACATTCGTTCCTTCATTAAATTATTATTGTCTGTTTATTTTATTTAGCGCACTTAATTTCATTTACTTTAATTATTTATTAGTATAATTATAAATTTATAATGGAAGGATTTAAACGTATGCTTACGGGTAGGGGTCAGGCTTCTTCTAATAGGGGTCAGGCTTCTAATAAGGGTCAGGCTTCTTCTAGTAGGGGCAACAAGGGCAAGGTACTTCTTCTAGTCATCCTATTTATAGACAGAATCCTATTCCTACACAAGATAATTTTGTTGATACTGAACATTTTCCTACAACACCATTATATTTAGATGAGGAACTATTTTCTGGAACTCAAGAAGACTTTAATTTAGACGATGATCTAGATGGTACACCCACTAATGTAGATGACAACACACCCACTAGTGCACCTTTAACTGAAATGCCTCATATTCCCTCTAGTAAGAGACGAGGTCCATCAAAACGACCATTAAAATCAGATGTATGGACATTTTTTGATAGGGACGTAGAGAATCAAGTAGCTAGATGTAAAATTTGTAAAGATGTTTTAAAATTTAAAACTGGAAAAGGTCACGGTGGGACGGGGGGTTTAATGAGACACGTAGCAAGAGCTCATCCAGCTAGGTATGCCCAATACGAGGCTTCAAAATCGGGTGCGCAAACGTCCGCTCCATCGGGACAAAGTTCACATACTGTCCCGGAACAAGTACAAGGTCAAATTAACCCCACGATGGGGGGAATTGTAGGACCTAATTACAATAAACATAGAGATAGGGAAACAATAGCAAAATTAGTTGTTGTGGAGGGTTTGCCTTTTTCATTTCCTTCATCTCCTTGTTTTATTCATTACATTAGAGAAATGTATAATCCCGCTTTTAACGATTTTCCTAGATCAACTGTTAAGAGAGATGTATTTAAATTTGCACATGAATATCAACAGTATTTACGTTATTCATTATATCATTTTCATAGCAAATTTGCTATCACTTCTGATATAGGCCGTAGTACTAACGACCATGATTATTTAACGGTAATCTGTCATTGGATAGATTATAAATGGTCTATGCAAAAATGTATCTTAGTGTATAGATATATAGATGATAGGCACACTGGTACTTTTATTGGAGAAAATATTTATCAAGTGTGCGATTATTACGGAATAACTGATAAAATTATGACTATTACATTAGATAACATTTCTTCTAACAATTATGTTATTACAATTTCAGAAAATAGTTTAACTCCATCTTTTTCAGATCATTTTCATATAAAATGTGCGTGCCATATATATAACTTAGTTGTAAATGATGGTCTATCACTTTTTGAAGACATTCTTAGTAAAATACAATTTGCTATAAACTTTATTTTTTAAAATAATAGAGTACAACGAAAAAAATAATATAAAAAAACTTGTCATGATTGCCAACTACCTTAAAGAAAAATTCAAGAAGAAGTACCCGCTAGGTGGAATTCTTTATACGAGCAACTACTTGTTGCTTATGACTATAGAAAACCTATAACTTTATTTTTTAACTCTCATAATCAAAATTCAGCTGATATGGTTGTAGATAGCGATTGGGGAAAAATTTCCGAATTTATTGTATTTCTAGAGAATTTTTTTCAAGCAACAAAAGAATTTTCCGGTATATATTATCCCACTATTTCAACTATGTTGTTTTATATAGCTCTAATATTTTTACTGCTTAATGAATATATGGATAAACCAGCTGTTAAAAAATGTTTATCAAAATAAAAAAATATTTTATTCTTATTCCCACTATTTATATTATTGGTGTTGTATTAAATATGACTATTAAAATAGACGGTACTAAATCACTTATTGAAACTATTTATGATTGTATATGAGTAATACCACCTCCAAGTCCCAAAAATCCAAATCACCGACCACCTATTGAACAAACTAAAGAAGAAGTGTTGTCTAGCATAGAAGACGAATGCAAAAAAGTATATAGGTTTTACTAACAAGAAAGTGCTAGCAACCTACCGGCTTCCATACCATATTTTCTTCTTCAACACAACCTCACAAAAGACATGTTGTTTCTGTGGCTAGTATTGAAAGCCTCAGAATAGAATGTGCGGCCGTACCGCTACTAACCAAATTAGCGAGTTTGATATTTTTGTTTTGCAGGGTTCTGTACTGTACCAAGCAGTTCTCAATGAAGAAGGATGTGAAGACTTGCTGAAAAACTGGAGGGGGTAATGCGAAGATCTTTCCGACACTTTCAATGATGGCCTGAGATGTTTTGAACATTCAAGCGTCATCAACGGCGTCTGAAAGTGCTTTTTCTGCCGGCAGATATCAAATAGGAGAGCACAGACACTCATTAGCCGGAGACAGGTTGGAGATTGCAGTATTATTCAGAGATTGGATACGAGCAGAGCGGAGAAGGTGCGGTCAATCGGAGATCAACGAAGAAGAAGATGAAGACTACAACGAAATCTTATCCGAATGTGGGTGGAAGCGACGTGGAGCAATTTGACCAACAAATATCAATTCCAACCGAAGAACCACATGAAATTATCAAGAAACTAGAACAGGTTTTTTTTTAAATGTAATTTTTTAATTACAATTTTACTATGTAATTTGCAACTTTTGAACAACACCACAAAGTTACAATTACAATTGTATTTGTATTACAAAAAATATCATATGTCTATTAAATAATATAAGAGGCACAAAAACAACTTTGGGATATTTTTATTACACTATCTTGTTCAATTATTGAGTTGTTTATATATGTTATTTTTAAATTAAGTGCAAAAAAAAAAAAGACGCCACGCCACTCCCCGATCTGCCCCGCCCCCGCCCCGATTCTGACTGGATCAGGATCGGGACGGGACTTCGGTGAATCCCGCCTGTCCCGACCCGACCCGATCCCGCCAAACCCGCCCCGACCGTCCCGAACCCGGCCCACTAGTCACCCCTACTTTAAATAGATTCATATTTAGGTGAGCTCATCTCTATATAAAATGAGTAAAATCTATCTGGCATATCAATAGAGCTATAAATCAAACTAAAATGCCCCTAATTAAATAAATATTGGAATTTGATTAGCTAACATATAATAGAAGTAAATCTGAAAAAATAAAATTGATTCTTTTTTAATTTGGTAAGTGAACACTCTTTTTTACTAAAAAAAAATAAAGGCTAAGTGAACACTCTTTTTTACTAAAAAAAAATAAAGGCTAAGTGAACACTCTTTTTTACTAAAAAAAAAATAAAGGCTAAGTGAACACTCTTTTTTATCTGGAGGGAGTAATAGATGAAATACCTATTTTACAATAATATTCATATCAATTGGTGTATAGTTTTAACAGATTTGGAAAAAAAAGCCAGCTCGGTGCACAAAAGGAGGGATGCAACACACACTTCCCGAGGTCACTCATCCTAGTACTACTCTTGCCCTTGCCCAAGCATGCTTAACTTCGAAGTTCTTTGCTATGAGAAATAATTTAAAAATAAGTAATTAATATTAAAGGTAAAATAAAAAAGTTTATCTTTTTTTTAATATGTTAAAATAGATAAGTAAAAATAAAATTTTATTTTTAATACAGTGATAGTTAACGGAGGATGAAATTAACCAAAAAAAAAAAAAAAAAAAAAAAAAAAACATATTTTCTCAAGCCGGATCAAAATTCGGACTACCCAAGAATCCACTAAATAAAAGTCTAAAACAAACAAACGCAAAAGTAGAAACAAATAACAAAAGAAAGACAAATTGACCCGTTAATGCTCTTTCTTTCTTCTTAGAAGAAGCTTGAATGAATCAAACACCAATGACGTTACGTTCCTCATATTTTCTCTAGAAATCCAATTATCCTTTCCAAAATTCTCTCTATCACATATATATTTTACAATTAAGGTAATAATACATCATCGTAAATGTTGTCGACGGAGCAATTGATGATCGGCGATGGGGGAAGAGGAGGACCGCGATACGTACAGATGCAATCGGAACCGGAGCCTTCAACACGATACTCGTTTCATGAGGATAGTATCCATGAATCGACTCGAATATTTGATGAGTTGCCTCAGGCTATCATCATTCAGGTCTCTCGTCCCGATGCCGGCGATATTAGCCCTATGCTTCTAACTTATACCATTCAAGTCCAATATAAACAGGCACTATTCTTCACTCCATTTTACTTTATATATATATATATATATATATATTTTCAATTAGGTTAATTCCCATTGATTTGTTAGAATATAATTGTAGGCAATTACTTTCGATACATATATATATATATATATCGCAATTAGGTTAATTCCCATTGATTTGTTAGAATATAATTGTAGGCAATTACTTTCGATATATCTTGCTATATTTGTGTGTGGTTAAATAGCTAATTCTAATTGATGATGATAACATCAAATGTGGAAATTTATACTAAAGGAAGAAGCTGAAAAGAATTTTGGATATCTAAATAAATCCTTAAGTTATGGTTAGGTGATTTGAGGTTGATTGTTTCTATCTATTTCTTAATTGACTTTGTTAAAGGAATTTTGGCTGTTAAACATCGATTTTAGTCTTGATTACGAATGGAAATTCAAAATTCTAAACTAAAATATGTCACGTTGAGGTCAGAAGGGCTGAAATTTGTATAGCTAAAGGTATTTTGAGTAAACAAGGAATGGATATAGTGTATCCGTATTGTTGAGTCCAACTACTTTGGGGTTGAGATGTAGTTGTTGTTCTTGTTGTCGTCGTTCTCACTGAAAAGGGTTTGCATTTGCTACTAGAAAGTATTTCAGATAAATAACTTTGACATTAATTTCTCTAACGATATCTAAAAAAATGACATGAAAGATTTAACTCGTAAAGTCTTAATATCAAAGTGTAGAAGGTTGGTAAGAAGTTCGTTTGTTATTTGGAGCGCAAAGAGCAATTTCTTTACTTAGTAGCTATCCTGTATGCTGAAACATCTTGAACACCATTTGGTTGTTCCTGAGAATGATAGACTTATTATGTGTTAGTGGAGTTGTGATCCCCCATTCAAAACCATGTATTGGCCTTGATCTCCTTCCAGAAAGACCTCATTCTCTGAAATAGTTGTCCTCCCTTTCTTTCAGTTGAGGTATTTTTGTCTAACAGTACCACATTTTTTTCTTTTCTTTTTTTCCTGTAGTTCATGTGGCAATTGGTGAAGAAAGCCTCACATGTATTTTATTTACATTTTGCATTAAAGAAGCGTGCATTCATTGAGGAGATTCATGAGAAGCAAGAGCAGGTATATTGGGCTTTTTCCATGAAATTTTGTTGGTTCCATATCGTTTAGTTGCTTGGTGCATCTGGCAGCAGCACGGTTCAGATTTGACGACCGTGAGTATGGTGGACTTTTCATGACATTCTGACTGATATATTCTTTTAAAGGTCAAAGAATGGCTTCAAAACTTGGGGATAGGAGATCATACAACTGTAATTCAAGATGAGGATGAACCTGATGATGAGGCCAGTCCTTTGCGTGCTGAGGAAAGTTTCAAAAACAGGTGCTTCTTCATCTAGAACCAGTTTTCATGATAAAAGGGAAGAATTAAATACATCTATTCCTGTTATAATAGTTATCGTTCTTACAGGTGGTTTTTTGTTCAGAGATGTGCCGTCTAGTGCTGCTTTGCCAATAATTCGGCCAACCATCGGAAGGCAACATTCAATGTCGGATCGAGCAAAAACTGCTATGCAGGGTTACTTGAATCACTTTCTCGGAGATATAGATATTGTCAATTCCCAGGAGGTATCTTGAAGTGGTTTTACTCTTGCTTTGCTTTGCGTTTTTTACTCGAAGAATCCTTTGCAAGTCTTTTTTCTTCGCCTTAGCCATAGGTTGAGGTCACCGGATGTTTCATAGTACTACCTTTCACTTTTGCCTCACTCTACTGGGGAATGACATTTAGCCTTGATGCCTAGTTCCTAGATATCTAGTCTTGCGGGACTTCCCTCACCTCTCAAGATGTCTTTCCATGATTACTAGCTGATAAGTGTATTTCCCTGCATAGTAGATGTTCCTGTGTTTACATAATTGCATCTCTATGAAACAAACTTCAAAATGCAGTTTGAGGACTTGATTCCTTTATTTATGAAAATGCTGGAGAAAGAACCCCCTGACTTAACCATCTAACCAATGTCTAAGAACCTTCTTGCTCCATGCCTTCTTGTATAGTCCCTAAGGAATTTAGGTTGCTTGTACTGAGCCGAGGGTCTCTTGGAAACAGCCGTTCTACCTACCAAGGTAGAGGTAAGGTCTGTATACATTCTACCCTCCCCAGACTCCACGTTGTGGGATTTCACTGGGTATGTTGTTGTTGTTGTCTTGTAAAGTGACACAAATCAGTAAGAACATAAAAAAGACATTCTCATTTGCCACACACAATACCAGAAAAAGTTGTTCATCGTGTACATTTGTAATAAATAAGAGTTAATATATTTGTGTTGAGGTGCCATGTGTGCCTCCATCAAGAAGTGCCATGTGTTTCTGGAAAAGATTACGAATCCTATATTCAAGTTCCCAACATTTTATCTACTTTATAAGGTTAGTGGTTTGAATCTTCTAGGGAGAATGTTTTCACTCTTCTAAGGGTAATATCTAAAAAAGACAACCCAAATTTATGATCTTTCAACAGGTAGTTTAACAGTTGCATTCTCTATGCACTTATTGCCCTTCTCTCACCCGCAATACCCACCCCCCATAAAATGAAAAAAATAAAGCCCTCCACAGAAACAAAGTTGATGGCTACTTATGGAAGTAGAAAGAAAGAAATAAAGTGATGACTACGAATGATGTTGGAGGTTCAGTTGGGTAACAACCATGTTCATTGGTCATTATTGCAGTATCAGGAGTCATATAAACCAAATGCTCTCTGCCACCATTGTGATTTATATTTGGTCGTGCTACTAGCCGGCAGTCACAATAGGAATTGTGGATAATTCTAATTCAAATAACACATCTCGGTAGAGGCAACATCAAGTGTCATAGCGTTAATATTCTAGATTCTCATTGACCATCTTGCAGGATTTCAACATTCAATTACCGACTAGTCCCAAGATATCCCTTTCCTGTATGTGGAAATATCTTGTAACATATACTTGTTGTTAGTGTATCTTGGTTTTATACTTGAAGATGGCTCAACAGCTGTACTTTTACTCTACCTGTTACGATGAATTGTGATATAGCACCAAAGAAGCCTCAGCTCTATTCCTGACTCGAAATCCATAAAGGACTTAATGCTAAAAACACTTTCCCCAAATTATATAATGTTGTGTGATAGCAAACATGTATAGGCACTTGGCAACATCTTAGTTCACTGGAATTAAATTGCAGGTGTGCAGGTTTCTGGAAGTTTCAAGCTTATCCTTTTCTCCAGAGTATGGTCCTAAGCTAAAAGAAGACTATATTATGGTGAAGCACTTGCCAAAAATTAAAAGGGACGATGATAGTCGGAAATGTTGTTCATGTCGGTGGTTCGGTTGCTGTAAAGACAACTGGCAGAAGGTACTCTTCCTTTCTGGTTCATATGTATATTCTCTGGTTTTAGGATGGTTACACGTTTCTACTCAGCCTCACAGCTGTCCATTTGTTGGATAATCTCCTACCTGCAAAAATAACTTAGAAGCAGTGTTGTCAAAGGCGCGCTTAAGCCCTGAAGCGAGGCTCAAAACATGTTGAGCGCTTCACCTTGCTTTATGTGCGCTTCAATGTCATCATCAAGGCTCTAAGACATTCTTTTCCTTGCCAATGAAATTGATATTTCACTTTATCGTAATGTTTTTACAATTTCTTTGTCCATATATTTGTTATTCATGCTTATTATTGTTAGTCTTGGACTAAACATATATATATTTGTATTTTTGCACCATTGCACCTTTTTTCATTAAAGCTCACACTTTATTTGCGCTTTGCGCTTAAAGCCCCAGCTGACCTTAGAGCTTTTTTGCGCTTTTTGCTTTTGTTAACACTGCTTAGAAGGCACAATAATCACTTCCTGAAAATTGGGAGTTCTTTATATATTTTCCAGATTTTACGTTTTTTTCATAATAAATATTTTCCAGATTTTACTTTTATGTGAAAGTTTATTGCAAGGGTTAGTCTGAACTCTGAAGCTCTATTTTGTCATAGAGCATGAAAGCTTCAAATTTCTTTGGAGCTGTCTACTGATTTCTGCATCTCTTAGCGTTAATGACTAAAGTATAGATGATTCTGCAATAGTAGCCTTATCGTCTGGAGTAATGGTTGAGTCTCACAAATTGCAAAATCATTGATGAGGAAACTTTCTTGAAATTTGTAATTGGACATCTAGTAATTTTCTAGTTTAATTTTATGCTTGGTTTGAAACAACGCCGAAATTAGTTGTGTTCTTTAGGCCTGAGGTTGCTTTCTCTCTTCTCTTCTCTTGCAGTTGGCAGTCTCAGTCAACCTTGTTCTTTCAAGTAGAGTATATTTCTTTACTCTATAAATGAAGTTCTTGTTCTATTGTAATTGACACAATTCATTTTTGGTTTGCGGCCTTGCCGTGTTATATTTGAACTCTGGGCATGGCTTGTAAGGGACTTGTGGATGGACTGGAGGTGATTTTGACATCTAAATTGGGCAATTTCCATTAGCTGGAAAAAGATTAGTGCAGTTCAATACTCTCTCTTTCAACCTTGTTTGTTTTGCTTGTTCGTGTGAATCTGACTTTTCCTCTTTTTTATGCTGGTTAGCTTTATGTATACTATTCTACTGTTAGAGGGGGTGTTTTTTGGATTTTCTTTTCCGAAGTCTTAAAATTGAGCTTATAAAGCAATGAAAATGACTTTTGACATGGAGTCATATCTGAATCTTTCAAGTTTTATGTATGGTTTAGGATTTTTTTCCTTATTCTAATCTCCAAGTTATTTGTAAAGATCCTGTTTGATTCTTGGTTGGATTCTTTTCAGGTCTGGGCTGTATTAAAACCTGGATTCCTGGCTTTCCTCAAAGATCCATTTGACCCTGAGCCGTTAGATATAATAGTGTTTGATGTGCTACCAGCCTCCGATGGTAATGGAGAGGGTCGCGTTTCTTTAGCAAAAGAAGTAAAAGATGGAAACCCTTTACGCCATTATTTTAGGGTAAGCAGCTTATGAAACTATGATGCTTTTGAAGAACTCTGCTCTGTATTCTTTAGTGTGGCAATTTAGCCAATTCATCTAGAGGCAGGCATTGAGATCTTGTATTTTGTAACTTGTACTAGTTAAAGATGCTTGGGATTCCACCTTGTGTTTTACAACAGAAGTTTCTCTTAGGTGTCTTGTGGTTCAAGGTGTATCAAACTGAGGACCAAGAGCAATGCAAAGGTCAAAGACTGGGTAGCAGCAATTAATGATGCCGGGCTTAGGCCACCTGAGGGATGGTGTCATCCTCACCGCTTTGGTTCTTATGCTCCTCCTAGGGGTTTGACAGAGGATGGCAGTCAAGCTCAGTGGTTTGTTGATGGTGAATCAGCATTTGAAGCTATAGCTTTGGCTATTGAAGAAGCAAAGTCAGAGGTCGGCGTTTAAGTTTGAATTTTGTTACAGAAGTCAATTTTTATCTGAATGTTCAAAGTTAGAAAGGATTTGGGTGATTTGATGTTTCTACAGATCTTTATATGTGGCTGGTGGGTTTGCCCCGAACTTTATATGCGACGTCCCTTTCACACTAATGCATCCTTCCGGCTTGATGCTTTACTGGAAGCCAAAGCAAAACAAGGTGTTCAGGTTGGTGATTAAGCTTGATTAAATTATTCATTAGGTTCTGATTGTTTAATAGCTAATATGAAATGGAGAGAATTTCATGTCATTTGGTTTTGCTCTTATTACTTATCCTTCTTAATCTATAGTAAGGTAGTGTGCTTTTAGAGAAAGAGGTTCTACCATTCTACTGTGAGAAATATTTGAGCTTGTAAATCAGAGTTCACGTTTCTTTTCATAAACTCATTATTGTGTCAGTGTGTGTACTGATTATAACTAGCATCTCATCTTGTTAATGTATCAGTCCAGCCAGAATTCAGCTTGTGAAGTGATATATTTATGAGTGGTACCACATGATGGGCCAGTTATCTTTTGCTCCTCCCCCTCCCCCTCCCAAAGTGTTAAGATTTTGCAATGATTTATAAACGTGGAAACAGCCTCTTGCAGAAATGCAGGGCAAGGCTGCGTACAATGGACCCTGTGATCCGGCCCTTCCCCGGACTTGCGCATGGAGGGAGGCTGCCCTTATAAATATGTAGTTACTTCAGTGAGGCTCAATTCCTTATTGATAACGGTTGTTCGATGTATTATATCGTGTAACGGATCTCTGGTTCTGATAGTGTTGTGGTCTTTCATTTCTTGTTTTCTCACCCTTTTTCCTTTTTTTGGGGGGGGGGGGGGCTGATAACGTCCAAATTTACTCCTCAAAGAGAAAGTGTACACGGTTATATGCAATATGATTTACCCAAGTCGGGGTCGAATCCCACAGAGAACAATATGTAGGCGATCAAGAAAAGTAGGGATTCTCACCAACTACGCTAAGCCAAACACTTAAAGGTGGTTTAGAGAGAAAATTACAATTAAATGCGGAAATGTAAATCTAACCTAGAAAGCAAGTAAAAATGTTCAATGGCCACAAGCATGGATACAAGGGAAATCACTTCTCAAGTAACGATCCAATGTATTTCATGATTTACAATAATGGCGAGTTTATGTTATTTAGCCTCGGATAATGACTCTAAATTAGCTTCTTCCGAAGACTAACAAGACTACCTAATTGAATATCCCTAAAGCAATTAGGAGCATTAAGAATATCCGAATATGGCTACAAGTAGATTCGCTTATTCCTAGGTCGATTCCATTAGATGAGGGTTAATGCCCCAAATTCTTGTTAATTAATCTTTCCCAATCCTGAGTTTGCCTCTTCTGAGTTTAAACCGAAGTAAATGGGCGAGTCCTAGGTTAGCTACTCCCTTAAGAAACATTAAAGAACAAGACTAATTAAAGAAACAAAGACCCACTTCATTAGAAATAAAATCATTCAATACATAAGCAAAACAAGAGATTTAATCAAACTTTGCAACTGAATATTTTCATAAACAAGATTAAAGTGATGGAATAAAATGCTACACACTTAGATATACAATACAAAGCAAGAGTGAAGAAATGGGTAAAGAAGTTTTCAGTGAGTGCCTCCAAATCTTCAAACCCTAGGTGTAGTTTCTTGCTCCAAAGCTTGGAAGAGTGGCCAAAGATGAAAATAATGTCCTCCAAGTCTTGTTTTTGTATTACCCCATTTTCCCCACATCAAAATATGACCAAAACAGCCCCAAATTTTCAGCTTTGCTACTCTGTTCATTTTTGCGCCTCTAACCACTTTTGACATTTTCTTCGTTTTAGCTCCGTTTGATTTGTTTGACTTGGTTTCTTTCCCGATCACTTCTAAATCATATAAACCTGTAAAACTGAAGTAAACCATAGTAAATGCACTATTTTCTCAATTAAACATAACAAAAATCTAAGCTTAAAGAAGCGATGGGGCGGGGGTTGGAAGACAGCTGCTTCATTTCCAAGTTTCTTAGGTTTAGGTAAATAGCCTGTCAAACCTGTGCAATCTCGAATATTTTTAGCACAAGTATTTTGTAAAATCTTGTGTGGTAGTTGCGTCACTTAATCGAGGTCTATATTCTCCCAGATTAGGTGGTAATTCTTATTTTCTTGTCCGTTTTCCATGTGATGTGTTTTATTCTGATTATTGAAGTCTAAAAAGCTTTAGTTCCTTTTCTAATGCAGATCTACATCCTTCTGTACAAAGAGGTTGCTATTGCTTTAAAAATCAACAGTGTGTATAGCAAGAGAAAACTGGTAGGCATCCATGAGAATGTCAGGGTGCTGCGTTATCCTGATCATTTCTCAAGTGGTGTGTATCTATGGTATGTGTTTTCTCAACATACTTATTGCCTTGTTTCGTTATTCTTATTGGCAATTTTAGCTACTCTATTTAGAACTAATGGTTATGTATGGTTACATATAGGTCCCATCATGAAAAAATTGTCATTGTTGACCACCAGATTTGCTTTATCGGAGGACTGGACCTGTGCTTTGGCCGTTATGACTCACCTGAACACAAAGTGGGTGATTGTCCACCTCTTATATGGCCTGGAAAAGATTTTTATAATCCAAGGTGTTCTTCCGCACTAACCTTTTAAGAGAACTGTTTTTTAATTTGTTTGGAACTAGTCATAATTTGCTATGAATCATAAATAATCAATTGCGAGAATTCTGAGCAATGAGTAAATCCCATTTCAGTTTAAAGGAAAATTAATTTTCTGTGGGGTTATACTAAAATTGTAATTTTTCCCTAGAACATTGATCGTTTTCGGGTGCACATAATTAAAACATTATTGTATAAAATTCTGAAATACTTGTAGCTCAAGTATAATCTTAGGAAAAATGTTGAAATACTCTGTACTACTGACAGCAGTATAATTTAATTTGTTTGGTCCCTTCATTCAGATAACCCCCAGTCTGGTATCTTTTTTGCCTTAGACAGAGAGAAGTGAAGTGTAACCTCTATAGCTGTGTTGTCAACAACAGAAAGAGATGGTTGTGTGACAAAAATAACAGAAGGGAAGAGAATAAATAGATAACTTGATAAAGGAATGCAAGAGAAACTCTACATAAATGTGAGATACAGTTCACATCTTATGTTCATCCAATGAGAGTAATTTAGCATTAGTTCTAACGCACTAATATGTCTAACACCTCCTCCCTGAAACTCAAGTTGGGGAAAAAACCCATCTTGCATCTTCATGTTTGAAGAACACAAGAAGAATAAACTCATCGGAAGGTTGTGTTGATAGTGTCGCTTAATACCTGGGAGAAAAGTTTCGATCGCCAGAAACTCTCCTGAAAAGTTGGTAGGAATAATGACTGAAAAAATGGTTGAAATGTTGGTTTGATTTGCATATCGCCAATGGAAGCGTCTTCAGAAAGAGGCACTATGCCGCGAGAGAAGTTACTAGAAGAGGCAAGAACAGTAAAACTACAAAACGAGGGGAAAATTTGAGGCTAATGACATAAGGCCGCTTGCTGATTGGCAGAAGTTAGCTAAAGCTCTACCAAATCATAGAGGTTCCAATACCATGTGAGAAAATTGAGAGAAGAATAAATAAATAACTTGATGAATGTAATACAAGCAGCGCGGATCTAGGGTATCAGATGTGGGTTCCCGGAACTCAGTAACTTTTGTTCAAACCCTATATTTATTTTGAGAAATCTATCTAATGTATAAGAAATATTTGTTGGTAACCCAGTAACAAAGTAGTCTCTTGGTCCAGCGGCAGAATGGAACCTGCTTAAGCCTACTTGCTCTCCTCGATGAGGGTTCGATTCCCGTTGGGCACTTACAATGAAGTTTTCTTTTTTGATTTGAGATTGTTGTGAACCCATAAACCAGTGTTGTCAAAGGCGCGCTTAAGCCCTGAAGCGCGGCTCAAAACGCATTGAGTGCTTTGTCTCGCTTAATGTGCGCTTCCTTGACATCATCAAGGCTCTAAGACATACCTTTCCTTGCCTATGAGCGTCTCATGAATAGATGACACTAAACAATTGATATTTCACTTATCGTAATTTGTTTTTCAATTTCTTGGTCCATATATTTGTTGTCATGCTTATAATAATTAGACTTGAACTAAACATATATATTTGTATGTTTTCTCCATTTGCGCCTTTTTTCATTAAAGCCCACACTTTATTTGCGCTTTGCACTTAAAACCCCAACGGACCTTCGAGCTTTTTTGCGCTTTTGATTACACTGCCATAAACTTCAAATCCGGGATCCGCTTATACAAGACACCTACAAATAGGTATGCGATACAATTCACACGTTATATTTACTTGTGGAGGAACTAACTTAACACTAACTCCAACTTTCAACATTTTAAGACACTAATGATTCACAGTTTAACAGCCTCTGTTTAAAAGCTTGAAATGGCTTTGGAGATAAAAGTTTCAGTTAATCTAAACAAATATATGGAAGTTACTACTAAGGATGGGCATATTTTTGGGTAATTCGTTTTCAGGTCAAGGTCAATGTTATACTGCTCTATGGTAGGTGATGAAAGCGGTATGATTGATTGATTCCTTTAGATGAATGCTTTTCCCATTTAAAAATCTAGTCAATGAGTTCCTCATATTCATTCTTCACACCTTTTCCTTTAAGAACCAAACTGTAAGTTGATCATCTACGTAGTCCTTCTCAAAAAAAAGTTGATCATCTGTAGAGTTCAACTCTAAAAAGTTTCTTCTTTTTGAAAGTTCTCTAGTTGCTCATGTAATACAACATTCAGGGAATCTGAACCAAATTCCTGGGAAGATACCATGAAGGATGAACTAGATCGGAAAAAGTATCCACGTATGCCATGGCATGATGTCCATTGTGCTCTCTGGGGACCGCCGTGCCGTGATGTTGCTCGACACTTTGTTCAGCGCTGGAATTATGCAAAGGTTCATATTTGTTGTAAGCATATTTTTCTTTCACGGTTATGATTGTATTGTCATATTGACATTTTCTATAATTCCTCAGAGGAACAAAGCTCCTCGTGAGCAAGCAATTCCGCTGCTTATGCCTCAGCATCACATGGTTATTCCTCATTACATGGGAATGAGTGGTGAGATGGACAATGGAAGAAATGGTGTTGCGCTTCCTCATAAAAATATCAAAAGACATGATTCGTTTTCTTCAGGGTCTTCTTCCCAAGATATTCCTTTGCTTATGCCTCAGGAAGCTGAAGGAGAGGAAAGTTTTAAGGAAGAACTAAAAATAAATGGCTTCCATACAGGGCATGGTTTTCATGATCAGCGGAGCAGGTCTAGCAGAATCCCTTTCTCTTTCCGGAAGACCCGAATAGAACCTCTAGTTCCAGATCTGCCAATGAAAAGATTTGTGGATGAGTTGGATCAAAATCTGGTGCAGCCTGGCATAAAGAAGTTGGACAAAGATTGGTGGGAAAAACAAGAGAGAGGTGATCAAGTTGTTTCACCTGAAGAAAATGGGCAAGTAGGTCCTCGTGTTTCATGTCGTTGCCAGGTGAGTTATAATCATCCCATGCCTACATCTCTATGCGTGTCAATTTATTCAGTTTTTTCAAGCTTCTATTTCTTTGCTTATCTCTGCTGTTTTCTGGTTTAATGAGCATCTGGTTAACCCGCTAAAACTGTAACTGCCAATAAAGTTGTTTTTGGAACTCACCAAATAATAGTTGGTGGTGTATTATGCTGGAAGAGGTATCTCATGAATTTCTTGTTTAAAAAATTTCTCTGTACATTTTTGGTTGATTGTATGAGAAAATGGAGGTCGCGGATCAGGGTAGATGGTTAGTAGGTGGTTGAGCGTTGTTCACTTTCTTGTGGTGGTTTCATACCACTAGTATTAGTATTATTCCAGTAGTTCCTTGTTCTTTGCTTTTTGTTACTTTCTGTTGTTTCTTGTACTTTGGTTATCGTATTATTTAGTTGTTGTTACTGTTCCTTTCTTTTAGAATACTATATAATGCTTTCCATATTATTTGTCATAGCTTCTTTACTATCGTATTTTCTTTTTCTAAAACTGCTTTGAATTGCTTTCCTTGAGTTGAGGGTCTATCGGAAACAGTCTCTCTACCTCCACAAGGTAGGGGTAAGGTCTGCATACACACTACCCTCCCCAGACCCCACTTGTTGTTTGTATGAGAAAATGTCAAAAATGGCCCCTTATGATTAGGTGTAGGCTTAAAATAGTCCCTTAAAAATAATCTTGTGGGTTTAAACCTTTCAGCTTTCTTGAGTACACAATTTGAAATGCCTTTTGTAGCTCTTATTTTGGTTGAAAATAGAAGTGTCTTCTGTAACTCATTGATGATTCCTATAACTGAGAAAAGAAGGAATGTCCAGCTCTGGATTCTTCTTGAGAGAGACACTTGAATGGTAGAAACACATCTCCGGAATCTAAGTTTTGTCAACCTAGAGAAAGTATATTGGAAATGTTGGCCCCTAGGGCTTGGTTTAGAGGTAAGAGTGCAGCGCCTCATGTGTAGGTTAGTCGCACGTCGCGGTTTTGAACCTTGCCGCAGTCAAAAGCATGGTATTTAAGTAGAGAAGAGTAGAGGGACGGGCCCATTGCCCACCAAGTTTTGAACCTTGCGCTACTAGCCCTCGGGGATTTCTCGTTGTAAAAAACATACAATGGAACTATTGAACTTTTGATGTCATAATTCATAAATATTAAATTCCTATTAGTGGGTTGACTACTGATGGAAATGGTAGAGGTATTTCCGTACTTTGACGCCTGACCAGGTTAGACTCGCACAAAATCTAATTGTATAGATACAAAAACTTTTTGGTCAAATTCCTATTAGAAATGAATGAATGAATGAAAATACTTTTAGGGAAAAAGCTTCATTCCTTTGTTTAAATTAGGATATCCCGATAGAAATGGTAGATCTATTCTCTTCTTTCCGTGTGAATACAGCCTTACATGGTTATGCATAGGAGTTAGGACCAGAAGGTTAGGCGAAATTAAATTGTTGTTCAAGTAACATAACAGGGTGTATCATGAACTAGCAATTTACGACATTTTAATCAAAGAAGTGCTGCAGTAATGAGAATGTGAAGTGCTCTGCAATCGTTACCTAAAAAGGTTGGTGAAAAATAACATAAGCGACAAAAGACTTGACTGATGCCATAAGTATTGGGACAGGCTTGAGTCACCTATCTCTATCCGGCATCTGCGATGCTTCATTTACATTCCTAGCTGCTTCCTTGTTTTATCAATGTCAGACATCTTCTCTTTTTCCGGTAGCTGAAAAGCAGATGAAATTGGAACATTTCATGTTAAAGAGTTGTGATCGGAGACTCTGCTCATATACCAGATACTAGTTAATATTGTATAACATGCCTAGTTAGATGGCAAAACAGTTAAATTTCTTCTGTCCATTATCTTCTCTTGATTTTTTGTAACATCTTCGCTTAATATTTTTTGGAAGTTTGCTTTATGTGGCTCTGGATGTGATATCTTATTCTTTGTATGAGTAATCTCTCTGAATCTATGTGGTTACAAATATAATTGAGACAAATTGGGCGGCGCTTTTTTAGTTTGTAGTTTGCTTCCATAATGTAAATTGAATATTCAATTGTCCTTGGTTTGAATCCCCCTTATAATTGCTTGTGATGTTTTATATCTAATTGGGTCTTTGATTTGTCATATAATTGGTATAAGCTCTTTTCTTTCAGGTTATAAGGAGTGTCAGTCAATGGTCAGCTGGAACAAGTCAAATTGAAGAAAGCATACACAATGCTTACTGCTCCCTTATCGAAAAGGCTGAACATTTTGTTTACATAGAGGTATATATTCTCTTTCATGAAACCGTCATATAGCTGGTGGCCATTAGCTGAATTAGTACGTCTAGTTTGTTGTTTCCCCAGAACAATTGTCCTTGCTGATGGTTGTTTGGCAATAATCTCTTAAAAACTAGGGCCACATGAATTATAGAAGCTTGGCTCTGTTGAAGTACTGGCACCACTTCTCCACCCTAACTTGTCCTTAAGAAGGATAATTGTCTGAGCCTTTCAGTTATAAAGTAGCAGGAGGGGTTTTGTTTGAACATTTTCTTCTTTTAGCCTACAACATAAGTTGTTTATATTGTAATATTATGCAAGCATTAATTGGCGTCTTTGTTGGCATTCTTCTCAAACATGTATTGTTTTAATCAGTGGCAGACCCAGGATTTTGATAAAGCGGGTTCGAATAAACATCAGAAATGACCGTATTTTTTTGTATTCCCATAATATCCCTGAAAAATATTGTTACTAGGTGATATTCTATTTAAAAATAAATATACAGTTAGAGAAAACAATATCATTTTCTACCGTATAAATTATATATGTTCTTGCATGAGTACATTAGGCAAGTCACAGAAAAAAAAAATAACAATATAGAAACTAGTATATCAAGTTTTAATTACTTACAAGACTAAATTTTCATCTAGGTCAATTTAATTTTTAAGTTTTTACTCTTACAATTATTAGATAATAACAGTCAATGTCACAATTTTGAAACACCATACATAAGATAAAACTAACATAAACAAACGATAATAAATAAATAAACCTAAATTATTAAAATTCTCAAACAATCAATGTAAAACGAAATAGCTTATAACTTTTAATAATTTATCAAAAATAATACTACGATTTAACACACTAGAGAGGTTTGCTTAAATAAAAAACCGTATGTACCAATGCATATATTTTTTGAAGTCTAATATATTAATGATTGTACCAGCCCAGCCACTTGACTTTAAAAAGTAAAAATGAAATACCAATGCATTTGCGCTTAAGCGAGCCTTGAACCCAAGTCATTTCCATGAAACTGAATCCGCTTGACCGCTGAACTACAGCTCTTGTTCCAAGTGGGTTCATCTATATTTATATACACGATTAAATAATAATTTATACATGTAAATCCTAAAAATTTCGACGAAGTGGGTTCACCTGAACCCGTTTGATACAGCATGGGTCCGCCCCTGGTTTTAATAGTTAATACAAGTTTATTATAGTGTTAATCTATGCATGAATCTGAACTTCTCTTTCTGTTTTAAGTATTCATTTCTTGTATATCGCTGTATTTTCCTGTGGGTGGACGCTATAGTAAGTTGATGGTTTTCTGTATTCCTCTGGATATCTTGCTGCAGTCCAAGCCTGGGAGCTGTTCATTGAGAAACTTTAAATTTTGGCATCTGTAGTAGTCTGATAGAAGTTCAAGTCATCTTATTTTAACTTGAAAGCTTAACCCCCTTTTGATGATTGTTTCAAAGTATTTATCCACCGGGGTGGACTATGCAATTTTAGTTAACATGCTAATATCTTTATGACACGACTTGTTTTACCTTTTAGACTCTTACTGTTAAGTGAATTTTCCTGGATCAGTTGGTGACTATGTCCCATATCCTTACATTACCTAGCTGTAGTGCTCTTTTCCACCCTTTCGCCCATGTCATTGTTATCGATTTCAGATTGCGACGGCAATGGAAGTACAATTTAGGACATAGCATGGTTAGCAAGCCATAAATGTAGTTTGAAAACCATTCTTTATGATTTAGCACATTATATTCTGTTGACGGGTACCGTGGACACGTTCTATGGTGGGAATTTGAGAAGAATTAGTTTCGGCGAAGTTCGGCAAGTTTGAGGTGACATACACGTACATGGTGAGGTACGGCCGTATGTCCACCGTATGTGGAAGGCCAATAACTTAGGGATTCTGGACAGCATTCTTGGCCAGATATGGTACCACATACGGTCTGTACATGGCCATGTATGGCCGTATGTGGAACCGTAAGTGAGAGGCAGTGGCTGCCTATATAAAGTCCCAACTCGATTTATTCAGCGTTAAAGGTCTATTGACTACTTGATGCTTTAACTAGGAATATTACAATATACTTTTAATATGGGGAAGATGACTCAACTATCAAATTCCTATAGAGATGTTGAATTTTGAATCAGATGTGTTGTTAGATCAACTATAAAGTTCCTTGTCGTTTTGCTTTCTATTTCTTTCAACTAATGATAAAAATTTCATTTTCAGGTAATTTTGTTCAACCTTGTATTCTTGATTTATTGATTTTGAGCAACCATTCAATGTACCTGATATCTGACACAGCTGTACTGATTTTTTTCCAGAATCAGTTTTTCATTTCTGGTCTATCTGGGGATGAAATTATAAAAAATCGTGTTTTGGAAGCACTGTACAGGCGTATTATGCGAGCTTATAATGAAAAGAAGTCCTTCAGGGTTATCGTTGTGATACCACTTCTTCCTGGCTTCCAGGTAACAGTATTACTAGACTGACCTTCATCTTTTCTTGTAGATAGTTGTCTATATTTCTCTACTAAGGATTAAGGTACAACAGGGTGGTTTGGATGATAATGGTGCTGCTTCAGTTAGAGCTATTATGCATTGGCAATACCGAACAATATGCAGAGGATCTAATTCAATATTGCATAATCTTAATGACCTCATGGGCTCTAAAATGCACGACTACATATCATTTTATGGTCTCAGAGCTTATGGAAGACTCTTTGATGGTGGTCCTATTGCATCTAGCCAGGTACTTTCCATCCATCCTTGATTTTTACAACACACTCCATGAATTGTTAAGACTTCCCTTTCCATGTACTAATAGTCAGTGGACGTCTTTCTAGAAGTTTAAGCTGTCGTGTCATTTTGTTTGTTAACTCTATCTTCTATGGTTGGGAAATATCAGCTTGCAACATTGAAACTTTACTTACAACTGGGTGGTGTGGATGAGTTTAACCTCTATGTCATGTGTCAAGGCTTCAGAATTGCTGCCTAGTGTTTTAGGGCTTTGGCTTGTAGCCTTGTACTGTGTGCATTTACTAATTTGATAGGCCTTGTACAGTGGGGAAATCAAGAACAACATTCTTCAAGACACAGTTTTTTCTCGCAAGTAAAAAGAGTAAAAGAAAAACAGTTGGTTATAACAATTAGTAAAGACCTATTGCTATGCTGTCAAGACCGCCTTTCAGTATGGTGTTGACTTGATTTACATCACTCCTCTAAAAGCCAGAATAGTTTACTAAACAGATCCGAGACCAGTTCAGGAGAAATTTGTTTGCCTGAAATAACATGATGCTTTTACATTTTAGACCAGCCCCCTTTATAGTGTGGTTTCTTTAGGAGAAGTAATCTCTATAATGGTGCTTTCAGGAAAAGAACTACTCAATTTCTGTATCATAACTTTGGTCTATTTTTACTTTTGGTAAGGTAATTTTGTCAAGCACTTCTATTCTAAAACAATAAGACTGACCTCAAACATTTTCTTTTGTTGAAATGGTAACAACTTGTATCAAAATTTAAAAAGGCTTTGAATCCATAATTACAAAGAATGTGAGCAAAAAACTATACACCACGCAAAAATTATTTTCGCTGAGACTCTTTGTAAATATGGCTTCAAAGCCTTTGTGATTTTAATACAAGCTGTTACCATTTCAGAAAAAATGTTTGAGGTCAGTTTTATTGTTTTAGAACAGTGTTATCAAAAGCTCTGAACTCCTTGGGGTTTTAAGGCACAAACAAAGCGTGAGCTTTAATGAAAAAGGTGCAAATGAAAAAAAAATACAAATATGTATGTGTAGTCCAAGATTAATAATCATAAGCATGAATAGCAAATAAATGGACAACGAAATTGAAAAAAAAATATGATCAAGTGAAGGATCAATTGTTTAGTGTCTCGTCTTCAAGATTACGCTCATTGGCAAGAAAGTATTCCTTAGAGCCTTGATGACCACACTGAAGTGCTAATAAAGCGAGGTGAAGCACTCAACATGTTTTGCGCCTAGCTTTAGGGCTTAAGTGCGCCTTTGACAACACTGTTTTAGAATAGAAGTGCTTGTCAAACATTGTTTTATACTTCACTTTGATAGTGGGCTAACTGTTTTTGAAATGGTATCTTTCAGCTTCGGTCAAAATGGCTATTTTTAATCGAAATCTCCACGAACACATTTAGATGTTCACCAAACCCTTGGAGAAAGTGTTTTCATTCTAAAAATCTTAGAACTTAGACACACCATATTTCCACACTACTCTACTCAACTTTAGCTACATTTACCGGTTAATTTGTACTTGTGCATAATCATGTTTTCACTTATTGCTTAGCCTTGAAGAAGAGCTGATGTGATGTTTAAACCAAAGATCTGAACTTAAGATCATTAGTGTATGTCAATTGGAATATAAAATGATAACTTTTTATTTTCTTTTAACTCAAGTGAAAATCTCCAATTGATGGTGGACTTGTGTTACTTCGTGTGAGAATAAAAAAGCTTCTCATTGACTTGTTTTAACAATGTATAAGAGGTGTTCCTTATAAAGAAGCTCTAGGCAATGCATGATATGGTAGGTAATCAATCCCTATACTAATAAGATATGTAAGTATTCTATATTTAGATATAAATTACCCCAAGGTATACAACAACAACATACCCAGTGAAGTCCCAGAACGTGGGGTCTGAGGAGGGTAGAGTGTACGCAGACCTTACATCTACCTTGGTAAGTAGACAGGTTGTTTCTGAAAGACCATCGGCTCAAGAAAAAGCATAAGCACACGCAAAGCAAGAGAAACGGTCAGACCCGGACAAGAAATTTAAAGCAGTATGAAAATGAGAGTAACAAAAGCGAATAAGCCATCATAAATTATCCCAAGGTATCCTATGAAATATTCTATATTATTTTCCTTATCAAGTACAATGAATCTAGACATACATTCACTTATATTCTGAAATGCCCCCTCAAACTCAAAGTGGGGACACCAATTGAGTTTGTTTATTTTGAAATGAAAATTATAGAAAGTTGAGACTGAAATCTCGCTGGAATAGTGCACAATCACCAAAAAGAAAGGTGGTGCTAAAATTCTTTCCTCCAAAAGTCGCTAGTAATTGCACAATGAAATAAAGTGCTTCTTTCTTGCACTACACACGAAATGGAAGCTATTCTCAATCACATAAAGGGAATGGTGTTGAAAATCTCCAGAACATTGTCAGCCTAACTTGAATTGGCAGAATAATGATAAGAAATTCAAGGTTTGGAAGAAGGTGTCAGCCGTGTAGAAAGTAACATAGCCGGTTGCCAGAAAGATGAATGGTGCTCTAACAATCCTAGAGAGCCTGACCGGCCGTCCAGAGAGTAGGGGTACTGGTTGCCGAAGAGAGGAACGGTGTCGAAAACCAAAAGGAAGAACAAATTAAGTAAACATTGGCCCGGGGGCAGCACATATTGGCCAGTACCACCCGCTTGTAGCGGAAGCTATTCAAGTCTCTCAAGATTGTAGAGGCTATAATACCATATGAAAATATAAAAGCTTCTCGTTGACTTGATTAATAATGTACAAGAGATGTTCTTATATGAGAGTCTTAGGCTATGCATAATATGGTAGATAATCAATCCCTTTGCTGATAAGAGTATTCTTTAATTAAATACAGAATATCCTAGATGTCCTATAGAATTTTCCTTATTCAAGTACAACAAATTTAGACGTGTGTGAATCTAGACATACATTCACTTGATAACACTTTGTTTCTCCAGGTATATGTGCATAGCAAGATCATGATAGTTGATGACCATATAACCTTGATTGGATCTGGAAACATAAATGACAGAAGCTTGCTTGGTTCAAGAGACTCTGAGGTATTGCTGCTCAGATTTGATCCTAAAAGATCATAACTCTTATAAACGAGTGGAGCCTTCAATTGTTGATAAAAGTATATCAACTAACTGAAACTGGCTGCATAATGTGGTTAATTTGCATATACTTTGCATGTCACTGCTCTGATATTCGTGGTGGGTCGAAAAGCACATTTTTTCCTTTTTTTGTTTGCTTAATCCCCGATATGATCTGTACCTAACCTTTCTTGCTAATTACACTGACAAATGATATTGGAAGTTTTTTTTGAGTTACTGTATCTTCGTATGAATTGTCATTAATCTGCTCAAGAATCTTAGAAGTCAGCTGGTCAGACATGTCTCTCATCCTACCAAAAGAGGCTACTGAACTGCTATATAAAGTATCCCCTGGCTGGTTGTTGAGTTCGTTGGCTAATTAATGTTGTTCCACTTTCTGCTCAGTCCAATCACATACATGCAAATTCCCAGCAAAATACTCTTTTGGGGATTTTTTTTTTGGGGGGGGGGGGATTCAGGACTGAATTTAAATATTGTGACATTCACTTGATTCGGAGGTGTACTAGAGTGATCAGGGACATGTACGATGGAGCCAAGACCCGGGTGAGGACGATGGGAGTTGATTCAGAGCACTTTCCAGTTTTGATGGGATTGCACCAGGGATCAGCTCTTAGCCCGTTTTTATTTGCCTTAGTGATGGATGTTTTGACGTGGCATATCCAAGGAGATCTGTTATTCGCGGATGGTATAGTGCTGATTGATGAGACCCGTGGGGGAGTTAACACTAAGCTGGAGGTTTGAAGACAAACCCGAGAGTCTAAAGGGTTCAGGTTGAGTAGGACCAAGACAGAATATTTGGAGTGCAAGTTCAGTGACGTGACACATGAGGCTAACGTGGAAGTGTGGCTTGATACATATGTCCAAAAGAAAGGAAATTTCAAGTATCTTGGGTCTATTGTTCAAGTAAATTGAGAGATTGACGAGGGTGTCACACATCATATTTGTGCGGGGATGAAATGGAGGCTCACATCCGGAGTGTTGTGTGATAAGAAGGTGTCACCAAAACTCAAAGGTAAGTTCTACAGAGTGATGGTGAGACCAATTATGTTGTATGGGGCGGAGTGTTGGACAGTCAAGAACTCCCACGTTCAGAAAATGAAAGTTGCGGAGATGAGGATGCTACGGTGGATGTGTGGACATACTAGGAGAGATAGGATTAGGAATGAAGATATCCGGAATAAGGTGGGAGTGGCCTCAATGGAGGACAAGATGCAGGAAGCAAGACTTAGATGCTTCGGGCATGTAAAGAGGAGGTGCGTGGATGCCTTAGTGCGGAGGTGAACGGTTGGCTATGGATGGCTTCAGAAGAGGTAGAGATAGACCAAAGAAGTATTGGGGGAGGTGATTATACAGGACATGGCGTAGTTGCAGCTTACTGAAGACATGATCTTAGATAGGAGGTTGTGTAGGACTTGGATTAGGGTAGAAGATTAGTAGGTAGTAGAGTTACGCTTTTCCTTTCTTCCTAGTAGTCGTATTTTTCATGCAGTTTCTTATCCTTCGATTTCTGTTATTATCTGTTGTCGCTTGTTATTAGCTTAGCATACTGTTTTGTTGTAGTTATTGTTCCTTTTCCTTGTTGATTTGCTTTGTTTTTGCTTTATCTTGAGCCGAGGGTCTATCGGAAGTTGCCTCTCTACCTCCCAAGGTAGGGGTAAGGTCTGCCTACACTCTACCCTCCCCAGACACCACTTGTGGGACTACACTGGGTATATTGTTGTTTGTTGGTGTGACATTCACTTGATTATGTATTCACTGTGGGATGTGATTTAATGTTAGTAACTATCTTTTATCAAGTTTTGATGTTAAAATGGCTGTTAATAAGAATTTAGTCTGCTTCACAACCAAAGTCAGTCAATCAAATATGGCTTGATCTCAAACAGCTGGGCAGGCTGTATGAAATCTCTGTAACCATTATGTGCTATCGCACCAATTCTGGTCCAACTTCATTACCAAATTAGTTTTTCAAAATACCATGTTTGAACCTCGCATGTTATTGTCCCTTTGAGTTGATGGTAGCAAATTGATTGATTTTCCTTTTTAAACAATCCTACACAAGGATGATCAGCTTAATATTTATATATGTCAACAAGTCGGTTCATAAAGACTCTTTATAGTGCATCATACCTGCTGAAGACAGCATCATATGTATTCATTTATTCTATGCACTCTTTGACAGTTTTACTGACTGTCCCACCTTGGAATCATTTATGAGTCACTGTAGCTGTCTGGAGTTTTATCCAGTACAAGTTATGTTATACTCATTGTATTATGTTTTATTACCCAACCTCTTTTTTAATGATCAGTAGGATTGTGATTTTATTGCAGATTGGTGTACTTATCGAGGACAAGGAGTTTGTAGATTCATTCATGGGAGGCAAGCCAAGGAAGGCGGGAAAATTTGCATTAACTCTTCGCCTTTCTCTATGGTCTGAGCACCTTGGTCTTCGTACTGGCGAGGTGCTAATTTACTCTGAGTCTTTTTGTTCTAGGCTATGCGAGTTCTCAGCTGACTACTAATCATTGTTCGTTGCTAGGTTGGTCAAATTAAGGACCCTGTGGTTGATCCAACGTACAAGGATATTTGGATGGCAACTGCTAAGGTATGTGTGGTAAAATGCTTCTTTAAAGTTTTCATGATTCAAGTCCTCTTTTTTTGCATAAAAAATATTATATAGGTTTAAAGTCAACCGAGTTATTATTTGCAAACTGAATTATTGACGCTCAAAGATTTTGCATTTCTGCTTTAACATGTCAACCTTTTCTGATGCTTGAGTGGTGTTATTGTCAGACAAATACCATGATATACCAAGATGTTTTTTCTTGCATACCCAACGATCTGATGCAATCCAGGTATAGCTAGCTGCGATCATTTTCTCACTCCATTGTCTTTCTTTTTCCTTTTTTTTGTAATCTCGTATTCTCCTCTAATGCCATGCAGGGTGTCACTCCGACAATGCATGGCATTCTCGAAAGAAAAACTCGGTCATACGACCATTGATTTAGGAATAGCTCCAAGCAAGCTAGAATCTTATCAGGATGGAGGTATCGAGGGTATAGATCCCATGGAGAGATTAAAATCTGTGAAAGGTCATCTTGTTTCCTTCCCTTTGGATTTTATGTGCAAAGAAGATTTAAGACCTGTGTTTAATGAAAGTGAATACTATGCATCAGCTCAAGTTTTTCACTAAAGCTTCTCGTCTTATGGACCATGCAAATCAGAAAAATTATCAACTGTCTCAGTGAGTGATTCATTCTACAGAAAATCTATAGGACACCATTACAGAGCATATAATTTCCCGCTTTCTTATTTTTACTGTATTCTGTATCACAACATTGTACAAAAGTGGTGATACACACTTCAGAAGCTATTTGTTGAATACTGAAGAAGGTGCAAACATACTAAGATAAGCTTATGTAACTAGCAAACGAGGATAGAATTGTTGATACTGTATTCACTTAGACCCAATAGGTTCACACATCACAGGCTCAGAGGTCAATTTAACTGTTGGATTTGGACCTGTGACGAATGGTTCATAGCCGAGTGCTTTGAGCTACTTGCGCCACCCTGTCTCCATAGGATCTTTTCCAATTGTTCAGTTTTGACTGACATTTTGGGTAGATGAACTCTCTACTGTTCTCTACAGTAAATAGTTTTTGGTTACGTTTTCCATGCTGCGCATTTGTGATTGGACACTGCAGCTATTTTCTGTTTACTTATATTCATGCAAGGTACAGAGATAATGCAGACTCTGCATCTCTTTGGAGCAATTTCTATTTGTGACTCTCGGGTTTTGCTTTGGGAAGAACTTTAGGTTGTATAATCGATTCGTATCAACAATCATATGAAGTACCATTACTAAATTTGTTTGGTACTATTCTTAGCTCTTTTAATTGGAAGGATCATAGTTGTGCAGTATTCATATCTTAGTCTTGGATAGAGCTATGATTAATGTTAGATACAACAACAAAGTAACATCACAATCTCAAATCAATTAGGTCCATTATTTAATATTGATACGCATTTATTCATGTCTATTACAATAGTATAATTTGCCTTTCAAGGCATGATTTCGAATTCTCATACTCTGCACACTGGTAATAAGTGTAATCATAATTCGGTTGTTGATTACTGCGAGTTAATATAATAATGGTTACAACTATCAAACCTTATTTTCACTCATTTTTTTCCAGTTACCGAGTCAACGTCTTATTCTCATGTATATGAGAGCTTACTAGCATATTCTATTTCTTCAATCAGCTATGACGTTGAGCATATAGAAGTGCAACCTCTAAGTTGGTATCGTCGCTTGTTATCTCTTTAAGTTAGGTGTATGCTAAACACAAACTTTACGTATCACTAACAGCTTCAGACATTTAGAATTGTTTAACGCTAAATGCACTTATAAGCCGGTAGTTATAGTGTGTTTATAGACATTTAGGCTCTATTTGTTTGCACTAAGATTAATTTTTTTGAATTTGAATGATTAAGATATTGTCTCTAGATTTCAACATTAAATGATTAAAACTGTTTGTTTTTCAACATCTTAATGTGCATAATCTATTTATTTTTAAACATAAAAAATATACAATTCAAATGAAAAAGTAATTAAATATTAGAAAAAATATAAATTTAAATTAAATAAAATTATTATTTAACAAGAAATGAAGTATTTATGTTCGCTAGTGATGATGAAGATGGTTCGTAGTGGTGATGGTTGGTGCTAGTGATTAGGAATGGTGGTGATGGTGATTTGTGTTATAGTGGCTGGCACGATGGTGGCGGTTAGTAGTGGTGGTGGAGATTTTAGTAGTTAGCAGTGTTGGTGGTGATGGCTGAAGAATGTGTGGTGGTTGGTGATAGTGTTAGTACTTAGTAATGGTTGGTGATGGTACTAGTTGTGATGGTTGAGGTGATTGGTAGTAAGGATCAGCAAGTAGAGATGGTAGTGGTTGATAGTGGTGGCGGCAGTAGTAGTGGTGGAAGTGAATATAAGTATAACGATGGAGGTGATGGATGTGGTAGCAAAAAAAAAGTAGACATCAGTGGTGGTTTTGATGGCAAAGGTAGTTGGTGGTGGTGGTTGACAGTGATGGTGATAGTTGTGGTGGCAAAGGTGGTTAGTATTGGTGGCGATGGATGATTGTGGATATAGTGGTGGTAAAAATTATCCATACAAAAATATCTTCTTAATGATATTAAGACTTTGTTCATGATATTAATAATTAACACCTACTCATACCAAATAGTAAGTGTCTAAGGCCTCGTTTGTTTTCATTAAGATTAAGACGTCTGAATTTAAATAGATGATTAAGATGTTGTCTCTAGATTTGAACATTGAATGACTAAGACTGATTATTTTTTAACATCTGAATGTGCATAATATATTTATTTAAACATAATAAATATACAATTCAAATAAAATAGTAACTAAATATTAAAAAATAAATATAAATTTAATAAAATAAAAATATTATTTGATAAAAAATGAAACGTTTATGTTTGTAGTAATGATAGAGATGTTTGTAGAGGTGGTGGGTGGGTGGTGGTGGTGCGGTGGGTCTGAGGGTAGGGTGGGGGTGGATGGTGGTGAGGAGAGTGGTTGGGGGTAGTGGGTGGATTTGGGGGGGGGGGGAGGAGTTAGGGTGGTGGTGAGTGGGGATAAGGTTGGGGGTGGGGTGGGGCGGTGGAGCCAGTGGTAAAAGTTAACCATACAAAATATCTCTTAATGATATTAAGACTTTGTTTAAGATCTTAATGATTAACATATATTCAGACCAAATAAGTGCTTAGATCTTAATATAAACAAGCCTAAGGTCTAAATCTGAAATGAGGTCTACATCTTAATGTAAGCAAATGCACTTAATGACCTAAGATTTGAATCATTTAGATTTTCATTAAGTGCAAACAAATGAGGCTTAATAGTAGTAAGAAAGATGATGATTAATTTAAGAAGTTGTTAATTGAATTGTAAAATTAATATTTATGTTAAGCGATTTCTCAAATTTGGAACATTTTGGATAAATACTCCCTCCGTTTTAATTTGTATATCTTAGTTTGAGTTGACACAGAGTTTAAGATTTTTTTTTTGAAATTTTGTGATCTTAAATTAAAGATGTATGTAATATATCGAAATGTTCTTTAAAATTGTGTGATCTTAAATACATATCATGTAAGATATTGGTGTAAAGAGTTACTACCTGTAAAAATAATTTTTTTAAATAGATAAAAGAAAAATAAGACAAATAAATTAATACGAAGAAAGTACTATCTTATGTGGCACCACTAGAGTTAACTGTGATATTGTCAAGCATTTGCAATATCAGTTATACGAATTTTAATACAGTAGTATGAAGTGACTGTAAATTGAAGTTGAGAAAATAATACGTATTTCGTGGCCAAATTTAAACAATGCATAAAATTCGTGGATGAGTTGAACACTAAAGAAAAGTGTTTGGGGGAAATATAAACCCGTATTATTATAAGCAGAAGACAAAAAGAAAACCCGAGTGGAAGGGAGCTGAGGCCTCAGGTTAGCCATTTTTTACACCCACAATTTTTCACTTTCAACGAACACCCTTTTTTATAATTGCAAATTGATTCCCATTATGCTGCTTCTTGTAATCGGTGTCTTTTCATTTTTTTATTTTTGTAAATATTTTATTTTATTTAATTTTTGCTACTTGTCCTTATAATCGGCTATTGGGGATGATAAAGAATGGTTGGCAATTTAATGCTAGCCCTCACTCACATTACTTTATTCAAATTCACTAACTTATGATTCATAGATACTCAATTAGCTACTTTTTGTTTTTCGGGCCTATGATTTAGATGAGAATAGGACTAGTTTTTATGATATTTCCTTATCTCAACAAACGAAAGGAGCTATATTTACTCAGTTTTGCCTGTAATTTCGGGTTCGAGAAAAATACTTGATAAAGACCCGAATGGGGCCCTAGGCTGCTCGAATCCGGATATAATCGGGCTCTAATGTGGATACCAAAACAAAAAAAAAAAAGTTTTGCCTGTAATTCGTAGATGAAAGAAGAATGCTTGTCATATATTACAACAACTTGTAGGTAAGGAATAGGAGGTGGGGTTTCGTTGTTCCAGTTGGTTGAATGGCGACAATAGCTTCTGGTGCTTTGGTTACTTTAGAAGAGCTGCTTCCATCTTCCCCACACTTTAAGCATGGCATCTCTCTTCGCGTTACTGGAAAGTGAGTAATCAATTTGTTGATAATGTATGCTTCTGTCTGATAACTAGTTTTCCTGCCTTCACTTTTTCCCATCTGCTCGTGTCTTTTTATCTACAAGTAGAAGTAGAAAGTCTGTATTTCTCATTATGATCAAGCAATTTTTTTTCTAAAATGAATGAAGCTCATTTCAGATAGCTTCTGCATATTTAGGGTGTGTTTGGTATGAAGAAAATGTTTTCCATGGAAAATGTTTTCTTGCAAAACAAGTGGGTTTCTTACTTATTTTCTAGTGTTTGGGTAAGGAAGAAAAACAAATTATCCCAAGGGCATTTGTATGTAATCTAGCAAAACACTATGGGGGTGGGATGGAGTGGGGAGTGGGGATTTTGGGTGGCAGGGGGTGGATGGTCAAAGGGTGGGAGTTGGGGGTGTTGGGTGAGCGAAGAGTATATAATGAACTTGGAATGTCACTTATGTAACTTGTTTTCCTAGAGAAAATATTTTGGCCAACCAAACATGGGAAAATTGGAAAACATTTCTAGAAAATGTTTCCTCCATACCAAACACACCCTTACTCGCATTGTTTAGTTGAGCGTGAGGAGAATATTATTGTATGGTATTCTTGCGATTATGAAATGTCAGTCTTCATAATTCTTTGAGGCAGGTAAAGGGTTGCTCTTAAGTCCGGCCATTTAGGGTAATGCTTGTTTATAACAAGATTGGAGACGATACAAACCCCATTCCAACTTAATTTATCTGCTTACATTGTTGTTACCTATATTACTTATGCGCAAAAAAATGTTGTTACAAATGAAATGAATGTGCCTAGGTCATACTTTGGTTCCCACGAGTTGGTTCAAGAACTTGCTCGTCAAGCATATGGAAGCTAATTGAAACTCGAGGCTTGACTATACTTTGTGTTCCCTGTAGGCTCCAAGATTATGATGTGGAGACTGCTATTGCTGTGATTGTTGATAGAAATGCATCATTAAAAGTTGACACACAGCACTTGAATCTCAATCTTCGCATCGGTTCCATCATCCAGTTTATTGGAGAACTGCTTCTTGAACCCGATCATGAGGTATGCTAACTTGAATATGTTAGGAGTTTTTGCTCTATGATACTTTATAATGCAGTACGGGAAGTATATAACTATTACAAGTATTCGAAAGGATAAACAAAGATTCAATAATTCAACTAGAAATCTGAAAATTACAATAGTTACACACGAAAACTGGAAATTCCAGTTTTGTAGAAGATGGAAAAATGGAAATTGTTTTTGCTGAGTCGAGTGTAGCACTCTGTCCTTAAGACAATATTGCCCCGTATGTATCCTTTATACGTCCCGGACAATTTGTCTCCCAAGATAAAACAAAGAATGGAACCCTTGAGCAAAGGAAACTCAAGAGCTACCGTGAAGAATATTGAGTAACGAAATGATGCTTGGAAGTTGTAGGAAGAAAATTGTTTTCGGTTGTGTATTTTCGTGCACTTGTTTTTGGTGTTCTCCTTGGTGCTCAACAATGGTGTAAGGGGGTGTTTATATAGGTGAGGAAGGGGCGATTACGCCCTCATAACAACCAAATAATGGTCATTATGAAGGTAGTAAAGCCACCAACATAAATGGAGAAAAGACCAACGGATTTGGCCATTATAGGAGGAGTAATTCACCAAAATAAATGGTGAATTGAGTGCTTGGCAACATCGCTTTGACTGTCCGGTTCTCGGAAACTTGAGGGACCAAACCGTACATCTTGAAACTTCGGGGACCAAACGTACATCCGAAAGAATTCAGTCCGAACGTACATCCGGAAACTTGTGGGATCAAACGTACTTCGGCAAAATTCTGCGGCCCAAAAAGATAATATCAAAGACCCACGACCCACGACCCGTGACCCGTGACCGTGACCCGAGAACCCGAGAACCGGAATCGGACCGGACGGACGGCGGGCGGCGGCGCGCGCGTGTGGTCTTTTCTCGAACCGAAGCACATCTAGGTCCTCCCTCCTTTAAACACATGGGATACCCCTTGGGGTCCCAAACCCCAAACCAATTTCGAATCTTATATACACAACAATTCTTTCTTCCTCTACCGATGAGGGAGAATTGAACTCAATACCACACTTTCCATGCTTCAAACACCTTACTTCGTGAACTAATATCTCTTTCATTTCTCAATGAAATTTGACGATTCTTGGCCCTACGGTTATCTACGTACTTAGTAGATCATGCATGTGTGAAGAACCGGATTCTCCAACATAAGTTACACTAATGTTTAAGCCGTTAAAGTTAGTCGGTCGCAACTCCCGCCAAAGGCAAATTTCCAACAATCCCCTCTTGAAAGAGATTTTGGCGCACTCATATGGTGTCTTTTCATTTCCAGCAATATTTCAGCGGATCGATGTTGCATAAGGAGAGGTAGCCTCGGCTTTGAACCTTCCATAGTTGAATACCATCGGACTTACTTACTGCGCGGTGAACGTGATGTCTTGAACCGTCAGTGTTTAGTGTAAGCTAAGACAATGGTACCAACACAACAAATTCCCTTACTCTCTTCTTCGTAATGTTTTGTCCGTTTTGGTCATGGTCAACGTCTTGGATTCTTAAGTGCGTTCATTTTGAGGCGGCCCGTCCTCGCACTTAAATAGGTGGTCTCCTACAAGGTATCATGCTATACCCCACTTCACAAGTGTTAGGAACTATTAAAAGTTTCCCAAAGACCTAACCTCAACTGTTGAGGATCATTACGGAGTTTTGAAAACTTAACCTTTACCCATACTGCAGATAGCACTTAACGTCTATCGCGGGAACGACTTTGGATTTGGTGTTTCTTTTCGAAATCACTATCCGAAGTGCTCATGCTTCCACCGAAGCGATCAACCGAACCTTTACAACTTAGTTTTCCCATTGAACCAAATTACGGGATCTCCGGTTCGTAAGGTTGGGTTTCCACCGTATTGGTCCGTATACTTTGGGTTTTAAGCCCATTCCCTGACAGGCGAGAACATTTGATCTCTCGGGTAGTCCCTTAGTTAGTAAACAAGGAAGTGACACCCGTGATGATCAACCGCCATACGGTCTTATGTCTCCGACGGATCCCGACAGATATGTCCGTACGCCGTCATCCGTGTCCTTCCCGAAGCCGACCGGCTAGCCACGCACGTGTATAACTGCTTGAAGGCATGGGTTTCTCCCAATAAGGGACGTCCTCTAATGAGTCGTGAAGTTACTCAACTTCTTTCATGCTTTGTATAAAGCGATAAACTCCGATACCATCATGAATCGGTCGATGCAAGTTTGCTTAGAGGATTTTCCAAGACCCACCATACACATTTACTTGTGACTTTGGTGTTCTTCGGATCCGATGTCCGGTTGCATCACCGTGTTCTCCTAGAACCGTTGGACATCCGAATACTATAATCCGTAGATAAGCGAATAATTCGTATATCGTCATATCCGACTTAACGCCTTCTATTGATCATGTATTAAGATCATCGGTGAACCTTAGTTCAATCGATTTGTTTATTGGACGATACCGGTCGGTTGTAGTGTGTACAATACATTGAACTACACGTGACCCGAGCATATCGCTCATTATCTATGGGTGCACCATGATTCCAATCGGTTCTATGATTCATATCCATTGGTGGCTTCAACGAGACCGTCAACTATTGACCAAATCCGTTAGATGTCTTAGAAATCCAATTCCTAAGAAGTCATCTGTGATACACATATCTTTCATATCGAGACTTTGTTTCAATATGATTTTCACTCTTAGACCGTTGGTTTTCCAACTCGTTGGCTTTCTAACTTCGAGCCAATGTTTCGTGGTCGTCGATTCATTGTTTCGTTTTATCCGAAACTTTCGGGACTAAAATGTAAACATTTCGGGGACCAATCGAAAGTTCGGAAGAAGCCCAACAGATTCAAAGAAACTAACTCGATTCTCTTCTTCCAACTCTCCTATTGGGAAGGTTAGTTCAACATCCATGCCACGCAAGACTACAATGGCCCCGGATGTTAAGCTACTCACGAGGGAGCACATTTTTACAACCCAAAGGTTCTTTTCCGGAGGAAGATTAACCATTACACAAGTATGGTTCTATATATGGAATCTATTTCTCTCTTTAGCTTCTTTCCAAAGCAGCGCTTTTGGAGATAACAATTATTTGTTAATTGTCCATGGTTCGTTCTCAACCATACAAGCTAGAGGTATGGAACAAGTCTTTGTCCCCTCTTTGCTCCTTCTTGGTTCAACATCCAGAATCCCTGAGTTCTGCATATCTGGAATATTAAGTTCCGGATATCCAGCAACTTTCGAGTCCTGTAGATACGGAACGTCTAGTTCCGGACAGTCAGGCCCTCGCGGGTTCTTGTTAACCTTGAGCAATTACTCCTTTTTCCTTTTCAAGGAAAGTTATCTTATAAGAATTCAACATTCTTTGACGCCAAGAGGCGATAAGTACTACTGTTATTTACAGATCCAGTGGATATGCAATCTACAGTCTTAGGTCGAACTTGACTTGTTTCGGTAGTCCAACTTCTACCAAGCTACCCCACATAATTTGGGCGTATGACTTTGCGCTTGGCTAACACCGTTGGACTGAGGTGAGTAATGAACAGTCGTTTAATGAACGATGCTTCACATTCTCCCCCTCTATCACTACGAATTTCTCAATCCGTAGGCTTAGTTGATTTTCAACTTCTGCTTTGTTGCGCTTATCCGCTTCAACAACTTCATCTTTGCTTTTTAACAAACAAAGGATTCCATACGTTGTACCATCATCAATGAAGATCACAACGTACTTGTCTCCCCCCTCTATTTTGTATAAACTTCAAATCACCCAATTAGGTGTGACTAAGTTCTAGAGGAGCGGTGCTTCTTTCGCTATTCCCTTGACGGAATTTGGAAAGGTGATTTTGCCTCTTCATCTACCTCACATTTATTTTGAGGGTTTATGTCGACATGAGGCAACAATCTCAACATCGTTAGCTTTTGAATGACTTGCTATTTAACGTGTCTTAATCTATGATGGCATAGATGCACGGATTACAAATATATCATTCATTTGGCTACGGACATACTTTGTACCATTCTTAGTTATTACGGACACTGTTGGACTAATCTCAAGCCGCCTTGACCAACGGCGTCCCTTAAACCAAGTTAGGAATATGTATCACCTCATCTTAGAGTGATCACAATCCATGAAGTCCTATTGAGGACAACCTCTCCAACCCCTTCTACTTTAGAGGTGGCGTTGCTTCACATGAACAACCTCTTGCCCGTGGTTAGGGGCGCAACCGGATCATATGTGATCTAGATACTCGGCCTACCTACCAGGTTGCTTTGGCGGGCGAGTGTCCAATTTCTTTCTTGCCTTTCTTTAGGCCTTCGGATCATTCGGGACTGAAAACTCGGCCCACCTTACTAGGTGTCCATTACTTTTCCAATGAAGTGATTCTGCCCCACTCCATCGCCCTAAGCTTTATATTACGAGTGTCCAATATCATCATATCAAAGGAATTTTGGCCCACTCCATCGCCGGAGGCTTTGTATGACCGAGTGTCCAATATCATCCTATGAAGGATCTTCTACCCAAATAATATGACGAGCTCAACGTCATCAACTTTTAGACTTCTTCCGTTATGATTGGTGCCCGAGATAATTCTTGGCGCTTACTTAAGAGTGGTAACAGCTTTTCGCACGATCGGTGGATCTTACTCCCTCGTATGTGCGAACATACTTTACACACTTTAATAATTACACTTAAAAGAACGGATCTTCTTAAGTCGTTTACAAAATCCAATCTTTAAACGGAAAAGAAGATGAGATTAAACTTCTGATTTGTTAAAGCGTAAGGAATATAAATTATTTTCATATTCCTCCTTACTTTAATCCATTTTTAATCAGACATCATTTAATCTTTATTTTGACAAGTAAGAAAAATACTTATCATTTAATCTTTATTCTTGACAAGTAAGAAAAATACTTATCCCAATTTCGGATTCTGGCTCACTTCAGTCACTTCATCAGACTGAGTGTTCATTTCCTTCTCACCATTATTCGGATCCTTTGTTTGGGACGAGATATAGGCCTTCTCGCAAAGATAGAATAACATCTTCGATCTTCTCCTCTTGTCCCAGCTTAACATCCTCGAGCTCTCGTGAGCGCTTGTTCCCACCGAGTCTTGGTAGCGGTGACACCATGAACACGTTCATCATCATCACTCTCTTCTACCGAAAAACCATTGCCATATCCGATTTGGTCACACAACTTTTGACCGACATCTTTCGAACACTAATAGTAATACTATACAATATTGTCTTAAGTTGTTGGGAGTTTTTGCTCTATGGTACTTTATAATGCGATACGGGAAGTATATAACTATTACAAGTATTCGAAAGGATAAACAAAGATTCAATAATTCAACTAGAAATCTGAAAATTACAATAGTTACACACGAAAACTGGAAATTCCAATTTTGTAGAAGATGGAAAAATGGAAATTGTTTTTGCTGAGTCGAGTGTAGCACTCTGTCCTTAAGACAATATTGCCCCGTATGTATCCTTTATACGTCCCGGACAATTTGTCTCCCAAGATAAAACAAAGAATGGAACCCTTGAGCAAAGGAAACTCAAGAGCTACCGTGAAGAATATTGAGTAACGAAATGATGCTTGGAAGTTGTAGGAAGAAAACTGTTTTCGGTTGTGTATTTTCGTGCACTGTTTTTGGTATTCTCCTTGGTGCTCAACAATGGTGTAAGGGGGTGTTTATATAGGTGAGGAAGGGGTGAGATTCGCCCTCCATAATGACCAAATAATGGCCATTATGAAGGTAGTAAAGCCACCAACATAAATGGAGAAAAGACCAACGGATTTGGCCATTATAGGAGGAGTAATTCACCAAAATAAATGGCCGAATTGAGTGCTTGGCAACCGCTTTGACTCGTCCGTATTCGGAAACTTGAGGGACCAAACTATACATCTTGAAACTTCGGGGACCCAAACCGTACATCTGAAAGAATTCTGGTCCGAACTGTACATCTGGAAATTTCTGTACTTCTGGCAAAGTTCTCTGGCCCAAAAAGATAATATCAGACGACCCACGACCCACGACCCACGACCCACGACCCACGACCCACGACCCACGACCCACGACCCACGACCCACGACCCACGACCGGGAACGGACCGGACGGGACGGGCGGGCGGCGGCGCGCGTGTGGTCTTTCCTCGAACCGAAGCACATCTAGGTCCTCCCTCCTTTAAACACATGGGATACCCCTTGGGGTCCCAAACCCCAAACCAATTTCGAATCTTATATACACAACAATTCTTTCTTCCTCTACCGATGAGGGAGAATTGAACCCAATACCACACTTTTCATGCTTCAAACACCTTACTTCGTGAACCAATATCTTTTTCATTTCTCAATGAAATTTGACGATTCTTGGCCCTACGGTTATCTACGTACTTAGTAGATCATGCATGTGTGAAGAACCGGATTCTCCAACATACGTTACACTAATGTTTAAGCCGTTAAAGTTGGTCGGTCGCAACTCCCGCCAAAGGCAAATTTCCAACAGAATATTCATATTGTGGCATAAGCTGCTTTACTTGATTATGGTCTGCATATATGCCTTACTTAGGTATTCCTATTACACAATTCTAATATCTAGGAATACAAACCGTGAAGTAAATGGTGCGATTTCATGATAAAATCAAACTCAGCTTTCTGATGCACCAAGAAAATTGGTAAAGTCTGAGGGACTTGTGTCTTAGGTCACAAGTTCAAGTCCAGCACCAAGCGAACTAAGTCAATTATTTAAGTGGAGAAGGGTAGAGGGGCAAACCCATCATCTCTGAGTTTTGAAGGCTATGGTTGGCCCAAAGGGTTGATTCCAGATGAATTTCAGTCATAATTTTTTTATAGATTATGACTTGACAATTAGATCACTATGATACTGCTGATTTAGTGTCTATTTGTATAAGCTGGTCAGTAGTTGTCTTTTGCCCTTAAACCATAAGAAGAGCATCAGCTACTCTGACTAGGGATGTAACTTATGATGTATAATACAAAATTTCAGCACATTGATTTCTGATTTCAGGCAGTTCTGAAGGCACGAGTTGGACGAAATATAGATGGAATGGATCTCAATCTCTATCGTCAATCTTTGCAGCTCTTGAGAGATTTTCAAGCTGGTCGTTGAATAGTTAGACACCATAGTGAAGGAATTAACATCGAACATTTACCAAAAGTAATAGCTCAATATCATTTCGGAGACATAGTAAAGGGTATTTTTGTCATATTCATGGTTGGAGTGGGAAGCCTTATTATACAATTTGCAAAATGCAGTCTTCCTTCTTAGCTCTTGTTGAAAGGCATGTCCACTGGTGATGTTGGGAGTAGTATTATGTAAGTTGCCTATTTGCAACTTCTGAATCTATTTTTGTTACTTTATAGCTAGCGAAATAGTATGAGAGATAAGAGGATAGGAAATTTTTGTTATTTTTGTTACTTCTGAATCTGTTTGTTTTTGGGTCCTGTCTTTCCAAAAACATGTCTTTTCCATTAACAAAATCAAAGCAAAATGCATTTACTTGAGCCGAGGGTCTAGGAAATTTGTCATAGCTATAGTTTTAATATTTACAGGACGTAGCTACTTTTTAACTCGTTGTATTCATAAAACGGATGTATTCAAAATTCTTTTCGTTGTATTCAACTTAGTTGTATTCGTTAGTAGCTGCTTTTACATTATATTCAATTTATTGTATTTAAAAATCGGTTGTATTCAAACAACATAAAATACAAAAAAAATATTGTATTCAACTTATTGTATTTTAAATTCGATTGTATTCAAATAACATAAATACAAAAAAAAAAAAAAATAGATTCAGCTGTAATAGATACACTAAAATATTGAACACAATGCATACAATCTAAAAATTTAACAAATAAACTCAAATACTGAATACAAAAAAATAACAAATACAATGAACGTGATCGGAAGAAGACGGCTCAGATCTGAGCTTCGACGGGTAGTGATTGGAAGTTCGATCCCTCCGCCGCATCACTTGTCATATCTAAGGGTTCTGTCGTTCCCTCCGCTGCGCACTTGTCATCAAGGCGTTGAAGGAATTGGAACGTGATCACTTGTCATATCTAAGGGTTTTGTTGTTCCCTCCGTTGCCGCACCTGTCATCAAGGCGTTGAAGGAACTGGAACGTGATCGGAAAAAGACGGCTCAGATCTGAATGTGATCGGAAAGTTATGATAGAAAGAAGACTGCTCAAATCTGAACGTGGTCGGAAGGAACGGGAGTGGGAAGCTCAGACCACCGGTGTTGGAGAGAAAAGGGACGGTGTCGGCGGTGGGGCGGGCAGATCTGGAGAGAAAAGGGACGGTTGCGGTGGAGGGACGAGCAGACCTAGAGGGAGGCATGGCATCACTGCTTTTCCGGCAAGCAGTGGTGTTCGACGAAAATAACCGGAAAAGAGAAGAGGGACGGCAGCGGCGTTCCGGTGAGCAGTGGTATCCGGCGGAAATGATCGGAAAAGAGAAGAGGGACGGCGGCAGAGAGCTGGGGAGAGAGAGGTGAGGGAGAAGGTCATAAACTTAATGTATTTTGGTATAGCTATGGATGTTAATTAATATATAATATTTAGCTATGCAATGTAATTAAACAAACTATAGTTACTAAACATAATTAGGTACTAATAGTTAGTTATGCTATGTAAATTTTAATACCAAAAACATGTCTTTTCCATTAAACAAATCAAAGCAAAATGCATTTCCTTGAGCCGAGGGTCTAACGGGAACAACCACTCTACCTTCCTGAAAGAAATAATCCCCTTGATTATTTTCATTGATTGAATAGATATATCTACAAGTTACAAAATAGGAGAATCATATTCCTATTCTATTCCTAAAACCTTATTCTACCATAATTCTAACTCTACAATTATGGTAGTGTATAAACCTACTTTAGGTAACAAATACATTACAATATACTACACATATATTTTTCAAATATACAATATTTTATGTACCAAAATCTGTAAAACCGATCAGCCCAATATGGCAAGTATGGGCTGATTTCGTGGCCTCTTAATAAGGCAATATACACTTGTATATTGTGTGTATATTTCCTTATTTAACACACCCCCGCAGTCATAGCGGGCGGTCTTCGAACGCTGAGACTGTCCCTAAAGTCTTCAAAGAGAACCGCTGGTAGACCCTTTGTAAAGATGTCTGCAATTTGATAACGCGACGGGACATGGCATACGCGAACTTGACCCTTTGCAACTTTTTCACGGACAAAGTGAATGTCCATTTCGATATGCTTAGTACGTTGGTGTTGAACTGGGTTACCTGAAAGGTAGATGTCACTAATGTTATCGCAATATACCAAGGTTGCCTTCTGAATGGGACAATGAAGCTCCAAAAGCAAATTACGTAGCCAACATGATTCGGAGACCACATTCGCTACCCCTCGATATTCTGCCTCTGCACTTGAGCGTGATAGAGTTGCCTGACGCTTTGCCGACCAAGAGACCAAGTTGTTGCCAAGGAACATACAGTAGCCAGAAGTCGACCGTCTGGTATCGGGACAACCACCCCAATCAGCATCCGTGTACGAGACAAGTGTGGATGTAGATGAAGGATACAAGTGCAATACATAGTCCAGTGTCCCCTGAATATACCGAATGATGCGTTTGATTGCATTCATGTGTTCAACTCTGGGATCATGCATGAATAAACACACCTGCTGAACCGCATACGTAATATCCGGTCTGGTAAATGTAAGATACTGGAGTGCCCCTGCAAGACTGCGATAGCGGGTCGGGTCCTCGTATGGTGCCCCCGCCGCGCACTTAGCTTGGGGTTTGCATCAACGGCGTGGAAGTGGACTTACAGGATGACATCCCAACCCTCTCTATGATCTCAGCAGCATACTTTTGTTGAGACAAAAACAAGCCACCTGAATGACGCTTGACGACAATCCCTAAAAAATAACTCAAAGGCCCTAAGTCTTTCATAGCAAACTCGGGCGAGCATGGTCATGATAGACGGGCGCAAGGCATCGGAAGAGGCGGTCAAGATGATATCATCCACATACAACGAAATGTAGGCCAAAGACGAACCACGGCGGTAGATGAACAAGGAATTATCGACCCGCCGTGAGTGAACCCAATAGTTGAAACAAAATCGCAAACCTCGTGTACCGGCCCTTGGAGACCGCTTAAGCCCATATAAGGACTTCTTCAACAAACATACATGATGAGGACGGTTTGGATCCCCGAAACCCAAAGGTGATGCATATAGACTGTTTCCTTGAGATCACCGTGTAGGAAAGCATTCTTGACATCCAACCGATGAATTGGCCAAGTCTTTGAAAGAGCCAAGCTAAGCACAATGCGAATAGTATCCGGTTTGACCACCGGACTAAACGTCTTACCACAATCTATCCCAACCTGCTGAGTCTTACCATCACCAACAAGTCGCGCCTTATGTCGAGCAAAGGACCCATCTGAATTCTCCTTATGAGCAAAAATCCACATAGACCTGATAACATTAATACCATATGGACGGGGCACCAACTCCCACGTCTTATTATCAATAAGAACATTATATTCATCAGTCATAGCAATTTTCCAATTAGGGTCATTTAATGCGGACACAGGATTGCGGGGTAAGGGGGATTTAGAGACATCAGAATATAAATTAAAATGTCTTTTAGGTGTAAAAATACCCCGCTGACTTTGAGTGACCGGTCTATGACTCGAGGAAGAATTGAGGAAATTTTGAGAATTTTCTGGGCTTGGGACGGACTGGCCAAGGCAGTGGGCCTGCTGGCCCAAATCGGTAAATACCGGACTCGTCATCCGGACCGGTTCCAGACCGGGGCTGGACCGGCCCAATTGCTTTGAACTGTTCCAGTGGCCGGAATTACCGGGCGTGGCGGATTGTGGGTCCGGCGGGCGGTGGGCCCGCTGGAGGATTTTGGGTGCGGGGGATGTCCGAAAAATTTCGAATAATATACGGGGATATTTGGTCATCCAAAAAATTATACGACTTAGGCTCGGGAGTATGAACTTTCGTAAAAGGGAATTGGGTTTCATAAAAAATGACATGGCGATTTATTATGATTTTCTTGGAGGATAAATCAAAACACTTATAACCACGATGATTCGACGGATAACCCAAAAATACACATAGGGTAGACCGAGCCTGAAGTTTGTTAATTGTGGTGGATGGGAATAACGGATAACACAAGCACCCAAAAATCCGAAGATGAGAATAAGACGGGTTCTTATTAAATATGATTTTTAGGGGGGAAGAATATGTCAGACCTTTAGAAGGAATTATGTTAAGAAGATATGTGGCCATTTGTAGAGCATGATGCCAAAAATATGGAGGTATGGAGGCATGAATTAAGAGAGTTCGGACAATGTTATTTATGGAACGAATTTTGCGTTCGGCTTTCCCATTTTGTGAAGATATATGAGGACATGAAAAACGAAAATTTATCCCATTATTAGCACAAAATTCCCGAAACTCCCTATTGTCATACTCTTTCCCATTATCACATTGAATATTTTTTATTTCTCTGTCGAATTGAGTACGAATGAACGCTCTAAATTGGATGAAGATGGAAAACACTTGTGATTTATTCGCAATTGGAAACGTCCACAAGAATCTAGAATAATCATCTAAAAAGAGAACATAATATCGATGACCCAATGAACTAAGAACAGGAGACGTCCATAAGTCGCTATGAATAATATCAAATGGCATTGAAGTATGAGAATTGGAGTCAACAAATGGCAACTTAACAATTTTCCCTAATGAACAAGACTGACAAAGTGGAGTACGACTCGTACCCTTACAGGAAATAAAGCTATTTTTATCTAAAACTGATAAAATAGAAGATCCCGGATGACCCAGACGAGCATGCCACATGGAAGGAGAGATGGCTGCAAAGGCTGATGGCAAGGCTTGACTCGATGGACTGAAACCAGGCATGATAGGATACAGATCCCCCTACTATCACACCTCATGAGATGGCTCCCCGTCTTGAAATCCTTCACAGAGAAACCGAAAGGATCAAATTCAACAGAAACAGAATTGTCATTTGTGAACTTTCGGACAGACACTAAAATTTTAATCAATTTAGGAGCATGTAAGGTATTTTTTAAGAGGAGTGGTGGATTGGGGGGAGACAACGTTTTCTGACCATACCCTAGAATTGGAATAGAACTGCCATTACCAATAATTATCCCCCGAGGGGTGCTCAAATTGGAATAAGATGAGAGAGTACCTGATTCGGAAGTCATGTGAGTAGTGGCACCGGTGTCCATATACCAATTTGGGTCCGGTTGAGATAACCCCAGTGTGTGCATTGCGACCTCGATATCGGTTTGAGTGGGGCCTGCTGCATGATGGGCTTGCGGAGGTCGGGGCCCAAGAACTCCTGTCCGTGGTGTAGCCGGCCGTAGCGTGCTTGCTTGTTGCGCCGCCGGGCCACCGGCCGATGGGCCGCCACCGCCGGGTATTGGGCACGGACTGTTGGCCGCCCCACCGGCCGCTGGAAACTGTTGCCTGGATGGTACGGGTTCCACTGCCATGGGCCCCACTGCTGGGCCCAGGGGGGTGGTGGGCCACTGTACCCTGGATGGGACCCACCGCCTGCTTGTTGACCACCAGAACCGCCGCGTTTGCCCCTGCGGTTTTTTTATTTATTTTTGCGATTATTCTTGCCGCCACCATTATTATGGTTTTGGCCCGAATTATTAACAAAACCCGAAGGACTAGGAGAGGACACCACCATGACAACTGGGCTTGCTCCGGTAGCCGCCTTTTTAGCCAAACCGGCTTCTTCCAACGTAAGCATGGAGCGGGCTTGATGGAAGTCGGGAAGAGGGTTGCTTTGGCGAAGGAGAGTTCCAACACCATTATAGGCCTCCGAAAGACCGGCAACCAACTGTAGAACTAGACAATTATTTGTTACTGGTGCGCCAACATTACGGAGTTGATCCGCCAACTCTTTTAGTTTCTTGCAATATGCAGAAACGTTCGGAAATTCGTCCATTCGAACGAGAGAGAACTCCTGCTCGAGTGTGACGACACGGGAATGTTGGTTGTCTTGGAATATGTCACGCAATCTATTCCATGCAGCCATAGTCGTGGTATCCGGCTCAATAATCGTCTATAGAAGGTCCAGCGAAATAGTGGCATATATCCACCGAAGAACGGTAGCATCAAGTGTAATCCATAACTCAGGATCCTCCGCAGGAAGGGGTCTAGCGGGAGGAATGATGTGATGAAGAACTTGATAAGATATAGCATGAATTTTAAACAACTCCGCCCACGTCGCATATTGAACGTTTTCCATCTCAAGGACAACAGGGATACTGCTCTTGATATTGGAAACTGTGAGGGCAGGGTGAAAATTGTTCTTAGACATATTGAAAGAACAAAGAAGAAAGGGAAATTTAAGAGAGGTGTTTTTGAGAGCGGAAGACGAATTTTGGAAGAGAAACCCGAGGAGGGGGGGGGGTCTCGGCCAAAGGGAGGGCAAAAGTTTGAGAGAAAAACTTTTGTTTAGACCTAGTCTATTGATACCATGAAAGAAATAATCCCCTTGATTATTTTCATTGATTGAATAGATATATATACAAGTTACAAAATAGGAGAATCCTATTCCTAAAACCTTATTCTACCATAATTCTAACTCTACAATTATGGTAGTGTATAAACCTACTTTAGGTAACAAATACATTACAATATACTACACATATATTTTCCAAATATACAATATTTTATGTATCAAAATCTGTAAAACCGATCAGCCCAATATGGCAAGTATGGGCTGATTTCGTGGCCTCTTAATAAGGCAATATACACTTGTATATTGTGTGTATGTTGCCTTATTTAACACTCCCAGATAAGGGTAAGGTCTACACTTTATCTTCTCCAGACCCCACTCGTGAAATTACACTGATATGTTGTTGTAAAACCAAAGCAAAATGGAGAACTCTTTAGACCTTTGGCCCCTCAGTTCTTTCTTCAATAATTGTTGGACCCTGAATATTCTTTTTTCCTTTGGTCAAAACGTGATTCTTTTCTTGTATTTTGTTAAATCAATTTTTCTTCGTTGTACATTGGTGAATTTTAATAACTAGGCATGTTCAGTCTGTTTTAAACTATTGACTTTACCTATTTAGAAACACCTGTTGAGATTTATTTATACCTTCTATTTTAAATAATAAACCTAACACCAATTTTTCTTTAATAAACACTACATTGTTCTCCCAAATTCAAATCTAAAACACTATAATAATTTAGCCGACTTCGTTGTAATTTTAGGTGGTAGATGTCGGGCAGAGCCAAATCCAGCTGAGGAGTTGAATAGTAAATATAGATCTTGAAACAGTTACGCATACAGAAACAGCATTGTGTATAAGAAGGCATCTTCTTTCATTCTTACCTACAATTCGACCTTGAGTTTATCACTTGCACTTTAAATAGGGCTCAAGCCAAGCTAATCAACCCAAAACCTATTCTCGGACTATTGTAAGGTCTTTTTAATAGGAATAACACTTTATTTATTCATTTTTTGGCAAAATGTTAGTGGTAGGGGTGTATAAAGAAAACCGACAAACCACACCAAACCGATAATTTGAGTCAAACTGAGAAAAAAACCCGACTAGGTTTGGTTTGACTTGATTTGGTATTGGAAAAAAAATGACATGATTGGTTTGATTTGGTTTTAACTAAAGAAAAGTCAAACCGAACCAAACCAACCCGAAATTATATGTATACAATTTTTAAAGTATTTTATACATAAAAAACATTTATTTATAATGTAATTTAGAAACATTTCTTAAGTTTTTCATAATTTTTGTCTTTTAACATATTATTTCAAACTTAAACTTGGAATTTTTAATGGTCCAATAAGTTTTATTGCCCATTGATGTTAGTAACTTAAATAAAGCCCAAAGCAATATTAATCCTAACAAAAGAAATTCAATTCTAACACTAGGAATAACGATAATGTTGAATATCTATTAATACAGTTTTGCATTGGTTTAGACTGTGAAAAAACATAACTTAATTTAGTTTTTCTTAAATATATAGTCATGTAATTTAATAATCAGTCATACTTTTTTCTTTTAGTACTTTTAGATTATGATCATTGTCATTATGACTTAGCGATTTCATTATTTTTTTGTTGAATATTTTAGTACAATGTCATCACTCATCTCACATTTCGTGTCATTTTCTTAACAACACCTTAATTAGATAGTTGAATCTTACTAGGACTAAAGAAATATTTGAAGCACAAGTTATATATTTTGTATGAAGAATTTACCAGAAAAAATCCGGACAACCCGAAAAAATTTGAAGTTGAAAAACACGATTTTTGTTGATTTGATTTGGTTTATAGATTTTAAAACCCGACACAATTAGTTTAGTTTGGTATTTGAAAAACCTGAACCAACTCAGACCATGTACACCCCTAGTTAATGGCATGCAAACGGAAACAACCAACAGCCATGTTTGCATATATAAGTCGTGTGAAGGGTAAGTGAGAACACTACTGATTACGTAGAATTGAGCTAAAAAAAAAGTAACCTTAATTTTGGGTGGTACTTTTGGTCTGGTACACCGTACACGAACGAAATGCACCTTGTGACATCATATTTGAGAGGGACATTACAACTGCTTTGCAAAATGGGGTAGCTAAATTATAATAATGGTGCTAACACTTGACAATGGACTCTTGTGATATAAATTGATCAAATATACCACATGCTGGATCAACTGGCTCTTGGCTTCCCCATACAGCTATATTCTCATGTTTGCTGTTCATCATTTCTAAATTGGAATGTAGCAATTAGTTCTTCTGGTCCATCAATGATGTACTTCACTCTTCTCTCCCTAATTCTACTTGTCGAAAACATGGCACATGCGTTTTGCCAAGTTGCTCATTGACCTCTCTAATTATTTGGATCATAATACAACTCTTCAACACTCAACGTGGATCAAAGATTTGAATTTTATGAGTTAATAATTCTAGGATAACGCCTTCAAATAGTAATAACTAGGTTCAGAATTTAGTATCTGTATATATTTAATAGAGAAAGTTTAGGCTAAAGTTACTGAGTCCAAACTTATATAGCTTACACGTGGATCAGCCCTTGTTCCTCATCATCGGACGTGGATTAAGGATTTGAATTTTATGAGTTCGTAGTTCTAGAATAGCAGCCTGAAGTATTAATAATTGAGTTCAAATTTAATATATATATAGAGAGATATTAAGCTAAAATTATTGAATTCTACTGAACTATATAACTTGACTGGCCCCTTTTTCCTCATCATTCTCCTTACTCCCCCTCCCTTCCCCGCCCCCCCCCCCCCCCCCCAAGAAAAATAGTATCAGCAAGGGTCAATTTTGGAGGTTAACTCACTTTTCTTTTCATTTCATTTCATTTCTGACTTCTTTTGATGAAATTTTTTATATTGCACTATAAGTTTCAGATAAGCAACTTGCAAAAAGAGCTTTATGATATTTATATTTTGGATGAACACACACGAGGTTGAGAATTTAGGTATAGCTAGAAAATAGAGGGGCAATACCAAAATATTAAGTATTAGAAAACATGAGAAAGAAGGATTTGATTTCAAGATTCTCAGGATTATTTGATTGAATCGTTTTTTTTTCTTCTTTCTTAGAACAATTGGATCAGTAACTCTTGGAATTAAGTTTCATTTCCTTTAAAGTCGTTAGCCTATATGTACCAAATTAACTCCTCATGGAATGATACTTGAGTTTTGCAACAAAAAAACACACTTATTATTAGCGAATATTCTCCAAATATTCACAGTATATTTTGTAACTATGATAGATGTATATTTAAGGTAACTTAGAATTCTTATTGTATTAGGAATCAATCATTTAAGGTAAGTTAGGATTCTTATCGTATTAGGAATCAATCTCTGTACAACTATATATATTGTGATTAATGAAATAAATTCCTAAGGGGAAATTACTCCAATCTTAGGGTTTGGCTTTGATAACATGTAAGATTTGAGTAATTTCACCTTAGGGATTCCTTTTATTATTAATCACAATATATATAGTTGTACAGAGGTTGATTCCTAATACGATAAGAATCCTAACTTACCTTAAATGGTTGATTCTTAATATAATAAGAATCATAAGTTACCTTAAATATACATCTATTATAATTATAAAATATACTGTGAATATTTCGAGAATATTCGCTAATACTTATCTTTAAACAAAACGCCACCTGTTTTCAATTTGTCAGTCTAGTAGAGTACAACAAGAAAACAAAGACATTAATGAGACCATCATTAACAATGAACATAGATTAAGGTTTAATGAACCGCCGAACCAATTATACAGTATATGGAAAACGTCAAATAGCACCTACGATTATTTAATCAGAACATTTACGTTTCTTTATTTAGAATGATAATGTTTATTATTCCAACGAATAAATTATTCAGATCAACAACTACTGCAGTAACGTACTAGATTTTCATCTATTTAGAGCCATAAAGATACTATATTTAACTACCAGGCCTGTTAATTAATCTATTTCGATGTAGGTCATTGTCAAATTTTACATTCATTAGTTTTGGTTAGTTCCTAAGCCAACTAAATAACAATGCATGGTCAGTATTAATTTGATATCTTAAACTATATGCTCCTGCACAATTGGCTGGGCCCCAACATTATTGATAAACAAGAAAGAAAAATAAAGGTCTGAATGTAATTTGAACAAAATACCCCTACCACTATCATAGTTTAGTGATACACCAAGGGCTGTTTCGTAATTTAGGGCTCTCAAATGTTGTGCGTAGAAGGCGCCATATATATTAGAGTGCTCACGATGAATGAAGAGTCAAGAATGGAACAGAAATTGCTCCGATCAGCTTTTGTCGCCGGAGTTTGGCCGGAGCTCTGCCGGAGACCTGTGTGCTTCCTAAGGCTTGTCAGGATTTTGTAATCTTAATACTTATCAAGAAGATCAAAGAATTGCTTGGCTAAAGTCTAAACAAAGGTGATTTTCTGTCCTTTTTCTTAGCTCTGCATGAAAGTTAGTTATTTATTTCTGATGATACGCTTATTTGTAGATAATATATTGCAGAAAAAAAACAAATTCTATGTAACACTCTTTTTTTTTTAGGCCGTTTTTAAAAGAATGCATCGTATCATATTTGGAAACCTTTCTTAGTTTGTTCTAAAAAGAATTGACACTGTTTGCACTTTTAGTTTACCCTTAACGACAATTCTTATAGCTGATGACATGTTCACTATCATGAAGTTTTGAAGTCTTTATTTCTTAAATTTCGTGTCCAATCAGACAGAACGGGAGAGTAGTAATTTGCTCTTCCACTCGACGCTTGGTGGGACAATTTTGTCCTTAATTAAGCTGTGGAAGACAAGAGTTAATATAATTTAGAGATTATAGATTATGTTTTTGGTAAGAAAGATAGACACTGTGGTCATCTTCATGAATTTAAATGATGTGATGGAATTCTAGGTTCTCCTTTTAATGAAGAAGGCTTTTCTTCCATCTGGAACTAGGGTAATAGTCCTTATCTGCCTCTTTGAATCCAAAATTTGCAAGTATGGTGAGAAAGACAACTATTACTAGTTTCTACTAGCATATCTTCTCTTGCAGGGAGAAGAGGTGAGTTATCTGGACCTATTTTTCTATGACAGAGAAATCCATTTGGAGTCAACCCTTAGGACCAAAGGCAGCCTTACCCTTTTCCACTTATATACCAGGCTTAATTTGTACAGCGTGGGGCTCGAACATGTGACCTAAGTCACAAATCCCTTAACTTTTGTCACTTGATCAACTACCTCAAGTCCTGGGAGCATGATCCGGACCTATTAATGGCTGACTATTAGCCTTAATTAGTAGGCTTTTCCGCAATGAAATTACTAACTTAAGGGAAATATTAACCTTGCCCATGAGTCTTGTCTGAAAGAGTTGCTATGAATTTAATAATTAAGAGAAACGGTTAAAAATGCTGAATAAGTACCATTGATGATCAAATCTTGTTTTGGTTTGATCAGGAGAATCAGTGAGAAAACCTTTCATTTCTAGAATAGAGCTTCAAGTTTACAATAAATTAAGGGTCTGTTTCTATTTATTTTTTCTTTTGAAGGGGATCGCTCTTCTCAAGCTAATGCCAACCTCCCTTCTTTGTTTTTCTGGAGACATCATTGCAAGTAATTTAACCTTCACTTCTTATATAAGGAGCCAATTAGTCCTGACACTTATGGAGTCAATCAATTAAATGCATGGAGTATATATTTTGCAAATTCAATGGCTTTTCTCACCCTATATATGTTGCCATGCTCTCTGCCTCCTTAATTTTCTCCTCCTCCAAAGTGTGCTGTAGACTTCTCCACACTTTGAGTCAATTAGCCTAAATCCACTAAAGGCTCGTCTGTGTGTTTGTCATCTTGAATAGTATGTATTTTGATGAAGTAGGGGATTAGAGTTTTGCTCAGGTTTAGGTTAGGGCCATAGGGGCAGCAGAAAGGGGAAGAGGGTGGGAAAAGTTAGTATAATTTGATTTAACACCTCTCCTGAAAGGTAAATCGCTTGATCTTCATTATACATTGGAGCCTGAATAAGTTGATCACAAGAAACATTTGGACAAAAAATTGTTTTGAGTTCTAATTGGAGGATCATAACTTCATCTTCTGTAGCATGTTGTTATGTTGGACTATCACCATTTCAGTCTTTTTTGGCTATTTTCATATATTTTAGTCACAGGGAGTCCTAATGTCTCCATAATTGTACTTGGTAGGATCTGCAGGTATACTTGGTAACAAAAAGATGGTGCAGTTCTCTTCTATTTTCACTGGTTTTACCAAATCTATATCAATCAGAAATGGAAGGAAAAGTAAACATGATGTTGGAAGGGAAGCTGCAGATGCAATGGCTAAGGAAGCCAAAAAGAATGATATGATGTTAACATCATCCGGCTGTGTAGCTGGTGGCTCTGAGAATTTGGCTGCTGTTTTCTCCAAAGGAGGGAAGAAGGGTACCAATCAGGATAGATTTATTGTATGGGAGGTATGAAAATCTCCTCTTTTGCAATAGTAGTGTAACTTTCTAAGACCCATAATGCCATTTGATGTATGTGAAGTTGTCGATATAAAAACAAGAACATGATGAGGTTTATGTGATTTAACTTTTAGGACTTTGGATGCCAAGATGACATGATATTCTGTGGGGTGTTTGACGGGCATGGTCCTTGGGGTCACCTTGTTGCTAAAAGAGTCAGAGAATTGATGCCACCAGCTTTGCTTCATAATTGGCAGAAACGGGTTGCTAACGATATGGATGGTGATGGGATTGGAATAGATAGAAGTTGTTTCCAGTTTGATATTTGGAAGCATTCTTACTTTGAGACTTGCTCCATTATCGATCAAGAGCTCGAGCAGCATGCTGACTCTTTCTACAGTGGTACAACAGCTTTGACGCTCGTTAGACAGGTAAAGTCTACACTTTACAATTTAAACTACTCTATGATTATCAGAACGGAAGGATAATGAAGCGAGTGACATTTACTTCAATTTCCCACTGCAACTCTCTCTTCTATCAGCTAAAGTGAGTGTCAATGCATGAAAAAAAGCAGGCAGGATTGAAGTATTGAAGATTTAGAGAGGCCCACACTTAGTTCGTCAAATATGAGTTTCCAATTGATTATCACTCCAGTATTTGTTTTCTACATGGCAATCTTTTGGAGTGAAGAAAAACAAGCATTTGGAAGCCTGGTTGCTTATTCTTTCAGGATCAAGAGGCATATATTTATGCTAGTCCTTGGTTGCTGAATACGTTTAGAATCAGGAGCTGACAGTTCTATTTTTAAACTAAATCACTTTTACCTTGTGAAAGCAAAGCAGTTCTCTTCCTAGATTGCTTAAATATATGGTACCTGTATCAGTGACTCAAATTTACTGACACTATTGAATTCTTGAAAATTTAGCATGTCCCAAAGATGCCACTTAAATCACATCCGTCTTTCTACTTCATATATTTGTTACGTAGTTTTTTTCTTTTCAGTTCTATAATAAGATTTACTTTGAACTACTTGTCTCCTTTCTGAATACTTCAATACCTGATGTACTTCAGGGTGATCTACTGGTAGTAGCAAATGTTGGAGATTCTCGAGCTGTATTGGCAACAGCAGATGATGATGGTAGATTGATACCACTTCAGCTCACTGTTGACCTCAAACCCAACTTGCCTCGTTAGTTCTCTTCCATGTTCACATAATCTTGTGTTTCGATTACCATATCTAGTTTCAGCAATTTTCAAAAGACTAAATCTTATATGATTACAGGGGAAAGCGAGCGGATAATGCAGTCAAGAGGCAGGGTGTTGTCATGCGACGATGAACCAGGGGTGTACAGAGTGTGGATGCCCACAGTTGGAGGACCTGGATTAGCAATATCAAGGGCCTTCGGTGATTACTACATAAAGGACTTTGGCCTTATTTCTGAACCTGAATTGACATCAAGAAACATAACCCACAGAGATCAGTTTGCCATCTTGGCAACAGATGGGGTATGTATTTCGCTCTTTATTATTCCCATGAACCTCTTCCATAGTCCCAGAATAATACATAATGACTGACTGAAAGACAAATGAGGGGGAGCTTTGGAGCACGGTAAAGTTTTCTTCGTGTGACCTACATGTCACAGGTTCGAACCGTGGAATCAGCCATTATGCTTGCATCAGGATGGGCGACCTACATCACACCACTTCAGGATGTGGGCCTTCCCCGAACCCTGTGTGAACGAGGGGCGCTTCGTGCACCGAGCTGTCTTTTTTTAATTTAAAACATATAAATAACTAAGCTTAACAAGTTAACATGTATAAGTCACACCATGAACTCATCATTGACTAGATCTTTACCAAGATGTTCAAATTGCGTCTCATATAAGACAACTGTAGACCTTATATCAAAGTAATTTCGAGGTGCTCTTTTCCCCTATACCCGCTCCTGGATCCATGCAAAATGATTGCCTTGAATCGAGGGCTTTGGAAGAAACACTCAATTTTGTATTCCCTTTGTGCCGGTTTATATGACACTTTTCTTTAGTCTGTTCCACTAAAAATGAAAAATTTCTATATTTAGAAGCTCTTTAACTACCCTTAATGACATGTTCTTATAGCCATAGAAGTGTCTGGAATGTTTGAGGCCATAAGTTCTGAGTGTACAAGAAGTATGTGCCATAAATTCGTTTTTCTTTTTTCAAATACTGTTAAGAGTATTTGTTAGTATTGGGAACTAACAATAACTCATTGTTCATATTGATTAGGTTTGGGATGTCATGTCAAACCAAGAAGCAGTGGAGATAGTTTCTTCAACACCAGAAAGAGAAGAGGCAGCTAAGATGCTGGTGGAAAGTGCTATTTGTGCGTGGAAACACAAACGAAGGGGCGTTCCCATGGATGATATCTCAGCAATTTGCCTCTTCTTTCATAACATTCCTCCTTCCAAACAACAACATTGTCTAAAATTCGACAAGAAGCTTACATGAACTACCAGCTGACTAGCCCTTTTTCCTTTTTAAAAAGATCTATTTCCGGTACTGGTTTGTACATAAGTTCATACATATTGAGACTCATGTGTGCTACATTTCAATCAGGCAATGAAATGGAAAATCTTGACCTTAAAAGTTTATGCTCTACTACTTTTGTCAATTAAAATTCAAAGTTAAGGAATATGCTCAATTTCTGTTTTCCAGATTAGAACAAGATGTACTCAATATTATGTGTGCAAACTTTAAAATGAAAAAGAAATAGGGCGGCAAGAATCTTCATTTCTTTACATATAACGTCCACCTTCTTCTCTTGTTACTTTTGACCATTTAACCAATTTAGAAAAGAACCTTTCTAATGCACGTACATTTTTTATTCATATGGACTCTTAAACTCCCACTACATTAATGCCATCTGCCATGATTGGAGTATTATACTAATTCTTGTAGACTTGTACTTCTTGAAGAGATTGCGAGGAATAAGTTCGTATTGTACACTTTCATCTCAACCTTAGCTTGTAAGATGAGGATTGTCTAAGTGACAATATAATTTGGGGGCCCAACATCGACGAATAAAGAATTGGAAGGAGTCTGGCTCGATACCACGAAGGAATGGATCTTGGGTCTAACTCAATCCCAAAATCTAGCTTGTAAGGTGAGGATTGTCCAAATTCATATAAGGAGACCATGTTCTCATTCCATTTCCGATGTGGGACTCTTAACAAAAAGTATTTCTGGTAAACCTGTAACAAGTATTCCCTCCGTCCCAAAAGATTGTTTAGCTTGACTTAACATAGAGTTTAAAAAACAAAAAATGTGTGGTCCAAAACACGTCTTAGATAATTGGGTGGCTGTAAATCATTTCATAAAGTTTAATTGTTTATACATACAGAAATGTGACAATCTTTTTGGGACAAATTAATAAGAAAAGTAAAACAATTATTTTTGGGACGGAGGGAGTAATTGTTTGATAAGTGTCGCATAGTTATTTACAAAATAAAACATGCTATAACCCGTTAAAATATATTAATAATTTGAACAAAAAAATCAGTGTCAGTATATGTAATTCAATTAGGATAACTATAGACAGTTGCGGGTTATCTTGATAGTTTAAAAATTATATATACCTTCAATAGTGAGAAGTGAAATTCCAACATAGATTCATTTAAAACCAATCAAAGTGTCTAAATATTGAATGTGAATAACTAACCAATTGAAGAGGGCATGTTACATAGTGCAACCGGTCACATTACGAAGTATTTATAACACTGGTAGTGGAACAAAATTCAGAAAATTGTATAATTTGTCATTTTAAGATACAAAATAATGTTCAACATATGCCTAATTCATATTTTTCTATTAGTAGGCCGGCTGTTTTGCTATTAATTCAACCGTAATCATTAAGAAAAAAGAAAATGGAATACAAACGTAGGCTGGAAAAAAGAGGTAGAGGAATTAGGATAGTACAAGGAACACAAAAGATATAGATTAATTGTAAAGAGCGTAAGCTGATCTGTGATTCTAATAAACATCATTTATAGCTAATCAAAATATGGCTGGCCAGTGGGCTGGGTCGGCCCGGTCCCGGCCCGGTACCGCCCCGGTCTCGCTCCGAACCCGAGTATTTTTAAAAAAAAAATTGCGGTATCGGGACTCGAACCGGGACGGGACAATGTCTCGTCCCGGCCCGCCCCAGGACCTCCAGTTCTGTCCCGATCCTGATCGCGCCCCGGTCCGACCCGATCCCGCCCGAAACCCCCCTCTTGCAAAAATAATCGGTGCACCAACGACCATTTTACATTTTGGTCGTTGTGCAACGGTCATTTTTGGCCTCACCCCCTCCCCCAACCCCCTTAATATTTATTTTTAACCCATAAGTTATTATATTTACACTTTAACCCAATTTTTCAACTATAAATACCTCATTTTCTCTTCATCTTTCTCACAAATCTTTCTACAATCTCTCAATCTATCTCTCTACAAGTCGACATTGTCTACTAAATATTCAATTTTATTTATTCATTTGGGACTTGGGAGTGAAGTTGGTAACTAACTTGAGGATCTTCCATCGAGCAAAGTTTCAATTTTCAACCTCTCGATTACACGTTGACGTTACGTCGGCGTTTGGTATATTCGTTTCTTCATTAAATTATTATTGTCTGTTTATTTTATTTAGCGCACTTAATTTCATTTACTTTAATTATTTATTAGTATAATTATAAATTTATAATGAAAATGCTTACGGGTAGGGGTCATGCTTCTTCTAGTAGGGGCAACAAGGGCAAGGGTCCTATTTCTAGATAGAATCTTATTCCTACACAGGATGATTTTGTTGATACTGAACATTTTTCTACAATACCATTAGATTTAGATGAGGAGTTATTTTCTGAACTCAAAAAGACTTTAATTTAAATGATGATCTAGATGATACACCCACTAATGTAGATGACAACACACCCACTAGTGCACCTTCAACTGAAATGCCTCCTATTGGCCCTAGTATGAGACGAGGTCCAGCAAAACGACCATTAAAATCAGATGCATGGATATTTTTTGATAGGGACGTAGAGAATCAAGTAGCTAGATGTAAAATTTGTAAAGATGTTTTAAAATTTAAAACTAGAAAAGGTCACGGTGGGACGGGGGGGTTTAATGAGACACGTAGTAAGGGCTCATCCAGCTATGTATGCCCAATACGAGGCTTCAAAATCGGGTGCGCAAACGTCCGCTCCATCGAGACAAGGTTCACATACTGATACTGTCCCGGGTCAAGTACAGGGTCAAATTAACCCTTTGACAGGGGGATTGTAGCCCTAAATACAATAAACATAGAGATAGGGAAGCAATAGCAAAATTAGTTGTTGTGGAGGGTTTGCCTTTTTCGTTTCCTTCATCTCCCGGTTTTATTCATTACATTAGAGATATGTATAATCCTGCTTTTAACGGTTTTCCTAGATCAACTGTTAAGAGAGATATATTTAAATTCGCACATGAATATCAACAGTATTTACGTTATTCATTATATCATTTTAATGGCAAAGTGGCTATCACTTCTGATATAGGCCATAGTACTAACGGCTATGATTATTTAACGGTAACTTGTCATTGGATAGATTATAAATGGTCTATGCAAAAACGTATCTTAGCGTATAGATATATAGATGATAGGCACACTGGTACTTTTATTGCAGAAAATATTTATCAAGTGTGCGATTATTACGGAATAACTGATAAAATTATGACTATTATATTAGATAACGCTTCTTCTAACAATTACGCTATTACAATTTAAAAAAAATAGTTTAACTCCATCTTTTTCAGATTATTTTCGTATAAAATATGTGTGACATATATATAACTTAATTGTAAATGATGGTCTATCACTTTTTGAAGACATTCTTAGTAAAAAATAATTTGCTATAAACTTTATTTTAAAAAATAATAGAATACAACGAAGAAAAGAATATAAAAAAACTTGTCACGATTGCCAACTACCTTATAGAAAATTACAGAAGAAGTACTCACTGGGTGGAATTCTTTATACGAGCAACTACTTGTTGCTTATGACTATAGAAAACCTATAACTTTATTTTTTAACTCTCATAATCAAAATCCAACTGATATGGTTGTAGATAGCGATTGGGTAAATATTTCCGAACTTATTGTATTTTTAGAGAAATTTTTTCAAGTAACAAAAGAATTTTCTGGTATATATTATCCTACTATTTCAACTATGTTGTTTTAATATAGCTCTAATATTTTTATTACTTAGTGAATATATGGAAAAATCAGCTTATATGGCAACTATTAAAAAATGTTTATCAAAATAAAAAAAATATTTTATTCCTATTCCCACTATTTATATTATTGATGTTGTATTAAATCCGACTATTAAAATAGACGGTGCTAAATCACTTATTGAAACTATTTACGATTGTATAGAAGTACTACCACCTCCAAGTTCCAAAAATCCAAATCACCCACCACTTATTGAACAAACTAAAGAAGAAGTGTTGTCTAGTGTAGAAGACCAATGCAAAAAAGTATATAGGTTTTACCAACAAGAAAGTGCTAGTAACCTACCGGCTTTCATACCATCTTCTTCTTCTTCAACACAACCTCACAAAAGACATGTTGTTTCTGCGGCTAGTATTGAAAGCCTCAGAAATAGAATGTGCGGCCTTACCGCTACTAACCAAATTAGCGAGTTTGATATTTTTGTTTTGCAGGGTTCTGTACCGTATCAAGCAGTTCTCAATGAAGAAGGACCCGAAGAGTTCTTTGAAATACCGGAGGGGGAATGAGAAGACCTTTCCGACACTTTCAATGATGGCCCGAGATGTTTTGAACATTCAAGCGTCATCAACTGCGTCTGAAAGCGCTTTTTCTGTCGGCAAATATCAAATAGGAGAGCACGACACTCATTAGCCGGAGACAACTTGGAGATTGTAGTATTTTTCCAGAGATTGGATACGAGCGGAGCGGAGAAGGTGCGATCAACCGGAGATCAACGAAGAAGAAGACGAAAACTACAACGAAATCTTATCCGAAGGTGGTGGAAGCGACGTGGATCAATTTGACCAACAAATACCAATTCCAACCGAAGAACCACATGAAATTATCAAGAAACTAGAACAAGTTTTTTTCAGAATGTAATTTTTTTAATTGCAATTTTACTATGTAATTTGCAACTTTTGAACAATACCACAAATTTGCAATTTTGACAATTGTATTTGTATTACAAAAAAAATCATATGTCTATTAAATAATATAAGAGGCACAAAAACAGACTTGGGATATTTTTATTACACTATCTTGTTTAATTATTGAGCTTTTTTATATATATGTTATTTTTTAAATTAAGTGCAAAAAAAAAAAACGCCGGGATCCCGATCCCACCTGACCCGACCCGCCCCGATCCCGCCCTTTTCCCCCGTCCTGCCCCAACCCGATCCCGCCAAACTCGGCCCGCCGATCCCGAGCCTGGCCCACTGGCCAGTCATAAATCAAAAGATGCATCAAAATTAAGCAAAAGATTCTTTCCCCAAGGCTCAAGCAAACTGATAGATACACGTGATATACACGAAATATACACCGGGTATATCATGGGAGTGGGCCTCGGGACAATGGGCCGCAAGCCAACTGGCCGTAGCCCTGGGGTCCATGGCTCTTGGCCCAACGTCCCCTATTACCCACATTCGGCCTATCCGGGAAACGGGGCCCAATTTTCTGGCCCAGTAGTTTAGTCTGCGACTAGTTTCTGGGACAGGGCAGCCCGCAGGTGTGCTTAGGCCTCGACCTGCCCAAGCCCATCATGTAGTGGGCCCCACTCCGACGGATAGTGAAGCTGCGATGCACACACTTGGATTGACTCCTCCGGATAATAATTGGTACATAGACACCGGCACCACTTCCCATATGACATCCGACTCAGGTACCCTCTCGTCTTATTACAATTTGAGCAACAATCGTGGTATTATTGTTGGTAATGGTCATTCAATTCCAATTCATGGTCACGGTAGTGCAGTTTTGCCCTCCCCCCCCCCCATCCGCCTCTTGTCTTGAAAAATACCCTTTATGTCCCTCACTTGATTAAAAATTTGGCGTATGTTCGCAAATTCACGACTGATAATTGGGTTTCTGTTAATTTTGATCCTTTTGGGTTTTATATGAAGATTTCAAAACGGGGATACCTCTTATGAGATGCAACAGTAGGGGCGATATTTATCCAATCACCACCGCCAATTCCGTCACTCCAACTGTGTCCTCCACTTTTGTTGCTTTTGCTCCTTCTTTGTGGCATGCACGTTTGGGTCATCCAGAGTCGTCAATTATGTCCTCTTTAAATAAAAATAATTTTATTCATTGTCAGGGTACGAGTCGTACTCCAATTTGTCATTCATGTCTTAGATTACCTTTTGTAGCATCTACTTCTCGTAGTTTATGCCATTTGATATTATTCATAGCGATTTATGGACATCTCCCGTTTTAAGTTCAGTGGGCCATCGTTATTTCTATTTTTGGATGATTTTTCTAATTTGTTATTAACTTTTTCGTTATCGAAAAAATCACAAGTTTTTTCCACATTCTTAAAATTTAGAGCATTCGTCCGCACCCATTTCGAACGGGAAATAAAAAATATTCAATGTGATAATGACAAAGAATATGATAATGGGTTGTTTCGGAATTTTTGTGACACTAATGGCATAGTTTTTCGTTTCTCTTGTCCTCATACTTCCTCACAGAATGGGAAAGCCGAACGAAAAATTCGTACCATTAATAATATTGTCGCACTTTATTGGTCCATGCTTCCGTACCCCCCTCTTTTGGCATCATGTTATACAAATGGATACTTATCTTCTTAACATACTTCCTACCAAAGGTTTGACACATTCCTCCCCTCTTCAAATCTTATATAATAAGACTCTTTCGTATTCACATCTTAAGGTCTTGGATGCTTATGTTATCCACTCTTTCCGTCAGCCACAATTAAAAAAATTTAAGCCCGTTCTACTCCTTGTGTGTTTTTGGATTATCCATATAATCATCGTGGTTACAAGTGTTTTGATTTATCTTCTAATAAAATCATCATTAGTCGCCACGTTATTTTCGATGAATCTCAATTTCCGTTTGCCAGCATAAGTAGTCTCGGGCCTAGTTCGTATAATTTTTTAGATGATGATGTCTCCCCATATATTATCCACCATTTATCGGACTTATCCCGCGCCCAAAATCCGCCAGCGGGCCCACTGCCCGCTGGACCTCCAATCCCTTCGCCTAAGTAATCTCGTCACGGGTCCAGTGACTGGGCCGCCTATCCAGCACAGTCCTACCCTTGTATTTGCTCGTGTTGGGCCAGCTTTAGCTTTTACTTTGGGCCAGTAGGCCCACTGCCTGCTGGCCAGTCCGTCACTTGTCCCGAAAATTCCCAAAATCCACCTAATTCTCCTCCGAGTCACAGACCGGTCACTCGTAGTCAACGGGGTATTTTTAAACCAAAAAGACATTTTAATTTAAATTCTAATATTTTTGAATCCCCCTACCCCGTAACCCAGTGTCCGCATTAAATGACCCGAATTGGAAATTGGTTATGACCGACGAATATGATGCTCTTATTGCAAATAAGACGTGGGAGTTGGTACATCATCCTTCTGGTGTTAATATTATTCGATCTATGTGGATTTTTACTCATAAGGATAATTCTGACTGTTCTTTTGCGAGGCATAAGACTTGTCTTGTATGTGATGGTAAGACTCAGCAGGTTGGCGTGGATTGTGGTGAGACATTTAGTCCGGTGGTCAAACCGGCTACCATTCACATTGTGCTCAGTCTGGCTCTTTCGAAAGCTTGGCCCATCCATCAGTTAGATGTGAAGAATGCTTTCTTACATGGTGATCTTAAAGAGATCGTTTACATGTATCAGCCCTTGGTTTTTGAGACCCCAACTATCCTCATCATGTTTGTTTATTGAAGAAGTCCTTGTATGAGCTTAAGCAATCCCCACGGACTTGGTATAAGCGATTTGCATACTATGTTTCATCTATTGGATTTTCACACAGCATGTCTGATAATTCATTGTTCATATATCGTTGTGGTACTTCCCTGGCTTATATACTATTATATGTGGATGATATTATCTTGTCTACCTCTTCTGATGCTTTGCGAAAGTCTATCATGACAATGCTCAGTTCTGAGTTTTCTATGAAAGACTTGAGGCTCTTGAGTTACTTTTTGGAGATTGTTGTCACTCGTCATGCATGTGGGTTATTCTTATCACAACGAAAGTATGCAGCTGAGATCATTGAGCGAGCTGGTATGTCCTCGTGCAAGTCTACTTCCACTCCAGTTGATATTAAGCCCAAGCTGTGTGTTGCGGCTGGCTTACCGTACGAAGATCCGACCTACTATCGCAGTCTTGTAGGGGCTCTTCAGTAACTTACTTTCACGAGACTTGATATTGCGTATGCCGTACAGCATGTGTGTTTGTTTATGCATGATCCCAGGGTTGAGCACATGAATGCGCTCAAACGCATTATTCGATACATCTAGGGAACACTTGACTATGACTTACATTTATATCCTTCATCGACCTATACACTTGTCTCGTATACAGATGATGATTGGGGTGTCTGTCCAGATACCAGACGTTTCACGTCCGGCTATTGTATGTTTCTTGGTAATAACTTGGTCTCGTGGTCTGCAAAGCGTCAGTCTACATTATCACGCTCTAGTACAGAGGCCGAGTATCGAGGGGTAGCCAATGTGGTCTCTGAATCCTGTTGGTTACGTAATCTTCTTTTAGAGCTTCATTGTCCTATTCATAAAGCTACCTTGGTTTATTGTGATAATATTAGTGTCGTCTACCTTTCTGGTAATCCGGTTCAACACCAGCGCACTAAACAAATCGAGATGGATATTCACTCTGTTCGCGAAAAGGAAGCTCGTGGACAAGTATGTGTCTGCTATGTCCCTTCCAGGTATCAAATTGCAGACATCCTTACTAAGGGTCTTCCCTCGGTCCTTTTTGAAGATTTTAGGGACAGTCTCAGCGTACGAAGACCGCCCGCTATGACTGCGGGGTATGATAGATACCCGTGATATACACGGAATATACACCATGTATATCACGGGTAGAATGTTCCATATTGGGCTGTTAAGACCCGTGATATACACGGAATATTCATGTCGTGTGTATCACAGTTTAGTGGCCTAATTTAGGTTACGTTTAGTTGTAACTAAATTAGAGTTGTACACTTACCATAATTGTATAATTATTGTACAAGTAGAATAAGGTTTTAGGAATAGAATAGAAATAGGATTTTCCTATTATAAAAATTGTAAATTGTATATATACTTTTTCATTAATGAAAATAATGAAGGGATTATTTCTTTCACAGACGATCTAAAAGTACTTGCCTTTGTGAATTCTTGAATGCTTGCCTTTGTGAATTCTTGAATGCTATCTAGCAGGAGTAGTAATTAAAACGACAAAAACTTACTCACTTCGTGTGTACATTATCAATGCTACATTAACAACGAATAGATACATGTTTCATTTATATATACTTTTCTCACTTGACTATGATTAATTTATTTATATTCTCACCTCAACCCAACCGTGTTTACATTATCAATGCTACATCAACAACGAATATATACATGTGTCATTTATACATATTTTTCTCATTTGGCTATGGTTAATTAATTTATATTATCACCTCATTTCAATACTTAGGTAAATTTTCTATTAGCAAACCGTTCACTTCAAAAGTGCTATATGATGCTCCCATAGAAAATTACGTGTATATATCTAAGACCATAAAGTCACCAATCTTTGCTGCTTCCCCCTTCTATATGTAACCAGCTTCAAATTATATTTGGCTACCTAGTGATTTCATTTCATAGTTTTGTTTCGTGCTTTATAGTGACAATAAAGGTTACAGCGGCAAAAACGGCAGTTTTTGAACGCTTGTATGCAAAATTAGAGAAAAAAAGTGGAAATAAGAAGTTGTACATGCTAACCAAGGCAAGGAAGAGGAAGGCACATGACCTAAATCAAGTGAAGTGCATCAAGGATGAATACGGCAAAGTACTGGTAGAGGACACTCTCATTAGACGGAGATGTCAGTCATACTTTCATAAACTCTTGAACGAAGAGGGGGACATAGACATTGTGTTAGGAGATTTAGAGCACTCCGAGAGATGTAGTAACTTTGGGTATTGTAGGAGTATAAAGGTTGAAGAGGTTAAGGGTGTTGTTCGCAGGATACGCAAGGGAAAAGCGACCGGGCCTGATGAGGTCCCGGTAGAATTTCGGAAGAGAGCAGGCAGGAAGGGTTGGAGTGGCTGCCTAGGTTGTTTAATGTCATTTTTAAGGCAGAAAATATGCCCGAAGAGTGGAGGTGGAGTACAATGGTTCTTTTGTACAAGAACAAGGGTGACATTCAGAGTTGCAACAATTATATGGGAATCAAGCTGCTAAGCCACACTATGAAAGTTTGGGAGAGGGTGGTGGAAATGAGAGTGAGACGAGGCATATCTATTTCCGAGAACCATTTCGAATTCATGCCGGGACGCTCGACTACATAAGTCATTCATCTTGTAAGAAGACTGGTGGAGCAGTATAGGAGAAGAAGAGGGACCTACATATGGTATTTATCGACCTAGAAAAGGCATACGATAACATTCCAATGGAGGTTCTATGGATATGCTTAGAGGCTAGAGGTGTACATGTGGCATACACTAGGGTGATCAAGGATATGTATGATGGAGCCAAGATCAGGGTAAGGACAGTGGGAGAAGACTTAGAGCATTTTCCAGTGATGATGGGGTTGCATCATGGATCAGTTCTTAGTCTGTTTTTATTCTCCTTGGTGATGGATGGACTGACACGGAAAATCCAAGGTGAGGTGTCATTGTGTTTGTTATTCACGGATGACATAGTTCTGATTGACGAAACTCGTAGCAGAGTTAACGCTAGACTGGAGGTTTGGAGACAAGCCTTGGAATCTAAAGGGCTCAAGTTGAATAGGACCAAGACAGAGTACTTGAAATGTAATTTAGTGACGAAACGCACGAGGCAGGCGTGGAAGTGAGGCTTGGTTCTCAGGTCGTTCAAAATAAAGGAAGTTTCAAGTATCTTGGGTCTATTATCCAAGAAATTGGAGAGATTGATGAGAATGTCACACATCGTATTAGTGCAAAGTGGATGAAATGGAGGCTCGCGGAGTCCTGTGTGACAAGAATGTGCCACCAAAACTTAAAGGCAAGTTCTATAGAGTGGTGATTAGACCAACTATATTGCATAGGGCGGAGTGTTAGCCAGTCAGGAACTATCATGTTTAGAAGATGAAAGTTGTGGAAATGAGGATGTTGCGGTGGATGTGTGAGCATACCGGGAGGGATAGAACTAGAAATGAAGATATCCAGGACAAGGTGGGAGTGGCCTCGATGGAGGATAAAATGCGAGAAGCGAGGTTGAGATGGTTAGGTCATGTGCAGAGGAGATGTCTGAATGCCCCAGTGCAGAGGTGTGAGAGGTTGGCTATGGATGGTTTTAGGAGAGGTAGAGGTAGGCCGAAGAAGTATTGGGGAGAGGTGCTCAGACAGGACATGGTGCAGGTCCACCTTACCGAGGACATGACCTTAGATAGGAAGTTGTGAAAACACGGATTAGGGTAGAAAACTAGTGGATAGTTGAGTGTTGTTCTAGTTATCATTTTATACTAAGAGTCGTAGTATTATCTTGTAGTTTCTTATCTCTCTATTTCTACTTGATAGATGTTGTTTCTTGTACTTTGATCATCGCATTTATTTATTTTTGTTATTTTTTCGGACTTCTTTACCCTGCTTTTGATAGTATTTTTGTCATGACTTTTTATAATGCTTTGGATTGCGTGTCTCGAGTGTCTATTAAAAACAGACTCTCTACCTCCCAAGGTAGAGGTAAGGTCTGCGTACACTTTACCCTCTCTAGACCCCATTTTGTGGAATTTCACTGGGTATGTTGTTCTTGTTGTTGTTTATTACTTTATTGTGACAATCATTTATCAAGAGCAGAACATACACACCCTGCATCTAAAAGAATTTACTGTTGCCGAATCTTCGGATCTATGCTGATTTTTAATTCACGAAAGCATTTCATTGGTTACTACGCCTTCTTCGTCTATGATTTTAGCATTGTCAAAATCAAATTTCATCAACCATTTGCTGGCGAGCATAAGTTTTCACAGCACCTTTTGTCTCAATCAGTTTACACCAGATATGACGATGGATTATGCTTTGAGGACCAACAATGAGTAAAAACTCAATACAAACAGAAAAGACATTTATTTGGGACTGCTATTATTTTGGGGGTCTCTTTACTTGTAACTAAAGGATTCCTCAAGTGTGGATATCCCTCTTTCACCTCTTAAAGTTACTTTCATTTTGTTGACCATCAAGCATTACCCACCCCCTATCCCCCCCCCCCCCCAAACACTTTGTGATTTGTGATGATATATCTTTCTCAAACTTTTTAATCCTTCTTTCCATGGTCGGCTTTAGATACTCATCCCTGCACTTGGAAAAGAAACTGGCAATTGTAGATAGCCCTCTAATTTTTAGTGCTTAAAAGCAAAAATTCCCTTGGCTCAACAAAACAGTCTAGGGTCCAAAAATAAGCAAAATTTGCGGGTGGGATCTTCTTTTCTTTTTCCTCTTAGCTAGATGATAATGACTAGTTAAAGTTCACCAAGAAGCAAAAACTCTCCCTTGAAAAGGAGATTCTTTACCTGTCCCACAAATTATTGGCTTTTAAATATTCCCTTCCATGCACACAATGATGCCATATATTGATTCCCTCCATTCTCAACATTCAATTTCTCCATACAAGCACCTCTCTCTCTCTCTCTCTCTCTCTCTCCCTCTCTCTCCAGAAATGGCTCAACAGATGGAGGTAAGCCTTGCTTCTACTTCCATATCAAGAATCATATTCATGTAGAGCATATTGTAATCTAATTATGTTTACACACACATCTTTTCTTGCAGAAACCTAGGGTCACAGAAATACAGGTGAGAATGGACTGCAATGGGTGTGTGCAAAAGATCAAGAAGGCTCTACATAGCGTCCATGGTGAGCAAGTGACGCTTCAAGTACTAATTCTTTCTTTTGAAGTGCTAATTCATTCTTGATCTCCTCTTGAAGATGTTACAATACTCTATGCGTGTTTTCTACAGGTATTCATGATCTTTATATAGATTTTCCTCAGCAGAAGATTACTATAGTAGGATCAGCAGATCCTGAAAAAATAGTGAAGGCAATAAAGAAGACAAGAAAGAGTGCCATTGTTTGTTCTCACATAGAACAAGCAGACCCTCCAACAGAACCAGAGGAACCTGCACCAGCTGAGAGTGAAGCACCACCCCCTGAGTCTAGCAATCATCCACCAGCTGAAGAGCCACCCACCGAACCGCCAAAAGATCCACCAACACAAGAAAATCAACCAGCAGAGGAGAAACAAACACATGAGGGTGCTGACAACACCAAAAGCCAATCAGACCAACTCTCTAAACCAAGAGATGTTGAAGAGGTTCATGTAATTTACCACTATCCACCAGACTATGGTTACAGATACAACTTTAGCCAGGGTATGAGTAGTCATGAGCCACCCAGGGACCATGGATACCGATACAACTATGGTCAGAACGTGATCCATGAGCCACCCCGGGACCATCGTTACAGCAGATACAACTATGGTCAGAGTATGAGCCAAGAGCCACCCAGAGACCATGGCTACAACACATACAACTATGGTCAGAGCATGAGCCAAGAGCCACCCAGGGACTATGGTTACAGATATAACTATAGTCAAAGCATGATCCATGAGCCTCCTCAAGGAGATTCTGGTTTCAGAAATAACCATGCTCGTCCTATCGGTCCAGAATTCAGAACAGAGGTGCCACCACCAGGTCAATCACCGGTTAATGTGACTCACAGCTACAATAGCTACCAGCCATCATCCTATGTGACTGGATATGAGTACATCAGGTCACCACCAAGATACACACAATATACTAGGCCAGAGCATTACTCGGAGGACTATCACTATGGAAACAGCGGCAATGGAACAATCAGCTCAGTTTTCAGTGATGAAAATCCAAATGCATGCACAATAACTTAGGGAGGGTGAGCAAAATGGTTTGAAAGGGAAGCAAGTAATTTTTTTTTTGTTTCACCTGTAAGAGAGAAAGATGCCTAACTAATTCCAGATGATTCGTAAAGTAACTCTCAACAAACAAAAATAAAGCAAACATGTGCAAATGTTGAGAGAAATGAGATTCTTGACTTCAAAAGCAAAAGGGAATATATCCTCCGCTCCACCTGTACAAGGATAATTCAGACCACCTGGCATTCATTTCCTGAACAAGAATACTAATAAATCTCCTTTATTCTTGGAATTTATTCCTCAGCTTTACTTTAAAAAATTTAGCCATCCTTTTATGCTTGAATGTTAACCATCCTTTTCTGCCAAAATACAGAAAGTTACAATTATAATTGACTATAAATAGAGAAATAAAGGAATTTGGTACTTTCTTTTGTAATCTTTGCAGAACAAGTTTTGTAAATTAATTCCCATTGAATGGCTCAACCCATTATCGGCTTTGCAAAGTCTTTGCAATTACATATCCTGCTGAACATATTCCTTTAGGCAGGAAAATACAGATAGCAATTACAAGATAGCAGCACCTTCTTCTCAGAAAAAAAAATCGCTCAATCAAAACATCTAAAACTTACGCATGCCGATCAACAATTACAGCCCAGATGCAAGGTATACAACATAAAAGTCCAGTACAACCAATAAACTTGCCAACTTATTGCACAATGGAATAATTACATGTGGACTCAATTAAGAACTGACATGTACGTACTTTAGATATAAGTGAGAGGATTTAGAAAAAACAACTAGCAAAGCAATTGAACCAAATCGTCCCACTAAAGCATAGAGCTGATGTCATATAGTTTGTAATTGAAACTAAGTTGTCTGATCAACTGATGTAGCATTGCAGTAGCTTCCATAGCTACAAAATCCAACCAGCCACACCTGGACAGCTGAGATTTCCCGGTAAAACTGATACTTGGATTAATAAGAATCAATACTCTATGTACTCCAAAATACCAACAAAAGCAGAACTTTTAACATTCACTCGTTCTTATGGAGATGAAGTAGACAGACATCCTCACAAAATTGTTAATCCAGGCTGTTAAACACAAGATATCTCAAAATAACTATGTTTGTAGGAGGTAAAAGGTGTTGTTGTGCCTGTGTTCAAAAATCAGGAAAAACAGAAACCAAACGGAAAGACAAAACCAGAAAAAACAGAAACTGGAAAAATAATACAGAAGTAAGAAAATATCCGAGACCACAGAATTCACTGTGTGTCCTTAAGGAATTTAATCCCCTCACTGTACCCGAGGTTATGGATTACTTCCTCCCAGGATAAAACGGATATACCTGTCGCAGGAGTAGCGGTACGTCAAACGCCTTCGACTTCGACGAACTCAAAGTTGGCAACGAAACACAGTAAGACTCGATAGTTTTATTTGTGAAAAAAGAATGCAGAATTTCAGATGCAGAAATTTTTGGTTTTTTGGTATCTTTAAAATGAGGCATTGCCTTAGTTTATATAGCCTTGAAGGTGCCTCTTCGGAATAGGTTGGTGACTGTTCGGAAAGGTTGCCTTCCATTTCTCATTCACACCAACTTGGCTAGTTTTATTCATTAACTAGCTTTAACAATCCCCCACATGAATGGGGAATGGCTATATGATGAAAAACATGCATGACAAAAAACTGTGTGATTCGTAAGCAAGGATTAATCGCATCTGGATAAGTAGATTTCTCTTTGAACTTTCCGTAGTGAACATATGTCGGATATACTCGGTCAATCGGTAGATGTGATATCCTTGAACCGTCGAGCTTTGGTGTATACCTAGACAACCACATGTCACACAATTAACCCTTTAACCGTCTTTGGTTCTCATTGTTTTGTTCGTTTCAGCCATGAACACTGCCTGGTTCATAAGTGCGTAGAGAATTGGCCTTACATAATTCTCCTTGAAGCGGCTTACACTTCACACTTACATAGGTGATTCCTAAATGTGTCATCCCGTAGATACACTATTTGATATACCCCGTACCAAACTTAGGAACCATTAAAAAGCCGCAATGCTTTATCCTGGTACTGAACATTGTCTCATCACGAGAATGGACCAAAGAGTTATTGTGACAATGTTGAACCGTCATTAATGACTTTGTTTGATCTCTTTGAACCTAGATCTTGGGATCTCCAGTCTTCTAGGTAGATTTACCGTCACGATGACTTGTCCTCGGCCATAGTCCCATTCCCCTTGATGATCTTTCAACTACCTCTCTAGTTAGGCCTTTAGTTAGTGGATCCGACACATTATCTCTTGACTTAACATAGTCAATTGTGATAATTCCACTAGAGAGTAGTTGTCTAACGGTATTATGTCTTCGTCGTATGTGACGAGACTTTCCGTTGTACATAAGGCTCCCGGCTCTTCCTATTGCCGCTTGGCTATCGCAATGTATGCATATAGGAGCCAACGGTTTGGGCCAAAATGGAATATCTTCTAAGAAATTCCGGAGCCATTCAGCTTCTTCACCGGCTTTGTCTAAAGCTATGAACTCAGATTCCATTGTAGAGCGGGCGATACATGTCCGTTTGGATGACTTCCAAGACACTTTGCTCCTCCACCTATGGTAAAAACATATCCACTTGTGGATTTAGTTTCGATTGAACCGGTGATCCAATTTGCATCACTTTGTATCCTTCAATAACTGCAGGATACCCGTTATAATGCAAAGCAAAGTTTTGAGTATGTTTTAAATACCCCAAAACTCGTTTCATTGCCACCAATGTTTTTGGTCGGGATTACTAGTGTAGCGACTTAGTTTACTTATAGCACATGCAATATAAGGTCGCGTACGAGTTCATGATATACATCAAACTTCCCAACACTCGGCATAATCCAATTGAGAATGACTTTCACCTTTATTCTTTGCAAGAGCAAGGTTCATATCAATTGGCGTCTTTGCAACTTTAAAGTCCAAATACTTGAACTTTTCAAGTACCGTTTCAATATAATGAGATTGAGACAATGCTAGACCTTGAGGAGTCTTATGAATTTTAATTCCCGAAATTAAATCGGCAACTCCTAAGTCTTTCATATCAAACTTACTAGCAAGCATGCGCTTAGTAGCATTTATGTTAGCAATGTCGTTACTCATTATCAACATATCATCCACGTACAAACAAACAATGACTACGTGGTTTGGAGTGTTCTTAATGTAGACACATTTATCACACTCATTTATCTTGAATCCATTTGACAAAGCATTGTATGGTCAAATTTTGCATGCCACTTGTTTGGGTGCTTGTTTTAGTCCGTAAAGAGACTTAACAAGTCGACACACCTTCTTCTCTTTCCCTGGAACTACAAACCCCTCAAAGGGTTGTTCCATGTAAATTTCTTCCTCTAACTCTCCATTTAAGAAGGCTGTTTTCACATCCATTTGATGGATTTCAAGACCGTACACGGCGGCTAACGCTACTAACACCCGAATAGATGTAATCCTCGTTACCGGCGAGTATGTATCAAAGTAATCAAGACCTTCTCGTTGTCTAAACCCTTTAACAACTAGTCTTGCCTTATATTTATCAATAATACCATCACTTTCATTTTCTCGCTTGAAAATCCATTTGGAACCTAAAGGTTTATTCCCTGAGGAAGGTCAACCAATTCCCAAGTATGGTTGTTTAAGATGGATTCTATCTCACTATTGATTGCCTCTTTCCAAAATTGAGCTTCCGATGAAGACATAGCTTCGTTGAAGGTTCGAGGCTCATTCTCCAACAAAAATGTTAGAAATTCTGGTCCAAATGAAGTAGACGTCCTTTGACGTTTGCGCGTCTCGGTTTTTCCTCATCGGGAATATTTTCCTTTGTTTCTTCCCGAGGTCGTTTAGATTCTTTGCTAGACGACTCACATTCCTTTTTCTACGGATATATGGTTTCAAAGAAGTCGGCATTATCGATTCAATTACCGTATTTACTCGAATGTCGGGATTTTCTCGGTTGTGAACCGAGAAATCGATATGCCTTACTATTTGTGGCATATCCTATGAAAACACAATCAATGGTTTTAGGTCCTATTTTTTTACCCTTTTGGGTTTAGGAATTTGCACCTTGGCCAAACACCCCCACACTTTGAAGTATCCCAAATTGGGCTTCCTTCCTTTCCACTTTTCGTATGGAATAGATTTTGTTTTGCTATGGGGCACTCGATTGAGTATTCGGCTATCGTTAGAATGGCTTCCCCCACAAGTTCTCGGGGTAAACCGTAACTTATTAACGGGCATTCATCATTTCTTTCGGGGTTCTATTTTTCCTTTCCGCAATTCCGTTTGATTGTGGCGAGTAAGGGGCGATTGTTTGATGAATAATGCCATTTTCCAAACATATTTGTTCAAAAGGAGATTCATATTCACCGCCCCTATCACTCCTTATCATTTTAATCTTTTTGTTAAGTTGAGTCTCAACTTCGGTTTTGTATTGCATGAATGCTTCAATTGCTTCATCTTTACTATTAAGTAAATAAACGTAGCAATACCGCGTACTATCGTCGATAAAAGTTATGAAATACTTCTTTCCACCGCGAGATGGGATTGACTTCATGTCACAAATATCGTATGGATTAAGTCTAAAGGACTTGAATTCCTTTCAACGACTTATAAGGATGTTTAACATACTTAGACTCAACACAGATTTGACATTTTGATTGATTGCATTCAAACTTAGGCAATACTTCCAAACTAATCATTTTTCGCAAGGTTCTGTAATTGACATGTCCTAAACGTGAATGCCATAAATTATTTGACTCAAGTAAGTAAGACGAAGCAGAAACTTTATTATTATTGGCAACGACCATTACATTCGCTTTGAAAAGGCCCTCTGTGAGGTAACCTTTTCCTATGTACATCTCGTTCTTACTTATTACAACCTTGTCAGAAACAAAAACACACTTAAAACCGTTCTTTACTAGAAGTCCGGTAGATACTAGATTTTTCCTAATTTCAGGAACATGACAGACGTTGTTAAGAGTCACCACCTTGCCGGATGTCATCTTCAAGCAGTATCTTTCCATAACCTTCAATTTTGGCCGTTGCGAATTTCCCATATATATGGTATCGTCGGGCCGGCGGGAGCATATGAAGCAAAGGCTTCTCTAACAAAGACAAATGTGGCGAGTGGCGCCGAGTCAATCCACCACTCTTTCGGATTTCCCACTAAGTTGCACTCGGACAACATAGCGCACAAGTCATCAACTTCCTCGTTTGTTTCAACCATATTAGCTTTGACCCTTCTTCTTTACCTTTTTCGGAGCACGACGATCCGCAACTTTGTGTCCGATTTTTCCACAATTGTGACGGTTTCCCTTGAATTTCTTCTTGTTGGGATAGCTCCTTGGTCCCGATGCATTTTTCCTCTTTTTCGGATTAGTTGGGGCGGTTTCAACAATATGTGCTCCCCCTATGGTTGATCGCACATTTGCCTTCTTCTCCGCCGCCTTGTTATCTTCCTCGATTCTCAAACGGACGATGAGATCCTCCGGTGTCATCTCCTTTCGCTTGTGTTTCAAGTAATTTTTGAAGTCCTTCCATGAAGGAGGCGGCTTCTCTATTACCGCCGCAACTTGAAACGCCCCACTAATCACCAAACCTTCGGCGAGTAGTAGATCGTGGATGATAACCTGCAACTCTTGAACTTGAGTAACAACGGACTTGTCATCTACCATTTTGTAGTCCGAAACTTGGCGGCGATAAATTTCTTTAATCCAAAGATCTTCTTTTATATTTCTTTTCCAACGCATCCCATAGATCTTTTGATGTTTCCACATTACTATAGACGTTGTAAAGATCATCCTCCAATCCGCTAAGAATATAATTCTTGCACAAAAAATCGAGTGCTTCCATGCCTCGCCATTACAACAAAACGTTCATTCTCGGTATTGATTCGGCAAAATCGGAACGACCTCCTTAATAAACTTTTGGAGGTTTAAAGTAGTTAAATAGAAGAACATCTTTTGTTGCCATCGTTTGAAATCAATTCCGGTGAATTTTCCAGGCTTCTCTGCCGGAGCCGGTCTTTGGTGCGACGATCGGAGGACGCGGCATTGCTCGTAGAACCAACCATGGGGGCTAGTGTGGCGATGGCAGTAGCATTCAAATTTGGAGCCATGTCTCCCATTTCGTCGCAAACGAAGCAACGAGAAAAGTTTAATAAACGGTGAAGACTTCAAACCGAATCGGTTTGACAAGCGGAGATGTAATACACAATGGTGAAGATTTTATTTCTTCAAACCGAATCAAGGTTACACAAACAGATTTAAAATCCTTGAAACGAAATGCGATAAATTGTATGTTGTATACTTGATGAAGTTTTTATATCTTCAAATCAAGTACCCAAATGAGTATAAAATTATGAAAACTTTAATCTCAACCGGAGTAAAAAATTCGAAGATTTTAGTCTCCAAACAACATATTAGTTCGTTACACCGAAACAACAAACACCGTTTTTTTTTTTTTTTTTTTTTTTCATAGAATTGTATGTTGTATACTTGATGAAGTTTTTATATCTTCAAATCAAGTACCCAACGGAGTAGAAAGTTATGGAAACTTTAGTCTCAACCGGAGTAGAAAATCCGAAGATTTTAGTCTCCAAACAACATACAAGTTCGTTACATCGAAACAACAAACATACACCTTTTTTTTTTTTTTTTTTTTCGACAACGTTCGTAATTGTTAAACAAGAACAAATGAACACGAAATAATGATTAAATTCCTTAAGCTTGTTGTTGTGCCTGTGTTCAAAAATCGGAAAAACGAAACCAAACGGAAAGACAAAACCGAAAAAAAAACCGGAAAAATAATACGAAGTAAGAAAATATCCGAGACCACGAATTCACCGTGTGTCCTTAAGGAATTTAATCCCCTCACTGTACCCGAGGTTATGGATTACTTCCTCCCAGGATAAAACGGATATACCGCGGGGAGTAGCGGTACGTCAAACGCCTTCGACTTCGACGAACTCAAAGTTGGCAACGAAACACAGTAAGACTCGATAGTTTTATTTGTGAAAAAAGAATGCAGAATTTCAAATGCAGAAATTTTTGGTTTTTTGGTATCTTTAAAATGAGGCATTGCCTTAGTTTATATAGCCTTGAAGGTGCCTCTTCGAAATAGGTTGGTGACTGTTCGGAAAGGTTGCCTTCCATTTCTCATTCACACCAACTTGGCTAGTTTTATTCATTAACTAGCTTTAACAAAAGGTACCCGGTGGAACAGTCGAGGTTCTCGCAACCTAGCCCGGACACTATCACGTCATTGGGGGAAAAAGATATCTCAAATTAACGAACATTCAAATAACAAAAATGTGACAATACTGTTTGCATAGATGATGACTATGTAGATTCAATCGTATATGGTAACATTCTTTTGAGTGCATATTGTTTGAGTTGCCCTAGCAAAAGGACCCGGTAGAGACACCACCCCTGTACTCCATTACGAGCAGAGGAATTCATTTATGTTAGGTGGATCAAATTCAAAATGAAAGGAAGGTGAATCTATAGTTCTTCAAAACCCGAGCAAAATCTTACAGTTGGATTTTGTGATATGTCATTACAAGGTAATCATTGAATTTAACAGTGATTGGATAAAGAATAATAACGTCTACCAATTCCTCTCAGTTGGTAAGGAATACAGGAAGCTATTTGCCCCCAATAAACAATGAATTTATATTCATTTTGTTAGTGGGTCAAGAACACGACATTCTCTGCCTTCTATATCACCAACCCCAACAAAAAGAAAGAAAAAATTTCCCCAGTCCAATAGCTTGATGGGTAGAAATATGGGTAAAATAGGAGTTTGCCTCCACCTTTGCTCACTCAAAATTCTTAATTTCATTACTGAAGTAGAAAATACTATAAAGGGAATCCTACTTAGACTCCTCTTTTTATGTTTCTTCTCTCTATAGTTGACCATGTGAAATTTCTTTTTTCTTTTTTTCCTCTAAATATTGTAATTAATGTTTACAATAATACATTTTTAAGCTTTGAATATTTTAAATGTTCATCACAATTTCCCAAAGTTCTATTATAAACGTCGAATCTTCGGTGGAATTTAAGCTTCATCGAGTTTAAAGCTAGAAATATTTTTGTGGACTGTTTTTGTTGTTACAATTGGGATATTCTTTAGGGTTTTTGATTTGAGAAGTTCCGATATTCCCTTTCCTTATTGGTGACGACTCCGAGAGGAAGATATCAGTGTTTAATGATGGAAGAGTATAGGTCAGTCCAATTAAAATGTTATGTCGCTAACGATCTGAATACAACCCGTTTTTACCCGCATCAAATATGGACGGGTTGAAACAACATACCCAACCCATTTTTGTTCAACTCATTTTTAACCCGATCCAACAGCCCATTTGTCACCCCTACGGGGGGGGGGGGGAGGAGAAAATAGCTTCACTAGGTCACCATTTCACCAATTGTTTCATTCTCTTCCTAGATTATACGTTTATTGCAGTAAATGGAGCGACTAAAGCAAATTTTTAACACCAAGACCAATATAGGATAAAATAATTGGCACAAGCCTAGGAAGAATTTCATATAACAGATTTACTAACTTAAAAGTATACAATCAGGAAGGGTCCGGGAAGGAGAGTACAGAGGTTTTATCCCTATCCCCATGCCAAACTAGATAGAGCAACCTAATTTTATCTCCTTGCACAGTTGCACTTGCCATTTAGGCCCCAATGGGCAAACCTCTACCACAACTGACCGTGTAGGTTCCCTTGTTAAAAACACATGCCCCATAAACTTTCATCACTCCATGAAATAACATCACTCACCAAAAAGCCCTAGTCATCCCCGTCACTGCTTGTTTGAGATTCTTCATCTATGCCATACATAACTTCATCTACCTCGTCATCCTCACTTTCATCCATCTGGGCCTCGAGTGTCGATGCGGGCCCATTCTTATTATCAGCCTTCTCAATCTGTTAAAAATTAAGAACACAGAAGGGTTCATGTGAAAACATGTATTGGACTGGCGAGTTTCTTTTACTATTGAAGTAACCAACCTGTGCCATTACAAGTTGCAAACGGCCAGATAACTGCAATAAAGAGTTAAGGGCTGCCACCTTTGACCTGGTAAGCTGAAGAAACAAAAACCATTGAAGAGTTTAATACCTTTCAAGTTTTTTCTCAGTCCAACAGAGCAACAGTGAAATTTTTTAAGAACGGAGCAATAGTGAATTTTGCCATCATGAACAAACAAGAAATTCTTCACTTATCAAGGAAACAAAACACAAGAAAATCTTCAACTACCGAGAGACAACTAATTGGTCGCAAACTCTTCAAAATAGTTGGAAAACAGAGGTTGATCAGAACCATTGTTCCAGAAGCTGGAGCTCAGTTGGAGATTCAACTCTTCGGAACGTGACATAAAAAATGTAACATCTATAAAGCATCAACTCATGTTGGTGAGATTTAGCACTCTATTTATAGTGGCTCCATAGAAATGAATATGCCCACTCACGAGCATTAGTGCCAGTACTTTATCAGAAGAATCAAAAAATATAAAGTCTAATAAAAAATTAACTAAACCTCAAGATATGTTAATCAGATAGTGACAAAGTTACCAAACAAATTGAATATCAGAATGGAACAGGTCCAAATGAAGCAGAATGGATTATTTATATAGCTGAGCCCAACTAATTTCAGATTGAGACGTACTTGTTGTAGTAAGTTATCAAACAAATGATGAATAATATATTGTCAGATGATCTCTTGTTTGGTGATCAAACTTAAGTAAGTCTTGATGACAGCTAATCTTCTTGTAGTCTCGTACAAAGCAAATCCTATGGCATATTTTACAAGTCTGGAAGGATAATTGTGAATTTGTGATTGTCCACCCAATGAGTTCACAGCTTAGCTACTCAATGGTGTTACACTTCAAATGTCCCCACCAACCACCTCTTTGGAGAAAGGAGAGAGGGAACTTTTCAAGATGACTACAAGAATGAGTCCTCAATTTAAGTTACAAAATATAGGTGAAATAACTAATTTACAAAAGGCAATTTCTCCATCATCCAATGGAGAGAAGATGGTTACTTGCAGCAAATAGGCACCTTTTGATGTACTAAAATAAACTGCAGTATTGGGGAAAATGGCACTCCGTAAGGAAGTGTATTACATGGACTCTTTACCTAGATATACCGATGGGTAAGATGAGTGTTAGCACTTCACTTTTCTTTTCTTTTTTTAAACAATGATGGTACTTGGGCCAGCTTGCGCACACCTCAAATATACCACCATGTACCTGCTACCTCCCACCGCAGTACTGGGTAACTCTGTCCATAGGCTGATGAGAAGAAACCACTTAATATTTTTTGTCTCTACTGGGATTTGGACTTGGTCTCCCGGATTTGCACCCACTTCATTGACCAATAGGTCACACCCTTGTGTGTTGGGTGTGAGCGCTTCATATGATCCTTCAAAACATACTAAATAGTAATACCTGCCGAAAGTTGACACACATGTGATAGATCTATAACTGAATCTTCCTGAATCCAATACTCATCCCCAAGTCATGTAATATAGATGAGGAACAACATGATCCTGTCATCATCACAATTCTTACTACTTCCATGACCATAAGCTACCTCTATACACACCTAAACCAATACTCTATGTATAGATGTGTTTATACTATAATTCTTAGCATGGAAGAATGGTCGCCAACCTCCCGATGAAAGATTAGTTATTATCTTTTTCCTTGACAAACTTTTTTCGTAACTCGGCATAGCTATAAAACCTTCCTCCCTCCTCCATAACATACAATCTGGAAAACCGTCTATTTGATATGTAAAACAGTAACACTCATCACATGAAGTTGATCAGAAAACAAAAGGTAAGTAATTTATCAAAAAGATCAATCAGAAAAGAGTGCATAAACAAACATGTAACTTATCAAAAAGATCAATCAGAAATGAGACTATAGAAAACATGAAACCGTCGACAACTGGGCACCCCAAGTAAACCCATAATTGCGCAACAACAAGAGCTCTGTAGCAGCATATCCTACCTTGTTTAAAGAATCCAAAAGTGGCGTCAGTGGTTCCTGCGATGTGACAAATTCATTGTGGTTCACCAATATACAACATATCCATGGAAGAACATGTCTTCCCATGCTTGATCTGTAAAAAAGAAAATACATGTAAAACCAGAAAACAATTATGATATACATAAGATTTAGCTATCAAACTAAAAGGTTTCTACAACTGGTGCAACAATTCGTTCTCCCAAATTTTGTTTAATGATACTCCCTCCATAAAAAAACTAGCCTTTTTGTGGAGTTAAAGAAGTGCGAAGTTCTGCTATGAATTTTCAAATCTATCTCAAATTGGAGAAATGATTAGTTCTGCAATACTGTGTTTATTGATACTCCGTCAATAAACATAAATGAGCTATTTTTCGGAGTTACAGGAGAATGAAAATTTTCTTGCATGAATTCCCAAATCCTAACCTACGTTTTCTTTATAACTGAGAAATCCTGAGGGCCAGTGGTGCACTATTTGAAACTCGGTGAATAATAGGCCCGCCCCTCTACCCTTCCCCATTTACATACCAGGCTTTTCCGGCCACCGGATTCGAACACAGGCATGCATCTAACCTAAACATCACACATCGCACTCTTACCACTAGACCGATGCCCTGGGGCTATTTGTTGGTAGTAATTTCAGGTAGTCTCAATTTTATCTCAAAATTCAAATGATTAATGTCAAAGAACGGTCTGTAAAATCAATTGTCACTTCGAGGAATTGATCCTGGCCATTCTTTTACTCTAAAAAGAGTACCAATTTTGTAGTGCATTTCTTTCTCTCATTAAGTGGGAGGATGCAGTGCATCTCCACTCTTGAGGTACAATATGGAGTCAAAGTATGTTACCCCTTCAAAGTTTGAAGAGCTCACCTAGACTGCCATGCCGCCACTAAGGTTTTCAATAAGTTGTACACATCAGGCGGTTCCATAGATAAAACAGCTGCTTTCATCTGCATTCGATGAATACAGTTGGAACAAATTTATTCCATATGGTAACATAAAAAAGTGACCAAATCAAACTAAAAAGTATCCTCAGTATCCAAGAGATACAGACCTTCTTCGGTGGCATACTAGCATTTCCTTTAAAAAATTTAGGATCAAGAACTGAGTTAGGTGAGAGATCGTAGTCAGTGCTAATTATACCCAAGGATCTTAACTCGTCCTCCATGCAAATTGTGACCTCATCTTCACCTTGTTTTGCAATGACATCTGTAAATAGCAGTAAGCAAAATGTTTCACGTTTAGAAGTAGACATTTAGGTAATATCTTCATTGTATTTTGGAGACAAAAGAATAAACACATAAAAGTTAAATTCTAACAATTCGTAAACTCTTGACAAGAGAATAATAGTTAGTGATGGAAAACTCCGGAGTTCTTCTAATAAATTATCATTTGAGGTCACGTAACTTACACTTCACTAGTAGTAAAGTAGTGATGAAAAGTGAAGAAACTTCCTTCGCACATTTGAGATGAAAAATAAAATATTCAGTGCAAAAGCACTAGAGTCGGAGCACTGATTAACAAGGAAGCACTAGCGACAGAGCATGGATCATAATTTCCAAAAATGACGATTAGCCCCAATAAAGCAGGGATCTGAAAGCAGTAGAGAATCTCAAATGAGTGCAGTTTGCTTCAACCTAGGAACAATTACAGCAAGGAGTAACCAGTTCTATCTGTAGTCCTAATCTATAAGATTCTTCCTCTTAGGGAATGGAAATGTGCCTTGCAATCAAAATAAGCAACCACCGCAAGTTCAAAAAAAGGTGATAGATATAGTACAGACACAAATGAACGGTGCGCCAACAAAACCAAGATATCACAAAGTTTAGGGCAGTGTTAAGTGATACCTTTGCTGAAAGTGGACTTAAGTCCAGTCTTGACATCAACCTGATCAAGAATCTTAGGCAAGGGAAGTAAAGCACCCTCTGCATTTGCACGATCGAGGGCAGTAACTGTTCAACGCAAAAAAAACATGTCAGGACACACCTGTCTCACAATGCAAATTGACCATCACATTTATTGATAGTACAGACCGTGAAACGGGTAAAAGGGGTTGTCTCAAATCTCTGTGATTCTTAACCTTTAAAAAGTGAAAGCAAATAGCACTTTTTCCTTCCTTCCAAAGGAAATAGATGGTCGAAGAAGTAAACAAGTTGCACTCCTCATTTATCAAATGTACTCCATAACGCTGTCTCAGCAAAAAATTATGCTGAAACATCTCAAACATCGCTTATAGTTATGCATATTAAATGAACGCCAAAATCATACAGAATTTGGAGCTCAAAGATTACACAAAGGAGGAAGAATAGTTATTAAAAGTACATAATGGCACAGGACGACTGTCATCCCAAGTCTTTGGACAATTTTTCTTTGGTAATTAATATGGCATAAGATTGTATTAGATGGGGACTGTGAATACAGAAAGGGCTAGAAACAAGAATTCAGTGGATTGGACCTATTTTCATCCATGCACAAAGACACATTGGGCTCTCTCCACCTACAGGGATACAAGTTAGGAGGTTGAAATTCTCTAACAATACAGAGAAATAAGTTAAGGGAAGTAGTAGCTGTGTGGAAAGAAATGAAAAAATGCATTAAAATTTGGGAGGCAATAAAAATTTGCTGATATGACAGAAGATTCCAGAAACATTTACATCACCATGCCAAATCTGTTAATAGCAATTCATACATATTTAAAATAGCAATTTGATTATCAAATATGGGGTTCAACAATCTCATGTTTCGACATATAAATTAGACAAGACAGGGGAGGTAAGTGCAAAGAAAGGAGAATGTTACCCTGACTCTGAGTTTTGGATGCTTGTTTAGATTTGCGAGATTGACTGAAGGGTAGAAGGATCCCATCAAGTGAACTTTTTAATCTGACATCTACCCCAGGCTGCACCACAACTTTTTCAAATGATGGTTTTATCAACAAGCCATATGCGACAAACATATGAACGGAACCAGACGTGCCAATAGATTGCAATTTTGCTGAAAAAATACTATGCATGACTTCTTTATGTTTCTTCGGTATTTTCTCATCTAAAGGTGCACATATTTTTGTGGGCTTCGAATTGTGCAATTCCTCAAAACTTTTTCCATGCCAAAAATAGCAAACACCAACTTCTGAAATGGCCAAAACACCTAAATTTGCATCATTTTCATCTCCAGTTTTGATGCGGTAACAATCCAAAAAGACAGCAGGGTGATCCATTGCAAGCAAGCAGCACGCTGATTTCTTTTTGCTACCATCTAACTTCCAAACTGCTACATGTCGGTCACCAACAGCAGAAGAAAGAACATGCCTCCCATCTTCAGAGAAAACCATACACCGAACAGCCCCCTAATACAAAAAGGAGAAAAGAAATAAGGTGACTTACAAGAATGGCTAATAGAAGTGTTCTGCAGTCTGTATTGACTTCACTTAATCAAGAAGCAAATGCGTCAAAAAGGCAAGCATATATAAAAAAACAAAACGAAAGATGCATAACACTCCTATGTTGCTTGGACTCAGAATGTTGACAGGTGCATGTCAGATTGTGACAACTTTTGGAAGTCCAAGCAACATAGTAACACTCACAGGATGGCCTGAAAACTTCTGGAGCTTTTTGTCATCCAAGCAAGTGAAAATCTTCAACTGAGAAGTTGCTGTTGCTAATATTTTCCCATCTGGCTAGACAGAAAACCACAAGAGGAACCAGTTTCAGCAGAAACAATTTAAGCATAGAATGTCGGCTGCAACAAGGAGAAAACCATAACAGGAATGCTAACACAAGATAGAGGGTGAAGTGGACACAAATGGAGCAATGACATGTATTCAGAACATATAGTGATCGAAATATAAGATGAGATAAATCTTGCTAAGTCTTAGCACAGGGGATCTGGTATCATTGTTGGGAGTATCCATTTTGCATTACAAAAACTACAGAAGGGGTAAAGATGCCAATCATTCAGTTACTCATCCAGATTGACTAAATGCAAGATTCTCAAAATGTAGACATCATCAAAGACAATGAACATGTATACAAACCTGATGAAATGGATAAAGATGAGATTGCTTTAGTGGAAGCTTTAAACTTGTGCAGTAAGTTCCCCGACATGGAATCAATTTTGCAAATCAGTCCATCAGCACCAGTCGTGTAAATGAATGAACCATGTGAAGGGAATGAGATGGCATTGACACCGCTGCTCATTGACATATGAATTTCAATCAATGCAGGGGAGATACGCCATATCATAATCTTACCATATGATACGTCTATATGATAAAATCTCATACATACATATAGAACAATTACACCTTTGAACTGTGAGAATGATGAATGTAAAAAGAACAGAGAAAAGCTTCAAGATGGAGAAAGCACAAGAGGTGTGATCTACAGGTCATTACTACTACTGAGAATAACTTTTATCACTAAGAGTTCTGCTTCACTTTTACAACTTCAGGATTCCAAGAAAAAAGATTTGCAGCATGAAGTAAGGAAGCCACAACAAAAGCACTAAGCAACTAATGGCAACAGAAAAACAAGAGTGAAACATGGGAAATTTTATTTTAAATCACAAACATATAAAAATTCATCCAAAATCTCCCTTCTTCAAAGTTGGACACATGTGCTAGACATCAAACTCTGAGCCTCTATATTACATATATTCGATGAGGATGGTGTCTGGGCCAGCGTGCGTGCACCTCGACTATTCCATCGAATCGTGCTACCTCCCACAGCACATGTAATGGGTAACTCCGCGCATCAAAGCTTAGGCAGATGGGAAAAAATTACCTAGTGTTTATTTGCCTCCACTACAATTTGAACCTAAGACCTCATGATTCTCCTCCCAATTTATCGACCACTAGGCCACACCTTGAGTGCATGAGCCTCTATATATATACTTGTTGAATTGCGAACTGAAGCTATTTTATGTTTTGTTCATAATGTGTCCTACACCTCCCATTGAAACACTTATATAGTTGAGTAATCCTATGTCCAACACATAGTATGCAGGAGAACACATAATCGAAAGCTTCACAGGAAATATACAATTCTTTCAGCACGTCAAGATAATTTTAGTTATGAGTTTTGCCCGGAACTCACCCAGGATGGCAATCACTAAATCTCCACTTTAGATGACCTGCAGATACATCTAGAGCTAAAACATCACCACTGCATGTACCTAAGACCAGTAATGAAGTTCCAAGCTTCCTTTTTTTCTGACCAACCAGTAAAATAGTTGAAGTTAGAGTACAACTAAATAATTAACCACTAACATCATTTTCTCTAACACGGAATTTCACCTTTCTGTCACATGGTAACCACTTCATACAATTATAATCCATTGAAAGATGACCTCCTGGCTTAGTAAACATGCTTGCTGTCTCAGTTGACACAATATCTGCAAACTCGGTCTGTACCTGACCCTTCACTGTATCCCATATCTGAAAGATGCCCAAAATATATATTTATGAATTGTAAAATAAAATTCAAATAAAATGTGGAATTGCTTAACATGATTACAGGACTATTTTGATAACCAAACATTTCTCTAGCATGTCTTTCAACAAGCATCACATAAGTTATGCAATTGTAGCATGAGAAAACAAAATGAAACCCACCTAAATACACATGTACATTGAATAATTTTCTGCTTCACTTCACCTCGATTTCCAAGCAATGATATTTTAGCTTCTAAGCATATCGATAAACATTCAAACAAGAAATTAAAAAAAGAAGGCACAACATAAATAAACATGAACATATATGTCAACAATTACAAGAAGGACATGCCCCTAGATAGGAAGATATGGAGCTCGAGGATTAGGGTAGAAAGTTAGTAGGTAGTCGAGCGTAGTCTAGTTTCCTTTACAGTATTGTTATTATTACTCACATACTATCTTGTTCTTCGATTGTATTATTACATTGTTGTCTCCTTTGCATCCGTTATCGTGCTATTGTTTTCTTCTCCAGTATGCTACTGTATTTTCCTTTCCTTGCATGATTTTATTATGCTTTACTTGAGCTGAGGGTATATCAGAAACAATTGTTCTACCTTCACAAGGTAGGGGTAAGGTTGCGTACATAACACCCTCCCCAGACCTCCACTTGTGGAATTACAATGGCTATGTTGTTGTTATTAAATTCCACATGTCTATTGAATGATTGAATGATCTCCCAGTTCAATTCACCTTGTTGCATAACACATCACCCATAAAGAAAAGCAAAAGAGCACCACATATACATGCATGAAAACAAAATTCATAACTTTCCCTTATCAAGAGTCAATTTCACTAACTTTCGGAGGTAGATATGACAACATTAATTTTATTTTTTTTCTAAAAGTAAGAGTTGAATAGCCGGAAACTATAGGAAAAGTACAATTAGCTGCAATTATTCACGTAGCAAGGAAAACATTAATGCGGTTCAAAACTAACTTAGTTTATTCAGGGGAAAAAATTACCTTGATACGGCCATCACCGGAGCTAATAGCAAAGAAGTCGAAAGAGGGACTGAAACAAGTCAAGATGTCCCTAATGTTTGCTGTCTCCATTGCTCTCTCTCTCTCTCTCTCTCTCTTAGGTTAATAAAAGACTTTGGGTTGTGGTTGCGGCGGCAAAGGCGGGGTTGGCCGGTGAAAAGAGGGGATATAGCAAGGTTTATACTTCGACTTTCATTCTGCAAGCATTTGAGTTTTTGTCCAAAATAATCCCCTTATCTTTAGGGAAGGCTAACTTTGTCCTTTAAATATAATCTTGAACACTATTTGTCCCTTAAATTTTCAAAATTTGAGCACATATCATCCCTCAAAAATAAATTGAGCATTATTCATTCTTTAAATTTGCAAAACTTGAGCATATATAGTCTTAACTAACATAAATCACTCACAACACAATTAAAACTAGGGGAAATTTCATGAAATTGTAATTTGATGACTTACATTACAAAAATATAGCCTGTAACTTATATTGCAAAGTTTTGGCCCAAAAAAATAGATTCAAATCTGTAGAACATGGTTTGATCTTCTCCTCTCAAATTTCGAACTTCCATTAAATATCACTCTCAAATTCAAAAGGGACTGAGAAAAAATCGATGATCGAATCCACTAATTCATCAACTAAAACACAATGAATACAGCAAAAAGATTAAGGTAAACCAAATGGGTCTACTAAAACGATAAGACAATATAAAATCGAAATAGTCATACTGAGTAGAAAGAGAAAATAAGGGAAGTTGACTACTGGAAAAAAAGGGGAAATTAAGAAGAACAAAAGAAATACTATATTCTGTTTTAGTTCAACAAATTAAATCCATTAGGGCGGTGAAATTGGAGTTTTAAGATAATCCATCATTGTTGAACAACCTTAAATAAGTGGGTTTAAATTTCGAATATTATTTTGTAAGAAATTTGGAGCATGTCTTGTTAGAAATATATAAGGAGGTTGTTTACAAAACTTGAAGTCATTTCAATGAGATTTTGATAGATCTTGAACAAGCTAATGACGCTTATACACTTTTATACAAATGTTATACACTGATATACAAAGACATGTGCATTATCAATATAGGAGTATAAAAGTGTATAATTGTCACGACCCAAACCAAAGGGTCATGACGGGCGCCCGAATCTTACCTGCCGAGCACACTCTTCACATACTTACTAGCTAACCGAAATCAATCATGGCCACAAGGGCCGTTACCAACTATTCGGCTGATGCTAATGACGCTTATACACTTTTATACAAATGTTATACACTGTTATCAACATCTTTTATGTATGCCTCAATACGGACTTAGAAACATATTTAGACATGCTTTCAATATAGGAATCAATAACATGAATATTCTTAACTACTAGGAGTAGAATAATTTATGGAATAATATCACGATTATATTTCGTTACATGGAACATGCCAAAAGAAGAAATAATTTGCCTTAACATACCTGTATCGAGTCGACTAATACACAATTCCTACAGATCGTCTAGCACCTCATATTCCGAGAACTACTCCTCTTTTACGTTATTTCTCTTCAGAGAAAGCCCAGACTCAACATACGACAAAACGGAACAACGAGATCGAAGTAATGAACAAAACCCGCATGTTCTTTTGTATACCAGGAAAATATATTAATATCGGCCATCTACACCTTCTTGTTACCAAGATGTCTCCAGTTGTGCTACTTGTTGTAGGCATATAGTCAGGAACCTCCATGATAACATGCCCTTGAACTACTAAAATATTATAGAAACAAAATTGAAGGATTTGTTAGAGCCTTTATCTTGAACTCCTAGCCAAGACCTGCTGCCTCATGTTGCAACATTCCAGTGGTTGCAAGAATACCATATCAGAGAACGGCCATATTACTGCAAATATTATTGTGTACATTATTGGCAACATTCTCTTTATTTGTTCCTCTAGTATAAATCCTTTGTATGCTAGATCATTTGGAACCTGATGTCATGTATCGTTCATTAAACTTCATGGTTTAGAACTGCATATATTAACTTGTCCTTTTCATCTATAGAGCTTGAGATTTGACACTAATCCCTCATTATGCTTAGTCATTTAAAACAAATTTGTGCCAAGAAATCACGTGCCATTCTAGTAATTAATATAACACTTGTCCCATTTCCCATTAATACCACGACTAATTGCCATGCTAATTTATCTAATAACGTGTCCACTTTGTACACAATGATATTTTTGACTCACCAATTAATCATGCCATTCCATTTTGCAAGCTCCACATGGAGTACTAATCCCAACACTTATCCACCTAATTCCTTAATTACATCACTTAATCCCTTTATCCAATAATTAATTCTTTGATCTCAATTTACTTAAATCTTAGTGAGTTATAAGATCTTCGTATACTCAATGTCATAATCATGCAATATAATACTAGTACATCGCCTCTTTATAAGCGCACCAAATTTATTTTCGATCCCCGTCGTCACACTTGTTTCGTCCAAAATTATTTCGGGGTTTTATCCTTTTATATATTAAACTCTTGATGTGCATACCTCTATATGACAAAATTTCCTCGGCCTCAGGTCTATTTGCACGTGTCCAGCAACTCAAACCATGGTCCGAAAACATGGGATGTTACAATAATAGTATATAAGATGTGTTCATGCACCCCGGTACGCTAGTATACAATATTATACAAAATTGGCTTCGTCTTCTTCCTTGAATCCAAGCACCAAATTCATCCAAAATACCTCAAAAGCTACACCAAATCACCCTAAAATTCAGATTAGGCTCCTCAACAGATACCGACCTTTTGCAACGATACCTACTCGAAATGGAGCTTATTTGCGAAAATTCGATTTTCAAACTTTGAAACATCGAGTTTCAACAATGGTCGTCTGGAGTTTCTGCTTCATGTTCATGTTCTCAACCTTAAATCAATGGATAACCACATTTTTCAGCTTCAAACAATGTTCTCTAACATATTCTAGTGAACAAATTCGAACTCCTCAAACCAAAACAACTATGTATATTTTTTTCACGTTTGTTCTTCAAACGAAATCACTAAAGTAAGCTAATCCCCAAATAGTGAAACACGTATATGAAAATTTCGGATCCAAGCAACGACTAGATTTTTGCTCTCTTTTCTTCTCCATATTGATCAAACAATAGGCAAAATTGCATAAGATTTTAAAATATGGGTCAACTTTGGTTAACTAAATGGTCGATATGTACTCAGGCGTAATTTAGTCTTAAAACTAACGTTAAACTCACTTTTTCTTTTTTTATTTATTATTTTTCACCCAATGTCCGTATCTGTATTAGAACCATACTAAATTCACATACTTACACGTTTTTTTTTTAAATAATCATGTTTTTGTTTCTCCATAAAAATAACCATATTTTATTTCACCCCCAATTAGTCAATTCTCATCTTCCTTCCAGTTTGGTATCCGCATTGGAGCCCACCTAAATTCTCTTACTTACACGTGCAAACAAAAATTATAAAATAATCCTGCTCTTTTTTTAATTTAGAAGATGAGAATTAATTAATTGGGGATGAAACAGAACAATATTATTTTTAGGGGGAAAAGCAGTATTTTTAATATATATATATATATATATATTTTTTTTTTTAAAAAAATCACTAAGTAAACTTAGTGGAGATATTTATTAATATAAAATAATCCAAACAGGTCCGACCAAACAAAATAATAAACAAACAAAAGTACTTGAGGGTCTAGAAGACTAGAACCCATTTCATCGATGAACACAAATAAAAGAGTAAAGTTGTTGCACTTACATCTTCACCAAACTCGTCGGCGGTGACCGTCGATGTTGTAAAATGGTTTCATACGTATGTAAGTGAATTTAGTCACACAACAATGCGAATATTGAAAATCGAGTGAAAATCAAGAAAAAAGTGAATTTAACGCTAGTTTTACCTGTATTGTGAGTGATTTATATCAGTTAAAACTACATGTGCTGAATGAATAGTGCTTATATTATATTTGAGGGACGATATGTGCTAAAGGTTTGCAAACTTAATGAACAAATGGTGCTCAGAGTTATATTTGAAGGACAAGTTAGACTTATCCCTAAAGATAATAGATAATTTTGGCCAAAAACTGGCAAGACTTTAAGCGAGGTAGCTTTCGAAATGGTATTTAATTTTTTACCTTGTTAAAAAAATACTTTTTTTTTTAGAATTCCTCCCCCACCACCTTCTTTCTCATTTTCATGTTTTTTTTTATTTTCCACCCAGTGTTCGATACTCACATTGAGACTCGACTAAAATTAGATTCGCGTCGAAAAATTTCACATTAAAGATAAAGTGTTTTGTAACAAAGGCGACTCTGTACCTAGAGAGACTCGAATACGAATCCTCTGATTAAGGATATCCTTTTCCCTTCTCCTTCTTCTTCTTCTCATATTTTCTCCTCTTATTATAGTTATTTGTAATCGGAATTAATTAGGTCATATTCTATCCTTGACTATTTGGATCGGTTTGATAGGAGAAAATTTAGAACATTATTATTTAGTTTTGTTGATCTTGAAATAATTAAAGAAAAACATAGTAGATTTGTTCTTGGATAATTATTGAAAATAATGATATTGCTATTAGAAAGTTGTATATCAAAATTAAAGTTATTTGGAGTTGATTTGAATTAATTTTGAAGAAAAAAAATGTGTGGATAAATTTCTACGCAATATGCTATGATGATCTGATCATGATTTGACCATAAATTCTGATGGATCATCGGAATTTCAGCCACAAATGCTGAAAAAATTATGGCAATCCTACATAATTTGATTCGAAATACTGAAAAATTATCATAACTTGTTGTTAAGGCAAGTTCCAACCAATATCAAATAAGAGATCTCAACCATCACATGGATTTTATTTTGAAATTCTGTCAGATCACCATAAGTCATCCTAACAACCGTCAGAAGCGTGCTTCCAATTTTTGGCATGGAGACCATTATCCCTAGACTTTTTACAAGTCAAAATTTACACGTGACATCAAAAGATCATGTTTTATGCAAATCACTTCTCATTCTGTATCCTTAGACCTTGTAGATTGTGGCCCATTCTAGGGGTAGATGGGTGTGAATGATCATGCACATACTTTTTTTTTTGTACGCGCGGTTCCCTTTCTATGGATTGGTCTTTAATTTTTTTTCCCCTTAAATCACTGATCATTAATTTTTATTCATACTTCTCATTTAATGAAAATTTATAGGTCAAACCGTCAAAGTATCATTTATTCGCGGGTCTACTAAATCAGAGATTCTAAGTTCGAATTCCAGCAAAGGCAAAATAAAAAAATCGCAAAGCAAGATCTTAATAGAAATTATGCCTATTCGTCCAAAGTTATATAGATACTATGCCATTGGGGCATAGTTTCTATGTGACTAGCCGAACAAGGCATAATTTTATTTTTCAACAAAACTTTACCTTCAGGCATAGTTACATAGAAACTATGTCACTTAAGGCATAATCTCTATACCACTTTGACTGAATATGCATAATTTGTATGAAATCTTGCATTGCGATTTTTTTTTCTTTTTGACTCTGCTGAGTTTCGAACCCACAACCTCATGGTATCTTCGATCATTTTTTAGGCGAAAGACAAAAATTAAAGACCACCCTAAAATAGGGAAGTTATGCGAATTTCCCCATACTTTTGGGTTAATTTCATAAATGACTTTTATAAGGAGTAGTCTTGATTTCGCTCCACCTACTCCACCCTCTTAACAAAATCTTTAAGAAATAGTCTCCCGTTCAGAGCTAAATAAAGCTTTTGTTTCCCATCGAGCATAAGTTGTAGGCATAAATTAATTTTACCTTAAGGCAGAAAGTCTGCTCAATTGACCACAAGTTCAGCCTTCTACAAAGCTACTTATGCCTGATGGACAACATAGGCAAAACTTTTGTTGCCCATCGAGCATAAGTTGTGGACATAAATAAGTTTTGTGTATAAGGCAGAAGTTAAGGATATTTCAAAATAGTGAACATGCTCAAATAACCACAAATTCTACTTTATAGGCAAAAGCTAAAACTTATGCTTGATGGGCATCAAAAGTTCTTCCAATGAAGTTTTTCAAGTTAAGATCATTTATATATTTTGTCAAAGGGGACAAAAATTCAAGATCAAACACTTTTGGGAATCACATGTCATTACATTCATGTGTCACCTTATTTGGTCACCCCATTTAACTTATACCACTTTTTAAAAAAGATTTGACTAGTATTCAAAGTGTAGGTAACTTTTTTTTATCTGCTTTTCATCCTTTTCATCCTTAAAATTGTAAGCAAAAGAAAAATAAAAAAAATATATACTTTACTCTTGAAAATTACTCGAGAGAGATAGAGAAACACAAGAAACTGTTGTGGGATTACAGAGAAGTTAACAAATACCCACGAAAAGAATAACAAACTAGCAACGTCTCAGATCAAAACACGAGCAACTTTTTTCACTACACAACAATAACTAGTGGCATCAAAAACTAAAATCTTAAACTTTAAATCAAATTGATGAATTAAAAAAAGAAGACTTAACATATAAATTTTCCTTTAAACTTGACCCGTTAAAGGAAGTTAGTGGAGGATAGGATCAAATGGGGACAATTTGATATGGGTGGACCCCATGGTCACTAAGAGGTAACAAAGTGGGGAAACCATTATTTTGGTGTCTTTCTCTTAATAATAAATGACGTGCATCAACGTGATTGTTCCTATGAACCAAGTAACATTTTTGGTTCTTAACAAAGGACAACAGCAACATGATTTCTACGTATGAAATGCTTTATTTTCCTATTAATACGTGGGATTTCATTTCAAGGAAGTAAGCAACGTTATTCAATTTTGTTACGAGTTTTGCTCACCGCTTTGATTTCATTATTCCATTTTGTTGTGTTGTTGAATTCAAGCTTTATTAGAAGTGAAGTGAGGTGGAAGAAGAGTAATTCTTGACATATAAGGTAAGAATTCTCCTCTTCTAGATATATTTAAATTCGTCTAGGTCATAGCTAAATTGTGAAATGAGAAATATGAAATTAATAGTGGAAAATCGTATAAGTTGTTGTTGTTTTCGTGATGGTTGTTTGGTGGCTGTTTTGAGCTGAATTGTGGGCTGAAAATTATGGATCATATATGGTTGTTGTTGTTATGGAGTTATAGGGGGGAAGGGAGGGAGAAACGCCGTGTAGTATGAGCGAGCTTGCTGCTCGACGATTAGTTGTCGTGTCTTCTCTTAGTTTAATTCTAGAGTAGTTGTTGTTTCTTGTAGATTAATGTGTAAAAGGAGGTTGGTTTCAATTCCACGAGAATAAGTTCGGTGTTAAAGGTATGTAAGGCTTTTTCCTTTTTTGACATGATTTTGTTTTAGATCAAAAGTGAAATGAAATATCGTCAAACGGTTTCATTCTTAGTAGCTTGGTTATCTTGTGTTTCCCTTCCGTTATTGCTTATGATTCTAGTAAGTTTTTTTTCGGAACTCTCATTCACATCTTATGATATTTCTTGTGATACGATTGATTCAGAGAGCCAGGGTTGAAATGTAAGGTTCGATGTATATGATTTCATAATGATAGTTAGAGGATAACAATCACAGGTCACTCCGACTCTATTGATGGTGTCCCTTGAGGTTTGTCTGGTATGTCACTTATACATATGTATCTATTTTCTTACCGTGCCGCGCTATAGTCGGTCGGATAGACATTTATATGTACATATTATCGATCAGTTGGACATATGTTACCGCGTCCTATATGGCCGGACAATTTATAGTTTATGATAAGATGGCCCCACAGAGAAGCGTGATACTATATATATATATATATATATCCATATCCATATCCATAGAGAGACTTGATTTTATTTTCATGTATATATTCATGGTTATATTAGTTGTGTGCCCTCAACGACATTTTTCTGAGTTTCATGTTAATTTCTCCACCCTTCTCTGGTATTACATTTCTTATTCACATGCTTTACCTGCTTTACATACTCGTACCTCTTTCGTCCTGACGTCCCTTTTGTCGGGGACGTTGTGTTTCATGCCCGCAGGTACAGATAGACGATTTGTCGAGCCTCCTCAGTAGGGTCACTGTTCAACTTGAGTTTGAGCACTCTTCTTCTTTCGGAGTGGCTGTCTAAGTTTTAGGTATACTTTTATGTACATATTATGAGTATGGATGGGCCTTGTCCCGACCTGGTTGTTTTGGTTACATGACTCATAGAGACTTATAGATTGGTGAATTATGTAGTGTCACGACCTTCCTATAAGTCTTTTGGTATTGTCGCTATGGCCTTGCCAGCCCACTGCTGTTAACCATGGGCTTGTCGGTCTGTTGAATATGTACATGTTGGTTTAGTTGTCATTTGTTCAGGCCCTATACCTTCAGCTTGTCTAGTGATTGTCATTCTGAGGCCTTATCGGCTCAGGTAGTTATACGCTCATGTTATGATATACAAGTGGTATGTTCGGACCGTACAGGCATCGGGCGCCGGCCACACCCCAAAGCTGGGGTGTGATATGGACTCCTTATTTTTACTGAATATTCGGTCGCCATCACGCCCTTTGAAAAATCCCATCATGGCTAAAAAAACATCCTAAAAAGGAAAAGTGATGGATGATTTAGGAATGGAAAAATATTGGAGGGGACGATATGGGAGTGGGAAGTGGATTTGTATTTTTTAAAATGTATTTATTCTATTTTTAGTTATATATTTGTTTTTTTTTTTTAAAAAATATTACACGTGTTATCTAATAATTGGTTCATTTAACATATTAGAAGCACTCACTTGGCCTTATGTACACTGATGTTCAAAAGACACACTTTTATCAAGTTCAAGTGTTTATGTGATCACTGATTAAGTTTGAGTGTTTATCTTACAAAACATATCAAGTTTAATGGGCTATATAGGTATTAAGCCAAAGAAAAAGGTGATAACTTTTTTTAAAATATATTAAAGAAACATTACAAAGTTGAAGTGATTAACACTAAAAATGCAAGAAATTCAAATTGATAGAATTCATAAAAGTCTTTTATACATAACATGAATTCTTACAAAGCAATAACAAGATACTAAAATAATATTATTCTTGAGAGCTAAAAGTGCAAGTAAAAGAAAAGCAAGTAAAGCCCTTTATATAGAGTCTATTACATGGGATACAAATATGTTTTTCCAATGTGGGACAAAAGCAAATGCTAATATCTCCTCTCAAACTCGCGATGGTGTAGACGAAGCATCGAGAGTTTGCCAAGAAAGAACCGGTGACGCTTTAAGGTATGCGCCTTTGTGAAGAAATCGCAAGTTGCATCGAAGATGAGACAAATGGCAAGGATAGAGTGCGCTGAAGATGATATCGAATAATATGACAATCAATCTCAATATGCTTGGTACGTTCATGAAAGACTCGTGTTGTGCGCAATCCGAATAGAACTCTTATTATCACAATACATCGGTGTTGGTGAAGAAAGACAGACACCCATATCAACCAATAACCGACGTAACCATACAATCTCACACGTAGTAGAAGCCATAGCACGATACTCGCCTCGGTTGAAGAGCGAGAAACCACATCTTGTTTCTTACTTTTCCATGAGATGAGTGAATCTCCTAAAAATACACAATAACCGAGTAGTTGATTTCCGATCGCTTAGGTCACCACCAATCGCATCGAAAAAATGCACGAAGCTCCAAGGATGAGGTCGATGGAAACAAGAGACTCGATAAATCGTTCCTCGAAGATAGCGAAGAATACGCATAATCTGCACCCAATGTACGGATGTAGGAGAGCAAACAAACCGACGACAATGTGAACAAAGATATGCAATGTCGGGCGAGTAATGGTGAGGTACACCGGACTCCCTACAACCGAACGATATAAAGTGGGATCGGGAAGAGGATCCCCGTCGTAGGTGTATATCGAACATTAACCTCAAGAGGAGAGTCAACTATACGAGTATCTCGTGAGACGGGCCCGCTCAAGAATATCTCAGGTGTACTTAGATTGAGAGAGAAGATATCCCTTCTCGAATAAGCTACCTCAATGCCTAAAAAGTAACGTAGATGACCTAAATCTTTCATCTCAAAACGGCGAGATAAAGTAGATTTTAGGTTTGCAATACCATAAATATCATCACCGTAATGATCATGTCATCAACATACAACAAAAGCAAAATACAACTGCAGGGATGATTTAACAAATAACGCCGAATCATGAAAGCCGGAAATAAACCCAAGAGATGATACTACAAAGTGGAGAACTTGTCGAACCAAGCTCTTGGAGCTTGTTTGAGACCATACAGAGCTTTCTTAAGCTCGCACACTTGTCCCGGACTATGTGAAATACCGAGTGGAGGGACCATGTAGATTTCTTCTTGAAGATCCCCATTTAAAAAAGCATTTTTAACATCCATTTGTGAAATATGCCAATGACGAACGAGAGGCCACCGCAATAAGAACCCTGGACAGATGTCATCTTTGCAACGGGTGCAAAAGTCTCTTCATAATCCATACCATATTCTTGAGCAAAACCCTTTGCAACCAAACGAGATTTATATCGCTCAATAGAACCATCGACTTTGTCTTAATCTTGTACACCCATCGAGAACCAATAGTTTTCTTACCGGTCGGTAGAGAAACCAAATCCCAAGTACCGCTTTGTTCAAAGCAACCAGCTTCCTCATTCATAGCCTCTTGCCAAAGAGGATCACGAGCCGCCTCGAGTAGGATGTAGGCTCACGAGAGAGAATTAATAGAAACTAGAAAGGAAGCGAATGATGGAGCATAGCAAGAATAATCAAAATCGGATACCCGAGTAGATCGCAGAGTGCGTTTAGGATAGCGAGGTGGATCTGGATCCGCAACCACAAGAGGTTCGAAATAGGCGTAGGAGGGGGCCGAGTATCAATATCATGGGACCCGCCGAAGACGAGAAGGAACGATGATATAGATGTAGAATCGGATGGACAATCGGCATCAAAGGGATCAATATCAATAAGGTCGATTTTGTCATACCATGTGAGGTAGGTGGGATGGAAAAGAAAGGAACATGCTCAATAAAGGAAACATTACGAGACACATACAATTTTCCGAAACTGGATCATGACAACGATAACCTTTACGCCCAACCCCATATCCAAGAAAAACACAAATGGCGACACGAGAAGATAACTTAGTACGCTCCGCATGTGGACGTAGAACAAAACATGTAGAACCAAAAACTCTCAAATGGGAATATAGTGGGGTGTGACCAAATAGTCTAGCATACGGAGAAATACCGAATTATGAGAGGTAGGGATCCTATTAATAAGATAAACGGATGTAAGGACGACTTTTCCCCAAAATTCACTAGGTACACTAGCGGACAAAAGCATGGATCTAGTTTGTCTCAACAATATGCCTATGTTTTCTCTCGCTACCCCATTTTGTTATGGTGTATCAAGACAAGAAGACCGATGTATTGTACCATCGCTTTGAAAATACCGTAAAGATCCCCACTAGTATATTCACCTCCTAAATCACCCCGAAAACATTTAATAATGGCGAGAATGTTGAGTTTTCACATAGGCTTGAAACTCAACATAAGTATGAACAAAATCGAGCGTCTTTTCAACAAATAAACCCAACAATGACGAGTATAATCATCAATAAAAGAAACATAATATCCGGAGCCACCCTTAGTAGGATAGGTGCCGCCCCAAACATCCGAATGAACTAGATCAAATGGTGCGTAAGAAGTAGAAGTACTAAGATTAAAAGGCAAAGCGAGAAAATTTTCCAAGTTTACATCCACTACAATCGTAAATATCATCGGATTGTTAATCACCAAGAACACCGCATATTACACATAAAACGCAAGCGAGAACTCCGATACATGACCAAGTCTAGAGTGACACAAATAAAACTTCGAAGAGGAATGTGTTAAATGAAAAGAAGACAGTTTAACGAGCATAGTTGTCGCATGAGTAGGAAGATGCACTCATCCAAAACATATAGACCTCTCCCCTTTCTACGCCCGTCCCAATCACTCTCTTGGATTTTAGATCCCGCACATAACAAGAATTAGGGAAGAGTCCAATAAAACATCCAGAGTCACATATTTGACCAAAGCAGAAGCAAGATTTATATGTAATTTTGGAATGCAATAAACATCGGGTAATGATATAGTGGATGTATGAATGGTGCCAATGCTGTCAATGGCATAGGTGTGCCATCGCGATCACAACAAGTGGAAGGGAAGGAGTCGAAGACATAGATACAAAGGCGGAAGAATCGGGAGACATATGATTTCCACTCCGCAGTCCAAGATCCAAGAAGGCGAAATGATACATGAACCAATAGATGGTGATGAGCGGAAGGAACGAAAGAGCATAAGACCGAGAATTTTGTTGAAACTGTTGGAAGGCGAGGAACTTCGAAATTGGTCGATTACGTTTGCAAAGAATCATCACCTCCACCATTATGAATTTTAAACAAAATCCCAAATAACAAGCAAACAATCTCAAGCAACAAAATAAAATAAAAAAAAAATGCTAATACAAATGACGAGAGAGAGGTTTGAAAATTCATTTAAGTTTCCTCGATACATATGAACATGCATAGTACTAAAAGATTTTCAGAAACAGGTAAAAATAAAAACAAATTTAATAAAGTTAGATCAGAAATTAAAAAGACGGAAGACAATAGAAAGAAATTTGAGCCAACGCGGGTGAGTTTTTGTTGGCCACGGAGTTGTACAAGTGTGTATGACCAGGGATAGTTTTCAGTTCAACTTGAAAACAAATACCTGTACTGGTTTTTTCCAATTTTTACAATTGTTATGTCCAAACACCTAAGTTTTCTTGATGCGTTATAGGTTAAAAATAAAAGTGATCCTTCTAATTTTCATTTTAACCCCCGATGACATAATTACCGTTTTGCCCTTAAATTAAAGCAGATTTACAAAGATGCCACTGGTCGACCATCTTCTCCGTGACAAACTAAAACCCTCAACTGCTGTTAACACAGCAATGGCGGCAATCGAACCAGTTGACACCAAGCGAAAACGTCGTATACAGGCTAAGGTATCCCAATATATCTGTTCAAGATTGGGATATTCTGCATCAAACATGGGAGTGCAAAGGTTTTGGAGCACTCTTTAAATATCTTAAGCTTGTCCTAGTGGATTTTCTGTTAGTGAACGGATTTCAAATGCCTTTTGGAACCTTACTGTTTTAGGAGCGGAAGAAAATCATAAAAGGGATGAAATACAAGGTTGGAAAGATAGCTCATGATAAATGTGGGACTTTGGTAAGCATGCACTTGTTGCATTTGCTAAATGCTTTGGTCTATTTGTGTCCGTCGTGCCTTCTTTCAGATACCTCCGGTCTTCATCCATGCACCGTGTCATTTATATAGTACCTTTGTGTAGAGTTTTGTTGGGTTCGTAAGCACGACGAAAGTTTAAAAAAATTCTTACCCAACAATGATCCTTACACAATGAAAGAAATAATCCCCTTCATTATTTTCATTACTTGAAACATTATATATACAAGTTACAAAATAGGATAATCCTATTCCTATTCTATTCCTAAAACCTTATTCTATACATTTATGGTAATACACTACTAATTATATTATAATATTACCTAAATTAGGATACTAAATATTTACCATAAATTACTTGGTACAAATTTGTCCAAACCGAGGACAATCCCGAGAGCAATCCCGTGACCAATATACACAATATACACATGTATATTGTGTGTCTATTGTGTATATTTAACACACCCCCGCAGTCATAGCGGACGGTCTTCGAACGCTGAGACTGTCCCTAAAATCTTCAAAAAGGACCGAGGGAAGACCCTTTGTAAAGATGTCTGCAATCTGATATCATAACGGGATATGACATACGCGTACCTGACCCCGAGCAACCTTTTCAGGGACAAAGTGAATGTCCATCTCGATATGTTTAGTGCGTTGGTGCTGAACTGGATTACCCGAAAGGTAAATGGCACTAATATTATCGCAATAAACCAATGTAGCCTTTTGAATTGGACAATGAAGCTCTAAAAGCAAATTACGTAACCAACATGATTCTGAGACCACATTGGCTACCCCTCGATATTCAACCTCGGCACTTGATCGGGATAGCGTCGCCTGACGCTTTGTAGACCAGGAGACCAAGTTGTTGCCAAGGAACATACAGTAGCCAGACGTAGACCGTCTGGTGTCTGGACACCCACCCCAATCAACATCTGTGTATGAGACAAGTGTAGATGTCGATGAAGGATACAAATGCAAACCATAGTCTAGTGTACCCTGAATATACCGAATGATGCGTTTGAGTGCATTCATGTGCTAAATTCTGGGATCATGCATGAATAAACACACCTGCTAGACAGCTTACGTAATATCCGGTCTGGTAAAGGTAAGATACTGAAGGGCCCCCACAAGACTGCGATAGCGGGTCGGATCCTCGTAAGAGACGCTAGCCGCGGCACCTAGCTTGGGCTTAGTATCAACTGGAGTGGAAGTGGACTTACAGGATGACATCCCGGCCCTCTCGATGATCTCAGCTGCATACTTTCGTTGAGACAAAAATAATCCATCTGAATGACGCTTGACAGCAATCCCCAAAAAGTAACTCAAGGGCCCTAAGTCTTTCATAGCAAACTCAGAGCTAAGCATGGTCATGATAGACTGGCGCAAGGCATCGGAAGAGGCAGTCAAAATGATATCATCCACATACAACAGAATGTAGGCCAAGGACGAACCACGACGGTAGATGAACAAGGAATTATCTGATCGGCTATGAGTGAATCCAATAGTTGAAACATAGTCAGCAAACCTTGTATACCAGGCCCGTGGAGACTGCTTGAGCCCATATAAGGACTTCTTCAACAAACATACATGATGAGGATGGTTGGGATCCCTGAATCCCAATGGCTTATGCATATAGACTGTTTCCTTGAGATCACCATGTAGGAAAATATTTTTAACATCCAACTGATGAATAGGCCATGCCTTCGAAAGAGCCAAGCTAAGCACAGTGTGAATGGTAGCCGGCTTGACCACCGGACTAAACGTCTCCCCACAATCAATATCAACTTGTTGAGTCTTACCATCACCCACAAGCTGTGCCTTATGTTGAGCAAATGAACCATCTGAATTCTCCTTATGAGCAAAAATCCACATAGACCTGATAACATTAATACCATATGGACGGGGCACCAACTCCCACGTCTTATTATCAATAAGAGCATTATATTCATCAGTCATAGCAATTTTCCAATTCGGGTCGTTTAAGGCAGACACAGGATTACGGGGTAGGAGGGATTTAGAGACATTAGAATGTAAATTAAAATGTCTTTTAGGTGTAAAAATACCCCGCTGACTACGAGTGACCGGTCTCTGACTCGAGGAAAAATTGAGTGGATTTTGGGAATTTGCTGGGCTCGGGACGGACTGGCCAGCAGGCAGTGGGCCTGCTGGCCCAAATCTGGAAGCAGAAACTGCGTCGGGAATAGTAACTGGACCAGTTCCAGTGTTGGGATGGACTGGCCCAATTGCTTAAACTGGTCCAGTGAAAAGACTGGGCAGAGATGACCGAGACGGGCCAGTGGGACCAGCGGGCAGTGGGCCCGCTGGAGAATTTTGGGTGCGGGAGATGTCCGAAAATTGCTGAATAATATACAAGGATATTTGTTCATCCAAAAAATTATACGAACTAGGCATGAGAGAATGGTTTTTAGCAAATGGAAATTGGGACTCATCAAAAATTACATGGCGATTAATGATGATTTTATTGGAGGATAAATCAAATCATTTGTAGCCACGATGATTAGATGGAAAACCCAAAAACACACACGTAGTAGACCAGACCTGAAGTTTGTTAATTGTGGTGGATGGGAATAACAGATAGCATAAGCACCCAAAAACCCGAAGATGAGAATAAAAGGATTCTTATTATATAAAATTTGGAGGGGGGAAGAATATGTTAGATCTTTGGAAGGAATTATGTTAAGGAGATATGTCACCATTTGAAGAGCATGATGTCAAAAATATGGGAGTACGGAAGCATGAATTAAGAGAGTGCGGATAATGTTATTTATGGAACGAATTTTGCGTTCGGCTTTCCCATTTTGTGACGATGTATGACACGAAAAACAAAAATTGATCCCATTATTCGCACAGAACTCCCGAAACACCCTATTGTTATACTCTTTTCCATTATCACACTGAATATTTTTTATTTCTCTTTCGAATTGTGTTCTAATGAATGCTCTAAATTTTATGAATACGAAAAATACTTGAGATTTATTTGCAATTGGAAACGTCCACAAAAATTTAGAATAATCATCCAAAAAATGAATATAATATCGATGACCCAACGAACTTAGAACAGGAGACGTCCATAGGTCGCTATGAATAATATCAAATGGCATTGAAGTATGAGAATTTGAGTCTAGAAATGACAACTTAACAATTTTTCCTAACGAACAAGATTGACAAAGTGGAGTACGACTCGTACCCTTACAAGAAATAAAACTATTTAAATTTAAAACAGATAAAATAGAGGATCCCGGATGACCAAGGCGAGCATGCTACAAGGAAGGAGAAATGGCTGCAAAGGCTGATGGCAAGGCTTGACTCGATGGACTGAGACCGGGTGTGATAGGATAAAGATCTCCTATACTATCACACCTCATGAGAGGACTCCCCGTCTTGAAATCCTTCACAGAGAAACCAAAATGATCAAATTCAACAGAAACAGAATTGTCAGTGGTAAATTTTCGGACAGACACGAAGTTTTTAATCAATTTGGGGAAATGTAAAGTATTTTTCAAGATAAGGGGAGGATTGGGGGGAGATAGAGTTTTATGACCATAACCCTGAATTAGAATTGAGTTACCATTACCGACAAATATACCACGAGGGTTGCTCAAATTGGCATAAGATGAGAGAGTACCTTGATCGGAGGTCATGTGTGTCGTTGCGCCGGTGTCCATGTACCAATTTGGATCCGATTACGTCAACCCAAGTGTGTGTATTACGGCTTCAATGTCAGTGTGAGTAGAGGCGAGGCCCATTGTCGAGAATGCTTTTATGGGCCGAGGCCCAAGCAGACCACCCTGCTACCCCAGTCCCAGTGCCAAATCGAGAGCCTGCCTGCTGAATATTGGGCCTAAAATTCAACTATCCAGCCCACTGGCTGCCTGAAGCTGCTGGAAAATAGGGGCTGCTGGCCCACGACCCATTGCCCCAGCCCCACTGCTGGGACCAGTAGGGAGGAGGCCTATTGTTGACTAGACGGGGCCAACTGCCGGACGGTTGACCATCGGAACCACCACCGGAACCGCCGCGTTTGCCCCCGTGGATTTTGTTATTATTCTTACGATTATTTTTGTCGCCACCATGAGTACGGTTTTGGCCCGAATTATCAACAAAACCTGAAGAATTTGTGGAGGACGTCATTAGGACGACGGGGCTTGCTCCGGTAGCCGCCTTTTTAGCCAAACCGACTTCTTCTAAAGTAAGCATGGAGCGGGCTTGATAAAAAGCGGGAAGTGGGTTGCTTTGACGAAGGAGAGTCCCAACGCCATTATAGGCCTCAAAAAGACCGGCAACCAGTTGTAGAACCAGATGATTATTTGTTATAGGTGCGCCAACGTTACGGAGTTGGTCCGCCAATTCCTTGAGTTTCTTGCAATATGCAGAGACGTTTGGAAATTCTTCCATGCGAACTAGAGAGAATTCCTGCTCGAATGTGACAACACGTGAATGTTGGTTATCTTGGAATATGTCACACAATCTATTTCAGGTAGCCATAGCCGTGGTATCCGGCTCAATAATCATCTGTAAGAGGTCAACCGAAATAGTGGAATAAATCCACTGGAGAACGGTAGCATCAAGAGTAATCCATAACTGAGGATCCTCCGCGGGAATAGGTGCAGCGGGAGGAATTATGTGATGGATAACTTGATGGGAAATAGCGTGAATTTTAAACAATTCTGCCCACGTCGCATATTGGATGTTTTCCATCTCAAGCACAATAGGGATGTTGTTCTTGATGTTAGAAATCATGAGGGCAGGATGAAAATTGTTCTTAGACATATTGAAAGAACAAAGGAGGAGGGGAAATTTGGGAATAGTAAGAGAGATTTTGAGAGCGGAAGACTAATTTTTGTAAAGAAACCCGAGTGGGGGTTTCGACCGAGAGGGACACAAAATTTGGGAGAGGAATTTTTTTGTTAGACCTAGTCTCTTGATACCATGAAAGAAATAATCCCCTTCATTATTTTTATTACTTGAAAGGCTATATATACAAGTTACAAAATAGGAGAATCCTATTCTAAAACCTTATTCTATACATTTATGGGGTAATACACTAATTATGATAATACACTACTAATTATATTACAATATTACCTAAACTAGGATACTAAATATTTATCATAAATTACTTGGTACAAATCTGTCTAAGCCGAGGGCAATCCCGAGAGCAATCCCGTGACCAATATACACAATATACACATGTATATTGTGTTACACATAGCTTATACGATAATCATGTTTATGTTCAAAACATAATAACAGAAAACTTACAGTTTTTCGTACACTGAATTCACCACTAAGGTATCCGCGTGATTTGTTTCCTCGACTGCAAGTTCCAACTCCAGTGTATCTCCTAATAAAGAAAGCTAGGAAATTTTGATTTAGTAACTGAGAAGTTATTTTCTGTAACTTTACAATTATGGGGTATATGTTGTTTATATAGGAGTTCAGGACAAAACCTAAGTAGATTTAAAACAGAAAAACCTGGCACATGTTAATGTTCAGTGGACGGCCAAGCCCAATTTGGGCCAGTAATTTCTGGCCCAATTGCTTCCATGTATTTGTCCGAGTACCCATATAATATATCCAACACATTTAATTAAATCCGAAATCCAATTCGACTTAATTAAATAATTTTATCAAATAGAAATATTCCATAATTATTATAAATTAAATATCTCGGCTCTCAATCGAATATTTAATACTTTCTCAATACACTCTTAGATCGAAGAAACAATCGCATATATTGTGACCCTATAGGCCTTCACATATCGACATTAATCTAATTAAGGTCCACACGAAACTCCTAAACTGCGTCGTATGACGAACTCAATATGTGAAGTACGTTTACATGAATCCAACAAACTTAACCTTTATGCGGAACTATAAATTCTTTTCATTCGCGACACACTCGATTAAGCTTAGGATTTGCCAAGTGTCTATCCAAATACCTTAAGCACTTTATCTCACATTTATTAGTTGACAACTAGACCATATTCTAAATATGTCTTTTGCACTGCCAGTGACTTTAGTCAACCTAATAACATTGAGAAGTTGAGTGCTCTCTCGAATTTCCAATCGAGGAATGAATCTTATTCTTGGCTCAACTACCACCTTGATTTACATCCCGATGTACCCAACACAAGTCGTATCTTATCCAGAAGGAATTTAAGCTTAGAACTTGGTCAAAATACATCATTCTGTAAACAAGGTGCGTATTGACCTCAAGTCAAAGGACCTTTATATTCCACACACCGATAACACGATAGACATGTATAACAAATAGTTTATCGGTAGGGTATACCAATACTTCTCCAAAGTATCCATCACGAGTAACAATTACTCGTAGTTGTGAGACATACTACATTCTCCAAGAATGTGATGTAGAGCACATGTCGACTTAAAGCATATCATCAATATCTCATTCTCGATGATCATTAGTCGAGGCTATTTTGAGAGTTATGTTCTATCATTAATATCTCACTCTATTAATGACATACACATATATGAATAGTTGCAAACAATCAAACAATAATTTAATAATTGCAAATGGCATAAATATTAATCTCATTAATAATACGAATGTGTTCAAGTACATTTTGTCCCTAATATAGATTGTCTCTAGGACATACATATTTTCAATCTCCCATTTGGCCTAGAGCCAATCTCCAATGTATTTAACACCCATATTTTTAAAATGACCATTATGCTTAGTTAAGCTTAATGGTTTAGTAAATGTGTCAGCTAGGTTATCATCTGTGGGAATACAATCTAGATCTATTTCTTTATATTCGACCATCTTTCTTAGTATGTGGTATTTCCTCTGTACATGCATGTTTCTGTTTGTTGATCTTGGTTCCTTAGCTTGTGCAATCGCACCAGTGTTATCACAATATATCGTTATTGGATGACTGACACTTGGAACAACCCCTAGTTCTTTTAAGAACTCAGATATCGAGACAACTTCTTTACCGGCTTCCGATCCACAATGTACTCGGCTTCAGTTGTCGAATCAACAATGGTTCCTTGCTTGGAACTTTTCCAACTTACTGCTCCACCATTGAAAATGAAGGCATATCCAAACTGTGACTTGAAGTCATCAAGATTGGTTTGGAAGCTAGCATCAGTGTACCCAGTAGCGACTATCTTCTCTTGCCCACCATAGACTAAGAAATATTCTTTAGTTCATCTAAGATACTTAAGAATATTTTTGAGTTTTGACTGCTTTCCAGTGTTCTTCCCCAGGATTCTGTTGGAATTTGCAAGTCATGCTAAGTGCAAAGGCCAAATCTGGCCTAGTGCAGGTCATGTCATACATGATTGATCCTATAGCTGAAGCATATGAGATCCTCTTCATGCGTTCAAGTTCTGTAACAGTAGAAGGACTATCCTTCTTAGATAACTTGATGCCTTGACCCATAGGAAGACCTCATCTCTTGGAGTTTTCCATTGAGAAACGTCTTAGCACTTTGTCTATTTATGTAGACTGTGACAGCCCTAACAATCTATTAGGTCTATCTCTGTAGATCCTAATTCCAAGAATGTAGCAGGCTTCACCTAAGTCCTTCATCATGAAGGTGCTGGACAACCATTCCTTCACTGATTGCATAAGGGACTTATTGTTTCCCATTATTAATTTGTCATCTACATATATGATAATGAAAATAATACTCTCTTCCTTGCGTTTACTATAAACACATGGATCCTTCTTGCTTCTGACAAAGTCAAATGATTTGATAGCTTTGCCAAAGCAAATATTCCAACTCCTTGAGGCTTGCTTAAGTCCATAAATGGAATTTGTAGTTTGCATACTGCTTTGGATTTTGAATTGGATGTAAAACCTTCAGGTTGTATCATATACACTTCCTCAATTAGATTTCCATTTAGGAAAGTGGTCTTAACATCCATCTGCCAAATCTCATAATCATAGTATGTAGCTATTGCAAGCAAAATCCGAATTGACTTAATCTTTGCAACTGGCGAAAAGGTTTCATCATAATCGACCCCAGGCCTCTGATTGTAACCTTTTGCTACCAACCTAGCCTTGTAGGTTTGCACCTTGCCAAATGCATCAATCTTCTTCTTGAAGACCCATTTGCATCTTATGGGTCTAACCCCTATTGGCAAATCAACCAAGTTCCAAACTTGATTGACATACATTAAGTCTATTTCATATTTCATGGCGTCTTGCCATCTTTGCGAGTTAATGTCTAACATAGCCTTACTTTAGGTTGTAGACTCATTATCATCAGGAATATTTATCTCATTTTGACTTTCAAAAAGGAGATTAAGTCTTTCAGGCCGACGATGAACTCTAGTAGACCTACGGAGTTGGTTATTTTGCGTTTATGTGATTTTTGTATTCTGATCATGAGAAGGTTCTTGTGTGTTTCCACCACTATGAGAGTTTTCAGGAATATCATCTATATGTGTTTCCTGAATGGAATGATGTACAACCATTGTATCATCTTTCATTGGTTGTGTATGAGAATCTTGCATTTCTGCATCAATCCTCACATCACTCTCACTGGCTGAAGGATGTATTCTAAGTAACACCTTCACCAAATACTCCTACTGAATTCTTGTCTATGTCATTCGACAAGGATTCAACCTCTATGCTACTTTGTAGTTCTTGAATTTCTTCAAGTTCTGTCTTATTGTAACTTTGTTCCTTGTAGACATAGTCTTCCTCAAGGAAAGTTGCATTTTTGGAAATAATGACCTTATGTTCTCCAGGAAGATAGAAATAGTATTCTCTCGTTTACTTAGGATATCCCACAAAGTAACATTTCTCACCTTTAGATTCCAACTTGTCAGTAAGCATCTTTTTTACATATGCAGGGCAGCCCAAGGCTCGCATATATGTAAGAGCAGCCTTTTTGCCATCCCATAACTCATATGGTGTTTTCTCTACTGACTTTGAAGGAACTCTATTCAGAATATAGATTGAGTTTTGTAAAGCATAGCCCTAAAGGTATGTTGGAAGAGCTGAAAAACTCATCATGGATATGACCATATCTAATAAGGTTCGATTTCTCCTTTCAGCAACACTATTCATTTGTGGTGTTCCAGGAGGTGTCCATTCTGATTGGACTCCATGAAGTTTCAAGTAATCTAGAAATTCTCTATTCAAGTATTCACCTCCTCGATCTGATCGAAGAGGCTTGATAGTCTTTTCAAGTTGTTTCTCTACTTCTAACTTATACTCCTTGAATTTCTCAAAGGCTTCGGACTTGTACTTCATAAGATACACATATCCAAACCGTGTGAAATCATATGTAAAAGTTATGAAGTAAGGAAAACCTCTTTTAGCTTGAGTGGAAAATGACCCACATACATCTGTATGGACCAACTCAAGTGCCTCTTTGGCTCGCACACCTTTCCCAGAAAGTGGTTTGTTGGTCATCTTTTCTCTCAAGCAAGATTCACAGTCGCCATAGGACTCCAAGTCAAATGGTTCCAGGTAGTCTAACTGTCTTAATCTTGCTATCATTGATTCATTGATATGACCAAGTCTCAGTGCCATAAGTAGGTGAGATTTCTTGGATTACTTATTTAGCTCTTTTGTTTTGCACATTGAGAATTTCACGATTACAATTGAGAATATATAAACCATTCACAAGCGGAACATTTCCACAAACAATACCATTAAAAGATAGTAAATAACTGTCATTAGCAATATATGAGGAAAAACCCTCAATGTCTAACATTGGAATGAAAATAATATTCCTCGTAATCGAGGGAATAAAATAACAATTATTAAGTTCTAATGTAAAACCCGAAGGTAAATCTAATCTATAAGTTCCCACACACTCAACATCAACTCGTGCTCAATTTCCAACGCGTAGGTCCACCTCTTATGGCCTAATCTTTCTGTTGTCCATTAGGCCCTGCACATTATTACAAACGTGTGAGCCACATGCTGTATCCAATACCCAGCAGTGAGAGTTACTTATAGACATATTAATCTCAATAACAAACATACCTTATCCACCAGGTCTAGAAGCACCTAGTGCCTTGTCTCCTCCTGGAGCGGTATAATATTTCTTCCAATGTCCCTTCTGCTTGCAGTTGAGGCATACGTCTAGGGATGGCAACAGATCGGATCTGGATCGGATCCTACTAGATCCAGATCCAGATCCGATTTTCATATCTGAATTCAGATCCGTCGGGTCCATAAAAATCAGATCCAAATCCGGATCTATCGGATCCACTGGGTCCACGGATCGGATCTGGATCCACATGTAAAAAAATTTGCCTTGCTAAGAATTTTTTTTAAAATGACAAACGATTTTTACTTAGCTAACAGTTTACTGTGTTTCAATTTTGAAATGTTCATATGAGATATTTTGTTCGTTGTCTCGTTTTGATTGTGAGCTATTAATTGAAAATGTTGGACAATGACAATAGTTGTGGAAAATGCTGACTAGTATTTTCACAATGCAGAACTTGTATGTGCTTGGAATCTTCACAAATAAAGTGAATATAATTTTAACTACTTGTCTATGGAGATGTTAGTCATTCACTAATATAACATTGATTTTATTATCGAAGTTACCTATTTATTTTTGGGTTTTTGAGTTAACGCGGAGATAAATTAAACTTGTTTTGAGAATTAAACTTGCAAGGATGTGCTTAGCAATTTTAAGAAAATACTTATAAAATTACATTCTAGGTTATGAATATATTTAATAAAAACGGATCCACGGGTCGGATCTGGACCGGATACGGATCTCAAATACAAGATCCGCATCCGCATCCGATCCGTCGAAATGGATCCGGGTCCGATCCGGATCCGTTGGGTCCAAATTTTGAAGATCCATATCCTATAAAACGGATCTGGATCCACCGGATTCGGACCGGGTCCAAGATCCATTGCCATCTCTACATACGTCCCTGGATAACCTAGACTTCTTCTGAACACCTCCTTTAGGTTTCAAGACTGTGGGTTTGGCACCAGCCTTACCCTTATTCTTCTTGTTCTTACCTTTAGGTTTGAACCTAGTAGATGAGTCCACCATGAGCACAATCTTCCTTTTTGAAGTAGATGATTTATAAGTCTTTAGCATATTGTGAAGTTTTGGAAGATTCACCTTGGTTCCATTCATGTTATAGTTCACAATGAAATTCTCAAAAGAACTAGGAAGTGAATTCAAAATCAGGTTAACAGACACATTCTGTGGCAGCTTCGTTCCAATCGAAGCCAAACTTTCTATCAACCCAATCATCTTCAGAACATGACCAGACACTTGGCCCCCATCATTCAGCTTACATTTAAAGAAGTCTCTCAATAGCTCATACTCCATAGTCTGAGATTGTGAATCATAAAGACTCAAATGTTCTAGCATATCATAGGGGCCCATGTTCTCATGCTGCATCTGTAACTCTACAATCATGGAAGACAACATGACACACTGTGACGAGGTAACATCATCCAAATGCTTCTGATAAGCAACCTTATCAAACAAAGCATACTCAACAGACTCTTCATCAGGAACTTTTGGAACAATTGTGACTAACACATACTCAATTTTCTCTTGTCTTAGTACCAAATGCAAATTACGCAACCAATCCGGATAATTAGCTCCAGTCAACTTATTAGTCCCAACCAAGAATTTCAATGAAAGATTCGACATTTTAAATAATCTGAAGAAATAGATAGACTGAAATTAAAATATAATTTCTATGAACACATTTGTTAACTAATTAACATGTCCTTTAGTTTAATTATCTCCCATTATTTTAACATATTCTACGACCACATGGAAGAATACAGACTCATATCAAATATGATCATAATGGGCCAAGATCCAAGTTCATATTGTCTCCACGTTTGCTAGGGCTGATAACTTCAACAGTATAACCTGGTAGGTCTCCAAACTAATTACAAACAATTTGCAACTCTCGGTTTGACCGACTGTTCTAAACAATCGATTTGCGCCCTTAGATTATTCCGACGCTAGGGTGTCAAGACATAACTAAGTAAGTCAACCCCGTTACACGACTACAATCGTGCATCTAAGCAAGTTTGGCATTGTAGTGCAAACGCTAGAGCATAAATACTCACAAATGTTTCTCACTCACTACTGCAAACGCATGTATCTATGAAGAGTTTGAGTCCTCGTGGACTTAGAGCAAACACTAGGGTATAAATACTCTTATAGCCGAAAAAGATTTTGCATTCATTCAATTATAACGGACGACGCGTGAATTTCAAATCAGACTTATATTAAATTGGGGAACATTTTAATCGGGGTTTTATCAAGATCTTTATAACACGTGCTAGATCAAATAGAGCACATATTTTGGGTGCCACCTACCCAAACATGATTTAATGCGGTCCGACAAATACTGGGCGCCGCCTACCCAAACATGCATAATGCTGTCTAACAAATACTAGGTGCCGCCTACATAGACATATATACTGCGGACTCTATACTAATTATTTAAATGACAATCAATTAAACAATTAGAGAAAACAATTAATTCAAACGCATATTATCAAATAACATGCTAAATAACAATAATCATGGGCTAATTAGTTTATTTCAATTTAGAAAATATTTAAATTCCAAATTTAAAACTCAATTTTTAATTTTCAGAATTTTCTGCTTATCCAAACAATCCCTTAATAATTCAGAAGTTAAAATTTAATCTTCAGAGGTTTTTCTGCAATTTTCAGAACATTAAAATAATTACAAATTCGTCCAGAGACCAAATCTGCTTTTCAAAAATTTACAGATCTGGCCCAGGGACCAAATCTATTTTTTTAAAATTTACAGATTTACCCAGGGACTGAATCTGCTTTTCTGAAGTTTACTGATGCCCAAGGACCAAATCTGCTGATTTTAAAACCTTTTTAATTTTTTAGAAAATTTACAGGGACCAAATTGTAATTCCATAAGCTTCTAAACTTTTCAGATTTACCCAGGGGTTAAATTGCAATTTCGGAAACCCGAATTTAATTTTAAATAGGTCCTTGAACTATTTCAAAATTTTAAAATCAATTCCAACCCCAAATCAAATTTGGGATTCGGATTTCGGGGCGAAATTAATGGAATTGAACACCACCGGTCGACGGCCTACGTCGGGCCGAACACACCGGTGATTTCAATTCCTGGTGTGGTGGCCCACGATGGCCGAATTCGAGCCACCGCCGACTATTTCCAAAATAGTAGGCGGTGGCCCCTTTTCGGTGGCTTTCGCCGTGTAACACCACCACCGTTCGATTCCTCTCGTTGAGACGATCACGGTAGTGGTATTACTTCACCATTTCGACTCCCGAGGCGACCGAAAATAGGCCCGCCGTTGGCGGCCTTCCGGTTGTCTTTCCGGCGTCCCGCCACCTCTCAACACCTTTATCGACCATCTTATAAAGTGGATTTCTCGATAATAGTAGAGACGGAGGTAGAACGACGTCGAATTGCCAGAAAAACTCACCGGAATCCACCGAGGGCGTTGGAACTGTGGTTGTCGCGGCGGAACAGTGGTTGTCGCCGTCACTGTTCCAGTTTCTATTTTTTTTAATTTCAAAAATTAATGTTAAAATCAAAACAATTAATTTTCTCACGTAATCGTTATTACGGATTATCGTATAATCGTTAAACTAGCCTGGGCTCTGATACCATAGTAGGGTTTTGTTGGGTTCGTAAGCACAATGGAAGTTTACAATTTTTCTTATCCAACAATGATCCTGACATAGCTTATACGATAATCATGTTTATGTTCAAAGCATAATAGCATAAAACTTACAGGTTTTCGTACGCTGGATTCACCACTAAGGTATCCACGTGATTTGTTTCATCGACTGCAAGTTCCAACTCCAATGTATCTCCTAATCAAGAAAGCTAGGAAATCTTATTTTAGGAACTGAGAAGTTACTTTCTATAACTTTACAATTATGGGGTATATGTTGTTTATATAGGAGTTCAGGACAAAACCTAAGTAGATTTAAAACAAGAAAACCTGGCACATGTTAATGTTCAGTGGACCAGCCCACCTGGTCCACCCTATACGTCCAAGGTGGACAGCCAAGCCCCAATTTTAGGCCAGTAATTTTTGGTCCAATTGCCTCCATGTATTTGTCCGGGTATCCATATAATATATCAAACACATTTAATTAAATCAGAAATCCAATTCGACTTAATTAAATAATTTCTATCAAATAGAAATATTCTCTAATTATTATAAATTAAATATCTCGACTCTCAATCGAATATTTAATACTTTCTCAATACACTCTTAGATCGAAGAAACAATCGCATATATTGTGACCATATAGGCCTTCACACATCGACATTAATCTAATTAAGGTCCATACGAAACTCCTAGACTGCGGCGTATGACGAACTCAATATGTGAAGTACGTTTACATGAATCCAACAAACTTAACCTTTATGCGGAACTATAAATTCCTTTCATTCGCGATACACTCGATTAAGCTTAGGATTTGCCAAGTGTCTATCCAAATGACTTAATCACTTTATCTCACATTTATTAGTTGACAACTAGACCATATTCTAAACATGTCTCTTGCTTTAGTCAACCTAATAACATTGAGAAGTTGAGTGCTCTCTCGAATTTTCAATCAAGGAATGAATTATATTCTTGGCTCAACTACCACCTTGATTTACATCCTGATGCACCCAACACAAGTCGTATCTTATCCAGAAGGAATTTAAGCTTAGAACTTGGTCAAAGTACATCATTTTGTAAACAAGGTGCGTATTGACCTCAAGTCAAAGGACCTTTATATTCCACACGCTGATAATACTATAGACATGTATAACAAATAGTTTATCGACAGGGTATACCAATACTTCTCCAAAGTATCCATGTGTCCATCACGAGTAATCATTACTCGTAGTTGTGAGACATACTACATTCTCCAAGAATGTGATGCAGACCACATGTCGACTTATAGCATATCATCGATATCCCATTCTCGATGATCATTAGTTGATGCTATTTTGAGAGTTATGTTTTATCATTAATATCTTATTTTATTAATGACAATGTAAGCTCAAGGGATGCAACCCAAATACAGAGTTCTCCATCTCAAAAAATGGATGGAGATCCTGCAGGAAAAATGCACTCACCTGCAAATACACATATATGAATAATTGTAAACAATCAAATAATAATTCAATAATTATAAATGAGATAAATATTAATCTCATTAATAATAGGAATATGTTAAGTACCGTAGATGCTAGTAAATACATACTTTCACTTTGTGCTCTTATTAGTTTCACAGCTTCCATTCTCAATAACTTTCAGGTGCCTGTCTTCATCTTTTCAATTGTTGATGACACGAAACTTCTATCAAAGGTTTGTTCCAGCTGCTTTTCCTAACTTATCTAGGTTGCAATCTGTTATCGAAGAGTTACACTTTTAAAGCTGGTCACATTGAACTCTTTGCAGGTCATCATTCGTGAGCTTGAAGGAGCTTCTTTCAGATCAGGTTTGTCCTTCATCTGGTGTATGAAACCCGAGAAAAAGCTCGGATATTCCACTATCTTTCGACTTAGACTCAAAATGATCCTATTTCTTTCACATGGAGCATTAATAGTTCACATTTTTGATAAAGTGGTGCACTTTCGGTCCTAATCCTATCCATTGTAATTCTTTAACAGAGATAAGACCTCATGTACCCCTCACGCGTTTCTTCCAAACTCAAAACCTAATTCTTTTTTTTTTTTTTTTGATAATCCAGGCTTCTGAACTTGCGCATACCGACTACTTCACTGGTATTACCCAGACGTCCTGGAGGTAATAGCACCGGTCCTTCAACAACTATCACCAGGTAAATCGCGGGATGTGCTCCGGTGGCCAGTTTTCTGGGAGCGTACAACTGATCAATGAGACAAGGTCAAATTCCCCAACATGCAGAATTTCTTCGTGCTTGCGGGGAATCGAACCCACGCTGTCCCATGCCAGAGCGCCTTATAGCGCCCAGGCTTTGCCACTGGACTATGCCCCGGAGGACACTCAAAACCTAATTCTTGCTTCTATCCAGAATAATTTATCACCTGTGCGCAAACATATACATCTAGAACTAAAAGGTATATATACGAAAGTCTTGCTCGCATCTACTTCTATTCTCTTTCCTTTAACTATTTGCTTTTAATCCCTCCGGATGAAAAAAAGTATCCAATTAGCCTTTTTTTTCTTGAGTGTTCACTTATCAAATAAAAAAAAATTAACTTTATTTTTTCAGATTTGCCCCTAATAAGTACTATGTGATCAAATCCAAATACATATTTAATTAGGGATAATTTAGTCAACTTACTTCTTTTTGTCTAGATGTTTGTATTTTTTTAAGGAGCTTGCAAATGACCAACACTCTTTTTGATCCGGAGTGAGGTTTTATACCATAAGATCATGGATTTTCAATCAGTTCAGTCTTCATGAACTTCTTGAAGGGCTAAGACCTGTGTAACCAAGGAACAAACAAATTTTGCCTAGAGAAATTTTGACAGCATTATGTATCATCGATCCTTGGATTTTAGGTGTTTAACATGGGTCTTGGTGATCTTCCATAAATAGTTGAGAACCTATTAGCTTCTCACCTACAATTACTTCTAGTATAGAAACACGTTTCTGGCTGAATGGCCCGAAGTTCACTATAAGTCTTTAACCAACATGTCTTGTTGTTGTCATGTTGGAGGGGCAGCGAATATTTTTATCCCTTATATATAGGGTGGAATATTAATCATCCCTTTAAGTATCCAAAGTGGACAGCTTTAGTCCTTGCCTCTAACAGAGACTCTATACTACTGCTAACTTGCACAAAGTTAACTAAAACACACCTACGGGAACGTATAGAAGACGGAGAAAAGCCTTTCTTAAACTTGTTCTGTCAAAAGAATATTTTTTCACCAAAAGAGAGAAGAATCGCATCGATGATGCTGTATAATTGAAACTGCCCCAATTCGAAAATCATTGAAACTGCCGTTATAGAAGACTAAAGTTGTCCACTTTTGGATATTCAAGGGATGTTTTATTTTCCACCCTATATATAAGGGATAAAAATATTCCTTCACTTATAGTTAAGGGGCCATTTAAGTTTTTTCCTCTTTTTTGTTCTCAGTTATCAAGCTTGTCGCCTTGCCCATTTCACTTTTTGTGATCCTTTCCTTCGGCCACTCTCTTTTAGTTTAAATGAATTCTGTATTCCCCTCCTTTACGTACTCACCCTTATCCACTTTACCAAGTCATTCCTGATCAATAATGCAGAAACTCATCGATACATGTTGTGAGATGGCGGAGGAATTGCTAAGATCAAACTTTGGTAAAGAGGTCATATATGAGGTATTACCCTGTAGATTTAATAAGATTATTGCATTTTCAATGTATCATAACCTTTAGGTACCACTATGTCCTGAATAAATGTTGGATGTCTTTCCTGAGCTATGCCTCCTTTCATTTTATTTTTAAATTTTATAGAAAATAAACTTTGGATTGTGACATTACATGTTGACCCACTTCATCTCAACCTCACACTGTACATTAATTTGGAAATATGAGTGCTTTTACTGCTTAAAACATGCTAAATCTGTTGTTTCACATTTTGGTTTGATATAGGTTGCCATGGGAGGTGCTGACAGCATCCTTCGTCCAACTTTAGATGGAAAGTTGGAAACCTTACATGGTGTTATAGCATCTCTGGCAGCACATCCTAAAATGGAGGGATCAGATGAACAACATCTCTTTGAACACTTCCATTCTAGCAGGACCATCAGAAAACTGATCTTGGACTCCCCTTCTTTTGCTTGCACTTTATATGAAAAAGCTCTGAAAGGAAAATGTTCAATTTGGGCTCAAGGCCACAGGTCGGTTGGTTGAACTCATTTCCTCCTTTCAAGCATTTGCAGAGAAAAACTTCTTTCTGACTTCTTTTACAATTTGCAATGCGAAAGTAATTAGTGCGTTGTTTTGAAAGTTCAAGTTCTATGGTACATAAGCTTGTGAAGAAGGAAGTGCAACCATTGGTAGATGATGGTATCCTCAAATTAGCCACCAAATGATCTCCTATAGCAGACTGAGCCAATAATGAGGATGAACTTCTGTTAAAAAGTCTGCGGACTCCAATCTAAGAATGAAGCATCCAAAGAATGAATCAAGGAGTGCTGTGGCCGAGTTCCTGGCAAATGCCTTCACACTCAAATGATGAAGTTTTCTATCAAGTCGATGAATAGGTGATACAACAAGAGTGTTTTTTTGTACCATATATAAAGATATGGACCATTTTTGTTCTGTTGAGATCTTGCATTGTTTCCTAACATTCAGTAAAGCCCTTCTCTATTAGTCATTAAAACACATCTTTTGGAGGTATTTGAAGTCGTCCTGATTTGCCTATGACATGGAGAAGTTGAAAAGTTTAATGGAACATCCTCTGCCAGTTGTAAGTTTTATATTATTTTCAGTGCAATAAGAAGACACTGATGAATTAGACAACCTAAAGGGGATGAAAGGCTCATCATAGAAGCATAGCAGTTGTTAGTTGTAGAACATATGCTTAGAGCTGGTTCTACTTAATCCATGTACATGGGCTTCCCTTTCCGATCTAGGTTCAAACACTGGATAGTTACACTTGCTACTACTAGAAACATGTTTGTCAGTGCTTCTTTCCTGAAATCTATGCAACAACTTCCTATAATTGTTAGGATGAGGATAGCCTTGTAACTCATAATTCGTTGGGTTGAAGATTGGTATCTCATTTGGTCTTGTCAAAGTCTCAGGTTGGTTCATTGAGTAAGTAGAGGCTGAAGACTTCGCCTTCAACATGTGTTTATAACTGCAACTTCTTCCATAAATCTGGCTTTAAGTTCTTTAACACATCATGAAATGCTTCTGGAAACTGGCTGCGCCTTGTCTGTAGGAGGAAATGTTTTGGTCACTTTTGCAACATTTCCATGTCTAGGAGCTTTTTCACTTGATTTTGTGGAACACTTGAAGCATATGTGGTTTTTTCTCTCTGTTTCAAAAGCCTCTCTGCTTGCTTCATCAGTCAGGCAAACACATGCCTGTACCAAAAAAGGATGAGTCTTTTGGTAATAAATCAAAATGGTAATGATAGCTACTAATTATTCAAAAGGATAGATAAGGAAACAAAGACTATTCATCAGTTTTGTTTACCAAACATGGAGCTCAATCTTGAAGTAAAAGGTACAAAAAGGAAAAGGAAAAAAAAAGTTTGCTTCTACAAAATCTGCAGTTGGATGCTACTTGATCTTTGCGTCTTGTATGTATAGTGGATTGGTCGTACTTGTCCAATCAATAATTTAATATGACTAACTCGAAAGTACTTTCTTAAAGTGGATTGGTCGTATCTGTCCAATCAGTAATTTAATATGACTAACTCGAAATTACTTTCTTAAAGTGACAAATTGGCTTCTCCCTAACTGGAACCATAACAAACTTTATGTTGACCTTGAAAAAAAAACTTTCTTGATCGCCTCATTCTTCGAAGATGTGATTTTAGAAAGCTCCCACTATAACTAAAAGCAGTGTCATAATAAGGAAAATTGAAATCATAGTCCATAGATATTGCAGTTAATCCATTGCCAAAATCACGGGCTGAGCTTGAAAAAGTTGGAACACATAAATTAAAGATGAGAAACCAAAGTTCATATGCCTACCTGGGAAACCAACTTGAATGTAGTCTCAGCTTTGGCATGCTTGTTCTTATCAGGATGAAGCTGCAAAGGTATAATCACTTTTAATTAAAGATTGTGGAGTTAAAGCTATAAAAAAACAAATTATCTTGCAAACTAGTACTAGTACCTAGTTTACGATATTCTCAGAAACAACCGTTCTACCTACCAATGTAGAGGTAAGTTCTGCGTACACTCTACCCTCCTCAAACTCCACGTTGTGGGATTTCGTTGTTGTACCTAGTTTACGATATCGCCGCTTAATCACATCTACTTCAACACTCTCATCGACCTGAACTCAGAACCACCAAAACTCACCCAATTACAAGAATTGGAAATCAGTAAATGCAAGATGAGTCCCATGATGACCATAAAGTTACAATGAGAATACAATTACAGTGTCACGGAGTTCAAATTCAATTAGCCTCATGGCTAATTGCTATGTACATTGAGTTTTTTATGTCTTGGTCAACCATCCAATTCAACATCTCTAACTTCTCGTTAATTATGTCAAAGAATTTTTACTATACGAGAAAAGAAAACAAGTACAATATGTGAATAATTAAAGAAGCGTACATCAAGAAGAAGATACCAGTCGATGAATGCCGAATCTGTGGGATATTGATGGGAACATGTGTTAAATATACACAATATACACACAATATACATGTGTATATTGTGTATATTTGGTCTCAGATTTGCTCCCGTGAGGACTCTCGGAATTGGCTGTTTAGTCAATGTAATTTATGGTAAATATTTAATATCCTAGTTTAGGTAATGTTGTAATATAATTAGTAGTGTATTACCATAATTAGTGTATTACCATAAATGTATAGTTATTATAGAATAAGGTTTTAGGAATAGAATAGGAATAAGATTCTCCTATTATGGAAATATGTAACTTATATATATAGCCTTTCAATTAATGAAAATAATCAAGGGATTATTTCTTTCATGGTATCAAAAGTCTAGGTTTATTTTTCTCTCCCAAATTCAACACCTTTTTCCGTCGAAATCCCTAGCCAAAATCCGAGACCTTGCTCTCGGGTTTCGTGCCGACGAGAACCTCCTCCTTCCAAAAATTTTTCTCCCTAATCCCTCAATCACATATTGTTCTATCAATATGTCCACATCCCGGAATATGTTTCATCCTACCCTTACAGTTTCTAACATCAAGAATAACATCCCTCTCGTTCTTGAAATAGAAAACGTCCAATATGCGACGTGGGCTGAACTGTTCAAAATTCACGCACGATCGCATCAAGTCATCCATCACATAATCTCCTCGGCTCCTGAGGATACGGAGGTGCCAAAACGCGGGGATAATCCTAAGTTGTGGGCGACTATTGATGCTACCGTCCTTTAGTGGATATATTCCACCATATTTACCGACCTTTTGCAAACAATTATTGAGCCTGACGCTACGGCACATGCGACTTGGGATAGACTGCATGATATATTCCAAGACAATCAAAATTCTAGAGCCGTTACCCTTGAGCAGGATTTCTCCCACGTCACTATGGAAGATTTTCCTAATGTTTCGGCTTATTGCAAAAGATTAAAGGAATTGGCGGACCAACTTCGCAACGTTGGTGCGCCGGTTTCGAACAATCGTTTGGTCCTCCAAATGGTTTCCGTCCTCTCCGAGGCCTATAGGGGTGTGGGAAAGCTTCTTCGGCAAACCAATCCGCTTCCGCAATTTTATCAGGCGCGTTCTATGCTTACACTAGAAGAAGCAGGCATGACGAAACGAGCAGCTACCGGTACTAGTCCCGTAATCATGATGACCGAGTCCACGGTGTATCCTACCGGTTCCAACAACTCGGGCCAAAATCGCAACAACGGTGGCGGCAAAAAGGGTGGAAATAAGAAAAATAATGGCAAAAACCGTGGCGGCAACAACGGCGGCGGCCGACAGAATGGTGGTGGCGGCGGCGGTGGGGGTCCTCATGGTGGTCAGCAACAACAACAATAGTTCTGGGGCCCACAGTGGGCCCCTATGCAGTGGCAGTGGGGCCCACAACAGCAGTTTGGGCCCAACCAGTTTACCTCCCAGCGGCAGTGGCCAGCCCAACAGCAGTCCAGACCTAATTTGGCCTGGTCCAGTTACGGCAAGCAACAGTCTGGGACGAGAGCGCAAGCAGGGGTGTTTGGGCCTCGGCCCCCGCAAGCCCATCACGCAGCGACACCTACACCTACCGACATCGAGGCCGCAATGCACACGCTTGGTTTAAATTCATCGGACTAAAATTGGTATATGGATACCGGGGCCACTACCCACATGACATCCGATTGAGGTACGCTCTCGTCTTATTCCAATTTGAGCAACCCCCGCGGTATAATTATTGGTAATGGTAATTCTATTCCAATTCGTGGTTATGGTCATAAAACGTTGTCTCCCCCCCATCCATCCCTTATCTTGAAAAATACCCTTCATGCTCCCAAATTGATTAAAAGTTTAGTGTCTGTCCGTAAATTCACTACTGACAATTCTGTTTCTATTGAATTTGATCCATTTGGTTTCTCTGTGAAGGATTTCAAGACTGGGAGTCCTCTCATGAGGTGTGATAGTAGGGGAGATATTTATCCTATCACACCCAATTCCGGTCTATCGAGTCAAACCATGCCGTCAGCTTTTGCAGCCATTTCTCCTTCCTTGTGGCATGCTCGTCTTGGTCATCTGGGGTCCTTTATTTTGTCATCTTTAGATAAAAATAGTTTTATTTCATGTAAGGGTACGAGTCGTACTCAAAATTGTCAATCTTGTTCTTTAGGAAAAAATGTTAAGTTGTCGTTTGTAGACTTCAAATCTCATACTTTAATGCCATTTGATATTATTCATAGCGACTTATGGACGTCTCCTGTTCTTAGTTCTGTGGGTCATCGGTATTATGTTCTCTTTTTGGATGATTATTCTAAGTTTTTATGGACGTTTCCGATAGTGAAAAAATCTCAAGTCTTTTTCGTCTTCCTAAAATTTAGAGCATTCATCAGAACCCAATTCGACCAAGAAATAAAAAATATTCAGTGTGATAATGGCAAAGAATATGACAATGGGGTGTTTCGGGAATTCTGTGCTAATAATGAGATAAATTTTCATTTTTCTTGTCCTCATACATCTTCACAAAATGGGAAAGCCAAACGCAAAATTCGTTCCATAAATAACATTATCCGCACTCTATTAATTCATGCTTCCGTACCCCCATATTTTTGGCATCACGCTCTTCAAATGACTACATATCTCCTTAACATAATTCCTTCCAAAGGTCTGACATATTCTTCCCCCCTACAAATTTTATATAATAAAACTCCTTCTTATTCTCATCTTCGGGTTTTTGGGTGTTTATGTTATCTGTTATTCCCATTCCACCACAATTAACAAACTTCAGGCCCGGTCTACTCCGTGTGTGTTTTTGGGTTTTTCATCTAATCATCGTGGCTACAAATGCTTTGATTTATTCTCTAATAAAATCATCATTAATCGCCATGTCATTTTTTATGAATCCCAATTTCCATTTTCTAAAGATAAAACTCCCGTGCCTAGTTCGTATAATTTTTTGGATGATAATATATCCCCATATGTTATTCAACATTTTTCGGACATATCCCGCACCCCAAATTCCCCAGCGGGCCCACTGCCCGCTGCTTCTACAGTTCCGCGTCCACCCCCAGTTTCCAGTTCTGGATTTAGGCCAAAGTCTGCCCCAGTTTCCGTCACTGACCTAGTTACCGAGCCCATTTTAGCATCTAGGCCAATCTCGGCGTCAGTCTCCAGTTCCGAGTCCAGATTGGGGCCAGCAGGCCCACTGCCTGCTGGCCGGTCATCCCTGAGCCCTGCAAATTCCCAAAATCCACCCTATTCTTCCTCGAGTCATAGACCGGTCACTCGTAATCAACGGGGTGTTTTTACACCAAAATGACATTTTTATTTACATTCTAATGTCTCTAAATCCCCCTTGCCCCGTAATAATGTGTCTGCCTTAAATGACCCAAATTGGAAAATAGCTATGACTGATGAATATAATGCTCTTATTGATAATAAGACATGGGAGTTGGTGCCCCGTCCATCTGATATTAATATTATCAGGTCTATGTGGATTTTTGCTCATAAGGAGAACTTCGATAGTTCATTTACCTGACATAAGACACGACTTGTGGGTGATGGTAAGACTCAGCAGATTGATATTGATTGTGGTGAGACTTTTAGTCCGGTGGTCAAGCCGGCTACCATTCACACTGTGCTTAGCTTGGCTCTTTCGAAGGCATGGCCTATTCATCAGTTGGATGTCAAGAATGCTTTCCTACATGGTGATCTCAAGGAAACAGTCTATATACATCAGCCGTTGGGATTCAGGGATCCCAACCATCCTCATCATGTCCGTTTGTTGAAGAAGTCCTTATATGGGCTTAAGCAGTCTCCACGGGCCTGGTATACAAGGTTTGCTGACTATGTTTCGACTATTGAGTTCACTCACAGCAGGTCAGATAATTCCTTGTTCATCTACCGTCGTGGTTCGTCCTTGGCCTACATTCTGTTGTATGTGGATGATATCATTCTGACTGCCTCTTCCGATGCCTTACGCCAGTCTATCATGACCATGCTCAGCTTTGAGTTTGCTATGAAAGACTTAGGGCCCTTGAGTTACTTTTTGGGGATTGCCGTCACTCGTCATTCTGATAGATTATTCTTGTATCAAAGGAAGTATGCAGCTGAGATCATCGAGAGGGCGGGGATGTCATCTTGTAAGTCTACTTCCACTCCAGTTAATACGAAGCCCAAGCTTAGTGCCGCGGCCGGCGTACCCTACGAGGACCCGACCCGATATCACAGTCTTGCAGGGGCCCTTCAGTATCTTACATTCACGACCAGATATTACGTATGTTGTCCAGCAGGTGTGTTTATTTATGTTGATCCCAGAGTTGAGCACATGAATGCCCTCAAACGTATCATTCGGTATATTCAGGGTACACTTGACTATGGTTTGCATTTATATCCTTCCTCGACGTCCACACTGGTCTCGTATACGGATGTTGATTGGGGTGGCTGTCCCGACAACAAACGGTCTACGTCATACTATTGTATGTTTCTTGGAAACAACTTGGTCTCCTGGTCTGCAAAGCGTCAATCGACTCTATCCCGCTCAAGTGTCGAGGCTGAATATCGAGGGGTAGCTAATGTGGTCTCGGAATCATGTTGGTTACCTAATTTGCTTTTAGAGCTTCATTGTCCCATTCAGAAGGCAACCTTGGTGTATTGCAATAATATTAGTGTCATCTACCTTTCTGGTAATCCGGTTCAGCACCAACGCACTAAACATATCGAGATGGACAATCACTTTGTCGTTAAAAAGGTTGTTCGGGGTCAGGTACGCGTCTGTCATGTCCCGTCAAGATATCAGATTGCAAACATCTTTACAAAGGGTCTTCCCTCGGTCCTTTTTGAAGATTTTAGGGACAGTCTCAACGTTCGAAGACCGCCCGCTATGACTGCGGGTGTGTGTTAAATATACACAATATACACACAATATACTTGTGTATATTGTGTATATTTGGTTCGGATTTGCTCCCGTGAGGACTCTCGGAATTGGCTGTTTAGTCAATGTAATTTATGATAAATATTTAGTATCCTAGTTTATGTAATGTTGTAATATAATTAGTAGTGTAATACCATAATTAATGTATTACCATAAATGTATAGTTAGTATAGAATAAGCTTTTAGGAATAGAATAAGAATAAGATTCTCCTATTTTGGAAATATATAACTTGTATATATAGCCTTTCAATTAATGAAAATAATCAAGGAATTATTTTATTCAACATGGAATTGAGATATCACAAATTTCTGACACCAATTTCCATTTTGCAGATCCATTTCCACTACATCCCATGTCGAATGCAATTAATTAATTAATTCTTGAGCAATGATACTTATGGTTAGTACTTGAATATGTATACCAAATTCAAATGCAATGATACTTATGGTTAGTAACTTGAATATGTATACCAGATATTGAAATGCAATGATGACTAATTATAATTACAGATGGAATATGCACAGATCGTATAGACAAGAGTAAATAAGAGCGTTAATGGAATTTAAGAATGGGTGGAGCAGTTAAGAGAAAAGAAGCGCACAGTTTGCGGGGACTATAACTATACTATTATTTTTCAAAAGTGGTTCAGTTGGTGGGATGAAGAGAATAATATGGCGAGTAAATAATTACTCTATCCGTCTCAAATTATCTGTGTGGTTACTAAAAATAGTTATCTCAATTATTTATCATTTTAAAAGTTCAAAGCAAAACTTATTAGCGAATATTCTCAGAATATTCTCCGTATATTTTGTAATTATGATAGATGTATATTTAAGGTAACTTAGGATTCTAATTATATTAGGAATCAACCTGTGTAAGGTAAGTTAGGATTCGTACCATATTAGGAATCAACCTTGTACAGCTATATATATTGTGAATAATGAAAGGAATCCGGAAGGGAAATTATTCCATCTTTCATGGTATCAAAGCCTAAAACCTAAATCCCTCTCTTCCTCATTCTCGGCCGAAATAGGCATTTTTTTTTTTGATTTCACAAAAAAAAAAAAAAAAAATAAATAAATAAATCTGGTTTCTTCCTCCCTTTCTCGGCCAAACCAGAAAATTTCCTTCCCTCGGCAGGCGGCAACCATGTCTTCCCCCACAAATTTCGGTTCATCCACTGGCACACTTGACAACCCCTCTCAACGTTCAGTATCTTCTTTTCATCCGGCATTCGCCGTTAACAACATCAAGAATTTTATCCCTATAATTCTTCACCAAGAAGACTGTCAATATTCCATGTGGATGGAACTATTCTACATTCATGCATTTGCATACAACGTGCTCTATCATATTGACGAATCTATTCCTCGTCCCACCGATGTTACAGACTCAATCTGGCGTCGTCTTGACGCCATCGTCAAACAATGGATCTACGGCACCATCTCCAAAGACATGTTGTGCACTATCATGAAAACAGGTGCTACGGCACGTGAACTTTGGGTCCGGCTAGAAGAAATCTTTCAGGACAATAAAAATACTCGGGCCGTATATTTGGAAGAGCAATTCAATAATACCCGCCTCGAGAATTTTAACAACATGTCCGAATATTGTTAAGCAACTGAAACTCATAACCGATCAACTATCCAACGTCGGGACTTCTGTTTCAGAAACCAAGATGGTGCTTCAACTTGTTGCGGGTTTATCAAAAGGTGAATATGACACACTCGCAACAATGATTCAACAAGCCGACCCTCTCCCAAGTTTCAACAAGGCACGCTCACAACTATTGTTGGAAGAAACTAGACGTGCTAAACAAGAGGAACACAATCAAAAGGCCTTAGCCGTTAACGGGATGACAACACTGCGGCCAAGAAGAACCGGCAGCTGCAGCGGGTCCAAGCCAGCAGAAGAGTCCAAAAAGTGCAGCAGGTCCAGCAGCAGCAGCGAGCCGATGGCGGAGGTCGTGGCGGCAAAGGTCGCAACAACAAAGGCAAGGGCCGCGGAAAGGGCCAACGCAACCACCAAGAAGAAGAAGAATCGCAAGAAGAAGAAGAATCGCAGAAGAAGAAGCAGCGCAAGAAGAAGAAGAAGAAGCGGCTGCAAGCCGAATCGGCAAATGCAAGCAAGTCGAGCAAGAAGACCGGCATGCGGGGGCCTGGGCCCAGCAGCCGTGGTCGATCGGCCTCTTGGGCCCCCGCCACCGAGCCACCAACCAGCGAACCGGCGAAGCCCGGCCACTGGTCGGCCCAAGAAGAAGAAGAAGAAGCGAAGCGAAGAAGAATAACGAGCCAAGCCGGCCCCGACCGCTTTGGGCCAGTGCCTACACCACCGTGAACCTTCAACAACCCGACGACAATTGGTACATGGACACCGGAGCCACATCTCACCTCACCCGGTCGTCGGTAACCTATCTCAACTACGTCGGTTAAAGTGTCCTCAATCTATTACCGTCGGCAATGGTCATCGCATTCCAATTGAAGGTTACGGTAACACACACACCAAACATCCACACCAACCTTTCTCCCTAAACCACATCCTATACACACCTAACATCATTAAAAACTTAATCTCTCGTCGAAAAATTCACTAGCAATAATTACGTGTCCGTCGAATTTGACCCTTTTGGTTTTTCTCGTGAAAGAACTCAATACGGGGAGAATTCTTACACGCCGCAATAGTGTGGGAGACCTCTACCCATTCACTCAATCTTCCGCCGTCGACCGCAAGCACCTCTATCCCTTGCGGCGATCTCTCCCTCAACTTGGCACAACAGACTCGGACACCCCGAGACCCGCTTTTACTTTTCTTAGGACTTCTAAGCGTATTCAATGTAATAATGGAAAAATTGCCCAACACTTGTTTTTCTTGTCCACTAGGCAAACATACTCGTCTTCCCTTTATGTCATCAAACAAAGTGTTACTTTTTCTCCATTTGATATTGTTCATGCTGATTTGTGGACATCTCCGATTGCTAGCTCTTTGGGTCATAAATTCTATCTAGTATTCTTGGATGATTTTTCACATTTTGTCCGGATTTACCCACCGAAATTCAAATCAAGTTTTTGCAAAATTCCTCGAGTTTCAAAAATTCATTAAGACACAATTTGAAAAACCTATTAAATCATTCCAATGTGATAATGGACGTGAATTTAATAACTCGGCATTTCACAATTTCTCGTTCTAAACAAGGCATGGTTTTCCGTTTTTCTTGTCCCTATACTTCTTCCCAAAACGGAAAGGCTGAAAGAATTATACGTACTATCAATAACATGGTCCGCACACTTCTATTTCATGCCTGCCTACCACCGCCTTTTTGGGTCTATGCTTTGTCAAAATGGTAGAATCCCTTCTAAATATTTTACCAACTAGCACACTCCAAAACAAAACTCCTACGAAACCTTATACCGTAGGCGCCATCATATGATCACCTACGTATTTTTGGATGCTTATGCTACCCCAACATAGCCTTCACTACACCCCACAAACTTGCCCCTCGCACTCTTCCATGTGTCTTCCTTGGTCTATCTCCTAATCATCGGGGCTACTTGTGCTATGACATTGCTACTCGCAAAATCATCGTCTCCCGTCACGTCACCTTTGACGAGACAACCTTTCCTTTTTCAAATCTCCGTAAATTTCGGACCACCGATTACATCTTTCTCGATGAACCAAGTCTCGTCCCCGGTCATCCAAAATCTATACCAACAAGCGCCCCACTATTCCGACGCGGTCCCCACCGTCCCGGCACCACCCCACCAGCTCCCTCGCTCACCCCTACAAATTCGGTCGAGTCACCCGCACCACCAACGACACCGCCGCCCACTAGTCCGAACCGGTGGACCAAAGAACCTCACAACCCCGACCCACCACCACCGCCCTCACATCGCATGGAGACTCGTGCACAACACGGGATCTTCAAACCCAAGGTTCAATTCAATCGCTCTACACAAACCTTATCACCCGTTCCAAAAAATCCAAAACTAGCAAAACTGGACCCAAATTGGAATGCGGCCATGTGCGAGGAATTTAACGCTTTAACCAAGCGAACACTTGGAATTTGGTACCTAGACCAAATTTGGTGTGAATGTTATCCGGTGTATGTGGCTATTTCGTCACAAGTTCGAGAGAGTGATGACTTAGAGAGGTATAAGGCAAGACTAGTTGCCAATGGCACTAATCAGCAGGAGGGTATTGATTGTGGTGAGACATTCAGTCCGGTTGTTAAACCGGCCACTATTCGGACTGTTCTCAATATTGCTATGGGCATGCATTGGCCGATTCATCGCTTGATGTCAAGAATGCGTTTCTTCATGGGGATTTGAAAGAGATCGTGTGTACATGCATCACCCTCCGGCTTTGTTCATCCGGCGGCTCCGCAGCTTGTGTGTCGTCTCGTAAAGTCATTGTATGGATTGAAACAGGCACCCCGCGCTTGGTATGATCGGTTCGCCGGTATCTTCTGCAAATTGGTTTTGTATGTAGCAGGTGTGATACATCTCTCTTCACTTTTCATCGAGGTAGCAGCACTGCATATTTGCTATTATATGTCGATGACATTGTTCTTACCGCCTCATCCGACGGGTTGAAGAATGAAATCATTGCTCTACTCAAAACTCGAATTTGCTATGACCGACTTGGGCAAGCTAAGTTATTTTTTGGGTATATCGGTGACACGATCTGCGTGCCCACTATGTTCCTGAGTCAGCGTAAGTATGCAGAAGAGATAGTGTATAGGGCCAAGATGATAAATTGTAAAATTATGCCAACTCCGGTGGACTCAAAATCCAAGCTTAGTGCCAATGACGGTGCGCCAGTTTCTGATCCCACTCTATATCGGAGTCTAGCGGTGTGCTCTTCGATCTTACATTCACTAGGCCCGATATTGCATATGCCGTTCGGCGGTGTGTGTCTGTTCATGCACGACCCCCGAGAGTACCATTTTGCCGCCCTCAAACGTATTATCAGATATGTTAAGGGCACACTAGACTTTGGGTTACATCTATACACCTCTGCCCCAACCAAGTTGCTAGCCTACACGGATGCAGATTGGGCAGGGATGCCCCGACACACGTCGCTCCACCTCGTGTACTTGTGTATTTCTTGGGGATAATCTTATCTCATAATCCGCCAAGCGGCGAGCCACGCTATCCCGTTCGAGTGCCGAAGCGAGATATCGCGGAGTTGCTAATGTCGTCGCCGAGATCCGTTGGCTCCGAAATCTTCTTTTGGAGCTCCGTGTCCATTGCGCAAGGCGTCTATAGTCTATTGTGACAACATATCTCGCTATCTATATGTCTCATAATCCAGTCCAACATCGGCGGACTAAGCATATTGAGATGGATATCCACTTTGTGCGAGAGAAGGTTGCTCGTGGTCGGTCAAAATTTTACACGTGCCTTCCTCTTATCAGTATGCAGACATTTTCACAAAGGGACTACCGCGACAACTCTTCACCGACTTCCGATCCAGCCTTAGCATTCGGCCTCCTCCCGCTCCGTCTGAGGGGGAGTATTAGCGAATATTCTCAGAATATTCTCCGTATATTTTGTAATTATGATAGATGTATATTTAAGGTAACTTAGGATTCTAATTGTATTAGGAATCAACCTGTGTAAGGTAAGTTAGGATTCGTACCATATTAGGAATCAACCTTGTACAGCTATATATATTGTGAATAATGAAAGGAATCCGGAAGGGAAATTATTCCATCTTTCATAATTAGTTCTTTCCCGTTTTATTCTCAGTAGATTTTTGTCATTAATGGAGATGACAGATACATAAAGTACACATTTAATGAAGATAGATTATAACTTAAATATAAATAAGAGTAAATTAGTCAAACACCCTTCCTAGTTAATATTTCTTAAGGATCATGTAAAACAAAAAGCGACAAATAATTTGAGACGGTGGAAATATTGGTTTACTGTTAATGTTGACATGTGGCATCATGTTATTTGATCTTGGACTAATTAACATCTTCCTTAACCAATTTTATGACGATCGGGAGAAGATATCATACCCATCTCACACGTCTTCACTTATCACTCTATTATTGGACAATAGTTAATCAATACACATTCTCATTTTAACACTTAGATACTACACTCATCTCACACGTCTTCACATATCACTCTAATACTGGATAGTAGTTAATTAATACACATTCTCACTTTACCGCTTAACTGCTTATGACTTGTGAGCTTTGAATATTATCCTACTTTTCTCAACATATTGTGGTCACATATGTGTAGTAGAATAGCAGACTAGGATGTCACCGCAAGTAAACTTGTGACATGCGGTTCCAATTATAATTTTTTGTTTCCTAATATTCAGTAAAGCCCTTCTCTATTAGTCATTAAAATACATCTTTTGGAGGTATTTGAAGTCCTCCTGATTTGCCTATGACATGGAGAAGTTGAAAAGTTTAATGGAACATCCTTTGCCAGTTGTAACTCTTATATTATTTTCAGTGCAGTATGATCCAAACACTGCCAGGAGAAGACACTGATGAATTAGAAGACAACCTAAAGGTTATGAAAAGTGCATCATAGAAGCATATCAGCTGTTAGTTGTAGAACATATGCTTAGAGCTGGTTCTACAAAATCCATGTACATGGGCTTCCCTTTCTGATCTAGGTTCAAACACTGGATAGTTACACTTGCTACTACTAGAAACATGTTTGTCAGTGCTTCTTTCCTGAAATCTATGCAACAACTTCCTATAATTGTTAGGATGAGGATAGCCTTGTAACTCATAATTCGTTGGGTTGAAGATTGGTATCTCATTTGGTCTTGTCAAAGTCTCAGGTTGGTTCATTGAGTAAGTAGAGGCTGAAGACTTCGCCTTCAAACATGTGTTTATAACTGCAACTTCTTCCATAAATCTGGCTTTAAGTTCTTTAACACGTCGTGAAATGCTTCTGAAAACTGGCTGCGCCTTGTCTGTAGGAGGAAATGTTTTGGCCACTTTTGCAACATTTCCATGTCTAGAGCTTTTTCACTTGATTTTATGGAACACTTTGGGCATATGTGGTTTCTTCTTCTGTCTGTTTCAAAAGCCTCTCTGCTTGCTTCATCAGTCAGGCAAACATATGCCTGTACCAAAACAAGACGAGCTTTTTGGTAATAAATCAAAACGGTAATGATAGCTAAGTATTCAAAAGGATAAATAAGGAAACAAGGACTATTCATCAGTTTTGTTTACCCACTCTAAATTCATGTGTAACTAACTACAACTACTTACAATTATCAAATTCATGCATAACTAACTACAACTACCTACTGTTATGCTTTTAACATTATAAATTACTTCCTTAAAATGTAACCTATGAAGGACAAACATGGAGGAATCAAAGACTTTACGAGAAGGGGCTACGATTTATAGGACTACTTTGGGAAGAAAGCTTTTTCCTCAAGGGGGCACAAAATTGTACAATCACATTCTCCATGTAGATGAGTAATACAAATCTTTCTTAATCAAAGAGTTTGTAAGATACAATACTTTACACAAGTGCACTTCATCTTAAGCATACTTTGTGGAGAAAATACGTCAAATTCCAAATCTTAGAGTGCTTAAGTTATCCTCTTCCCAAGAATATAGGGGGTAAAAGAAATTACTAAAAGAGAAACGTAGCAAGGGGGAGTAGAGAAACTTTAAAACCACTCTTTAGTATCCATAGATGTTGCTGCTAGTCCATTGCCAAAAGTGCCACGGACTGAGCAAGAAAAAGTTGGAATACATAAATTAAATGAGAAACTAAAGTTCATATGCCTACCTGGGAAACCAACTTGAATGCAATCTCAGCTTTAGGATGTTTGTTCTTATCAGGATGAAGCTGCAATGCTACAATCAAATTTAATTAAAGAATGTGGAGTTTAAGGTATAAAATACAAATTATGTTGCAAATTAGTAGTACCTAGTTTATGATATCGTTGCTTAATCACATCTACTCCGGCATCCTCATCTACCTGAACTCAGAAATCAGACCATAAAAACTCATCCAATTACATAAATTAGAAATTGGTAAATGTAAGATGAGTCCCAAGATGACCATAAAGTTACAATGAGAATATAATTACAGTGTCACAGAGTTCAACTTCAATTAGCCTAATTGCTATGTACATTGAGTTAATTTCTATTTCTTGGTCAACCATCCAATTCAACATCTCTTACTTCCTTGTTAACTATGTGAAAAAGAAGAAAAAAGATTAGTAGTCAAGACTTCATATTTTGAACTGCAGCGTCATGATTCCAGTGATCTTGTACCACTGAATTCTTGAACAACAAACAACCAGTTTAGATATTCACGACCAAGAAGTACTGTATTTTCTTTGAGATAGACCCCGAAAGGAGAAGGAAGGCTGGATTGCCAACAAACGTCTATTATATTGAATTTATCTGATAGTCCCCAATTTGGGAATGTCCAGTTTAAGGCTGTCCACAATTTGTTGTAGACTATACGGAAAGAAAGAAAGAACGAAACAGACACAATATGGAACGGAATGTGAATAAAGAGGCGTACATCAAGAAGAAGATACCAGTCGATGAATGCCGAGTTTGTGGGATATTGATGGGAACATGGAATTGAGATATCACAAATTTCTGACACCAATTTCCATTTTGCAGATTCATTTCCACTACTTCTTCCCATGTCGAATGCAATTAATTAATTCTTGAGCAATGATACTTATGGTTAGTACTTGAATATGTATACCAAATTCAAATGCAATGATACTTATGGTTAGTACTTGAATATGTATACCAAATTCAAATGCAATGATACTTATGGTTAGTACTTGAATATGTATACCAAATTCAAATGCAATGATACTTATGGTTAGTAACTTGAATATGTATACCAGATATTGAAATGCAATGATGACTAATTATAATTACAGATGGAATATGCACAGATCGTATAGACAAGAGTAAATAAGAGCGTTAATGGAATTTAAGAATGGGTGGAGCAGTTAAGAGAAAAGAAGCGCACAGTTTGCGGGGACTATAACTATACTATTATTTTTCAAAAGTGGTTCAGTTGGTGGGATGAAGAGAATAATATGGCGAGTAAATAATTACTCTATCCGTCTCAAATTATCTGTGTGGTTATTAAAAATAGTTATCTCAATTATTTGTCATTGAAGTTCAAGGCAAAACTAATTAGTTCTTTCCCATTTTATTCTTAGTAGATTTTTGTCATTAATGGAGATGACAGATAAATAGAGTACACATTTAATGAACAGACATTATAACTTAAACATAAATAAGAGTAAATTAGTCAAACACCCTTCCTAGTTAATATTTCTTAAGGGTCATGTAAAACAAAAATCGACAAATAATTTGAGATGGTGGAAGTATTGGTTTACTGTTAATATTGACACGTGGCATCATGTCATTTGATCTTGGACTAATTAACATCTTCCTTAACCAATTTTATGACGATCGGGAGAAGATATCACACCCATCTCACACGTCTTCACATATCACTCTAATATTGGACAATAGTTAATTAATACACATTCTCATTTTAACGCTTAGATACTACACTCCTCTCACATGTCTTCACATATCACTCTAATACTGGATAATAGTTAATTAATACATTGTTGGAAATTTGCCTTTGACGGGAGTTGCGACCGACCAACTTTAACGGCTTAAACACTAGTGTTATGTATGTTGGAGAATCCGGTTCTTCACACATACATGATCTACTAAGTACGTAGATAACCGTAGGGCCAAGAATAGTCAAATTTCGTTGAGAAATGAAAGAGATATTGGTCCACGAAGTGAGGTGTTTGAAGCATGGAAAAGTGTGGTTTGGGATCAATTCTCCCTCATCGGTGGAGGGAGAAAGAATTGTTGTGTTTATAAGACTCAAAATTGGTTTGGGGTTTGGGACCCCAAGGGGTATCCCATGTGTTTAAAAGAGGGAGGACCTAGATGTGCTTCAGTTCGAGGAAAGCCCACACGCGCGCTGCCGCTGCCCGCCCGCCCGTTCGGGTTCACGGGCTGTGGGTTGTGGGTTGTGCTTCTTCTGATATTATCTTTTGGGCTAGAGAACTTTGCCAGATGTACAGTTTGGTCCCTGAAGTTTTCAGAAAGTCAGATTTGGGCAGAGAGATCAGAAACGCCACAGCACTAAATTCAGCCATTTATTTTGGCTGAATTACTCCTCTTATAATGGCCAATCTGTTGCTCTTTTTCACAATTTTATTTGGTGGTATTACTACCTCCATAATGGCCATTACTTGGTTAGTAATGGCACTTATGGAGGCAAGTTAAACATCCCCTCCTTCACCTATATAAACAACCCCTTGCACATTGTTGAGCTACTCACACTACACGAAAATACACAAACAGAAACAGTTATTCCTATAACTTCCAAGCATCATTTCATTACTCAAAATTCTTCACGGTAGCACTTGAGTTTCCTTTGCTCAATTGTTCCATTGCTGTTTTATCTTGGGAGACAATTGTCCAGGACGTATAAAGGATACATACGGGGCAATATTGTCTTAAAGACAAAGTGCCACACTCGACTCAGCATACACAAAACAGCTTTCCGCTTTTCTTGTTCAACATCTTTGTAATTTCGCTTTTGTTGTTGAATTGTAATTTCAGTTTTCTATTACTTAGCAGTTATTTGTAATTTCCATTTTCTGCACCTTTGTAACCAACAAGTTTAAGACAATATTTGCTTACTGTAACTGCTGCAATATGGCTGGAAATATGACCGATGATGTCGCTATCGCGTGCGCCTCTCGAGGCAACGATGCTGCCTTCCCCGCTACTGCCGCTACTGGCCAAGGCAGTAACTTCACTGCCTTCACTGCTGCTGCTGCTCCTGTTCAAGGTAGTAACTCCGCTGCCTTCCCGACTGCTGGTGCTCCACCTTCTGCCTCACATCACCATGATCGCCCTGAAAAATTCATGGGATCAGAATTTAAGAGATGGCAACAAAAGATGCTATTATACTTAACTGTTATGGGCATGGCCCGGTTCCTAACGGAAGATCCTCCACAAGCTGGAGATGAAATGGACTCTTCGCCTGCTGAAACGGGTGAAGGGGGCCTTGGTATCCATGTCGTTAACGGCATGAAGATGGTTCGTGATGCGTGGAATCATAGCGATTTCATGTGTAAGAATTACATACTGAATTGCTTGCCAGACCCTCTCTACACGGTCTATTGCACCGTTGGCACTGCCAAAGAGTTGTGGAAAAAACTGCAAAAGAAGTACAACGCACAAGATGCGGGTACTAAGAAGTTCATCGTTGGAAAATTTCTAAAATTCCAAATGGTGGATAGTAAGACAGTGATGTCCCAAGTCCAGGAATTCCAAATGATTTTACATCACCTGGATTTGGAAGGAATGAAACCAAACGAGCAGTTTTTGGTTGCATCGCTGATTGAAAAGTTACCTCCTTCATGGAATTAGTTTATGAGTTACTCAAAACTCAAGACAAAGGAGATGACCTTTGAAGAGCTTATTATCAAACTACAAATCCAGGAAGATAATAAGAAGACCTTGCCAAGGGGTAGACATCCTGCTGAGGTAAAGGCGAATCTGGCTGAGGCCAAAGGGAACTCAAGCAAGAAACGAAAGTTCCAGAAAGACGGCAAAGCCCCCGCAGCGGGAGATGTTCAGAGGTAACTGTCACCACTGTGGGAAACATGGTCATAGGATCAAGGAATGCCGCAAACTCAAGACTGAGCAACAACAGAAAGCCAAGTCTAAAGGCAAGACGCAAGCAAACGTCGTCAAGGACACGCTCCTGGATGACATGATCGAGGAATTCTCTGCAGTGGTGCTAGAAGCCAACTTGGTTGAGAATCCGATGCAGTGGTGGATGGACACAGGTGCAACCAGACACATCTGTTACAACAAAGATGCCTTCTCCACGTACACATCGGTCACCGACAAGAAGCTGTTCATGGGCAACAACGCTTCCTCTAACGTGCTGGGGGTAGGAAAGGTGGTCCTGAAGATGACTTCCGGTAAGGAGCTCACTCTGAAGGAAGTGATGCACGTCCCAGAGATTAGAAGAAATTTAATTTCTGGACCTTTATTGGTTAATGCTGGTTTTAGGCTAGTGTTTGAATCCAATAAGTTTGTACTCACTAAGAATGACACATTTGTGGGGAGAGGCTTCATCTGTGAAGGCCTCTTCAAAGTGAATGCCATGTCTGTATTGCGTCAAAGTAATAAAGTTGAACCTTCTTCTTATTTGCTTGAGTCTTCTAATTTATGGCATCATAGATTAGGACACGTTAACTACAAGTCAATTCAAAGGCTGGTAAAGATGGAGTTGTTGCCGTTTATCGACGTAAACCCTCAATATAAGTGTGTGGTGTGCGTAGAGGCAAAATTCACCAAGCTTCCTTTTCGATCCATAGAAAGGAATATTGCTCCTCTAGAACTTATTCACACACATATATATGTGATTTGAAGTTCGCACAAACTAGAGGGGGGAACAAGTGCTTTGTGACATTCATAGATGATAGCACAAGGTATTGTTACCTTTACTTATTGAAAAGTAAGGATGAAGCCTTTGAAGCGTTCCGACGTTACAAAGCAGAAGTTGGGAACCAACTGAGCCTACAGATTAAATCCATTCGTAGCGATAGAGGGGGAGAATATGTAGCGCCATTTGAGGAATACTGTGCCCAAGAAGGCATTATTTATCAAACGACGGCTCCATACTCACCTCAATCAAACGGTGTGGCGGAACGTAAGAACCGCACATTAAAGGAAATGATAAATGCCTTGCTTATCAATTCCGATCTTCCCCAAAACATGTGGGGAGAAACCGTTCTTACCGCTAATACGATTCTTAATAGAGTCTCACATAAGGGTAAGGATAAAACTCCATATGAATCATGGAAGGGAAAGAAACCCACCTACAAATATTTTAAGGTGTGGGGTTGTTTGGCAAAGGTTGAAGTACCCAAGCCAAAGCAGGTCAAGATTGGGCCTAAGACTGTAGATTGCATATTCATCGGATATGCAAATAACAGTAGTGCTTATCTCTTCTTAGTGCATAAGTCAGATATTCTAGATATCCACCAGGGTACAATAATGGAATCAAGGAATGCTGTATTCTTTGAAGGTACCTTTCCTAGAAAGGAAAAAGACATAACCTCTCGCAAACGAAGTTATGCACAAAGCTCTCAAGATCCGAGAGTCATCGACGGCCCGGATCTAGATGATCCAGATCTAGCGAATCTCGAGGTGGCTGAACATCCGGAATCTAGTGTTTCAGATTCTCAGAACTTGGAGACTCCAGAGATGGATCTAAGGCGAAGTAAAAGGGCCAGGAAGGATAAATCCTTCGGTCCTGACTTTGTAGCTTATATGGTTAATGATGAACCAAGGACAATTGCTAAGGCGTTGTCAACTCCAGAAGCACCGCTCTGGAAAGAAGCTATTGAGAGTGAAATAGGCTCCATTCTGGCATAACCATACTTGGGAGTTGGTTGATCTTCCTCAGGGAAATAAACCGTTGGGTTGTAAATGGATACTCAAACGAAAATACAAAGCAGATGGGTCTATAGACAAGTACAAGACCAGGTTGGTAGTCAAGGGCTATCGGCAGACAGAAGGCTTTGACTACTTTGACACATACTCCCCGGTATCCCGGATGACATCCATACGGGTATTCATTGCGATCGCAGCTTTGCGTGACCTTGAGATACATCAAATGGATGTCAAGACAGCCTTCCTAAATGGTGATTTGGAAGAAGAAATTTATATGGACCAACCCGAGGGGTATGTAGTTCAAGGGCAAGAGAATAAAGTCAGTCGACTTGTCAAATCTCTGTACGGGCTGAAATAAGCCCCGAAACAATGACACGGAAAATTTGATAGTACTCTACTATCGAAGGGGTTCGCCATTAATGAGTGTGATAAATGTGTTTACACGAAAGGTAACTCTGACTTATTTGTTATGATATGCCTGTATGTAGATGACATGTTGATCACATGAAGCAGTCCTAGGGTAATCCTAGAGACTAAGAACATGTTGAAACAATGCTTCGACATGAAGGATATGGGTATCGCAGATTCCATCTTAGGGATTAAAATCTCTAAGACGTCCGATGGACTGGTCTTATCTCAGTCTCACTACATCGAGGATGTTTTGAGAAAGTTCGAGATGTTAGACAGTTCACCGATAAAGTCACCAATAGATACAAACCAAAAGCTTGATAAAAATCTTGGTGCACCTGTATACCAAGAGCGATATGCACAAGTGATCGGTAGTTTGATGTATGTAACAAACTGCACCCGACCTGATATTGCTAATGCAGTAAATAAGTTGGCTAGGTTCACCCGTAATCCGAGTGATAATCACTGGAAGGTATTGAATCGGGTATTACAATACCCGAAATACACGTTAAATTTCGGGTTGCACTATTCGAGATATCCAAATTGCATACTAGAGGGTACAAAGGTGATGCAAACTGGATATCCGATATAGAGAACACCAAGTCCACCAAAGGGTATGTATTTACAATTGGTGGTGGGGCCGTGTCTTGGAAATCCTCTAAGCAAACTTGCATCGTCCGATCCACAATGGAATCGGAGTTTATCGCTTTAGACAAAGCGTGAGAAGAAGCCGAGTGGCTTCATGACTTCTTAGAGGATGTTCCGTGTTGGAACAAACCCGTACCTTCGGTAATGATCCACCGCGACATCGGTCGGCTCTAGGAAGGGCACGGAATGCTATGTACAACGGCAAGTCTCGTCATATTCGACGGAGGCATAAGACCGTTAGGCAACTGATCACCACGGGTATAATATCCATTGATTACATTAAGTCAAAGGATAATATAGCAGACCCATTGACAAAGGGCTTACCCAAGGATCAGATGGCTTGTCTGTCTAGGGAATGAGCTTAAAACCCAAAATATAAGGACCAATACAAAGGTGGTAACCCAACCTTACTAACTTGGAGATCCCGAATTTGGTTCAATGGGAAAACTAAGTTGTAAAGGTTCGTTGATCGCTTCAGTGGAAGCATGAGCACTTTGGATAAGTGATTTCAGTAAAGAAACACCAAATCCAAAGCCGTTCCCGCGATAGACGTTAAGTGCTATCTGCAGTATGGGTAAAAGTTAAGTTTTCAAAACCTGTAATGCTCCTCAACAGTTGAGGTTAGGCTTTGGCAAACTTTTAATGGTTCCTAACACTTGTGAAGTGGGGTATAACAGGATACCTTGTAGGAGACCACCTATTTAAGTGCGAGGACGGGCCGCCTCAAATGAACGCACTTAAGAATCCAAGAAGTTGTCCATGGCCAAAACGGATAAAACATTACAAAGAAGAGAGTAAGGGAATTTGTTGTGTTGGTACTATTGACTTGGCTTACACTAAACACTGACGGTTTAAGACATCACGTTCACCGCGCAGGAAAGTAAGTCCGATGGTATTTAACTATGGAAGGTTCAAAGTGAAGCTACCTCTCCTTATGCAACATCGGTCCGCTGAAATATTGTTGGAAATGGAAAAGGCACCATGTGAGTGCGCCAAAATCTCTTTCAAGAGGGGATTGTTGGAAATTTGCCTTTGACGGGAGTTGCGACCGACCAACTTTAACGGCTTAAACACTAGTGTTACGTATGTTGGAGAATCCGGTTCTTCACACATACATGATTTACTAAGTACGTAGATAACCGTAGGGCCAAGAATCGTCAAATTTCGTTGAGAAATGAAAGAGATATTGGTCCACGAAGTGAGGTGTTTGAAGCATGGAAAAGTGTGGTTTGAGATCAATTCTCCCTCATCGGTGGAGGGAGAAAGAATTGTTGTGTTTATAAGACTCAAAATTGGTTTGGGGTTTGGGACCCCAAGGGGTATCCCATGTGTTTAAAGGAGGGAGGACCTAGATGTGCTTCGGTTCGAGGAAAGCCCACACGCGCGCCGCCGTCGCCCGCCCGTCCCGTCCGGTTCCCGGTTCACGGGTCACGGGGCGTGGGTCGTGGGCCGTTCTTCTTCTTGATATTATCTTTTGGGCCAAGAAACTTTGCCAGATGTACAGTTTGATCTCAGAAGTTTCATATGTACAGTTTGGTCCCTGAAGTTTCAAGATGTACAGTTTGGTCCCTGAAGTTTTCAGAAAGTCAGATTTGGGCAGAGAGATCAGAAACGCCACAACACTCAATTCAGCCATTTATTTTGGCTGAATTACTCCTCTTATAATGGACAATCCGTTGCTCTTTTTCACCATTTATTTTTGGTGGTATTACTACCTCCATAATGGCCATTACTTGGCGAGTAATGACACTTATGGAGGCAGTTAAACAACCCCTCCTTCACCTATATAAACAACCACTTGCACCATTGTTGAGCTACTCACACTACACGAAAATACACAAACAGAAACTGTTCTTTCTACAACTTTCAAGCATCATTTCATTACTCAAAATTCTTCACGGTAGCACTTGAGTTTCTTTGCTCAATTGTTCCATTGTTGTTTTATCTTGGGAGACAATTGTCCAGGACGTATAAAGGATACATACGGGGCAATATTTTCTTAAAGACAAAGTGCCACACTCGACTCAGCATACACAAAACAGTTTCCAGTTTTCTTGTTCAACATCTTTATAATTTCAGTTTTTGTTGTTGAATTGTAATTTCAGTTTTCTATTACTTAGCAGTTATTTGTAATTCACGTTTTGTATGTTTGTAACCAACGTACACATTCTCACTTTACCGCTTAGGACTTGTGAGCTTTTAATACTATCCTACTTTTCTCAACATATTGTGGTCACATATATCTAGTAGAATAGCAGACTAGGATGTCACCGCAAGTAAACTTGTGACATGCGGTTCCAATTATAATTTTTTGTCCATTGAGAACGGATATTTTTATACCTAGGAATAAAGAATTTCAATTTGTGTGTAAATTACTAATTGTCTGTTTTCTCCTATGGTAATACCACATTTTTTTTGTGTGTGGCTTTGATCATTTTGCTAAAAAAGTGTTTATCAGTTAGAAAATTAATCAATACAATAATTTGTATAAACTAATTTTAGTTATGCAAAATCATTTTACAAAACATACTCGCTGAAACCGAAGTCTGAATCTCTTAGAATTCGTAAATTTAAACTTTAAAATCAAATAAATTCTATGCCTATATATAGTAACTTTTTAAAATGAAAATAATTACCCTAAATCTTGTAATGAAATTGTTGGTTACAATGGTGCAGGAAACGGAAATAAATAACTGCTAAGTATTACAACAAACTGAAATTACAATAAACTTGAACAAGAAACTGGAACAGTTTTTGGTATGCTGAGTCGAATGATTGCACTCTGTCTTTAAGACAATATTGCCCCGTATGTATCCTTTCTACGTCTTGGACAATTGTCTCCCAAGATAAAACAACAAATGAACAAATGAGCAAAGGAAACTTAAGTGCTACCGTGAAGAATTTTGAGTAATGAAATGATGCTGGAAGGTAGTAGGAAGAACTGATTTCGTTTTCAAGTTTCTGTGTGTCTCAACAATTGGCAAAGAGTCCTTTATATAATTGAAGGAGAGGCTTACCAACTGCCCACATAATTGCTGTTGTTACTGACCAAGTAATGACAATTATGGAGGTAGTAATTCACCAAAATAAATGGTGAATTGATGTGCAACGGATTGACATTTAGGAAGATTAATTCAGCCAAAATAAATGACTGAATTGAGTGCTGGTTGACGTTCCAGAAACAAAGTTCTCTGCCCAATTTGACTTTCTTGAAACTTCAGGGACCAAACTGTACATATAGCAAAGTTCTCTACCCAATTTGACTTTTCTTGAAACTTCAGGGACCAAACTGTACATATGAAATAATTCTGGTCCAAAAAGGTAATATCAGAAGAAGCACAACCCACAGCCCGGACCGGACGGGCGGCGCGTGTGTGGGCGTTCCTCGAACCGAAGCACATCTAGGTCCTCCCTCCTTTAAACACATGGGATACCCCTTGGGGTCCCAAACCCCAAGCCAACTTTGAGACTTATAAACAAAACAATTCTTTTTTCCCCACCGATGAGGGAGAATTGGTCTCAGTACCACACTTTTCCATGCTTCAAACACCTCACTTCGTGGACCAATATCTCTTTCATTTCTCAATGAAATTTGACGATCCTTAGCCCTACGGTCATCTACTTACTTAGTAGATTATGCACGTGTGAAGAACCGGATTCTCCAACATGCGGAACACTAGTGTTTAAGCCGTTAAAGTTGGTCGGACGCAACTCCCGCCAAAGGCAAATTTCCAACAGAAATCTCACGATTAAGATAAATACATACAATATTTAAACGTTCTATCACAGAGGATAGATTGTTCATGCCAACTTTGCAAAATTATGATACACTATGATGCTAACATTTACTTTCAATTAATAATGAAGCAAAACAATTTGTTCAATTCTTTTACTTTGTCGTGGATTTATAATGAAGCAAAACATGTGACTGCCAGTGGCCGTATCCTTGTTTGGTAAAACGAATAAATGAAAGAAGTAATTGATGGTAATATTATTTGAAAAAAGAACAAAATTAGGTGAAAATTCTAAACTATAAAATTTTGGACGGATAATTTATGCATATTAATGATAATTATGGTAGTTTAATTATTGTGTCCGGAGATAGTGAGAGTTCTCCTGTTTACATTACATACTGAATCAAAGAGAGCAGATATTGTAATTACTCTGTATATATTATCAGGTTGCTCAGAATTTAGCAAAATTGATGTTCCTCTCGTACAAGGAATATCGTTGGGGTCATGTGTTCCTGAGTTGACTTATAAATGAAGTATATGTTAATAGGGGCAGTTTGCTTTGGATTATAGGAGATATACTTCAGATGTCATCATAAGTTTATACAACATTTGATTGAGATTTAAGGAAATTTAATCTTCCCATAAAAATCAGTATTAATTAACACAATGTTTGATTTCTCCTTTTTTTCTTTCATAAGTAATATTTGTAAAACATTATGTGAAAATTTATATATTGTCTTATACGAGATAAAATGTGCAATAAAAATACAGATACAATAACAACAACGTACCCAGTGTAATCTCATAAGTGGAGTCTGGGGAAAGTAGAGTGTACACGACCTTACCTACCTTGGGAGGTAGATATGTTGTTTCCGAAAGACCCTCCGCTCAAGAGAAAGCACAATAAAAATGTCAGACAAAATTGACGAAAGTAAAGCAAAATACTATAGATAAACATTAAGAAGAAAAGTAACAGTAACTGCAACAAATTAATACGGTAATCGAGTGCATGAGAGAGCAGATAATAGCAGAAATAAAAGTACAAAATTTCAAGGATATTACTACGCCTACTAGTATGGAATAACACACGAGATGACGCTCTACTACCTACTAACCTTCTACCCTAATCCGTGTCCGCCACAATCTCCTATCTAAGGTCATGTCCTCAGTAAGCTGTAATTGTGTCATGTCCCGTCTGATCACTTCTCTCTAGTACTTCTTCGGTCTACCTCTACCTCTCGTGAAATCGTCCATAGCCGGCCTCTCACACCTTCGCACTGGGCCCTCAGTGGATCTCCTCTGTACATGATCGAACCATCTCAGTCTCGCTTTCCACATCTTATCCTCCATCGAGGCCACTCCCACCTTATCTTGGATAACTTCATTTCTAATCCTATCTTTCCTAGTATGTTCACACATCCATCACAATATCCCCATCTCCGTCACCTTCATCTTCTGGATGTGAGATTTCTTGACTGGCCAACACTCCGCCCCATACAACATAGTTGGTCTAACTATCACTCTGTAGAACTTGCCTTTAAATTTTGGTGGCACCTTTTTATCACATCAGACTCCGGAGGCGAGCTTCTATTTCATCCACCCTGCTCTAATACGGCATGCGACATCATCATCAATTTCCCCATTTCCTTGGATAATGGATCTGAGATACTTAAAATTCCCCACTTTTGGATGACTTGGGTCTCAAGCTTCACTTCCACGCCTGCCTCATGTGCAACGTCGCTGAACATGCACTTCAAGTATTCCGTCTTGGTCCTGCTCAACTTGAACCTTTTGTATTCCAGGGTCTGTCTTCATACCTCCAACTTAACATTAACTATGTCAGGGGTCTCTTCAATTAGAACTATGCCATCTGCAAATAACATACACCGTGACACCTCACCTTTGATTTTTTGTGTCAATTCATCTATCACCAAGACAAATAAAAATGGACAAAGGGTTGATCCCTGGTGTAACCCCATCTCAATTAGAAAGTGATAAGCCTCATCTAAACGTCCTTACCTGGGTATTGGATCTATCATACATATCTTTGATCATCTTAATATACGCCACCGATACTCCTTTAGCCTCTAAGCATCTCCATAGAACAACAAACAATAAATAATAGCAGAAATTGAAGAACAAAAAACTACAAAAATAATACTATGACTACTAGTGTGGAAGGATAAGCGGGACAATGTACAGCTACTCACTAACCTTCTACTCTAATATGTTCCTTCCATAATCTTCTATCTAAGGTCATGTCCTCGATAAGCTGGAACTGCGCCATGTCTTGTCTAATCACCTCTCCCCAATACTTCTTCTGCCTACTTCTACCTCTTTTGAAATCATCCATAGCCAACCTCTCACACATTCTCACTGGGGCATCCTCTACTCTTCACATGTCTAAACCACCTCAGTCTCGCTTCACACATCTTGTCCACTACCGAGGTCACCCCCACTTTGTCCCGGATATCGTCATTTCTAATCTTATCCCTTCTAGTTTTCCCACACATCCATCGCAACATCCTCATTTTTGCAACTTTCATCTTCTGAACAAGAGAGTTCTTGACTTGTCAACACTCCAATCCATACACCATAATTGGTCTAACCACCACTTTATAGAACTTGCCTTTAAGCTTTGACTGCACCTTCTTGTCACATAAGACTCCTGATGCAAGCCTCTACTTCATCCACTTTGCACCAATACAGTGTGTGACATCATCATCAATCTCCCCATTTCTTTGGATAATTGACCCAAGATACTTAAAACTTTATTTCTTTTGAATGACCTGGGTACCAAGCCTCACTTCCACGTCAGTCTTAGGTGTTACACCACCGAACTTGCACTCCATATATTCTGTCTTGGTCTGACTTAACCTGAACCCTTTTGACTCCGGGGTTTGTCTCCACAATTCCAGCGTAGCGTTGACTCCATTGCAGGTCTCATCAATCAGAACTATGTCATCCTCAAATAACATACACCAAGACACCTCTTGAATTTGCCGCGTCCATCCATCCATCACCATGACAAATAAAAATGAGCTAAGAGTTGATCCCTGGTGCAATCCCATCAAAATTGAAAATGTTTAGAGTATCCTCTCATTTTCCTTACCCCGGTCTTGACTCCTTCATACATGTCCTTGATCGCCCGAATGTACACCACATGTACACCTCTAACCTCAAAACATCTCCAAAGGATCTTCTTTGGGAGTTTGTCGTATGCCTTTTCTAGGTCGATGAAAACCATATGTAAGTCCCTATTTCTCTTCCTATACTGCTCCACCAGTCTCCTTACAAGATGGATTACTTCTGTAGTTGAGTGTCCCGGCATGAATCTGAACTAGTTCTCGGAAATAAGTAAAATATGTGAATAATTAAAGAGGTGTACATCAAGAATAAGATACCAGTCGATGAATGCCGAATCTGTGGGATATTGATGTGAACATGGAATTGAGATATCACAAATTTCTGACACCAATTTCCATTTTGCAGATTCATTTCCACTACTTATTCCCATGTCAAATGCAATTAATTAATTTTTGAGCAATGATACTTATGGTTAGTACTTGAATATGTATACCAAATTCAAATGCAATGGTACTTATGGTTAGTAACTTGAATATGTATACAAGATATTGAAATGCAATGATGATTAATTATAATTGCAGATGGAATATGTACAGATCGTATAGACAAGAGTCAGGGCTGTCTTTGGGCCGGTGCGAGCTGTGCTACTGCATGAAATTTTTTAAGGGGCCCTTTTTCAATTAAGTAGTATTAACTAAAATTTACTGTAAAGCCCCATAATTCACAGGTCTTAGCCCAATCAAAGTAAAGTGATTCAGTCCCTAGGACATACCTGGCTTTGATATCAAGTTTGTCACGACCCAAACCGGAGGGCCATGATGGGCACCCGGACCCTACTTGCCGAGCACTACTCTTCACATACTTACCAGCTAACCGAAATCAATCATGGCCACAAGGGTCGTTACCAAATATTCGGCTGACACATACATTACAGTCGACAGGGCTTTACTCGACTACTATACACAGGACATCTGTCTACAAGCCTCTAAAGAATACATGACGTCATAAGGACGGGACAGGGCCCCGCCATACCCATATGCAGATGTAAAGTATCATACCGAGACTAGACTGCAACTCTGGAACAAATAGAGTGCTCCAACATCAGATGAACCAACAACCTACTAGCGCGAACCGTCCCACTGTTTACCTGAGCCTGCGGGCATGAAACGCAGCGTCTCCCGACAAAAGCGATGTCAGTATGACTGATGTCCTGAGTATGTCAGGCATAAGAAATAACATAACAGAGATACATAACAACCTGAAACAGAAATAGCCGACCAATAGTAAATTACCTCTAGGGTCCTAATATGCCTAAATGTCATGTACGATGCAAATGCGGTATGCATATATATATTGGCCACACAAGGGCATCTTCCTTCCCATAACAGCCTCTGTGGGCATCATGTTATATCGGCCTCTATGGGCATAATCATTATCATATTGGCCTCATTAGGCATCTTCCTTTTCGTGATAGTTTGTACCAGCTGCAGGTGGTGACGCGTATATAACGCCTTTCCCTTCTTCCCCATCCCCTACATATATATAATTTATATCATATAGTAGTGTATATAACACATGTAGATCCAGAGTAGTACATGAATATAATGCAAATGCATAAATGACAATAAAACCTTTGAACTTATCGGATGACATAATATCCTTGTACCTTCGGCTAACATTGGAAATATTAACATTTTTCCCATATACCTCAATAAGGATTTAGGAACATATTTAGACATACTTTTAACATAGGAATCAATAACATGAATACCCTTAACTACTATGAGTAGAATAATTTATGAAACATTATCACGGTTACGTTTCGTTACATGGAACATGCCAAAAGAAAGAAGAATTTGCCTTAACATACCTCGATTTAACCTTCCATTGTCTATAACGAGTGAATTCTTCCGGTAGATGCATAACCTTAGATGCTCATGCGAGAGCGTAGTAAATCGCAGATGGAAAATCGTACTCGAATGCCTTAGAAATCTTGAGATAATTTGGGAGGATTTTGCAAGGTATAACTTAACAGTAGGCGTAACACTTGGTTATTCACCAAAGAATAATAAAAGTAGAAAGCTTCAGTGGCTTATCTTGTTGTTTTGGTCTACCCACGAACTGATGTGCACGTGATAATGCATGATTCTTTCTCCAAAATGATTAGGACAACATTAAATGTAATGTTCCCCACTTAAATTTGTAGGCGGTGAACGTGTAACACTTTCTTTTGTGCCCAAATGCCACGATTTGAACTAAGGTTCATGCAAGCTTAATTCTTCTACACGTGTAACCCACCTCCTACTCCCTTCCACATTTAACTCATCACACACATAATTAATTTCTTGATCCCATTTCACTTAATCTTAATTACTTATAAAACCTTCATTAACTCAATGTCATAATCATGCGATATTGCACTAGTCCATAACCTCTTTTGGAGAACACAAATATTATTATTGATCCCCGTCGTCACACTTGTTAAATCTTAAATTGTTTCGGGACCACATCCTTTTATATACTAAGTTCTTTATCGGCATACGTAAATATGACATAAATTCCCCAAAGCTCGGGTCTATTTACATATTAGCCAATTTCACCTACGCTTCACGGGTCAAACCATGGCCTGAAAGTACGGGATGTTACAACAACAACAACATACTCAAGCTATACAATCAATTTTCAGTCATATAATACCGCAAGAACAATCTCAAAACAATCCAACATACTACAACATCTCCAATTCGATTTTCGACCTTTATTTCACAAGTTCTCAACCTAATAATCTAACTATGACTTATATGACCTCAAATACACATAGTAGAGGATGAATCTTACCTCAAACAACAAGAATAACCCCTGGTCTGAGATTACTTCAACTCAAGAAAACTTCAACTTAATAATAAAAAAGAATAACTTGATCCTACTAACACCACAAGATTCCCGACACTTGATTCACATTGATTACATTTGAATTTACACTTGAACCTTGGGAGAACACCTAGAGAGTGTTTAGGATGATATATGATCCGGGTTTGGTCGAAAATGACCTGAAAATGAAGTGTCACCGCCTTATATAGCAAACGGAAATTGCACTGCCTCAAGTGTGTCCCAAAGGGGATGTCCCCGCAGTTTCACGAATATCTCTCTACTCCGATGTCGTATCGACGAACGATTTAATGCGTTGAAAACTAGACTCGTAGACCTTCGATATAGTGGGTGGATCACTCGTAACTACAAGTGCATTGAGAGAAAAGGCCACCGGCTCATATTGATTCGACATCTTATCCGCCAAGTCATCATTTTTCAGCAAACTTATAAACGTAACTATGTCAGATATTATATTATCGAGTAAATTGTTCTGCTAGTTGTAGCCATAAAAAAATCTCACTCTATGTTCATATGTATACAGAAAACTAGAACTGCATGTAACTTATCCATAATGAATAGTGATAATGTATTATAATCTGAAATAAGCTTGTAAGATAATCATGACATTTAAATGAATAAAGCTTAAAAGGAAATGGGATTGAGTTTATGACATGGTGTGACTATTCATTATGAGATATTAATCTTTTAAAGCATATCTAGTTTAACGTTTTAGAAAGCATATCTAGTTTAACGTTTTAGATAAATTATTCAAGTGGGTGATTTTGTTAATAAATGACAATGATACATAACATTTATTTTCAATTATTGTAGATAATACAAATTATCTTTATTCTTGAATTGTCTGGAACATGGTCCATGGAACTAAAGGTAGACCTTCATTTTCAACCTTTTTTTTCTGCCTCGATTCTTCGCGTCTTCTTCTCCCCTCCACCATTAACAAACCCAGCACCCCACCCCCACCCCCACCCCTCTCTCTTATCTTCAAAAACCCTAAAACTCTAAATCTCACTTAAACCCCTTTTCCATAAAACCCCTAAAACTTTACCCAATTTTTAAAAAGATTTGCAAGTTACCAATATAGAAACTACACTTACTTCATCATAGCAAAGACTCAAAACTACACTTCTTTGACTTTTAGGATCTTTACGGATCCATTTTCTTTTGTGGTTAATTTTTCCAAAAAAAAAAAAGAATTAAAAAATGGCTGCAAATCGAAGACGGGTTGGAGATGATCGGTTTTACAGCCCACCAGCGATGAGGAAACTGCAGAAAATGAAAGCAGCTAAGTCAAGAATTGAACCGGATAGTCGAACCGGGTCTGATGATGGAGCATCCTCAACGACGTCGTTTTCATCCATTCGAATTGAGAATTTGACTAATTTCGATCGGTTCTTGGAGCATACCACTCCTAAGGTTACAGCTCAATCTTTCCCCAAGGTATCAACTTTAAGTGGGTATATTAGTTTCTTTTGTTTGGGAGTTTTTTGTGCTTTATTAATAATGTTGTTTAAGCAAATGGTCACTTCTCTTGTTTACCAATTATTAGCCATCAAATTAATACTCCCTCTGTCCCAATTTATATGACACACACTTTTCTTTTAGCGAGTCCAAAAATAATGACACATTTTTTATTTGGCAACAATTTAACTTCAAACTTTACCTTTTACCTTAATGACGATTTATAACTACACAAATATTTTTGGCTTGTTTTAGACCGCAAGATTCAAAATTCTTCCTTTATTTCTTAAAGCCCAGTCAAACTATATCACTGGGACGAGGGAGTTTGTGTGTTTTATCCTATTGGGCATCAAGTTATTGATGTTGGGGGGAAATGAAACTAGCCTTGATGTAAAAGTTGCTGCATTTTGTGAATGTGTCTAGAGTTTGTATTGTGACAATGTCAAAGGATTATGCTTAAACGAAATACAACAACAACATACCCAGTGTAATTCCATAGGTGGGTCTGGTGAAGGTAGAGTGTACGCAGAGTCGCAAACCTTACCCCTACCTTGGCTTAAGTAGAGCATTTTAAAGAAGTATGAAAAAGGGAATACAGATATAAAAGCAGTAAAAACAGCAACAAAATAGTGCGAAATGGAAAGCATTACATAGCATGCGGAAGAAAGAATGGTAACAACAACGAAAATGCTTAAACTAAATATTGAGTTTTTTACACTACATATGGAAAAAGAATGTTAATGAGGAGAAACTGTATTGTTTAAAGCGGTAAACGGTAATCTACTTCTCATATACATTGGGCGAATTTGTAACATTGAATCCTGCTGTTACGGGCTAGACAACATTCTCAGAAACTGGACCTACCATTGGTAACTAAAGGGAAGTTATGGAATTTCACCTAGTTTCATGTGGTCATGCATATGACTGCTTTTATGATACTTGATTGTATCGTGTGTGTAAACCATCTGCATGGATCAGGTGTTCCAGTACAACGGTTTGCTACTCTCTTCTCCCGTTTGCATGGAAACCCTGGTTGTGTCATGTGTTATTAAAAGCCAGATTTCTGCTAATTGTATGCTCATTTCTTCCTTAAATCATACAAGTTAATAATGGCTCAACAATTGTCTCCTTGGCTTGGTTGTTGAACACTTTAAGCTTAAGCTGGATTTCACTTGTACATGAGAGTGCTGATTGTTAAGCTCAATGCCTTTGTGTAATTATGATCTAAATTCCTCATTTGTTCAGTGGCTTATTCATAATGCAACAAAGCAGAAGTTTGTGAATAATCAGTTTGAATCTTTTGATCTCCTGATACTCAAGTTAATCCAGTGCATTTGCATATGTATAGACAATCATGAGAGGGATGAGGAATCTTGACAATGATCCCCATCCATACTTCATCTTGGGTGACCTTTGGGAGTCTTTTGGGGAATGGAGTGCATATGGAGCAGGAGTTCCTCTGGTTTTAAATCAGAGTGATTGTGTCATCCAGTATTATGTGCCATATTTGTCTGGGATTCAACTTTATATAGACCCTTTGAAGCCCTCCATCAAGCAAAGGTAAGATTGTTATGTGCAACTTCGGCCTATTTGCGGACGATGAAAATAGTAATTATTCATGCATATTGGTCTTTGAACGAATTCATGTGTGTGACTGTTTTGGCGATAGGAAAAGAAGTGTTGAATAGTTATCAGAGTAATCTGACTGATTTCTTATTATTGTTTAACATAAAGATGCACTCTTCATTATGTAATAGGCGTTACCGGTTCTGGCTGAATCACAATTTTCCTCTTAAATGTTCACTTCAGTTGTGAGGATGGTGATTCTAGCCTAGATTCTGGTTAGCTTGGGGTTTGGTTAATGTGAAATATTATTTTTATTTTCTTTTATCTTTTCTAAGCTTGAATGTTATTCATTATGCAAAAGTCCAAGGGTTAATGAGAAGTGGATATCTGTACCCTATGACCCTACAGCTGCCACCCAATTGAAGTTGAAGTGTGTACCTTCTTCCATGTCTTATATTATAGGATATAGGTTTTCTATGGTTGGTTATGGAAGGCGTATTCTTAATTATAAATTTAGTTATTGCAGCGCTTCAGTTTTTTTTCATAAATAAACTATGAGCTCATGTATTGAAGAAAGAGTGACCTTAAACAATGTTCACTTATGATGTCTTCTCTTATTGATGTGGCCTTGTACAGGTGCAAGGTGTGACATCAGATGTGCATGTATTGTCCTTAAAGTTGAATCCATTGTTCATTATTTGCTCGGTCTTTACTGCTTTGAAGTTTTTATTTTACTCCTTGCTTGAAGACGGAGCTAGCAAAATGTGTCGAGGCTATTAACGTTGTAATTTTGCTGCCCATCTTACCTACCAAGTGAAAACTAGGTTGAAATAAAAGCTATCTTCTTTACCATTGAACTATACAGACTGCTCTGTTTTCTTAAAAGCCGAGTTCTTTTCATTGATTGGTGCCTTTGCTCGTGGATAACTGGTATAGATAAGCTGCATTTTCTTTTAAATTAACAATCTTGGGCTGAAATTTTTTCCAGGAGACCAGGTGAAGAAAGTGATGCTGATTCTCTCAAGGAGACAAGTAGTGATGACAGTAGTGAATATGGAGCTGGAGCTTCAAAGTTAGCCAATAAAGTTCACGGAAGTTGGAATCAGCAGATTTTAATTGATGGAATCAAGCACCTCTCCCTTAAAAAGGACCCTTTATTAGAATCTTCAGGTGATGAGAATGAGATGGGGAACTCTCCTGGTCTCCTTGTATTTGAATATTTTGAGCGGAATCAACCATATGGCCGTGAACCTTTAGCTGATAAGGCAAGTATTTTATCAAACAGAAGTTTGTCTGTCTTCAAGTTTTTTCTGTGTCATAGCATTTACATTCCTTTGCCCTTAACACTGCAGATTTCAGGCCTTGCATCTAAATTTCCAGAACTGAAGACGTATAGAAGCTGTGATCTTACTGCTGCAAGTTGGATTTCTGTGGCTTGGTAAGATTCTCTCCTTTCAGCCTTCACTGAACAAAGATTCTCATGTAAACTCACTTGTTAATACTGAATTGTTCTTTTCCGCTTTTCCCATTATGAAGGTATCCCATATACAGGATACCAACAGGGCCAACATTGCAAAATCTTGATGCTTGCTTTTTGACATACCATTCTCTCTCAACACCTTCTGGTGGTATGTCTTTCATCCTATTGCTTCTCTATGTCTGCTTAATCCGCTGACAAAACGAGCCAGTTGATTGTTCTTGAAGTTGCTGACTTTCTATTGCTTACACTTTTGCAGTTCCTAGGACTGACTGGCCTCAACAGCATGGCACAACTGCTAGCAGGGGCATCGTCGATGCTGGTATGCCCGCCAAGCTACCTCTACCGACTTTTGGGTTGGCCTCTTACAAATTCCAAGTATCTTTTTGGTTTCCCGATGGAGTCAATGAATGTCAGAAGGACAACTCTCTTTCACGAGCTGCTGACAATTGGCTCCGGCTTTTGCAAGTTAATCACCCTGACTATAGTTTTTTTGTGTCACATAATGCGTATCGGAGGTGAAACTTGTCTTATTTTCTTGTAAGCATAACATCCGGAGATGCTCGTCCGGCTGTATAAGCTGGTCGCTGGGTATAGCAAAACTAGACTTGAAAGTAGCCTTCTGCTTACACAATACAAGCTTTTGTACTTTTATTAGTTACTGTTAGATGCATGAGTGGTAAGGTTTGCAGTAGAGTTAAAGAGTGACAATGAAGGTTTGCATCTTTACTGTTTCCTGTAACACCTTGTATACATTGGAGCTTCCTCAATCAACTGTAAGTTCCTGGATATGATGTTCTGATGACAGTCAACTTACGCTCAAGTTAAAACTAGGTTGATTTTCTGTATGTTGTGTATAAATGAATGGTCTGTAATACCTCTAGCATAATATGACCTTACAGTATATGACTTTGTATATATCTATGTTTTTAAAGTCGGGCTGAGTTTTCTACTCAACTCCTACTGCTTTGGTAAAGATTAACCACTTTTTCGTAGACTCTGATGACTATTCTAATTAAACACACTCAATCAACCACATGGATCAGCTATATAAATCCACTATACTTCTGCTTTGGGATCTAATTTGCTTCAATCCCAAATGATTCTACACAAGTTAGAGCCTCTAACTTAGAGGTTTTACAGATTCTTCAATTTCTTCCATCTTTAACAGCGTCATTCACACAAATTCCCCTGGGTGGTCTTTAATTTTTACCCCTCGAATTTGTAGTCTTTGATTTTTTGGTCATTCGCACAAATATCCCTATTTCGGGGTGGTCTTTAATTTTTATCCCTCAAATTTGTGGTCTTTAATTTTTGCCATTTTGACGCGACATAGTTTAGATTTCGCAAGACATATCTTATGTTTAACTTCGGCATATATATCATAATATCCACACAAATTATATCGGATAAGGAAAATCTTTCAACACTCAACATAATATGAAAAATGGCATAATCTTAGATTTCGCTTGATATAGTTTACGTTTAACTTCGACATATGTATCATAACATCCATACAAATTATGTCGGAAAAGACAACTTTCAACACTCAATATAATATGAAAAATACTACAAAACTTATGCCGCATAACTTAATTCCAATAAAATTTATGCCGAGCGAGATAAAAGTTCAGTTTCAGAAGATAAAAATGTTATAGAAAATTTGCAAAACAAGTCTGAATATTTTCATTAAATAAGTAGTAGGGATAAAAATTAAAGACCACAAATATGAGGGGAAACTAAATACCAGTGCACTTGAAGGTCAATCTGTGCAAAAAAAATGTTGATTTTTGCCTTTCAACGCTTTAAGTAAAAAATAAGAGGATGAAAGTACACCCTGACACCGAAATAACAAACAACTTTTCGCGCGACATAAGTTTTTTTTTTTGCGGGGCATAGGTTTATATTTTTGCATTATAATATCCCACAAATTTTGTCGAACACCACAAAAATTTTAAAATATTACATAACTTATGTTGCATAACATAATTTCTAAAGAACTTATGTCCAACGAAGCAAAAGTTCAGTTTCAGAAGATAAAAAATTCTATAAATGTTACACAACTTATGCCGGGAGGGCATAATATATTTTCATAAAAAAAAAGACCCACACATATATTCTACCATCCCACATTAGCTACCATTTTTTTTCTCTAGAAAGGATAAAAGAACATATGCCCCAAAAAAACACTTCAATTTCTGAACACTACAAATTTTTGGATATACTATACAACTTATGCTGCATAACTTAATTCCTACAAAACTTATGCCGACCAAGGTAAAAACTTAGTTTCAGAAGATAAAAACCACAAAACTTATGCTAAGCAAAGCAGGTCTGGATAGCTAAGCGTACCTTCGTCCACAAATTTCATTAAATGAGCAATAAAAACAAAAGTTAAAATCACATATAAGAGGGGCAAAAATTAAAGATCGATATGTTTGAAGAACAGTCCATGCAAAAACTTGTATTTAGCATGGGTAATAACTTTAACATATTTTTTATGTTCTAATTTATGTGATACAGTTTAACTAGACATAAAATATATGATACTTCGATGAAATGTTTCCATATTCATTTCTTTTAGTATAAACTGACAAGAAAATCATGTCATTATAAAATGAGACAAATATGAAACAGAGTAGTTAATCGTTGCTTATAATTTTGTTCCTAACCAGGTTTGTATCGATTCTTATAGATGGAGTGTCTTGAAATAACTTCATTTCTTTATTTAATTTGGCCTCATTTCATTTGTAGTGCCTTCAACTATTGTATTATCACGATTTCCGGAAGCAAGACCTTTTCTTTCCTTTCTCCCATGGGTCCTGGAACCTACTCAGTCCTCCCAACATCTCCATCTGGTAAGATTATAGGTCTCGTTTCCATCTTCTAGGCCACACCTTAACCCCAACGGAAAGCGGAGTTGGTAGCCACCGGCATATCTTTTATATATCATGTAGCGTCTTTCACTGACAAAGATCACTGGTGGCCAACAAAAGTTGCTGCAAATTCCTCATGAAGTGACCTGCTGAATTATGCAGGTTACTTCATGAAATTCTATTTTGGGGCTAATATTCAAACTTCAGAATGTCCAACTTTTCCGTAACTTTGTATCCCAGAACAGGTCTTTTTGCTTATAGTCATAACCAGCGGAGTCTATGCCAATGCAATTTCAGCTGTTCATAGCAGCGACGGTTCACTAGCTGGCTTCGATGCTTGATAATTTTAGTGAAACTAGTTATATACTCATATATGTTTCTTGTTGCTTCACACAATTAAATTAGAATATATATATATATATATTAGCATATTGTCTACATTGAAGATGGAAAACTAACGTAGTCTTTAATATACACATAAGTAGGACTTTTACGAGTTCCCTCTTCCCCTAACCAGTAGATAGAATGGTAGCATCCTCTTCTTCTCTCTATATCCAAGCTAACATTATCCCTCCACATTTAGAAGTCTTCTTCAAGAAAGGTGGATAGCAGTAGCCCTTGCACAAACTTACTCTTCCTCGCCTTCTCCTCTTGGTCTTTGTCAGATAGTGGAGATTCTTCAGCATTTCTGTTCAAAAGAAAACTAAATCAACAACCTAGGACAGAGGTAAATAGAAATGGGACCAAAGAGGAAAGTCACAAGTCCAAAATAAAACTAGCATACAACATGTAGATGAGGTATGTATTTTGTAACAGCTCATCAAATTTGCATGTTTAACTAGGGCAATACGCATAAGAATAGGCTCTTGAGAGGAAGAAAAAAAAAGAAACAGAAACAAAAGTAATGATGCGTCCTTACCTTTCAGACGAGTTCTCAAGAATGCTTTCTTTCTTTGAACTTTGTTTAGTAGAAGATAAAGGTTGAACATCAGGAATTTCATTAGCCAAAGGTGTATTGTGAATGAATGAAGATAACAAGGGATCTGCATCTGTCGTGGAGGAAGAAACCAAACGAGAGGATCCCCCCAGGATGGATTGCAAACTCCCTTCCCTTAGCTCTCTTCTTAATATAGAGAGAGCCGATGTGCCACCTCTTCGAAATCTTCTCTTGCGCTGCACCTGAACGCAGTCAATGATAAATACCATGCATATGGAGGCCAGCAGTAAAACTAAGACAAAACTGACATTACAGCATTAATAAAAGAATTCTGATATGAAGCAAACCCAAAAAGGATACCTTTAAAATGTTCCCATGTTGCTGAGTAATATGACCAACCAAATCCATTCCAACCCTTTTTGCACAAACCGGACATATCTGCATATATACAGACATGTTATCTAACATCGCCAAAAAACTTGATAAAATAGTAGACAACTTTGTGCTCTTCAACAGAACCGTGACCACTTGCCAGAGATGCAACTGACAAGCCAGTAGCATAAAGTGTTTAGATATCTAGATTTTATTCTGAAATAGTAGAAATAAAAGTTATACAATCATGGAGTGATTTAATTAAATAATCATCAACAAGAAAAATTGGTCCCAACTGCTTTAGACTATATCTGATTCTAGCCCGTGTAATCAAAATCTAAATATCTAATTACAAGCTTAATATCTTATTCTCAGGTTAATGATGCCGAGTCTTCGACTAAAAAATGTCACATGTAAATATTGTTCTGAAAACTATTTTGTGTAACTAAAACATTTTCTGAAACAATCCCTGAAATACAGGAGCTATTGTTCGAATAGAATGACATTAAAAGAAGTCGCTGAAACCACACTCGACTTTTGGCTAACTTTTTTCCCTCATGAAATAGTTACTTTGCTACTTGGCATGTTGAGTGCTGGTGAAGATTTGGTTATACATTTAGCAGCTCTTCAAACCAACACTTAGGCAGCTCCCTTTCAAATTTCTACAAGAGCCGCTAGTCAGCCTATTTTCATGAAAGCCGCAAATCATAAGTGATTTCCATACAAGTAACTTTTTGAGCCCTGAACCACTGACACACAAAATACACACTGCATTCTTTGGGGAGTGAGCCCTAGAACACCTTAAGTCTCTGCTCACTTAAGTGACAATTTGTTTTCCATTTTCTGGTTAGTGAACTACAAAGTTTTTTCAACCCTATAGTCAGCAGATAAGAAAGGCAATTTTTCATTACCCGACTCTTATAGTTTTTGAAGATTTATTAACATGAATATGGAAACTAAATTAAAAACACTATATTTTAAGCTAAAGTTCCATAAAATAACTTAGCAATGAAAAGTGATTATCAGAAACTGGAGATTTGAGGAATTGACAAAGAGTAGCAAAGCTACCATATAATTCTTCTTTTTATAATCAAGAAATCTCTTAGAGTCAGTGGCGGACGGTTTGAAACTCGGCAGATAATGAGTCCGTGACTCTACCATTCTCCACTTAAATACGAGGCATTTGTCTACGGCAAGGATTCGAACCCGTGACATGCGCCAAAACAATACATCACCTGTTGCGCTCTTACTACTAGACCAAAGTCCTGGGGGCCACTACCATAATTTTTCTTTTTTTTATTTAAAAACAAAAGAGAGCTAAAGCTGACTGAAGGAGTAAAAAAGGGTATCCAAACTGAGTAATTCTTTCAAATTTCCCTATTTTCTTTATCTTGACAAGAGGGAGAATGGCGTGCATAGCCTCCCAAAACGTGGGCCCTAAATTCATCATGCACTTTAATGTATAGGGAGCTGAGTTGACTATCAACTAACAGCAGAAAAAAATTCATTGCGGTTTGCTGGCACTCTTCATTCGGTATTACCTCCAACCGGAAGCTCCAAAGGTTGACTGGCAGAAATTTAGAAAGGGGTGGAGGAAAGTTTATTTCCCCACTTGTGGGATTACACTGGATATGTTGTTCTTGTTGTTGTTGGGTGGAGGAAAGTTTATTTGTTTACCTTTTTTGTGAGGAGAAGGTAGTGATGTCTAACAATTGAACAAAAGAAGAGGGAGAAATAAGTCTAGGGCTTTTTTTTTCCTTGAACCATCACAATACTTTTTTTGTTTGACCAAAAAACCATCACAATACTAGAAGAACGAAAAAAATTAGCTGCTCATATTTCAAATAAAGATTGCCACATAGAGTGATTTTCTTCTTTTCTTTTCTTTGCTGGGAGCGTTGTCAAGTGACTAGCTGCTTGAACAATTTAAGCGCAACTTTCGTAAATTTTTGAAGATAGATTCTAATCTTTCAGTTTCATGGTCGATCCAGATTTTATAGAATTTTATCTTTAAAGTTGAACAAGGGGAGGCAGGTGATCAGCCAAAACCACTGTGCAATGTCGCACTGGCATTACTTGCACATAATGCTTCTGATATATTTACTGTATTACTTTGCTTTTATATGGTACATGAATTACAAATTTATGTATCTCCATAATTTGCAGGAGAGAGAAACCAACAAACTATATTGTTTTTAACACAGGGGTAAGGGGAACAGAAAACTATTTCACTTCACTACTTTAAAATTTGAAGTTCAAAGCTTCACACAACCAGTGTGATTCACTGCTTTGAATTTTTAAGTCGAAGTCTCTACAGACATAAACACAGGTAAAGCCTTAAAGGCAAAGGATCATTTCATAAAATGAATGCCATTTTAGATTGCCAATGCTTATTCTCACAAACCCATTGAATTAACAGGAAGAGTACTAGGAGAGGAAAACAAAAGAAACCAATTCCTGAATAAGGTCACTGTAAAGATGGCACAGCAAATCAGAAAGGTTTTCTGATGGTCACCCTGGTTTAAAAACTAAAGCATACCTACATTTTCTAACTCAATGACAACAAACTAGGAAAGAAGTATTAAGTAGTAGAGATACTGTACCCCATTCTTAGCCTCAACAGCATGTTCTTCATCGATATGACAACATAGTCCAACAATATCAAAATCATCCGCACAGAAAGGACAGAGAAACTCTGGCCTCGACTCCTCTTCACAATCGTACTCCTCTCCTAAGTTATAGACATCTGTAAAACACACCAAAAATTCACTTCCGTCAAACAGGAAAACCTATAAATTACCATTGCTAACCATGTTTCTAGATAATGTGAGATAGGACACCCATAAATGGAAACGTAAATTTTAGTTTCTGAAGGGATAAGAGTTGATAAAACAAAAACTTATAACCTTCACATTGGGGTCATTTCTAGGCCAGGAAGACCCTCAAAGAGCAATTTCTAATTAAATCCCAAATATAAACCAAAAACCCAGAAATGCAAATATGAAATATCCTATCCCCCTTTTTCATATTCCAGTTAACTAAAGCGAAAATAAAAAGTTGTAATGTTTACACCTGGTTAATTTCTGAGCAAGGAAAACCCATAAAAAACAATTTCTAATTACATTTTAAATAAAACCACTTGGTAGATAAGCAGACACCAGAAATAAAAATCCAAATTCCTCCATACATTTGTAATCTTTAAACCTAGTTCATTTCTGCGCAGCAACAATTTCTAACTACAGTCTAAATAAAATCACTAATAAGAAAATGAAAAATCCAGGATGTGGTGCATTGTATGAGGCTGCTTCTCCCTTAACCAGAGTCTCGAGTTCGATCCCTAGGTATGAGAAAATCCTAGGCAGGGAGCGCTTCCCCCATAAATGGGCTCTACCCGGTGCGAATCCGGATATGGTCGGGCTCCAGTGCGGGTAACGGACACCGGGTGGGAAACAAAAAAAAAAAAGAAAAATCCAGAAATGCAAATGTAAAATCTTCCATATTTTTCAGTTAAAGAAACCTCTCTACTTTTATCTCAGCTCAGAAACTAAAGTGGCAAAAAAAATTGGCTGGAAAAAAACAAAAAGTTGTAATCTTTACACCAGGTTAGTTTAGAACGAAACCCAAACAACAATAACAACAATGTACCCATGTAATCCCACAAAGTGAGGTCTGAAGAGGATAGAGTGTGCGCACACCTTACCTCTACCTCCAGAGGTAGAACGAAAACCCATAAACAACACTTTCTATTTACATTACCGGTACTGAGAATAAGCAAAACCCACAAAAGCAAATGAAAATTTCTTCATTTTCAGGTAATGAAACCTTCTCTACAAAACCCCAGCTTAGGAAAAAATTGTAACCTTCATTTTTGGTTCATTTCTAGGCAAGGGAAACCCATGAACAACAAAATCAAAGTATATTACAAATAAAACTGCAAGCTATAAAAAGCAAATGCAAATTCCTTCATTTTCTTGCAAGAAACATACCCCGTCTCAGAAAATAAAGCCAATATTTTTTTTGGGGGGCGGGGGTTGCAATATTTACACCTGCATCATTCTTGTTAAGCCTAAAAAGAAGATAATAGTGACATAATACTAACCTGATCGAGATTGGTAACGCCTTGACGAAGTAAATAAACGAGTCCAAGAATCTGAATCCATTATATTATCCCACACTTACAAAATAATTATGATTAAATCCTTAGATATTTCAATTAATTCTTGTACCCCTTTGGCTAAAAGATGGAACCTTTTTTTAGAAATGAAAATGGAAGGAATACCCAGATTCAGATAAATTAATCAAGACTTAAACCAAGAAGATGTGGAAAAAAAAAGGCAATAAAGGGAGTTGTGAAGCTCCCTGGAAATAGGGAGGAGAAAGAGCAAATAGGCAATAGCATAGCAAGCCTCCACCAAATTTCACGGTGGCAATGTTCTTAGAGTTTATACACGGTTTTTTTTTGTTAATACCTAAAGAAGGCTCAGGGTGTGTTTGATAATTTTTTTATGTTTTGATTGGTCAAAATTTTTTAAAAACATTTTTTTTATGAAGATAAGTTGTTTCAAAATGAGAAAATTAAAATGCTCTCAACCCCATTCTTTGACCAATCCAACACCCCCTTCCCCAAAAAAAAAAAAACCCCCTCCTCACTCCATATTATCTTTATTTTACTAAATTACATATAAATTTTAAAATTTTATTTATTTTCTTTGAACATTAATATCAAGAAAATGTTTTCCAATTCGTACCAAAAGCACACTTAAAGTTGAACTTTATTGCACGATTGGGATGTCCACTATGCACCTTTCACTTTTGGACCGACTTATTATCTGCGCGTTTTCTAGGAAACAAGACACACCACTTAAATCATTTGTTCCTTTGTCCTGAAAAAAAAAATGATACTCCTACTATTTTTATTTTGATAAAGTTATATAAATTTTTATCACAATTTTATATTATTTTTAGTCATTAAATTTGTGAATTTATGTATTTTCAAAAATAGAGTTTTATTTCAAAATTTTGAGTAATTAATGTCAAGAATCATACTAAAGGTTAAATGGGTTTAATTTTCGTATTTTAACTCCTTTCATTTTTGTTTTCAAGACAAAATAGATTACTTCAATATTTTTATTATTACTTTAATGATTATTCTTATCATGAATCAAGCTAACATGTCAAATGCAAATATATATAACTAAATGGTGTCGCGTAAAACATTTAGAATAATAAAATATTTAAATTTGAGTTTCGTAACTTATGAATCTAATATTATATTTGAGTTTCGTAACTTATGAATCTAATATTATATACTAGCACAACATTTTTTTAACAGTAAACTTGATGGTCTTTAAATAAAATTTACTGTTGTGAAATTGATTCCAAATTGTGGACTTTTTGGCAACTGGTGGAAAAGGAAAAAAGAAGACATCAGCCTGTGAAGGGGATTGACTTGAATTTATGTGAATGCCCTACTGCTTTATCGTCCTTGTGGTATGTACGTTCTTAGTCCTACAGATAATTCATATTATAGTCTAAAGGCCAGTAATTATATCAGGAAGCTCTCGTAGCTCAGTTGGTTAGAGCACCCGTTTAGTAAGCGGGAGGTCTTGAGTTCGACTCTCAACGAGAGCAGTCTCCCATAGTTTTTCTTTTATATTCCATGCGGGGAGTACATTTCTCCAACTCAAATATTTTTTTTAACCAACTTTCACCTTTTTTGTTAAGTCTTTAGTACAAAATAGTTAACTAATGGTGAAAAATTAATCAACATTCACGAGAAGAATCGAATTGAAATATAAAAAAACAAAATCCGAAAACCTCCTCTTCAAACGATTAAACTATTCCCCTTATTAATCATTCAAAACAAAGCAGTTGCTATGTTTTATTTTTGTTTTATTTTTCTTTTAACATGTGCCGGTGCACAACTCAAAAAGTACAAAACTTGTCCTTCACAATCTAATTGATTTACTTTTGGTGATATTGATATTATTAATGCAGAAAAAAAAATGAAAAGCAGACAATTAATTTAAACATTCTATTCCTCTTCAACTTTGAAGAAGCGAGATCAGAAATATAGGGGGGTAAAAGTTCTTTGTATATGAATAGTTGAGAAGGGAAACAACATATAACATTTATGAAGGCAAATAATAAAGAGGGAACTTATAAGTAATTGCTTCTAAAAATGTCAGCAGTGGATTCTATTACTAAATATTTCACGGCGTGTTCTGTTTGGACAGTTTCATTTAATCTGTATCCAATTAAAATTATTTATTCTCTCGGTCTCAATTTATGTGGCATAGTTGGAATTTCGAGATTCAAACTTTTAAATTTTGACTGTGAATTTGAACATAGAAGCTTTAAGCGTTTTGAAATAAAATTTATATATTTGGAAACTACGTAAAAAATATTATAAATCACTACAATTAATAACTTAAAATTTTTAAAAGGCATATTAAGAAATTCCGATCAAAGAAATATTTGGTTGACTCTCAAAATTTTAATTATGTCACATAAATTGAGACTGAAAAAATAATATATATTTAGTTTTGACATATATCAGATAAAACACGTTGTCTCCTCTTCCTCATCATCCTCCTCCTTTTTAAATTATTGTACGATAGTGTTTTCAAATATATAGCAATTAAATATAATGTTTTGAAGAAGTGATCTTAAATCTCAAATATGAAAAGTGGGTTTAAATGAACTCCTCATCCTCTTAGTTATTGTTCAATGCTATTTTTCTAATCTATAACAAAAGTATAATGCTTTGAAGTGGTCTTGAATTTCGAATATAAAAAGTGAGCTTAAAATAAGTGGGTGTTGTAGAAAAAGCTTGAAAATATTAGCAAATCAACATTATTGCAAAATGAGTTTGTTAGATTTGTTGTTGTTTTTAGTATTTGATGACCAACACGGATTGTGATAAGAGTCGTAAGTAGGGGAAGAGCTAGGGTGGCGGGAGTGATTCATCCGAACCCCTTTGCCGAAAAATTACATTTTATATAGGTCCGCATATTGAACCCTCTTGACATAGCTGAGAAGCTTAGCTCAGGGTCAAGGGGGTTCAAATTTCCTTTAAGGTCGCAGGTTCATTAAGGGGAAAAGGACACTGTGTGGCCCTTATAAATTTTAATGGCCCAAGTTTGACCTTAATGCCCCGAAATAGAAAGTCGGCCCAAATTATTGACACTGAATAGCCCAGCGACGCGTATGATCTAATGGAAGCCCAATCTCCCTTTTGAATTTCATCGTCCTAACGTTCAGCATACAATACACTTTCCCTTTTCGATTTTCTTTCCAAAAAGAGGGTTTTCTTTAAAGACGAAGTTAGGGGATAGAGGATTGAAATTCAACCCTAAGGATGATGATATTACATATGGTCACGGAGTGCAATATTAATTGGTTCTCCTACTGAGATAATGACTAATTCACAAAGTAAAACGGGGAGTGATTCTGTCAAGAAGCCATTGATATTTCAAATATGCAAAGGCTCTAAAAGTAATCGAAAAATAGATAACGAAGGTTCAAAAATTGTGAAGCCTGCTGAAGAGGCTGATGTTGGTCCTTCAAAAAAGAGAAAAAAATGCATTCGTTTAAGTGATGACGAGGAGGATGTTGTTCACAAGAAGAAAAAGTTTTGTGTCCAATCTGATTTGAAGGTATTTTTCTCATTTTGTTATATATGTATAATCTCTGTATATTTTTAGTATATATTAATTGCAATCCTTCATTTTTATGAATATTTTGTAGTTGTATGTATAGTGTGTATTAAGCTTCAGTACTATATATGTATAATATCTGTATATTTAGTGTATATGAGATGTATAACCACTTTCTTTTTTATGCATACTTTGTATTGTATGTATAGTGTGCAGAAGTGTCAGTACTTATATGTATAATATCTGTATGTTTAGTGTATATGGGATGTTGTATAAGCACTTCTTTTTTTATGCATACTTTGTAGTTGTATGTATAGTGTGTAGAAGTGTCATTACTTTTATGTATAATATCTGTATTTTTAGTGTATATTTTTATTAAAGTGTAAAAAGTGGGTTTGTGGATACATGTAGCTTTTGAGAGTTTTACTAAGTACATTTGCATTTTAATTTTTGTGCAGATTTGGAATTTCTATGTTCATCCACGTGATCGTTACTTGACTGGAATTAGTGTACACACAAATTGCCTCATTGTGGATCAATTGAAATCTAATTTGAATGACCAACAACTTCAGATGTTTAATGAAACATGTTTTGGTTATTTTTTAGATTTGCAATCAGTTTTCATACAAAATCAACTTATACATGCATTATTTCTTAGGAAAGTGGTGTCAGATAGAGATGATGAGATATGAGTTAAAGTGAATAAGACTAGGTTGTGCTTCAGACTCAGGACTTTACTTTAATTACTGGGTTAAAGTTCACTAGAGAATGTAATAAAGATTATGCACTTGATCAGTCAAGTCGGTTGATGGAGTTGTATTTTTCTGATGCGTCGAAGGTTATGAAGCTAGAACTGATTGAATGTTTCACGAAAAAAAGTGGCAATATGATGAGGATGCATTAATGATTGCTATCTTGTACTTCATTTACTCTTTAATTTTTTTATTACAAATGATGATGTCATAATAAAGGATGACTTCTTGGTGGTTGAGTGTGGTGATTACCAAGCATACCCTTGATGAACGTATGTTTTACAGCTATGCTGGAGTCAAATAAAGTACAAGGTTTGTAGGATGGATGTATCATTGTAGCGGTTTGCCTTTAACTTTCCAGTGTTGATTTTATTAGTGTTGTGGCTATGCTAATAAAAGTCTTGCTTACCGGATAGGAGATAGTGTGCTACACATACTAAACTGCTCTGTAAAGCTAAAACAAAAAGTGACATACAAAAGTTTGAAGACTGAACTTTTCAATATAAGTCGGGATCAAGTAAAAATTATTTTTTTAAGGTAGTGTCTATTAGTTAATGCAATGCTTTATTTACTATTATATGTTAACAAGTTTTTGTGTTATGCAGTTTTGTTGAGTAACATTGTGCCATCGAGTGTTGAAAAACAACACTAGAGTTGCCTGCATTTGAATCTGTGCCTGAAGAAGAGGAAATTGATATGAATGTAAATTTTCCACCTGCTCAAAATACCAAGAAGCATTGCACAATCAAAATTAGTGATGAGTTGACACTTATGAGAAGTGATTTCAATTTGATATATATATATTATCTGTATTATTTTTTCTAAGTTTTGATTTTGATTTTTGCTCTTTTCTTTTGTAGCTAAATAATGAAGTTGCCTCAATGAAGGAGGAAATGAGATCCTTATTCAAAAATATTCTTAAAGCTCCACATATAAAGGATAATTCTGAGGTATTTTTCATGGAATTTTTTAAACTGACATTATTATTGCTATACGCTTTTGAAATCAAACTTTTTTGTATATGTTTTGAGTTTAGGAACAACGTGATAGTAGAGATGAGGACCACCAAGATAGTCATGGGGTAGGTGATGATGGGGCTTAAGCAAATGATCATACACTGGGTGGGGATTGTGTGGTAATCATTTGGCGTATAAGGATAAAAATAGCAAGAATGATAACTTGTCTGATTGCCCTAATGTGACGGATGAGGTTATGAAAGAGGGTGATCATGTGTTAGATGATCAATTAGCTGATGATGCGGCATATGAGTGCGTGAAATAGGGTGATTATGTAGTTGATGATGTGACAGATGAGGGTATAATTAGTAGGGAGGAGTTAGACTCGTTTGCTGTCCCTGATACTGAGTTCTCTAAATTTACCCATTCCGGTAGTGATAAAAATGATAAGACTATGTAGGAGGTTGATAATGTGGTGAATGGTGTGGTGGAGGTTGTATCCCTCGATCATGTGGCGGATGGTAAAATTAGCCAGAAAGAGGAGGGTGATGAATGGGCTGGTTTTTCTAAAATCGCCCAAAGTTTTACAGTCATGAGTTAGGAGTTGGTAAAAACAGTAGGAATGAGTTGGAGGATCATGTAGGTGATCACGTAGCGGATAAGGAGAAAAACAAGATGGAGGAGTTATTCTGGTCTGCTGTCCCTGATATAGAGTTCTCTAAATTCACCTAACCTGTAGTGATAAAAGTGTTGTTACGGGAGTGGAGAAAATGTGATGGTTATAAAGGTTGAGAAAAATGTGGGAGAGACTTCTGTAGGATTTGGAAAAGGTGTTGCTATTTTGGATGACACACCTATTGTGCCTCGTAGATCATAAAAACGAACAAAGACATGTGAATCATCATACTTGACCAATTTTGAATCTGATAGTAACAGCGTTCAAGCTCCTGTAGTACCCCAACTAAGTGCATCTTCCCTATGAAGCATCATTTTCAAATAAGTATTGAGAGCCCTATTGATTTCAGCTTGAAAAAAGAGTACAATAAGTCTTCTATTTCTGTCTTTTCTCCCTTTATTTATTTCATTTTATTTCTTGTATTTGTGTCATAAAACATGCCATTGTATCATGATTTTTGCAGGCCTGTTTATTCAGAACATGGCAATGAGCTTAAAAAGGCTTTTGGCTTTAGAGTTGACTTGATTCAAGAAAAAGAATGATTCTTCAAACTTGCATATGCAGGGAAAGCCCTAAGTGAGTTAGTAAGTCAGATGTCTTGTTATATCTAGTTAACTCTTCTTTTTTATCGTTTTAGGAAAATTGCAGAATGTATAATAAGTGTATATAAAATGTATATATTTGTTCTGACTATGTGTTTATTCTTCACACTTCAGCATATTGATGTGATATTTTACTATCCGAGGAAGAAAGGGAAATATGAGAATGCCTGATGGTTCAATGATATTTACAACTACCGATTGTTGATTTAATTGTTTGATACAGTCTAAGTACAATCACTTTTTATAGAATAATATAGATGTCGGGTTGATTATTGAAGGAGATCCAATTGCTGAGTATATGATGTATTTTATGAGGTGCAATGTCCCCTGGTGTACTGTCGACGATGTCTTTTTTCCTATAAATCCTGTTGAGAAGTGGCAATGAATATTGGGGAGGTTGTATTTTAAAAATCAATGCAAATTTATGTATATGATTCGATGGGTGGTGCACGTCAAAATATTCCTGTTAAGCAAGCAGTTGAAGCATACTCCGAGTTGATTTATGTATATGATTCGACGGGTGGTGCATGCCAAAATATTCATGTTAAGATAGCAGTTGAACCATACTCAGAGTTGATCCCACATTTTCTTTCTCGTATTGATTTTTGGGACATTATGAGTGATGAAATACCAGCGGTTGATTCCTTTGAGATTCGTAAGATTGCCAACCCAAGATAACACGTAACTTATCACTGGATTTTTTCATTCTGTATATTTTTACTTTTTGGAGATTATACTAACTTTGTTATGTGCAACTTTTTGTTGCAGAGAATGTGGTGTTTTTGCTACTGCATTTGCTGAGTACTTGATTCAAGCTGTGAAATTCCTCAAGTTGTAAATGATAGTGATGTTATCCGGAGCCGCTAAGGATGGCAACGGATCGGATCTGGACCAGATCCTACAAGATCCAGATCCATTTTTCATACATGGATCTAGATCCATCGGATCCATAAAACATATCCAAATCCGAATCCATCGGATCCACGGATCGGATTTGGATCCACATTCTTGAGTGTATTTTCGACGCAATAATTTGCATGCTGCACATGGAGAATTGGACAATGACATCTTTGGCCTCCCTATATTGTTGTAGACAAATGAATGTCTCATTGATTTTATAACAGCAAAAAAAATCAGGAAGTCTTATAAAATGATAAAGACCTAATTAAATCTGATAAACATGTACATATACTTGTAACAAAATGCATTTTTCAGTATGATAGATAGAAAATTAAATAAGTAAACAAGAGATAATTTGAGTATGTTAAATAATGCATGGTATTTAAAGAAGCTGTTTCATTTAACCATTTTGGAGTAGAAAGACATTAAAGTCATATTGAAGCAAACATGGAAGATAAATATATTACAGCACTAATTTATATCTATATTATAAATTAAGAGGTCTGTTAATTTATTTATTCAAGGAAACTAAGAGGTGTGAGAATGGAAGTTGAGGGTGATTAGTAGGGGAATAAAATTGTTGTTTCACCAACTCTTCCTTAAATTTTCAATATCCATTACTCCAAACTTGAATGTAAAATACAGAAATTATGATTTTTTTAAAGAAAATACTTATAAAATTACATTCTAGGTTATGCATATATTTAATAAAGAATGGATCCACGGGTCGGATCTGAATCAGATACGAATCTCAAACACAAGATCTAGATCCGATCTGTCATAAACGGATCCGGGTCCGATCCGGATCCGTCGGATCCAAATTTTGAAGATCCATATCCTATAAAACGGATCTAGATCCGGATCGGATCCGGATCCAGGATCCAGGATCCACTGCCATCTCTAGGAGCCGCTATGGTGTATTGTTATGGGATTATGGAAAGAAGAAACAAAGAAAAAATACAATTAGTGATGACGAGTCTACTGGTAGATTGAAGAGAGAGTGGTTAGTTTTAGGATAGTTGTAAGTGTAATAGGTGATATATATGTAAATACATATACAATTAATTGCATAGTTTTTGAAGAATCTTTTTGAAAGTCACTTAAGGGGTCAACGTTTTTGCTGTTACAGAATCCCGTGCTACGGAATGAATCTAGTCACCATCCGATTTAGCTCTTTTAGTATGGACATGGCTTAAGGAAGCGAATGACTCGAGTTCAAGTAGTTCGGCTAAGCCGGCAAGAGAGATGGAAAGAGCGGATCGATCTCCTGCTTCAGCAACTCTCTTGACTATAAGGAAAGAGAGGAGTGAAAGCCACTTGCTTGACCCGACAGGAGTTCACGGATGTTTTTTTCTCATCGTTGTTGAATTGTAAGAAAACTTAGTGCCTGAATATTATTGGCTTACTTCTGTTTCTATGTCAATGTCTTGGAATATTTTAGTGTTTTAATACTATTATAACACTTCGTATTTTCGGGTTAAAATTTGACCCGTACGATAGGAATGTAATGGAACTAATATAAGGAGTATGGGAAGTGTTTTGAAAACTAATTAAGTTATAAGAAGAGTCTTTGTGCAAAGTATAGTCGGAAGCTACTCTACTGGTCATGTTTTCAAGTGAGTTTGCACCAGGTCTCACTTCAAGCGAGTATTCGGAAAATTCTATAAGGAATTTGGGAACACTTCCTTCATGAATGTTGTATCCCTTTGAAATACCTTTCAAACCATATGTAGTGGAGGTCAAACAGAGCTCTGTACAAAACGTTATGCTCATTATACTAGAGACTGTGCAGTCTACGCGAAGTGACCTTCAGGTGCACGACTGTACACCAGAGACAGTGTTACTGCCCTCGTTGTGCAAAATGCTGCACGAAGAGGACTTCAGGTGCGCGACCGCACACCGGGACAACAAAAAGGATGTTTTAAATGCCCTACATCATTCCCTAACACCCCATAGCCCCGAAATATCATCCTAAAGTCAGAGAGAACAAGTCCCAAGCCTCAAAAACCCTTCAAGATAAGTTATAATGATGATTCTAAGTTTATTCTAATTCCACAACACCTTATTAACATGGATAAACCCTTCAAATCCATAGATAATCAATTGATACACTCTTTTGGATGAAAGAACCCTAGAATCCGAATTCAAGATAATCAAACACCAAAAAGGTAAAACCTTCATCCTTTAATTGATTACAACTTTGTATTGATGTTTATAAACTATAAGTTCATGAGATATGAGTTGATGGGTTTGATGGAAAAACATGAACGGTTATAATAGTTAGTACTGCATATCAACACCTCAATATCTTTTCATGTATCAGTATAGAAACTCTCAGTATCCCATAACAGTGTTATTCAAGAAATAGTTAGTACTGCATATCAGCACCTCAATATCTTTTCATGTATCAGTATAGAAACTCTCAGTATCCCATAACAGTGTTACAATATGACTCTAAAGATTCACGTCAGAACTACAGTTACGTATATAGCCTAGTAGTGGATGATGCTACCCCCATGTTATGAAGCATGGTGTATGATGATATGATATATAGCATGGCAGTGGATGATGTTTCCCGCCATGTTATGAACCATGGTGCATTATGATATATAGCCTGGCAGTGGATGATGTTGTCCGCCATGTTATGAACCATGGTGCATTATGATATATAGCCTGACAGCGGATGATGATGCCAGCCATGGAACGACCCATGGTGCATTATTTGAGATACCTATTCTCTGAGTTAAAAATGATTGTGAACCCCAATATGGTTCATTACAGAACAGAGGTGACTTCCCACCTCATGTTAAACAAATTACAGTGCTCAATGACACTTATGTCTATGTTTCAGTTTCATGTTCCTATTATATCATGTGCCTGCTTATTCTTTCAGTTGCTTTATATACAATATAATTCAAATGTATTAACTTCCATTTACCCGGGGCCTACATCTCGCGATGCAGACAATGATTTACTGGTTGACGACTCAGCTCGCTAGGTTCTAGTATCAGCTGATTTGGTGAGCCCTAGTCTTTTGGGGCGTTATCTTATTTACATTCTTTATTTAGTTCAGACAGTTAGGTATGCCGGGGGCCTTATCCCAGTAACAGTCAATACTTCATTATTCTTAGAGGCTTCATAGACTAGAACAACAGTCAGTACTTAGCAGGCTTTTATGTTAGTCATGTCGGCTACATTTATATACTTCAAATTTATCCGCATTTATAATTTATTAGTTAGACTTTTCAGTATCTCAACATGTTTATCAATTATATTCCATATTTAGTATACCACATGTTGATTTAGCCAGCCAATTGGTTTTCTCGGTCATATGTAGTCATGCACCGAGTGTCTAGTTATGCTCAGACCATGATTCGAGGCGTTACAAAACTTGGTATCAGAGCACTAGATTGGAGTGTTCTAGGGAGTCTATTAAGCCATGTCCAGTGGTGTCTCTTTTATGTGTATGTGCACGCCATACATGTAAGTTGTTGATCACCACGACATTCAGAATTGTCTCACTTCTTTCATTCAGAATTGTCTCACTTCTTTCATTCTCTAGATCGTGCCTTTAGAGCTATACCTTTAGGAATCCTTCTAACTCGTGCGTATTACGTATTTCAGAAAATGCCTTAAAAAAGTCAGCTATAAGCAAGAGGGATGCTTCTAACGCCGCTCAGGAGGTGGACTCATGCTCAGAGAGTGTCATCAGGATCAACACCCCCGACAGCACCCCTACCTAATAAAAGGCCTGCGGAAACTTGTCCTATAGCTACTCCACCACATGATACCTCATATGTTAACATTAGGGGAACTTTAAGTTACTTACTTAGATAGTAGATGCTCAAGATCAGCGTCAGGGAACGACTCCATGTACATGGGCTAGTGGAGAGTCATCCAGCTTCAGGACTCGAGAATTTCTACGTATGGAGCCTCCAGTGTTCACAGGGTCTAGTAAAAAGGAAGATCCACATAATTTCATTGACTGTCTTTAGAAGATCTTTCGTATTATACATGTAGAATTTCTATTCTCTTGTTTCATAATTCATTCATGATCGTTATTTCGAACATTGTGAACTCAAAATGTAATCAATCTACACTCGTGTTTGATATCCATAAGTCTCAGTCTAGAAACTCAACATGCCTAGAAACAATGAAAACTTCTGGTCTCATAATCAGTTTATGAATACATGTCTCAGTCCAGTCCTATTCAGTATTCCAGTATCATGTACTTCATTATGATTTCATATTTTCAATATCATATATTATAGACTTGTGTTCGATATCCTATGAGTCTCAGTTATGCCAATTCAGTTTACTGTGAAAAGATAATGCTTCAAACTTCATAATTAGTTTATGAACACATGACTCAGTGTAGCTCTATTCAGTATTCCAGTATCATGCGTTTCAGTATAATCTAGTATTTCAGTATCATGCATTACCATATGATTTGAGTTCATGTCTTAGTTTAGTATAATAATAGTCAGTCCTGCATATCAACACCTCAGTATGTTTTCATGCCTGTATAGAAACTTTCAGTATTCCATAACAGTGTTACAGTATGACTCTAAAGATTCACTTTAGAACTACAATTACGTATATATCCTGGTAGTGGATGATACTACCCGCCATGTTATAAAGCATGGTGCATGATGATATGATATATAGTCTGGCAGTGGATGATGTTGTCGGCCATGTTATGAACCATGGTGCATTATGATATATAGCATGGTAGTGGATGATGATGTCCGTCATGTTATGAATCATGGTGCATTATGATATATAGCATGGCAGTAGATGATGATTCCCACCATGGCTCGACCCCTGGTGCATTATTTGAGATATATATTATCTGAGTTAAAAATGTTTACGAACTCCAGTATGGTTCATAACATGGCAGACAACATAATCCACTATCAGGTTATATATCATGTGTTGAGCTTATATCTTTACCATGTGTTGAGCTTATATCTTTGATGATTGTTGATAATGTTATTGATGTGGGTGTTCCAACATTAGTTGATCCTCTTGATGACCGAATTAATTCTTCTTGTGAGTTTAATTTGTATCCACCTAGTGTTGACACTTATTGATGTGGGTGTTCCAACACAAGTTGATCCTCTTGATGACCGAATTGATTCTTCTTGCGAGATTAATTTGTGTCTACCTAGTGTTGACACTTGCGATAAAATTGTTAGTGCATTGTAATTTGATAAGATTGCTTATATACTAGCAATGAAAGCAAAGGCAAAGATACAACAAAACCACCTAAATGATTTTTACTTGTTTCTGGATCCATATGATAGTATATGGCACTGAGAGAACAAGATTCGTGTGAAAAATGCAGCCCATTTTACTCCTAGTTGGTGTGCTAAGTCAATTGTCCAAATTGTATCAAAAAATTTGTGTCAAATTGTGAGACATTAGTTTACTGAACCATTCAAGAAGATCAATATCTGGTGTTACTTTATCATGTGGGATGGACTCCATTTTGACTCCATTTTGATTGAAAAATGAATAATTAAATTAGTCCAATATTGAAATCAGACTCCTGCAAAAAATTGCTTACTCCTAATTTTTTTTTTATTTTTTTTATAAATATTGTATATTTTCTGTATATAAAGTTTTTTTCGAATTTCCGAATGATAAAATAACAACTCGGATTGGTGTACCTATAAAAATGAAGAATTAAATAGACTTCCATTTTATTCTACATAGCTTACTCCTTATATAAGAAGCATCTATTATAATTTGTTAGTCTTTCAAAAAAAGAAAGAACAAGAAACAATAAAGATTTTTGTGATAACATCTATTAGAGTCTTATGGGAGCAATTCTGCATATAATTCTATTATGCCCTGTTTTTCCATATCGACCACATGAGCTTGGATGCGTAGTAGATAGATACTCGAGAAATCTCTTGCATCATTTAATCTTCGGTCTACCTGGTTTGGATTTCCATATTGGTGGTTGGACTATGTTACCTAACACCACCTCTGTTGGAATGTCCCATTCACTCTCATCTGGAAGTGAATTTACTGGCAGTTAATATGCCTTCAAGAAGTATACTCTTATGTAATAAGCAGCGTCATAGTTTTGTACCTCCATATGTGTGTAGCTTAATACTGCCATAGCATGCAGATAAGGGATTCCATCAATTTAAAATCATTGGCAACTGCATTTCTTTTCACGCATGCACACTATATTTCGCTTCTCAACATCTATCACTGTATATACATAATCAGTTGAAGCCATTACCTGAATATTTAACAAATGTCATTAGTAAATCGGGGAAGGTGATTAGTCAAGTGTATGAAATAGAAATGATGATTGAATTTGTTTACCGCCATGCTATCTAACAAAATGATGTTCTCCTTCCTTATTATGTTATATTTGTTCCCTAATTCAGTAAATGTTGTTGTTGCACCTTTCTGTTATCATTGTTACATCTTATAATCAAATTCATCATGAATTATAGCAAACTCTTGATTGGCAGGTCTATTGCATCTCTAGTTTCTGAATTTAGGGACTCCGCTATATATCAAGTCATCACTATGGATCTGTTTACTCTGGAATGAGATATGAACCATTTTTCGTACTTAATATTAAACAGGTAGCCCTTTATCCTATTATCGATGTTGTCCGTGTCTTCCATGAGGTGATTAAAATCTGCCCTTATGACATTTGTCGTTGCATAGAATATTGGCTTTAGCCGCTCGTGATGCTTCTTGAACTTACCTTTGACGTTGTTCGATAGATGGTAGATGCATATACAGTGAGACACATTTGGATATACATTCGAAGCCGCCTTCAATATGCTATCATGCCAATCAGATACTATGCACATCTTTCCCCCTTCACCATAAATCTATTTAAACATTCGAAAGAACCATTCCCAAGAAGCATCATTTTTGGAATAATCAACAACATATGCTAGTGGAAGAATTTTACTTGAGTTAAGCAAACGAGAGAAATATCAATATGGTGTTGAGAAAGTATCAATACTATCTATGCAACTATTATTTCAGCAACTATCTAAATGCCAAAATAACAACTTAAACCTCAAGGCCAAATACATCAAGGTTGTCTGAAACATTCTATTTAAATCAGTAATCATAAAACAAAAGTATTCAAAGTAGCAATATTCAAAGTAGTTACATTCAATAAAGTTTCACTTAACTTACTCGATGCATCGAGCACACTAGCACACAACATGTCAGGGTATGATGATTTAAGAAAAGTTTCATCAACCACGACAGTAGGCATGCAATATTCTCATTCTATGATTGACACGTTTAGTGCAATAAAAACATACAAGAAGTGTCTGTTGTTTATTTTTTGTAACATTGCGAAAGACCCTAGATTTTTTTATTTATCATATATTCTATTGGAGAACCTCTTAGAATTTCAAGTGCATTTTCTCTTGACCTATATGCTTTCTTGTAATTCATTCTAATCCGATACTGTTTTCATGTCTTCCATGATTTGTGCTAGAGTGTATGTTGATTTCATATTGATAAATTTATTCTTCACCATTTTTGCAATGGTTACTGAAGTATCATGATATTATGACAACATTTTCTCCATAACGGGACACGTGTGAACATCAATGAATTTCTTCACCTTGAATTTGTTTGATTGGTGTAGAGTTGAAGATCTAAAAGTCCATGTGCATCTTTCATCAATACATTTAAGAGAATACCTATTTAAAACATGTAAATGATAATGTGCAAGTTCGGTTTAAATACTGTTATGATACAAATTCTATACTACAACGATACATATTCTATACAATAATGCTTTGATACATATTCTATACAACAACGATATAGTTTCTATACACAAATTGTAAGATACATATTCCATACAATAATGATACAAGTTCTATATAATGATACATATTTCTATACATACACAGTAATGATACATATTTTTATACAAAAATGATACATACCTTGATGTAGATGATCTTTCGACCATAAATTGAAATCTCAGTTGTATCGCGTAGTGCTTCATTACACTAGATATTGTATCATTTTCCCAATACAATAATGCAATTTTCTTATGAAGTAGATCCTTTATTTTATTTTCCTTCATTATTGTGTCAAAAAGCATCTTCACTTTTGTAATCAAGCATAACAACATCACCAATGTTTACTCCTTCTATAGCCCTTGGAGGATTCCGTACTACTATTTCGTAATGTTGTATAGCAGTTGAAGTTGTTCCCAGAAAGTTAGCATTCGAACATTCACTAGCATCCTTCATTGTTATGCATAATGGATATTCATTGATATCTAAGTTTTATTTCTTCACCGTCATATACAATTTGACACTCATATCATTGTATATAAGCATTGATACAACCCTCACTAAATACTTAATTTCCATTACAGTTGTAGATGAATTTCTACCTAATTTTTTATTTATTGCATCAACAAAATACTCGTAATTGCAGCCCGAATTGATCAGAATTTCATTAATACTAAAATTCTCAAATTCAATGTTGCTCGACCAATGACCACTATGTTGTATCAAATTGGAGTCGAATTTGTAATTGAAGACATTATGTTGAATCAATTCCGCAATCTCAGAAAAATCAACTCAAAGTACCTGATTTCTTGCCGCAATTTGCGTGAAAACTTTTGGAGCTCTACGCTTATTTAGTCAAAAATAATTTAAGAAAGCTCTTACGATTACTAAAAAAGATTGCAATTCAATAATAATAAGCTCACATAAATATTCAATAAAGTAGTTCCTCTTTCGATTAAACTAAAATAAGGAAATCATATGCTTAAAGTTCAAAACTCCACACGATAATTCTAACAAGGAACGAAGTTAATCCATACATAAGTCTCAAGACACCATGTATGTCATAAACCCTAAGATAATCTACTCCATAATCGGAGCAATAAGCATAAAAGAAGGAGAAAGCAAACTAGAATTCATTACAATCACTTTCGATCCAAACTTCCGTATTGAATCGAATGTAGACAGTAGCGAAAAACGTCAATACTTCAAGCTTCCAAACGTCTTTTTCCTCTAGAATCCAAGATACCATAATTTAGATTAGTTAAAACGTTATATAGCTCCAGGGGTTTGTACATGAAATGTTCAAACTATCCAAGATGAAACTTCACTGTATGTACGCTGAGTGATCGCGCAGCTGGGTGCTACTTCACACGGAAGATCGCGCAGAGGCAACAACAAGAATGGAACCATAAGCTCCTATGCTGGGAGAATTTCGAGGTATAGGTATAACCACCTCAACTCCCAATTTCTGACATTCTATAGTTATTAAAATTGTTGGCCATCTTCTGTCTTCACTACCTCTCTTGCGCGAAGTGGTGCGCAAAGAGATGGCCTTGTGTGCGGCCGCACACAACTCCAAACTGATTCCTCTTTTTGTCTTATTTATTTTATCCATTTTGTTCTTCAAGTTGAGTTCATCTTCACCTAGACACAAAATGACATTTATCAGCAATATTCACACGTAAAACCACTAAATTCACATATAAATCACATCACATAGCTCGTAAAACTCGAGGAATATATATACATCAAACACTCCCACACTTAAGTTTTGCTCGGGAGGCAAATTAAATCATTAGCTTCAACCAACTAGGACGCAACAGATTTTATAGATGAAGATCAACTCAACCAATCCTATTGATGCATACAACCCTTATCTTCGGTCTTTCCAACCTATTGAAAACCAAAGTTAAATCAAATACCATTCCTTGACATGTCTCACCAGAAAAAGGAAGCACACACACAACATTAGGATGAACAAACATGCCATCATATTTAAGGGCACTCACACTCACAAAGAAGTAACTCACGCTCTTCAAAAATACCATAGGCTTGACAATCGAGTGACTCTCCACTAATGTAGGAACTCTCAAGTTCGGATCTTGTAGGACTTGCATTTGGTTGTAACGTAGGCTAAGAGATAGGTAGGATTATATGGATAAAAGTGACGTAATCCCCTCATGCACTACACTCTTTGAGTCTTTAGCAAAACAATCCCATATTTTTTCAACCCAACCACCATTTGCATCTCCCTTCCTTTTTATTTTTTTTTCTCCATAACTCAACCAACAAACACCTTGCAATTATATTTTCCACTATTTTCTTTTCTATTGTTTTTCACAATCGCTCTGAGACCTTACATACCAATTTCCCTCCTTTCAACTCATAGAACAAATAAGAAACTATTTTATTCTTTTTTCACGCTGAACTCTCCCATACTTATTTCTTGCAATAAAGCTCAAGTTGAATGCCACTAGGGGACAATGTAAACATAATCTTAAGATATACACGAAAGGGTAAGGGTAAATATTTGTCTATCAAAGAAATAGGAAATTATCACTAGGCACAAAGGGGTTGACTAGGGATAATAACAATGAATGGTGAGTTTATTTAGCCTAAGAGGGATCTACAAAGAAACAGTTTATTTAGGTTAAGAGGGATCTACAAAGAAAGCCTACAATCTTTTTCCTACTTAAGAATGCCCTACAAATTTTGCCTTTAATCACTACCAAGACAAGTTCTAGATTCTCTCAAAGCATGATTACTGATTAAGCTTCCTCGCCACACAATTATAAAGAACTGATAAGACTCAACTTCAATTCTCAACAAATTTATTCAACCTTCAGAATGTAGTGAGCATACATCATATAGGCTGGAAACAGTTATATTCACACGAAGATAAGCTCAAATGAAGAGAATTTGTTTTTTGTTTTCTCAATAAAGTACATAAATAAAAGCAAATAAAAAATAAAAAATAAATATATACAAACCCCCACCTCGCAGTAAATTATGGCATGCCGCTATGACATAAAGAAAGTGCAAGAGATAAGAGAAAACTCCCTAAAAGGGTCACTCTAAGTCGGAGATGGTGTCCAATTTTACAGGCCCGACCAAGTGCGCGCAACCACGTCATAAGCTTTTTCTCTAACTTCTAACTTTGTACCTTTGAGCTCGTCCAACATGGTGTGCACCCCTGCCATAGAGGTTTGCATCTATGATACCTCTCATTCAAGCTTAGTAACTCTCTCCTCTAATGTACTACTAGTGGGTTTTCCCACCCCCGGGATGGTTGCAAATGAGAGGTTGTATCAACATCCATCTTCTCCTTGTCATGCGAATCCTTTGAGTCATCGTCATCCGATTCTCCTGAATTTGCTACTTCCACCACCTCCTTACCGATGTACATCTTGTCAGGTCGGAGTAGTGGTTAAGCCTTAGGGACAATATCAGATTTCTTCTCATGGACTTTTGCCAGTATACACAACCGCGAACTAGAGATGGAAAGTAGAAACAATATTTTCGTACAATGGCATTTTACAGAATTTGTTCCTGTATTATCCTTGCCAAATCAAAATCATTCTCATTCATTAGGCAAAATATGATAGCGGCTCGGTAGCCATTAACTTCTGTTGTGTTGCCTGAAGGTGTGAGCCGATTATTGATGATGTAAAGATAAAATTTTCCTTCAGTCGTCAAACTGTTGGAATGGAATTTATGGTTCTCCTTTAGACATTATAACTCCTTTCCAAGAGTGTAGATTGTGTCAATGAACTTTTCTCAATTGTATGGCTCTTTATAGTATACATCCTGATACCTTGATTGAGCTTGTCCTTGATCTCTAGGATTATTCTATTTCCATACATTAAGACTACCACTGGACGAACTCTAAGAAAACCCGGGATGCTTCTGTCCCATAGCTTTGAAATTGTCCCCCCTTGATAATTGCCTCTGTTAAAATTTCCGACAACATTCACTTATTCTTCTGAAACGGCCCTATTGACACTCATAAGTTATGTGTCCCATTCCAAAGAAATCACATATCATCAGTTGCTCGGGTTGTACTTGAGCTATGGTTAGATGCTTAATATCTTTGGCAATAGATGCAATCTAAGCCTGCAATGTAGTGTATGCATTCACCTATGTATCCCAGTTGTCTACTTTCTCTCGGTCCCATCTATAAACCATTGGTTAGCATCTTCTGATGGTTCATTCAAAATTTCAATGGCCTCATCATGCATTTTCTTCCTCAGAGGACCTCCCACTGCATTGTTAAGAATTCTCTGAGAGGCAGGTGTCAAGCCATCCCAAAAATTTGTTAATTGCATCAAAGGCTCTATTCTATTGTGGGGGCATAATCTCAGTAATTTTTTGAATATTTTTGATGTATATAAGATGGGTGTAAGTGGGTAAGTGGTTCGGGGCTTGGTTGTAATCGGGTCGACCCAAAATTGGGACTCAAAAGTGGGGGTTCTCGGCTACTGCCGGCAGTGTGGTGTTTGGTGGCTGTTTCGGGTGGTTTTAGGGAGAATTGCATTTCGGTGTTTTATGTGGTGGTAATGGGTAAGTTTAGGGTTGTTGTAGTGGTTGGGGTTTAGTAGTTTGATGGTGGCATGGTCTCATAAACTGGCTGAAATAGTGAGGTATCAGTAAAGGTTGTTTCAGTGGACTGTTTATGGTTTTTGGGTTTGGACGGGAAATTATGGGTGGTTCCGATCAGTGACCTTTAGTAGGCATGTTTATGGAGTCTTGTGGGATGTGGTGGTAGAAATAATAAAGTGGTTTGGGCAAGGAATGAACAGGGGATGCTAGGTTCAAATCCGAGTACAAACCAAGTGTTTGGGATGGTCGATATGAACAAGGATAATGACACAAGGTTTTTAATGCTCGTGTCGACACCAAGATGACTTTGAACAAATGGATAAGGACTAGACCGGGGTTGCTAAGGACTAGACCGGGGTTGCTAAGTACAAGCCCGTGAACAAGCCAAGTGAGGGTGGCCGGTAACATTAAGATAAACCCTAGGCTTGGGTTTGATTGGATCACACAAGTTCCAACGTCCACTTGCACCAAGTGGGTTCCTTAAGCTTGGATTTGATTAGATCACACAAGTTCTAACCAAGACTTACGCCGAAGGGACCTTAATTTGGGTTCAACTAAGTCACACAAGTCTTAGATAAACTTACACTAAGGGTTTGGTTCACACAAGAATCGAAGGCCCACACAAGGACCAATCTAAGGTAGACAACACCCAAGTTGAATACTTTAGAGTATAAGTAAAAATCAAGTTTATATTTCAATAAACAACTCTCATTTTTACAACATCCTAAGGGTCCTATTTATAGTCATACATGGACTATTCTAGAAAGATAACAAAAGGACACAAACTACTTGGAAATCTCGGCCAAGTGGGAACAAACGGGAAGGGGTTCAAGTTAACTTGGGGAACAAGGAGTATACCAACTCTTCAAGTTCTCTAGACCACTCTTTTATGTCTTTCATGTAAACAAATGCATGAACTAGTTAGTTCATGAATCATTTCCTTGGAGCACGTGTGGAAGTTTCTTGTCCTTGAAGTACCTCGGCCGAAATGGGAAGGGGGGGGGGATGAATCCCAATCATCCATGCATTCTAGATCCTTCCTTGGTACCCTTAACATATGAACTAGTTATCTCATCAACTGTATTCTTGGGTAGTGTTGAGAACCATTCCCTCTTGGCATGAACCTTGGGCTGAGTGACCATGTGAATTTCTCGGCCAACTCCTCAACTTCCGGGTTTCCTTCTTGGTGTCTTCAAGTGCATGAATGAGATAACCTCTTGGGAGCCGTATGTTCTAGATGATTCCTTCCCCTTAACACCTTGTTCATTCTCGATAAAATCACATTTGGAGAAATCTCTCGGCCTAGTCATCTTTTCTCTTACATCCTTATCCTAGTCACCTTGTCTTATTACATGGTACATTAACTATGTCCTAAGAAGAACTAAAAGCTAACCTAAAAGAAAAACAAACATGGTCTTCGGCCAAGACCTACATACAAAGCCAAAATAAAATGTTTTCTTCTTAAACCTTCACGTGATGTTCTCAACTCTACTCCATAAACCATGACATTTTTGGCAACTAGCCATGGATTGATGGTTCATTGTTGGCATCTTCGGCAACTCACTTATGAACTCAAGTTGGGAGTTCAAGTTCGCGGTCTTTTTTCATCAATTTCCAAAGATTCAAACACAGTTTCACACTCTAGCTATCCAAAGTTGCTAATTGTTTTCCTCATTCTCGCAGTTCTCGCCGGTGAGAGGTATTTGTCAAGGAACTTAGTTGTCATCTCCTCCTAGGTGCAAATTGATCTCGAAGGTAAACTTCTCAGCCAAATTTTTGCATCGTGTTTCAGAGAGAAGGGGAATGACCTCAAGTAGATTGTATCGTCGGATGCCCCATTGTAGTGAAAAGTGTTCATGATTTCATCAAAATCCATGAGGTGGCTATTTGGATCTTCATTCAGCTTTCCTCTAAACACACAATTTTTTTGAATGGCTTGAAAAACACTGTGCTTAATTTTGAAATTGTTGGCCGCAACAGGCGGATATCTTACACTGGATTGCATCCCATTGTAATTTGGCCTAGTATAATCTCCAAGAAATCTCCTCGCCCTTCTGTTATTTTGATAAACCTCTTTAGCTAGAGGGAGAAGGTTTCTTCGATTCCCAACCCATTCAACGACACCATTCCACAGAAGCAAGCGGTGCTTCATTTCCATGATTGGGGTTGATTGGGTCCTCTAGACCAACATTCTTACATTATCATCCATGATGACTCGATTTGATGACTACCCAGATACCCTTTTTGCAAGTGTTTTCCTTAGTTGTCGCAAAGATTTTTCGAGCTCTGGATCGTATGGAATGATTTCATGGGACGATGATCGTTTCATACATCAAGAGTCAGAAAATAGTATATGTTACCTACAATTGGAGAGAACTCAACATGTAAAGTGTAACTAAAAAATTAATTAAAATGAAAGCCTGAATTAATACACACGATTCTCTTTGAATATTATTTGTTGTCAATCCCAAGAAACATCGCCAAAATTTGATGAGCGTAAAACATAGTATACTTTTCTTAAGCGCTTCGTTAGTAAAAAATAGTATAGTTTAAGATCGTATCCACATAGATTGGTGTAACTAAATAATTTAAACAAAGTCTTGCTCTGTATTATTCAGGCAACCAAATATTAGGAATTTTATTGTGTAGACAACAAGTAACAATTTTACTAGTAACTAAAAGAATAATGTAAGCCAAGAAATTGATCGAGGATTGTTATCAATAAGAGAAATAAGGGCAATGACGAGACTAGTGCAAGATAAATATGTAGGATTAATAATCGTTCAGAGTTCTTTTCATAGGTTTCGTTGACTCTTTCAATTTCAACGAACGATTAGTCTACGTGTGATACTTAATTTTTCTTTCGAATGAACTAACTATCGTCAAGAATAGACTAAATTAAAACTCAAGAACATATGCAAAAACTGTCGAATAGATTTAATAGATGAAAAACTTCTCCAGAATATCTTCCTATCTTTAATAAAAAACAATTCAAGAAAGCTCTTACGATTACTAAAAAGGATTGCAATTCAACCACAACAAGCTCGCATAAATATTCAATAAAGTAGTTCCTCTTTCGATTAAACTAAAATAAGGAAATCATATGCTTAAAGTTCAAAACTCCACACGACAATTCTAGTAAGAAATGAAGTTAATCCATACATAAGTCTCAAGACACTATATCTATCATACACCCTAAGATAATCTACTGCATAATCGTAGCAATAAGCATAAAAGAAGGATAAAGCAAACTAGAATTCATTACAACCACTTTCGATCCAAACTTTCGTATTTAATCGATTGTAGAAAATAGCGAAAAACGTCAACACTTCAAGCTTTCAAACATCGTTTTCCTCCAGAATCCAAGATACCCTAATTTAGATGAGTTAAAAGTTATATAGCTCTAGGGGTTTATCCATGAAATGTCCAAACTAGCCCCGACAAAACTTCACCGTACGCACAATGTGCGATTGTGCAGCTCCGTGCAACTTCGGAAAGAAGATCGCACAGCGGGTTAGCCAACCCCTCTTACGCAAAGTGGTGCGCGAAGAGAAGGTCTTGTGCATGGCTGCACACAGCTCTAAGCTGATTCCTCTTTTTTTTTTTTTGTTTCATCCATTTTATTTTTCAAGTTGAGTTCGTCTTCACCTAGACACAAAATAACATCCATTAGCAATATTCACGAGTAAAACATATAAATTCACATATAAATCACATATAATAAGATCTTAAAACTCGAGGAATATATATCCATTAGTCGTAATGTGTTTTATGACTGAAATACATATTTGATTTGTGTCCAAAAAGTTCCGGATGTGTTTCGAGGGTCCGATTTGGCATTGTTGGTGAATGCTGGTTTTCTGGTGCAACACCCTTCATCGCATTCACGAGGGTGACCTGACGTTTGTGAAGAAGGATGGGGAGGGTGTTATCACATTCACGGAAGCCCACCGCATTCACGATGAAGGTTTGTGTTTTCCGATAAAAATGATTCTAACCAAAAACACAGTTAGAGATTTGTATTCTATGGTTTAAGGACAAGTAGGTTGTATCCAATCTGGAGACCCTATTTAGTGAGTTCGGAATATCTAGTTATATTATGAATGTGTGAAATAAAAGGTTAAATAACTACAGTAATAAACAAGTAAAAATGTGTAAATAAGCAGGATTCAAAATAGACAATGAATAAAGTGAGAATCAGAGCTTGGAGTGGTATATTGCTTAGAGATCAAGATCTTAGTTACAAAGTTGAGCTTAGAGAGAATACAATATCCCTTCCTTCTCTTCTAAGTCTTGTATATATAAGACAAAACTAGACTATTATGCCCCCTAAAGTTATAATGATGTGGGCGTGCTGATATCACTATGCCCATGTGTACCATGACGTATTATTCGATGAGGGGTGATGTGATAGAGGTTATTGGGTGTGGGAGAAAATTGTGTAGAAACTCAAGGTCATTAGAGTTCCCAAATGCATCATATATCCTGGGGGCATTTTCACCTAATAAAGATAGTCCCCCACTTTTCAGACCTCTCATTTCATGAGTCCGGGAAGTTGAAGAGTCTGTGTGAATTTTTTGAAACTTTTTGCGGGAACCAAAACATCTTTCCCTAATGTGAGATGCTTCATCAGTCGATCATTAAAAGCATTCAATCACTCAATCAATGATGCCGTTTCAGAGACACGGATTGACCTTACTGACATGGAGCACCGCTTCATTTTCCAAGGGCAATGATTACCCCAACTGGTTATATAAATCGATAATCATGATCACTTCTTCTCACTCTCACTCTTGCCTTCTACTCTTGAGCAATTACAACTTCTTGCTTTAAACCTCCATTCTGCACTATGTCTACTTCTTTATTTTTCTTTGGTTCTTCATGCAATCTAACCCTCACTAGAATGAGGGAAGAGCTTGGTGCCACCTCTGTGATTTCTATTCATCATTGGCCCTCATCTTTCGGCCTTACATGAGCTATTGATTTTGGTTCTGCGGCCTCTGAAATCATTTCTTCGGTTCCTCTCTCTCCCACTGCTATCTCAGGCCCAAGTTTGGAAGTTTCCTTGGCCCACCTTGTGGGCATCTTTCTTTAGGTAACCCGAGTCATATTTCCTTGCATTATCTACCTTTAGAGTGAGTGCATAAGTTAAATTTTTTCCATATTATCTTCTTTTAGAGGCATGTTGTCGTCTCTCTACCATCGAGTTATTCAAAGACATATCTCTGCCTTTGTGAGGTTGATAGAGGAAAGTCGGTGCCTCCGGGATGAGATGACCCAGCTCCAGTCCGAACATATTGATCTCCTATAATGAAGGACTTTCCTGGAGGGTCAGTGGGAAGAGGCCAACCAGGCTTTAGCAACTTAGGAGGAGACCTTCCGAACCATGACTCAAGATCGCCAGTTGATGGGGGAGAGGTTAGTCCAGACAGAGATTGATTGTGATGCTGCTCGTGCCCGGGCGCAAGTGCTTGAGGCTTTTCAAGCCCGACTTCTAGCCCAGAACTAGAGATTAATATTTTTATAGAATGTTGACCAATGAAGGGCTATCTTGCTTTGAGACTATACTGTCATCCAGACCCAGTTTGAGGTCCTGCAAGGGGTGGATATATGAGCGATTGATGTCTCTTCGGCCCTTGTAGATGCAGAGGTGGACGTGGGAGCGCTGAGGCAAACTTGGATGAATTATGCGAAGAGACGTCTCTCTCCTCAGATGCTTCTGCTGGCTCTTCCGGTGGTGAGGATGCCCCCAGCTTTGCTTTGTATGTCCTGAGCCCCTCGTCATTGGGCTGGAGGACTTCTAAGGGTTTATTCCTGTGGCGGGGATCAGCAGTGATGCCGGTGGCTGGTGCTAGGTTTTTTAGCTCTAGCGATTCTATGATGGGCTTGTGTGCCATTTTAATGTAAGTTTATGTGATGGACATGCGTGCCCTATGAATGTTTTTTGGTTGTTGCTCTGGCATGTGTGCCATGTGATGGATATTTTTGGGTCTTCGTACCCTTTGTTTTTTAGTATTTGAGCATCTATACTATTGTTTTGTTGGATCTTTGGGGCCTGTATGCCCTTAAAAGAAATGTTTTTGTACGAGAGTTTAGCGCTCTTTGGTGTAAATGACAATTGCTAGTTTGCCTTCTATTTTGTATTTTTAGGCTTTGACATGCACTTTGTTTTTTTGCAACAATTGTGATCACCTAATGACCTGTTGGTTTTTTAATTTATACTTAATCATCGAGGCATGATTGTTTCGCCCGTCTACCTGAACTATGCTAATATTCGAGTGTTTGTTGTTTAAGACAAGTTTTAACGATCGGTGAACGCTTATGTAATTTTTGTATTTTGTGTTTGATGTCATCTTGCCTGAACCCAATCCGCGAATGTCACATCCGAGAACGCTAGTGCGAAATTGGTATTTAAGACATCCAATTTCAAAATGAAGGAAGATACTTCATTTTTTAATTTTCGGTTTTGATAGGGATGATGTCTCAACCCTATATAAAGGTTCAAATGTTCAAAAGAACCTGCACGCACGGAGGCTCTATGGCTATGTCGTGTTGTTTGAAGCGGTTTTACAAGGCAGGATGGCTTCCGAGTTTGGTTTTGCCTCGAACATTTTTTCATTGTGCAACTTAGTCCTAAAAATCAGCAAAGGATTTTTATTTATTTATTTCATCCTTTCAAAGTTACGGGGGATGATGACTCATCATATAAGTACATGATCCCTTATCGGGGTGTTTGCAAGATTTAAAAAAATAGCGACCAGAAAAGTGCAGTGACTGGCAGCAGTCCCAATTTGAGCGAGTTTGTCCTCGAAGAGGCCTCCTTACCGATATGTTGATCCACCTTCTGCCTTCGAAACTCGAGTACGAGGTCTCTGAGTCGTTTTTCGAGGTGCTACACGCTAAGCTTAAAGTGTTTTTGAATTGTTGCCTCGTTAAAACCTTGTCAGGAAAACCCGATTAGGACAAAACCTCGGCCAAGGAAAAAAGTGCAATGCGTATCCGTCTCTTCTGGGGAGATAGTAGTTTCGTGAGCAGTCCCTATCACAGAAAGAGACAATTAACCAAAAATAAACACTCTTTTGAAGACAAAACATACATGCCTTCTCTTAAAGATAAAATCTCTTGAGGTGACTAACGCTGCAACTATTCTTCAGCTTTTTTCGAACTCATCTTGGATCCGATAGTATCCTTTCCGTGGGATTCTCGTTATTCGATACGGTCCTTCCCAATTCGCTTGTAGTTTACCTGCATTCGGATCTCTTGTTGCAAGAGTGACTTTTCGGAGGGCGTAATACCCAATTTTGAAGTGCCTTAAATTCATATTTATGTTAAAGTATCTTCCTACTCTCTGCTTTTGTTCAGCCAAACGCTCGAAAGCAAATTCTCTACGCTCCTCCAACAACTCTAATCCAACCGACATGGCTTATTTGTTAGATTCCTTAGTGGTTGGAGTGTAATGGAAGCTGGGTTCTACCACTTCTATGGGTATTAGGGCTTTGGCTCTATAGACTAGGGAAAAAGGGATTTCCTCGATGCTTGTTTTGGTCGTCGTCTTATAGGACCACAATACCCCCGGTAAATCTTGTGGCCACTTTTCTTTTGATCTTTTCAGCCTCTTCTTGATGCTCTAGATGATGGTTTTGTTAGTCGACTCATCTTGTCCATTTGCGCACGGATGATACGACGATGATGTGGCTCTTTTGATGTTCAACCCTTCCAAAAATTTGGTAACATTCTTTCCCACGAAATGCCGACCATTGTCACACGCTATCTCTTTCGGTATCCCAAACTGTCAAATGATGTGATCCCAAATAAAGTCTATGACCTTCCTTTCGTGAACCTTTTCATATGCTTCGTCCTCCACCCACTTTAAGAAATAGTCTGTAAAGATCAATAAGAACCTTACCTCTCCCACTGCTCCTGCAATAGGCCCACGATGTCCATTCCCTATTTCATGAATGGTCATGGAACCACCACCGAGTGGAGGGGTTCGGCAGGTGGATATATCATAGAGGAGTGCTACTGACACTTTTCACATTTTCAGACATAGGCCTTGGCATCCTCTTCCATCTGAGACCGGTAGTAACCAACCATTATTATCTTCTTTACCAACGAGTCATACCCGGAATCATTTTCGCAACTCCCCTTGTGCACCTCCTTCATCACGTACTCAGCCTCTAGAGGCCCTAAGAATTTAGTGAAGGGCACAAGATAGGATCTTCTGTTCAACTCTCCCTCATGCATGCAATATTTGGCCGCCTTGGTTCTCAACGCCCGAGCCTCCTTACTATCTTCCGGAAGAGTCCATGTCTGTAGATAGTTGATAATATCATTCTGCTAGTCCCAAGTCAAGCTGGTAGAGTTTACTTCATGCAATCCAGAATCTAGGATGGACTTCGACTCCTCCTTAGTTGCCCCTGATGAAGAGCCTAGGTTAGCCAAGGCGTTAGCTTAAAAGTTCATTTCTCGAGGGATTTGTACTACCTTCCACATTATGAACTGGGTCAGTAAAGTGGTGGTTTTACCTAAGTATTCCTGCATCTAGTTGTCTTTGGCCTCGTATTTGTATAGTATCTCATTGACAATCAATTGTGAGTCACTTTTAAGCTCGATATTTTAGGCATGAGTCCTCGAGATAATTCCAATCCTGCAATTACGACCTTATACTCGCCTCAGTATTAGTTAATCAAATACACTTAATGGCTTGCCTGATGATATCCCCTAACGGAGCAATCAGGATAATTCCAAGCCTAGTACCCTTCATGCTTGTGGCCCCTTCTATATACATGACCCATTTCACACACGCCACTTCGGTTTCCCGAACTACCTCTGTATGAGCCTGAGGCATCATGCCTAGATTATAATCAGCTACAAAGTCAGCTAAGGCCTAATACTTAATAGTTGTCCGAGGTCGATAGGTGATATCGTACCCGCAGATTTCGATTGACCAACTTGCTAACTTGCCTGAGAGTTCGGGTTTGTGCAATATATTCCTTAAAGGGAAAGTTGTTACCACACATATGGGGTGATATTTAAAATACAACCTTAACTTACGAGACGCCACTACTAGGGCCAAAGACAACTTTTCGAGGTAAGTGTAGTGGGCTTCAGCCTCGGTTAAAGCATTACTAATATAGTAAATAGGAGATTGCGTACATTTTTCTTCTCGAACTTATTTACAACGGCTTCGTATACATCGAGATAAATCAATAGGAGTTCTTCTTCATCCGGCTCACAACAGAGATGGGTTTGTTAGGTATTTCTTCAGATCATTCAGCGCTTACTGGCATTCCAAGGTCCATTGAAAGTCTTTATTTTTCTTCAGTAGGACTGGTTAATCACGATAGATGGGACGGCCCAGACTGGTTAATCACGATGGACCAGTATTTCGAACTAAAAGAGATTTCGACCCCGGAGCGGGTACGTTTCATTACCACGAAGTTGAAGAAAACAAAAAGATAGGTTTATGGTGAGCACATGTACGATAGAAGAGGGAGCTGGAGGAGAATCACTACGAAGAACACCGTGACGTGGCCCATAACGTGCATCCAGGTCTCCAAATCACCATGTTATAAGGCATTCTCCTTTTAGGACATCAAACAAAGCTTTTATAGAAACCCCTTTTACGTGTGTGACCAACTCGATCTGCCCCCGAGTTGTTTTGCTGGACAGGTTGAAGCCGGTCAAAACCTTCACCACCGGGATTATTTGCCCTGTTAGCTACATCTCTTTGATTATACTGAGTCGCACAACATTTACAGCGCTACCTGAGTCAAAAAGCGCTTTCGATAGAAATTGCTAGAGCATCAGCGTACGGGATCTCGATGCTTTCCCTTTCCACTTTGCTAAAAGTGATAGGGTCATCGAGCTCATCCGTAATACTTTTTTTGGATGGAGGTGGCCTCTCGTGATAATGTATTTGAGACACTGCCCCTACTATTCATTCTTCAACGATCATGTTAATCGCTCCTTGTTGCGCTGGGTGTTCCCGCGAAGTCCCACTCCTTTTTTTCCTGGCGTATTTAGATTGACTACTAAAGAACTCCTTCAAATGCTCATTTCTCAGCAGGTCTACTACCTCATACCTTAAGTGCTTGCAATCCTCCGTTGAGTAGCCCAGGATCCCATAGAACTCGCACCAGAATTCTATGGTCGCACCTCATTTGTTCGAGTTCTATTGAACTACTAGCGGAAACCGGACTTCCTTCATATTCTTCATCGCCATGACCAGATCCATGACCTCTATTTTAGATTTATATAAGTCCACGCTCGGTATCCCCGAGTCATTCATAGATTTTTTTCTACAGCATCTCTCTTTCTTTCCTAGGTTGACCCTGATCATACCTCGGTTTATTCGGTCAACCTTCATGTTTGGGTGGTGGTCGAGTTGAGTAAGGTTCATACCAACCTCTCTGGTTCCTTTGTCTATATGGAGGAGCATTTCTAGATTTCCCTTTTATCCTCACTCAATTTTCTATATAGGCCCCATCATCAGCCTCTATCCTCATTTTAGCGGTATATATGTTGCATTCCATGACGTGGCCGGGAACTCCCTCAAACTTTCCTTTAACTTCCTTAAGTCCTCTGAACTGTTGATGTTCAGGCCATTAGTAATGCTGAGGTAGCCCAATCCTCAATTATTGCTGGTAATAACATCCTCTCCCATTGGAAACATTTCACAAATATACAGAGTAACTCGTCCTTCATTTTATTTATGGTGAATATGTCTTCTTTGTGAGTTTCGACCCTCCGAGACCCAGCATAGTCTATTACGAATGCATTTGCAAGAGCAACAAATGAATCAATAGAGTTTTCAGGAATCAATAGACCCTCCATATTTTACGAATGCATCTACCCTCATGGCGTGTAGCTAGGGTCTCCCGATCACCAGATTATATGGCATCCCCTTCGAGCACATCAAACAAAGCTTTCATACAAACCCCCTTTACGTGTGTGACCAGCTTGATCTACCCCCGGGTTGTTTTATGGATAGGTTGAAGTTGGTCAAAACCTTCACCACTGGGATTATTTTCCCTGTTAGCTGCATCTCCTTGATTACATGGAGTTGCATAATGTTTATGGCGCTACCAATGTCAACAAACGTTTTGGATAGAAATTGCTAGAGCATCAACCTACGACTCTCGATGCTTTCCCTTTCCACTTTTTAAAAGTGATGGGGTCATCGGGCTCATCCTTTATATGTTTTTTGGATGGAGGTGGCCTCTCGTGATACTATATCTGAGATACTACCATAATATTCTTTCTTCAGCAATCATGTTAATCCCTCTTTGCTGTGCTGGGGATTCCCGCGAAGTCCCACTTCCTTTTTCCCTGGCGTATTTAGAATTACTAAAGAACTCCTTCAAATGCTCGTTTCTTAGTAGGTCTACTACCCCGTACCTTAAGTACTTGAAATCCTTTATTGAGTGGCCCAGGATCCCGTGTAACTCGCACTAGAGCTCTATGTGCGCATCTCATTTGTTCGGGTTGGACTGAACTGCAACCAGAAATCGAAGTTCCTTCATATTCTTCATCGCCATGACCAGATCCACGACCTCTATGTTAGATTTATAGGAGGCCATGCTTGGCTGTCCCAAGTCATTCATGGATTTTTTCTATCGCATCTCTCTTTCTTTCTTAGGTTAACCCTGATCATATTTTGGTTTATTTGGTCGACCTTCATGTTTGGGTGGTGGTCGAGTTGAGTAAGATTCGTACCAACCTCTCGGGTCCATCTGTCTATATGGGGGAGCGTTTTGAGATTTCCCCTGTTATCCTCCCTCGATTTTCTGTGTAGGCATCATCCTCTATCCTCATTTCTTGGCCGGGAACTCCCTCAAACTTTCCTTTAACTTCCTTAAGGCCTCCGAACTGTTGACGTTTAGGCCATCAGTAAATGCTGCGATAGCTCAATCCTCATAGATTACTAGTAATAGCATCCTCTCCATTGGAAACGTTCCACAACGTTGCGGAGTAGCTCGTCCTTCATTTGCTTTATGGTGAATATATCCTCTTTGTGAGTTTCGACCCTCTAAGCCCCAGCATGGGCTTTTAGGGATGCATCTGCAAGAGTAGCAAATGAATCAATATAATTTTCAGGTAAGAGAGTATACCAAGAAAGCGCTCCCTTTGTGAGCGTTTGGTTGATTTTTTTAGCATAACATATTCAATCTGGTGCCGCTGCAAGTCATGCCCGGTGACAGCGGCCTCAAAGGTCACGATGTGCTGGTTCGGGTCTATGGTGTCGTCATACTTAGGTATGTCAGGCATTCTGAACTTCTTCGGGATGGGCTCTGGGGCTGCTGCCTCCATGTACAGTATATTCCCATATTTTCTCTCCCCAACTCCTTTCAACATATGGGGGCCCTGGTATCTGGCTCATTTGCTCATGGAGATCCTTTTCTAGCGTAGCAAGTCTTGTCAGGTCTGCCTCTGGTGTTGTAAGCTCTACTCTCTTCGCGTTTGCCGCAGACGCATCGAGTGCTCCAGTGGTTTCCGCATCTCAATTGAACCACTTGATTTCACTATTAAGTTTTTAAAGCATAAAATGTGATTTTCTCAAATACCCATTTTTTTACCCTTAGTTAAATCCCTTCTATTTCTAGTTGGGGATCATTAAATGGGTTTAAAGCCCCAAGTCCTAATTAGTATACCCCTTTCCTCGACTCTAGTTTCATTTTTCAAGTGTAACTAGAGACAATAGACAAGATATGAGTGTTTGCAATCAATCCTTAGCATTAATGGTGATGGGTAATTAAATATCCACACCTACTACACCTTTTTTCAATTCAAAGCTCAACACATACATCAACGCCCATTTAAATCCACGACCCCAACTTAAATTTAGCTACTCATGAATATAATAAATCAAAATAAATATATAAATAAATAAAGGCATAGATTCTCACAATAATTTTATATTAAAAATTAGAATAATCTTCAAACTTGTATCTTCAAAAATATCAAAAAGATAAAGAAAAGCTTGGCAAGACACTTCAATGCCAAAGAGAATATAATATGATGTGAATCCATGACACAAAACCATATATTACACATTTATAGTGTCTCAAAAATTGAGGAACAAAAATTACTCCCTCTATCTCAATTTATGTGATATAGTTTGACCAGGCACGGAGTTTAAGAAAGAAAGGAAGACATTTGAAACTTGTGGGCTAAAATGAATCGTAGATATTTGTGTGGTTGTAAATCATTTCATTAACGATAAAAGGGAATTTTTAAGTTAAATTATTTCTAAATATAGAAATGTATCATTCTTTTTGGGACAGACTAAAAAGAAAAGTGTATCACATAAATTGAGACAGAGAGAGTATAAAAATATCATCGCGTACCACTCTACGACCACATAAGGGGACCGTGGATCAGGTCTACGATCTACATAATGGCCAGGGTTTGCAAAGTGGGTCTTTAATTTTTACTCTAATTTCTCTATCCGAAAATGCAGTCAGGATCACGGTCCGTAGAAAATGTCTGCAGCCAAAATGACTTCGGGGCTACGCATTTTTGGCTGAACTGAACTTTACTTTTTTTATCACAGAACTGGAATGCGAAGCGTAGATGGTCATCTCATTTTGGCTCTTGAGTTCTTCTTCTACTGTCAGCTTGTGCAATCTGGATTTCCCATCTGCGTTCCATAACCTGGCTATGCAGTCCGCAGAGTGGGTCTTTCCTACACTTCTTCAATTTTCTGGCACTCTTATCTATTTTTATGCACTTTTTCCATTTTCTGGTACCCAAGGCAAAAATCCTACAATATGTAAAATAACATAAGAAGAAATGCATTAAGGACATAAAAAAATCTAGGAAAATGACATTGAATGTGCCGCAAATTTGCGGCGCATCAACACCCGCAACTTGAACTATTGTTTGTCCTTAAGAAACTAAAATGACATAAACTTACTACTAACAACAAAGCAAAAATAACTATGATTGGTTCTAACTACGAGTTAACAAACATGTGATTCATAAAGTTAATATCTCCTCGATTTTCTCAAAAATAATCCTCATGATTTCACCACTAAGAGCAATCATTCTATGAAACTCAAGCTTCAAGAGATTTCTACACGATACTATTGCCTAAATGCACCTACGTACACAATTTGAGAGGCCCTCAATTCACAAAGTTCATGCAATTCATGTGCCCTCACGACAAAGAAAGTTCCAACACTTAAGAGAACCAATTCACGACATGGAACATATGCAAAATCACTCACACTCACAAGAATGTCAAATGCTACAAGTATCATATCACAGGCTTGCACTTATTTTAAGTCACTATTCACTAGAGGAATGTTCGGGTTTGGATCACAAAGGTATTTTTAAACTTGTAATGTAGGATTAGGGATGAGCAAGATGTTCATTTAGGTACAAGTGACTTTTCCCTCCTTTATCACTACACATTTTTCATTCTTTTTGCTCAATTCCTTTTCTTTTTCTTTCCACTTTCCTTTTTCATACCCCTTTATTCTAGTTTCCTCACTTTATTCCATTCTTTTTGTTTTTTGATTTCCATTTTCATCTTTTCTTCTTCTTTTTCATTTCATTTTCATATTTTCTTTTTCCAATTTTTAATAATATTGCCCATGTCGCAATCATCTTCCCTCACTACATCTCATGTTCCACCCCCAACATAGGCTTTTAGCCTCAATCTTCATTTTTTAAGCACTTCAAGGAGGGTTTTGGTTCAAAAGACGGTTAGTTTCAAAAAGGGTTTAGGTTTTTAATATGGTAACCAAAGAAAAAGGTAAAAAAGGTTTAAAGGGGGAAAACAAGGTACTATCGTCTCACAAGTAGGCTAGAGAAATTTCAAAAAGAAGTTCTACTCTCATACGAAAGCCTAAGATCATTTTCTCAACATCACAAGACCCATAATTTATGGTGACAAATCAATGGGGAAAGTTCTAGATGATACAAGCAAACACAAGAGAGAAATCAAATCCTCACCGCATAAAGCACAAGAACTACATGAACGATTACCTTTTCGGCTCTCTATCGCATACATGACAATCATCTCATGAAGATTCACAAGAAAGTAGACATAGATTCAAGAAATGAGGCATGTTTTCATAAAATTGGTCATCAAAGAGCGAATCTACTCTTTTTTTCAAAATACAACTTTTTGAGGGGTGTTATCAAAATAAAAAAGAAGCTACTCATGCTAGAAACTACATATAAGAACCAAGAAAGTCATAACTACTCCATAATTAGGCCATGGTTACTGAACATACACCCTTAGAAACTAATCAGGCAAAGAAAAACCAAGGGGAACAAAACACAACTAAACACAAAACTGAAAGTAAACTAAACACATATATACAAACTAGTTTGTCATGCCTCCAAAATTTCCAAAACATACATGGTACCCCACCCCAACTTTTAAAACATGTGTTGTCCTCAATGCATAAACAATAATAAAGTATAAGGATAAAAAAAGTATGGTCTCATTGAGGCGCACTCTTGAGTCTGGCTCGCCGAGGCGGCCTTTTATTGGGCATCAATATCCTGTGATTGTAGAATGGGAGTGGTTGTCTTTGAATTTCCCTTATCGGGATCTAATGGTGGTGGTGGGCTGGTCTCATAGGCCCATGGAGTGGTTCTCTCAGGTGGAAAAGGCATGGAACCTCTTGTCTCTAACTCTTTATATGACTCATGGGCCGATCCATTCCTGCCGATCATAAAAGTCTCCTAAAGAGACTGGACCTCCATCGCATGAACCATTCTATGCTCAGTCAAATACATGTCTTCCTCCTCTATTGTTGCGATAGTATTGGTCTTATCAATCCCATCCTCATCATTCTCATCCTCATATCCTCCCCCTTAGAGTCATCTAGGATCTCACTGGGGCCCTGTCTCTACTCCCAGGTGGCGGGATCGCTAACCACATGTGGACCCAGAATCTCTGGCTGATGTAGGTTGGATACAAGGAAATCAATCTATGCAGTCTTCAAGTTCTCCACCTCTTTTTGGGGCTTTACAACATCCACCCGAATCAAAGACCATCCCCATAATCTCATCTCTCTAACCTAGACACCATATATGACGATAAAGTGAGTGTGTTATCATGAGCCACTTGTTTTTGTTGCACTTCAATCAAGGATTTAGTGATTGGGTCCAGGTCAATTTTTATTATGTCCGGAATTCTCATCTCAAGACGAACCACCCTAACATCTGCGGATGTAACAATCTGTATAATCCCTAATACTTCATCCTTTGATAGGATAGAAGCATGCCCGAATGTAGAGGATGGAGCTTGAGAAGTAGGGTTGTCGGAGTGGAAGTGCTTGTGGTGGAAGGAATGGAAGATGTAGGGTCAGCCGAGGTGATGGCATATGTATCCCAACTCGTGAAACTCAATCATTTCCCACACTTGTGGGAATTAGTCCGTAAGCCCATTCATGGAGATCCTCTTCTCCTCGATAAGTGTCCTCTCCTTTTTCCTTTACATATAGAGGACATGACCCTGACACTTCAAATCTATGGACCTCATGGGTTCTCTTGTGCCTCAACTCAGTTGCTTGATCAAGGGATTCTGAGAAATCCTCCGCCTCAGACTGGGAGGTGGACTGAGCTAGCTAAAGCATGAGAGGCTTGTGAAGCCTCGTCATCCGAAATGTAGGTGCCAATGGTTTTTCTCATTTGTATTTTCTATTTTTTTTTTAGCTTCAGGGTTCCTCACAGTTGCATAAGATAAAAGTCCATTAAGGCCCACTATTTCTCTCCCAACATTAGTATCCATTAAGGTCCAAGATTTCCTTCTCAAATTGTATCCATTAAGGCCTACATTACTTTTCCATTGTTTTACACTATAAGTCTCTTATAAAAAATATTTGTGTTATTTTTATAATTTTCAAAGTAGCAGATTTTATAATTAATGTAGCATTAATTAAAAAAAATACTGTCAGTTTTATACATATAATTTCCACATCTCATTCATACATCATACCAGTCTCTTTCCCATACAAGGACCTTGTTTATTTTTAAAGATAATATATGATTGAAAGGCCACTGATTCTGAATAATTTCTTATTAAAATAAAGGAGAACACTGCAAAGTAAAAGGAAAAAACACATTTTTAAGAGGAGCTCGATGGAGATGGAGAAGCACAAAAGTAGAAAAAAATATTAAATGAGAGCATGACAAGACGAGTTAAGATTTAGTGGGTTAAGGTTAGTCTTGCCTTTCCCCGCCCCACCCCGCACTATTTATCATCATATAATCTTCGCATGTTATTGTTTCATATTTTGAATCCCCTTGATGAAAATCGTGTCTCCGTCACTGAATGCTCCATAACAAGTATTTTTGAATAAGTTCATTTTTTCTTTTGTTTTCACAATGCAGTAAAGCTATACACATTATAACATAGTTGCACAAGAATATAAATACTTACATACGATCTGGATATATAATACATTACTCCTTTTATCGTATTGTACGTGCACTATACTTTAGTTTATGTTAGAGAATGTCATATGCTTTCTTTCCTTTTTAGTATGTACTATCTTAAATTATAGAATATTTTGGTAACAAAGTTTATAACATAAAGTACATTTTGTCATATTTAATTTTAAATTGTATTTCAATTATTTATGAATCGATTTCCTATTTGATGAAAAAACAGAAAAAAAGAAACCAGCTATTCCCCAAGGCATTGGGAATTTCACTACTTGATGAAAGATAAAAGGGACAACCCTCATGACGTGTAGCTAGGGTCTCCCGATCACCAGATTATAAGGCATTCCCCCGTCGAGGACATCAAATAAAGCTTCATAGAAACCGCATTTACGTGTGTAACCAGCTTGATGTGCCTCCAGGTTGTTTTGTGAATAGGTTGAAGCTGGTCAAAACCTTCACCACTGGGATTATTTGCCCGGTTAGCTGCGCAGCCTCGAGTCATTCATGAATTTTTTCTGTGGTATCTCTCTTTCTTTCCTAGGTTGACCCTGATCATACCTTGGTTTATTCGATTGACCTTCATGTTTGGGTGGTGGTTGAGTTGAGTAAGGTTTATACCAACCTCTCAGGTCCCTTTGTCTGTATTGGGGAGCATTTCGAGATTTCCCTTGTTATCCTCCCTCAGTATTCTATATAGGCCCCATGATCAACCTCTATCCTCATTTTAGCGTTATATCAGTTGTTTACTTCATTCCAGAACTTGGTCGAAAACTCCCTCAAACTTTCCTTTAACTTCCTTGAGGCCTCCGAACTGTTAACGTTCAGGCCGTCAGTAAATGCTTTGGTAGCCCAATCCTCAAATATTGCTGGTACCAACATCCTCTCCCATTGGAAACATTCCATAAATCTACAGAGTAGCTCGTCCTTTCTTTGTTTTATGGTGAATATATCCACTTTGTGTGATTCGACCCTCCGATCCCCAAAATAGCCTTTTATGAATACATCTGCAAGAGCAGCAAGTCTTCCTAGGTCTGGCTCATCCGCTCATGGAGCTCCTTTTCTAGTGCAACAAGTCTTCCCAGGTCTACCTTCGGCATTGTAATCTATGCTCTCTCTGCGTTTGCCATAAACGCATCAGGTGCTTAAGTGCCTTCCGCATCATCTGTCGGATGACTATCCGACACTACCCGGATAAAGAGTTCAAAAAAATTTCTATGTGCTCAATTATGGCACTATTTGCGGCCAAGACCATTGCTAAGGCTTCTTCCGATGGGGGTGCCCTCTTCTTTTAGCATTCCCTCCACTTTGGAGTGCGAGTGTCTTTTTCTTTTCTTAGGGTATCCCTCTTTGGGTCGTGCTTCTTAGCTTTCCGCCGAGTGTCTTTGAACATCCTCCTCGTCTAAGGGTTTGTTAGGGTTTGCTTTAGGGGGTATCATTTCCTCCGACCCTATTCGTAGTGTTTCTGAATGGCCCGACTCTGTACGTAGAGTTTTCAAACGGTCCACTAGGTTCCGGTGTTGGATGGGTACCTACTCCCCTCTGGGTTTCTGTGATTCGTGAGCAAGGTTGTGCTGTTCTAACATGTTTTTCTCTGAGTGCAATGCTTCCGTTTATGTTTTTTCAAGAAGACTGCTACAGATCAAGACAACATCATAACTGTCTCAGGTTAAAAGATAAGTAGGTTATCTCCGATCCGGAGACCCTCTATAGTGAGTTTGGAATTACTAGTTAGGTTACGGATGTGTGAAATAAAAAGTTAAATAAATACGAGAATAAGCAACTAAAAATATGTAACTAAGCAAGATTTGAAATGGACAATGAGTAAAGTGAGAACTAGAGTATCGAGTGGTATATTGCTTAGAGATCGAGATCTTAGTTACAAAGGTGAGCTTTGAGAGAATACAATGTCCCTTCCTTCATTTCTATGTCTTGTATATATAAGACAAAACTAGACTATTATTCCCCCTAAAGTTACAATTACATGAACATGCCGATGCCATTGTGCCCATGTGCGCCGCGACGTTCTGATCAAGGAGGGATTATATGATGGGGGTTGTTGGGAGTGGGAGAAATCTGTGTAGAAACTCGGGGTCGTTGGAGTTTCCAGATGCATCAGATATCCTGGGGGCATTGGAGTTTAAGGTTAGTCTTGCCTTTTGCCGCCCTGCCCCGCTCTGTTTATCATCATATAATCTTTGCGTGTTATTTTTTCATATTTGGAATCCCCTTCGTGAAAATCGTGTCTCAGTCACTGAATGCTCCATAACATGTATTTTTGAATAAGTTCATTTTTGCTTTTGTTTTCTCAATGCAGTAAAGCTATACACATTATAACATAGTTGCAAAATAATGTAAATACTTACATACGATCTGGATATATAATACATCACTACATGCACTATACTTTAGTTTATGTTAGAGAATTCCATATGTTTTCTTTCATTTTTAGTACGTACTATCTTAAATTTTATAATATTTTTGTGAAAAAGTTTATAACATAAAGTACATTTTGCCATATTGAATACTAAATTTTATTTCAATTATTTATGAATCGATTTCCTATCTGATGAAAAACCTGAAAGAAACAAACCAAAAAGCAATATTTGGTCAAAATGCATTAAGGATCAAGCCTTCAAAATCACACATGCATACGTGGTAAACATCAAAAGTCCTATTAAGTATTACTGGTGCTTCAACGAACCGGAGGTAAGCTTATCCCTTTAGAGAAAGTTAATTGTTTTACAATCCAAAAATAATATTACACGAGTTGAGAACTTAAATGACCAACAAAAATAGAGAATGAAAAAAATACCCGATTAAAAATATATTAAACAAAGTACCTTTTGCGCAGTAAATTACTATGCAATAGGACTTAACCATAACGGTGCGATTAAGTCCTATGGAAAAGTAATTTAATGCGCAAAAAGTACTTTGTTTAATATTTTTCTTTAATAGTCAGTCTTAATATACCAGGGAAAAGAGGGAGTGGCACTTCGCAGAAATGGCTAGCGCAGCAAGGAGCGATTAACATGATCGATGAAGAAAGAATATTAGGGGTAGTGTCTCAGTTACAGTATCACGAGAGGCTACCTCCATCCAAAAGAAGTATGACGGATGAGCCCAATGACCCGATCACTTTCAGCAAATAGGAAAGGGAAAGCATCGAGAGCCCAAAATGATGTTCTATCCCAGCGCAGCAAGAAAGCGCTCCCTTTGTGAGCATTTGCCTGATTTGTTTCAGCATAACAGATTCAATCTGGTGCTCCTGCAAGTCATGCTCGGAGACTGCAGCCTCAAAGGTCACTATGTGCTGGTCTGAGTCTGTGGTGTCGTCATACTTCAGTATGTCAAGAATTCTAAACATCTTCGGGATGGGCTCCGGGGCCAATGCCTCCCTATATGGTATATTCCCGTATTTTCTCGCTTTTACCCCTTTCAATACAAGGGGGCCTAGTAACTGGCTCATCCGCTCATGGAGCTCCTTTCTAGCGCAGCAAGTCTTGCCAGTTCTGCCTCCGGCGCTGTAAGCTATGATCTCTCCACGTATGCCGCAGACGCATCAGGTGCTCTAGTGGCTTCTGCATCGTCTGTCGGATGACTATCCGACGCTGCCCCGAATAAAGAGTTTAAAAACTTTTCCATGTGCTCCATTATGGCGCTATTTTCTGTCAAGACCGTAGCTAAGATTTCTTTCGAGGGGGTTCCCTCTTCTTTGAACATTCCCTCCACTTTGGAGTATGGATGTCTTTTTCGTTTCTTAGGGTATCCTTTCTTGGGTCGTGGTTTTTGGATTTCCCTCGAGTGGCTTCGAACATCCTCCTCATCTAAGGTTTGCTTTAGGGGGGTTATCATTTCCTCCTACGCTATTCGCAATGTTTCTGAATGGTCCGACTCTGTACGTAGTGTTTCCGAACGGTCCACCAAGTTCTGATTGTTCGATGGGTACCTGCTCCCCTTTTAAATATCTCAGGTTTAAACACAAGTAGGTATTATCTGATCCGGAGACCCTCTTTAGTGAATTCGGTATTGCTAGTTAGGTTACGGATGTGTGAAATAAAATGTTAAATAAATACGAGAATAAGAAAATAAAAATGTGTAAATAAGCAAGATTCGAAATGGACAATGAATAAAGTGAGAACTAGAGCCTTGAATGGTATATTGCTTAGAGATCGAGATCATAGTTACAAAGGTGAGATTAGAGAGAATACAATGTCTCTTTCTTCTTTTCTAAGTCTTATAAATATAAGACAAAACAAGACTATTATGCCCCCCTAAAGTTACGATGATGTGAGTGTGTTGATGTCACTGTGCCCAGGTGCACCGCGACGTTCTGTTCAAGGAGGGCTGGGTGATGGGGGTTGTTGGGAGTGGGAGAAAGTTATGTAGAAACTCGGGGTAGTTGGAGTTTTCGGATGCATCAGATATCCCGCGGGCATTGGAGTTTAAGGTTAGTCTTACCTTTCACTACCCCACCCCGCACTGTTTATCATCATATAATCTTCGCGTGTTACTTTTTCATATTTTGAATCCCCTTCGTGAAAATCGTGTCTCTGTCACTGAATGCTCCATAACATGTATTTTTGAATAAGTTCATTTTTGCTGTTGTTTTCTCAATGCAGTATAGCTATACACATTATACATAGTTGCAAAAGAATATAAATTCTTACATACGATCTGGATATATAATACTACTTTTTTTGTCTTATTGTACATGCACTATACTTTAGTTTATGTTAGAGAATGTCATATATTTTCTTTCCTTTTTAGTACGTACTATCTTAAATTTTAGAATATTTTGGTAAAAAAGTTTATAACATAAAGTACATTTTGTCATATTGAATATTAAATTTTATTTCAACTATTTATGAATCGATTTCCTTTTTGATGAAAAACCAGAAAGAAAGAAACCCAAAAGCAATATTTGGTCAAAATGCATTAAGGATCAAGCCTTCATAATTACACATGCATACGTGGCAAACATCAAAAGCCATATTAAGTATTATTGGTGCTTAAACGAACCGGAGGTAAGCTTATCCCTTTATAGAAAGTTAATTGTTTTACAATCCAAAAATAATATTACACGAGTCGGCAACTTAAATGACCCACAAAAAGAGAGAATGAATAAAAATACTCGATTAAAAAATATAGTAACCAAAGTACCTTTTGCGCAATAATATCATCAGATCTTTACTGAAGAAAATTTAAAATTGCGCACCAATTTGTGAGAAAATTAAATTGAATGGGATAACGGGCGTTTTACTAAAAGTTGACGATGCCAAACTGCCTGCTGACACCGGATGTCTTTTTCGCTTAGTAGGTTGATAATATGAATCGACGTTCAGCTTTTGAAGGGCTAGCTCTGGGGGTACGCCTGTGATATCTAACTTCGACCACGTGAAGCTTCCAATATTGTTATTGAAAAACGTAACTAAATTTTCCTAGAACCTTGGATTTAGGCCTGATCCCAAGTATACTTGTTCCTTGGAGTTGTTCGGCCGATAGGGGGTCAGCTCAAGATCTTCTGTTGTGGATCTTCCCACATCTGATTCCTCCGGCGCCATGAATCCCCGAGGTATTCGGTATGCCAGATCCTCCGAGCAGAGGTCTCCCGTTGGTTCCTTCTTTTGCTCAACATCGTAGTTGACCTTGAAAACAGGAATATGTGATTTCTATCTACCATTCTCGATCATCTTATCATTCTTATCAACCAGAATAATCTCTGCCTGATTTGTTTCAACGTCTCCTTGTACAACAACTTTTCTCCAAGGCATTGGGAATTTTACTACTTGATGAAAGATACACGGGACAATTCTCATGGTGTGTAGACAGGGTCTCCTGATCACCAGATTATAAGGCATCCCCCCTTCGAGGACATTAAATAAAGCTTTCATAGAAACCCCATTTACGTGTGTGACTAGTTTGATCTGTCCCCAAGTTATTTTGCTGGATAGGTTAAAGCCTGTCAAAACCTTCACCACCGGGATTATTTGCCCTATTAGCTGCATCTCTTTGATTATGTGGAGTTGCACAACGTTTACAACACTACCTAAGTCAACAAGCGCTTTGGATATAAATTGCTAAAGTATCAGCATATGGGCTCTTGATGCTTTCCCTTTCCACTTTGCTGAAAGTGATAGGGTCGTTAGGCTCATCCGTCATACTTCTTTTGGATGGAGGTGTCCTCTCGAGATACTTTATCTGAGACACTGCCCCTACTATTCTTTTTTCAGCGATCATGTTAATTGCTCCTTGCTGCGATGGGTGTTCCCGTGAAGTCCCACTCCTTTTTCCCCGGCGTATTTAGACTGACTACTAAATAACTCCTTAAAATGCTCATTTCTCAACAGGTCTACTACCTCGTACCTTAAGTGCTTGCAATCCTCCGTTGAGTGGCCCAAGATCTCGTGGAACTCGCACCATAGTTCTATGTCCGCACCTCATTTATTCGGGTTGGACCGAACTGCTACCGGAAACTGGACTTCCTTCATATTCTTCATCGCCATGACCAGATCCACGACCTCTATGTTAGATTTATAGGAGGCCACGCTAAGCAGCCCCAAGTCATTCATGGATTTTTTCTGCGGCATCTCTCTTTCTTTCCTAGGTTGACCCTGATCATACCTCCCATTTATTCGGTCGACCTTCATGTTTGGGTGGTGTCGAGTTCAGTAAGGTTCGTACCAACCTCTCGGGTCCCTTTGTCTGTATGGGGAGCATTTCGAGATTTCCCGATTATCCTCCTTGAATTTCTGTGTAGGCCCCATGATCAACCTCTATCCTCATCTTAGCGGTATATCTGTTGTTTACTTTGTTCCAGGACTTAGCCGAGAACTCCCTCAAACTTTCCTTTGCCTTTCTTGAGGCCTCTGAACTGTTGACATTCAGGCCGTCAGTAAATGTTGTGGTAGCCCAATCCTCAGAGATTGCTGGTAACATCATCCTCTCCCATTGGAAACATTCCGCAAAGTTGCGGAGTAGCTCGTCCTTCCTTTTATTTATGGTGAATATATCCTCTTTGTGAGTTTCGACCCTCCGAGCCCCATCATGGGCTTTTACGAATGCATCTGCAAGAGGAAAGCGTGTTATTTTTATTTAAGCATTTTATTTTTTAGTCAACTTTATGTCAAGAAAATTAGTTACCTTCATTTTCGAAAATTGAATTTTCAACATTGAAATTGACATTCATACCTACATTACCACGTGATTGTGATCTTGAGCATATGATCAGATCTTTACTGAAGAAAATTTAAAATTGTGCACCAATTTGGGGGGAAATTCAAATTGAATGGGATAACAGGCGTTTTTCTAAAAAAAATGGCGATGCCAAACAGCCTTGCGGCAGTTTGCCCGCCTTCCGAGCTCAAAGTTATGACCATTTAAAGTTTCACCAATTTACAACTAGTTTATCTCCCTATGCTCCTTATTTTTTATTTACTTTTTTATCTAATTGAATAAGATTTAGATACCTACTTATGTCGAAGCTTCCATTATATGTCAATTAATTTTCATACCACATTGTTTAAATCAAAGCTTCAAAATTAGTTTACTTCAATCTGGTCTATGAAAGACAAATGTACCATTAAACATCATAACAGTTTATCAATAAAGGATTAGATAATTAATGTTACAGTATAACGAATAATTTAAACATTGTTTGTACATATACAACACATACATGAATCTCAACGTTCACATGAGGCCCATTGATAGATCAATACTTAGTCTATAGGATAATCATAGGTCCGAGCTACATTTTAAGTTAATATTATATTTTTTGCGTATTATTTTCATAATGATAATTAATTATCTTAGTCGTTATTATCGTTTATTACTAACTCGTGTGACATCCTAAATTAATTAGGAAAAACAAAATCTCAACATATTCGAAATAAAGCTATGCCTTCACTAAAAAATAACACGCTTAAATCAAAATCTTAAAAAATAAAACACTTAAACCTAATGATAACAAGTTTCCAAACAAAACTTACTTCGGGCACTTTACAACTCCTAAAATAACGATTTGAACACTTAGGTATCCTTGATGTATTGAGCCTACATTATTATTTGCAGGTTAAAATAACATGTTCTATATAAAATACTGACGTTTCGAAGTTTGACACATAATTAATCGTTGGTCAAAGTATGGGGGAAATGACTAAGTGTTGTAAAATAAAAAAGTTAACCAAAAAAATTATTATACCCCTATTGCACAGTAATTAACCGCGTGGTTATGATTAATTCCTATTGCTGCACAAAAAATACTTTGATTACTATTTGTGTTAATGGTGTGTTTTTGTTCATGCTCTCTTTTCGTGGGTCATTTAAGTTCATATATGCTAAAACTTGTACTGATGGTCTCAGTTCTGATAGCTGACACACAAATGCATCAACTCTTTTAAGATTCGAAATCGCAGCTTCCTCGTCTCTTTCTTCTTTCTCAAAGATTTCTTGTTCCTAGGAAGAAAAAGTGATTAATTACTTAGTAAAATTTGTCTTCTTTTTTCCTCATATTTTACTAGGCAAGTTTTTCAAATTAAAAGACATTTGATGATGCAACCATTTTCTCTTTACTGATATACTGAATTAACTCTCTTTGATCTTACCTAATGCGCAATATCAAATATAAGACATACTTGTTTGTTTTTAATTTTTATTCTATACTGTTTACTATTTACTACTAGTAAAACATATCTCATGTAGCAATAATTTTCTATTTTCTTGTATAAACAAGGAAATATATTTTCACATTCAATCTGAGACATTGGGGATTTCATCCTTTATTTGGACTAGTTTTTTTTTTCACATACAGAAATCCAAAAATCTATTTTGAAAATTCTTCACGATAAAATGGAAATATAAAATAAAAAACAAAAATAATTCGAGAGTGGAATGACACTAATCATTGAAGTGATAGAAGGAAAAAGTGAGTACAAGTCCTGAGAAGCGTAGGACTCGCTTTTTGTACGTGTCGAAATTGGAGTGGCTAGGAGCCCAAAATTGGATTAATTAATTATTATTTTTAATTGGAGCCCAAAATTGGATTAATTAATTATTCTTTTTAATTGGAGCCCTTAAAAGCATCCAAGTCTTCATAAAAAGCTAACCCCTCGTCAGTCCTCAGACACCTTTAACAGTTTTTATAGTACTACTCCATAGTTAATTTGCTTAAAGTCGTTTTATTAAAAGATGTAACCGAATATATTTTACTTAATTTAATTAATTTAAAAGGCAGTTTGTTGCTGGAAGACTAAAAAATGACTCAATGGAGATAATATGGTGTCTAAGAAATCACAACTTGAACCGCATTATTACACAAGTTCAAATCTCAAATAATTTTGTGGTTATTGCTGAGGTAACATGGAATTAGTTGCTGGTGACACAGACATTTTGGATATTTTTAGAATGACAATTTAATTTTCTGAATGGGACAGAGGTAATGACGGAGCCATGATTTTCATTAAGAAAATTCAAAATATAAAAAAGTAAATACACGAAGAAGTAAAAAAAGTTCAACATCTACTATATATACATAAATAATAATTCTAACCATGTATAAACAGTGTAATTTTCCATCGAAATGATCCCTTCCTGCATCCGCCCCTGGACAGAGGAAAAGATTGTTTTGGAATATACTGCTGCTCCTTTGTTTGAAGTTAGGAACTACAACACGAGGTTGAAGACTCAAGAATACGAAAAAAAATTATATTTTGTGTCTCACACAACTATTTCATACTCCTATTGAAAGTGGTATGAATCAGAGACGTACTAAAAAATCTGAAGTACTATTACATTTTACTTTGTTTTTGTGATAATTGCTCCAGGTTTGGATCATTCAATTTTTTTTCTTTCTTTTAACGTTACTAGTCTTTGTATAAACCCGTGACAAGTTCTTACGTTATACATATGAAGGGCCTGCCGAAAAAACTTTTTTTTGTTGCAAGTGATGAGAAATGGAGGGGAAGGAAAAGAAAGAATTTAGAAATTGAGACCCTACATTAACACAATTTTTTCGGATACAATTAAGTGATCCAATTAAATTATTTTCCTTATCATATAAACTTTCGGATAACTTTTGACGTGGACCCTGATTGTGTGTATTTACACATACATACCTATACGTATACATATATTGTGTGTGTTTTCTTTTGTATCAAACCAATTATTGGTACCCCATTTGGCACTCTGTGGTATTTGTACAAAAATGCACTACCCCAAAATTAAAATTATTTACTCTTCTATTGTATACTTCAGGGAAAATATTAAGGACTCATTTAAAATCGGAAACACAAATTTACGCCCTTTTAATGTATTTAAAATTAGATGAAGTACATGGACCTGGAGAGGTGGAAAATATGATGTATCAATTTCGTCATTTTTAACTACAAATTTTAAATGCTTAATCGTTCGCCACTATAACGATTGTGTAACCATTGCCTTTTTGTAAAAAAATATAATGTTTAAACTTTAAAATAATATGCAGTGGACTGTACAGGATAAAAGTTGACGTGCTAAAATGTGGTTGGAGGTATGTTCTTGATTTGTGATGAAGTGAAAATAAAAAAGCAAATGACTTTTATATAACATTGAAACTCTACATTTCTATGAGTAGAAGGCGAAATTGCGATAGTTGCGCCTAAGAATAGAAAAAAGATTTAGCGAAAACAAAATAATCCGTAGTATTTAATACTAGTAAAAGTTTTCTCAAATAATATGATTTTTTTTAACTCATTTTCAGTTTTTGTTTTAAATTAATTGTTAGGTTTTCCCCCGTAAAAAATAAAGGCAAGCCTAGATCAAGGAACTTTTTCTCCCTTTTTGACCTCTGATTATAACCAATAAAGAAAGCGTAATATCACAGAGCTTTTTCAGAGCTCAACAAGTAAGTATTGTAATTTAATACTCTATTGTATTAGAATGTGTACAATATTATTTAATCATATTTAATTTTATGTAATTATGATAAATATAGGATCCCTATGGTAAGGATTTCACATTGTATACCCTATATATATTTTGTATTAATGAGAAAGGCTACCCAAAGGAGATTAATACAATCTTACTTGGTATCAGAACCAAGCTCATTCCAATTCTTTGTTCACCGATGTTGGGCCCCCAAATTATATTAACCACGCTCTAGTTAACAAGGTCTGAGCGTGCGGTGGAGTGTTAAGAGTCCCACATCGGATATGGAATGAAAACATGGACTCCTTATATGGACTTGGACAATCCTCATCCTACAAGCTAGCTTTTGGGGTTGAGTTAGGTCCAAGATCCATTCTTTACATGGTATCAGAAGTCAAAACCTAAACCCTAAATTTTCTTTTCCCTCAGCCGCAGCTCCTCGGTTTCTACGATTTTTTTTCCCGAGAAACAATCAAAATTCCTGTTTTGTTCTCTTCCGTGTTCTGTGTTTCACTACCCACACCCGACATTGGGCAGTGCAAGAAAACAGAAAAACAGAGGACACAGGTTTTGTGCTTTTCTTGATTCACTGCCCGAGAAACAGTACTACCCTAGAATGCAATATTTTTTTCCAGTTTTCCAATCCTTTTGTTCCGGCAGCACAATCTTTTGCCCTTTCTTTTTCTGTTCTCTTCCTTTACCAAATGCAAAATAGATATTTGTTTTACCCACTATAATGACTCATTCCACATCTCAGGCAGTCTCCCAGTCCTCCATAGGCCAGCCATTAGGTTGTAGCCATCCGACCTTATTGTTTGGAACTCAGCAGTCCACTCCATGCCTCTCCCAATCCAATTTGGACCAGACTTTCGCCACATTGACTCCTCGGCAACCTGATAACGCGTGATATATGGATACGAGCGCCACATCTCACCTCACCAACAATTCTGGTAATCTCACTCAACTGCGAAATTTAAATACTCTGCAGTCTATTATGGTCGGTAATGGTCGTCACATTCCAATTCAAGGATTTGGCCACACCCTTACCCCAACACTGCATCCTCACTTCTCTCTCAAAAACGTCTTTTATTCCCCAAACATCATCAAAAATCTAATTTCTGTTAGATAATTTGCCACCGATAATTATGTCTCAATTAACTTCGACCCATTTTGATTTTCTGTAACGGACCTCCGTACCGAAAACTCCTTACGAGATGCAATAGTGAGGGGACCTATATCCCTTCCTACCCATATCCGCTGCTAGTGTCACTCCTCCCACTGTTCTAATAATCATATATCCCTCAACGTGGCATAGTAGACTTGATCATCCGGGTTCTCACATTTTTTATTCTCTTAGAAACTGAAATTTAATCTTGTGTTACAAAGGGAACCTCTCTCATAGTTGCTCCTCTTTTCAGTTAGGAAAACACGTTAAACTACCATTTACGACTTTTGTGAGTACTACTTTCTCTCTCTTTGATTTATTCACGTTGATTTATGGACGTCTCCCATAACTAGCAATTTAGGTCACAAATATTATCTGGTACTTTTGGATGATTTTTCTCACTTTTTTGGGTTTATCCACTCAAACTCAAATCTCAAGTTTCCTCCAAATTTGTTGAATTTCGTACATTGGTCAAAACGCAATTTGAAAAAGACATAAAATCGTTTCATGTGATAATAATTGTGAGTTTAATAATTCCCTATTTCATAAATTTTGTGCGGATAATGGCATGATCTTTCGTTTCTCGTGCCCCCACACCTCCGCTCAAAATGGAAAAGCCGAAAAAATTCTTCGAACCATCAATAATATGATTCGTACTCTCCCTTTTCATGTTTCTCTCCTCCAACTTTTTGGGTATATGCACAAAAAATGGTAGAATACATTCTCAACATTTTACCTACCCGTGCGATTCAAAATAGGACACCCATCGAAATTTTCTACCGTCGGATCCCTACCTATGACCATATTCAAATTTTTGGTTGTCTGTGTTACCCTAATCTGATATCCATGCCCCCCACAAATTGGCACCCAGATCTACCTTGTTCGCCTTCCTAGGCTTCCCGTCAAACCATAGGGGTACTTGTGTTATGAGCTCTCCACTGATAAAATCATAATCTCTTGCTACGTCACCTTTGTTGAGTATGTTTTCCCGTTTGACAACATTAAAAAATTCTGAGTCACTGATTACCAATTCTTTGAAGATTCGGACCCATCATCGCTTGTCCAACAAGCACTCCGTCAGCCTGCTATTATTCCGGCAGCGGCACCGACAGCCACAGTCTCCCCTTCTCGTCCTCTCAGGTATGCCACCTCTGTTTCGGTTGTAGCCGACATACCAACCACCACCACTGTTCCGTCAAACCCAGGTCAGGGCACTGCCACCTCCGACAGTCCCATCGTCCCTGCCACCTCTCCGTCATAGTCACCATCGTTTTCCATCCCCACCTGCAATCAACCTGCCACCTCAGTCTCACCACCGGTCACCGTCTCCACCATTGTGTTGCCACCACACACCCAACGCCAACATGCATCCTCACCAGCCCCCAGAAACTGACCCAGTACCACCAAAATCACACCACAATCCCAAAATATTGGTCCCCCACCACCACCACCGTCGTCGTACCCAACTTCGTCATCATCCGCCACTATCGATCTGCCCAGATCGACAGCACCACAAAGCCCTTCACTGCAGCTAGAAACCACCCACCCAGTCCTGTTATACCACCATTATCCACCAATGTATCCAGTAACTAGAATAACCCAATCCAAAACCCCACAAGTGAACCCGACCCAACACCAAGAAAACAGACCCAACCCGCACCCTCGCATCGTATGGAAACTCATGCCCAACATAGGATTTTCAAACCTAAAGTCCAATTTAACCTATCTACACAAACCATCTCTCCAATTTCCAAAAACTCAAAATTAGCCAAACTACACCCAAATTGGAATGCGGCCATGTGTGAGGAATTTAATGCTTTAACAAAACATCACACTTGGGATTTGGTTCCTAGACCGCAGGGGGTGAATGTGATTCGATGCATGTAGCTTTTTCGTCACAAATACAGAGACAGTGATGACCTAGAGAGGTACAAGGCACGACTTGTGGATAATTACACTAATCAGTAGGAGGGTATAGATTGTGGTGAGACGTTCAGTCCGGTTGGTAAACCGGCCACCATTCGCACTGTTCTGAGTATTGCTATGGGTAAGCATTGGCCTATTCATCAGCTTGATGTAAAAAATGTGTTTCTACATGGGGATTTAAAAGAAACTGTTTAGATGCACCAGCCACCTGGTTTTTTCCATCCTCCAGTCCCTCGGTATGTCTGTCGTCTCTGTAAGTCACTTTATGGCTTAAAACATGCCCCTAGAGCGTGGTATGATCGATTTGCACAGTATATCATGCAGATTGAGTTTGTATGCAACAAGTGTGATAATTCTCTATATTTTTTTTTTATAGAGGTAGTAGCATTGCATATTTATTATTGTACGTGGATGATATTGTGCTTACTGCCTCATCTGAGTGGTTGAAAAATGAGATCATTGCATTGCTCAAAACAGAATTTGCTATGATTGACTTGGGGAAGTTTAGCTTTTTTGGGGGGATTTTAGTGACTAGATCTGCAGATACGATGTTTCTTTGTCATCGTAAGTATGCAGAGAAGATTGTGTACAGGGCTAAAATGGCAAATTGCAAAATTATGTCTACTCTAGTTGACTCTAAATCAAAGCTTAGTGTTTTGGATGGTGATCCATTGTCAGATCCCACTCTCTACCGGAGTCTTGCAGGTGCACTACGGTACCTTACTTTCACCAGGCCTGATATTGCTTATATTGTTCAGCAGGTATGCTTATTCATGCATGCCCCCAGAGAGCCTCATTTTACTGCCCTTAAATGATCATTCGATACATTAAGAGCACACCTGATTATGGACTGCATTTATACCCCTTAGCACCGACCAGGTTGTTATCATATACGGATGCTGATTAGGCAGGTTGTCCGGACACGCGACGATCCACCTCAGGTTATTGTGTATTCTTGGGGGATAATCTCATTCTTGGTCTGCCAAGAGATAGACCACATTATCCCGTTCGAGTGCAGAAGCAGAGTACAGAGGTGTTGCTAATGCTTTTGCTGAGATCTGTTGGCTCCGAAACCTTCTTTTGGAGCTTCTATGTCCGTTGCGTAAGGTGTCTTTGGTTTATTGTGACAACATATCCGCCATCTATATATCTCATAATCCGGTTCAGCATCAGTGAACCAAGCATATTGAGATGGACATCCACTTTGTTCGTGAGAAGGTTGCACTCGGTCATGTCAAGGTATTGCATATATTCACAAAAGGCCTTCCTAAACAGCTATTTCTTGACTTCATATCCAGTCTTAGCGTCCGGCCTCCTCCCGCTCAGACTGAGGGGGTGTATTAGAATGTGTACAATATTATTTAGTCATATTTAGTCTTATGTAATTATGGTAAATATAGGATTCATATTGTATAAAAATTTCACATTATAAACCCTTTATATATTTTGTATTAATGAGAAAAGTTCTCTAAGGGGAGATTAATAGAATCTTATATATTGATGTATTTATCCATGTACAAAGCAAATGGTACGTAAAAGCAAAGTAAATGACGGGTGTGCAACAAAACCAGCAAACAAAGAAACAATGCAGCCGTCCAGAACTTGAAATTGTCTTTCATGTGTTAGTACTAGGTTTACTCTTTAGTAATAACCTGATTATTTTTATAAACTTTCATGTGTCTCACCACGTCGTTATTGTAGGTCAATTTAATATGATTACATAATAATTTTATAAACTATCGGTGCACATAGAATTTATAAAAGCATAAAACGTATATTCTTTTTGAAAAGACGCTGACAAAATAAATTAAGATATTATATATAAAAGGGCTATTCGTTCGTAGAGCTATTTACTCGATCGCAGACATAGTCACAACATAACTTTTCTATTAAAAATAAATAAATTAAAAAAATTGTTATAAAAGAATCGAAATAAGAGAGATAAACGTAATGTTGTAAATCACAAAGGAGTTTAGTAATATTAGTCTCAAAAAAATTCTAGTACTGTCCTTTCCCCCTAATTTGACTAATAAAAGCATTTTTGGAAAGATTAGTCAAACACAATTTGTTTTGAAAAATGAACTGCTGAAACACAAATTGTTTTCCTTCAAAAATACTTTTACGAAAAGCTATTTTGATAAAAGTATTTTTTTTTAAATAAGAAATTTTTTAGAAGCTCAATCAAACAGGCTCTTAATTAAAATCTACAAATGTCTTGATATTTTTTTAATAGTTAATTTCTTGGAAGGTCATTTAAGTTATAAAAAAAATTCAATAAAATAACCTTTTTATTGTTCATGACAATAAAGTCATACAAGTATGTTCATTTCTTATAGGAGTATAAGATAACTCAAGTCAAGATAAAAATTATTATATCCAAAACTCAGACCAAAAATAAGTTGGTCCTTTTATAATAACTTATCTTGAATAGGAGAATAAACATAAAATTATTGTGATGCTTAGGTGAAATTTTATTTAGCTGCGTGCTTGCAATGAAATCAGATTAACAAAATTGAGGACCAAATCATAGAGCTATTAAGGTAACATTTCACATGAATAGGTTCTCCAGAAATACCTTGCTCAAAAATCACCGTAATTCGATCTAAAGCAACACTTCACATTTAGGGGGCGGCTCAAGAGGGATACTTTAACCTTTTGCTTTAGGCCTCAAAAAAAGTTTCAATTATAAATTATAATTTATTTTTGCTTAGATAATATTGAAATTTATAGAAAAAAATGTTGGGATAAACTGAGTGTCATGCGGAAGCTAGCAATTGCAAACCTTGGTTGACGATAAATCAGATAATAAAAAAACAATTCTAAAAGGGACATAATACTATAATATGATCTGATCAATTGATCTACATATGAAGAAAAAAATATAAAACATTAAAACTATTGAGAGAATAATTTTTCACTAAACAAAACTCTCTAAACAACTACATTGTGTATGATATTGTGTTGTTTATGAGACGAAAAAATCTCCTATTTATAGAAGTCCAAAGCTTACAACAACCACAACAACAACATACCAGTGAAATCCCACAATGTGGAGTCTGGGGAAGGTAGAGTGTACACAGACCTTACCTCTACCTTGGTAGGTAGAACAGTTGTTTCCGAGAGACCCTCGACTCAAGACAAGACACAAGCTCAAGCAAAATACGATAAATAAAGTAAGTCATGATAGTGAGAAGTCCAAAGCTTCTCCTTAAAAAAAAAAGGATAGCTATGGTAGAATTTTTTTCCACCAAGAAAATATTTTTGAAGTAAAACACAATTATGGTAAAATTCAAATAAGGTAGGAAATTCAGGGTAAACCATCCCCTTGGCCTACCTGGCAAAATAATATTTTTCTTCTTCACATAATCTTCATCATTGTTGCTTGTCATGGTTATATATAAGTTTAAAAATTGATTTAAAAATATTTTATTTTATGCTTAAAGATGTCAGCAACAACATGTTGAAAATATGGTTGAAAATCCATCTCCACATATATTACTCATGGATAAAATCTTCATTATCGTCACATTGGCTACAACTTGATTTGAACATGTCTTGAATCTCGCCGAATCATTGGATGAACCATTGGCATTTTAAATTTGTTTTTAAGTATTAGAAAAAAAAAACAAGAAGCGGGAGAAAATAGTTAATTAAAAATTACACAACATGTTGCAAGAGTTTCTTATACGAAATATTGATAAATAGCAAATGGGGCATATGCGAATCGATCTTTGAGGGATGCAAAACAATTTGTCTAGTAAGTCATGTGCTTAACACCTAATTTTGACATACACATATTTATAAGAACTAACAGAAAAGAGGTACGAAACAAAAGGAATACGTATATCAAACAAGTTACCTTCATTGGTTTTTCTTCTTTCCTTTTAAACAACGGTCATATAATCTATTACCGTTTACATTTCAGATTACATAAATACCGCATGTATAGAAAAATAGATTTATACTGTCTGAAGTAGGCTGTGAAGTAGAAGGGAAATATCATTACCAATATAGTCAACTGAGTATTTTGCTTTAATATGTCTAATTCAACTAGAACTCCTATTTATTCGGAGATTTTGAGTTAAGTGAAGATCTGATTTGACACTACTTCAGCAGCTTGATTGCCTCTTTTTGTATGATATAAATCTTTTTATTATATGTATTTAGATATGTTGGAAGTTTTTGCTCTATGGTACTTTATAAAGCAGTACGGAAGTATATAACTATTACAAGTATTCGAAAGGATAAACAAAGATTCAATAATTCAACTAGAAATCTGAAAATTACAATAGTTACACAAGAAAACTGGAAATTCCAGTTTTGTAGAAGATGGAAAAATGGAAATTGATTTTGCTGAGTCGAGTGTAGCACTCATCCTTAAGACAATATTGCCCCGTATGTATCCTTTATACGTCCTGGACAATTTGTCTCCCAAGATAAAACAGCAATGGAACCCTTGAGCAAAGGAAACTCAAGAGCTACCGTGAAGAATATTGAGTAACGAAATGATGCTTGGAAGTTGTAGGAAGAAGAATTTTCTGGTTGAGAAAGCTTCGTATTTTCGTGCATATGTGTTGTATGAACGTTTTTGTTAGCTCTCAACAATGGTGTAAGGGGGTGTTTAAATAGGTGAGGGAGGGGGCTGATTCGCCCTCCATAACAGCCAAATAATGGCCATTATGGAGGTAGTAAAGCCACCAACATTAATGGGAGAAAGACCAACGGATTTGGCCATTATAGGAGGAGTAATTCAGCCAAAATAAATGGTTGAATTGAGTGCTTGGCATTTCTGTTTTTGACCGTCGAAATTCTAATTTTCTGGAAACTTCAGGGACCAAACTGTACATCTTGAAACTTCAGGGACCAAACTGTACATCTGAAAGAATTCTGGTCCGAACTGTACATATGGAAACTTCTGGGATCAAACTGTACTTCTTGCAAAGTTCTCTGGCCCAAAAAATAATATCAGAAGACCCACAGCCCACGACTCACGACCCACGACTCACGACTCACGACCCACGACCGTGACCCGAGAACCCGAAACTCGGAACCGGAACCGGACAGGCGGGCGGCGGCGGCGCGCGTGTGGTCTTTCCTCGAACCGAAGCACATCTAGGTCCTCCCTCCTTTAAACACATGGGATACCCCTTGGGGTCCCAAACCCCAAACCAATTTCGAATCTTATATACACAACAATTCTTTCTTCCTCTACCGATGAGGGAGAATTGAACCCAATACCACACTTTCCATGCTTCAAACACCTTACTTCGTGAACCAATATCTCTTTCATTTCTCAATGAAATTTGACGATTCTTGGCCCTACGGTTATCTACGTACTTAGTAGATCATGCATGTGTGAAGAACCGGATTCTCCAACATACGTAACACTAGTGTTTAAGCCGTTAAAGTTGGTCGGTCGCAACTCCCGCCAAAGGCTAATTTCCAACAAGATATACAACTAATTACATAATTCAATCTTAAATAAATCATTATTAACAATTCGTTGTTTACCCCAAAAATAGATACAGTTGAATTTGTAAGTGACTTTAAGGATAGGTGAATAGATTTGCATATAAGTTTGATAAACAATTAACAAGGAACAACGAAATGAAAACAGTAAGCAAGTAATTAGCTTGGAATGTCATAATCTTGATTAAGATAAAATTGAGAACTTGGTATGATACTTAGTTGAACTGCTTCGGGTCCAAGCCAATAACAAGAACAAACAAGAACACTTTTGAATGTAATAATGCGAGTATCAGTAGTGAAAGTGAGATGCCCTTCCAACATGAAGGTTGAGCTCTTTATATAGCTAACAATACAAGGCATTTATGCCCAATAATAACTCCCTCATTAAATGCTATTAAATGAGAAAAATGGTCGCTTAATGAGCAAATGATAATGGCTGACGACATATCCGGAACGGGTAGGAGCTGAGCTGCTTCGGTCTTTCACCCGATGTTGCCAAGTCTGATCTCTATTCGGTGTCACCTGGTTCGACCACCGCCCGGGCCTGCTACAACACCCGAACATACCACGGGTGAAAATTGTTATTTTCTTCGACTTCCATTCCCAAATCATGCCACGTGTCGTGCCAATTTTTACCGTATACAGATAGTCCCCACACTTCCCAGATCAAAGTTTACCGAGTGATGGAAAGTGGAAATGATATCTTCGATATCTTCCCTTGCAATTATCCTTTCAAATTAATTCGAAACAGGAGGGAAAACGAAACGATTGCAATTCTCAAAATCTGACTCACGTCTTATTACTCTGTGAATTCGGATACGTGTCATCCTCTGATTGAACTGTCACTTCAATTCACGAACCGAAGTGTTTCATAATGATGACCACATCCCTATATCCTTTTTTCTTTTTTCTCAAATTTTACCTTTTGGTAAATTTTCTTTAATCCCTTAAGCAACCATCCTTCAAATCCTCAAAACATCATATCTTCATACCTTCAAATCTTCAAAACTCCATATATTCATATCTTCATGCATTCAAACCTTCATATCTTCAAATCTTCAAATCTTCAAACCTCAAATCTTCATCACCATGACAAAATCTACCCGATCTTCTTCTAAATAATCATCTCCGGTAACTTCTCCGCCGCTGGTTTTTTATGAAACCACGAGTGCTGGTGACCCTTCTTAAGTTCAGGCCACCATCGATCCTAGAGCATATGATATGCTCCCTTCCATTTTTCATTTTGAGAGAAAATTTGTTGTTTTCACCACTTCTTCAAAGTCCGACCGGGGTGAAGAAGCTAAGAGTTGACCACCCTCCATTAAAGCTACCGACCTCGATACATTCCGAAATGACCGTGGTTGGACTAAACTCTCTAGGATCATTATACCCGGTCCAGACAAAGATATTACTACCTTTAGGTCTGGGTACTCCAACGTATATACCTACCCTTTCACCTTTAAGCTCGTTCCTCCCATCAACAACATAATCCTTGAAATGTGTCAGACTTACAATTTGTGTCTTGCGCAAATTGGTCCGTCTGTATGGAGGATAGTTACTTGCCTCCAGTTCCTAGCAAATTTGGTCAAGGAACCTTTTACGTTGGATCACTTGATCCGTTTGTACGTTCCCCAATTCTTTCATGGCGGAGTTGTTCAGCTCTCAAAGCGAGGCAGATTCCCTATCCTCTCGAGCGTCAATGAAAACCGAGACCAAGGTTGGATGAAGCGTTGTGTTGTGGTCCCTACCACATAAATTATCTCGGTTAAGTACATGTCTTTCTTAGAGGAGTGGAACATGCATCGTAAGTACTCAAACTTTTCTTCTTTCAATTTAAATATCTTGCCTTCTAATCTTCCCTTTTTTTTTTTATCTTTTCAGTCGTTCAATGGATTTCAGCCCACGTGAAAAATCTCCATACATAGGTCGAGAAAATAATCAGCACTTATCCGCATAAGAAGCGGACATGGAAAGAACTTTCTGATAAATGATGGGTTGCCCGAAACCACAATTAGTAATCGCCTAACTCTCTCTTTTAGTTTCCATAACAACCTTATGTTTTTTTCACTTCTTCCATTTATTGAACTTCCAGGTCTACCGAAGGGCTCTTCGACCCCGAGATCCAACCCTTCTGCTACTCCAGTGTCCCCGATCTGATATTTAATCCAGCCGCATCGGTTCAACGTATCATCGAAATACCAAAAAAGAAAAGCGCCAAGTCTAAATCTTCGAAGCCTCTAAAATCACCTTCGGTTGGCTCAAAGAGAAAAAGAGCTTCGAAAGCGGGTGATTCTTCCTGAAGTCAAGACACCGATATCTCACCAGAAGATGTTTGGGTGAGAAAATCTATCACCACCACTACTCCAGCGTAATACACTCCTGCCGAAGTTAGAGACGAGCATGTGTTCCACTGAAGCAACTAAACTAATTCTGCTGCCAACCGATGTCACAGCTACTCCTACCACTATGCCACCGATCACCAAGCCAATCATCATCGAGGATGACGATGAAGCCACGAATGAGGAGTCGTTGTCTAAGAAAACTAAGACTTCTACTTCAACTCATCCTCCACCGTCACAACTGGCCCAAACCTTGGGCAAGGCGATTTTGAATGCCTCTTCGAAGAGGCTGGTACCTTCGCAGTTCAGTATGAGTGAGCTTATACTGTCGAGTTTTCTCATCTAGTCATACCATAAAATAACCAAATCTTTCAAGACCCAAAGAAACCACACTAGCTCCCAGTCCAAGCTTGTAAACATTTTCTCGGCCCCAAGTTCTAACCCGAGGAAAATGAGATCTGCTAATATTTCCTTCCTTGAGGACACGAACTTTTTGTCTCATCCTGTCGGGTTTGCCAACTACATGAGGCCCCTCATATCGGATTTCGATAGGGAGAAAATGCAGAATGTGTCTTGGCAATGCCTCTTCAACGAGGGTATGCACGCCTTCAAATGGGTACATATTCTTCCTGATTGCCTAAGTTGATACTTGTATTATCTCTCATTTCTTACTCTCCTTTGATTCTCAATTTTGCAGTCCTCCGTTCTTGTTGGTGAGGACTCATCCGGTGCTTGGATGAAAACGAGCACCTTAAAGGGCAGCTGGACGCCCAAGAGAAAGAAATCCAGCACCTCAAAGGGCTTCTTCAACAAAAGGATGCCTAACTACAATAAGTCGGTAACTTGCCCACTGTCCGAGCTGAGTTGGACCAAGTCAAGGGAAAATACCTCTGAGAAATGGACGACATTGATCTTGGCGCCTAGAAAAATTAGATTTTTAGGAAGAGAATGAAAAATTCTTCCAAGATATCGAAGTCCTCATTTAACAACTCAGGGAGAAAGAAGATGTTCAACAAGTAGAATTTCTAAATGCTGAACTCGATTGCCTCGGTGCCGAACTTACTACAATGGATGCTGATAGGGCCACCGACCTTGCTGCGCTGAAGATGGCTCAGGATTAGGCCAACTAACAAGCCCAAACCACGAAGGGCTGAGAAATGAGCTCGAGGCTTCGAACAAAAAAAATGCTGAAATTTTGTCCAACTTGCTCAAGTCTCGGCTGAACGAGACCAGTCTCAGGCTAACGTGGAGACCGTGGTGGCCCGGACAGTCCTAAAAATTGAGCACATAAAATATAACGTCTGGGGGTACACATTAGAATAGGCTCGAGATGGGATCTTAAAGATTGATGACACGATTAATGAGATAAAAAATGTCAAGCTCCGAGCCTACCGCAAGTTGAATGGTGACAGTTTCGAAGATGACCCAGAGGACTCCGAGATTGAGTTCGATTAAGATTTAGGCTTTCATGTCTTTGTATTATTTTGTTTTGTTTCCCTTGAATTTGTTTTCCTCTTGTCGTTTATCGGCCTTGTATATAAAATGAACATCTCTTTAGTCATGATTTTCCTCTCTTTCAGCATATGTTACTGCTTTCTTATTTTCAACAACTTAGCCAAATAAAAACGTTAACTGCCTCCGATCTCAAAGTTGAACTTAAACAAAACATCACTTAATTTGCCTCGAGCCGAATGATAGTTCTTATCGGTCTTAAAAACAACTTAAGAAAATTGTACAAACTCTTACTCTTAGTTTGCTTTATATCGGGAAATTTCTTCCGGTTTTGGATCATTCAATGACTAAAAATAAGAACTTTATTTTTATGCTTATGAATAATAAGTCTCCTATTCATTTCGGGCATGCATATTGAAACTTTATTTATTTTCAATTTCTTAGATAATGTCAAGTGTCTTTAAAAATAGGTTGGGTTCATTTCTAACTGATGCCTTAGAAGCATACTTCACTTATTCTTATTCCGAATGTATTTACGACGACAACCACCAGTTAAGGATTTTAACAAATTTATTAGCTCATAAGCCCTTAACAAATTCATTAGCTCGTAAGTCTAAAGGTTTTATCGATTGACTGGAGACAAGAGTATGCAAATAAGTATAATCAAGGTAAATCTCGGACAAGAGTGTTTTCATTCAGGTTTTGCGTCGGTCAAACAACTGGGCAAGACTAATTCGATCATTTGCCTTTACATTTTTGTCGTAACATTAAAACTATTTGGGCAAGATTCATTCGATCTTTTAACCCTTACAATAGTCCTAAAAACTTAAAAATCTTCGAACTTTAAATAGCTTTGAGATTTCGAACTTCTTTTCCTTCAAACTTTTTCGCCGAGGGTATGACAGTCCATTAGTGTTTGTATATGAAGTTATGAGAAATCAAACACTACTTGCTTTTCAATACCGGACAGTCCCCAGTGTTTGTATGAACTTCTGCTACTTAGTAACACGCTTTGATATTTCGAACTTCTTTTCCTTCAAACTTCTTCGCTGAGGGTATGGCAGTCCCTTAGTGTTTGTATTTGAAGTTATGAGAATTCAAACACTAGTTTTTTTTCAATACCGGACAGTCCCCAGTGTTTGTCCGAACTTCTGCTACTTAGTAACACGCTTTACATTGTTGCCTCGTTAAAAACCTTGTCGGAAAAACCCTTTTTGGGATAAAAATCGTGCTAAGGGAAAAAGAGTGCAACATGTGTTTTCATCCCTAATTCTAACTTCTTCTCGGTTTGTAACCCGCGACTCCGACTTTGCTCCTACAAAAGTTAGTTCCATCCAAAAAAAAGAAATTCAACTAAAACACATACCTTAGCAATAATATCATTTCAAGTGTGCAATGTTTCAATTGTTTAGCAACTTTTGACCATCTTCAGCTTCCAACTAGTACGAGCCTTTGATAGTTATTCCTGACACTTTGTATGGACCTTCCCAATTCGGGACCAATTTCCCTTCATTGGGATTTTCGGTGTTGAGGTATACCTTCCATAGAACCAAGTCCCCTACTTGAAAGTGCCTAAGATTAGCCCTTCGGTTGTAGTATCGACCCATCCTTTGATTTTGGGCCACTAACCGTAGTAATGCCGACTCACAGTGTTCATTCATTAAGTCGAGCTTGACAACCATAGCTTTGTTATTCGACTCTTCGGTTGCAAGGCTAAACCTTAAGCTCGGCTCACCAACTTCCACCGAAATTAGCGCTTCTGCACCGTAGACCAAAGAAAATGGTGTTTCACCAGTACTAGATTTTGGCGTTGTTCTGAATGCCGACAAGACCTCCGGTAAAATCTTTTTCCACTTGCCTTTTGACTCCTTTAGTCTCTTCCTCATATTCTATAATTATTTTATTTGTTGACTCCATTTGCCCATTTTCACTTGGGTGGTAAGGAAGCCGTTCACCTTCTTTCCAATGAACTAACGTCCATTATAGCAAGTGATCTTCGTTGGTATGCCGAACAAATTATGTGGTCCCAAATAAAATTGAGGACATGCTTTTCTTTAAATTTCTTGAAAGCCTTTGCTTCAACCCACTTAGAAAAATAATTAGTCATAAATAAGATAAACACATATATTTCCTGGTGCCCATGAGAGTAGCCTCACAATATCTATCCCCCATTTCATGAAAGACCATAGTGATAAAACCGGATGCATTAATTCCATGGGTTGATGGATTATGGGTGCGTGCCTTTGGCATTGGTTATATTTTCGGACAAAGTTCTTTGTATCTTCCTCTATCTCAGGCCAATAGTACTCGACCCTGATCAATTTTCAAACTAGTAATTTTTCTCCTAAATGATTGTCACAAGTCCCCCCCGTGAACCTCACACATCACGTAATCGGTTTTCCCGGGTCCTAAGCACCTTACTAAAAGACCATAAAAAGACATTCGGTACAACTGACCATCAACCAAACAAAATCTAGCTGCTTTCATATGAAGTGCCCTCGACTCATTTGGATCCGTAGGAAACTTTCCATCCCAAAGGTAGTCGATGTATTTATTGTGCCAATTCCAAGTCAAGCTTGTTGTATTTACTTCAGAATGACCACCGTCAATCGCGGTATTAAGAAAATGTACAGTCATTCCCAAATTGAACTCCTCCGCTTCTACGGATGACCTCGAATTAGCCAAGGCATCCACCTCATTGTTTTGCTCTCGAGACACATGCTCCATAGTCCATTCTTTAAACCGATGTAATATTACTTGAACTTTATCTAAGTATTTTTGCATCCTTTCTTCCTTTACTTCGAACACCATGTTCACTTGATTAACAACCAGGAGCGAATCACATTTTGCTTCGATGACTTCTGCTTCCAGACTCAGTGGAAGTTCTAGACTTGCAATCATAGCCTCATACTCGGCTTTATTGTTAGTTAATCTCACAGTTCTTATTGACTGCCTAATAATATCTTCTGCATGTGCCTTAAGTACTACCCCGAGCTCGAACCCTTTCACGTTCGAAGCTTCGTCCGTGTACAAGGTCCAGACCCCTGAAGTTTTCTTGAGGTTAACAAAAGTTCTCTTTCTACTTCGGAAATCATTCTAGGTGTAAAGTCCGCTACGAAGTCTGCCAAAACCTGAGATTTTATAGCGATTCTTGGTTTATATTTTATGTCATACCTACTAATCTCTACTGTCCATTTGGCTAACCTACCAGACAGTTTCGGTTTATGCATCATATTTTTTGGTGGATAAGTTGTTACTACACATATATGATGACATTGAAAATACGACCTCAATTTTCTAGCAGCCGTTATTAATGCTAATGCAAAATTTTCTAAATGAGGATGCCTAGTATCCGCCCTAGCTAACGTTCTACTCACATAGTAAATGGAAAATTGTGTATTTTTCTCTTCTCGAACCAGAACTGCACTTACATCTACCTTGGACACCGCTAGATACAGGAACAACTGCTTGTCTACCCTCAGTTTATGCAATAACGACAGACTATACAGGTACTTCAAATCCCTCAAAGCTTGTTGACACTCCGGTGTCCACTCGAAGTTATTCTTCTTTTTTAACAAAGAAACGAACTGATGACTTTTCTTTGAGGACCGAAATATGAATCTGCTTAGAGCAGCTATCCTCCTGATGAGTTTTTGTACCGCCTTCACCTCTTCAAGTAACTCTGAAATTTCCTCAATGAATTTGATCTTATTCGGATTTATCTCTATCCCTCCGTTGGAAACCAAGAAATCCAAGAACTTGCCCGAGCCAACTCTGAAAGCACATTTTTCTGGATTCAGCTTCATGTTGTACTTTCGGAGTATGTCAAATATTCGTGCAAATGCTTTAAATGGTCTTCTAGTTCGAGGGACTTAACTAACATATCATCAATATAAACTTCCATTATATTACCTATTTGGTCATCGAACATGCGATTAACTAGGCGTTGATATGTTGCTCCGGCATTTTTTGAACAAATGTCATTACATTATAGCAATTGGTCTCGTATATGGTTATAAAAGAGGTTTTCTCTTGATCCTTTGGGTTCATCCTAATTTTGTTGTACCCGGAGTAAGCGTCAAGAAAACTCAGCATCTCATGCCCTGCCGTAGCATCAATCATTCGATCGATGTGCGACAAAGAAAAAGAATCTTTTGGGAATGCCTTATTCAAGTCTTTAAAATCTATGCACATTCTCAGATTATTTCCATTTTAGGAATGACTAGGGGTGGAAAATGGGTGAGTTTGGTTGAATTTGGTTTGGTTGAAAATTGTTTGAATAAAAATGGGTTGGATTTCAACCTATCAATATTTTATGTGGGTAAATATAGGTTAGGTGGTATATGGGTATGTTGGTTATGGGTTAGCCCATATTACCCATATTATATAAGTGTAATATTTTTTCAAGTGTAATGTTATAAATTTTTGTCAAATTAAATTAATTTTTTCATATATTTATAATTATATAAATGATTTTTTTCATTTTTTAATAAAATATATATATATATATATATATATAATAGAAAATGTGTGTATGTGTGTGTGTTTGGGGGAAGGTGAGGGTTGGGGGTTGGGGTGAGGTGTGGGATAAGAAAAATTTGCCATTTTTATAATATTTTTAAATAAAATTAAGATAATATATACGAAATAGAAAATGTGTTAGGAGGGGGTGGAAGCAGAGGGGGGGGGGGGGGGGGGGGTGTGGGAATTTATAAAAGTAAAATATATGAAATAAAAAATGTGTGGTGTCTGTGTGGTGGTGGGGTAAAAATTAGCATTTTTTATAATTTTTTTTATGAAAGTAAATTATATGAAATAAATAATGTGTGGTGTCTGTGTGTGGGGGGGGGGGGGGGGGGGGGGAGGGACAAGTGGTGGAGATGGGGGTAGGGTGGTGTATGGGGTAAAAATAATTCTCATTTTTTATAAAAGTAAAATATATGAAATAAATAATGTGTGTTGGGGGGGGGGGGGGGGGGGGAGTGTGGGGTAAAAAAAATCTCACTATTCAGAATTATTTTTATAAAGTAAGATAAACAATATGAAATAGAAAATATGTGTGTGTTCGGGGGAGGTGCAGGGAGTCGTGGTGGGGTAAGGGTCAAGGTGGTTGGTAAGAAAAAAAATTCTAATTTTTCATAAATCTTTTACAAAAGTACAATGAAATATATAAATAAAAAATTAGGGGGGAGATACGGGGGCAGGGTGGTGATAGTGGGGAGTGTGATTGGTGGGTGTGGGTGTGGGGAGTTGGAAAGGGGGAGACAGAGTAAGGGTGGCATAGAGATGTGTGGGGTATATGGAGCATGGGGTGGGTAGGTAGGGTAGGGGTGGGGGTAAGTGTAGGTGGTGGGGGCGGAGAGTGGGTTGGGGGAGGGTGCATTGATGTATTTTTTATCAATCCAAAAATATTTTCCCTCAAATTTATATTTTTTTTTCTATTTTGAGAAAAATGAGTTGTTATTGGGTCTAGTGAGTCACATATGAGTACCCAAATTTTACCCATATTTTTATGAATTAAAAAGAAAATTGAAGCCCATATTTACTAACCTGAAATATGAGTGACCCAATTCACTAAAATGTGGGTTAAATGGGCTAAGTCTCTAAATATGGGCTCAAATTGCCACCTCTAGGTATGACCACTACATTTGTTAACCAATCCGGATACTCTACCTCCCGGATGAACCTATATTTAAAAGCTTTGTTACCTCCTCCTTGACGAACTTATGTTTGAAGTCAGCTATGGGCCTTCTTTTCTCGTTTACCAGGGGGAAGCTTGGGTCCAAATTCAATTGTAACCAGGCAAAGCAATCAGAGTTAGCTTTAAGAAATTCAATTAATTTAAGCCTGAGCTCCGGTGCCCAGGTATACCTTCCTGTCCGACATATGCATGAAGAGGATGACTTTCTCTAGCTCCTCTACAGTCGACTTCGTGTTATCTGAATCATCGGGTAGCACAAACAATCTCAGAACGCAAAAATAGTCTTCTTCATCCTCATAGTTTGTCTTTTCTTCCTCTTCGGCGAGCCTGAATCCTGTGATTGCTATTTCACCTCCTTGTCTTTAACCGCGTCCTTCATATCTTTTGGTACTTGCATCGATTCTTCCACCGCGAACATCTACCTTGTTTCCAGTTGTTCCCCTCATATCATCTTGATTTTCTCTGGTGTTGGGAATTTCAGTATCATGTGTAACGTCGAAGGTACAACCATCATGTCATGTATCCAAGGCTTGTCGAACAAAGCGTTTAACTCATTTTGCCTTTTATGACATAAAACCTCGTCTGTTGAATTATCACGGTTGCGTTGACTAGCAAAACAATCTCCCCTTTCGTGGTCTCACTTGCCATATTAAAACCGTTCAGAACTTGGGCTACCGACATAATTCGGTCCAACAACCCCAACTGCTCCACCACCTTCCATCGGATGATGTTGGCCGAGCTACCTGGATCAATTAAAATTCACTTAATATGAAATTTACTAATGAGGACAGAAATTACCAGTGCATCATTGTGAGGTTGAATGATGCCCTCCGCGTCTTCATTATTGAAGAGATATTATTTTCTCTGGTTCATTATTTTTAGACCTTTTCTCTCTAGTTATTGACATTTTCATCTTCTTTGCGTCATGATAGCTCTTTTCGGAACATCTATTTCCCCGATAATCATATTTATGACATGCTGGGGTTCCACCGGTTATGTCTGCTTGTTTGCTTCTCAATTTCTGTAGTTTTCCTTTGCTCGATCACTTAAGAACTCACGTAGGTGGCCATTTTTCAATAACTGGGCCACTTCATCCCTTAATTGGCGACAATCCTCAATTCAATAACCATGAGTTCCATGGTAATCACAATTCAAGTTTGGATCTTTCTGAGCCGGGTCTGTCCGAAGCGGTCTTGGCCACATTGTCTCTTTTATATGACTAATGGCCGAAACGAGCCCAGCTGCATCAACGTTGAAATTGTATCGGACAACCTCAGGCTTTCCACAATGTTAGAAGAAGATCCACCGGTGTCATTTTTGAATTACAAATCCCTATTGGTAGACCCTCGATCAGTACGCCTATCTCCTCTGTCCGATGGGAAATTGCGATTGTTGCGATCCCGATCCGATATGAATTCGACCTCTCCAGTTGCCCGTAGGGTTGATATCTTTCCATTAAAGATTTCGGATCTGACTCGACTACCTTTTTGATTTGTCAAAGTTTTTGTTCCGTCGTACTGACCCCGGTGGAAGTTCAAGCTGGTCATCCTTCACTCTTGATTTTGAACTTGAACTTGTTATGCACACCTACTCATGTTACTGCTGGGAATTTCAAAAGGTTCTCCTTTAATTTGAACGAAGTATTAGAACTCCTAGAATTCAGCCCATTGGTGAAAGCTTCAGTTGTCCATTCATTCGGTACTAGGGGAAGAAGCATCCGCTCATTTTGAAACCTGGTCACGAACTCTTGCAGCAACTGCGTATCCTTCTGAGCAATTTTGAAAATATCCGATTTTCTTGCTTGAACCTTCCGAGCTCCGGCATGCGTTTTTATAAAAGCATCTGCAAGCATTTCAAATGAATTAATAGAATATTCAGTCAACATAGAATACCATGTCATTTCTCCCTTTGAGAGCGTTTCACCGAATTTCTTCAACAACACCGATTCAGTATCATCCGGATGCATATCATTAACATTTATTACACAAGTATATGACGTCACATGGTCATGTGGATCCGTTGTCCCATCATACTTTGTGAGGTCGGACATTTTAAACCTCTTCAGTATCAACTTGAGTGCTGCACTTGGTGGGAACGATAACTGGATGTATCTTTTCGAGTCTGGCCCTTCAAGATCGGAGGCGCCTCAGTAATCTGGTCTACCCGTGAGTTGTAGGTTTTAACTTGCTTTTCATTGGTGTCAATTCATTTGGTCAAAGCTTCAAGCATCTCCAATACCTCCGAGGACTCATTAGTCCCTAAGCCATTGGCATTCTCGTCGACTCGATCCTCTTTTCGGCCTGGTTTATCATTACAGACGGGATGGGCTTCATCCATTGTGATAGCTCCGCTGCTTTTCTTTTGCAATTGAGTTATGGCCTCCTGTTGCTCCTTTAGCATATAGAAGATTCGGGGCAAATTTATTTCACCATCCTCATTATCGTCCGGTGTCTTCTGATGTGATCTTCTAGACGACCGAGGTGAAATCACAGGATTATTGTTATTCATTAGATCAACGTTCGACAGAACGCCATTCAGTGGGACGTCATTTGATGAAACAAAGGGCGGAATACCATTCTACGGGTCAGTGGGTGGTGCGCCGGGTGGAACGCCGTTGTTGTTATTGACGTTGTAAGCACTATTGTCACCGTTGTTGTCCTCGTGGTTTCTAACCTCAACGTTGAGTTCACTAGCCATACTATTAGTGCTTAGTTTTGACCTGTAACCACAAAAATCTCGAAAGAAACAAGTGATTTGAATCAAATCACCACTATTATCCTTTTCCCCACGGTGGGCGCCAAACTGTTTACCCCAAAAAAATGTACAATTGAATTTGTAAGTGGTTTTAAGGATACGTGGATAGATTTGTAGATAAGTTTGATAAACAATTAACAAGAAACAAGTAAATGAAAACAATAAGCAAGTAATCAGCCTGAAATGCTGTAATCTTGATTAAGATTTGAGAACTTGGTCCGATCCTTAACTGAACTGCTTCGGGTCTGAGCCAACAACAAGAACAAACAAGAACACTTTTGAATGTAATAATGCGAGTATCAGTAATGAGAGTGAGATGCCCTTTCAACACGAAGGTTGGACTCTTTATATAGCTAACAATACAAGACATTTATGCCAAAAAATTACTCCCTCATAAAATGCTATTAAATGATAAAAACGGTCACTTAATGAGAAAATGGTAACGGCTGGCGCCATTTCTGGAACAGGTAGGCGCTGAGCTCCTTCGGTCTTTCACCCGATGTTGCCAGGTCCGATCTCCAGTCGGTGTCACCTGGTTCGACCACCGCTCGGGCCTGCTACAACACCCGAACTTACCACCGGTGCAAATTGTTACTTTCTTCGACTTCCATTTTCAAATCATGCCACGTGCAACATGTCAGTCTCATGATGTTAAAAACGTGTTCTCCAACTTGGCTCGATGTTTTAATAATAATAATAATAATAATAATAATAATAATAATAATAATAATAATAATAATAATAGATTGGAACTCTGACATTACAGATGAAAATGTAATTTATTTGCCACGGGATTTTCCTACTACCAAGCAAGGACTACTTGAACCTCAAAGAAAAGAAAAAGACAAATAGTTATAAATAGAATAAAGAAAGAATTAGTTTCTTTAAAGTAGTGGATGAAGCATATTCCATTAACACTAATATACGAGGAGGCATTAGACTTAGGTGTTCCAATAGTGTCAAAGAATGATGGTCTTTTACCCAGTAATCTTAAACCAACTATTCAAAGTATGATACATGTTCTGTTACGCAAAGGATACAATATTATGCATGTAATATAAATATATAAATAACACTAATCTTGGGCTAAAAACTCAAAGTATGATGGTTTATCACTCAAATAAAATTAAGAAGTAGTAAACAATATAAATCTTCTTATATGCTATATATAATATTAAAAAATATATAAATACAAAATAAGATTTTGGGCTGGCTTGTGGGTACTTGAACTCATGTATGAGCTGGATTCGAAGACCCACTATCAATTTATCAAATAGAGAAAGAAAAAAAAAACATTAAAAGAATAAATGTAAAAATAAGATAAACTCCAAAAGCAAGTACGCAAATAATTTACACATCCAAGAGAAGAGTTCAATCTCTTTCTACATAACACAAAATATATATAAATGAGCTTTTAATCTCCTTGAATTCCCTCTTTCTGTTTCCTTCTGTCTCTTTCTGTTAAGTTTTTGTAGATTTTTTTCTTTTAATTAAGTACTATAATATGGTTCTTTACATATGTGGAGATTGATACTACCATCTACTGTTACTAATACTACTATTTGTTGATTTGGGGTTTGTTCTGTTGGTGTATAGTTGTTGAAAATTAAGAGAAATGATGAATATTGGTAGTGGGTCATTAGTGAGTGTTCCTAGTTGTACAGGTTCTTGGAAGTCCGGTGATGTGGTTTCTGATCAGTTTCCAGTGGGGTTGAGGGTACTTGTAGTTGATGATGACCCTACATGTTTAAGGATCTTGGAAAAAATGCTTAGGAACTGCCACTATGAAGGTATTATATCCATTTTGTAACTTTGTTTCTCATAGTTGATCATTTCTTGGAAATGTTTTAAGTATAAATACGATGTGTGCGTTTGATTATTGATTCAAGATTTGGTTCTTATGAGTTATGCTGGGAGAGAGGTGGTTTTAGATCTCTGTTTGGATGTAATTCTAGTGAGATTTAAAGTTCATCTAAATGATAAATTTCAAAGGTAAAGGAGTAGTATATAGGGTAGTGAGTTATTTCTCTTTTTGTTACTCTTGCAAGTATCAGAAACAGTCTCTCTACACCCTCCCTAGACCCCACTTGTGAGATTACACTAGGTATGTTGTTGTTGTTCTTGCTGTTACTCTTGCAATTAATTTTTGCTTATTGTATGATCCAGTGACCAAGTGTAATAGGGCTGAGATTGCACTATCATTGCTCCGGGAAAACAAGAATGGGTTTGACATTGTTATAAGTGATGTCCACATGCCAGACATGGATGGTTTCAAACTTCTTGAGCACATTGGTCTGGAGATGGACCTGCCTGTTATAAGTGAGTAAACCTGTTTTTATTTAGTTTTAAACTGTGATGTCCTTAGGTTTAGAGAAACTATTGATTTGTACTAATTGGTGGATTATGACTTCCAATTTGTGATTGTCTAGTGATGTCCGCGGATGATAGCAAGGATGTGGTTATGAAAGGAGTTACTCATGGTGCGTATGATTATCTAATCAAACCTGTGCGGATTGAGGCACTAAAGAATATCTGGCAGCATGTTGTTCGTAAAAAGAAGCATGAGTGGAAGGACAACAATTATGATCAGTCAGGAAGTGTGGAAGAGGGAGATCGGCAGCAGAAAGCATCAGAGGATGGTGATTACTCATCTTCAGCTAATGAAGGAAACTGCAAAAACAACAAGAAAAGAAAGGAAGAGGAAGAAGAAGCTGACGAAAGGGATGATGCATCTGCACTAAAGAAGCCACGTGTCGTTTGGTCAGTGGAGCTTCATCAGCAATTTGTACAAGCTGTGCATCAACTTGGAATTGACAGTATGACCATTTTCTCTTCTGTTTGCAATATGTTTCACCTTTTATCTTGTTAACATATTCCCTTGTTGCTCCGTATGTTCTGGATGTTAGTTTTCTTAATTACACATGCCATTTACCTCGTTTTTTGTGGGTACTTGTCTTGTAATCTGTTAACATATTTCCCACTTGTTGTATATGGGTGGGTTCTCCACTTCTTCCTTAAGTGCCTTTTCAGCACGAGCTTAGTTGTAAAGATTCCCAGTTTTTGTGTTATTTGGTTTCTGGCAGTGGGAACTGGTAGAAAGAGTTCTTTTCAGTTGAGTTATCCATTAGCCTAACCTCATTTTTGTCTCTTTTGCTGCCTCGTGCCTTCTTTCCCCCTAGCCTTGGGTGGACTGTGAAGGGGAAGTATTCAATTTAGAGATGTTCCAGCAAAGTGAATCTATAGCTCGTTTCCCTACACTTCATACTATTCAAATGCAGAATATTGTCTTCTGCATTTCTTTTCTTGAGAATTTATTTATGGTTTCATGAATCTTTCTCTATTTGCCAACTCCAACTAGCTTGGAATTGAGGCTTAGTTATAGTGTTGTTGCATCTTTCTCTATTTGTATTCTGTCTTCTCCAGAATGAGGGACTGGGGGTGGAACAGTTGGACATCTTGACTTTGTTCACAGGATTACTTCCTCCATCCAATTTTAACTGCTCTTTCCTTTGCAGAGATTAAAAAGAGGAAGTTTGAACAGCTTATTAAAGTATTTTCAGTTACCTATATGGTTGAGGTAGTGTCTAAAAGTGGGTGAATGTGGATTTGGGTGTGGTTTGTTAATAATACTTACATGATAGCTTAAGCAGTATAAACTATAGCATAAACTATATGGGATTTAGGATTTAGCCAGGTTACTTTTTGTTTGTTCAGATGTCACTACTGTCATATCAAATTTTGTCAAGTGTTAACAAAAGATTGAAACTGGAAGAAATGAAAAATGACTGGGAAATAAAAATAAACAAAAAATTCTCGAGTGTCGTAACTTTTTTATAGTCTCTTTCACTATTTGATCTTGTTATAAGGAGTCATATAATTTTGTTGTGCTGTCTTTTACTGTACAACTTTGTTTATATGAATTCTAAATGAATACTTACCTACATATTTGTTGTTTATTTGTTCCACACTAAACGTTTCAACATTGGATATGAATGCAGAGGCCGTTCCCAAGAAAATCCTGGAACTGATGAATGTTCCTGGACTAACCAGAGAAAATGTTGCTAGCCACCTTCAGGTAATTTAAGACTTTTACTTCTTACCCTTTTAGAGTGTCATGCCCAAGAAGTTTAATTGCCCGAAGTCTGTCTGTTGTACATGTTTTGCGTTGTGTAGTACGAGAAAGTTTGCCTAATCTCTTTAGCAGAGCACTCAATAGTGGCAATTATTTTCTGCAGAAATATCGGTTGTATCTCAGAAGGTTGAGTGGTGTATCGCAGCACCAGAATGGACTGAACAACTCCTTCATGGGACGCCCAGACGCAGCCTTTGGCATAATATCCAACCTCAATGGGCTTGATCTTCAAGCTATTGCTGCCGCTGGTCAAATCCCTGCACAAAGTCTTGCTACCCTCCAAGCAGCGGCCCTAGGTAGATCTGCTGCAAAATCTGCCATACCTATGCCCTTAGTAGATCAAAGAAACCTTTTCAGCTTCGAAAATTCCAAGTTGAAATATCCAGAAGGGCAACATCAACTACAACTGAATAATAGCAATAAGCAAACTGACTTGCTGCATGGAATCCCAACCAACATGGAACTGAAGCAGCTTGCAAATTTGCACAACCCTTCCGAGTCCTTCGTGGGTATGAATATGCAAGTGAACTCCACGACACAACATAATAATTCTCTGCTTATGCGAATGTCCCAATCACAACCTAGGGCTCAAATGCTAAATGGAGCGAATAATGGCAGTCAAGTTTCGAGGCTTCCATTGTCCATGCAGCAATCTTTGTCATCAGAGGGGATACCTGGTGCGGTCCCAGCACAGAGTGGTATTGTCGACAATGCACATGGGAGTGTGTACAATCCAGTCTCTCAAGCATCTTCAATGGTAGATTTCTCGGTAAACCAAAGCAAGGAGTTGCAAAGCTACAACTTTTCTCTTGGGAGTAATAGTTCAGGGATGTCCACTATGACTAATCGAGGGATGCTTCATGAAGAGGTGAATTCTGATATCAAAGGATCTAGAGGTTTCCCTTCTAATTATGATATTTTCAACGAACTCCAGCCAAAATCACACAACTGGAGTTTACAGAATGTTTTTTCAACCTTTGACGCCTCTCATCATGCAAGTATACAAGGAACTCAAGGTGTCTCATCACAATTGTTACTTCAACAGGGGATTTCTTCAACACACAACAGTGAACAAAACAGAAATGTTCCTATTGGGAAACCAATGTACTCCAATGGGGAACAAAGTGGACATTCTAATCCTATGGGTGGACCACAACTTAACTCTGTTGGTGGGAATATGCTTGCTGTTAAAGCTGAAAGATTTCCCGATGCAGACTATCAGAGTACCATTTTCCCAGTGCAATTTGGACAGGATGATCTCATGAGTGCCTTCCTAAAACAGGTGAGTTCGATTTTTTTGTCCTTAACGAAGATAGATTCTAAAATCAACTTTTGTAGTTCATGAATAAGCTCTCGTTACTAATTTGGATAATTTGCATATGCGACAGCAAGGAAGCGTTGAACCAGTTGAAACTGAATTTGGCTTTGATGGATACACATTGGACAATCTTCCGGTTTAAGATGTGAACAAAGCTTAGTTGATGTACCTGACAGTTTAAACATATAATTCGAACACGCCAGTGTACGTAGTTGCTGTTACACCTAAAAATTCCCTATGAACCAAAATGGAGTCTCAGTTTTCTATTCAGCTATAAAACTTAGATTCTGGTCTAAAAAGACGTAGCCGTCGAATGGTAAGTATGGATATCAGATAGATCACAGAAGGGAAAAGACTTAGCTGTCGGATGATACCACTGCATGGTGTGCCAAAGGCATACATGCAAAGTTTTGGCTGGTATTGGTAGGTGATTTTAGGTTTCCGTAAACAGGAGGGTCAAGTTCTAACTTCAATAATGCAATCTTTTCCTTTTCACGTTCAGGATTGATCTTATAATGTACAGATTTCATTTGAATTACATAGTAGGATAAGTCTGTCGGATTCATATAGTTGTTCATTGTTTTGCTCCATTTCATGTTTTATTTTTAGGTGTGCAGCTCAAACTCTGAGATGTATGAGCTAATTCTGTATAGTTCTGTCGAAGTTAGGTTTTATACAAATATGACCATCTTCAAAAAAATTTCAACACTCACTGTTAAGGTCTACCTACATTTGGATACAACATAAAACCGGTAGAGAGCAATTCCTAGACAAATTTGATATGACAGAGATCAAACTCATTTTTTTAAATTATGGCAAGGGTAGCTGTAGTGGTGTGCTTTTATTATGGCAAGGTTCGTTAATTTTGATGGACAAATTTGAGCAAATTCTTCAACGATAAGGATATAATTGGGATCAAATTTAAATGGAGGGAAAAATTGTTCTATCCATTGAGGTGCAAATCTGAGCCAATCCACAAATGATTTAAGATCAAATTCAAATGGAGGGTAAAGTTTTTCTATTTCCCATATTTGAGGGGCATGTTTTGACCCTTTTTCCTTTATTATTTGTCATAAATGTAAAGTAGTTATCACAGACGTGGCCAATAAACAAGAAGATACATCTGAACTGCAGTTGTTGGAGTCTTAAAATAGTCTTCAACGTCATAATCTAAGATAAGCTTTCGTCTTTTCATTGGTAAGGTAGATACACTGAACATCGACTTCTGGTAAATACATCACAACTGTAAAGACCAAAAAGCTTTCCTTTATAAGTGACTGACGTATCAAAATTTTAACAATTCAACCAAGTGAATGTTCCCACTTAATTTTTCTATTTCAAACAATGTAATTGGTATAATCGGGTAAAACAAGCCATGTTTCATCTGTGTTCAAACAGACTCGGAACTGTTTGGCACGTGTGTGTGTGTGTGTGAGAGAGAGAGAGATAATGATAAACAAACCGAGGTATTCTTGTCTGCTAATTATACAGGTATTAACGTATAAAGTCGAATACTATCTGGAAAAGGAATTCCAGAGTAAGCAATAGTTACAAATCAAAACTTGCCGAAAAGACTGTCCCTGAATACACATTGACATAATCTGACAAACTGATTGAAAGACTGTTCGCCAGCATTAAAACCTGGTTGCAGAATCTAAAGAATGAATCAATTGGCAGGTATGTAATGAAGAGAGTAAACGCCGCATCTCACTGCTATTGTCGCACCAACAACAAAACCACAACTACTAGTATGGAAGTAGTGACAGTGAATGAAGATATTCTAGATGAACTGCTTGTTGGGAGTACCTTTGGTAATGAGCACTCTTCTCCATTGAAGTATAATTTTGTTGGGAACCCATCACCAGCAGGAATGTTGATGCCAGGGATATTCTTCTTTGTGAATGAGATTACTGATTGTTGTTTCCCAGGTACTCGGGGATCTTTCTCTGGATTAGCTCCATCTGTTTCTGCTACTAGATAGTTCAAGCCTGGAAGCCCCTGCATGAATATGGTATTATTAACCCCGTCTAACATAGTTCCGTTGAATGAATACACTTTGTCAAAACCAGCGGCTACTTTGTCCAATTCCACCGCAGTGAACCAATCAATAAAAGGAGACTCATCCCAGTTAAAGATGGTGATCCTGGCAGACCATCCGCCTCTATAGTCTGTAAACAAATGCCAGTTGATGCTGACCCCACAATTATCTCCACATGGCAATGGGTTTGAAACTGGAAGATGATTAATATCAGCCCAGGCAAGGGACATCTTGGTCCTGTTGTCAAATGGAACCAGAAAAGCCTGAGATGGGAGGAGAAGAGCGGGAGCTTTCGTACTACATGTCCGAGCGGTATTAGAAGGGCAACCACAGGCACATGTTGGACAAGGAATGACAGATTCATTGTAGAAAGCAGAGAAAGATACACAACATCTGGGGCTAGCTCCTTTTCGTTGGGTGATGTTGCATACAACTTGCCAGCTTGCAAATACTGCTGTATCGGGTAATAATCCACTAGGATCAGGAACTTGGGTGGGGCTTACACGGACTGGAGGTCCACATTTATAATCTGGATTCAGTCTGCCTTCGATCTTCCAATTCTGTGGAGGAGTGAACGAGGAGCGATTTTGATCTGGAGGCATTTTAAAGACATTCATCTGGAATGCTGAAACAGACTTGCTTGGATCCATAGCAGGAGGCAAGATCGTCCCGTTCCGGCAACAGAAAGGTATCATTCCCAACTTTGTGTCATTAGTCTTTTCCAGAGGCAGATCAATTATCGTTGGCCTTCTCTCACAGTTCAATCCATTGGAGAAGTCAAGGTTTTGATAAAATTTGCCCTGTGCCCCCAAAACGCACTCAGAAGTATCAACAACAGAGGGATACGCGCCTTTCATTTCCCAAATAAACTCATCCTTCATCCAGTCCCAACTTAGTTTCCAGTTATCAAGGCGGCCAAGGGGGTTATGGTTTGCAATGGTAACCTGTGCCCAGTAATTTGAATCATATGTTCTTAGGATATCATACATAATGGTAAGATCCCCATCTCGGCGAGGATTAAATTTCTCATCCAATGTCAAATTTGTCTTGAATTTTGAGTCTTTAGTGCAGCATACTTGCATAACACTCTTTCCTGAACAGTTAAAGCATAGACAATTCAGATAAGCGACAAGTATAGTTAAGAAAAGAAAAAGAAGAAGAAATTACTAAGGAAGGTAGAATTTCCAATAATACATGTTCTAAACCACTTGGTTTTTATAAAGAATTCAGGGAGAAGTTTGAAATGTCAATGGTTAATGACAAACTAAATTTCCAGGTAACAATTCAAGAAATTTTGCAAAAGATCCATTAGGAATTCTAAGGTGAGACAACATCAAATTACTGCTAATCCTTATAAAGTATATACTTCCTTAGAGTTGTCAAAATTCAGACATAATGCTCCATCCAAGTTGACATAATAATGAAGCAAATTCTCCAGAAAGTTATTTGTCTAATAACCTGTCTTTATCATTAATAAATCTAATTTGAAAGAAACACAGTACAGGACCCACAATTATGTGAGAGACAAAAAAGCAATTCATGAGGTTAGATCACCTATTGTTGTTTAGCTAATAATCTCAGAAATTTACACGAAGCTATCATCTTTCTCTCGCTCAGTGAACCAATTTGAATTTCAATTTAACCATTCGAAAAAACAACAATGACCAGCTTATGATCATGGATAACAGATCTAAACTAAAGCTATTCCACTTTGCAAGTAGCACACAAGAAATACTCCATAAAAAGAGTTAGATTTCTCATATGGTCACTCAACTAATAGTTATTATCTCAGATAGTCACCTTTTTTCTTGATTCCAATTTTCTTCAACAAAGAAAGTTACTTTCTCAGATAACTATTAGTTAACCATATGAGAAATCAACCCCGGTAAAAATCCAAAACTTTGGCCTAAATTCAATAACTAAAGCAGAAAAACAAAGTTGCATAAAACTTAGTTAGTCACAAATCAATCCAAATATATCCTCTTCAAATTATTCAAACCATGTCTCTGCATTTAATTGAAAATTCACATAACCAGTCCTACTAATTTGGGATTGAATCAGAAATATCTATTACTCCCTATGTCCCATGTGACATAGTTGGAATTTCTAAAGTCAAACATGTTAATTTTGACCATGTATTCCGACAAACAATCATATATTTTTTTAAATAAAATTTATATATTTGAAAACTAGCTTACTATAAGTCACAATAATTGACATTTAAAAATATAAAATTTGTTTGAATTTCGAAATTCAGTTTCGAAAGGTGGTACATAAATGGAGACCGAGGACTAATATTAAGAGGTGCACCTATGAATTTAAATTCAAGATCCATCTACGTGACAAAAATCCATACCTTGCATAGAGGGTTTAGGGCAAATAAACCCGTCATTGACCAAACTTATATTCAAAGGCATAGGTACTCTAGGAGAGCCAACACCAAACTGGGTACCCACAATTTTAATCTGCACACTCGTCTGTGTAGTATCACCAGCAGTATCAACAGCAGTCTTAAGATCCGATGTGGGAAATCCAGCAAAAACAGTACCATTACCAACTTTAGCAGGAAATGAAGCCCCGTCATCAAGAACAGCATTTGAAGCAGATACCAATAGCTCATCATGTTGAAACCCAACAAACACTCTCCATAACTTTAACTCGTCAAGCCCGTTGTTGATTATGCTCAGAATCGACTCAAACTTGTAGGGTTGACGAGATGGGTTGGATTTCAAAGTGGGTTTTATTTTAGATCCGGAAGTGAATACGTACTGTAAGAATATATCGTTGCAGTCGTCGGATGCCAGTGGAGCTTCTGCCACCGGAGATGTTTGTCCGGCGACTTGAACGGTGGTGGTGATGAGGATGAGGAGAGAGAAAAATGGGATGGGTGCCATGTTCTTTGAATGTGCTATTTGATTCAAACACTATTTATATATTACTATATATATATATATATATATATATATATATATATATATTACTTATATCGTGTGCGTTTGAAAGGAGATAGGAAAACGCGGAGAGGGAAAAAGAAAGGAAGATGAAAGAGTGTAGACAGCTTAGATAAAGCTGCTATTAATTTTCTTTAAAAATCAATGGGATTTGAAAATTTGGAAAAAGAAGGTTTCAAATATGTCAAAATTGAAATTTTTACTTTGATGTCAAATATGTTTTGACTATAATTTTTGACAGGTTAAGATTGATGTCAAAGCATCTCTGCTCACGATAATAGTTTCGAGTTATATAGAAATACTATAGATCCTTCAAAATGTGAAAAAGTAAAAGACTATTATATTTTATTAATAATATTATTTGTTACAATCTTCATCTAACTCTTTAATTTTAAATTTTAAGATGAATTTAATTTAATTATAAATTAAGATAAGAGTTGCTCCCAATATATATTTATTACAAGAATATGAATGTTAAGTAACATAAAAATTCAATTTCGATTCAAGCGAACTTGAGGCTTCTTAGTTCCATTATTATCTAGATTAAAATTTCAATGATATTTGTGATGTTTTCTTTCAAAATAGCTTCATTCCTTTGCTATTTGGTAAAATATTATGGATAAATGAAAGGAGGAGTAGTTTATAGTTTCATATTTGGCTGGAAATTAATTAATGTGTTAATGGTAACGTGACGTCTATGAATGGGTAATCTTTGTTTATATTGGATTTGAAAAAAAATAAAAATAAAAATTGAAGAGTGGGTGTATATGAGGTGAAGTGGACCCCACTTTTGCATTTGGGTTAACGTTATTTGATTCTTTCTAAAAAGAAGAGTTCGTAAGATTGAAAGCGAAATGCTTTCTGCGGGTCTTTTACTTAACTGCGTTTTGAAAAAGTCACTATGTATGCTGATTCTCCGTCAATAATAATTAAGTAATTTTTTTTCTAAGCATTAATTAATGATAAGTTAATAAAAAATATTTATAATTTTTTAAAAGTGAGCAATTTCCTTACGGGTTAGCATAAATTAAAAATATTATTTATTATAAAACGGAAGAAGTAATTAGTATTTTTTTTAAAATTTATTACATTTGATACCATTTTAATATTTCATCGAAGCTCGGACTAAATAGAATGTATGAGTTAACTTATTATTGCATTTGCTCTCTAATCATTTTTTTTTTTGTTGACGAAGGAACCCGCATTTTTTCTCGAGTGCGCAAGGAAACCCCGATTCGCGCAATAGCGAAAACCACGCACCGACTAAATAGAATGTATGCGTTAACTTATTATTGCATTTGCTCTCTAATTATCTTTTAAATCTAATCATCTTTTTTTTTTTTGTTGACGAAGGAACCCGCGCTACTCTCTCGAGTGCGCACAGTGGTCCCCGGATCGACGCAACGCAAACCACGTCGCCGATTAACCACACTCGACAAGTCATGCGCACGAAGGTTTATGCGGGGGATCGAACTCGTGACCTTACGACCCGCATACTACATTAACTTGGCTACCCTTGCGGGTAAAAGCGTGGTAGGGTAAACTTTTTAAAGTGGTCGGTCCCACCGCGATTAACCCCACCTCCCGCCTTAGTATACACCGCAAGCCCTACGCGTATGTGCCCACTGCCGATCGTAGGACCGGAACACGAAACCTCGAAAATACCCTTAATGCAGGGGTATCTTTTTAACTCCCACCGCATTACGACCCCGTAAAACCCCACCTCCCCCCTTAGTATACACCGCTCATCTACGCGTATGAAGGGATTTTTTTGGGGAACACAGTCCTAATCGTAGGACTCGAACACGGAACCTCGTACAAATACCCTAATGTATTGGCCAGGGCCAAACACTTTGGATATCTAATCATCTTTTTATAGTTTGTAACATGGGATGTCAATACAGATGCACCTAACTAAACAATTAATTTTAAGAATCAATCATATATATTACTTCATTAGATTAATATAAATACTCGGTGGGAATAACTTTAACTAAAAAAAAAATTCATGTCCAACTGCAAGGCCTCTTTCTCTCGTATCTTCTCTTCTCCAACTATTTGCTTTCCCATCCTATCCAACAGATATGTAAAAAAAATATCTGAAATCTATCACTTTTTAATTAAGTTGTACACCCAAAACATAATAAGACAAACAACATAATTTAGAATCTTTTTAAAGGAAGTTATCATTCCATAAATGCCAAAACTCGAAGAAATCTATAAGACTTCGAAATTTTGTTAGACTTGGGGTCCCCAAATGGCAGATTTGAAATTTTGAGGGTATGGACGAAAGTGAGTGAGAGTTTGTTTGATTTTTGTGGATTTTCTTTGGGATGATGGGTGACCATGCTCCCTAACATTGCGGCCTTGAATAAGGCAAATCCAATACAAATATTCTCTTAAAGACATACTCCTTATTTCATATTGATTCGCCGGACTTTGATATGATGGTGGATGAGCAAATCCCAAATTTTGCGGAGTCGGTTGGTTACTGGTTAGGAGGTGAATTATCTATATATTAAAATTAGTATAATTAGTATTATGTTTGATAGCATTTTAGTTGTTATGCATAAAATTTAATATATCAAGTATAATGTTTGGTTACTAGTTTATAATTTTATATAAATAATATATATATAAGTTATGATGGAATCTGTATATTGTTTTATGCACGGTAAAAGATGAATAACTCATACATGAATAACTAACCTTGTATAACTAATCCCTGCATATAACTCTAGCAAGCAGCCAAACAACCCCTAAATTCTCTGCATATAAGGAACTGTTTCGTGCAAGCATTGAAAATAATTTGGAAAAATATATTTACAGTAAATTCTTGGCTTAGCAAGTATGGAATAAACGGGCGATAACAGTTAATTAGGGCGTGTTTGTTATGAAGGAAAATATTTCCAAAAAATGTTTTGCTAATTTCCCTATATTTGATAGCCTATATTTAGAAAAGTATTTTTTGCCAAAAATGATATTTTTCTTTGATATTCAGAAAATAACTTCCCTAGAATTTCTCGTCACTGAAGACACTTGAATTTCTCCCACTTCAGCTGAGCCTATATGCAAAAACAATAACATATCCAGTGAAATCTTAATATAGTGGAGTTTGGAGAGGGTATAGTATATGCATACCTTATTCTACCTTGAGAGATAGATAGGTCATTTCCAGTAGACCCTCGGCATGAGAAAAAAATACTTTAAAGCAGTATATATAAAAGAAAATTCAAGATACAATACTATGTAAAACATGATAAAGCTGACTGAAAAAAAAGTCATAACTACCATAAGACAATACGAAAATCAAAGTACAAGAACAACATATAGTACAAATAACTATAATCTAAGGACCAAGAACTACGAGAATAATACTATAACTATTAGTATGAACATATAGTACTCGACTACTAACTAATATTTTATCCTAATTCGTGTCCTATAAAACCTCTATTTAAAGTCATGTCCTCGGTCGACTGAACCTGCGCCATGTCCTGTCTAACCACCTCTCCCCAATAATTCTTCGGCCTACCTCTGTCTCTCCGAAAACCGTCCATGGCCAACCTCTCACACCTCCACACTGGGGTATCTAAGCCTCTCCTCTGCAAATTGCTCGAACTATCTCAACCTCGCTTCCCGCACCTTGTCATCCATCGAAGTCACTCTCACCTTGTCCTGAATCACTTTATTTCTAATATTATCTCTTCTAGTATGCCCACACATCATCACAACATCCTAATTTCTGCAACTTTCATCTTCTGAACGTGACAGTTCTTGACTAGCCAACACTTCATCCCATAAAATATAGTCGGTCTAACCACCACTTTGTAGAACTTGCCTTTAAGTTTAGGTGGCTCTTATCACACAAAACCCAGATGCGAGCCTCATTTCATACACCATGCCCCAATACTATGTGTGATATCATCGTCATTCTTTCCATTCCCTCGGATAATTGACCCCAGATACCGAAAACTGCATTTCTTTTGAATGATATAAGTACCAAGCCTCACTTCCACGCCAGCCTTATGTGTTGCGTTATTGAACTTGCACTCCATGTACTCTGTCTTGGTCATACTCAACCTGAACCATTTAGACTCCAGGGTGTATCTCCAAACCTCCAGCTTAGAGTTAACTCCATTGCGAATCTCGTTAATCAAAATCATGTCATCTATGAATAGCATACACCATGCACATCACCTTGAAACTGTCGTGTCAGTTCATCCATCACCATACCGAATAAGAATGAACTAAGAGTTGATCCTTAGTGCAACCCCATCATCACTGGAAAGTGCTTCGAGTCTTATCTCACTGTCCTTATCCTGGTCTTGGATCTATCATACATATCCTTGATCATTCTAGTGTACGTTACATGTACACCTCTAAGCATCTCCATAAAATCTCCCTTGGAAATTTATCGTATGCCTTTTCTAAGTCGATAAATATCATATGCAAGTCCCTCTTCCATTCCCTATATTGCTCCACCAGTCTTCTTACAAGATGAATAACTTCTGTAGTCGAGCACCCCCATATGAATCCAAATTGATTCTTGAAAATGGATACGCCCATCCTCACTCTCATCTCCACTACCCTCTCCCAAACTTTCATCGCGTGGCTTATACCCCTATAGTTGTTGCAGCTCTGAATGTCACCATAGTTCTTATACAAATGGATCATTGTTAATATGGTTATGGAGTATTCCACTGCCTCAAGTTATCTTTCATGTTTCTCTTTTACACGTCCCTTAAAAATATTAATTAGGAGAAATTCCGTACTATTTTAACCTTATTTATATTTTAGAATATAATCTCTCTTGATAGAATATTTACTCTATTTATGTGTCACCTATCCATAATTGAGGTGTTTGTTGTCTTAAAAATAATATAAAATAAAAAAATTAATTTTGTATTGAACTTCTAAAATGACAAATATTTGAGATATTCATTCTTGGAAATCATCCTGAAGGAGTACATTTTTGGGACTCCGGAACTTGAATGACCCAAAATGTGAGGAAGTGAACCAAAATATCCCATAAAAATATGTGACATAAGTACCTTTTGCGCAGTAATTTACTGCGCAAAAGGACTTAACTGTAACACCGGTTAAATCCAATTACGCAGTAAATTACTGCACAATAGGGGTTCTCTCTAAACCCTAGCATCCCACATTTTAAAAAGGTTTATTTCAGTCCATTTACACAATACATTGTTGCATTTACAATCATTTATTCATCTACCATTTGTACTTGATTTGACATGACACTATGACAATTATTGCAATAACCTCATCCCATTTCTATTTAACATAAATTTTGGATGACGTAAAGACTCATCCATTTTTAAAGTTTAAGTCATCAAAATTTCAAGTTCTTGAAAAAATCATCCAAATCCCATTTTCATAAAAAAAATAGCGTCTCCTCCTCTAACTGTTAAGGTTTCATTATTTTGGGAAGGAGAGATTCTTCATGATCATAACATTGTTCGTTATAGTATTTCACCTAAATTTCATGTTAGATTTCCAATTAACTTGGATTACTGAGTAAAGGGACCTCTCACTCATTACTCTAGGGCATCTTTTTCTAATAATAATGTTCGCATTTGACCATACGTTCCATGAAAACCGAAGCGAAAGTTAAATATCAAAAAAGTAGGCGTGAGTTTATTCATTATCTCGTAATAGGTAGATATCCAATATCATTTTCGATTTAATGATTCCCGCTTATCAAACAAGAAGCTTTTTGAGAAATGGTTAAGTTTCCGAGTGCTTTATGGCTAGTGGAATATCATTGATGATGAGTCGTTAAGTGACTATTTATGAGTGGAATATCATTGATGATAAGTCGTTAAGTGACTATTTGAGGGCACCTGAAGAATCTAGGGACTTAATCACCTTGAATGTTCTTGAAATGTATGTTGAAAAGATACCTATCAATCGTCGTGAAGTCTTTGCCAAGAGTCGTCAGGAAGTCCCAGAAATGTCGTATGCGCCTCGTCCTCAAATCTCTAAAGTCCAGCCTACTCATGGTAACACTTATCCGGACATGAGTTCTTATGGAGACATTTTGACTGGTCAAACGTCGCTGAAAACTTTAAGTCATCAATTTAATCAAACATATGGGGAAACAACAAAAATAACATACTCAGTGAAATCCCACAACGTGGAGTCTGGAGAGAGTATAGTGTACGCAGACCTTACCCTTATATATGGTAATACTAATATTTTTTATATCTTTTTAGTGGTTATACACCTGATATGAGTAATATTGGACAATCCTCTCAGTCCGGATGGAAGAATCATGTCGGAACATCCCCAACATGAAGTTTCAGTGCAGTTGATTATTATCTGTAGGTATACTTTTTAATAATTAAATAATATAAATAGTTTGATGTTTAGTATTTACAATACTTGACTTTACTCTAGTGAAAATTACTCAAAAAACACGTCAGTGGTACCAAATATTGATTTCGGTGCAGTTGATACTTCTTCAAACCCATGCAATATTGATTCTTATTGGTAGATTCATCATCTTGACATTAAATAATCCATATATTATGATATTGATATTTAAAATATGTTACCTATTTTTGGTGTAGGAAGATGTCTTTACTAGATGGTGATGATTATCCAAATCATATAGAAACATCATCAAGTGATAGCGATGATATACCTAATGCAGAGGTATCCGACGAAGAAATAAATTTCTCAGATGGTGAGGTTGATATTCATCCTCATAGGCAGGAACAACAGTTACAAGAGATGATGCAAAATCAGCCACACCAGCAATAACTGATGGCATAAAGTCCAATTCACCAACAAGAATCGGTTCCGCAAGCATCCCCAATCCAGTGGCATTCTGACATGATTCCATATATTGATAATCTTCAAGATCGTCCTGATGCCTTTGTCTTTACTAGGGATGATGATTTTATTTGCCAAGCAATGTGGAAAGAATCGGACAATCTTATAAAAGGTATTGTTGAACTTGCAAAAGGCATGATTTTTACCTCCAAAAAGGCACTGCAAAGGGCCGTTAAAATTTATTGCATCAAAGAAATGAGGGAGTTTAGAGTTGTGATTCTACCCAAAAGTTGTGGCGATTGGTTTATAGACGTGATTATCAAAGTTGTCAATTGATGCTTCGGGGTAAGGAGACACATGATAGTATGTGTACTATCTCAAAATTTCACTCACGTCACACTTGTGATATGAATGACTGTCGAGCAAATCATTTTAATTAGATTCAAATATTATTACTCAAGTGATAGTTGGCGATATTTTCGAAACTCCCAGATACCCCATTCGCCCAAGTTCGTTTTAATTTTGACATCAATTAAATTATCATTGCAAAATGTTGTTGTTTAAACTTGTCCATGTTCCCTATTAAAGACTGCATTAGAGCAGTTTTTAGAGTATATATCAAAAAAAGATAAATAAGAGAAAGGGATATATCGAGCGTAGGCGCGCTTTTGAGATGGTTTATGGTAACTGAGAGGGCTCTTTCCAAAAGTTATCGAGGTATATGGCAGCTCTACAATACTTCAATCTTGGTACTGTTGTAGAATGAAGCTCAACATCCAACCTGGTGTGTCCGGTAATATTTTCACTTTTGTGTTTTGGACATTTAAACCATGCATTAATTGTTTTGCTCATTGCTGACCATTAATATGCATAGATGGAACGTATGTGTACGGGATATACGATATCAAGCTACTGATTAAAATAGGAATGGATGTCAATGAGTTAATATTCCCTTTTGCATACGTCATTGCTGCTAATGAGAGTAACGAGACATGGGGGATGTTTTTGACATATTTGAGGCAACACGTTATTAAGGATCGAAGGGTCATATGTGTGCTATCTGATCGAAATCACGGTATATTGAACAATATATTTCATTTGGAGGGGTGACAGCCTCCTTTTGCTTACAATCGTTATTTTTAAGGCATATAAAGACAAATTTTTAAAAGGCCTTTTAAAACAGCACACTAAATAAACGGATATGGGCAGCACAGAGCATCAAGAAAAAAAGTTTCTAATGCGGATGAAGTTGATCAAGACAACGAAGGTGGAAGCCTATGAATAGTTGAAGGCAATCCTTGTTGACAAATGAACATTACATGCGGACGAAGGCAGAAGATGGGGGATGCTAACAACAAACAGCTCGGAGTCAGTCAATGGTTTGATAAAATCTGCACGAGGGTTGCTCGTTACTGCAATGGTGAGAATGACTTTCAAGAAAATTGTGGAGTGGTTCGTCGCTAGAACAAAAAAGGCCAAAGAAATATTAGCAGATTGTGGGAATGGATGCCAAAACTTGCAATCATTCGAGCATCATAGAAAAAAATGTGAGCAACACACGATGACCGAGTATAACCATGATGAACGTGTATTTGAAATCAAGATAGGTGTTTACCAAGGTCGGGGAGGCAACATTCATAGTATTTATGAGAATACGAGAACGTGCACTTGTGGTAAGTGGAAATTATATCACATGCCATTTTCTCATGCCTTCAAGTGTTTCGAGGCAATTGGAAAGAGGGCATCACAATATGTGGCATTGGAACACATCGTGCAAAGTTATCTAAAAGCGTATGTCGATCACTTCTACCTATTTGGTGATGAGTCTTATTGGCCAACATAGCCATTTTCTATGATTTCTAACAAATAATAATCTATAAATTACGTGTTAATGCATGGACTCGGATTCCCAACCAAATGGATATTCCGAATAGGCTATACTCTTGGAAGTGCTTGATGTGTAAGGAATTTGTCCATGATAAACGTTTTGTGTCCCCTACGGGAATGTGGTGAAAGTACCTCACGTGGTGCAAATACCTCTTGTGGTGGAAGAACCTCTCATGGTGGCAGGACTTCTAGAGGTGGTCATGATTTTATAAATGTATTTTAATTCTTCTTGATAGATGGGTTTAAGTTGTGGTACTCAAGACGCTCGAGAGGTAGGAATGTCGTAGGCATTTTAGTGGATAGGAAACTCAGGGATCAAGTAGTGGATGTTAAGATGGTGAACGATAGGATGATGGCCATTAAGCTAGTTTTAGGAGGGCTGACTTTTAATATTGTTAGAGCATATGCGTCGCACATGGATTTGATTAAAAAAGACAAAATGCGCTTCTGGGAGGAGTTGGACGAGGTTGTGAGAGGCATCCCGCAGACTGATCAAATAGTGTTTGGAGGAGATTTTAATGGTCACATAGGGACTACTATATGAGGATATGATGATGTGCATGGCGGGTTTGTCTTTGTGGATATAAATGAGGGAGGAGTGTCGCTTTTAGACTTCGTGAAAGATTTTGAGTTGGTCATAGCTAACTCGAGCTTCCAAAAGAGGGAGGAATACGTGGTGACCTACCGTAGTGCGATGACTAATACTCAGATAGATTACTTGCTCCTTAGGAAGGATGATAGAGGTGTCTGCAAGATTGCAATGTTATTTCGGGAAAGAATCTTAAAACCCAGCATAAGCTCGTAGTTATGGACTTAGAGGTCAAGAGACAAAAGAAGAAGAAGGTTGCGCATGACGGGCCAAAGATTAGATGGGATGGCCTAAATGAGGTCAAAGCTTAGGAGATGAAAGAGAAATTGGTGGCTATTGGGGCTTGGGGGAGTAGTGGGAATGCAGATAGTATGTGAACTAGGACAACTGAATGCATCCGAGAAGCAGCTAGAGAGATGCTAGGAGTGTTGAGGGGAAACTCAAGTGGACATTGAGGAGATTGGTGGTGGAATGGAGAGGTCTAAGGAAAAGTATAAGCTAAGAATATTTCCTATGCGGCGCTAGTGGAGAGCGTGGATGAGGAGGACAAGAGGAGGAATAAAGAGAGGTATAAGGAAGTGAAAAAGGAAGTGAAGCTAGCGGTCACGGTGTCTAAAACAACAGTTTTTGAGCACTTGTATGAATAGCTAGAGTGCAAAGGTGGGGATAGAAAGTTGTATAAGATCGCCAAGACGAGAAAGAGAGGAAGTCTCATGACTTGGATCAAGTGAGGTGCATCAAGGACAAGAATGGTGAAGTGCTTTACAGAAGAGGCACATATTAGACGAAAATGACATGAGTACTTCCATAAGCTTCTAAATGGAGAAAGGGCAGGGCTATCGTGTTGGGGGAATTAAAGCATTCCGAGAGTCGTAGAGACTTTGGGTATTGTAGGTGCATTAAGGTTGCGGAGGTTAGGGGGGTTATTCTAAGATGAGGAAGAGAAAAACGATCAGGCCGGATGAAATTCTGATAGACTTTTGGAAGAATATAGGGGAGGTAGGTACGGAGTGGCTGACTATATTATTTAACGTCATATTTAGGATAGCTAAGATGCCAGAGGAATATAGGTGGACTACTATGGTCCCGTTGTACAAGAACAAAGACGATATTCACAATTGTAATAATTATAGGGGTATCAAGTTACTACGCCACACTATGAAAGTCTGGAAAATGGTGGTCGATATGAGGATGATGAGGGATGTTTCCATATCAGAGAATCCGTTCGGATTCATGCCAGGACGATCGACCACAGAGGCTATTCATCTTGTCAGGAGATTGGTAGAGTAGTATAGCTACAAAAAGAGAGACATACACATGGTGTTCATTGATCTAGAAAAGGCATATGATAGAGTACCTCGGGAGGTCCTTTTCAGATATTTGGAGATTAGAGGTGTGACGGCGACATACATCATGGTGATTAAGGACATGTACGGGGGTACCAAGACCCGGGTTAGGACAGTGAGAGGTGACTTTGAACACTTTCCAATCATGATGGAGTTGTATTAGGGATTAGTCCATAGCTTATTTTTATTTACCTTAGTGATGGACGAATTGACATGACACATCCAAAAGGTGTCGTGGTGTATATTATTTGCAGACGACATAGTCTTAATTGATGAGAGGTGCAACAGGATCAATTATAGATTGAAAGTGTGGAGAATAACCTTAGAATCTAAAGGTTTCAGGTAACTCATGACAAAGATGGAGTATATGAAGTGCAAGTTCAGTGAAGTGATGTAGAAGACAGATGTGGAAGTAAAGATTAAGGCACAAGCTATACCCAAAAGAGGAAGTTTCAAATAACTTGAGTCTGTAATACAAGGAGACGGAGATATTAACGATGATGTCGGCACACCGTATTGTAGTAGGGTATATGAAGTGGAGGCTTGCCTATGGGGTGTTTTATGATAAGAAGTTGTCGCCTAGGCTGAAAAATAAGTTCTATAGATCGGTGTTTAGACCAACATTGTTGTATGGGGCAGAATGATGGCATGTCAAAAACATTCACATCCAGAAGATTAAAGTAGCGGAGATGAGGATGTTCAGATGGATATGTGGTCATACTAGAAGGGATATGATTAGAAACAAACTTATACGGGATAAGGTGGGAATGGCCTCCGTGGCGAACAAAATGAGATAAGTGAGACTGAGGTAGTTCGGGCATGTGAATAAGAGGTGTGAGGATGCGCCAGTTAGGAGATGTGAGAGATTGGCGATAGCAAGAGTTAGGAGAGGTAGATATAGGCCGAAGAAGATCTGGAGAGAGGTAATTAGACATGACATGACACAACTTCAGCTGACTGAGGACATGACCCTAGATAGGAAGATTTGGAGGTTGAGGATTAGGATAGAAAGTTAATCGCTAGTTGAATTATGTGTGTGAGATGGGTAGGGGCTAGCCTCTTCATCTCTTCTTCTCTCTTTCTTTATAGTATTATTTAGGTTTCGTGTAGACCAATACTACTATGTGTGTATTTTGATGTGTTGCTTTATTTATTTTGCAGTATGATATCTTGTTGTCTTATTTTTCTTAAATTCCTGCATCGACTATGTTCTTTTTAGTCGAGGATCTATCGGAAATAGCCTTTATACCACACAAAGGTAAAGGTAAGATTTGCGTACATCTTACTCTCCTCATACCCCCACCATGTGGGATTACACTGGGTATGTTGTTGTTGTTGTATTTTAATTCTTCTTGATGTATTCGAAATGATGAATGCTAAGTATTTTTCTGTTTGTTATGAATGATGTATTTTATCTTTTTTTAATGAAGCGTCTTGAATTATGCATTTTAAGATTGTTTTGAAATAAGATATTCAAAACTAAATTTTTCTTAAAAACTCATGAAATACAATAATTAGAAAAGTAATCTAATCTTCATAGCTTTATGGCACCACCTCGTAATCGTCATCATTTTAATCTTCCTCCTTACTTTCATTCTTCTTCATCTCTTTCTCCATCTTTCTCATTGTATTCTAGATCCCAACTATCATTATTAGGAGCACTTGCTTGGTTGACACAATAATATGGTACTCCAGAATCTAATATTTGTGGTAAATATTTTGGAAGACCTATCAATTCTTGAATTATTGGATAAACTGGATAAGAAGAGTCTCAATGAAGATTTTTATTTTCTAACAGTTTTCAATGATCTTCTTCATCCGCTCCACAAAAATTAAGATCGTCCAAACTATGATACATGTCTAGTGCTTTCTGCATTTTTAAAATTTCTTTCATCAAGTGTTGGATAACCAGTGGTTCATCCTTGAATTTGGAAGTTTGAAATGTAGTAGATAAAGCTTGTGGCACAACTAAATTATGACATCGATATAATACATCATAATCACATCTTTTTAAATATAATTGAACCCATTGAAGCTTTTCACCCCAAATTATAGATCCTTTGGATTTTGAGAAGTGTGCGTCACCCTCAATTATGTGTTCAACAACTTTTAAATCAACACTGATATAAATTGGTTGATTTTCAAAGGGATGAATAACACCATACCATTTTTCATCAGATAAATCTGTGTAACATCCTAATAGCTCTTTTTTAAAAAATATGATTCAATTGTGTTTGTTTCTATCCTACCATGAGGCCTTCTTGAGCTACCGTCGCCTTTTTATTTATTTATGAACCAACTATTGAATGTAATATTTCTAGGCATTTTTAAAATGTGAGTTTTTTAACCGAATGGGTTATATAAAAGTTTTGTTATATAAGTGTGTCATATAAAATGGTCAAAATGTGCATTGTGTTGTCATATTAAGGATGTCATTCAGAAAAATCATATTTTACGCATATAAAAGTTGTGTAATACAAGTGTTTCATATAAAGCGGTAAGAAATGGGCATTGTTATGTCAAATCAATGATGTCATTCTGAAACATCATAATTTACGCAAATAAAAGTTACGTAATATAGGTGTGTCATATAAAGCGGTCAAAAGTGGGCATTGTATTATCCAATCAAGGAGTAGTATATAACATGAATGACGAACAACTAACATTCACATTAAAACGAGTTATTATGTCATTTTGGAATCAATTTTCTGATAATAGTTCTATTACATCTTTTAGCCCAGCAGACATATTTGAATTAATGGGCAGGACATGAAAATTGGATGATGATTTAAAATACACAAATAACCCGAACCAAAGATATAATCAACAAAACAATAATATAATGACAGATGAGTGAAATTGGCATGTTAGAAAGGTTGAAATGCTGGAACAAAACATGAGGGAACTCAAACTTAAACATCCAAAAAATCGTTCTATGTCATTGTCTCGTGGTACACCATATGAGTTGAATTTTTCTCTTAACCATTTTCGCGAAGAGAACAATCGGACGAAAATACATTGCCTCAGGGCAAATATAGGCAACATGGTTACGCCATATCCAAGTGGGATTATATAAGTAGGCTTTCATTTGTTATTAAACTATAACATATTCAATGTTGAGTAGTAGAAATGTAGATTGATCGATATTCCTTCCAAATGATCTGAATACTAAGGGTGATGATAGCTCAAATCATAACAGTTATTCCAGTGATTCGTCAAGCGATAATAATGAATTCAACATAGACGATTTGAAACCTCATCTTCTTATAGAGCGTAATGATGATTTTCGTGATGTGAAATATTTAGATCTCGCGAGAATATTATTGTGGTTTATGTCGGGAATGGGCATATGGGTATGCCGAATCAGAACGTCTTGTTCGTGATTTGGAAAATCTCAACGCTCTAATCCCAACAAGGTTCTCAATGACCATGCCTAGAACTGATCAACATTCTTGCGAGGTAGCGATACAGAGGATTAGAAAAGAAAACAATAGAATGCTAGCAAGACGTTGTAGATTTTACACGCTAAAGTTGGCCAAAGAACAAGCTTCATCAACGGGTAGAGAACTAATATCACCCAAAATATTGTTCTGAGGACGATATTGAGGACTTATATTCTGATGATGATTAAGGGTACTGTGATTTTATTTTGTATTTTTAATTTATGAAGTCATCAATTTGAAGAAAATAAGTATGTTTAATTTTGCTTTTATTGTTATAGTCAATTATTAATTTATTTAAGCATCATAGAGTTAATAATACATAAAAAGTTCAACAATTCACAATTTTTAATGAACACACAAATAAATCAGTACATAAATTGTGCCGATTATATAATACATTAATAAAGTGATAAAAATACATAATACATGAAAACGTGCAACTAGTAAAAATAAAATACATAAAAATAATAAACTTAACCGACAATGCAACATTTGAAGATTAGAAACAACAACAAGAGAGCACAAATCATCTTCCAAAATTTCAATTTCTCTTTCAAAGCATTTTTCTCATGTTGAGTGTCTCTAAGGTTATCCTTGAAAAACTTTGTTTTTCATCGGATTCTTTTAGCAAGGCCTCCAAAAGGTCAATTTTTTCTTGAGCTTCCATTAATTTAATCTGCAAGTCAAACTTCACGATATCTCTATACGTGAAGTCGTTGTATCTCTATCAATATGAGGCTTTTTAAACTTCGCCACCACCGTTTTATCCATGGAAATTTCATCTTCCCATCAAAAATATTTGCAACCACCCATATCCTATAAACATTACAAAAAATTAGTTTTTGAAAGTAAAATATGTAGATAATATGAAAAAACTCTAAACCCTAAAAACTTGTAAAAACACTTACGTCAAGTACTTTACAACGCCAAAAACGACGACCGGGTGTCTTGGGTCCTTGATATTCTGAGCTTACAATAATAACCGCAGCCATAAACATCAGGTTCTATAGCAAAGTTTGACGTTTTGGAGCTTTGCGATATGACCTAAATTGGAAAATTTGACCCTTACCCCATACTCCAGTGTTTGCGTTAAATGACCTAAATTGGAAAATTACTATGACCGATGAATATAATACTTTTATTGATTATAAGACGTGGGAGTTGGTGCCCCGTCCTTCTGATATTAATATTATTAGGTCTATGTGGATTTTTGCTCAAAAGAAAAATTCAGATGGTTCATTTTCACGACATAAGGCGCGACTTGTGGGTGATGGTAAGACTCAACAGGTTGGGGTGGATTGTGGTGAGACATTTAGTCCGGTGGTCAAGCCGACTACCATTCGCACTGTACTCAGCTTGGCTCTTTCGAAAGCATGGTCTATTCATCAGTTAGATGTAAAGAATGTTTTCCTACATGGTGATCTCAAGGAAACAGTTTATATGCATCAGCCGTTGGGATTCAAGGATCCCAAACATCCTCATCATGTCTGTTTGTTGAAAAGTCCTTATATGGGCTTAAGCAGTCTCCACGGGCCTGGTATACAAGGTTTGCTGAATATGTTTCGACTATTGGGTTCACTCACAGCAGGTCGGATAATTCCTTGTTCAACTACCGTCGTGGTTCGTCCTTGGCCTACATTATGTTGTATGTGGATGATATCATTTTGACTGCCTCTACAGATGCCTTACGCCAGTCTATCATGACCATGCTCAGCTCTGAGTTTGCTATGAAAGACTTAAGGCCCTTGAGTTACTTTTTGGGGATTGTCGTCACTCGTCATTCTGATAGATTGTTCTTGTCTCAATGGAAGTATGCAGCTGAAATCATCGAGAGGGCTGGGATGTCATCCTGTAAGTCCACTTCCACTCTAGTTGATACAAAGCCCAAGCTTAGTGGCGCGGCCGGCGTACCCTACGAGGATCCGACCCGCTATCGCAGTCTTGCAGGGGCCTTTCCGTATCTTACCTTTACGAGACCGGATATTACATATACTGTCAAGCAGATGTGTTTGTTCATGCATGATCCCAGAATTGAGCACATGAATGCACTCAAACGCATCATTCGGTATATTTAAGGTACACTTGACTATGGTTTGCATTTATATCCTTCCTCGACGTCACACTTGTCTCGTTAATGGATGTTGATGGATGTTGATTGGGGTGGCTTTGTCTATCGAACATACAGAATTGGAGGTACACTACCGATGTCACGGTCTACGTCATGCTATTGTATGTTTCTTGGCAACAATTTGGTCTCATGATCCGCAAACCATGCGTCTACCGTACGCCATGCTATTGTATGACTTTGGTCTATCCCGCTCAAGTGCCGAGGCTGAATATCGAGGGGTAGCTAATGTGGTCTCGGAATCATGTTGGTTACGTAATTTGCTTTTAGAGCTTCATTGTCCCATTCAGAAGGTAACCTTGGTTTATTGCGATAATATTAGTGTCATCTACCCTTCTGGTAATCCGATTAGCACCAACGCACTAAGCATATCGAAATGGACATTCACTTTGTCCGTGAAAAGGTTGCTCGTGGTCAAGTGCGCGTATGCCATGTCCCGTCGAGATATCAAATTGCCGACATCTTTACAAAGGGTCTTCCCTCGGTCATTTTTGAAGATTTTAGGGACATTCTCAGCGTTCGAAGACCGCCCGCTATGACTACGTGGGGGGGGGGGGGTGTTAAATATACACAATTTACATGTGTATATTTTGTATATTGATCTCGGATTCTCCCTTGCAATTACCGTATATAGAGTATATATTTAGATAATATTTAGTCTCCTAGTTTAGGTAATATTGTAATGTAATTAGTATTGTACACTTACCATAATAATTGTATTACCATAAATGTATAGTTAGTATCCAAGTAGAATAAGGTTTTAGGAGTAGAATAGGAATATGATTCTCCTATTATGAAAATATGTAACTTGTATAAATAGTCTTTCAATTAATGAAAATAATCAAGGGGGTTATTTCTTTCATTTATACACCCACTTGCAAGAAATATGTTTCTTGTAGGGTGGAAGAGGAACAATGTTCCAAGTATTGTTTGCTTTAAGAGCCTTAAATTCATTAAGCATAGAGTTAGAGATAGCATGTTGATAATGTTGAGGTTCTTGCAAATGTAATTCAGAAGAAGAAATCTTGGACTCTAAAGGAGCAGAAGAGGAGGGGAGAACATAATTGCAAATAAAATTAGATAGGTAAGAGACTTCGTGAGGAATTCTAGATGATTTTATTGCAGGAACATGATGGGAAGGTGCATGAGGAGCAGTTGGAGTAGGCGGAAATGCTGGTAAAGATGGAAATCCAGGAGGAGAAGAAGGAGGTGATGAAGAAGTAGGAATGCTAGCAGTAGGAGTGGAAACAGGTGGAGGAATATCATTAGTAAAAGGAGGGGATGAAAATGGAAAAGTAGGAGTAGAAGAAGAAGAGTGATAAAGAAAAATATGTTCATGAAAAACAACATTCATGGAGAATAAAATGGAATGAGAATTCAAGTTGAGTAGTTTGTATCCCTTTTTACCACAAGGGTATCCTAGAAAAACACAGGGGATACTTCTAGATTGAAACTTGTCCCTTCCATTTCGACTCTTGAGTAGTTTGTATCCCTTTTCCACAAGATGGCTTCTAGATTGAAACTTGTCCCTTCCATTTCTGACTCTTATCAAAGATGGCCCGAGATGTGTTGAACATTCAACCGTCATCAACGTTTGAAAGCATAGAAGCGGGAAGATTTCAAATAGGAGAACACATTCATTGCCGGAAAACACATTGGAGATTGCAGTTCTATTCAGAGATTGGATTCAAGCGGGGCGTAGAAGGTGCGGTCAACCGGAGATCAACGAAGAAGACTACAACTACAACAAAATCTTGTCCGGGAAACAGGAAGCGACGTCGAACAATTTGACCAACAACTTCCAATTCCAACCGAATATCCTCGAGACATTGCGAGGAAATTAGAAAAAATATGATTAACTATGTAATTTTGTTAATTATTTTACTATATGATTTGCAACTTTTGAATAACACCACAAAGTTGCAATTTTGAAATTTATTACAAAAAATTCATATTTCTATTAAATAATATAAGAGGAACAAAAACTCTTGGGATATTTTTATTACATTATCTTGTTCAATTATTAAAGTGTTTATATATATTATTTTTTAAAATTAAGTGTAAAAAAAAATCGAATAATGCCGCCGGAGCCCTGGTCCCAACCCTTCCCCGTCCCGTCGGGACCCCCTGCCCCGGCCCGGCCCACTGGCCACCCCTAGTTCAAATCAGTAAGCTTATCAAGAAATACTTGAGGACACAAATCAGAGTATAGAATCTCAAAGAATCAGTAGCTGCTTGATCACTTTAACTTAGCAAATAACAGTTGCTTAGCAGTTAAAATAGCGACTCGGGATATGCTTAGCCTCAGCCCTCAAGTGCAGCAACTGCTCATAGTGACAACAGCTCAATCATCAAACACAACAGTAACTGTTTTACCCTCAACTTATGTGTAATAATAGGTAGCAACAGTTGACAGCAATAACAGAGGAGTATTTCAAATAAGACAGTAACAAATGTTTCAGAATTCAGCAGCAACATCAGAATCAGATATCAAGTGTAGCATCTGCTTCGAAGTGCAGCAACATCAACAAAACATAGTGGCTTAAGTCATTGAATACAGCTACTTATATGCATCATTCTGAGGATCTCAAAAATGCCCAGAACAGCAGGTATAATACAACATCTTTCAGCTTTAGAATGCAACTGATCCTTGACCAAAGCGTAACACTTGTTCAAGTGTAGAAACCTCGTGACAACGACTATTGTTCAGCAAATAGCATCTGCTTGTCATTCTAGAGAGGACAACACTTCATAGCAGCAACTGCTCAAAGGCAGCAGCACAACAACAATAATTTGTATCAATCATGAAGCCACAAATTGACTCAAAACTGGCCAAAGCATAACAACAACTCAACTTGAATTCTCCTAAACTCCAGCAAGGCATCTCGAGCAGCATCTCAAGGATATTCAGAATTTGAACTCCCCAAGTCATGCAAAGAAATGGAAGGGTGAAGAATTGAGTATCAAGAATTACATTTTTCATTAACAAGCTTATAACAAGTAGACTATCACGTATTCCGCTTTGAAGGATAATCATAATTTAAACTAATTTTGGAAATAAGTTAAGATGACAAAAGGATTCAAGTTTCCTAGGTTTCAGCTCTTGAGCTGTGTTTCAACAAGCAAGAACAACTTACTATTAAGTCTAACAGTCATATAGGCTAGCAGTTAGTTCACGAAATTAATACTTAGTTATTAGAGTTAATTAGACCATGAAAAGTATAAAAACATTCAAGCAGAGATAACACGACTTTGTATTTTAAAAGGTTAAAACTAAACTTAGAAAACATTATTCATCAGTCTCCTAAGTAACTCAAGATTCCATTAGTCCCAAACACCATAAGTAAACACCAGAGCTTGTATTTGAAAAATCATTAGACCAAACCAATGTTGGATTATGTAAAGCAGTACGGAAAGTAAATAAATATTACAAGTGTTCAAAAGGATAAACAAACAAGCCAATATTCAGAACTGTCGCAAGCTTGCTGAGTCTTGATCTTGATAACCTGAAATCAAGAAACACTAAATCTGGATTGTTACAACTGTGGCTGAGTCGAGAGATGACTCTCTTTCTTTAAGACAAGATTGCCCCGTATATATGCTTTTACGTTAACGGGCAATAGTCTCCCAAGATAAAACAACAACTAATCAACACTACAAAGCAAATAGGTTGATTCTGATGAAGAAAACAAACACGAAACGACTTACTGAAAAACGGAAAATGAAGGAAGAGTTTTCTGTTATGGTTTTGTCCACTGTTTGTGCTCACGTTTTGGACAGAATTTGTGTTGTTCTCTCTTATGTTTGTCTCTGTGTTGTATATATTAGTCTCTGTAATTGAGCCAAAAGGCTCCAATATATAGCATAAGGGAGGGACTCCTCAACTGCCAAGTAATGGCAGTTTATGGCCAAGTAATGGCTGTTTATGACCATTAGTGAGGGAGTTAATCAGCCAAGTAATGGATGATTTAATGTGCAACATAAATGAGCTTTTAGGAGGAGATTAAGTGTAGATTAATGGAGTTTTAACGCTGAAAAAATCAAACGGCAGGCAGAAACTTTCTGCCTTCCATCGTTCCCAATTTCACCTTTCCAGAAACTCTAGGGACCAAACTATAAATATTAAGCAATTTGAGGGTCCAAAGAGAATCCCAAGGCCCAAGATCCATGACCCACGACCCGAGTCCGACGGACGGGACGGGACGGGCGGGCAGCGACGACGCGCGTGTGGACTTAGCCTTGAACCCAAGCACATCTAGGTCCTCCCTTCTTCGAACATATGGGTTACCCCTTGGGGTCCCAAACCCTTAGCCAATTTTGAGACTTATAAAGAGAACAATTCTTTTTTTTCCCACCGATGTGGTAAATTTGTCCCACACCACATTTTCATGCCTCAAACACTTTACTTCGTGGATCAATATCTCTTTCATTTCTCAATAAAATTTGACGATCCTTGGCCCTACGGTCATCTACTCACTTAGTCGATTATGCACGTGTGAAGAGACAAAGCCTCCAACATGCGGAACCCTAGTTTTTAATTCATTAAATATGGGCGACGCACCTCCCCACCAAAGGCAAATTCCAACAATCCCCTCTTGAAAGAGATTTTGGCGCACACACATGGTGCCTACTTTCAGCAATCTTTCAGCGAAAATATATTGCATCGGTAGAGGTAGCTTCTGCTTTGAACCTTCCCTAGTTGAATACCACCGGACTTACTTACTGCGAGATGAACGTGATGTCTTGAACCGTCAGTGTTTAGTGTAAGCCAAGACAATGATACCAATACAACAACTCTCCTTATTCATTTTCTTCTTATTGTTTATTCCGTTTTGGTCATGGACACACTTGGATTCTTAAGTGCGTTCATTTGAGGCGGCCTGTCTTCGCACTTAAATACGTTATCTCCTACAAGGTATCCTGCTATACTCCACTTCACAAGTGTTAGGAATTATTAAAAGTTTCTCCAACCTTAACCTCAACCGTTTGAAGAACGTTAAAGGTTTGGAAGCTTAACATTTACCCACCATGCAGGTAGCACTTTAATGTCTATCGCAGGAACATCTTTGGATTCATGTTTCCCTACAGAAATCATCATCCGAAGTGCTCTTGCTTCCACCGAAGTACTCAACTGAACCTTTTGCAGCTTAGTTTTCCCATTGAACCAAATTCTTGGGATCTCCAGTCAGTATGGTTGGGTTACCACCGCAAAGGTTCGTATTGTTTGGGTTTTAAGGCCATTCCCCTAGATAGGCATAACTCTTGATCTTCGAGTAGTCCTTTAATTAAAAGGGTCCGCTATATCCTTTGATTAGTAATCAAGGAAGTGACACCCGTGATGATCAACTGCCATACGGTCTTATGTCTCCGACAAATCCTTATAGATATGTCCAAACGCCGTCATCCATGTCCTTCCTGAATCCGACCGGCTAGCCATAGTGTATAACTGCTGAAGGCACGAGTTTCTCCCAATAAGGGACGTCCTCTAAGGAGTCGTGAAGTTACTCAACTTCTTTTATGCTTTGTATAAAATGATAAACTCCGATTCCATCATGAATCGGCCGATGCAAGTTTGCTTAGAGGATTTTCCAAGACCCACCATACACATTTACTTGTGGCTTTGGTGTTCTTCACATCTGATATCCAGTTTGCATCACTGTGTTCTCCCAGAACTGTTGGACATCCAGAATACCATAATCCGTAGATAAGCGAATATTTGAGATATCGTCATATTCGACTTAACGCCTTCTATCGATTATTTCCAACATCACGAGTGAACCTTAGTTCAATTGATTTGCTTTGTAGGCCGATACCAGGTTGGTTGTAGTATGTACAATACATTGAACTATATGTGACCTGCACATATCGCTCATTGTTTATGGGTGCACCATGATTCCAATCAGTTCTATGATTAATATCCATTGGTGGCTTCAATAAGACTGTCAATTATCTCACAACTGAGTTTGGAGTTAGACCAGTCCATTAGATGTCTTAGAAATCTAATTCCTAAGATGTCATCTGTGATACCCATATCTTTTGTTTCAATATAACTTCAACTCGCAGACTGTTAGTTTTCCAACTGTTGGCTTTCTAACTTCAGAGTCAATGTTTCTGTTGTCAGATTCATTATTTCTGTTTTATCTTAAACTTCCAGGACCAAAATGTAAACATTTCAGGGACCAAAATGAAAGTTCGGAATAAGCCCAACAGTCCAGCAAACCAACTCTGATCCTCCCCTTCCAACTCTCCAATTAGGAAGGTTGTTTCAACATCCATGCACGCAAGACTGCAATGTCCCTAGATGTTGAGCTATTCATAGGGAAGCACATGTACAAATAGTCGAGGCCTTATGCTTGTCGGTAGATCCATCTACTTTGTACTCACTTTTGAGTATCTTTTTTCACAACCCAAAGGTTCTTTTCCCGGAGGAATATCAACCATTACACAAGTATGGTTCTATATGATGGAATTTGTTTATCTTTTTGTAGATTCTTTCCAAAGCAGCGCTTCTGGAGATGATCCCTATTAATTGTCCATGGTTCTTTCTCAACCATACAAGCTAGAAGGCCTGGAACAAGTCTTTGTCCCCTCTTTGCTCTATCTCAGTTCAACATCTAGAATCCCTGAGTTCTGTAGATCTGGAACATTAAGTCCCGGATAGTCAGCAACTTTCGAGTCCTGTAGCTCTGGAATGTCTGGTTCCGGACTTCTGGTGGCGGAGGAACTGGCGGCAGGAACAATTCTAGTGGCCAGCAGTGGCAGCCCCGCAGCGGACCAACCTAGTGGGCCTGGCAGTGGATGTGGGTTGTACTACCGTGCCCATATCTGATGGGAAATTGGGCCAGGCCCAGTTCCAGGCCTACTGGCCAGGAAACTGCCGGTCCACATAATTTTGGGTCAGGCAGTTTTGGGCCCGGAAGCAGTAGTAGCAGCGGTATTTTTGGCCCAGGCAGTTTTGGGCCACTTCCGACCCAGTGGTAGGAGGCCCATTCGGCAGTGTCAGCCCAACCGATATTGAGACCGCGATGCACACTCTTGGACTTCACCCGCCCGACATGAATTGGTATATGGACCCCGGAGCGACGTCTTATATGACGTCCTCCCAAGGTAATCTCTCGTTCTATTTTAATTTGAGAAAAAATAATGGTATAATTGTCGAAAATGGTCATTCTATTCCAATTCGAGGTTATGGTTCTACTAAATTGTCCCCTCCAAACCCACAACTAACCTTAAAGAACGTTCTTCATGCTCCATATTTGATTCAAAATATGGTATCTGTTAGAAAGTTTAGTACTGATAATTGAGTGTCTGTTGCTTTTGACCCTTTTGGATTTTCCGTGAAGGATTTTCAGACGGGGACGCTTCTAATGAAATGTGATAGTCAAGGGGAGCTATATCCAATCACTTCACCAATTCAACGATCTAAGTTACCATCCACTTTTGCAGCTTTTGTACCTTCGTTATGGGAACATTTGGGTCATCCTAGAGCGTCTGTTTTAGCTCCCTCAAATAAAATAAATTTATTTCTTGTACTCAAACACGAACTTTGAATAAGTGTCGTTCATGTCCACTTGGTAAACATGTTCAATTGCCCTTTGTTTCTTCTAATTAATGCACACTTATGCATTTTGATATTATCCATTGTGATTATTGGACTTCACCCGTTTTGAGCTCTTCGGACCATATATATTATTTGCTTTTGTTAGATGATTACTCTAAGTTTTTGTGGACATTTTCCTTGTCTAAAAAATCACAAGTTTTTTCCACATTTCTCAAATTTAGAGCATTTATCCAAAATCAATTTGAATGAGAGATCAAAAATATTCAATGTGATAATGGTAGGGAGTTTGATAACAGACATTTTTGGGATTTTTGCAACTCTAATGGTTTAAACTTTCGCCTTTCATGTCCGCACACATACTTACAAAACGGGAAGGGGGAACGACAAATACGAACCATAAATAACATTGTTCAAACATCTCTTGCCCATGCGACATTACCCTCCTCATTTTGACATCATACACTACAAATGACCACATATTTATTGAACATACTTCCCCACAAAAACATGTCCTATCAAGCTCTACAAAAAAATCCTCTATTTACGGGACCCCTCTTATTCTCATTTACGGGTATTCGGGTGCTTGTGCTATCCTCTTTTTCCATCCACCACAATCACCAAACTTCAACCCTGGTCTACGCCTTGTGTTTTCTTGGGATATACTTCTAATCATCGAGGTTATAAATGTTATGACCTCTCTTCCAATAAAATAATTATAAGTCGTCATGTAATTTTTGATGAAACAAATTTCCCATTTGCCAAAATGCACGAGTCCGGACCCTTACTTATGATTTTCTTGATGATGGCCGACCCCCATATTTAACCCAATTTTTTTCGTCCCCAACCATCCTCGTTGTTTCGTCTGGCCCATATAATTTGGGACAAATGAGCCCCGAAACAGTGGCCAAGCCATTCATCAGTTAGATGTAAAGAATGCTTTCCTAGATGGTGATCTCAAGGAAACATTTTATATGCATCTGCCGTTGGGATTCAGGGATCTCAAACATCCTCATCATGTCTATTTGTTGAAGAAGTCCTTCTATGGGCTTAAGCGGTCTCCACGAGCTTGGTATACAAGGTTTGCTGACTATGTTTCGACTATTGGGTTCACTCACAGCAGGTCAGATAATTCCTTGTTCATCTACCGTCGTGGTTCGTCTTTGGCCTACATTCTGTTGTATGTGGATGATATCATTTTTACTGCCTCTTCTAATGCCTTACGCCAGTCTATCATGACCATGCTCAGCTCTGAGTTTGCTATGAAAGACTTATGGCCCTTGAGTTACTTTTTAGGGATTGCCGTCACTCGTCATTCTGATGGATTTTTCTTGTCTCAACGGAAGTATGAAACTGAGATCATCGAGAGGGCTGGGATGTCATCCTGTAAGTCCACTTCACTCCAATTGATACAAAGCCCAAGCTTAGTACCGCGGCCGGCGTACCTTACGAGGATCCGACCCGCTATCGCAGTCTTGCAGGGGCCCTTCAGTAACTTACCTTATGCGACCAAATATTACGTATGTTGTCCAATATGTGTGTTTATTTATGCATAATCCTAGATTTGAGCACATGAATGCACTCAAACTCATCATTCGGTATATTCAGGGTACTCTTGACTATGGGTTGCATTTATATCCTTCCTCAACGTCCACACTTGTCTCGTTAACGGATGTTGATTGGGGTGGCTATCCGGACCCCAGACGGTCTACGTCTGGCTATTGTATGTTTCTTGGGAATAACCTAGTCTCATGGTCGACAAAACGTCAGTCGACATTGTCTCGATCCATTGTCGAGGCCGAATATCGAGGGGTAGCTAATGTGGTCTCGGAATCATGTTGGTTACGTAATTTGCTTTTGGAGCTTCATTGTCCAATTCAGAAGGCAACCTTGGTTTATTGCGATAATATTAGTGCCATCTACCTTTCTGGTAATCTGGTTCAGCACCAACGCACTAAGAATATCGAGATGGACATTCACTTTATCCGCGAAAAGGTTGCTCGTGGTCAGGTCCGTGTCTGTCATGTCCCGTCAAGATATCAAATTGCAGACATCTTTACAAAGGGTCTTCCCTCGGTCATTTTTGAAGATTTTAGGGACAGTCTCAGCGTTCGAAGACCGTCCACTATGACTGCGGGGGTGTGTTAAATATACACAATATACAAGTATATTGTGTGTATATTGGGCTCTCGGATTTAGTGTAGCAACCGTATATGGTGTAGATATTTAGGTAATATTGTAGTCTCCTAGTTTAGGTAATATTGTAGTGTAATTAGTATTGTACGCTTACCATAATATTTGTATTACCATAATTGTATATTTAGTATCCAAATAGAATAAGGTTTTAGGAGTAGAATAGGAATATGATTCTCCTATTATGAAAATATGTAACTTGTATAAATACTCTTTCAATTAATGAAAATAATCAAGGGGATTATTTCTTTCAAGATGTGAGACCAAATTTTATTAATTTGCAATTTATTCACCCTCTTAGATTTTTTTTGGGCAACAAATAGTTGAGTTTATGCGTGAAGTTGAGTCTGGATTTTAAAAAGGGACAAACATGAAATTAGAAGTATGTGTTAAGTTGCTGGGTTTTGAAAGCGGACAAGCGTGAAATTAGGAGTATGTGTTAATTTAGATCTAGGTTATGGAAGGAAAGAATCGTAAAATTAGGAGTTGGATATTCATATTCTCTTTTTTTTTTATAGTTTATTTGGTAGAATCTGGTTGTTCACTGCCAATATTTTTGGGTTTTAGTTTCTAAGTCTAATCTTTGGCTAAAATCCTACTAATGGGTATATACAAATCAATATCCCTTACTTCTATGGGATATTGACACCTATATACAACACCCAACAGATATTAACATATTTTTTTGCCAAAGTTTAAACTTAACAATTGAAGCCTTAAAATATGACATTGTATAGTCATATCACAACAAAACGGATGAGATAATAGAAGAAGATTTTCCTCCCGATTTCACGATAGAAAGATGTATTTTCTCAAATTGGTATTGTGTCTAGTTGTTCAAATACACAGAAAAACGCAGAGCTCTATTTTCTAGAAATATTGAAGAGGGCGATTGAATTTAGCCAATGAAGATCTTAGAAAATTATGCAAACCTGGTACCAGTTTATAGATTTCGGAATCAATATTTACAAAAGTTTCCTCCAGAGAAACTTGTAAAAATTTCATCCAACAAAATTAATTCCATAAGATTTTTGATATTATGCATTCAGAAGATTACATCGCAATGTGACATGTATATATTATATTATATATTATGTATATCACACAAATAATTTCTTTGATATACTAGTCTTTTTCAACTTCGAGGTTCAATCTAAAAGTCCTATCAAATCCGCCTCAAATCATTTCCAAACAACTTCAAAATCAATATTTAATTTTTGTAGGGTGATACACACCCACCCGCGCGCCCACACACAGACACATACGTGTACATGCGCACACGCACACAAACACACAAATGTATACACACATACACACGTACACGTATATACAGGGGTACATAGATGTGATGTTTTAAAAGGCAGTTTTGGAACACGCCTATATATATATATATATACACACACGTATATACAGGGGTACATAGATGCAGTGTTTTAAAAGGCAGTTTTGGAACACGGCTCGGGGCTATCCTCGAGGGCGGGGCATTGGCAAAATGCCTCGGTGCTAATGTGTGGGGCTTAGTTCTGTGAGGCTTACGCCCTAAAGACGCCCAATGCTCGGGCTCAAATTTTTTAGTTAACACTATTAGCCCTCATAACTTTTTTATAAATGAGATGCTTAATAGTTTTTTCCATCTATAAAATAAGAAGATTAAGAGTAACTAAAATAACAAGTTGTAGTATTACATATTTAATAATTGACAACACTATGAAGGTAAATATCACTTAATTTTTTCTTCAAAAGTACATAGTCGGATTTTACATCTTTATTTCTCATTAGTCTTCGTTTTTTTGTCTTATGTCTCAAAATTATTATATTTTATTATTTAAATATTTAAAAATAATTTACTTTTATTCATGAAGGAGTGATGTATTAATTATAATATATTATATTACTTATTTTCTTTTAGGGAAGTAAATTGCATAGTATGATAGTAATATATTTTAAGATATTGTGCTTATTTTATTATTTGAAAATTAAGATTTTAGATTTGATTTTCATCTCATAATGTTTATATCATTGCATTATTTTGTACTTGTAAAATCATGTTAGAAGTTTTATTTTCTATGTGTTTCCTTAATTATGTGTTTAAATGTTTCAAACTATTAATGTAGTTTTTATAATTTTTTACTATTATACTTTTTTACTATATTATAATTAAAAAATTAAAGATATATGGGCTTACGCCTCGTCCTGTGCTAAGTAAACTTCCCCGCCTTTTAAAACACTGCATAGATGGAGTCTTCTTCAACATTTAGTTTTCAATCTGAAAATCATCTCCAGGTGGTCTCAAATAATCTTCAAACTCCTTAAAATGTTTGCAAGAAATCTAATGTTACTCAATTAAAGTTAAATAATTTCGACGACCAAGACACTAAAAAGTTATGAAAAAGAATGAAGATTATAACTTAAAAGAGTAGTTATAAGACGAGTACAATGAGAGAGAGATTTGGGTAGAAACATCAAAAGATTTGGGAAGAAATTAAAGACACCCATTCAAAGAGAGAGAGTAAGCACTACTTTTGAGCTATATACGTATGTCATTTATTGAGTCAGGTTGTCATGCAATGTGTATAATTATAATCCGAAAAAAATTGCTCAGTTTGTCCCTCTAGGACTTGTCTTTAAACATTGCTCCCGTTTTTACTTTATTGTGAAAATACACTTCTCTGATTTTATACACTGCAACTGATATTTTTACCTTTTTATGTTTACATTTCTTCTCCAACACTTCTTCTCACCAATAATACCATAGTTTTTCAATTTTGGAAGCTTGAAATTCTTGTTTGTAGGTCTAAATTTAAAGTTTATGGTTGATTATTATCAAAATCGTTTGTGTTGAATATTTGTACTTAATTTTTTAGTTCATACACTAATCTAGTGATTTGCTTTTAAAAATCTCAAAAATTCCATATATTATTGGTTACTAGAAAGTGTTGAATGTTGGTGGTTGGGGGTTTTGTATCAAATTTGAGACTATTTGGAGAAGATTTGGGGTTGTTTGATAGAAATTGAAATTGTGAATTCGAAGAACACCTTGTTAAATAACACAAATAAATCACGTCAATCACATAGGCTTTGTGAATAATTTAACACGATAGGTCAACAACAATAACATACCCAGTGAAATTCCACAATGTAGCATTTAACACGATAGGTCGAATGCAATAATATAAAGGCATGGCAATCCAACGAGATTTGAACAATTAAACAAGCACAAAGTCATGTCAGTCTGATAGAGTTTGTGAGCAACAAGATAGATATGTTAAATATAGCATGAAATCCTACAGATTTGTAATGAATTGCATGCTATCATTTTGAAATGTATTTTTTTTTTATAGATTTGAAATTATGAAAGAGAGGTATCGTGAGAGAGAACCTGAAATCATAACAATCCGGTAGAATTTGTGAGCTATCTTACCGATTTGTCATGACTTGCATGTCATCATTTTGAAATATATATATTTTTCTTTTGTAGACTTGTAATCATAAAAGAGATGTATGATGACAATCTCTTAAAGTTTATGAGCTATCTTACTATTTTGTTATGACTTGCATAACTTAAGGGTATTTTAATTCAGTTTTTTCTTTAAATTTAAAGGGTCAACTTTACACAAATATGAAAAACGAGAAAAAAATATCTAAATAGTCAACATTCAAATATTCTACTTTTTCATACAATGTAATATCAATTAAACAGTGAAGTTGATTTGAAGAGAAAATTTAAATAGTGAAGTTGATAAGAACAATATAAGGAATTTGCAACGGAGCCAACATAGTGATCGTTGAAAGGGGGAAAATTCACAAATAATTATTTTTTGGGACCTGTAATTGAAACATAGCTATATATTCAAAAGTAGTTGAAAGGTATTTATTTTTAATATAAAAATAAAATTAAGGTAAAAATACCTTAACTTGAAAAAACATCAAAGACTCACTTCTTCATCTTTTTCCTTTTTAGAACTCCTGACTATCCTAGAATTCAGATTTTACACTTTAAACTCCAGGACACTGTCTTGGAGTTCAATTTTTACAACTCCAAGTGTCAAGTTTCGTAAATTTTTATATCTAATTTAATTTAAAAAATGAGCTTGAGAGAGTAATGGAGTTAATTAGAAGTACGCGCGGGCTCACATGTGAGTAATGAGATCATTGAACTGCTTGTTCATGACTAGGATACAAGTTGGAAGGGAGTTAGAACGGTAAAGTTTTCGAATGACGGGAGAAGCAAAATTAATTTAAGTCCTAATTGGTCAATAACGCATTTACACCCTAGAGTCTTTTTATTATTCGGATGTACCAACTAGTTATGGAATCAGATTGATAGCCTCCATCTGTGTTCTAACTGACCGGAGAGCTAGATTTGCCTTAGTTCTAGGCACGAGAAAATTGTTAGTGAAAATTTGGATAGCAGTGGAGTTACGCCCCAAGGCTCCACACGAAATTATTTTCCCAATGAATGTTATTAAAAAAATTGGGGAGAGAAATATATTTTATTTTTAGACATTGGTTGAGAACCTTTGAAGGAGTTTCGACCTAGGTTTTTAAGATACTCAAAAGGGGAGTAATCCATGATTATTTACATAGAATGTAAGTGTTTAATCAAGCTCCTAACATAATAATCTATGGGAAATTTTTAGATTTCAGAAATCAATTTCAAGAATTTGGGTGGAGGGGAGGCTAGGGTTTCTTCAAGAAGGTAATTTCCAACTATTTCTTTCTATATGATCATAGAATAAGCTTAAGGAGCCTATTTATGAGTTAAATTCATAATTCAATCCACCAATTGGATGAACCCTAGAAAATTGATACGTTGGGTTAAATTTAGACTTGAGAACTAGTTTCATGATATTGTTGAGTATGTTTTGATTGTCCTGCATTTAAATTGTAGATTTTGAATTGTTAGATATTTGTGTATGTTGGAAGATGAAATTTGTGCCATAGCTAAGGTAAGTTAAGCTTACTTAATAAAAAGGGAGTTCTAACAATATATACATACCTTATGTGTTCGATGAAATGTTCAAGTAAACAGTTTGATTTAAGTGTTTAGTCCACTCTATTATTACACAGTACAACCTTAAAATAAGTAAAAATCAGTGATATATGTAGCCTTGTGTGACTTGTGTGCTAAATGACTTAGCTTTCAAATATTTTCATTTATTGTTATTTGCTATATGCCATTGTGTGTATGCTCAGTTCTGTTTCAGCTACTGGTGTGATCACATCTAGACTTACGACAAGAGAGCTAGCTAACCTCCCATTGCGTGAGTGCCATGAAGGCCGTGGTTATCTACACATCGTATGGAGGCTATTATATGCAGTGGGAGATAGGTAACCACTGCCCCATGCGTGTTTCCAGGTCACACGTATGTAAGGTCATAGTGTGAAATAGGACGATACTATGCCATGTGTGTTGCTAGATCTCACATATGCAAAGATACACGAGAGATTGGCTGACACTCCTCCGTATGAGTTTCTAGATCTCATGTAAGTAGGGACACAATGTGAAAACTCGTTTTAAAAGGACTTATTTTTCTTCCAAACTCTTTCCTCGCTAAAGGAAGAAGCCCAAGTGAAGCGCTAACGTGCTACTAAGGAGCGATTGCACGGGTGACTGAAAAGTTGACCAACATTATTGCGCACTAGGTGCACAATCGGGCTAATTGACCCTAGCATGGACTTTTAGCATCACTGAGTTGCATGAAAAGGTATAATTATGAACAATAGTGAATTTCAGACCTAGAATTTGTCATTTTTTTTTAAGATGGGAGCTCGTGGGGTATTATTTTTGAAGTGATTTTGGATCCCAATCATTGAGGTAATTGGTCAGGTACATCACTTATGTAAGTGTACGTGGTCGACAAGTAATAAAGTGATAAATAGGTTATCGTTTCTAACGAGTGTCTGTGATTAACTATTTACTAAATCAAACTAATGTGAATTATCTTTTCAAGTGACTCCAAAAAGTGATTAATTACTAAAACTATACTACGACACTACAAAAGACAAAAGTAAAGCGAATGAGGAGAGTTTAAGGGGAAGTGAGATTCTAGGGTCATGGTAGCTAACAATCCTGTTGAGTTATTCACACAAATTGCTTTATTATTTATCTAGTTTACTAATAAGAAGATTGATATTGCTAATACTCTCTTCGGCTAATGAGAAATAAGTGGCATTAGGTCCATAACATAAATCATGTAACCCGTCAATGCTTCTAATAGGTTTTATTGATGCCAGTGACTATTGACCATATCTAGAGTCCTAAGCGGTCGGAGCTGTGAAACTAAGCTGTCGGAGCTGTGAATCACATTATTCCTCTCATCGGTAGTTTACCCATTTTCAACAAGTTGTCAACCCGTGTAAACCCAAAATTTTACAGGTTAAAAATGGATTAACCAATTTTTATTCATATTTAAATGAATGGTTAGATATGGGCTTGTGATGGGCAGTTCGGGCGGGTTTAGTGAATTTGGGTGAAAATTGCCACCACTAGTACTCATGACCACCACAAATGGATTGGTGCGAAACCTTTAACTTTAGTTATTTTCCTTTGCTGCAACACAACCACACATGATTAATTAATATAAAACAATCAGTGGCGGAATCAGAATTTTCATTAAGAAATGTCAAAAAATTATAATTATGTTGAGCTAGGATCAAACTTGCTACCTTAGGGAAGGTTTGCTACCTCTTAACCACGGCACTGAACCTTCGGCTTGAGTTAAGGGGTGTCAACACTGATATATATCTCTATAAAATTAAGAGTTTATTAATCTATACATTGTAATTTTCTAGGGAAGGGGCGTCACTTGACACCCCTCGGGCAAGGTAGCTCCGCCCCCGAAAACCACATGTGTTGGTTGTATCAATTGCATCTGTTAGCGTAAATAAACTAAGTTGTTAAACAGTGAAAATAAAAAAATGTCTTAAGTAGCAGGTTGATCCATTAACCAAAATAGGGAAAGTATATAGTAATAACAACGGCGACGTGTACCTAAAAGTAACATGATACAATTAAGCTTCTTCACGTTCCAACTAACCCTTTGAATAACAGTAAAAAATAATGCAACAAATGAATTCAACAATAACGATTACTTTTGAAATAGTGTTGTTTTTGGCTCAAAGGCTTGTTGATTGTGGTTTGTGACCTAACCATACTATAACAGCGTGACATATCATTGGTACTACATGACCACTATTAAATAACGGATTATAAAATAAGATTTTATGTTAGTAGACGGAGAGGACCCTCGTATCTACAACGTCTATTTGTGGACGCACACATGCACATATATATAACAAATGCAGTGGTTGTGTCCCATATATATACAGGGGTGAGGGTAGACTGATAGAATAATTGATAAAATAATTAGTAATTCATAATTGTAATTAGTAATTATTATAGAATCATATGTAAATGATAGGAAGTAAATTAGCATTATCTTAGGAGATTAGATGACATGATTCTCTCTTCATCATATTCTTTCATTAGCTTAATTGTAGCTTGTAATAGGAGTATATTTACCACATTGTGGAAAGATGAATATTGAGGAAAATATTCTAATTATTCTAATCATTCTTACATGGTATCAGAAGATTAGGAAAAATATCCTACCCTAAACAAAAAATTACTCCAACAAAATCGGCCAACCCCCCCCCCCTCCTTCCTCCACCGGCCGACCACCACACTTCCTCTTAATTTTTACTCTTTTCCATTATCGTTTTTCTTTTCCGGTCAACAATGTCGGGATTCAAATCCACATTTTATCCCACCTGTGCCGTCTCTAACATCAAAACACATATTTCCGTCACTCTTGAGATGAAAAATGTTCATTATGCCACTTAAGCAGATCTCTTTAAAATCTGTTGTCATTCTCACCGGGTTATTCATCACATAATCCCACTGGAAAAAGGCAAAGAAAAGATCTTAAAAATTGATGGTGAAAAAGAACTTTGGTAAACTCTTGATGCCACAGTTCTCTCGTGGGTTTATGCAACTATCTCTAGTGATTTATTGCACACAATAATGGTACCCGATTCTACAACAATGGAGGCCTGGAATCGCTTGCGGGATATTTTTCAAGACAACAAAAATTCCCGCGCCGTCACGTTGGAGAAGGAATTCTCCACCACCGACTTGACGAATTTTCTGAATGCGTCGGCATATTGTCAACGCCTCAAAGTCTTATCGGATCAACTCAAGAATGTTGGTTCGCCGGTTACCAACAATCGCCTGGTTTTACAATTGGTTGTCGACCTTACCAACGCGTATAGTGGCGTGGAAACGCTCATCCGACAAAGCAACCCTCTACCACCTTTTTACCAAGCCCGATCGATGCTTATTCTTGAAGAGGCGGGTTTCACCAAAAAGGCTGCAACCGTCTCAAATTCCGCCATGATTGCTACCCCAACAAATGAAGGTACTACCAATTTTGAACCTAAACAACAAAATCGGGGACAAAAAGGCGAAATGGTGGAAAAAATCACAGAAATAACAAAAGTAGAGGCCACCGGAATTCTGGTGGCGGAGGAACTGGCGGCAGGAACAATTCTAGTGGCCAGCAGTGGCAGCCCCGCGGCGGACCAACCTAGTGGGCCTGGCAGTGGTTGTGGGCTGTACCACCGTGCCCATACCTGATGGGAAACTGGACCGGAGCCCGGCCTGTGCCCATCGGCCAGAAACCGCCGTCCACATAATTTTGGGTCAAGCAGTTTTGGGCCCAGAAGCAGTAGTAGCAACGGTATTTTTGGCCCAGGCAGTTTTGGGCCACTACCGACCCAGTGGCAGGAGGCCCATTCGGCAGTGTCAGCCCAACCGGTATTGAGTCCGCGATGCACACTCTTGGACTTCACCCGCCCGACATGAATTGGTATATGGACCCCGGAGCGACGTCTCATATGACGTCCTCCCAAGGTAATCTCTCGTTCTATTTTAATTTGAGAAAAAATAATGGTATAATTGTCGAAAATGGTCATTCTATTCCAATTCGAGGTTATGGTTCTACTAAATTATCCTCTCCAAACCCACCACTAACCTTAAAGAACGTTCTTCATGCTCCATATTTGATTCAAAACATGGTATCTGTTAGAAAGTTTAGTACTGATAATTGAGTGTCTGTTGCTTTTGACCCTTTTGGATTTTCCGTGAAGGATTTTCAGACGGGGACGCTTCTAATGAGATGTGATAGTCAAGGGGAGCTATATCCAATCACTTCACCAATTCAACGATCTAAGTTACCATCCACTTTTGCAGCTTTCGTACCTTCATTATGGGAACATTTGGGTCATCCTAGAGCGTCTGTTTTAGCCTCCCTCAAATAAAATAAATTTATTTCTTGTACTCAAACACGAACTTTGAATAAGTGTCATTCATGTCCACTTGGTAAACATGTTCAATTGCCCTTTGTTTTTTCTAATTCATGCACACTTATGCATTTTGATATTATCCATTGTGATTATTGGACTTCACCCGTTTTGAGCTCTTCGGGCCATATATATTATTTGCTTTTGTTAGATGATTACTCTAAGTTTTTGTGGACATTTCCCTTGTCTAAAAAATCACAAGTTTTTTCCACATTTCTCAAATTTAGAGCATTTATCCAAAATCAATTTGAATGAGAGATCAAAAATATTCAATGTGATAATGGTAGGGAGTTTGATAACAGACATTTTTGGGATTTTTGCAACTCTAATGGTTTAAACTTTCGCCTTTCATGTCCGCACACATACTTACAAAACGGGAAGGCGGAACGACAAATACGAACCATAAATAACATTGTTCAAACATCTCTTGCCCATGCGACATTACCCTCCTCATTTTGACATCATGCACTACAAATGGCCACATATTTATTGAACATACTTCCCCACAAAAACATGTCCTATCAAGCTCCACAAAAAAATCCTCTACTTACGGGACCCCTCTTATTCTCATTTACGGGTATTCTGGTACTTGTGCTATCCTCTTTTTCCATCCACCACAATCACCAAACTTCAACCCTGGTCTACGCCTTGTGTTTTCTTGGGATATGCTTCTAATCATCGAGGTTATAAATGTTATGACCTCTCTTCCAATAAAATAATTATAAGTCGTCATGTAATTTTTGATGAAACAAATTTTCCATTTGCCAAAATGCACTAGTCCGAACCACTACTTAGGATTTTCTTGATGATGGCCGCCCCCATATTTAACCCAATTTTTTTCGTCCCCAACCATCCCCTTTGTTTCGTCTGGCCCATATAATTTAGGACAAATGAGCCCCGAAATAATGGCCAAGCCGCGGGACAACACTGTCCAGCGGACTGGGCCTCCAGTCCGAAGCCCATCTCCCAGTCCCCTCACTACTTCTATTCCGTCACTGCCTGGCAGTGGCTTGGGCCGCGGCCCAGTTCCCGACCACCTGCCAGGCGGTGCAACACCACTTGTCCAAAATTCGGCCCAATGACCCGTCACCCGTAGTCAACACGGTATTGTCAAATTCAACACCAAATTTAGCCTACACACCCAAGTTTCAAAATCACCATTACCTCGTAATCCTGTGTCTACTCTTCATAACTCGAATGGGAAAATGGCTATGGATGATGAATTTCATGCTCTTATTAAAAATAGGACGTGGGAATTAGTACCTCGTCCCCTTAATGCTAATATAATTCGGTCTATGTGGATTTTCAGTCACAAAGAAAAATTTGATGGTACTTTTGAGTGGCATAAATCCCTTCTTGTAGGTGATGGCAAGACACAACATGTTGACGTTGATTGGGGTGAGACGTTCAGTCCGGTGGTTAAACCAGCAACCATCAGAACAATCCTTAGTTTGGTTCTCTCAAAGGCATGGCCACTTCATCAATTAGATGTCAAAAATGCTTTCCTACATGGCCAACTAAATGAAACAGTGTACATGTACCAGCCTTTAGGATACAAGGACTCTAAATATCCTAATCATGTGTGCCTTCTCAAGAAATCATTATATGGACTAAAGTAAGCCCCCTCAGGCATGGTACAAGCGGTTTGCAGATTTTGTTTCACATATTTGTTTTTCCAACAGCCGTTTCGATCACTCTCTGTTTATCTATCGTCAGGGCACTAATATTACTTATCTTCTTTTATATGTGGATGATATTATATTAACTGCTTCATCAGATGCTCTTCGCAAGTCAATCATGTTCCAGCTTGGTTCTTAATTTGATATGAAGGATCTAGGGCCACTACACTACTTTCTAGGAATAGCTGTGACACGTCATGCATGTGGTTTATTTCTATCCCAAAATAAGTATGCAGCTGAGATTATTGAACGTGCTAGCATGTCCTCCTGTAAACTTTCGGCAACTCCGGTGGACACTAAATCCAAATTGAGTGCATCATCCGGCAAGCCATTTGCCGATCCGACACTCTATCGCAGCCTAGCAGGGGCCCTGCAGTATCTGACATTCACCAGGCCAGATATTTCTTATGTTGTGCAATAGGTGTCCCTTTTCATGCATAATCCGATTGATGATTATATGCATGCCCTCAAACACATTGTACGTTATATTCAAGGTAGTTTAGAGTATGTCCTGCATTTATACCTATCGTCGACAACCACACTTGTCACCTATACGGATGCCGACTAAGGAGGATGTCCGGACACCAGATGCTCCACTTCCGGTTATGGTATATTTCTTGGTGATAACTTGGTTTCTTGGTCCTAAGAAAGGCAGGCAACGTTATCCTGATCAAGTGCCAAAGCAGAATACCGAGGTATTGCAAATGTTGTGTCTGAATCATGTTGGCTTCAGAATCTTCTTCTCGAACTCCACTGCCCGATTCGAATGCCACATTGGTGTACTGTGATAATGTTAGTGCCATCTACCTCTCTGGGAATCCGGTCAATCGCCAACGCACTAAACATATTGAGCTGGATATCCACTACTTTGTTCGTGAAAAAGTCTCACGCGGACAAGTTCGTGTCTTACATGTCCCATCGCGCTATCAGATTGCAGATATTTTTACTAAAGGTCTTCTGCTGGTATTATTTGATGATTAGTCTCAGCATACGTCTGACTCCCATTTCGATTGCGGGGGAGTGATATAATAATTGATAGATGATAGAATAATTAGTAATTCATAATTATAATTAGTAATTATTATAGAATCATATGTAAATAGTAGGAAGTAAATTAGCATTATCTTAGGAGATTATATGACATGATTCTCTCTTCATCATATCCTTTCATTAGCTTAATTGTAGCTTGTAATAGGATTATATTTACCACATTGTGGAAAGATGAATATTAAGGAAAATATTCTAATCATTCTTACATAGACGACCAGTTATAGGTTCGGCTGAAGTCAATAGCGTTTGGTTAAAATAGTGTATTTGTATTAAGTAATTCATAAAATATATATAGAAATTATATTTAGAACTCAATTATTAGCACTTGAAATCATCATTCTGAAATTTGAAGAAATTCATAAACTTAAAATTTGCCCCTCTGAATATATGAAAAGTTAAAAATAAAAGCAACGAATTTACTTGCATCTACTGCAAGAAAGAATATGTGTCGGAGTTTAGAGTATTACCAGGGTTATATGTTCCAATTATAGCATGAATCCCAAAGTCATTTTAAAAAAACTTCTGATGTAAATTTAATAGCCGAAGAAAAATTACTGACTCTCCAAGTGGTAGAAGTGAGATATTATTGATCAGTTATTGTTACAAGTTGCTCTTCTCCATGACCAAACAGCTATGAAAGAAAACCCAATAACTCCAAAAAAAAAAAAAAAAAATCCAGACAAAAGACAAATGTGCGTATGTCCAATATTTTTGTGGCTCTGCCTTTTTAACTTGCCATCCTTGACAGCTACCCCTTGTGTTAGTACTAATATTGTTCATTTTCATTTTTATCCAATTCGTCCAAGTAAATTCTCCTTGTAAATAAGCCATTTGAAAGAGAAAAAAAAACACTGAGAAATAGAATTATATTGAGAAGATTGATGTGTTATCGGGATTGAGGAATTAAATTTTTAGAAGAAAGTTGCATGATTGCCACATTAATTTGTTGTGGATTTCTAATAAAGTGTTGGAATATGTAAAACAACAACGAAAATAGTAAATAACTATTACAGTGATCGAAAGGATAAACAACAATTAGGACAACAACAAGTTGTCAATATCTTCATCTTGAATGAAACTTCAAATATAGAAATTGTATTCGGAAATACAAGAACATGAACTGCTACACTTGTGGCTTGTAGATCCGCTGAGAATACGAACGGTTAGTGTCCTTCGTCTGTTAAGTTAACACCTGAAACACTTAGCAACCAATTAGATAAACACAACACCACCGGCTGAGTCGAGAGATGGCTCCCTGTCTTTAAGACAAGATTGTCCCCGTATATAGGCTTTACGGAAGTGTGGACAATAGTCTCCCAAGATGAAACAACAAACTATCAAGTGTGCAAAGCCTACACAAATGATCTCAGCGAAGAACACGAATAATGAAGATTGCTAAGAGAAGGATTGTTATCAGGAAAATCTGATCTCTTTGTGGTGTTGTTAACTTATTTTTCTATTCATTGTCCTCTATAGAATTGAGCCAAGGCCTCAATTTATAGGTGTGCAAGATGGCCTCTTCAAGTGCCCCACAATGGCAATCAATTGCCATGCAATGGATGACATTTAACCCCCAAGTAATGCAACAACATAATGGTCCAAGTAATGGCCATTATTGGGTGGATTCAATGTCATTGAAGCCCCCTCACAGCCAAACCTTTGAGATTTCGTCGACCAAACACTACCTAGGAAGCGCCGCAGCTCTGCCACATTAGCGTCGTGATGCTAATTCAACCAGAAAGCCGACGAAACTTACTGCCAGTCACGCGCCGTGGTGCTCCAGCGCCGCGGCCCTTTTCCGACCCGTTCCATCTTACACCTCGCACAATCCTTCCTTCGTTTACCAACGTGGAACACTTGTCATTTAGCAAATAACCATCTATCATTCTATGTCTCAAATATTTCACTTACGTACCAATATCTCTTTCATTAACGAAATTTACGATACTTGACACTAAGATTGCACGTGTGTGGAAACGATATTTCTGACATGCGGGGCCCAATTGTTCGAGTCATAAATAATGGGATAAACTTAATTCCACATTAGTAAATTTCCAACAATCCCCTCTTGAAAGAGATTTTGGCACATACACAATGTGCCTACTTTCAGCAATCTTTTAGCGAAAAGATATTGCATCAGGAGAGGTAGCTTATGCTTTGAACCTTCCCTAGTTGAATACCATCGGACTTACTTACTGTGCGGTGAACGTGATGTCTTAAACCGTCAGTGTTTAATATAAGCCAAGACAACGGTACCAACACAATACTTCCCCTTTATTCGTTTCTTCTTTTGTTCTGTCCGTTGTGGCCGTGGACAAACTTGGATTCTTAAGTGCGTTCATTTGAGGTGGCATATCCTCGCACTTAAATAGGTGATCTCCTACAAGGTATCCTGCTATACCCCACTTCACAAGTGTTAGGAATCATTAAAAGTTTCCCCAACCTTTACCTCAATCGTTTGAGGATCGTTAAAAGTTTGGAAGCTTAACCTTTACCCACCATGCATGTAGCACTTTAATGTATATCGCGGGAATGAATTTGGATTCATGTTTCTTAATAGAAATCACAATCCGAAGTGCTCTTGCTTCCACCGAAGCGCTCAACTGAACTTTTTTCAGCTTAGTTTCCCTATTGAACCAAATTTTTGGGATCTTCAGTCAGTATGGTTGGGTTACCACCACAAAGGTTCATATTGGTTGGGTTTTTAAGCCTATTTCCCTAGACAGTCAGAACTCTTGATCTTCGGGTAGTCCCTTAGATAAAGGGTCTGCTATATCCTTTGATTGGTAATCAAGGAAGTGACACACGTGATGATCAATTGCCATACGGTCTCATGTCTCCGACAGATCTGACAGATATGTCCAGACGCCGTCATCCGTGCCCTTCTTAAAGCCGACCGGCTAGCCACAGTGTATAACTGCTGAAGGCACGGGTTTCTCCCAATAAGGGACGTCCTCTAAGGAGTCGTGAAGTTACTCAACTTCTTTCATGGTTTGTATAAAGCGATAACCTCTGATTCCAACATGAATCGGCCGATGCAAGTTTGTTTCGAGGATTTTCAAAGGCCATACACATTTACTTCTGGCTTTGATATTCTTCATATCTGATGTCCAGTTTGCATCATTGTGTTCTATCAGAACCACTGGACATCCAAAATACCATAATCCGTAGATAAGCGAATATTTTAGATATCGTCATATCCGATTTAACGCCTTCTATCGATCATTTCCAGAATCACGAGTGAACCTTAGTTCAACTGATCTGCTTTGTAGGCCGATACCAGGTCGGTTGTAGTGTGTAACATTGAACTACATGTGACCTGCGCATATCGCTCCTTGTATATGGGTGCATCATGATTCCAATCAGTTCTATGATTCATATCCATTGGTGGCATCAACGAGACTGTAAACTATGTCACAACTGAGTTTGGAGTTATACCAGTCCATTAGATGTCTTAGAAATCTCAATTCCTAAGATGTCATCTGTGATACCCATATCTTTCATATCGAGACTTTTGTTTCAATATGACTTCCACTTTCAGACTGTTGGTTTATCCAACTGTTGGCTTTCTAACTTTAGAGTCAATGTTTCTGTTGTCAGATTCATTATTTCTATTTTATCTTAAACTTCCAGGACTAAAGTGTAAACATTTCAGAGACCAAAATGAAAGTTCAGGAAGAAGCCCAATAGTCCAACAAACCAACTCTTATCCTCCCCTTCCAACTCTACGGTTAGGAAGGTTGTTTCAACATCCATGCCATGCAAGACTACAATGGCCCTGGATGTTAAGCTATTCACAGGGGAGCACATGTACAAGTAGCCGAGGCCTTATACTCGTTAGTAGATCCATCTACTTGGTACTCACTTTTGAGTATCCACTTTTACAACCCAAAGGTTCTTTTCTCGGAGGAAGGTCAACCATTACACAAGTATGGTTCTTATGATGGAATCTATTTCTTTTTCTGTAGCTTCTTTTCCAAAGCAACGCTTCTGGAGATGACAATTCTCTGTTAATTGTCCATGGTTCATTCTCAACATACAAGCTAGAAGGCCTGGAACAAGTCTTTGTCCCCTCTTTGCTCCGTCTCGATTCAACATCTAGAATCCCTGAGTTCTGTAGATCTGTAATATTAAGTTTTGGATAATCAACAACTTCCGAGTCCTGTAACTCTGGAACGTCTGGTTTCGGACAGTCAGGCACTCGGGGGTTCTTGTTAATCTCGAGCAATTACTTCTTTTCCCTTCTCAAGGAAAGTTATCTTCAAAGAATTCAACATTCTTTGACACCAAGAGGCGATAAGCACTACTGTTATTTGCAGATCCAGTGGATATGCAATTTACAGTCTTAGGTCCAACTAGACCTGTTTCGGTATTCCAACTTCTACCAAGCCACCCCACATCACAACATTTATATGTGAGATCCTTTCCATGTTTCACACGGAGAGTTATCCTTATCCTTATGCGTAGTTCTGTTGAGAATCGCATTAGCGATAAGGATCGCCTTGCCCCATATATTTTGGGCGTACGACTTTGCGCTTGGCTAACACCGTTAGAATGAGGTGAGTAATGAGCAATCGTTTAATGAACGATGCTTCACATTCTCCTACTCTAACACTACGAATACCTCAATCCGTAGGCTTAGTTGATTTTCAACTTCTGCTTTGTAGCGCTTATCCGCTTCAACAACTTCATCTTTGATTTTCTACAAACAAAGGATGCAATACGTTGTACCATCATCAATGAAGGTCACAAAGTACTTGTCTCCCCCCTCTATTTTGTATAAACTTCAAATCACCCATGCATGTGTGACTAAGTTCTAGAGGAGTGGTGCTTCTTTCGCTATTCCTTTGACGGAACTTGGAAAGGTGATTTTGCCTATTCGCCTACCTCACATTCATTTTGAGGGTTTATGTTGACAGAAGGCAACAATCTCAACTTCGTTAGCTTTTGAATGACTTTCTATTTAACGTGTCTTAATCTATGATGGCATAGATGCACGGATTACAAATATATCATTCATTTAGCTACATAAATACTGTACCATTCTTAGTTATTACACACTTGTTGGACTAGTCTCAAACCAGCTTGACCAACAGTGTCCCTTAAACCAAGTTTGGGACATGTATCACCTCATTTTAGAGTGATCACATTCCCTGAAGTCCTATTGAGGACAACCTCTCCAACCCCTTCTACTTTAGAGGTGGCGTTGCTTCACATGAATAATCTCTTGCCCGTGGTTAGGGCGTAACCGGATCATATGTGATATGGATACTCTGACCCACTCCAGATGCTTTGGCAGACTGAGTGTCCAATTACCTTTTTGCCTTTATTTAGGCCTTCAGATCATTTAAGACCTGGAAAACTCTGGCCCACCTCACTAGGTGTCCATTACTTTTCTGTCAACTGAATTCTGGCCCACTCCAGTCGCTCGTAGGCTTTGTACGACTGATTGTCCATTATCATCTTATCAAATGAATTCTGGACCACTCCAGTCGCCCGTAGGCTTTGTACGACTGCGTGTCCAATATCATTCTATCAAATGAATGATCTTCTGTCAGATAGTGTGATAGGTTCAACGTCTTAAGATAAGTCATTATCTTTTAGTCTTCTTCCCTTGTGATTGGTGCCTAGGGAATTCTCTGGCGCTTACTTAAGAGTGGTAACAGTAATCGCACAGTCAGTAGATCTCTCTCATTCGTATGTGCGAACATACTTTACACACTTTTAATAATTACACCCAAAAGAACGGATCTTTTAAGTTTTGTTTACAAATAGTCCAATCTTTAACCGGGTAGGAATGAGATTCAATATCTGATTTTAGAGTGTAGGGAATATAAGTTTTTAATGGAAACACTTTCATATTTCCAGCCTTGCTTTTACACACTTTTATTTATATATTAACTAAACATATTATTGATAAGGAAGGATTAACTTAGACCTTTTGATTCTGGCCCAATTCAGTTAGACTGGGTGTCCATATCCTCCTTACCATAATTCAGATCCTTTGTCTGGGACAGATATAGGCCTTTGACTACATGATAGAACATCATTTTCAGCCTTCTCCTTTTGTCCCAGTTGACCTCCTCAGCTTCTCGTGTGCGCTTGTTTCCACCACCCTCGGGAGTGGTGACACAAACTCGTCCTTGATCTTTAGCCGTACTAGCATGACTATCAGCAGTATCTTGAAGCTCAGCATCATATTCAGAGATCCCTCCTTTGACAAAAACAGACTTGTAACTGTCGTCAAAGAGAGAACCATAACTAGGCCTAATCTTGAAAGCACAGTTGTGGTTTGAACTTTTAGCAAAACTCTCAACAGAACTGTTTTCAAGAAGAAAACCACAACCAGATTTGGTCACACACTTGTCGACCAACATCTTTTGAATCACTAATAAAATCTTATCTTAAAATTGTTGGAATATGTAAAGCAACAACTGGAATAGTAAATAACTATTACATTGATCGAAAGGATAAACAACAATTAGGACAACAACAAGTTGTCAATATCTTGATCTTGAATGAAACTTCAAATATAGAACTTGTATTCGGAAATACAAGAACATGAACTGCTACACTCGTGGCTTGTAAATCCGCTGAGAATACAAACGGTTAGTGTCATTCATCTGTTAAGTTAACACCTGAAACACTTAGAAACCAATTAGAAAAATACAACACCACCGGTTGAGTCGAGAGATGGCTCTCTGTCTTTAAGATAAGATTGCCCCCGTATATAGGCTTTACAGAAGTATGGACAATAGTCTCCCAAGATGAAATAGCAAACTATCAAGTGTGCAAAGCCTACACAAATGATCTCAGCGAAGAACACGGATAATAAAGATTGCTAAGAGAAGGATTGTTATCAGGAAAATCTGATCTCTTTGTGGTGTTGTTAACTTATTTTACTCTTCATTGTCCTCTATAGAATTGAGTCAAGGCCTCAATTTATAGGTGTGCAAGATGGCCTCTTCAAGTGCCCCACAATGGCAATCAATTGTCATGTAATGGATGACATTTAACCCCCAAGTAATGCAACAACATAATGGTCCAAGTAATGGCCATTATTGGGTGGATTCAATGCCATTGAAGCCCCCTCAACAACCAAACCTTTGGGATTCCGTCGAGCAAACACTGCCTCGGAAGCACCGCGGCTCTGCCACATTAGCGCCACGACGCTAATTCAACCAGAAAACCGATGAAACTTACTGCCAGTCACGCGTCGCGGCGCTGCTAGGGGGCGCCGCGGCCCAGTCCGGGAGGCGCCACAGCCCTTTTCCGGCCCGTTCCATCTTACACCTCGCACAATCCTTCCTTCGTTTACCAACGTGGAACACTTGTCATTTCGCAAATAACCATCCATCATTCTATGTCTCAAACATTTCACTTACGTACCAATATCTCTTTCATTAACGAAATTTACGATATTTGGCACTAAGATTGCACGTGTGTGGAAACGATATTTTCGACATGCGGGGCCCAATTGTTTGAATCATAAATAATGAGATAAACTTAATTTCACATTAGTAAATTTCCAACATAAATAATATGTAGATTTGACTGTGAGGAAAAAGTCTTGATTAATTAATTAAATGTGAATAGAATATGTGGACTTTGGACTTTGCGTGATCCTTTTTCACCTGAAGGAAGGAAATGCAAAAAATAGCAGAAAGTTGTTATTTCTTACGATGAGAGGTTATTGATTGTTAGTGACTAGTTATTGAAGTAACTTTAGTTTACTTTAGCTTTCTCTATAGTACGAACCTCATATACAATCATGTTCCTTTAATATGTTGAGTAATATTAAAATATTGGCACTGGCTTAAATTCCTTAAAATATGTCTCTGGATATTGATTTAAGCAAACAACTATATGAAGAAAATTCAAATTTCATTGGATAAAAAATTGAGACATAATTCATACTTTGTGTTTGTGTAATGTGCTTGGGATTTAAGGCATTTCAATTTTGTTGAGTCACATCTTTTAATTTCTCTTTTGAGCCCAAAAAGGAAAGAGAAAGTGAGATGAGAAGGGAAAAAGCATAAGAGAGGAGACAAGTCGAGAGAAAGTTAATAGAAGCAATAGAAAATTGACAAGTGACAATAATTGAAGACAGACATTTGGTGTTTGTCCACAGCCTAGAAAGTTTCTTAGTGCGTCCACTGGTCTCTTATTTTTCATTTTTCTCCTAAACTTCTCCTATTTTCTGGTTAGGCAGTTTTTTTCTCAAACGTTAAATTAATTTAAGCAATGTGATTTTCTTTTTGTCATTTGAGAACATCCAAAGAAGACAATTAGAACCATAAATAAGCAATTTAGGCTATACTTCCTAATGACACATTTGAAATGAAACAAGTTACTCCCTTTGTTTCAAATTATCTATCATTTTTTTGTTTTATACGCCCCTTAAGAAATATTAATTAGGAGGTTATTTGATCTACTCTATCTTTATTTATGTCTAAGTTATAACGTCTCTTCATTAAATGTTTACTCTATTTATGTGTCATCTCCATTAGTGACAAAATTCTACTAAGAGTAAAATACAGAAAAAATAATTGTGTCTTGAAATTCTAAAACAATAAATAATTTAAAACAACTATTTTTAATAATCACGACAGATAATTTGAGATGAAGGGAGTAATGGATATCTAATTGCAAAGAACAAATATTGTATTAATCATATGCCGAATTTTAGTGTTATTAATTACTCTAATAAAACAAACAAACGGCCTGATTCTAAAAAATGATCGCATTCAAAGAGACCTACATATAAGTATTTTATAATTGCAAGAGTCAAATGGAGATGGATAATAAAAGTTCATCTACTTGTTTGAGTTAGGTCTACGGTCCATTCTTTACATGGTATCAAAGTCAGATTTATTCCAATTCTTTGTTCACTGATGTTATGTCCCCAAATTATATTATACACGCTCCAGTTAATAAGGTCTGGACGTGCGGAGGAGTATTAAAAATTTCACATTGAATATGAAATGAATACATAAACTCCTTATATGAACTTGAATAATCCTCACGCTCCTATTCAATTTTTGCAGCCTCTTATACAAAGAAGATAATTGAAAGAAATAATCCCCTCGATTATTTTCATTAATTGAAAGGTATATATACAAGTTACATATTTCCATAATAGGAGAATCCTATTCCTATTATATTCCTAAAACCTTATTCTACCATAATTCTAACTATACAATTATGGTAAGTGTAGAAGACTAATTAAGGTAACCTTTACACTGCAATATACCAACAATATATACACCAAATATACATCACCCGTGATGGGCCAACCCATGATGGGCTTGTTGCCTTTTCGTGTTGGGCTTGCTGCCTTAAGCACCCGTGATATACACTTATGTATATCAAGTGTATATTACATTGTTTAACACACACCCGCAGTCATAGCGGACGGTCTTCGAACGCTGAGACTGTCCCTAAAATCTTCAAAAAGGACCGAGGGAAGACCCTTTGTAAAGATGTCTGCAATTTGATATCTTGACGGGACATGATAGACGTGTACCTGACCCCGAGCAACCTTTTCACGAACAAAGTGTATGTCCATCTCGATATGCTTAGTGCGTTGGTGTTGAACCAGATTACCCGAAAGGTAAATGGCACTAATATTATCGCAATAAACCAAGGTTGCCTTTTGAATTGGACAATGAAGCTCTAAAAGCAAATTACGTAACCAACATGATTCTGAGACCACATTGGCTACCCCTCGATATTCAGCCTCGGCACTTGAGCGGGATAGAGTCGCTTGACGCTTCGCAGACCAGTAGACCAAGTTGTTGCCAAGGAACATACAATAGCCAGACGTAGACCGTCTGGTGTCTGGACACCCACCCTAATCAGCATCTGTGTATGAGACAAGTGTGGATGTCGATGAAGATATAAATGCAAACCATAGTCCAGTTTACCCTGAATATATCGAATGATGCGTTTGAGTGCATTCATATGCTCAATTCAGGGATCATGCATGAATAAACACACCTGCTGGATAACATACGTAATATTCGGTCTGGTAAAGGTAAGATACTGAAGGGCCCCTGCAAGACTGCGATAGCGGGTCGGATCCTCGTAAGGGACGCCGACCGCGGCACCAATCTTGGGCTTAGTATCAACTGGAGTGAGGTGGACTTACAGGATGACATCCCAGCCCTCTCGATAATCTCGACTGCATACTTCCGTTTTGACAAGAACAACCCATCGGAATGACGAGTGACAGCAATCCCCAAAAAATAACTCAAGGCCCCAAGTCTTTCATAGCAAACTCAGAGCTGAGCATGGTCATGATAGACTGACGCAAGGTATTGGAAGAAGCAGTCAAGATAATATCGTCCACATATAACAAAATATAGGCTAAGTACGAACCACGATGGTAGATGAACAAAGACCTATCCGACTAGCTGTGAGTGAACCCAATAGTTAAAACATAGTCAGCACACCTTGTATACCAGGCCCGGAGAGATTGCTTAAGCCCATATAAGGACTTCTTCAATAAACATACATGATGTGGATGATTGGGATCCCTGAATCCCAAAGGCTGATGCATATAGATTGTTTCCTTAAGATCTCCATGTAGGAAAGCATTCTTGACAACCAACTGATGAATAGGCTATGCCTTCGAAAGAGCCAAGCTAAGCACAGTGCCAATGGTAGCCGGCTTGACCACCGGACTAAACGTCTCCCCACAATCTATACCAACATACTGAGTCTTACCATCACCCACAAGCCGCGCCTTATGTCGAGCAAATGAATTATCTAAATTCTCCTTATGAGCAAAAATCCACATAGACCTGATAACATTAATACCCGATGGACGGGGCACCAACTCCCACGTCTTATTATCACTAAGAGCATTATATTCATCAGTCATAGCAATTTTCCAAGTTGGGTCATTTAAGGCAGACACAAGATTACGGGGCAAGAGGTATTTAGAGATATTAGAATATAAATTAAAATGTCTTTTAGGTGTAACAATACCCCGCTGACTACGAGTGACCGGTCTATGACTCGAGGAAGAATTGAGTAGATTTCGGGAATTTGCTGGGCTCGGGACGGATTGGCCAGCAGGCAGTGGGCCTGCTGGCCCAACTCGGGAAACAGTATCAGTGGCGGAACCAGAAACTGGACCAGTTCCAGTATTGGGCTAGACTGGCCCAATTGTTGAAACTGGCCCAGTGACAAAACTGGGCAGAGAGGACTGTGATGGGCCAGTGGGCCCGCTGGAGAATTTTGGGTGTGGGAGATGTCCGAAAAATGCTGAATAATATACGGGGATATTTGTTCATCAAAAAAATTATACAAACTAGGCACGGGAGAATGACTTTTAGCAAATGGAAATTGGGATTCATAAAAAATTACATGGCGATTAATGATGATTTTATTGGAGGATAAATCAAAGCATTTGTAGCCACGATGATTAGATGAAAAACCCAAAAACACACACGGAGTCGACATGGCCTGAAGTTTGTTAATTGTGGTGGACGGGAATAACGGATAACACAAACACCCAAAAACCCGAAGATGTGAATATGAAGGAATTTTATTATATAAAATTTGAAGAGGGGAAGAATATGTCAAACCTTTGGAAGGAGTTATGTTAAGTAGATATGTAGCCATTTGAAGAGCATGATGCCAAAAATATGGGGGTACGGAAGCATGAATTAATAAAGTGCGAATAATGTTATTTATGGAACGAATTTTACGTTCGGCTTTTCCATTTTGTGAAGATGTATGAGGACAAGAGAAGCGAAAATTTATCCCATTAGTAGCACATAATTCCCGAAACACTCTATTGTCATACTCTTTTCCATTATCACACTGAATATTTTTTATTTCACGGTCGAATTGGGTTCTGATGAATGCTCTAAATTTTAGGAAGATGGAAAAAACTTGAGATTTCTTCGCTATTGGAAATGTCCATAAAAATTTAGAATAATCAACCAAAATATCAAATGGCATTAAAGTATGAGATTTTGAGTCTATAAACGGCAACTTAACAAGGATGGGTCCACTGCCACTGTTTTGGCCACCGCGACTGCTGCCGGAGCCGCCGCATTTGCCCCCGCGATTTTTTCCATTATTTTTCCGGCCATTCTTGCTGCCCCCGTGAGATCGGTTTGGTTCGAATTGTCACCAAAAATTTGAGGACTAGGGGAGGAAGTCATCATGACCACGAGACTAGCATTAATAGCCGTCTTTTTAGCCAAACCGGCTTCTTCCAAGGTAAGCATGGATCGGGCTTGATAGAACCTTGGAAGAGGATTAATTTGACGAAGGAGAGTTCCAACGCCACTATAGGCCTCAGATAGGCCAGCAACCATCTGTAAAACAAGACGATCTTCACTAACTGGCACACCAACGTTGCGGAGTTGGTCCGCCAATTCCTTCAACCTTTTGCAATATGCTGAAACGTTCGGGAAATTTTCCATGTTGACGTGGGAAAAATCCTGTTCAAGAGTAACAGCTCTGGAATTTTGATTATCTTGGAATATGTCACGCAGTCTATCCCATGCAGCCATCGCCGTAGTGTTTGGATCAATAATCGTCTGTAGTAGGTCGGTGGAGATAGTAGAATAAATCCACTAAAGGACGGTGGCATCAAGTGTTGTCCATAACTTAGGATCATCCTCGCGTTTAGGCACCTCTATATCATCAGGAGCCGCGGGGATTATGTGATAGATGACTTGATGCGAACGAGCGTGAATTTTGAACAACTCGGCCCACGTCGCGTATTGGACGTTTTCTATTTCAAGAATTAGAGGGATATGACTTTTGACGTTAGACACAACAAGGGCAGGGTGAAACGTGTTCTTTGACGTAGACATAACGAAAGAACAATAGGTGATAGAGGGATTTGGAAGAGAGATTTGGAGAGCGGAAGAATAAATGGCAAACCCGGGGGGGGGGGGGGTTCGGTCTTGGCCGAGAAGAGCAACAAGAATTTGAGAGAAATTTTTGTTTGACCTAGACTTTTGTATACCATGAAAGAAATAATCCCTCGATTATTTTCATTAATTGAAAGGTATATATACAAGTTACATATTTCCATAATAGGAGAATCCTATTCCTATTCTATTCCTAAAACCTTATTCCTACCATAATTCTAACTATACAATTATGGTAAGTGTACAAGACTAATTAATGTAACATTTACACTACAATATACCAACAATATATACACCAAATATACATCACCCAGGATGGGCCAACCCGTGATGGACTTGCTGCCTTTCCGTGTTGGGCTTGCTGCCTTAAGCACCCGTGATATACACTTATGTATATCACATATATATTACCTTGTTTAATAATAATGTTGATTTGGCCTTTATTATAATGCAAAATGGATTGATATAGACATACAGTTCAGTGTCTATTATGACTAGTTGTTCAGAAGGAAAGAGGAAATTTTCTTAGTTGTAAAGTCGGTTATCGTGTAATAAGCCAATTAGTCGTCACGTGAAAAACTTCATTCAACAAATTATTAGTTCTTTTCATATATCTGTCCAACGATTTGGTATAATCCTAATATGATGTGATTCCATTAACCCGACAATCGCATTAATTTTAAAGCTTTTATTTTATTTTCATTTAAAGAATTCAAAAAAGAAAACGTTAAATGAACTTCAAGAAGTTGGAACTAAATCAAACTGAAACATATGCAATCATGAACGTTCGTTGTAGAATCATGTTATCTTGGGTCCAAATTGTACTAATTATGGTTCTAACATCATCGAAGCGTAACGTTCAATCATAATTGATAGTGAATATATTTTATATATATTCATAATATATTTTATAATTAATATTTAGTGTAATTAAAATAAAATAAATTTTTAATTATATTAGGACTACAATTATAATTAAGATAAAATAGAGATATTAATTCTATTAGGACTACAATTATACTATATATATATGACTTTAATAAGAGAACTCCATGAAGGAGATTTACACTATTCTACATGGTATCAAGAGCTAAAAATTCCTCCCTAACCCTATGCAACAATACAAATCTTGTTCTCAACCTGGCTTGAGATATATCGCATCCGAGAAACAATCACCTCTAGTACTGAACCGCCTTTGTCACCAATAAGGTGCAGTTTGTCAACAATAAAAAGACTTACTTGCTGAACATGCTTTCACAGTTTCCAGCGGCAAGATAAAGCATCCAATTTCTCAAACGTGCTAATAATTAACTGACTTTCCTCTAACAGTTTCAAATCAGTCGTTGGTCCCTCACAAATTAGCACCTCGCTCCACTCCATGTGTCTTCCTTGGTTTCCCGTCAAACCATAGGGGGTACTTGTGCTATGAGATATCCACAGACAAAATCTTAATCTCACGTCATGTCACGTTTGTTGCGTACGTCTTCCCGTTCGACAACATCCAAAAATTTTGAGTCACTGATTACGGTTTCCTTGATGACTCGGACACCTACCCTCTCCTCCAAAATGCACTACAAAATCCGCAACCCTCGCCTGTCTAACCACCCGTGCCATCGACCCCACCCCACTTCCCGATCCCTTCCCCGTTACTGCCCGAAACAACACCCCAACCCACTGCCCGCCAAACCCTACCCAGCCCTAGCCCAACCCCTGCCCAGCCCCACTTCCCGTCACCACTACCCAGTCCCGACCCCACTGCCCATTCCTGCCCGTCACCACCTAACCCCCCTGCCCCACCCGTGACCGTCCCCACTCACCGCATGGAAACCCGTGCACAACACAGGATTTTCAAACCAAAAGTTAACTTTAACCTATCGACTCAACGCATCTCACCCATTCCTAAAAACCAAACTTGACTCGAATTGGAATGCGGCCATGCGGGAGGAGTTTAATGCTCTTACTTCATTGCGCAATTAGGATCTTGTTCCGCGACCTGAGGGGTGAATGTAATCCGTTGTATGTGGCTATTTCGTCACAAGTTCAGAGATAATGGTGTCCTTGAACGTTACAAGACCAGACTTATGGCAAATGACACATGGCAGCATGAAGGTGTTGATTGTGGTGAGACCTTTAGCCCAGTGGTTAAGCCAACTACCATCCGCACAGTTTTGAGCATTACTATGGGGAAGAATTGACCTATTCACCAACTTGATGTAAATAATGCTTTCTTACATGAGGATTTAAAAGAAACCGTCTATATGCATCAACCGCCAGGATTTGTGCATCCGGAGGCTCCTCATCACGTTTGTCATCTTCGTAAGTCGCTATATGGGCTGAAACAAGCCCACAGGGCTTGGTATGAGCGGTTTGCTACATACATCATACAGATCAATTTCGTGTGTAGCAAGAGTGATCATTCATTATTTATTTTTCATCGAGGTACTGACACAACTTACCTTTTGTTATATGTGGATGATATTGTTCTGACAGCTTCTTCAAATGGCCTGATGAACGAGATCATTGCACTACTCAAGTTCGAATTTGCTATGACTGACTTAGGTAAATTGAGTTATTTTTTGCGGATATCAATGACCAGATCCGCACATGCCATATTCTTGTGTCAGCGTAAGTATGCAGAGAAGATCGTCTACAGGGCTAGAATGGCAAATTGTAAGATCATGCCTACTCCCATCGACTCCAAGTCCAAACTCAGTGCAGATGATGGGGATCCGGTCAGTGATCCATCTCTTTATAGGAGTCTAGGTGCTCTTCAGTATCTCACCTTCACTCGATCAAATATTGCATATTCGGTTCAGCAGTTGTGCTTGTTCATGCACGCCCCTAGGGAGCCTCACTTTACAGCTCTTAAGCATATCATTCGGTACGTTAAGGGCACTCTTGACTATGGACTTCATTTATATCCTCAGCACCGACTAGATTGCTCTCCTACACAGACGCAGATTGGGCAGGCTGCCCAGACATCTGTTGCGCTACGTCCGGCTATTGTGTGTTTTCGGGGGATAACATCATATGGTTGTCTGCCAAGAGGCAAGCCACACTTTCCCCTTCGAGTGCAGAAGTAGAATATCGAGGCGTTGCGAATGTCATTGCCGAGCTATGTTGGCTCCGCAATCTCCTTCTTGAGCTTCATTGTCCCATATGTAAGGCATCTTTGATTTACTGTGATAACATATATGTTGTCTACTTGTTTCATAACCCGGTTCAGCATCAATGAACCAAGCATATTTAGATGGATATTCATTTTATTTGTGAGAAGGTTGCAATGGGTCACGTTAGGTGTTGCATGTTCTTTTTTCATATCAGTATGCAAATATCTTCACAAAGGGGCTTCCTCGGCAACTGTTCCATGACTTCAGATTCAGTCTTAGCGTCCGGCCTCCTCCCGCTCCGATTGAGTGGGTGTGATAGTGAATATATTCCATATATATTCACAATATATTTTGTAATTAATATTTAGTGTAATTAAGGTAAAATAGATATCCTAATTATATTAGAACTACAATTGTAATTAAAGTAAAATAAAGATCCTAAATCTATTAGGACTACAATTGTATACTATATATATGACATTAATAAGAGAACTCCATGAAAGATATTTACAATATTCTACAATGATGACCTAGCATAAAATTAATATATTAGTTAGTAACTAAATTACTGTGTAATACGTAGTTTTTTTCCCTGTCTAATAATTGTAACTCCTGTATTCTATTCCGATTCTTTACCCATTTCCAGAAATACATAAAAAAGAAAGGGATCATCAATAATGTTATCTGGGATCACCCAATTTTAGTTACTATGATCTGCCTCATACCCCTCGAGATGTAGCAGCACCATCCGCTAAAATTTGTCCCTTTTTAATGTATTTACAGTCTAATTGTCCGAAGTAATTCTTTCTTGATTGGATGCCAGCTTTCTCTTAATTCCTATCGTGTACTTACATACAAATCTATAGGTAGTTCATCTCCTTAGAAAAATATGTTAGATATTCTGTTTTGGTTCTTTTGTGAACAGATTCTTCAATTGTCAGTCTATAGACTCCATTTTGGTAAAGTTCACTCTTTTTGCTTCTTTTGCCAAGCCCATCAATCTCTCAACATTCACTTTCTAACTTTCAACTCTCTTTGTCAAAGGTCCTTTTGGACAATCCACACTCCTCACTTTATTTCAAACCTTAGCAATACAATTCTTTACTGTTCAACTCAACAGTAATTTAAAAGATGTTGATATTCATCACTAGAAGTCATATTTGAAACCCAGCTTCAATAATCCATTAAATTTTATAAGCTACTAGTAATAACTTACATGCTAAACAAAATCGAGAAACTATATATGTATATTGATCCTACTTAAGATTTTATGGTTGCAATTAATTTCATCTACATACATTACTAAAAAACGGTTCAAAATCGACGGCCAGACTGCATCGTTTTTTGGTGAAAACCGATGGACTACGGGTCGTCAATTTTTGTTCGAGTTGGTTTTTCAAAATTGAAGGAGTCCGTCAGTTAAAACCGATGGACTCCATCGGTTATATAAAATTCTTTAAAAAAATTAACGGAATAAAATAATGAAATATAGCAATTTAGAATCAAACAAAGTATGAACCCTGGCATATTACAGCTCTACCACTAGACCACTTATGTTCTTTGATCAAATACTTCCATTGATTTTTATTGATTTTATTAATACTCTTAAACAGTAACTTTTCGCTATAAAAACCGACAAACACCGTCCGTTTTTGTATAAAAAATAAAAAAATCAACGGAGCCCGTCAGTTTATTTTAGAAAAAATATAAAATTTTAAAATAATTTTGGCACATTTTTGCGGGAAAAAAAGTCCGTCGGTTTTCTTTAAAAAAATATTTACAAAAGTTAAAAAAAATCGACGGAAGTCAGTTTTTCAATTTTTTTGTAGTGATATGATCATTTAATTAAGTTGTAAAATAACGACGATGTCTCAATCCCAAACTAGTTAGGATTCGTATGACTCCTATTTATCTATTTTTCCTACATATAAACTCATTTCTTACTCATATTTAAAATTTTGGTATTTTAAGACGAATATTTTTTTCTAATACATTTTCTATATCTGACTTATACATCTCTTTAAACACTTTAAAAGATAGGGACAAATGTAAGAATTACATTTTGACTAAACCGTAATTCCAATTACTCAAGGTCAGAGATACATATTTTTTCTCTTCAATATTTGCATGGATTGTTCATTAATTTGTCTAGTTGTCACTTTCTTTCCTCCAATTTATGCGTCTTAATTTGTTCCTTATTGAGCTAAAGAAAGAAATGTATTTTTAAAACTTGTTATATGTCAAAATGTATAGTTGTGTGACTCTTTGTATTAATGGGAGATAACAGATATTCACTGGGTACCTACTGCATGACCCTGTCCACCAAGGTTGGATAGAATGAAGAATCACCTATTGATTTAGCCTCAGTTGAGATTTGAATTTGAGGCGTCATGGTTCTCAACTCACTTCATTGACCACTAGTCTACACCCGTGAATGTTATAGCTAGCTTGAACCCACACATCAATTTAAAAAGGGGAAAAACCTCTACTTTTGTTTATCAGCTAACTTTATCCTCCGTTTCATATTGCAGCCGATTAAGCTCCAGTCGTCAACAAACTTCACACATTTGCCCCTCAATTGGACGGATTCCTCCAAATCGACCTAAATAATCCAATTTCCCTTAAATTATCCGATTTTAACTGATCCACCTAATTAATTTAACTCATACAAAATAACATCAAAATACAATCCCATTTTTCCTTCTAGGAGTTTCAGATGAGTGTTTGATCACGACCAACTCTAGTCCTAAAAAGGATAAGCGGTCGCAGCATATATAATCCAGTCTAAAAGTCCGGAGTCGAATCCCACATAGAACTAATGTTAGCTATAACAGTTCAAATATTATCAAGAAAATAAATTCGAGCAATATTTTGAATTATAACGATTAAGATTTTTATTCTAAACTACCCAACTAATAAATAATATAGAAGTAAAAATTATCAAATAAAGAGGGTGAAGTTGGAAACAAGATCAATGATGTGTAAGTTATGATATATCGGAATCCTTCTCGCTACATTGTTCATAATTATGCCGATTTATTCTCTACGGATCATGAGCACTCAAATTATCGTAATTCTCTCTCTCGAGCAATCACAATAATTTACTAGACGTATTCTCTCGAACTGCTCTAGCTAGCAATTTCTCACCGCTCACTATGACCACGTCAAAGCTTAGTTATCTCTAATTCTGCTTTTAAACCCGCCATATTGATCTCTCATATACATAAGGAATGACGTTGTACAACAACTACCTAAATATGCATTCTCTCTCTCGAGCAAATCATAATAAATAGGAACAACGAATCGATGGCCATTCAATGAACTGAAATAAGCATGTAGTTGAACAAGTAGAGAAATTCAAAGGCTTAATTAGATTAAAACATAACAAGAATTCATCCAACAATTGGTTCCACCAAAACTCTAGATAAAGAATTAGCTACTCATAAAAGTATGTGAAAACACGATACTAAAATTCATAACCAATAATGAAAAATAGGAAGAAAAGAGAAAGAACTCATTGCCGAATCTTTCGTCTTGCTCCACGGCGGATCCTTGCTCTCCTTAGGTTGAATCCCCCAAAATAATGTGTCTTAGGGTGTATTTATATGACATAGAATGTGTAGGGAATCAAATAAATTAATTAAAATTCATTTGAAAAACTTTTCTTGGCACGCTTGAACTCTCACTTTGCGAGGATCACAAGCGAGCCCAGTCAACTGTAAATTTTCTCTTGTTTCTTGGCTTGACTATGGGCTCACCTTTCTCTTCGCTTCGTTGTTTTGTGCAAGTGATTAAACTTCTTGGCTCGTCAAGCTACTCGCAAGGCAAGCATGATAGGCGAGCTCAGGCATTCTCCGATCTTTCTTTTCTTATCTAAACTTGCATCAAATAAGCTCTTTTTCAATCGCTTTCGTCCAACGATCTTCCTACACATACAAAATACATAATAAGCTCAAGGAAATATAATTTGTACTCAAACGATGATAAAATTACTAAAACGTGAGGCAAAATATTGACTAAATATATGCATTTTTGGCCAAACATCACCACTCCACACTTAGACTCTTGCTCATCCTCGAGCAAGTTCAAAAATTCACATCATGGCAAAGAACAACTCTTGACCATGCTCATGCATCACAACTAATGACAATGGCTTATATCGACATTTAGAAACTAGCATATGCATATAAACACCTTTCTTTAATCTTTTCATGCCAAGACTATTTAAAATTTTCAGATGTTCTCTCCTAACATCTTAACCTCAAAGATTGACTTTCCTCCTATTTAATTCTTGACTTGCTTTCTACGCCAACTTAATAACCAAGTACCTCACAAATCTTTTGTGAATCATGTGCCGTCACCAATCAAACCAAGAGAGAAATCACTCCACACATTCAAATAGAATTTAAATATATTTTAAGGACATACATATAGAAAGAATTCACTCTCTCTCACAAAGAAAAATCATATGTCTCCCAAGGTCGTACCATAGGCTTACCCGTAGTGTAAGACTCTACTACTCTAAGCCTGTCAAATCTAGGATCAAGTAGGACTTTCATAGGTTGCAATGTAGGCTAAGGGACAAGTAGAATATATTTAGAGAAATAGTGACTCCACCCTCCTAAACACTATAATACAAGCCAATTTTTTTCACTTTCGAGCGCATACTTCTCATAGTCCCCATTCAATTTATCATTATACTAGTGCATCACATGAATTCCTTTATTTTCGATCCAACACATATAAACAATTTCACTAGCTAAGAACAAAATAATATATTTGTTTTCTCTTTTTTTTTTTACTTCATTCATTTCTTTTTTTTTTTCAATCAATTTTCTTTTTCTTCAAGTAATGAAACTATTTTCCTTTAGTTCCACTCAACAACTACCCATGTTCTCTACTTACTTCTTCTAGCACTTATTCTTGCAAATTAAGTGCTTTCAGAGGTAAAGATTAAAAAAGAGTCAATTAAGAACAAAAAAATATAGGCTTGTAATGTGGGTGCCAACGAAAAGGCTTAAAGGCTCAAAAGGACTGACAAGGAATATTGTTAACACTGGTACGCAAAAAGGATAAAAGAGCTAATCAACGAAATGCCTATGTCATCTCCTAAATTTGCCATGACTTATTTATTTCGCTTTGACCACACACAGAGCAAGTTCTAGACTAACAAGGGACAACACAAGTTATCATCTAAACCTCACTTCACACAATGCACATGATCCACTCCAGATAATTTAGTCATGACTCTCAAGTTAAAGCAATAGGCAACAATCAATAAATATAATTCAAGCATAGGAGGTAATAAAAAAAAGTTAAAAATCGAGCCTCAAGAGTAAAAAAATAAGATCACAAAATTCTCAAGGCATCTAAAGAAGGTATAGAATACACATGCTCAGCTCAAAACCCCAACATAAAACATGTCACACAATTTACTACACTAGAGCTCTTCCTTTCCTTACTTGCTTGTTTATCATAAATACTAATCACCTAACTAAAATAGCACAAGAAATCACCAAGCAATCCCCACCCCACATTTAAAACTGTGCATTGTCCCTAATGTACAATTTAAATAGAAGATGGTAAAAGAGACTCTAGTAGGTCAAATGTCGTAGAATAGTAGCATCCGGGGTACTCAGACTTCCCCCAATAAGATATGGTCCTTTGTGCGGGTACCTCACACTAGTTTCACTTTGTGGTTTGCTTTCGCATCATTCCAATGACTTTGTTTCCATGCTCAAACTCCTACAAAAATAAAAATAACACTACAAACAAAAATATTAAATAAAAATATTAAAGTTGGGTTGCCTCCCAACAAGCGCCTAATTTAACGTCGCGGCACGACTAAAATCACTTTTTGCCTCCATTTCGAACTTATGAATTGTACCACCAGTTTTGATTCTGCTTTATCATTATGCTCTTTGGGAGGTATAAATTGTTGCAAGACAAAAATTAAATAATTTCATATGCACTCTTTGGCTTTCAACCGAGGAGTATCACCTTGCCATGACGACCTTGAAAATTTTAAAATATATGGCTCATCTACTTCATTCCATAAGTCTAAACTCCAAGTCAAACTCCACGGTATCTCTATTGATATGTGAAGTCGTGGTATCGCTATCAAGAGGAGACTTTTTAAACTTTGCAACCATTCATATCCTATAAACATTATAAGAAAATCAGTTTTTGAAAATAAAATATGTAGATAATGTGAAAAAAATCTAAACTCTAAAAACTTGTAAAAACACTTACTTCGGGCACTTTACAGCGCCAAAAATGACGACCCGAATTATTTTGGGTCCTTGATGTTCTTAGCATACAATAATGACCACATTCACAAATATCGGGTTCTATAGCAAAGTTTGACATTTCGGAGTTTTGAGACATGATTTTTGGGGGTTAAAGTATGTTGAAAGAGTGAAAATGAAAGAGGTGAAGAATGACTTGAAAATGATCAAGTGCTAGAGTTTATATTAACCTCTATTATGCAGAAATTTCCTGCACAAAAAAAGTTAACTGTGCCGTTAAAGTTAATTCCTTTTACCCAAAAAATTCCTGAGCGAAGATAATATGATAACTTTGTTTTAGTGGTTATTTGTTAAAAATCCCAGTTGCCGACTCATACTCTGAGTTGCGCGTTTGGCGTAAGAAAAGTAAAACGTGTCGGTGTCTTTTTGAACATGAAGGCTCCTCTCACTGCACTTTAATTTCACACCCTACTCCACTGGTTAGTACTACTACTAATACTATATTTAACACCTTTCTTAATACCTCAAAAAGATTAGAGCATTTTCTGTAGCTTCATTGACAAGTGACCTCTTTCCCCCTTTCCATCTCCACTCTCCACTAACCAAAACACTACTGTGTTAAGTCCTCTTTAACACTCTCTCTTACACCTACAATTTCTCAATTGTGTCTTGAGAAATGGGAGTAAAGATAACTCTTTTGATCATCATGGCGGTGATGATAATGGCTATGCAAAATAAGGGTAATTTGGTTACTGCAAATGGCACATGGGCAGGTTCAAAGTTCCAGATTGAATGTACAATGTGTGCAACATGTGACAACCCTTGTGCCACCCCATCTCCACCACCACCTCAGGCGCCATCTCCGCCGCCACCATCTTCTTCCAACAACTGTCCTCCCCCACCCTCTCCTCCTAGCTCCGGCGGACACAACTACTACTCTCCACCCCCACCCTCCTCCGGTGGTGGGTGGCGGCAATAATTACTACTATTCACCACCTCCACCTAGTGGAGCAATTGGTAATTACTACCCTCCACCTTACCAAAATAATTACCCTTCTGGCCATACTCCACCACCACCAAATCCTATTGTTCCATATTTCCCATTTTACTTCTATAATCCTCCACCACCTTCACAATCTTCTGCTTTGAAGCTCACTCATTATTCTTCTATATGTTCTTTTTTCGTCACTGTGTTCATTGTCTTCTTGATTTTCCTTTGAAACGGAAAATGTCAAATTAAATAAAGTGTCGGAGAATCACAGATCTACAAACTTGCAGAGATGAGACGAGCAAGATATGGTGAATTGATATTAACTGCAGTGAACTTCTCTTCTTTATCTCATCATGTGGAGTAATATCTGTAAATTCTTGACCATTATTCTTATGCTTCGTAATTTTTAGCTTTTTTTGTTTAACTTAATTAATTCATATTTAATGTTTCTAATTCGTATAGAATGTAAGAAAATTACTTTAGTCAATTTTGCAAGAATTATATGAAGTCAACTTCTCATTTTAACTGCTCTTAGAATATGTTTGTATATTTTCACTGCAATTCAATTACTTTTTCCTCGTGATCATGTTACATTAAGTCAATGTTGTACACAATATAACTCTAGAATTGATTACTTATTTTCTTCTTTTTTTGGGTAGAAGAAATGGATATTCAATGATGGGTATTTAATAAAGAAGAAAAAAACAAAGGCTTTGCTGTTACTCCAACCGTTTCATATTATTTGGTCACATTACTAAAAATATCCGTCATAAATTACTTGATCATTTTTTAAAAACAAGATTTAATTAATTAAACTTTTCCTAGTTTACCTTTAATATTATTTATTTTTTAAAGTAATTAATATTGATTAGAGCCCAATTAATTGGAGAGATAAAAGTAATATAGTAAAAATACTCTTCTTATTTATGATTTCTTAAGGTGCGGGGAAAAGGGAAAGTGATCAAGTAATATGGGACGGAGGTAGTAATGCGCTAGACAAAACAGAAACCATGTTCTTAATCATATGTTTTTTCTTTATTGTTTGATTTCCAGGTATCACCAAAGAGAAAAATAAGTGTTCCCGTTGTGTCACGACCCAAATTGGAGGGTCGCGACGGGCACCTGAACCCCACCCGCCGGTACCGCTAATCGTACATCCAACACCTAATCATAATTAAATATGGGCTAAGCAAAAAAAACATTATAGAAAATTTTAATCAGAAATTCAATTTTCATATATACATACCCATACAAGGCCGATAAGGCCATACATGACAACTAACCATAGGACACCTGTCTACAAGCCTCTAAAGAATACATGACGTCATAAGGACGGGACAAGACCCTGCCACACCCATATGCGGATGCAAAATTATTGTACCACGACCAACTGCAACTCTGAAACAAATAGAGTGCTCCAATATCAGCTGAACTAGCAACCTACTAGCGTGTATCATCACCTTCTTTAACCGAACCTGTGGGCATGAAACGCAGCGTCTCCCGACAAAAAAGGACGTCAGTACGACTGATGTACTGAGTATGTCAGGTATGAACAATAGTATAACAGGGATATAACAACAACTGAAACAGAAACAACTGACCAACAGTAAATCCCTCTGAGGGCCCTAATACATATGCCTAAATGTGATGCACAATGCAATTTCCATATACATCAGCCTCATCATGCATCTTCCTTACCATAACAGCCTCTGTGGGCATCATTTCATGTCGGCCTCTGTGGGCATAATATCATGTAATGATTAATGAATGTATGCATAATGCAAATGCGGTATACTAATGTCCACACAGGAATCCTCCCATAACCTCCCATGTGGGCATCAAGTTATATCGCCACACAAGGGCATCACATCATATTGGCCTCTTCGGGCTCTTTCGTGATAGTCTGTGCCAGCTGCAGGTGGTGTGCATATATAATGCCTTTCCCTTTCCCCACATCCCCTACATATATAAAATATTTATCATATAGTAGTGTGCACAACACAAGCGGTCCAAGGTAATATTAGAATGCAATGCCAATGAAATGCATGAATAATAATAAATATCCGGAGCGACATAATATCATTTACACCTTTGGTTAACATTGGGAACATCAACATCTTTTCCGTATGCCTTAATAAGGACTTAGGAATATATTTAGACATGCTTTTAGCATAGGAACCAACAACATGAATATTCTTAACTACTAGGAGTAGAATAAGTTATGGAACAATATCACAGTTATATTTGTTGGAAATTTGACTTTGGCGGGAGTTGCGACCGACCAACTTTAACGGCTTAAACACTAGTGTTACGCATGTTGGAGAATCCGGTTCTTCACACGTGCATGATCTACTAAGTAAGTAGATAAATGTAGGGCCAATGATCGTCAAATTTCGTTGAGAAATGAAAGAGATATTGGTCGACGAAGTGAGGTGTTTGAAGCATGGAAAAGTGTGGTATTGTGATCAATTCTCCCTCATCGGTGGAGGAAGAAAGAATTGTTTTGTTTATAAGTCTCAAAGTTGGCTTGAAGTTTGGGACCCCAAGGGGTATCTCATGTGTTTAATGGAGGGAGGACCTAGATGTGCTTCGGTTCGAGGAAGTGATGCACGTTCCAGAGATTAGAAGAAATTTAATTTCTGGACCTTTATTGGTTAATGCTGGTTTTAGGCTAGTGTTTGAATCCAATAAGTTTGTACTCACTAAGAATGGCACATTTGTGGGGAGAGGCTTCGTCTGTGAAGGCCTTTTTCAAAGTAAATGCCATGTCTGTAATGCGTCCAAGTAATAAAGTTGAACATTCTTCTTATTTGCTTGAGTCTTCTAATTTATGGCATCATAGATTAGGACACGTTAACTATAAGTCTATCCAAAGGTTGCTAAAGATGGAGTTGTTGCCTTCTATCGACGTAAACCCTCAATATAAGTGTGAGGTGTGCGTAGAGGCAAAACTCACCAAGCTTCTTTTTCGATCCGTCGAAAGGAATACCGCTCCTCTAGAACTTATTCACAAAGATATATGTGATTTGAAGTTCGCACAAACTAGAGGGGGAAACAAGTACTTTGTGACATTCATTGATGATAGCACAAGGTATTGTTACCTTTACTTGTTGAAAAGTAAGGATAAAGCCTTTGAAGCGTTTCGACGTTACCAAGCAGAAGTTGAAAACCAATTAAGCCTACGGATTAAATCCATTTGTAGCGATAGAGGGGGAGAATACGTAGCGCCATTTAAGGAATACTGTGCCCAAGAAGGCATTGTTCATCAAACGACGGCTCCATACTAACCTCAATCGAACGGTGTGGTGGAACATAAGAATCGCATATTGAAGGAAATGATGAATGCCTTGCTTATCAATTCCGGTCTTCCCTAAAACATGTGGGGAGAAGTCGTCCTTACCGTTAATACGATTCTTAACAGAGTCCCACATAAGGGTAAGGACAAAACTCCATATGAATCATAGAAGGGAAAGAAACCCACCTATAAATATTTTAAGGTGTGGGGTTGTTTGGCTAAGGTTGAAGTACCCAAGACAAAGCAGGTCAAGATTGGGCCTAAGACTGTAGATTGCATATTCATCGGATATGCAAATAACAGTAGTACTTATCGCTTCTTAGTGCATAAGTCAGATATTTCAGATATACACCAGGGTACAATCATGGAATCAAGGAATGCTCTATTCTTTGAAGGCACCTTTCCTAGAAAGGAAAAAGACATAACCTCTCGCAAACGAAGTTATGAACAAAGCTCTGAAGAACCGGGAGTCGTCGACGGCCCGGATCTAGATGATTCAGATCTAGCGGATCTTGAGGTGGCTGAACATCCGGAATCTAGTGTTCCAGATTCTCAGAACTTGGAGATTCCAGAGATGGATCTAAGGCGAAGTAAAAGGGCCAGGAAGGATAAGTCCTTCGGTCTTGACTTTGTAGCTTATATGGTTAATGATGAACCATAGACAATTGCTAAGGCGTTATCAACTCCAGAAGCACCGCTCTGGAAAGAAGCTATTGAGAGTGAAATAGGCTCCATTCTGCATAACCATACTTGGGAGTTGGTTGATCTTCCTCCGGAAAATAAACCGTTGGGTTGTAAATGGATACTCAAACGGAAATATAAAGCAGATGTGTCTATAGATAAGTACAAGGCCAGGTTGGTAGTCAAGGGCTATTGGCAGACAGAAGGTTTTGACTACTTTGACACATACTCCCCGGTATCCCGGATGACATCCATACGGGTATTCATTGCGATCGCAGCTTTGCGTTACCTTGAGATACACCAAATGGATGTCAAGACACCAAATAATTGTATCTAACAATATTTTGTTACATGGAACATGCCAAAAGAATAAAATAATTTGTCTTAACATACCTTAATGTTGAACATATATTAACGGCGTTAGAATCATCCTCCTCTATCCCTTAATCTTAGATGCTCATACCAGCTCGTAGAAGGCTGCAGATGATGGATAACACCTTGGCTGCCCTCTTTCAAACTTTCCATCACTTTACTTCACTACTGAGTAACCATTGATCCGCTAAAACAGAAAAATATTGCTGCTCTAAATATAAATCGTCGTTCCCTTACCCAAAATAAAAGAAACGTTGCTTCCCCTAACCACATTAAATCACTTTCATGTATATGTAGTCCTATATAATACGTTGTTGTCTATGTGATGAAGTATAACATATATATATATATATATAGTCATGATATTCTTTCATCAAAAGCAAAATAAAAGGGATCTTGGGTATATAATTATATATAGACCATGGTGCCACATGTCTAACTTAATTCATGCCACTAGTTCTTATTCAACATGATTCCATTAATAGGTCCCAAAATAAAGTAATAGTCATACCTTCTTTTCTTGCCATGGTACCATGTGGCCATGTCAATGATGACATTTGCCTCCATCTTAATTGTTAATTAGTTCCTTTCCCATTTCACTTAAATATACACAATTCTCTTTTACCCAAAGATCAATTCTTTCATATACGAATAAACCAAATCAAGTTCGTCACATATATCTTGGACATCTTCTTTAGAATGTTCATTTACGAATGATCTGGCACCTTGGCCCGCTGTTACTACCAATTTGTTAGTCTAGATGAGTTGGATGCTACCTTTAATTACTTTGTATTAGCATAGTAATTTGTTGTCTACTTTCCTTGGTTACACGTGGATGCATCCCCAATTCACACCTATCCATGCAATGATAATTAATACCATAATTAATCTCTTATTTCCTTTAATCTCAATATTTAACTAATTAACCTCATAGTTAATTCCATGATCACGATTCACAAAAATAATAAATTGTTTTTATCACTTCATATACTCATTAATCATGTAATATGATACTAGTCTGCAACCTCTTTTGGAACACACAAAATGTTATTTCCAACCACTATCGTCACAAGTTTAAGTCCTAAATCATTTCGGGACCGCATCCTTTTATATACTAATCTCTTTATTAGCATACGTAAATAAACATAAAATTTTTCCAACGCTCGGATCTATTTACACTCGTCTAGCGATTCAAACCGTGATAAAAAAAATAGGGGATGTTACACGTTGCCATTAAAGGTAATGAACCACCACATTGGCAATGGTTTCAATTGACAGTTGAAATAAAGAAAAGGACGAAAATCGGTTGACAATGAATAATAGAGTTTTAAAAGTTTAAGTAATTTTTTTTTTTGAATAGGCCGAATTTTGTATTTAAATATAAATTTCATTTGAAACAACAAAGTTAAAAGAGTTATATGTGGAAACTGCTACTCCATTTATTAACACTCAAATCAAAATATGTGGATATTGAAAATTTAACATATGAACAGACGGAAACAGTAAAATAATGATAGAAGGGTGTTTGGATGAACGGACGGTTTCATTTCATGGCATTGTAGTTTGCAGCTTTACCATATAGGAAAGGATGAAGGATGAAGTCCTCCGGGGCATAGTCCAGTGGCAAAGCCTGGGCGCTATAAGCGCGCTCCTGGCGTGGACAACAATGTGGGTTCGATTCCCCGCAAAGAAGAAAATTCTGCGTGTTGGGGAATTTGACCTTGTCTCATTGATCGGTTATACGCTCCCGTAAAAACTAGGCACATCCCGCGATTTACCTGGTAATAGTGTTGAAGGACCGGTGCTATTACCTCCGGACGTCTGGGTAATACCAACAAGAGTGAAGTAGTCGGTATCTCAGTAAACCCCATTATCAAAAAAAAAAAAAAAAAAAAAAAAAAAGAGGATGAAGGATGCAACTCTTTTAATGAGATCAGCGCACAAATCTTTCCACATGGCCACGATGGCCTTGCGAAGAAAAGGAAGATTCTCGAAAAGTATGACATGTTTTTACACGTGGCTGTGTCTTATTTGTCCATACCAGGTCTTCTTTTTTAAATAACTTTACTGTATGTATAATAACGTAAGCGTACAGCTTCACTACAAATCAAAGGGAGCATGGTTAAGTTATGAGGTTCAAATTGTGTAATTTTTGGTTGAGTTTAGAAATTAATTATTAGTTATTTTTAAATATTTGTCTCTTCAAAGCCTATACAAATTAAGTAGGTTATTGTTAAATCACATTATCAAGAATAGTCAAAGTTAATGTAATTCCTTAAATAAGTATAGCATCATATAATGCGATAAACAATAAACACGGTTTTTGTCAGTTTTAAGTGGGCAATAGCCCTGAAAAATCTTTAGAAATATGTGATAAAACAACCAAGCAAATAATAGAGCAAAAAAAAAAAGAATCTTTTTTCGCTCAAATAGAAGAGATCATATATAGTTAGATGTTGTTATCTTGAATGAGGCAATAAGATGAGCCGCCAGCCTTAAGAACACTGAGCAGGAAATGTCAGAAGGGAGTGTTTTTTTTTTTTTTTTTGATATCCATCTTTCTACTATTTCTGAAGATAGTAGTATCGATCCGTCAACATTAATATCAATAAATCGTGGGATGTGCTTGAATGATTAGGATTTGAGAACAGAACAACTAATATCACCTACAAGGTCCTATTCCAGACAAAAAGTGCTCCCATCAGGATTCGAACTCATGCTACAGATCTCCAACTAGATTTTAAATTCAACTCCTTTGCCATCCAGCCATGACCCGGGTATTATCTTTCTTTTTCTTTCTTTATCACATCCAACTACTTGCACGATGGTAAGTTTTTATTTTGTTTCAGGTTGCACATTTACAACGCCACTTTATCGCTTCCAAATAATATAAATAACTGGAGTCTCATATAATAAACGACAACAAATGAACTTATATACGATGATTATAGTACAACGTTTTTTTTATTACAGGAGCTCGTTTATCTGGCTCGGGTATAAACGTTCTTTGAGTTCTAAGACTATTACTATCATATTAAATTGATCAAATATAACACAGAAGATCGATAAATAGAATACAAAAATTATATTTGTAGAATTATTCTTCTTCTATTTGAATTATAACGGATCATAAGAGACAAGTTTCTTAACTTTCACCTATGTATTTAAATCTATTTTATTATATTTTTGTACTTCTGGCTACATTTTTGTATTTGCTATTATTAATTATCTTTCATGGTAAGTAACTTATCTTAATAGTGTAAACTATCTACTCTTACTCTATTTTCTCGCTATAATCTTAAACATGTTGTAATCGGGCGGAATTATATTGTTGTGATGACCTTTTACCTTGACATCTTTTGGCAAGTCAAGAACTTTAATTGCCTCTAACAGTTGAACTTGAGTTCCTGTTTTGCTTTCTTTTGTTACATCGATTAAAAATTATTACTCACCTAATAATCTTAACGTTATTATAACAAGTCCAACGAAATAAATTGTGGATGAAATAGTAATAAATGTGTTTTGACTATGTGGGAAAAGGAGGGGGAAGGGGTGAAATAATTGAAGATCAAGGACGAAATAAATAAAGGCATAGGCATGGATGGTTGATGAGCTGGATGTCATGTTTATTGGGATCCCAAGAAAACACTACTACGGACAAAAGGCCGGCTTCGCAAAACAAAAGCCAATCCTAATACAATTTCTGTGGTCAATTTTCTCTTCTCCTCTTTCGCCCCAACCTTTCTCTTGTCTTTTATCCTCTTTTCATGTTTTCTCTTAGATAATTATATATCACTACTCAAGTGGATTCTAATCACTCCAAAAAGATGATCAAAACTACTAGTCCGTCCTAAAAAGATTGCGCTTTAATTTGTTTTGATACAAAGTTTAAAAAAAAAAAAAAGATTTTGAAATGTGTAATTCAAAATAAATTTTACATATTTATATGGATGAAAATTATTTCATAAAGTTAAATTATTTTTAAATAAAAAAATTAGTCTATCTTTTTAAGACAAATTAATAAGAAAAATAAGATAATTTTTTTGATACTGAGGGTATTTCATCGGTTCAATTTGTTTGGTATCCGGGAGTCGTACAACAAAATCCAGATGCGAAAGAATTTATATTCTGTATATAGTATATTCTCTATCTTCTAAATTAGTGTAATTAGATTTAGATTTATTTTTAAAAAAATCTTGAGGTTTTGTCTAGACGGTATTTTTCGTACTAATTAAATACACTAAGGCTTTTTTAATTCTTGATTAAGTTCGGATAAAATATCAAAAATTAGAAACAGAAACTTTTTAATCGGGATATATTTGGTAGTCATATTGGTAAAATGATAAAAAATAATAATGAGTTTCTAAATACTAGTAAAAACAATTATCTTTTTGAAATGGACAAAAGAAAACTGAAAGGGTGTTGCGAACAGATTACAACAACAACAACATACCCAGTGAAATCTCACAACGTGGAGTCTGGGGAGAGTAGAGTGTATACAGACCTTACCTCTACCTTGGTAGGTAGAGAGTCTGTTTCTGAAAAATCATCGGCTCTAGAGAAAGCAAAAGCAAAAGAAAAAGCAAAAGAAACGGTCAGACACGGACAAAAAATTTAAAGCAATATGCAAATAAAAGTAACGAAAGTGAATAAGTCATGACAAAACATTCTGAAAAAGAAGCAATAACTACCTCAGGTAAATAAGATAATCGAAGTACACGAAACAACAGATAGCAACAGAAATCAAATGACAGAAACTATAAAATAATATTGCGTCTACTAGTCTGATAGGCTAAATAGGACTACCTACTAACCTTCTACCCTAATCTGGATTTTCCATAACATCCTATATAAGGTCATGTCCTCAGTAAGCTGAAACTGAACCTACCTCTACCTCTTCTAAAATCGTCCATTGCCAACCTCTCACACCTCCGCATTGGGGCATCTGTGTCTCTCCTATTCACATGCCCAAACCATCTGAACCTCGCTTCCCGTATATTGCCCTCCACTGAGGCTACTCCCACATTGTCACGGATAACTTCATTCCTAATCCTATCTATCCTAGTATGTCCACACATCCATCGTAGCATTCTCATTTCCGCAACATTCATCTTCTGAACATGAGAGTTTTCGACAGGCTAATACTCCGCCCCATACAACAGAGTGGGTCTAACTATCACTTTGTAGAACTTATCTTTAAGTTTTGGTGGTACATTCTTATCACACAACACTCCGGAAGTGAGCCTCTATTTTATCCACCCTGCACCAATATGATGTGTGATATCCTCGTCAATATCCTTATTTCCTTGCATAATAAAACCAAGCTACTTGAAACTACCTTTGTTCTGAATGTCCTGGGCATCAAGCTTCAATTCCACGCCAGCCTCATATGGTGAATCACTGAACTTGCACTCAAAGTACTCCGTCTCGTTCCTACTCAACTTGAACCCTTTAGACTCCAGAGTTTGTCTCTAACCCTCAAACTTATCATTAACTCTGCTGTGAGTCTAGTCAATCAGGATTATGTCATCCGCGAAGAACATAAACCATGTCACCTCACCTTGAAGTTATTGCGTCAAACCATCTATCACGAAGGAAAATAAAAATGGGCTTAGGACCAATCCGTGGTGCAACCCATCAAAACAGAAAAATGCTCCGAGTGTCCTCCCACTGTCCTAACCATGGTCTTGGCTCCATCATACATGTCCTTTATCTCCCTAATGTACGCCACAGGTACACCTCTAGCCTTCAAGCATCTCAATAGAACCTCCATTGGCACTTTATCATAGGCCTTTTCTAGGTCGATGAATATCATGTGTAAGTCCCTCTTCCTCTCCCTATACTTCTCTACCAGTCACCTCACAAGATGAATGACTTCTATAGTTGAGTGCCCCAACACGAATCCGAACTGGTTCTCTAAAATATGCATGTCTTTCCTCACCTCCACCACTCTTTCCTACACTTTCATAGTGTATCTTTACAGCTTGATACCTCTATAGTTGTTGCAACTTTGGATGTCACCCTAGTTCTTGAGGGCCCGTGACTTGGATCACGTGAGGTGTATCAAGGAAGATGACGACAATGTATTGGTAGATGACACACTTATTAGGTGAAGGTGTCAGTCTTACTTCCATAAACTCTTGAACGAAGGAGATAGAGACATTGTGCTGGAAGACCTGGAGCAATCTGGTAAGCATAGAAAATTTGGGTATTGTAGTAGCATTAAAGTAGAGGAGGTTAAGGGTGCTATTCACAGGATGCATAGGGGACGAGAGATCGGGCATGATGAGATCCAAGTTGAATTTTGGAAGCGCGCGGAAAAGACAGGTTTAGAGTGGCTAACTGGGTTGTTTAACATCATTTTGGAGACGGTGTGAATGCCCGAAGAATGAAGGTGAAGTACAATGATCCCTTTGTACAAGAACAAATGTGATATACAGAGTTGTAATAACTATAGGGGTATCAAGCTGGTAAGCCACACTATGAAAGTGTGGGAGAGGGTCATGGAGATGTGAGTGAGAAGAGGCGTGTCTATTTCTGAGAACCAGTTTGGATTTATGCCAGGGCGTTCGACCACATAAGCCATTCATCGTATTAGGAGGTTAGTGGAGTATTTTAGGAGAGGAAGAGAGACTTACATATAGTTTTCATCGACCTTGAGAAGATATACGACAAAGTTTCTAGGGAGGTTAAATGGAGATGTTTGGAGGTTAGAGGTGTAACTGTGGCATACACTAGGGCGATCAAGGATATGTATGATAGAGCCAAGACCATGGTTCGGACAGTAGGAGGAGACATAGAGCACTTTCCAGTGATGATGGGGCTGCACCGGGGCTCAGCTCTTACCCCATTCTTATTTGCCTCGGTGTTGGATGGACTTACGTGACAAATCCAATGGGAGATGCTATGGTGTATGTTATTCGTAGATGACATAGTCCTAATTGATGACGCTGTTGGCACAGACCTCTTTGAACCTTCTTAATAGGAGGGATTGTATTTTATATAATACATGGACCGAGTCTTACGTAGACTTCCTACGTATCCCTCCGTGAGAAGTCAGGACTTTTTGTAGTTGGTTTATATAGAAATTATCCCTAATTTAATCCTACTCGAATAGACTCCCAGACCAGGCCCGATAAGGCTTCTTACGTATCCCCCTTGGGACATCAGATCAAACATAGTTTCTTCTACAATAAAAGGGAAGGTATAACATTTGATTGAAAAAGGGGACGCCTAAATTTTCCTAAAAGATGGATTCTCCCTAAAGCCATGGCGGGTTGTCGTCTTTAATGCCATATAATCTTTCGGTGGCTTTACCTAGTAGTGGCAATGTAGAACTACCCAAATCTGACCAGTGCTGACCAAGTGCTCCAACTCAAACTTGAAAGCTTCACACTCTTGAATGTCATGTCCAGGTGCTCCTAAATGATATAAGAAGATACTTCTCCTCTTTGAAGTACCCGATGAGGGTTTCCAAGTGGTTTTGACCAGACGAATCTTTTCGATGCTAGCTAGTGTGAAGAAAATACTTGCATACAAATCTTCAAAGACAGTGAAGCCATAGCGCCAAACTTTCGTATCAATGATGGTTCCTTCACCGAGCATGATGAGGTCATGAACCAGTAGGGAATATGGCCCCCACAGGTTGTGGATAGTTTTATCATTGATCAATATTATGATCATTTTCTTGAGGCCACACACTCGTCATAGGTGTGGCTCAATTGGTTTTTGTGAGAGGGACACCTCTTGTGAGCATAGATGGGTGCACATGTTGGGATGACATCGTGGCTGAAACACGATGCTTCGTCGGCTATCAATCCTTCGAACACCTCAATACTCCTCACCAACCTTGGTTTTAATCTGAAGGATGAGATGCGGGCTTTGAGAACAATTGCACACTAGGTAGGAGATGATGTTCGGGATGGCCCTTGTGGCATCCCGTTGTAGTTTTCAGCATCAGAAGCGTAAGGGGTGGCTTTCGTAGATGGTCCACTTAATTCCCTGGCATAGGGCTTGTGATCTTCCACAAGCACCTCAGTCTCCCGCTTAGGTGTCTTGAATAGCGGTATGTAATCCCTTACCATTCCTTTGACCTCGTCTGAGAGGTTTTTATGGTAATGTTCTTGTTTGGTGGTCCCTTTTGGAGGGGTTCCTACCAAGTCCAGGATTTGATCAGCTTCTTTCATCTTGGCCTTGACCAAATCAATTTTCTTCTCCAATTTGCGAATTTTCTCCCTGATTGAGTCCTTAGTTTCTGCTTTGCTAATCAAGTCAACAAATGGCAAGGTGGCACTTTGGCAATCTTGGACATCCATTGGTAGCAAATCAACCTTTAAAGAGGTTCAAATGTTTAGTTAGGTTTTGGTATTTTCTTGTGTTTATTCTTTGGGTTGGTGTTCAGAATGTGGGATCAATCAAGAGTTCGGACCTAACACATGAAATCACATAAGCAATAATTTCACATAATCACATAATTAGCAAGTGTAATATTCGCGTTCCTAAACCTTTTTTGCACCAAGGTCCTCTTATCATTTTGAAACATAATTGTGTCAAATGTTGATTCAAACAATTGACCCTATAATCAAAATTTCATTAATAATAAGATTTTCCCCAAAGGGATTACAAAATATGATAAAGACGACAATATGATATAAATCAATAAATAAAAATCAGCAAAAGTCGCCTCTAGTGGCAGATAATGAAGCTATGTCTGTCCGAGCTTTCTCGGCCCTTCAAAGGGCAGTCTGACTCTGGAAGTGAGTCGACATCAGCAACGAATCAACCCAAAACCCTTTCTCTGTGAAGGTCATAGGTGCAGTCTCATCCACCGCTCTCCTCATCCGAGCATCAAGATCCTCTAAACGCTTACGAGTGAACTACTCCTCGGTCAAGCTAGCTATGACAGTATGATCATACTCCATCTTTTCCAAGTACCTCGCATCTCGGTCATTATCTTTCCTTTGAATTTGGCATTCCCTATCTCAGCTTTCGAATCCCTGGCGTTGATACAATGATAGTAGTTGGGTCCCAAATTCCCATAAGTGACAGAAAAAGGCATTTTCTACCTCTAACCACAATACTCTCAGTGGGGAACCTCCATTATATGTTATCCTATCGAGTCTTGAAAAGATTAAAGCTCATCATTCTTTGGTTTGGTTCTCGAAATTTGGATAGTGGGCTTGAAGGTCACCCTTCCTACTTTCTCTATCTAGGTATGAGAGAACCTCAGATTTTTTAGGTGTTAGATAATACACCATTGCAATAGTAGGTTACACCCTTGGAAGTACTTATGAAGGTTTCGACATTGACCTAAGGATCAATGCATATCATCTAGGACGATGAGGACTATGTTAAAGTATTTGGTTTCTCTATTTTAGGTTATGCAACGAAAGATAGAATGTGTGACATAAATGACAGGGGTATCTATGGCAATGTGTCAGTATTTGGGAAAAACCAAAACTCTTAGTAGGCCTATGGCAAAGGCTAGGGGTCGGGTGGCCTCCTAATCAGCATAAGTCCAAAACTCGACTGAGTGTTCTATATACCTCTTTTGGACCCAAAGTGATTGTAAAGCTCTCTAAAGGCTACGGTTGGACCGAAGATTCAATTTGCGCTGGCTAAGGACAATAACTTCATTATCTCATCGGGAGTGAGCCTATGTGGGACCAAAAGGTTATGGTTGGGCTTCATTCTTCTTCTCATGGAAGTCCTGTTGCTATTATGCAATCTTGGATCTCCTCTAAAGTTGCGGTCAACTCCAAATCCCTGAACCTAAACACCATTCTATCCCAATCCTAATATCTGGTGAGGACTTCTATCAGTTTCCTATTACTATTTATGGCAATCAACGAGGATATGTGTAATAGATAGTTGCCTACCTTTTTTCGTGGGACATCTAACCACGACTACCAAAATCTTAGCAACTCGAGTGCTTCCAGGACTATGTCAAATTTGAGGTTGGTATGCATCTACAAAATTGAGCACGGTTAATTTTTCCTCCCCAAGGACAATGACTTATCACATAAGGCACAATCATGTTTCCACATAACAAGTAGTTGGATGCAGTGCCATCGGGTCATAAACTGTCATGACATGAGGTAGTCACCTAATGGGTTCAGATACGTCTAAAATATTTGAATCCATCTAGGTAAACATGCACTAGTTCAATAGGGATTTGGCTTCGCTCTATCCTAGGCATACTAGAGTGGTTTTTTGAATGACTAGGGTCTCAAGCGGACTATTCGAGGTGAACTATTGTCGACTGTTGGATTACCGCGAACCAACTCCGTCTTCAACGTGTTCAAAATAAATAATTTGGTTTTTTATCGGAGGACGATTATGAAACCATATAATCAACTTTGTGCACTAATGCAAGTGTGTTTGTGCCATTTGGCGGTTATCATGAAATGCATGAAATGACAATTATATTTGCAAAAAGTAAGAACATAGGTGATTTATAGCAATTAAAACATGTTGTATTGGAACCCTTATGGTTAGAACCTAGGATTATCTCCAGCAGAGTCGCCATCTGTTACCGTTCACTTTTAAACGAAGGCATAAAAGCTATTAGGAGGTTATTGGAACTCAATTTTGGATATTGTTTTTTTGAGTTGCCGCCTAATTTATAAAGAAATATGGAAAACCGGGTAAAAATTTTATTAAGAAATTCCATGAAAAATTTGATTAAACTGGAGTTGGTACATCCGATTGCCCGTATCCATTCTTTGTCCTTATCCTTGTGAAATTTTGCCGCTTCGCTGTATTGACTCGTGACTTTACTTCTTTCATTTACCATTATTGTCTTTAGTTATAGTATTCTTGGCGTAGTGGTTTTACTTGCCTCTAGATTCTTGTAAACTTGTGCTTTCGCTTTGATCCCTTCCTGTTTTAAGGTGTTTGAGTAGTTTATTATTTTATATTTGCTTTAGTGGCTTTGGTAATTGATGGTAGATTTGGGTCATGTTCTCGGTCAGGGAAGGGGGTTAAGGGAGATGCTAGGCTAAGAATAGGGACTTGGAACATTGGGACCTTAACGGGAAAGTCTATAGAGCTAGTTAAGATTCTTAAGAAGAGTAGGATTAATATAGCCTGTGTCCAGGAGACCAAATGTAGGACCTAAGGCTAAGGATATGGATGAGTATAAGTTATGGTTCTCGGGTAGGTCGAGGTATAGGAATGGGGTAGGTATTTTAGTAGATAGCAAGCTAAAGGATCAGGTGGTAGAGGTTAGAAGGGTCAATAAGAAGATGATGTCGATTAAGTTAGTAGTTGGAGGGCTCACTATGAACATTATTAGTGCTTACGCGTCACAGACGGGCTTGGAAGAGGCATTTTTGAGAGAATTTGGATGAGGTGATGGGTGTTATACCACCCACTGAGAAGTTATTTGTAGGAGGAGATTTCAATGGACATATTGGGTCACTCTCGGTGGGGTATGATGACGTGCATGGAGGCTTTGGACTCGGGGACATGAACGGGGGAGACGTCTCACTTTTGGAGCTCGCTAGAGCTTGTGGGACCGTGATAGCCAATTCGAGATTCCTGAAGAAGGAGGAACACTTGGTGACTTTCCGTAGTTCGGTAAGCTAAGACACGGATAAACTTTTTACTATTTAGGAAGGTTGACAAAGGTCTTTATAAGGACTGCAAGGTTATTCTGATGGAAGATCTTACGACCCGACATAAGCTTTTGGTGATAGATTTGGAGATCAATATGGAGAAGAAGAGAGGGTTGCAGATGACAAATTAAGAATCAAATGGGAGAGTTTGACCATGGCTAGTGCAAATGAGATGGGGGATAGGTTGATGGACAATGGGGCTTTTGGGAGTAGTGGGGATGTGACAGGTATGTGGGATAGGATGGCCAGTTGAATTCGAGTGGTAGCTAGAGAAGTGCTTGGGATCTCGAGGGGTAGCCTTGGTAGGCATCGAGGGGACTGGTGGTAGAATGGTAGAGTTCAAGAGAAGGTGGAAGCAAAGAAAACGGCGTATGCGAAATTGGTAGAAAGCAAGGATGAGGTAGAAAAGTGGATAAAGAGGGAACTATATAAGATGGCGAGGAAGGAGGCAAATCTTGCGGTTACAGTGGTGAAAACAACATCTTTTGATGAATGTATTTGGAATTAGAGGAGAAAAATAGGGATAGGAAGTTGTATAGACTAACCAAGGTGAGGGAGAGGAGGGCCTGTGACTTGGATCACGTGAGGTGTATCAAGGATGAGGATGACAAAGTAATGGTAGAGGACATGCTTATTAGGCGGATGTGGCAGTCTTACTTCCATAAACTCTTGAACGAAGGAGATAGAGACATTGTGTTCGAATACCTATAGAAATTTTGGGGTATTGTAGTAATATTAAAGTAGAGGAGGTTAAGGGTGCTATTCGCAGGATGCACAAGGGACGAGCGACCAGGCCTGATGAGATCCTAGTTGAATTTTGGAAGAGCGCAGACATGACAAGTTTAGAGTGGCTGACTGACTTGTTGAACGTCATTTTAGAGACCGCGAGAATGCCATAAGAATGGAGGTGGAGTATAATGATCCATTTGTATAAGAACAAAGGTGATATACAGAGTTGTAACAACTATAAGGGTATCAAGCTGGTAAGCCACACTATGAAAGTGTGAGAAAAGGTCGTGAAGATGAGGGTGAGAAGAGGCGTGTCTATTTCCGAGAACCAATTTGGATTCATGTTGGGGCGTTCGACCACAGAAGCCATTCATCTTATTAGGAGGTTGGTGGAGCAGTATAGGGAGAGGAAGAGAGTCTTACATATGGTTTTATCGACCTTGAGAAGGCATACGAAAAAGTTTCTAGGGAGGTTCTATGGATATTTTTGGAGGTTAGAGGTGTACCTATGGCATACACTAGGGCGATCAAGGTTATGCATGATGGAGCCAAGACCAGGGTACGAACAGTAGGAGGAGACACAGAGCACTTTCCAGTGATGAGGCTGCACCAGGGGTCAGCTCTTAGCCTAGTCTTATTTTCCTTGGTGATGGATGGATTGATGCGACAAATATAAGCGGAGGTTCTGTGGTGTATGTTATTCGTAGATGACATAGTTCTGATTGATGAGACTCGCAACGGAGTGAATGCAAAGCTGGATGTTTGGAGACAGACTCTAGAATCTAAAGGATTTAGGCTAAGTAGGACCAAGACAGAATACTTGGAGCGCAAGTTCAATAACAGAAGTAACCTTCAGACAGACGTGGAGGCGAGGCTTGGTACTCAAGTCATTCCAAAGAAAGAAAGCTTTAAAGTACGTCGAGTCTATTATCCAAGAAAATTGAGAGATTGATGATGATTTCACATATCGTATTGGGGCAGGGTGGATGAAATAGAGGCTCACATCTAGAGTCTTATGCGATAAAAATATGCCACCAAAACTTAAAGGCAGGTTCTATAGGGCTGTGGTTAGATCGCCAGTCAAGACTTCACACATCTAAAAGATGAAAGTTGCGGAGATGAGGATGTCTAGATGGATGTGCGGGCATACAAGGAGGGATATGATTAGCAATGATGATATCTGGGATAGAGTGAGAATGGCCTCGATGGAGGATAAGATGCGTTGAGCGAGGTTGATATGGTTTGGGCATGTTCAGAGGAGAGACACAAATGCCCCAGTGCGGAGGTGTGAGAAGTTGGATATGGATGGGTTTAGGAGGGGTAGAGGTAGGCCGAAGAAGTATTGGGGAGAGGTGATTAGACGAGATATGGCGCAGGTGCAACTTACTGAGGACATGACCTTAGATAGGGGGTTGTGGAGGACATGAATTATGGTATAATGGTAGTAGGTAGTCGAGCGTAGTCCTACTTACGCTTGCAAACTGGTAGGGGTACTGTTATTATTGTAGGTCTGCTTAGCCTATCAATCAAATAGGTATATTATTGCTTTATAGTTACATGTAGCTGGTTTTCTACTGATATGTGTCATTTGGTATACTTTGTTTAGCTTATTTACCTGTGCTAGTTAATGCTTACTTTTTCGAAATGCGCTATCATGGCTTATTCACTTTTGTTACCAGCATTTTCATAATGCTTTAAATTTTTCTGGACCATTTCTCTTGCTTGCTTTACTCTTGCTTTGTTTGTGCTTATGCTCTGTCTTGAGCCGATGGTCTCTCGGAAATATCCACTCTTCTTACCAAGGTAGAGGTAAGGTCTGCATACACTCTACCCTTTCTAGACCCCACATTATGAGATTTAACTGGGTATGTTGTTGTTGTATCCTTTTAAGACTAGAGTTCTAGGTAAGGGTTTTAGTAATCCATGGGGAAGGTGTTAGTGTAATGACCCGTCTGGTCATTTTTAGATAAAGACCCTTATTTGAATATTTTACCCTTCTTATAAGACTATGTGTGGGGTTTTTGATGCACAGGGATGGGTGGCACAAAGCCCAAGGTTGAATTATGTGAGTTTTAGAAGAAAAACCTAAAATAAGAATCTTAGAGTTGATTAGTTTAACTCAAAGTTGACTTTCGAGTATATGAGTTCATTTACGGGTTCCTTCACTTCCGGTAGATCCAGAGGGTCATTTACGATTTATTCGAGTCATTGGTTCATATCTCGAGGCAATTGGATGTACTTTGTGGCCTTAATTGTAAAATTTAGATATTTGGTTATTTTGGGCGATTCTTTAGAAAATTATGTCTTAGCTCGGTTAAGTATGAAATCCGAAGGCACGAGCGAGTTTGTAGCACCATTTACCTTAGGGTAGCATGTCTGGTTTGTGTCCGGGAGGTCTCAGGAGTGTTTCGGGTTGTTGGGGGGGGGGGTGGATTTCCTTAGTTTTCCACAACTTGTGTCTGGTGTCCGCACCGGGGACTGTGAGGCCGATTATGCGGGCCCGCCTCTATAGAGGTTGGCTTGCAGATGCAAACCTTATGATGTTTTGAGGTTCTGCTACTGCAGAGATTTCCTCACTAGAGGCGATGGTGGCTCTGCGGTGGTTTTCTTGCACCAGGGACTATGCAGGATTTTTTATGGTTACACCTCAGCAGATGTTTTTCCACTGTGCCATGGCCGCCCCTGTGAAATCGATTCCGCCGGTGCAGAATCACTGTGTTAGGCGGATTCTTAAATGTCCTAAAATCAATTCATTTCCCACAATACCTTATCTCAAATTTAAAGCAGACTTTAGGGAAGATTCTTGAGAAATTCCATTTGATTCACCTTCTAAGGTATAATTTCATTACCTCTTGTTTATTGTTACCTTTCAAATCCTAATCTATACTTTGTTTAGGGAAGATGGGTTCTTAAGCCCCCATGGTAGAATAAGAGGCTTAAAGCTTTGATTTAATAGTGTAATATGAATTAGTTTTTCCTAACATTGTGAATAAGTATTGATTTATGTTAGATGATCATGTTGTAGCATTTAATTTGAATATGGAAACCCTTTTTAATTTGTGGAAAAACCTAGGGTTTGTACATTGGGGCTTTTTCTTAAATCATGCAATTGAAGGTCCAATTGAGTTTAGGTTTCTAATTAACTTAAGGATGATTGTCTAGTATGCCTTTATGCTTTTTGGATGCTAAAGTTTGGATTTTGATACTGTGGGCCCGAGGGTCAGTTTTAGGTGTCTTGGTATGGTTGAAGGACTGAGTCATTGTGTTGTGTATTAGTTTTATATTTACGTATAGTTCTACAATTACCATGAGGCGCTGTGAAAGGGCAAGGCCAGCGCGAAGACTTGATTGCACGTGGCACCTGCTTGGCTCTGAGGTAGGCTACATTTTATTCTTATTAGACTCCAATAGAAGTACGTAATTAGTTATAAATGTTGAGGGGTATTGGGCGTGTTTGGGGGTCCTACTCAAGTGGTTGTGATGAATGCTTGAGTGGGTACCATTTTTGTATTGTGATAATGGGTGATTTAGGGAATCAACCTTAAGCTGATTCCGACTGCTGTTGATTAGGCTTGTCGCCATTATGTGGGCTCGTCGCCATATTTGATAATGTTGTGTTTATTCATCACACATGCTTTTATATGATATCTTAATTGTACTTTATCTACGTGTTGTTTAACCCTGAAAGTATGTGATATTCATAACTTATACTTGGTTACATCTCATTACATCATAGTTCTTGCCTTGTAATGTCATTTTCATTTATACAATCATGGTTCTGATGATATTGATATGAGAGTGGTATGAAAATGATGTGGGTCAAAGATACCGAAAAGGTAAGAACACTTATGAGATTATTGATAATATGATATATGGGGGTACAAGTTGCACACCTACAATAGTTATTACAACCAATAGCTTGGCTCCGTTGAGAAATTCCGAAGGAGTATATGGACTTCATGGGTCCCCTATGGGTGTGAAATTCATAGAATTTGAACGCATGTATATTGGAGGATAAAAGTACCTAGCATATGTATTGAATTCATATCATACATACATTACTTCATTGATTGTATATTGATAGATTTAGTGTTGGAATGGTTATTGATGACTCGGTTGGATTCCTCGTTAAAGAAGGATTATTAATTGCTCATTTGATACTTGGAATACTGTTATTGAACTTTTATGGAACTGGGCAATTTACGTGATTATGAAATACTATATGAACAATGTGATTTGTTGATTTTGTGAACTATTCTGTGGACAACATGACTTCTTGGGTTATTGAACTGTTTAGTATAGGAGTATTTGGTGTCAACTTTATATTTATCTCTTTTTGCATATCTTTCGTCGTTGTCGACCTATGGTGCCTATGGGGGTACGTCGTGTACTCATACTTCACATGTTGTATTCTTTTTGGATGCAGATACAAATCATTCTACCAGTTTACGACCTCGAGTTTATGTCCGAGCCGGTTAATCATCAATATTCAGGATGAGAATGCTACCTTCCGGCATGCCTTGGATGCTCCTATCTATTCTTTATCTTTTATTGATTCGAGAGACATATTCAGACACTTAGACTATGATGTATAGTATTTGGCCTATCTTGCCATTTTGTTTATAGAATTTGTATTCGAATTAGTGCTCTTGTATTATTAACAAGATCTATGGGGGTTGTATTAAAATTCTCAGACTTATATTTCCGCATTTTATGTTATGATTGACAGTTTATTTAAGTATTTTGTTATCTTTCCACAATCCTTTCTTATATCATGTGAATGATTTGAGAGTGGTTCGCTTACCGGTGGGGAAAGTGTAGGTGCCACCATGATTCCTAAAAGGGTCGTGACAAAGTTGGTATCCAAGCTTTAAGTTAAACGATCTTAAATACAATAGCAATGTTTAGTACTAATGTATATAAGGAGGGGATTGTATGGTTAGGTTGGTCGGAGTTGGTTTGGGGCTGAACGAACACAAATATGGGAGTCAAATGGAGGTTGGTGGAATAGGATGGTTTTCGGATAGTTTACGTTTGTGGGAGGTGTACGGGTGCCCTTAGGTGGTTTGGAGCTAAGGCTTTTGAAGAGGATGAACTAGACACGTTGTAGGTTATGTTAGTGGTTGGTATTTGGTGGTTGAATGGTGGTAAGGTGGCGGAAATGGGTCGGGATAGTAAGGTACGATGGTTGAACCCTGTGAGGATGGTGGAGTAGTTGGTTGGGTTTTCAAGTATTTTTTGGAGGAGTTGGTTAACGACCTTTTTGGTGTAGGTTGGGGAAGTGTTGTAGTGTATTGGGGTGAAAGGGATTAGGTAGTTTGGACAATGATTGGGCACGAAGTTGATAGATAAGTTCGGGTGCGGGTAAGGCGATGTAGGCCGAGATGACCTTCTAATGTGTTTGTGACAAAGTAACCGAATAAAACCTTGGCTTGGGTATAGTTAGATCACAAAAGTTATAACTAGACTTACACTGAAGGTTTGGACCACAAAAGGACCAAGAGCTGGACCTCAAAAGGACTAACTAAGATAATAACACAAATGTTGAATAACTTAGCAAAGTTTGAGAAAACTCAAATATATTTCATAAAATTTTAATGTCTCCTTTCATCAACTACATCCCCTATTTGTACTAGATCTAAACCTTCTAGAAGATGTAAAAATATAGACATAAAAATGCATTTAGGCCAAATGGGAAAGGGGGAGAGGTTCGGCCGATTTGGGAGAAGGGAAATGATCCAACTCTTCATGTTCCCTATAGGCCACCCTTTTGTGTCATCCATGTAGATAAGTGCATGAACTAGCTAGTTCATGAATTACCTCCTTGGGGAACGTTGGAAGCTTCTCTTTCTAGATGGTTCTCGGCTTGGTCATCTTATATTATTACATGGCATAGTAATTAAGCTATAAAGAGATCTAGTAATTAAGCCAGGAATTAAAACAAGCTAAAAAGTGGTCTCGACCAAGACCTACATAACAACATAAATAAATATGTTTCCTTCATGGATCTTCAAGTCTTGTCTTCAACTCCACTCCACATTAAGCATGTCACCATAGGATGGTTGGAAATATTTGGCTCTCCTAGCAAATCACCACGTGGCTCATGTTGAAAACTTAAGTTCACGACATTCTTTTCATCATACTCCCCTTCTTTAACAGAATTTGCCCTCAAATTCTCATCATCTATGTATAGTGATAAGTCTCCAACATTAAACGTTGAACTAAGACCTGTCCGGAAGTTCTACCTTGTAGGCGCTTTCCCCGAACCTGGCCAATATCTTGAAAGGACCATCCGCCCTCGACATTAGCTTGTTCTTTCTCATGTTGGGAAATCTTTCCTTCCTTAGGTGTTGCCAAACCAAATAATCCGAATACAAGACAAACATTTTTGGCCTCAAATAATGTTCCCATTGGACCAAGGAACTCACCATAAAAAAATCCTTGTCATAAGTAGAATAATTGAGCCGGGCACCACCTGTTTTTTCACTAAAGAAAGCAATGGGTCGTTTGTCTTGAATCTAGATGGTACCAATACCAATTCCACTGGCATCACATTTAACTTCAAATAGTTTCTCAAAGTTCAGAATAGTTAGAATCGGTGCTTCACATAACCTTCCATTCAAGGTTTCGAAAGGTCTTTGTGCTCATTGGGACCATTTAAACACACCCTTTTTCATTAGTTCAGTGATAGGGGAAGCAAGGGTACTAAATCTTGAATGAAACGATGATTAAAAGAAGTCAAACCATGGAAACTTCTTACCTCACTTACATTCGTAGGCTCGAGGCTAACTCTGGATAGCTTCCACCTTGGATGGATCCACATGAATGCCCTCGGATGATACTATGTATCCTAAGAATGGGATACTAGTAATCATACAAGCTCTCTAACTTTCCATACAACTTTACATCTCTTAACTTCTCGAATAAAGCTTCTAAATGCGACAAGTGAGATTCCCTATCTTGACTATAAATTAAGATGTCGTCTAAGTAAACCACAACAAATTTACCCATGAATGGTTGTAGTACCTCGTGCATGAGCCTCATGAAAGAGCTTGGAGCATTACACAATCCAAATGGCATCACAAGCCATTCGTAAAAACCATACTTGGTCTTGAAAGCCGTCTTCCACTCATCTCCTTCTTGTATCCTCATTTGATGGTAGCCACTCCTCAAATCTATCTTGGAGAACAACTTGGGCCCACTCAATTCATCCATAAGATCATCCAATCTCGGCATAGGAAACCTATACTTCACGGTGATGTTATTGAATGCTCGACTATCAATACACATGCGCCAAGTCTTATACTTATTTGGCACCAGCAAGGTGGGTACCGCACATGGACTAAGGCTCTCTCGGACAAAGCCTTTATCTAGTAATTCTTGCACTTGTCTTTGCAACTCCTTAGCCTTTTCTAGATTGCATCTATAGGCTGGACGATTAGGTAATGAACCTCCTGGAATAAAATTAATAGCATGTTCAATACCTCTGATTGGTGGTAATCCGGGTGCAAGATCATCCGGAAATACATTTGCAAATTTCTTCAAGAGTTCCTTCGAGTTGGCATCTTCAACCGTATCTCCCACAAGACTCTTCTTATCCTTGCACACCAATGCATTTGTAGGACTCCCCTTCTTCAAATCCTCTTCTATCTCTGATGCATTAATCAAGAGGGCATCAGACTTTTCCTTGTGGTTCTTGGCATTTTGGATCTTTATTTTCTTCACCTCACTAGGTGACAATGGTATCAACCGGACCTTCTTGTCATCCTTTTGAAAAGAATAGACATTCTTTTCTCCATTATGTTGCACTTTCCTATCAAATTGCCATGCCCGACCCAATAAAATATGACAAACATCCATAGGTTGGATGTCACAGCATATCTCATCTTCATACTTACCAACTCGAAAACTAACAAGAGCTTGTTTCATCACCTTTAGCCCTTTGTCTTTGTTCAACCATTGGAGAGCATATGGTTTAGGATGGCTGCATGTAGAATACTTCAATTTGTCCACCATTTCCACGGAGGCCACATTGGTACATCTTCCTCCATCAATGATCATATTACATATCTTGTCATTTACCTTGCATCTAGTGTAAAATGTAAAATGGTTGCTCTCTTTGTGTCTCCTCCCGTTCTTCAAGTTGAACACTTAACACACGCCGGAGTATTAAACTTTCACCCTCTTCCGCAAGATCAACATCTTCCTCTAGGACCTCATTGACTTCGGGTTCCTCGATAATAATGGAATCCCTACACTCTTGATACTCTTGGATAGTCATTACCCGAGGGTTAGGACATTCATTTGCAAAGTGTCCTAATCCTTGACATTTAAAAGACATATTTCTACTTCTATCTAACCCCTTTGTAACCTCTACTTTCTTTCCTTTATCTTTCTCTACACTTTTTTTTGGCTATACAATGGGTTAGTAAAAGTGGTATTGCCATTTTCTTTAACATTAGTGGGTTTTACATAGGATTTTGGGGTACCTTTCTTTTGTTGTTTTTCAAACTTGAGTGCTAAGTGACATACGTCTTCAAATGTGTTGTATGTTGCAACTTCGACCTTCTCTTGAATCACCACATTCAAGCCTCCAATAAATCGTGCAATCCTTTGAGTCTCCTTTTCTTCTAAGTCATAAAGCATGGTGACTTTCTCAAACTCTCGAACGTATTCGTCAACTTTAAGAACTCCTTGACGAAGTTTGGTGAGCTTGAGGTATAGGTCTTGTTCATACTCCCTTGGCAAGAACTTTTTCTTCAATTATTTCTCTAGTTTGTCCAGAGATTCAATCTTGGTTTTCCCATTCCTCCTCCGGCTTGTTTTGAGGTTTTCATACCACACAGAAGCGAATTCCTTCAACTTCAATGTAGCAACCTTAAAACACTTCTGGTCATCATATTGCTTATATTCGAAAAGCCTCTCAATGGCACTTAACCATTCAAGAAACTCTTCCGGGTCCATATTTCCTTCAAAGGTTGGAAGATCAAATCGTAGACTTCGGTCATTTTCCCTTTCATGCCTCGGGTTGTCTTGGACATCTTTCCTTTCATGCCTCGGGTTTTTTTGTGCAACCTCCTCCCTGGACTCGGCATCATTAATCACGGCATGCTCCAAAACTCTCTTCTCAAGATTTGCATTTGTTTATGAAAAAGTCACTTATGATCCTCCGAAGTTCTTCATTTATGTTAGCCATAACGTCAAGGCGTGGGATGGGAAAGCCTTGTTCTGATACCAAACTGATGTATATAAGGAGGAGATTGTATGGTTAGGTTGGTCGGAGTTGGTTTGGGGCTGGACGGATATAAATATGGGAGTCAAATGGAGGTTGGTGGAATAGGATGGTTTCTGGACAGTTTAGGTTTGTGGGAGGTGTACGGGTGCCCTTAGGTGGTTTGGGGCTAAGGCGTTTGAAGAGGATGAACTAGACACGTTGTAGGTTATATTAGTGGTGGTTTTTGGTGGTTGGATGGTGGTAAGGTTGCGAAAACTGGTCAGGACAGTAAGGTATGAAGGTTGAACCCAGTGAGGACGGTGGAGTAGTTGGTTGGGTTTTCGGGTGTTTTTGGGAGGAGTTGGTTAACGGCCTTTTTGGTGTAGATTGGGGAAGTGTTGTAGTGAATTGGGGTGAAAGGGATTAGGCAGTTTAGACAATGATTGGGCACAAAATTGATAGACATTTTCGGGTGTGGGTAAGGTGATATAGGCCGAGATGACATTCTAATGTGTTTGTGACAAAGTAAATGGATAGAACCTTGACTTGGGTATAGTTAGATCACAAAAGTTCTAACTAGTCTTACACCGAGGGTTTGTACCACAAAGGGATTAAGGGTTGAACCACAAAAGGAACAAGGTTTGGACCACAAAAGGACCAACTAAGATAACATCACAAAAGTTGAATAACTTAGCAAAGTTTGAGAAAACTCAAATACATTTCATAAAATTTCAATGTCTCCTTTAATTAACTACATCCCCTATTTATACTAGATATAAACCTTCTAGAAGAGGTAACAAAATAGACATAAAAATGCATATAGGCCGAATGGGAAAGGGGTAGAGGTTTGGCCGATTTAGGAGAAGGGAAAACACCCAACTCTTAATGCTCCCTAGGCCACCCTTTTGTGTCATCCATTTAGATAAGTACATGAACTAGCTAGTTCATGAATTACCTCCTTGGGGAACGTTGGAAGCTTCTCCTTCTAGATGGTTCTCGGCTTGGTCATCTTATCTTATTACATGGCATCGTAATTAAGCTATAAGGAGATCTAGTAATTACGATAGGAATTAAAACAAGCTAAAAGGTGGTCTCGGCCAAGACCTACATAAAAGCTGAAAAACATGTTTCCTTCGTGGATCTTCAAGTCGTTTCTTCAACTCCACTCCACATTAAGCATGTCACTATATGATGGTTGACAATCTTTGGCACTCTTAGAAAATCACCTCGCGGCTCATATTGGAAACGTAAGTTCACGACCTTCTTTTCATCAAATATAGTTGCGGATCGGTGCGAAGATGTCCGTACTTATCTTTTAGAGGCTATGAGACATTAAGGAAATTTCACTTTCGTCATTCCTTTCGTTCTATGTTGAATCAATTGGTATCTGACCATTGTTTTCTATTCTCGCACAGATGATGAGGACTCGTATCCATACAGTGAGAGAGGTGGCACTAGAACCTGCACCTGCAATACCTGATCAAGGTAAATGACGTATTCGGGGCTGAGGTAGAGCCAGAGGAGCTGTACCAGCTAAGGGTAGAGCATATAGAGCCGATCAGGCTCGTGCTAGATTAGTTTCCCCTGAGCCGTAAGTTGAGCCTCAAGATGACGAGATGGGGCAAACCCAGGATCATCCTATATTTATAGCTACTCCGATTCTACAAGATACCTTGGTTAGGTTATTGAGTGTGCTTGACGGTTTTGCACCGGTGGGCGTGCATTCGACTACTCTGGATGGGTCACACACTTGAGTGGGAGAGGGATAGACTCACGTAGTTCATACTCTCGGGGTTTAGCCAGTTGCTATGTCAGTGCCCGTATTGATGACCATTTTGAAGTAGAAGCACTTTTCAAACATGAAGCCTCCGATATTATATGGTCATCACGCGGAGGATGCGTATGAGTTTATTGTGAGCAACCATGAGAGGCTACATACCTTGGGTATTGTTGTGTCACACGGAGTCTGTTTCATGGCCTTTCAGCTTTTGGGAGATGCAAAACAATGGTGGATAGCTTATATTGATTGTGTAATGACCCATTCAGTAATTTTTAGCTAGAGACCTTAATTTTCCTATTTTACCCTTCATGTGGTCTCTTTGTAGGGTTTGTGATGCGTGGGGATAGGTGGAACCAATCCCGAGGTCCATTTATATGCGTTTCGGATGAAAAACCCTAAATCTAGAAACTTAGAGTTGGTTAGTTTGACTCAAAGTTGACTTTTATCTAGATGGTTTGTTTCCAAGTTCTATTGCTTCCAGTAGTTCCGGAGGATCATTTATGACTTAGTCGGTTCATTAGTTCGCTTCCCGAGACAATCATATATTTTTTGTAGCCTTATTTGTAAAGTTTGGTTATTTGGTTTTCCCGTACGATTCTTTTAAAAAGTATGCCGTAGCTCGGTTAAATGTGAAATTCAAAGGTACGGGTGAGTTTGTAGCACTATTTACCTTAGACGAACATATCTGGTTTGTGTCCAGAGGGTCTTGGAAGTGTTTCAAGTATTTGATGGGAGTTTGGACTAATTTTCAAGGAATGGGAGTTTGGACTAATTTTCAAGGATCTGATGTTTGGCGTCTGCCTCGATGGCACCAGTTGTTGCTCCGGTGTGTCTGCTTCGGTAGGAGGCCAGCTTGTAAAAGTGGGGTCGAGAATATATGGGGGTTCCAGATGGGATTTCCGCAGGGGCAAGAACGCCTCTGCGGAATCGGGTTCACCGTGGCACTAAGGCGAGGTGTGAAGTGACACCACCTCAGTGAGGGTTTTCATCAAAAAAGTGGATCCGCTCCAGCGAGGTCGATTATGTAGGGGAAAAAAGGTTGTATCAGGTGACCTATAAAATCTCCCAGGTCAGATTTCTTTTCCCAGTTTAGAATACCTCGAAATTAGAGCCGCCACAAAGGAATTTCAGAAGTCTAAGAGAAATTCCTTCACTTGGGGGTAAGAATTCCATCCCTTATATTCTAGTTTCATTATTTAAGGTGCTCTAATGGTGATATATTGTGTATGTAATTTAGGGATGATTAAGTATAAGTTCTTATGAGTTTAAAAGAGTTAAATCTATAATTAATGAAGGTTTTATGGATTAGTTAACTCGTATTATTGTGAATTAGTGATGGATATTGTTAGATGTTCATGTTCTAAGGCTTAATTTGAGTATAGAAACCTATTTCAAATGGGGGAAATTTTTAGGGTTTCCAATGTGGGGATTTTTGAATAATGTTCAATTGAGGGTTCAAATATGTATAATTTTTCAATTAATTTAAGAATATGATTACCTAGTATGTATTAATGATTTTTGGTATTAAAGTTTGAGTCTTGGTGAAGTGGCCCCTGGGGCGGCAATTGTGGTTTTGCTTTGTTTAGAGTTATGTCCTTATTGTTGTGTAAGCTTTGTATTAACAAATAGTATATGGGTAATTAGACTTCGACTATCACGAGGCATAGAGGAAGGATAAGGCTGTCACTGAGGTTTGATCATGTAGCACTCCTATTTTCCACAAAGGTAGGCTATATTTAGCTTTTCGAGACTTCGATAAAAGTGTATAATTAGTTATAAATGTTGAGGGGTATAGGACATGTTTGGGGGTCTCATTCAAGAAATTATGATAAACGTTTGAGTGGGTACCAGTGTTTAACTGTGATGTTGGGTGTTTTAGGGAATCAACCTTAAGCTGATTTCTACTGCTACTTGATTAGGCTTGTTGCCATTATAAGGGCCCGTTACTGTGCTTTTTATTGTTGTGCTTATTCATCACACATTCTTGATAAGATATCTTAATGGTACATGGATTAATTTTGATGAGTTTCTAGAAGCATGTGATATTCATCTCTATACTTGTTGCATCTCATTATATCATGATTCTTGCCTTATATATGTCATTTGCTTCATACACTCAAGGTTGTAATGATATTGATATTGGAGTGGTATGATTATGTTGTGGGTCCAAGGGACCGAGAAAGGTAAGAACACTGCTGAGATTATGGCAATACTAAGATAATGATGATGCGCGGGGATCGGGGTTGCACGCCTGCAATAGATATTATTGCAGCCAAGAGTTGGGCTCCATGATTCGATGAAAAATTCTGGAGCGGAGGGGTATATGGACTTCGCGGGTCCCCCATGGGTGTACAGTCATAATATAAACTTGACATACTTTATACGGGATGTCACCTGGCATGTGCATTGCATCCATATCATATTTCATTATATCATTGATTATCTATGGTTATATTGATACCTGATTGTTTATTGATGATATAGTTAGATTTTGGATATGAAATGGATGTACTTGCTAATGATAAAGGGATTAATTGAACTAATGGAATTGTCTAGCATTGGATAACTTAAGGGATTAGGAAATCTTATTGAATAAGGCATTATGTGAACTCTGTGAATCATTCTGTGAACAATGTGACTTTACTTGGGCTATTGAACTGCTAGTATAGGACTATTTGATGTCAACTCAATATTTATCTCTTTTTACATACCTTCCGTCGTTGTCGGCCTATGATGTCTATGGGGGTATGTTGTGTACTCATGCTACATTTGCTGCATCTTTCCTTGATACAGATACAGATCTGACCACTAGCTCGAGACCACGTGGCTGAGTTTGAGTAATTGATCCCGAGCTTTCAGGGTAAGGACACTATCTCTAGCATGCCCCGGATTTGCTCTATCTCTTTAAAGTCTTTACTTCTGTTCGAGTGACATTTTTACTGATTTTGAGATTATGTATTCAATTTTGGCCTTGTTGCCCTATTCAGACTTGTATTGTTTATAGTGCTCCTGTATCTACAAACCAAATTACTTGGGGGATGTTATTGATGTATCAGACTATATTTCTTCCACGTTTATAGTATGAGATGACTTATATAGTATTTGTTATCTTCCACCTTTACTTATGTTTTATCATGTGAATGATTTGGGAGTGGTTCGCTTATTGGCGGGATATATAGGTGCTACCATGATTCCTGAAAAGTGGTCGTGACAAAGTTGGTATCAAAACACTAGGTTGAACGGTCTTAAATACAAGAAAAATGTCTAGTAGAGTCTTGCGGATCGATGCAGAGACGTCCGTACTTATCTTTGAGAGGCTATGTGTCATTTACGGATTTTCACTTTCTTCATTCCTTTCGTGCTAAGTTGAATCAAATTGGTAAATGACTTATTTTTATGCTCTCACAGATGATGAGGACTCGTGCCGATGCAACGAGAGAGAAGGCACATGCTCCGGCACTAGACATGCGCGGATGTGGTAGAGCACGTGCTGGAGGTTGGGGTAGAGCTAGATGAGCGATGCCAGCTCTGGCGGAGCACAAAGAGACAGTTAGACTCATGCCCAATGAGAGTCCCTAGAGCCTTATATTGAGCCTCAAGATGATTTACTTAAGGAGGAGATGGGGCCATCCCCGAATCAGCCTGGATTCATCGCTACTCCGGTTCTATAAGACACACTAGTCAGGTTATTGAGTGTTCTTGATGGATTTTCTTAGACATGCATACATATTACTACCCAGGTAGTTCTCAGACTCATGTGGAAGGGGGCTAGACTCAGACCCCGAGTTTCATACTCTCGATATTTAGCCTACAGCGACGTCAGTGCCTCGTATCAATGAGGTTTATGCTTCAGAGTTTGGTCCCCAACATATTGGAGGATCAATTATGACCCATAATGATCGAAAAATTTGGGAGCACTTTTTGAATATAAAGCCTCCAGTGTTTTATGGTCAGCCTGAGGAGGACGCGTATGAGTTCATCATGAGCAGTCATAAGAGGTTGCATACTCTGGGTATTATTGAGACTCATGGAGTTAGTTTTTTTGCCCTTCAATTTATAGGGGATACAAAATAGTGGTAGAGAGCTTATGCGGATTGTGTGCCCGCGGGGTCGCCTCTATTGACTTGGGTTAGGTTCTACAGGGTCTTCTTAGAGAAGTATGTGCCTTTGATCTTGCATTTGTGCAAGCGTGATGAGATTTAGAAGTTTAAGTAGGGAGGTTCTACAGTTGCATAGTATGAGACTCACTTCCATGACTTATCGCGCTATGAAACACCGCTGCTACCTATAAAGGCTGACTGAGTGAGGTGTTTTTTCAGAGGATTGAGTATTCTCCTTCAGTTGTCCATGTTGCAGTTTGTGGCTTGTGGAGCTTCATTTTAGACAGTGGTTGAGCATGCCAGGATGGTGGAGTCAATGAGGGACGATATACACAAATATGAGCCTAATAAGAGAGCGAGGCGACATGGTCAGTTCAGCGGTTCTACTTCCCGTGGTTATGGGTATTAGGGGAGATATCAACAGTCGCAACTTAGTCGACCGGTTCAGGTAGATCTATAGATTACTGATGGTTACTCTATGTGGTAGAGAAGTTATAGTGGGGGCCAATCATCTAGGGGTTCTCAGTCTCGGTATTCTGATAGTGGAGGTTCGGGTTCTTCTATCTCTATTCATCAGCCTTCAACAGCCAGGACTCGCTTTAAATGTGGAGAGATTGGGCATTTAAAGAGGGAGTGCCCTATACTTACATCGAGCATATCCTGTGAACCTAGGACTCCAACACAACCATATAGGTATGATAGTCAGACTAGCCGAAAAGATCTTATTCGGGCCGTGGTGGCCATCAATATGGGTGTGGTGGATCCTAGTTAGAGAGAGATGGAGCTCATTTAGTTTGAGGTGGCTAATAAGGTACTTAGTTTGAGGTAGCCAACAGGGTTACTCAGTCCGAGGTAGGACGCATCCACTGCTATGCATTCTCAAGTAGGGTTGAGGCTGAGGCGTCAGATGCAGTTATTATAGGTATCTCAATTGATCATCGATTTGCTACTGTATTATTTGATCTCGGGTCTACATTCTCATATGTGGTGTGATATGCTTGATGTCCCTATTCGTGGTTCCTAACCCATTGGTGATTCTGCGATTGTAGATAGAGTTTATCATATATATATGTGGTTACTTTTATGGGGTACGATACCTTTGTAGATTTGGTCCTTTTAGACATGGTTGACTCAGTGTTATTCTGGGTATGGATTGGTTATCACCATATCATGCGATTCTAGTATGTCATGCCAAGACAGTCACGTTAGCTATGCTTGGTCTTTTGAGGTTAAAGTGGAGAGGCACTCTCAGCCCTACTCCTAAGAAGATCATTTCTTTCGTCCATGCTAGGTAATTGGTAAAAAAGGCTTGTCTAGCATATCTTGCTCATATTAGGGATACAAGTGTGGAGACTCATTCCTTAAGTCCATTTCAGTGGTTAGTGAGTTCACCGAGGTCTTTCCTTCAGATTTATCGGGTATGCCGCTAGACAAGGATATTGATTTTTGCATTGATCTCGAGCAGGGTGCTCAACCTATTTCCATTCCTCTGTACCACATGGCTCCAGCTGAGCTTAGAGAGTTGAAGGAGCAACTTCGGGATTTTTTGAGTAAGGGCTTCATTCGATCTAGTGTATCTCCATGGGGTGCCCCTGTATTATTCGTGAAGAAGAATGATGGCACCATGTGTATGTGAATTGATTACAGACAGTTGAACAAGGTCACTATCAGAAACAAGTATTCAATTTCTCGTAATTATGACCTATTTGACCACCTTTAGGGTGCTTCAGTGTTTTCAAAGATTGACTTGAGGTCCGGGTATCACCAGTTGAAGATCCTGGATGAGGATGTGCCCAAGTTGGCTTTTCGCACTCGATATGACCATTATGAGTTTTTGGTGATGTCATTTAGGCTTACTAATGCCCCTGCAACATTTATGGATTTGATGAATAGGATATTTAAGCCATATTTGGATTCTTTTTTGATTGTGTTCATTGATGACATCTTGATCTATTCGAAGAGTCGAGATGACCATGAGCAACATCTGAGAGTGGTTCTTGGGATATTGAAGGAGAAGAAACTTTATGCTAAGTTCTCAAAGTGTGTGTTTTGGTTAAGCTCCGAGGCATTTCTAGGACATGTGGTGTCCAAGGAGGGGATTATAGTTGATCTTATGAAGATAGAGGCAGTCAGGAACTGGCCTAGACTGACTTCTGTGATAAAGATTTAGATATTTTTGGGTCTTGCTAGCTATTATCATCGGTTTGTCAATAGATTATCTTCTATTTCTTCTCATTTGATGCATTTAACTCAGAAGAAGGTTCCATTCCAGTGGTCCGACGAGTGTGAGTAGAGCTTCCAAAATTTCAAGACTCTTTTGACCACAACCCTGATTTTATCTCTTCCGGTGAAGGGAAATGACTTTACCGTGTATTGTGATGCTTTTAGGATCGGGTTGGGTTGTGTGTTGATGCAGAAGTCTAAGGTTATTGCTTATGCATCTAGACAGTTGAAGGTGCATGAGAAAAATTATCATGTTCATGATCTAGAGTTAGCTGTTGTTGTGTTTGCTCTAAAGATTTGGAGGCATTATCTTTATGGTGTCCATTGTAAGGTGTATAGCGATCACCGCTATCTTTATCACGTGTTTAATTAGAGGGACTTCAATTCTAGAAAGTGTTAGTGGATGGAGTTGTTGAAGGATTATAACATGACCATTTTGTATCATGTAGGAAAGACTAATATGGTGGCGGGTGCCTTGAGCCGAAAGTAGTTAGCGTGGGGAGTCTAACTCATTTGATCATTTCTAAGTGTCGTTTTGCATTTGAGGTCTAGTCTCTAGACAACTATTTTGTGAGGCTTGAAATTTCAAATCCGGGTAAGATTCTAGCGTGTGTGGAGTTGAAGTCATCTCTTTTGGATCAGATTTAGGCATACCAGTATGATAATGTGAAGTTTTGCAAGATTCGAGATAAGGTGATGAGTGGTGATGCCAATGAGGCCATAATTGATGGCGAGGGGGTGTTGAGGATCAAAGTTAGATAACGTGTTCCTAGAGTCTGTGATTTATTAGACCGATTATGGAGGAGGCCCATAGCTCTAGATATTCGATTCATCCAGGTGCTACTAAGATGTACTATGACTTGAGACAATATTACTGGTATAGGAGGATGAAGATAGACATTGTTGATTTTGTGGCTCGGTGTTAGAATTGTCAGAAGGTCAAGTATGAACGTCATCGACCAGGTAGTGTGTCTTAGAGGATGCCCATTTTCAAGTGGAAGTGGGAGAGGATTGCCATGGATTTTGTTGTTGGGTTTCCCAAGACCTTGGGCAAGTTTGATGCTATTTGGGTTATTGTTGATAGATTGACCAAGTCCTCACATTTCATTACTGTCCAGATGACTTATAATGCAGAGAAGTTGGCTAAGATCTACAGTTGAGAGAATATTCGTCTTCATGGGGTTCCTATTTCAATCATATCAGATCGAGGTACTCAGTTTACTTGGCATTTATCGTGGAGCAGAGGAAGATGTGTACTCTCGTAGATATTAGTACAACTTTTCATCCTCAGACCGATGGTCAGTCCGAGCGAACTATTCAGGTATCGGAGGACATGTTACGAGCATGTGTGATTGATTTTAATGGTCATTGGGACCAGTTCGTACCTTTGCCAGAGTTTGCGTACAACAACAACTTTCACTCCAGTATTGATATGGCACCATTCGAGGCTTTATATGGTAGGAGATGTTGATCTCCCATTAGTTGGTTTGATGTATTAGAGGTTCGTCCTTGGGGTACTGGTTTATTGAGGGATTCCGTAGAGAGTGTAAAGGTGATCCAGGACAAGCTCCTGGCAATATTAAGTAGGCAGAAAGAGTATGCAGACTGGAAGGTCCGAGACTTAGAGTTTATGGTTAGTGACAAGGTGCTTCTAAATGTATCACCCACGAAGGGTGTGATGAGGTTCGACAAAAGAGGAAAGTTGAGTCCGAGATATATTGGAGCTTTTGAGGTTCTTCAGAGGGTTAGAGATGTGGTAGATGAGTTGGCTCTGCCACTAGGTCTTTCAGGCATCCATCTAGTTTTTAATATGTCTATACTGAAAAAGTATCATGCCTATGGTTCGTATATTATTCAGTGGGACTCCATATTGCTTGATCAGAAATTGGAGTTCGAGGAGAAACTTGTGGCTATTTTAGACAGGCAGGTGATGAAGTTGAGGTCGAAGGAGATAGCTTCTATGAAGGTTCAGTGGAGGCATCTCCCTATTGAAGAGGTGACTTTGGAGACCGAGTATGACATGCAGAGAATATAGCCTAACTTGTTTACTTCTTCCAGTACGTTTCCTATGTTCATTTCTCTCCATTCGAGGACAAACATTTTTTTTAATTGGTATCTAATGTAACGACTCGTCTGGTTGTTTTTAGCTGAAGACCCTTATTTTGCTATTCTCCCTTCCCGTGGTCTCTTTGTGGGGTTTGTGATGCATGGGGATGGTTGGCATAAATCTCGAGGTCCATTTATATGAGTCATATGAAAAAACCCAAATCTAGAAACTTAGAGTTGGTTAATTTGACCCAAATTTGACTTTGGATAGATATGTTCGTTTTCGGGTTCCGTCACTTTCGATAGTTCTGGAGGGTAATTTATGACTTAGTCGAGTCACTAGTTTGCTTCCCCAAGGAATCAGATGTGTTTTGTAGCCTTATTTGTAAAGTTTGGTTATTTGGTTTTACCGGACGATAAGTATGCCTTACCAAGGTTAAATGTGAAATCTGAGGGTACAGGTGAGTTAATAGCACAATTTACCTTAGACGAGCATTCTTGGTTTTGTTCGGGGGGTCTCGGGAGTGAGTTGAGTACTTGATGAGAGTTTGGATTGATTTCCAAGGATCTTGTGTCTGGTGTCCGCCTCGGCAACACCAGTTCTCGCTCCGGTATGTTTGCCTCGGCAAAAAACTGGCTCACCGAAGCGGGGTTGGTAATGTATGGGGGTTCCGCCGTAGCAGATAGGATTTCTGCAGGGGCGAGTCTGCCTCTACGGGATTGGGTTCACCGTGGCTCTGAGGTAAGGTGTCAAGTGATAGCGCCTCAGTGAGGGTTTTGTTCGCGCAGTGGATCCGCTCCAGCGCGTTCGATTTTACTGGGGCAGAAACGCTGTATCAGGTGTCCTATAAAATCTCCTAGGTCAGATTTATTTTCCCAATTTAGAATACCTCGAAACCAGAGCCGCCACAGAGGAATTTCAGAAGTCTAAGAGCAATTCCTTCAATTGGGGGTAAGAATTCCATCCCTTATATTCTAGTTTAAAGGTTTAAGGTGCTCTAATGGTGATATATTGTGTATGTAATTTGGGGATGATTAAGTATAATTTCTTATGAGTTTAAGAGAGTTAAATATATGATTAATGAAGGTATTATGTATTAGTTCACTTGTATTATTGTTAATTAGTGATGGATTTTATTAGATGTTCATGTAATAAGGCCTTATTTGAGTATAGAAACCTATTTCAAATGAGGGAAATTTCTAGGGATTCCAATTTGGGGCTTTTTGAATAATGTTCAATTGAGGGTCAAATGTGTATAGTTTTTCAATTAATTTAAGAATATGATTACCTAGTATGTATTAATGGTTTTTGGGTATTAATGTTTGAGTCTTGGTGAAGTGGGTCCGGGGGCGGTAATTATGTTTTTGCTGTGTTAAGAGTTATGTCCTTATTATTGCGTAAGCTTTGTATTAACGAATAATATATGCTTAATTAGACTTCGACTATCACGAGGCATAGAGGATGGGCAAGGCAGTCACCGAGGCTTGATCGTGTAGCACTCATGTTCGGCACAGAGATAGGTTATAGTTTAGTTTTTTTGAGACTTTAATAAAAGTGCATAATTAGTTATAAATGTTGAGGGGTATAGGGCGTGTTCGGGGGTTCCACTCAAGCGATTGTGATGAACATTTGAGTGGGTACCAGTGTTGAACTATGATGATGGGTGATTTGGGGAATCAGCCTTAAGCTGATTTCGACTGCTGCTTGATTGGGCTTGTCGCTATTATTTGGGTTCATAGCCGTACTTGTTATTGTTGTGATTATTCATCACACATGCTTGATATGATATCTTGATTGTATGTGGATTATTGTTGATATGTTTTTTGGAAGCATGTGATATTCATCTCTATACTTGTTGCATCTCATTAAATCACGATTCTTGCTTTATATATGTCATTTGCATTCATACACTCATGGTTCTAATGATATTAATATTAGAGTGGTATGATTACGCTGTGGGTCCAAGGGACCGAGAAAGGTAACAACACTGCTGAGATTATGGGAACACTAAGATGATGATGATACGCGGGGATCGGGGTTGCACGCTTGCAACAAATATTATTGCAGCCAAGAGCTGGGCTCCGTGATTCAATGAGAAATTCTGAAGCATAGGCGTATATGGACTTCGCGGTGGGTAGACGATCATAATATAAACTTGACGTACTATATATGGGATGTTAAAGGTACTTGGAGTGTGCATTGCATTCATATCATATTTAATACATCATTGATTATCTATGATTATATTGATACATGATTATTTATTGGTGACGTGGTTAGATTTCGGATATGAAAGAGCTGTACTTGCTAATGATAAAGGGATTAATTGAACTAATGGAATTGTCTAGCATTGGATAACTTAAGGGATAGTGAAATCTTATTGAATAAGCCATTATGTGAACTTTGTGAACTATGTGACTTTACTTGGGCTATTAAACTGCTAGTATAAGACTATTTGATGTCAACTCAATATTTATCTCTTTTTACGTATCTTCCATCATTTTCGGCCTATGATGTCTACGGGGCAACGTTGTATATTCATGCTACACTTGCTACATCTTTACTTGATACATATTTCCTTGATACAGATACAAATCCGACGACTAGCTCGAGACAATGTAGGTGGGTTCGAGTAGTTGCTCCCCAGCTTTCTGGGTGAGGATGCTATCTATAGAATGCCTCGGATTTTCTCTATCTATTCTCTGTCTTTACTTCCGTTCTAGAGACATGTATATAGATTTTGAGATTATGTATTAAGTTTTGGCCTTATTTCCCTGTTCCGACTTGTATTTTATATGTATGGACAATTCAAAGTGGCTCTACTTCTCGTAGTTATGACAATAGGGTAGATTTCAGTTGTCGAGCCGACCAATTGAAGAAGCCCTTCAGATTACATATGGTATATCTATGAGGTAGAGTGGTTATGGTGGGGCCCAGCCTTCCAGGGATTCTCTATGTCAGTATTCTGACTGTGGGGGTCAGTTAGGTTCTTCTATCTCTATTTATCAGCCCTTAGCAGCCAGGACCTATTACAATTGTGGAGAGATTGGGAATTTCAAGAATGAGTGCCCCAGATTAGTATCAAGTACATCCCGTGCACCCATCCAAGAGTGGTAGTCAGGTTAGCAGGAGAGGTTCCCAGTCAAGCTGTGGTGGCCATCAGACTTGTCGGGGTAGTTCTCAGATGAGTAGAGATGAAGCTATTTTGGCCGAGGCGGTCATCAGGGTACTCAGTCCGATGGATGACGCACTCATTTCTATGCTTTCCCTGGTAGGCATGAGGCTAATACATCATGTCCAGTTATCACAGGTTGTTACACCCTGCAATTTTACGTGCGATCAAATGTACAGTTAGTCAATTTGAGCTCTAGCAACCCAAGACCCTTCCTAAGGGTCATACATGACTTATATGGGTATTGCGGAGGTATGCACAATGGTGAAATTCAATTGGATTAAAGAAATCACATCTTGGCAAAGTTCGATGAAGATTGAGCGATACACTAAGAGATCCGCCCCCACGGAAGCCGATCATCCTCGCCAATCAGGCTATAGACTTTAGCCCATATTTCCTTACCTAATTTCCACCATCTGCGGTGGCATATGCGGTCGCAGATGGTGATCTACGGCGCATACCCAACCGTAGATAAGAGGCAGTGGGGAGTACTATATAAGGCGACAAGTCGGTGGTTTCCCTTTTCATTTCATTCTGGAACACAATCACCCCTAAACACTCTCAAACCCTCTTCTAAGGTTCCTACATCATCAAAGGTCCATCCCTTACCAATTTGAAGAGAAATCCTCCATGGACAAGCATTAAGAAGCTTGGAAATCCTCACTTGGTGGCTAGACAAGTTGGAGGTTGTCTTGAACATGGAAGAGAACCTGTCCTAAAGGACTTTATGGCTGGTGGAGGTAAGATTATTCTACACCTTATTGATCTTAAACATATTGTAGCTTGGTTGTTGGAGTTGTTAAGGATGATTTAGAGGAAATCATGTTAAACTCCATAAAGAAGTTATTGTTAGAAGTTGGAGTATATATTATTGTGATTGTTTTTTATTGTAGTTGTTTCTATTGATTTTGTGTTGAAAGAAAGTTAGTAACATATTGGTGGCTATGAACATCGTAGTTTCAGAAGCACACCTTCTCGGTGCTCGTTGGATTATCCGAATGAATCAATTTCTAGTTTGTTGATCTTATCTTGATCCAAACCTTCTATATTATGTAGATAATAACTCGTAAAGCGTTTAAGGGTTCGAGAGGCATTGCTAGCTAAGCGATGCAGGTATGTAAAGCTATTCCCTTCTTTCAAAGGAATGACGTCCAAAGTAATTGTCGTTTACAAAAAGAAACGTCCAAAGGACTATTCTGCTTGTTTGTCAATTATCCCTTATCGGGAGTAGTTCCATTGATATCATTATTGTATTCCCTATTTATTATTGATTATCCGGTTGAGATCCTCCTCATTCCTGATGGAATTTTTCAAGTCACAGTCTTGTATATCGACAAGTTGTCAGTAAAAGTAAAAGAAAAGATCGAATCAAAGTTAAAGGCTAAAAGATGTAGTTACTTTTAAATGGAAAGTCTCATTCACATGTTGTTCATTGAGCATATATTTTATCTCGCTATTGAATTCTGCATATCTTGTTTGTCTCTAAATTTGATAGATCTCAAAATGGAGAGTTCCAAAGAATTAATTGTCGAGTTGACGAAGATTCGTGTCAAAGCAGATTCAAAGAGTTTATGAGTTTCAAAGGAGGACAAAGAGCCATTGTTATCACAGTATGTTATCCACACTATTGAACCTAAGCCAGTAGGTATATAATTTACATGACTGTGGCGACCAGTCGGTGGGAAGTTGTATATGTAATTACACACACCGCGCCACGCTATAGTCAGCCAGGTAGGCACTTATATGTGCATCCATACATACACCTCAGAGTATACCTGAGGGTAGTGACAAAGTACACCTCGGGTTATAAGTTGAGGGCAGATTACAAACCAAGTTGCTATACCAAGAGTTTAGTACAATTTTAGAGTTTCATTATTCGCCCTATGTGGAATACATTTTATCAGAGTATTAGATTGCTTTTATGTTTCTTTTTACAACTTATACCAGTATATTTCATTCGTATTGACGTCCCATTTGTCGGGGGCGTTGTATGTTATGCTGCAGATTCAGATAGAAGCGCAGACATGCCTCTCATGTAGGAGCTAGTTGTGTTATACTGATCGAGTGGTGAGCTTCACTTCATCTGAAGCTATCGAGTAAAAGCCATGAGCTGAGTCTAGTAGATGGGTAGGTCGGGGCCCTGTCTCGGATCATCATATTTATGTTTTCCATAGAGGCTTGTAGATATGGTTTATATATAGTTGTCTCATTGCGGCCTTGCTATATATATTGGTCTTATTACCGTTATATCAAATTGTCATATTCAGTTTCCCTTGTATTGATCATTCTGAGGCTTTGGCGGCCCATATCATTGTAGGCTTAGATTATGATATACATGTGGTATGCTCTGTCCACTCAGGCTCCAGGTGCTGGCCACACCCCCAGTTTGGGGTGTGACACAAGTATCATCTTAGTCTGTCATCGACCTTCGCCAGTGCTATTTAATACGAGGTCTACATTCTCATATGTATCTGCATATATTTATGCTGATTTGGATATATGGTGTGATATGCTAGAGGTCCTTATTCGTGTGTCTCCACAAGTTAGTGATTCTATCATTGTAGATAGAGTGTATCAACTTTGTGTGGTTACTTTTATGGGGTACGATACCTGGGTAGACTTCGTCATTTTAGATATGGTTGATATATATATTATTTTGGGGATGGATTGTCTATCACTGTACCATACAATTTTGGATTGTCATGCCAAGACAGTCACTCTAGATATGCCTGGTCTTCCGAGGTTAGAGTGGAGGGGCGCTCTCATCCCTTCTCCTACGAGGATCATTTTGTTCATCCAGGCTAGGAAGTTGGTAGATAAGGGTTTTCTAGTGTATCTTGCCCATATTTGAGATACGAGTGTGGAGACTCCTTCCATTGGGTCGGTTCCGGTAGTTAGTGAGTTTGCCGAGTTCTTTCCTTCAGATTTTCTGAGTATGCCACTTGATAAAGATATTGACTTTTGCATCGATCTAGAGCAGGGTCCTCGACCTATTTTTATTCCTCCATACCGTATGACTCCAGTAGAAATGAGAGAGTTGAAGGAGTAGCTTCAAGTTTCGTTAAGTAAGGGCTTCATTCAATTGAGTGTATCTCTATGAGGTGCTCCTGTCCTGTACGTTCAGAAGAATGATGGTACCATGCATATGTGCATTGATTATAGGAAGTTGAATAAGGCCACCATTGGAAACAATTATCTGATTTGTCGTATTGATGATTTGTTCGACGAGCTTCAAGGTACTTCGCTGTTTTCGAAGATGGACTTGATGTCCGGGTATCACCAGCTGAAGATTCGAGCATAAGATGTTCCCAAAATAGCTTTCTGGACTCGTTATGGTCATTACGAGTTCCTAGTGATGTCCTTTGGGCTTACTAATACCCCCGCGACGTTCATGGACTTGATGAACGGGATATTCAAGCCGTATTTGAATTCTTTTGTGATAGTATTTATTGATGACATCTTGATCTATTCAAAGAGTTGGGAGGATCATGAGAAGCATTAGAGAGTGGTTCTTGGGTTATTGAAATCGAAGAAGTTGTATGTTAAGTTCTCAAAGTGTGAGTTTTGGTTGAGTTCAGTGGCATTTTTAGGACACGTAGTGTCCAAAGATAGGATTATGGTTGGTCCTAAGAAGATAGAGATAGTCAAGGACTGGCCTAGACTGACTTCGGTGATAGAGATTCAGAGCTTTGTGGGTCTTGCTAGCTACTATCGCCAGTTCGTCAAGGGATTCTCTTCTATTGCTTCTTATCTCACGCGTTTGACTCAGAAGGAGGTACCTTTCCAGTGGTCTGAAGAGTGTGAGGAGAGATTTTAAAAGCTCAAGTCTGTTTTGACCACAACCCTAATTTTATCCCTTCCGGTGGAAGGGAAGGACTTTATCGTATATTATGATGCTTCGAGGATTGGTTTGGGCTATTTTTTATTCAGGAGGGTAAGGTCATTGCTTATGCTTTGAAGATTTGCAGGCATTATCATTATGAAATTCATAGTAAGGTGTATACCGATCACAACATCCTTCAGCACGTGTTCAATCAGAAAGATTTGAATTCTAGGTAGCGTCGGTGGATGGAGTTGCTAAAAAATTTGACATGACTATTTTGTACCATCCAGGCAAGGCCAATGTAGAGGCGGGTGCCTTGAGCCGAAAGACAGTTAGCATGGGAAGTTTAGCTCGTTTGATTGAGTTTCGGTGTCAGAATTGTCAGCAAGTCATGTATGAGCACCACGACCAGATGGTGTGTCTCAGAGGATGCCAATTCCTGAGTGGAAGTGGGAGAGTATTTCCATGGATTTTATTGTTATGTTGCACAAGTCTTTAGACAAGTTTGATGCTACTTGGGTCATTGTTGATAGATTGACCAAGTCCGCACTTTTCATCCTGGTCCAAATGACTTATAATTTGGAGATGTTGGCTATGATCTACATTCGGGAGATTGTTCATCTTCATGGTGTCCCTATTTCTATCATCTCAGACCGGGGTACTCAGTTTACCTCACATTTCTGGCGGACATTGCAAAAGGAGTTGGGTACTCGCTTGGATCTCAGTAAAACTTTTCACCCTCAGATCGACGGTTAGTCCGAGCAAACTATTCAGGTATTGGAGGACATGTTACGAGCCCGCGTCATTGATTTTGGTGGTCATTAGGACCAGTTCTTATATTTGGTAGAGTTTGTGTACAATAACAAATATTACTCCAGTATTGATATGACACTGTTCGAGGCTTTATATGGTAGGATATGTCGTTCTCCCATTGGGTGGTTTGATGCGTTCGAGGTTCGGCTTCGGGGTGCCGATATGTTGAGAGACTCTTTAGAGAAGGTGAATGTGATTCAGGACAAGCTCCTGGTAGCTCAGAGCAGGCAGAAGGAGTATGCGTGTCATGCCTCAGTCTCGACTGCAACAGTCTACACTTTACATACTATTGCTATGAACCTGCAATTGTCTACATGACATAGTATCTCTGTAAATCTGTACATATGATCTATACGTTGCTTTGTCTGTATAACTGAATGTAAATCCTGTACGTAACTGAACCTGACCACAGATGCCTATGAAGACTTTATGAACATATGATTGTCGTAACATAGTCGAGACATGGCACTGACCTACCCATAATCTCAATAAATATAAGTACAAAATCTGACTCAACTCCAGGAAGAATGAAGCTTACACAAAATCGCTAAACATTTGTACCCTCTAGACTGCAGGCCTACCCCTCGGTGTACCTGAACCTGTAATGTGAAACATAACAAATGCAGTGCCCCTAGCCAAGGGACGTTAGTACAAAAAGATTGTATCGAGTACGTAAGGCAGACATGAAACATATACAATAAAATAGAAGTTGAGAAATAGCAACTGAAAAGAAATCAACTCAAACCATAACTGAGGACTCTGTAACCTTCTATGAAAACATATCTTAGATCATATTGTACTTCTATTTTTCTGAATCTTCTTAGAGTTTTTCTGATGATATTCTTTGGATATCTATATGGAGTGACATTCTGGAATGGTTTACTGTATTACTTGGCATCATTGTTCATTGGATTCTTTCTTCACTTACTATACAATTTATAAGTCATACTAATTTACTGAGAGTAACACATAATATCAATGCAATGTTGTACAATTGAAATGCTTGTGGTTATAATGCATAGCCCTGAAGGTAACTGAATATGTATAGTCCTGAAGGCAAGCGCACATCGGTATAGCCCCGAAGGCAAATGCATAGCACCGAAGGCAAGTGTATAGCCCCAAAGGCACTGTATATGTATATGCTATCGTGATGCAATGTGATGCCAATGTCTTCTCATATTCAATGCTAACATACTTACAATAAGCATCTTGGGAATCTTAACTCTTTAGATTGTGAAAACTTGTAACTTATTTTTTATAACTACTGATCATCTTTTGGACTTATGATAAAGGATGTTACGCGACTCGACTACTTGTTAAGAGACACCATAGGAACTTATACTCTCACATTTCTAAGATTCTCGTTTGATACTTGGCAGACTCATATGCTAGCTTTCTGAATCATCTCACCCTCGGGGAGGAATATACGTAGCTTGTGTCATCTTAACTTCTCTTGGCTTACATGCCAAGTCTATAGACCCCTATACTCTTATGAAGGCTCGTTCCTTTCTTCGATATCATGACTTCACTCAAAGGATATTCTATAACTCGATAGGAGAAAATGAATTCTATTAGTCTGTTCTTCTTACATTACGCTATGTATCTTATCTTATGATCTCTTCTTAGGCCTTGAACACCTACTATCATCCATCATAAGTGTTATATATCTTCAACAAATTCTATAACCTCCGTTATTATACCTCGTATGCTATCAACTTTGTCATACTTAAGGGGAAACTCTAAACCCATCCCACTACTGAGACTCGACTTGATGAGTAAAACACTTGAGCACAGCTAAGTGCAAACATATAACTTTTTTATGAGACCTGCAAGACTTATATCATGGGATTAGTACATTCGTAAGCTCTAGACATTCACGGTTCATGTAAGAAACAAACAACACACGTCATGCCCTAGAGGTGAGTCAAGAAATAGCCTCACATACCTTGATTTAACCTTCAAATGACTACGACAAGTCAATCCCTTCGATAAACGTTTAACCTGTTTAAGACAGCTAATATCAACATAACCAACAACCCAACAACATACTACAACTATACTAATAAAACCGTCAAGCAATCAAAGAGCGACGATCTCCCGAAGCTATGTACAATAGTGTACTCCACACCCAACCTCCTTTTTAACTACAAACAATCCCTAAACGAACTAATAAACCCCCACCGATTTACCAAATAAAAACAACCCTTACTCAATTTATATAGTTACTACAACTTGAACTCATGGCTTCCCATCAATGTCCCATGAGTTCTTAACAAATACATACCTTAATCGCTCATACGAGCTAATAGAAGGTCGTAAATGACAGATCGCACTTGAATCACCTTCATAAAAGCTTCCCGACACCTTACTTTAATATGAAAAAACCTTTGATTTGCTTTGGAACTATTTGGAACATGAAACCTCAAAATCAGTTGGAGCAACTCATTGATCATTTAATGTAGAAGGAGAATAAAAAATTTAGCTACTTCCATTTTTTGCTTTTCACATGAACGAGTGTAAATATTATTATACATAAAGTTTCCAAATGCTAAAAACAAGTGATAAATATCATGTTCTCCACTAATTTATTGGCGTGGAAGTTCATGTATAAATGTTGTCCACTAATCTCATCTAAGATGAACACGTGTCAGCCAAAGTAAAGCAATAACAAAAGTTATCCATTAAAGAAAGTTTATCCACTTTAACTATATAATTTATTCAACCAAAAATTTAAATCTTATCTACTAAAAATACGTGGCCAATATAATTTATACACGACTTATTCATAAACGGGTAATCGTTATACATGGTAACAAAAAATGTATATTTTATCAAATTCTAATTTTCCAATCCAATATCAAGAGTACAAATTTTGTACTATTAAATCTCAAAATGGGAAAAGATGACTTTTCTTATGAGAAAATAATTTCTATCCTCATGTCCATATATACAGTTCAAAGCACATCCAAATAAATGATATTAAAAATAACTATATAAAATAATATTTATTTAATTTACTAAAAGAATTTACTTAAAAGAAAATATATATCATATCAAAACAATATGTAATGCTACCACGTTTTGTCAAACTTACGGGGTCTGACATTATCCCCCCGTTGGGAACATTCGTCCTCAAATGTTGATCGTCACTCGGGGATCTAACATATTAATAGCACGTCTAGGGACTTCGTGTATACTTATCGCTCTATTCGCAATTGCACGAATTAGAACAACTCATCGAGACATAGCTCTATTGCACGATCTAGAGTATGAAAAAAGGGTATCATTTACTAAATGTTATGTAGCCTCTCAATTATAAGTGTGGTGCGCAACACACCCATAAGTTACACTCTACAATACACGGTTTCGTAGATTCCCCAAGACTGAACTCTCTGATACCACTCTATCACGCCCTAGTCTCGACTGGAACAGACTACCTCTACATACTATTTCTATGAACCTGCAATTGTCTACATGACGTAGCATCTCTGTGAATCTGTACACATTATCTATCAGTTGCTATGTCTATATAACTAAATGTAAATCATGTACATGTCTAAACCTGATCACAGACAACTATGAAGCCTCTATGAACATCTGACTGACGTAACATAGTCGGGACATGACTCCGACCTACCCATAATCTCAATAAATATAAGTACAAAACCTGACTCAACTCCAAGAAGAAATGGAGCTTACACAATCTCACTGAACATTTGTACCCTATAGGCTGCATGCCTACCTCTCGGTATACCTGAAATTGCAATGTGAAACATAATAAATACAGCGCCCCTGGCCAAGGGACGTCAGTATAAAAAGATTGTATCGATTACATAAGGCAGACATGAAACATATATAATAAAATAGAAGATAAGAAATAGCAGCTGAAAGGGAATCAACTCAAACCATAGCTGAGGACTTTGTAACCTTCTATTGAAACATATCTTAGATCTTATTGAACTTCTATATTTTTTAATCATCTTAGAGTTTTTCTAATGATATTATTTGGGTCGCTATGTGGAGCTACGTTCTGGAATGGTTTATCTATCTTCGACACATTCTATAACCTCCTTTATTATACTCTGTATGCTATCAACTTTGTCATACTTAAAGGGAAACTTTAAATCCAACCCATGACTTAGTCTAGACTTGATGAGTAAAACGCTAGAGCATAGCTAACTGCAAACATATAACCTTTTTATGAGATTTGCAAGACTTACAACATGGGATTAGTACATTCGAAAGCTCTAGACATTCATGGTTCATGTAATTCTCTAGCGGCGAGTCAAGAAATAGCCTCGCGTACCTTGATTTAACCTTCGAATGACTATGACAAGTAAATCCCTCCGATAAATGTTTAACCTATTTAAGACAACAAATATCAACATAACCAATAACCCAACAACATACTACAACTGTACTAATAAAACTGTCAAGCAATCAAAGAGCAACGAGCTCCCGAAGCTATATACAATAGTGTACTCCACACTCGACCTCCTTTTAACTACCAACAAGCTACCAAACCTCCACTGATTCACCAAATAAAAATAAACCCTTACTCAATTTATACAGTTACTACAACTTGAACTCATGTCTTCCTATCAATGTCCCGTGAGTTCTTAACAAACATGTACCTTAATCGCTCATACGAGCTAGTAGAAGGTCATAAATGACAGATCACACTTGGGTCGACTTCATAAAATCTTCCAGACACCTTACTTCACTTTGAAAAAACCTACGATTTTCTTTGGAAGTATTTGAGAGAACCCGTGAACAAGAAACCTCAAAATCAGTTGGAATAACTCATTGTTCATTTAATGGAGAAGGAGAATGAAATATTTAGCAACTTTCATTTTTTTCTTTTAACATGAACGAGAGTGTAAATATTATTATACATAAAGTTTTCCAATATGCTAAAAACAAGTGATAAATATCATGTTCTCCACTAGCTTTATTGGCGTGGAAGTTCATGTATAAAGCCTTTCTTTCTCTTCTTTATTTTGATTTTATCCCTTAGACAAATTTCGGTTATGACCAATGCCCCAGTAGCTAAATAGGCGTAGGAAAGTTGTCCTCTAATCTCATCTAAGATGAACACGTGTCAGCGAAAGTAAAGCAATAACAAAAGTTATCCATTAAAGAAAGTTTATCCAATTTAACTATATAATTTATTCAACAAAAAAATTAAATCTTATCTACTAAAAATATGTGGCCACTATAATTTATACACAACTTATTTATAAATGGGTAATCTTTATACATGGTAACAAAAGAGGTATATTTTATCAAATTCTAATTTTTTCAAAGTCTAGAGTACAAATTTTGTAATATGAAATCACAAAACAGGAAAAGATGACTTTTCTTATAAGAAACTAATTTCTATCCTAATAATAAATAAAATCTCATTTATAAATTTCCTCATGTCATACTTATACAGTTCAAAGCACATCCAAATAAATGGTATTAATAATAACTATATAAAATAATACTTATTCAAATTACTAAAAGAATTTAATAAAAAGAAAATATATATCATATCAAAATAATATATAATGCTATCAAGTTTTGTCAAACTTATGGCATCTGACATTATCCCCCAGTGGAAGAATTCATCCCGAATGTTGATCGCGACTCGGGGCTCTGAAACATTACTCGCACGTCTAGGGACTTCGCGTTTACTTATCACTCTAGTCACAATCGCATGAATTAGAACAATTTCTCGAGACATAGCTCTATTGCACGATCTAGAGTATAAAAGAAGGGTAACATTTCATAAATGTCTTGTAGCCTCTCAATTATAAGTGTGGTGCACAACACACCCATAAGTGAGAATCTACAAGATATGGCTTCGTTGACTCCCTAAGAGTGAAATGCTCTGATATCACTTTGTCACGCCCCAATCTCGACTAGAACGGACTACACTCTACATACTATTGCTATGAACCTGCAATTGTCTACATGACGTAGTATCTCTGTAAATCTGTACACATTATCTATATAACTGAATGTAAATCATGTACATGACTGAACCTGATCATGGACGCCTATGAAGCCTCTATGAACATCTGACTGATCGGCTTATTTTGGACTTGTCGGCTTTGTTATAGATATGTATGTTTTGGGAATTTTATGAGTCCAGGTGGCTATGTCCTTATTCAGTTGATTGTGTGTCAGAGTCCTTTTCAGCCCATGAGTTATGGTATATCTCTCAAGTATCAGGATCAGTATGCTTGAGCCTTAGGGCGCTGGGTGCCGGCCACACCCCCCAAGGTTGGGGTGTGACAAAGTATCATAGCAAGTCAGTCCTAGGGATGTCTACAAGCTATGTCTAGTAGAGTCTTGCTTATTGGTGTGTTGCACGCCACACTCATAAACAGGAGGCTACATGACATTTAAGATGTTACTTTTCTTGAAAATGTAGATCGTGTGTTAGAAGCAAAGTCGTAAGTAAATGAACTCTTTCTTTTCATCTTAATCTTCCTTTTCAGTAATGCCAAGATCCAAGAAAAGTATTGATAGCAAAAATTAGGTCAGAAATACAAGAGAAAGTACAAGCCGACAATCACCCTGTTGATATTCATGAAGCTACAGCATCCCACGAGTTCTCGTACCTTCTACAGAGGGTTATCTATGTCACACAAAGAGTTGGTGTCAATATCAAATTCATATTTTATAAGAATGTTCATTTAGGCTTTTTATCGAACAACTTATGTACGTAACTTCATAGGGTCATTTATAGTTCAAATTCAACATGTCTTAGCACAACAACCCTCATCCATACTCATTCTTATCCCAACTATGTTGTAGCTTGAATCATGTACAAACAGTCTACACAACAAAGCTTAACTTAAGTTTCATAATTACTATTTTCTCCAAGAATCTTCCAATAAAATTAAATCCAACACTTGTATAACCTATCTATTCCTTAGTTTAATTCAATACCAAGTCACCTTCCAAGTTGTCACAATAAGAAAGAAAGGAAGCAGAGTTAGCCACAAGAGTTTTTACGTCGAACTTGCGTGGTTCATCCTTGGATTTAATTGTAAGTAGATGGAAGTTCTTTTGGAATGATTTAGGGTCTGGTTGGATGGAAAATTAAGACCCAAAGTGGTGAGCCTCATTTATATACAAGAAATAGAAGCTGCATTGTCCTTTTTTACAACCGAAAGTACGGGCTGTATTTTATTTTATGGTCAATATATTTTTTTCTACAGATCGTACAATTTTGTATTGTTCGTAATTTTCATCACATTTCTCAGATTGAATTGTCAGTTTCATTGGAAAGTAGACTCTCTAAACTTAAATTTAGATATATTATGCACTTCGTAATTACTTATATACTTGGAGATATACCCCCGACATATTGGACCAAAAATCAGGTCCAAAATTCTGCCTATCTTTTCCCAAGTTTCGACGAACTTAATTTCTTTGGTCCATTTTATCCCAAACTCTATGAAACATACATAACACTTTTTAAAATTTGTTTCCTTCAAAAAATTGTTTGTTAGCCTTACCGGGCCTTACGTTACTTTAATTATGACATATATGAGTGCGAAAATGCAGGGTGTAACAGTCATCCAGTAGTAGCCTGCCCTTAGGATCTTCTTGGCTAGGATGAACCCATTCATGTGAGGACCACAAGTACCTGAATGTACCTCTTCTAGCAATTTCATGGCCTCTGCATCATTAATACATCTGAGTAGCCCTAGATCTGGCGTCCTCCTTTATAGCACTCATTTGTAAAATAAGAAACCGTTGGCCATTCTTCTGATGGTCTTTTGGTTGGCTATGATATTCTAGGGATACTCTCCCTTTTTAGGTATGTGCTTATGTCGGTGTACCATGGTTTAGCATTTGGTTCCATTTCCACGTGGGAATAATAAGCGTGTTCTTCCCTGATGATGATCTCCAGCGAGTCATTGTGACTACTTTCTGGATGCTTTATCATGGATGCTATGGTTGCAAGAGCATCGACGAATTCATTCTAGGCTCTTGATGAATTAATAGGTTTGAGTCCCCTATTACCAACAATTCTTGAATATCCATATCGAGGGCTATGCGTTGGCCTATAATGCAGGCTTTGTACTCTGCCATATTGTTAGTACATCAAAAGTCGAGCTTTGCTGCGATCGAGAAATGCTGACCCATTTATGAGACTAAAGATGCTCCAGTTCCTAAACCCTTGTAATTGACCGCGCTATCGAAGAACATCTTCCATCCCAAGTAGGTTTCGACTGCATTTTCCTTGATTGTCATCACTTTCTCATGTGGGAACCTGTCCCTGGACAACATTCTAGACAACGTACGTGATGTCAAACTTGCATAGAAGCATTTGCATTGCCACATGGCAAATTTCTCTATAGGCATGGGCTGGCGAAAGATGTACTTGAAAGGATCTATCTTGGAGATTAGGTGAGTAGTGTAAGCCGATAAGTAGTGTCTCAACTTTTGTGCTACCCATGTTAGAGCACTGCATGTCTTTTCCACCAAGGTGTACCTCGACTCACAGTCAGTGACCTTTTTACTAAGTTATTATATGGTCACCAAGTCAATCTAAATGCGTCCACACTAGGTGTTAGTTTGTGTCTTTTCATTTGCTTTCTAGAATAGTCTCTTGTGTACTATAAATAGAGGTCTTAGGCCATTGTAAAATTCAGATTTGTTAAATGATAAAGTTGAGTTTTACTCACAAAGCTAAGTCTTTCAATCCGGGATTGTAAGTTCTTAGTTGTTTCTTTGGGAGGACCTTTGGTTCTTGTGTGAGGCAAACCCCTTTGTGCAAGTTAAAGCTAGGACTTTGTGACCTAGTTAAACCCAAGCTAAGGTTTCACTTCTGTGTAACTTGGTTAAGACTGTGTGACTTAACAAAGTCCAAGCTTAAGGAACCTCCTTTGGTGCGAGTGGACGTTGGGACTGTGTGACCCAACCAAACCCAAACCTAGGGTCTATCTTAAGGTTTCCGACCAACCTTACTTGATTAGTATTCAAGCTTGTACTTAGCAACCCCGGTCTAGTCCTTGTTAAATTGGTCACCCCATCATGGTGTCGACTTGGGCATTAAAAATCCCTTGTCATTATCCTTAACATATCGACCGTACCTCACTTAAACCACAACAACCGAACCAACACTTAACCAAATCTACCCCTTCATTCGAGCTTGCACCTTGCTACTCATATTCAATCCTTACCCAACCCACTATATACTGACCATCCTCAACCCCCACATTACTTCACAAGCATCCCACCAAAGGTTGTTAACCAAAACGACCCGTTTACCATCATCCAAATTCGACAACATCAAATAGTCCACTAAACCAACCTTTACCGAAGCCTCACTATTTTGGTTCATTTCTGCAGCCTTAAGACCATCAAATCACCAAGTCTCGAACATCACCCTGACCCTCAACCCACCCGTTATTACCCCACAAAAGGCCTAAGTCGGTTTCCAAGCATAACTACCCGAAATAGGTACCAAATACCACACTATCCGGCCAAACTGAGAACCCAAGAACCACTTTTTGAGTCTTATTTTTTGGTCGACCCAAATATACCCAACACCCGACCTACTTACCAACTCAAATCCCTCCATATTTACATCATCAGCCTTCTAAGGAAACATATGACGTCCTTTTTAGTCTCTGGCGGTGGAAGTTCTTGGATGACTTTGATATTTTAAGTATCTAGTTCTATGCCCCTCCAGCTGACAATGAATCCTAACAATTTCCTGGCAGGCCCTCCAAATGCGCATTTGGCCGGATTCAGCTTCAAATTGAACTTATAAAGTCTGTCAAAGAACTTCTCCAAGTGGATGATGTGTTCAAAGCTTTCTCATGATTTAATTATTATGTCATCCATGTAGACTTCTATCTCTTTGTGCATCATGTCAGGGAAGATATGGTCATTGCTCTCATGTAAGTTGCGCCGGCATTCTTGAGGCCGAATGACATTACATAGTAATGGTATACTCCTCATGGAGTGATGAAAGCTAATTTCTATGTGTCTTCTTCGCTCATCAGAATATGATGATAACTGGTGCAGCGATCCACAAATGACTCTAAATCTTGCTTCCCATAGTTATTGATGAGTATGTGGATGTTTGGAAGTGGAAAGTTGTCCTTGGAACTTGCTATGTTAAGATCACGACTGTCCATACATATATGAATCTTTTCGTCTTTTTTCTGTACAGTAGGATGTTGGCCAACCAAGTGGGATATGGAATTACTTCCACTAACCCTGACTTTATTTGTTTTTTGACCTCATCTTTGATTCTTATGCTCAAATCTGGCTTGAATTGTCAGATTTTTTTCTTGACCGGGGTGAATCCCTCATTGATGGGCAGCTTGTAGGCCATTATCTATATGCTTAACCCGGGCATATCCATATATGACCATGTGAATATGTTTATGTATTCCCTTAGTAGGTTTATCAATACTTTTTTTGTGGCGCTTCCAAGTGCGCACTTATCCTGGTTTCCTTAATCGTTTCCTTGTCTCTGAGGCTAATTTCTTCAGTTTCATCCAAATTAGGCTTCTGCCTATTCTTATATTGATCTTCTTCGTCGATGAGATCCTTACGTAATTCGGCTTCCTAGTCGTACTCCTCATATTCCCTTTCTTCGATATCACTCGACTCACACATCTCTCGACATATCATGACATTATGAGTTGTTTTATTATTATTACAGAAAAATAAGGAAAATCATGTTTAGTGTATAAAAATTCATTAATAAGAATAAAAAGACTATTTTTAACATAAACTGAGGCTTTTCATTAATTTAATAAAGAAAATACAAACTTGGTCGTGACTCGGATCATCATCAATTCATTTCCATTTTATCATCATTACGAGAAAAATAAAGATGGAAATGGTGAATACTCGAGCCTCAGCCTATTTTCAACAATATTTTAAAACAAATTTAAATTCATCATCTCTACCGAAGAGCCAAAAGAGGGGTATAGGTCCATTGGATAGTTGCTCGCCTGGATCAACATTGTGGATGATGGGCGCTTCAGAGTATTCTTCGAGTATCACAACACACTCTTTTTCTTGGAATAGCATCCCCAAACCCTCTTCTGTGTCTCCACTGTTGTGCATGTGCATTCTGATTGGGAATGACTAGTAAAGATCTTGAAATGGTTTACATAACTAGAGAGGACCCCTTTTCTTTTGATGAGCTTCAGGGTCTTCCTAGGAGTTTGGGATGTACCCCAGGCCAAAACATAAATAATTTCCTGGGATTGACATCGGTTCCTTAATACCCTAAAGCTCTATGCCTATACCTTTGTCGGGTTCAAACCAGTTTTGAAGCATAGTGGCGGCGATCATCTTATAGACTGGTGGCATAGGAATATGCTCGTCGTCTCCTTTATGGGTAGCTCCCATGAGTTCCATGACATGGAAATCCGTATCCTTGGGGATTTCCTTTATCACTGGAATAGAGTTATTGGGGTAGTTATGAATGTTACGTGCTCCATAAATCACAACTTCATAATTCTCCCATACAAACTTCAATGATTGGTAGAGGAATGATGGTACTACGCTGGCCATGTGTATCCATGGCCCTATTTGGATATTGAGGTCTATTTTGCCAATAGGATCATGTAGTGCTCCATTGAAAGCTCTCACATTGGTACGGCTCTAGCGCCTTTTTCTAGTATCATAACCCAACTGCTTGAGTGTAGATTCGGGGCATATGTTGAAACTGGTCCTGTTTTCGACCAATACTCGAGCTATGGCTTGTCCCTACATTTTACAGTGATGTAGAGAGCCTTATTGTGGATTGCTCCTTCCTTTGGTAACTCAGCTGGAGTGAATGAAATCTGGTGGTCCCCAATGACTTGACCTACTATGTCGGCTAAGGTTTCGCTGCTTGTTCCTGCTGGGACGTTTGCTTTATGTAGTACTTTTATCAAGGCCTGACGATGTTGAGACAAACTCAAGTGCAGTTCCATTACTGATATTTTTGACGGCGTCTTCTTTAAATATTTAATGATGGAATATTCTTTTGGCTGCATTCTGTGCCAAAAATCTCCGGCCACTCCTTCAGTGATGGGCTTTCTTTGGTTCCTTTCTCTACGGGGTGCTCTCTATGCCTGGTCTTTGAGAGTATAGCATCTCCCTAACCTTGTCATTCCTTGAGCCACTGCAGCTTGGATGAGAAACTCTTTTCTTATGGCTCGGACTATCTCCTATGATACATAAGCCACAATCACTATTGGGATTAGCACATTGAAATTGGGTCATTTCTAGAGGGTAAGAGAGGCTACTGTTCATTCCAGGCTCTTGACATAATCTTCGATTAACGGCCTACATATGGCCCAATCTTCTTCTAGCTCGATCATGTGAAAATGATTAGTACCGTGATTGGGCAAGGGATTGGTGTTCATATTTGGCGCTGCCATCTTCCAAATGATCTCCCTTTTATCGATCAAGTCTTGTATCTTATGTTTCAGATTGACACAGTCCTTTGTACTGTTGTTATTTTTTGTAAGTTTCACATTCCATCATGTCATCAATTGATACTGATGTCCCAGGAAAATGTGCGACCTTACGGAAGGATAATGAAGATTTATAGATTGTTTATGGAAGTACTGGAGTGTATGAAAGTTAAACGGATCAAAATAAATACACTTCAACAATATCGGTAGAATTCCCAATTTGACAGTCCAAATTAACAGACCGTACAAAATTGTACGGACCGTTAAAATGGACTGACCCACCATCAAAGTTCCTGCAGAATGCCATTCTTCATTTTTGTTTTTGATGGTCCAAATTGACGGACTGTACAAAACTGTACGGACCGACAAAATGGACCGTACATATAGGCTGTGCAATTTTCTTTTCGGGTATAAATTAATTTGGTCGACTTGGAGGCTTCCTTTTCAATTGATATGAACCCTAAATCATTTCTCAATCCCTATATAAGGTTCTCCATCAACTTGGAGTCTAAACCAAAGGCAAAACACCCAAGATCAACGTAAAGAATGCCCGGGATATCATTAATTTCATTTCCTTCGCGTTGTGCCGACTTTGGGAATGACTTTGTGTTAAAATAAGCTTTAGACCAGGGAGCTTTCTTGGAATATTTAAGATGATTTTCATCACCCCTAGTATAATCTTAAATTAGTATACATATTAAATTGAATTTCGGGGAGAATTCTTGGGGAAACTTTGCAACTATGAAATTTGAGGTTGCTATTTTTCATTGATTTGAGCTATTGAATGGAGTTGTACAAGTATGAATATCTTGGTAGAAAGGAGTAGGAACAAATATGAAGGTTGTTGGGTCGAGATATATATCGAATTTGACCTAGAAATGACCGTATGAAGTATTGCACACATGTTGTTTGACAAATTGTCTAAATGAAAACCTTGATGAGATATAGGATTGATATTGAAACAAATCCTTTATTTGATGTAGATAATCATTCGTAACGTGTACGAGGCTCAGCGGAACGTAATTATCTTTCTCGATAAGGTATGTATGGCTTCCCTTATTCCCCTTTATGGCATGATCCTCTCGATAACAATTGCTATAAAGGTGTTATTAAGAATGCTCTGGAGTTAAATCCATCCTTGTTAAGGTTATATTTTGATTTGATGTTCTTCCCTCTTCATTAGTTAAAAAATGGTATTTCATTTCATGATTAAAAAGCTAAAGGGAACAAGGGTCTTCATTATTATGAACCATAACAAATTAAAAGAGAATATGTGTCCACATAAAGATGGTCATGGGTGTAATGACCTTACGTCACCCCGACGAGTTGATTAGTCATCCAAAGACTTGGTATGGTCCTTTTATGTGTATATTGTGTGTTTAGACAGCCCATAGAGGTCTATGGCGTTATATGCGCTTCTATACATATATGATACTAATGATATTGCCCACAGAGGCCTACGATACGCTATCTATTATATACAAAATATTTCCCACAAAATCCTTTGACATTATATACGTGATTAAATACTTATACATACCCATAAAGGAGTCTAGTGATACACTTGTGAGGTTTCGGGTGGCATCTCTAATTTCTTTGATTTATTGTTGCTTCATTTACAGTTGATTATGCCCTACATATTCAGTACATATTTCGTATTGATGTCTCTCTTGAGACATTGTGTTCATGCCCACAAGTACAGATAAGCAGAGTGGCGCTCATCTTCAGTAGGTGGTTTATTCAGCTATGATTATTACACTCCCCTCTCTCAGAATTGCTGTTCAGGAGTCATTAGGTACTGTGAGACACATTACTAGTATTTTGGGTATGGCGGGACCCTATCCTGACCGTTGAGTTATTATGCCACTCATAGAGGTTTGAAGACTTGTGTATAATGTGTGTATGTATGTCGTGGCCTTGGTTATATGTATAATATTGTGTTGGGGATCTTCTGCGTGTAGGTGTCATACTTTCTTATTTCTTTATGGTTATATAGAGTCCTTGTCGGCCCAGGATTCATACTACATGTTCTAGATACTATAGTTGGTCCACTCAAGCCTTCGGGCGCTAGGTGTCGGCGATACCCCCGCGATTGGGGTGTAACAACTATTCTTGCTAACTCCGGAGTGGTATGCGCAAGTCTGGTTAACGCGAAAGAAGTAGCTCCCAGGGTTAGCAGGTTTTAGCAGAATAGTTTGAATCATTTCGACAACATTTAGTCTTTTGAACAACTTAGTTGGTGTTGGTGTGGAGTTTGGTATGTGGGTGTTGGTGTAAGGTAGTTTGATTGTGGAGCTTGATAGGCTGGAGCCGGGGTTTGATAGTTGGATTGTGCATAAAATACCGAAACATGGTTGCATTGAGATGACATATAATTTCTTGGAAGTAGAGACTGGTAACCGTGATCCTTTCTTCTTTTGTCTTCATGGTCTAGAGGTGTGGGAGACATTAGCCATGTACTTCGTTTTCTTTCTTATAGCCCCAGTGACGCTCTGTTGGCCAGCTTTGTTGGTTATAATGACAATCTTTCTCTATTTGAGGCCATCTTCTATCGTCTCTACAATTTTTACCAATTCAAATAATGGCCTCCCAGCCATAGATAACATTTTATTATATAAATCTGATTCTTGTGATTGCATTAAGACATAGACTAGTTCTTCCTTGCTCATCGGCAACTGTACTCGGGCTGCTTCGACCTTCCATCTACTCGTATACTCTCGGTAGTTCTCAGTAGATTTTTGCTTGACCTTTTCCAAATAGTAACAGTCAAGAACAATTTCTACATTAAAGCGAAACCATTCCATAAAGGCTCCTGCCATGCCTTCCCAAGTGTCCCATGGCGTATGTCTTGGACTGTGAACCATTCTGACCCTTCTCCCGTAAGGATTCGGCTAAACAACCTAATGATCAGAGCCTGGTTTCTCTTGATCATGTCCAGTTGGTCACAATATGCTCGTAGATGAGCCTTGGGATTTCCTATAAAATTGAAGAGCTCGAATTTCAGCACCTTGAAGCCTTTAGGAAAGTCTAGGTCTGGATGCATGCATAAGTCGTCATAGTTGTTACATCCCGTAGTCTCGCATCCCGCGATGACGTTAATGGATATCTAATTAATGAGTAGAGATACGACCCTATGGAAGCATAATCAAGGTTTATATCTTGGTTGTGAATGTATCAGAATGTTGGATAGTCAAACGGATCGAAGAAATTACATTTCGACGAAATCAGAATATTTGGGCATTTGACGGCGGCATTGACAGACCGTCCATTTTCCTATTTGGGACATCAATTTTCCCCAGAAGTTTGATGGGAAGATTTACGGACCGTAAAAGTATTTGACAGTCTCGTCAATCCAACCGTCGAATTTCGGCGATGGAGAATTTTTTGGGTATGAAGTCGGGTTTTTTGATTTTTCATTGAGATTAGACCCCAACTTCTCCAAAATCCTCTCTAAGGAATTCCATAACACGTAAGCTCAATTCTAAGGTAAATCACATAAGGTTAACATAATAATTTCCATAATATTAGAAGATATCATCTTCTCCGTATTGAAATGCGTTTGGAAACCCTTGAAATTTGTCAAAGTGTTGTTTCGCAAAAGTTTGATTGCATTGAGGTAAGATTCATCCTCCTTTATCTATATATGCGATTAATTGATGATTTGAGATAAGTGGTGAAAGGATTTTCAGAACCGAAACCCATAAACCTATGAAATTATGACAAGTTGAGTTGTGGGCTAATTTTGTTGGAATTGTGAGTTGATATTGATTGTTGGTTTTGTAAACCTAAGAGGGTATGTTTCGGAGAATCTTGGGGCCAAATTACATGAATATCCCTTTTATTAAACAAGACTAGGAACCTTCTATGTTAAGACGATTGCTAAGATACCTAAGTAAGGGTTCTTATTGAATATGGATTAGATGTTGATATATATCCTTTATTTGTTATATATAATCGATCATGAAGAGTACGAGATCTTATAGCGTGAGATATCATTTCGTGGATAAGGTTTGTAAGGCTATCCCTTTATTTCAAAGCATGAAATCCTAGAAGTTAACATTTTCGAAAAGAAACACCAAAAGCTTGGTCCTATTGTACCTTGAAATCTCTAGTCGAGAAGTATTCATTGAGTATTCCTACTCTTAAAATCCTCGTTGTTGGTTACTGATCGTATCCTATGTCTTCGAAAGGAATCTTCTAAGAGATAATCGTCGAGTTGACTAAAACTCATTTTAGGAGTTAAGTCAAGAAGTTTATGAATTTTAGAAAGGGCCAACGAGCCATTATTAATATAGCATGTTGTTTACACCTCGATTTATGTTGGTATTGACATGTTTTCATTGACATTGATATCATGACTATATAGAGGATTGGGTTACACATTCTGTAACATACATATATATTGGATCGGGTTGCAGATTCAAAAATATATACATATATTAGATCGTGTTGCACGTTCCACAACACATATTTATTAGATTGGGTTGCACGTTCCGCAATACATGCATAAACTAGCAATCATATTGCATTACATGTTTATACATATAATTAAGATTAGGGACATGTTATACCTCGCACTATAAGACGATGTTAGTTCATACAGTAAAAGCCTATTCAGACAGGTTGTATTAAGTTTCAGAGTTTTCTTATTCGCCCCTTATGGCCCAGGTTACTTTTCCTTACAGCTAATCATTTCACATTTCTTATAGGCTCTTTACAGCTTACAGATTCATATTGCTATTCATGCTTTAGATGCTCATTACTTTATTTCGTACTGACATCCCTTTTGTCGGGGGCACTGTGTGTTTATGTCGCAGGTTCTGATAGAGACTCTACTAGGTCACCGCAGTAGGGCTGTCGAGTTCAGTTGTCGGTAAGCTTCATCTTTTTGGAGATTCCTGGTCATATATGAAGTAGTTTATGGAGTTATGTACATTATAGGCAGGTCAGGATTCTGTCCCGATGATATATCAGTTCAGTTACTTGTAGAAGCTCATAGACTTGTTTTGATATGTAAAGTGTTTATGTATAGCCTTGTCGGCTATGTCATATTTTGTCAGACTATGCGGTGACCTTGTCGATTCCATTGTATATATGTGTTGGGTTAATTACTCTTATCTAGATTTATTGTCATGATATATTTTAGTATGGCCTTATCAGCCAAAAATTGTACTTGTACAGAAGACTGGTAATTAGAGTGTTATGCTCGGGCCAGTAGGGTACCTGGTACCAGATATACACCCTAGTTTGGGGTGTGACAAACTTTGTATCAAATTAGGTCAGTCCTAGGTAGTCTGTGAGTTGTGTCTAGTAGAGTCTTCTTAATGGGTGTGTTGTGCACCATACTTTTAAATAGAAAGCTGCCGGGCATTTAAGGATGGTTGATATTCTTTCACTTTCTAGATAATATTGTAGAGCTGAGTTACATAGCTATGAGTCTAATTCGTGCTCTAATTCCTTTTTCAGTAATCATGCCAGTTACTACAAGAGCTACTGCTAGTAATCGAGTTGGTGCTGATCGGGGTGATGGTACAAGTAATACCCAGCCAAGTTGATAGAGTTGAGGCTCAGGAAGAGTCACACTCCCACATATCACCAATTACACTCCCTCAGGAGGAGATTAGAGGAGATGCAGTACCTCCAATTCCTCAAGACACAACTCTTCCAGTCCCATAGAATTCGGTCCCTCCAGTTCCTCCACCCGAGTCTTTTTTGAACAATGAGTGGTGAATGTAGTACCGTTATTGACTGAGCTAGTAGCTAATCAACAATGTCAAATAAGAACTTCTATAGGATATGGATCTTTTGATGGTGTTGGAAGTTCTAGGACTTGAGAATTTCTCGAGTTGAGTCCGCCAACATTCACCAAAACTAATCCAAATGCCGACCCCCAAGACATTATTTATTAGATTTTGTGGGTATTGAGAGTGATGCATGTTTCGGAAACAGAAGCAGTAGAGTTAGCCTCTTTCAGGTTACGTGATATAGTTGTTCTAGGGTATGAGGCCTTAGAGCGATCCCGAGGCCTAGATGCACTCCCATATGTATGAGATGAGTTTACAGAAGCCTTTTTGGACCACTACTTTCCGTTAGATGTATGATATGCCAAAGTTGAGCAATTCTTAAACCTCAAGCAGAGTGGCAAGAGTGTAAGGGAATATAGTTTGCAGTTTGACTCGTTGTTTAGATATGCCCCACATATCGTGGATACCATGAGAGCTAGAATTCACCGCTTTGTAGTCAGCTTGGATCCGCACCTGATTGGAGAATGTACTATTGCCTCACCAAAATGAGATATGGATATTTCTAGAATCCAGGCATATGCTCAAGGTGATGAAGATAGCAAATGGCAGCTTCAAGAGGATAGGAGTGTAGAAAGAGAGTTGACCAAGAGGGATAGGTCAGTTGGGTCATTTGAAGAAGCATCGGGTAGCTCCAGGCAACAATTACCTAGACGTCCGCCTCAGTTTGCTAGTAGTGCTCCATCTCAGTTTCAAGGGGTAGATATGATAGGCGTACTCAGTTTAGGTCGGGGAAAAGTTTGAGGACTTATATTTTCAAGAGTAGAGGAGTTCGGTCTAGATGAGACAACTATTCTTCCTTGTGGCCAGAGTGGTAGGAGACATCCGGGACAGTGTCGTCAGGTTATCGATGTGTGTTTTACTTGCAGTGAATCTGGTCATTACATGCGCCAATGTCCGAATAGGGGGAGAGATAATGTACTTCAGCCGACAGGATCGACATCAGCATCTTCATCGAGCCTATGTCCGCAGAATGGTGTGCCCTGGACCTTAGCAGGTAGAGGCAGCGGCCGAGAAAGAGCCTCTTGTGTGGGCGGTGCTCATAACTACATCTATGTATTATATGGCCTTCAGGATTTAGAACCATCTACAGATGTCATCACAGGTATACTATCTATTTTAACATATGATATTTATGCATTGTTAGATCTAAGCTCCAATTTATCCTACGTTATGCCCTTTGTTGCAAGAAAATTTTGAGTTGAACTAGAGCTCTTATCTAATCCATATGAAGTGGCTACACCAGTTGGTGAGACGATTATAGCAAGACGACTTTACAAGAATTGTACCGTAATGGTTTGCAATTGCCCTACCTTGGCTGATTTAGCCAAGTTACCTATGGTAAAGTTTGATGTTATTATGGGCATGGATTGGTTATCTTCTTGCTATGAAAATGTCGATTGACAGACAAAGATTGTCAAGTTCAGTTTTCCAAGCGAACCGACCCTTGAATGAAAAGGCAACGAAGCTACGCCTAAAGGCATGTTTATTTCCTACCTGAAGGCAAGGAAGATGATTTCTAAAGGATATATATATCATTTGGTTCGAGTCAGGGATGCAGATACAAAACCTCCAACCCTTCAGTATGTTCCAATACTCAATGAATTTCCTAGCGCATTTTTAGATGAGCTTCTTGGTATCCCTCTTGAACGGGAAATTGAGTTCACTATTGACGTACTTCGAAATACGCATCCGATATCTATGCTAGACGTAAAATACATCTTAAGGGCTCATGGTTGAACACTCAAGTCCTATTTTTATAACTGAATGCCGATTAATCTCCATTTACTACACCATAACAGTATAGAGGGTCCCATGCCTCCTGTATTTGATACTGAGGAACCCTAGTAGCCTAGGGCATTCAACTAAGCCTTTCTCAAGCCCCTAGCACTAGGAAATCACTTAAAAAATTTCAAGCTGCAAGTGACAACCTCTAGTTTTAGGAAAACTTGATCAATCTAATCATTCTACTGATTTTAGGATCATATCAAACACGTAGTCTCTTCCTAAACTCTTTAAGTATCTCACCAGCACATGAGACATCAATGATTTATCACATAAGGACTAACTGCAAAGATGTAGTCTGATAGAGCATAATCAAGCAAAATCAGATCTATTAGCCTCATGCTTTAGGATAAAGATCATATGGTATTTACCCAATCATCCATCGTTATACAATTGCCAGATTCAAACTGTCTATAGACTTATGCAAACACTAGTTTCTATTAAATATCTTTAAACTATTCCTATTCAAAAGAAATTGATTACAAGTGTAACTACTAGCTATTTTAATACATAATCATGAACTAGGCTAAGCATGGATAATGAATTAATCAACCACAGAATGAAGCTATTACTAGTTATGCATTGATATATGGCTAACATGTTGCTAAGCTAAGAAGAAGTGTTAAAATACAACATGGAAATATCCCTACAACCTACGGGATCACCACACTAATTATCCCTAATCTAACCTTTAACTAGTCAACTAGTGAATCACACTGTTATGCAACTAAACTGGTTGATTTGGATAAAACATACAAGCATATAGACATTAATAGAAAAAATAGTAAAGAAAGGAATGAATTTACCTTTTGTGATGGCATCCTTCGTCGAGGATGGAATGGGAGATCACCTTGAGCTCCTTAAACACCCGACTCAGCCACAAATTAACAAAAGAAAATAACATTTAGACTAGAAAACCAAAATGTTTGAGAAAATCTGGCTAGGTTCCAATTCAAGTCGGATACCGCTCAAAAAACTCAAAATTTGGTAGTTCTTGCTCGAATGAGACTTCTTTTGAAATGAAATGAAGGGTTGTTTATATAGAACTCCTAGAGCCATCAAATTTCTCTTGAAATTGATGTGAGACTTCGGAGTTTTGAAGGATTTTCCTTTTAAATTCTTTTATAAATTGACATAACTAATGATAATCGTGTATGCAAAAGAGCAACCGCAAAATCATTAAGAGTTTCGTCCTAGGTTGCGCAGAAAATCAACTGAGAGGGGTAAGGGTTTATGTTCACTTTGCTCCAAAAGGTGGAATCTCCCACCCCAGTAGCCCCCACACCCCGGTCCGACAGGTCTGTGAAGGAGGTAAATCATGGTGACTCAATTGATTTCAAAGGTTAGACCACTGCCACACTGCGCACAAGGGGCCCTCTAAAACTGTGGTAGGGTAAACTTTTTAAAGTGACTGGTCCCACCGCATTACGGCCCCATACCCCAGAAAACCCCACCTCCGGCCTGGCCCTACGGATTAGTATACACCGCTTGGCCCTATGCGTATGGAGGGATTTTTTTGGGGAACACAGTTCCACTCTCGCCGATCAGAGGACTCGAACACGGAACCTCAGACAACAATACCCTAATGTATTGGCCACTGGGCCAAACACTTTGGATAGGGTTTATGTTCACTTTAGTTGGAGATGCGGTGGAGAGATGTGAGAGAAGGCAGAGCATTTAATGCACTATCATATTTGTCCATGCACCACTTCAAACAAGGTCGGGTACACTGTGTTTTTGCCGTTTCTGGAATCGATGACGAATAGATATTTAGGAAGAGGGCATGGAGACTAGGGTTTTATCTTGGAACCCTTCGCAAAAAAATGAAATAGGAGAAAAGGGTCTTTGGCTGCTTAAATTTGTCATTGGGTTGGGTTTGGTCCATTTTTGGACTAGCTCAGCCGATTTATAAAAGAAAATTAGTGTTATGCCCCGTAGTTTTACACTCGAATGAGAGTATAGTCAGCCGACTTGAATCGCGAGAACTTGAAATCATTTCTGAGGGTTTGTATGATGTATAAGGATGTTAAGGAATGGTTTTAGAAGATTGAAAGTCAATAGTACCAAAGGAAGTACAACTCGACGAAGATTGATGAAATTTCGACGATATGCTAAGCATTTCACGTCGCGGAAGCCATTCCGCCTCACGGATTTGGCCGCACACCTAAGGTACCATTTTCCCACCTCACTGCCATCATATGTGGTGGAAAATGCGGCCGCATATGTGAGGCAGTGAGTTGGCCTATTTAAGTCCCGAAGTCGGTAAAATTCATTTCCTATCTCATTTTTTACCTCTTGAGCTCCAAGGCACTCATAAATAATATCCAAAAACCCCTCCACCTTTAAAGAATATTCCTACAAGTATCTAAGATGGTTTATCCTTGTAATAATCAAGAACAACCCAAGATCCTCGTGAATTGGCTTGGCAAAGTTGTGAGCTTCTTGGAGATTGAAGTAAAGCTTGTTGTGAAGAACTCTTTGGTTAGTTAAGGTAAGGTTTCATCCCATCTATATGTGTTTTAGCTCCTCTTAGTTTTGATTGGTTCATTAATGAAGAAAACTTATGAGTTATAGAATTATTGTAAACATGGCTTTAAAAAATTAACTTTTGTTGTATGAAGTTATGGTAACATGTTGTTTGGGATTGTTGATTGAGATTGAGGGAAAATAGAAGTGTTGAATCATGTTGGGAAGGTTGTGAAGTTAAGAAAAGGAGTTATGGAAGATAGTGGTGTTAAGTTGAGTAAGAATCCATGATGGTATAACTCTAGAACTTCACGTACGCAAGTTGTTCGACGAATCGCCTAAATGAAATATCTTATTCGATATGAGTTTGATATTAATAAAAATCCATCGTTTAATGTAGATAATCGTTCATACCATGTGTGAGGCTCCTAATAACATAATCAGCTTCATCGATAAGGTATGTAGGGTTTACCTTTTTCTCCATTATGATGTGATCCTTTCTATAACGATTGATATGAACATATCCTAGTAAAGATTATATTATTAGTTGATTAATAAGGCACTTGAGGTTATTCCACTCCTTGATTACTTACATATCCGTTGTTCATTAAGTTTATGTTCCATTAGTGATATTGCTCCCTTCCATGGATAAAGCAAGAGTTATCACTTCATGATTAAGAAGCTAAGGGGATGAATCTTTCCTTTTTTATTGATCAGAACAAAGTAAAAGAGTATATGAGTCCACATAATGGTAGTCGGGAGTGTAATGACCTTACGTCACCCCAAGTAGTTGATGAGTCTTTCAGAGTCTTGGTATGGTCCTTACATTTATGTATTATGTATTTACATTGCCCGCAGAGGCTTATGATATTATATACGCGAATATATATATATATATATATATATGATAATGATTATATTGCCCACAGAGGCCTACTGCATTATATACGCGATCTATTATATACACAATATTGCCCACAAAGGCCTATGGCATTATATACGCGGTCGAATAGTTATACGTACCTGCAGATTGGTCTAGTATGACACTTATGAGTTTCAGGTGGTATCTCTAACTTTCTTAATTGTGTTGCTTTATTTACAGTTGATTATGCCCGACATATACTGATGTCCCTTCTTGGGAACTGTGTTCATGTCCACAGGTACGGATACCTATGATATAGATAATAACTCATAGGTTGACTAGGCCTCTAACATATACTTCACTGAATAAGGACATAACCACCTGCACTCAGAAAAGGCTCAAACCATACATACACACACACACACACACACATATATATATATATATATAACAAGGTCGACAAGGACAATATAAGCACACTAACTCTATTTGGAGGCCGATGAGGCCACACACGACTGTCACATACAACACAAATGTCTACAAGCCTCTAAAGAGTACTACGACCCAACTATATACATATGTACCTCTGTCATACATATGATCTCACTACACAACTCCGGAGGAAATGAGTGTGACAACCTTCAGCTGGGTCGAGTCCTACTGTGAGGAAAGCATTTGCATCTCTATCTGCACCTGTACAATGAAAAGCAGTGTCCCCGGAAAAGGGACAGCAGTATGAAATACTGTATTGAGTATGTAAAGCATGAATAACAATATGAATCTGCAAACTGTAAAGAAAATCATATTAGCAATGTGAAGTGAATAGTTGTAAGGGAAAGCATAAGCAACATAGGGGCCACACGAGGCGAATAATGAAACTCTGAAACTTAATACAACCTATCTGGCTAGGATTTTACTGTATAAATATCCTCATTTTATAGTATGAGGTATAACATGTCATTAATCTTAGGTGTATGTATGAATTTGCAATGCAATATGCACCGTAGTTCATGTGTGTGTCGCATAATGCGCAACCCAATCAATCATATGTATATGTTGCGGAATGTGCTACCCGATCCAATATATGTATATATTGCGGAATGTGAAACCCGATCCTCTATATGTATATGTTGCAGAATATGCAACCCGGTCCTCTATAAATTCATGATTTTATACATGATCTCAATGCCAATGAAAACATATCAATACCAATGAAAATCGGGGTGTGAACAATAGGCTACAACAACAATGGCTCTTTGGCCCTTTTTAAAACTCATAAACTCTTTGACTTTGCTCTTAGAACGACTCTTTAGTCGACTCGATGACTATATTTTAGAAGGCTTCCTTTCAAATAATTATGATACGATCAGTAACCAACAACGAGAATTTCAAGAATAAGAATACTCAAGGAATACTTCTCGACAAGAGATTTCAAGATACAATAGGACAAAGCTTTTAGTGTTTCTTTTTGAAAATGATAAATCCTTGGATCTCATGGTTTGAAAGAAAGGGATAACCTTACATACCTGGTTCTTGTTTCTACAATCGTTCTACAAGTCCTCACTCCTCTTACGAGTGATCATCTATATCATATAAGGAAGTAATATCAATATTGAATCTAATTTCCATAAAACTTTGCTTAGGTATCTTATCGACTTTCGTAAACACTTCGGGTTCTTAGACTTCTTTACAAGGGATGCTTATGTAATTTAATCCCATGGTCTAATCGAAACACAATTTCCATAAAACCTTCGCTAGGTGTTCTTCGACAACTCTTACGCATAAATAATTCCTTAAACTTTTTCTTAAATGGAAAACTTCTTGTGAATTAGTCTCACAATCTTTAAAACCTTGCGTTCCTTAATCCACAACATATACTATACACTTCGTTATCCAATTTGACTCATATTTAGTGTAAAATAGCCCATCAATTCATATTACGAAGATTTCACAAATTTGCGAAGTTTTGATCTTGAAAACATTTTGGTAACTTCTTCCAAATCACTAATTAACCATAAACATATATAGAAAATGATAGAATGTGCCTTAATACTCCATAATTTCCTTAAAACAGTTAGTAATCTTATCTACGAGGTTTTTCCCCCAAATCCAACTTTATATGAAGAATAAGATCACCATGTTAATCACGAGTTTATCATGTTACCTTTGCGCAATTGGCTTCGATTTCAACTTGGGGATGTTGGAGTATGCTAGAGATAATTTGGGGAGAGTTCTAGGGTTTGGTATGGAGGAAAAATGAATCACATATCAGAAAAGCCCAATATAAACTCGTCAAAAATTTTGCACCACCGTAATTTGACGGTACACTCGACGTACTGTCAAACTTCCGATGGTCCATGAATATTTCCCGTCAAACATCCTGGGAGATTGACAGCTCATGCTGGTAATTTGATAAGCCGTCATTTGTCCCGTCAAGTTGCCCAGTTTCCCATTTCTATTGAAACATATTTCCTTCGATCCGTTCAACTCCCAAACTCTCTTGTACCTTTATAAAAAAGTTGTAGACCTTCATTATACTTTCGTAAGGTCGTACCTCTTCCCAGGAATTTGATATCCCTTGACGACACGGTGAAACGCAACATTACGGGGTGTAACATCCTTCCCCCCTTAGGAACATTCGTTCGCGTAACTCTCAAGTTCTCAAGAAATTTCGGTAGAGTTTCCTTTGAAAACATGACTATCCAGACCTCTTAAGTAGCCCAAAAAATATACCCAATTCCACACAGGGCAACACAATATTAAGATAATATTAATTGGCCTCACACGACCGCTTATACTCGAAGAAACTAGAGAGGGTTTAGCCATGACTTACCTTAACATCTTCTTGTTGATATCCAAGTTACGTTTTCTTTAGAAATATTCATTACATAAGGTACATGGTCCAACTTGATAAATTGAATAGAATAAAGGAGTTATATTGCACGAATACTAACATAAAGCTAGAATCTGGATTATTCAAATGAAGTGATTCTTAGGTTTCGTGACCATTTTGATGGAGATCTTTTCGAACGAAAAATTGTCCCAATCTATCAATTGACCGGGATATATTAAAAATTTTCTCCTGTTACATCACCGACTTTCATATAGTCGTATAGTTCCTTTACACAATTCTCTGGTGTCTGTAATGTATTATTTCCTTTCAATGTTATGATTTGCTTCCTGATAGAATTTAGGTAACCGAGTCTGTAGGCACGATGTGTAAGATGACGATGAAGGGTTGTGGCACCGTGCTTTCTAGAGTCGAGGATATCTGAATTTCGTTCTTCCTCCATTCTTCTTCTTTCTTTCTCAATAATATCTTTACATAGTTTATGAATTTAGAGCAGCCTATTGGCCTTAAAATCTCTTTCGTTGATAAATCTTTTTTTTTCAATCCTCAGTTGAAGCAAATTTCTAAATAAGCATTTCTTTTGTTGCTTTTCACAATTGAGTTCGGTATTACAATCTTGGTTGTGCTCCGATGGAACCTTTCTTCCTTGTCAAGATGAAAGGTACTTTTAACATCCATTTGATTATTTCATTTCCTTATTAATCCAAGTATTTTCACATAATTTATTTCCTTAGATCTGATACCATTTTCTAGGGTTCTATTACCTTTTCGTAACTTGAGAAGAGTTTTATTTTCTTGTCATGAATAGCTCCTTGTTTATCACCCTGATAACATATCATTTTAGTAACCATTGATCCTTGTTCCAGATTCTTTTTAAATTCCATATCTTCCTCATATGCCTATGTCTGGTGGCTTGAACTGAGTTCCTTATTGGTCATCTTAGTACAACACAAAGGAAATCCTGACTACTCTAAGCTTCTCTCAATTTATTCTTTCATTAACTTGATTATCATGATTAGCTACTGTATAACGGCTGGTAATAGTTGGTAGGATTATCTTTCGATCACTTCAGTGGTATAAACAGACTCAGTTTTGTAGTATAGTCTGGCGAGTCACTTAGGTACAAATATTCCAAAATAAAATAGTTTCTGATGATAATGTGATAGTTCATAATGACATTCGGATTACTTAATCATCCTTATGTGATAGTTTGACCATCAAGGGTAACCCAAACTAAAACGACCGCTGCACCGATGGTCTTTGTATTGTGCGGGCCTTACTGTAATCTGGCAGTACTATTGGAATCAATGGCACTCAGAAGGGTGATTCCTCTGGGGCCTCAAATTGATCCTTCTCCATAGAAGATTCTTCAGACGGATCATCCTCTATATATGGATCTTCAGGCGGATCTTCCTCCATAGATGGATCCCAAACAGATCTTCTTCCATTGAATAACTCATATTTCCTTCTGGTAACCTTATATTCCTCCGATGTATATTGGCTGGTGGTTGTCGGCTAGTACCTTCTTTCACATTCCTAATCCATTTTCTGCTATCAGAACATTCCCTGGATCTCGTTACTAAAAAGAAAGGTCAAGATGAAAAGATAGGGATTTAGTGACTTATGACTTCTCTTTTATCACACGATCTAGATTTTCAAAAAAGCTAACATCTTAAATGCCCTGTGGCCTCTTGTTTATAAGTGTGGCGCGCAACACACCCATAAGCAAGACTCTACTAGATACGGCTTGTAAACATCCCTAGGACTGACCTGCTCTGATATCACTTTCTCACACCCTAACCTTTATGGGTGTGGCCAACACCTGGTGCCCTAAGGCCCGAGCATACCGATCTTGATACATGTGATAAATATAATAACTCATGGGCCGACTAGGCCACTAACATATATTTCACTGAATAAGGACAGAACCACCTGCACTCAGAAAAGGCCCAAACAACACACACACACACACACACACACACACATATATATATATATATATATATATATAGAGAGAGAGAGAGAGAGAGAGTTAATAGTGCCCAGATCAGATGAGATTCCATTTTAGAGGTTCGGGATCTTCTGAAGTTAGGGTGGTCCAGGGTCGGTAAGTCCTCAACGAACGCAGACAGTTATACCCAAGGAAAGACCTTTAGGAAGCAAGCGGGTGCTCTGTGGGAGTCCCATAACATGGATTCATTTCTCAACAGATCTACTTCACGTGATTTTTATTCATCTTCTTCCATGTATTCAAAGAAGATAATAAACTCTGAAGAAATCTTGTATCAATTAAAGGATCCATGTTATGGGACTCCCACAGAGCACCCGGTTGCTTCCTAAAGGTCTTTCCTTGGGTATAACTGTCTGCGTTCGTTGAGGACTTACCGACCCTCGACCACCCTAACTTCAGAAGATCCCGAACCTCTAAAATGGAATCTCATCTGATCTGGACACTATTCTCTCCATCTCTACCCTTTATGGCTCTGATACCAAACTTAGGCCGAGGATCTAAAGGGGATAACAAACACGGAAGGAATCGGGATATAAGGTATTGAAAAATTAAAGGATAATTGAAATATGCAGAAAGTAAATAAAGATTAACTTACAATTCAAGGTTCTAGTTATGGAAACCATAAATCAAAGGTTCTACAGGAATTTAATTCAAATAGGCGGTTGAACCAGCCAAGTATTTAATGCAGGAATTTAAAGAATTTAAAAGCATGAAGTATTTAAAATATTATGAGGTATTACCGTCCATAATCATATTCATTTAAAAATTGGAATTTACAAAGTATATTATCAAGGAGATAAACCTTGGGAATTTCTGGGGTATATTGGATCATATGATATGAGTCATATGATATGGGTCATATGATATGGGTCATATGAACTGAATCATATGGGTATTTAAAGGGGTATTTAGGAATATTGATTCTAACTTAAAGGAGAATTTCTGTAAGAGCTCTCAACTTCTCTCTAGTTTAGAAAGAGAAAGAATTCTTCTAATGAAAAAGACTTATCCAACTAAGGGAGAGGGAGTCTCCTTTTATAGGAGTTTTACATGGTATTTTCGTAATTAAAAAGGAATATAGCTATTCATCCGAGTGGAGAATGATTATTTATCCTTTTGGCATTTTCTTGAATTATTGTTGGAATCTTGTGCTTTTGCTTTTTGCTTTTTACTTTTTGCTTTTTTGAAAGTAGCTTTTTCGAGCACTTTCTTTTATTGGAATTTTGTCTGAACTCTACTCCTGGTATTTTGAATTCTTTTGGCAACTTTCTTTAGAATCCACTGTTGCCAAAAACTGGACTATCTTCAGTATTAATCTCTGGTTCTTCTTCTGATGATGATGAAGAGCCTTGTTTAGATGAAGACGGTGCAAATTTTAGAATTATGGCTTGCATTTCTTCTGGATTTTTGACCGCGGCAAGCATTGAGGCCATCTGGGATTTCTGTGACAGGAACTGGGTGTGCTCCTTTGTTTGTAGTGGTGCCAGTGGTGTTTGTAGAAGCGCCTGTACTGGAATGGATTTCTGGGCATTTAACCATTCCTGGACTTTTTGTGGTGCGAGGCTTTTTGGTATTTTAAAGTTGTCCCACTATCTGATTTTGAATCTTCTTCGGACTATTGGTATTTTATCATCCGAATAATCTACGAACCATGTAAATACCCATGGCAGGTGAAATTTTGTGTGAAAAAGGTGTAAGGACACAAAATGTTTTTCTTCCTCAGAGGGTTTAAACTGGGATTTGAATAGGCTGAAAGATTTAGTGACTTCTGGTTTTTGTATTTCTAGGGTGGATCCGAATTGCTCCCACCATGAATTCCACCATGTTGGAAACTGTGATGGATCACATGAGGTATCAAAATGGAAAAGCCAAGTGTGGCTTTGGTTGGTATTTTGAATGAAAAAGGAATTGAACCAAGCTTGTTGGTAATCCCAGTAATTAAAAGGAATATAAAAAAATGGTTCATTTTTGTGGATATCTGAGAAATTTAGGAGTTGAGACGGGTCATTTCCCCAATCCATAGGAGCAATTACGCTAAGTATTTTGCAAATTGAATAAGAGGGATCCGGGTTATTTTTGTGAAAATTAATTTTAATGGTTGCTGATCCTGATATTTCAAGGATAGCTTGATAAAAATATGGGGTTTTTAAAATATCCCATGATTTATAAAACCATTTTTGTCCAAAATAATTTTGTAGTGCTAAAAAAGGGTCTTTATTAAAAAATCTTTTTTCAAGAGTAGTAATATTTTGAAAAAATGGTTTTATGAAGTATTTAGGAGCAGGTTTTTTGGGGACTTGTGGTAGCACAAGTTGGTTTTCTGAAAATTGTTTTTTGAGAGAGGGTTTTTGAAGAATCTTCTTTCTCGAGTTGTAGTTTTGAAAATTGTTTTTGAGAAAGGTTTTTGAAGATTCTCCTTTATCGATTTTTGTAAAATTTTGAGAGGTTTTTTCCTCTCCTGAGCTTTGAGCAACTTCTTGTTTGGGATTTTGAAGTTGTATCAATGCCTGTTGTAATTCTGGGAATTTCGCCAGGAGTTGCAGAAGATTTTCGACAGTTATCTCTTGTGCCGGTGTTTTTTGCACAGATGCTGCGGTATTTTCATTTTCTTCTTTCATTACTGCATCATACCACGACAGGGGTTTTTCAGTGGGTGTTTTGGCAGGGAATTTTTCTTTTTCTTCTTTTTTGGGTTTTTTGGAGGCCATATAATTTGTTTGTTGTTGTGGTGCAACAACAAGTGTATTTATTGGTGGATATATCTCTTCTTTTCTCTTTTGGAGCCAGGCTCCACACATTGCATGGTAACAGTATTGTCCGGATTCTCTCATGTCCTTTCTGGATATTTTTTCTCTGTAACCCAGACATTGGGGCAAAGGACAGTGATAGGACATTTCAGTGTCGTAATTGATATTGGAAATCTGTGGATTTTTATAGGGATAATGACAGGGTCTTTCTGTGCTGTAACTGGTCTTGGAAACCTGTGGGTTTTTTCTCCTATTTTTGGGTAAACCAATGGTTAAAATATTTTTAAAGTAAAAATTGGTAGAAATAAATTTGCAGAAATTATTTTTTGATGCAATTTTCGAAATTTGTATATTATGTTTAAAAAGAAAATTGTATGCAAAGGAATCAATTAATTTGATGGGACGGGTATCGCAGTTTCTAGGTAACTCGGAATTCTGACCTAAAAAATTATTTCTTAATTCGCCTAGATGACAAGAATAAGTTTTAATCAGATCGAGGTCGCTAGTTTTCGGTTTTGTCCGAAAAGGGAATTTTAGATTCTTTTTATTGGAATCTAAAGAAATGAAATCATTATCTACCTTATAAGGAGTGATAAGATTTATAAATGGTGTTCCTAAGATAACGGAGTTGTGAATGTCTTTTACTAAGACAAACGATGTTGCGATAGAAACTCCATTAATAATAACGGACGCATTGTTTGGAAATTGATTTCTAGCTTCGTGTTATTGGCCGCCGCTAGAGTTTCCTGGGTATTTTCATGAAATTGATTAGGTATTAGACCTGTTTTTATGCAATTCAGATCTGCATTGGTGTCAAAAAGAGCAACAGTAGTAATTCTAAAATTGCTTGAGAATTTAAGGGTTATTTGAACAAGGTATTTTTTGGACGTGATCTGTCGTAAGACAGCAATGAATTCTTGTGGGACCTCTTCAAGAAAAGGGTTGTCAGGAGGTTCTTCTGTATTTTCAGAGTCGGAATTGTCAGACTCAGAACTGGACTCAGATTTATCCTGGGTTTTTGAAATGAATGTTTTCAGTAGAAGAGAGTCCTGATCTTGTTTTTCTCGTAGAGCCTTGATCTCTACTTTTATTTGTTTCACCTCCCTTTGGAGTTCTAGAACTGGGGTTTATTTGGATTCTTTCATCCTTTTATCCTTTTTCAGGATTTTCGTCAAATCGTAGGTATTTCTGGAGGTGTTTGGCAAAATCGAATTTTTGAAATCTTTTTTCTCGTCAGTAAAAGATTTGAGGAGTTTATTCAAATAATCTTTTTGGTGTTCGACATCTATGTGTTGAACCATTTCTAACATGAATTCTTGATCCTTGGTTAAAACACAAACAAGTTTTCCCTTACCCTTATCGGAATATTCAGTAGAACTGGTTGTAAGCAATTTATCTATTTGAAGGGCTTTGTTGTCTTCAGAAGATAGAGAAAAGTAGTCAGGTTCTGACTCGGCATTTGAATCGGAGGAATCAATGAGAAGATTGGAGATTTTTTGGGTGACGTCATCGTCGAGCTTCAATTCTTGTAATTTTGTATTCATTTTGCGGTATTTCAATGTATGACCTTTTTTGTGACATTTGTAACACGTAAGGTCCTTGTATTTGGAATCATCTTTTTTGGTATTTGGTTTTCTGGAACGATGAGTATTTTTGTAGGGGTTTTTGTAATACTCTTCGTTGGTTTTGCTGAAATCTCTCTTTTTGTAACCTCTTGAAGTACTCTTAAGGGATTTATGAGTCTTGCTACAGTTTCTTGTACAACTAGAAGAGGGTTTTGAGAAATTCGTATCAAACTGTTTACAAAAGGTTCCAAGTTCGCACTTATTTCTCTTTAGCTCCAGTTTGAGGTGTTTCTGTAATTTCAGGTCTTGACAGATCTTTAGACCTTCCTGTTGAGTTATACTGACAAGTTGTCCGTATGTAAACTCACTGTAGGGTATAATCGGTTTACCACAATTTTTTCTTTGATTTTATTGCTAACCTTTTCTCCTAAAAGGGTAGGTAATCCGGCCAGAAATTTCTCTTTCCAAAATGGCTGGTTGGAATCTTCCCTGAGCATAACTCTAGTTAAGAAGGTATTTTTGTACCATTGGAAATCACTGAGTTTCTTGCATTTGAGGTTGGAAAGTAATTCGACATTTTTGTCTTTCAAGTGTGAAGAATCTCCTATGAAATTTAAAGAGATTGTCAGAATCAAGGTTGCTACGACATCTTGTAGGGGTTCACCTTGTTCGTCAAGGATTGGTAAACCTTTTTCGTCGCTTTTGATGGAATTGAGGATATCTTCCTTTTGTTGATCGGCGAGATAATTATCCCACCAACCTTTCAATTGACTAGAGAATCTGCGATGAGCGCTTCGCAATGGTTTTGTCCTGCGTACCATTTTGGGTTTTGTAGGCATTTGCAGCCATTGTCATTTGTGGAAGAAAACTGAGAATATTGTATTCGGTCATCCTATCTATATTCTAATCATAAATGAAAGAGGCATTGAAATGGGATTGAGCTAGGGGTTTGACTATTACTAGGTCAGGAGCAGGAATAATTTGTAGTTGCTGTTGTTAGACCTGCTGTATTGGTCGTTGCCAATCCATATGGTTAACAAAAAGTTTTTATTTTGGAATGGTTTTGGAGTATCACTGTCGTCGGAGTCGTGTGTTAGAGCAGTGATTTTATTGGAGGATTGTGGAGTATCTAGAACGACGTGTTCTGTGTTAGAACTATTGGAGGTCCCAATTCTGCTCAATTGACCCTGGATAGCCTGAATAAATTCAGACTTGTTTTGCTGGATATTCTTGACGCCATCTTTGGACACTTGAAAGGGTTTAAAGATAGGTTTTTGTCTTTTCGGTCTCATATCCTTAGTCGTACCTGTGGAATCTATGCTGACTAAAGGGTTGGTTTTTATGTGTTTTTCGACCCGATCGAGTTGTTTTCCTATGGTATTTAAACTGATATTGGTGAAATTGTTTTGAGCGAGGATATTCTTGGTGTTTTTTTTTTCATCCTCAGCTGGATTCTTAAGAGGGATTGCGTTTACAGGGCAGCCATGAATATTAATCTTGATGCCTTGTAAAGGAGGGTGGTTGGACTGGATTTTCCTAGAATCGGCTAGGGTTTCCCAGTCCGGCGATTTGTTCCTAGTCGTAACGGGATTAATCGTACTAGAAAAGGGATAATCAATGGCATTTTGGGAGGAATAATAATCGAACAAGTCAAAGAAAAGGATGTTTATCCTATGTTCATTAACAAACTCGTAGAATTTTTCCTGAATTTGTGTCCTAGTTTTTGAAAAGGTTTTGAAGAACCAAATTCGGTTTTCTAGGTTGTATTTTTCATAAAAATCTTTTTGTAGGAATTTTTTATCAACTTTGAAATCCTTTTGTAAAACACCAAGTTCGTTTACTAGGTTCTTTGTAATCGAGGAAAACGTCGGACTAGTAGGTTCCTGGTCCTCTATCTTTTTTCTAACAGTGGGATTTTCATAAATGGGTCTCGGTATTTCGTTGGAGTAGTCTACATTTCGTAGATTGGGTATGTCAGACGTAGAACGTCTGGGTTTTGATTTGTAAGGAGTATTTATGACTGAAGGAATTTGTGAAACTCTTCCTAAGTCGAGAGTTTCTACGGAACTGGAATCATCGTATCTACTACTCGTAGATTTTTATGGAACGATAGACTGACTCTACCATCCTGGTATTGGGTTATTTCTCTGAGACGAGTATTTGGTTGGGAAGTCTCAAGAGGTTCAGGTTTGACAACACCTTCTAAGATCCATTCGTTTGGTAAGGAAATATCCCTCCATCTAATAGGTCTCGGTATAACGGTGTAGATCTAGAAAGATCAATTTGTAAAAGAAGGGTTTCACCTTTCTTACTATGGTATCTGACTTTTGTAGCAAAAGCTAAAGTCATAGCTTTGTAATGGATTTTATAAATTATAGCTACAGGAATCGATCCTTCAAGCATTTGGTAATTGTAAGTCTTGATTTGTAAGACTAGGGATTTTTGGATATTTTTGTCGTTTAAAGAAACTGAGAAATTTGGGTAACAGTCAAAAGATATTGGTCTTGTGCAGAGACTAGACTCTACAGAACTCAATAGGGAATCTTCGAAATTTGTGAATCTGGCATCACGTAAGATAGAAAGGATTGAGGTGTTTAATCCTTCCTTCGTGAGGAGTTTTATCCCTACTTGGACTAATCCAATATGGATGTATTTGTAATTTCTTTCTCGGTGTCTTTTCAAGGAACTTTGAGAAAGTAATTGGATAGTTTCAAAAGGTTGAGATAATTGGATATCTCTTTCCTCTGTTTTGATAGTGAAATCGGTTTTGAATAACTGGTACTTGGAATTTTTGTAAATCTGGTCTCGATTTACTCTCGGTATTTCCCAATTATCGATAGATTTTTCAAAATCTTGTATCAAGATTTCTTCGGACTTTATTATCTTCTTTGAATCCATGGAAGAATATGAACTAAAATCACGCGAAGTAGATCTGTTGAGAAACGGATCGGGTAGAAAAACACATAAAACCAACACAGAATTGGGACCTCCAATAGTTCTAACACATAACACGTCGTTCCAGATACTCCACAATTCTCCAATAAAATCACTGCTCTAACACACGACTCCGACGACAGTGATACTCCAAAACCATTCCAAAATAAAAACCTTTTGTTAACCATATGGATTGGCAACGACCAATACAGCAGGTCTAACAACAGCAACTACAAATTATTCCTGCTCCTGACCTAGTAATAGTCAAACCCCTAGCTCAATCCCATTTCAATGCCTCTTTCATTTATGATTAGAATATAGATAGAATGACCGAATACAATATTCTCAGTTTTCTTCCACAAATGACAATGGCTGCAAATGCCTACAAAACCCAAAATGGTACGCAGGACAAAACCATTGCAGAACTGCTCATCGCAGGATTCTCTAGTCAATTGAAAGGTTGGTGGGATAATTATCTCGCTGATCAACAAAAGGAAGATATCCTCAATTCCATCAAAACTGACGAAAAAGGTTTACCAATCCTTGACGAACAAGGTGAACCCCTACAAGATGTCGTAGCAACCTTGATTCTGACAATCTCTTTAAATTTCATAGGAGATTCTTCACACTTGAAAGACAAAAATGTCGAATTACTTTCCAACCTCAAATGCAAGAAACTCAGTGATTTCCAATGGTACAAAAATACCTTCTTAACTAGAGTTATGCTCAGGGAAGATTCCAACCAGCCATTTTGGAAAGAGAAATTTCTGGCCGGATTACCTACCCTTTTAGGAGAAAAGGTTAGCAATAAAATCAAAGAAAAAATTGTGGTAAACAGATTATACCTTACAGTGAGTTTACATACGGACAACTTGTCGGTATAACTCAACAGGAAGGTCTAAAGATCTGTCAAGACCTGAAAATACAGAAACACCTCAAACTGGAGCTAAAGAGAACTAAGTGCGAACTTGGAACCTTTTGCAAACAGTTTGATACGAATTTCTCAAAATCCTCTTCTAGTTGTACAGGAAATTGTAGCAAGACTCATAAATCCCTTAAGAGTACTTCAAGAGGTTACAAAAAGAGAGATTTCAGCAAAACCAACGAAGAGTATTACAAAAAACCCTACAAAAATACTCATCGTTCCAGAAAACCAAATACCAAAAAAGATGATTCCAAATACAAGGACCTTACGTGTTACAAATGTCACAAAAAAGGTCATACATTGAAATACTGCAAAATGAATACAAAATTACAAGAATTGAAGCTCGACGATGACCTCACCCAAAAAATCTCCAATCTTCTCATTGATTCCTCCGATTCAAATGCCGAGTCAGAACCTGACTACTTTTCTCTGTCTTCTGAAGACAACAAAGCTCTTCAAATAGATGAATTGCTTACAACCAGTTCTTCTGAATATTCCGATAAGGGTAAGGGAAAACTTGTTTGTGTTTTAACCAAGGATCAAGAATTCATGTAAGAAATGGTTCAACACATAGATGTCGAACACCAAAAAGATTATTTGAATAAACTCCTCAAATCTTTTACTGACGAGAAAAAAGATTTCAAAAATTCGATTTTGCCAAACACCTCTAGAAATACCTACGATTTGACAAAAATCCTGAAAAAGGATAAAAGGATGTAAGAATCCAAAGAAACCCCAGTTCTAGAACTTTAGAGGGAGGTGAAACAAATCAAAGTAGAGATCAAGGCTCTACGAGAAAAACAAGATCAGTACTCTTTTCTACTGAAAACATTCCTTTCAAAAACCCAGGATAAATCTGAGTCCAGTTCTAAGTCTGACAATTCCGACTCTGAAAATACAGAAGAACCTCCTGATAACCCTTTTCTTGAAGAAGTCCCACAATAATTCCTTGATGTCTTACGACAGATCACGTCCAAAAAATACCTTGTTCAAATAACCCTTAAATTCTCAGCAATTTTAGAATTACTACTGTTGCTCTTTTTGACACCAGTGCAGATCTGAATTGCATAAAAACAGATCTAATACCTAATCAATTTCATGAAAATACCCAGGAAACTCTAGCGGCGGCCAATAACACAAAGCTAGAAATCAATTTCCAAACCAATGCGTCCGTTATTATTAATGGAGTTTCTATCGCGACATCGTTTGTCTTAGTAAAAGACATTCACAACTCAGTTTTCTTAGGAACACCATTTATAAATCTTATCACTCCTTATAAGGTAGATAATGATTTCATTTCTTTTGATTCCAATAAAAAGAATCTAAAATTCCCTTTTCTGACATAACCGAAAACTAGCGACCTCGATCTGATTAAAACTTATTCTTGTCATCTAGGTGAATTAAGAAATAATTTTTTAGGTCAAAATTCCGAGTTACCTAGAAACTGCGATACCCGTCCCATCAAATTAATTGATTCCTTTGCATACAATTTTCTGTTTAAAAATAATTTACAAATTTCGAAAATTGCATCAAAAAATAATTTCTGCCAATTTTTACTTTAAAAATATTTTAACTAGTGGTTTACCCAAAAACAGGAGAAAAAACCCACAGGTTTCCAAAATCAGTTACAGCACAGAAATACCTTGTCATTATCCCTATAAAAATCCACAGATTTTCAATATCAATTACAACACAGAAATGTCCTATCACTGTCCTTTGCCCCAATGTCCGGGTTACAGAGAAAAAATATCCAAAAAGGACATGAGAGAATCCGGACAATATTGTTACCATGCAATGTGTGGAGCCTTGCTCCAAAAGAGAAAAGAAGAGATATCTCCACTAATAAATACACATGTTGTTGCACCACAACAACAAACAAATTCCATGGCCTCCAAAAAACCCACAAAAGAAGAAAAAGAAAAATTCCCTTCCAAAACTCCCACTGAAAAACCCCTGTCGTGATATGATGCAGTAATGAAAGAAGAAAATGAAAATACCGCAACATATGTGCAAAAAACACCGGCACAAGAGATAACTGCCGAAAATCTTCTGCAACTCCTGGCGAAATCCCCAGAATTACAACAGGCATTGATACAACTTCAAAATCTCAAACAAGAAGTTGCTCAAAGATCAGGAGAGGAAAAGACCTCTCAAAATTTTACAAAAATCGAGAAAGGAGAATCTTCAAAAACCCTTTCTCAAAAACAATTTTCAAAACTACAACTCAAGAAAGAAGATTCTTTAAAAACCCTTTCTCAAAAACAATTTTCAAAAAACCAACTTGTGGTACCACAAATCCCCAAAAAACCTGCTCCTAAATACTTCATAAAATCATTTTTTCAAAATATTACTACTCTTGAAAAAAGATTTTTATAAAGACCCTTTTTTAGCACTACAAAATTATTTTGGACAAAAATGGTTTTATAAATCATGGGATATTTTAAAAACCCCATATTTTTATCAAGCTATCCTTGAAATATCAGGATCAGCGACCATTAAAATTAATTTTCACAAAAATTCCCGGATCCCTCTTATTCAATTTGCAAAATACTTAGCGTAATTGCTCATATGGATTGGGGAAATGACCCGTCTCAAGTCCTAAATTTCCCAGATACCCACAAAAATGAACCATTTTTTGATATTCCTTTTAATTACTGGGATTACCAACAAGCTTGGTTCAATTCCTTTTTCATTAAAAATACCAACCAAAGCCACACTTCACTTTTCCATTTTGATACCTCATGTGATCCATCACAATTTCCAACATGGTGGAATTCATGGTGGGAGCAATTCGGATCCACCCTAGAAATACAAAAACCAGAAGTCACTAAATCTTTCAGCCTCTTCAAATCCCAGTTTAAACCCTCTGAGGAAGAAAAAAGATTTGTGCCCCTACACCTTTTTCACACAAAATTCCACTTGCCATGGGTATTTACATGGTTCGTAGATTATTCGGACGATAAAATACCAATAATCCGAAGAAGATTCAAAATCAAATGGTGGGACAGCTTTAAAATACCAAAAAGCCTCGTACCACAAAAAGCCCAGGAATGGTTAAATGCCCAGAAATCCATTCCAGTACATGCGCCTCTACAAACACCACTGGCACCACTACAAACAAAGGAGCACACCCAGTTCCTGTCACAGAAATCCCAGATGGCCTCAATGCTTGCAGCGGCCAAAAATCCAGAAGAAATGCAAGCTATAATTCTGAAATTTGCACCGTCTTCATCTAAAGAAGGCTCTTCATCAGAAGAAGAAGAAGGAGAACCAGAGATTAATACTGAAGATAGTTCGGTTTTTGGCAACAGTGGATTCTAAAGATAGTTGCCAAAAGAATTCAAAATACCCGGAGTAGAGTTCAGACAAAATTCCGACAAAAGAAAGTGCTCGAAAAAGCTACTTTCGAAAAAGCAAAAAGCAAAAGCATAAGATTCCATCAATAATTCAAGAAAATGCCAAAAGGATGAATAGTCATTCTCCACTCGGATGACTAGTTAGATTTCTTTTTAATTATGAAAATACCATGTAAAACTCCTATAAAAGGAGACTCCCTCTCCCTTAGTTGGATAAGTCTTTTTCATTAGAAGAATTCTTTCTCTTTCTAAACTAGAGAGAAGTTGAGAGCTCTTACAGAAATTCCCCTTTAGGTTAGAATCAATATTCCTAAATACCCCCTTCAAATACCCATATGATTCAGTTCATATGACCCATATCATATGACTCATATCATATGATCCAATATACCCCAGAAATTTCCAAAGTTTATCTCCTTGATAATATACTTTGTAAATTCCAATTTATTTTTAAATTAATATGATTATGGACGGTAATACCTCCTAATCTTTTAAATAATTCATGCTTTTAAATTCCTTAAATTTCTGCATTAAATACTTGGTTGGTTCAACCGCCTATTTGATTTAAATTCCTGCAGAACCTTGTGATTTATGGTTTCCATAACTGGATCCTTGAATTGTAAGTTAGTCTTTATTTACTTTTTGCATATTTCAATTATCCTTTAATTTTTCAATCCCTTATATCTCGATTCCTTCTGTGTCTGTTATCCCCTTTAGATCCTCGGCCTAAGTGCTCTTACATAAATTCCCCTTTAGGTTAGAATCAATATTCCTAAATACCCCCTTCAAATACCCATATGATTCAGTTCATATGACAGATATCATATGACTCATATCATATGATCCAATATACCCCAGAAATTCCCAAGGTTTATCTCCTTGATAATATACTTTGTAAATTCCAATTTATTTTTAAATGAATATGATTATGGACGGTACTACCTCCTAATCTTTTAAATACTTCATGCTTTTAAATTCTTTAAATTCCTGCATTAAATACTTGGCTGGTTCTACCACCTATTTGATTTAAATTCCTGCAGAACCTTTGATTTATGGTTTTCATAACTAGAACCTTGAATTGTAAGTTAGTCTTTATTTACTTTCTGCATATTTCAATTATCCTTTAATTTTTCAATCCCTTATATCCCGATTCCTTCGTGTCATTATCTCCTTTAGATCCTCGGCCTAAGTTTGGTTTTATATATATATATATATATATATATATATATATATATATATATATATATATATAACAAGGCAAACATAAGCACATTGACTCTACTAGTATATATATATATATAACAAGGAAAACATAAGCACATTGACTCTACTAGGGTGGCTGATGAGGCCACACACGAGTGTCACATACAACAACTATCTACAAGCCTCTAAAGAGTACTATGATAATATCTGGTTGGGACAGGGCCCCACCATACCCAACTATATACATATGTACCTCTATAATACATATCAATTCACTAAACAGCTACAAAGGAAAGTAGCATGACAACCTTTAGTTGGGTCGAATCCTACTGTGAGGAAAGCATTTACATCTCTATCGGCACCTACATCATGAAACACAGTGTCCCCGGAAAAAGGACATCAATGTGAAATATTGTACTTAGTATGCAAAGCATGAATAAAATATGAATCCACAAACTATAAAGAAAAACATATAAGCAATGTGAAGCGAATAGTTATAAGGGAAAGCATAAGCAACTTGGGGGCCACACAGGGCGAATAATGAAACTCTGAAACTTAATACAACCTATCTGACTAGGCTTTTACTGTATAATTTTCCTCGTCTTATAGTGCGAGGTATAACATGTCATTAATTATAGGTGTATGTATGAATATGCAACACAATATGCATCCTAGTTCATGTGTGTGTCACGGAATACGCAACCCAATCTATCCTATGTATATATTGCGAAACGTGCAATCCGATCCTATATAAAATCATGATTTTATACATGATCTTAATGCCAATTAAAACATATCAATACCAATGTAAATTTAGGTGTGAACAATAGGATACAAAAACAACAGCTCTTTGGCCCTTTTTGAAACTCATAAATTCATTGACTTTACTCTTAGAATGTCTCTTTCGTCGAATCAACGACTAAATTTTAGAAGGCTTTCTTTCAAAGAATTATGATATGATCAGTAACCAACAATGAGAATTTCAAGAATAAGAATACTTCTCGACTAGAGATTTCAAGATACAATAGGACAAAGATTTTAGCGTTTCTTTTTTGAAATGATAACTCATTGGATATCATGCTTTGAAAGAAAGGGATATCCTTACATACCTGGTTCTTATTGCTACAATCATTTTACAAGTCCTCGCTCCTCTTATGTGTGATTCTCTATATCATATAAGGAAGTAATATCAATATCGAATTTCCATAAAACTTTGCGTAGGTATCTTATCGACTTCCGTAAACACTTTGGGTTCTTAGACTTGTTTACAAGGGATGCTTATGTAATTTAATTCCATGGTCTAATCTAAACAAAATTTCCATAAAACCTTTTCTAAGTGTTCTTTGACAACTCTTATGCATAAATAATTCCTTAAACTTTTTCTTATACGGAAAAATTCTTGTGAATTAGTCTCACAATCCTTCAAACCTTACGTTCATTAATCCACAACATATACTATCAACTTTTTCATCCAATTCAACTCATATTATCTGTAAAATAGCCCATCAATTCATATTACGAAGATTTCATAAATTTGCGAAGTATTCATCAAGAAAAATTTTCATAACTTCTTCCAAATCACCAATTAACCATAAACATATACAGAAGAGGATACGATTTAACTTAACACTCCATAATTTCCTTAAAACAATTCTGATGTACAAGGTTTTCCCCCCAAATCCAACTTTATATGAACAAGAAGATCACTATGTTAATCACAGGTTTATCACGTTACCTTTGCCTAATCATCTTCGATTTCAACTTGGGGATGTTGGAGTATAATAGAGAGAATTTAGGGAGAGTGCTAGGGTTTGGTATGGAGGAAAAATGAATCCCAAATCAGAAAATCCCTATATAAACTCGTCAAAAATTCTGCACCGCCGTTATTTGACGGTACATTAGATGGACCATCAAACTTCCGATGGTCCGTCAATCTTCCACGTCAAACTTCCTGGGAGATTGACAGCTCAAGCTAGTAATTCAATGGTCCGTCAAATAGTTGATGGTCCATCATCTGTCCCGTCAAGTTGCCTAATTTTCCATTTTTGTCGAAATGTACTTCCTTCGATCCATTCAACTCCTAAACTCTATGGTATCTTTATAAACAAGAAAAACTTGGCATTACCTTTATAAACAAGTGAAACATGACATGGCAAAACTCTTTGGTACCTTTATTAACAAGCAAAATATGACACAACAAAACTCTCTGATGTGTTCAATTATCTTCTGTAAGGTCATACCTCTTCCTGGGAATTCGATATCCCTTGACGACATGGAAAAACACGACATTACGGGGTGTAATATTTTCATACGTGTACAATGTGTGTATGTATGTCGTGGCTTTGTTGGCCCCTTTATTAGTGGTGTACTCTTCTTGTGGCCTTGTCAGCCTTGGTTATCTGTATATATCGTGTTGGAACTCTTCTGCGTGTAGGTTGTCATACATTCTTGTCTTATATGGTTATATAGAGGCCTTGTCGGCCTAGGTTTCATATTAGAGGTTCCAGATAATATAGTTGGTTCTCTTAGGCCTACGGGTGTTGGGTGTCTCTCCCCTCTCCCCCCCAAGGTTGGGGTGTAACAAAGTTGTTATCAGAGCAGGTCTATCCTAGGGAGTCTGCAAACCGTATCTAGTAGGGTCATACTTATGGGTGTGTTTTGCACCACACTTATAAGCAGGAGGCTACATGATACTTAGGACGGTTACTTTTCTTATTGATCTAGAGCATGCAATAGAGCTGAGTCATAAGTATTCACTCCTAACCTTCATCTTGTTTATATTCTCAACTATGCTTGCTACTGCTAGACGATAGGAGGCTCTGCGAAGGTTAGATGACGATGCGGGAGAGGGTTTCAGTCAGGTACCACCCGCTGACCTGGGGAGACGTAAGCACCAAGATGAGGCTATATCTCAGGCCTCCAGGACTCCACCCCACCACCTTCTTTTGAGGGGCATAGATGAGCTGATATATCTCTTGTTCCTCCCCCAATTTCTCCTAATTAGGACTTAGACATGCGCAGTACAGTGCAGCTGTTGACTAGGCTAGTGGCCTCTCAGGACCAGTGATAGACCCCCAGTACTTCTGATAGAGCCGTCAGCATGAGAGTTTGGGATTTCATCAACCTAGACCTTCCAGTATTTATAGGATCAGATCCGAATGCGGACCGGCATAACCTTTTAGATCAAAAGCAACGTACCTTATGCTGAGTCAGTAGAGTTGGCTTCTTATAGGTTGCATGATGTTTTCGTGACATGGTTTGAGACTTGAGAGTAGACTCGGGGACCCCGTGCCCCAGCAGCTGGGTGGAGGGAGTTCTCTGAGGCATTCCTGCATGAAGTATCTGCCAATCGAGCTTTAACGAGCTAGGTAAGACATGTTCTTACACTTGGAGAAGTGTGAAATGAGTGTACGAGAGTATAGTTTATAGTTCAATTCCTTGCCTAGGTATGCCCCTGCGATTTTTACTAAAATGAGTCATCGGGTCTATCAGTTTGTTAATGGTTTGGAGCCACATTTGGTAAATGAGTGCACGATAACTTCCTTAAATACAAATATGGATATTTCCTGAAATATGGCTTATGCACAGAACTTGGAAGATCGTAAGAGGCAGTAGAAGGTTGATCGAGAGTAGGATAGAGGTCAATATAAGAGGGGTCGGTCCGCAGGTGATATGGGGGATTTAAGAGGTGGGTTTAGGCCACAATTTCCTAGACGCCCCTCTTATCCAACGGCTAGTGCACCATAGCAGTTTCAGGGCCATCATCGTGACCAGACTACTTATTCTAGTTAGGGTCAGAGTTCACGGGCACTAGGCCCGCAGTATAGAGAAGATTTGAGCCAGATAATATCACATTTTCCCTGATACACTCAGTGAGGTAGGGCCCATCTAGCACAATATTGTTGAGAGTCAGATGTATGTTATTTTTGTAGTTACCCAAGACACTTTCCTATGGACTGTCTAACTAGAGGTAGAGGTGGTATGACACAGCCGACAAGGTCCGTAGTAGCTTCTTCTTCATCAGTACGCCCTCCTAGGAAGAGCACGCAGACCTCGGCCAGTAAAGGTAGAAACAGAGGTAAGGATGGAGAGTCTAGATCAAGCAGTCATCAGAACCCCATTTATGCATTATCAGTATGACAGAACCTTTAGTCTCTCCAGATGTGGTTATAGGTATATTATTTGTCCTCTCTTGATATGTATGCTTTGATAGATCCGGGTTATACCTTGTCATGTATTTCCCCTTTTGTTGTTGGTAAGTGAGTAAAAGAGCCTGAATTGTTATATAAGTCATTCGAAGTATCTACGCCTATAGGTGAGCCTGTGATTGTTAAGCGGGGTGTATAAGAGTTGTGATGTAAAGATATACAACTTCCATACTTTATCTGATTTGAATAAACTAGAAATGGTGGAATTTGACGTTATTATGGGTAGGGATTAGTTGGCTTCCTGTTATGCTAATGTAGATTGTTGGACAAAAGTTGTCCAGTTAAATTTTCTAGGTGAGCTCATCATTGAATATAAGGGAAATGTTGCAGCGCCTAAGGGGAGATTTATTTCCTACCTAAAGCTTAGAAAATGATCTCGAAAGGGTATATCATCTCATGTGAGTTTAGGATGCGGAGGCAAAGCCTCTGGTATGGCGTGATCCTTTCTATAACGATTGATATGAACATATCCTAGTAAAGATTATATTATTAGTTGATTAAGAAATCAGTTGAGGTTATTCCACTCCTTGAATACGTACGTATCTGCCGTTCGTTAAGTTTATGTTCCATCAGTGATATTGTTCCCTTCAATGCATAAAGCAAGAGTTAGCACTTCATGATTAAGAAACTAAGTGATGCAAGTAAGTAGGGGTGATGATGTGTAAGTGCGTCGGGTGCTGGTTATATTTGGGTTGACCCAAAATTGGATGCTAAAGATGGGGTTCTCAGTTCTTGGTTTGGCTGGATAGGGTGGTGTTTGGTGGCTTTTTCGAGTAATTGTACTTGGAAAATGATTGAGGCCATATGTGGAGTTGTTACGGGTAGGTAGAGGATCAGGGTGATGTTCGGGACTTGGTGGTGTCAAGGTGACGAAACATAACTGAAACAGTGAGGTCGTCGGTAAGGTGTGTTATGTGGACTGTTTAGTTTTTTCGGGTTTGGACGGTAGTATTTTTGGGGTTTCAGTTGGCGACCTTTGTAGTGGATGTTCGGGTGGTGTTTTGGGACCTGGTGGTAAAAGGATTGAATTTGTTTGGATGAGGAATGAACACGAAGTGCGAGTTGTAATCCGGGTACACACCAAGTGTTGGTTTGCCCATTTTGGGTTAAGTGTTTGGTTGTTGTGGTTGTAGTGAAATGCGGTCGATGAGCCCAAGGATAGAGACACGGGGGTTTTACTGCCTGAGTCGACACTAAGGATAAGGTGACTAATTCCACAAGGTCAAGACCGGGCTTTGCTAAGTGTAATGCCCGTGAATTAATGTAAACGGTAGACATTTTAAAGAAATATTACCCATCAATTTTGGGGCATGCATAAGTAATCAACAGCCACAGACCGGCTGCTTGGTCGCAAAAGAGGTTAATTTCCCTTTGATTTGGGGAATATACGGGGAAACGACAACTACAGACTGGCTGCATGGATACAATAACAAACCCTTCGATTTGGGGTCGATACAACTAAGAAGACGAATTGGTTGGCCTTGAGCCAATCGAAGGCTGCACTACATCATCAGTTATTGAAGTCTCAGGATCAGCCAAATCAACGGTTACTTGGTCTTCCCGAATTGCTGCAGTCTGTTCCACATCACCAGCCACACCAATAGCCACTACCTTAACTACCCCTAACTCTTCGAGTATTGCCACTCCTACCCCATGTGCGATCTTAGCCACACCAAATGATTGGGTCTCGGTAAGAACCTGCATATCAGTTGCTAGAGTATCTTCTAGTTTTTGTTCTGATCGGGCCGATGCATCTTGCAAGGCTGTAGGAAGGTCACCTGGCACTTGGACGGCAGGATCAACTGGCAAATAAATAGTCATATCCGAAGAATGATGTGCTTCGGACACCACTTCGGAAGGATTAGTAGGTAATGATGGCTTTACACAAGCAACTTTGCCTCTCCATTCAGCACACTCATTTTCCAGTTTGGCGAGCCGTTCATTACCCATCTTCAGATCCGATTCCCAAACAACTTGTTGATTACCAAGCTCACATATCTCGTTATCTAGATGGCAGCCTTGCCGAAACAAAGAGGAGCGGGAGGAATCATGGGTTTTAATAGTTGAGTCCAGGGCAGTTATTTCAGGGGTTATAGTCCTTATCTCTGCCTGGATCTTCTCTAATTCTGCCTGCAATTGGGACTGCCACCCCTGCAAATCACGCATTCGATTGACACTTCGCTGCCTCTCCTCATTTACCTGAGCAAAAGTAGCCTGAACACGATTCTTTTGTTGCCGAAGAAATCCCAAGCGTTGCAGAGCTACAGCCGCTTCATCACGGCTATCTTTTGCCGCCTTATGTGAAGATAATAGGTTATTCAAAGCCAAGGCTATGTCATTATAGGCGGCTTCCAGAGCTGGAAAGTCCCTCGCCTCATTCGTCAACCGGAACAAAAATCTCCTCAATGCATGAAGTTCCTCCTCGCTGGTGGGGATGCCCTTGTCTAGAAGCTCCTCAACTTGTTCTTCATGAACACCAACCGGTGAAGAGGGTGAAGGTTCAATTTCAATGGAAGCCATGTTGGCACAACTTCCTCCATCGATCATCATGTTACACACCCTCTCGTTCACCTTGCATCGGGTGTAGAAGATTTGTTCTCTTTGTAATCTTCTAGTTACAAACTCAGCACGTGTTGAAGAACTAAGCTCACACCATCTTCCGCAAGGTCAGTCTCTTCTCCTAAGTTCTCCTGTAAGACAATTCACACATTAAGTATAAGTTCAATCACGACAATCATAGGTCACATAAACAACAATTATACCAACCTAAGTAGAATTCATTACCACAACCACACCCGAAGGCTCACAAGTTTCCCCAACATTCTAACAAATTAACATATAAATTAGTACCCACCCAAGTGCTTATCTCAATCACTAAGGTGGGACCCTCATCACACCCAATACCCCTATATAAATTTTAGCTATACATGCTTTTGTATCGGAGTCTAGAAAGTAAATCATAACTTACCTAAATACTGTGTTGGTGACACAAATCCTCACACCAATGCTTTACCCTTCCGTAGCACTTCCAAATGATCAAGGTCTAGATAATGTATGTTATATGTTAAAATATGAATCTACACACCCATAATGTTATGTTTCAAAACAAAACCCTAGAATGCATCTCAAACCAAGCCCACAAGAAAAAAATTGAAATTCTATGTTAGAAAATGTTACCCATAGTGTAGATAATCATAATTCTATTTTTCATAGAATTCTAACCCCAATTGAGCCGCCAATTCATGCATTATCCAAAAATCCAATTTCTATCAAAACTCATAAAATAATCATTTGACAATCTGGATAAGATTTGAAAGTTGTGTTAGGAATAGTATGCCCAAAGCTTTAACAAGCTAATACTAGGAAATTTAGTCAAACAAACCATTATTAGTCAGATATTAAGGCACGTGATTATTATGATGAAATCTCTAATATATCAATGATAAAATCATAATCGAATGATAAGAAACTTACCCAAAGAGGTTTGTTGAATATATGAGTCCACAGGAGTGGTTCAACAATCATGAAATCTCTAATATATCAATGATAAAATCATAATGATAAGAAACTTACCCAAAGAGGTTTGTTGAATAAATGAGTCCACATGAGTGGTTCAGCAATCATAATCGGATGATAAGAAACTTACCCAAAGATTTCATGATAATAATCATATGCACCAGTAGAGAAAAGTCCACAAGAGTGGTCTTCACTTACCAGCCAAAAATGCGCAAGGGCGGGGAGGCTTCTACAATAGCAGCCCCGCATTCGCACTCCACCCACTACAGATGTGGCCTAACCCCAACCCCAGGATTCTCACATCTGCGCACCAACTTATATAGAAATGGATGCGTATGTGTGAATCCTTATCCGTAGGTTCACCTACACCAGCACCAGAAAATGAAGTAATTTTCCAAAATTTTGATCCGACACCCGAAATTCATTTGAAACCTCTCAAACTCAAACCAATTATGCACACTTAACAAAAACCAGGCTAGACTCACTCGCGCACTCAAAATACTAGTCTGGCATCATTAGGATGCTTTTTTCCTAAAAACACTCTACCTTTTTAAAAATCTCAACATTAGCCAACTAGGTAGCCAAATCGCATATGAATGCCTCATGACCCAAACCAAAGATTTTACTAAGTCATAAATGACTTTATAGACCTAATAGAATTGACAAAACTTGGAAACATACACGTTTACTCAAAAGTCATCTTTTAGTCAAACCATACCATTTCAAAACATAAGAAACTTCTAATTTTAGATTTTCTTTCCGAAACACATTCAATTCACCACAAGAAGCATGACACACATCCCTACGAGTCATAAAAACCAAAAAGGAACTACAAAAATGATGTTTTAGGTAAAATAAGACAAACAAACTCAAAACAACAAAATGAGTCATTATTACAAGTATCAGATACATGCATTGATGATTTGTTTGAACTATTTTAGGGTACATTGATCTTATCCAAGATTGATTTGAGATGGGCTACCATTAGTTGAAGATTAGAGTAGAGGATATTATGAAGACGACCTCTAGGACCCGTTATAGTGAGTATGAGTTCTTGGTTATGTCTTTTGGGCTTACCAACGCCCCCACAGCTTTTATGGATATGATGAATGGGGTTTTTATGCCCTAGCTATACTCTTTAATTATTGTCTTCATTGACAACATCTTGGTTTGTTCTCGTAGTAAGGATGATCACGAGAAACATTTGAGGATTGTGCATGGGTTGTCAAAGGAGAAGTAGTTGTATGCCAAGTTTTCTATGTGTGAGTTTTGGCTCAGTTCAGTGGTGATTTTGGGGAATGTGATGTCTAAGGATGGAATTAGGGTAGATCCTAAGAATATTGAGGCAGTTTGAGGTTAGGCTAGACCAACATCGATAACTGAGATTCAGAGTTTCGTAGGGCTCATGAGTTATTATCAGCGGTACATGAATGGTTATTAATATATTGCTTCCCATTTGACCAGGTTGACCCAAAAGAATGTGCCTTTTCAACGGTCAGATGAGTGTGAGGAGAGCTTCCAAAAGCTCAAGTCTTTATTGACCTCACCCCTGATTTTGGCTTTATCGGTAGAAGGGAAGGATTTTGCCATCTATTGTGATTCTTCGTGAATTGTTCTAGGGTGTGTGTTGATGCAATAAGCCAAGGTGACGTCTTATGCTTCAAGGTAGTTGATGGTTTATGAGAAGAACTTCCCCATCTATGACTTAGATTTGGCGGCGGTAGTCTTTGCTTTGATGATTTGGAGTCATTACTAGTCTAGGATCCATTGTGAGGTGTTCACAAACCATCGTAGTCATCACCATATGTTCAAACAGAGGGATTTGAATTCGAGGAAGCTTATATGTAAGGAACTGCTCAAGGATTATGATATTACCATTTTTTATCATCCGGTCAACGCTAATGTGGTAGCGGATGCTTTGAACCGTAAAGCAATGAGTATACGTAGGTTGGTGTATTTGATCGTGGAGGAGCATCCCTTGGCTATGGAGGTTCATTCTTTGGCAAATAGTTTGGTGAGACTTGATAATTCGGAACTGGGCAAGGTTCTAGATTGTGTTGAGGCAAGGTCATCATTTTTAGAGTAAATTAAGGCCCAACAGTTTGAGGATGCAATGTTGAGCAAGATTTGGGATAAGGTGTTGAAGAGGAATTCTAGGGAGGTATTTCTTGATGATAAGAGAGTTTTGAGAATTAAAGGACGAGTTTGTGTTCCTCGTGTTGATGGTACTTAGTATAGGATTACTTGAGAGTCAACTTGATGTTTATTCCTGTTACGTATGTTCCGTCATTGTGCCTACGGGGGTATGTTGTGTACTCATGCTATACTTATTGCATTCTTTTTGGATGCAGATACAACGCCATGTACCAGTTCAAGACTTTGTGGCTAAGTCTGAGTTGGAGGATTTCCTATGTTCGGGGTGAGCATGTCTCCATTCCGCATGCCCTAGATGCTTATCTTATTTCATGTATTTACCTATGAATAAGAGACATTTATAGACATTCAAACTTATATTTCCGCTTTCTAGTGCTCTTGTATTATTGACCAGATTTTAGGGGTTATAATAACTTATTATCAGACTTATTTCGGTATTTATGTTATGATTAGAAAATCTTATTAATTATTATGTTATTTCTTCTTTTTTTACTATATTCTGTTGACTAATTAGGAAGTGGTTCGCCTACCAGTGGGAAAAGTATAGGTGCCACCACAGTGCCTAAAAGGGGTCGTGACAAAGTTGGTATCAGAGCTTTAGGTCAAACAGTCTTGAATACAAGAGCAATGTCTAGTACAGTCTTACGGATCGGTGCAGTGACATTCGTACTTATCTTTAATGGGTTATGGGATATTTAGGAAACTTCACTTTATTTATTCCTTTCGTGCTAAGATTGATCAAATTGGTATGTGGCCTTTTTTCCTATTCTCTCATAGATGGTGAGGACTAATGCTCACGCGGTGAGACAGGCACAGGCACCTGCACCTATAGTGTGTGGTCACGATAAAGGTCATGGGCGGGGCTGAGATAGAGCCCAATGAGCAATACCAGCGAGGGGTGGAGCATAGGGAGCCAATTAGACGCACGCTAGATCAGTTTCCACCTAGCTGGATATTGAGCCTCAGGATAAGTAGTATGATGAGGAGATGGGGCCAGCCCATGATCAGCCTAGATTTATAGCTACTCCGATTCTTCAGGACACTCTGGTCAAGTTATTGAGTGTAGTTGATGGTATTTCCTAGGCAATCATTCTTCCTACTACTCCAGGTGGGTCACTGACCCGAGTGAGAGAGAGATAGACTCCAGAGTTCGATACTCTAGGGGTTTAGCTAGTTGCTATTGCGACACCCTAAATAGATGAGATTCCGGCACCAGAGTTTGGTCACTGTCCGATTTTAGGATTTTTTATAACCCCCGATGAGCGGAAGATATGCGAGCATTTCTCCAACATGAAGCCTTTCGTATTCTATAGCCAGCCTGAGGTGTATGCTTATAGTTTATAGTGAGCAGTCATGAGAGGCTCCATACTTTGGGTATCGTAGAGTCACATGGAGTTTGTTTTGTTGCTCTTTAGCTTATGGGTGATGCGAACCAATTATTGAGGGCTTATGTTGATTGTTGACCAACGAGGTTGCCCTCACTATCTTGGACTAGGTTTTATCAGATCTTTTTGGAGAAGTGTGCTTCCTTTAGCTTATGTGTGAGTAAGCATGACGAGTTCTCCAAGTTGGAGCAGAGGGGTTCATCAGTTGCTGAGTACAAGACTTATTTTCATGCTTTATCGCGCTATGTAGCTTTGTTTCTACCTATTGAGGCTAAGAGAGTTAGATGCTTTGTGAGAAGGTTGAGTATTCCTCTTCAGTTAGCTACAGTATAGTTTGTGGCCTCTAGATTCTTTTGAGTCCGTGTCAGAGCATGCTAGACCAGAGTCCGATAAGAGAGTTCGCAGATATGGGCACTACAGTGGATCTACTTCTTGTGGGTATGTGCAGCAGGGTAGATTACAGCATTCGTAGTCTAGTAAATTGATCTAGGCAACTCTTCAGATTACAAATGGTGCTTCTGTAGGGCAGAGTGGTTAGAGTGGGGGTTAGTCTTCTAAAGGTACTCAGTCTCAGTACTCTGACCATGGTGGTCACTCAGGTTCTTCGATCTCTATTCAGCAGCCCTCAGTGGACGAGGATGTTCCCAAGATGGCTTTCAAGACTTGGTATTGTCATTACAAGTTCTTGGTGATGTTCTTTGGGCATACCAATGCCCCCGCAACATTCATGGATTTGATGAATGGGATATTCAAGCCTTGCTTGGATTCGTTTGGTATTGTCTTTATTGATGACATGTTGATCTATTCAAAGAGTCAGGAGGATCACGAGAAGTATTTGTAAGTAGTTATTGGTTGTTGAAGGAGAAAAAGTTGTATGCTAAATTCTCAAATTGTGAGTTCTGGCTCAGTTCCATAGCATTTTTAGGACAAGTGGTGTCTAAGGAGGGTATTATGGTTGATCTGAAGAAGATAAAGGCAGTCAAAGACTGGCCTAGACCTACTTCGGTGACATATATTCAGAACTTTGTAGGTCTCGCGAGCTATTATCATCGGTTCATAAAGTGGTTTTCATCTATTATTTCTCATTTGACACGATTAACCCATGCCTTTCTAGTGGTCCGATGAGTGTGAGCAGAGCTTTCAAAAGCTCAAGCCATTTTTTACCATAGCCCTGATTTTGGCACTTCTAGTGGAGGGAAGGACTTTCCATGTATTGTGATGCTTCGAGAATTGGGTTTGGTTGTGTGCTTATGTAGGAGGTTAAGGTAATAGCTTATGCATCGAGGCAGTTGAAAGTGCAGGAGAAGAATTAACCTATTCGTGACTTAGAGTTGGCGGCTGTTTTATTTGCTTTAAAGATTTTAAGGCATTACCTTTATGGAGTCCATTGTAAGGTGTATGCCGATCACCGCAGCCATTAGCATCCATTCAAACAGAGAGATTTGAATTCTAGACAGCGTCGTTGGATAGAGTTGCTTAAGGACTACTATATGACTATTTTATACTATCCAAGCAAGGCTAATATGGTGGTAGATATTTTGAGCCAAAAGGCAGTGTGTATGGGGAGATTGGCGCATCTGATAGTTGATGAGCGTCCATTGGCATTGGAGGTTCAGTCTTTAGCCAACAGTTTCGTGAGGCTTGACATTTCAAATACTGGTAAGATTTTGGCTTGTATTAAGGTGGGGTCGTCTCTTTTGGATAAGAACAAGACCCATCATTATGATGATGTGAAGTTGTGCAAGATCAGAGATAACATGATGCGTGGAGAAGCCAATGAGGTTGTGATAGATGGTGAGTGGGTGATGAAAAGAAGGTCGTGAACTTAAGTTCCCAACATGAGTCGCGAGGTGATTTGCTAGGAGTGCCAATGATTTCCAATCGTCCTATGGTGACATGCTTAATGTGGAGTGGAGTCGAAGACAAGACTTGAAGATCTAAGAAGGAAACATGTTTTTTTCGGCTTTTATGTAGGTCTTGGCCGAGACCACCTTTTAGCCTGTTTTAATTCCTATTTTTATTACTAGATCTCCTTATATCTTAATTACTATGTCATGTAATAAGATAAGATGACCAAGCTAAGAACCATCTAGAAGGAGAAGCTTCCAACATTCCCCAAGGAGGTAATTCATGAACTAGCTAGTTCATGCACTTATCTACATGGATGACATAAAAGGGTGGCCTAGAGAACATGAAGAGTTGGGTATTTTTCCTTCCCCCAAATCGGTTGATCCCCTCCCCCTTTCCCATTCGGCATAGATGCATTTTATGTCTATCTTGTTACCTGTTCTAGAAGGTTTAGAACTAGTATAAATAAGGGTTGTAGTTGATGAAAGAAGACGTTGAATTTTATGAAATATATTTGAGTTTTCTCAAACTTTGCTAAGTTATTCAACTTTTGTGTTGTTATCTTAGTTGATCTTTTTGTGGTACAAACCCTAGTTGTAAGTCTAGATAGAACTTTTGTGATCTAATATACCCAAGTCAATGTTCTATCCGGTTACTTTGCCACAAACACAATAGAAGGTCATCTCGGTCTACACTACCTTACTCTCACCAGAACTTGTCTATCAATTTCGTGTCCAATCATTGTCCAAACTGCCTAATCCCTTTTACCTCAATACATTACAACACTTCCCAAACCTACACTAAAAAGGTTGTTAATCAACTCCTCCCAAAAATGCCCGAAAACCCAACTAAGTACTCCCTCATCCTTACCCGGGTTCAACCTTCGTACCTTACTGTCCCGACCAGTTTCCGCCACATTACCACCATTCAACCTCCAACGTAACCTACGACGTGTCTAGATCATCCCCTCCAAATGCCTTAGCCCCAAACCACGTAAAGGTACTCATACACCTCCCATAAACCTAAACTATCCGGAAACCGTCCTATTCCGCCAACCTCCATTTGACTCCCATAATTGTGTCCGTCCAGCCCCAAAACAACTCTGACCAACCTAACCATACAATCCCCTCCTTATATACATCAGTTTTGTATCAGATCAAGGCTTTCCCATCTCATGCCTTGACGCTATGGCTAACATAAATGAAGAACTTCGGAGGACCATAAGTGACCTTATTATGGAACAAATGAAAATCTTGAGAAGAGAGTTTTTAGAGCGTGCCATGATTAATGATGCTGAGTCCGGGGAGGAGGTTGCACAAAAAAACCCCAAGGCATTAAAGGGAAGATGTCCAAAACAACCCGAGGCATGAAAGGGAAGATGACCGAAGTCTACGGTTTGATCTTCCAACCTTTCAAGGAAATATGGACCCTGAAGTGTTTATTGAATGGTTAAGGGGCATTGAGAGGCTTTTCAAATACAATCAATATGATGACCACAAGTGTTTTAAGGTTGCTACATTGAAGTTGAAGGAATTCACTTCTATGTGGTATGAAAACCTCAAAACAAGCCGGAGGATGAATAGGAAAACCAAGATTGAATCTTGGGACAAACTAAAAAAACATTTGAAGAAGAAGTTCTTGCCAAGGAAGATGTTCAAGCCTCCATTTGAGGAATACGTTTGAAAGTTCGAGAAAGTCACCATTGTTTTGTGACTTAGAAGAAAAGGAGGCTCAAAGGATTGCATAATTCATTGAAGGCTTGAACGTGACAATTCAAAAGAAGGTCAAAGTTGCAACATACAACACATTTGAAGACGTATGTCACTTAGCACTCAAGTTTGAAAAATAACAAAAGAAAGGTACCTCAAAATCCTATGTAAAGCCCACTAATGTTAGAGAAAAGGGCAGTACATCTTTTACTAACACATTGATAGCCAAGAAAGTGTAGAGAAAGATAAAGGAAAGAAAGTAGAGGTTACAAATGGGGTAGATAGAAGTAGAAAAGGGTGTTTTAAATGTCAAGGATTAGGACACTTTGCAAATGAATGTCATAACCCTCGGGTAATGACTATCGAAGAGTATCAAGATTATAGGGATTCCTTTGTTATTGAGGAACCCGAAGTCAATGAGGTCCTAGAGGAAGATGTTGATCTTGCGGAGGAGGGTGAAAGTTTAGTACTCCGACGTGTATTGAGTGTTCAACTTGAAGAACAGGAGAAGACACAAAGAGAGTAACTATTTTACACTCGATGCAAGGTAAATTACAAGGTATGTAATATGATCATTGATGGAGGAAGCTGTACCAATGTGGCCTCCGTGGAAATAGTGGACAAATTGAAATTGCCTACCCGCAGCCATCCTAAACCATATGCTCTCCAATGGTTGAATAAAGACAAAGGGCTAAAGGTAATTAAACAAGCTCTTGTTAGTTTTCGAGTTGGTAAGTATGAAGATGAAATATGGTATGACATCCTACCTATAGATGCTTATCATATTTTATTGGATCGGCCATGGAAATTTAATAGGAAAATGCAACATGATGGAGAAAAGAATGTCTATTCTTTTCAAAAGGATGATAAGAAGGTCCTGTTGATACCATTGTCACCTAGTGAGGTGAAGAAAATAAAGATCCAAAATGCCAAGAACCGCAAGGAGAAGTCTGAGGCCCTCTTGCTTGATGCACATGAGGTATAAGAGAAGTTGAAGAAGGGGAGTCCTATATATGCATTGGTGTGCAAGGATAAGAAGAGTCTTGTGGGAGATGCAGTTGAAGATGCCGACTTGAAGGAACTCTTGAAGAAATTTGAAAATGAATTTCCGAATGATCTTCCACTCGGATTACCACCAATAAGAGGTATTGAACATGCTATTGATTTTATTCCAGGAAGTTAAATTACCTAATCGCCCAGCCTATAGATGCAATCCAGAAGAGGCTAAGGAGTTGCAAATACAAGTACAAGAATTACTAGACAAAGGCTTCATCCGAGAGTCTCTTAGTTCATGTGCGGTACCCGCTTTGTTGGTGCCAAAGAAATATGGGACTTGGCACATGTGTATTGATAGTCGAGCGATCAATAACATCACTGTGAAGTACAGGTTTCTTATTCCGAGATTGAGTGATCTTTTGGATGAATTGAGTAGGTCCAAGTTGTTCTCCAAGATAGATTTGAGGAGTGGCTACCATCAAATGAGGATACGAGAGGGAGATGACTGGAAGATGGGTTTCAAGACCAAGTATGATTTGTACGAATGGCTTGTGATGCCATTTGGATTGTGTAATTCTCTAAGCTCTTCCATGATGCTCATGCACGAGGTACTACGACCATTCATGGGTAAATTTGTTGTGGTTTACTTAGATGATATCTTAATTTATAGTCAAGATAGGGAATCTCATTTGTCGCATTTAGAAGCTTTATTTGAGAAGTTAAGACATGTAAAGTTGTATGGCAAGTTAGAGAAGTGTGCTTTTATGATTACTAGTATCCCATTCTTAGGATACAGAGTATCATACAAAGGCATTCATGTGGATCCATCCAATGTGGAAGCTATCCGGAGTTGCCTGAGCATACGAATGTAAGTGAGGTAAGAAGTTTTGGCTTATTTTTATCGTTGTTTCATTCTAGATTTTAGTACCCTTGCTACCCCTATCACTGAACTAATGAAAAAGGGTGAGTTTAAATGGTTCCAAAGAGCACAAAGAGCTTTTGAAACCTTGAAGGGAAGGTTATGTGAAGCACTGGCTCTAGCTATTCCAAACCTTGAGAAGCTATTTGAAATTGAATGTGATGCTAGTGGAATTGGTATTGGTACCGTATTGATTCAAGACAAATGACCTATTGCTTTCTTTAGTGAAAATTTGGGTGGTGTTCGAGTCAATTATTCTACTCAAGACAAGGAATTCTATATTGTGAGATCTTTGGTCCAATGGAAACATTGTTGAGGACGAAACCTTTTGTCTTGTATTCGGATCATTTGGTTTGGCCACACCTAAGGAAGGAAAGATTTCCCAACATGAGAAAGAACAAGCTAAGCCGAGGGCGGATTGTCCTTTTAAGATATTGGCCAGGTTCGGGGAAAGCGCCAATAAGGTAGAACTCCCGGACGAATATGGAGGTATTGGTTTAACGTTTGATGTTGGAGACTTATCACCATACATAGATGATGAGAATTTGAAGGTAAATTCTATTAAAGAAGGGGAGTATGATGAAAAGAAGGTTGTGAACTTAAGTTCCCAACATGAGCCACGATGTGATTTGATAGGAGAGCCAAAGTTTGTCAACCGTCCTATGGTGACATGCTTAATGTGGAGTGGAGTCGAATACAGGACTTGAAGATCCAAGAAGAAAACATGTTTTTTTTCAGCTTTTATGTAGGTCTTGGCCTAGACCACATTTTAGCTTGTTTTAATAGTATAAGATGACCAAGCCGAGAACCATCTAGAAGGAGGAGCTTCCAACATTCCCCAAGGAAGTAATTCATGAACTAGCTAGTTCATGCACTTATCTAAATGGATGACACAAAAGGGTGGCCTAGAGAACATGAAGAGTTGGGTATTTTCCCTTCCCCCAAATCGACCGAACCCCTCCCCCTTTCCCATTCGGCCTAGATGCATTTTATATTTATCTTGTTACCTCTTCTAGAAGGTTTAGAACTAGTATAAATAGGGGATGTAGTTGATGAAACAAGACATTGAATTTTTATGAAATATATTTGAGTTTTCTCAAACTTTGCTAAGTTATTTAAATTTTGTGTTGTTATATTAGTTGGTCCTTTTGTGGTCCAACCTTTGGTCCTTTTGTGATCCAAACCCTAGGTGTAACTCTAGTTAGAACTTTTGTGATCTAACTATACCCAAGCCAAGGTTCTATCCAGTTATTTTGTCACAAACACACAAACTTGTCTATCAATTTCATGTCCAATCATTGTTAAAACTTCCTAATCCCTTTTACCCAAATATACTACAACACTTCCCCAACCTACACTAAAAGGTTGTTAACTAACTCCTCCCAAAAATGCCCAAAAACCCAACCAACTACTCTACCGTCCTCACTCGGGTTCAACCTTCGCACCTTACTGTCTCGACTAGTTTCTGCCACCTTACCACCATCTAACCACTAACATAACCTACGACGTGTCTAGATTATCCCCTCCAAACGCCTTAGCCCCAAACTACCTGAAGGTACCCGTACACCTCCCACAAACCTAAACTGTCCGAAAACTGTCCTATTCTGCCAACCTACATTTAACTCCCATATTTGTGTTCATCCAGCCCTAAAACAACTTCGACCAACCTAACCATACAATCCCCTCCTTATATACATCATAGGGTCTTGAGGATCAAAGGGATAGTGTATGTTCCTCGTGTTAGAGATTTGATGAGGTTGATTATGAAGGAGGCTTACAGCTCCAGATATTCGATCCACCAGGTGCTACAAAGATGTACCGTTATTTGAAGCAGCACTATTAATGGTGTAGGATAAAGAGAGACATTGTTGAGTTTGTATCTCGATGTTTGAATTGTCAGCATGTCAAGTATGAGCACCAGTGACCTGGTGGTTTGTCTTAGAGGATGCCCATTCCTGAGTGAAAGTGGGAGCAGATTGCTATGGATTTTGTTGTTGGGTTGCCGAATACTTTAGGCAAGTTTGATGTTATTTGGGTCATTGTTGATAGGTTGACCAAGTCCGTGCATTTTATTCTGATCCGATGACTTATAATACTAAGAAGCTGGGTAAGATTTATATTCGTAAGATTGTTCTTCTGCATGGGGTACTTATTTCTATCATCTCATAATAGGGTACTCAGTTTACTTCTCATTTATGGCAGACTTTGCAAAAGGAGTTGGGTACTGACTTGGATGTCAGTACATCATTTTTCCCTTAGACGGACGGTCAGTCCGAGTGGACCATTCAAGTTTTTGAGGATATATTATGAGCCTACGTGATTGATTTTGGTAGTCATTAGGACCAATTCTTACCTTTGGCAGAGTTTACGTGCAATAACAGTTATTACTACAATATTAATATGGTGCCTTTTGAAACTTTATATAATAGGCAGTGTCGCTCTCCGATTGGGTGCTTTAATGCATTTGAGGTAAGGCCTTAGGGTATCGATCTATTGAGAGATTCCTTAAAGAAGGTGAAGGTGATTCATGGCATGCTTCTGGTAGCTCAGAGTAGACAAAAAGAGTATGCGGACAGGAAGATCTGAGACATAGAGTTTATAGGTGGTGATAAAGTTCTATTGAAGGTCTCACCTATGAAGGGCGTGATGAGATTTGGCGAGAGAGAGAAGTTGAGTCTGAGGTATATTGGGCCTTTTGAGATTCTTCAGAAGGTTGGATAGGTGGCATACGAGTTGGCTCTGCCACCAGGTCTTTCAGGTTTCCATCCGATTTTCCATGTTTCTATGTTGAAGAAGTACCATGCTGATTGGTCCTACATTATCCAAGGGACTCCATATTTCTTGATCAGAACTTATAGTTTAAAAAAGAGCCTGTGGCCATTTTGGACAGGCATGTGAGAAAGTTAAGGTCTAAAGAGATTGCTTTTGTGAAGGTGCAATGGAAGCATCGTCCTATTGAGGAGGTAACTTGGGAGATGGAGGTTGATATGCAGAGTCGATACCCACATTTTTTTACTACTTCCAGTATGTTTTCCCTTTTTCATTTCTCTCAATTTGAGGATGAACAATTATTTAATTGGTATCTAATGTAATGACCCGTCTGGTCATATTTAGCTGTAGACCCTTATTTGACTAAAGTATCATTCTTGTAGACTCTATGTGGGGATGGTGATGCGCGGGAATGGGTAGCACGGATCCCAAGGTACCTTCATGTGATTTTTGAAAGAAAAACCCAAAATAAAGAGTTTAGAAATGATAAGTTTGACCCAAAGTTGACTTGGGTATATGGGTTCATTTCCAGGTTCCATCGCTTTTGGTAGTTTCGGAGGGTCATTTATGACTTAGTCGAGTCATTGGTTCACTTTCTGAGTCATTTGGATGTACTTTATGGCTTTATTTGTAAAATTATGAAATTTAGATGATTTGGGTGACTTCATCGAAAAGTATGTCTTAACTCGGTCGTATGAGAAATCTGAGTGCGCGAGCGAGTTTGTAGCACCGTTTACCTTAGGGTAGCATGCTTGGTTTGTATCCGGGGGGTCTCGGGAGTGTTTTGGGTGTTTGGTAGAGAATTGACTAAGTTCTATGGTTGTTAGTTATTGGTGTGCCGCGCCAGTGGCCTTTTGGCCGCTTCAGCGGGTCCACTTCTGTGGAGGTTGTCTCGCATATGCGGGCCTTATGGGATTATGAGGTTTCTTCTTTTGCGGATATTTTCTCACAAAGGCGATGGAGCCTCTGCGGAGTTATTCCCGCCCCAATGCCCATCAGGGATTTTAAGTTGTTCCACCTCGGTGGCCTAATTTCTGCCGAAGCGATTCCTCCTTAGAGATGTCAATTCCACCAAAGTGGAATCATTGTTCAGAATCAGAATATTAAATGCCCTAAATAATTTCATTTTCCCAAAAACATTCTCTTGGGATTAGAGCTCGGTGGAGGGTATATTCTAGGGTCTTCCATCATTGTTCTTCATTGGAGGCAAGGTTTTCATCCCTTTTTATTACTATTCATCATTTGAGTCTTCTAATCCTAGTGTAATCTTTATTTGAGGAAGAAGATGTCATAAGTTTTCATGCTAGAATTAGACACCTTCAATCATGAATTGGGGATTGTTTATTGATTAAATGGATATAATATTGTAATCTAGTATTGATTAATGATAGATGATGATGTTGTGAGAGTTAATTTGTTATTGAAAGTCTTTTTTAAATTGGGGAAAAAACCTACAATTTGGAATTGGGACTTTTTACTTAATCTTGCAATTGAGGGCCCAAACGTATTTATTTGTTGAATTAACTTAAGAATATGATTATTTAGTATGTTATTATACTTTTTGGGTAATAAAGTTTGGATTTTGATACCGTGGGCCCGGAGTCAATTTTGGAATGAATCTTTGTATTTTTTTAAAGGACTAATTTCTTGTGTTTGTATTAGATTACTTATTAACGTAGAATATATATGTTAGACTACAAGTACTATGAGGTGCTCCGAAAGGGTAAGGCCTGCGTTGAGGGTTGAGGGTTGACGATTCATGGCTCCTGCTCGGCTCTGAGGTAGGCTACGGTTTCTCTTTTGTAGACTTTGATAGAAGTGCATATTATTTATAAATGTTGAGGGTATTGGGCATGTTGGGGGTCCCACCTTAGCGGTTGTGATGAACGCTTGTGTGGGTGCTGGTGTTGAACTGTGATGTTGGGTGATTTGGAGAATCAGCCTTAAGTTGATTTTGACTGTTGTTATTTGGACTTGTCGCTATTGTTGATATTGATGTATTTATTCATCACAATAATTTTGATATGATATACTGATTTATGTGGATTACGAGTTATTGAGTTTCTGAAAGCATGTGATATTCTTCTCTTATACTTGATTGCATCTCATACATCCTGATTACTTGTGTTGTTATTCATACACTCATGATTCTGATGATATTGAAAGTGGAGTGGTATGGAAATGTTGTGAGTCCAATGATACCGGAAAGGTAAGGATATTTTATGAGATGGTTGGAAACATTGAGTTGATGGAAATGATTGATATGACTCCAAAGGGGTCTTGTCTTTAGTTAGATACTTGTGTTGAATTCCGGCTGGCTAGGATTAGTGTATGAATATATCAAAGGAGGACATTGCAGATGTTAGAGGCGGACACGACTTCTTCTAAGACTAGAAGACATATGGAAGACACCTAGGACTATAGCATGTCGTGAAAGAAGCACACACGTGGGTCCCCCATGGGTTGCAGTTCATAGAATTTGAACGCATGTATACCGGCTGTGAAAGATACCTGACATTTGCAAATTTTGCATTCATATCATACATACATTTATACATTGATTACTTGTTGATTGGTAATGTGATTTGGAATTAATATCGAAAGTTGGGTGACTTCATGATAAAAGGATTTTATTGACTGATCCCATAATATTTGGACTGTTGATTGTTGAACTCTTATGTGCACAAGGTGCCTTATATGATCCATTGAACTCTGATGTACACAAGGTGACTTATATGATCCATTGAACTCTTATGTGAACAAGGTGACTTATATGATTTGTAGAACTGCTTAGTATAGGATTACTTGATAGTCAACTTGATGTTTATTCCTATTACGTATCTTCCGTCGTTTTCGGCGTATGATGCCTACGGGGGTACGTTGTGTACTCATGATATACTTGTTGCATTCTTTTTTGATGCAGATACAGCGCCATCTACCATTTCAGGACTTCATGGCTGAGTCTTAGTTGGAAAATTTTCTGTGTTCGGGGTGAGCATGCCTCTATTTAGCATGCCCTGGATGCTTCTCTTATTTTATGTCTTTACTTGTGATCGAGAGACATTTCTAGACATTCCGATTTATATATCTTCTTGCTTGTGCTCTTGTATTATTGACCAGATTTTAGGGGTTGTAATAACTTAGTATCAGACTTATTTCCGTATTTATGTTATGATTAGACAATTTTATTAATTATTTTGTTATTTCCGCTTTTCTTACTATATTGTGTTGACTAATTGAAAGTGGTTCACCTACCGGTAGAGAAAGTGTAGATGCCACCATGACGCCTAAAATGGGTTGTGACACTTACATAATCAGTACATTCTTTCGTCCTGACGTTCACTTTGCTGGGGTGTTGTATTTCATGTCCGTAGGTGCAGGTAGATAGATGGACGCACCTCCTCAGTAGGTTACTTGATTCGGCTGTCGATCGCCGCACTCCACCTTCCTGGAGTCACTGTACAGAGTTGGTAGGCACTGTTGGTTATGCTTATAGCTATTTTGGGCATGGCGGGACCCTGTCCCTATCTGTTGACATGTTGTAGTAATCTTAGAGGCTTGCAAACTAGTGGTCGTTGTATATTTATTTTGTACAGCCTTGTCGGCCTCCTTATCAGTATTATTTATTAAAGGCCTCTATGATAGAAGGAAATTTTAAATTTGTATTATTTATGGTGTACTTTTTCTTTTTTCGTTTTTGTTATTTTATTTCAATGATGATACTTACTACATGTACTTTGCAATGATTTCTGTTAAAGAAATTTAAATATATCAGTATTTGTTGTCTCCTATATGTTGGGTCTCTTAATATTGTTTTATGAATTTATACTATATGCATTGCAACATACCGACCTCACAACGTGTCTTAGATTATATCTGATGCACATCATGTCAAAATGGTTGGGCAAAAGTGATCTATTTCCGGTAGTTGAAGAAAAAATTCGATCCTTTTTCTTATATTTAATTTGATTCAGTTTGATTTCATTTCTGTTAATTTTGGTTCGATTAATTCGATATAGGAATATATGGGGCTCTTAAAGTTAGGCTTCTTTTGCAAAGAATTGCCTCAGGGTCATTTGCACTTTTTCCCTATTTTGTGTTTGTATAATTGTATCCCTCATAATAAATAACATTTTCGTGAGTCATAAATTTATATTTTCACATCATAATATTCTACAAATTATGTCTTGTACCCTTAAATAACTTATGTCTTGCAGACAAGAATTCGATTTTAAGGGCCAAAATTAAAGACCAGACCATTTAAGGGAAAAAATTAAAAACCAACTCATTTGAAGGATAAGCCGTGCAATTAAAATGACCGCCTCAGAGTTGCATGTTTTCGAATATAGTTGAAACGCGTCCCTGCCACTATCTACCAGTTTTGAGATTTTCACAAAGCCTTGAGCTTTATATATTTCTTACCAACAATTTTGAATAAGATAGACTCAGAATTTTCTTTTTCTTGTCCAAGCACACAGAATTCCATAGAAAATGTGCTTTACAATTCTCATTTTTTTAATTGTTTAGGTAGGATAAAGAATAGAGATAATATGGATATGCTAAGTGATTACCATCTTGAATTAGGCATTTCCATAGCTGCTAGTGCTACTCACATTTTAAAACTTCACTTTCATGCTTTCGCATATATGTGGTTTAGAAAAGTTACATTCAGCAAATCAAAGGGAAATACCGGAGCAATCAGCATTGGAGATGCAATGAATTTGAGAAGTTTTCAGATGACTTTAGAGTTTATTTGGATAGTGTATTTTGGGAATTGGGATTTGTTAAAAAACCGAAAATCGAACTAAACTTCTGAAACATTAAAAAACAAAAATATTCAATTCGACAATTTTATTTTTTTTTTATCAAATAATGTCAACCCTACTCTTATAGCCTACTTCCACTTCAAGAATTTCAAACAAGTTAGTGACAAAGACTTGGTAGTCTTTTGATAGTCGAAGCAGGGAATCACTTGCTTAAACGAAACTAAAAGAAATTTTTGCAGATTGGAATTGAGCCACAATAATTGTTGTTGTTGATGTTAAATTAAAATCTGAATCACAAACTAACAGGGTAACTAGTACATCTACTCGATTGAATGATGGCCAAACTGACTTTACCGAATGACACTATGGCATTCACATACATCAATAGCTACTTGCTTAAAAGCTGCAGTAGAATAATTTCACTTTGCATTTGATAGCAGCATTAACTCCATCTATAGTTAATTGGATTGTTTTAATCCATGTCAAGATTTGTCTGTCCAAATAAGAGCAGAAAAATATGGGATTGAGTTTAAAGAGACTACTTTTACTATCTGTGTTACTACTTCCCCTATCTAAAAGACCCTCTTCCATAGGTCCGTACTAATCTACCTATATTTGCTATAACTAGAAAACAAAAAGGAAGATAACATATATTATTATATCCCAACTGCCTGTCTAATGATTCCATTTTTATTTTATTTTTTATATCCAGCTTTCTGGCTTACGCCAAACTATTCCTGAAGATAGTAGTTCCGGTCCCTCAGCACTACTACCAGTAAATCACGGGATGTGTCTGAATGACCAGTTTTGAGAACAGAGCAACTGATATCACCTACAATGTCCTACCCAGAAGAGAGAAAATTGCTCCCACCAGGGTTCGAACCCACGCTGCAGGCCTCCAGGTGGATTTTAAGTTCTCCTCCTTTGCCATTCAGCTATGCCCCGGGGGATAATGGTTCCATTTTTCTTAATCACCTACATTCAGGTGACCCAAGTTCGCTCTCTTTATTCATTGTCTTTCAACATTACGCTAAAAAAAAAAGGAGAGTAATGACATACTCTACTTCAGATATTAACTCTTCGTTTGGTGATTGTAGGTAAAAATGGTGTCTGAAAGGTTAAACAGTAAGAAGGCTGATTCGAGAGATGGCTCACTGTCTTTAAGACAAAATTGCCTCATATAGATGCTTTTACGGTGATGGACAATAGTTTTCCAAGATAAAACGGCAACAACTAACAAAGCAAAGCAAATTGTGTTGATCCCAGTGAAGTAAATGAATATAGAACAGATTGATGATTTATGTATGTTTTTTGTGTACTGTTCTGCGTTTATAGAGAAATGAATAGAAGAAATTATCAAAAACTATATAAGGATTGTATATTGTGTTATGTATTTAATTTGAATAGAAATGTTCAATTTATAAGATCAGAAAAGGAAGCAACGTTCTATTCTGTTGAATAGTCATTTCAGGGCCCAAAATGTAAATAGTTAACATTTTAGGGACCAAAAAGAAAGTTTCGGAAGAAAGCAACAACCCAACAGCTCGAGACCCGAACCTGAGCCCGAGCCCAGATCAGACATGATGGGACGGGCGGGAGGCGGCGGCGTGCGTGTGGGGTGTAGCCCCGAACCCAAGTTCACCTAGGTCATCCCCATTCTAAACACATGAGTTACCCCTTGGGGTCCCAAATCCTTACTCAAACATAGAGTTTATATATTGCACAATCATTCTATCTTCTACCGATGAGGGAGATTTGTCATTATTAGCCAAAAATACTCCATTTTTTCATGTCTCAAATACCTTACTTTGTGACAAATATCTCTTTCATTTCATAACGAAATTTGATGATACTTGGCACTAACATCATCTACTCACTTAGTAGATTAGGCATGTGCAAAGAAATGATGTTTTAGACATGCGGGGACCATGTGTTTAAGTCATTAAAGATGGAATAAAATCAATCCCACATTAGTAAATTTCCAACAATCCCCTATTCAAAGAGAATTGGTGCACACGATGTGCCAAAGTCCAGCAATCTTTCAGCGAAAAGATATTGGATCAGGAAAGTTAGCTTTCGGCTTTGAACCTTCCTTAGTCGATTACCATTGGATTTACTTACTGTGCGGTGAACGTGATGTCTTGAACCGTCAGTGTTTAGTGTAAACCAAGACAATGGTATCAACATAATAACTCTCCTTATTCATTTCTTCTTATCTTTTTGTCCATTGTGGCCATGGACAACGCTTGGATTCTTAAGTGCGTACATTTGAAACGGCATGTCTTCGGACTTAAATAGGTAATCTCCTATAAGGTATATTTCTCTACCCCACTCGCAAGTGTTAGGAATCATTAAAAGTTCCAGAACTTATCCTTTACTCATTATGCAGGTAGCACTCAATGTCTATCCCGGGAACGGCTTTGGAGTTATATTTCTTTAAAGAATGACTCAATGTCTATCGCGGGAATGGATTTTGAGTTATATTTCTTTAAAGAATGATAATCCGAAGTGCTTTTACTTCAAGTGAAGCGCTAAACTAAACCTTTATAGTTTAATTTTCTCATTGAACCAAATTCCTGGGATCTCCAATCAGTAAGGTTGGGTTACCACCATAAAGATTCTTATTGTTTGGGTTTTAAGTCCACTCCCCTAGACAAGCAGAATATTTGATCTTTAGGTAGGCCTTTAGTTAATGGATTCACTAAGTTATCCTTTGATTTGACTTAATCAATGGAAATGACACCTGTAGTGATCAACTGCCTAACGGTCTTATGCCTCCGATAAATATGTCTAGACTTTCCGGTGTACAGATTACTCTGTGCCCTTCCTAAAGCCGATTGGCTGTCACAGTGAATCATCACCGAAGGTACAGATTTATCCCAATAAAGGATATCATCTAAGAAGTCGTGAAGTCACTCTGCTTCTTCTCCTGCTTTGTCCAAAGCGATAAACTCTGATTCCATCGTGGATCGGGCGATGCATGTTTGCTTAGAGGATTTTCAAGACACAGCTCCACCACCAATTATAAAAACATACCCACTGGTGGATTTGGTGTTCTTTATGTCCGATATCCAGTTTACATCACTGTATCCTTCTCGTACGGCTGAATATCTTGAATAATGTAATTCGTAAGTCAGTGAATATTTCATATATCGTAGTATCCGATTTAACGCCTTCCAGTGATCATTTCCAGGATTACGAGTAAACCTAGCCAACTTATTAACTGGATAAGCGATATCGAGTTGGATGTAGTTTGTAATATTCATTAAGCTATCAATGACTTGCGCATATCGCTCTTGGGATACGGGTGCATGATTCTTATCAATTCTATATCCATTGGTGACTTCACAAGGGAACTGTCAAATACATCAAATTTCCTCAAAACATTTTCAATGTAATGAGATTGAGATAAGACCAGTCCTTCAATTGTCTTAGAAATTATAATTCCTAAGATTACATCTGCAGTACACATATCTTTCATGTCGAAGAATTATTTCAACATGTTCTTGGTTTCCAAGATCAAGTTTACACTACTTCCGGTAATGATCATGTCATCTACGTAAAGGCATATCATGACAAATGAGTCAGAGTTCCCTCTTATATAGATACATTTATCACATTCATTTATGGAGAAACCTTTTGATGATAAAGTATTGTCAAACTTTTCATGCCATTGTTTCGGGGCTTGTTTGAGTCCGTACTGAGACTTAACAAGTCGACATACTTTCTTTTCTTGTCCTGGAATCACATACCACTCGGGTTGTTCCATGTATATTGCTTCTTCCAACTATCCGTTTAGGAAGGTTGTCTTAACATCCATTTGATGTATCTCAAGGTCACACAAAGCTGATATGGCTATGAATACCCTTATGGACGTTAATCTAGACACATGGAAGTATGTGTCGAAGTAATCAAGGCCTTCCTTTTGTCTGTAGCCTTTGACTACTAATCTGGCTTACACTTGTCAATAGTTCCATTTGCTTTGTACTTTCTTTTGAGTATCCACTTACAACCCAAAGGTTTGCTTCCCGGAGGAAGATCAACCATTTTCCAAGTATGGTTTTGCATGATGGAATCTATTTTGCTTTCTACAACTTCTTTCAAAAGTGGTGCTTCTAGAGTTGACAATGCTTCCTTAATTATCCTCGATTCATTTTCAACCATATAGGTTAGAAAATCTGGACCAAAAGTGTTGTCCTTTTTGGCCATTTTCTCCATCTTAGTTCAACCTCTGGAACCCCTAAGTTTTGTAGGTCTGAAATATTAAGTTCCAGATAGTCAGTAACTTCTGAGTCCTGTAGATCTAGAACATCTAGTTTCGGATAATCATAAACTCCCGGGTCTTGTTGATTTTGAGCATTTTATTCATAACTTCATTTGCGCGAAATTATTTCTTTTTCCTTTCTAGAAAAGATCTGTTCAAATAATTCAGCATTCCTTGATTCCATTACCGTACCCTTGTGTATATCAGGTATCTCCGACTTATATACTAAGAAGCGATAAGCACTGCTGTTATTTTCATATCCGATGAATATGCAATCTACAGTCTTAGGTCCAATTTTGACCTATTTTGGTTTAGGTACTTCGACCTTTGCCAAACAGCCCCACACTTTCAAATATTTGTAAGTGGGTTTCTTTCCTTTCCATGATTCATATGGATATTTATCTTTACGCTTATGCAAAACTCTATTGAGAATTGAATTCGCGGTAAGAATCGCTTCGCTCCATATGTTTTGGGCTAATCCGGAATTGATAAGTAAAGCATTCATCATTTCCTTTAACGTACGGTTTTTGCGCTCGGCAATACCGTTAGACTGAGGCGAGTAAGGAGCGGTTGATTGATGAACAGTGCCGAATTGAGCACAGTATTCGTCAAACGGTGCTACGTATTCTCCCCCTCTATCACTATGAATTACCTTAATTCGTAGGTTTAGTTGGTTTTCAACTTCTGCTTTGTAACGTTTAAATACTTAAAACACTTCATCTTTACTTTTCAACAAGTAAACATAACAATACCTTGTACTATCATCAATGAAAGTCACAAAGTACTTGTTCCCCCCTCTAGTTTGCACAAACTTTAAATCATATTTGTCGGTGTGAATAAGTTCTAGAGGAGCGGTGTTTCTTTCGACTGAATGGAAAGACGATTTGGTTAATTTTTCTTCTACGCATACCTCATATTTATGTTGAGGGTTTTTGTCAAAGGAAGGCAACAATTCCAATTTTACTAACTTTTGAATGGATTTGTAGTTAACGTGTCCTAATCTATGACGCCATAAATTAGAGGACTCAAGAAAGTAGGTAGAAAGCTTTATTTAATTTGATGAACGAATTACAGACATAACATTCATTTTGAAGAGGCCATCACATGCGAAGCCCCTTCCTACAAAATTACCATTCTTAGTTATTACAAACTTGTTGAACTCAAAAACTAGTTTAAAACCAGTCTTGACCAACAGTGGCCCTGAAACCAAGTTCTTGTGGATGTCAGGGATGTGCATCACTTCCTTTAGAGTGATCTCTTTGCCTGAAGTCATTTTGAGGACAACCTTTCCAACCCCATGCACTTTAGAGGTGGCGTCGTTGCCCATGAACATCTTCTTGCCCGTGACTGGGGCGTAAGAGGAAAATGCATTCTTGTAAGAGCAGATATGATGGGTTGCACCCGTGTCTATCCACCATTGCTTTGGACTCCCCACCAAATTTGCCTCTAGGACTACAGCCGAGAAATCCATAATCATGTCATCAAGGTTCGAAGGATCATCCTTGTCTTGCACAACGTTAGCCTTGGCCTTGACTTTGTTCTTGGCTTTTTCCTTCTCCTCTCGCTTCAGTTTGCGGCAGTCTTTGATCATATGACCAGGCTTTCCACAGTGATGGCAGCTTCCTTTGAACTTCTCCATCGTTTGGCTTTTGCCGTCCCTGGTACTTGCGCTTTTTGTTGGCTTTTCCCTTTGAATCAACCAGATTCGTCTTTGCCTCCATTCGATGTTTTACCTTAGATATAGCCATTTTATTGTCCTCTTGTATTTGCAGTTTGACAGTAAGATCTTCAAACCCTATTTCCGTTGTCTTCAGTTTGAGATAACTCATGAACTCATTCCACGAGGGAGGCAATTTCTCAATTAAAGACGCAACCAAAAACTGCTCATTTGGCTTCATTCCTTCCAAATCCAGATGATGATGAATCATTTGAAACTTCTGGATTTGGGACATCACTGATTTACCATCCACCATTTGACATTTCAGAAACTTTCCAATGATGAATTTCTTAGTACCCGCATCATGTGCGCTCTACTTTTTCTCAAGTTTTTCCACAACTCCTTTGTCGTCTTCACGGTGCAATACGCAGTACAAAGTGTATCCGACAGACCATTCAGAATGCAGTTTTTGCATATGAAATCACTATGATTCCAGGCATCCAGTGTAAGCTTCTAGGCATTTGTGACCTGGATATCATCGCTCACTTCAGCCGTTGTGTTAGATTGAGTGTCTATTCTATCCCCACCGGAAGGAGGATCTTCTGTCAGAAAGTGTGACAGGTTCAACGTAGTAAGATAAAATAGCATCTTTTGTTGCCATCTCATGAAATTTGTACCTAGAAACTTTTTCAGGTGTTCTCCTTAGAAACTGGCAGAAGCAGAGACAACATCATTCCCTTGAATAGCAGCAGTAGAACCAGAAGCAAAGTTTGAAACAGACGTCTTTCGAAAACTCATAAAATTTTGTCTTAAATTGTAGGTAAAAATGGTGTCTGAAAGGTTAAACAACAAGAAGGCTGAGTCGAGAGATGACTCTCTGTATTTAAGACAAAATTACCTCGTATATGCTTTTACGGTGATGGACAATATTCTCCCAAGATAAAACATCAACAATCAACAAAGCAAAGCAAACTGTGTTGATCCCAGTGAAGTAAATGAATATAGAACAGATTGCTGATTTCTGTATGTTTTCTGTGTATTGTTCTGCGTTTATATAGAACTGAACAGAAGAAAGTATCAGAAATTATATAAGGATTGTGTATTTGTGGTGTATTTAATTTAACAGAAATATTCAATTTATAAGATCAGAAAGGGAAGCAACGTTCTATTATGTTGAATAGTCATGTTTGTTGGATGGTGTCCTTTGGAGAAGAAAGAGTCGTTGTAACGTTCCGAAAAACTTGTAAATAGTTAACATTTCAGGGACCAAAAAGAAAGTTTCGGAAGAAAGCAACAGCCCGAGATCGGACGGGCGGGAGGCGACGTGCGTATGGGGCTTAGCCCCGAACCCAAGTTCACCTAGGTCCTCTCCCTTCTAAACACATGGGTTACCCCTTGGGGTCCCAATCCCTTGCTCAAACTTAGAGTTTATATATTGCACAATCCTTCCATCTTCTACCAATGAGGGAGATTTGTCATTTTTGGCCAAAAACACTCCATCTTTTCATGTCTCAAACACTTTACTTTGTGTATCAATATCTCTTTCATTTTTTAACGAAATTTGATGATTTTTGGCACTAACATCATAACTCACATAGTAGATTAGGAATGTCCAGAGAAACGATGTTTCCGATATGCGGGGCCCACGTGTTTATGTCATTAAAGATGGGATAAACTCAATCCCACATTAGTAAATTTCCAACAGTGATCAAAGAAATGCTCAAGTTTTTTCCTTGATTTTATTTGGTAATTGAAAATTAGAATACAATGTTCTCTAGTGCCTCCTATTTAGCTGATATGAGATATCGGTTTTATGGTTCATTACAAATGTTATTTTAATTATATGGTTCTTTTCACAGAATATTTATAAATTTAGCCTAAGAAATATTTGTAAGGTCATTTTGTTACGTACAAATTACTATAACTACTATAAGAGATCATTTCCTGAGCTTTTGCTCCTGGATGATAATTGAGTTTAAATTTTCCTTTCTTCTGAAAATCCAAACTAAATAATAGCTGAAAACAAATCTGTTGAGCTTCATCTCCATTTAGTGTCCTACTACCCCTATTTCTGCTTCCCTTCTAATTTCTCTTTGAATGGAAATCACATTATTCGTCTAACTCAAATATGAATACATGTCTTTATATTAATTATGGTAGGATATTCATCTTAATCAACAAGTAGGCAATGTAAATCAATAGTAATAATACTTCAACTTCCAAACCATAACAATTACACATTAGTTCGGTTGGATGCGTTTCAAAGACTCAAAATGGCTTGTAAAATAGTTTTTTTTTGCAACTTCGAAATATACGGCTGATTTATTAATGGATGGATGACTGTGTAATTCACTTCCCGCTTCCTATAATCCTATCTAAAAACAACAACTCGACATGTTCTTTAAACTAATTCAGCATGTCTAATATGAATTAAAAATGTTAGATACTTTTTTTCTGAAAACGGCATCCTCTTATTTTCCCTTTATTAAATATTTCATTTTCAAAAGGAAAAATGTTATTAAAGTGAAGAGTAAAAAGTAGAGGCAAAGGTCCAAATACGCCCTCGTCCTATGTAGACTGCTACTTTATCTCACATATGTGATTACCATCAAATATTTGGTCTAAATATGCTCTTATTTTAAATGGTTTTTCCACTTAACCTAATTACTAGAATAATTAGTTATTAACACTAGATCTTGACATGTGTGTAATTGATGAAAGAAAGCCCACGAACTTAAATTCTCAACATGAGTCGAGAAGATCTTTACTAAGAATGCCACCTATTTCGGGGCGGATCTTTTCATCATCTAATAATCCTAAAGAGGGTAGGAATCTAGATGGTAGTTTATTCGAGTTATTAACAAAGTCTATCAAATAACAAAGATGTAGCATGGGAGAGTGGATCTTTTCATCATCTAATAACCCTAAAGAGGGTAGGAATCTAGATGGTAGTTTATTCAAGTTATTAACAAAGTCTATCAAATAACAAAGATGTAGCATGGAAGCGGTTATTATTAACTCAAAAATCATTTTTTAAATAAGTCTATAATCTTCAACCAATATTAACATCATAATTGCAGAGATTACACTTATCAAAATTATAATTAAGAACACATAGTCTAAAAATCATACCACTTAGCATAATTTCAGATCACCGGAATGCTCACCCACCCTAGCACTTGACTCCCTTTTTCTTCACTGAATTCAACTGGATAAATGGCCTAGGTGCTAGGAGACTCAACAGACCCTTTCTAAAAAAAATTAAGATGTAGGTTTATAGACAAATATGGTTCTAAGTATATTCTTTCAAAGTATTTTTCCTCTGATATTATGATATTATTCTTGGTATTGATTATAGACTAAGAGGTGATTTAGCTAAACATGAGAGAAAGATATTCAGAAGATTGAAGTTGTTGTATTTCAAAAGATGTTTTAAATGTTACATTGAGGCTATATAGATAACATCGGCTGATTAGATGATTGCAAAATGACAAAAGTCTAAAAAGATAAGTTCCAAAAGTCTAAAAGTGTACAGTATCTTGTCTGTCATAATTTCATATTTTTCTAAAGTTGTTTGTCTTCTATACAGATTTGTCAAAGTTGTCATTTTTTTCCTAGTAGGTCCGACGACTTTTATAATTGCTGAGGTCGGCTGCTATTATGTTTTCTTGCTGTCTCCAACTGTGTCATCTCCTTTCTTGATATGTCTTGTTTCTTGGTTTCTTCATTTTCTTTATTTATTGTTGAATAGTGTAATAGTACTATGATTTGCAATATGGTAATATATGGGCTTACTATAGTCAGACTACATTGGGCCGTATCAAAGTATTACATTGTGGCTTGATGTAGTTAAACTACATTGAGCCGCATTATGCAAAAGGATTAGAAGATCCTTCTTTTTTAGTAGTATGGGTAGTATTGGTAGCATTTTTAGTATTGATTACAGACCTTTTCCTCTGACCTGTTAAAAGTCAGTATTGCTCCATAGTTGCTTTGGAATGTTTATGTTTCATGCTCATGATCCGGTCGTGCATGTTTGTAAGCTCCATAGTGTCTTGAGATAATATGTCGTTGTTATAGTACAGAGTAATAAGTTCTTCAAATTCTCCACATTTGGTTGTTCCAATGATGCAGACCTTTCTAGCTTTGAACATATCTTCTATCTTTGATTTCAAGTTGATAGTCCAATAGCTCTTTTGACACTTAGCTATTCTTGAAAATTTTCCAATGTACAGGGTATCTTCATTTTGAGATCTTCATCATCACCACTGATATTGCTATTTTTTCCAGTTTTAAATAATTGACATATTACAATGGGTTTTCCGGTTAAATCCGTTAAGGCATCAAATAGTTGTATTCCATATATACCTTTTCCAAAGGATTCCATCGTTGCTCTAGTAGTGTCTATGATAATAGTAGGTAGTTTAGAAATATTATAAAAAAATTCATCTACTATTATTTTGTCAATAAAACCGTAAGTAAATAATTTATAAACTATTTCACGGTTAGAATTTTCACTACATAAAAATCTTGGATATTTGCTAAGTTTTGTACTGCGTAAAATATGTGGGTTGGACTTGTAATCATAAAATTTGTTTATTTGTTCATAAGCGGTAATATATTCAAGTGCATGTTTTAATTTATCACTCATTGTCACAGTTGTTGATTCTTGGGAAGATGAGGCTGTTATGGAAGATGGTATAGTGGATGGCATGATTGCAAGCTTGGATGTAAAAATTTTGGGAGTGTAGGAATGTTTGGTTTTTCTGTAGTAGATTGAGAGGATTTTAAGGCTTGTAGTTTTTGAAAGTCTCGGGAAGCTTCCGTAAGCTGGTTTACCAGATGTGTATTTTCTTGTAATTTGGCTTTAATGATTTCATAGTTTTGTTTGATAGTTTCTACAACCTTAGTAATATATTCTTCAAAATTGTTACTAGTGATTGACATCGTTGTACCTACTAAGAAAATCAGCTAAATATTCTTAGTTCCAGAGATATTTTTAACGTAAAATCATAACAACAAAAGAATGATTGTCATTTTCTCCTTTTATTTAATTCTGGTAAAGGGTCTATTTTATTAGTAATAAAAGCTCTTACTTGGATGTTATCAGTTCTAACAACGAATTTCACTGGTAATAGGTGATAGTTCTTTTTTAGCTATTAAGTCATAAATATAATCTAGGTTATCAGTATCTAGTGAAGATTGGGTAATTAGAGAACGCCCTTCAGCCAGTCGGAGTGTTGTGAGAGATAGTGCAGAAATGCAAGGCTCTCATATACAACCAATAGAAAATGATACAATGGTTGTACATCATTCCATTCAGGAAATACATGAAAATGACATTTCTGAAAGCTCTCAAGGCGATGGATTGTCCAACACACAAAGACCTCACAATCAGAATGCAACAAACACTGAAACACAAAATAATCAACTCCGTAGGACCACTAGGACTCATCGTCCGCCTGAAAGATTTAATCTTCTTGTTGAAACACACAATGAGATAGATATTCCTGATGACGATGAACCTACAACCTATAGCAAAGCTATGTTAGACATTGATTCGCAGAGATGGCAAGAAGCCATGAAATCTGAGATGGACTCGATGTACATAAATCAAGTTTGGAACTTGGTTGATTTGCCAACAGGGGTTAGACCCATAGGATGTAAATGGGTCTTCAAGAAGAAGATTGATGCATATGGAAAGGTACAGACTTATAAAGTAAGATTGGTGGCTAAAGGTTATAATCAACGGCCTGGGGTCGATTATGATGAAACATTTTTACCTGTTGCTAAGATTAAGTCCATTCGGATTTTGCTTGCAATAGCTGCATATTATGACTATGACATTTGGCAGATGGACATCAAAACTGTTTTCCTCAATAGTAATCTAGTTGAGGAGGTGTATATGAAACAACCTGAGGGTTTTTCAGTTGATTCTAAACCAAATGTTGTATGCAAGCTACAAAAGTCCATTTATGGGCTTAAGCAAGCCTCGAGGAGTTGGAACATTTGCTTTGACAAGGCTATCAAGTCATTTGATTTCGTCAGAAGCAAAGAGGATCCATGTGTTTATAGTAAACGCAAGGATAAGAGTATTTCCTTCATTATCATATATGTAGATGATATATTAATGAGTCAATAAGACTCTCCTGCAGTCAGTCAAGGAGTGGTTGTCCAGTACCTTCATGATGAAGGATTTAGGTGAAGCCTGCTACATTCTGGGAATTAGGATCTATAGAGATAGACCTAATAGATTATTGGGGCTATCACAGTCATTCTACATAGACAAAGTACTTAGACATTTTTCTATGGAAAATTCCAAGAAAGGCGGTCTACCTATGGGACAAGGCATCAAGTTATCTAAGAAGGATAGTCCTTCTAATACTATAGAACTTGAACGCATGAAAAGGATCCCATATGCTTCAGCTATAGGATCGATCATGTATGTCATGACCTGTACTAGGCCAGATGTGGCCTTTGCACTTAGTATGACTTGCAAATTCCAGCAGAATCCTGAGGAAGAACATTGGAAGGCAACAAGAGTATTCTTAAGTAACTTAGACGAACTAAAGGTTACTTCTTAGTCTATGGTGGGGAAGAAAAGCTAGTTGTTAATGGGTACACTGATGCTAGCTTCCAAAGGGATGTTGATGACTACAAATCTCAATCTGGGTGCACGTTCATTTTCAATGGTGGAGCAGTAAGCTGGAAAAGTTCCAAACAAGCTACAACTACTGATTCGACAACAGAAGCTGAGTACATTGCTGGATCGGAAGCTGGTAAAGAAGGCATCGCGATTTCGAGTTCCTGAAGGAACTAGGGGTTGTTCCAAGTGCCACTTATCCAATAATGATTTGTTGTGACAACACTGGTGCGATTGCGCAAGCTAAGGAACCAAGATCAACCAATAGAAACAAGCATGTACCAAGGAAGTACCACATACTCAGGGAGATGGTGGAGACCGAAGAGATTAGATTAGACTATGTTTCCACAGATGATAATCTAGCTGACCCATTTACTAAACCATTAAGCTTAGTAAAGCATAATGGTCATTTTGAGAAAATGGGCATTAGATATATTGGAGATTGGCTCTAGGCCAAGTGGGAGATTGAAAGTATATTTATGTCCTAGAAACAATCTGTATTAGGACAAATATACTTTATACACATTCGTATTATTATTAATGGAGATTAATAATTTGGCGTTTGCAATTATTGAATTATTAATTGATTGTTTATAATATTCTATAATATGCATCCCTGAAGGTTACGTTGTTATTAATAGTGTGAGATACTAATATTATAACGTTACTCTTAAAATAGCCTTGACTAAATGATCATCGAGAATGGGATATCGATGATATGTGATAAGTCGACATGTGGTCAGCATCACATCCTTAGAGGATGTAGTATGTCTCACCTACTACGAGTAATGGATACTCATGATGGACACACGGATACTTTGGAAGTATTGGTATACCCCGCCGATATATTGTTTGTTATACTTGTCTAAAGTATGATCAGCATGTGGGAGATAGAAGTCCTTAGACTTGAGGTCAATACGCACATTTTTTACAAAGTAATGTACTTTGATCCTGTCCTAAGATCAAATGCCTTATAGGTTGAGATACGGCTTGTATTGGGTACATTACGATGTGGGTTAAAGGTGGTAGTTGAGCCGAGATTAGGATTCATTCCTCGAATGTATATTCGAGAGAACACTCAGATTCTCTGTGATATTAGGTTGACTAAGTCGTTGGCCAACGCAATGGACATATTTAGAATATGGTCTAGTCGTAAACTAATATAGATGAGATACAATGATTAAGCCATTTGGATAGACACTTGACAAATTCTAAGCTTGATCGGGTGTGTCGTGAATGAAAGGATTTTATCTTACTACATAGAGGTTAAGTTTACTAGATTCATGTAAACGTACTTCACATATTGAGTTCGTCTTGCGCCATCTAGGAGTTCCACGTAGACCTTAATTTGATTAATGTCGATATCTGAAGGCATGTAGGGTCACACTATGCCAATTGTCCTTTCGATCTAAGGATGTATTGAGAGAGTATTAAATATTCGATTTAGAATCGAGATATTTAAATGAATAATGATTATTTTAATTAAGTCAAAATTAGATTTTAGATTTAATTAAGAATGTACAAAAAATAAATCGAGACAGTGCACAAACACGTTAAGCGCCGCGGTGCCCATACCCTAGGGCCGCGGCGCTTCTGCCTCGATTTTTGAGCCAGGTCCAAGGTCAAACCCTAATTCGGTTTGACCTAATTTTCACCTATAAATAGTGGAATTCTCTTCATTATTAATACACCAATATCAGATCATCATTCTAAGCCTTAGAGACTTAGAATTAAAATACTCTCTCGAACCTCTGCCGGGTTTCCTTGCTTTCCGAAAGAGAAATACATTGAAGCTTGGAGCTTGCAATCGAAAGGGCAGTCGCGTGTCAACCCTTTAGTAAAGATTCCAGAATACAACCTTTAAGTCTTTATGCTTTATGTTACAGGTTTGATTGTTGTATAACCATACTAGAATAAGTTGTTGGGGTAAGTAAGAAACAAAAATTTTAAACTTCTGGTGTGCCTTACTTATGTGTTTTGAACACAAAAAAAACCTACAGTATTCTCTTGGTTCTAGTTGGGTATATTCTTTTGATACTTCAGTATTATATGATCTTGGTAAGTGGTCATAATAAAGTTGTTGATATATTAAACCTTCTTGTGGTAAAATTCTTGCTTCATAAAAGAATTTGCTAAAACTTATAGTATATTCTGGTAATTTATTAATTTTACAGCATTTCATGTTATTTAAATTCATTATAATTTCAGTTTTTCTTTCTGCAAATACATTTTCTCTTGCTACTAATCATTTTTCTCCTAAAAATTCTTTTTAGTACAATATCAAATATCATTAACATAGCTTTCCATTCTCTTGCATGACTAAATACTTCTCCTTTTAATTCCACCTTCATATCCACAAATTAATGATTTTTCTTTATCTATATTATTTTTATCATAAGCTATGAGGACTGCTCCCCATCCTATATCACTAGCATCAGTAAAAAGTTCTAGTTGATCTTGTTCCGTTGGTAATCTGTGTTTTGGCAAGGCTTTTACTTTTCCCTTAATTTCATTTATAGCTTTCGTATGTTCTTCCTTCCATTCAAATGTTATATTTTTTCTAGTTAATTCTTGCAATGGTTTTTCTTAAGAGTGGTAAATCTTTTATATGGTCTGAAGCATAGTTTACTACTCCTAAAAATTGTTGTACTTCCTTCTTGGTTTCTAATTTATCTTTAAAATTCTTTATCTTTGTCACTATATGTTCTTGCAATTGTAATCCTTCTTTATCTGATATGTATCCTAAATATTCGATACTATTTTTGAAAATTTCAGATTTCTTTTCAGATAATCATATTCCCTGTTGTCTTACAGTTTTTATAAATTCTTCTAGATGTTTTATATGGTTTTTCAAATCATCACTATATATTAATATGCCATCAACATATACTATACAAAATTCTGTTAATTTTCTGAACACTTGGTCCATTCTTCTTTGAAATATTTGTGGTGCATTTTTTAATCCAAATGGTAGTACATTCCATTCATAGTGTCCTTGACGGGCACTAAAGGTTGTTAAAGGTTTTGATTCATTTGTTAATTTAATTTACCAAAATCCATTTTTACAATCAAATTTACTAAATCATTTTTTATTTTCTAATCTATTAATAAGATTTCTTTTATACGGTAAAAAATATCCATCAAATATTGTCATTTTATTTAATTCTCTATAATCAATTACCATTCAAGTCTTTCCTCTTTTTTGTTCACTATGTTTTCTTACTAAAAAGGCTGAGCTACTATGTGACATTTTACTCTCTTGTATAATTTTTAACTCTAATAATTCTTTTATCTGGATTTTAAATTCTTTCTGATATGTTGGACTATATCTGATGGTTTAGATCTAATTGTGTCATTGGGATTTATTAACTTGATTTCAATATATATTTTTTCTTTTTCCCATAGTTGTATTGGATTTTCTCCAAAATTCATTTTTAATATATTAAGATATTTTTCTTTTAATAGTTGTAGGTTATTATTCATATCTATCATGTTACATAATCTTAATGTCTGTATTGGTAATACTCTTTTTAGTATTATTCATTTATTACAAGATGTTTGTAAGATAAAAGTACTATTATTTATAACTTGTGTTTTAAAGTAGTCTAAGAAATTGTGTCCTAATAATAGTTGTTGTCTCATTTGGTTAAGTTGATATATTATCGGTAGTCGAAATATTATTTTTCCTAGCGTTATTCTCATATTTTCTGCTATTATATCTAATTCTTTCATTTGTTCAATAAATCCTAATACTTTTGTTCTATGAGTTTTAGACTATTTCCATATGTGTGGTTCTAACACTTCTTTCCTTGCTAGGCATAAGTTTGCTCCACTATCTATAAAGATTTTTTGTTTTATCATTTTATTAGGCTTATATTCTTTATAAGCTTCAATATAAATTTCTACAAGTTAATCATATTATTGCGTATCTTGAATTTCTATTTCTTTTGTCGTTTTTCCTATTCTTTGGATTTCTTGCCATCTTATTTCATTTAATCTTTTCTTAATATTATTAAGGTTTTTTGTAACTTTTTTATGTCTATCATGATAGTATTTATTTCTTGTTTCACTAGTAACTGTAATAAGTTTATGGCGAACATAACTCTCACATTGTATCCAATAATCTCTTTCTTCTATCATTTTTCTTTTTTATTGCCATTACATTTTATTCAGAACTATTTTCACTATCTGAATATTGATTAATAAAGTTAATATTTTCAGGTTCCATTTCACTTTCTTTATCAGTTTGGCTGACATAAAAGTCTTCATATTCATACCATTTTTTATTATCTTCATTTATTCTTTGTAGATTCATTATAAATTGTGTTGTATTTATATATTTTACACATTTTTTCTTTAGCTTTGGGCATTTATTATCATAATGTCATTTTTTATTACAATTCCAACATTTACATTCTTTAGGGTTTTCTTTTAAGGGTTTTATATACTTCCATTTTCTAAATTTTCTTTTGTGTTTAAATTTTTTCCTGATCTCAGGGGTATTTCTATATCTTTTAAACCTTTTTTTCCTGTAAGATTTTTAATATTGTTTAATGTAATTGTTATATTTTTGATATCTTTTTCTTTCATATTCTTTATTTTTATGACCTTTCTTATATTTCCTTTCTTTCCTTTTATCATCACATCCGAATAATAGTTTTCTTTCTGTGAATCCACATATTTCTCTTAGTCCTAATTTCTTAGCTTTTAAATTTTTTGTTCCATTTTATATTCTTCACATTTTCTCATTAAGTAAGCTCGTAGTACTCTTATTTTTTCTCCTAATGTGTTATTGAAAATATATTTATGTCCTAGAGACAACCTATATTAGGACAAATGTACTTTATTGAATTATTAATTGATTGTTTATAATATTCTATAATATGCATCCCTGAAGGTTACGATGTTATTAATAGTGTGAGATACTAATATTATAACGTAACTCTTAAAATAAACTCGACTAAATGATCATCGAGAATGGGATATGGATGATATGTGATAAGACGACATGTGGTCAGCATCACATCCTTAGAGGATGTAGTATGTCTCACCTGCTACGAGTAATGGATACTCGTGATGGACACATGGATACTTTGGAAGTATTGGTATACCCTGCTGATATACTGTTTGTTATACTTGTCTAAAGTATGATCAGCATGTGGGAGATAAAAGTCCTTAGACTTGAGGTCAATACGCACATTGTCTACAAAGTAATGTACTTTGATGCTGTCCTAAGATCAAATGCCTTATAGGTTGAGATACGACTTGTATTGGGTACATTACGATGTGGGTTAAAGGTGGTAGTTGATCCGAGATTAGGATTCATTCCTCGAATGTATATTCGAGAGAACACTCAGATTCTCAGTGATATTAGGTTGACTAAGTCGTTGGCCAACACAATGGACATATTTAGAATATGGTCTAGTCATCAACTAATATAGATGAGATACAATGATTAAGCCATTTGGATAGACACTTGACAAATCCTAACCTTGATCGGGTGTGTCGTGAATGAAAGGATTTTATCTTACTACATAGAGGTTAAGTTTACTAGATTCATGTAAACGTACTTCACATATTGAGTTCGTCTTACGCCGTCTAGGAGTTCCACGTAGACCTTAATTTGATTAATGTCGATATGTGAAGGCATGTAGGGTCACACTATGCCAATTGTCCTTTCGATCTAAGGATGTATTGAGAGAGTATTAAATATTCAATTTAGAATCGAGATATTTAAATGAATAATAATTATTTTAATTAAGTCAAAATTGAATTTTGGATTTAATTAAGAATGTACAGAAAATAAATCGAGACAGTGCACGAACAAGTCAAGCGTCGCGGCACCCATACCTAGGACCGCGACGCTTCTGCCTCGATTTTTTAGTCAGGCCCAAGGTCAAACCCTAATCCGATTTGACCTAATTTCACCTATAAATAGTGGAATTCTCTTCATTATTAATACACCAATTTCAGATCATCATTCTAAGCCTTAGACACTTAGAATTAAAATACTCTCTCGAACCTCTGCCGGATTTCCTAGCTTTCCGAAAGAGAAATACATTGAAGCATGGAGCTTGCAATTGAAAGGGCAGCCACGTGTCAACCCTTTAGTAAATATTTCAGATAATACAACCTGTAAGTCTTTATGCTTTATGTTATAGGTTTGATTGTTGTATAACCATACTAGAATAAGTTGTTGGGGTAAGTAAGAAACAAAAATTTTAAACTTTCGATGTGCCTTACTTATGTGTTTTGAACCCAACAAAAACCTACAGTGGTATCGCAGCCCAGGCTGGTTCAATGGTTATATAACAATTGAATAAAATAATAGTATGAGTTAAACATAAAATTGGAGTAAAAAGAGGCTTCTTAAAATCCTACATGTCTTGACCGAATTTTAACCTTTTGATATCACCCTAAGTTATCTCCTATGCTAACTCGAGGAAGTCATTCCGCTCTAACTCGAACTAAATCAAAAGTGTGTTGTCCGGCTCATTGCACGGTGCACGACTAAGAATGGATGATGGTTGATATGGACGTTATTGATAATGGTGGATGATGATAAAGGACCTGTAATTTGATCCCTAAATTGGATTTAGGACTCGAACGATTTTGAAAAATCAACACAGAAACGTTTGTCAGGACATAGACGTCGCGACCCTATGGTAGGGCGACGCGGTTCTTGCTAGGGTTTCAAGGTGGCACTGCGGCTCCATGGTGGAGCGTCACGGTGCTAATGCTTCATATCAAAATTCAGACTCACTGGACAATAGGCATCGCGTCCATGGTGGAGCGCCGCGAAGCTAATACACTTGCAGAAACCGAAAGGTTTCTGCCTTTATAGCGCCGCGGCGCTAATGCATTTACAGAAGCCGAAAGGCTTCTGCCTCAGTGGCGCCGCGGCCCTAATGATTAGTGTCGTGGCCCCACCTGTCTAGAAAAAAAAATCAGAGATCAGAATGTTTAACCAAAGATTACTATTATACAATATAATTGATAAGTGTATTATTTATGTGCTAAATGTCAAAATGTTTGTCATTTACATTTCTAGTCCGCTATAACTGTCTGGGCAGGCGACGCCCAGTATTTGATTAAACCATCTTATATCATGCATATTGGGTTGATGGTTCCCAACTATGTGTGTCATTGGTTTTGCATGATGTTAAGATGTCATATTGGATATGGCGTAAAAGAGTTGATCTTGGTTAAAACCCTGAATTAAAATATTCCCCAGAATTTTAAATACAAGTCTAAATTAAAACACGTCGTCCATTATAATTGTTAGAGTGCAAAATCCTTTTCGGCGATACGAGTATTTATGTCAAAGCATTTGCTCTAAGTCTACGAGGACCCAGACTCTTTCATAGATGTGTTTTAATTGTAAAGGTAAACAATAAACTTTTGTGGGTATTTACACCAAAGTGTTTGCTCACAAAGGCCAAATTTACTTAGATACATAAACGCATGCATGTAATGGGGTTGACTTGCTTAGACAATTCTTAGGCGCTAAAGTGTCGGACTAATATAAGGACGCAAGATTAAATGTAATATTTGATCAACCAAGAGTTGCAAATAAGTTTTGCAATTGGTTTAGAACCTACCAAGATGTATTATTGAAGTTATCAGCCAAAGCAAACGCGGAGATAGCATAGGCTTGGATCTTGGCCCATCATGACCTCAACTAATATAGGTCCGTATTCTACCATGGGGTCGTAGAAGTATGTTAAAATAATGGGAGCTAATTAAATAAAAGGCCATGTTGATTAGCATAAACGAATGTGTGTAATAGGAAATATATTTTTAATTTGATTTCCAGTCTATCTAATTCTTCAGATTATCAAAGATGTCGAGCTTATCATTGAAAATGTTGATCTAAATGAACAAACTTACTGGACCCAACTACCTCGACTGGCTAAGGAATTTATGAATAGTGCTGAGATAAGAGAAAATAGAATACATGTTGGACATGGTGTTCCCAACAGTCCCTACGACAGACTCTGCTGAATATGCCTTTTTTGATAAGGATGCTTACCAAAAACACCTAGATGATGCCACTTCAGCACAGTGCGTGATATTGTCTTCCATGTCTATGGAACTTCAGAGACAACATGAGAACATGGGCCCCAAATAGATGCTCGAACACTTGAAGAGTCTCTATGACTCAGAATCCCAGACTATGGAATATGAGTTACTGATAGAACTATTTAAGTGTAAGCTCAATGAAAGGGGACAAGTCTCGCAGCATGTGTTGAAGATGATAGGGCTTATAGAGAGCCTTGCTTCAATTGGAACGAAGCTGGAAAAGAATGTCACTACCACCCTCATCCTGAACTCTCTCCCTCGTTCTTTTGAGAACTTCATAGTGAATTTCAATATGAATGGAACGAATGAGACTCTGCCGGAGCTGCACAACATGCTCAAGACCTTTGCGTATTCCACTTCCAAAGACAAAGTTGTGCTCCCGACCCAAGCCGAAAGGCAAGGAATGGCAGAAGAAGAAGGGCAAAGCAGCCGATGTGGCCTTATCTATGAAGCCTAAGGGAGGTGTAAAGAAGTACAAGGTAAATCCGACTAAGGATGAATGCCTCAACTGCCACAAGAAGAGGCATTGGAAGAAGGACTGCACGACACCAGGAGGAGGAAAAGCACCAGGTGCTTCTGCCTCTGGTGGACAAGGTATGTACGTCATTGAAATAAAAATATCTATAAATAACTCTCATTCATGGGTATTGGATACCACTTGTGGCTCACACATTTGTACAAATGTGCAGGGGCTAACTGATAGCAGGAAGGTTGGACCAAGAGAGGTAGGGAAATGGAGCACGAGTGGATGTTGAGCTCGTAGGAACTTATAGATTAAATTTGCCTTCTGGCTATTGTTTAGTGTTGAATGATTGCTACTATGTACCCTCGTTAACGAGGAATATCATTTTATCCTAGTTTTGGACTTTGAGGGTTTTTCCTCATATATTTATAATGGCAGTCAAGTACTGTCTTTTGATAAAGTTATATATGGAACTGTTCCTCTTATGGATGGATTATATACACTAAACTGTAGTCGAGAGATATTCAATGTACAAAATAAACGAGCCAAGATAAGTAATAGAAACTCTACCTACATATGGCACTGCAGACTTGGTCATATCAACGAATCAAGGATAGCAAGGTTGAGGAAGTTAGACTACCTCGAACCATTTGACTTGGAGTCTTATGGTAACTGCGAATCTTACTTGAGAGGACAGATGACCAATAAACCACTTTCTGGGAAAGGTATGCGAGCCAAGAAGGTGCTTGAGTTGGTCCATACTGATGTACGTGGGTCATTCTCGACTCAAGCTAAAGGAGGCTTCCCATACTTCATCACTTTTACTGACGACTTCACAAGGTATGGATATGTGTATCTTATGAGAAACAAATCCGAGCCTTTTGAGAAGTTCAAAGAGTACAAGTCAGAAGTAGAGAAGCAACTTGAAATAAGTATCAAGACCCTTCAATCGGATCGAGGAGGTGAATACTTGAGCAAGGATTTTTGGATTACTTGAAGTTACATGGAGTCCAATCAAAGTGGACACCTCCTGGAATACCACAGATAAATGGTGTTGCCGAAAGGAGAAACTGAACCTTATTATATATGGTTCGATCCATGATGAGCTCATCAGCTCTACCGACATACCTTTGGGGACATGCTATACAAATCTCAATATATGTTCTGAACATGGTTCCTTCTAAGTAGAAAAGATACCCTATGAGATATGGTGTGGCAAGAAGCCAGCTCTTAAACATATGAGACCCTGGGGGTGACCTGCATATGTTAAGAAGATGCTCACTAACAAGTTGGAATCTAAAAGTGAGAAATGTTACTTCGTGGGTATCCAAAGGAAACTAAGGGATACTACTTCTATCTTCCTGAAGAACATAAGGTCATTGTTTCCAGGAACACAACTTTCCTTGAAGAAAAATATGTCTTCAAGGAACATAGCTGCACAGAGATAGAACTTGAAGAAATTCAAGAACCACAAGATAATACAAAAGTTGAACCTTGTTGAATGACCTAAACAAGGATTCAGTGGGAGTATCTAGTGAAGATTGGGTAATTAGAGAACGCCCTTCAGCCAGTCGGAGTGTTGTGAGAGATAGTGCAGAAATGCAAGGCTCTCATATACAACCAATAGAAAATGATACAATGGTTGTACATCATTCCATTCAGGAAATACATGAAAATGACATTTCTGAAAGCTCTCAAGGCGATGGATTGTCCAACACACAAAGACCTCACAATCAGAATGCAACAAACACTGAAACACAAAATAATCAACTCCGTAGGACCACTAGGACTCATCGTCCGCCTGAAAGATTTAATCTTCTTGTTGAAACACACAATGAGATAGATATTCCTGATGACGATGAACCTACAACCTACAGCAAAGCTATGTTAGACATTGATTCGCAGAGATGGCAAGAAGCCATGAAATCTGAGATGGACTCGATGTACATAAATCAAGTTTGGAACTTGGTTGATTTGCCAACAGGGGTTACACCCATAGGATGTAAATGGGTCTCAAGAAGAAGATTGATGCATATGGCAAGGTACAGACTTATAAAGTAAGATTGGTGGCTAAAGGTTATAATCAACGGCCTGGGGTCGATTATGATGAAACATTTTTACCTGTTGCTAAGATTAAGTCCATTCGGATTTTGCTTGCAATAGCTGCATATTATGACTATGACATTTGGCAGATGGACATCAAAACTATTTTCCTCAATAGTAATCTAGTTGAGGAGGTGTATATGAAACAACCTGAGGGTTTTTCAGTTGATTCTAAACCAAATGTTGTATGCAAGCTACAAAAGTCCATTTATGGGCTTAAGCAAGCCTCGAGGAGTTGGAACATTTGCTTTGACAAGGCTATCAAGTCATTTGATTTCGTCAGAAGCAAAGAGGATCCATGTGTTTATAGTAAACGCAAGGATAAGAGTATTTCCTTCATTATCATATATGTAGATGATATATTAATAATATGAGTCAATAAGACTCTCCTGCAGTCAGTCAAGGAGTGGTTGTCCAGTACCTTCATGATGAAGGATTTAGGTGAAGCCTGCTACATTCTGGGAATTAGGATCTATAGAGATAGACCTAATAGATTATTGGGGCTATCACAGTCAGTCTACATAGACAAAGTACTTAGACATTTTTCTATGGAAAATTCCAAGAAAGGCGGTCTACCTATGGGACAAGGCATCAAGTTATCTAAGAAGGATAGTCCTTCTAATACTATAGAACTTGAACGCATGAAAAGGATCCCATATGCTTCAGCTATAGGATCGATCATGTATGTCATGACCTGTACTAGGCCAGATGTGGCCTTTGCACTTAGTATGACTTGCAAATTCCAGCAGAATCCTGGGGAAGAACATTGGAAGGCAGTCAAGAGTATTCTTAAGTAACTTAGACGAACTAAAGGTTACTTCTTAGTCTATGGTGGGGAAGAAAAGCTAGTTGCTAATGGGTACACTGATGCTAGCTTCCAAAGGGATGTTGATGACTACAAATCTCAATCTGGGTGCACGTTCATTTTCAATGGTGGAGCAGTAAGCTGGAAAAGTTCCAAACAAGCTACAACTACTGATTCGACAACAGAAGCTGAGTACATTGCTGGATCGGAAGCTGGTAAAGAAGTTGTCACGATTTCTAAGTTCCTGAAGGAACTAGGGGTTGTTCCAAGTGCCACTTATCCAATAATGATTTGTTGTGACAACACTGGTGCGATTGCGCAAGCTAAGGAACCAAGATCAACCAATAGAAACAAGCATGTACCAAGGAAGTACCACATACTCATGGAGATGGTGGAGACTGAAGAGATTAGATTAGACTATGTTTCCACAGATGAGAATCTAGCTGACCCATTTACTAAACCATTAAGCTTAGTAAAGCATAATGGTCATTTTGAGAATATGGGCATTAGATATATTGGAGATTGGCTCTAGGCCAAGTGGGAGATTGAAAGTATATTTATGTCCTAGAAACAATCTGTATTAGGACAAATATACTTTATACACATTCGTATTATTATTAATGGAGATTAATAATTTGGCGTTTGCAATTATTGAATTATTAATTGATTGTTTATAATATTCTATAATATGCATCCCTGAAGGTTACGTTGTTATTAATAGTGTGAGATACTAATATTATAACGTTACTCTTAAAATAGCCTTGACTAAATGATCATCGAGAATGGGATATCGATGATATGTGATAAGTCGACATGTGGTCAGCATCACATCCTTAGAGGATGTAGTATGTCTCACCTACTACGAGTAATGGATACTCATGATGGACACACGGATACTTTGGAAGTATTGGTATACCCTGCTGATATATTGTTTGTTATACTTGTCTAAAGTATGATCAGCATGTGGGAGATAGAAGTCCTTAGACTTGAGGTCAATACGCACATTTTTTACAAAGTAATGTACTTTGATCCTGTCCTAAGATCAAATGCCTTATAGGTTGAGATACGGCTTGTATTGGGTACATTACGATGTGGGTTAAAGGTGGTAGTTGAGCCGAGATTAGGATTCATTCCTCGAATGTATATTCGAGAGAACACTCAGATTCTCTGTGATATTAGGTTGACTAAGTCGTTGGCCAACGCAATGGACATATTTAGAATATGGTCTAGTCGTAAACTAATATAGATGAGATACAATGATTAAGCCATTTGGATAGACACTTGACAAATTCTAAGCTTGATCGGGTGTGTCGTGAATGAAGGATTTTATCTTACTACATAGAGGTTAAGTTTACTAGATTCATGTAAACGTACTTCACATATTGAGTTCGTCTTGCGCCATCTAGGAGTTCCACGTAGACCTTAATTTGATTAATGTCGATATCTGAAGGCATGTAGGGTCACACTATGCCAATTGTCCTTTCGATCTAAGGATGTATTGAGAGAGTATTAAATATTCGATTTAGAATCGAGATATTTAAATGAATAATGATTATTTTAATTAAGTCAAAATTAGATTTTAGATTTAATTAAGAATGTACAAAAAATAAATCGAGACAGTGCACAAACACGTCAAGCGCCGCGGTGCCCATACCCTAGGGCGGCGCGCTTCGCCTCGATTTTTGAGCCAGGCCCAAGGTCAAACCCTAATTCGGTTTGACCTAATTTTCACCTATAAATAGTGGAATTCTCTTCATTATTAATACACCAATATCAGATCATCATTCTAAGCCTTAGAGACTTAGAATTAAAATACTCTCTCGAACCTCTGCCGGGTTTCCTTGCTTTCCGAAAGAGAAATACATTGAAGCTTGGAGCTTGCAATCGAAAGGGCAGTCGCGTGTCAACCCTTTAGTAAAGATTCTAGAATACAACCTTTAAGTCTTTATGCTTTATGTTACAGGTTTGATTGTTGTATAACCATACTAGAATAAATTGTTGGGGTAAGTAAGAAACAAAAATTTTAAACTTCTGGTGTGCCTTACTTATGTGTTTTGAACACAAAAAAAAACCTACAGTTTTCTCTTGGTTCTAGTTGGGTATATTCTTTCGATACTTCAGTATTATATGATCTTGGTAAGTGGTCATAATAAAGTTGTTGATATATTAAACCTTCTTGTGGTAAAATTCTTGCTTCATAAAAGAATTTGCTAAAACTTATAGTATATTCTGGTAATTTATTAATTTTACAGCATTTCATGTTATTTAAATTCATTATAATTTCAGTTTTTCTTTCTGCAAATACATTTTCTCTTGCTACTAATCATTTTTCTCCTAAAAATTCTTTTTAGTACAATATCAAATATCATTAACATAGCTTTCCATTCTCTTGCATGACTAAATACTTCTCCTTTTAATTGGTATGCTATAGATTTCATCCAATATGCTACTTTTCCCATTAATGTTTTAGCTATTAAGTCATAAATATAATCTAGGTTATCAGTGTGTGTAGAGTTCATTAGTGTACATTTCAAGATTCCAATCATTTATTCTTCTACTTATTTCTTGTTCATCATAAACATTATCTAAATCTAGGAAGAATCCATTGAAATTTACACCTTGTGACATTGATCCAACAAATTCTTTAAATTCATCTTGTTGTCCTACAGGTATATGTTCTGGTAATTTAGTACGTCTTCTTGTTATTATTTTTAAATTTGGGTTTATTAGTTCTTCTTCAGGATAATCATTTGCATCTTCATTTACTACATAATCCATTTCTATTTTTATTTCTTTGGGTCTATTAAATTCATCTTCTACATCGCTTTCATGTTTTCTTCTATGATTGCATTTACATTTTTTATTTTTTTCAAAGCTCTCATTATTTAATTATTTTCTTTTTCTTCATCTGAGTTTTCTTCATCATCTACTTCTTCTATAAATTTTCCTACTTGTATTTCTTGGTCAGCTAATTCAAGATTAGTATTACTATCTTTATCCGTATCACTATCGGTTTTTTCACTACTAGTGGTACTTTCATCACTTGTTTTATTTATTTTCCTTTTTCCTTTTAACCTTGACATTTGTTCTTTTAAAATGTGTAACTCTTCTTTTAATTATTTCATTTCTTGTTTTATTTGATTTAATTCTTCTTTTGTTTGTTTCAATTCTACTTTTGTTTCATTTAGTGTTTTCTTTGTATCTTTAAACTTATGTTTATATTTTTTATATTTACTCAGCCATTCTTCATTATTATGTGATTTTAATTTTATATTTTCCTTTTGTATTTCTAATATTTGTTGTTCTTGTTTTTCGAACTTTAAGTGTATGTATTCAACTTTTTCTGTGTCGGTTATATATATATATATATATATTCACCTTTAGTATCTGGTGTATTTTTTGAGTTTTTCTTTCTTATAGGTTCATACTTGTATCTTTCTTTTTCTATTATATCTTTTGCATGGTTTTTAAGAAATGTGATTAGACTATGTTCTTGATTTTCCATTAAAATTGTCCCTTTTTATTTAATATTGCTAGACTATCTAATGTTTTTTCTACTGATTTTGATCATTTAGGTTTTATTTCACTAATATCTACCATTATAGGTTCTTTACTTCTTCTCCATGCATCTATTGGTACTAATTCTGGTTGTTTAGCTGTGGTATCCACTATTTTTTCAACTGTTCTTTCTTGACTTGTACTAGGTTCATCTTCTTCTCTTATTTGTTTTCCTTTATTTATATGTGCTACCAATATGTTAAGTTGTTCTAATATTATTTTAAATGTTGGTACTTGAGATACATTCCATAATTTTGTCAATTCTTCTCTTATTAATTGTTGCATTTATGTTTGATTTTCTGTTACTTCATCCAGCATTATTAGGGTATTTTTTATCTGTTCTTTTACTATTATTTCATTCCATGTTGCATCATCTTTTTCATTAAAGTTACTCAAGATTATTTATTCTTTTCTTCCATCCATTTCCCATATCTATCCATATTTTTCCTAACTTATTACATTGTTGTTTTAACGGTATTATGTCATTTTCTAATTTCATTTCTTTTGCACTGTATTCTAGGTATTTAAGTTGAGATATTATTTCTTTTGATAAAACTATTTTTGTTATTTTTAATTTTTATTTTTTCTTTTGTATTTTTTTTACAAATCTCGTTTTTCCTTGATCATTTATTTCAATTTCTTCATTATTAATTTTGTAATCTATCATGGTTAAAAAGTCACTTCCTAACAATAATTCATTAAAACTATCATATTCTATTACTCCTATATTTATTTTATATTCTAAATCTTGAATCTTGAATTTTAAATTAATACTTTTGATAATTAGTATTTCTCTTTCATTTTCAGGATAAGTATAAGTTTATGGTTCTATTAAATTACAATCTTTTTCATTGATTTTACTTATATGTATAAAACTTTTAATAGATCCTGTATTTATTTCAGCTATACAATAAGTTGTTATTATACCATTGAATATTATTACTTTAATCCTTAATCTATTACTAGATATATTTATTAAATCTAATATTTTGGGTTGTATAAATCTTAATCTAGTTTGTCTTGATATCATTGGTTCTTTTTGATACTTAGTCTAGATCCTTCTATTTTTTGTATTAATTTTTTTGATGGTGTTAGGGTTCTAGTACTAAAATCCATATATATCTCTTTTGGTATGGTTATTTTGGAATTTTCTTTATGTTCTATTTGTTCAAATATTTCTCGGTACATCTTTGGTACTAAAATGTTCACTTCATGTTGTTTCTTTACATGATGGTTTCATGTTAGGGAATATATCATTTTTGTTTCAATACGTATAACTTTACTACCTGGTGGCATATTTATTCCATCTAGTTTGTGTTGGAAATTTACTAAATGTGGAATTAAGTATATCCCATTATTTATGACTCAAACAATTGGGGGCCCGCACGTCGGATACGTCGTTTCCACACACGTGCACACGTAGTGCCAAGTATCGCAAATTTCATTAGTGAAAGAGATATTGGTACGTATGTAATACGTTGAGATATAGAATGATGGACGGTTATTGGCCAAATAACAAAGTATTCCACGTTGGTAAACGAAGGAAGAAGTGTACGAAGTGTAAGATGAAACGAGTCAGAAATCGCCGCGGAGCCGTGAAGGGCCGCGGCGCCACACCGTCGAAGCCGCGGCGCTAATTGGTTGGCCAGTCACTGGAGCCACGGTGCTAATTCACAGAGCCGCAGTGCTTCGGAGGCAGAATGCTGCGACGGAAAGTTGGAAAGTTCTGACCTTTGGGCTAGTTTTGGAGCATTGATTCTTCATTACATGGCACATGAATTCACCCATTATTTGGCTGAATGTAACCCCTCAATTAAGTGTCATTACATGGCTATTGAAGGCCATTAGTTGGCTAGTTGAGGGGTATTCTCTTGCACTATAAATTGAGGCCTTTGAATCAATTGAAGAACACTACACAACACTTAGAAAAATACTCCAGAATTTTCTAAATTCATCTTCTTCCTCTCTAGCAAAGTTACTATACTCAAAGTTCTTCAAGAGTAACACTTGAGTTTCCTTTGCTCAATTGTTAAGTAGTTGTTGTATCTTGAGAGACTATTGCCCGACAACGTAAAAGTAAATATACGAGGCAATCTTGTCTTAAAGACAGAGTGTCATCACTCGACTCAGCAAATCACACAAGCAGTTTGTTAAGTTCTTGATTTCCAGTTTATTGTAATATTTAGTTTATCCTTTCTTACCATTGTAATAGTTACTTACTTCTCGTTTCCTAAAACAATTGTATCCTAACAATTTTAAGACAAGATTTGTTGTAATTACCTAGAAAGATGACTGGAAGAGAACAAACTGATTCTGATTCTGCTGTTGCTGCTACTCAAGGAAATCCCTCTGCCTTCCCCACTTCTCAAGGCACACCTAATGCCTTTCCGATTGCTCAAGGCTCATCCAACGCCTTTACTGCCTCTCAAGGGAACGTTGACGTTCCTCCACCCGCTGGATTTCACCATGAACGCCCTGAAAAGTTTATGGGCTCATATTTCAAGAGATGGCAACAGAAGATGCTATTCTATCTGACTGTTATGGGAATGGCACGTTTCTTAACAGAAGATACTCCACAAAAAAATTAAACTTCCGATGTGCCTTACTTATGTGTTTTGAACACAACAAAAACCTACAGTTTTCTCTTGGTTCTAGTTGGGTATATTCTTTTGATACTTTGGTATTATATGGTCTTGGTAAGTGGTCATAATAAAGTTGTTGATAATTAAACCTTCTTGTGGTAAAAATCTTGTTTCATAAAAGAATTTGCTAAAACTTATAGTATATTCTGGTAATTTATTAATTTTACAGCATTTCATGTTATTTAAATTCATTATAATTTCAGTTTTTCTTTTTGCAAATATATTTTCTCTTGCTACTAATCATTTTTCTCCTAAAAATTCTCTTTTTAGTACAATATGAAATATCATTAACATAGCTTTCCAATCTCTTGCATGACTAAATACTTCTCCATTTAATTGGTATGCTATAGATTTCATCCAATATGCTACTTTTCCAATTAATGTTTTAGATATTAAGTCATAAATATAATCTAGGTTATCAGTGTGTGTAGAGTTCATTAGTGTACATTTCAAGATTCCAATCATTTATTCTTCTACCTATTTATTGTTCATCATAAACATTATCTAAATCTAGGAAGTATCCATTGAAATTTACACCTTGTGACATTGATCCAACAAATTCTTTAAATTCAGCTTGTTGTCCTACAGGTATATGTTCTGGTAATTTAGTACGTCTTCTTGTTATTATTTTTAAATTTGGATCTATTAGTTCTTCTTCAGGATAATCATTTGCATCTTCATTTACTACATCATCCATTTCTATTTCTGTTTCTATGGGTCTATTAAATTCATCTTCTACATCGCTTTCAGGTTCTTCTTCTATGATTGCATTTACATTTTTTAATTTTTTCAATGCTCTCATTATTTGATTATTTTCTTTTTCTTCATCGAGTTTTCTACATCATCTACTTCTTCTATAAATTTTCCTACTTGTATTTCTTGGTCAGCTAATTCAAGATTAGTATTACTATCTTTATCTGTATCACTATCGGTTTTTTCACTACTAGTGGTACTTTCATCACTTGTTTTATTTATTTTTCTTTTTCCTTTTAATCTTGACATTTATTCTTTTAAAATGTGTAACTCTTCTATTAATTCTTTCATTTCTTGTTTTATTTGATTTAATTCTTCTTTTGTTTGTTTCAATTCTACTTTTGTTTCATTTAATGTTCTCTTTTTATCTTTAAACTTATGTTTATATTTTTTATATTTACTCAGCCATTCTTCATTATTATGTGATTTTAATTTTGTATTTTCCTTTTGTTTTTCTGATATTTGTTGTTCTTGTTTTTCGAACTTTAAGTGTATGTATTCAACTTTATCTGTGTCGGTTATATATATATATTTTCACCTTTAGTATCTGGTGTATTTTTAGAGTCTTTCTTTCTTATAAGTTCATCCAACCACCAAAGCCTGACCATCAAACCCACCTTCAACGTGTCTACAACCTCCCACTAAAATTCCTTGACCCGATTCCCTTTACTCTCACTCGAAATAACCATCAAATACCCCACTGTCCCGCCAATCCGTGAACCCCATTTTGACATCCATTTTCGGGTCAACCCGAATATCCTCCACACCCGACACACTTATCCAACATCACCCTTCCTTACTTACATCAGATTGGCATCAAAGCCAAGCATTTCCGTCCCACGCAACAACGCTATGGCTAACATAAGTGATGAACTTATGAGGGTTATGTCTGAGTTAGTTGCGGAATGTGTGCAAGCCTTGAAAAAAGAACTTGAGGGTCAGGCCGTGAGCAACGATGCAGAAACAAGGGTTGTGCCAAGCAATCCAAGGTATGAAGAGAAAGAAAACCACCGTTGCAGGAATTCCTTTGCTATAGAGAAAACCGAAATCAAGGAATTCCGAGGAGGAAAACAAGGTCGTACCCTTTTTAATTATCCATTGTATCATGTTGAGGATAAGGGCAATGCATCCTTTATTAATCCATTATATGATCAGAAAAATATGAAGGGAGATGTGTGAAGATTCAATTCTCCGACATGTGTTGAGTGCTCAACTTAAGGAATACAAGGAGACACAAAGAGGACAACTCTTTTACACGCGTTGTAAAATAAATAATAGTGTGCAATGTGATTATTGACGGGAGAAGTAGTGTCAACTTGGCTTCCGTGGAAATGGTGGACAAGTTAAAATTACCCACCCGCAATCATCCGAAATCATATGATCTCCAAAGGCTAGACCAAGACGAAGGCAAAGAGTAGTGAAACAAACTTTTGTTAGCTTTTGGTCAAAATGTTAATAATGATTTAGGTCAAAATGTTCCCTTAGATCTCACTTAATCATCAGAAATCTCATTTGTCAGACAAATGAACCTCTGACCTTTATCGGTTACTATAATCAATGGACGCACCAAACATTAGATAATATAACACCAATCCTTAGCAGTTTTATTTGGAAAAGTATTTTGTCTCAAAGCATCAAGCATCTGGAGTTTCGCTTCTAAGTTGTATAGTAACAATCATTCATACTCATCTAATCTCTCTTCAACAGATCTAAATCTCGCTAGGTTAGTGGAGTAAATCAAAAATGCAGATTTCTTGTTTAAACAACCACCTGCAATAGCAATTGAAATCTAATAACATTATCATCTCATTCGGGAAGACAAAGGGAAGAGCTCATTCTGATCTTTATTGTTAGGATAATTAGCCCATAATTTGCCAAAATCATCTCATATCAATTGTAATTATTAGTATCACATAATTTAGGATATGATTATGATATGATTGTAAATTAGTATCACATATTATGATAATTAGCCCATAATTAGCCAAAATCATCTCATATCAATTGTAATTATTAGTATCACATAATTTAGGGTATGATTAGGATATGATTATAAATTAGTATCACATAATTAGGGTATGATTAGATAGGTCTTCTATTATTATAAGTCTTATACACTTGTATATAGATGACTACATTGGAATGAAATAATCTTATGGGATTAACTTCCTTCATGGTATCAAGAGCCAAATTTTGAATTTCTTTCTACCCTACCCAGCCGCCCACCTCTCCTCTCCTCTCCTCTCAAAAGCCCTAAACCACTCGGCTACTCTAAAACCTAATTAGAGTTCCACCTAACCCTAACCCTAGCCAACACATCTTCTTACAAACCCTAATTTGGTTTTCTTCCTCCCTACTTCTTTCTTGGTTGTTTTTTGGGTAACCATGGCTGAACAAAAACAATTACATCCTGCTCTTGCTGTAAACAACGTCAAGAAATTTATTTCCATTACACTTGAGATGGAAAAATGGAAATACTCCTCGTGGGTAGAGTTATTCAAAATCCATTGCCGAGCATACGCAGTAATAGACTATATCCTCCCTTCCAAGTCTTTATCGGACACCATTGGTGTTGACAAAAAATTATGGTCACGCTTAGATTCTATAGTCCTTCAATGGATTTACGGCACCATCTCCAACGATCTTTTGCATACTATTTTGGAACCAAACTCTACGGCTCAACAAGCGTGGGAGCGTTTATAAAATATTTTTCAGGATAATAAACTTGCTAGGGCGGTATATCTTGAAACCAAATCACCAACGTCAAGTTGGATGATTTTTCAAACGTTTCCACCTATTGTCAAGAGTTAAAAATGTTTGCCGACCAACTCTCCAACGTTGGTGCACCGGTGACGAATCAACGGTTGATTCTTCAATTAATTGTGGGGCTAGAATGAACAGTATGATGGAGTTTCTACATTCATTCAACAAAGCAATACATTTCCTCCATTTTATGAGGCTCGTTCGAGGTTGATTCTCGAAGAAACCCGCAAGGCAAAGCAGGCAGCCTCCGAGGCAGCCACCGCCGGAACAACCCTTGTCTCCACCAACTCATATTCCGTGGATTTTGTGACACAAAATTCTGGTTCGAGTGGAAATGGAAATCGCAACAACAATGGTAAAAAACGGGGGTCAAATCGTAACAACAACAAAGGGAAAATATGGCAAATATAGACGGGGTAGGGGCGCGGCCAACCAGCCGACGGCAGCAACAACCACCAATGGCAGCCCAGCCAGTGGCAGCCGCAAGCCCAGTCCGACGGGGGCTAGTGGGTGCAATACCAGCCATGGGCTTGGGCACCATAATGGTTGCCCATACCCCACCTCGTCGTGGGCCAGGCCATCATCTTCAAACCAACAATCCGAAGTTCTAGATTCTTGTCCGCAACATGCTTTTGCAACCCATGGACCATCTTCCACAAGTTATGCTCCTACTGATATTGAACAAGCCATGAACAACATGAATCTGAATGTTCTGCATGATTTGTGGTACATGGACACAGGGGATACGTCACACATGACGGCATCTCAAGGTAATCTCTCATCTTATTTTAATATGAGCAGTAATAAAAATATTATTGTCGGTAGTGGGCAGGAAATTCCAATTCGTGGTATTGGTCAAGTAAAACTCCCCCCCCCCCTCACCCACCGTTATATTTGAAAAAATGTCTTACATGCACAAAAATTAATTAAAAACTTGGTATCTGTACGACATTTTACAACTGACAATAATGTTTCTGTGAATTTTGATCCATTTGGATTTTCTGTGAAAGATTTTCAGATGGGGATGCCACTAATGAGATGTAATAGCATGGGGGACTTGTATCCCATAACTACCACTTCCAACAACCAAGTGACCAACCCATCAACCTTTGCAGCTATTTCCCCTATTGTATGTCATAATCGGTTGGGACACCCGGGAGCACCGGTGTTCAATACTCTTAGGAAAAATAATTTGGTTGCTTGTAATAAACTTTTGGACTCTCATGTTTGGAAAGATTGTGTGATTGGGAAGCATGTTAAACTTCTTTTTTTATTATCTACTTCGCATACGCTCATGCCATTTGATCTTATGTATTGTGATTTGTGAACTTCTCTAGTTTTGAGTTTTGCAGGTCATAAATATTATATGCTTCTTTTGGATGATTATTCAAATTTTCCGTGGACGTTTCCCTTAGGGAAGAAATCGCAAGTCTTCACCATTTAAAAACAATTTAGTGCTTTTATCAAAATCCAATTTGACAAATCCATTAAATATTTTCAGTGTGACAGTGGGAGGAAATTTATAAATGCCTAATTTAATAATTTTTATCACCATAATGGGACGTCTTTGCGTCTTTCATGTCCACATACATCACCTCAAAATGGGAACGCCGAAAGAAAAATTCGAAAGATTAACAATATAATTCGTACACTTCTTGTGCATTCGTCCACATCACCAGTATTTTGGCATCATGCACTCCAAATGGCAACATATCTTTTAAACATTCTTCCTAGAAAACTATTGTCCAACATATCACCCCCACACACAAATGTTGTATCATCGTCTCCCGTCTTTTACACATTTGAGGGTTTTTGGGTGTTTGTGTTATACTTTATTTCCGTCCACAACCATTAACAAACTATAGGCTTGTTCTACTCCTTGTGTGTTTTTGGAGTACCCACAAAATCATAGGGAATATAAATGTTATGATATGACGAACGGGAAATTTTTTATGTCTCGTCACATAGTTTTTGATGAGTGTACATTCCCGTTTGCTAACTCTCATGTGGCATCCCCACCTTCATATGATTTTTTTGGATGACGGAATACATCTAATTTTACATCACCACCTACATTGTCAAAATCAGGTGGGACCAACACAAAATACTCCCCACACCGTACCGACCCAACCACAAAATAGGACTAGACCAGTCCAATGTGAAGAGGCCACTGTCTCGTTACCATCGATCTCAACCCAGTCCACATCTCGTGCCTGACAGGCCCAAATGAGGGAGCCCATTTCTCCCTCACCCGTATCCATAATCCGACAGCCATGCCCACCATCTCAGGCCCACACAAATGACCCGAGTCAGCCCAGCCACCAAGCAGAAAGTGACCCATTAGTTTTGACCCGAGAAAGGATTGCCCCTCAGCCCAATAGCCTACCAAATAGCCCAAATCCACACCCTCGGACCATTGAAACCCGTTCCACGCACGATATGTTTTTACCCAAGCGTCATTTTAACCTAACATCATCAGGCCAACCATCACCTCTTCCTAAAATCCCAAAGCAGCCCTATCAGACCCGAATTGGAAAGTTTCCATGTTAGACGAAATTGATGCTCTTATTAAAAATAAGACGTGGGAGTTAGTGCCCCGTCCATCTAATGTGAACATAATTAGGTCTATGTGGGTCTTCTGTCATAAAAAGAATTTTGACGGCTCCTTTGCGAGATACAAAGCTCGTCTTGTTGGTGATGGCAGGTCTCAGCAGGTTGGCGTGGATTATGGTGAAACATTCAGTCCGGTAGTTAAGCCAGCAACTATCAGGATTGTTCTTAGCCTAGCACTGTCTAAATCTTGGTCCATTCATCAGTTCGATGTCAAAAATGTACATGGCCATCCACAGGAGACAGTCTACATGCACCAGCCTTTAGGTTTCCGGGATCTTACACATCCAGATTATGTTTGCATGTTGAAAAAGTCTTTGTATGGTTTGAAACAGGCTCTCCGAGCGTGGTATAACAGGTTTGTAGGGTTTGTATCCACATTGGGTTTCTTACACAGCAAGTCCGATCAGTCCTTGTTCATTTATAAGAAGGGCAATGACATGGCATATATCCTTCTATATGTAGATGACATCATTCTCATGGCATCATCTACGTCATTTCGCTAGTTTATTATGTCCCTCCTTGCAGCAGAATTTGCAATGAAGGATCTGAGTCTTTTAAATTATTTTTTAGGAATTGTTGTAACTCAATATACATGTGGTATGTTCCTCAGTCAAAAGAAATACGCCGAAGAGATCATTGAAAAATCCAGTATGTCATCATGCAAACCATCATATACACCAGTTGATACAAAGGCAAAAATTGAGTAGCTCTACAGGTGCTTCATACAGTAATCCAACGCATTACCGCAGCTTAGCAGGGGCATTGCAGTATCTTACTTTTACGAGACATGATATGTCCTATGCGGTTCAACAAGTATGTTTACATATGCATGATCCAAAAGAAGAGCATATGGGGGCTCTCAAGCGAATTCTATGGTATGTTAAGGGTACTCTCCATTTTGGATTACATCTGTATAAGTCCTCCATTTCGAGTCTCTCATCTTATACAGATGCGGATTGGGGTGGCTGCCTAGACACCCGACGTTCCACCTCGGGTTATTGTGTTTTTGGGAGACAACCTCATTTCATGGTCGTCAAAACGATAGCCGACGATGTCTCGGTCAAGCGCTGAAGAAGAATACCGAGGGGTCGCCAATGTTGCTGCTGAATCATATTGGCTCTGTAATCTCCTTTTAGAGCTTCATTGTCCGATTGAAAAAGCAGGTGTGGTCTATTGAGATAATGTGAGTGCGATTACTTATCCGGTAATCCAGTCCAGCATCAACGCACAAAACACATAGAAATGGATATATTATTTGTCCGAGAAAAGGTTGCACGTGGACAAGTCCGTGTTCTCCATGTACCATCCCAATATCAAATTGCCGACATTTTCACCAAAGGTCTTTCGCGCGTACTATTTGATGATTTCAGGGATAGTCTCAGCATACGAGAACCTCCCGCTAAGACTGCGGGGGACTGTTAGGATAATTAGCCCATAATTAGCCAAAATCATCTCATATCAATTGTAATTATTAGTATCACATAATTTAGGGTATGATTAGAATATAATTATAAATTAGTATCACATAATTAGGGTATGATTAGATAGGTCTTCCATTATTATTAGTCTTATACACTTGTATATAGATGACTACATTGGAATGAATTAATCTTATGGGATTAACTTCCTTCATTTATGCAATGTACTTGATGTCATTTTATTTGGTGATGTTATGTGACATCGAAGAGTATATTGAGGCTATTGCTTGCATCACACCAACAGCTGGAGAATAGCATTTTGACAAATAATAGACCAAAATTATCATTACATCCTCAGCCTAAAATTGTAAAGTTCACATGAACGGAACCAGAAACTTTAAGTAGATATAATTTCAGAGAGTATGAAAAAAAATATACCACAACACCTAAAATGGAAGGGAGATGAATAGTGCTAGTTTAAAGAACACATATAACTCCTAACATAGAATTCCAACGATTTCCACCAAGTATACCCAATCTTCCAAATTTGGTACATGCATTCCAATGAAGCTGTCACCTACTGACATTAGGAACAGGCGACAATCAAATATAGTAAAAATGCTCAAGAATAAAATAGAAGGAAAGAAATATATATATCTCAACCAATCACATAAAATGAAGACTCCTTCAAAAATTTCCTTATCATATACACATTCAAATAGTAACATGTCATCTTATTTCTCACATTTGGTAAATCTTTCTGATGCATAACATAGTAATGCTTGATGAAATATTCATTTGAAGATAACGTCATTTAAATTATCAAAAATGTCATAGTCCCTTTGCCCTGACAATATTAATTATATTAATTAATTTCAGACTGCCTAATAAACAGAAAAGTATAGGCTCCGATTTCTCCATAGTAACACATTTATAGATCTATACTCCATGAAGAAAGAACTACACTTATTCATTTTAAGGACTTTTTAAAGTGCAGTACCTAAATACCTAATCACCTTAGGTAGAAATCTGAAATTCCTAAATAAGAATATAAAATAAACAAAACTATACATGCAAAAAAACGATAAACCAGAGAATGCATACAAAGAAAAAAGAAGAAGAAAAACAAAGACATAGCAACACTACAAAAAATCAAAGAATACAAAGAAGAAAAACAAATAAAGCAATAAAATGAGAAAATCAGAGAAGTGAGAACAGTGCAAAGAAGATGTAAGAAGGGAAACGAAAAGGTTGGTGTAGTGGAAGCCAGATGTCCCACCTAAGTAAAAAGATATACATGTGTATGCCCATAAATGAAAAGTCTGGACTGTAATTAAAGTACAATTCATTTAACTTTTCGTACAATACTATACAGCAGCGTTCGTACAAGGACGAGCAAGCCTTGTTGGCTTCTAAAATATAGAAAAGAACAGAAAAGTTGAGGATTCATCTATTCATTTCAGGATGCTGGTTGTTTTGGTTAAAAATTCAAAAATATTAGTGTCCTTGGCCAGTCACAGTTTGGGTTTCTCTCCCAACAAATGATTTAGATTTTTCTGCACTTTTTATTCTCTTTGATCGTATTTAAAATTTACAAAAGAAAACAATTATATGAGAGAAATCGAATCATTATAAATTTCTATTGCATTACCATGAACGAACAAGAAAATTATTTAATTGAAAGAAATAATCCCTTTATTATTTTTATAAATGAAAAAGTATATATACAATTTACAATTTTCCATAATAGAAAAATCTTATTCCTATTCTACTCTCAAAACCATATTCTAGTTGTACAAGAATCTTATAATTATGGTAAGTGTACAAGCCTAATTTAATACAATATTTACATCAAAATAATGCTCCAAAACAGTGATATACACGGGCTTGTATACCGTGTATATCACGGTTTCACATATGGTAAAGTTGCCTTGTGAAACCATGATATACATGGTATACAAACCCATGTATATCACGGGTATATTTAACACACCCCGCAGTCATAGCGGGCGGTCTTCTTACGCTGAGACTGTCCCTAAAATCTTCAAAAATGACCAAGGGAAGACCATTTGTAAAGATGTCTGCAATTTGATACCTGAAAGGGACATAGCTGACGCGTACTTGTCCACGAGCAACCTTCTCGCGAACAAAGTGAATATCCATATCGATGTGTTTAGTGCGCTGATGTTGAATAGGATTACCAGAAAGGTAGATGGCACAAACATTATCACAATAAATCAAAGTAGCTTTCTAAATAAGACAATGAAGCTCTAAAAGAAGATTATGTAACCAACATGATCCAGAGACCACATTGGCCAATACTCGACCTCTGCACTAGAGCGTGATAATGTAGACTGACGTTTCGCAGACTAGGAGACCAAGTTATTCCAAGAAACATACAATAGCCGGACGTAGAACGTTTGATATCTGGAAAACCACCCCAATCGGCATCTGTAGACGAGACAAGTGTAGAAGTCGATGAAGGATATAAATATAAGTCATAGTCAAGTATCCCCTGGATGTATCGAATAATGCGTTTGAGCGCTTTCATATGTTCAACCCTAGGATCGTGCATAAACAAGCACACATGTTGTACGGCATACGTAATATCTGCTCTCGTGAAAGTAAGATATTGAAGAGCCCCTGCAGAACTGCTATAACGGGTCGGATCCTCATAAGATGAGCCAGCCGCAGCACCTAGCTTGGGTTTCGTATCGACGGGAGTGGAAGTAGACTTGCACGAGGACATGCATGCACGCTCAATAATCTCAGTTGCATACTTTCGTTGAGATAAAAACAGCTCACTTGCATGACGAGAAACAACAATCTCCAAAAAATAACTCAAGGGCCCCAAGTCTTTCATAGCAAACTTAGAACTAAGCATGGTTATGATAGACTTGCGCAAAGCATCAGTGGAGGCAGTCAAGATAATATCATCCACATATAATAAAATATAAGTCAAGGAAGAACCACGACAATATATGAACAATGAATTATCCGACCTGCTGTACGAAAACCCAATAGACGAAACATAGTCTGCAAATCTATTATACCAAGCCCGTGGGGCCTGCTTAAGCCCATACAAGGACTTCTTCAATAAACAGACATGATGAGAATATTTGGGATCTCGAAAACCCAAGGGCTGGTACATATAAACGGTCTCCTTAAGATCACCATGTAAGAAAGCATTCTTCACATCTAACTGATGAATGGGCCATGTTTTAGAAAGAGCCAGACTAAGAACAGTGCGAATGGTAGCCGGTTTGACCACCGGACTAAACGTCTCACCACAATCCACGCCAACCTGATGAGTCTTACCATCACCTACAAGATGAGTCTTATGCCTCGCAAAAGAATATTCAGAATTATCCTTATAAGTAAAAATCCACACAGACCGAATAATATTAACACTAGAAGGACGGGATACCAACTCCTACATCTTATTTGCAATAAGAGCATTCCATTAGTAATGAAAAAAGGGGTGGAGGCATCATATTCGTCGGTCATAGCCAATTTCTAATTTGGGTCATTTAAGGCGGACACTGGGTTGCGTGGTAGGGGGGATTTAAGAACATTAGAATTTAAATTAAAATGTCTTTTTGGTTTAAAAATACCCTGTTGACTATGAGTGACCGGTCTGTGACTCAGGGGAGAATTGGATGGATTTTGGGAAATATCAGGACCGGCGACGGAATGGACTGCAGGTAGTGGGCCTGCCGGCCCAACACTGGAAAGAGGAAAGGCCGAAACAGTGACTGGACCAGGGATGGTATTGGGCTGGGCAGCTGGCCTAACTACCGAAACTGGGGCTGAAGTGGAAACAGTAGGGTTAGGCGGAACAGTAGGTCCAGCGGGCAGTGGGCCCGCTGACGGATTTTGGGTGCAGGACAAGTCCGAAAATGGTGGATAACATACGGGGAGACGACGTCGTCCAAAAAAATAATACGAACTAGACATGGGACTACTCAATTTAGCAAATAGAAATTGGGTTTCATAAAAAATAACATGGCAACTAATGATGATTTTATTAGACGATAAATCAAAATATTTGTAACCACGATAACTAGACGGATAACTCAAAAACACACAAGGGGTAGAACAGGCCTGAAATTTGTTAATTGTGGTGGACGAAAATAGTGGATAACATAAGCACTCAAAGACCCTAAGATGGGAATACGGAGGAGTCTTATTATATAAGTTTTGAAGGGGGGATGAATATGTCAAACCTTTGGTAGAAAGTATGTTAAGAAGATATGTAGCTATTTGTAGAGCATGATGCCAAAAAATGAGGTACGGAAGCTTGGACTAATAAAGTGCGGACAATATTATTAATGGTACGAATTTTGTGTTCGGCTTTTCCATTTTGTGAGGACGTATGGGGACAAGAGAAACAAAAATTTATCCCATTATTTCCACAAAAATCCCGAAACAACACATTATCATATTCTTTGTCATTATCACATTGAATAATTTTTATTTCACGTTCAAACTGAGTACGGATGAAAGCTCTAAACTTTAAGAAAGTGGAAAACACTTGAGACTTTTTCGCTAGTGGAAAAGTCCATAAAAATTTAGAATAATCATCCAAAAAAAGAACATAAGAACGATGGCCCAAAGAACTGAGAACAGGAAACGTCCATAAATCGCTATAAATAATATCAAATGGCATTAAAGTACTAGAAGTAGAGTCTACAAACGGTAATCTAACAATTTTTCCTAGAGAACAAGATTGACAAATGGGAGTACTACGCGTGCCCTTACCAGAAATAAAATTGTTTCTATGTAAGGAAGAAACAATAGACGACCCAGGGTGACCCAAACGTGCATGCCATAAGGAAGGAGCGAGAGCGGCAAAAGTAGATGGCAAGGCTTGACTCGAGTGACCGGATGTGGGCGTGATAGGATAAAGATCTCCCCAACTATCACATCTCATGAGAGGAATTCCCGTCTTGAAATCCTTCATAAAAAATCCAAAAGGATCAAAAACAACCGAAACTCAATTATCAGTAGTGAATTTACGAACATACACCAAAAATTTAATTAAGTTAAGGGCATGAAGGATATTTTTCAAGACAAAAGGTGGATGGGGGGAGACAATGTTTTATGACCGTAAGCACGAATTGGAATAGAATTGTCATTACCAACAATTATGCCACGAGAGTTGCTCAAATTGGAATAAGACGAGAGAGTACCTTAGTTGGACGTCATGTGAGTAGTGGCTCCGGTGTCCATGTACCAATTCGGGTTCGAGGGATTTAATCCAAGTGTGTGCATCGCGGCTTCAATGTCAGTAGGTGTGGGGCCCATTGTATGATGGGCTTGCGGAGGCCGAGGCCCAAGTAGACTAGCCTGCTGCCCCGGCCCAGAACCTGCTCTCGGTACCCACTGATTCGGCAGAATTGGGCCTGAAAGCTGAAGCCAGAAACTGGGCCCAATAAGGATGCTGGGCATTCGACGGGAAATAGGGTTGTGTGGCCCAAGCCCACTGCCTAGTTATACGGCCATAGGCCCCAGGGTTGTGGTCAATTGGCTTGTATCCCACTGCCCTGAGGCCCATTGCCACCCCCGTTATGTCCACCTCGGCTTTCGCCACGATTTTTTCCATTATTTTTGCGATTCTGACCCTTTTTGCCGCCACCGTTATTGCGGTTTTGGCCGAAATTGTTGGAGACGGATGGAGAAAAATTGGACTCAGCCACCATGACGACAGAAGGGGCCCCTGTGGCCGCTTTCTTAGCCAAGCCGGCTTCTTCGAGCATGAGTATGGAACGGGCCTGATAAAACCGAAAGAGGACTGCTCTGACAAAGAAGCGTATCGACGCCACTATAGGCCTCAGAGAGGCCTGCAACCATCTGAAGAACAAGACGATCGTTGGTAACGACACCAACATTGCGGAGTTGGTCCGCCAATTCTTTCAACCTTTTGTAGTATGCTGAAACGTTGGGGAAATCTTCCATATTTACGTGAGAGAATTCCTGCTCAAGTGTAACAGCACGAGAATTTTAATTATCTTGGAATATGTCACGCACTATATACCAAGCATCCATCGCCATAGCGTCTAGTTCAATAATTGTCTGCAACAGGTCGGTAGATATAGTAGAGTAAATCAACTGAAGAACGATAGCATCAAGTGTCGTCCATAACTTAGGATCATCCTCGAGTTTTGGCACCCCGTATCGCAGGAGCCGCGGGGATTATGTGATGGAGAACTTGATGCGAGCGTGCGTGAACTTTGAACAGTTCGGCCCACGTCGCGTATTGGACGTTTTCTATTTCAAGAATAATAGAGATGTGATTCTTGATGTTAGAAATCGTAAGGACAGGGTGAAATGTGTTCTTAGCCATAATAGCAACGTAAGACGTGATGTAGGGATTTTGGAAGAGAATTTAGGAAGAGAGAAGACTCCGTCGGGCATGGAAACCGAGAGAAGGGGGCTCGGAAACCGATGCACAATGTGGACGAAAATTGGGGAGAAAAATATTAACCTAGACTTCTGATACTATGAAAGAAATAATCTCTTGATTATTTTCATTAATGAAATAGTATATATACAATTTACAATTTTCCATAATAGGAAAATTATATTTTTATTCTACTCCCAAAACATTATTCTAGTTGTACAAGAATCTTATAATTATAGTATGTGTACAAGCCTAATTTAATACAAGCCTAGTATGTGAAACCGTGATATACACGTATACAAGCCCGTGTATATCACGGGTATATTTAACATTAATAAACAAATAATATAAAAGCTGGTGTGAATAAACAAAATATGACATCTATATGAGGCCGGGTTAGTTTAGGTCTCTTTGGATTACAATATGTATCAAAATCTGGTGTGAATTGATAAATTAATATCTTAATTAGATTATGTGGAGAACCATTTAAAATAAAAGCATATTGAATCAAGTATTTAACAGTAAGAATATATGTGAGCTAATGTATTAACAAAAGGCAAATCTACTCAATTTTTGCATGTATAAAAACATATTTGGACAGTTTTTCGTTTTAAAAAAGAAAAAGGTTATTGAAGCAAAATGTAAAAGGTAGAGGCAAAGGATCACAAAATTCTCAATCATGAGTTGGGAAATTACATTCGCTTTACCAGAATCCAAAAAGAGAAATGCTTTAAGTATTCTATTATCTAAAATACATTTTTTTTTAAAAATATATGAATAGCCATCTGTGAGTCCAAAAAACAGGACACCATTTCTTCCCAAAATCAGAGTTTAACATATCTTATTTGTGTGTTGCGTCAACATCATCTGATCAAGCAGATTCTAGTATTAAATTATACTCCTGTTTATACGTGAATCTTTTTGAAAAAACTACCGTGAAACTTTATAATTTTAATCTTAAATTTTGATATAAATTTAAAAATAAAATTTATATATTTAAAAATTACATTAAAAGTGTTATATAATTTAAAATTTAAATAATTTTTAAAAAAATGTTTAAAAAAAAGTGATCAAAAAATTACATTTAGTCAAATGTCCGGACATAATTATAGCACATTGTATTTTGTCCAAACAAATGTAATTTTGTAAATGAAGCATATGAATTAACATAACAAGGGAATCTCATTAAACTAAAATAAATTTAATTTAATTTAAAAGGATAAGACCATGTTCAACCATACATTCAAATGAGAGCTCCCAACTTGATTAAGCTCCCTTCTTTTATCATTCTACTCATACAACTACCCACCGCAAATCACTCACCAACCAAAAAAAGGTACAACCATCACTGCCCCTAGTACAACAGTAAATTCTTTTTTCTCTATGTTTTAATTAAGCATAAACAGAGCCACAAGAGAGGGCCATCAACAAAAAAGCAGCTTGTTCAACTTCACCAAGCTTATTATTATACCTCCTATGAGTTGAATTTGATCTTGGTCTTTGCAAAGGTAACTTCTTTTTCAACAAAGAACCACCATTACTGCTGCTGGTACTATCACCACTGCTGCTGGTACAACTGTTACTGCTCTGATTCTGGTTGTTCTTGTTTGCAGATGCTGCTGATGATGATTTCTTGGATGACTTCTTGTCTTCTTTGTTCAATCCAAGAAGTGCTCTTCTCTTCTTCCTGCTCTTGATCCCACACGCATTACACAGCGACTGCATTCAACAACATTAAAAAAAACATCATTAGACACATTCGATTAAAAAAAAGAAACAAAAATCATCGATCAAGAATCAAGATGGTGTGTATACCTTAGGGCCAGCAGGACCACCACGCCAAAGAGGGGTTTTGGTGGTACCACAATCAACACATGTTTTCAGTTGGCTTTGGCTGCTATCCCTTTCTGGGGTTGCTGTTTGGCTGCTCATATCTTCAGATCCCGAACCCTATATATCAACAAAAAAAAATCACACATAGGTAAACATATAATAGAAGTCTGACCGAATTAAAATGGTAGAAGGATGGATCTTGATCACTCACCTTATCACTTAGATCCATCGCTTTGATCAACTTGATCACCTCAACTTCAATGATCACAACTAAAACTACTATACCAAGAACAAGGAAAGGTATATAAACACCAAAAATCAGCTGATCACACTTGATTAAACTTGAAAAAAACACTGGATTTCAAGGAAACAAAAGGGTTTAGCGAGAAAAAATGAGTAGAAATTAAAGGGGTTGAGAAAACCGACATGGAGAGACAGATGTAAAGAAAGCTGCTGGAAGGATATAGAGAAGAGAACCGACAATGAATTGGAGTTGAGGCTGATCAGGTTGATATAAAAATGTGGGGTTTATAAAGGGGCTTACGAAAACCCTAGGCGCGATGATTTGTGAAATGACGTAACTATCCTTGGTTACAAATTTTGTGAATCCAACACTTCACCCGCCAAAATTTCTTATGCTCTAATCAGTAGGAGCGCCGTTACTTTGGTTTTTCTCATAATGAATGACTTTCTCGAAAAGTTGAGCATGTGAATATTTATATAAGTTTGTTTTTCCTCTTTATCCTTTAGATAGGGGCAATTATGGTATACAGGGAATTTATTGTTTTTGCCGTTTGCCGCCTTATGTGAAGAGTGACTAGGGTTTTTTTTTTGGTACTTGATCACCCCGCCAAAGCCACTTCCCCATGAAACGTTATAGTAACACAATCTGTTAATAAGAATCACAATTATTATGTCCTCCGGGCATAGTCAATCGCTATTAATATTCCCCGCAGAATCACAATTACCTTATTATCGGTTGTACTTTCACGGAGCACATCCCGCGATTACCTGGTGATAGTTGTTGAAGGATCGGTGCTATTACCTCCGGACGTCCGGTAATACCAAGAAAGTCCGAAACCTCAAAAAAAAAAAAAAAAAAAAAAAAGAATCACAATTATTATTAACTTTTAAAAAGACATTAGACTCCCTCCGTCCCAATTTAAGCATATCTCTTTCCCTTTTGATCGATTTTAAAAAGAGTATATCTTTTTATATTTAATAAATTTTTAATCTCAAAGCAAATTTAAAACCATAAGATTTAAAATTTCACACATCTTTAATTTAAGATTATAAAATTCAGAAATCACTATTTATTTCTTAAACTCCGTGTCAAACTAAATTAATACTTAAATTGAGACGGAGGCGGTACACAATATCTTTTGTTATTATCCACCTACTACTACTTTCAATATGAACAAATATTTTCTAAAACTTGTTTAATCAAGGCTTCGTGCCAAGAGTAGCTACACAATGGATCAAACGTTTAGACGATTCGGATTTTGAATTAAGATATTTTTAAAAAAATGTCTATCCAATTTTATTTCTAATGTTAATTTCCGCACATATATATATATATATATACTAGTTTCGTGTTGCACGTGTACGTCGAGCCATGTAGTATATAATATTATAAAATAATTTCAATTTTATAAAAATAGAGTTATGAGTTACAAAATAATCATACATGAAAAAATAAACTACAATTTGTGAATGCTCAATGAGAATTATTTAATGTTAACTTATTTGTTGAGGTCAAAATAATTAGATATTATCTGAACATATGAAGTTTTATTTCTCATAAGAATAATGAATGTACGAAGATTAGGGGTGTATAAAGAAAATCGACAAATCGCACCAAACCGATAATCTAAGTCAAACTGAGAAAAAACTCAACTAGTGATTTGGTTTGCCTTGGTTTGGGTATTGGAAAAAAAATCCGATCATAAATGGTTTGGTTTGGTTTTAACCAAAAAAAGTCAAACCGAATCAAACCAACCCGAAAATACATGTAGACAATTTTTAAAATATTTTATGCATACAAAAATTTATTTATAATGTAATTTATTAATATTTCTTAAGTTTTTTCATAGTTTTTGTCTTTTAACATATTATTTGAAGCTTGAACTTAGAATTTTTAATGGTACAATAAGTTTTATAGCCCAATGATGTTAGTAACTCAAATAAAGCTCAAATCGATACTAATGCTAACAAAAGAAATTCAATTCTAACACTAGAAATAGCAATAACGTTGGATATCTATTACTATATACTATTAGTTTTGCATTGGTTAGACAGTGAAAAAACATAACTTAATTTAGCTTTTCTATAATATATAATCATGTAATTAAATTTAATTGTACTTTTTTCTTTTATTACTTTTAGATATGATCATTATCATTATTGCTTAGCGATTTCATTGTCTTTTTTGTTGAATATTTTAGTACAATGTCATCACTTATCTCACATTTTGTGTCATTTTCTTAAGAAACAGCTTAATTAAATAGTTGTATTTTACTAGGACTAAAGAAATATTCGAAGCACAAGTTATATATTTTGTATAAGGACTTTAGCGGAAAAACCCGAACAACCCGAGAAATCCGCAAAACCTGAGAAAATCTGAAGTTGAAAAACTCGACTTTTGTTGGTTTGGTTTATAAATTTAAAAATTCGACACAATTGGTTTGGTTTGGTATTTGAGAAACCCGAACCAACCTAGTTCATGTACACCCCTAATGAAGATGAACAATTAATATTTAATTAAATACATGTGATTATTTTTATTTATTTTTATTTTATAAGATACAAACATGTAATGAAACGTATCTTACTTAATACTTCCTTATAGATTATGCACTTGATATATGTTCCTTTCATTTGTTTTGATTGCTCTATCATAACCAATACTCCGGTTGCCCGATATTAATATAATGTAAAAAATTATGTTGTGAAGATACAATCCTATATAAATGTATAGGAAATTAAATTGAAAAAATATTACTACTTCCTAAATAAATTTTAGAATAAATGTGCAATTTCAATAAATATAGATCAATCACAAACAAAATATTGACAACTAAATATGAATTATTGGGACTATTTATGCAGCAACAACCTTTTTTATAAGCGGGGCATTACTCTGTAAGGTTGTCAAGCATATGATATACTATTTATTTATCAGTTAATTTTTTAAAAAGTAACATATATATATATATATATTCCTTTGTATGAGTTCAATTCTCTTTTACCTTAGATTAAATATAATAATTTTAATCGTTAAATTATCCTTTCTTTTCTTCTAAAATCTATTCCCCTCCTTTCTCTATATAGAAACACGTTTGACTCCAAAATACTAAGTACTTTTGTCAACCCGGTCGATGGACCCAGTGTTAGATCAAATTCCTAATTATTTTTTGCATGATATTTGGAAAAATCATTGTTAAAGGCTAATTCAAGATTTAATTATGATGAATTTACCCTTTAACCTCTTACTGCTTTAGCTATTACACATTTCGATTTTGTAGGTTTAATTAGAATTCAATACTTATTAAAATTTAAGATATTGACATTAAACTCATGAGTTATACGAGGAAATTCTAGAAAAGAGTGATAGAGTATAAATTCGGGAATACTACAATAGTGAGAGAGAACTAGTTTGGATTATGCCTCTAAAATCCACAATGAAGAGAAAATAGTCTTGCTAAAAGATTGGTGGAAATCCATTGCAAAAGAAAGATTTACACATGGTGTTTATTGATTTAGAGAAAGTATATAATAGTGTACCACGAAAGGTCCTTCGTCAATGGGTGAAATGTCATATTAAATCTATATTATATTAAAAGCACGAAGGGTCTTAGAAATGTTGGTTGAACTTTTTATTGTTCATTAAAAGACTCTACAATAGACTAAATTGTCATTTATTATTTTCTCAAATTAATATATATAAACATTAATAATATATCTTTCTTTCAAAATAAAAACCTGACGTTATTTTTGGCAAACAAATTTCCCCTTTTATAGCCTATACAGTTTAGTAAAAGGATCCTAACGTAAAGTGAATTCTACACCTAAACAAGGAAACAATACAATATAATTGATTAATATTAATTAAATTCTCCGTCTATAAACCACGAATTTGATCCCAATTCAAATTGAATAGGTGAGACTTCTATTAGAAAAGAAAAGCATCATCCAAAGTGTTTGGCCCAGTGGCCAATACATTAGGGTATTGCTGTCTGAGGTTCCGTGTTCGAGTCCTCTCGATCGGCGAGAGTGGAACCGTGTTCCCCCAAAAAAATTCCTCCATACGCGTAGGGCCAAGCGGTGTATACTAATCCGTAGGGCCGGGCCGGCCGGAGGTGGGGTTTTCGGGGTATGGGGCCGTAATGCGGTGGGACCGGTCACTTTAAAAAGTTTACCCTACCACGCTTTAGTCCTCCGGGGCATAGTCCAAAGGGCAAAGCTCCGGGTGCTATAAGGCGCTCCGGCATGGGACAACGTGGGTTCGATTCCCCGCAAGCACGAAGAAACTCGCATGTTGGGGAATTTGACCTTGTCTCATTGATTAGTTGTACGCTCCCGTAAAAAGCGGCCACCGGAGCACATCCCGCGATTTACCCAGGTAATAGTGTTGAAGGACCGGTGCTATTACCTCCAGGACGTCTGGGTAATACCAGTGAAGTATAGTCAGGCGCAAGCATGGAAACCTGGATTATCAAAAAAAAAAAAAAAAAAAAAAAAAAAAAAAAAAGAAAAGAAAAGAAAAGCATCAGTAGTACTCTTACGTTAAACAAATGTATGCCTCTATGGAGAGGTAAGAAATCTACTCTTGTTTAATTTGTAAGGTACAGTGGTATCATATTGATTTATTCCGTGTTTGTTTGTTCTTTTTGAATGTTAATATCCTGTACATCATCCAGCAATTAACACAAGAATATACACAAATAATTATATCCTCGAGACTACATCCTGCTTCGTTTATTTTTACTTTTCATTCTTGAATGTGTTTAACTGTTTATACTTTTTATGGGAAGTATTATTATATATTTCGGGTTTCAATTTTATTCTTCTCCTTATAACGAAGATATAATTTAGTAATGTTTTTAGTTGATCCTTGGTGTTGCAGATGATCATATCGATAGATATTCCTATTTATGCTCGAAGAACAATGATATTGGGTAATTTTCAAATTTCTCTCCTTATCTCACAAAAGTTGCATGGTACGCTTGAATTGACTTAAAATTTCATGATTGCTAAGAACTTTTTACGTTTATCACTATAATAGTCAGAATACACCAACCAAAGTTTAGTGCAAATACACTCTGAATTTCTATGACAATCTAAGGTCGAATTCTCAATTTCTCATACCAACAACATATCTTTAAAAGAGTTATGGTTTGTGAAATCTTGACATCACTCTTAATTTAAAATTATCTAGAGAACTGATATTCAATTTTTGTTAGAATTCAAATATTTAGATTTTTTGCTGGGATAAGAATGCCGGCTTTTCTAATAAAATTTTAACAAGTATTTTCTATTTGAAGACCCAAATATGCATGAAAAATCGTCTACATTTAACACTTCTTGTGGACCGCTTCAAGAAATTTGTCTCTCAGAATGGCTAAGTCATTGGTGCTAAACTTACGCACCTACCATGATAAAACAAGAGCCAAAAAAGTGTGTAAAATTAGTAAAATATCCTTAAAACGTTTATCGACTTTTATACCACTAAAAAGCTAAATAATTTGTTCAAAGAGATAATTCATATTGGATAAGAATGTATATTTAGCTTTACCTAATAATTCGAATTCAACTAAAAGTTTATCTAAATTGAATTCTCCATCGATAAACCATGAATTTGATTCCTATTCAAATTAAATATGATGAGACTTTTATTAGAAAAGCATCAGTAGTACTCTTACGTTTTCTATAAATTAAACAAACACATGCACGACATGCCTCTATGGAGAGATAAGAAATCCACCTTTTCTGTTTAACTTATTTAAGGTACATTGTTAGTATACTAATTTATATTTCATTCCGTGTTTGTTTGTTATCTTTGAATGCTAATATCCTATAGATTATCCCAACAATTTATTTTTTATTTATGCTTTTCACTCTTGAATGTGTTTATAATATTTATGGGGATGTATTATTATAAATTTTGGGTTTCGGTTTTGTTTTTCTCCTTGTAATTGTGATATGATTTAGTAAATTTTTAGTTGGTAATATTTTTCATAAGATATATCCCCATATAAGACCTTTGACATAATAAGACATACGAGGACGATTCGTTATTAATACTGTGTCGATGGATTAGTGATGAATTATTATTTTTTGCTAGCGACAGTAATATAGCGACGGATTAACGATGAAGTTTATAGTTAAATTAAATTTTTCTGTAGTATTTTGTTGTCAAATAAAGTACGTGTTTTGGTCACGCGCAAAGCGCGTACACAGAAACTAGTATATAAATAACATAAAAGAGATGTATAGATGAATCATTACTTTAATGAGAACACTAATAAAAGATACTAAGGAGTTTCTCATAATAGTGGTCTACTCCAGGAATCGACATTTGACACCTACTTATATACCCTAGTTACGAATGAGCTAACCGACACAATATTAGATGAGGTTCTATGGTGTGTACTATTTGCGGATAACATTGTATTAATTAACGAAATCAGTGAGGGTATTAATTTGAACTAAGGAGAAGTACAGAAGAGAGTAATTAGGTATAAGTTGAAGCAACTCAAGTGAGATTGAATACATGCACTGTAATAGTTTAGTCTACATGAGAAGAGTGAAGTTTGAAGTGAGACTAGACAGGATTGCATGCGGTGCAAACATGCAAAAAAATTAAATATCTAGGCTCGTGTATCAATAAAATACAACAATAATAACAATCCAATAAAATCTCATAAATTGGGGTCTGGTTAGGATAGAGTGTACGCAGACCTTACCCCTATCTTGGGAGGTAGAGAAAATGTTTTTTATAGACTCTCGACACAAGGACAAAAAATTCAAAACAATATAAAAAATTGTGGAAATATACTATAAAAAGCACGATAAGGCTGTCTGAAAAAAGTGGTTGTAACTACCACAAATTAACAATATAATTTTGTTGGAAATTTGCCTTTGGCGGGAGTTGCGTCCGACCAACTTTAACGGCTTAAACACTAGTGTTCCGCATGTTGGAGAATCCGGTTCTTCACACATGCATAATCTACTAAGTAAGTAGATGACCGTAGGGCCAAGGATCGTCAAATTTCGTTAGAAATGAAAGAGATATTGGTCCACGAAGTGAGGTGTTTGAAGCATGGAAAAGTGTGGTATTGAGATTAATTTTCCCTCATCGGTGGGGGGAAGAAAGAATTGTTTTGTTTATAAGTGGCAAGGTTGGCTTGGGGTTTGGGACCCCAAGGGGTATTTCATGTGTTAAAAGGAGGGAGGACCTAGATGTGCTTCGGTTCGAGGAAAGGCCACACGCGCGCCGCCGCCGCCCGCCCGTCCCTTCCGGTCCGGGTCGTGGGCTGTGGGCTGTGCTTCTTCTGATATTATCTTTTTGGACCAGAGAACTTTGTTATATGTACAGTTTGATCCCTGAAGTTTCCAGAAAATCAAATTCGGCAGAGAACTTTGTTATATGTACAGTTTGGTCCCTGAAGTTTCAAGAAAGTCAAATTCGGCAGAGAACTTTGTGGCTTCTGGAATGTCCAGCACTCAATTCAGCCATTTATTTTGGCTGAATTAATCTTCCTAAATGTCATCCGTTGCACATCAAATTCACCATTTATTTTGGTGAATTACTACCTCCATAATTGTCATTACTTGGCCGGTAATGGCACTTATATGGGAAGTTGGTAAGCCTCTCCTTCAACTATATAAAGGACCCTTTATCACCATTGTTGAGCTACACACAACACAAAAACAAACAAAATCGCTTCTTCCTACTACCTTCCAGCATCATTTCATTACTCAAAATTCTTCACGGTAGCACTTGAGTTTCCTTTGCTCGTTTGTTCATTTGCTGTTTTATCTTGGGAGACAATTGTCTAGGACGTAGAAAGGATACATACTGGGCAATATTGTCTTAAAGACAGAGTGCAAACACTCGACTCAGCATACCAAGTTTATCGCAATTCCAGATTCTTGTAATTCCAGTTTATTGTTCAACTTAATTATAATTTCAGTTGCTTGTAATACTTAGCAGTTATATATTTCCGTTTCCTGCATCATTGTAACCAACAACTTTAAGTACCAAAAACAACATATAGTTGTAGAAATTTAAGTACAAGAAACTACAAGAGTAATAGTATGACTACTAGTATGATAGGATAAGTAAGACAACATTCAACTACATTCTAACTTTCTACCCTAATTCACATCCTCCATAACCTCCTATCTAAGGTCATGTCCTCGGTAAGCTGAACCTGCGAAATGTCCTGTATAATCACCTCTCCCCAATACTTCTTTGATCTACCTCTATCCTCCTTAAACCATCCATAGCCAACCTCTCACACCTCCGCACTATGGCATCCGTGCATTTCTTTTGCATATACTGGAATCATCTCAGTCTCGCTTCCCGCATCTTATCCTCAACTGAGACTACTCCCACCTTGTTCTAGATATCTTCATTTCTAATCTTATCTCTCTTAGTATGCCCACACATCCATCGCAACATCCTCATTTCCGCAACTTTTATCTTTTGAACATGCGAGTTCTTGACTGTCCAACACCCCCCCCCCCATACAGCATAGTCGGTCTAACCACCACTCGGTAGAACTTGCCTTTAAGTTTTGGTGGCACCTTCTTATCACACAGGACTCTGGATGTGATCCTCTATTTCATCCACCATGCACCAATACGATGAGTGACATCATCGTTAATCTCTTCATTTCCTTGGATAATCAAGAAGATGTTGAAATGATAAATTAGTATATCATTCATATAATTAAAATAAGATGGTTGAAATAGAGAAGTATTACCAGAATGTTATGTGATAGAAGGAGCATACCAAAGTTAAAAGTAAATTTTACAGAACAATTATAAGAGTGATAATATTATATGATAGCAAATATGGGGTCGTTAAAGTTTAACATATTTACAAGTTGAGTGTTGCAAAGATGCGGATGTACGATGAATATGCGGTCAAACAAGATAAAATGACCACATTTTCTAGAAGGTTCAAATAGCACGCGCTAATGAAAAAATGAAAGAAGTCGCTTGAGATTGTTTGGTTATGTCCTTCATTAACCTATAGATTACTCATCCGTAGGTTTGCAACTATAGAAGTGAGGTGTTAGAAGGAGGACATGATATACCTACAATCACATGGAAAGAAGTTGTCTTGAACAACCTACAATTCTTATAGTTAATGCAAACTTAGCTAAAGATATGGCATAAGGAAAGAAAAAATTATATCTAGGTGATATCTACTAGTTACGAGAATATAGAGAACTTTTTTATTATTATTAATACTATGATTATTATTATATATAATTTTAATTTATTTTATTCGATATATGTGATGAGATGAGTTGAATTAAAATAGATAATTATAATCGATGAAGATTTATATAGTCAATTTCAGATTATTAGCTATTGAAGTATAATTATTTTCATTATCAAAGATGTTGAATTCAATTGAAAGTACTAATATGCTAAATTCACATTTGTTCACTGCTATTACTCAAAAGAACATGAAATATATGCTTCACTTTGAATATTGTTCTATAGGCCAAATAGGGTATGTAATTTTATTGTAAACACCTAGTGATTGCAACAATATTTATGTTGCATATGTCCATGCTTATATAGGAAAAGCTAATACATTGCCTTCTAAATTTTCTATTCAACCAATTTCTCATCAATGCTTTTATTGTTGGTTTTTTTGTTGCTCGTTACACGACTTGGTTTCTTTAGAATGTGTCTTAGGGTTCTTTTGTAAACGCTTTATATATTATGTATACTTTTCATAACTTACACATATTTTCCAAATATACTAATCTTTTATACACTTTATATGCTAAAATACGTAACAATTATCTCACTGCACGATCTAATTAGGCTATTTTATTTTAGATAAGGGTATTACATATCAAAGGAAAAAGGTTAAATACATAGACAACTCCTTGAAGTTAAGTTCGGTTTTTATTGCAATACGTCAAATAAGATAAGTACCTATTGAACATCTTAACCCTAACAAAAGTGTGTATACTAAACGCTCGCTAATATGGCATAATGAATGACTTTCTCCAAGTTGAGCATGTCAATATTTATATAAGTTTGTTTTCCTTTTACTTCTTTATCCTTCATCTCCTTTTCGTCACCACTACCTCTCAACCATCTTTGAAAATATTATTCAAAAATCACTATCTTTTGGATGGACTACCTGAAAACAATTATAATATTCATCTCTTACCCAAATAAAACCTCAGCCAGTATCATTCAAAAAAAATATTCAACTTCTAACCAGCGAGAACTATCATCGGGAAAATCTCGAATCTATCCAAAAGATATAGACTAAGCCTCAAGTCTAGATTTAGAAGGAAACTTTTAGGCTGTGTGGATGGACATGGAATGATCCATTGAATACAAGAAAGAAGTATCACAACTCAAAAAAAGCTCCAATCATAATTATTGTAATAATTTGAGATAGTAAAATATTGTATCATAAAACATACAAATTATTTTATTTATTCACCACTAAAATAACAAAAAATAAAATTAACTTGTTATGAACAAAAAATAAAATTAAGGTTGCTGATTGGTTCAGAAAATTAATTTGTTATGAACAAAAATAACAAAAGGTGTACAAATAAATAATAATTTTATTTATCATCTTTGTGGTGAACAAATAAAATAATTTTTTATGAGTAAATAAAATAATTTGTATGTTTTATGACAAAGTTGAGTATGTTTGGTAGAGCAGGTTTATTAAAGGGAAATTTTTAATCCCGTCCAATAGGAATATGATATGTACTAAATTTTTCTCTTTTTCATTTTCTTACTTTATAAATCATGTTTATTTGCTCAATAGGTAAGTTGATAATATATATTAAACGGAAAAGGGTCACACATGCCTTTAAGATATTTAAAATTGAGCAAATATGACCTTGATTAATAATTTAGCTCACACATATCCTTATCGTTCAATTCTTGGTCCAAATATGTCTGCAGTTAATTAAGCCTATCTAACCTAATTAGTTGATTAATAAGAAAAAATGACAAATTTTGGCTTTTTAAAGTATGTGAAATGATATGATGCGCGCATCAATGAGCAACACCTAAGTCTTGTCATGAAGATAATAAATACTCCATCTCAATTTATGAGATAATATTTGAATATTGAGAGTCAAACGAATTATTTTCTAATCATAATTTTTTATATGCCTTTTAGTAGCTATGAATTATTAATTATTATATCTTATAGTACTTTTTACGTAATTTATAAATATGTAAATGTTATTTTGAAAAAAACTAAAAGATTGTATGTCTAAATATATGATCAATATTAAGAGATCTAAAATTTGAAAGAAAAAAATATTATATAAATTGTGACAGAAAGAATAATAAAACAACAAAAGAAAAAAGTGAAACCATTTTAAGAAGAGATACAAAATGAATTTAGGAAGCGCACATGTATTTGACTATTTGGTAAAACAAAGCACATGAGTGGGGTACCAAAACCAAGAATTAAGAAAGTGTAGTCCGCTTGGGCAGCTCAACTGATTTCAAGGGGATATTTGGAGCAAAGATCAAGGATCGAATTCTGTCAGCGGCAGTGTGGGTTTTTTTTCTTGAAATAAAGGAGGGTCCCTTGTGCGCAGCGTGGTAGTAGTCTAACCTTTGAAATCAATTGAGTCACCATGATTTACCTCATTCACAAATCTGTCGGACCGGAGTGTGGGGGCTCATGGGGTGGGAGATTCCACCTTTTGAGCAAAGAATTAAGAAAGTGTGTTTTGTTTCATAGAGACAAACATTGTTGGCGGCTGGCGTCAACGCACTACCTTTAGTACAATTCACACACTTTAATGAGAATCTAATGCCATTTGTATGAATATATATATCTATATATATTTATGATATTTTTATGTCTCAAACAGAAAGTAACACGATTTGGGCCCAAGAGAAATTACTATGCCTCTTTCATGTCTTTGTTAGGTTTATGGTAATTAATTATTCCTTTCCTCCTAAAATATCATCTTTATTTATATTAGTTTTCTTTTTGCGGAAACAGAAATGAATACTTTTTATTTATATTTACGTAAAAGAAAGAAAAAAAACATGGAGACTTTAACAACAATTCGTGCGGAATGAGTTGTTTTTCTTCTTCTTGCAAAACATATCCTGTATCGGTGCCCAGTAGTTGTACTAAAGGCAAAATGGCATTCTTAGTATGATATTTCCATTAACTTTAAGGGCCGTTTGGTTGGAAACAAGTTATCCCAAAATAATTAATTTTGAGAAAGTTATTTTGTGATTAGTTAATCCATTTTTCCACATGGTTAAAATAACATTACAATATTGAGATAACTTATTCCGATATTAGTTATACCATAATTTTATCCCAACAAAAAATGAGATAAATACAACTCAAATTTAATTCCGGGATTAATTTTTCTTATCCTGATACCAAACGAGCCCTTAAAAAGTTTCTTTTAAAAAAAATCTATAGCACGTCGCATCTTTTGTAAATTTCATATTATCGGGTTAATTTTACTTAAAATTTTGGACTTAAACTTGAAAAGGTGTTGATCTAAATTCTAATGGAAATAGAAGGAGGCCATTAAATTGAATGACGTCCATTTCAATTAAGAATGTTTCTGATTTCCAAGTTATTCAATTTAACACTAGCAGACATAGCAAATACTTCCTCAGTTCACTTTTACTCATCCACTATAAAATTTATATACCCCTTAAAAAAAAAATAAATAAAGTACATAATCTATCATGATACTCACATTAATTGATGTATAGTTTTAATGAATTTTAAAAATAATTTGAAATGATCAATTAATACTATGGATAAAACAATTTTTTATAAAACTTTTCTTCATATATTAAAAGTGGCAAATAACAATAAAATAAACTGATGTAGTATTAGTATAGCCTAGCAAATGGAGTAGAAATTACAGTTTCATAATGCATGTGCATAGTGATTCGTGACTCCCAGAGCTTTCAGTTTTGACCAGCTTATAATACAATTCTGGTCAAACTTCTTGCTGCACACCCACAATTTTATATGTTTTCTTCCGCTCTTTTCTCATTCATATCTTTATTTTTTTTGTATCGCGAGTGGGTATGTGGGGTTACGCCTTTTTAAATTTTGCTTAAAGAGGCACATTTATTTATTAATAACAATCAGATTATAGAACGGGTCTCTTTCTATGGAAATAGATCCTGAATTTAACCTTCATTTTAGGGGAAAGCCTAAAGAGAATCATGATATCGGAAACATAATATTCTCTTCGTTCACAAGCCAGCTTTCTTTTTTAATCCATGTCAAAACAACACTTATTTCTCATGAGGAAGTTTTCAAATATTTGGTACTCATGAAAAAGTTACCTAAGACTCACTCTTAGTTCAATAATTACATGTTGTTGGGATAGAAATAACAAGACCCGTCATATATAAGTTAACAACTACAAAATTTGATTGACGATAAATTTAAAATAAAGAAAATATATTATAATATAGTATATAATCAGTTGACCTACATCCATACGGGCGAAGATACTAATCTACTATATGAAAGAACTATTAGTAAAATTGAAGAATAATATTGATCAAGAACAAATAAAACAGTAAAAAAATAACTTATCGAATCACAGCTGTGTCGTGGCAAGCCACTGTCTTGAAAGTGATTTCGGACCGACTCCAGTGCAAATCGTTTGACTCGATCGCTTCCCAAGGTTCCACGACACTTCCAGACACTTGTACTGGTGGCTGAAAGTTTGGAGTTTGCATAAAGTAATTTGCCCGGGAACAAAAGAAGGAAAAAAGAACTTTGAAGAAGAAGATATATTTTATTGTCTGTCAATAAGTGAAGTCTCTACCAGTATATATAGGTAGGTTGCAAGGCCTGGGTAGTGAATATTGTGATCTACAACGTCTAGTAACGTTCATAACATAAAGACTAAGATCTGAAACGTCTCCCGACATTCAGAGAAATAAAGATTGTCATTAGGTCAGTATATTTATGAATAATGGACCGTTGCAACAATTAATTCCGAAGTAATGAGCTTTGACCGATCCCAGGACAATTGATTCCGGAAGAATAAATCTTGATCGAATTCGTAATAATTAGTTCCGGAGGTATGAGAGCTACGTCCAGACTTTGATATGGTAAGCATGAATTTGGACAATTTCGGATAAGCTCAAAAATAGCAAAAATAATATTTTGAAAAATCGAAATTGAATTAGGCCTCACGTATAACTCGCGCGCGGGGGAGGGGGGGGGAAATCGACCCGTTTTTCCTTGCCGGCCCATTTCCCATATGCGCGAGGCCCCTATCTTGTTCTAGACTATTTACTAACCCAGTAATGCACATTTCAATATAAGAAGGAAGAAATGTCTTTCCACTACCAATGTGGTACAAAGTGCATTTCACAAAAGTCAAGAATGAGAGAACGAAAAGGAACCTACAAAGATTCTTTAGCTTTGCATTATTTAAAATAAGAGAGTAAAGGAAACATGATAATAACTCCTACAATCCCCCACTAATGCAAAGGTAAAGAATAAGAATGAATTTGAGAAAATGGAAGGAACATGTACTTAAGTGTCAATATCTTTCGATTTGAATTAACACATAGTAAAATGAGGAAACAACTAATATCCAAAAAGTAAAGTCCTCTTGAACCGAATGGACATAAGTTTAGACCCCCACAATACATACTATATCCTTTATTTTATGCAAACTCTGCGATACTAACAAAGTACGTTTATGATCATGCACACACACCTTGGGTCTAATGACCGCTCTAGAAAGACGACCTAAGTCTTTCATAAAAGGTAATCACACATTTACACTCACATAGGTGATTCCATCAAGTCTATCTCAACATATATCACCTTAAGACTATGGAATCATTAAGAGAAAATAAGCTCAACCTTATAAGCACCACTACACACCAGATAGAAAATGTAGTGTATATTGATGACCTATATGACTTCGTTTGACCACAAATGGTATCCACCATATTACCTCAATTCGTAGGCTTTAGCCCCATCTTTCTCGACTTTTCAAGGATCATCTTCCTTGCCAAACTCTTGGTTAAAGGATCCGTCAAATTTCTTTCAAACGCTACATATTTCAAGAAGATAACACCATATTTCAATAATTGTTTAGCCACACCATGTCTTATGTGAATATGTCTCTTTTTTCCATTGTACACACTATTCTTTACAATCCTAATTGATGCATGTGAATCAGGGTGTAAGGAGACTAGAGAAGCTTGTTTCCTCTACAATCGCACATCTGTCAAAAGATTTCTCAATCACACAACTTCTTGCACTGTCAGTTCAAGAGCAATAAACTCAAATTTCATAGTAGAACGTGTTATACAAGCCTGCTTGGAAGACTTTCATGAAATAATACATGCACCCAAAGTAAACACATAGCCACTGGTGGAGCTAACTTCATTATTTTCAGTTACCCAGTTTGCATCACAAAAAATTTCTAAAAAAACAGGAAATTTATTAAAATGCAAACACTAATCCATAGTACCTCTCAAGTACCTTAACAAACAATGAAGACCAGTCAAATGTTCACTACTGGGACTATGTGTATATCTACTCAATCTACTTACAACATAGGCAATATCGGTCCGAGTATAGTTCATGAGAAATATACCACTCCCAATTATTTTAGCATATTTAATTTGAGAAACACTAGATTTTTTATTCTTTCTCAAGTGTATGCTAGGATCATAAGGAGTTCTTACTGGAGCAACATCAAAACAATCAAACTTTTTCAATATCTTCTCAATGTAATGAGACCGACACAAAAAAAGCCATTAACAATTCTTTTGATTTTAATTTCTAAAATCACATCTGCTTCTCAAAGATCTTTCATTTCAAATTTAGAAGACAAAAAGTTCTTAGTCTCATTTACAACATTCACATTAGGACCAAAGATTAACACGATCTCCACATATAAACATATAATCACACAACTTGATCCTATCATTTTAGAATAAACACAGGTATCTGAAGCATTAATAACAAAATCAGCATCCACTAATGTATCATTAATTTTTTCATACCACTGTTTAGGTGTCTATTTTAAACCATACAAGGATTTTCTCAACTTGCATACATTATCTTACTGTCCTGGGACAACAAAACCCTCAGGTTGAGTCATATAGATCTCTATTTCTAAATCACAATTTAGAATAACCATTTTAACATCCATTTGGTGTACCACTAAACTATGAATAACGGCTAAGACAATAAGAGTTCTAATGGTCGCTATTTTAGTCACAGGAGAATAAGTAATCAATATCTTTCTTTTGGTTAAAACCCTAATCACAAGTCTAGCCTTATGTTCATCAATTGTACCTTCAAGTCTCAATTTCTTCTTAAATATTCACTTGCTACTTATGGGTTTAGAACCTTTAGGTAAATTATGCAAGTCCCAAGTATGATTCGAAATCATAGAATCTAATTCACTTTTATGGCTTCTTTCCAAAACATAACATCTATGATCTCATTGCTTCTGTCATGACCCAAAATATCATTGTGTTGTGAGGGCACCTACCCTAATCCGTAGGCAAACCACAATCATGCAACATAAGGAATATGAAAGTAAATGTGAAAAGTAAAGAAATAACAAGAGAAGTATTAGCAAGTCTTAGGACTTAATACATAGTTTGAAAGAAACCCCTCATAATCCGGTAGTCATGAGTACAAAGCTCTAGAATTGAATATAAGTCTGAATACTGAAATCCATATTGTCTGAAAATAACAATGATAGAAATATAAATATAGAGGGAGTTCCAGTGCCGGGAATGAAGTTGCGGCTCACCTTAGACTCCGATAATCACTCTCCAATGCCGGGAATCAAGCTACTCCTGGATTGGTTGGCTTAGTACATGCACATAGAGTGCAGCAAGCATAGAGTGAGTATGGAAAAACATGTGTAATCAGCAGCATCGTCGACTGACCCTAGCTATAACGGTAGCGAGGGTTGGTACTTTCTGATACTTCTCCACTAATTAGCCAGTTAAGATATATAAAGAGTTCAGTTAACCAAACCAATCAATAGTTCTATGGTTCAACAATGTACAAATATTTACAAGCTTATCAGATTTATGTTAAGATTAAGCCACAAAGTCACCAAGTTAGCCTAAACCACATAACCTAGCGTATAGTCCCATCAAGTCTCACCATATTACCTCACAACAATTATATGTCTCAAGTATCCGTATTTCCTCAATCAAGCCATAAGATCACATAGTTTATCAGAAATCAATACCGAGTACACACAACATCAAGTACATATCTTATATATGAATGTATGCAATTACCATATGTACCCGGTATATACACGCTGCTGCAGTAGCTGTTACGTGACCCATGGGGAACTCATGAGGTCCATATACCCATCCGATCCTAGCTCTGTGACTGAAGTATCATCATCATCCATCACTCTCGTATCATGTACCATATCCAATAACCGATTTCGCAAGCCTCTTTGCATAGTAACTCAATAGTTGTCAAATATAATATGTATGAATGAGATGGATATGTGTACACCATTCAATAAGCATAATCAATACAATTAGTATATAAGTTCCTTTTCTAGTATTAGATGAGATGTAGATTGATGAATGCATGACAAGTCAAATCAAGGATATAAGTGTCAAACATGACTACGAGACCAAATAATCAGCAATCATACCAAACCTAAGCGGATTTATGCACTACGCTAACAACCCGAAGGCTAAACACATAAACTCCTTCAAGTATATCATACTAGTTCATTATTTACCCAAGATCAGTGCACCGATGCCATTATTAGTGCTCATCACCTCACTAATACGGGACCCCCAATTCCCCATTACTCCCATTAGTTCATTCATAGCATACCAACACACAACGTTATACTAGAGTATAGTAGGTCGTAACTCGCCTAATTCGAAGCCGAAGACTCACGCAACAGCCTTGCCTTTCCTCTAAGCCTCCTCACGAGCCTACTTTGATGAATTACATTAATTATATGAGATCGAGAGTCTAAAGATACTCATATCTATAAGAAAAACTAGAATTCCCAAGTTAAACTACAAAAGAACCCCAGGCCCACATTATCAATGTGCGCGCCCATTTTTTTTACCAACGGTCGTGACGCACGAGCATTTTCCTTAGAGTGATTAAGTTGTTGAGGAGTAGTCACCTAATTATTATACGATGAATTAGGGCACCTAAATGTTAACAAAATGATGCAAAATGAACTTCGATTAATGGTCTGCGAAACTATGAGATTCTAGGTAAAAGTTCTTTATTATCCTAAATGGAAGGTGTTAGACATCCTTTAAGATATGCTAACTTGCGGTTATCCGGTTAAACTCAGGTTGAAATGCATGTTAAAAGTATAAAGTCTAGAGGATATTGCAAGTAATTAATTAAAAGATGCATTTTTGATAACATAAAGAATTGTTGCAAAGGCGATTGCGATATTAAAAATAAATTCCCAACATAAAAATCCAAAAAGTATGCATGGTACTTTTATGAAATACTTGTAAAATTAATTTTTGGATAAAAGCAGACATTTGTAAGACATTGTTTATAAAATACATGTAAAGTTGAAAAAAAAGCATTAATTTGTATGACATTATTTATAAAATACATGTAAAGATAATTTTCAAATACAAGTATGCATTTGTATGCCATTATTTATAAAATACATATTTTTTGCAATTGATAGTAAATGAGAAAAGTAAGTTGTTTGAAATGCAAAGAAGTGATTTTTTATGAAAGTCATTTTAAGTCGCATTTCGGATAAAACTAAACCTTATTAGTATGATTAATAATGTGCATAAAAGATGACCAAATTATTTTGAAAGTTTTGAATATACATGACGACCCTAAAACAAATAAGCTAACGACAGGTTTCCAATTTTAAACTACCCGAGCCTAAAAATAAATAAACTAGCAGCAATTTCCAATTTTAAACTACCCTTTCTAGTTTGTCAGTTTTAGGCCTAATTCTTCTAAATATTTAAACAATCATACAAGCAGAATAATTAAATTACAATACAAAATATAAGCAAGGCGGGATTAAAAGAAGTTAAAGAGGTAATGGCTAAGGCGATGATATCTCTTGGGCCTTGGGCACAAATCCGACAATCTTGTTCTCTTTTATCTCTGTAGATCACCACTTTGCTATCCCATATTGTTTAGATGTTCCTCGCAAAGTGTAAAAGAAAAGACAGTTAGAAATAAATAAATGCTAGTAAAACCTTCGTATCCGTATAAAACAATAGAAGTTTTAATTACGCAAGGCTCAGACTTATGTTTTTTAAGCAAAAGAAATTCCATTCATGTCGTGGCTGCGAACTAGAGACTCGTCGGTCAATCTAGTTGCCTTGCCAACGCATGTTGGTTTCTCGCATTTGATTTTATTACTAGTCTCATCATCGCCCTTTTTTTCCGAAGGAAAGCAAACCGAGGGACAACCTTTTCGGAAGGAGCATGGCCTCAAAATTATTCTCATCGGCCCAATTGTAGTATCGTGTTCAAATCAGGGGAATATTCGAAGTACAATAGCTATCCAAAACAGTGTCAAAGTAGCAGACTTTTAGCCAAGAAGCAACCAGCAGTTAGGCTAAAAATACAGTAGCGATGAACATCAAATATGCTCAGAATTGCAGCAATAATTTGGCCAGAATGCCGCAGTTGTTTAGCTCGAAACATAACAGCAGCACATTTATCCGAAAATGCAGTAGTAAAACATTCCCAAAAGGAGGTGTAAATGGACAACATTGCAGCAACTGTTTGCGGCAAACACAACAACAAAATAATGGCTCAGGAGTGCAGTAATCAGCCCAAGTATTGCAGCAACCAGTGTAGTATCAGTGTCCCAATGAAATATGGCTTCATGTTTGTCGAGCAGCCAAATGCAGCAGCAACTTCAAACCTCAAGTGTACCACTTGTTTCAACTTGTACAAGATCATTGGATGTTGGAATTCGGGACTCCCCCAAAGTTATGCAAATAAAGAAAAGGGGTGAAGGAGTTAATATAGTCAAGAAATGATTCAAAAACATACTTACACAAGAGAACACATGCTAGACTGAAAACTTTAATCAGAAATCTTTCACTGAACCAATGGTTTTTTGAATAAAACAAGAGTGTCATAATTATAACTAGTCCAGCATTGTGATAAAAATTTGTAGACTTAGGAGTTAAACAAACTGAAACTCAAATCATCTTCCGAAAAATGACGGACCAAAATTTCGACTTAAGAACCAAGATCCCTCAACCAAAGTTCAATAAAATAGATATGGTACATCTAACAATTAATTCAACTAGATTAAGTTTTTTAAAGAAATCAAGCAAAGAAACGCAAACAAGTTAGTTGATAAAAAAAAGAATCAAGAGAATAGCTCAAGGGAATTTCGAGAGAACAAAGTCAAATATCAAGTAACAATCTCAAACTTACTGTCGCAACTGCTTAGCTAAACACTCTAGCATATCAGAAGAACAAACCCAGTTTTAACCTCTTTTTCAAGCATGCTGGAATGTGGAAAAAAACAGATTTCAATTCTAAATTCTTAAGCAACATGTTTCAACAGGATGATATAAGCTTAAAGTATCTCAACACATTTGAGGTTAACACTTAGGTTATACTATAGTAAACAAAAGGAATAAATTTGGTTGAAACCAACATAATGCAAGGGAAAAGCTTGGAAACAGATCATCGCACATACAGAGAGGGATTTAACCATAATCAACATTATTTCTTCTATCCTAAACCGCTACCCAGTCACATTCTAATCAGCCCAGATGTCATATGAGTTGGGCCATAGAAAGAGAGATCATGCCACAAACATATGGGAATTTCATCTTTAGAAAGATAGATTGAATTACATAAAACTGTTTTCATCCTTAACCTGTTTGTGGAACTTTTAGCTCAGTCGAGCTAAAATTACAAGAAAATGATACTTATATTACAGCCTTTAGAAGAATATACTAGCAATTAACAAAGTGATCATTCGGGAATCAAACTCAAAGCAACTTGAAAAGATTATACTTAGTTGTCCACACATTTATGCAAGCAAAGAGAAAATTTGGAGTTGACTGGGAACAACACCAGGGACCATTTTTTGTCAAGAATTCAGCCCAAAATACAACATAAATACTCTTTAGGATACATTCTAAAGGGAAAGAAACAACACAAAGAGTCAAGATTAAGACTTCACTAGATGCACAATCACTTCTCAGAAGAAACTTAAAATAAAAAAACCTGAACTAACTTTACTTAATACTAGAGATGCCAAATAGAGTTTTCTTAGGGAAAAACAGTAGATGTGTAAAGATTGAAAGTTGATGGCTTTCATTTTTTAACCGGAAAACAGTAAGGAGAGAAACTGAAACTGGGGCAGGACAGAAAATGCAAAATGCTGGTACAGACACCATTTAGACCACTTAACAGATAGACATGAAAAATTCAAAAGACATGATATACTTGGAGATATACAAGGATATACAGTCTTGATATACACCTGGTGCATACCTAAGTCTTTATACCTTGTGTACCTTGAGGTATATCATTGCATACTCAACAATGCGGGTAGAAGAGCTAAAACAAAGCTGGCCCAAACATAAACATGTTTTAAATATCACCATGAAAGGGAAAGGCTTACATATTTGGGTCCAGATAGCACAATAACAGGATAGACATAGTCATATTTAGCTTAGAATAATGCTAACTGGCATAGCAAATACTGAGAGGTATATATTAACTAAACACAGTGTCTAAAGGGGTTAACATGCTTCTCAGATCCCATTACAACAACATATTAAAACAACTTACTCAAAAATACAAATTTCAGACCACATTTTGAACATCCTATTAGCTAAACAGCCTAAGATTAGTTTAAGACACATTTGTAATTAACATGCTAATTGCTTCAAAGTCACTTGAACAGACCACACATGATTAAACAAATCTAAAACTAGGTGTTTAAACTAACTGGATAACTTGTATATGCATAGAGTCAGCTTTAAACTAACATGTTAGGCATCTATTCACCTAAACACACATAAACAACCAATAATTAAGAACAAAACAAACTAAAGATGTCATTCTAAACTATGAGCAGCCTGGTAACAAGTTACATGACCTCTAATATTCATACATCGCTGTATGACCTTAAATCAATATGTTGAGTATTCAACACTTCAATAACCTTCAATATGAACTCTAACAGTGCCTAAGCATACTGAATATCCATATAAGGAGCACAAATAGCCATGGCCATGAACATTGATAACATATAACTCAATCTGCTGAATCTTATTCAAACAATCATCAGATTTTAATTAGACATACTTAACAATGAGTTAAATGAGCATAAATTAAAACTAAAATAGCTAAACATGATTAATAATTAACACAACAGATTCTAACATCAACAATAATCTAATTAATCACGATGAATATTATTCCAATAGTCATAAACAAGCCAACAAATCATGTTTAAATATGCTTAACAGTTAAACTAAAGATCATAAACAATCATTAATATCTATTAAACATTCTCAATGCTTAGTCTAATGAACATAAGCAAACCTTAACCTAATTAAATATAACTCATAATTAACTCTAACAGTCGCCAACATCAACCAAACATGCTTTATAAACAGTCAAACACGCAATATAAATTATATTAAGTTTAATTAAGCACGAAATTAAAAGGGGAGTTGTGTTTACAGACCTTCTCCGGATAGCGAATCGAGGCGTCGTTTCGAAACGTCGAATCCACTCGGAGAAGTGGTTTTGTGGAGAGTTCTGTTCTTTGCAATTTCAGAATTCTGATTTGTGATTTTAGAACTCTGATTTTTTAGAGCTCTGATTTTCGTTTCGAAAACAGATCCGACCCGACTCGGATTTTGACCCGACCCGGAACAGAATCGAACGGATCGTAAAGAGCAAAAAAAAAAAAACAACTTTTGAAGGTTGAAAATTAGGAAATAAAAAAGGGGGGTTTTCGGATTAAATTTAGGAACCGAAAGGAGTATTTCAGATTAAAATTATGAAAAACAAAGGAGTATTTTCTAAGCAAATGTTTTTGATTTTCGGACTTGTTTTCTTTGATTTTCTTTTCAATTTCGGACCAAAAGACCCTTCTTTTCTCGATTTCGGACCCCTTTTGATTTCTCTTTTCGACTCGGACCGGACCAAAAAACCCCGACCTCCAAAATGAAGAACAAGGGGGTATTTATAGGTGGATTTCCCCCCAAGAACCGAGTTTGAATTTCAAAATTAAAGGGACAAAAGTCTGATTTTTGAGACGGATTTTAGGGGAATAGGGTATGGGTGGTGTCGGGTGGTGTCAGGGGTGTGACCGGCGTCGGTACGGCGGTGTCAGGGTTGGTGGGGTGAGGTGAAGGGGGCATGGGTCGCGGATTGGGATAGGGATGTAGGGTGTGTTTGGTTTGGGTTTTAGGTTTAGGGAATAAGAAGAGGGGTTGTTGGATCGACGGGGTATTGGATTGAAATGGGGGGCGATTTGGGCCTTTATCGGTTGGGCCTGGGCTGGGTTGCAGATTTTGGTGGGCTGGTAGAAGGTGAGGGGGAAATGGACTGTGTTTTAAAAATCTAAAAAGAGATTTATTATTACAAAAAATGCTTTGCAAAAAATATAAATTATAAAGATAAAAATAGTGATGTAATAATAAAAAAAATATAATATTTGCGAAATGTTTAATATAAAATGCGATGCCGTTTTGCGAAAATAAAATAACATAGAATGTTAGGGTAAAAACTATGATTAGGAAATTAAAAGTCAAATGATAGTAGAAATACGAATAATAATAATAATAATAATGATATTGAAAATAAACGATGATATTAAAAGCCTTATATGTATATATATTAAAATTGTTTTTGACGCGTCAAAAATATTTAAAATTACAAACAAATAATAGAAAAAGAGGGGATAAAATTTGGGTGTCAACAATCAAAATACAAACATTATTACTCAATTAGTACTATAATATGCTAGATAATCATAAGCTCAAGTTAACTTAGTAATTAAGCCTGAATGAATCCTCAATTTCATGAATTAGCAAAACGCTCCAATTCTAACTCTAGAATTTTCCTCAATTCCCAAAAGGGTTTCTAACATGCAATTGATCAATTAAATATCACCCACTAGTCTAATGCAACACTAGTTTGTAATATCAACAATAATGATTCAATAATCCACCCCAAATTCCAAGTATTACTCTCTTATTCTCAACAACGCTATTCTTTTATTTCCCCAACTAAGAATCATACTTAGTACAGAGCTTAACCAACACACATTAATTAAAGGGTAAAAAAATACCTTAATGATGAACTCCTTTTAAATCTTCAAGAACCCTACTGTCCAAGCTCTAATCCCAAGGAGAATGTTTTTAGGGAATGAAAATAACTTCTAGGTCATTGAACTCGTATAATCTGAACAGTGATTTCGCTCAAACGGAATCAACTGCGTTGGAGCGGACACGCTTCGGTGGAAAACCAATCCGCTGAGGCGAGGTCACTTAAAATCTTAAATTACGCTGGGGCAGAAGGAAAATCTACAGAGGCGCACCCACCCCCGTGAGGAACTCATCTGCAGAAGCGGACCCTCGACACATGGTCAAGTTTCGTTTCTACGAGCCAGACCCACAGAAGAATACACCAGCAACAATCCATAACCATCCAATTTCCCGTTAAACATTCAAAACACTTCTGGGACCTCCCCAATACACACCAAACATGCATTTCTACCCAAAAAAAACCCATTCCAAACCTGCTCGCACACTCGAATTTTCTGGAAAACGTATCTAAGGCTCGGGTATGACTAAAGTCAACTCTTAAGTTTTAGTTTCATAATGTCACAACCAAACTCCAAAAACACACCCGACTACCTTGAAAACCAAACCAAATGTTTGACTAAATCATAAATGTCATTCCAGAGCTAATGGTTATGGACTGTGCATTTATCTAAAAGTCAACTATGAGTCGAACTTTCTATTCTCTTGACTTAGCATTTCTCAAACCTGCTCCAATTCTAACTCTAGAATTTTCCTCAATTCCCAAAAGGGTTTCTAACATGCAATTGATCAATTAAATATCACCCACTAGTCTAATACAACACTAGTTTATAATATCAACAATAATGATTCAATAATCCACCCCAAATCCGAAGTATTGCTCTCTTATTGTCAACAAAGCTATTCTTTTATTTCCCCAACTAAGAATCATACTTAGTATAGAACTTAATCAATACACATTAATTAAAGGATGAAAAATACCTTAATGATGAACTCCTTTGAAATCTTCAAGAACCCTACTGCCCAAGCTCCAATCCCAAGGAGAATGTTTTGGGGAATGAAAATAACTTTTAGGTCATTGAACTCTTATAATTTGAATAATGATTTTGCTCCAACGGAATCAACTTCGCTGGAGCGGACACGCTTCAGCGGAAAACCCATCCACTGAGGCGAGGTCACTTAAAATCTTAAATTACGCTGGGGCAGAAGGGAAATCTGCAGAGGAGCACCCACCTCGCAAGGAACTCATCTGCAGAAGCGGACCCTCGACACATGGTCAAGTTTCGCTTCTGCGAGCCAGACCCACAGAAGAATACACCAGCAGCAGTCCATAACCATCCAACTCCCCGTTAAATATTCAAAACACTCCTGGGACATCTCCACTACACACCAAACATGCATTTCTATATAAAAAAACCCCATTCCAGACATGCTCACGCACTTAGATTTTCTGGAAAACGTATATAAGGCTCAGGTATGACTAAAGTCAACTCTTAAGTTTTAGTCTCATAATGTCACAACCAACTCCAAAAACATACATGACTACCTCGAAAACCAAACCAAATGTTCGACTAAATCATAAATATCATTCCAGCGCTAATGGAACCGATGAAACTACGAAAAATGTGTTTATCTAAAAGTAAGCTATGAGTCAAACTTTCTATTCTCTTAACTTAACATTTCTCAAACCTGCCATAAATGATCTGAAACCTACCCGATCACCTCGATAACCATGCCACCCATCCCCGCAAGTCACAAACAAGCAAATAATGACTCGGGAAGGGTAATTTAGGGGGTTTTAACGCAAAATAAGCAAAATGACTTTTTGAGTTATTACAACTTCATCATAAGTATAGGGTCTTCTTCCATTAAGTAAGAGACACTAATTCATCATTTAAAACATCAATATCACAATTCTTAGTTAAGAAAACAGTAATAAAATTAGGACCAAAACTAGTCTCAATTCTACATCTTTTACACATTCTAAGTTCAATCTCATGCTCATTATCAACATTATTAGAAGAGGGGAAGGATTCCACAAGGTTATCTTTGGAAGAATTAATGGAAAGGGCTTTTTCATCGTATTTTTGAGATGATTTGCCTCCTCAATTCTCATGTGATTGATCAGTTCGTGAAGAGTGAAGTTCTTATTCTTATGCTTCAATTGGTTCCTGTAATAACTCCAAGACAGTGGGAATTTTTCAAGAAGAACATTGGCCTAAAAAATCCCACACATCTTCATGCCCTCGGTAAGAACATCAGCAGTCAAGTTCTCATACTCGTGAACATGTTCCATAATTGGTTTATTGTCAACCATTTGGAGCTTAATCTATTGACCAACAAAATACTTTTTTTCCCTGCATTATCAGCACCATATTTATTTTTCAAACTGTCCTAAATATCTTTAGCAAATTTATTAGTAACAAATAAATCAAACAAAGGGTAAGTCATATGGTTCAACAAAACACTTTGTTATCTTTTTCAAATTTCTTTTTAGCATCATCATATATAACCTGTAGCAGTAGGACAACATATAGCAGTAGAACTACCAGTAGCAGCAGAACTACCGGTGGTGTTAGAAACTTAATTAGGAACATCAACAACTGAACCGTCAAACAAAACATAATCAACTTCTAATTCTTCAAGGAAAATAAAATGTTTTGGAGACCAACATTTAAAATTGTTTCCCTCCAAAGGCTCAAGTTTTGATCAAGAATAAATAAAACAGTAAAAATAACTTATCGAATCACAGTTGTATCGTGGAAAACCACTACCTTGAAAGCGATTTCAGACCGACTCCGGTGATCATTTAGTTTGGTCGCTCCCCAAGGTTCCACAATACTTCTAGACACTTAGACTAGCGGCTGGAAGTTTTGAGTTGCACAAAGTAATTTCCCCGGGAATAGAAGAAGGAAAAAGAACTCTGAAGAAGAAGATATATTTTTATGTGTGTCAACTACAAAGAAATCCCGGTCCCACATTATCAAAATATGAACTTTATTACTCAATTAGTACTATAAAATGCTAGATAATCATAATCTCAAGCTAATTTAGTAACTACGCCCGAATGGATCCTCAATTTCATGAATTAGCAAAAAGCCCAAATTCTAACCCTAGAATTTCCCCCATTTCCAAAAGGATTTCTAACATGCAATTGATCAATTAAATATCACTCACTAGTCTAATGCAACACTAGTTTACAGTATCAACAACAATGGTTCAATAATCCACCTCCAATTCCCAAGTATTACTATCTTATTCTCAACAAAGCCATTTTCTTATTTCCCCCAGCTAAGAATCATACTTAGGATAGAACCTATCCAATACACATTAATTAAAGGGTGGAAAATATCTTAATGATGAACTCAATTGAAATCTTCAAGAACCCTATTGCCAAAGCTCCAATCCCAAGAAGAAAGTTTTTGGGGAATGTAAATTATTTCTAGGTCATTGAACTCTTATAATCCGAACAGTGATCCCGCTCCAGTGGAATCGACTTCACTAGAGCAGACACACTTCGGAGGAAAACCCATCCGCTGAGGCGAGGTCACTTAAAATTCTGAACTATGCTGAGGCGGAAGGGAAATCCGCAGAGGCGCATCCACCTCGGCGAGGAACTCATCCGCGGAAGCGGACCCTTGACACATGGTCAAGTCTCATTTCTGTTAGCTAGACCTCCATAGAGATAAACCCACAGAAGTGGACATAAGCCCCCTAGTACGAACACCAGCAGTAGTCCATAAACATTTAACTCCCCGTCAAACAGTCAAAACACTCCCGGGACCTTTCGAATACAAACCAAACATGTATTCTTATTAGAAAACACATTCCATACCTGCTCGCGCACTCAAATTTTCTGGAAAAGGTATCTAAGGCTCAGGTTTGACTAAAATCAACTCTTAAGTACTTGTTTTACAATTTCACAACCAAACACCCAAAACACACCCGACTGCCTCGAAAACTAAACCAAAGGCTTGACTAAGTCATAAACGTCATTCCGGAGCTAATGGAACTGACGAAACTATGAAAAAAATGCATTTATCCAAAAGTCAACTATGAGTCAAACTCTCCATTCTCTTAACTTAGCATTTCTCAAATCTATCATAAAGGATCCAAAATCTACCCGATCACCTCGGGAAGCAAGCAAATAAATACTCGAGAAGGGTAATTTAGGGGGTTTCAAGGAAAAATAAGCAAAATGACTTTTCGAGTTGTTATAGCTACATCATAAGTCTTAGGGTCTTTTTCATTTAAGTAACCAGACACTAATTCATCATTTTAAACATCAGTATCACAATTCTTAGTTAAGAAAGTAGTGATAAAATTAGGACCAAAACTAGTCTCAATTTTACATCTTTTACTCCTTCTAAGTTCAATTTCAAGCTCATTATCAACATCATTAGAAGAAGGCACAACATGAGAATTAACAAGCACAAATGTAGAAGCATTATTTTGAATATTACTAGAGACATCATTTTTCAAAGGAAATGCTAAAAAAAAAATTGCATCTCTAGATTCACAAATAAAATAATCATTCAAAGACATAAATCTATAAGCAGCACTATTTTGAGCATAACCAATAAAGGCACAATGTCTTAGATTTTACATTTACCCGTTTGAAATCAGGTAGACCAACCTTAGCCAAACTTCCCCACACTTTCAGAAATTTCAAGTTAGGGAAAAACCCTTTCCACAATTCATATGGTGTCTTGTCTAACTTCTTATGAGGGACTCTATTAAGAATATATCATGCAAACAAAACAGCTCCATCCCATAGGTTGTCAGATAGACTTGAACTTAAAAGTATAAAGTTCATCATTTCCTTAAGGGTTCGGTTTTTGCGTTAAGCTACACCATTTTCATGGGTAGTATAGAGAGCACTAACCTCATGTATAATACAGTTCTTCTCACAAAAGGAGTCTAGATACTTAGTACTATATTCATCGCCCCTATCAAATCTAAGTCTCTTTATTTTTCTGTCTAATTAATTTTCTACTTTTGCTTTAAATTTAAAAAAACATGATTTCAGCCTCATCTTTAGACTTAAGAAGATATACCATATTGTATCTAGAAAAGTCATCAACAAAAGTAATGTAATACTTCTTTCCACCTTTACTAACAGTGTTCTTGAAATCAGCTAAGTATGAATGTACTAGTTCAAGTAATTATGTGTTTCTACTAGTAACATATTTAAATGGTTTCTTAGGATGCTTTACTTCTACACATACATGACACTTAGAAAATTCATTAACTTTTATCGCAAGAATTAATTTCATTTTTGGAAGCAATATTAACATGACTCAGTCTACCATGCTTATAAATCAACAGACTCAATAATATAAGTAGAATTGGAAATATTATTATTGATAGTCTCTTGAACAATGTTCAATACAAATAAACCTCCACTAAGATATCCCTTCCCAACAAAGTCTCCTCCACGAGAAATAATAATTTTATTAGTTTCAAAAACAAGTTTAAGGTCTGATTTGTTGAGAAGTGCTGCAGAAACTAAGTTTCTAAAAAGGGAGGGTACATAATGAACATTGTTCAAGGCTAATGTTTTTCTAGAAGTTAACTTAAGAAGGGTTTTTCCTTTACCCATAACTTTACCAGTAGTGGAGTTACCCATGTAGACACACTCGCCATCAGTATACTCCTCAAAGATATGTAACAACTCCTTGTTAGTAAAAAGATGCCTCGAAATGCCTGTGTTTAGCACCCAGTCTGCGTTGTTAGCCACCAGATTCACCTCTACGACTACCGTAACAATCACTTCATTTTCGGTAGAAATATTAGCTTTGGTAGCACCTTGTCCTCCATGATTTGAGATTTTTGACTTTGATAGCAGTGTGCAGCTCTGTGTCTCTGTTTTCCACAAATAAAACAAGGTCTCTTTGACTTCTAAATTTGGTTGTTCGGCTTGTTGACAAGGTTCTTCTTCTTTCCATTTTCCTTTTTTCGGGACTTTCTTCTATTTGCCTTTGAACCTATCTTTCACAACAATATCGGAAGTTTCCACAAGGTTAGCTTTGGAAGAATTATGGGAAAGATCTTTCATCTTATCTTTGAGACGATTTGCCTCCTCATTTCTCATGTGATTGATCAGTTCCTGGAGAATCAAGTTCTTCTTCTTATGCTTCAATTGGAACCTGTAATCACTCCAAGATGGTGGGAATTTTTCAAGTAGAACATTGGCTTGAAAAATCTCCCATGTCTTCATGCCCTCGGTAAGAACATCAACAGTCAAGTTCTCATACTCGTGAACCTATTCCATAATTGGTTTATTGTCAACCATTTGGAACTTAATCCATTGACCAACACCATACTTCTTCTTCCCTGCATCATCAACACCATATTTCTTTTCCAAGCTGTCCCAAAATTCTTTAGTAGATTTATTAGTAACAAATAAATCAAACAGAGGATTAGTCATATGGTTTAGCAGATGTCCTCTAACAATTTGATTATCCTTTTCAAATTTCTTTTTAGTAGCATCATCAATAACCAATGTAGCAATAGGACTAACGATGGAAGTAAAACTATCGGTCGCAGCAGAACTACCATTGGTGTTAGAAATATTATTAGGAACAACAACAACTGATTCGTCAAATAAAACATAATCAATTTCTAATTGTTAAAGGAAAATCAAAAGTTTTTTAGACAACGTTTAAAATTGTTTCCGCCCACAGGCTCAAGTTTTGATAAATCTGAAAGAGTTTTGTTCATAGAAATAACCATCTTATCAATATTGTATAAAATCACTTTCAAATTGTTAGTAAAATTGAAGAACAATATTGATCAAGAATAAATAAAATAGTAAAAATAACTTATCGAATTACAGCTGTGTCGTGGCAAGCCACTGACTTGAAAGAGATTTGGACCGATTTCGATGCAAATCGTTTAGTTCGATCGCTCCCAAAGGTTCCGCATCACTTCTAGACACTTGCACTAGTGGCTGGAAGTTTGTAGTTTGCACAAAATAGTTTGTCTAGGAATAGTAGAGGGAAAAAGAACTCTGAAGAAGATATATTTTTATGTGTGTCAACAATTGAAGTCTCTACCAGTATATATAGATAGGGTGCAAGGCCTGAGTAGTGAATATTGTAATCTGCAATGTCTATTAACGTTCAGAAAATAAAGGTTGCGATCTGAAATATCTCCCAATGTTCAGAGAAATAAAGATCGTCATTTGGTCAGAGTATTTATGGTTAATGGACCGTTGCAACAATTAATTCCAAAGTAATGAGCTTTGGCCGGTTCGAGGACAATTGATTCCATAAGAATAAGTCTTGGCTGGAATCATGAGGTCCATATACCCATCCGATCCCATCGGATACCAGCTCTATGACTGAAGTGTCATCATCAGTCATCACTCTCGTATCATGTACCGTAACCAATAACCGGCTTCCCAAGCCTCTTTCCGCAGTAACTCAACAATTCAAATGCCAAATATAATATGTATGAATGAGATGGATATGTGTACACTAAGAAATCATTATAATCAACACAATTAATATGTAAGTTCATTTTCAAGTATTAGGCGAGATGTAGTGTGATGAATGCATGACAAGTAAAATCAAGGATATAAGTGTCAAACATGGCTACGAGCCCAAATAATCAGCAATCATACCAAACCTAAGTGGATTTATGCATCGCGCTCATGACCAAAAGGGTAAACATATAAACTTTTTCAAGTATATCATACCAGTTCATTATTTACCCAAGATCAGCTCACCGGTGCCCGTATTAGCGCTCATCACCTCACTAATACAGGACCCTCAGTTCCCCATTACTCCCATTAGTTCATTAACAACATACCAATACATAACGCTACACTAGAGTATAGTAAGTCTCAACTTGTCTGATTCGAAGCCGAAGACTCACGCAACAGCCTTGCCTTTCCTCTTTTCTGAGCCTCTTCACGAGCACACTCTAATCAATTACATTAATTACATAAGATCACGAGTCTAATGATACCCATATCTATAGGCAAAACTAGAATCTCCAAGTTAAACTACAAAGAAACCCCAAGCCCACATTATCAATATACGAACTTTATTACTCAATTAGTACATAATATTCTAGATAATTATAATCACAAGTTAATTTAGTAACTAAGACCGAATGGATCCTCAATTTCATGAATTAGCAAAAAGCCCAAATTCTAACCCTAGAATTTTCTCCATTTCTCAAAAGAGTTTCAACATGCAATTGATCAATTATCTATCACCAACTAGTCTAATGCAACACTAGTTTACAGTATCAACAACAATGATTCAATAATCCCCCCCAATTCCAAAGTATTACTCTCTTATTCTCATCAAAGTCATTCCCTTATTTCCCCCAACTAAGAATCATACTTAGGACAGAACCTATCCAATACACATTAATTAAAGGGTGGAAAATATCTTAATAATGAACTCATTTGAAATCTTCAAGAACCCTACTGCCAAAGCTCCAATCCCAAGAAGAAAGTTTTTAGGGAATGTAAATTATTTCTAGGTCATTGAACTCTTATAATCTGAACAGTGATCCCGCTCAAGTGGAATCAACTTTACTAGAGTGGACACACTACGGAGGAAAACGCATCCGCTGAGGGAGGTCACTTAAAATTCTGAACTATGCTGAGGCGGAAGGGAAATCCACAGAGGCGCATCCACCTCGGCGATGAACTCATCTGCAGAAGCGGACCCTTGACACATGTTCAAGTCTGATTTCGGTGAGCCAGACCTCCATAGAGGCAAACCCACAGAAGTGGACATAAGCCCCCTGGTACGAACATCAGACACCAGCAGTAGTCCATAAACATTTAACTCCCCGTCAAACATTCGAAACACTACCGGGACCTTCTGGATACAAACCAAATATGCATTCTAATAAGAAAACACGTTCCAAAACTGCTCACGCACTCAAATTTTGCGGAAAAGGTCTCTAAAGCTTAGGTTTTTCTAAAGTCAACTCTTAAGTTTTAGTTTGACAACTTCACATCTAAACCCCCAAAACACACTCGGCTGCCTCAGAAACCAAACCAAAGGCTCGACTAAGTCATAAACGTCATTCCGGAGCTAATGGAACAGAAGAAACTATGAAAAAGTGCATTTATCCAAAAGTCAACTATGAGTCAAACTCTTTATTCTCTTAGTATTTCTTAAACCTATCGTAAATGATTTGAAACCTATCCGATCACCTCGAAAACCATGCCACCCATCCCCAGAAGTCTCAAGCAAGCAAATAAAGACTCTAGAAGGTAATTTAGGCAGTTTTAAGGCAAAATAAGCAAAATGACTTTTTGAGTCGTTACACTTTCATGATAAGTCTTAGGGTCTTCTTCCATTAAGTAAATAGACACTAATTCATCATTTAAAACATAGATATCATAATTCTCAATTAAGAAATCAGTAATAAAATCAGGACCAGAACTAATCTCAATTCTATGTCTTTTACTCCTTCAAAGTTCAATTTGCTACTCATTATCAACAACATTAGAAGAAGGCACAAGATGAGAATTAATAGACACATTATTTTGCATATTACTAGAGATGCCATTTTTCAAATAAAAAAATCATGCATCTCTAGATTCACAAATAGAATAATCATTCAAAGACATAAATTTATAAGCATCAGTATTTTGAGCATAACCAATAGAGACAGTTTCAGTAGTCTTAGATCCTACATTTACTTGTTTGAAATCAGGTAGACCAACTGATGTAAGTAAGGAGGGGAGATGTTGGATAAGTGGGTCGGGTGTGGAGGATATTCAGGTTGACCCAAAAATGGATGTCAAAATGGGGTTCTATGATTGGCGGGACAGTGGGAGTATTTGATGGTTATTTGAGTGAGAGTAAAAGGAATCGGGTCAAGAAATTTTAGGGGGTGGTTGTAGACACGTTGAAGGTGAGTTTTATGGTTGGGCTTTGGTGGTTGGATGGTGGCAGGATGATGGAACAGAACTGAGACAATATGGTTCTTGGAAGGTTGTGTATTGTGGACTACTTGGTGGTGTTTTGATTGGATGGGTGTTTGTGGGCTGTTTTGGGTGATGACCTTTGGTGGGGATGTTAATGAGGTATTTTGGGAGGTAAGGATGGCTGGTATATAATAGTTTGAGTGAGGGCTGGACATGAGTTGTAGGATTCAAACTGGAGTGAAGGAATGGTGGATTTTTGTTAAAGTATGGATTCAGTTGCTATGGTTTAAGTGTTTAGTGGTTGTCATTGTAATGAGGAACAGTCGATAAGCCCAACGATAGAGACACGGGGTTTTTATTGCCCGAGCCGACACCAAGGATAATGTGATCAATGCCACAAGGTCAAGACCGGGGTTTGCTAAATGCAATGCCCGTGAACTAACCAAGTGAGGGTGATCGAAAGCCCTTTTGGTAACCCAAAGCTTAGTCTAGGTTGGTCCACAGAGTTCCAATGTTCGCTTAACACTCAGGGGTTTCCTCGAGCTTGGGAATTAATTAGGTCACAAAGTTCTAACCAAGTCTTACATTAAAGAGGGGGAGGGGGTGACCCACACAGGATCGATATGCTTCAACACACAAGTTGAAAACACGCTTTTAGATTTAATCCTAAACTCTAACTGATTATTTACAATACCCTGAGGATCTATTTATAGTGTAATAGAGACCATTCTAGAAGGAAAATACAAGGACACAAAGATAAGGCCCTTCAGCCGATATGGGAATAAGGGAATGAGATGGGTTGACTTGGGAACCAATTAGCCTTTCGGTTATGGTGAACATGGTGTGAACGAGGTTGGTCTTTCTTGGAGACAAGGGTAAACTCAATCCTCTTCACACATCCCTTGTAGTAACCGAGTAGAAGGGGGAATGAATCTTGGCTTCTCTAGACTTCATTTTCTTGGGATCAACATAGAAGCTTTCATTCCTTGCACAATGGAATGGTTCTCAGTTAACTCTTCCACTTATCTAGGCCGAGTTTGACCTTCCTTGTTTGGCTCTTGAATGATCTTCTTGGAAAGTCTCTTGTCTCGACGAAGTCTCCCTTTGTCCGTGCCATCTTGGCATTCTTTGGCCATGTCACCTTCTCGGCTTAACCACCTTCTTACAAGAATTGAATATGTCCCAAGGAAAGTTAAGAACTATTACATGATTTTAATATGTCCTAGTATGACTAATAACTAGAATATAAATTAAAGAAAATAGAATAAAATGCAAGGTCCCGGCCAAAACCAACACATAAGGCTGAATAAAACTTGTCACTAGGAGGCCATTAAGTTATGGTTCCTAATCCTCCCATAATCCATGCCATTTTGAGCCCTTAACCATAGGTTGATGGCCAATATTTGAACCCCTCGATCCTTTGGTCAATACATCAAATTGAGAAGCTAAGTCCGGACCCTTTCTTTCATTAATCTCCTCTTTTTGGAGAGAATTTGTCCTCAAATTCAGATGGTTCAAGTGTGAAGGCAACTTAGGTACATAACATGTTAGTCCATTGCTCGAATTTTTGTTTCACATAAGCCGCTTCGAAACCTAGCCAATAAATTGAAGGGACCATCCCTCAAATAGCCTTCCTATTCAAGCAAGTCATCACAAGACCATGGTTTGTGGTGCTTGACCATCACCTTTTTATCACAAGGAGTCATGACTCCGGGTTTCTTCATTTGATTGGCACCAATCTCTTATATGGCCGTGATAGGGGTAGCACAACACTCACTACTTTGGATTTCATAAAACACAAGATAACCGCATCTACCATGTAGTTCCTTGAAGCCCTTCTCATGCTCAATTTCCTCTCGGATCTTCATTAATGGAAAGCTTTCATGCAAATCGAGCTTCGATGGCATTCCACACAAATCATAAGCATTCAACATTGGCCATGGAAACTGGTAACTCACAGTGAGGATGTAGGCCAATTGGTTATTGATGTACACATTCCATTCTTCCCCTTGCCCCGGTACCAATAAGACATATGCCATGTCGAAGTTAAGGTACCTTTGGCCATCTTCTTTGCCCAATACTTCTTGACTTCCATGTCCATAGGCTTGGTGAGTAGATAATATACTTCTTGAAAATAAATCAAGAGTGAGTTCATCACCTTCCTTTGACAAGATCCCGGATGTATTGTTGTCTGAAAATCCCATACTGATTCCTTCTTCTTCCCTTGTTTGCTCATATAATGGATTGCCGAAGATACTATCCATTACTTCGACTTGGTACAATGGATTTGAAAAGAAGGTCCAATCTTGCATTACTTCTTCATTATCATGGCTAGAGGTTTGACATGGAACAAAGTCTCCTTGATCAATTGGCTCGGTTGTTGCCTTCGAATCACTACATAGAAGGGAGAATCTTCTGAGATTTACCTCACAAATAGAATCAACAACATTGTTAAGTGGTAGCTCGGGTGTTGATTCATGTGGTTTGTTCATTTCCGAAACCTCTAAGGTTTCCTTCGAACCGGCCTCTTCTCTATATGCCAAAACACTCATGTCACTCCCCTTCTTAGATTCATCTTCATCCTTCCGTTCCTCAGACTTGGCTTGGCACTTTTATTCTTGTTGGATTTTCATGTCCCTTACCGTACTTGGTGGCAACGGTATTAGTCGAAAGTCCTTACCGTCCTTGTGAAAGGATTAAGTGTTGTTCGCCATCGTGCATGGTTTTTCGATCATATTGCCATGGCCTACCCAACAAGTTATGTCATGCGTCCATTGGAAGGACATCACACCAAATATCATCAACGTATCCTCCAATCAAAAAATTGATAAGGGATTGGGTGGTAACCTTGAGCCCATTTGCCTTGTTTACCCATCGGAGGTTGTAGGGTTTAGGACGCTCACGAAATGGTAATTGTAATTTGCCTACCACTCCGATAGATACCATATTTGCATAACTCCCTCCGTCAATAATTACACTACACACTTTATCTTTTATTTTGCAATGTGTGTAGAAAATCTGCTCCATTTGATTTTCGTCAAGCTCCTCCAATTGTGCACTTACCACGTGTTGAAGGAATAGACTCACACTTTCCTCCTCAATAGCCTCGTCTTCCTCTTTTCCTTCTTCTACTTTGGTTTCCTCTACAACAAAGGCATCGCCACTTTCTTTATACTCTTCAAGTGTCATGGTCCTCGGGTTGGGACATTCTTTAGCAACATGTCCGAGTCCTTGGCACTTGTAACTTCTCTTGCCATTTTTATCAACACCTTGGGCAACTCCCATTTTTCCCTTGTCTTTGTTTACATCATCTTGTTTGTACAAAGGATTAGAATAGGACGTGCCAACCTTTTCCTTAGGACTTGCGGTCTTAGTGTAAGGTTTTGTGACAACCTTCTTTTGTTGCCGCTTGAACCTTAGTGCCAAATGGCACACATCCTCAATTATGGTGTAAGCGGACACTTCTACTTTTTCTTGAACTGCCGCACTTAGTCCACCAATGAACCGTGCAATGCGTTGCAACTCCTTCTCTTTTAACTCACATTACATTGTGATCTTCTCGAATTCCCGGATGTATTATTCAACCTTAAGACCACCTTGCCGAAGCTTGGTTAGTTTAAGGTACAAATCTTGTTCATACTCTCAGGGCAAGAATTTCTTCTTTAAGTGTTTCTTCAATCTTTCCCAAGAATCGATTTTTGACTTGCCATGCCTCTTTCGACTTGCCTTGAAGTTTTCATACCATACAGAGGCAAAATATTTAAGCTTTAACGTGGCAATCTTAAAGCGTTGGTGATCATCATAGTTCTTGAATTAAAAGATCCTTTCAGTGGCCCTTACCCATGCAAGAAACTCCTCGGGATCCAAGTTTCCTTCAAATGTTGGAAGGTCGAACCTTAACGTCCGGTCACTTCCTTTTTCAATTCTTGGCACATCTTGTGCATTATCTTCAATATGTATGGGGTTGTTTTGATCAAATTCCTCTCCTGATTCAATATCATTGATGACTGCACGATTGGAAAATTCACTCCTTACTTGGTCCGCAACCATTTCGAACAAGGCCCTTTTAAGTTCGTCACTTACTTGTTCCATAGCGTCAAAGTGTGGGACGAGATTGTCTTTCTCTGATACCAATATGATGTAAGTAAAGAGGGGTGATATTGGATAAGTGGGTCAGGTGTGGAGGATATTCTGTTTTACCCAAAAATAGATGTCAAAATGGGGTTCTCGGATTGGCGGGACAGTGGGGGTATTTGATGGTTATTTCGGGTGAGAGTAAAGGGAATCAGGTCAAGGCGTATTAGAGGGTGGTTGTATCCATGTTGAGGGTGGGTTTTATGGTCGGGCTTTGGTGGTTGGATGGTGGCAGGTTGACGGAACAGAACCGAGACAGTATGGTTCTCGAAAGGTTGTGTTATGTGGACTACTTTGTGGTGTTTGGATTGGACGGGTGTTTGTGGGCTATTTCGGGTGATGACCTTTTGTGGGGATTTTAATGAGGTATTGTGGGAGGTAAGGGTGGTTGGTATATAGTAGTTTGAGTGAGGGCAAAACACGAGTTGTTGGATACAAACTCGAGTGAAGGAATGGTGGATTTTGGTTAAGTATGGATTCAGTTGATATGGTTTAAGTGTTTAGTGGTTGTCATTGTAATAAGGAATGGTCGATAAGACCAAGGACAGAGACACGTGTGTTTTATTTCCCAAGCCGACACCAAGGATAATGTGATCAATTCCACAAGGTCAAGATTGGGTTTGCTAAATGTATGCCCATGAACTAGCCAAGTGAGGGTGATCGAAAGCCCTTTTGGTAACCCAAAGCTTAGGCTAGGTTGGTCCACACAGTTCCAACATTTGGTTAACACTCAGGGGGTTCCTCAATCTTGGGATTTGTTAGGTCACAAAGTCCTAACCAAGTCTTACACTAAATGAAGGGGGGGTGACCCACACAGGATCGATATGCTTCAACACACAAGTTCGAAACACACTTTTAGATTTAGTCTTAAACTTAAACTGATTATTTACAATATCCTAAGGCTCTATTTATAGTATCATAGAGACCATTCTATAAGGAAATAAAAGGACACAAAGATAAGGCCCTTGGGCCGAAATGGGAACAAGGGAAGGGGATGGGTTGGCTTGGGAACCAAGTAGCCCTTCGGTCATGGTGAACATGGTGTGAATGAGGTCGGTCTTTCTTGGAGACAAGGGTAAACCCAATCCTGTTCACATATCCCTTGTAGTAACCGAGTAGAAGGGGGAATGAATCTTGGTTTCTCTAGACTTCATCTTCTTGGGATCAATATAGAAGCTTTCATTCCTTGCACAATGGAATGGTTCTCGGCCGACTCTTCCACTTCTCTAGACCGAGCTTCACCTTCCTGTTTGGCTCTTGAATGATCTTCTTGGAAAGCGTCTTATCTCGGCCAAGTCTCCCTTTGTCCGTTACATCTTGGCATTCTTTGGCCATGACGCCTTCTCGGCTTAACCACCTTCTTACAAGCATTGAATGTGTCCCAAGGAAAGCTAAGAACTATTACATGATATTAATAGGTCCTAATATTACTAATAGCTAGAATATAAATTAAAGACAATAGAATAAAATACAAGGTCTCGGCCAAGACCAACACATAAGGCCGAATAAAACTTATCACTATGAGGCCATTAAGTTATGGCTCCTAATCATCCCCATAATCCATGCCATTCTTGGCCCTTAACCGTTGGTTGATGGCCAACCTTTGAACCCCTCAATCCTTTGGTCAATACATCAAATTGAGAAGCTAAGTCCGGACCCTTTCTTTCATCACCAACCTTAGCCAAACTTCCCCACACTGTCAGAAATTTCAAGTTAGGGAAAAATCCTTTCCACAACTCATATGGAGTCTTGTATAACTTCTCATGAGGGACTCTATTAAAAATATAACATGATGATAAAATAGCTTCACCCCACATATTGTCAGATAGATATGAACTTAAAAGCATAGAGTTCATCATTTCCTTAAGGGTTTGATTTTTGCATTCAACTACACCATTTGTTGGGGAGTATAGGGAGAACAAACACCATGTATAATACCATTCTTCTAACAAAATGCCTTTATAGAATTAGTACTATATTCACCGCCCCTATCAGATCTAAGTCTCTTGATTTTCCTGTCTAATTGATTTTCTACTTCTGCTTTAAATTTCAAAAATATGCTTTCAACCTCATCTTTAGACTTAAGAAGATATACCTTAGTGTATCTAGAAAAGTCATCAACAAAAGTAATGTAATAGTTATTTCCACCTTTACTAACAGTATTATTGAAATCAGCTAAGTCTGAATGTACTAGTTCAAAATAGCTTCTTAGCATACTTTGCTTCTACACATACATGACAGTTAGAAAATTCATTATCTTTTATCAAAAGATTTAATTTCATTTTTCTAAGTCTTTTAATGGAAGAAATATTAACATGACTCAGTCTACCATTCCAGAAATCAATAGACTCAACAATATAAGTAGAACTGAAATCATTATTATTGATAGTCTCTTGAACAATATTCAATACAAATAAACTTTCACTAAGATAACCCTTTCCAACAAAGTCTCCTCCATGAAAAATAATAATTTTATCAGCTTCAAAAACAAGTTTAAGGTCCGCTTTATTGAGAAGTGTTCCAGAAACTAAATTTCTACGAAGGGAGGGTACATAATGAATATTGTTCAAGTCTAACGTTGTTTGAGAACATAACTTAAGAATGATTTTTCCTTTACCCATAACTCCACCAGTAGTGGAGTTATCCATGTAGACACACTCGCCACCAGTAGACTCCTCAAAGGTATGGAACAACTCCTTGTTAGAATAGCCTTAAAGTGCCTGTGTCCAACATCCGATCTACGTTGTTAGTCACCAGATTCACCTCTATGACTACCGCAACAATCACTTCATTTTCGATATCAGGATTAGCTTTTGCAACACCTTGTCCTCTCTGCTTTGAGTTTTGCCCTTGTCTTTGATAGCACTAGGCAGCTCTGTGTCTGACTTTTCCACAAACGAAACAAGGTCGCTTTGACTTCTGAATGTGGTTTGAAGAGGTTCTTCTACTTTCCATTTCCCTTTTTGTTACTTTCTTCTATTTTCCTTTGAACCTATCTTTCACAATAGTACTGGAAGTTTCCACAATGTTAGATTTAGAAGAATTAGCTGAAAGAGCTTTTATCTTATCTTTGAGATGATTTGCCTCCTCAGTTATCATGTGACTGATCCGTTCCTAAAGAGTCAAGTTCTTCTTCTTATGCTTCAATTGGTTCCTGTAATCACTCAAAGACATTGGAATTTCTCAAGTAGAACATTGGCCTGAAAAATCCCACATCTTTATGCCCTCGATAAGAACATCGACAGTCAAGTTCTCATACTCGTGAACCTGTTCCATAATTAGTTTATTGTCAACCATTTGGAACTTAATCTATTGACAAACAACATACTTCTTTTTCCCTACATCATCAGCACCATATTTCTTTTTCAAACTAACCCAAATTTCTTTAGTAGATTTATTAGTAACAAATAAATCAAATAGAGGGTTAGTCATATGGCTCAGCAAATGTCCTCTAATAGTTTTGTTATCCTTTTCAAATTTCTTTTTAGCAACATCATCAATAACCACTGTAGTTGTAGGACTACCGGTGGTAGTAACACTACCAGTAGTAGTAGAACTACCGATGGTATTAGAAACATTATTAGGAACATCGACAACTGGTTTGTCAAACAAAACATGATCAACTTCTAATTGTTCAATGAAAATCAATTTTTTTTGAGACCAACACTATTATTTTCGTCCAAAGGCTCAAATTTTGATAAATTTGGAAGAGTTTTGTTAAAAGAAATAGCCATCTTATCAATATTGTTTAAAATTGCTTTCAAATTTTTAGTAAAATTGAAGAACAATATTGATCAAGAACAAATAAATCAGTAAAAATAACTTATCAAATCACAGTTGTGTCGTGGCAAGCCACTATCTTGAAAGCTACTTCAGATCGAATCTGGTCCAAATTGTTTATCTCGGTCGCTCCTCAACGTTCCACAGCACTTTCGGACAGTTGCACTAGTGGCCGAAAGTTTGGAGTTTGCACAAAGTAATTTACCCGGTAATAGAAGAAGGAAAAAGAACTCCGAATAAGTAGATATATTTGTCTGTGTGTCAACAAGTGAAGTCTCTACTAGTATATATAGGTAGGTTGCAAGGCATAGGTAGTGAATATTATGATCTGCAACGTCTAGTAACATTCAGAAAATAATGGCTGAGATCTGAAACGTCTCCCAACGTTCAGAGAAATAAAGATCGTCATTAAGTCAGAGTATTTATGGATAATGGACCGTTGCAACAATTAATTTTGAAGTAATGAGCTTTGATTCCGTAAGAATAAGTCTTGACCGGATTCGTAACAATTTGTTCCGGATGTATGAGAGGTACGTCCGGATATGAGAGCTTGGACAATTTCGGATAAACTCAAAAATAGCAAAAATAATATTTTGCAAATTCAAAACTGAATTAGGCCTCACATATACCTCGAGAGCAGGGGGGCACATATTGACGCGTTTTGCCTTGTCAGCCCATTTTCTATGTGCACGAGGCCCCTCTCTTGTTCTAGCCCATTTATTAACCCAATAATGCACATTTCAATATAAGAAGGAAGAAATGTCTTTCCACCACCAATGTAGTACAAAATGCATTTCACAAAAGTCAAGAATGAGAGAATGAAAAAAAACATACAAAGATTCTTTGACTTTGCATTATTTAGAATAAGAGAGTAAATGAAATGGAATAATAACACCTACAGAAACTAGCTACAAAAAATATCAAAAGAATAAATTCTCCCCCTAAATAAAATTCCCTAATCCTAAATGATTACATTGCCGATAATATTCTGTTATTGAATGAGAAGAAAAGATCTTAAATTTATAAAAGTTCAAAACTTTTACTTCAAAAAACAATTAGTCAAATTTAGAAGAGATCTTTTCCGCACAAAAAATAGTTCTAATGATAGAAAACCAGGGAAAACTCTGACAAATCTACCCTTTAAGTTTGTCAGAAAATTTAGGCAAAATAAATTTGATTTGTCTTTATCACATAATCTTCAACATATTAATGATTCTCACCATGTTTAAAAATAATGTTAAGAATATTACTCTCTTTGTTTCAATTTATTTTTTTTACTTTCTCTTTTGGTCTGTTTTAAAAAATGCCTCGTTCCTATTTTGACAACTCTTTAATTCTACCATTCCACATGACACGTTTAAGGTCACAAGATTAAAGGATATTTTAGTACATTATACAAATATTTAATTTAAGACCACAAAATTCAAAAATCTTCTCTACTTTTTAAAAATTTCATGCCCAGTCAAATTAGGGATGCTTATCAGGCGGTCCGTTTGGATATTTGCTCTTAATGATTCGGCTTGATAATTGATTTTTATATATACTAATCCGCTAACCTAACCAATAAAGTATCAATTAATTTGGCATATATGGATTGAGTGGTTATCAGTCGATTTATCGATTAACCATAAAATATATGTGAAAATTGTTTCCGGGTGTAGCACTTTGGTAAGAGATCTTCATAATTGTCAAATTGTTCGTAACTGTAACTGGACTCGCCTTGAACGGTCTTCAACCTCGCTCTGCTATCATTTGTTAGGATCGAAATCATAGGGTGCCATACAGAAGATAGCAGTTGCAAACCTTGAATGACGATAAATAAAAAATATATTAAAATAAATATTATAATCTGGTGTGGTCAATTAACCTACATTCATATGGGTAAAAATGAATAATCTACTAAAAGAAACTATCAAAATATTACAAGAATAAATTATCTCCCCTTTCTCTAACCCTAAAGGATTACATTGTAGTTGCTATTGTGTTAATGTGTAGGATGAAAAGATCTTCAATTTATAGAAGTCCAACAACTTTTTCTCTAAGAAAGAATTAGTCAAATATGAAAAAGACATTTTCCACCAAGGAAACATTTTCAACACAAAGAAGGAGTATTCTAATTATGATAGAAAATCCGGACAAAACCTAACACATGTCAAAATTGGAGAATCGTGACCGACAACCAATATCATATGCTCATTTGGCGAAACAACAAAAAGAACAATAACATACTCAATGTAATCTCATAAGTAGGGCATGGAGAGGGTAGGATGTGAGCATATCTTACCTATATCTTTGTGGATAGAAGGTTATTTTCAATATATCGTATCGGCTCAAAAGAAGTGAAATCAAAGCAGGATTCAAGGAAAAAATAGCAAAATAGTAAGATAAAAAAAGCCACTGAAGCAATAAGTAAGAGTACAAATTGAATAATAAGATACTACAAGAATACTAAGTGATACTACTAGAAAAAAAAATGAGAAGAGGAGACTAACCTCCCACATAAAATTATAACAACACCCGACTTCCTAATATCCTTCTATCTTAATCCTCGACCTTTATATCTTTCTATATGAGGTCATGTCCTCAATTAGCTAAAGATGTGCCATGTTGTGTCTAATCACCTTTCCCTAGTTCTTCTTCGCCTTACCTATACCTGCTATATCCAACCTCTCACACCTCCTTACTGACCATGCACATCATCTTCACCTTCCCGAACAATTTCAGCCTCGCTTCCCCATCTTTTCCACCATGGAGGTCACTCTCACCTTATCTTGTATAATGTCATTCCTAATTTTATCTCTCCTAGTATGCCCACACATCCATCTAAAGATCCTCATCTCTTCTACCTTCATCTTTTGAATGTGTACATTCTTGACTGACCACAACTCTACCTCATACAATAATGTAGGTCTAACCACCATTCTGTAGAACTTACCTTTAAAACTTGGTGACATGTTCTTATCACATAGTACTCCAGACGCGAGTTTCCACTTCACCCACCCCGCTCCAATATGATGTGCGACACCATCGTCAATCTCCCCGTTTCCTTGGATTATAAACCCAAGATACTTAGAATATCCTCTATTGGGTATGACTTGTGTATCGATCTTCACTTCCACATCCGCTTCATACGTAACGTCACTAAACTTACACTCCAAATACTCTATTTTAGTCATGTTTAACCTGAAACCTTTAAATTCTAAGGTTGTCTCCAAACTTTTAGCTTATCGTTAACTCCAATGTGCATCTCGTGGATCAACTCAATATCATATGTGAATAACATATACTACGGAGTAACCATAATGTATATCATCCATTAACACGTAATAAGGGCAATGAGTTATCTATATTATATATTTGAGCTATATAGATGGTAATTAGTGTGGGGACCAGGTGTTATTTGTTCAAACACATATACAAAGTTGTCGCAATAACATATTAAATAGGAATGTATCTTTAGTCATGATTGTTCAAGTATGTGCATAAAATTTACTTGATCAAGTCGGCACTTATAGATCTGAGAAACTTTCACAAAATTATAAGAGCCTTTTAGGCTATGCCTATCATAAGATACCAGACTGATGGAGTCACCGACACTTAAATAGTTAACTCTTAGGGAATTTTTTTAACCCTCTGACTTTTTCATAAAACATGATTGTTTTAGGGATTCTTAAAAAAACTTTTTCCTCCATCAAGGAAACTACTGAATATGTATGACTGTATCTAATATATTATAGTTGGGAGAGAAAGTAAATAATTAATTACCTAACATATAGACCACATTAAATATCTATAATCATAAACACGTAAATTTCCAACAATCTAAATTTGATTAGTTACAACATGTTTGTTTTGTCATAATGTAATTACTGTACTACAATCATACTGTTTGGTTACACAAATGTAATTATACAGTTAAATTAATTTTAAAAGAAAATTTAATTATAAAAAAATTGTCACAACCCCCTTTCGGAAGTCGTGGTGGCACCTACACAGTCCCCACCGGTAGGCGAACCAGTTCCCAACCCAATCACACATAAAGTAAACTTGAAGCAGAAAGAGAATAAATAAATATTAACATGTCTTACTATATAAATAAATAGTCATAAAATGCTGAATATCTAATTATTGCATTTTCATTGATCTGTTCTAGTTAGTACAAGAGCTACTACATAAGTGGAAAGAAAATGTCTGAAACTATCTCAATAAGGGAAAATAAAGACAGAAGTAAGAAGGGAGAGTCTAGGGATGTTGAGGAAAGGTAGTCTCACCATGATATCTTAGGTCCACAGCCTCAGACGTCATCCACGAGGTCCAACACTAGTAGACGATGTTGTATCTGCAACCGAAAAGAATAGACCAAGTATAGTATGAGTACACATCGTACCCTGTAAGCCTCATAGGCCGACAATGACGGATAACATGTAACAAATATAAAAATTGAGTTGACACACAAGAAACTGTAAACAACACAATCTTGTTAAGCACATAAGTCACCTCCACATAATAGATATTGTTCTACACTTAAGTTATCTCAACACATAGAAGTACATTCCAACACATAATCACTTTATCGTAGAAATTCCAAGTAAGCACAAGTCTCATGAATATAATGTATGTTAATGAATGATATGCATGAACACAACGGTACCTCGAAACAACCCGATATACATGTGCCACAGTATGTTGCCTCATAGTCATGAACCATGGGGGATCTGTGAAGTCTATATACCGCTCATAACCAATCAGAATGATCCATCGGTTTGTCTAGAGCATCAATCACAAACGCATTTGTCGAGCCATATCAATTTACATCATCTCAGTATTCAAATCATCTCATAACAATATCATTTACCTTTGTTTCCAATTCTCATCGAACCAACAACATTCCATAACCAACTCCATTCCAATATCCGGATAATATGAGTGTATGAATGCAACGATAAATACAGCAAGTAATCATGAAGTGTGAGATAAAATCATGTTCAATATATGAGTAACACATACCTCAATATTATCAATAACACATAATTCCACATACTCATTTTGTTCATATCAGGAGGCATAAAGAGATGAGTAATTTTAATTAACAATCACAAATAAGATCAATCATGGTGACAAGCCCACATAACAACAATCGGGATCAACCTAAGTATAATCTCCAAACACAATACACCAGTACTCACCCAAATGCTCATCATAATCACTAAGGTGGGACCCCCGTCATGCCTAATATCCCTCAATAATTATAACCAATACACGTATCTATCGGAGTCTATAGAGAAAACTGTAGCCTACCTCTCAGCCGAACAGGTGATACAAACTAGTCCCACGCCAAGGTCTTTCCCTTACATAGTGCCTTTGAACGTTCGTAGTCTTTTATCATAGATTCTACGTTAGCACAATATTCTAAATACATACAAAAAGATAAGACCTTTCAAAAAAAACTAAATACCCGAACCCCAAAGCGACCCCGAACTCATAAGGGTAAAATAAGAACTTTAATATTACAAAAGCGCAATAACGGTCTAATTAGTCATATCCTTGACTTTGAGGGTCAACTAATCCCAAATAGGTCTTCAATTTCACTTTGAATTCAAAATCTCCAAATTAGGATAAACCCTAGAATTTCACTTATAAACTATGGCATTAAATTAGCAATCCAAGCTTAACAATCAGTTTCCCACTCATTAATAATCTCTAATATAAAATATCAGCCTCAAAAGACTAAAACTAGTCATCTAATTTCATTAATTTAACCCCCTTAACCTTACACATCAACCTATGTTTCTATTCCCCAATTCAAGATACAAAACCTAGATTAAGTAAGAGAATCATAAATAGATTATGAAGGTAGGATAAAATTCTTACCCCAATAATAGAATGAACGGACAACCTTGAATTCCTCTCCAAACTGAGCTTAGAGTTATGAAGAGTGAGAAATGAATTCGAACTTGAGTTCTTTTATTGTTTCTGATATTGCAATCCAGCTCCTGCAAATTTAACACTAGTATTTCGAGAAGATATGAAACCTTACGGAAGGTTAATGAGGGTTTAAAACTTTTTTATAGAGGTAACATAAAGTATAGAAGTTAAACAAATCGAAGAGCCTACATTTCGATGAAAAATTGCAACTTTCTGAAAGGTACCCTAAAAGGTATGGACCGTACAAAATTGTACGGACTGTACAATTTTCCCCTGAGGGACCGTACCTTATTCCTGGGATTTTCAAGTTTCTGCTTAAGACATACGGTCCAAATGTACGGATCATACATTTGCATCGTAAATCTTGGCGGTGCCAAATGTTTTTCATGTATAAACACATATTGCTCGACCAACACCTTCATTTATCACCTCTTCCAAACCCTACCTTGTTCTGAAAATATTTCTTAAGGTTCTTCAAGAGTCCTAAACAAGAATCCAAGGAAAATTACGCAAGTTTGACGGAGGGAATTCTGTGAACACTATTAGATCGTCTTCTTCCTCGTTGCAACGATTTTTGGAGGAGTCTTGGTGGTGAAGTAAGTTGAGGATTGAGGTGTTCTTTGTAGATTAAGGTACGTTTTACTTCCTTCATCATGTTCTTTAGGATTATTCAAGTGTTTAAGGTTTTGTTGTTGAAGAAAGTTTCATAGAACATGAGTCCACAAACTTGAAAGCTAGGATAAGTGATGTTGGACTATTTTTATTGAAGGTATGGAGTTGTGATGGTATTAGATATTTATGGTGTGCATTAAAGAGATTGAAGGGATGAAGTTTAGAAGATTGAGGTGTTTATATAGTTGTATATTAAGCTATAAATATTTTTACAAATGACACACACGCAAGGTGTTCAACAAAATGTCTAAATGAACTTTCTTATAAGATATGAATCTGATATTGACAAAAATCATTTATATATTGTAGATAATCATTTGTAGAGCGTACGAGGGCTCGTGGGACTTAAATATCTTTGACAACAAGGTATGTAGGGCTTTACCTTTTTCTTTATTGTTGGCATGATTCAAAGTTAAACGTCATTAAATTGATGTTCCGAAAGGAACTCATATTCGTAGAAGATACAAACATGGTTGCTCTTAATTAATGACCTTGTGTTTATTTGTAACTCGTGAAATTGGGTACATGATCGTCATACGTTCCTTGTCAAAGTTGTCTTGTATTTCTATTAAGATTATTGGGCTTGGTTCCTTGTCCAAGTTGTTTATCGCTCTTCTTGAATACCTTGTTTATACTATTGGTCCTATGATCTTATATGTTCCTTGTCGAAAGGGTTCTTCATATTCTATTGAAATCTATTGGTTGGTTTCCCTTGTCGGGATAGTGTATCACATATATTGATAGTTGTTATTATATTATTGACCTTGAGCTCATGATGAATTATAATGCTAGCTGTAAATGAGTTCCATAACGATTGACAGATGGTTAATGACCTTGTGTCACCTCGTCTTGTTCTATTGGGTTTTTTAGGACATTCATGCATCATATATACATATATCTATTTTATGACACTGAGTCGCGCTATACGACACTTACATATGCACACCACTGCAGTTGGGTATGATAACACTGAGTCCTATTTAGGGCTGAGTACGATAGGATATTGACATTGCCCCAAAGAGTGGCTATTGATATACATAACTAATTTTCAGTGATATTATGCATTGCATATGCCCACAGTGGCTTGCAAGTAAGCACAATTCTCATGAATATAATGTATGTTAATGAATGATATGCATGAAAGCAATGGCACATCTCAAAAACTCGGTATACACGTGCCACAATACATTGCCTCGTATTCATGACTTATGGGGGACTTGCGAAGTCCATATACCGCTCACAACCAACCAGAATGATCCATCGGTCTACATAGAGCATCAATCACAAACTCATTTGTCGAGCCATATCAATTTACATCATCTCAATATCCAAATCATCTCATAACAATATCATTTGCCTTTGTTTCCAAGTCTCATCGAACCAACAAAATTCCATAACCAACTCCATTCCAATATCCAAATAATATGAGTGTATGAATGCAACGATAAATAAAGCAAGTAATCATGAAGTGTGAGATGAAATCATGTTCAAGAGATGAGTAACATATGCCTCAATATTATCAATAACACATAATTGAGATCAACCTAAGTATGATCCCCCAAACAAAATACACCGGTACCCACCTAAGTGCTTATCAGAATCACTAAGGTGGGACCCCCATCACATCCAATACCCCTAAATAATTATAACTACTACACGTATCTATCGGAGTCTAATAGAAAAAGTTGTAGCCTACCTCTCAGCTGAACAATTGCAATGAACTAGACTCACGCCAAGGGCTTGCCCTTACGTATTGCCTCCGAACGTTAATAGTCTATTATCATTGATTCTATGTTAACACAATATTCTAAATACATACAAAAAGATAAGACCTTTCAAAGAAATTGAATACCCGAACCCCAAAGCGACACCGAGCCCACAAGGGTAAAATCAAAACTTTAATATCACAAAAGCACAATTGTGGTTTAATTAGTCATATCCTTAGGTTTGAAGGTCAACTACTCCCAAATAGATCTTCAATTTCACTTTGAACCCAAAATCCCCAAATTAGGATAAACCCTAGAATTTCACTCATAAACCATGGAATTAAATTAGCAATTCAAGCTTAACAATCGGTTACCCACTCATTAAAAATCTCTAATCTGAAATATCAACCTCAAAAGACTAAAACTTGTCATCTAATTTCATTAATTTAACCCTTTTAACCTTACACATGAACCCTAGGTTTCTATTCCCCAATTCATGATACAAAACCTAGGTGAAGGAAGGAAATCATAAATAAATTGTGAAAATAGGATTAAATTCTTACCCCAAGATTTTGAATGAAAAGCCTGGAATTCCTCCAAAAACCGAGCTTAGAGTTATGAAAAGTGAGAAGTGAGAAATGAATTCAAATTTGGGATCTTTTATTATTTCTGATACAGTGATCCCGCTCCTATGGAATTTTCCTCATAGGAGCGGCCTCGCTTTTGCGGAATTATGACCGAAAAAGCAGCCCCACTTAAGGTACCGGAGATGGCAGAAGTGGTAACTACACTGCCAAAGAGGCTCGCATCTGCGAGAAAGGTTTCGCAAATGCGGCCTTTTCTCAATCCTTTCAAAGCTCGTATCTGCAGATCAACTTCCCCAGAAGCGTCTCCGCATGTGCGGCCAGTATCCGCAGGTGCGATTGCACCAGAATCAGCAACAGTAGTCAAATCACAAATCTTCTAACAGACACTCAAAACTTACATAGACCTCCCAGACAAAAACCAAACATGCTACCCAAGTGTTAATGATACTATGAAATTGCTCGCGCACTCAAAAGACTCATTCGACCAAGCTAAGATACACTTTTCTACAATTTCTCTCAAATTCTCCAAATTTCACAAATTTGCATATAAGGACTCAAAAATATATCTGAACGCCTTGGGAAATGAACCAAAGACTCGATTAAGTCATAAACAATTTTTCAGACCTACCTGAAGCAATGAAACTCGAAAATGAACCCGTATACTCAAAAGTCGACATTGGGTCAACTCTTTTCATTTCAAAACTTTAAACATAGATTTTTCTTCCAAAATTTATCTAACTAACCTAGGGAACCATTCTACTCATCCCCGCGAGTCACAAACCCCAAAAAGAGTCTACGGGAAGGATAATTTGGTCAAATAAGAGTGGTAAGGCAAAAATGACCAGATGGATCGTTACAACAATTAAAAGTTAATATTTGACAAATATGTACCTTTATAAATGATATTAAATTAAGTTTTTGAGATACATATTATTTCTTAAAGATATATTAATTAATAATCATATATATATATATATATTCAGTATAATACTATTTTAATTTAGTTAATAATAAAAATTAAAAGCACGCATTTTATAAGAACGTCATGGACTAGATGTTTGACAAAAATATTAATATTGATAAAAAAAGTGTCATAACTTTAGTCAAATATTTGACCAAAAACATAATCTATCAATTGTAAGTAAAAAATAATAAAATGCAATGTAAATAACAAGTGAATAGTACTAAAACAAATAAATTGGAATCGAAATTCAAAATCCAATTTTTCTTTACAATAATACACTTATATCAAATTTCAACATAACATGAAATAAGTTTCAGCATAACTTAAGTAAATATAATTAAAAAGAAAGGAAAAACATAAGTCTATAATCTCATTGAATAATGTAATTCTACTTTAAAAACATCACTCATTATATGTCAAGATTGTTAATGACTCATTCATTCTAATATTAGTAGGTGTAGTTTCAAAAATAGAAATAATAACGCAATTATGCAAAATTAAGAATATTAAAAAATATGAGAAATTACATGAAATCGCAAGAAGTAAATGTTGAGAAATGAGAAGAAAGTAAATGAAAGATAAATAATATAGGAAGAGAAATATATTATCAAAATAAAAACAATTTAATAATTAGAAATAAAAAAGGAATTAAAATAATAGAAATAAAAAGTAAATTAAAAAGAATTTTTTTTTAAAAAAAGTTACCCTGTAATTGCATGATGTAATTACACCCAAATCTCAATCTCCCCCCTCCCCACCTCCCCCCTCCCCCTCCCCCTCCCCCTCCCATTTAAAAATTAGAGAGTATAATTGCACCCTCTCAGTAACACTCAATTCCCTCTAACAATGTAATTACATGATCAAACAAATAAGTCAAATTGAATAATTACATATACTCAAATCCAATTCTCATATGTCCTTCCAAACATGCTCTATGTTGTTATGGATGTTAACTTGTCATCATGCCAAATCCTATATGCAATTCGTTACTCCAAAATCTTTGTTGAGTTGTAAGTTGCCAAAATGGTCAAATGGTCACTTCTAAACTATTTGGGTAAAAGATGTCCTTATTGTGACATTTTTTATAGAAAAAAATGCAAATATGCCGTTGAATTACTAGAAATAATTCAGTTATTTCACTCATTGATAGTTGAGCATATGTATGCTATCGTCATGACCAAATGTACACATTTGTATCACTTACCACTACATAGTGTACGGTGGCTCCGCCGCTGCCACTAAAGACTCTTTTAGCCGATTTTAAAATACTAGAAAATGAATGTAGCCTTCCATTAATCGATCTGCATTACTAGCATGTCCACTAATTTTAATCTCGTCCTAACTAAATTAAAGTTTCCCCATATTAGAACCCGACAGACTTCTCTTTTAACCCAACTAAGTTCTTCATTTCCCTCAATCGATCACACCCAAATCCCTAACCCCTAAATAACTTGAATGTGCATATTTGGTCACAGCGATGGCCTAAATATGTTCAGCTAGTAACATGCCCTTTTTGATAGTTCAAAATCATATTTGAGCTTTTGTTTCTTTTGTTGGAAATTTGCCTTTGGCGGGGAGATGCGTCCACCCATCTTTAATGAATTAAACACTAGTGTTCCGCATGTTGGAGGCTTTGTCTTTTCACACATGCATATTCTACTAAGTGAGTAGATGACCGTAGGTCCAAGAATCGTCAAATTTCGTTGAGAAATGAAAGAGATATTGGTCCACGAAATAAGGTGTTTGAGGCATGGAAATATGGTGTGGGACAAATCTACCACATCGATGGGAATAGGAAGAATTTCTCTCTATATAAGTCTCTAATGTGGTAAAGGGTTTGGGACCCCAAGGGGTATCCCATGTGTTTAAAGGAGGGAGGACCTAGATGTGCTTGGGTTCAAGGCTAAGCCCACCCGCGCGCCGCCGCCGCGCGCCCGTCCCGTCCGGTCTCGGGCTGTGGGGACTTCCTGATATTATCTTTTTGGACCCCAAATTGCTTAATAATTACACTTTGGTCCCTAAAGTTTCTGGAAAGTTGATTTTGGGAGTGACGGAAGGCAGAAACTTTCTGCCTACCGTTTGGACTATTTTTGGAGCATTAATCAGCCATTACTTGGCTGTTAACTACTCCATTAACAGCCCTCCTTCATGACCATTAATCAGTCCTCCTTTAAGGCCATGAACAACCTCCTTCATGGCATTAAACCTGCCATTACAACCCTCCCTTAATGGCCATTACAGCCATTCAATTCGGGACAGTGAAAAATAGCACAAAACAGTCACGAAATACAACACAAAACAGTTACGAAAAACAACAAAAACAATGACGGAAAAACAATGTTGAAATACACACATATACACAAGATATACACAACGAGACACACTATATATACACAGAGACAAAAGAGAAGAGTAAACAGAAACTCTTCCTTCCTTTTCCATATCTTCAGCAAGTCGATTCATATTTATTTTCTTCGTCAGGCTCAACCTATTGGCTTTGTAGCGTTGAGATTAAAGTGTTGTTTTATCTTGGGAGAATATTGCCAGCTAACGTAAAATCATATATACGGGGCAATCTTGTCTTAAGGACAGAGGGCAATCACTCGACTCAACACACAACGTTGTAACCATCCAGATTTAGTTGTTTCTTGATTTCAGGTTATCAAGATTCAAGACACAACAAGCTTGCGGCAAGTTTTGAAGATTGGCCTATTTGTTCAACAAGATTCAATTTCTGAATATTGAATATTTGTTTATCCTTTCGAACATTTGTAATAGTTATTTACTTCCCGTATTACTTTATAAAGTACAATAGAGTACCAACATCTTTTTATATAATGGTAGGATCGAATCACCTTACGTGCATTTGAACTATTTTATTAGTATTTTTATTCTCTTGATAATTTTATATCAGTACAATAATGAAATAACTTACTATTGTTGGTCAGCAGATGCGATCCATGAGAATGTTGGGAAGGACCGTTTTGCGGAGTTTCATGCATAAAGGCGAGCTGCTTATGCGGTGTTGTCTCCGTATTTGCGAGAATGTGGTACATTAAGTTGGACCACTTCTGCGGTCATTTTTTCGCTTAGAGGACGGTTCTGCAGTAGCGGAATCACTGTATCAGATCCTAATAAAAGATACTATTTTGAAATCACTTTTCATATCTCACTTTTTATAAACCTAAGCTCAGTTGATGAGGAAAATCAAGGCTTGGCATCATTTTTAACTTTGGGGTAAGGATTATAACCCATTTCCATTATCTATTTATGATTCCATCTTTAAATTTAGGTTGTTATCATGTTTTGGGAAGTTAAAATCTAAGGTTTTATGATCAAAGTTAAGAGGGCTAAATGGGTGGAACTGGAGGCCAAGATTAGGGATTTACGATGTGATATTTCAGATTTAAGTCTATTAATGTCGGGAAGTGGTTTAAGAATAAGAAAGGACTGACGAATCGGATACGCTCACCCAGCTAGAAAGGCCCTGACCTTGCCAACCAAGTATCAAAAAGAAAGAAGAGAAATAAAGGAGAAGAGAACTTACTCTCTTTGTTCATTCAAGAAAGGTGAAGATTGAATCGGGAACCGAAAACAAAGGAGGAACAGACTTGTCAGATAGGATAGCCTATTGCTATGTTCAATTTGTTAATTTAATTTCATAAATTTTGGGTGATTTCTAGAGTTTGCCTAAATTGAGATTTTTTTTTATCTAAAAGGCAACTGAAGACCTAATCAGGGTTATATGACCTTCAAACTTAAGGTTATGACTAATTAGACTGCTATTATGCTTTTATAATATTAAATTTATAATTTTACCCTTGTGGGTTCGGGATCAATTTGGGGGTCGGGTATTCGATTTCTCTGAAAAATTATACCTTTTTGTATGTATTAAAATATTTTGTTAACGTAGAATCTATAATAATATACTACAAACATTCGAAGGTGCTTCGCAAGGGCAAGGCCTTGGCTTGAGAGTAGTACGTGGCACCAACTCTACTTTTAGGTAGGCTACGGTTTTCTCTATTAGACTCTGATAGATGCATTTAATTTATATAAATATTGAGGGGTATTGGGCGTGATGGGGTCCCACCTTAGTGATTGTGATGAACGCTTGGATTCTCCCTCATGGCTGATGTCCGAGGCGGTGGACTGGAGTATTCAGGGAGAGACTGCCCATCCTCAGAAGCCTTGGATTCTCCCTCCATATTTTCCTTTCTTTACTTTGCACTTATGAGACAGTATTAAGACATTTCTTCCTTTATGTAGTAGTGGCCCTTGTACTGACCAGATCTTTTGGGAATATAATAAGTAGATATTCAGTATTTTATAATTTCTTTGATTTATATAGCAATACGGTTTAATTAGTTATTTCTTTTATTTCCTCTTAAGTTATTGTTATTTTTGTTTGGTTTTGGAAGTGGTTCGCATTCGATGGGAAAAATGTAGGTGTCACCACGACGTCCGAAAAGGGCCATGACAGAAATTTTCCAAATATGCTTACTCTCTTTTGTATTCATATAGCAAATTTGGTTTCTTTGCCATTCACTTACTATATTTTTGTCCAACTTCTCACTATTTAAGGTCATCTGATCATAGTGATTAATGTCCCTTAAAGGTATCTCAATTGCAAACTTGCAAATACCAAAAAGGATGAAAATTTCAGGGGCAAGTCAACTTTTGTAAGTATTTTACTATCTTAATTCAGCCAAGTCTAAAGAGATATTCCATATTAGATTTGTTCCCCTAAATAAAATAGTAGAAAATCCACCCTTGGTCGTTTATACTTTTCCTTTGCACACTCATTAAGCAAATTATTTATAAAGTTAGAAACTTGAAAAACTATAATTATTTATATTCTTGATTAAAGTACTTTATTCATTTTCTTCCATTTTTGTTCTTCGGATACCATGTTACGTTTTAAGGGAGGATCGATTTTATAACCCATTATAAATGTTTTAGTTATATTGAGGCGCAACCAGCATTTCAACTTTAAGGATTTTAGAATTTTAGAATATTGACTTCAAGTGGTAATAATTAGTTATAAATTTAATATTTGTCCATGTTTAATAAATTTTTCAACACAAATAAATTGTATTAGGTTCGACCGAACCAGTCTGAACGTCTAGTTCCTCCATTGGTTATATGATCCTTTTGGCAAGAGATCGGTAAAGAATAATATAATAGACCGGTAAATAAAACAAAAGAGACAATATAAAGATAGTTAAACATGATTACATACTCTACTGATATTTTAACTCATATATTAACCTAGTTTTTGCTACTGCATGCTATTTATTCATAATTTATCCTACAAAAATTACTACATTGGTTTTCACATTGGTTTAGTAACGTAAACCAAATGCTCAACAAATACTTGAAGTTATATAAGGAAGTTAGTTATGCAGATATTAATAATATGTATTTTTACATTTTAAAGCAAACATTTTATCAATGATAATTTTATTTCAAAATTATAACTTTTTATACAATCAACTTCCATACAAATATGATAGAATATATGCAAATATATTCTTTTGGTATAATTAGTGATTTTTTATATCTGTAATTATTGTAGAAATATGTTATATTAGTTAGGTGAATATTTAATTTCCGTAATTATAGCCTAGAATCACGATTGTATATCATGTGTATAAACCATTTACATTAATGAAATCAGCAAGGGATTATTCTCTTTCATGGTATTAGCAGTCTAGGGGAAAAAAATTCCTTCTCCACCCACTTCCGCCGCCCTCTTCCCGTCTGCCATCCTTTCAAAAAAAAATTCAAAACCCTAATTCTTCTCTTGTTCATAAATCATGTCTAACACAAAGAATACATTTCATTCTGCCCTTGCAGTCTCCAACATCAAGAACAACATCCCTAACGTCCTTGAACTGGAGAATGTCCAATACACGACGTGCGCGGAACTTTTTAAAATTCACGCAAGGTCTCATACAGTCCTCCATCACATCGTCAAACCGGAAAAAAGCAAGGAGAAGGTTCATTCCACCGATGATGAAATAGAGTTGTGGGCAACTCTTGATGCTACGGTCCTCTAATAGATTTATTCCACCATCTCTTCGGACCTCTTACACCCAATTATCGAACCCGACGCTATGGCAATGGAAGCTTGGAATAGGTTGCGTGATATATTCCAAGATAACAAAAATTCTCGTGTCGTAACCCTTGAGCAATAATTCTCTCACATAAATATGGAGGATTGTCTGAATGCCTTAGCCTATTGTCAAAGTCTCAAGGAATTGTCGGATCAACTCAAGAACGTCGGCGCGCCCGTCACATATGAGTGTCACGTTCTTCAAATGATTGCGGGCCTCTCCGAGGTGTATAATGGGGTTGGAACTCTTCTTCGCCAAAGCAATCCTTTCCCATCGTTCTACCAAGCACATTTCATGCTCATCTTAGAAGAAGCAAGGTTGGCTAAAAAGGCTGCAACCGGAGCCAATTCTTTCATGATGGTGGCCACGTCTCGCAAAACCGATGACTCTTAATCATTCTCCAAAAATTATAGTCAAAACTGTAACAATGGGGGTGGCAAAAAGGGTCAAAAATGTGGAAAAAAACTGGGTGGTGGACGTGGAGGTGGCGGTGGCTAGGGTGGTGGCCGCAGGGGAAACGGTGGCGGACATGGAGGTGGCAGTGGCGATCAGCAGGGGTCGAGCCATAGCACCCCTGGCAGCATACCTGGGCCAGTGGGCAGTGGCCATGGGGCCTGCCTTGGGGCAGTGGGCAGTGGCCCATGCCGCCCTGCCATTACCTATCACAAAACTGGGCCAGGCCCAGTGGAGGGAAATAGTATCAGCAGGCCCATTATGGGCCTCGAAATCACTTGGCCTGGCTGCAGCCTGGCCTGCTTGGGCCTCAACCACAGTAGGATTTCGCTGCTGCGGGCCCAATCGTATCTCCGACCCACACGAATATCTAGGCGGCAATGCATACACTTGGGTTAAATCCTGCGGATGCAAATTGGTACATGGACACCAGTGATATCTCATATGACATCTGCGTCATGTAATCTCTCGTTTATTTTAATTTGAGCAAAAATCATGGCATAATTATTGATAATGGTAATTTAATTCCAATTCATGGTCATGGTCACACAAATTTGCCTCCCCCGAACCCACCTTTAGCCTTGAAAATGCCCTTCATGCTCCTCAATTAATTAAAAAATTGGCGTTTATTCGGAAATTTACAACTAATAACTCAGTTTCTGTTGAATTTGATAATTTTGGGTTTTCTGTGAAGGATTTCTGGATGGGGATACATCTAATGAGATGTGATAGACGGGGCGAGCTCTATCCCATCACCACCACCATCACCACTAAACAAGTCACACCATTAATGTTTGCCGCTTTAGCACCTTCCTTATGGAATGCACATTTGGGTTATCCGGGAGCGTCTATTTTTTTCTCCCTTAAAAAAAATAAATTTGTTGAGTGTAATAGTGATCATAGTACTAATGTTTGTCCTTCTTGTTCGCTTTGGAAACATGTTAAATTGTCATTCGTTGCCTCAAATTCTAGTACTTTGTTGTCATTTGATATTATTCATAGTGATCTTTGGACATCTCTCATTTTGAGCTCTTTGGCCCACCGTTATTATACTTTATTATTGGATGATTATTCTAATATTTTGTAGACATTTCCATTATCTAAAAAGTCTCAGATTTATTCCACAGTCCTGTCATTTAGAGCATTCATCTGTACTCAATTTGAATGGGAAATTAAGAACATTCAATGTGATAATGGAAGGAAATTTGATAATGGGAAAATTAGAGAATTTTGTAAGGTTAATGTTATATCTTTTCGATTTTCATGTCCACATACGTCATTACCAAATGGGAAAGCCGAAAGAAAAATTTGCCTTAATATTGTTCGTACATTACTAGTCCATACATCATTACCACCTTCATTTTGGCATCATGATTTACAAATGGAAACTTACCTTCTTAACATACTCCCTAGAAAAGGATTAGCATACCAATCCCCACTCAAAATTCTTTATCAAAAAGATCCTTCGTATTCTCATCTTAGGGTATTTGGGTGTTTATGTTATCATTTATTCCCTTCCACTACCATTAACAAACTTCAAGCCCGCTCTACCGCTTGTGTGATTCTAGGTTACCCATCTATTTATTGTGGTTATAAATATTTTGATTTATCATCTAATAAAATCACCATTAGTCGCCATGTCATTTTTAATGAAACCTAATTTTCGTTTGCTAAGTTGCATAATTCCGCGTCCAAGTCGTATGAATTTTTGGATGATGGGCTATCACCGTACGTGGTCCACCATTTGGTCCAGCCCACTCCTCGGAACCTGGACCAACAGGCACAGTCATGCCCAATATTGCTGGCGCACGGCTCACTTGTTCGAATTTTCAGCCAGCAGGCCCACTGCATACTGTCCCAAATAGTATCAGTCTGGAGCTTCTTCCATCAGGCCCACTGCCTGCTGGCCCAAACCATATCGTCCCTGAGATTCTGCTTGTTGGCCCAAATACCCTTGGTCCACATTTTCTGCCAACAGGCCCACTCCCTGCTGGCCCAAATAATTCTAGCGTCCAGTCAGCCTAATTCCTCCAAACCCGAATCGATACCTACACCACTACACCGACCCAGATCTAGCCCACTTCAATTCAGGGACAAAGTCCCGTTACTCATAGCCAATGGGGTATTTTTAGATCAAAAGGACAATTTAATCTCAACTATAATGGCACTAAATCACCCTTACCATGTAATCATGTGTCTGCCCTTCGTGACCCAAATTGGAAAATGGTCATGGATGATGAATATAATGCTCTTATTAAAAATAAGACGTGGGAGTTGGTCCCCCGTCTACCTGGTGTCAATGTAATTTGTTCTATGTGGATTTTTACTCATAAAGAAAAACCTGATAGTTGTTTTGAGTGGCATAAGGTCCGTCTTGTAGGTAATGGAAAAACTCAACAAGTTGGCATGGATTGTGGAGAGACATTTAGTTCGGTGGTCAAACCGGCAACTATTCACACTGTTCTCAGTCTATCTCTCTCAAAAGCAAGGTCCACTCATCAGTTAGACGTGAAAAATGCGTTCTTACACGGTGAACTCAAGGAAACTATATACATGCATCAGCCCTTGAGTTTCAGGGACCCCGGTCATCCTAATCATGTGTGTTTGCTGAAGAAGTCATTGTATGGGCTAAAACAGGCTCCTCAGACTTGGTACAAAATTTTACAGATTATGTGTCTACTCTTGGGTTTTCTCACAACATGTCTGATCATTCTCTGTTCATCTACCATCACGGTACTTCTATGGCATACATTCTGTTATATGTGGATGATATTATATTTACTGCTTCTTCTGATAAACTGCGCAAGTCTATCATATCTTTTCTCAGCTCCAAATTTGCTATGAAAGACTTGGGGCCTTTGAGTTATTTTTTGGGTATAGTTTTCACTCGTCATGCAGGTGGTCTATTTTTGTCTCAAAGGAAGTATGCAACAGAAATTATTGAACGGGCTGGCATGTCATCCTGTAAGTCATCTCCTACTCCGGTTGATACTAAACCAAAGATGAGTGCTACTTCTAGCCCCACCATACGAGGATCCCTCCCACCATCGTTGTCTTGTGGGGGCTCTTCAATATCTCACGTTCACGATGCCCAATATTACTTATGCAGTGCATCAGGTGTGTTTATTCATGCATGATCCAAGGGAAGAACACATGCATTCTCTCAAACGCATTGTGTGTTACATTCAGGGCAATCTTGATTATAGTTTACACTTCTATCCATCATCGGTATCTAATCTCATATCTTATACAGATGCTGATTGGGTAGATGTCCAGATACTAGGCGTTCAACATCTGGTTATTGTATGTTTCTTGGTGATAACTTGGTCTCTTGGTCGGCTAAACGCCAGACTATTTTGTTGCGCTCTAGCGCAGACGCAGAATATCGAGGGGTAGCTAATGTGATGTCTGAGTCATGTTGGTTGCGTAACCACCTCTTAGAGCTTCATTTTCCTATTCGGAAAGCTACCTTGGTCTACTGCGATAATGTTAGTGTGATATATCTCTCAGGGAATCATGTCCAACATCAGCACACTAAACATATCGAGATGGATATTCACTTTGTTCGCGAAAAGGTAGCTCGTGGAAAAGTACGTGTCTTGCATGTCCCCTCACGTTATCAAATTGTTTATATATTTACTAAGGGCCTTCCCTTAGTTATGTTTGAAGATTTTAGGGACAATCTCAGCGTACGACAACTGCCGCTACGACTACGGGGTGTGATAGGATATATACAAATATATTCTTTTGGTATAATTAGTTATTTTATATATCTGTAATTATTGTAGAAATATGTCATATTAGTTAGGTGAATATTTAATTTTCATAATTATATCCTAAAATTACGATTGTATGTCATGTATATAAACCATTTACATTAATGAAATCATCGGATTATTCTCTTTCAAAATAACTTATCTTTTTTTTTGGTTCATCTGCCAGATCACATGAATTTTACATAGTGAGGCCCTTACTGATTAATTTGGATGTATGAAACTTCAATACTACATAATAATTCAAATTTCAACTTGAAAGAATTAATAACAACAGATTACTATCTTTTTTTGCCTCCTACACTATTTTAAAATTTTGCATTTAGTTAAAAATTAATTTTTTTTCAGGCTCGGAATCCAAGAAAAACGTCATAAAGCAGGGGGGGGGGGGGGGCTCTTATGTAATTTTTATTTTGGTAATCTATAACTATAGAGTGTTTATTAATGAAATTTGATCATATTCTCTTCTTCTTTTTTTTTTTTGCTTTCCATAGATAAGAAGTACATTAAGGTAACTCCTTAGGCGCATTTAGATCTCTTAAACAACTCTACAACTTTCCCTCTCTATAAATACGTAGGGTTATCACATTGTCTTCTCACATCTTATCTTAACATTTTCTGCTTAATTTATATATTGACATCTTGTCTTTCTATTTCTAATTTAGAAAAAAGAATAGTGATGGAAGCTTCAGGGTCCAAAGTAAAGCTAGTTTTAGTGCCATCTCATAGAAAAAGATCTAGAAGAAGCTCTATGAAAACAAATGATGATGATGAGTCGAATAATAGTCCTACTGTTTATCTTCCTAATGAAATATTGATAGAATTTTCACTTTTTACCTATCAAGAATGCTACTTCTTCTTCTATTATTGCTAAACCACTTCAAATATCATGTGATTATATGCTCGTAATCTTTGTTTTGATAGAGCTCATAGGAGAAATTGTTTCATGAGTGGTAGAGAAGATATCCCGGTTATTAATAATATCTTAAGTAATCATTTAGGCAAAAAAGTTCATAGTTTACAACTTTATATTCACGAGCCAATGAAGTATGCTGCTTTTTTCATAGAGCGGATTCAACATGTTGCATCAAAGGACCTAGAAGAGCTCGAGCTATATCAGGTTGAACCTCATAATGGGATAGTTTACTTTCTGCCTTCTAATTTTATTGACGTTGAAAATTCACGCGTTCTAAAATTAATTTGTTATAGCTTGTATCTATTACCAAGCCTACAATGTTTACTATTCTTGAAATTTCTTAGTCTAACTAGGGTTCGCATTGTAGCTAATTTTATTCACGTATTATTTTCAAGATGTGTGGTTCTTGAATCATTGACTTTGAAGACTTGTTCTTTTAATAGTGAACTTACAATTAAAGGTTCGAATAAGTTTAGAACTCTTTTGATTAAGGGTTGTGGTGACATAATTTAGGTCACAATTGATAATCCAAATATTCGTACATTTCATTATGGTGGTAAGATTAACAAAATTAAATTTGTGGATATTAAAAGATGTGATATTAAATTTTCGTGCCACAAAGGGGTTTCAACGTATAAGTGAAAGGGATGATTTCCTGGAAGTCTTAAGGAATGTGCAGACTCTCTCAATTAGCAATATTCTTCTTGAGGTAATCAAATGGTTCGTCTTTTATTTTTATTTAAAAAAAAAGTTAACTTATATATACTAATTTTTAATATTTGATTTAGAGGCTTTCTTCTAGATATGTGGATTTTGAGTACAGATATATGGAGTACTCTTTTCTGAATTTGAAGGAAATTCAATTGGTGAGACGGGAATTGAGTTTCGTCAATCCTTGGGATATTCTTTTTTTTTTGTCAAGAATTGTCCCCAAATTGAAACTCTTTCTTGATGTAAGTATATTAATTTTGACCTTTTAAACTTTTTCAAGCTATTTATTGATTACTTGATTTTCTTGTTTTTGTGATTTTTTTATTTATCTTTGATAAACACCCGTGATATACACGGTATATATGCCATGTATATCACGGGCTGAATAAGCAAATATGGGTTGTTAACCCCGTGATATACACGGTTTGGTGGTCTATTTTAGGTAATGTTTTGTTGTAGTTAAATTAGAATTGTACACTTACCATAATTGTATAATTATTGTACAAGTAGAATAAGCTTTTGAGAATAGAATAGGAATAAGATTTTCCTATTATGGAAATTGTAAATTGTATATATACTCTTTCATTAATGAAAATAATCAAGGAATTATTTCTTTCATGGTATCAGAAGTCTACGTTCACAAAATCCTAGACTTTTTTCCACTGCCTCATTTTCCATGATTCTCTCTCGGAATCCGTGTCCTAATTACCTCCTCTCCCCCCAATTTTTTTCTTCCTTCTTCACCTATTGTTCTTTCGTTATGTCTACGTCAAAGAACACGTTTCATCCTGCCCTTGCAGTTTCCAACATCAAGAACCACATCCCTATTGTTCTTGAGATGGAAAACGTCCAATATGCAACGTGGGCGGAGCGTTTAAAGATTCATGCCCGCTCACATCAAGTTCTTCATCATATCATTTCCTCAGCCGCAGGCAAGGAGCCTGCCCCGGAAGTTGACCCGATATTATGGACTACTCTTGATGCTACCGTTCTGCAGTGGATTTATGCCACTATCTCTACAGACCTCTTGCAAACAATTCTAGAACCCGATGCTACGACGATGGAAACTTGGAATAGGTTGTGTGACATATTCCAAGATAACAAAAACTCTCGTTCTGTTACTCTTTAGCAGGAATTTTCTCATGTTAACATGGAAGATTTTCCGAACGTCTCAGCCTATTGCAAACGGCTGAAAGCGTTGGCGGACCAACTCCGCAATATTGGTGCGCCCGTTAGCAATAATCGTCTTGTTCTCCAGATGGTCGTTGGCCTATCTGAGGCTTATAGTGGCGTTGGCACTCTCCTTCGTCAAAATAATCCTCTCCCACAGTTCTATCAAGCCCGGTCCATGCTTACGTTGGAAGAAGTCGGCTTGGCTAAAGAGGCGGTTACTAGTGCAAATCCAGTTGTCATAATGACAACATCTGACGCTACTCCGTCCATTTACAAAAATTCAGGCCAAAATCGCAACAACGGTGGAGGTAAAAATGGTAAAACTCAAAAAAATAATGGCGGAAACCGAGGTGGGAATAATAGGGGTGGACCTCGGGGCAATGGGCCGCAAGACAACTGGTCGCAGCCCTGGGGTCCATGGCCCTAAAACTGGGCCGGTAGCCCTTGGCCCACTGGCTCCTATTATCCGCAATTGGCCTACCCGGGAAACTGGGCCCAATTTCCCAATAGGCCTAAATTTTCCAACCAGCAGTTCAGTCCGAGACCAGGATCTGGGTTGGGGCAACAGGCAGGGGTGCTTGGGCCTTGGCCTGCCCAGGCCCATCATGCAGTGGGCCCCACTCCGATGGATATTGAAGCCGCTATACACACACTTGGATTAAATCCCCCAGATGTAAATTGGTACATGGACATCGGAGCCACTTCCCATATGACATCCGACTCAGGTACCCTCTCGTCCTATTCCAATTTGATAAAAACACATGGTATTATTGTTGGTAATGGTCATTCAATTCCAATTCGTGGTCACGGTAATGCAACTCATCCACCTCTTGTCTTGAAAAATACCCTTCATGCCTCTAACTTAATTAAAAATTTGGTATCTATTCACAAATTCACCACTTATAATTAGGTTTCTGTTAATTTTGATCCTTTTGGGTTTTCTTTGAAAGATTTCAAAACGGGGATACCTCTTATGAGATGCAACAGTAGGGGCGATCTTTATCCAATCACCACTGCCAATTCTGTGAGTCAAGTCATGCCATCCACATTTGTTGCTCATGCTCCTTCCTTGTGGCATGCACGTTTGAGTCATCCAGGGTCGTCGATTTTGTCTTTTTAAACTAATAATAATTTATTGATTGTAAGGGTACGAGTAGTACTCCAATTTGTCTGTCTTGTTCATTAGGAGAACATGTTAGATTACATTTTGTAGCCTCTCAATCTCGCACTTTGATGCCTTTTGATATTATTCATAACGATTTATGGACATCTCCAGTTTTAAGTATTGTGGGTCATTGTTATTACATTTTTTTTGGATGATTATTCTAATCTTTTATGGACTTTTCTGTTAGCGGAAAAATCTCAAATATTTTTTACGTTCGTAAATTTTAGAGCATTCATCCGTACCCAATTCGAATGTGAAATAAAAAATATTCAATGTGATAATGGCAAAGAATATGATAATGGGGTGTTTCGAGAATTTTGTAAGGCTAACGGCATAGTTTTTGGTTTCTCTTGTCCTCATACGTCCTCACAAAATGGGAAAGCCGAATGAAAAAATCATACGATTAATACTATTGTTCGTACTTTAATAGCTTATGCTTCTGTACCTCATTCTTTTTGGCATCATGCTCTACAAATGGCTACCTACCTACTTAACATACTTCCTAACAAAAGATTGGCTTTTAAATCTCCCCTCCAAATTCTCTATAATAAAGTTCTTTCATATTCTCATCTTAGAGTCTTTGGGTGTTTATGCTATCCATTATTTTCGTCATCTACCTTAAACAAGTTTCAAGCCCGTTCTACCGCTTATGTGTTTATGGGTTATCCGTCAAATCATTGTGGTTACAAGTGTTTTGATTTATCCTCTAATAAATCACAATCACCGTCATGTTCTATTTGATGAAACCCAATTTCTGTTTACCAATGTGTGTCATCCCATGCCTGACTTGTATAATTTTTTAGATGACGGGATCCCACCATATATTATACATCATTTGTTAGACTAAATCGTACGCCTTCAGTTCCTTCTGGATCAGATCGGTCCAGTGGGCCTCTCGTCCAGCCCACTGCCGATCTGGCCTCTGTCCCAGTGTACGCATCCAGTTCCCATTCCAGTGTTGGGCCAGCGGGCCCACTGCCTGCTGGCCAGTCCGTCACCCATCCCGAATTTTTCCAAAATCCACCCAATTCTCCCCCGAGTCACAGACAGGTCACTCGTAGTCAACGGGGTATTTTTAAACCAAAAAGATGTTTTAATCTAAATTCTAATGTTCTTAAATCCCCCCTACCCCGTAACCCCGTGTCTGCATTAAATGACCCAAATTAGAAATTGGTTATGAACGACGAATATGATGCTCTTATTGAGAATAAGACGTGGGAGTTCGTACCCCGTCTTTTTGCTGTTAATATTATTCGGTCTATGTGGATTCTTACTCATAAAGACAATTATGATAGTCTGTTTGCAAGGCATAAGGCTCGTCTTGTAGGTGATGGTAAGACTCAGCAGGTTAGCGTGGATTGTGGTGAGACGTTTAGTCTGGTGCTCAAACCCGCTACCATTCGCACTATTCTCAATTTGGCTCTTTCAAAAGCTTGACCCATTCATCAGTTAGATGTGAAAAATGCTTTCTTACATGGTGATCTTAAAGAGACCGTTTACATACATCAGCCCTTGGATTTTCGTGACCCCAAATATCCTCATCATGTATGTTTATAAAAGAAGTCCTTGTATGGGCTTAAGCAGGCCTCACGGGCTTGGTATAAGAGGTTTGCAGACTATGTTTCATCTATTGGGTTTTCACACAGCAGGTCTGATAATTCATTGTTCATATATCATCGTGGTACTTCTTTGGCATATATTCTCTTGTACGTGGATGATATTATTTTGACAGCTTCTTCTGATGATTTACGCAAGTCTATCATGACACTACTCAGTTCTGAGTTTGCTATGAAGGACTTGGGGCCCCTAAGTTATTTCTTGGGGATAGCTGTCACTCGTCATACATGTGGGTTGTTCTTATCGCAAAGGAAGTATCCTGCTGAGATCACTGAGCGAGCTGGTATGTCCTCGTGCAAGTCTACTTCCACTCCAGTTGATACTAAACCCAAGCTGGGTGCTGCGGCTAGTTCACCTTACGAGGATCACACCCACTATCGCAGTCTTGCAGGGGCACTTCGGTATCTCACCTTCACGAGACCGGATATCACGTATGGTGTGCATCAGGTGTGCTTGTTTATGCATGATCCTTGGATTGAGCATATGAATGCGCTCAAACGCATTATTTGGTACTTACAGGGCACACTTGATTATGTATTGCATCTATATCTGTCGTCGGTCTCGACACTTGTCTCGTATACAGATGCTAATTGGGGTGGATGTCCGGACACCAGACTATCTACTTCTGGTTATTGTATGTTTCTCGGAGATAACTTGGTCTCATGGTCTACAAAACTTCAGGCTACCTTATCCTGCTCCAGTGCCGAGGCCGAGTATCGAGGGGTGGCCAATGTGGTTTGTGAATCATGTTGGTTACGTAATCTTCTCTTAGAACTTCACTTTTCCATTCAAAAAGCTACATTGGTTTATTGTGATAATGTTAGTGCAATATATCTTTCTGGGAATTCGGTCTAACATCAACGCACTAAACATATTTAGATGTATATCCTTTTTGTTCGCGAAAGGTAGCTCGTGGACAAGTACGCGTCTTACATGTCCCTTTCAGGTATCAAATTGCAGACATCTTTACGAAGGGCCTTCTCTCCGTTTTGTTTGAAGATTTTAGGGACAGTCTCAGCGTATAAAGATCGCCCGCTATGATAAACACCCGTGATAAACACGGTATATATGCGATGTATATCACGGGCTGAATAAGCAAATATGGGTTGTTAAACCCATGATATACACGGTGTATACATACCGTATATATCACGGTTTGGTGATCTATTTTAGATAATGTTTGTTGTAGTTAAATTAGAATTGTACACTTACCATAATTTTATAATTATTGTATAAGTAGAATAAGGTTTTGGGAGTAGAATAGGAATAGGATTTTCCTATTATGAAAATTGTAAATTGTATATATACTCTTTCATTAATGAAAATAATCAAGGGAGTATTTCTTTCAATCTTCAATCTAAATCACGAACAAAATTTCACCGTACATAATCAAATCTTGCTCATTTTTCAACGCGGATAATAAATTCTTTATGATATCTTTAATCACAAGATCCATAAATTATAAGTTATGAAAATTGAAACCATTAACATATGAATCTTTACTAATTGCTTTTGTCTTTAGATCTAATTTTCAAAAACACATATGTAAGTTATATTCATTCTGATTAGAATTTATTTATCGTATTTTGTCTTAATATTATCACATGATTTATGAAGAAAAACTACCCTTAATTTAATAGCTCTATTTTGTGAAAATCAATAAAATTATGCAGTTTGGTGATTATGCAATGGAGACTGGATGCTATTGGAATTTAGTGGCGAGGGAAAAATTTGACAAGTCCCAAACAGAATTCCCACAACTCAAGTTATTGAAGGTGAAAGGGTTTAAAAAATTTGAGCTTGAGGAGAAATTAGTGAACTATTTCTTGTTGCATGCCAGCTTCCTGAAGTCTTTGATTACAGTTGAATCAAAGAAAATCATCGTAAAATTAAATTAAGTGATTTTATTCCATTTCTCCAATGGAATGAAGAGATTGATGACGATGTCACACATCATATTGGGTCAGGGTGTATGAAATGGAGGCTCGTATCTGGAGTATTGTGCGATAATAATGTGCTACCAAAACTTAAAGGCAAGTTCTATAGGGTGGTGATTAGAACGACCATGTTGTATGGGGCGGAGTGTTGGCCAGTCAAGACTTCACACACCCAAAAGATGAAAATTGTGGAGATGAGGATGCTAAAATGGATATGTGGGCATACAAGGAGGGATAGAATTAGAAATGATGATATCAGGGACAGAGTGGGAGTGGCCTCGGTGGAGGATAAGATGCGAGAAGCTAGGTTGAGATGGTTCGGACACGTGCAGAGGAGAGACATAAATGCCCCAGTGCGGAGGTGAGAAAGGTTGGCTATGGACGGGTACAAGAGGGGTAAAGGTAGGCCGATGAAGTATTGGGGAGAGGTGATTAGATAGGATATAGCGCAGGTGCAACTCACTGAGGACATGACCTTAGATAGGGGGATAATGGATGACACGTATTAGGGTAGAAGGATAGTAGGTAGTCCAGTGTAGTCCTACCTACACTTACAAACATGTAGTTGTAGTATTATTATTGTAGGCTCGCTTAGCCTATCATATTGCATTATAGTCCCTTGTCGTTTGATTTATGCTGCTATGTGTACTTTTTTTGTCTTATTAATTGCATTAGCTATTGCTTCTTTTTGCTTCTTTCTTTTTCAGAATGTGATGTCATGACTTACGCACTTTGTGTGTCTTACTTTGCTTGGGCTTGTGCTTTGTCTTGAGCCGAGGGTCTCTCGGAAACAGCCGCTCTACCTACCAATGTAGAGGTAAGGTCTGTGTACACTCTACCCTCTACCCTCTCCAGACTCCACATTATGGAATTTCACTGGGTATGTTGTTGTTGTTGTCATTATAAGGATGAAAGTTGTATGTTTCCTAAACATAGAATCTTGTGAGTGTAGATTAAATTAAATAGTCCTTTCCAACATATTTTTTTATTCATACAATAGATCCTTGTGGTCCGGCTTTTTTCCGGACCCCGCACATAACGGGAGCTTAGTGACCGGGCTGCCTTTCCATTTTAATGCATTCACCACAGAAAGTGTTTGATTTTTCCACTTTTTTTTGTTATGAAAATTGATGGTTCAGTATTGTTGTTGTGTTGAGAATATGTAGGAGGGGCATAGTGGTTATTGTTATCATTTCCATCTTCATTGTTGTTTACGTGATCTCTCTCTATATATATATTTAATTATTTAATAATAATAATAATAATAATAATAATATAATATTTTAAGAGTTTAAATTTGAAATCTCACCTACAATTGTGTAATGAATACATAAATATCACAATCAATTAAGTTGATAGCTAGGTGGGGGGGGGGGGGGGTAACATTAGCCTCAAAATCTATGTCTGAAGTTCTAATCATCTTCGCGAAAGAATTTTTTAGTATTTATTCTTTTTAATTACTTTACACATAACAAATGTCATAAAAATGCAAATATGAAGAAGGATTCGGAGTCTTAAGAAATTAGACAATAACAAAAATAGGGATAGATCGTATTTGACAGACAATACTAATAGCACAAATATACATACCACAAGGTAAAATAAGTCTGCTTGATATGATTTTACTACATCCTATATATATGTAAACATCCAAATACAGTGATCCATAAATATTAATTATAATAACTAAAGGTGTCAATAATGGACAAGACATACTTAAATTACATCGAAACGTTATCTTAAAATATCTACAATATTTTATAATTCATGCATACTTAACGAAAAAACACAATAAAAAACAAAACCCACATAAAGATATTCGTTAGTTGGTATTAAGGCTCATCACTTTTGATATTTGCACTAATTCCGGTGTTAGAGAAACCCTGATAAATATATTAAGCATTGGAAAAATAAAATGGATTCAAATAGACCAATAAATATTGATGACTGATATAACCGATCCAACTAGTTAGATATTTGAGATGTAGTTCATTGATATTGTGCAGCAATAAAAGGACATTAAAGAATTCACATTTAATCTTGAATTGTTCCACATCTATATAGTCAGAATTTTTCTTCTTTCTCTTGTATTAATACACTATTACTTCACTAGAAAGTCCTTATGTCACCACTCAAATCAAGGGTCATGATGATACCTACATTATTCCACTGGTAAGTGAACTATCTTCAATCATGAAATCATTTTGCAAGTAAAGCAGAAAAGTTAAGTAGAATGCAATTTTTTCAAGTCTAAATAACATAAAAATATTGAATAGTTATAAGTACAATTCATTCCCAAAATCAGGTCTAAGTTGTACAAGCGTGCTAAAATAAGTTTGATACAAGTCCCGTAGGACAAAATAAATCTGTCTGTCGAAGTCAAATACAGAAAGCAAATAAAGAAAAGAATTTCAGGGTTGCGGATCGGCCATGTAGCTTACTCTGAGAGTCTCGGATGTTGTGACTCAGGATTAGCCATGAGGTCTCAATCTGGAACAGGGATTTGTATCTGCACAAAGTGCAGCAAGTGTAATATAAGTACAAATCACTAGTAGCCTGTAACTATCATAGGTCGACAATGAAGAGACAACGCATATATAATAGAAAGACTGACGAGCCACGCATATTCCATTAGAATATTTATTTCATTTGGATTACGAGATTTTAAAGTTCACATCTAAATCAGGTCATAAAGCTCAATTCTTCAAAAATTCACTCATAAAGCTTAAGTCTTTCTCAATACAAGTATAAAGTTTAAGCTTATTTATTAAATCATGTGAATGTGTCATGAACCAGCATAGTCAATTAAGAATAGTATGAATGCAAATGATATGCAATGCATCTACCCAACAGATACCTGGTACATATATGCTAAGAGCTTTGACACATAGTCATGATCCATAGAGGACTCACGAGGTCCATATACCACTCACCACCATCCAAAATATTTTTCCCTCGGAATGTGAGAATCATATCATATATCGTCAGGCCTTACCATATTATATCACCCGGAAACATTTTCCGTTGGACTGCGAAAGAATCATTCTTACCTCTTTTAGGCCTCATGGACCATCTCGTACCTCATGTAGTGACTCACTTCAACAATATGTATGTATGAATGAATATAACATGCATGGTATCATATGTCAATAATACCAATAGAGTAGAGTAAGCGAGTGTCATGCCAATACCTAATATCAATTCAATTTCAAGAATGATTCCTCTTACACGATTTTAACTAGATGTAGAATGATGAAGGTGAATCAAATAAAAAATCACGAGTTTAACTAAAACATGGCTATCAAGACCCACATAAGAAACAAACATACAAAGCCATTGAAATTATCATTACCTCCAATGCCTGAAGCCTCACATGCATACCCCATCAACATCTATATTCTATATACGCATCTCCAATCGGAGTCTAAAAGAGTAGGCCATAACCAATCTCAAAGCCGATCAGGAACCACAAATATTCAAATCGAAGCCTTTCCTCTTCCGAAGGGCCTCCGAACTATGAAAGTCTATCAAATATGTATACTACATTAAAATTTGAATCTGTAGACACCCATATTACTAGACTTCTAGAGAACTTAAAACGAACCCAAAAAGTTAACTTCGGGCCCACAAGGGCAAAATTAAAATTTTATTTTAGAAATTATTTACCCATAGCCTAAATAAGCTAAACCAAGAAAATCACTCAATACTAACCATGGATTGACCTTCAATTTTAAGAAAAAACTCAATTCTCATCTTAGGGCAAACCCCCCCCCCCCCCCAATTTCCCACCCCAAAACATGACTTCAAATGCTAATTAATGATAAGAATCAATAGAAATCAAAGAGTTCAGGATTAGAAACTTACCCCCGAGCTTTAACAAGTAAACCACACTTCAAATCGCTCAAAACCAAGGTCCCAATCTCAAAATATGAAATAACGAAGTCTAGGTTAGTTTTAAGAGATATAAGATTCACTATCCAGCGATCCTCGCAGGTGTGGCCCAATTCCCGCATATGCGAGGCCGCATCTACGCAAGAAAGCTCGCAGATGCGAGCCAACTTCCATAGGTGCGGCCACCTACCCTCAAGCCCACTCTCGCACCTGCGGCCCACCTTGTACAGGTGTGCTTCCTCACGCGCATGTGCAAAGCACCAAAAACCAGCAACTCTCAATTTCTCAAAACATTCGATCCAACATCAGAAACTCGTTCGGGACCCCACGAACACAAACCAAACATGATACTTGAGTAGAAACTATGTTATGAACTTGCTTGCGCACTCAAAACAGTGATATGATATCATTAAAGCACTTTGTCCACAAAAATACCTTAACTTTCTCACAAACAAAAACTTAACAATCAAATACCCAAAACCTTTTTGAACCCCTCGGGATACGTACCAACCACCCAAATAAGTCATAAATCATGTTTCGGAGTCAACGGAACCGTCAGAATTTAATTACGAACACAGTTACCCAAAAATCAACCTTTAGTCAAACTCCTCAAAATCATAACTTAAGAAACTTCAAAATTTGGATTTTCTTCCCTGATACAAACCTGATTTCCTCGACATTCGCGTGATCAATCCCTGCAAGTTAAATACGCCAAAATAAAGCTAAGGGAAGGGTCATTTAAGCGAAAATAGGATAAAAGTACCAAATAACCAAACGGATCGTTACACCTTACTAATTAATTTTGAATGAATGAATCTTAGATATTACATGTTAATTCAGATTAAACTTGAAAGAATTAATAACAAAAGATGAATTTTATTAAATTATTTTTGCCTTTTATACTATTTTCAAATTTTGCATATTATTAAATAATTAAATTTTTTTGAGCTCCCAATAAAAAATGTCATAAAGCATGGGTCTCTAACGTAATTCTTATGTTTGTAATCTATAGCTATAGATTGCTTTGTTAATGAAATTTGATAATATTCTCATTTTTTTGTTTTTGCTTTCCACATATACGAACGAAGTACGTTAAGGTAACTTGTTAAGTGAATTTTATATCTTTTAAGCAGTTCATATACATTTTTCACTCTATAAATATATAGGTTTCTCACATTGTCTTATCGCATCTAATCTCAACATTTTCTCCTTAATTTATGTATTTACATCTTGTCTTTCTCTTTCTAATTTAGAAAAAAGAATAGTGATGAAAGCTTCAGGGTACAAAATGAAGCAAGTTTAGTGTCATCTAATAGAAAAAGATTTAGAAGAAACTCTATAAAACCAAATGGTGATGATGAGTCCAATAATAATTCTACTGTTTATTTTTCTAATGAAATTGTTGATAGAATTTTTACTTTTTTTACTTATCAAGCATGCTAATTCTTTTTCTCTTTTAGCTAAACGATTTCTAAATTCATGGTTATATGCTTGTAATCTTTGGTTTGATAGAGATTTTAAAATAAATTATTTCCCGAGATGTATAGAAGAGATCCTAATTATTAATAATATCTTAAGTGGTCATTTAGTATCACGACCAAAATTTTATTTGTGTCATGAGGGTACCTACCCTAAACCGTAGGCAAATCCCAATTCATTTATAAGTCAAAACAGAAAATAATGCGGAATTAGAAGTAAAACACCCCAAAGTACTTAAATAGTCTTGATGACATAATAGAAATAGGTCTAAGTCAAACTACTCGCGAACACCTGGAATTCATAAGTACAAAAGCTTGCTAAATCAGAATACAAGTTACGAAATACTACATAGAATTGTCTTGCAAAAGAATAAAAGACAGAAAATAAATATATGAAGAAGCCCAGTACTGTGGGACCATCATCAACTCACCCTGGACTACGAGATATGCCTCAATGATCAGCGGGATCTCGACCTCTACTCGCTCTTGGATCTGAACCTGTACAAAAAGGTGCAGCAAGAATAAAGTGAGTACGGGAAAGTGTACCCAACAGCGTCGTTAATCGACCCTAAACTAGAGTGATGATAAGGGTTGGTACTCCCGATACTAACCTACTTGCTTCATTAGTTCTAAGATTTACGTTTTATAAGTGTTCCCATATTTAAGTGAAACAATCCACAATTCAATCAAATCATAAAGTCTACCTTTTCTTAGTATAGTCGTAAAGGTTCAATCTTTTCATCATTTAAAGCATCTAAAATCATAAAGATCCAATATTTCCATCAAATAAGGAATGTATATCCTGAAATCAAGTCAATAAGTAGAAATGGTATGAAATGCAAATGAAATATTCTATGCAATAGCCATATGCACCGGTATACACATGCTCCTACAGTAGGTTTCACGTGACCCATTAGGGACTCATGAGGTTCATATACCCACCTGAAATATCAGATCTCCAAGATCACATCGGGTACTAGCCCATAGGCTATAATATTATCATCATCACTCTGGCCATGTACCATATCCAAAATCTGGCTTTCCATGCTCCTTTTCTCATACCTCATCATTTAGATGCCAATAATACCATGAATGAATGTAATGGATATGTGTACATCATGAGAATGCATAATATGAGTTCAAATTATCAAGATGAATTCCTCTTTCATGTTTTAGACGAGATGTGAAGTGATGAATGCAAGGAAAGTCAATTTTCACGAAAATCAATCAATCGAGTCATAGGCCAAATAAGTAACAACCATACCAACCTAGTGGATTTAATCACCACCCCAAGGCCCGAAGGCTAAACACATAATCTCTGTCACACGACATAGTTTTTATGTTTTAATTATCCATATAGATACACCGATACCCACACAAATGCTCGTCACCTCATGAGTACGGGACCCCCAATTCAATAGTACTCCCCTTAATTACATTAACCATCACAAAATACTATATAAAGGGTCTAGTAAATCTCAACTTAATTGAATCTAAAGCCAGAGAGACACTCCGCAACCTTCCCTTTATTTAGAGCCTTATAATAAGCCAACTCTATTCAAATATAGTATCCACGTGAGTATATAAGTTTAACGATACCCATATTGCCATACATAAGATTCTGGTCCAAAAAGTCAATCCAAAACCTCATCCCAAGCCCCAAAATTCAAAACTGGAAATTCAACTTAGATTTACCTTAACCATAGCCAAGATAGTAAGAATCATAAAATTCTAATCATATTAGAGCCTTCAATTTCATTAATTTCATGAAAACCCAATACTAGGAAAAATCCTTATTCCCAAGTCTAAAATCAAGAAGGGAATCACTAATTAAACGATGGAAAAATATAAATTACTTATATTGAGGTTTAGATCTTACCACAAGGTTGATTCTTGAAGAATGCCCTTGAAATCACTAATTTTCGTGCGCCCAAGCTCCCAAAATGCTTTTAAAATGAAATGGGTTCAAATTGGGGAAACCCTATTAAATCTGCTAGGCCCATCGCATGTACGGAGGGCCCAGCGTAGGTGCGAGATCGCTCCGGCGGATTATTCTTCGCAGGTGCGAGGCCCTTGCCCCGTTACACTTTTTACAGGTGCAAAAGTCCACCCACATGTGGGACTTCGCACCTACACCCCCGTGATTGCAGGTGCGACCACAAGCCTGTCTACACAACCTCGCTCCTGCGACCACCCAGCGCATGAGAGGGCTCGCAGGTGCGGTTACACCAGTAACCAGCTGAAAAAACCCAAGCCCTAAGCTTATAAACTTTAATCCAACCCCCTAACTCATCCAGAACCTCGCAAACACAAATCAATTATGCATTTCAATCCCAAAACATTCTCCGGACATGCTCGCGCACCAAGGTCAACTCTAAATCATAAAATTCTATAATTTCAACCAACTACCCAAAACACACCCGAACGCCCGGGATCTGAACTAACGTCTCGATTGTGTCATAAATGATATTTCGAACCTAATGGAATCGACAAACTTTGGAAATGACGTATTTACCACAATATTGTCTTTGGTCAAACTTTCTCCTTCATTTAACATAAAAACTTCTAATTTCTCTAAATCTCTCCAAAACCCGCTCGATTGCCTTGGGAACCGCGCCACCCATTCCCATAAATCATAAACATCAAAGTGAAACTACGAGAATATTATTTTGGGGGAAAATAAGCAAAAAGCTCAAAATGACTAAGCGAGTCGATATATCAGATACCACTTAAATAAACATTCATCCTCGAACGGTAATGAAAAAGAAGTACCTGGACTCTAAAAAAGCTGGAAATATCTAGTCCGCATATCTGACTCGGTGTCCTAAGTAGCCTTCTGAACTGGATAATGTCTACTTTTACATAAGCTATCATTTTTATCTCAATTTCCAAATTTGTCTATCCAAAATAGCTATAGGCTCCTCCTCAAAGGTCAAATTCTAACCAAGTATTACTGAATCACATGAGAACCATCTGAATGGTACCTCTTCAGTATCGAACATAAAAGACTGGATGCACACCCTACAACCTAGGAGGTAAAGCAAACTCGTAGGCTGTCTCACCAACACGCTGAACAATCTCAAATGGCCCAATATACCTCGGGCTCAACTTTTCCTGCTTCCCAAATCTCATCACACCCTTCATGGGTGAAACCTTTAACAAGAATTGCTCCCCAACCATGAACTCCAAATTAGAGACCTTCCGATCCGCATAACTTTTTTGCCTACTCTGAGCCATGGAAGCCTCTCCTGAATCAACTTGATATGTCCAAGGAATATCTTAATAGGCTTGTACCCCATGGCCTAACCTCGAAGGCATCAACCAACTGATTGGTGGGCAACACGTTCTCTCATATAAAGCCTCAAATGGCGCCATCTCAATACTCAACTGATAACTATTGTTGTAAGCGAACTCCACCAAGGATAAAAACTGATCTCAATGACTATCAAAGTCAATCACACAAACTTGTAACATATCCCCGAGAACCTAAATAGTCCGCTCATGCTGGCCATCAGCTTGAGGGTGAAACATTTTACTAAGTTCCACTCTAGTAACCAACTTCTTCTGCATAGACCACCAAAAATGAGATATAAATTATGTGCCTTGTTCCAAAATGATAGAAATGGGGGTAGGCGAACTATCTCTCGAATGTAGATCGTGACCAACTTCTCCGAATTATAGGTAGTCTGGACCGGAATGAAGTGTGCGGACTTGGTCAACCTGTAAACAATGACCTAAATAGCATCAAATTTGCCCAAAGTCCATGGCAATCCTCCCACGAATTCTATTACAATCCGCTCTCACTTCCACTCAGGTATGGGCATCATTTGAATAACATAACTAGGCTTTTGGTGTTCATATTTCACTTGTTGGAAATTCAAATATCGTGACACAAACTCCATTATGTCCCTTTCATCCAACACCACCAATAATGTTACGTCAAGTCACAATTCATCATCGCAGTCCCTGGATAGATAAAATATCTCAAACGGTGAGCCTTCTCTATGGAAAATCTAGTCAAATCACCTGCCCTACGAACACAAAGTCAACCCCTGATCCTCAAAACACCATCACCATCAAGAATCGCCTTTTTATCCTCTCTCTATAATACCTTGTCATGAATCCTACACTTCACAACATTAAACTTCTTAGCCCCAATTTGCTCCAATAATGAAAATCGGGCTTCCACATAAGCTAGAACTCTATAGACTCCAAAATGTCGAGTCTCACAAATCGATTAGCCAAATACTGAACATCTATAGCCACAGAACGCCCTCTCACATGCAACATATCTTGGCTACCTATACTCACCGCCTTCTGACTCAAGGCATCCGCCACCACATTGACCTTGCATGTGTGATAAAGGATAATCATGTCATAATCCTTAAGCAACTCCAACCACCTAAGTTGTCTCAAATTAAGATTCTTCTTATTGAATATGTACTATAGACTGTGATGATCGGTGAATACCTCACAATGCACCCCCATAGAGATAATGCCTCCAAATATTTAAAGCAAATACCACTACCACTAACTCCAAGTCATGAGTGGGGTAGTTCTTCCCATGTACCTTCAATTACCTCGAAGAATATGCTACCACTTTCCCTTTCTACATCAACAAACACCCAAGACGCACTCTAGAAGCATCACAATAGATCGTAAAACTCTCTCTTTCGATAGGTAAGAGTGGTAGTCAACAAAGTCTTGAGATTTTGGAAGGTTGCCTCATACTCATCACACCAATGAAATCCCACTTTCTTCTGTGTCAATCTAGTCAACAGTGATGTAATGAATGAGAATCCCTCCACAAAAAGTCAATAATAACTCGCGAGACCTATAAAGCTCTGAACCTCAGTGACTGAAACAAGTCTAATTCAATCCCGAATCACCTTAATCTTCTTGAGATCTACCATAATACTATCCTTAATCACCACATGCCCCAAGAATACAACCGAACTAAGCCAAAACTCACACCTCAAAAACTTGCATAAATTTGCTTCTCTTTCAGAATATCGAGCATGATCAAAGAAATCCAAGTAAGGCATGAATATTCTCATCAACTGCATAGAGGTTGTAGGAGCATTAGTCAACCCAAAGATATCACTAAGGATTCATAATGCTCATATCACGTTCGAAAAGTTATTTTAAGAAAATCATCTACCCTAATCTTCAACTGGTGATAACCGAACCTTAAATCAATCTTGGAAATGACAGAAGCACTCTGAAGCTGATCAAACAAATCATTAATGAAAGGTATCGGATACTTGTTCTTTATGGTCACCTAGTTCAATTCCCTATAATCGATACATATCTACATAGACCCATAATTCTTCTTCACAACACAGAAGCACCCCAAGGAGAAACACTTGGTTGAACGAAATTTGTTACTCAACAAATCCTGCAATTGCTTTTTCAACTCCCTCAATTCAGCCGACGCCATCTGGTATGGCAGAACAAAAATAGGTTGAGTGCCCTGCTCCAAGTCAATACAGAAATCAATGTCCCAATCGGGCGGAGCACCTGGAAGATCCTTCGAAAACACCATTGGAAACTCTCTCATTATCGAAACTGACTCTAACATATGAGTCTCTACACTAGTGTTTAGAATATAGGACAAATAAGAGAGACCCCTCTTTTTCACCATCCTTTGAGCCTTGAGAAATAATAGTACTTTCTTCGAATACCGACTAGGAGTACCCTTTAACTCTAATCAGGGAATACCCAGCATGGCTAATGTAACTATCTTGGCATGATAGTCCAAGATCATATGATACGGAGATAACCAATCCATCGCAAGAATAGTGTCAAAATCTACCATATCCAAAACTTTCAAATCTACCCGAGTATCATATCCCATCAAAGTAACTATAGAACCTCGATATACCCGGTCTACCACTATGGAATCCCCAATAAGAGTAGAAACATAAATAGACAAGGCTATAGAATCACACATCAAATCCAAACTCAAAACAAAGTAAGCAGACACATAAAAATAGGTAGAGTCTGAATCAAACAAGACTGTAACAGGACAATGGCTAACTAAAACAATACCTATATTGACTGCATCAGAGGCCTCTGCCTCAGCTCTTCCTGGGAAGGCATAGAAATGAGCACGATCACCCAAAGTCTGAGTAACCCCACGATCTCCACCTAGATCGAGCTAAGTACCACCTCTGCCTGTCTGGGAACCACCCTTACTACCATGAGAACCACCTCTAGTCGGTTATGCAGCTATCCTTGGCATTGGAGTTTGAGAACTCTAATGCTGACCACCATGTATAAGTCTAGGAAAATCCCTCTTGAAATACCCGAGGTCACCATACTCAAAACACCCTTTGGGAACAGTAAATCACTGGGAAGGACCGGCGTCTGAATGCCCACCACGGTTAGATGGCCTATAAGAACTCAGGGTCAACTTTCCCGAACCATAAGAAGTACGCACCTTCTATCTTGTTTCAGATACTAGCATGGCCATAATAATTGTCCTGACAATCGAACAATGATGATCTCTACCAAAATGACTTCTACCTCTAGATGAAGTACCCATATGAGTGTTGAAATAGGGCTTTTTAATCACCCGCTCCTCATAATCTTCACGTATAATAAACTTGGCCTCTCATACCGCATCAATAATCTATTGGAAGGAAGACCATGTGGCAGCTACCTGTGCAACAATCAAACGAAGAGTACAAATGAACCTCCTCACTCTCTCAACCTCATCAGGAAGAATCATCAAAGCATGGAGAGACAATGCATGGAATTATGTCTCGTACTCCATCACCATCATGCACCCCTAGTGTAACCCCTAAAACTGATCCTTCCTCCTTTCTCTCTCACACTACGAGGTATGAACTTCTCTAAGAATGTATGAGTAAACGAAGCTCGAGTAAGAAAAGGGAAACCTGTTGGTCTAGTCTCAACATATGACCTTCACCACTGCTTGGCAGGTCCAATTATTTGAAAAGTGGTGTAGTCCACTCCATGAGACTCTACTAATCTAATGTTGTGCAACCTCTCATGACAATTGATTAAGAACTCAGAAGCATCATCCTCCGGGTCTCTGGAAAATCTAGAAGGATCTATCTTTCTGAACGATCAAACATTATCTGTTCCTCCACGGTCATCGTGGGCTGAGTAGCTTGGGATGAAGCAATACTAGGCACTGGTACACTTAAGAAATGGGGAACCACAGCAAGTGTTGGCTGAACACCCAGTGTCTGAAAATCAGGCACAATTATTTGATCAGGAGTCTATTCTCCAACCCTATTCTAGGATCCATCAGAAGTGACTGGTAGAAAACCTTGTGTTATACTCTTGAGAAACTCATCATGTGAACCAAAGTATCCTAAAGTACAAGTGTAGCAATGAAACCAGAGGCGCCTGTGTTGGCTCAGCCTCATCAGTCTGAACCTGCTTATCATCCGAAACAACCTCTGAATCTGGAGATATTGCTCTAGCATACCTCTAAGCATCTCCAGGTCCTCGACCTCAGGCTGGTGACGTAACTCAAGGTCTACCTCTGCCTCGCCCTCTGCCCCTACCCCGTGCAACACTACTAGTAGCGGGTGCATGTATAATTATGGACTCTTGATCTCCATCCGTTGTTGAATGAGTCCTTACCATCTTTGAAAAAGAGTGAAACAAAAGAGATTTAGAATTCAATAGTCAGGAATGCACGACAAGAATGAAAGAAACGAAATTTCCTAAATGTCTCATAGCCTCTCAAAGATAGGTATGGAGCTCTTCGTACTGATCTGTTAGACTCTACTAGACATTTCTCTTACACTCATGAGATCAACGAACAAAGTGATTTGATATCAAATTTTTCACGACCCAAAATCTATTTGTATCCTGAGGGCGCCTACCCTAACCCCATAGGCAAACCCCATATCATTAATAAGTCGAAACAAAATATAAATGCAGAAATAGAAGTAAAACAACTTAAATAACTTAAAAAGTCTTAATAACATAATAGAAATAGGTATAAGTCGAACTACTCCCAAAAACTTGGAAGTCATAAGTACAAGGGTTTGCTAAATCAGAATAGAAGTCTGGAAAAACCACATAGAACTATCTTGCAAAAGAAGAAGAGATAGAAAAAAATATAAGAAGAAGCCCAGTGTAGTGGGACCATCATCATCTCACCCTAGACTTTGAGATATACCTCAATGAGCAACAGGATCTCGACCTCTACTCATGCTTGGATCCGAACCTGCACACAAAAGGTGCAGCAAGTGTAGAGTGAGTATAGAAAGCACGTGTACCTAGAAGAGTCATTGACATACCCTAAACTATAGTGGTGAGGGTTGGTACTCTTGATACTCACCTACTTGCATCATTAGTACTAATATTTACGATTTATAAGTGTTCCTAAAATTAAGTGAAACAATCCACAACTCAACCAAATCACAAAGTCTGTATTTTCTAAGTATAGTCGTAAAGGTTCAATCTTTCCATCATTTAAAGCATATAAAGTCAGAAAGATCCGATCGTTCTGTCAAATAAGGCATGTATATCATGAAATCAAGTAGAAATGGTATGGAATGCTGAAATATATGTTATACAATGGTCATATGCACCGTTATACATATGCACCGTAATACATATGCTTCTGTGACTCATGAGGTCCTTATACCCACATGGAATACCAAATCTCCAAGATCACATCAGGTATTAGCCGGCAGGCTATGATATTATCAATATCACTCTGTCTATGTACCATATCCAAAATTTGCCCTTTTATGCCCCTTTTCTCATACCTCATCATTTAGATGCCAATAATATCATGAATGAATGTAATTGATATGCATACACCATGAGAATGCATAATATTAGTTCAAATTATCAAGATGAATTCCTCTTTCATGTTTTAGATAAGATGTAGAGTGATAAATGCAAGGCAAATCAACATTCACAAAAATCAATCAATCATGGCTATCATAGCCCAAATAAGCAACAACCATACCTACCTAGTGAATTTAATCATCACCCCTAAGGCCCGAAGGCTAAACACATAATCTTCATCTCAAGGTATATTTTTATACATTTTAAATACACATACAGATATACCGATACCCGTACAAGTACTCATCACTTCATGAGTATGGGACCCCCAATTCCTATTACACCCCTTAATTACACTAACAAACACTACATAAAAGGTCTAGTAAATCTCAACTTGCCTGAATCTGAAGTCGAAGAATCACTTTGCATCCTTCTCTTTGTTTAAAGCCTCAGAAGAAGCACACTCTATTCAAATATGGTATCCACATAAGAATATAAGTCTAACGATATGCATATTTCCATGTAAAATATTCGGGTCCAAAAAGTCAATCCAAAACTCCATCGTGAGCCCTGAAGGTCAAAACTGGAAATTCAACTTAGATTTACCTTATCCATAGCCTAAATAGAATCCTAAAAATCATGGAATTCTAATCACATTAGAGCCTTCAATTTTATTAATTTCATGAAAATCCAATTCTAGAAAAAAAAACCCTTATACCACGTCTAAAATCAAGAAGGGAATCACTAATTAAAGGATGGAAACATACAAAGTTACATAGATGGAGGTTTAGATCTTACCCCAAGATTGAATCTTGAAGAATCCCTTTGAAATCACTATTTTTTGTGCTCGCAAACTCCCAAAATGACTTTAGAATTAAATGGGTTCGAATTAGGGAAAATCACATTAAATATGACAAGTCTATCATAGATGCGGAGGGCCCAGCGCAGGTGCAAGATCACATCGATGGATTATTCTCCATAGGTGTGAGGCCCTTGACCCTTGCACCTTGCCCCTTGCCTCTTGCCTCTTTCCCATTTCCTCTTTCCGCAGGTGCGAAATTTCACTCGCAGGTGTAACTTCGCACATGCACACCCCTGATCACAAATACGACCCCAAGCCTGCATGCACAACCTCGCACCTGCAGACCACCCAATGCAGGTGTGGCCCTTGGATCGCAGGTGCGGTTGCACCAGTAAGTAGCTGAGCCAACCCAAGTCCTAAGCTTCTAAACTTCTATCCAACCCCCGAAACTCATTCAGAACCACTCGAACACAAACCAATTATGCATTTCAGTCCCAAAACACGCTCGTGACTAGGTTAGGCACTCAAAATTCCCAAAAAAGTTTGCCTTGACCCGATGTTGACCAAGGTCAACTCTAAATCATAAAATCTTATAATTCCAGACAACTTGGGCGAAAATCTCTATGTATAAAAAAATCAGACTACGTTCAATTCTTATTTTGAGCATATCTAGAGTTCTAGAACTCTGTTTGAGGTGATTTACGCAGTGTTTTTCTCGTATGAATAAGGGGGTAAGTATCTAACCAACATTTTGTTGGGGGAAATTAGGGGGTTTTAACCCAAAAGTGCAAAGTTGTAAATCATGGATTTGAGGATCAAGAATATGGCTTTTTGAATGGATTTTCTAGATCTAGACTAATTAAGCTATGGGTAAACAAATTTTGTCATATATTTCCATTTTTACTTTTACGGGCTCGGGGTTATCTTTTTGGGTTCATTTTGGTATTCTGAATTACAGTATACTAATATGGATATCGTTGGGCTCATTTCAACTCGTAAGATACTATTTCTATATTGAACCAGATTTTTCAATGAAATTATAGTTTTGCCCTTGTAGCTCGAGTTTGGCCATTTTGGGTCCATTTTTGGGTTTTGGGTAAAACTATGGTAATATGGGTATCCTTAAATTCGTATTCTAATGTAGAATTCATATTTGATAGACATTAATCATTCCGAGACTCTTTGAAGGTGAAAGTCAAGGCTAAGGTTTGATTGTTCGTGGCTCTACCTCGGCATTCAGGTAGGTTACGGCTTACCTTCTGGTTAGACTTCAGTTAGTGAAGCATATGTAGAGTTAGTTATTGTCGGAGAAAGCATGTTACGCCTTCGGGTATGAAGTTTGAATGGATTACTTAGGTTTGGTATTGTTAATTGATTTGTGGACTTGTTGCCTCTTTGTGAGTTATTGGCTTGCTGCCTAGTGTTTGATATTGGATTTGCACTTATTTGTCATATCATGATTGTAATATAGTTGCCTCTCACTTATCTTAGTGTTATTATGTATAGAGGAAATGACTTGACTTGATACTAATATTGTGATATGTGTCCATGTGTGGCACGATTGGGATTTGATTATGATTTATACTTGAGATTTATACATGCATAGCATTCATACCCATTCTACATGATTCATTGTAGTGAACTGTGATCTGATATTAATAATGATAAGAGTGAAAGTGAAACATACAAGGCTTCCTATTATGGTGTTTACTAAGTGTGTATTTCGTATAGTCTCTCTTGCATATATACTTGGTGTTACCTATGTGGTCCTAAGAAAAATTGTTCCAGATGTGGCATTGTACAGATTTGGGGATAAGTTCATACTGGTAGTTGATTTATGGGTATTGCTATGTTTATTCATCTCATGATTAGTGTTGAATTTGACATTCATACATGCATTCATCCTTATCTGAGCTGTGTTCGGAATGGCTAGCTGTGTGGTGGGTGGTAGAGTCATCTCCAAGCTATGTGTGAAGTGACTAGTACATAGAATTCGCGGGTCCCCCATGGGTCATGACTGTCGGGACATAGAAATATTCCGCTCGAAGCATGTGTGTACGATATGAGATAGTTTGACAGTTCATTACATTGAATCGCACATACATTCATAATACATCCACTCATATCTCTGATTCTGGTTATTGTATTCATTATTTTGCATAATGCGTTTCAACCTTGATTCCTTGATTGTTGATTTATTTGAGATGTTTTTCTTGCTAATCTCTTACTTAGACACATGATGGATTTGTGGAATAGAGGTTCCTAGGTCGTGACAAGTTGGTATCATAGCTATAGGTTACATGATCTATAAGTACAAGAGCATGTCTACTAGAGTCTTGCAAATTAGTACGATGAGTTTCATACCTATCTGCGAGAGGCTATAGAATAGTTAGGAAACTTCCAATTCTTTCATTTCGTTGTGCTACCTCATTCGAATTGGTATCTAATCGATTCCAATTGGTATCTGAATATCCTTGTCATATTCCTCATGAATGGTGGAAATTCGTCCTTAATTCTTATGTGAATGGTTGTCTATGACGTGTTGTGGTATGGTACAAGATGTGTTATCCTAATTCAGACGCGTGATCAAGTTTAATTCTAGCTTGGGCTTGAGGATTCAATTTTAGGGGTTTTCTTGAAAAATAGGAGAGATGGTACGAGGGTTACATGATCTCTATGTTTTTAGTGTTGGGTTGCTCGGAAGTGGAAAAAGTGTATTTATGTCTTAATAAGATTGATTTGTTCGAGGATATGATTGGTTCTGGAAATGTTCCAACATCGTCAGGGTATTATGATGGTTTTCATGGTGCGGGTGTACTAATGGTTAGTCTACGATTCATTAGTGGCAGTGTATTTTGTGTCGATATACGGGGACGAGTGTATGTTCGGTGAGGATCACCGGATGTGTCTAAAGTATAGTGATTGAGTGCAATAAAGAAGAGAAGTTGAGAATAAGGACATGAAAGATGACTTTGTGGGAACGTGTAGCGATGTAAGATTTCTTAGGGTATTTTGGTAAGAGTGACTTTTGTGTTAATGGGACAGAGGCGTAAGGAAGAGGATTTAGATATATCAATTTCCGCTATTAGGACGGAAAAAAATTGGTATCTGACATAGTTGATAAGATAAGGTTGCAATCGGTACGAGAGTGGATTTCATCTTCGGTCGTGAAATGTTAAGTTAGACTTCGATGTGACTAGATGGTAGTGGTTTGTGGGTTCTTTCATAAAAGTGGTTATTGATTCTAGACCGGAAAGCAATGCTACTTATGACGAGTGGAGACTTAAGATGTTGGGCAGTTGTGGTCCTGGTCCTTTAGTAAATGATATGTTCACCGGTCTTAGTGATTAGAGGAATGATAAGGATATTGTGGAATCATGAGGTACTTGATTTGAGAGTTATCTTGCGGTCATACATGGTAGAATAGAAATAAGGGTTTAGTGTTGAGTTGGTATGTTTGGTTATGCCGTGGGCCAATAGGAGCCAATGGTTGACGAGTAAGAATGACTCTAGCGTCGGACAAGTGCAAAGTTTTAGTACTCAAGGAGTTATTAGGTGTTGCATCTAATATTGAATTAGTGTTGGGAGCCTTGTACCTGTTGTGTAAGTTTTGGCTAGTTTCTGCTACTACGGGTGTACTATTCGGTTGAGTTGATCAGATGAAAGGGGTAATCACGGGAATGGTTAGAGGTGTTCTGGTTTGACAATTAGGATGTTCTAAGTGGTAAATCAGTGATGAGGTTTGAATTAATTCTAGTTGTATAGAACATATTAGAATTTGAGCAAAGGCACCTTGATGGAGATACATGAGGACGTTAATAGGACTGTGTATGTGATATGTTGGATTTAGAAAGTATTCAGTTTTAGAGTTGAGTGGGTTTGAGAAATAGTTAGACGGTGATGATGATTGTAATTTGATTGGAATGGGGGAATTGAATAGTCAAGAAAAGTATAGTTGATCGCGAATCAGTAAAAATAAGGTACATCTTTGGGGTTACTTTGGTCATTATGGGTTGTGGTGTTGTTGTCTTGCGTATTTCAGAAGAGGTGTGATTGTTGAGTATGCTTAAAGAATGGAGTCTACAAAAATGGACTAAGTGATATGACGAAGTTCAGTGGAGTTTTGTGATCAGCGACTAGTGAGAAGCAATTTTCAAGTAACCGACATGTTAATGCTTACGGAAGTGGCTTTTGTGGTGCACTGTTGGAAAGTTTTGTAACACTCTTCAGTGGATGAGTTAGTGTAGTTTGAGGGAAAGGAATTGTGGAAATTCCTGTTATGTGGAGGCTAGAGTTATATTTTCGAGATGTGACTGTATTCGTGGTAGTGCATTATGTTGCAAGTAATATTGACTGGACATCTTGGGTGAGCACTTTTAGATATTAAGGACTTGGGAGTAGTTGCATGACATTTAGAGCGGTGGTTGTAAGATTTGATACTTTTGGAATTGTTATGGACATATAAAGGTGTTACAATGGGAGATTCTATGGTTAAAGGGGTATTACATGAGTCTATAGGTTTGCGTCGAAAAGTTCAGTATTGTATCAGATTTGCGTATCGGGTAAAAGTTGAGAAAAATGAAGATTGTGATCATAAGGTATAATTCTTCGGTACTAAGTTGACAACTTGGATAGGACTCAGCTCTTTGAGTCAAGGGTGACTGATATGATTGATTACACATGAGAAAGAGATTGGAATTGGCCATCATAGATGTGTGGTAGGACGGTGTTTGGTTTTGTAAAGTTGGAGTCAGTTCGAGTGACTATTGGTAGTATTCAGGGGTTGTGCATTCATTCCGGGTCAAAATTGTTCGATTGGAGCTTGATAGACTATGTTTATATTTCCAAGAGAACTTATGGGTCCCAATAAATCACCTTCACAGATTCGATGAGTTTCAGTTCAAATTTGAGGTATGACAGGTTTACCGAGCTTTATCAGGGTTTGTGAGTGAATTGATGATATTTTATCAAGAGCAGTTACACAGACATATATAATGGGTTATGTCGGTACTTGGAAATGCTTTAAGGAGGTACTATGGTTGCGAGAGGTCTTTAGAGTGATCAATTGGTGTCCAACGGACTTGGCTCGGTGGGGTAATCAGTGGTATGCTTCCTGCATTATAATGTGAAGGTTTAAGAAGACTTGGAACTAGAGAAGTCAGATATGAGTAAGATCAGTTTGATGGATTTTCTTAGAGTTGCTCTGATAAAGCAAGAATTCTTTTCTGGCAAGAGCAAGTCATGGTTTCGGGCTTGTGTTTCTAAGAAATCATGGTGTGAAGGATGACGGTAGAAGGGTGAAAGGAAGGTTAGCGAAATAAAATATTTTACCAATTCAGAGTGAACTATGATTGTGTCTATATCTAAAGGTTTGTGTTGTTAAGGTGATATTTTTGGAACCAATCGATCGCGTTCAGAGGTGTGGTTATAATCAAATCAGGAAATTTGAGGGAGTCAGTTCAAATAAATGGGGATCATCGGTGGAAGAAATTTCGGGTATGGAATGATGGGAAACTGGGTCTTGAAATGAGTGAATGGAAGTTTTAACTAATAAAGTGCATAAGCGGTACTACTTAAGTATTTCTTGTCGGTGGGGGCTTTCATGAGGTTCGTATTAAAGATTTCTTGGTTACTGTCATCTTTCATACTCTCTTTCTTTGTTCGAGGATGAATGATTATTTAATTGGTATCTGATGTAACGACCCGTTTGGTCGTTATTGTTCTTTTAACTCATTTACCCTCGTTGACCCTTCCTTGATTCCTGTTAGTATAATTTTGACCCGCGGGGATGTGCGACATGGTTCTGAGATCAACGGGCGAGTTCTAGTAGGATTTGTAGAATCTAGAGTCTTAAAGTGAAAAATCTTTGACCAATAGTTAACTTTTGGGTAAATGTGCCCGCAATTGAATTTTGACAGCTCTTTTAGGTTAAGAATATGATTTATGACTTAGTGGAGTCATTGATTTGGTTCCTGAAGGGTTTGGATGTGATTTGAGTCATTAGTGGAGAAACTAGTTAAGTTAAAGAGTTAGAGTTGATCACGGTCAACATCGGGTCAAGATGACCCCGTATCGATGTTTTGAAAGTTCCAACAAGTTCGTATGATGATTTTGGACTTGCCCGCAAGTTTTGGTGAGATTTCAAAGAGTTTCAGATGGATTTGAGTTGGGTTGCGCTCGTATTCAATGTTTTCACCATAGTTCTTTCGCCATAAAGGGTACCATATTGATCAAATGACCTTTGTTTTGTGTTTTGATTGAACCATTAGATCCATATCGTAATTTCGAAGCCATAGCAAAAAAGAATCATCTCATTTCACCTTCGTATGAGGAAATTATGGTCACTTTAACGCGGACAGATGTTGTTGTTCCTGGTGTGTTCGTTGGGGTGGACTTCTGGACTGCTGGGGCGGACTTCTGGTCTGTTGGGGCAAAAATCTCTATGTATAAAAAAATCAGATTGCGTCCAATTCTTATTTTGAACATATCTTGAGTTCTAGAGCTCCGTTTGACGTGATTTTTGCGGTGTTGTTCTCTTATCAACAAGGGGATAAGTATCTAACCTTCGTTTTAATTTTTCCCATAATTATTTTCGTTAGTTGTTTTTATCCGTGTTTAGTTGGGGAAAATTAAGGGGTTTAACCCAAAACTGGAAAGTTATAAATCATGGATTTGAGGATCAAAATTATGTATTTTTGAATGAATTTTCTAGATCTAGACTAATTAAGCTATGGGTAAACTAATTTTGACATAAATTTTCAGTTTTGTCCTTATGAGCTCAAGGTTACCTTTTGGGTTCATTTTGGGGTTTCAAATTAAAGTATAGCAATATGGGTATCGTTGGACTCATTTCAACTCGTGGGGTACTATTTTGACTATATTGAACCCGATTTTCCAATGAATTTTTAGTTTTTCCCTTGTGGCTCGGTTTTGGCTATTTTGGGTTCACTTTTAGGTTTTGGGTAAAACTATGGTGATATGGGTATCCTTAGATTCGTATTCTAACGTAGAATTCATATTTGATAGACTTTAATCACTCCAAGACTCTCCGAAGAGGAAAGGCAAGGCTAAGGTTTGATTGTTCGTGGCTCCAGCTCAGTATCCAGGTAGGTTACGGTTTACCTTCTTGTTAGACTTCAGTTAGCGAAGCATATGTAGTGTTAGTTATTATCGGAGAAATCATGTTACGCCTTCGGGTATGAAGTTGGAATGGATTACTTAGGTTTGGTATTGTTGATTGATTTATGGGCTTGTTGCCTCTTTGTGATTTATGGGCTTGTTGCCTCTTTGTGATTTATTGGCTTGTTGCCTAGTGTTTGATATTGGATTTGCACTTAGTTTCCATATCGTGATTGTGATATAGTTGCATCCCACTTATCTTGGTATTATCATGGATAGAGGAAAGGACTTGACTTGATACACATATTTTGATATGTGTCCATGTGTGGCACGATTGGGATTTGATTATGATTTATACTTGAGATTGATACATGCATATCATTCATACCCATTCTACATGATTCATTATGGTGAACTGTGATCTGATATTAATAATGATAAGAGTGAAAGTGAAACATACAAGGCTTCCTATTATGGTGTTTACTAAGTGTGTATTTCGTATAGTCTCTCTTGCATATATACTTGGTGTTACCTATGTGGTCCTAAGAGAAATTGTTCCAGATGTGGCATTGTACAGATTTGGGGATAAGTTCATAGTGATTGTTGATTTACGGGTGTTGTTATATTTATTCATCTCATGATTAGTGTTGAATTTGACATTCATACATGCATTCATCATTATTCCATGATACATTAATATTACATGTGTTTAGCGTGATGGTGAAAAGTGAGGAGAAATTATCCGTAATTTTTGCAATATATTTGATAGCGTAGCCATCTCTGAGCTGTGTGCGGAATGGCTAGCAGTGTGGTGGGTGATAGAGTCGTCTCCAAGATGTGTGTGGAGTGACTGGTACATAGACTTCGCGGGTCCCCCATGGGTCATGACTGCCGAGACGTAGAGATATTCCGCTCCAAGCATATGTGTATGATATAAGATAGTTGGTCAGTGCATTGCATTGCATTGCACATACATTCATATTACATCCACTCATATCTCTAATTCTGGTTGTTGTATTCATTGCTTTGCATGATGCGTTTCAACCTTCATTCCTTGATTGTTGATTTATTTGAGACGGTGTTTGCTTGCTAATCTCTTACTTAGATACATGATGGATTCGAGGACTAGAGGTTCCGCCTAAGCTATGACTATAGATTACGGAGATCTAGTGTGATTCACGTTACTGCAAGCCTTACGTGGAGGTGCTTAGTGATTACTTCATTCTTGTATTTCTTGGATTCGGACTGTATACTCTATACTTGGATTGTTTACTCTTGGATTGTGATAGTGTTTGTACTTGATTGCGAGCATGTCTATTCTTCAGTTTCTTCCTTTATATATGTTAGCTAATTGTTGTCGACCTATGATACCTACCAGTACATAGTGTTTGTACTGATACTACTCTTGCTACACTCTTTTCGGGGTGTAGAGTTGTTACAGGTTCATGAGCGAGGTCCAATTAGCCTTCAAGGATCTCATAGAGTTCATCCAGACTTTTCTGTTTATTTCTCATTCTAAACAGAAGTTGTATTCAGGTTGTGGTTGTAACTTTTATTGAGTTGTATACTTAAAAGCTCTTGTATTATTCAGACCAGATTCCTTGGGTAGTTATTGTATTCCGCATTATCATATATCTATGTTTTTAGACTTCTATTGTTCTTATTATTTATTTATGTTGTTGAATGAATATGTAAGGGGCGGGTTCGCCTACCAGGTGGGAAAAGGGTAGGTCATACCTGCACGATCAGTGATTTGGATCGTGACATTACACATGACTTTCCAAACAGACCCTTAATTTGTTAGTTAATCCATTGATACATGTATATAAGTAGCTCATCAATGTAGTAAATAAATTCAGTTGCTCATTTGGAAAAATATCTGTCTCTAATTCTCCTTAGACTCTCTTTGCTCTTCATCTCGTTTCTTTTTCTTCTTCATGCACCAAGCTGAAATCTTAATTGCATGTATAAATTTTATCATGATATCAGAACAATTAATCTAGATTCAGTTCACTTTTTTCTTTCTCTACGATCTGATTGTTTAAAATTTTAATTTTCGATGCTTAATTTGTAGAAGTGGTGAAAATTGATCACAATCATATATTGTATCTCCAGCCTTCAGAAAGTCCTCGTTCAGTATTGATCCCAGTTCAATTGCTTGAAACTGAAAATATCGCATAGGATTGCTCTTCTTGGGAACTTGTTAGTAAGAATCTGCAAAAAGGAGATATTCAAGGAGGATTTTGCATGATCAATTGGAGAAATGCAATGCCATAGTGTGCTTTAGATTATCTATTTTCTCGAAAATTTTATTGAATAAACATTTTGTATGGATCTAACACTTACGCTATTTGGGAGGATCTTAAGAAGCCGTTTAATTATAAGATCAATAGAGTGAGGGTATTTCGATTGCATCATGAGATTGCATATCTTGTATAAGTTACTAGTTTGCATTAAAATGTGACTAACATTGAAAAGTGTTGAGATGCTGGTTAAAATTTAATTAGCGATCCAAAAAATAATTATTTACCAACTTTTTCCAAAAATATAATTGTCATAATAATTTGAAGTACACGGTGACAAATTAAGGCTCAATAGTGCACGTGAACAACCACTACGGAAAACTAATTTTCGGACTTTAATTTGGCCACAGAAATGATGAAATAGTTTTCAGAAAAAAACTTATGTGGATATGGTAAGTTTAAGTGTACCAAATCAATATTAATTTATCATGATTACATAATAAATGAAGATCACACACATTTAATTAATGATAAATAAATACTAAATATTTATATTAAAGAGACATATCATGCACTTACAGCTAAAAAGACGTCATGTTTCAAATAGACGGCTGTCCCAAATAGACTCTACTTCAGGCTGAAACTTATGATTAATAAAGACTAAGGACCCATTAAGAAGAAAACAGCAAAACTGGGACAACGTGAAAAGTTCAATGTTGCTTTTGAGTGTACAAACTCTCTCCCCCCTCTCTCGTCCCTATTTAACTTTTTTATAAAAAACTTTTTTGTTTTCATTTGTCAAAGCAAAGATGTGGATTAGATATTCAAATGAAGTGTCGAGATTAACTGACTGGCATTGGATTAGCCAAGTATATCTCTTTCGTTAGTCCCTTATTACCACATAAGCTTTTCTTTTGACATCAACTAAAGTGACAGGACTCGCAGTTATATATCCATATTAGCAACAAAAAAAATGAAATAGCTAGTACATATATAGGAGACAAGTAACCATGCTAGCTAGTATTCACACAAGGTTCATCCAAAAAATTCCACATCCTTCAAATTAATGTCCACATTTCCTTAGCTACTGCAATAAAGGGTAATAGAACATATGTTTGTATTCGGAGAAAATCTTAGAACTTCAGAGCATAAATATGGTAGAATAAGATTTGAGAGAGGAATTAATAAAGAGACAAATATTTGATGGCCAGGGGTGAGGGGTACGTTATGACAATATATGGGAAATGAACAGGACAAGACTTGTGAGTATTTTGTTAGTTATCACTTATCAGTAGACCGTAACAATGACATCACTGTCACCGCCTGATGTAGCCTTGATGGACCACTTTCTCCCTTTCGCCGCCAAATTCTATCAATCTATGCCCTAATTTAAAGATATATTACTCCCTCCGTCCCAATTTAAATGTCTTACTTTCTCTTTTGATCAGTCCAAAAATAGTGTATCTTTTTATATTTAGTAAGTTTTTCAATTCCAAAGCAAGTTTAAAACAAGAAGATTTAAAAGACTACACACATCTTTAATTTAAGACCACAAGATTTAAAAGCCTATATTTGTTTCTTAAACTCCGTGATGTTAAGAGTCTCACATCGGATATGGAATGGGAACATGGACTCCTTATATGGACTTGGACAATCTTCACCTTACAAGCTAGCTTTTGGGGTTGAGTTAGGTTCAAAATTCATTATTTACATGGTATCATGTAAATAATGGAACTTAGGCCTAAATCAACCCCAATAAGGAATGGATCTTGAGCCTAACTCAACCCCAAAAGCTAGCTTGTAGGGTGAGGATTGTCCAAGTCCATATAAGGAGTCCATGTTCCCATTCCATTTCCGATGTGGGACTCTTAACACTCCCCCGCACGCCCAGACCTCATTAACTGGAGCGTGGACAATATAATTTGGGGCCCAACATCGGTGAACAAAGATGTGGAATGAGCCTGGATCTGATACCATGTAAAGAATGGATCTTGGGCCTAACTCAACCCCAAGAAGGAATGGATCTTGGGACTAACTCAACCCCAAACGCTAGCTTGTAGGGTGAGGATTGTCCAAGTCCATATAAGGAGTCCATGTTCCCATTTCATTTCCGATGTGGGACTCTTAACAGTAAGCATTAGTGGCTGCTTCCACAGCTCGAACCTGTGGTCTATAAGTTACACGGAGACAACTTTACCATTGCTCCAAAAGTCCTTTCTAGTAAATTTATCTATGATAGAGAGAAATGTTAAGAGATAATGTATAAGTTCATGTCAAAAACTACACTACTCCCTCCGTCCCAATTTAAGTGTCTTAGTTTGACTTGACACGTGAAAAGAATGGATCTTGGACCTAACTCAACTCTAAAAACTAGCTTGTAGGGTGAGGATTGTTCAAGTCCATATAAGGAGTCTATGTTCACATTCCATATCCGATGTGGGACTCTTAACACTCCCCCGCACGCCCAGACCTTGTTAACTGGAGCTTGGATCATATAATTTGGGGGCCAACATCGGTGAACAAAGAATTGGAATAAGCGTGGGACCTATGGGTTATGGGCCTACCACGCTTCCGATGTGCCACTCTAATACCATGTAAATAATGGATCTTGAGCCTAACTCAACTCCAAAAGCTAGCTTGTAGGGTGAGGATTGTCCAAGTTCATATAAGGAGTCCATGTTCCCATTACATATCCGATGTGAGACTCTCAACAGCATGGAGTTTAAGAGAGAAATAGAGACTTTTAAATCTTGTGGTCTTAAATTAAAGATGTGTGGAATGGTGGGGAAGTTTCTCTTTATTATAGTGAATTAAATTTTGGTTTCAGAGAGAATCAAAAATATGAGCACCCGGATGACAAAGTATACTGTGCCACGTTGATGAAGATATTGTTGCGAGAGCAGTGGGAGTAGTGACGAGGGCATCTAGAGAGGTGGGAGATGTAGTACTGACAGCGGACGTGGGTATGAAAGGATAAAGGTCCCCTTCACTATTGCACCATGTCAGAAGATTCCCAGTACAGAGGTCCATTACGGAAAATTCAAACGGGTCAAAATTAATTGAGACAGAATTATCGGTGGTGAATTTTTTAACAGATATTAGGTTTTTGATGATGTTCGAGGCATAAAAGATGTTTTTAAGAGAGAAGTTGGGATGCGGTGTTGGGGTAAGGGTGTGGCCAAATCTTTGAATTAGAACGCGATGACCATTACCGACCATAATAGATTGTGGAGTTTGTAACTTGCGCAGTTGAGAAAGATTACCAAAATTGTTGGTGAGATGATATGTGGTGCCTGTGTCCATATACAACGTATTATCAGGCTATTGACTGATCAAAGTGCCAAAAACTTGGCCTAAATTGGCTTGGGTGGGGCTCTGGGCCTGGGACGGACTGATGGACCCCAGGATGTTGGGTATGTTGGCTGTGGCCTGGTGGTGTCTGTCCCAGACCGTTGGGCCGATACTGGGCTAGAGGACACTGGGACTGATAGCTGAGACCTGTCTGTAAGGCTCTCAGTTCGCTGGGCCACGCTTGGGCTGCAGGGACATGGGCCGGATGAAGTTGGCCCTAACTGTAGCCCATCAGTTGGGCCTATGACAGGCTTCTGGATTGCTAAAGGTGCCACTGGGCCGCTGGGTCTGGGATGCGGCTGGCAGTGCAGTCCCCTGTAGTGCTTCTGCCACTGCCCGTAAAAAAACCATAGTGATTAATCTCCGCCATGAATGCTTACCGGAAAAAATTATGTTGGGGTTCGGGGCGTATATTTGTGGTGTATGTGAGGCAGTAGTAACCATATACTCAGTGTATATCGGTTTGTTATAGTGATAAAAGGGCTGGGGAGGCTGTATATTTATTGTATATCAATGTATACCAGTGGCATACGGCCGGAGTCTGGCGCCGAAAAAAGAAGAGGAGCGGCCGAAATTGAGGGGATTAGGGTAAGGAGGAATTTTTGGCTTCTGATACCATAAGGATTGTCCAAGTCCATGTTTCCATTCCATTTCCGATGTGGGACTCTTAACACTTGTATTAGGGTAGACTGTCTACATCACACACTTTATGGTACTTCCCTTCTCCGAACCCTGCTAACACGAGATGCTTTAACACCGGACTGCCCTTTTTTATATAAACTTACTCCTAAGGTCCGAAGCTAAGCTTTGGTTGAGCTAAAATTGAGACCCGCTATTTGAATATAAAATTTAACTTTTCAAATTTCAGGTCTTTATATATGAAGTTAGACTTTAGCAGAGCCCAACTTCAGATCCACCCACACAGTTTCACCCTACACATGCAAAGCAGAAAAATAAATTACCTAGCAACCCCTCCCCCCACCCCGTCGTAATATTTTGTAAAAAGATTTGTGACCCGCTATGCCTGGCATAAGAATTACCCCGCCCCACTTTGCACCCGATCCATTAACATCTCTACTCGTTGAAGTTAGTGGCGTACATAAGATTTTTCATAAGTCGGTGGTGACATATAAGGAAGTGAACAATGAATAAATCACTTTAACAACATCATATTTTAGAAAAACACAAATCAAATACACTACTATATATAACCCTTCTCAAACGAGTTTTCATTTTTTAAAATGTATATAATAAACTCATTAAAAATATTACTACTTTCTCTATATAAGGTACCAAACATTCACTCAAAGGCTCATCACCCATTCGATATGTATGTCGTCTTAACCAACTTCATTGTTGAGAAAACTTTCTCAATTATATCAATAGTAACTGGTAGAAGCAAAGAAAATTTCACTAGCTGGAACACGTGAAGAGGATAAGTTTCATGCTTCTTTGTCACTACTAGATTTTTGAAAATATCACCAAGTCATCATAAACCTTTTATCATGATCTCGTACATCAACAATATAATTCTCAAATCGAACATAAATATCAATCATACAATATTTATTAAAGTAATCGTAATATAAGTCAAGCTAATACCAATATTTTTCAATATTAAGCTTGAAAAGGAATTAACTGAATTCAAGCAAGTCCAAGAACCAAATCAATTATCGCCTCATCAAAGTGATTATTGAGTTCTTGAAGAAGTAGCCAATCAATAGCCCTGCAAAATATATCAACGTGATAGTGATACAAAATAACATATTCAACAACTCCTAGGACGTGATCTTACTAGGACAACATAAAGCTCATCAAATTCAAGTAAGGAGTGTCACATATTTGATACAATACTTAAATACTTCATCATAAAGTGAATCACGTCCTCTCACTAGCTACAATCGTCCTTTGTCACACCAACAACTAATTAAGTGTTAGAACAAAAATATTAATAATAACTTGATTGTATATGCAGGTACCAAACGAATAAAGGGAGCAAAGTGTCACTCCACAAAAGATGGTGTACCAAACTAATTGTGCGTGCAAGCCCTAATCAAACAGATACAAAAGTGATTTTCAAGACTCATCAAAGCTCACCATTAAGGAAGGAAATCTATCTTCCCTTATATCAAGGGAGATCTATTTATGATCAAATACCAACAAGGATTTCAAATATTTCCCGATGAAAAGAAGACCTCACAATAGATAATGACACCCCCGGAATCAAGGAAGATACGTTATGACTAAGTACAGGCGAAGAATTCAAATGTCCCTTGAAGGAAATAAAGACCTCGCAATCAATGACACAGATCCACAATTATTTCAGCGATAATCTCAATTGGCAATCAAAGAAACAAAGGTTTAAGCAATCAATAAAGCTCTAACTTTATTCTTGAAAATATGATCAATCTGTAGTAATATGTTACTTGTTTTTCATTGATTATTGTGTAAAATATATATAGTGTTACATAATTACAAACTAGATAACCAAATCTTCCTAATTACAATTGGAATATAAATTTACATAATATAAAAGATATATAAAATATGATTTTATTCTATCAATGGTAATATACAAGATATGGTAATATTCTATCACAGACCTCGCAGTTGAAGCGAGAAGTCTCGTACACTGAGACTGGCTTGAAAGTCATCAAAGAGTATGCGCGGAAGTCCTTTAGTAAATATGTAAACAATCTGATATTGGGAAGGAACATGAAGAACACGAACTTGTCTACGAGCAACTTTCTCACGTACAAAGTGAATATCCATTTCAATGTGTTTACTACGCTGATGTTGAACGGGATTGTCGGAAAGATATATCGCACTTACATTATCACAGTAAACCATTGTAGCCTTATGGAATGGGCAGTGAAGCTCAAGTAGAAGGTCGCATATCCAACAAGACTCATAAACAACATCCGTTACACCTCTGTACTCAACTTCGGCACTGGATCGAGATAGAGTAGGTTGTCTTTTAGAAGACCAAGAAAGCAAGTTATCTTCGACGAACACACAGTAACCCGATGTGGATCGACGAGTGTCGGGACATCCATCCCAGTCAACATCAGAATAAGATGTGAGACCAGAGAGTGAGGACTTGTACAGGTGTAAGCCAAAATGAAGAGTACTTTGTACATATCGCAAAATACATTTGATGGCATTCATATGTTCATCCGTCAGGATGTGCATATGTAAGCATATTTGTTGCACGGCATAGGATATATCTGGTCTCGTAAAAGTGAGATACCGCAATGCTCCTACTAAACTACGCTAGTGAGTCGGGTCGGCATATAGAGAACCCGAAGAGGCACTGAGTTTGGAATTAGTGTCCACATGTGTGTGGACCGGTTTGCAAGACGCCATGCCTGCTCGGTCAAGAATCTCTTCGGTGTACTACCTTTGAAAAATAAATAAGCCACCTGCATGTCTCGTAACAGCAATGCCCAAAAAATAGCTTAGGGGGCCCAAATCCTTCATAGCAAACTCAGAGGCAATGAGTGACATAATGGATCGGCGAAGTGCATCAGAAGATGTGGTGAGGATGATATCATCAACATATAGTAGGATGTATGCTAGGTCATTACCCTTGCTATAGATGAACAGTGAATGATCAGATTTGCTATGTGAAAATCCGATAGAGGATACAAAATCAGAAAACCGTTGGTACCATGCACGAGGAGCCTATTCAGTCTATAGAGTGATTTCTTCAAAAGACACACATAATCTGGATGAATCGGATCCCTGAATCCATAGGCTAATGCATATATACGGTTTCATGAAGGTGTACATGCAAAAAAACATTTTTGACATCAAACTAATGAATAGGCTAAGACTTGGACAAAGCAATACTAAGAACGGTCTGAATAGTCACTGGTTTCACCACTAGACTAAAAGTTTCATCACAATTCACTCCCACCTATTGAGACCTGCCATCACCTACAAGACGGGCTTTGTGCCTCTCAAAAGAACCATCAGATTTCTTTTTATGTCAAAAATTCCACATAGAATGAATAATATTAGCATCAGGATGATGAGGTACTAGATTCCACATCTTATTTTCAATAAGAGCATTATATTCGTCAATCATTGCATTTCTTCAATTATGATCAGACAAGGCATCTTTCGGATTACGAGGAACAATGGAAGGGGCAACCGAAGTGGACAAGTTAAATAGATGTTTGGGTTTGGAAAGTGTGCCATTGGAGGTTGGACATGATTTGGATGGGGTGGCCGAGAAGTGGATGCGGGACTAGGTGGACTACCGGGAGTAGGAAGTGGGGCCGAGAAGGGGCAGTGGCATCGGGGAGAGGGGGCCTGGCCGAGAGACAGTCGAGACGAAAGGCCATGACGGGTTGTTCTGAGGCTCCCATTGCGGAGCTGGGTGGACTACCCACCTCGGGATAGCAGTGGTGGGGATGGTTGTCGGTGTCGGTGATGACTGATTTTGCAAGTGATGAATTAGAAAGGGATTTAGGCCATTATTTAATAATTCATAGGAATTTGGGGATGGAGAATTGAGTTTGGCAAGGGGGAATTGGGACTCATCAAATATGACATGCCGAGAAATGATTATTTTTCGGCTTGACAAGTCATAATAATTGTAACCTCAATGATTGGGGGTAGCCAAGAAAGACGCCAGGGATGACCGAGGTTGCAGCTTGTTAATTTGTGTGGATGGATGGAGGGGGTAGTACAGACATCCGAAAGTTCGTAAATGCTTATAGGAAGGATCCCGAATATAGAGAACTTGAATGGGAGACTTGTGTTTGAGAGACTTGTTTGAGAGAATGTTCAAGAGATAAGTTGCCATTGATAGAGCGTAATGCCAAAAATGGTGGGGATATAGGCGTGACCAAGGAGGGCACGAACTAAGTTATTTATGGTTCTAATTTTTCATTCAGCTTTGCCATTTTTTGGAGAGGTGTGGGGACAGGAAAACTAAAAAATAAGGTCGTGTTTGGCGCAGAAAAAATTTAATTGATTATTATCAAACTCCCTCCCAATGTCACATTGAAACATTTAATATTCTTTTCAAATTGTGTCTTAATGAAAGTGCTGAATGACAAAAAAATAGAATAGACTTGAGACTTACTACCAATGGGAAACATCCATAGAAAGTTTGAATAATCATCTAAAAACAACATATAGTATCATTGTCCGGCCGTGCTTAAGATCGAAGAAGTCCATAAATCACTGTGTATTATATCAAAAGGCATTAAAGTACAAGTGGATGAAGAATAAAATGGAAACTTGATATGTTTACCAAAAACACAAGATTCACAAACAGGATGAGAAGGGACATGTTTGTAAGCAATAAATTTATTTTTGCTAAGGGAGCGTAAAACAGAGTCTCTTGGATGTCCTAATCTATTATGCCATAAATAAGATAAAATTGTTGCAAATGTTGATGGAGAGGAGGCTGGATGACTGACGGATGTGGTCATAGGATAAAGGTCCCTGGTGTTATCACATCTCTGTCATAAGGTCCTTCATAGAAATCAAAAGGATAAAATTCAAGGGAAACATTATTGTCGGTTGTGAAACGACGCACAAAGATTAGAGTTTTGATAAGTTTTGGGCATGGAGGACATTTTTTAAGGCTAATAAGGGGTGTGGTGGGGAAACAGATGATTGTCCATAACCTCAAATGGGAATGCCTTGTCCACTACTAACAATAATATTATGATTTAAATTATTCATATTGAAATAATATGAGAGAGTACCTTGGGAAGTCGTCATATGAGATGTGGCGCCAATGTCCATGTACCAACTGTTGTCAAGAACGTTGAGAGACATCGTGTTCATAGCTGCCTCAACATCCATCGGTGGGTAGGTTGAAGGAGGAGAAACTTGTGCATTGTATGCATGTTGTAGACGTGCACCGAGGATGTCAGATTGGGCCTGTCAGACTGGAGGTTAGGCCCAAGAGGACGTCGGGTAGGGGTACGGTGGAGTAGCACATGCCGAGCCGAGCCTCTCTGGTCAGCATGGTTTTCGCCAGTGGCTACGAGGGAGGCATTGGTTGTACTGGCATTAGTCGCTGCCCTCTTTATTTGTCAGGTTTCTTCAAGAATGAGTCTCGAACGAGCCTCATAGAATGGAGGCAATAGCGTGCTTTGTTGGAGGATGATAGCGACGCCCTCATAATTTTCATTCAAACCCGCAATAAGTTGCATCACCAATCATTGATTAGTGACCGGTGCACCGACGTTGGAGAGTTGATCGGCAATCATCTTAAGTTCTTGACAATAGGCCGGCGCATTAGGAAAATCGTCCTGCTGAATGGCCTGAAATTGATTTTCCAGATACAAGGCACGTTGTGTTTTGTTGTCATGAAAAATACTTTCCAAGCGCTCCCACGTTTGTCGTGCAGTGGCATCAGCTTCAATCATTGTATGCAATAGATCGTTCGAGATCATGCCGTAGATCCATTGTAGGACAACCGCATCTAAGCGGGACCAAAGTTCATCGTCAGAATCATCGAGTCTTTCTAGGGGCTTTAATTTTGGATGGATGATATGGTCGATGACTTTGTATATACGATAATGAATCTTAAATAATTCTGCCCAAGATGAATACTGAACATTTTCCATCTCAAGAGTTATGAGAATGAAATTCTTGATGTTGTTAACTGCAAGAGCAGGATGAAAGTTAGGTTGTTCAGCCATTGAAAATTGGAGAGGAAGAGAGGAAAGTCGAAGAAACAAGGGAGAGGGCTGCCGAGGGGGGTGGGGAGGCGGCTTAGGGAGAAAAAGAAGTTAGGGTTTGGCTTCTGATATCATGTAGGAATACGTTCTTTGTCTTTCATTGATTATTGTGTACAATATATATAGTGTTACATAATTACAAACTAGGTAACTAAATCTTCCTAATTACAATTGGAATATAAATTTACCTAATATAAAAGATATAAAAAATATGGTAATATTCTATCACAATTAACTCCTCTTTCTGAGGATCAATTCTCTTGAGTTTTCATCTCTGTCAAAGTTGTTAAAGAGTCAAACGACTAGTTTCAAGACTATATAAAGCACCTCTGCGAAGAAGACAAATATACTCGTCTCAACTATCTCAAGTTCTTTGTTCTACTTTTAACAAGCATTGTAATCCCATTGATTAACTGTGTACTAAAGAAAAAGAGAAAATATTATTGGTGAGACATTGTATCAATAGTATCAATAGTTACAAGAAAAGAGATTGAGTGTAGACGTAAGAGCTACACTTCATTACAACTGTACGAGAACCAATTACAAAAGCCACAGAGAACATTCTTACAATTCAATAGGACTAGACGAAAATCCACATTGAATTCAATCAGTAGAAAACATCTTGTGCACTTTACTTTTCTGCACTTCTATTCCTGCAATTTACTTGTGCTTCTCACTACTTTAATTTAGAGTCGATGACTATATTTCATTTACAGTCGACTGTAATATCGAAAAGTTTCAATTCATCCCCTCTTCACCATTCCCCTCTTCACCTTTCCCCTCTTCACCTTTCAGTAAACACTGGCTTCTATAGTGAGTGAAGTAATTAGGTATAAACAAACATTTGACACAAATGAGGTCAACAGATGTTGATAGCTAAAGTATGACGGAAGATGTTCGGTCAACTTTGTATGCCCTTACCTAGTTACCTGTAACAAATAAATTAACAACAGATATAAATAAGTATGAATACTGCAATATCTATGTTCAAGAAGGGTGACGTAGTTATTAATGTGATCATTTCATTTGCAATAAAATTTTGCAATGTCTCTAATATTTATAGGACTATAATATAAAATATCAAATGATGTCATGAATATGACTATTAATTATTTAGGAGTTATGATACTAGAAAGTTGTGGGAGCAACGAAAATAAAGACCATAAGTTTTTACATTAAAAAATATGAACGAACTGAGTATTGACACATTTATTCTTGTACAATAAGAAATAGAAAAGTAGGGGAAATCTTGACTAATGTGGTCAATATTCTTTTTGCAACAAAGTCATACAATGCCTCTATTTATAGAATTACAATATGAAATATCAAATGATATCATGAACATGACTATTAATTATTTAGGGATTATGTTAATAAAAATTTGTGGGAGCCATGAAAATAAAAATCATTAAATTTTTACATTAAAGATTATGAATGAATATTGGAGCAGTAATTGACACATTTATTCTTGTACAATAAAAAATAAAAAAGTAGGAGAAATTGTCAAAAAATAGAAAAAATAAATAAATACTAGTATCTTTGACCAAAGAAAAATACCACATCACTCTTCTATAACCTAGCTTTATAATATATATATATATATATATATATATGGAGAATGTAATCCTTCTTACATACTCTCACTTATATTAGTCTCGTTAACTAGTACATATTTCCTCCGTTTCAAAAAGTTTGTCTTACTTTTCTTTTTAGTTCGTTTTAAGAAAAAAATATCTCTTTCCTTTTTTGGCAACTCTTTCGTTCCAACTTTCCACATGTCATGTTTAAAACCACAAGATTCAAAAGTCTTCTCTACTTTCTTAAATTTTGTGTCAAGTTAAAACCAGACAATCTTTTTAAAACGGAGAAAATATTATATTTACTGTATTGTAATTCTTATATCTCTGTTAAGGTTACATGTCATTTTTGCATTATATTTAATCATTAAATAACTTAATTTAGTTTATTTATGAAAATCTGCAGATCAGATGACTCAAGGGCATAGCAATTAAGTCGTGGTTACTTATGTGCTACAGTAAAAAATATTTCATAACAAGTTATAAATAGGAAAAGTTGGGAGTTGTTATAAAACAATAAAACTAGAACAAAAATATTTGTAAAAAAGGAGAGAAGAGAGTAAAAAATTTATTTCTCTTAAGGGAGGTAAATACAATGAAGGAGAACCCCTTTATTTACAGGAGAAAACTGACTTGGTCCCAAAGTTACAAACCCTAACTTTTCTCTTAAAGATAGACTTTCACAATAAATAAATAATATTTGTAACACTCCCCCTTAGATGTCTATTTGATATACATGTGGGTCATTAAAATTGTACTAGAAAAAAACTCGGTAGAAAAAATTCTAGTGAAGGAAAAATAGTACACATTTCTAATAATACGCATTTTGGCTGCCTCATTAAAAACCTTGCAAAGAAAACCATGTGGACAAAATCTTGTAAGGAAAAAAGAGTACAGCACGTAGTAACTCCCCTAATGAGAACATCAATATAAAACTTGAATATTCGTAATTCAATCATGTGCATCATCTTCTAGAAAGTTGCAGTTGGTAGAGACTTGGTGAATAAATCAATCATATTATCACTTGAACGAATCTGTTGCACGTTTATATCATCATTCTTTTGGAGATCGTGTGTGAAGAACTTTGGTGAAATATGCTTTGTTCTATCCCTTTTTATGAATCCTCCCTTTAGTTGGGCTATGTATATTGTTGCATCATCGATCTTCGGATAAAGTTGCATCGACATTTAATATTGTTGAAATCACTCCAAGTGCATTCCTGACTTGCTTTATAAACAGATGTTATCTTTATATGATTTAGGAATGCACTTGCTTTATGAACAGATGTTATCTTTATATGATTTGACTGTCATGTAAAACAACATCGAATGACTGTAATTCCTCATAGGCATAGCAAAATATATAAATGCATCAATTGCATAAAGATATAGCACTTCAGGACCAAAGAGTTTTGCAAGCTACACCTCTCACGATGTTTCATGAAATGTTGTGGCGTAGGCTCTCTGAGATCACATTGCCTCCTTATTATGACTATTTTGATCATTTGATCGTCTCCCTTTTCAAGGATTATTTCATTTTGGAATCGATTGATCTACCACGCTTCATGCTTGTTATAGACTTTGTCCTTCAGGGACATTAATTTAATAGGAGCATGTTGCAACTGAAATTAGAAATTAATTTTGGGTTAGCAAATGTTTCTAGCATTTGACTTGAATTATAATTGAACGAGGATCATACCAATTATAATCCATAACATATTTCTTAGTTGCTTCTTCTCCCCTCCCCCCCCCCCCCTATATTAAAAAACTAACACATATCTCATCTTCTTTGGGGGAATCCATCTTTGTGCATCATGATAGATTAATTAATCATATACCACACATAAAAATTGTTAGATCGAAATATCTGATTCTTGACCATGAACGAATTGTGAGGGGGGGATTTATCATAATTTATTGATTTGAAGCATACAAATATTATTGTATGCAATATATCATATTTCAGTTCAACACATTAAGTTTTGTTCTCATTAGCAATTGTTTAGCTATTTATCGGAGACATTCAACATTAAACCAACTTTGATATAAACTAGCATTAACAAGATGAATTATCTTGATTACATAATTTGAAAATTGTGCTTTTAACTCAATTATTTTGAACAAGTAACTTTGCATATGTCAAACTGCAGGTTGACAATAAACGCACATGTGACCGTCTTATTGATACATCTATTTAAAACATCACATAATAGGTGAACGGGCCATATTCACTTTTTATATTTTTTCAAAATTTAAAAAATTTAATCCCAATATTAGCCAGTATAATCAACTTATCATAAGAACAAGCAACAAAAATAAATTCTTGAAGAATCTTCTTGTTCTTCAATTTATGTCAAACACTCATTCTACACATCATATTTGAATCATGATGGCAAAATTGATCATGCCAACTGATAATATTATTTATACTAGTAAACTTCAAGTTTACACGACATGTGCATTTTTAGTAAACTTCTGATTTACTCACAAAAATTTTATATCAATATAAACTTCTGGTTTATCGCGGCACGTCATTCTATCATGCTTATATTTGTAGTACAAATCGGATAACCTTTCATATACGTATTTTTAGCCATAATAACTTGAAGATATTCAATCTTTCGATCTTTTGTATATGAACCATTTTTATCAGTAAACTTCGAGTTTACTATAATCTGTGTTTCGATTGTAACAACTTTGTATATTGTAGTATAAGATGAAGGACATAATAATAAATAAACTCTTCGGAAGCTTCCAATTTCTTTTCCATGATCATACATTGTTTGTGCACTACTTATATCAAAATTCTTGTAGAAAAACGAGTAGGCTCTTCTAGAGACCTTGGTCATTAATTTTATACTACCAAATATTGCTTAGAACATTGTTGGTGTCATGAAAGGAAATTAGTAAGACACTACTCATGTCATGAAAGAAAACAGTAATCAAAAGAATATTTAAAAATAATTGTAAATTCATAAATAACTAAAAGTAAACATTAAGTTTTAAACATCAGTATTTTAAATATTTTCTAAGGGAGGCTCATTAACATCTGAATATTTTATATCAAAAGGACAATCACATAGTAATTGCATCCTACACGAATTGCGAGAAAATCAATAACATATAGTATAAAACACTCAATAAAATCTTATGTATTTGCCTTAGAATGATACTTAATAAAATTTATCAAGATATTTCAACGTACGGCAGATACATGTTGTAATAACTTTTATACCACATAAATAGTATGTATTTTTATTATTGTATCTCTAGAGGAGTTAAGTTGTGATATTTTTTTCATTCACTTCAGGGAATCAAACCTGGCCATTTAGATACACGTTATGTATAGCTTTCAGTAGCTCATAATATTTTTTTCAAGCACAAGAAAATAATTCTTCAAAATATTTCTTAGACATTTTTCAATGTCTTACTATGTCAGAAGTAACTTTCAAAGTTAAATTTCTTCAAGACCAAATTTTAAAGTTCTACTACTTCGGGTAGATTTCAAAGTCTTACTGTTTTGGAAATAGATTTCAAAATATTTACTATTTGGGGACTAAATTTCACAGTTCTACTTTCAGGAGTATTCAAAGTTCTAATACTTCGGTAGCAGATTTCTGAGTTTGCTACGAGGGGAGCGGATTTCTAAATTTGATACTTCAAGAGCAGATTTTTTAATTTGCTACTTCGGGAGTAAATTTTGAATTTACTACTTAAAGAGTAAATTTCAGAGTCTTACTATTTTGGACATAAATTTAAAACTTACCACTTCAAGAATAAAGTTTACTATTTGTGCGTAAATTTTAAAGTTTTACTACTCCAGGAGTAAAGATCAAAGGTTTACTACTTCAGGAGTAAAGTTCAAAGTTTTACTACTTCGGGATTAAAATATAATATATTCATAATATTTCTTCTCAATTATTCTATATTTCTTGAGGTGAGACATGATAACTTCACAATCAAACGCACGTCCTTATATATAAGCTTTAATACTGTCACATTCACTTTATGGAATAGATCTGTATTTATAATTTTTATCAAATTTTTCATTCTTCAAGAATGGAATATAATTATCTGAACGTACCTTAACCATATAAAATTATAATTGGTTAGAACCTCTTTTAAGATATTATTACTTCATGAGCAAATTGAGACATACATACAATACAATAACATGTCGCAATAAACATATAAAAATACTACCACTTCTAATAATTATAAACATAAATAAATTCACAAAAAAAAAATTGTCACTACAGATGCTGTATATTTCTTGCAACTTCGTTGGAGGTCCAGTGAACCAAATTAAGATGAACATTATGAAGATAAATACGACAATAACTACTGCATACTAATATGTATACATAGCACATAATCTAGCAAGTGATTATAAAGATACTTAAATCAAAAGTAAGCAAAAAAATCAAATCACTTTACTTGTGATGGCCGCCTTAATAGTTTGCTATTATATTATAATATAATTTACTAAATACACAAATCTCATGAAGCATTGTAAACATACCTTATTTACATACACCACCCTGAATCGTTCTCCACAAGGAGAATTTATCATTGCAGCCACCGTAAATAACAAAATAACTCCTGCATAAGTATCTTATTATAGATAGGTGGGATAATACCTTGATTTCCGGTAAGGCATGGATGACATAGAAACATTAGTTTTGATATGGGCTAAACTCCAATAAAAGATTAGAGACTCGTGATAACTTATTATATAACAATAAAACTAGAATAAAAATATTTGTAGAGAAAGAGAGGAGAGAGTAAAATTCTTTACTTCTCTTAAGGTATGTAAATAAAGAAGATCTTTATTTATAAGGAAAAACTGACTTGGTCCCAAAGTTACTAACTCTAACTTTTCTTTTAAAGATAGACATTCACAATAAATCAACAATATTTATAATAGGAGTCAATTATACATTTAAACTTGTAGAAACTATTTCTTTGTATGGCAGCCAAATTCATGTAGGTTACACCAATTGCAGAAAACGGGAAATAAGTAACTGCTAACTATTACAACAGACTCAAATTATAACAAACTGAAATTTCAATAAACTGAAACAACAAACTGAGATTACAACCACTTTGATTTGCTGGGTCGAGTGATGTCACTCTGTCTTTAAGACAAAATTGCCCCGTATATATCATTTTACGTTCTGGACAATAGTCTCCCAAGATAAAACATCAACTTAACAAATAAGCAAAGGAAACTCAAGTGTTACTTTGAAGAACTTAGTGTGATGAAATGATGCTGGAAAGTAGTAGGAAGTTTTTCTATTTCTGTTTTTCATTTCTGTCTAGTCTCAACAATTGAGCCAAAGGCTTCAATATATAGTGCATGGATGGGGACTTCTCAACAGCCAACTAATGGTCGTTAATGACAATTAGTGAGGAGTTATTCAGCCAAGTAAATGACTGAATTAATGTGCAACGTAATGGAGCTTTAGTGAGGAGTTATTCAGCCAAGTAAATGACTGAATTGATGTGCAGATTAATGAAGTTTTAACGCTCCAAAAAACCAACCCAAAAGACAGAAGTTCCTTCCCAATTTTATCTTTCCTGAAACTTCAGGGACCAAACTGTAAATATTAAGCAATTTGGGTCCAAAAAGATAATATCAGAAGAAGCCCACGACCCGAGATCGGACCGGACGGGCGGGCGGCGCATAGGGCTGGCAATGGATCAGAGGTGGATTGGATGGAGCTCAATCCGCCTCCACCCGCCAACTATCCATCCATCACCCGACCCATCCATCACCCTATTTTTCTTCATCCACATCCGATCCACCCATCATCCACGGTTGAATCGGGTGGATCAGGTGCTTCGCGGATGAAAATTATAGCACAATCAATCAATCACTTAAAATCTTTGGTAAAACGGAAAAAAAAGGTACATCAAATAAATATCATCATACTGTTTTTACAAACCGTGTCTATGCTCCAAACATGCAACCAAAAAACGGCGACTTTACTTATAAAAATTATACTACTAATAGTCTAATACTGTATTAAATAATGATGACTTTACTTGATTGATTTCATAAAAATAGTTGCTAATGAGTAATGACATTGATATCTTCGCCAACTGAAAATAAATGCAATAATTACAATTAATGTCTCGTGATAGAATTATGATTAAAAATTATCCTCTATAATAATTTTGGTTAGAGCTCTTATGGAATCAAGGATAAATGCAAGACCCATTTCTAAGGGTGAGGACATGAATGACCCAAAAGTATAATGAATTTTAAAATTATGATATTTTGTATAGTAAGAAAATATTTTAAAAAAATATTTTTCCTTAAAAAGCTATTTGAAATTGAAGTGAAAAAATAGTATCTAAAAATTAAACGTACTTGATATAAGTGTATTCGGAAAAAAAATTCTTAAAGTTGAAGATTTGTGAGGAAAACTAATATTTCACTCAAAATACACTTTCAAGTCAATATTTTAATATACCACTTAGAATCATTTACAAGTACTTCAAGCAAATTAGTACTATTTGCCAAAAAATATATTTTGTTTTAAAGTACTTCAAACTTTTTAAAATTATTTTAACAGTTACTATACATATATACTAGTACTAACAAATTTCACAGTACAAAACATTATATTTGTATTATAAAATTTTGTAATAATAACAATTAATTTATAATGAAACGCTAGAATTTAGTTGTACATTAAAAAATTAATTTATAAACGGGTGGATGAGGATGGGTTGGGTGGTGGGTTGAATGTATGTCCACCCGAATCCAACCCGATCCATCCGTCACCCGATTAAAATCCGTGTTTTGTTGGATTTTCGTCCATATAATCGGGTCGGATGGATCGGATATCCATTGGGTCGGGGTGAAATTGTCGGCCCTAGCGGCGCGCGTGTGTGGGCTTAGCCTCGAACCCAAGCACACCTAGGTCCTCCCTCCTTCAAACACATGGGTTACCCCTTGGGGTTCCAAACCCTTAGCCAATTTTGAGACTTATAAGATAAACAAATCTTCCTTCCCCCACCGATGAGGGAGAATTGTTCCACCACATTTCCATGCTTCAAACACCTCACTTCGTGGACCAATATCTCTTTCATTTCTCAACGAAATTTGACGATCCTTAGCCCTACGATCATCTACTCACTTAGTAGATTATGCACGTGTGAAGAATCAAAGTCTCCAACATGCGGAACCCTAGTGTTTAAGTCATTAAAGATAGATGGACGCAACTCCCACCAAAAACAAATTTCCAACAATTCATTCATACTCGCATAACGGCATGAGTTACTTGTTTATCAAAGTTGAATATCAACTATCCAAGCGTAAGGGATAATTTCAGAAACCTTTTCTCAAATTTTACTTCATAACGTTGACCTTTCTTTAATAATTCCTTTAATCTATTTAATTAATTCTTTATAACAATTCTTTAATCTATTTATCATTGATATGAAAAATCACGATTAGACTATTTTACCGTCTCCTAATCTTAAAATTTTCAAATTAATTAATCTAAGGAATATTTGTTTGATAATTTTTTTAAAAATCAAAAACCTAATTCTTGTAGGCGAATTAATTTATACGGTAGATCCTCCCCATAAATTTTCAATGCCGTCGTCGATGAATCTACAATTTTACATGTTGGTTGATATATAGCAAGGCAGTGCACTGTGCATGAATCAGCATAGCACATTTACTTTTCATTGAATACCCTAAAAATTGTGTTTACAAAATTAATTAAACAAAATAGTATATTAAAAGAGGGCAAAATAGTCTACTCATAATTTTTACATTACTGACAAATAAATTAAAAGAATCTATCTGTATTATATTAAAAGCACGAAGGCTCTTAGAAATGTTGATTGAACTTTTTGACCTTCATTAAAAGACAAAATTGTCATTTACTTCTTATTTTACTCAAAATATTATTAACTTCGATATTAATTAAAAGTTCATTTATTAATTCTTCCTCATTTGAACTATTTCTGAAGTCTTAATAGGTAAGAATTTGAAATCAAGTATACTTTTATTTATGTAAACTCTTTCCATATTTGAATTGCACAAAATAGCGTGAAATTATGACTATTTTCCTCCGTGTAGAATAATAAGTAACCTAACCATTGAGTATTTCGGCTTTAGATAATTAGGTAGTGTTGGTCCGAAGAAATATTTTAATTTCTTTTTGGTTATTTGTTATGTTTTGAATTCTAAAAATATTTAGGTATTTGATAGCGTTTAGTTATACCTTTACACCTTTAATTTGTATGTATCTTTTGGAAAAATATATGTCCTAAATGTTTTTAGTTTTTAAAGTTTTCCATATTTGAATAGATCCTATAATTTAGGATTTCAATAAGTTTAGAATTATACAAATCCCTTCCTTATTTGAATTAAATTTCCTTTCCTTACTTGAAATAAATATCACAACTTAAATACCTCATATGTTATGTCTTCTTCTTCTTTTCTCACGTTCTTCTTTTCTCACAATGTAAATACCTCACGTAGTGTTTCTTGACTTTTTTCACTACAAATTAATTGTACTTAGTATTTGTTTTATGTTAAATGAATTATTACTATTTTTCTTTAATTATGATTATGCTTGTTTTACTTTGCAGCCACATAACATGGGGACAGAGGTAAGTAGAATCAATAGTTTATTTTTTCTTTTTAAATCTGCAGTAGTTGATTCAAGCATTAAGTCTTATGTTGTTTTTTTCTTTATTTTTTTCCAGTTAAATTGTCTCTCTCTGCTCTTAATTGAGGTAAGTACTCGTGTTTAGTTTCTTAGCATTATCAATTGTTTATAGATTTTGCACTTTTATCACTCGACGACTAATTCTTTTTTTATTTCTATATTTAATATCGAATGTAGAATTTTCATATATACATATTAATTTATCATAATTATATAAATTTTATACACTTTTGATACAATCTTTCAATTAAAGTTTAAGAGCCAATCGAATCCGTGCACCGCATTACACACAAAACAGTGTATCAACGTATAATAAAATTTTCTTTGAGCACTTGAATTGTTTGTCCAAGATTAATTATGTTTATTGTTGGCTAATAACATTAACTGTTTGACATGAGTTTAAAATCTCTGGTTAAGGGTGAACAGATCTTATCTACCCACCACTTTCTTTCGTGATGATATAAGATTTGGAGACTTTTATCTACCCACCACTAATCTCGATTGAATGTAACTAGAATTTAATGTAATTTAGACATAGGTCCACACGAAAAATTAATTAGAATCAAAAGAGATATAGACTTAAATGGTAAATCAAATTTTTTTATTGTGTTTGATATACCTTTTGAAATTAGAATTTTAAAGCTAAATACATTTGGAAGGAAGAATCGAACACTTCTATAGAAGAAGCTACCATTAAGTTTGTAAAGTCTTTACGGTATTAGGTCGAAGGTGTGGTTGAAGCAAACAAAAAAATAATTTGACGTATTACATTATCGAAAATAGGTACTGATGTCCTTGTTATATTATAATTAGTTTCAAGTGTGACAGATTGATATTTTGTATATGAGTATTAATTCAACTGTTATTATTTTTTATAGTCAAGGCGACAAAAGAAAATATACCAATAATATCATTTATAAAGAGATGTCAGGTGTAATACAACATATTATATTGGTATGTCATGTTGTATTTATTTTTATTGTTTAAATAAATATTTCATTTTTAATGCCAATTATCATATTTCAATAATTTTTTATATATATTCTTATTAATTGACATTATACACACATGCAACATACGTACACTAAAACTAGTTGTCGCAAAGACAACAAACACAAGTATTAGATCACTGCAAATCTTATTAAACTGAAAATTTAATGAGTTTTCTATTTTAGACATATATCCAATGAATAATTGGTCTTAACATTTATGGATCTTGAACTTCGTTAGTTTGTCATATATTGAGGCCGAATAAATGTTGTTAGGTTAATGACAACACAAACGCACAACGTATTTTAACGAAATAATGATAACACAAATGCACTATATAAGATATATTTGTAGTTTCTAGACTAAAAAAAAAAAGAGGAAAATATATCAATTATAATTTACTTTTAGCAATTGAAACGCATCAACCTTAGTTTTGAAAAACATAAGAAAGAAAAATAAAATAAAAATAGGATCAAAAACTAAAAAGAGAAACATGACGTTCTCTACAAAAGAAAATAAAAATCCAGTAATAAATTTCCAATAAAGTGAAATAATTAATCCCTTGATTATTCTTATTGAATGAATATGTATATATACAAGTTACAATCTCCAAATATGAAAAATGTTATTCCTACTAAACTTCTAATATCCTAGTTTTACTTGTACAAGAATTCTACAATTATGGTAATTATACAACATAATTTACAACTTCTATTTATGGTACAAGACTAGTCAAAACCGTGTATATCATAGGGATATACACGGTATTCTATCAAACCCCCGCAGTCATAGCGGGCGGTTGTCGTACGCTGATACTGTCCCTAAAATCTTCAAATAAAATCGAGGGAAGGCCCTTCGTAAAGATGTCAGCAATTTGGTACCGCGAGGGCACATGTAAGACGCGTACTTGTCCACGAGCTACCTTTTCGCGAACAAAGTGAATATCCATCTCGATATGTTTAGTGCGTTGATATTGGACCGGATTTCCAGAAAGATAAACTGCACTAATATTATCACAGTAGATCAATGTAGCTTTCTAAATAGGAAAGTGTAGTTCTAACAAAAGATTACGCAGCCAACATGCTTCTGACACCACATTCGCCACGCCTCGATACTCGGCCTCTGTACTGGATCTTGATAATGTAGCTTGTCGTTTTGCAGACCATGAGACCAAGTTATCCCCAAAAAATATATAATAACCAGAGGTCGAGCGTTTGGTATCAGGACAGTCATCCCAATCAGCATATGTATAAGACACAAGTGTAGAAACGGACGTAGGATACAAATGCAAGTCATAATCAAGTGTGCCCTGGATGTATCGTATAATGCGTTTGAACGCATTCATATGCTCAATCCGTGGATCATGCATAAGCAAACACACTTGTTGAACTGCATAAGTAATATCAAGCATTGTGAAGGTAAGATACTGAAGTGCCCCTGCAAAGCTGCGATAGTGGGTAGGATCCTCGAACTTAGTGCCAGATGTAGCACTCAACATCGGGTTAGTATCAACCGGAGTAGAAGTAGATTTACACGATGACATACCAGTTTTTTCAATGATCTCAGCGGCATACTTCCTTTGTGATAAAAATAGAACACCTGAATGACTAGTGACATCAATCCCCAAGAAATAACTTAAGGGCCAAAGTCTTTCTTAGCAAATTTAGAACTAAGAAGTGTCATGATAGACTTGCGCAGATTATCAGAAACTGTTAATATAATATCATCGACATACAACAAAATGTATGCTAGAGAAGTACCACGACAATATATACAGAGAGAATGATCAGACCAGCTGTGAGAAAACCCAATAGAAGATACATAATCTGCAAACCTTTTATACCAAGCCCGTAGGGCCTGCTTAAGTCCATAAAAAAACTTCTTCAGCAAACAAACATGATGAGGATGATTGGGATCTCGAAAACCCAAGGGCTGATGCATATAAACTGTCTCCTTAAGATCACCGTGTAAAAAGGCATTTTCCACGTCCAACTGATGAATGGGTCATGCTTTTGAGAGAGTCAAACTGAGAACAATAGGAATAGTCTGGTTTGACCACCAGACTACATATTTCACCACAATTCACGCCAACCTGTTAAGTTTTACCATCACCTACAAGACGAGCCTTATGCCTCTCAAAAGAACCGTCAGAATTTTCTTTATGAGTAAAAATCCGCATAGACCGAATAATATTAACACCGGAAGGACGGGGTACCAACTCCCACATTTTATTTTCAATAAGAGCATTATATTCATCAGTCATATCCAATTTTAAATTCGGGTCATTTAATGCGGACACATGATTACGCGGGAGGGCGGATTTAAGGACATTAAAATTGAGATTAAAATGTCATTTTGGTTTTAAAATACCCCCTTTGACTATGAGTAACAGGACCTTGACTAGAGGAGGAAATAGATAGATTTTGGGCAATGTATGGAACGGGGACGGACTGGCCAGCAAGCAGTGGTTCTGCTAGCCCAACAACTGGAACATGAACAGTAACAGGCTCGGGATTAGGCTAAAATATTGGAACAGTACCGAGATCAGTACTGGACCGTGTCATCGACCCACTGGGCAGAAACAAAAAATTAGAATAATCATCCAAAAATAGGATATAATAACGATGACCCACAGAACTTAACACGGGGATGTCCATAAATCACTATGAATAATGTCAAACGGCATCAAAGTACTAGAAGTAGAGATTACAAATGGTAATTTAACATGTTTCTCTAACGGACAAGAAGGACAAAGTGGAGTACTACGCGTACCCTTACAAGAAATAAAATTATTTTTTATACAAAGAACAAATAATAGACGATCCTGAATGACCCAAACGGGCATGCTACAAGGAATGAGCAAGGGCGGCAAAAGTAGACTGTATGGCTTATTAGAGGTATCCCCATTTTGTGATAGAATAAAGCTCTCCCTACTATTGCATCTCATTAGAGGTATCCCCATTTTGAAATCCTTCACATAAAACCCAAAGGGATCAAAATTAACAGAAATCCAATTATCAGTGGTGAATTTTCGGACATACACCAAATTTTTAATTAAGTTAGGGGTATGAAGGGTATTTTTCAAAATGAGAAGTGGATGTGGGGAAGACAAAGTTGTATGTCCATAACCGCGAATTGGAATTGAATTGCCATTACCAACAATAATACCACGATTTTTGCTAAAATAGAAATAAGACGAGAGAGTACCTTGATCAGACGTCATGTGAGAGTGGCTCCGGTGTCCATATACCAATTCACGTCTGGAGGATTTAATCCAAGTGTGTGTATTGCGGCCTCAATATCTGTCGGAGTTGGTATGGGGCCTCCTGCCTGGAACGCCTGCGGAAGTTGAGGCCCAAACAAACCTGCCTGCGGCCCCGACCTAGAAGTGAATCTCCTGCCAGTATTTGGACCCGAGAAACTGGGCTTGGCATGTTGCTGGAACTGGGCCCAGTTACTCGGGTAAGGGTTGGGAGGAAAATAGGGATTGTTGGGCCAATGGCCAGTAGACCAGTTCCATGATCAGGGGGCCCATGGCTGGGACCAATTGGCATGCGGCCCACTGCCGCTGCCACCATTGTTTCGGCCACCTCCGTTACCACGCGGTTTTTGTCATTATTTTTACGATTTCGACATTTTTTGCCACCACCGTTGTTGTAGTGTTGGCCAGAATTCTCAGAGAATGAGTGAGAGTTGTCTGACATGGTCATCATGGCGACAGAATTTGCACATGTAGCCGCCTCTTTAGCTAAGCCGGTTTCTTCCAACGTGAGCATGGAACAGGCTTAATAAAAGGGTGGTAGAGGGTTACTTTGACGAAGTAGTGTGCTAACGCCGTTATAGGCCTCAGACATGCCTACAACCATTTGGAAAACAAGACGATCATTGGTAACTGGCGCACCAACGTTGCGGAGTTGGTCTGCCAATTCCTTCAGCCTTTTACAATAGGCCGGATCATTAGAAAAATCTACCATGTGGACATGTGAAAATTCCTGCTCGAGGGCGACATCACAGGAATTCTTGTTATCTTGGAATATATATCATGCACCCTATTCTAAGTTTTCATTGTCATAGTGTCGGGCTCAATGATCGTTTGTAGGAGGTGGGTAGAAATAATGGAATAAATTCACTAGAGAACGGTAGCATCATGTGTCGTCCATAACGTAGGATTTTCCTTCGGGTTAGGCACCTCCTCTATGCCAGGTGTCGAGGGAATTATGTGATGGAAGACTTGATGCTAGAATGCGTGAATTTTGAATAATTCCGTCCATGTCGCGTATTGACGTTTTCCATCTCAAGAACAATAGGGATGTGGTTCCTGATGTTGGAAACTGTAAGGGCTGGATGAAACAGGTTCTTCGACGTAGACATAACGAAAGAACAATAGGAAAATTAGGGATTAGGAAGAAAATTTGGGAAGGGAGGAGGAAGAAGTCGATCGAAAACCGAGAGGGTTCTCGGAATTTGAGCCGAGAGTACCGGAAGAAAATTGGGAAGAGAGGTAGTCTAGACCTAGACTTCTGATACTATGAAAGAATTAATCCATTGATTATTCTTATTGAATGAATAGGTATATATACAAGTTACAATCTACAAATATGGAAAATCCTATTCGTGCTAAACTTCTAATATCCTAGTTCTACTTGTACAAGAATTTTCTACAATTATGGTAACTATACAAAATAATTTACAACTTCTATTTATGGTACAAGAATAGTCAAAACTGTGTATTCTATCATAAAGGACCTACCATGTTGCTGAAATCAAAATCAGACAATTTTGGGCCACGCTTTGAACCTTATCATCTTTGGTTAGCTGGTCATTCCACAATACAAAACCATGTCAACCCAAGAAATTAAATATCTGGAAAAGAACAACTTATTGAATATCTCCCAAGTCCTACCATTTAAAAAAATCACGTCCCCTAAATATAGAAAACCTTAGATTTGCTTTGCATACATTGTTGAGGTTTCTATAGACTTTACAGAATTAAAGGATGTATCAACCAAGAATGCTCAAATGTATCAATTTATCGTCAAATCCTTTATTTGACACATGATGATTTGAGAGATCCATTTAAATTTTATATAGTTACTTTCAAATAATTACCTTATATAACAAAACTTATTCATTTTGTAGCAAATTAAGGGAATAGGTATATGAGTATATCCTTTGATTTAGACTTCAATTTTGATAGTAAAACTTATCCTCCAATCTTCCCAATTTTATTTCTTAGTTTCTCCTTCTCCTCCACCCACCCCTCTCTTCTCACTCTCAATTTTTCCGTTGCAACCCGTCATTTTGTTGCTGATGTGATGAATTGGGTGGAGGAAACTAAAAACTCCCGAGTCTAGTTCCGACGGTCGCTGCATCAACGGAACAGTGCTCGAGTGCAGGTCCACAAGCTCCCAATCAGAAATTAGATCTCGTGGTTTCCGAAGCCATCGAACAGATCTCAAATCCGTTGGTTCCTAAGTGCAAGGAAGCTGTGGGAGCTCAAAGAAAACTTAATATGACACAAGCAACTCCAATGGAGAAGCCTTTGGGTGAATCTATTTGAAGCTAGTAAGATGCCTTTGAAAGGGATGGGCTTGCAATTTGTCCCACCGATGATTAAGGATGGAGTCCAAATTGTGCAATTAGACAAAGAAGAGGTAAAGAATGAGAGTGATCTTTGGAAATCAGCGTTGATCCTATATGTCATTGGTGTTTCCCCGACGATCGCTGCAATTGCAAGGTTCCTCGAAAGCCAGAAATCATTTACGCAAAAACCAAAAATCTTCTATCACAATGAGGGGTACTTTGTGGTAAAGTTTCATAGCATAGATGATAGAGATGATATATTGTATTCTGGACGTCATATGATAAATGCAAAGCCAGCTATCATGAAGCCGTGGTTTGCTGCCTTTAGTTTTAAGGATGAAGTGCTGGAATTTGTTCCATTATGGGTAAGATTCCCAAATCTCCCTTTGCACTGTTGAGGCTTAAAATCTCTTAGCAGGATTACTAGTGGCCTAGGAACTCCTATATGTGCTGATGAATGCACTGTTGGTTTACAAGGATTTGCAGGAAACGAAAATTACAAGTAACTGCTTATGTAAGAATTGAAATTACAATTCAACTATAAAACTGAAAATTACAATATAACAACAAACTGAAATTACTATTTTGTTGATCAAGAAAACTGGAAAGTTGTTTTTTCTGAGTCGAGTGTGTCACTCTGTCCTTAAGACAATATTGCCACGTATGTATCCTTTATACGTCCTGGACAATTCGTCTTCCAAGATAAAACAAAGAATGGAACTATTGAGCAAAGGAAACTCAAAAGCTACCGTGAAGAATATTGAATAACGAAATGATGCTTGGAAGATTAGGAAGAAAGCTGCTTTGCTTTCTCGCTTTGTGTATTTTTCGTGTATATCAAGTGTGCCTCAACAATGGTGTAAGGGGTGTTTATATAGGAGGAAGAGGGATTTGTTTGATTGCCTCCATAATGACCATTATTGGCCAAATAATGACCATTATGGAGGTAGTAAAGCCACCAAATAAATGGAGAAAATTGCCAACGGATTGGCCATTATAGGAGGTGTAATTCGGCCAAAATAAATGGCCGAATTGAGTCTTCAGACGTTTCGTTCGGACCGTCGAAATTCGACTTTCGAAAACTTCGGGGACCAAACTCGTACATCTTGAAACTTCGGGGACCAAACCGGACATCCGAAAGAATTCTCGTGCGGTCCAAACGCACATCCGAAACTTCGGGATCAAACGTACTTCCGGCAAAGTTTTCTGGCCCAAAAAGATAATATCAGAAGGCCCACAGCCCACAACCCACGGCCCGTGAGCCCGAGAACCCGGACGGGCGGGCGGCGGCGGCGCGCGTGTGGTCTTTCCTCGAACCGAAGCACATCTAGGTCCTCCCTCCTTTAAACACATGGGATACCCCTTGGGGTCCCAAACCCCAAACCAATTTCGAGTCTTATATACACAACAATTCTTTCTTCCTCTACCGATGAGGGAGAATTGATCACACACCACACTTTTCCATGCTTCAAACACCTTACTTCGTGAACCAATATCTCTTTCATTTCTCAATGAAATTTGACGATTCTTGGCCCTACGGTTATCTACGTACTTAGTACATCATGCATGTGTGAAGAACCGGATTCTCCAACATACGTAATACTAGTGTTTAAGCCGTTAAAGTTGGTCGGTCGCAACTCCCGCCAAAGGCTAATTTCCAACATGCACTAGCAAGATGGAAAGAATCTCATATGTGCGTGTACTGGTTGAAGTTGATGTCACCATTCCTATGCCGAATGTGGTAAAGGTGCTTGATCAAGATGGTAATCTATTTGAGCAGCCGGTGCATTACGATTGTAAGCCTCAATACTGCCCCACCTGTTGCCAAATAGGGCATGTATGCCAAGCTAAAACAACCACTCAACCAACCGCATAATAAACAAGAGAAACCGGAGAAACAGGCTCAAAATAAGCAGGTGCATCCTAGAACTGCTCCAAAGAAAGGGAACCAAATCTGGAAAAATAAAGACAATGCACTAACTGAGGCCCAGCTTGAGAAGCCGAAAGATCTTAGCTCAACCCAGATTGTGCAGATACCATCCGAGACAAGTCCAACCAAGCGAAATGAGACACGATGGAAAAGTGGGAGAGGAAAGTCCCCTAGTAAAGCCATTGAATCCACAAGTATCCAGAACACTAATAGTTTTACTCCTCTTATTGAGGACCCTTTGCAAAAAATGATACAGGTGCCTTTATAATAGCTGAAAACAGCCAAACTAGTAAGGGTAGTGGGGTGAGAAGTCCAAAACCTCAAATCAATTCTAGATGAAGATTGCAACATGGAATGTAAGAGGTTTCAATAAGCTTTTTAAGAATAAAGACTTTCCTAGAGTAATAAAGAAAGAACAAATAGATATTATAGCAGTAGTGGAGCACATGGTCCTAAAACATAAGGCCAAACAGATCATAAGCAAAGTGGTACTAGGCTGGCAATGGGCTGAAAACTATGGTAGTTCCGGTAGAGGGAGAATCTGGATAATGTGGAAGCCCGGGGTTGTGGATGTTTCTGTCATACAGGTTGAGAATCAAATGATCTACTGTCTTGTGAAGTGTCTCAGAAGCAGTATTGTGTTTGAATTTACTGCGGTTTATGGATTACATACCATCGATGACAGGAAAGGGCTATGGAACTCTTTAGAGGTATTAAACACAAATGTCCAGAACCCTTGGCTTGTTATGGGAGACTTCAATGCAATACTACAAGGTGAAGATAGGCTGGGCAGTCAGGTTATGGATGCAGAAGTCAAGGATTTTGAAAATCTCCTGGATCAAATATATTTGACTCAACTGAGAACAATCGGCAGGTTCTACACATAGACTAACAATCATGTTCATAGTAAAATTGATAGAGCACTAGTCAATACAACGTGGATGAACTTGTGGCCTCAGTATGAAGTGATAGCAATGGATCCTTATTTTTTAGACCATTCGTTATTATGTATCACTATGGAGGATGTGCAGAACCAAGGATCAAAGCCATTCAAGTTTTTGAATCATCTAGCAAAGCACCCAGCATTTATGGAACATTTGAACAATACTTGGAACAATAATGTCCAAGGTGCCCCTATGGAAAGGATTTGGAAAAAAAAAATTAACTTATGAAAGGAAGCATGAAGGGATTGAACACTAAAGAAATTTCTAATGTGGAGTCCAAGATACATTCTATCAGACAACAACTTGAAGATATTCAGCAGCAACTTAGAAATTGATACAATGATCAAGCTCTGTATACTCAAGAGAAAGAACTCAGGCCTGGACTTGAAAAATAGACTCTAGTGGAAAAGAGTATCTTAAGACAAAAATCCAAGATACAGTGGTTGGGACTTGGTGATACAAATTCTGTTTTCTTCTTTGCCAGCATGAAGAGCAGGATTAGTCAGAATCATATAACTAGGCTTGTGTCTGAGAATGGCATCATTATGCAGACTAGACAAGAGATTGAGTTAGAGATCATTAATTTCTATAAGCAACTGCTAGGGTCAAATGCTCAAGAGCTACCTGTAATACAGCCTAGTGCCATGGCATGTGGTCCAATTCTGAATAGGCAGCAACAACTACACCTCCAAGCAGGAGTAAATAGTGATGAAGTCTACAAAGCACTAATGGATATTAATGACATTAAAGCCCCAGGTTGTGATGGATCTAATGCCCATTTATTTAAAAAGGTTTGACCATGCATTGGAAAGGAGGTAGCAAATGCTATCTTACACTTTTTCCATTCTGGTAAGATATTTAAATCTATAAATTACACAACAGTCACTCTGATTCCTAAAGTCCAGAACCCTTCCTTTGTGAAGGAGTTTAGGCCTATCTCGTATTGTACTATGCTATATAAAATCATTTCCAAAGTCCTCACTAATAGACTACAATTAGTAATGGACAGTATTATTGATAATGGGCAAGCTGCCTTTGTGCCAGGAAGAGTGATTACTGATAATATTTTGCGAAGGCATGAACTAGTCAAGGGTTATAACAGGAAAGGGATATCTTCTAGATGTATGCTTAAAATAGACATGCAAAGAGCCTATAATTCTGTGGAGTGGTCTTTTCTTGAGCAAGTACTTCTGTCCTTAAACTTTCCTACTGTTTTCACAAGATGGATTATGACTTGTGTCTCAACAGTATCTTATTCCATAATAAAAAATGGGCAGCCTGTTAAACCCTTTGATGCTAAAAAAGGACTGAGGCAAGGGGATCCATTATGCCCTTTCCTCTTTGTGTTGGCTATGGAGTATCTGAGTAGGCTTCTAGAGCAGCTTGGCAAACAACCTCAGTCAAATTCTATCCAAAATGTGGGAAGTTGAACCTCATACAATTAGGATTTGCTGATGACATGTTTTGTAGAGGTGATGTTATTTCTGTCCAACTACTATTTGATAAATTTTAGTGTTTCTCAAAGGCTTCCGATTTGATTGCCAATCTCACTAAAAGGTCAGTGTATTGTGGGAGTGTCTCAAATGATGTTCTGCAGGAGATTGTGGACTTGCTAGGATTCAGTAAAGGTGTACTTCCTATAAGATATCTAGGAGTCCCTTTAAGTACAAAGAGAGTTTCTATAGTGCAATGTCAACCATTGATAGATAAAATGCTAGGAAGAGTAAGGACCTGGACCACAAAACTTCTACCCTATGAAGGGAGCCCAATTGATAAAATCTATATTGTTTTCCATTCAAGTGTTCTGGGCCCGGATATTTGTTTTGCCAAAGAAGGTTATCAAAATTATTGAAGCTATATGTAGAAATTTTACTGAACTCTCAAAGAAGGATTTACTTGCCTGGGATAGGGTTTGCTATCCAAAAGCTGCTGGTGGTCTAAATATTCTTGATGTTTCCACTTGGAACAAATCTGCAATTGACAAACTGTGTTTGGAATGTGTGTGCGAAGGAGGACAAGTTATGGATAAAATCGATTCATTGTTACTATGGGAGGAACATGAACATGTTTGTTAATGTTCCGAAGCAAGCATCTTGAATTGTTCAGAAAATCTTAAAGGCTAGTAAGTACTTTGTAGTTGCTGGTTATGAAGCTAGTGAGATACTCCACATGACTTCTTTCTCAACCAAGCAATTGTATTTGAGGCTCAGAGGACAAATTCCAAAGGTAACTTGGAGAAAATTGGTGTGTAACAACATTGGACTGCCTAGATGGATATTTATACTCAGACTGGATGCTTTGGAGAGGTTACGCACAAGAGACAGGTTGTTTAGGTGGGAAATCATAACAAACTAGAAGTGTCCTCTTTGTGAAATGGAAAATGAGGACATAAATCATCTGTTTTTTGCCTGCTCAGTATCAACTCAGGTGTGGCAAAAACATAGTATGGATTGACATTAACACCCCCTAGAGGATGGAATGAGGAACTATTATGGGCTAAAAAGCAGGGGTGGCCAACCGGACGGGTCCGGTGCGGGGCGGGCCTGGTGGGACCGGTACCCGGCGGGACTGGCCGGTCCTGCCGATGTCCCGTCCCGGTCCCATCGGAAAAGGGTACCGGTATTATCGGGACGGGATCGGGATCGGGTTTTTGTATATTTTTTTTGCACTTAATTTTAAAAAATAACATATATATAAACAACTCAATAATTAACCAAGATAGTGTAATAAAAACATCCAAAGGCTGTTTTTATTACTCTCATATTATTTAATAGAAATATAATTTTTTTGTAATACAAATACAATTGTCAAAATTGAAGCTTTGTGATGTTGTTCAAAAGTTGCAAATGACATAGTAAAACTAAAATTGCAATTAAAGAAATTACATTTTCAAAAAAAAAATTTCTAGTTTCTTTATAATTTCTTGTGGTTCTTCGGTTGGAATTGGTATTTGTTGGTCAAATTGCTCCACGTCGCTTCCACCACCTTCGGATAAGATGTCGTTGTAGTTTTCGTCTTCTTCGTTGATCTCCGGTTGACCGCACCTTCTCTGCTCCACTCGTATCCAACCTCTGAATAATACTGCAATCTCCAAGCTGTCTCCCGCTAATGAGTGTATGTGCTCTCCTATTTGAAATCTGCCGGAAGAAAAAACGCTTTCAGACGCTGTTGATGATGTTTGAATGTTCAAAACATTTCGGGCCATTATTGAAAGTGTCGGAAAGGGCTTCTCATTCTCCTTCCAGTATTTTAGCAAGTCTTCACGTCCTTCTTCATTGATAATTGTTTGGTACTGTACAACACCCTGCAAAACAAAAACACCAAACTCGCTAACTTGGTCAGTAGTGTTACCACCACACATTCTATTTCTAAGGCTTTCAATACTAGCCGTAGAAACAGCATGTCTTTTATAAGGTTGTGTTGAAAAAGAAGAAGATTGTATGGAAGTCGGTTGGTTGCTAGCACTTTCTTGTTGGTAATACCTATATACTTTTTTGCATTCATCTTGTATGCTTAGACAACACTTCTTCTTTAGTTTGTTCAATAGGTGGTGGGTCATTTGGATTTTAGGAGTTGGGGGTAGTAGTACTGCTATAGAATCATAAATAGTTTCAATAAGTGTTTTACAACCGTCTACTTTAATAGTCGGATTTAATACAAGACCAATAATATAAATAGCGGGAATAAGGATAAAATATTTTTTAAATTTGATAAACATTTTTAATAGGTGTCTTATATGTTGGATTTTTCATATATTCACTAAGTAATAAAAATACTAGAGCTATATAAAACAACATAGTAGAAATTGTAGGATAATATATACCGAAAAATTCTTTTGTTGCTTGAAAAAATTTCTCTAGAAATACAATAAGTTCTGAAATTTTTTTCCAATCGCTATTTACAACCATATCATTTGGATTTCGATTATGGGCGTTAAAAAGTAAAGTTATAGGTCTTCTATAGTCATAAGCAACAAGTAGTTGCTCGTATAAAGAATTCTACCTAGTGGGTACTTCTTCAGAAATTTTTCTATAAGGTAGTTGCAATCGTGACAAGTTTTTTTATAATCTTTTTTTCATTGTATTCTATTACTTTTAAAAATAAAGTTTATAGCAAATTGCATTTTATCAAGAATGTTGGCAGAAAGTGTTAGACCATCCTTTACAACTAAGTTATATATATGGCACACACATTTTATATAAAAATGATTTGGAAAAGATGGAGTTAAAAGATCTTTTAAAAGTCCAATAGCATTATTATTAGAAAATATATTATCTAATGTAATAGACATAATTTTATCAGTTATGTCATAATAATCGCAAACTGAAAAAATATTTTCTGAAATAAAAGTACTAGTGTGCCTATCATCTATATATCTATACGCTAAAATACATTTTTGCATAGACCATTTATAATCTATCCAATGACATGTTACCGTTAAATAATCATGGTCGTTAGTACTACAGCCTATATTAGACGTGATAGATACTTTACCAGGAAAATGATATAAGGAATAACGTAAATACTGTTGATATTCATGTGCAAATTTAAATACATCTCTCCTAACAGTTGATCTAGAAAAATCGTTAAAAGCATGATTATACATGTCTCTAATATAATGAATAAAACCATGAGAGGAAGAAAATGAAAAAGGCAAACACTCCATAGCAACTAATTTTGCTATTGCTTCCCTATCTCTATGTTTATCGTATTTAGGGCCTACAATTCCCCCGTCATATGATTAATTTGACCATGTACTTGGTCCGGGACAATATGTGAACCTTGTCCCGATGGAGAGGACATTTGCGCAGTCGGTTTTTCAGTCAGGTATTGGGCATACCTAGCTGGGTGAAACCTTTGTACGTATCTCATTAAACCCCCCGTCCCACCCTGGCCTTTTCCCATTTTAAATTTAAAAATATTTTTACAAATTTGGCATCTAACTACTTGATGCTTTACGTCCCTATCAAAAAAATTTCATGCATCTTATTTTAATTTTCGTTGTGGTGGGCCTCGTCTCATACTAAGGGGAATATGAGGCGTTCCAGTTGGAGGTGCACTAGTGGATGTGTCATCTAGATTATTCGGTGTGTCATCTAGTTCAAGTGGTGTGTCATCTAGATTATCTTCTAAATTAAAGTCTTGTTGAGTTCCAGAAAATAGTTCATCGTCTAAATCTAATGGTATTGCAAGAAAATGTTCAGTATCAACAAAATCATCCTGTCTAGGAATAGGATCTTGTCTTACCCTGTCTAGGAATAGTATCAACAAAATCATCCCTACTAGAGGAAGTCTTACCCTTACCCTTAAACATACATTTAAGTCCTTCCATTTTAATTATGCTAATAAATAGTTAAAGATAATGAAATTAAGTGCGCTAATTAAAATAAAGAAATAATAATAATTTAATGAAGGAACAATGTACCAAACACCGACGTAACGTCGACGTGTAATCGAGAGGTTGAAAATTGAAACTTTGCTCGATGGATGATCCTCAAGCTAGTTGTCAACTTCACTCCCAAATGAATAAATAAAATTGAATATTTAGTACACAGATGTAGACTTGTAGAGAGATAGATTGAGAGATTTGAGAGATTGTAGGAAGATTTGTGAGAAAGATGAAGAGAAAATGAGGTATTTATAATTGAAAAATTGGGTTGAAGTGTAAATATAATAACTTAGGGATTAAAAATAAATATTAAGAGGTAATGGGGGTTGGGGGAGGGGGAGGCCAAAAATGGTCGTTGCACAACGGCCAAAATATAAAATGACCATTGTGCAACGGTTATTTTGTGCGAACCCGGCCTGTTAACTTAGATATGCCCAAATTAAGTGCTTACGTAACTAAGCTGCCAGTTGATCTCTAGTTTCTAGGTGCTTAGCAGTCTCTATTTGTAAGTAATATATTATAATATGAGAAACTCATCCCATTGTCATCCATCATTTTGTCGTTATGGATAGAGCTGACGAGGAATACCGTGGGCGCCATCTAGCTCAGGTATGCATCCTCATACGGTGGTATACAATAGATATACGTACACATCATAGCTATTACACTCTTCATGTTGCAATAACAAGTGGCTCCAATGTGGGCCGAATCCACGGCTTCCGGTTCGAATAAGCAGTTTTTTGCGCGGACTACTCTTCAAATGCACTTATTTTTAATTTTGTCCCTCAAATTGTTGTTCTTTAATTTATCTTTCGCTTAAAAAGTGGCTGAAAATACTCTGAGGTCTTGGTTCGAACCCTCACTCAGTTAAAAATTAAAAAAAGAAAATCGCAAGGCAGAGTTTGAATTTCGCAAGATATAATTTACCTGCAACTCCTCAGAGTTTACCTTCAGATATAAGGAAGACTATGTCTTGCGAAATTCAAACTCTATCTTGCAATTTTTTTCCAAATTTTTGACTAAGTTGAGATTCAAACTCATAACCTAGGAATTTTTAGATGAAGGGAAAAAAAATTAATTTGAGGGACAAAAATTAAAGACCACCCCGAAAGAGGGACATTTGTGTGAATTGGATATATATATATATATTTTTAGAATTCATGCACAGTGATCGATCCATTTTGGCGCTACTATTCAATATTTTATCGAGGTTTTACGGATTCTAACCGATGGGGTCCTCTCCAAATGTGACTACCAATTTATTGAAATTATGTTCGTAATAAATTTGACATTAAGAAGCCATCAATTGAATGTGCTTTTTGTTAAAACAGTATGTACAAAGTATTTAGAGGTAAAAAAAAAAAAACTTGCGACTTGGATCAACTACTATCATCGTTCTTGAGCTGCTTTTCAATATCAAATAAGTCAAGCAAACTTTCTTCTCGATGTTATTATCACATGAAAACACAGCTTTGAGGCTCACCAAATGACTTTTTTTTTGTTTTGTTTGTTTGGCGACTCACTGTGATCCTCGTTGATAAAGGAAAGTATTCTTCTTTTTTTTTAGCAAGTCTCTAAAAGGGGAAACTTTTGGAAATCTTGAAGAGTTCTGTTGGAAGATTTTTGGAATGAAGCTAGAAGCATGAAAAGATTAAAGATGGAAGCTTTGTTTATAAATCCATAGCTTTGGGATGATTTAAACCTTGTCAATCTGAGTCATTGATTGGAAACCTGGAATAAGCAAGCAATACTATATCTAAATCACAAGCTTGTTGAGATAGAGGTGTGTAATGGATAATCATCCCCAAATAAACATACCACATTCATCAAAAAAAGTTACAGATGCTACCACCAGCATCCAATCAGACGTCATATCCAATTAGACATTAGTTGGAAGTAGGTCTTCTTAAGGTATTAACAGGATGGAAGAAGAAACAGAAAAAAGGCAGGATAGTGTAATTTGGGCGACTATGAGAGTAGATTAAAAGGAACCAAAATGGCAAATTAGGAGCAGCCCCATGGGAGACTCGGGCCTGTTCTAGTCGTTTGGCAGGTAGAGCGGTTGTTTCAGAGAAATCATCGGCTCAAGACAGAGCATAAGTCCCAGCAAGGCAAAAGCAAGAAAAACAGTCAAACCAGTTCATAAAAAATTTAAAACAGTATGAAAATGCTGCTATCAAAAGTGATTTAAGCCATGACAGCGCATTCCAAAAAAGTAAGCCGTAACTAGCGCATGTAAATAAAGTAAACAGAGTACACTAAAGGACACATAGCAGCAGAAATCAAACTACAGGTATGTCATCCCAATCAGGATCAAAATAAATTTAGATTGCTTCAATTTTCTCACGGTCATTAAAGTTGTATCATATAAGATAATATGGATCTAATATAAACAATTAGTTATATTTGAGTGACGAAAAAAGGAAAACTATTATAAAGACTTCATACTAAACATCACTGATAAGATAGTCAAACACTCCTAGTCTTCTGTAAAGAATAATGATCAAAAAACAAAATGTATGTATTATTTAAAACTAGTTAATTCCTTTAATGATCATATACCAATAGAATCAAATGTTTTTCATATATATAAATAATATGCACATATAATTCAGTTTTTACGGTTTTTTATTGTTTATTAAATCCAAAACCTAACTAAAAACATTTCTTCTTTTTTTATCTTTCAGCCATACTAAACCATACCAATCCAAATAACAACAAAATCAGTTTGGTTTGGTTTTTCAATTTAATCCCAACAATGCACGCACACCCCTAGACCTCAATAACCTACGAGCAAGTTCATGTTGCTTTTTTAGACTTATATGCAATACAAGAACTTCATAATGGAACAATTCATCTTGATATTTATATGTTGCCGATTGCTACTGTAACAGAGTGTAACTTGAACTTGAGCCACCAAAAAATTAAAGACAAAAAGAATAATCAAAATTGCTCAAATGTGTTCTATTGCAATATTTTATAAGAAATGACTCATAAAGTATACACATTCACTCAGCAACTCAAAATAATATGGACCGACTCTCTTAAGACAGACTGCAGATACATCTCATGTGCTAACCGGAAAAAGGACTTCCGCACTCTGAGAAGCTAATTCACTGACAATAATAACTCTCATACTTTTCACCAAACAATACAAGCATCAGGGGAATTGTGTATCAAATTCCCAAGATGCCACCTGCTCTTACCTCTTAGACTCTTCACGCAGTCTTATTTACGACTGTCATGTGGAATGACCCCTTTTCGGCACCTCCTCAACCACGACTGACTCTTGACCCGGACTGACCAGACTCGGAGGTGATCTGACTTGACTTGACATGACCCTAGCACCAACATGTCATCTTTCAAACTGCACTTCTCATCCACCACACACCTGCACATGTTAACACTTCAGGTGGGCATAGAGAATCAACAAAAATGCCTTTTTTCAATCCAAAAATTGCATGCAGATTAAGGAATCGGATCAAATGTGTTATCCACCTGTTAAGGGAGAAATTTAGTGGATGGATGTAATAGCTGTCAACCAAATTTGAATCCGCCAGATGGAAGTTGAATATCATTTCCGCCAAAATTGAATTCGTTTTGTGTTCCATCACCTGCCGGCAATGTTTCATCCTCCTCCTCCAACCAGTATGTTTCCAGTATTTTAACAGACTTCTCATATATTTCATTGTTATCATGACTCTGAAGGTTTTCAATCTTTTCCAACCCTTCAGCATCATCGGTCAGCTGAGCATAGTAATTAATGCCTCCAGTGTTGGCTTTTTCTGCTTCCCCAACCTTCAATATGTTCTCTAATCCTTCTAGACAGACGGTGACAATCCTTGGGTCTGGGCACACAAGCAAGTCACACAGAGGCTTTATGCAGTTTTGACTCACCAAGAACCTATAGCCAAGTGCACAAGAAAACACTGAAATGAGTAAAAATATTAGCAATAACAGAGATGATTACCCTAAAAGGAAGTAACATACTTGATCTGTTCATGAGTCCCGCCAGAAGTAGCATTTGAAATAGCCCAGGCAGCCTCCTTTTTTATATCAAATTCTGCAGTTTGAAGCAAATTGACTAGTGGACCAATTAATCCAGCCTCAATTACAGCCTGCTCAAAAATTTAAAACTATTAGATAAATGGCAAATGCAGTGTGGTTTCTTCAAAGGAAAAGTCAACAAAAATAAAAGAAAACTGGGGTGGAGTGAGAGATGGTGGCGCTACGACAAAACATCTCCACAACTCAAAATTTCAATTCTATTTCCAACTACTACACATACTACTATACTCCCATATTCACCAATTTAACCACCCATAGAATTATAGAACATGTTTGAACTTAGAAGACATGCAAACCATGTATCCAGGAGCTGACTATAAACTATTAGCTGTCGTTTAAATCTTGAGGACATACCTGTATCTGCTCCTTGTTCCCAGCAGTAATATTTGATATAGTCCAGCAGGCCTCTTTCTTGATGCTCTTTTTGTGATTGTGTGTTAACAAGCTCAGCAAGCAAGGAAGGACACCATGTTCAATAATGCACTGGGTTGTGAAAATAGTTGATATTAGTAACGTGCATGACTAGCTCAGTTATATTTTAGCAGAAGATTTAAAGAACAAACAAAAAATCCATTCCATTTCCCAGTGGATAGTCTTTGCACGATGCTGACCACACATTGACGGAAGGATGATATTATAAAAGCTGAACAGGACAGTAAAGAAAGACAAATAATTCATGATCTGAAGCAAACCAATCCCAAGACACTGGCAATTTACAAGGGTGATTTAAACACTCTTTCCCTTTTCAACATGGGATATGCAAGAACTAGATGTGTAGAACATCAAAGGGCAGAACCCATCAACAAGACTGTTGCAACAAAAAGTAAACTTGCTAAACAAAACTCTCCAGAAAACCAACTGAATTCTCATTTCAAACATCACATAACTTCAAGCTCATATTTTGCAAAACAAATTCTGCTAGAAGCACCTATCAAAAACCACATAGCTTGGGAAACACTTGTTGAGCATTTGAAAATGCATTACAGACTAAATCTAGACAACTTGAAAGTTCTTATTACCAACTTCAATAAAAAGATGATGTTCTCTGCTGTCATCAAGATTTAAAGGGGTTAAGTTAGTGAAACATTAAAAATCTAAAAATGTACCAAAAAACCTGCCCAACCAAGTGCTTAATTCAAGTAAAATAAAAAAAGGAACACTACATTGCCTTAAAGATAATGTAACAAACACCCAACCAAGTGCTTAATTCAAGCAAAATAAAAAAAAGGAACACTACATTGCCTTAAAGATAATGTAACAAACACCCAACCAAGTGCTTAATTCAAGCAAAATAAAAAAAAAGGAACACTACATTGCCTTAAAGATAATGTAACAAACACCCAACCAAGTGCCAGCAAAAATTCCCATAATTACTATTTTTTGTTCTGAGAAAGTCCCATAATTATTATTTTCAAAGGAACTACTTAAAAAAAGGCACTTCGATACAAGATGGTAAAATCCAATACAATCCCAAATCTATCTACAATGTTCCAATATCCTCTTCAATATTCTTGTAGTAGTTCCATTTGTGGGACAAACAACAGTCAAAATGTTCCAAGTGCCAAGAATTATTTTCAGTTTCTTTGTCCTAGTGTCAATAAATTATTTGGAACATTAGTATCTTCAGCGCGAAAATTAAAGAGCCTCATCTGATCAGTTTACTCTTAGTTTAGAGAGAAGGAATCAACAGTCAAAAAATAAAATTTCCTAGAGAATTTAATTTGAATTATTAAAAGTTATCTGACTTTCCGTTTGACTGATCAGAAGAACGATGGTCGCCGGGCTGCAATACCATTGGGATATATCAGTGACATTCCATTGTTGCACCAGGTACAAAGTTGAAAATTCTTTTAAATTTTCAACTTTATTACCATTGGGATATATCAGTGACATTCCATTGTTGCACCAAGTACAAAGTTGAAAATTCTTTTAAATTTTCAACTTTATATCAGGCATTTATTTGGAAAGCGTTTGAATTCAAATGCTTATTATTGGATAACATGGAAATCGCAACTTCCCCACAATTAGGTCAATATATCACATGCATACAGCTTATAAGCATTTTTTCCTGCATCTATCACATCCACCATGTCAAGTTAGGTGTCATCACACACTAGCATTTTGTTTCTGGTAATCCATACAAAGATACTTAACTGCCAAAAATTATAAATGTGGTAATCTCATTGCAAGCACGAGATTGGTCAATCCATCAAAGTGTTTGGATTCACCTTTAAAGCTTATAAGATATCATTAAGCCATACATACCTGAGTCTGGAGGTCATCTCCTGTAACAATATTTCCTACTGTACGGAGGGCAGGGATGAGTACTGAAGGAGACGGATGCCTGCGATCAATTGACGTATACATCAGATTCAATGGTAAGTTAGATAGTTAAAAAAAAGTAGGTCAAATGAGCAAAAAACTAGAACACCGCACTCACATGAGGAGCTCAACCAGCCGTGGACAAACACCCGCTTCAATGACGGCTTGAATTTTGTCATTTGTACCATCAGAAAGGTAAGAGAGTGCCCAACATGCATCTGTTAGCACCTCTTCATCATTTGAATGAACAAGCCTCTGAAGAGCTGAGAGTGCTGGCCTCACCTGACAAATGAATTGACACATCAGTTGTGCAAAGCGTCCAATAAGTTCTTTCGGTTTACCATATTACTCTGAATGCTTCAGAAAGACACAATATTTTGAAATAAATAATTGCACGCATTAAACTTTTCAACAGCCAATAACCAACCTGCTCAAATGGAGGTTGTGGTTTGCCTCTACAAAAGTTTGATAAAGTCCAGGTGGCATTTCTCAGCATTGAAAGCTTGGCATGCTCATTCAACTGAGACAGCAAAGGAATCAAAGCCCCATTACTAAGAACAAGATCACGGCACCTCGGAGAGTCGCCGGCAACATTTCCCAGTGCCCACACAGCCTATAGTTGGAAAGAAAATACAATCAGCCTGCTAATCAACATAACTTCAGTCCATACAGCATAGGGGTCTGCCAATTTTTAATCATACCTGCTCACGAACATCATCACTTGGAGAACCCAGAAGCTTTACAAAAATTGGCACAGCCCCATGGTCAATCACCACTCTGGTATTCTCCGAGGTACCAGACGCAATGTTTGTGAGAGCCCAAGCAGCTTCAAACTATGAAAGCAGAAACCATGAAAATCAACTTGTTATTAAGACAGGGAATGGTAAGTGAACAATTTCAGAATGGATTTTGCTTCATCAATCGTAAATTTGACATAATTGTTGGTTTGTTGTTCTTGACTGATAGTTAGTTCATCTCTAATAAGTATAAAGCAAGCATGAATGACGCTACAACCATGAAACACTAAAGGAAGAAAAGAGTAATCGATGCATCACTCTCTACCTGGAGCTGCGGATAATCTTCCCTCATTAGAAACTCCACAAATCGAGGAACAACACCAGATTGTATAACTTCCTCAATAGGAGGACTCCTTTCTGTTAATCAAAATTTGCACATAAATGATAAGCAAATTGAATAAAACCAACAGAAAAGAAGCTGGAGCAGGCTTAGTCATACCGATCGAGAGCAATTTACGGAATTGTGTGGTCGCCTCCAGCTGCAAATTGTTATCATTTGACCAAACACCAGCAACCATCGATGGAAGACTTTCCAACTGTAAAACACATTCACAATCAAATCAGCACAGAACATAGAACGACCCAAAACCACATCAAGTCCCAACTATGAGAGATAACTGATGGATTTCTTATCAAAATCATTTAAAAAGATCAGCATCAGCTTTATTTATTCCTTCGGGTACGCACAGGGTAAACTCGGCTCCGGGGTAATAGCCCACAAATCACACAGGAGAGATAACACGCACTAGGCAAGCCCGTGCGACGAACTTGACCCAGAAGGCAAATCACCTGATGTCGTAGGCAGGGAGTTTCGAACCTGAGACCTCCATTCTGGAAGACCCATGCTCAACCAACTGAGTCACCCTTGGGGGTAAGCAAAGGAGCTTTATATCTGATCAAAAGTTCATCTATAAATGAGCTTTAAAACATAATCAGACGAGCTTTACTCCTGATAAGATTTCACTACTTTAGACAGTTATAACAAAACTAATATTGTTTGAGATTGATTGATTGATCGACTGATTAAACAAAGACTAACATATGGCTTATCAAAGACCATAAACGACTATAATTAGCTAAAATACCAAAAGGGTATGCACAATATACTGATATAACAAAACCCAAATTGAAAATAAAAAACAATAATTAAAAAAGTAACCTTTTTCTCAACGGTTGAAGTTTGAAGATTAGGAAACTGTTGTTGTTGGGCTTGAAGGCCTTCACGACGCTTCTTAAGCAAGCTTTCTTCTCTCTTGCTCTTTCGGATCTCAACCATATTGTCTTCTCGGCGGCGGCGGCCTTCCTCGGCATCGACGGCAACCTTGTAACGGTTCCTACGAACCTCCGTCCTAGCACTTGGTCTCAGAGACATCTTTGGTTGGTTAAAATCCTTTAAAACTGCAAAAGAGAAACCCTTGAAAGACAAACAACGATAATTGAATCGAGGGAGAAAGATATATATATATATATAGAGAGAGAGAGAGAGAGAGAGAGAGAGAGAGTATATACCAAATATATTGGAGAGAAAGGAAGACCGTGAATGACAAGGGTTTTGGGGAAAGACTTCCTCTTCTAGTCTTCTTCTCTTCCTGGGCCGGGTCTCAATATATTTCGGTATTATTTTCACTTTTCAAATTTGCGTTAAAATTAAATGGAAATATCCGTTATATATTGAAAATAACTTAAATTTATCCTCCTTCCAACATCAATTGCCCTTTAACGTTAATTTTTGAATTAAAAATATTTCTTCTTTCACCTATTTGACCATCTATTAGACCCCAATTACCCTTAGTAATTTTCGGATTAAAAAATTTTCTCCTTTTAATATTATTATGAGATGGCACATGTGGAGCTTTAATCTATATTATATTAAAAGCAGGATCTTAGATATGTTGATTGGATTTTTTGCTCTTCACTAAAAGACTCAACAGTAAATAAAATTATCATTTACTATTTGCTTTAAATTATTATTTAATTATCAGGATAGCAAAATCAAAAAAAGTATTTATTTATTAAATATTTCTTTATTTAAATGGTATAGAATTATGAATAGCTTGAACTAGTGGTGGCCAGTGGGCCGGGCTCGGGTCTGGCGGGGTCGGGGCGGGACGGGCGAAGGGGTCGGGTCGGGTCTGGCGGGACTTGCTCCAGTCCCGTCCCGATCCCGATCCCGTCGGAATCGGGTCGGGGTCGGGATCGGGATCGGGGCGGGTTCCAGCCGGTTTTCCTTTTTTTTTTTTTTAAATAACATATGTATAAAAAAAAAACTCAATAAACAAGACAAGATAGTGTAATAAAAAACATCCCAAGGCTGTTTTTGTGCCTCTTATATTATTTAATAGACATATGATTTTTTTGTAATACAAATACAATTGTCGAAATTGCAACTTTGTGGTGTTGTCCAAAAGTTACAAATTACATAATAAAATTGCAATTAAAAAAATTACATTCTCAAAAAAACCTGTTCTAATTGCTTGATAATTTCCTGTGGTTCTTCGATTGGAATTGGTATTTGTTGGTCAAATTGATCCACGTCGCTTCCGCCACCTTCAGATAAGATTTCGTTGTAGTTTTCGTCTTCTTCTTCGTTGATCTCCGGTTGACCGCACCTTCTCCGCTCCGCTCGTATCCAATCTCTCGAATAATACCGCAATTTCCAAGTCGTCTCGGGCTAATGAGTGTCCGTGGTCTCCTATTTGATATCTCATTACGCAGAAAAAGTGCTTTCGAGACGCGATTGATGACGCATGAATGTTCAAAACATCTCGGGCCATCAATGAAAGTGTCGGAAAGGTCTTCTCATTCCCCCTCCAAGATATTCAAATAAGTCTTCATGTCCATCTTCATTGATAACTTCTTGGTACGGTACGAACCCCGCAAAACAAAAATATCTAACTCGCTAATTTGGTTAGTAGTAGAGGTACAGCCGCACATTCTATTTCGAGGCTTTCAATACCAAACCGCGTAAAACAAAGATGTCTTTTGTGAGGTTGTGTTGAAGATGAAGAAGATGGTATGGAAGCCGGTAAGTTACTAGCATTTTCTTGTTGATAAAACCTATATATTTTTTTGCATTGGTGTTCTACGCTAGACAACACTTCTTCTTTAATTTGTTCAATAGGTGGTGGGTGATTTAGATTTTTGGGACTTGGAGGTGGTAGTACTTCTATACAATCGTAAATAGTTTCAATTAGTGATTTACTACCGTCTATTTTAATAGTCGGATTTAATACAGAACCAATAATATAAATAGTGGGAATAGGAATAAAATATTTTTTTATTTTGATAAACATTTTTTAATAGCTGCCATATAAGCTGGTTTTTCCATATATTCACTAAGTAATAAAAATATTAGAGTTATATAAAACAACATAGTTGAAATAGTAGGATAATATATACCGAAAAATTCTTTTGTTGCTTGAAAAAAATTCTCTAAAAATACAATAAGTTCAGAAATTTTTACCCAATCACTATCTACAATCATATCAGCTGGATTTTGATTATGAGAGTTAAAAAATAAAGTTATAGGTTTTCTATAGTCATAAGCAACAAGTAGTTGCTCGTATAAAGAATTCCACCCAGTGGATACTTCTTGTGGAATTTTTCTAAAAGGTAGTCCACAATCGTGACAAGTTTTTTTATATTTTTTTCTTCGTTGTACTTTATTACTTTTAAAAATAAAGTTTATAACAAATTGTATTTTACTAAGAATGTCTTCAAAAAGTGAGACTATCCTTTACAATTAAGTTATATATATGGCACGCGCATTTTATATGAAAATGATCTGAAAAAGATGGAGTTAAACTATTTTTTAAAATTGTAATTGTGTAATTGTTAGAAGAAGCGTTATCTAATGTAATAGTCATAATTTTATCGGTTATTCCGTAATAATGGCACACTTGATAAATATTATCTGCAATAAAAGTACCAGTGTGCCTATTATCTATATATCTATACGCTAAGATACGTTTTTGCATAGACCATTTATAATCTATCCAATGACAAGTTACAGTTAAATAATCATGGTCGTTAATACTACGACCTATATCAGACGTGATAGATACTTTGCCATTAAAATTATATAATGAATAACGTAAATATTGTTGATATTCATGCGCGAATTTAAATACATCTCTCTTAACAGTTGATCTAGGAAAACCGTTAAAAGCATGATTATATATATCTCTAATGTAATGAATAAAATTGGGAGATGACGGAAATGAAAAAGGCAAACCCTCCACAACAACTAATTTTGATATTGTTTCCCTATCTCTATGTTTATTGTATTTAGGGCCTACAATTCCCCCCGTCATAGGGTTAATTTGACCCTGTACTTGGTCCGGACACAGATCGGTATGTGAACATTGTCCCGATGGAGCGGGCGTTTGCGCACCCGGTTTTGAAGCCTGGTATTGGGCATACCTAGCTGGATGAGCACTTACTACGTGTCTAATTAAACCCCCTGTCCCACCGTGACCTTTTCCAATTTTAAATTTTAAAACATTTTTACAAATTTTACATATAGCTACTTGATTCTCTACGTCCCTATCAAAAAATGTCCATGCATCTGATTTTAATGGTCGTTTTGCTGGACCTCGTCTCATACTAGGGGGAATAGGAGGTATTTCAGTTGAAGGTGCACTAGTGGGTATATCATCTAGATCATCGTCTAAATTAAAGTCTTCTTGAGTTTCAGAAAATAGCTCCTCGTCTAAATCTAATGGTATTGTAGGAAAATGTTGAGTATCAACAAAATCATCCTGTGTAGGAATAAGATGACTAGAAGAAGTACCCTTGCCCTAGTTGCCCCTACTAGAAGAAGCACCCTTACCCTTACCCTTAAACATACCTCTTAATCCTTCCATTTTAATTATGATAATAAATAATTAAAGTAAATGAAATTAAGTGCGCTAAATAAAATAAACAGACAATAATAATTTAATGAAGGAACGAATGTACCAAACGCCGACGTAACGTCGACGTGTAATCAAGAGGTTGAAAATTGAAACTTTGCTCGATGGAAGATCCTCAAGCTAGTTGCCAACTTCACTCCCAATTCCCAAATGAATAAATAAAATTGAATATTTAGTAAACAATGTAGACTTGTAGAGAGATATATTGAGAGATTAGAGAGATTGTAGGAAGATTTGTGAGAAAGATGAAGAGAAAATGAGTTATTTATAGTTGGAAAATTGGGTTAAAGTGTAAAATATAATAACTTATGGGTTAAAAATAAATATTAAGGGGGAGGGGGGTGGGGGAGGGGGAAGCCAAAAATGGTCGTTGTCCAATGGCCAAAATCTAAAATGGTCGTTGGTGCAACGGTTATATTTGCAAAGGGGCTCTCGGGCGGGATCGGGGGCGGGCTCGGGACGGGCTCGAGGCGGGGTCGGGGCGGGCGGGCGGGCCTGGGGCGTGCTCGGGTCTGGCGGGACGAGACATTGTCACATCCCGAGTTCGAGTCCCGCTACCATTTTTTTTTTTACTCGGGGGCGGGACCGGGGCGGGCTCGGGACGGGGTCGGGTCGGGGTCGGGCCGTCCCGGCCCACTGGCCACCCTTAGCTGGAACTCTGTAAATAATTAGAACTTTACCTTGTATAAATTAGATACCTTTAATAATTAGAACTTTACCTTGTATAAATCAGATACCTTTATTTAGACTTGTAACATAAGTACAATTATACCTAGACGCAATAAACACTTCGTATTCCAATCACTTTGTAGGGTTATGAGCTTTGCTCTCCATAACAGGTGACTCCTTAAGCTTTTCTTGTTTCTTTCTTCTATTTTGTTTTTTAGATAATAATTTTTGTTGTATCATGTATTACATGAAGTTAAATTTATGGTTAAGTTCGGAAATCTTCCATATAGGTTATTTGTTAGTTAGGATTTTATGGTTCAATCTTTTTAGAATAAAAAGATCAATATGTAATTAACTAATCCAATTCCGAATACACTAAGGTGCAATCCACTTTCGAATATTGTGATTGAGGTAAGATTTATAAAATTTAGTATATTTTTGAAGTTTTACAATTAAATGATCGCGTATTCTTGATAGACAATTGTTAATTGAAAAGTTGCCAGTTATGATTTCTATTTATAATATCTCATATTGAATTTAACTTATTTACAATTTTGTACAGGTTATTTGTGTTGGGTATTGATATTGGTGAATGGAAATGATTGGAAAGAAAAGTGGGAGTTGTCCCACATCTGTAGTGGAAAGAAAAGTGGGAGTTCCCTCTTGCTTTATAAAATAAGCATTTGTCCCACATCGGTAGTGGAAAGAAAAGTTCTTCTACTTATAAGTAGAATTACTCCTTCTTGTCAGTAAAAGGGTTGAGGGGGCAAGGACCCCTCGCGCCGTCGTCGTCGCTCGGCTCAGCTTCGGCTTCGGCTCGGCTTTGGATTTGGATTTGGATTTGGCTTCGGATTTGGTCAAATGATCTGATTGATTGATAATTTTTTTGGATCAATTTTTCTTTAATTTTTAATTATTTAATTAATTATTATTTAATTAAATTAATTAACTTATCCAATCCTACCCGTTAGTGACCCTGAATCGCGACCCGGCCGGATCCGCGTGTTTGACCCGCTACCCGATTTCTTTTCATATTTAAATTTCCCACCATTTTTCAGTGGTTGTTCAGAAAGGTTGCAAACCTTCAGAAACAGTACTTCCATGGCTATAAATTCGTTTGATTCCTCAGAATTTTACTTACGAATTTTCTGAACAACACAAACTTCTTCTTCTTCTGCATAAACAAATTCTGTGTGATATACTGCTGTTGAGTGGTTCGCCGCTATCGAAATTTGGAGTACTACTATTCTGGTAAGATAATCGTTCTATCTTGGGAGGGGATATTCCATCAACCTCGAGTACTGTGAGGGGAATAATTTCCTTAAGGACACACTTTGAACTAAGTGGGCTCGATTATATTCTGAAAAATATTTTTATTTTTCCAACACTGATTCTGTTCATTTTTCAATTATTATTGTTTACTGGTTTTTGGAATACAGATTAATAACAATCTTAAGGAAATTATATTTTTGATTAATCTGTATTTTGTTTTGGAGATTAAAACCTGTGTGGTTTTCTACTCCGTATGAAATTTCATATTCTGACTTGAAGACATAAAAACTTCGTTGGAATATTAAAGTTCATACTTGTACAATGTTTTGAAGAACATAAAAAAACTTCATCGTTGTTGTATTCTGGTTTGGAGATTAAAACTTGTGTAGTTTTCTACTCCATATGAATATTAGTATTCTGACTCGAAGATATAAAAACTTCGTTGGAATACTAAAGTTTCATAATTATATTGCAATTTGAAGAAATAAAATCTTCATCGTTTAAGTCTGTGATTGAATTGCTATTCTGGTTTTATTAACTAAAACAGTTTGTCGATTTGACAAATGACAAACAAATAATGGCAATTGAGACTGGAATTACTTCGCAAATACTTTTGCACGGTTACTCCTACAACCCGTACCGCCGTGCCACCGCCGAGAAACTCCGCGAAGTTCACCGGTGCCAACTTTAAAGGATGGCAACAAAGAATGTTCTTTTGGCTTACCACCCTTGGTATGCAAAAGTTCACCAAAGTGAGGACCCTCTCGTGCCTGACGCCGACATGCCTGACAACCAACAGTTCATGGTTACTGAGGCTTGGAAACAGGCTGATTTTTTGTGCAAAGGCTACATTTTGAGTGCCTTAGAAGATGACTTGTACAACGTCTACAGTGCAGTAGAGACCTCCAAAGAACTATGGAGTGCACTTGAAAAGAAGTACAAAACTGAAGATGCTTGCTTGAAGAAGTTTGTGGTTGCCAAATTCCTAGACTACAAAATGGTGGATGGAAAAACCGTTGGAACCCAAGTTCAAGAGCTTCAACTTATCTTCCATGACCTTATTGCTGAAGGTATGGTAGTAAATGAAGCGTTCCAAGTGGCTGCAATGATTGAGAAGTTGCCGCCCTCATGGAAAGATTTCAAGAACTATCTTAAGCACAAAAGAAAGGAAATGAAGTTGGAAGATCTTGTGATTCGTCTCAAGATCGAGGAAGTTAACAAAACCGCTGAGAAGAGGTACCGTAAGACTTCACCAATTGAAGGGGCAAACATCGTTGAAGATGCTGCTCTGAAAAAGAACAAGAAAATGAAGAGGCCTTCTGGAAAGGAGAAGGATTCCAACAAGAAAAAGTTCAAGGGCAACTGCTTTAATTGTGGGAAAGCTGGCCACAACGCCCCAGATTGTCGTCTCCCGAAAAAGAACAAAGGAAAAGGACAAGCCAATATGGTGGAAAAGAATGATGATATGAATGATCTGTGTGCAATGCTATCGGAGTGCAATTTGGTTGGGAACCCAAAGGAGTGGTGGCTTGATTCTGGTGCCACTCGACATGTTTGCGCTACAAAAGAAGCATTTGCAACCTATGCTTCCGATGGACCCGAAGAGGTACTTGTTTATGGGAAATACGCAATGACCAAGGTTGAAGGATATGGGAAGATACTTCGAAGATGACTTCCGGCAAGGTCCGACTCTCAACAATGTTATGCACGTTCCAACAATTCGGAAGAATTTAATTTCAGCCGGACTACTCGTCAAAAACGGGTTTAAGTGTGTGTTGGTTAGTGAGAAAATTGTAATAAGTAAGAATGATTTGTTCATAGAAAAGGGCTACCTCACCGAGGGCCTTTTCAAACTCAATGTAATGGTTGTTGACAGTATTAATAAGAATTCAGCTTCGTCTTACTTATTGGAGTCAAATGATTTATGGCATGTTCGTTTAGGACATGTCAACTACAAAACCTTGCGAAAATTGATTAATTTAGAAGTATTGCATAAATTCGAGTGTAATAAATCTAAATGTGAAATCTGTGTTGAATCTAAATTTGTTAAACATCCATATAAGTCTATTGATAGGAATTCAAATCCTTTAGACTTAATTCACACATATATATGTGATATGAAGTCAATACTATCTCGCGGTGGGAAAAAGTATTTTATAACTTTTATTGACGATTGCACTCGATATTGTTATGTGTATTTACTTAATAGTAAGGATGAAGCAATTGATGCATTTAAGCAATACAAAAACGAAGTGGAAAATCAATTGAATAAAAAGATAAAAATGATTAGAAGTGATAGGGGTGGAGAGTACGAATCTCCTTTTGCAGAGATATGTTTAGAATATGGAATTATTCATCAAACTACTGCCCCATACACACCACAATCAAATGGAATTGCGGAAAGGAAAAACCGAACATTAAAGGAAATGATGAATGCCTTACTAATAAGTTACGGTTTACCGCAAAGCTTGTGGGGGGAGGCTATCCTTACAGCTAACCGAATACTCAACAGGGTGCCCCACAGCAAAACACAATCTATTCCATATGAACTATGGAAAGGAAGAAAACCCAACTTGAAATATTTTAAAGTGTGGGGGTGTTTAGCAAAGGTCCAAGTTCCTTTGCCCAAAAGGGTAAAAATCGGACCAAAAACTGTGGATTGTGTTTTTATTGGTTATGCTACAAACAGCAAAGCTTGTTGGTTTTTGGTTCACAAATCGGACAATCCCGAAATTCATGTTAATACGGTAATTGAATCAGATAATGCTGAATTCTTTGAAAACATTTATCCGTATAAAACTGAATGTGAGTCATCAAGTGAAAGATCTAAACGACCGCGGGAAGAACCAAAGGAAAATACACCAAGTAAAGCGGATGCAAGGCGTAGCAAACGTCAAAGGACATCTACTTCATTTGGACCAGATTTTGTGACATTCTTGCTTGAAAATGAGCCTCAAACATTTAAAGCAGCGATGTCTTCTTCGATTCAAAGATTTTGGAAAGAGGCGGTCAATAGTGAGATTGAATCAATTTTGAACAATCATACATGGGAATTGGTTGATCTTCCTCCTGGAAATAAACCTTTAGGATCAAAATGGATTTTTAAAAGGAAAATGAAAGCTGATGGCACTATTGACAAATATAAGGCAAGACTTGTGGTCAAAGATTATAGACAAAAAGAAGGCCTTGATTACTTTGACACATACTCGCCGGTAACAAGAATAACATCTATTCGGGTGTTAGTGGCACTGGCGGCCGTATATGGTCTTGAGATCCATCAAATGGATGTCAAGACAGCTTTCTTAAATGGAGAATTGGAGGAAGAAATTTACATGGAACAACTTGAGGGTTTTGTGGTTCCTGGTAAAGAAAGGAAAGTGTGCAAACTTGTTAAGTCACTTTATGGACTTAAACAAGAACCCAAATAATGGCATGCGAAATTTGACCAAACAATGTTGACAAATGGATTTAAGATTAATGAGTGTGACAAATGTGTTTACATTAAAAATACTCCAAATCATGAAGTCATTGTTTGTTTATATGTTGATGACATGTTGATAATGAGTAGAGATATTACCGATGTAAATGCTACGAAGCGTATGCTGGCTAGCAAATTTGATATGAAGGACTTAGAAGTTGCTGATTTGATCTTAGGTATCAGAATTCATAAAACTCCACAAGGTCTAGCATTATCGCAGTCTCATTATATTGAAAAAGTACTTGACAAGTTTAAGTATTTAAATTTCAATGTTGCAAAGACTCCAATTGATGTAAGTTTTGAACTTCAAAAGAATAAAGGTGAAAGTGACTCACAATTGGACTATGCACGAGTTTTGGGAAGTTTGATGTATATTATGAATTGTACACGACCGGATATAGCATGTGCTATCGCAAGGCGAGTCGATTCACGAGTAATCCCAATCAAACTCATTGGATGGCAATGAAACGAGTCTTGGGGTATTTAAAACACACCCAAGACTATGCTTTGCATTATAACAAATATCCCGCCGTGATCGAAGGATATAGTGATGCAAATTGGATCACCGGATCATTTGAAGTTAAATCCACGAGTGGTTATGTTTTCACAATTGGGGGTGGATCAGTGTCTTGGAAATCATCAAAACAGACATGCATCGCCCGCTCTACAATGGAATCTGAATTTATAGCTTTAGACAAGGCCGGTGAAGAAGCTGAATGGCTCCGTAATTTCTTAGAGGATATTCCATTCTGGCCCAAACCTTTGGCTCCTATATGTATACATTGTGACAGTCAAGCAGCAATAGGTAGGGCAGGGAGTGTAATGTACAACGGAAAATCTCGTCACATACGACGAAGACACAATACCGTTAGACAACTCCTCTCTAGTGGCGTTATCACGATTGACTATGTAAAGTCAAGAGATAACGTAGCGGATTCGCTTACAAAAGGCATATCTAGAGAGGGAGTTAGTAGATCATCAATGGAAATGGGGTTAAGGCCGAGGACAAGTCATCATGGCGGTAACTCTACCTAGCAGACTGGAGATCCCAAGAGCTAGGTTCAAGGAGATCAAACAAAGTTGTGACTGACGGTTCAACATTGTCAAATAACTCAACCCATTCTCGGATGAAGACAATGTTCAGAAATAAGGATACAACCTTATGGCTTGTTAATGAGTTAATCAAGCATTAAGGTTCTTTAATGATTATCTAAATCTGGCAGTGTATGACCAGATAATGTGGCTATAGGACCACATGTTTAGAAATCACATATGTGAGTGTTAAGTGTAAGCCGTTTTAAAGGGGAATGACAGTAAATGCCCATTCTCTACACACTCATGAAACCAGGAGGTGTTCATAGCTGAAACGAACACAACCGCGAGAACCATAAACGGTTGAGGGTTGATTGTGTGACTTATGTTGTCTAGGTATACAACAAAGTTCGACGGTTCAAAGATATCAAATCTACCGATTGATCGAGTATATCCGATATAAGTTCACTACAGAAAGTTCAAAGGGAAACCTACTTATCCAGATGCAGGCAATTCTCGCTTGTATATCACACTTGTCCGCACATTGTTTTATATTATAGTCATTCCCCATTCATGTGGGGGATTGTTGGGTATTGATATTGGTGAATGGGAAATGATTGAAAAGAAAAGTGGGAGTTGTCCCACATCGGTAGTGGAAAGAAAAGTGGGAGTTCCCTCTTGCTTTATAAAATAAGCATTTGTCCCACATCGGTAGTGGAAAGAAAAGTTCTTCTACTTATAAGTAGAATTACTCCTTCTTGTCAGTAAAAGGGTTGAGGGGGCAAGGACCCCTCGCGCCGTCGTCGCCGCTCGGCTCGGCTTCGGCTCGGCTCGGCTCGGCTTTGGATTTGGCTTCGGATTTGGTCAAATGATCTGATTGATTGATAATTTTTTTGGACCAAATTTTCTTTAATTTTTAATTATTTAATTAATTATTATTTAATTAAATTAATTAACTTATCCAATCCTACCCGTTAGTGACCCTGAACCGCGACCCGGCCGGATCCACGTGTTTGACCCGCGACCCGGTTTCTTTTCATATTTAAATTTCCCATCAGTTTTCAGTGGCTGTTCAGAAAGGTTGCAAACCTTCAGAAACAGTACTTCCATGGCTATAAATTCGTTTGATTCCTCAGAATTTTACTTACGAACTTTCTGAGCAACACAAACTTCTTCTTCTTCTGCATAAACAAATTCTGTGTGATATACTTTATTTGTTGAGTGGTTCGCCGCTACCGAAATTTTGAGTACTACTATTCTGGTAAGATAATCGTTCTATCTTGGGAGGGGATATTCCATCAACCTCGAGTACTGTGAGGGGAATAATTTCCTTAAGGACACACTTTGAACTAAGTGGGCTCGATTATATTCTGAAAAATATTTTTATTTTTCCAACACTGATTCTGTTCATTTTTCAATTATTATTATTTACTGGTTTTTGAAATACAGATTAATAACCGTTTGTATCATTGATTTGGTCATAGAAAATTGGTGAGAATATTTATGAATTTTAAATTTATTTTTACTCAGTATTGGCGTTGCTTTCTTCTGAGATCAAATCTGTATGGTTTATGTCATACATATGCATTCATAAGAAGAAAGGAGTAAGATAAATTTATTTGTTCAGCTAAAGCTCTTATATTTCCTTCTTTATTTCATATTCTTTAACATGACATCTTGATAGTGTCTATGACTGCAGAAATAAATTTGTTTGTGATTTGAGGTAAAATTTCTAAAATTTAGTATGTTCTTGAAATTATACGATAATAAACGATCATCTATTCTTGATAGACAATTGCTAATTGAAAAGTTATCCGTTGTGATTTTTATTTATAATGTCTCATATATAATTTAATAATTTGAATTTAATTTATTTATAATTTTGTATCGATGTGGTATAGCCCTTTCGATTCGTACAGGTTATTTGTGAAAGTATATTTGTGTCCCATAGACAATTTGTATTAGGATAAATGTACTTTATACACATTCATATAATTATTAATGGAGATTAATATTTTAGCATTTGCAATTATTGAATTATTAATTGATTGTTTGTAATTTTCTATAATATGCATCTCTGGAGGTTACGCTGTTATTAATAGTGTGAGATATTAATATTATAACGCAACTCTTAAATAGCCTCGACTAATGATCATCGAGAATGGGATATCGATGATATGTGATAAGTCGACATGTGGCCTGCATCACATCCTTAGAGGATGTAGTATGTCTCACTTGCTACGAGTAATGGCTACTCGGGATGGACACATGGATACTTTGGAAGTATTGGTATACCCTGCTGATATACTGTTTGTTATACTTGTCTAAAGTATGATCAGCGTGTGGGAGATAGAAGTCCTTAGACTTGAGGGTCAATACGCGTCTTGTCTGCAAAGTAATGTACTTTGATCCCGTCCTAAGCTCAAATGCCTTATAGGTTGAGATACGGCTTGTATTGGGTACATTACGATGTGGATTAAAGGTGGTAGTTGAACCAAGATTAGGATTCATTCCTCGAATGTATATTCGAGAGAACTCTCGGATTCTCAGTGATATTAAGTTGACTAAGTCGTTGGCCAACGCAATAGACATATTTAGAATATGGTCTAGTTATCAACTAATATAAATGAGATACAATGATTAAGCCATTTTGATAGACACTTGACAAATCCTAAGCTTGATCGGGTGTGTCGTGAGTGAAGGGATTTTATCTTACCACATAAAGGTTAAGTTTACTGGATTCACGTAAACGTACTTCACATATTGAGTTCATCTTGCAGCGCCGTCTAGGAGTTCCGCGTAGACCTTAATTTGATTAATGTCGATATGAGACACACTATGTCGATTGTCCTTTCGATCTAAGGATGTATTGAGAGAGTAATTAAATGTTCGATTTAGAATCGAGACATTTAAATGAATAATGATTATTTTAATTAAGTCAAAAATGGATTTTGGATTTAATTAAGAATGCGCGGGAAATAAATCGAGACAGTGCAGAAATTCATCGAGCGTTGCGGTGCCTCTGCCTCGATTTTTGGGACATGCCCAAGGTCAAACCCTAATCCGATTTTGACCTAATTTTCAACTATAAATAGAGGCATTCTTTTCATTATTCATACACCAATTTCATACTATCATTCTAAGCCTTAGAGACTTAGAATTAAACTCTCTCGAACCTCTGCCGGATTTCCTAGCTTTCCGAAAGATATACATTGAAGCTTGGATCTTGCAATCGAAAGGGCAATTGCGTGTGCACCTTATAGCAGATAAAGACTCCAGATATTCTAACCTGTAAGTATTATATTTTATGTTACAGGTTTGATTGTTTTATAACCATACCAGAAATATTGTTGGGGTGTAAGTAACAAACAAAATCATAAAACTTCTGTTGTGCCTTACTTATGTGCTTTGTACCCAACAAAACCCTACAGTGGTATCAGAGCTCAGGTTGGTTCAATGGTTATATAACAATTGAATAGAATAATATTACGGATTAAACCTAAAATTGGATTAAAACGAGGTTTCTTGAAATCCTACATGTCTTGAACGAATGTTGATCTTTTGATAACATCCTAATTTATCTCTTACGCTAACTCGAGGAAGTCATTCCGCTCTAACTCGAACTAAGCCAAAAGTGCGTTGTCCGGCTCATTGCACGATGCACGGCTAAGAACGAGTAAGAACAAATAATGGTCGATATGGGCGTTATTGATAATGGTGGGTGATGATAAATGACCTGTGATTTGATCCCTAAATTGGATTTAGAGCTCGAACGATTTTAAGAATCAACACAGAAACGTTTGTCAGGACATGAGCGTCGCGACCCTATGGTAGGGCGTCGCGGCGCTAATGCTTCGTTTCAAAAACTTGACTCACTGGAAAATAGGCGACGTGGCTCCATGGTGGAGCGCCGCGGCGCTAATGCATTTACAGAAAAAGAAATGTTGTTGCCTCTGTAGCACCGCGACTCCATGGTGGAGCGCCGCGGCGCTAATGCATTTTTTCAGAAACCGAAAGGCTTCTGTCTTAGTGGCGTCACGGCTCTAATGATTAGCATCGCGGCCCCACCTGTCCAGAAAAATAAAACAAATACCCAAGATTATTACTATACGGTATATTATTTGATAAGTAAATTGTTTATGTGCTAAATGTCAAAATGTTTGTCATTCACATTTCTAGAATAGTGTCCGCTATAACTGTCTGGGTAGGCGGCGCCCAGTGTTTGATTCAACCATCTTATATCATGCATATTGGGTTGACGGTTCCCAAACTATATGTGTCATTAGCTTTGCATGAAAAGATGTCATATTGGATATGGCATAAAAGAGTTGATCTTGGTTAGAACCCTGAATTAAAATGTTCTCCAAAATTTTAAATACAAGTCTAAATTAAAACGCGTCGTCCATTATAATTGTTAGAGTGAAAAATCCTTTTCGGCGATACGAGTATTTATGCCAAAGCATTTGCTCCAAGTCTATGAGAATCCAGACTCTTTCATAGATGTGTTTTAATGTAAAGGTAAACGATAAACTTTTGTGGGTATTTACACCAAAGTGTTTTCTCACAAAGGCCAAATTTGCTTTGATACATAAACGCAATCGTGTAATGGGGTTGACTTGCTTAGACAAATCTTGGCGCCAAAGTGTCGAACTAATCTAAGGACGGAAGATTAAATGTAATATTTGATCAACCAAGAGTTGCGAATAAGTTTTGCAATTGGTTTAGAACCTACCAAGATATGTTATTGAAGTTATGAGCCAAAGCAAATGCGGAGATAGCATAGGTTTGGATCTTGGTCCATTATTACCTCAATTAATATAGGTCTGTATTCTACCATGGGGTCGTAGAAGTATGTTAAAATAGTGGGAGCTAATTAAATAAAAGGCCTTGTTGATTAGCCTAAATGAATGTGTATGATAGGAAATAGATTTTGAGTTTGATTTTCGGTCTATCTAATTCTTCAGATTATTAAAGATGTCGAGCTTATCATTGAAAATATTGATTGAGATGAACAAACTTACTGGACCAAACTACCTTGACTGGCTAAGGAATTTGCGAATAGTACTGAGATAAGAGAAAATAAAATACGTATTGGACACGGTGTTCCCAATAGTCTCTACGACAGACTCTGACGAATATGCCTCTTTTGATAAGGATGCTTACCAGAAACATCTAGATGATGCCACTTCAGCGCAATGCGTAATGTTGTCTTCCATGTCTATGGAACTTCAGAGACATCATGAGAACATGGGGCCCAATGAGATGCTTGAACACTTGAAGAGTCTCTATGACTCTCAATCCCAGACTATGAAATATGAGTTGCTAATAGAACTCTTTAAGTGTAAGCTCAATGAAAGGGCCCAGGTCTCGCAGCATGTGTTGAAGATGATAGGGTTGATAGAGAGGCTTGCTTCAATTAGAACGAAGCTTGAAAAGAATGTCGCTACCACCCTCATCCTGAACTCTCTCCCTCGTTCCTTTGAGAACTTCATAGTGAACTTCAATATGAATGGAACCAAGGCGACTCTGCCGGAGCTGCACAACATGCTAAAGACCTTTGAGTCTTCCATTTCCAAAGGCTTGTGCTCATGGTGAGCTCTTCTAGCCGACCCAAGCCGAAAGGCAAGGAATGACAGAAGAAGAAGGGCAAAGCAATCGTTGCGCCCTCAGCTATGAAACCCAAATGAGGTGTGAAGAAGAAGGTGAACGCGACTAAGGATTAATGCCTCAACTGCCATAGGAAAGGGCATTGGAAGAAGGATTGCACGACACTAGGAGGAGGAAAAGCACTAGGTGCTCCTGCCTTTGGTGGATAAGGTACATACATCATTGAAATAAATATGTCTATAAATAACTCTCATTCCTAGGTATTAGATACCACTTGTGGCTCACACATTTGTACAAATGTGCAGGGGCTAACTGATAGCAGGAAGGTTGGAAACGGAGCACGAGTAGATGCTGAGCGTGTAGGGACTTATAGATTAAATTTACATTCCGGCTATTATTTAGTGTTGAATGATTGCTTTTATGTACCCTTGTTAACGAGGAATATCATTTATGTCCCAGTTTTAGACATGAAGGGTTTTTTCCTCGTATATTTATAATGACAGTCAAGTACTGTCTTTTGATAATATTATATATGAAACTGCTCCTCTTGTGGATGGATTGTATACACTAAACTTTAGTCGAGAGATATTCAATGTACAAAATAAACGAGCCAAGATAAGTAATAGAAACTCCACCTACCTATGGCACTACAGACTTGGTCATATCAATGAATCAAAGATAGCAAGGTTGAGGAAGTTAGACTATCTTGAACCATTTGACTTGGAGTCTTATGGTAACTGCGAATCTTGCTTGAGAGGAAAGATGACTAATAAACCACTTTCTGGGAAAGGTGTACGAACCAATGAGGTGATTGAGTTGGTCCATACTGATGTATGAGGGCTATTCTTGACTCAAGATAAATGAGGCTTCCCGTACTTCATCACTTTTACTGACAACTTCACAAGGTATGGATATGTGTATCTTATGAGGCACAAATCTGAGGCTTTTGAGAAGTTTAAGGAGTACAAGTCAAAAGTAGAGAAGCAACTTGCAACAAGCATCAAGACCCTTCGATCGGATCGAGGGGGTGAATACTTGAGCAAGGATTTTCTAGATTACTTAAAGCTACATGGAGTCCAGTTAGAATGGACACCTCCTGGAACACCACAGATGAATGGTGTTGCCGAGAGGAGAAACCAAACCTTATTGGATATGGTTTGATCCATGATGAGCTCCTCAGCTCTACCAACATACCTTTGGGGACATGCTATACAAACCTCTATATATGTTCTGAACAAGATTCCTTCCAAGTTAGTAGAAAAGACACCCTATGAGATATAGTGTGGCAAGAAGCCAGCTCTTAAACATATGAGACCCTGGGGGTGCCCTGCATATGTTAAGAAGATGCTCACTGATAAGTTGGAATCCAAAAGTGAGAAATATTACTTTGTGGGGTATCCAAAGGAAACTAAGGGAAACTACTTCTATCTTTCTGGAGAACATAAGGTCATTATTTCCAGGAATGCAACTTTCCTTGAAGAAGAATATGTCTACAAGGAATTGATAACACAGAAAATGAACCCTTGTCGAATGACCTAAACAAGGATTCAGTGGAAGTATCTGATGAAGATTGGGTGCTTAAGAGTACGCCCTTTAGCCAGTGGGAGTGCTGTGAAGATAGTGCAGAAATGCAAGACTCTCATACACAACTAATGGAAGATGATACTATGGTTGTACATCATTCCATTAAGGAAATACATGAAAATGACATTCTTGAAAGCTCTCAATGTGATGGATTGTCCAACACACAAAGACCTTCTCACAATCAGAATGCAACAAACACTGAAACGTAGAATAATCAACTCTGTAGGACCACTAGGACTCATCGTCCGCCTGAAAGACTTAATCTCCTTGTTGAAACACACAGTGAGATAGATATTCCCCATAACGATGAGCCTACAACCTATAGCAAAGCAATGTTGGACATTGATTCGAAGAGATGGCAAGAAGCCATGAAATCTGAGATGGACTCGATGTACATACATCAAGTTTGGAACTTGGTTGATTTGCCTACAGGGGTTAGACCCATAGGATGCAAATGGGTTTTCAAGAAGAAGATTGATGTATATTGCTAGGTATAAACTTATAAAGCAAGATTGGTGGTAAAGGTTATAATCAACGGCCTGGGGTCGATTATGATGAAACATTTTCACATGTTGTTAAGATTAAGTCCATTCGGATTTTGCTTGCAATAGCTGCATATTATGACTATGATATTTGGCAGATGGACGTCAAAACTGCTTTCCTCAATGGTAATCTAGTTGAGGAAGTGTATATGAAACAACCTGAGGGTTTTTCACTTGAGTCCAAACCAAATGCCGTATGCAAGCTACAAAAGTCCATTTATGGGCTTAAGCAAGCCTCGAGGAGTTGGAACATTTGCTTTGACAAGGCTATCAAGTCATTTGATTTCGTCAGAAGCAAAGAGGATCCATGTGTTTATAGTAAACGCAAAGATGGGAGTATTGCCTTCATTATCATATATGTAGATGACATATTAATAATGGGAGACAATAAGACTCTCTTGCAGTCAGTCAAAGAGTGGTTGTCCAGTACCTTTATGATGAAGGATTTAGGTGAAGTCTGCTACGTTCTGGGGATTAGGATCTATAGAGATAGACCTAACAGATTGTTGGGGTTGTCACAGTCAGTCTACATAGACAAAGTGCTTAGACGTTTTTCTATGGAAAATTCCAAGAAAGGCGGTCTACCTATGGGACAAGGCATCAAGTTATCTAAGAAGGATAATCCTTCTAATACTATAGAACTTGAACGCATGAAAATGATCCCATATGCTTCAGCTATAGGATCGATCATGTATGCCATGACCTGTACTAGGCCAGATGTGGCCTTTGCACTTAGTATGACTTGCAAATTCCAGCATAATCCTGGGGAAGAACACTGGAAGGCAGTCAAGAGTATTCTTAAATATCTTAGACGAACTAAAGATTACTTCTTAGTCTATGGTGGGAAAGAAAAGCTAGCTGCTATTGGGTACACTGATGCTAGCTTCCAGACAGATGTTGATGACTACAAATCTCAATCGGGGTACACATTCATTTTCAATGGTGGAGCAATAAGCTGGAAAAGTTCCAAACAAGCTACAACTGCTGATTCGACAATAGAAGCTGAGTACATTGCTGGATCGGAAGTTGTCGCGATATTCCAAGTGCCACTTGTCCAATAACTATTTATTGTGACAACACTGGTGCGATTGCGCAAGCTAAGGAACCAAAATCAACCAACAGAAACAAGCATGTACCAAGGAAGTACCACATACTCAATGAGATGGTGGTGACTGAAGAGATTAGACTACTATGTTCTCACAGACGATAATCTAGATGACCCATTCACTAAACCATTAAGCTTAGTCCAGCACAATGGTCATTTTGAGAATATGGGCATTAAATATGTTGGAGATTGGCTCTAGGCCAAGTGGGAGATTGAAAGTATATTTATGTCCTAGAGATAATCTGTATTAGGATAAATATACTTTATACACAGTCATATTATTATTAATGGAGATTATTAATTTTGGCATTTGCAATTATTGAATTATTAATTGATTGTTTGTAATATTCTATAATATGCATCCCTGGAGGTTGCGCTGTTATTAATAATGTGAGATATTAATATTATAACGTAACTTTTAAATAGCCTCGACTAATGATCATCGAGAATGGGATATCGATGATATGTGATAAGTTGACATGTGGTCTGCATCACATCCTTAGAGGATGTAGTATGTCTCACCTGCTACGAGTAATGGCTACTCGTGATGGACGCATGGATACTTTGGAAGTATTGGTATACCCTCCTGATATACTATTTGTTATACTTGTCTAAAGTATGATCAGCGTGTGGGAGATAGAAGTCCTTAGACTTGAGGTCAATACGCGACTTGTCTGCAGAGTAATGTACTTTGATCCCGTCCTAAGCTCAAATGCCTTATAGGTTGAGATACGGCTTGTATTAGGTACATTACGATGTGGATTAAAGGTGGTAGTTGAACCAAGATTAGGATTCATTCCTCGAATGTATATTCGAGAGAACACTCGAATTTTCAGTGATATTAAGTTGACTAAGTCGTTGGCCAACGCAATAGACATATTTAGAATATGGTCTAGTTATCAACTAATATAAATGTGATACAATGATTACCATTTGGATAAACAATTGACAAATCCTAAGCTTGATCGGGTATGTCGTGAGTGAAGGGATTTTATCTTACCATATAAAGGTTAAGTTTACTGGATTCACGTAAATGTACTTCACATATTGAGTTCGTTTTTGCGGCGCCGTCTAGGATTTCCGCGTAGACCTTAATTTGATTAATGTCGATACGAGAAGGCATGTAGGGTCACACTATGTCGATTGTCCTTTCGATCTAAGGATGTATTGAGAGAGTAATTAAATGTTCGATTTAGAATCGAGACATTTAAATGAATAATGATTATTTTAATTAAGTCAAAATTGGATTTTGGATTTAATTAAGAATGCGCGTAAAATAAATTGAGACAGTGCAGAAATTCATCGAGCGCTGCGGCGCCCATACCCTAGGGCCGCGGCGCCCATACCCTAGGGCCGCGGCGCCTCTGCCTTGATTTTTGGGCAAGGCCCAAGGTCAAACCCTAATCCGGTTTTGACATAGTTTTCAACTATAAATAGAGGCATTCTCTTCATTATTCATACACCAATTTCATATTATCATTCTAAGCCTTAGAGACTTAGAATTAAACTCTCTCGAACCTCTGCCGGATTTCCTAGCTTTCCGAAGGAGAAATACATTTAAACTTGGAGCTTGCAATCGGAAAGGCAATCGCGTGTGCACCTTATAGTACATGTAAGTATTATGTTTTATGTTACAGGTTTGATTGTTGTATAAATTATCAGAAATATTGTTGGGGTAAGTAAGAAACAAAATTTTAAACTTCTGTTGTGCACTTATGTGCTTTGTACCCAACAAAACCCTACAATTTGGATCATTGATTCGGTCACAGCAAATTGGTTCTATTTATGAATTTTCAGTTTATTTTTACTCATTATTGGTGTTGCTTCAATTTCTTTTGAGATCAAATCTACATGATTTATGTCATATATTTATATTCATATATGTTAAGAGTCTTACATCGGGGATATGGAATGGAAACATGGACTTATTAGATGAACTTGAACAATTCTCACCCTACATGCTTGCTTTTGGGGTTGAATTAGGCCTAAAATTCATTCTTTACCCTATAAATTGATGAGTTTGAATTCAGTCTATAACTTTAGATTATTTTACAATCTTTTATTTTTATTCATGCAGTATTATTCTATACGTTTGTGTATGAAATTTATCAATTTTGGATTTGATTGGTTGGGCGACGGAAGTACCAAGAGATTGAGAATTTATCGGGTGTCTTTGTTTAATTATGGTAATTGTATCATTTTTATTATTTTTTGAACTGCCATACACTTGCTCTTTCCCAACTTTCAATGTCTATTCTTTTTTGTTAATAAGTAACAAAAATACATATCATAATTTTCCAGAGATTTCCTGCTTTGATAAAGGTTCAGATTTATATGTAGGATTATTGCATCATGTCCTAAATGGATAGTCTTTGAATATCCCTCTATTTTTAAATATTGTCAACATTTACCCTTCAAAATATATAAATGTAATGCATCTTCTAAAGATAAAGTTAAAATTGCAAAAGCATTATATTAGTACTTGCAACTATGAGTTATTATATTTAATTTATAGAAAAGGACCCTGAATTTCATTTTTTAATTGTCGAAATCAAAGGAAAAAATGTTATATTTTATTTAAAGTCAATTACTATTTTTCAATAATTAATTCTTCTTCTGTATATTTTATATTGATATATATGGATTGACTCGATGCACACATGCAAACACATTGTAATTTATATTGAATAGAATAGTCATTTAATATTATTTTTAATATTTAGAAATAGTTATTTAATTATTTTTTTCATATTTATAAGTCTGAAATTAATTAGGTTATGACTATTAAATATTTTCTTATTTGAAAAGATACGCAAATTCCTAATATCTTGAATTAGGCTATAATCATAAGCTGTAAGACTTGGATTTATTGAAAGTTTGAAATATTGTTGGATTTATTTACGTATATTAAATTGAGAACTTTTTGTTAATCTATTTGTAAGTTTTCTCCATATATGTTTTACTTGTTATTGTGTCATAAATTAAAGAAAAATTAAAAGTAGCAAACAATTGCTTGTATTCGATACTCGGAAATTTTGGGTTGTGCGATAGTATTCCATACAAATTTTACAATGAGTTTTAAACCTGTACGTGCTATGTATTTTTCATTTTTTCTCTGATCAATAGTTTCACTGTATTTCAGTAGTAAATTTTTCTACTTGTGGTCCAGGATATTACCAGTACTAACTATCGTACCCTCAAGCATTGCAGATTAATTTATATAGATATACAACGATGGCGGTCTCCTCACTATTGATTAAGCCTGTTACCGGGTCGGGCCTGTCTGGGTTGATAAAATCCAAAACCGGCTGGTTTGTGGTCCGGGTTGGCTACCGGATTGGTCATACCAGGTCCAACCGGTCCGATCCAATGGGTCCGATTTCACCCGGGCTGGGCCGGGTTTAATATAATAATTTTAAAAAAAAATTAGTTAAAACTTTTTTATCATAATAAAATAATTTTAGTTTAGTTGTTAGTTGTAAGTTACAATAAAGAATTGTTTTTTTTTAGTTTAGTTGTTAGTTTGTTACTATTTAGTCTAATTCAAAATTCAAACAATAAATTTTAAAATTTAAAGTAGCTAAATACGAAAATATAAAATATATAAAGAAAAGTCTTCTAGCAATATATTTTGTTACCTATGATTTTCTTTAGTGTTGGTCCCGTAGGAACTCCATCTTTCAATATTTCTCCAATCTCTTCGTCTTTCGGCTCATCTAGGTTATTATCTGCACGTCCTTGATTTCTTCTTATGGACCTTATTCAATTTCTGAAACATATTAGAACTTCCAAAGTGTTGCTACCCAATGAGTGACGAGTGTCTCCTAACTGCTGCCTTGCTTGGCTAAATACGCTCTCTTATGTAACGGTTGAAATTAGCACATTTAGTACGTCCCGAGCCATTGCGGAAAGAACGAGAAACTACTTTGCATTGTCCTTCCACCATTTCAATGGTGCAAAATTCTTCTTTGGCTCGGTGCCCATTTGCAAGTAGAATTGAAGCTCATCAATGTTCCCACTACTTGCTCTGGTACTAGAAAAAGCCCCCCCCCCCCCCCCCCCCCCAAATAGAAAAATTAGCAACATCTTCATCGTCATCAAAATCTGTAGATGTAGAAGCAGAACTAGAAGGGAAATTTGGGTCAAATATAACATGTATATAGAATTATCAGCTAAAGTTACATAATAATTATATAATTGTTGCAATTGTGTGTTAAGGTAACCCATACAAGTGTCAAGTAACATGATTTTGCAGCTCCAATTTTCATATATGAACAAACCTTTAATTGAATTATGAGTGTCATTCAGCTCACAAGAAGGATTTTAAAACAACACCATTTAGATAAATAGGAGTAGAAAAAAATATTTTAAAATTTATCCATCAATTTTTCAACGACCTCAATATATCTAATATCTTTCTTCAAATTGTTAAGTTGGTAAGAATTTTTAGCTATATTAAAGCATTTGCAACAGTAGGATAATAAGCTCCAGAAAATTCAAGAGTATCCACATAACAATTTCTTAAAAATAATACAACTTCATCAATGATTTTTCAAATATCAGGTGTTAACAAACGATTTGGATCTTGACAAAAAGCTAATACAACTTCAGTTATAGGACCTCTATATTTGTAACAAACTTTCAAAAATATATAAGTATAGTTCCACCTAGTAGCAATTTCTTCAGGCATGTATCTTTGGGGAAGGCCATATTCCTTGCATTTTTCTTAAATTCAACAATTCTTTTAGATTTATTATTTTATTGAATAACACCAACAACTATTCTAACTAAAGTGGCCTCAGGTTTAAATAATTCAAGATTAGCTTTAAAAATTAAATTATAAATATGATATGCACACCTAACAATTCTTTTAGATTTATTATTTTATTGAATAACACCAACAACTATTCTAACTAGAGTGGCCTCAGGTTTAAATAATTCAAGATCAGCTTTAACAATTAAATTATAAATATGACATGCACACCTAACATGAAATATTTCATCAAGGTGGTTCATATGAATTTTTGAAGATGACACAACAACAGTATTATTAGAAGCATTATCAAAAGATATACATAAAACTTTTTGATTAAGATTGAAATCTTTAACAACATCATTAATTGTTTGGCTTATATATACAACAGTTTGACTTTGATCTTCGTCATATTTAAAAATAATAATACATTTTGCATTATAAATGAAAGAAATAATCTCCTTGATTATTTTCATTGATTGAATAGATATATACAAGTTATAAAATAGGAGAATCTTATTCCTATTCTATTCCTAAAACCTTATTCTACCATAATTCTAACTATACAATTATGGTAAGTGTATATCCTAATTATGGTAAGTGTATATCCTAATCTAGGTAATAAATACACTACAATATACACAAAATATACTTTCCTTAATATACAAATCTGATCACTGATTTGCTGCCCAAAATCCCGTGATGGGCCTGGACGAGTTGGGCCACTACCCACTGGCCAGTGGGCTGCCCACTGCTTTGCTTCTGGGCCACTGCTTTGTATACTTGTGATATATACTGCTGTATATTAAGTGTATATCACAGGTATATTACCTTTGTTTAACACACCCCCGCAGTCATAGCGGGCGGTCTTCGAACGCTGAGACTCTCCCTAAAATCTTCAAAGAGAACCGCTGGTGTCTCCTTTGTAAAGATGTCTGCAATTTGATAACGAGACTGGACATGGCATACGCGAACGTGACCCTTTGCAACCTTTTCACGGACAAAGTGAATGTCCATTTCGATATGCTTGGTACGTTGGTGTTGAACTGGGTTACCTGAAAGGTAGATGGCACTAATGTTATCGCAATATACCAAGGTTGCCTTCTGAATGAGACAATGAAGCTCCAAAAGCAAATTACGTAGCCAACATGATCCGGAGACCACATTCGCTACCCCTCGATTCTGCCTCTGCACTTGAGCGTGATAGAGTTGCCTGACGCTTTGCCGACCAGGAGACCAAGTTGTTGCCAATGAACATACAGTAGCCAGAAGTCGACCGTCTGGTGTCGGGACAACCACCCCAATCAACATCCGTGTAAAAGACAAGTGTGGATGTAGATGAAGGATACAAGTGCAACCCATAGTCCAGTGTCCCCTGAATATACTGAATGATGCGTTTGATTGCATTCATGTGCTCAACTCTGGGATCATGCATGAATAAACACACCTGTTGAATCGCATACGTAATATCCGGCCTGGTGAAGGTAAGATACTGGAGGGCCCCTGCAAGACTGCGATAGCGGGTCGGGTCCTCGTATGGTGAACCTGCTGCGGCACTTAGTTTGGGGTTTGCATCAACTGGCGTGGAAGTGGACTTACAGGATGACATCCCAGCCCTCTCTATGATCTCAGCAACATACTTTCGTTGAGACAAAAACAATCCACCTGAATGACGCTTGACGGCAATCCCCCAAAAATAACTCAAAGGCCCTAAGTCTTTCATAGCAAACTCAGAACTCAGCATGGGCATGATAGATTGGCGCAAGGCATCGGAAGAGGAAATCAAGATGATATCATCCACATACAACAGAATGTAGGCCAATGACGAACCATGGCGGTGATGAACAAGGAATTATCTGACCTACTGTGAGTGAACCCAATAGTTGAAACAAAGTCAGCAAACCTCATGTACCATGCCCTTGGAGACTGCTTAAGCCCATATAAGGATTTTTTCAACAAACATACATGATGAGGACGATGTGGATCCCTGAAACCCAACGGCTGATGCATATAGATTATTTCCTTGAGATCACCATGTAGGAAAGCATTCTTAACATCCAACTGATGAATTGACCAAGTCTTTGACAGAGCCAAGCTAAACATAGTGCGAATGGTAGCCGGTTTGACCACCGAACGAAACGTCTCACCACAATCTATCCCAACCTGCTGAGTCTTACCATCACCAACAAGTCGCGCCTTATGTCGAGCAAATGACCTATCTGAATTCTCCTTATGAGCAAAAATCCACATAGACCTGATAATATTAATACCATATGGACGGGGCACCAACTCCCACGTCTTATTATCAATAAGAGCATTATATTAATCAGTCATAGCAATTTTCCAATTGGGGTAATTTAATGCGGACACAGGATTGCGGGGCAAGGGGGATTTAGAGACATCATAATGTAAATTAAAATGTCTTTTAGGTGTAAATATGCCCCGCTGACTACGAGTGACCGGTCTATGACTCGAGGAGGAATTAAGGGAATTTTCTGGGGTCGGGACGGACTGGCCAGCAGGCAGTGGGCCTGCTGGCCCAAATCGGAAAACTGTGTCATCGACTGGACCAGTTCCAGAATTGGGCTGGACCGGCCCAATTGCTGGGATTGATCCAGTAACTGGAGCTGCCGCTACTGGCGGTACTGGGGGTCCAGCGGGCAGTGGGCCCGCTAGAGGATTTTAGGTGCGGGAGATGTCCGAAAAATTCCGAATAATATACGGGGATATGTGGTCATCCAAAAAATTATACGACTTAGGCTCGGGAGTATGAAAGTAAAAGGGAATTGGGTTTCCTCAAAAATGACATGGCGATTAATTATGATTTTCTTGGATGATAAATCAAAACACTTATAACCACGATGATTCGACGGATAACCCAAAAAGACACACGGGGTAGATCGAGCATGAAGTTTGTTAATTGTGGTGGATGGGAATAATGGATAACACAAGCACCCAAAAATCCGAAGATGAGAATAAGAAGGGTCCTTATTATATAGGATTTTGAGGGGGGAGGAATATGTCAGACCTTTAGAAGGAATTATGTTAAGAAGATATGTGGCCATTTGTAGAGCATGATGCCAAAAATATGGAGCTATGGAGGCATGAATTAAGAGAGTTCGGACAATGTTATTTATGGAACGAATTTTGCGTTCGGCTTTCCCATTTTGTGAAGATGTATGAGGACACGAAAAACAAAAATTTATCCCATTATTAGCACAGAATTCCCGAAACTCCCTATTGTCATACTCTTTCCCATTATCACATTGAATATTTTTTATTTCTCTTTCGAATTGAGTACGAATGAACGCTCTAAATTTGATGAAGACGGAAAACACTTGTGATTTATTCATAATTAGAAGCATCCACAAAAATCTAGAATAATCATCTAAAAAGAGAACATAATATCGATGACCCAATGAACTAAGAACAGGAGACGTCCATAAGTCGCTATGAATAATATCAAATGGCATTGAAGTATGAGAGTTGGAGTCTACAAATGGTAACTTAACAATTTTTCCTAATGAACAAGACTGACAAAGTGGAGTACGACTCGTACCCTTACAGAAATAAAGCTATTTTATCTAAAACTGATAAAATAGAAGATCCCGGATGACCCAGACGAGCATGCCACATGGAAGGAGAGATGGCTGCAAAAGGTGATGGCAAGGCTTGACTCGATGGACTGAAACCAGTCATGATAGGATACAGATCCCCCCTACTATCACACCTCATGAGATGACTCCCCGTCTTGAAATCCTTCACAGAGAAACCAAAAGGATCAAATTTAACGGAAACAGAATTGTTAGTAGTGAATTTTCGGACAGACACTAAATTTTTAATCAATTTAGGAGCATGTAAAGTATTTTTCAAGAGAAGGGTGGATTGGGGGGAGACAACATTTTCTGACCATAACCCTGAATTGGAATAGACTTGCCATTACCAATAATTATACCCCGAGGGGTGCTCAAATTGGAATAAGAGGAGAGAGTACCTGATTCGGAAGTCATGTGAGTAGTGGCCCCGGTGTCCATATACCAATTTGGGTCCGGTTGAGTCAATCCCAACGTGTGCATCGCGGCCTCGATGTCGGTTTGAGTGGGGCCTGCTGCATGATGGGCTTGCGGAGGTCGGGGCCCAAGAACTCTTGTCCGTGATGGAGCTGGGCCGTAGCTGTTGTTGCTGCCGCCGCCGGGCCCGGCCGGCCGGTGGGCGCCACCGCCGGGTGTTGGGCACGGACCGTTGGCCGGCCCCACCGGCCGCCGGGAATTCACCGTGTGATTGTAAGGGCTGTTGGCCCACACCCACTGCCCCCGCCCTACTGCCATGGGCCCCACTGCTGGGCCCAGGGGGTGGTGGGCCACTATTCACTGGATGGGACCCACCGCCTGCTTGCTGACCACCGGAACCGCCACTAGAATCGCCGCGTTTGCCCCCGCGGTTTTTGTTATTATTCTTGCGATTATTCTTGCCGCCACCATTATTATGGTTTTGGCCCGAATTATTAACAAAACCCGAAGAACTAGGAGAGGACGCCACCATGACGACTGGGCTTGCTCCTGTAGCCGCCTTTTTAGCCAAACCGACTTCTTCCAACGTAAGCATGGAGCGGGCTTGATAGAAGTCGGGAAGAGGGTTGCTTTGGTGAAGGAGAGTTCCAACACCATTATAGACCTCCGAAAGACCGGCAACCAATTGTAGAACGAGACGATTATTAGTTATTGGTGCGCCAACATTACGGAGTTGATCTGCCAACTCCTTTAGTTTCTTGCAATATGTAGAAACGTTCGGAAATTCGTCCATTCGAACGAGAGAGAATTCCTGCTCGAGTGTGACGACACGTGAATGTTGGTTGTCTTGGAATATGTCACGCAATCTATTCCATGCAACCATAGCCGTGGTATCCGACTCAATAATCGTCTGTAGAAGGTCCACCGAAATAGTGGCGTAGATCCACCGGAGAACGGTAGCATCAAGTGTAATCCATAACTCAGGATCCTCCGCAGGAAGGGGTCTAGCGGGAGGAATGATGTGATGAAGAACTTGATAAGAGATAGCGTGAATTTTAAACAACTCCGCCCACGTCGCATATTGGACGTTTTCCATCTCAATGACAATAGGGATACCGCTCTTGCTATTAGAAACCGTGAGGGCAGGGTGATAATTGTTCTTAGACATATTGAAAGAACAAAGAAGGAAGGGAAATTTAAGAGATGTTTTGGAGAGCGAAAGACAAATATTGAAAGAGAAACCCGAGGGGGGGGGGGTGTCTCGGCCAACACAAAGAGAGGACAAAAGTTGAGAGAGAAAAACTTTTATTTTAGACCTAGTCTCTTGATACCATGAAAGAAATAATCCCCTTGATTATTTTCATTGATTGAATAGATATATATATATATACAAGTTACAAAATAGGAGAATCCTATTCCTAAAACCTTATTCTACCATAATTCTAACTATACAATTATGGTAAGTGTATATCCTAATTATGGTAAGTGTATATCCTAATTTAGGTAACAAATACACTACAATATACACAAAATATACTTTCCTAAATATACAAATCTGATCACTGATTTGCTGCCCAAAATCCCGTGATGGGCCTGGACGAGTTGGGCCACGCCCACCGGCCGGCTGGTCGCCCACTACTTTGCTTTTCTTTGAGGGCCATTTGCTTTGTATACCTGTGATATATACTGCTGTATATTCAGTGTATATCACAGGTATATTACCTTTGTTTAACAATAAAATCATCATTTATCCAATGACATGTAATGGTCAAATAATCATTTTCATTAACAGCACGATCAATGTCAGAATTGACAAACTCTACAAGTAAGGTTGTTAAACAAATATTGTAAATAAAATAATTATTGTAAATAAAATAAATATTGTCCATAAAACCTAAAGATACCAGATCTACAAGTACTTCTAGGAACACCTTTAAACAAAGGATTATGAACTCTTTGAATGTACGTAATAAGATATGGCAAGGAAGCAAACGTAAAAGGTAGACAACGTAAAGCAATCATTTTTGCTAACTCCTCCCTATCCTTCATTGTATCATACTCAGGGCATCCTCTGATTGTTGGGTTTAACGTTGTTTGATCATCCTCAACACCACCACGTCATTCAATTAGGTGTTTCTCCTCTAAGTGTCTTCAAAGTGCCCGTCCCCCCTTTGCTATCTCCAATTTTATGGATAAAAGGTTGATCACAAAGATTATATTTAACATGGTTGGGAGTTTCAGTTTCAGACATAAATTGTCAGACCTTACTTCTCTTTCTACGACTTTACATATTCATGGGTAAAGGTGGCCTAGCCCTGCCCCCCACCACAACCACTACCCATACTTTGAGCAGCTCCACTCATAGGTGTAGGTGGTGTATCATTATTACCTACTTTAGTTTCATTATCATCATCCTCTATATCAGAATCTTCTTGCATTTGTACATAATCCTCATTATTATGTGGCGATGTGTCATAAACATGTGTAAAATACTCATTCATATTATTATTATTATTAATACTAGAAGAACCTCTTGATTTTCTACCTCCACCCCTATAACTACTATTAGAATTACTTCTACCCCAAATAAAATTAGCACATTTTTGAAATAAATTCATTATGCAAGTTCAAAATTCAAATAACAAAATAGAAAAATAATAAAAATTAAATATACGATAATAAAAATACTAAATATGAAAAAGAGATGGAACGAGCATATCAAATTTCCGCAATAAGTTCAAGTGTTGAACAATTGGATGACTTGAACGTTATCACAATTGCACTAGCTCGTAACTCGTTGCTATTTTTTTTTTTTTTTTGCAAAATAAATCGCAAATAAAATTAAAACTAAAATTAAGTAACAAAACTAATTATTGGTAGTACTTTGTGAGAGAGAGAATTGAGAATTTGAGATGGAAATTAGAGCGTAAGTAAGAGAGTTGTGCGGAAAAAATATGATGTAGGGTGGGGGCTATTTATAGATTTTATAAAGGGGTGAGGTTAAGTTTTTTAATTAAAAAAATAAAAAGGGCAAAATCAGCCCCATTAATAAAATTGGAACGTTGGGGGCTTGGGGCTGCCAAAACCAATAGCCGTTTGGCCAATAAGACCGTTGGTAATGGTAAAAAAAAGTCAAAAGTTGTTGCCATATAAAAAAACAAAATTATTATCAAAATATTACTGTTAAACCGGGCCGGTTCGATTAACCGGTTCAGTCATGATGTGACTTCACCGGTTCCAATCAGGTCGGGTAACCGGTCAGCCCAACAGACCCGTGCGGGTCCGGTCCAATAATAAACCCACAACATCCCAGTCCACTACATAACGGTCCAGTCCGATCTCGATTTGAATCGGTTCGGTCCGAATTCGGCCCGTTAGACGGGTTTACTATTGATCGATCGAAGATTATGAAATTTGTCGGACAAAATATATTGAAGTTCGGTGTCTTGTGCTCACCACTTGTGTTGATCATATTGTTTTACGTATTTCATGCATGCCTTCTATCTTCTCGGCATTGCTCTTTACGATTTTTAATACTCTACATGGATGAGTTCTCATATTTTAAGGATCTTTTCAATACAATCTATTTCATCAAGGACTAATTAGATTTATCTACGCAAACACTATACTACAAAATTCTAATAACAGAGAGTGAGAGATAATTTTTTGAGCAGATTTTATATCAAGCATGTGGTTTTCACTTCTGATCCTCTTTTTAATTGTTTTGAGCTACTAGATAAATATTATATAAATTATTTATTTCAATATCTGATTGATTCATGGCACAATTTTTCTTGCACGTTCTACTGATTTTTTTCTACTTTACTACATCAAAGGTCTCAGCTATTAGTATATCACAAAGTCGAAGGTAAAGAAAGGTTATAGGCTTTTTGGTGTTCATAATTGTTAGAGATATTTGTTTAAAATTTTTACTACTTTTTTTATTGTAATCGTGTACATTTTGAATATTTAAAATATTCTCTTGTTACTTTAAACACAATTTAATTAAATTTATAGCTATAAATATTAGATTAGATGCATCAGACACGATATTTGGGTCAATTTCATAACATATTTTATCATTTAAAGGAATGTTGCATCAATTTTGACGTAATTGCTATTTTACAATAACTTTTTCTTTTATATAATTTTTTTAATCTATTGACACGTGCAACACACGTACACTAAAACTAGTTAAAGGAAAAACGATATGGTGTGGCTATCAACAATTTAAATGGCCCAACTTTGAACTATATGACCCGAAATATATTTTAGGCCTAAAATTAAGACTACTTATAGCCAAACCCTAAAATTTCACCCATCACTTTCTCCATTGTGTTCTTTCGCTGATTTTGACAATTCCCACAATGAACACACGCCATGAATCGACTGCAAGAAAGAGAAACAACTCCTAGACGACAACAATGAAGACGAGGACAATATGGTATCCATTGTTACCAACGAGTGGTTGGAAACAATACATAATTTTATTCTCCGAGTGGTAATCACCTATCTCTGGCATCATCTACGTCTTCGTGCTTCTTCTAGGAATCTCCCTCGGTATCTTCTCCAAATCAGTCCATTTTTAGTTTGTTACCGCAATATCCAAAGGAAAAAAATGATGTTGGAGTGGAGATTCGAAGGAAAAAAACATGGGAAGCTCTGGTGGTTTCATGATGGTGTTTAGGTGGTCTGCTAGTGAAAACTGTTGGTACTCTATTGTACTTTATAAAGCAGTACGGGAAGTAAATAGCTATTACAAGTATTCGAAAGGATAAACAAATATTCAATATTCAGAAATTGAATCTTGTTGAACAAATAGGTCAATCTTCAAAACTGCCGCAAACTTGTTGTGTCTTGAATCTTGATAACTTGAAATCAAGAAACAACTAAATCTGGATGGTTACAACATTGTGTGTTGAGTCGAGTGATTGCCCTCTGTCCTTAAGACAAGATTGCCCCGTAGATATGCTTTTACGTTAGCGGGCAATAGTCTCCCAAGATAAAACAACACTTTAATCTCAACGCTACAAAGCCAATAGGTTGAGCCTGACGAAGAAAACAAATATGAATCGACTTGCTGAAGATATGGAAAAGGAAGGAAGAGTTTCTGTTTACTCTTCTCTTTTGTCTCTGTGTATATAGTGTGTCTCTGTTGTGTATATCTTGTGTATATGAGGGTGTTTGCTCACTGATTTTCGTCACTGGTTTGCAGTGTTTATGTTCACTGTTTTGTGTGCTATGTTGCTGTCTTTCCAGTGATTGAATTGAGACAAATGAGGCTCAATATATAGCATGGAGGAGGGGCTGTACAACTGCCCAAAACATGACTGTTAATGGCCATTAGGAGGGCATTAAACAACCAAGTAATGGTGTTTATGGCCATTGAAGGAGGCTGCTCAACTGCCCAAGTAATGGGCTGTTAATAGAGGAGTTAATCAACCAAGTAATGGCTGATTAATGCCTCAAAAAATGTCACCCCAAAATCAACTTTTCAGAAACTATGGGGACCAAACTGTAAATATTAAGCAATTTGGGGTCCAAAAAGATAATATCAGAAAGTTCCACAGCCCGTGACCCATGATCGAGACCGGACGGGCGGGCGGCGGCGGTGCGCGTGTGGGCTTAGCCTTGAACCCAAGCACATCTAGGTCCTCCCTCCTTTAAACACATGGGATACCCCTTGGGGTCCTAAACCCTTTACTATTTTAGAGACTTATATAGAGAGCAATTCTTCCTATTCCCACCGATGTGGTAGATTTGTCCCACGCCACATTTCCATGCCTCAAACACCTTACTTCGTGGACCAATATCTCTTTCATTTCTCAACGAAATTTGACGATTCTTAGCCCTACGGTCATCTACTCACTTAGTAGATTATGCATGTGTGAAAAGACAAAGCCTCCAACATGCGGAACACTAGTGTTTAATTCATCAAATATCGGTGGACGCATCTCCCCGCCAAAGGCAAATTTCCAACAATCCCCTCTATGAAAGAGAGATTTTGGCGCACACACAAGATGCCTACATTTCAGCAATCTTTCAGCGAAAAGATATTGCATCAGGAGAGGTAGCTTTCAATTTGAACCTTCCCTAGTTGAATACCATCGGACTTACTTACTGCGCGGTGAACGTAATGTCTTGAACCGTCAGTGTTTAGTGTAAGCCAAGACAATGATATCAACACAATAACTCTTCTTATTAGTTTTCCTTCTTACATTTTTATCCGTTGTGGCCGTGGACACACTTGGATTCTTAAGTGCGTTCATTTGAGGCGGCCATCCTCGCACTTAAATAGGTGATCTCCTACAAGGTATCCTGCTATACCCCACGTCATAAGTGTTAGGAATCATTAAAAGTTTCCCCAACCTTAACCTCAACCGTTTGAGAATCTTTTAAAGGTTTGGAAGCTTAACCTTTACCCACCATGCAAGTAGCACTTTAATGTCTATCGCGAGAATAGCTTTGGATTCATGTTTCCATACAGAAATCATCATCCGAAGTGCTTCTTGCTTCCACTGAAGCGCTCAACTGAACCTTTTTTCCGCTTAGTTTTCCCATTGAACCAAATTCTTGGGATCTCCAATCAGTATGGGTGGGTTACCACCGCAAAGGTTCGTATTGTTTGGGTTTTAAGCCTATTCCCCTAGACAGGCAGAACACTTGATTTTCGGGTAGTCCCTTAGTTAGTAATCAAGGATGTGACACCCGTGATGATCAACTGCTATACGATCTTATGTCTCCGATAGATCCTGACAGATATGTCCAGACGCCGTCATCCGTGTCCTTCCTGAAGCCGACCGGCTAGCCACAGTGTATAACTGCTGAAGACACGGGTTTCTCCCAATAAGGGACGTCCTCTAAGGAGTCGTGAAGTTACTCAACTTCTTTCATGCTTTGTATAAAGCGATAAAATCTGATTCCATCATGAATTGGCCGATGCAAGTTTGCTTAGAGGTTTTTCTAAGACCCCACCATACGCATTTACTTGTGGCTTTGGTGTTCTTTAGATCTGATGTCCAGTTTGCATCACTGTGTTCTCCCAGAACTGTTGGACTTCCAGAATACTATAATCCGTAGATAAGCGAATATTTCAGATATCGTCATATTCGACTTAACGCCTTCTACCGATCATGTATTAAAATTATCAGTGAACCTTAGTTCAACTGATCTGCTTTGTTAGCCAATACCAGGTCGGTTGTAGTATGTACAATACATTGAACTACACGTGACCTGTGCATATCACTCCTTGTCTATGGGTGCACCATGATTCTAATCAGTTCTATGATTCATATCCATTGGTGGCTTCAACGAGATTGTCAACTATCGACCAGTCCGTTAGATGTCTTAGAAATCCAATTCCTAAGATGTCATCTGTGATACCCATATCTTTCATATCAAGACTTTGTTTCAATATGACTTTTACTTTCAGACTGTTGATTCTCCAATTGTTGGCTTTCTAACTTCAGAGTCAATGTTTCTGTGGTCAGATTCATTATTTCTGTTTTATCTGAAACTTTCAGGACCAAAATGTAAACATTTCAGGGACCAAAATGAAAGTTCAGGAAGAAGCCCAACAGTCCAGCAAACCAACTCTGATTCTCTTCTTCCAACTCTCTGGTTGGGAAGGTTGTTTCAGCATCCATGCCACGCAAGACTGCAATGGCCCTGGATGTTAAGCTACTCACACGGGAGCACATTTTACAACCCAAAGGTTCTTTTCCCAGAGGAATATTAACCATTTCACAAGTATGGTTCTATATGATGGAATATATTTCTCTCTTTAGCTTCTTTCCAAAGCAGCGCTTTTGGAGATGACAATTATTTGTTAATTGTCCATGGTTCATTCTTAACCATACAAGCTAGAAGGTCTGGAACAAGTCTTTGTCCCCTTCTTTGCTCCGTCTTGGTTCAACATCTAGAATTCCTGAGTTCTGCAGATCTGGAATATTAAGTTCCGGATAGCCGGCAACTTTCGAGTCTTGTAGATACGGAACGTCTAGTTCCGGACAGTCAGGCCCTCGCGAGTTCTTGTTAACTTTGAGCAATTACTCCTTTTTCCTTTTTCAAGGAAAGTTATCTTAAAAAATATCAGCATTCTTTGACGCCAAGAGGCGATAAGCACTACTGTTATTTGCAGATCCAGTGGATATGCAATCTACAGTCTTGGGTCCAACTTGACCTGTTTCGGTAGTCCAACTTCTACCAAGCCACCCCACATCACAACATTTGTATGTGAGATCCTTTCCATGTCTCACACGGAGGGTTATCCTTATCTTTATGCGGAGTTCTATTGAGAATCGCAATAGCGGTAAAGATCGCCTTGCCCCACATAATTTAGGCGTACGACTTTGCGCTTGGCTAGCACCGTTAGACTGAGGTAAGTAATGAGCAGTCGTTTGATGAACGATGCTTCACATTCTCCCCCTCTATCACTACGAATTTCTCAATCCGTAGGCTTATTTGATTTTCAACTTCTACTTTATAGCGCTTATCCGCTTCAATAACTTCATCTTTGCTTTTCAATAAACAAAGGATACAATACGTTGTACCATCATTAATGAAGGTCATAACGTACTTGTCTCCCCCCTCTATTTTGTATAAACTTCAAATCACCCAAGTAGGTGTGACTAAGTTCTAGAGGAGCGGTGCTTCTTTCGCTATTCCCTTGACGGAATTTGGAAAGGTGATTTTGCCTATTCATCTACCTCACATTTATTTTGAGGGTTTATGTCAACTGAAGGCAACAATCTCAACATCGTTAGCTTTTGAATGACTTGCTATTTAACGTGTCTTAATCTATGATGGCATAGATGCACGGATTACAAATATATCATTCATTCGACTATAGACATACTGTACCATTCTTAGTTATTACAGACCTGTTGGACTAGTCTCAAACCAGCTTGACCAACAACGTCCCTTAAACCAAGTTTGGGACATGTATCACCTCATTTTAGAGTGATCCCATTCCCTGAAGTCCTATTGAGGACAACCTCTCCAACCCCTTCTACTTTAGAGGTGGCGTTGCTTCACATGAACAACCTCTTGCCCATGGTTAGGGCGTAACCGGATCATATGTGATCTAGATACTGCAGCCTAACCCGGTTGCTTTGCGGATCGAGTGTCCAATTTCTTTTACTCGCCTTTCTTTAGGCCTTCAGATCATTTAAGACCTGGAAACTCTGGCCCACCTTACTAGGTGTCCATTACTTTTCCTATGACATGAATTCTGGCCCCACTCCAGTCGCCCGGAGGCTTTATATGACTGAGTGTCCATTATCATCATATCAAAGGAATTTTGGCCCACTCCAGTCGCCCGGAGGCTTTGTATGACTGAGTATCCAACATCTTCCTATGAAGGATCTTCTGCCAAATAGTGTGACAGGCTCAACGTCTTTAGCTTTTAGTCTTCTTCCGTTATGATTGGTGCCCAGATAATTCTTGGCGCTTACTTAAGAGTGGTAACAATTTTTCGCACAGTTAGTGGATCTTTCTCCCTCTTATGTGCGAACATACTTTACACACTTTTAATAATTACACTTAAAAGAATGGATCTTTTTAAGTCGTTTACAAAATCCAATCTTTAAATGGGAAAGAAGATGAGATTAAACTTCTGATTTTAAAGCGTAAGGAATATAAATTATTTTAGTGAAAATATTTTCATATTCCTCCTTACTTTAATCCATTTTAATCAGACATCATTTAATCTTTATTCTTGACAAGTAAGAAAAAATACTTATCCCAATTTCGGATTCTGGCCCACTTCAGTCACTTCATCGGATTGAGTGTCCATTTCCTCCTTACCATTATTTGGATCCTTTGTCTGGGACAGATATAGGCCTTCTTCTGCAAGATAGAACCACATCTTCAACCTTCTCCTCTTGTCCCAGTTGACGTCCTCAGGCTCTCGTGAGCGCTTGTTCCCACCACTCTTGGGAGCGGTGACACCACGAAGACGTTGACTTTCAACGGCATCATCATCACTTTCTTCTACCAGAAAACCACAGCCATATCCAGATTTGGTCACACAACTTTTGACCGACATCTTTCGCACACTAATAGTAATACAATACAATTTTGTCTTAAATTGTTGGTACTCTATTGTACTTTATAAAGCAGTACAAGAAGTAAATAACTTTTACAAGTATTTGAAAGGATAAACAAATATTCAATATTCAGAAATTGAATCTTGTTGAACAAATAGGCCAATCTTCAAAACTGCCACAAGCTTGTTATGTCTTGAATCTTGATAACATGAAATCAAGAAACAACTAAATCTGGATGGTTACAACGTTATGTGTTGAGTCGAGTGATTGCCCTCTGTCCTTAAGACAAGATTTCCCCGTATATATGCTTTTACGTTAGCGGGCAATAGTCTCCCAAGATAAAACAACACTTTAATCTCAACGCTACAAAGCCAATAGGTTGAGCCTGACGAAGAAAACAAATATGAATCGACTTGCTGAAGATATGGAAAAGGAAGGAAGAGTTTCTGTTTACTCTTCTCTTTTGTCTTTGTGTATATAGTGTGTCTCTGTTGTGTGTATCTTGTGTATATGAGGGTGTTTGCTCACTGATTTTTGTCACTGGTTTTGCAGTGTTTCTGTTCACTGTTTTGTGTGCTATGTTGTTGTCTTTCCGGTGACTGAATTGAGCCAAAGGAGGCTCAATATCATGGAGGAGGGGCTGTACAACTGCCCAAAACATGACTGTTAATGGCCATTATGAGGGCATAAAACTGTTTATGGCCATTGAAAGAGGCTGCTCAACTGCCCAAGTAATGGGCTATTAATGGAGGAGTTAATCAGCCAAGTAATGGCTGATTAATGCCTCAAAAAACAGTTCCAACGGTAGGCTGCCTTCCGTCACCCCAAAATCAACTTTCCAGAAACTCTGGGGACCAAACTGTAAATATTAAGCAATTTGGGGTCCAAAAAGATAATATCAGAAGGTCCCCACAGCCCACAGCCCGTGACCCGTGACCGAGACCGGACTGGCGGGCGGCGGCGGCACGCGTGTGGGCTTAGCCTTGAACCCAAGCACATCTAGGTCCTCCCTCCTTTAAACACATGGGATACCCCTTGGGGTCCCAAACCCTTTACCATTTTAGAGACTTATATAGAGAGCAGTTATTCATATTCCCACCGATGTGGTAGATTTGTCCCACACCACATTTCCATTCCTCAAACACCTTACTTCGTGGACCAATATCTCTTTCATTTCTGAATGAAATTTGACGATTCTTGGTCCTACGGTCATCTACTCACTTAGTAGATTATGCATGTGTGAAGAGACAAAGCCTCCAACATGCGGAACACTGGTGTTTAATTCATCAAAGGTGGGTGGACGCATCTCCCCGCCAAAGGCAAATTTCCAACAAAAGCAAAGGAGGATGGTAGAGGGGTTACTGTGGTGTGTTGAGTGGTGATTCACGTTGGAGAGGTGGAGTGACAGGGTGAATTGGTGGTGCTCGGTCGGTGCTACAGTGGTGGGCAAACAATGAAGATGTATCCCCAAAATATGTGATATATGTGTAGAATTACTGTATAATATGCATATAATTATTTTGTATACATTATACGTTGATTATACATTTATCATACATTTTATATATATAGTGTATACAAATTGTATGTGCACTGAATGTTTTATAAATAGTGTGTATATGTTATATAAAGTGTAGATACACCTTTTATATAATATATATACACATTATATACATTTTGAAGTATTTAATATATATATATATATATATATATATATATATATATATATAATATAATTCGAAAAAGGGTCAGATTTGCCTCTCTATTTAATTGGTTGATCTAATAAACAAACCTTAGCTTAAACAAGAGCAAGCAAATGCTTAGTCCGCCACTTTTGTTTTTACTCAATATAGACTTGTAACAAGAAAATAATAGTAATGCATGTGATATGTTGCCTTATGTGACATGTGTGTTCCTTGGTTCAATATTTAGAAAAATATATGCTTAAGTTTATCATTACTTTCTATGTGCAATTATTTGTGATGATGTACTCAATTGAGATTCAGTTATTGGTGTGATCATGTCCAGACGGAGAGAGCTAGCCAACCTCTCCTCAATGAGTGTCACGAAGGTCAGGGTTAACCACCCCATTCTCTAAGGGCTATTGTTTGTTGGAATATAGGTCGACACTCTTCCGTGCATGTTGCTAGATCTCACGCACGCAGAGTACAATGTAAAAACGTTCTTTTAAAAAAATTAACTCAACTTATGTTGTAGCTTCATTTATCAGTTTGCAAACTTAGTTTTCAATTTTGTATTAGTTTCAGACTATAAATGAATTACATGTTTTCTTTTGAAATGTATATTCTTGGTTATTATGTTTTACCCTAAAAAGCCTTCTTCCGTCTTTTTAGGAGATAGTCTGTGAAACTTACAAGGTATTCTATTGGTAATATTTAGTCCTCGAGGGTCTGCTTCCATGTCTCTTGGATGGAGATATAATTGACTACGTTTCCAGTGCGATCAGTTAGGATCATCTGATAGTCCAACTTTCTCATGCTTCTCTTTCTGGTGGGAGATTAAGTAGTATTATTATTATTATTATTATTATTATTATTATTATTATTATTATTTAAACTGATTTAGCTAGTATTATGGTGTATGCTCAGAGAACGTACGTATTCAAATTGTTTGTCAATAGTCATTTAGAAGCTGATGACTTAATCTATATAGTGGGTGATATTTAATTTCAGATTTCGATCTTTACGTTTTGTTGGGTTGGGATTTCTCTGTTTTGTATATTATTATTTAATACAAACTCTATTATGCTATGTTAATACTTTGTTGGATAGGCGTTTTCAATTAATCCACTAAGTGCTATGACTAGATTATTAACTATAAAGTTCGCTCGTGAGTAATTAGAGTTAATGGCGGACCCATAATTTTGAGGTTATTAGTTTCTTCGCACGTGCATTGCACGTGTATGCCGAGTTATAATTTTAAAAATTAATATCAATATTATTAACAAATCTTTGAGAAAATTACTATACATGAGATCAATATAATTCATCATATGATGATTTGTTTGTCAGGGTCAAAATGAGTTGATATCATCCAACCCACAAAGATGACAAATCATAAAATTTAATTAAATACATATAATTATTTAATATTTTCTCTGTCCTAAAATACTTATCGCATTATGCTTTTCAAGAGTCAAATCATATGAACTTTGACCAACAATTTAAGCTATATTTTTCATCATATTAATATGAGAATAAAACTTATGATACTTTTCATATCATTTCCGAATATCTAAATTTTAATTTTAAAATATTAAATTAATATAATCTAATTTAGCTTTGAAAATTTAATCAAATTGACTTTAAAAAGAAAAATATGATAAGTATCTTGGGACGAGGGAGTATTTATTTTGATTTTATGGGAAGTCCTTATACTATTTTCTTAGCGGAAGTCGAAGAATACAATTCACCTATAAAGTGATTTTATCATTTAAATTGATAAAACATAATTTTAATAATTAAGCTTTACATTACATAAAATTGGTAATCTACAAAAATATTGTTGATGTTGGACGGATGTTGTGACAACATCTGAAAATGCTCAGGACAACATCTTATGAAAATAAGAATGTTGCCTGCGATGTTGTGACAACATTCCTGACAACATTTCTGTAACGATTTTGCCTATTCTTCCGGCCAAAACAGGTTGTGTTACTGTGAGTAAAAAATGACCTAGGCAAGCTAACAATGATGCTGTGTTTAAAACGTGGTAAAAGAAACAGTCAAAGCTTGGAGAGGAAGCAACGTGAAGACCAAGTCCAGAACGTTGAGCTTTTGAAGGAGCAAGAACCGGTCCAAGCTGAAGCCTTCTTTTACTCAGCCTCCGCAACCAACCAGTGATGATTTCAAGGGAAGTTCCACATTATAAATAGAAGGGAACTTCAGAGTATCGAGATCCAGAATTGAACAAGAAGAATTACCAAGAGAGCTCTCGGATATTCACCTTAGAAACTGGATCAACACACTTAGCCTAAAGTAGTATAACAACATCTAGTCCCACATTACTACTGCTGCTCAAATTCTAGATCAAGCTTATATTTCAAGCAATAGTAATGAAGATGTTGTATTTGTCTTTTTAGATCTTTTAACTTTAGGCTGAAGTCATCTGCGACTTCATTTTTGTTTGTAATTTCGTTTTCGCATTTATTGTTCAATCTTGTAAAAAGAAATTCATTTGCAATTGTATATAATTTATACAATTCTTTGGTCATTGGCCATCAAGGGATATATTAATATATACCCTTGAAAATATAAACCTTGTGTCTCTTTACTTTTTCGCTGCATTTACTCTATAAATGTTTATAACTGTTTTATCACAATGTTGACACAACATTGAAGGCAACATCCAGAAACTGTTTTTATTGCTTTAGCTGTTACTGTTTTATTCTTACATATTCTTGCTTATCCGTAGCCCCGGACCCAACAAGTGGTATCAGAGCTAACACTTGATACAATAAGTGTTTGATTCTGAATATTACGGCTATGGACTCAGCTATACAAAACGTTGGTAGACTTCAATTCTTGACGGAACTAACTATGCCTATTGGAAAATCCGACTACGTTTGCACATCAAATCCATTGATGTTCGAGCTTGGAGATCAGTTTCCGAAGGCTATGTGATTCCCAAGTACCCAGCAGACGAGGATGGTGATGTACTTACCAAATCCGAATCGTAATGGACCGCGGAAGAGATCAATAGTGAGAGCTTTAATGAAAAGGCCCTAAATGCGTTTGGATGGGTAGATCTCTATATGTTTAAACTTATCCAAAATTGTACTACGGCCAAGGACGCTTGGGAGACCTTACAAACTCATTGTGAAGGTACCTCAAGTGTACGACGTACAAAGCTTCGCATGATTTTGAGCCAATACGAATGCTTAAGGATGGAAGAATCCGAAGACATAAAATCCTATTTTGAAAAGTTAATTGACATTGCTAATCAGTGTCAAGTGCTTGGTTCTCCTTTAACCAACACACAACTTGTGGATAAAGCTCTCAGATCTCTTCCTGAAAGGTTTAATACTAAGATTTGTGCTATTGAAGAGGCCCATAATCTTGCTAATATGGATCTACATGCCTTGATGAGCATCTTTCAAACATATGAGATGAACATGAAGAGACAAAGAGATCTGTATAAAGACAAAACTTTGGCACTCCAAGGACAAACCTCGGAAACTGAATTGGAAAACGAGGAAGAAAACTTGGAGGAACTGGGAAATGGTGCTTATGTTGCCTTACTTACTCGTCGATTCAATTCAATGGTGAGAAAGATCAACATTGATCGCAATAAAGCCAAATACAAACAACATCAAAACCCACTCTTCAATAAACAACTGAATAGGTCACCTTATGAGCAAAGAAATCACAATCCACTGAGGAAATCTAACCCCGACAGTACCAATTTCAATCCCAAACAACTCGAGGGAGTGCAGTGTCATGCATGCTCGGGTTAGGGACACTATGCATTGAGTGTGCAAACACCCTTAGAAAAATTGGTAAGGTTATGTGGGTAACTCTCAGTGATGATGAAAACGAAGCGGAGGAAGGAGATCAAGAAGAAGAACCACAGGCAATGCTGCCAGCCATGTTCAAACATTCACTGTCCGACGATGAAGATGTTATTGACAATGTTACGACAACATCAGGAACAACATCGGACTCAACATATGGAATATTTTCAACATCAAAGAGGTATGTATACTTTGACTATTTTGATGTAAATTGTTTTAGTGGATTTAATTATTCATCTGAGGCTGTAAATTTGGATCTAGTTGACTCCAAAGATGACGTAAAAAGGGAATTACAAAGTCTTTGTAAAGCCTTAATCACTGAATTTGAGCAACTAGACTCAAAAGCAAAATTATTGACTCTTGAGAATAGCAATCTGAAAGGCACAATCAACCGATTAGAGGTGGTACTTACCAAGAAGGACCTAGAGCTTGGTAAGATTCGTGCACGATTGAACGTAGCTGAGACCACCTTTCAAAGGCTCAACATAGGAACCTCCAAACTGGATGAAATATTAAACTTCAATAATCCTACAAGGGCTGGGCTTGGGTACCAATCTCCTAGAAAATAAATACTTCCAGAATCCATAGCTAAACTGAAAGGATAAAATTTGTCAAAGAAAATCCGAGTAACTCTCAGATCATTGAAATTGGATCGAAGTTTGTATGTAGCTTCTGTAAAAAGTTAGGACATCTTATGCCTTACTGCTACAAACTTCAAAACTCTGCACTCAGAATATTGCCTAAAATATCGTCAGCAATGTTGCCCAACATCACTGACAACATTCAAAGCAACCAGCCTGAAAGCAGAAGGAAGAAAAAGAAATGGGTACCCAAACTGAATCTGAAATGTAATGTGTGCATAACTGCCTTGCGTACTAACATTACAGGGTCTTGGTATTTCGATAGTGGCTACTCACGTCATATGACAGGTACCAAAAGCCTATTGAAGGAGTATGGAGCATTCAATGGAGGATACGTGACCTTTGGAGGAGGAAGTAAGAGTAAGATAATTGGTAAATGAACTCTTAATATTCCGGATGTACCAGCCTTGAAAAATGTTCTTCATGTAGAAGGTTTGGTTGCTAATCTTCTTAGCATAAGCCAACTATGTGATGATGATCTCGATGTGAAATTCAACAAGCTTGGATGCAAGGTTACAGATTCTGCAGATAAATGTGTCATGTCAGGAACCCGAACATGAGATAATTGCTATCTAGTCGGTAGACAAGAGTTGTGCAACTCCGCAAAGGTAGGTGACTTGACACTTTGGCATCAAAAGTTGGGACATGTCAACTACGACACCTTGGAGAAGCTGATCTCAATTGAAGCTGTTAGAGGCATTCCCAGACTGGATCCAAAAGATAAAATACTATGTGAAGATTATTTGAAGGGAAAGCAGACCCGAGTCTCTCACAATGTTGTCCAACATGACAGACAACATTCAGGTACGTCTCATTGTTTCCAATAATTGCATATGGATCTTATGGGTCCAATTGAGGTAGATAGCCTAGGAGGAATGAGATATTCTTATGTGATAGTAGATGATTTTTCCAGATTCACTTGGATCTATTTTTTAAAAGAAAAATCACAAACCTTTGAGATGTTTAGAACATTTTACTCTAGGATTAAAAATCTGTTTTGTTATTCGATTTTCAGAATTAGATATGATCATGGAAAGGAGTTTGAAATCAAACCTTTGCAAAATTCTGCGAAAAGAAAGGCATATTCCATGAATTTTCGGCACAAAAAATACCACAACAAAATGGGGTTGCCGAGAGAAAGAACAGAATTCTACAAGAAATGGCTAGAGTTATGTTAAGTTCTAAGCAATTGTCAAAAAGGTTTTGGGCAGAAGCCTTGAACACGGCATGTCACATAACTAATAGAATCAATTTAAGGCCAGGGACCAAGATGACACCCTATGAACTGTTAAATGGAAAGAAACCTACAGTACAATACTTTCATGTCTTTGGGTGTGTGTGCTATATTCTTAATGACAGGGATAAACTGGCCAAATTTGACTCTAAGAGTGACAAGGGAATATTCGTTGGCTACTCTCAGAATAGCCATGCTTATCGAATATACAATCTTCGGACAAAGACCATATAAGAATCAGTCAATGTTATTTTTGATGACCTACTGGATATATCTGGTAGATCTTCAGAAAACAACATTGTGGTTGCAGTTGAAGAGAAACAATCTATTGAAGAAACAGATGTAGTCCCAGATGTTGTCCCAACATCAGAAGAAACATCTGAACCTCAAAAAGAGAACACAGGGGACGAAATCGAGGAGGAGTCTGCTACGGAACTGAATGATCAAGTGAGAAGAGACCCTCCATCGAGGATTAGAAGGAACCGTCCACCCGACCAGATGATAGGGGAAGTTTTTGAGGAGAGGCGTACAAGATGGAAAGAGCCAGTAAATTACCGAGAAATGGTAAGATATGTGTGCATGTCCACCATATACCAACATGTAAGTCTTTCTTGTCTTACATCTACTTTGGAACCTAAAAATATTGGGGAAGCATTAAAAGATAATTTTTGGATTCAAGCCATGCAAATTTGGTCTGGAAAATGCTAAACACATGAAGACTCCAATGGGCTCTGCGCAACAGGTATGTAAAGACGATGTTGGACAAGATGTTGACCCAACATTATACCGATCTATGATAGGTAGCCTTCTATACCTTACTGCCAGTCGCCCCGAGATCATGTTTAGCGTATGTATATTTGCCAGGTTCCAAGCCAGTCCCAAGGTATCTCATTTTAATGCTGTGAAACGTATAATTCGATATGTTGCCGGTACAAGTGACTTGGAAATTTGGTACTCCAAAGACACTAATCCTAATCTAATAGGATATAGTGACTCGGATTGGGCCGGTGATGTAGACGATAGAAAAAGCACTAGTGGTGGGTGTTTCTATCTTGGCAATAATCTAGTCTTATGGTACAGTCGTAAACAAAATTGTGTATCACTCTCGACTGCCGAATCTGAATATGTGGCAGCCGGAAGTTGTTGTGCTCAACTGATTTGGTTACGACATATGCTAGATGACTATGCCATATCTAATAACTCCATGATCTTGTACTGTGATAATCTGAGTGCTATTAATATTTCCAAAAATACAGTTCAACATTCACGTACAAAGCACATAGACATAAGACATCATTTTTTAAGAGATTTAGTGGAAAAAACGCTAGTTCAAATCGAACATATTGATACTCTTTTTCAACTGGCTGACATTTTTACCAAACCTTTAAATCATGAGAGATTTTCTAGCTTGAAAAAATCTCTTGGTCTCTGTTTTCTTTGAAAATAAGACAGACTAGGTAGATGTTGTCCGAAATGTTGTCCTAACATTCTAGGTAACATTTACTGTTGAGTCAATATACAAGATAAGTGTTGTAGTGATGTTGCACTGTTTCAAAAGATTCAAGCATAACTCTAAAAGGACAAGATATGAAGGCGAAGCCTCTACTAAAAAGATTTGGATGTATACAAAAAGAGCAAAGCTCTAAGATTTGTATCGTTCCTATTTTTTAGGAGTACCACATGCTTCAAAAAGGTTAAAAATTCCTCAATATTTTTTTAATATGTATGTGTTCAACTAAGTTGATTAAGGACAATGGTAAAATGTTATATTTGTCCAGCGATCAGTCTTATAGGGAACATATACGGAAATATCATCTGCCAAATCAGAAAATCCTTGGAGTCTCATAATGCTTGTTTAACTTTGAAATGTTGCCAACATCATCAACAACATCGTGTTCCAGTACATTGATCAATCTGGTTTATCTTATTTTATTTCTGTTTTTGGTATTTAACACGTCTCTGTCTTTAACTGGAAGTCCAAAAATTCTGGATGATCGTTTTTTTTAAATGATGATATGTGCTATGACAATCCTTATTTTAGGTGTGTAAATAGTTTTTATTCTTCTATACAATCTAAGTTTAAGGAAAAGGAGTTTGAGTGTAAGTATACTTTGCCATAATAAAACCTTCCATTTTTGTCTTGGAATTGTCACATCAGCCGACTATCAATCCATCAAACCATGACAGCCCAAACAACACCGTCATTTCTCAAAAAACCCAAAGCTTCTCCAACACACCCAATCCTTCAAAACCCTCTCCCATGTCCATATCCCCAAAATGCACAAACACCAAAGATTATTCTCCAATGTCGACTAGTCCAGCAAATAACAACAAGGTTTACAAGCATTATACTTCCATCAATGACTTGAGACCACTCGAGGAGGACTGCACATAAGCTATGATCCTGCTTGGTTCAGATAAGCCATTACAGGTGAGCTACCCAGGCGATAATGAAAACTCAATCGATGTTGATGCAATATCTGATTTCTCGAACCTTGCCTCAAAATCGACATTTCCGACGCGAAGGTCAAAGAGGGTTTTCGAAAACCAATTCGGTAAATACAAGTCTGCCAAAAGATCTAGGGAAGAGTCGACTTTCCCTGTTGATACTACCACAAGCAGCAGCACTGACACCAATTTTAGTGTGCATAGTTCTTCCAGAACTCCATCAACTTCCACTCCACAAGCAGAATTTGAGAAGGAAAGAGAAGAAGCTGAGATGTCTGATGACTCACCTCTACGAACTCATTCCTCTACGAAACTTCATTCCTAAAGGGGTACATATGTTGCCCCATGTAACGCCCGTAATTTTGACTAAAATGTTGCCTCAACATCAAAGGCAACATATAAGAAAATGGACCCGACGATGTTGCCCCAAGCACAACCCAAAAGGAGAAATTTATGACGTTTTGAACCTTGATTCCAGCTAAATCAAGTTCTTAGACTAGCCTACGTATTTCGAGGTCAAGCAAGAGACCCGAATCGTTGAAGGAGTTCGGGTGTCATTTTTGGGGGCCCCGTTTCTCGCATTTTCGTGGTCGAAAGCGGTGTCGAGCAAAAGGGTTTCCCAACGATTCTCGTCGATGTGTTTAATGAGGTAACCTTCCTTGTTCTTAATAGTTGGTACAATTTTCGAAGTCTTTTCTTGCTATTAGTTCTTAAGACGATTGTCGATAATGCGAATTTGGGTTGGGTATCGTTAGATCGCTCGTAATTGGGAGGTACTGGGATTGCATGTGAATTTATGGTACTGTTTTGGAGGTTGTAATAGTATAAGAAGGAGGATTAAGAGAGTTGAATGTTTCACTACTTACATAGATTTCGATATAGAAGGAATATAGGTTCTACGCTTTCAAAGTGTTCGTTAGAATGTCCCTAAGAATATGTTTTTAATATGTTGATTCGATTGTGATGTAATTCGTCCGTATGATGTAGATAATCATTCATAGAGCTTACAGGGAACCGCGGAACTTAGATAAATTCGACAACAAGGTTGAAGTTCTAAAATGAGGCATACTCTAATATTGGGTTGATTAGTTCGTCTAAGAGGTATGTGAAACCCTTACTTCTTTCTTTTGGCATGCTTTAATGAAAGTACGGCGGACGTACTTAATTCTTATATAGTTTAATTCCTAAAGAGGATTGTTATGAGAAGTGCCTATGATTTTTCAGCAAAAAGAGTTTATTATGACATTATTGTAATGATTTTATTGAGAGTCAAATGATGATTTTTACTTGCATGGCACTCATGATATCTACTCGTGCTAAGTGTTACTACTTCACCTCACCGAGTCCCGGCCGGTTACGACTCGTGCACAGCCTTGCATTGTTCACCGAGACCCTCACTAGAGGGCCGGGTTACGTAGGATGGATCCATAGATGAGAGATGATTTACCGAGTCCCAGCATGGGCCGGGTTATGATATGATTCACCGAGTCCCGCATTAGTGGGCCGGGTTACGTTACAGTGTATATATATGTATATGGACATGCATACATGTTTTCTTGACTTGCCTCTCATGTTTATAAGGCACAACTGACTTTTATGGTTTATGGCATAGATGGATTTGGATCCTAATTTTTATACTGATCTCATGTTTCTGTTGGCTACTTATGATCTCTTTTACAGCTTCATGTTTTACATACTCAGTACATTATTTCGTACTGACCCCCCTTTCCTCGGGGGGCTGCGTTTCATGCCCGCAGTACATGCTCTCGGTTGGTGAACCTCGTGCCTAGGTTCCTACTCGGCGAGTTGGAAAGCTCCTTTGATCCGAGTTTTGTCATGTTGGTACCGAATCTCTTTAGAGCTTCGTTTGTATTTAGGGGCACGACGGGGCCCCGTCCCGTCATATGTCGTTCTTCTTCTTATAGAGATTATGTGTGACAGTTAGTATAATGACGTCATTAGGGCATCGCGAGGCACACACATCCGAGGCAAACACCACCTCATCCGAACGAGAAAACACAGAATCTGAAATAGATTATGAGGTAATTCCTTAGTCCTCCATGTTTCAAACTAAATCATGCTCCAGTAACTAGAATTGGTTTAAGAATAGAGGAGTTAGAGGGGAGAAGGTGATTGACCTAACTTCATTCTCCAAAAATAGTTTAGTTGATTTCTTAAGTAGTCGAAACATCTTAAGCTCTGTATCTGGTAAGACTCCTTATTGTGAGAAGGTGATTAGGGCGTTCTATGCTAATCTGACGCTTGATGTTAAGGACACAACCTCAAAGAAATTTGGAAAAGTGTACCTATACAACAAGGTATACAATTTTACACTTAATATCATCAACTCCACTCTTGGGATAATTATTAGTGAAAGAGAACCTCAACCAAATCCCACTGTGGAGGAACTCAATTCAATAATCAAGTACCTTATAGGAATTTGATCACTGTTTGGGCTCCTAGCAGCCCTGTGTCGAAACTCACTGCCCTGTTTGCCACTTTGCACAAACTTGCTATATACAACTGGCTACCATCCCTCAACGAGACAGTAGTGACCCTTGATCAAGCATCACTACTTTTCAAGATTGGAAGGAATCAGAAAGTTGACTTAGGAACACTTATATTCAACCATATTGTCAACTTGGCAGAAAAACAAAGCAACTCTGCCCTTCCATACCCCTCATTGATTTTTCAAATCCTGCTCAACCAAGGTTTTAAGACTCCAAAAGGAGAAAAGCTGAGTTCAGCCTTAGAGGTTTACTCAGTACAACGAGCAGTTGTTAACAGCAGGGACAGGGTTATTGATCTGCCCTGGAAGAAAGATGAATGGGACACTACGACATCACAGGATGTTGTCGACATTCCTGGCAATATTGCTCAAGGAAAGGTCCTAATGTCCAAAGACTGGCTTCGACAGCACATTGCTGAACTTGACAGGCAAATTCAAGAACTAGTGCGAGCCAGTAACTACTATATGGGCTTACTTTCTTCACAAAAAGGGGGAGATGATGCTGATGTTGATGCTGCTGCTGGAAGCAGACAGATAGGGGGAGCGGCGATGATGTTGATGGAAGCAGACAGACAAGGGGAGGGTGCAGGTAATGATGCAGGGGGAGAAGAGTTGAGATGGTTGCTGACTACTTCTGATGCTGAAGATGAAGATGGTGAAGATGGTCTTTGCACAATGTTGCGACAGAGTGATCGATCACAGAAAGTGGTTGGAAGCTACTGTGATCATTATGCTGATGGAGTTGGTGATATGGAGTTGGTGATTCAATGATGAATGTTTATTTGAATTATGGATATACTGACATTTAGAATATTATTTGTGTTTGTAATATTTTACTTTGGGACATTTAGTTTGTTTTTGCAGACATTATAACTGCTTTCTAAAGCTTTTTATATATGGTTGCCTGATGTGGATTGGTATGAATGAGTACTGTAGACTGATTACGCAATTGCTGTAAGTAAGTCTACAGTCTAATAAAATCATTGATACTACACTGCTTGGAATTTAACACTGCAGGTAAAGGGGGAGAGCATAGCACTGATCCTACTGATTCTTAGAATGTAAGGACTACATCGGGAATCAGTATCCTAGTCATTTTCGCTTTGTATGGAGTTTTGTGAAGAAAGGCAAAAAGAGGGAGATTGTTGATGTTGGATGGATGTTGTGACAACATCTGGAAATGCTCAGGACAACATCTTATGAAAATAAGAATGTTGCCTGCGATGCTGTGACAACATTCGTGACAACATTTCTGTAACGATTTTGCCTATTCTTCTGGCCAAAACAAGTTGTGTTACTGTGAGTAAAAAATGACCTAGGCAAGCTAACAACGATGTTGTGTTTAAAACGTGGTAAAAGAAACAGTCAAAGCTTGGAGAGGAAGCAGCGTGAAGACCAAGTCCAGAACGTTGAGCTTTTGAAGGAGCAAGAACCGGTCAAAGCTAAAGCCTTCTTTTACTCAGCTTCCGCAACCAACCAGTGAGGATTTCAAGGGAAGTTCCACACTATAAATAGAAGGGAACTTCAGAGTATCGAGATCCAGAATTGAACAAGAAGAATTACCAAGAGAGCTCTCGGATATTCACCTTAGAAACTGGATTAACACACTTAGCCTAAAGTAGTATAACAACATCTAATCCCACATTACTACTGCTGCTCAGATTCTAGATCAAGCTTATATTTCAAGCAATAGTAATGAATATGTTGTATTTGTCTTTTTAGATCTATTAACTTTAGGCTGAAGTCATCTGCGACTTCATTTTTGTTTGTAATTTCTTTTTCGCATTTATTATTCAATCTTGTAAAAAGAAATTCATTTGTAATTGTATATAATTTATACAATTCTTTGGTCATTGACCATCAAGGGATATATTAATATATACCCTTGAAAATATAAACCTTGTGTCTCTTTACTTTTTCTCTGCATTTACTCTATAAAGGTTTATAACTGTTTTATCACAATGTTGACACAACATTGAAGGCAACATCCAGAAACTGTTTTTATTGCTTTAGCTGTTACTGTTTTATTCTTACATATTCTTGCTTATCCGTAGCCCCTGACCCAACAAATATCATTTAAAATAGTAAAAACATAATCTTGTAATCTCCCATTTAGCTATAGCAGTGATGCATAGACGCATAGACAAATAAAATATCCAAATTTACCTTTAAACTATCAAGTTAATTTATATATACCATCTACTATAATTTGAAGCATGTTGTTGAATCATTGAAAAGATTCAAATATACAATAAAAAAATACTCAAATATATACCTTCGTGTCTTCCTACAAATCGACCAAATCATACCCATAAATCCATGGTAGAAAAATGTTAGTTGGAGGAATATATTTGAAACAAAAGATAAAAGTGAGTACTTTTATAAACATATTGATAATCAAATGATAAATATAAAATAAATCACAAATATTAGGTGTACATTCAATATTTTTAAACCCAAAAATCTATATAAATTAGTTTGTAAAATATGAAGGACAGACAAATAACTATGAGAACTATAAATCATCATAACATTTATTGTGCACTGCAATCAAATGTCATAAAAAATCATGCTAAACTACCGTGCTCTCATAAGTAATGTTACGATATGTTAGGTGAACCTTTGACTTGCTCTTAGGATTTCAGTAATAACTTTTGCACCCTGGAAAAAAAAAAAGAATAGAGTAATAACTTATATTAAACTAATTAAATTTCAGTCAACAAATTGTTACATGTTTAGAAAAGATTAATTTTTTTTATCATATCTCAAATATTAAAATTTAGCAAACTCTGAGTTAATAGCATCTAATAGAGATATTTTCAAATAAAATAGTTTTAATCAAAATAAATCAAGTATATTCATCAAGCACACTCAGAACTCACCCTCTTTAGCCTAGATTTTCATCTGTTTTCACAAAATACTACGTGACTTGTTCTTGCAAACCCATCTCAATATGCACACTCTCATAGTACTGAATACTGATCTCACGAATATCCTCATGCTTTATGAAGACTTCAATTTTTAGAAAGTAAAGGAGATAATGGACAACTTTATAATTATATATGGGAAAAACAAAGTAAATGCAATGATTGTGCGTAAGAACGGGAATCCTTGATTAGAAAGTAAAGGAGATAATAGGGATTATATGTATATGAAAGAAATAATTTCTTGATTATTTTTATTAATGAATAAGTATATATACAATTTATAATTTTCATAATATGGAAAATCCTATTCCTATTCTACTCCCAAAGCCTTATTCTATTTGTATAAGAATTCTACAATTATGGTAAGTGTACAATGTTAATTACAAACAAATACATATTACCAAATATAGTGATATACACGGCTGTGTATACCGTGTATATCACGGTCTCCCACTTGTCATGGATTTCCGTGATATACACGGTATACACAAGGCCGTATATACCGTGTATATTTCAAGAGATTATTTATTTCAGTAAATAGTATGGTAATATATATGCAATTATGAATTATATTTTATTCTTTCATGTATAATTATTTATGCAACATGAATATCGAGTTATATAGTACACATTTTTATGAAATAATATCGGTACAAAGTCATCTAATACATAACTTCGCAAAATAATATCAATACTATTAAAATAAAACATTGAGTAAAACATGATAAAAATTGCTTTGAGTTCTCTTCATGCATTAATAAGAGATTCAAGCGACGTACACGAATCATCCCCAATATATATTGGATTTGGATGGAATTTTAAATTTACCCAAACAATGTACAATGCTCGTACAAATAATAGTAAAATTATTCAGAATGTAGAAAAATAATAATTTAGAAGAAATATAAAAACTGTTGTCAAATCAGCCATACAAGATTAAAAACAAAACCTAGAACTCAATTATGATTTAATTACAATGAAAGTTGTTAAAAATAAATTGTCAAATTATAAAGAAAATAGTAGCTAGAAGAATGACGAAAGTCCATATAAGAGAAAACTAAAAAATTTAAAGAAACCGAAAGACTAACCTTCTAAAGAAATGGGTAAGCATGTCCGCTAATTGTAAATTGTTTGAATGGTTTGCCTACTGAATTTTGCCAAACATTGTGACTCAACGTTGCCTTTTCATGATTTTTTTTTTTAAATAGGGTACTTTTTTTTAACAAATAAGATATTTAAATTATTTAGAAGTGTATTTAGATAATTCATTTTTTTTATTTTTAATCTTTGCTAGTGTGTAAATTATTTGAATGATTTGCCTAGTGTACCAAACCAACACCGATTCTGCCAAGCATTGTGATTCAATGTGACGCCTTTTCGTGATTTTTTAGATGGGTACTTTATTTTAACAAATAGAGTATTTAAATTATATAGAAAAATATTTTAATAATTTAACTTTTAAATTAAGAATTTCATTCTTTTAATATAATATAGATATAGATGAATACTTTGGCACCTTTTACCATAGATGATGATTGTATAAAAAATTGATAAAAACAGAGAAATTTTTGCGTTTGGATTAGAAAAGTGAAGCGGAGGCTAAGAATTTAAACATATGCATATGCAAGTTGTCTCTTTTTCCTTTTTTGTCCCATTGAATTAGTTTTTGTTGTTGTTGATAAAGTGAGTAGTGTTAACGCGAAAGGGTCAAAAATATCTTTAGTGTATTAGAAATGGTTTAAAAATGCCCATCTTTTATCTATTGAATTAAATTTGTCCATTCTTTCACTTATTGAGATAAAAAATATCCTTAATGTGTTAGAAATAGCTCAAAAATGCTCCCTCCTTTCACCTGTTGGGTTAAATTCCCCCCTAACATTATTTTAAGCTTGAAATTTTTCCTTCATTAAGAGCACAATTACATGACATTTATTAAATTTTAATTAAGCATATGCCTTTTATTTAAAAATGAGTCTCAGATACCAAATTGTTACTTACCCTCCTTGTCATTACAAAAAGAAAATGTCAACTAGTACATGTTCAACATAATTATTTTCTTGATTTACTTATCATTTAAAGTATTGGTAAGTTAGTCCAGTTTATAAACGAAAAACTATATGATATGTGACCTTATTAATCAATTGATATATGATGAAACTTAATTTATTATAAAAAAAAATACATTAGATTTTGGTTAACTTGGTGAGTTTTATGACGTTTGTGAGTATAATCCTACTCAAATAATCTATTTCCTAATTATAAAAAAATAGCGTTCTCTTCTTACTACGAATACATCTGTTTAAATTACAGATTTTAAATAATTGAATTAATTCATGTTAAAATATTACTTTTAGGAATGTCTCTTCTTGATTTAGATATTATAGTGAATTCAATTAATTATAAGCAACCACTATTGATAATTCTTTGTTTCAGCAAGAGATTTCACTTGCATGTATCTTTTTAGTAGTAAGATATTACAAGAAGCACTTTGCTGTTTTTTTTTAATCTCAATCACTGAATGAAAGGGCTTAACAAGAAGAATCTTGTTAGGTTTAGCTGGGTTAATTTGATATAGATTTTGTGTTAGGTTGTGTCGTGAATAGGTCGGTTCGTTTTGGGCTGCGTTAGAATTTTATGTGGATCAAATAAAGGCCACATATTTAATTAAAATTTAATAAATGTCATATAATTGTGCTCTTAATGGAGGAAAATTTTAAGCTTGAAAATAAAGCTAGGGGCAAATTTACCAAATAGGTGGAAGGAGGAGCATTTTTAGCCATTTCTAATACGTTAGGGCCATTTCTGATCCCACTAGGTGGGAGGAGGGGGCAAATTTGATCCAATAGGTGAAAGGAAGATATTTTTTAACCATTTCTAATATGTTAAGGAGATTTTGACCTTTTTCCCGATAAAATTAAGTGAAAAGGGAAACAAAAAGGACGTTTGACTAAGCTTATAAGTGTTAAACCGGTTAGTTAACACTTGGTGGTTTATTTATGTATTTAGTAAGTATGTAAAATGCTTATAAAATGTCCTAATAAGCCAAAAGCCATAAATTTCTTCATCCCCAACTTATGGATTTTCGACTTATATAAGCACTTTTAATTTGACTAATTTTTTACTATTTGATCCTTAATTTTTTTAATTCTCAAAATACCCTGTCCAAAATAGATCCCCAAGTTCCTCTTCACCCCATATTCATCAACCCTCATTTTCTTTACAAAGATACTTTTAAGTTTATATTTTCGATAAAAAAAATAAGGATAGTTAGTCAAGAACAACTTGTTAACACTTTTTTTATCAAACATATTTTTTGTTTATTTTTAGTTCAACACTTTTATCCAAATACCTAACTACTTTTTTTATAAAATCAATTTTAACACTTATGCTCTGCGAGTAAAAGATGCAAGTAAACCTTAGATATATGAATCAGAAGATTTTTAAAAAGTGCTTCAAGCAGGTATGGAACTCAAAACCTAGCACAACCAACACCTTTAGTTTCTGCCTCTAAAACAAAGCACCTACTAGTGACCTTTTGTGATGGATGCTAGTTGACTTTATATAGTCAGTTTACAATATTTTCTATTGTAACTATACATGGTCCCGGGCGGGGTTAATGGGGGCTCGAGCATCAGTGACATCCAATGAGTGTCCGCCTGGTTAGTCGGGTGCCAATCACGTCTCCTTCCAGAATGATAGCGTAACACTTACTATTTGCAAAACATGGATTTAAGAACCAAATTTCTTCCTTAAGTTAGAATAGAAGTTCCTTTTTTTTTTTTTTGGTTTGGACATTCTTTATATAACTGTTTTATATTTGACTAACTGAATTAGAGGGGATATGATTCTTTTTGGAGATTATATCAAAGCTTTTTATTTTTAATTTTTATGTAAGAGGACAATTTAATGATCAAGATGTCACGATCATATATTATATACTTTCTCTGTCCCAATTTAAGTCTTAGTTTTCATTTTGGTGTATTCCAAAAAGAGTGTCTCTTTTTAAATTTAGTAAATTGACAATTCAAATATCCTACGTGACAAGTTTGTAACCGCAAGATTCAAAAAACTTTTTGCTACTTTATACATTTTTATTTTAAGATCACAAAATTCCAAAGTCTTTCTTTATTTTTTAAACTTCGTGTCAAGTCAAACTAAGATATTTAAATTGAGATGAAGGGAGTAATAGTGTTACTAGTTTGATTCTCCACATCTCGGCAGGCGTGGGGTTTGAAATTTGAAAGGTTTAATAAGAAAAAGAGTCGTTGCACAATGTTCCTAAGGTTTTAATTAATGTTTGTCTTCAATAACAATTGGCTACTAGATTTGGTAGGAAAATGGATGGGAAATATCAATGTCAATTACTAATACTTTGGAGTTATAGGTTGGCAAGGATGTTGATGTTTCTCCTTAAAAAAAGTTGATGTTGCTCCTTCACCAAGTAATTGTAGCTACACCTTTTACCTCATCTCTTAGCTAATCTTTTTTATGAAAAAAAAATCTGATTACCCGAAGTCTTCTCTAATGCTAATTTATTTTGAATGAACTAAAAGATGGTTACTTGCATAAATAGCTATAGTTTCTTGGCTTCTAATCAATAGTAACTATAATACTTTTTTCTTATTTTTATTTTGTAGCTATGTTATAGCTATTTTACGTGTATTTAAGTGTATTCAAATTAAGGCTGGCCAATGGGCCGGGTCGGCCCGATCTTGCCCCGACACTGCCCCGGTCCCGAGTATTTTAAAAAAAAAATTGCGATATCGGGACTCGAACCGGGACGGGACAATGTCTCGGCCCGACCCGTCCCGCCCCAGGCCCGCCGGCCCGCCAATCCCGACCCGATCCCGCCCGAAACCCCCTTTTGCAAAAATAACCGTTGCACCATCAACCATTTTACATTTTGGCCGTTGTGCAACGACCATTTTACATTTTGGTCGTTGTGCAATAGCCATTTTTGGCATCCCCCTTCCCCCTACCCCTACCCCCTTAATATTTATTTTTAACTCATAAGTTATTATATTTACACTTTAACCCAATTTTCCAACTATAAATACCTAATTTTCTCTTCATCTTTTTCACAAATCTTCCTACAATCTTTCTAATCTCTCAATCTATCTTTCTACAAGTCTACATTGTCTACTAAATATTCAATTTTATTTATTCATTTGGGAATTGGGAGTGAAGTTGGCAACTAGCTTGAGGATCTTCCATCGAGCAAAGTTTCAATTTTCAACCTCTCGATTACATGTTGACGTTACGTCGGCGTTTGGTACATTCGTTCCTTCATTAAATTATTATTGTCTGTTTATTTTATTTAGCGCACTTAATTTCATTCACTTTAATTATTTATTAGTATAATTATAAATTTATAATGGAAGGATTTAAACGTATGCTTACGGGTAGGGGTCATGCTTCTTCTAGTAGGGGCAACAAGGGCAAGGGTCCTATTTCTAGACATAATCCTATTCCTACACAGGATGATTTTGTTGATACTAAACATTTTCCTACAATACCATTAGATTTAGACGAGAAACTATTTTCTGGAACTCAAGAAGACTTTAATTTAGACGATGATCTAGATGATACACCCACTAATGTTGATGACAACACACCCACTAGTGCACCTTCAACTGAAATGTCTCCTATTCCCCATAGTATGAGACGAGGTCCAACAAAACGATCATTAAAATCAGATGCATGGATATTTTTTGATAGGGACGTAGAGAATCAAGTAGCTAGATGTAAAATTTGTAAAGATGTTTTAAAATTTAAAACTGGAAAAGGTCATGGTGGGACGGGCGGGGGGGGGGGGGGGTTTAATGAGACACGTAGTAAGGGCTCATCCAGCTAGGTATGCCCAATACGAGGCTTCAAAACCGGGTGCGCAAACGCCCGCTCCAACGGGACAAGGTTCACATACTGATACTATTCCGGACCTAGTACAGGGTCAAATTAACCATATGAAAGGGGGAATTGTAGGCCATAAATATAATAAACATAGAGATAGGGAAGCAATAGCAAAATTTGTTATTGTGGAGGGTTTGCCTTTTTCATTTCCTTCATCTCCCAGTTTTATTCATTACATTAGAGATTTGTATAATCCTGCTTTTAACGGTTTTCCTAGATCAACTGTTAAGAGAGATATATTTATATTCGCACATGAATATCAACAGTATTTACGTTATTCATTATATCATTTTAATGGCAAAGTGGCTATCACTTCTGATATAGGCCATAGTACTAACGGCTATGATTATTTAACGGTAACTTGTCATTGGATAGATTATAAATGGTCTATGCAAAAACGTATCTTAGCATATAGATATATAGATGATAGGCACACTGGTACTTTTATTGTAGAAAATATTTATCAAGTGTGCGATTATTACGGAATAACTGATAAAATTATGACTATTACATTAGATAACGCTTCTTCTAACAATTACGCTATTACAATTTTTAAAAATAGTTTAACTCAATCTTTTCCAGATCATTTTCATATAAAATGTGCGTGCCATATATATATAACTTAATTGTAAATGATGGTCTATCACTTTTTGAAGACATTCTTAGTAAAATACAATTTGCTATAAACTTTATTTAAAAAAATAATAGAATACAACGAAGAAAAGAATATAAAAAAACTTGTCACGATTGCCAACTACCTTATAGAAAAATTCCAGAAGAAGTACCCACTAGGTGGAATTCTTTATACGAGTAACTACTTGTTGCTTATGACTATAGAAAACCTATAACTTTATTTTTTAACTCTCATAATCAAAATCCAGTTGACATGGTTGTAGATAGCGATTGGGTAAAAATTTCCGAACTTATTGTATTTTTAGAGAATTTTTTTCAAGCAACAAAATAATTTTCCGGTATATATTATACTACTATTTCAACTATGTTGTTTTATATAGCTCTATTATTTTTATTACTTAGTGAATATATGGAAAAACCAGCTTATATGGCAGCTATTAAAAAAATGTTTATCAAAATAAAAAAATATTTTATTCCTATTCCCATTATTTATATTATTGGTGCTGTATTAAATTCGACTATTAAAATAGACGGTACTAAATCACTTATTGAAACTATTTACGATTGTATAAGTACTACCACCTCCAAGTCCCAAAAATCCAAATCACCCACCACATATTGAACAAACTAAAGAAGAAGTGTTGTCTAGCGTAGAAGGCCAATGCAAAAAGTATATAGGTTTTACCAACAAGAAAGTGCTAGTAACCTACCGGCTTTCATACCATCGTCTTCTTCTTCAACACAACCTCACAAAAGACATGCTGTTTCTGCGGCTAGTATTGAAAGCCTCAGAAATAGAATGTGCGGCCGTACCGCTACTAACCAAATTAGCGAGTTTGATATTTTTGTTTTGCAGGGTTCTGTACCGTACCAAGCAGTTCTCAATGAAGAAGGACGTGAAGACTTGCTTAAATATTGGAGGGGGAATAAGAAGACATATCCCGAGATGTTTTGAACATTCAAGCGTCATCAACTGCGTCTGAAATCGCTTTTTCTGCCGGCAGATATCAAATAGGAGAGCACATACACTCATTAGTCGGAGACATCTTGGAGATTGTAGTATTATTCAGAGATTGGATACGAGCGGAGCGGAGAAGGTGCGGTCAACCGGAGATCAACGAAGAAGAAGACGAAAACTACAACGAAATCTTATCCGAAGGTGGTGGAAGCGACGTGGATCAATTTGACCAACAAATACCAATTCCAACCGAAGAACCACAGTAAATTATCAAGAAACTAGAATGGGTTCTTTTCAAAATGTATTTTTTTTAATTGCAATTTTACTATGTAATTTACAACTTTTGAACAACACCACAAAGTTGCAATTTTGACAATTGTATTTGTATTACAAAAAAATCATATGTTTATTAAATAATATAAGAGACACAAAAACAACCTTGGGATGTTTTTATTACACTATCTTGTTTAATTATTGATTTTTTTTATATATATGTTATTTTTTAAATTAAGTACAAAAAAAAAAAAAACGCCGGGATCCCGATCCTGATCCCGACCCGATTCCGACGGGATCGGGATCAGGGTGGGACTTCGGCAAATCCCGCCTATCCCGATCCCGCCCTTTTCCCCTGTCCCGATCCCGCCAAGCCCGGCCCACTGGTCACCCATAATTCAAATACATAGTTTCACGTGTATTCGAGTGTATTCAAATACACCATTTCAAAATACAGTGAGTCAAATACATATGTATATAGATCATTCAAATAATATATATAGTCAAATACATCTAGGTTGCCCAAAAATACAATTAGCCAAATACATATACCTTATATTTACACTAAAAAAATGATGAATACACTCAGATCTAGAGATACAAGAAATAAAATAAACTCAGATCTCAGATACAAGAAGGAAAAGAAACCATGAATTCCGGCTAGAGTATAGATCGATGAATACACCGATGAAATACACTCAGATTTCAAAAACAGATCAACGAATACATTAGTCGAGGCAAAAAAAAGACTTTTTAGCAATAACTATAAGAGTTGAATATGATTATGAAAATCTTGATTATCATTGATACAATGTTGTGGTATTTATATAGATACAAGTATAAAAGAGAAATGAGTTTGCTAAGCATAAGAGACCTAAAGATAGACTTATCCTAACATACTAGGACTATACATCCTTATCCTTATCATACCCCCTCAACATTGACTCAATTTTTTTGAGACCAATATTGCTAACAAAGTTGACAAAGGACTTTTTGGGAAGTGCTTTAGTTAAAGCATCTACTAGTTGAGTTCCTGTTGGAATGTGATGAGCTGAAATTTTTCCATTTTCAACTTGTTCACGGACAAATGAAAGTCGATTGCTACATGTTTCATTCGACTATGAAATACTAGATGACGACATAGGTAGGTAACACAGATGTTATCACAAAAACCTTGGGAGGACCCGACAGCTTGACTCAAAGTTCTTGCACCAGGTTGGTGAGCCAATTTAACTCAGATATCGCACCTGCTACAACCATGTACTCAGCTTTTGTGGAAGATCTAGCGATTGTGCGTTGCTTGTTGGAGCACCAGCTAATTGGATTATTTCCAAGCAAAATAATATAAGCTGAGGTGGAGTGTTTAGTGTTGGGAATACCACCCCAATCTGCATCTGAGTAGGCAAGTAACTGTGAAGAGGTACCATGTTTGAAATGTAGTCCATGAGTTATGGTTCCTTTTAGATAACAAAGAAGCCTCTTCGCTGCCTGCCAATGTTTGGATGACGGGGAGTGTTGGAATTGGGTGAGCTTGTTTACTGCAAAAAATATATCAGGTCGTGTGAAGGTTAGGTATTGCAGTGATTCAATGACATGCCTATAAAGCTTAGCATCTGCTGATGGAGAACCATCGTCCAAGGATAGAATGTCACTTGTAGACAGAGGAGTGCTCACACTGTTTGCATCCAACATTTTGAATTTGCAAAGTATGTCCGTAATGAAGCTACTTTGGGTGAGTGTAAATCCATGAGCATGTTGTATGACTTCAACGCCTAGAAAAATGTAAAGGATCAAGGTCCTTGATAAAAAATCTATCACCCAACAGTTTAATTGTTGCCTGGACATGAGAGTTGTTAGATCATGTAACAATAATATCATTAACATAGATCATAATAATAATAATGAGAGAATTAGAAGGCCATTTGATGAATAGAGAATCATCAGACTTGGAGCGAGCAAAGCCACATGATAAGAGAAACTCCTTGATTTCGGTATGCCATACTCGGTGAAGTCCATGGATAGATTTGTGTAGTTCACACACATGATTCGAAAACCGAGAATCTATGAAGCCAGGTGGTTGTTGCATAAAAACAACGTCATGAAGAGTGCCTTGTAAAAAGGCATTGTTCACGTCAAGTTGATGCAACGACCATTTGAGAGACACAATTAGGGCCAGGATGAGGCAAATTGTTGTGGTTCTAATTACTAGACTGAAAGTGGAATGGAAATCAATTCCAGGGGTTGATGAAATCCTTTAGCCACTAACCTAGCTTTACAACACTCTAGGGATCCATCAAGTTTGTGTATGACACGAAACACCCACTTACACCCAACTACGTTTTGAGAGGGAGTAGATGGAACCAGTGACCAAGTTTTATTTTTGATGAGGGTTGTGTTCTTTTGTCATGGAAGCCTACCATTCAAGATATTTGGATGCTTGATTGAAGGTATTTGGGGTAAGCGGAAGGTGTTTTACGGTTTAGGTAACAAGGTAATCAAGACCACTTTGGGTCTGAAAATATTCTTTTGGGGTCTGGTGACCATTCGATTTGATGGTGCTTCAGGAGCTGGCCGTGTGGGAGCATATGTGCTGCTATTTTGAGAAGGAGAAGAAGACAGAGTTTGTAGAAGGACTTATAGTGGAGTTGGTAAGCATGTCATCCTGATGGCCTTGAGTGTGCGATCCATGAGAGGCGGTGGAATTGACCAAATCAGTAGTAGCAAGAATCAGATTTGGGTCAACGACAAGAGGTGAAGGAGGCTTTGAGGAAGAAGAGAAGCTGGAGGGATTATTTGGACAAAGCCAATTAGCCGTGTGAGAGACTTGTGGATGAGAGAATTAAGGATAGTTGGCTGTGAATGGAAAAATATGTTCTACGAATATGACATACCTAGAGATATAAATTTTTTATGTAGTGAGATCTAGGCAAGCATAACTATTTGTGGTAGCAGAATAGCCCATTAACACACAAGGATTGGACTTGGGATCAAGTTTGGTTGATGTGTAGGGCTTTAACCATGGATAACAAAGACAACCGAATACCCTTAATTTGAGATGGTTTGGGGGTAGTGTTAAAGAGACACTGAAATGGATATTTAAGGCCAATGAGTGGCATTGGAAGCCTATTAATAAGGTTTATTGCAGTTTGAAATGCGAGGGACCAAAACTTAAGAGGGACAGATGCATGGTGAATTGGAGTTAAAGCGGTGTCCACAACGTGACAATATTTTCTTTCGACAGTACCAACTAGTTGGGGAGTGTATGAAGGACTCATGAGATGTTGGATTTCAAAGTTCAAGAAAGTGGATTTAAGATCAATATATTTACCTCCCCCATCAGTGTACAATATTTTAATTGTCTGTTGAAATTGGTTTTGAACCATTTTAACAAAATTAGTGAAAATTTCCTTCATGTCTGATTTGGATTTAAGAGGAAACAACTATGTATATTTTGTGAAATGATAAACAAAAATAACATAGAATTTGAAATTATCAAAAGAGATAATTGGAGAGGGACCCCAAACATTGGAGTAAACAACATCAAAAGGCTTAGAACTTATAATTGAATTGTCACCAAATGGTAGATGGTGACTCTTATTACATAAACACGAATTGCAAAACGTGAAAGACTCAACATGATTTACTGGTAGGTTGAAGGAAGAGACACAAACTTTGGTAATGCAAGGTTGAGGATGGCCAAGACGAGCATACCATAGATGCAGAGATGGAGACGTTGATGCAACAAAATATGTTAGATATAATTATTGGAATCAAAGCAGTACGGGAAGTAAATAAATATTACAAGTGTTCGAAAGGATAAACAAACAACCAAGATTATAATTGCCGCAAGTTTGTTGAGTTTTGAATCTTGATAACCTGAAATCAAGAAACACTAAATCTGGATTGTTACAACTGTGGCTGAGTCGAGAGATGACTCTCTATATTTAAGACAAGATTTCCCCGTATATATGCTTTTACGTTAGCGGGCAATAGTCTCCCAAGATAAAACAACAACTAATCAACACTACAAAGTAAATAGGTTGATTCTGACGAAGAAAACAAACACGAAACGACTTGCTGAAGAATGAAAAATTTAGAGGAAAATGAAGAGTTTCTGTTCTTTTCTTTCTCTCTACTATTTCTGTCTGCTCTCTTATCTTTCTGCTGTCTTTCTTTTGTTTTCTCTCCTCTCCCCTCAAAACTGTTTCAGGTCTCAATATATAGTGTTTAGGAGGAGGAGAGGTGTTAAGAGGTGTAGTCATGGCCAGAAATATTTTGTACATTTTGTAGTAAGTGCAAAACGTTTCAGATGGTTAATGCCATAAAACTGCTGGCAGTATTCCTGAAACTTCAGGGACCAAACTGTAAGTACTAAACAGTTTGGAGTCCAGAAGATAATATCAGAAGTCAGAAGTAGCCCAGAAGCCCGCGACCCAAGCCCGGACCGGATGACGACGGCGTGCATGTGGGGCTAGCCTCGAACCCAAGCACACCTAGGTCCTACCTACTTCAAACACATGGGTTACCCATTGGGGTCCTAAACCCTTATCCATTTTTAGGCTTATAAAAAGAACAATTCTTCATTTTCCCACCTATGTGGTAGATTTGTCCCATACCATATTTGTATGCCTCAAACACCTTACTTAGTGGACCAATATCTCTTTCATTTCTTAACGAAATTTGATGATCCTTGGCCCTACGGTCATCTACTCACTTAATAGATTATGCACATGTAAAGAACCAAATACTCTAATATGCGGAACCCGAGTGTTTAAGTCATTAAAGATGGGTGGACGCAACCCCCATCAAAGGCAAATTTCCAACATCCTCTCTTGAAAGAGAATTGGTGCACACAGGGTGCCAAACTTCAGCAATCTTTCAGCGGAAATATATTGAATCAGGAGCGGTAACTTCCGCTTTGAACCTTTTGCACCAATCATCATCCGAAGTGCTATTGCTTCCGCCGAAGCGCTCAACTGAACTTTTTGCAGCTTAGTTTTCCCATTGAACCAAATTCTTGGGATCTCCAGTCAGTATGGTTGGGTTACCACCACAAAGGTCGTATTGTTTGGGTTTTAATCCCATTCCCCTAGACAAGCAGAACTCTTGAACTTCGGTAGTCTCTTAGTTAAAGGGTCCGCTATATTATCTTTTGATTTAATCAACGCAAATGACACCCGTGGTGATTAACTGCCATACGGTCTTATGTCTACGACAAATATATCCAGACGCCGTCATCCATGACCTTCCTAAAGCCGACCGGCTGACCATACTGTATAACTGCCGAAGGCACGGGTTTCTCCCAGTAAGGGACGTCATCTAAGGAGTCGTGAAGTTACTCAACTTCTTATCATGCTTTGTTTAAAGCGATAAACTCTGATTCCATCATGAATCGGCCGATACAAGTTTGCCTAGAGGATTTTCAAAGACACCACACACATCCACATGTGGCTTTGGTGTTCTTCAAGTCCGATATCTAGTTTGCATCACTGTGTTCTCCCAGAACCTCTGGACATCCAGAATACCATAATCCGTAGATAAGCGAATATTTCAGATATCGTCATATCCGATTTAACGCTTTCTATCGATCATTTTTAGAATCACGAGTGAACCTTAGTTCAACTGATCTACTTTGTAAGCCGATACCAGGTCGGTTGTAGTTGTAAAATACATTGAACTACATGACCTGCGCATATCACTCCTGGCATATGGATGTACCATAATTCTAATCAATTCTATGATTCATATCCATTGGTGGCTTCAACGAGACTGTCAACTACCTCACAAATGAGTTTGGAATTAGACTAGTCCGTTAGATGTCTTAGAAATTCCAATTCCTAAGATATCATCTGTGATACCCATATCTTTCATATCGAGACTTTTGTTTCAATATGACTTTCACTTTCAGACTGTTGCTTTCTAATTTCAGAGTCAATGTTTCTGTTGTTAGATTTATTATTTCTGTTTCACCTGAAACTTCCAGGACCAAAATTAAAATTTCAGGGACCAAAAAGAAAGTTCAAGAAGAAGCCCAACAGTCCAACAAACCAACTCTGATCCTCACCTTCCAATTCTCCGGTTAGAAAGGTTGTCTCAACATCCATGTCACGCAATACTGCAATGGCCCTAGATGTTAAGCTATTCATAGGGGAGCACATGTCCAAGTAGCCGAGGCCTTATACTCGATAGTAGATCCATCTACTTTGACTCAATTTGAGTATCCACTTTTACAACCCAAAGGTTCTTTTCCCGGAGGAAGGTCAACCATTACACAAGTATGGTTCTATATGATGGAATCTATTTCTCTCTCTGTAGCTTCTTTCCAAAGTAGTACTTCTGGAGATGACAATTCTTTGTTAATTGTCCATGGTTCATTCTCAACCATGCAAGCTAGAAGGCCTGGAACAAGTCTTTGTCCCCTCTTTGCTTCATCTCGATTCAACATCTAGAATCCCTGAGTTCTGTAGATCTGGAACATTAAGTTCCGGATAGTCAGCAACTTCCGAGTCCTGTAGATCTGGAACGTCTAGTTTCGACAATCAGGCACTCGTGGGTTCTTGTTAACCTCGAGCAATTGCTTCTTTTTCCTTCTCAAGGAAATAATTCAGCATTCTTTGCTCCAAGAGGTGATAAGCATTACTGTTATTTGCATATCCATTGGATATGCAATCTACAGTCTTAGGTCCAACTTAACCTGTTTTGGTATTCCAACCTCTACCAAGCCACCCCACATCACAACATTTGTAGGTGGGATCCTTTCCATATTTCACATGGAGGATTATCCTTATCCCTATGCGGAGTTCTTCTGAGAATCGCATTAGCGGTAAGGATTGCCTTGCCCCACATATTTTGGGCGTACGAATTTGCGCTTGGCTAACACTGTTAGACTGAGGTGACTAAGGAGCATTCGTTTGATAAACGATGCTTCACATTCTCCCCCTCTATCACTATGAATTCCTTAATCTGTAGGCTTAGTTGATTTTCAACTTCTACTTTGTAGCGCTTATCTGCTTCAACAACTTCATCTTTGCTTTTCAACAAACAAAGGATGTAATACGTTGTACCATCGTCAATGAAGGTCATAAAGTACTTGTCTTCCTCATCTATTTTGTACAAACTTCAAATCACCCATGTAGGTGTGACCAAGTTCTAGAGGAGCGGTGCTTCTTTCGCTATTCCTTTGATGGAATTGGAAAGGTGATTTTGCCTCTTCGCCCACCTCGCATTCATTTTGAGGGTTTATGTCGACAGAAGGTAACAATCTCAACTTCGTTAGGTTTTGAATGACTTTCTATTTAATGGGTCTTAATCCATGATGGCATAGATGCACGAGTTACAAATATATCATTCATTTGGTTACATACATACTATACCATTCTTAGTTATTACAGACCTGTTGGACTAGTCTCAAACCAGCTTGACCAACAGCGTCCCTGCAACCAAGTTTGGGACATGTATCACCCCATTCTCTAAAGTCCCTTTTAAGGACAACCTCTCCAACCCCTTCTACTTTAGAGGTGGTGTTGTTTCACATGAACAACCTCTTTCCCGTGGTTAGGACGTAACTGGATCATATGTGATCTGGATACTCTGGCCCGCTCTAGTTTCTTTGGCAGACTGAGTGTCCAGTTTCTTTTCTGCCTTTCTTTAGGCCTTCAGATAATTTAATACCTGAAAACTCTGGCCCACTCTAGTCACTTTGGCAGACTGAGTGTCCAATTTCTTTTGGCCTTCAGATAATTTAAGACCTGGAAACTCTGGCCCACTCCAGTCCCCCGTAGGCTTTGTACGACTGAGTGCCCAATATCATCCTATTAAATAATGGATCTTCTGTCAGATAGTGTGACAAGTTCAACGTCTTAAGATAAGCCATTATCTTTTAGTCTTTTTCCTTTGAGATTGGTGCCCAGACAATTCCTGGCGCTTGCTTAAGAGTGGTAACAATTTTCACACAGTCAGTGGATCTTTCTCCTTAGTATGTGCGAACATACTTTACACAGTTTTAATAATTACACCCAAAAGAACGGATCTTTTAAGTTTTGTTTACAAAAATCCAATCTTTAAAAAGGAAGGAAGGTGAGATTAAACTTCTGATTTTAAAGCGTAAGGTATATAGTTTTTATCGAAAACATTTTCATATTCATAGCCTTACATTAAGTCCTTTTAATCAGACACAATTTAATCTCATTTTTGACAAGGAAGAAAAATAACTTATCCCAATTTCGAATTCTGGCCCACTTCAGTCACTTCGTCGGACTGAGTGTCCATTTTCTCCTTACCATAAATTGAATCCTTTGTCTAGGACAAATATAGGACTTCTGCTACAAGATGGAACAACATCTTCAGCCTTCTCCCAGTTAACATCCTCAGCCTCTCTTGGGCGCTTGTTTCCACCACTCTCGGGAGCATTGACACCATCAACACCTTGACTGTCAACAACATAATCAAAACTGTCTTCTACCAGAAAACCACAACCATAGCCAGATTTGGTCACACATCTGTTGACCGACATCTTTCGAACACTAATACACACTTGTCTTAAAATTGTCGGATATAATTATTAGAATCAAAGCAGTACGGGAAGTAAATAAATATTACAAGTGTTCGAAAGGATAAATAAACAACCAAGATTATAATTGCCACAAGCTTGTTGAGTCTTGAATCTTGATAACCTGAAATCAAGAAACACTAAATCTGGATTGTTACATCTGTGGCTGAGTTGAGAGATGACTCTCTGTCTTTAAGACAAGATTTCCCCGTATATATGCTTTTACGTTAGCGGGCAATAGTCTCCCAAGATAAAACAACAACTAATCAACAATACAAAGCAAATAGGTTGATTCTGACGAAGAAAACAAACATGAAACGACTTGCTGAAGAATGAAAAATTTAGAGGAAAATGAAGAGTTTCTGTTCTTTTCTTTCTCTCAACTATTTCTGTCTGCTCTCTTATCTTTCTGCTGTCTTTCTTTTGTTTTCTATCCTCTCCCCTCAAAACTGTTTCAGGTCTCAATATATAGTGTTTAGGAGGAGGAGATGTGTTAAGAGGTGTAGTCATGGCCAGAAATGTTTTGTACATTTTGTAGTAAGTGCAAAACGTTTCAGATGGTTAATGCCATAAAACTGTTGGCTTTCTGGCTGCTGGAAGCATTTCTGAAACTTCAGGGACCAAACTATAAATACTAAATAGTTTGGGGTCCAAAAGATAATATCAGAAGTAGCCCAGAAGCTCGCAGCCTGCGACTTGAGCCCGGACCGGACGGTGGCAGCGCGCGTGTGGGGCTAGCCTCAAACCCAAACACAACTAGGTCCTCCCTCCTTCAAACACATGGGTTACCCCTTGGTGTCCCAAATCCTTATCCATTTTTAGGCTTATAAAAAGAACAATTCTTCCTTTTTCCACCGATGTGGTAGGTTTTTCCCACACCATATTTTCATGCCTCAAACACCTTACTTAGTGGACCAATATCTCTTTCATTTCTTAACAAAATTTGACGATCCTTGGCCCTACGGTCATCTACTCACTTAATAGATTATGCACGTGTGAATAAACAAAGACTCCAACATACGAAACCTGAGTGTTTAAGTCATTAAAGATGGATGGACGCAACCCACATCAAAGGCAAATTTCCAACAAAATGTGCTTGAGAATGAGTTGTGGCTGATTTGGTCATATCCGTTGGCCACTCATAGAGATCGACATTACTCTTGCCTTGAAGAAGACATGGCCCCATGGTCAAATCCTTCACAACAAAAGAATAAGGAAAAAATTCAATGAAAGTTAGATTTTGTCTACAAAATTTAGCAACTGAAATCAGCTTTTTTTTTATATTTGGAGAACAAAAAATGTGTTTTAAAAGAAATTTGATTACAAGACTAGGCGAAGATAGAGTAGTATGACCAATATGAGTGATAGGAATTCCTTTACCATCACCAAAATATTTTTCATCAGTGCCAGAGAATTCAGTTGGAGTGTGGATAGATTGAGAGTTGTGTTGTAATATGATGAGAGGCTTCATTATTAACAACCCAAGAGCTTGCGGGATTGGAAGCATAAGATTGACGATTGACAAAATTGGCATATGCTTCAGTCGTATTATGTGATTTGTACCTACAGACCTTTGCGATGTGACCAAACTTATCACAAAATTGACATTGGATCCGTTGGTTGTTGCTTTTGATGGTGTTCTGTTGGGTGAAGGAATTGTTATTTGGGACAGATTGGTTATAAGAGTTGTAGGAATTGGATGGAGCAGTGTTCCTACGATTGGAAGAGTTTGGTTGTCTATTTCTAGAAGCATTATTGTTAGAACATTCATGAAGTTGAGCAATAATTATGGGTGTGTCGGCTTTATGCTCTGAGTGTTTGATGAAAATCTCATAAGCCAGGAGTTTGTCAAAGAGTTCTTCGAATGTGATAGGATTATCACAGGCTCTTTTTGCTGTAGATATCTCATTGTATACAGGACCTAGACCACTTAGGACCTTAATGACAAGTTACTCGCTGTTAAGAAGTGAACCACTGCAGGCCAAGTCATATGCAATGAATTTGATTTCTCTTATGTAATCACTGATAAAACGTGCGTCTCGTTTGACATTTGCCAGAGTATCACACAAACTGAAAATCCTTGAGCGCGATTTGCTGGCATAAGTTGTTTGGAGAATTTCCCAAACTTCTTTGGCAGTGGAAGCATGAGCAATGAAGGAAAGTTGTGACACGGGGTTAAAGGAGATCAATTGAGAGGTTTGAACGACACCTCCTTGATTGAGAGTTACTGTTGGAGAGATTGGAGAGGAGAATGAGGAAATTTCCGACATTCTGGAAAAGGAGAGAGAGGATCGTATATACTCGTGAGAGTATTTACTAGGCTTTTGATACCATATAAGAGTTGAATATGATTATGAAAATCCTGATTATCATTGATACAACATTGTGGTAGTGTTATTTATACAGATACAAGTATAAAAGAGAAAGGAGTTTGCTAAGTATAAGAGACCTAAAGATAAGAGCAACTAAAATATGTATACAAATCAGATACTTATCCTAACATACTAGGACTGTACATCCTTATCCATATCAATAATGAGTAGGTGTTATCCGGTAATAAGCAAGTGTCGGTAAATGCAAGGATTTGATTTGGGTGTCACAATTGATGAAAGGGAATTAGAAAATCGAAAATGCAGAGTAAAAATGAATTTTTTGATTTGGATTTTTTTCATAGGACAAAAAAGACAGTCTTTTTTATTTGGTAGAATCTTGAAGAGTGAAAGATCCAAAATACATTTTCCTTTTCGTCTGTAGAAGTTTAACAACAAGATCACTATCAAAATCTTTATATTTACCACTTTCAAATAATGTAATGAACAAGTGCAACAACACAATGCGCCAGTTAGTGTCTTACCATCCAAAACGACGACGGTAGCAGCACAAAACAACGACGGAAGTGGTGGCGCCGATGCTGCGGATGGTATCTCTATCAAACTCTGGTGACGAGCTGGTGTTATCATCCAACTCATGATCACCGGTGGTCAAACCTGTTGTAGACATCGAAATTTTATAGGACTCTACAAGACTAGTGCTATCAATCTTCGAACTCTAAGGTTGTTAGGGTTTCTTGGAGTCTACTCTATTCTAAACCCTAGCTTATGCCTATATAAAGAGACACATATTCCTTTGAAAAGGCATCTCGAAAGTCCAATAAACAGGGATATTCACAAAGAGATCAAGACATCAAATACTGCATTTATTAAACTGTCTGACGTTCTTGGAGATCAAATACATCACAAGGAGGTCTTCCTACATTCGAGAAATACGCTATTAATGACCCTCGAATTACGGAGAAATATTAGACGAGAAGAATCAAGGGAATAAACAGATTTGTACCCGCACTGTTTATCAATAAAATATCATGTTTCTTCATATTTTGGTTGTCTTGATTATTATTTTTCTCGACTCAAGATAATGTTGCAAATAAATTGGCACGCCTAGTGGGACCAAATCTGCCATTCATCTCTTCTCTCACAAATCAGATCTGTAAACCGCAAAGATGGAAACGCCATTTTCATGGCTACTTGAAACCTTGTTTTTGAGTTTCGATAAGTCTACACTACGACAAGCCTTGAAGTAGGGGGCATTTGTAGACATCGAAATTTTGTAGGACTCTACAAGACAATCAAACTTCAAACTCTAAGGTTTGTTAGGGTTTCTTGGAGGCTACTCTATCCTAAATCCTAGCTTATGCTTATATAAAGATACACATATTCCTTTGAAAAGACATCTCGAAAATTCCATAAATAGGGATATTCACAAAGATATCAAGACATCAAATACTACATTTATCAAACTGTCCGACGTTCTTGGAGATCAATAAACTGCCTGACGTTCTTGGAGATCAAACACATCACAAGGAGGCCATCCTACGGTCAAGAAATACACTAATAACGACCCTCGAATTACGAAAAAATATTAGGTGAGAAGAATCAAGGGAATAAACAGATTTATACCCGCATTATTTATCAATAAATATCATATTTCTTTATATTTTGGTTGTCTTGATTATTATTTTTCTTGACTCAAGATTTTGTTGCAAACACATGTAATGCAAATGAGTTCAAGTGAAGCAGCAAAAATACTAAATCTGGGGGCAGGTTGCGGTGGAGGTAGTCGGCGACACCGTCAAAGGGTGAGGGAGAAGACAAGAGAGGAAGAGATGAGAATACACTGTATCTGGAGGTAAAATACAATATAGCTATGAGCGGTAAATTGAATACACAATATAGCTATGAATTATAATTTATTTAAAGTATAATTATTATATGTAAATACTTCCAATAGTTAGCTACAATATTGAAAAATTCTTTAAAAGAAACTTTACATTTATAATGTCAGTCAAAATGATATAGAAGAAGTAGAATTACTAACTTGGACAATAAGATAGATTACTCAATATAACAAGTTCAAAATTCGTATATTGATGGTGTATATAAGTTAAATCTATATTGAATTAGGATTTACTAGTAGCATAATTTTTTAAGACTATCTGTGTGGTTTGAATTGTGATAGTAAATTAGTTACCATACCGGATTATCGATTAATTATTATTAAAGTTTAGTTGTAATTACGTTATTAGTAACCTGATGTGTAAATACTTTTTACACCTTAATTTAAACTGTATAAATTAAACCAAGTTAGGCTTCCTTATCAAATAAATAAGTGAAACAAATAAAAAAATAAAAAAACTAACCTTCTTAAGTGCTTCCTTTTTATGACGAATCTACTTGAGGGAAATAAATTAGTGCAGTACTACTAGTAGTATAATTTTTCTTGAGGATGGACGAAAAAATGAACTAGAACTAAAGACTAGTTAACATGTCCATTATGTGATTCAGCGTCCCCAAAACAGAATTCTTTTGATATCAACATCAAGAATGTGTAGTACTTACACTTACAAACAGTTACACGTGTCTATAAACCAAAAAAGGGGTTGGTAAAGATTATATATATCTATATATATATACAATTTGTTGTGCTTCCTTCAAACCAAGTACACATACTTATTAAAATCAGACAGGTACTGTGCTAATGAAGTACTATCATGTTCATTATTATTCTGAGTTGCTCTTGAAATGGGATTTTCATTAGGAACAGGTCTAATTATTGTTCGTGGAGATCTTGGCGGAGATGAAAAAATCATAGAAGTTTCTAGTACTGGACGACTAATGCTTTCTTGATCAAGCAAGAATCTTTGTGCACGAAGAGCTGTGATGTATAAACCAGCAGCCAAGAAAACAGTCAATAGGCCAAAAACTCCAGCAGCAGAGAACAATCCCTGTCCAAGTACTAAGCAACTTTCTCTTGGTGTTTCCCAGTGTCTTAGATGCCCAGACTCCACACTTAGCCCTATTAGTAACAATATCTCCCCAATAGCAAATGAAACCCTGTGTAACATTGAAACACAGTATGCATTAATTAAGTACTATAAAGCTTTAGTTCTTTGACAAAACCTATATTTGTTTAACATGATACTATAGTCAAAGACGAATCGAGAATTTTGAGTTTATGGTTCCTGAATTCTAAAAAGAAGGCACTTTACTGGGGTCTGGATGAATTATTCATACATGTTAAGTAGATTTCTTAATACAATATAAGGTTTTGACCAATGTTATTGAGTTCTGCCGGACTCGTAACTAAAACTATAACTCCGTCCTATACTATAAACTGCTGGATATTTGTATAATGGAAAGTTTAGATTGAAAAAATATGAAGGAGGATTCTATATTTTCAGTCAGTGGATGTGATGTACCACCACACTATTTTCTTTGTTGCCAACAAGTACAGACTTGAAATAAATTTATGTTCTGAAATCTTTGGGGCAGTAACTAGTAAGTGCGACTAGACATTCAATAAAAAAGTTGGATCTATCCATGACCAAAGCATACTTTTGGCCAAGAGAGAATGTATGGGGCTACCCCATAAGCTTTTTAAAATGTGATCTTTAACCCTTCAATTTTTTTTTGGTACCCGTGAAAAAATAGAGTTATTCCCCCTGCTTTCATCAAACTTTTACACTTTTAATGATACAAGTTACATTTGCTCATGTACTACTTTTGACATCTATTTGTAAATTAATAAGACGACCTTACTGTATGTCTAAATAAATTAGACGTCATACATTTTCTTGTAGAAAAGAAAGGTGGCATATACATACCATGTGGAAACAAAGAAGAAGCCAGCTTGCCAAACAAGAGTCTTGACAGATTGGGAATGAGGGTCCCAATAAAGTATATGAGGAGGAGTTGCTTTGCTCACAACAATCAACAAGTAAGTGTGCTCAATGACCATTGCAATAGCCAGAGCCAAAAATGCAGCAGAAGCACACAAGAGAGGTGTTTTCCCACTACCACTATATGTGCATTCATCTGTCCCACCTCCTCCTTTACCACTCAATGTCACCTGCAAATCTCTATCGCATAAGTCTTGTCCCAATACCAATTACTTATGCAACAATTCATTCTTCTTAAACTTATGACATTAAGAAGAGTATTTTTTATTGTTAGTGAATATTAGTTGATGAATTTTAACAAAAATAAACTTCAAAGGTTTGGTGACTACGATTTTAGTGTTCATCAATCTCTCATCCTAAACTTACGGTTTTTCCACGGAGGCCTCTCTGTTTTCAACAAAATTTGCACATATTTCTGTATAAAAAATAAAAAGCTATAGCATAATTTAACTTCTATACAATTTGTAATTTTGTTAAAACTATTAAAAAACCTGGAAAATAACTATAGGTAACCGTCAAGACAATGTGTGATTTTAGTAACTTGATACATTAAGGTAAGTTTTCTTCTACAATAGGTTAAAACACACTGATAGTATAAAAATATTTATACTAAGAACGTGTATAAAAATATTCTCTCCCTCATTGCCGAGGCTACACACCGATAGTATAAAAATATTTATACCGCTATTATTTATGTATAAGTTAAATCCAATAAAGAAAACGTACCTGAGAACGTGTAGCCTCGGCAATGAGGGAGAGAATGAAGCAGAGGAGGCCAAGAAGTATTGACAAGACCATAAGAAATGCACCCATTTTGCTACCTAAATTGGTGCTAGGGCGACTTGGTGCAAGATCTGCATGAGTAACAGCCATTACAGCAGTACTATGCAACAACAGGAAGATCAATTCGGTCAAGTTCAGCAATGGCACAGAAGAGAAAAATAAAGATACAATTTTTTCACAATTACCCATAAAGAGAATAAGAGATAAATAGTTTTAGAATTGCTTGGAACAAAGGTTGCTTAAAGGCCAAATATTCCTTTGTTCTTCGGCTTTCCATGTAAGTTTTCACACATAAGGTTGTCATTATTCAAAGCTTTTAAGCTTAATCTAAACACAAAAAAGTAGTACAACTAATTTCATTCAGCTTGTCTAAAGCTATGACCTAAAAGATTAACCTTTATTCCGATCTAAAAAAGGGAAAGAACGTATTAGTGTAAAGAAGCTTTCTTTCAAAATGATATTCTGAAATATTAATGCATGGCTTTTCGACACATTATTTGAATGGTTTAGCAATTGAGTATTATACAATAAAAAGAACTTTAAGTAGCATCTATTGAGTTAAGCACTAATGCAAATTCTTGAATGATTTTATATCATTTACCGACCCAGATACATACTATATAAAATAGCCCGTGGAGACATCTTATTTTCTTTACCAACTTTTGCACTCAAGGAATAATTTATCTTTGGGAGCATAAGTTCTTGTCTTATTGCATACTAAAGGGTTGGAAGTTAAAACATTTGAAACTCTTAACCTGTCCTCCACGTTTCTATTGGTGGACAATATCTTGCCTATCCAGAGGATGCGGTTTGAATTTATATGAGTATTACTATTGTTGGTGTCTATTCTATTGTACTTTATAAAGCAGTACGGGAAGTAATAATTATTACAAATGTTCGAAAGGATAAATAAATGGTCAATCTTCAAAACTGTCTCAAGTGTGTTGTGTCTTGAATCTTGATCACCTTGCAAAGTCAATGTTGAGAACTGCCGCAAGTTTGTTGTGTCTTGAATCTTGATATCCTGAAATCAAGAAACAACTAAATCTGGATGGTTACAACGTTGTGTGTTGAGTCGAGGATAGCCCTCTATCCTTAAGACAAGATTGCCCCGTATATATGCTTTTACGTTAGCGGGCAATAGTCTCCCAAGATAAAACAACACTTTAATCTCAACACTACAAAGCCAATAGGTTGAGCCTGCCGAATAAAACAAATATGACTCGACTTGCTGAAGATATGGAATAGGAAGGAAGAGTTTGTCAATACTCTTCTCTTTTGTCTCTGTGTATATAGTGTGTCTCTGTAGTGTATATCTTGTGTATACGTGAGGGTTTGGTCACTGTTTTTGACTGATTTTCAGCCATTGTTTCGAGCAGTTTTTGCTCACTGATTTCGTGATTTTTCAGTCTGTTTTCTGTGTCGTTTTTCTGCATGTTTTCAGCCTTTTGTGCAGTCCAAAATTGAGCCAACAACTGCTCAATATATAGCATGCAAGAGGGGCTGTCCAACTGCCAAAACAAGGCTGTAATGGCCATTAAGGAGGCCATTAAAACAGCCAAGTAATGGCTATTAAGGCCATTGAAAGAGGCTGCCCAAATGCCCAAGTAATGGGCTGTTAATGAAGAGTTAATCAGCCAAGTAATGGCTGGTTAATGCTCTAAAACGCAGTCCAACGGTAGGCAAAAAAAGTCTCCAGAAACTCTGGGGACCAAACTGGAAATATTGAAACTTCAGGGACCAAACTGTACATATGAAAGAATTCAGGTCCAAACTATACATATGAAACTCCAGGGATCAAACTGTACATCTAGTAGAGTTCTCTGGTCCAAAAAGATAATATCAGAAAAGTCCCCACAGCCCACAGCCCACGGCCTACAACCCGTGACCCGTGACCCGAGAACCCGGAACCCGGAATCGGACCGGACGGGCGGGCGGCGGCGGCGCGCGTGTGGGCTTAGCCTTGAACCCAAGCACATCTAGGTCTTCCCTCCTTTAAACATATGGGATACCCCTTGGGGTCCCAAACCCTTTACCAATTTGAGACATATATAGAGAGCAATTCTTCCTATTCCCACCGATGTGGTAGATTTGTCCCACACCACATTTCCATGCCTTAAACACCTTACTTTGTGGACCAATATCTCTTTCATTTCTCAACGAAATTTGATGATTCTTGGCCCTACGGTCATCTACTCACTTCGTAGATCATGCATGTGCGAAGAGACAAGGTCTCCAACATGCGGAACACTAGTGTTTAATTCATCAAAGATGGGTGGACACATCTCCCCACCAAAGGCAAATTTCCAACAATCCCCTCTATGAAAGAGAGATTGTGGCGCACGCACAAGGTGCCTACATTTCAGCAATCTTTCAGCGAAAAGATATTGCATCAGGAGAGGTAGCTTTCGCTTTGAACCTTCCCTAGTTGAAACCATCAGACTTACTTACTGCGCGGTGAACGTGATGTCTTGAACCGTCAGTGTTTAGTGTAAGCCAAGACAATGATAACAACACAATAACTCTTCTTATTCATATTCATTCTTACGTTTTTATCCGTTGTGGCCTTGGACACACTTGGATTCTTAAGTGCGTTCATTTGAGACGGCCATCCTCACACTTAAATAGGTGATCTCCTACAAGGTATCCTGCTATACCCCACTTCACAAGTGTTAGGAATCATTAAAAGTTTCCCCAACCTTAACCTCAACAGTTTGAGGATCATTAAAGGTTTGGAAGCTTAACCTTTACCCACCATGCATGTAGCACTTTAATGTCTATCGTGGGAACAGCTTTGGATTCATTTTTCCGTACAGAAATCATCATCCGAAGTGTTTCTTGCTTCCACCGAAGCGCTCAACTGAACCTTTTGCCGCTTAGTGTTCCCATTAAACCACATTCTTGGGATCTCCAATCAGTATGGTTGGGTTTCCACCACAAAGGTTCGTATTGTTTGGGTTTTCAGCCCATTCCCCTAGACAGGTAGAACACTTGATCTTTGGGTAGTCCCTTAGTTAGTAAACAAGGAAGTGACACCCGTGATGATCAACTGCCATACGGTCTTATGTCTCCGACAGATCCTGACAGATATGTCCAGACGCCGTCATCCGTGTCCTTCCCGAAGCCGACCGGCTAGCCACGATGTAGAACCTGCCGAAGGCACGGGTTTCTCCCAATAAGGGACGTCCTCTAAGGAGTCGTGAAGTTACTCAACTTCTTTCATGCTTTGTATAAAGCGATAAACTCCGATTCCATCATGAATCGGCCGATGCAAGTTTGCTTAGAGGATTTTCCAAGAAACACCATATACATTTACTTGTGGCTTTGGTGTTCTTCAGATCCGATGTCCGGTTGTATCACGTGTTCTCTCAGAACCGCTGGACATCTAGAATACTATAATCCGTAGATAAGCGAATAATTCAGATATTGTCATATCCGACTTAACGCCTTTCTTTTGATCATGTATTGAAATCATCAGTGAACCTTAGTTCAACTGATCTGATTGTAGGACGATACCAGGTCGGTTGTAGTGTGTACAATACATTGAACTACACGTGACCCGAGCATATCGCTCCTTGTCTATGGGTGCACCATGATTCCAATCGGTTCTATGATTCATATCCATTGGTGGCTTCAACGAGATCTGTCAACTATCGACCATCCGTTAGATGTCTTTAGAAATCCAATTCCTAAGATATCATCTGTAATACCCATATCTTTCATATCGAGACTTTATTTCAATATGACTTTCACTTTCGTTGTTGGTTTTCCAACTGTTGGCTTTCTAACTTCGAGTCAATATTTCGTGGTCGATTCATTGTTTCGTTTTATCCGAAACTTTCGGGACCAAAATGTAAACATTTCAGGGATCGAAATGAAAGTTCAGGAAGAAGCCCAACAATCCAGTAAATCAACTCTGATCCTCTTCTTCCAACTCTCCGGTTGGGAAGGCTGTTTCAACATTATTGCCATGTAAGACTACAATGGCCCTGGATGTGAAGCTACTCACAGGGGAGTACATTTTACAACCCAAAGGTTCTTTTCCCGGATGAAGATCAACCATTACGCAAGTATGGTTCTATATGATAGAATCTATTTCTTTCTTTATAGCTTCTTTCCAAAAATAGTGCTTTTGGAGATGACAATTCTTTGTCAATTGTCCATGGTTCGTTCTCAACCATACAAGCTAGAAGGTATGGAACAAGTCTTTGTCCCCTCTTTGCTTCTTCTCGGTTCAACATCTAGAATTCCTGAGTTCTGCAGATCTGGAATATTAAGTTTCGGATAGCTAGCAACTTTCGAGTCCTGTAGATACGGAACGTCTAGTTCCAGACAGTCAGGCCCTCGCGGGTTCTTGTTAATCTTGAAAGCTATCTTAAAAGAATTCAGCATTCTTTGATGCCAAGAGGGGATCAGCACTACTGTTATTTGCAGATCCAGTGGATATGCAATCTACAGTCTTAGGTACAACTTGACCTGTTTCAGTATTCCAACTTTTACCAAGCCACCTCACATAATTTAGGCGTACGGCTTTGCGTTTGGCTAACACCGTTGGACTGAAGTGAGAAATGAACAGTCGTTTAATGAACGATTCTTCACATTCTCCCCCTCTATCACTATGAATTTCGCAATCCATAGGCTTAGTTGATTTCCAACTTCTGCATTGTAGCGCTTATCCGCTTAAACAACTTCATCTTTGCTTTTCAACAAACAAAGGATACAATACGTTGTACCATCATCAATGAGGTCATAACGTACTTGTCTCCCCCTTCTATTTTGTATAAACTTCAAATCACCCAAGTAGGTGTGACTAAGTTCTAGAGGAGCGGTGCTTCTTTCGCTATTCCCTTTGACGGAATTTGGAAAGGTGATTTTGCCTCTTTGCCTACCTCTCATTTATTTTGAGGGTTTATGTCGATAGAAGGCAACAATCTCAACATCGTTAGCTTTTGAATGACTTGCTATTTAACGTGTCTTAATCTATGATGCCATAGATGCACGGATTACAAATATATCATTCATTTAGCTACAGACGTACTGTACCATTCTTAGTTATTATAGACCTTTTGGACTAGTCTCAAACCAGCTTGACCAACAGCGTCCCTTAAACCAAGTTTAGGATATGTATCACCTCATCTTAGAGTGATCTCATTCTCTGAAGCCCTTATTGAGGACACCCTCTCCAACCCCTTCTACTTTAGAGGTGGCGTTGCTTCACATGAACAACCTCTTGCCCGTGGTTAGGGCATAACCGGATCATATGTGATCTGGATACTCTGACCCACTGCAGTTGCTTTGGCAGACTGAGTGTCCAATTTCTTTTCTGCCTTTCTTTAGGCCTTCAGATCATTTAAGACCTGGAAACTCTGGCCCACCTTACTAGGTGTCCATTACTTTTCCTATGAAATGAATTCTGGCCCCACTCCAGTCGCCCGGAGGCTTTATATGACCAAGTGTCCAATATCATCATATCAAGGGAATTTTGGCCCACTCCAGTCGCCCGGAGGCTTTGTATGACTGAGTGTCCAACATCATCCTATGAAGGATCTTCTGCCAAATAGTGTGACAGGCTCAATGTCTTTAACTTTTAGACTTCTTCCGTTATGATTGGTGCCCAGATAGTTCTTGGCGCTTACTTAAGAGTGGTAACAGTTTTCGCACAGTTAGTGGATCTCTCTCCATCATATGTGCGAACATACTTTACACACTTTTAATCACTACACTTAAAAGAACAGATCTTTTTAAGTCGTTTACAAAATCCAATCTTTAAATGGGAAAGAAGAATAGATTAAACTTCTGATTTTTAAAGCGTAAGGAATATAAATTATTTTCATATTCCTCCTTACTTTAATCCATTTTTAATCAGACATCATTTAATCTTTATTCTTGACAAGTAAGAAAAACTACTTATCCCAATTTCGGATTTTGGCTCACTTCAGTCACTTCATCAAACTGAGTGTCCATTTCCTTCTTACCATTATTCGGATCTTTTGTCTGGGGACAGATATAGGCCTTCTGCTGCAAGATAGAATAACATCTTCAGTCTTCTCCTCTTGTCCCAGTTAACATCCTCAGGCTCTCGAGAGCGCTTGTTTCCTCCAGTCTTGGTAGTGGTGACACCATGAACACGTTCATCATCATCACTCTCTTCTACCAGAAAACCATTGCCATATCCAGATTTTGTCACACAACTTTTGACCGACATCTTTCGAACATTAATAGTAATACAATACAATCTTGTCTTAAATTATTGGTGTCTACTCTATTGTACTTTATAAAGCAGTACGGAAAGTAATAACTATTACAAATGTTCGAAAGGATAAATAAATGGTCAATCTACAAAACTGTCTCAAATGTGTTGTGTCTTGAATCTTGATCACCTTGCAAAGTCAATGTTGAGAACTGCCGCAAGTTTGTTGTGTCTTGAATCTTGATATCCTGAAATCAAGAAACAACTAAATCTGGATGGTTACAACGTTGTGTGTTGAGTCGAGGATAGCCCTCTATCCTTAAGACAAGATTGCCCCGTATATATGCTTTTACATTAGCGGGCAATAGTCTCCCAAGATAAAACAACACTTTAATCTCAACACTAGAAAGCCAATAGGTTGAGCCTGCCGAATAAAATAAATATGACTCGACTTGCTAAAGATATGTAATAGGAAGGAAGAGTTTGTCAATACTCTTCTCTTTTGTCTCTGTATATATAGTGTCTCTGTAGTGTATATCTTGTGTATACGTGAGGGTTTGGTCACTGTTTTTGACTGATTTTCAGCCACTATTTCGAGCAGTTTTTGCTCACTGATTTCGTGATTTTTTAGTCTGTTTTCTATGTCATTTTTCTGCCTGTTTTCAGCCTTTTGTGCAGTCCAAAATTGAGCCAACAACTGCTCAATATATAGCATGCAAGAGGGGCTGTCCAACTGCCAAAATAAGGTTGTAATGGCCATTAAGGGAGGCCATTAAAACAACCAAGTAATGGCTATTAAGGCCATTGAAAGAGGCTGCCCAAATGCCCAAGTAATGGGTTATTAATGGAGAGTTAATCAGCCAAGTAATGGCTGGTTAATGCTCTAAAATGCAGTCCAACGGTAGGCAGAAAAAGTCTCCAGAAACTCTGGGGACCAAACTGGAAATATTGAAACTTCAGGGACCAAACTGTACATATGAAAGAATTCAGGTCCAAACTGTACGTATGAAACTCTAGGGATCAAACCGTACATCTGGCAGAGTTCTCTGGTCCAAAAAGATAATATCAAAAAAGTCCCCACAGCCCACAGCCCGTGGCCGGTGACCCGGAACCGGACCGGACGGGCGGGCGGCGGCGGCGCGCGTGTGGGCTTAGCCTTGAACCCAAGCACATCTAGGTCTTTCCTCCTTTAAACACATGTGATACCCCTTGGGGTCCCAAACCCTTTACCAATTTGAGACATATATAGAGAGCAATTCTCCCTATTCCCACCGATGTGGTAGATTTGTCCCACACCACATTTCCATGCCTTAAACACCTTACTTCGTGGACCAATATCTCTTTCATTTCTCAACGAAATTTGATGATTCTTGGCCCTACGGTCATCTACTCACTTCGTAGATCATGCATGTGCAAAGAGAAAAGGTCTCCAACATGCGGAACACTAGTGTTTAATTCATCAAAGATGGGTGGACGCATCTCCCCGCCAAAGGCAAATTTCCAACAACTATTGAATAGTATAAAAATGTTGTCATCCTAAACTTTCTATACGTTAGCACAGACATGCCCTGTCGTCCAATACTTAATTGGTCCATTCGTGTCCTTAGTTAAACGGAACCCACCAATTAGGGCATATTTGTTCACTCACGTATAATCTAAGGGCATATCTGTCTCAGTAATGTTCTTGAACTACATATTATTTCACCAGCAGATTCTTCTTGTTAGATGGATTAAATTCTGAAGTAGGTTAGCTCTCTTGTTTGATTTTCAGCCACTTTGCTCTCTTCTTTCTTTCATTTCTTTATGAAAGTCGGAATGTTCGAGTTCTCCAAATAGCGGTAGAAGCAAGTGTGGGTGTGAAGTTGCTGCACTCCATCTCACATCGTAAACTGCATTGAATCTTGAGAGACGTTTTCTCAGGTGTCATACGCATGAGGTAAGTATTTTCTTTTTCCTTGTGAATTTTTTCCCTAGCAGACTTGGATCGTAGATAATCGCATATTTGTAATCAATTTTTGTTGCAGAAAATATCGTGTGGATACTGTGAATGAGAAGGCGATGAATTTCCACCAAGAGCTATTATTGTCATTAACAAATTGAAAGGGAAAAATGATGCTCTTATTAATGAAACCAATCTTTTGAAGGAAAACGTAAACGTTCTTCAGCTTAATAGTAGTTAAGTTTGATGAGGCTTCTTCTTCTACTGATAATGACGGAAGACTTGGATAAATGATGGGAAAATATTTATAATGTTATTGGGTTTCCTTGTTGGGTTTGTGGTTTGTTACATGTTAGGTGGGAGGACCTGAAATGATGGATGTAATTACATTTGGTTGTAGTTGTATAATTTAGATGCATTGTTATGTAATGATTGAATGGATTGTAATTGAAAATATTTTTGATGGTTTGGAATGCAATGACATTATGCAATTTAAGTTTCATGTAATGACTTGTTTCAATTTCAAAATGCAGTTCAAGAACTTTACCATGACAAATATGCCCCTAGACTATGCGTGAGTGGACAAATATGCCCTAATTGGTGGGTTCCATTTAACTAAGGGCATGATTGGACCAGGTATTGAAAGGTAGGGGCATATTTGTGCCAAAGTATTAACGATGGACAAATTTGCTAAATTTTACATAGTTCAGGAGCATATTCAGATCTTTTTCCGTTTAATTTTTGGATAAGAAATTTGACCTTTCAATTAACAAGATGAAATTATGTTTCAAGTTAATTGATGGAGTATATATGTGCATTTGGCATGGATAAAGCCACGACTAGCATCATGCGTCCACGTACGTTTTTCCTTAAGAAGGTGAAACAATTTTTCATATTCAACTTCTAAAAAGGGAAGCCCATAGCTTGACACATTATTCTTGCTTTGGCAGATATGTGGATGCATACATTGCATCATTTGTCATTTTCAGGTATGTTTGCCTAGGAGAAATATGATATGATCCACTTCAACATTCACTAATAGTTAGATCCACTCAAACAGAGAGGTTCAAAGGCACCACTCGCTTAGTAAGATATAATCTATTAAAAGATGGAATTTCGCTATAAAGAAATGCTTCTATTACAATTTTTTCTTTGATCTCCTTTTTCTGATGGCCAACTCAAACATGACGATCAAACACAGAAATAAAAAGCAAATTCATCTTCTTAATTATTGCACGCATACTTTAGAATCTAATTGATCAGTGATACCATAAGTTCTACGTTGAAGGTTCACAAAACACCAATTGTCCCCTTCCTCGTGATGGTGATGGATATAGTAATGATTAAGAGATAATTTCATGCTAATCTCATCCACAAATTAACCCTTTAGGAGTCATTTATAAAGGAATATATTCCTGGATTGTATTCATCAATAATGTACAATATATATAGTAGTACAATAATTTATTTAAACTAGTTAACTAATCAATCTAATTACAATAGGAAATATAATTCTACCTAAAATAGGAGACATAATTACAATAGGAATACAATTCTACCTTGTTAGGTCCGGGTATGATATGGAACAATAAAAATAAACTGGAAATAAACTAATTTAAATGCCAATTTAGTTTTCGAATGTCGGCGATAATGTTGTCCGGCATTAGTGACAACTATTTAGTAAAAATAGAAAACATTAAAGAGCAATGCAGCGGAATATTAAAGAACACAAAGGTTTAATATTTACATAGGTTATATAATATATAACCAATGACGGTCAGTGACAGAAAATATTGTATATATTTTTTATATACAAAAATTACAAATTCCTTTTTTTACAATTTTACAAGATGAAATAGAAAGGAATTAAATTTTAAAGTCGCAGATGACTTCTGCCTGAAAAATCTACCTAAATAGACATAGACAACTTCTCATTACAATTGCTCAATACAAAGCTAATCTAGAATCTAAACTGCAATTGTAATGTTGGACAGAATGTTGTCGACATGCTCATGCAACACTTGTGATCCAGTTTTCTGAGATGAATTCTTGAGAGCTCTCTTGATATTTTTGCAGTTTGTTTCTGGATATCTACTCATTCTTGTAGCCTCTCTATTTATAGTAGAGAGTCTTCCTTGAAAAGCTCATCGATTGGTTGAGTAGGTTGAGGGAAAGGTGGGCAGCTAGTGTGTTTGTTGGAGAAGACTATGGAGTCAAAATCTCAACAACTTTGAATCGTTCTTCACTCGACTTCTTCCCCAAGCTTTGACTCTTTCTTCCACATTTTACACAGCTCCTAATTCATATGCTTAAGTCGTTTTACCACTCAGTAAAACTGTTACTGCTTATCGTGAAGTGAGGCAAAACTGTTATGAAAAATGTTGGTCTGAATGTTGTAATATTTGTCCCAACATTTTTGGCAATCAACAACAGTACTTTAGGGGATATGTTGCGTCAAATGTTACAACACCAAACCCAATATTAACAATCTCTCCCTTTTTGCCTTTTTCACAAAACCCATTGTAACCTGTGCAAATGACTTAAGGCAACGTCATATCTGTTGTCCAACAACTATGAATATAGTTATGCTCCCCCTTACATGTGATGTATACAAGCAAGACTTGTATACACCAGTCTGTAGGATTAGAAAATATATAGAACATAAATAAAAAATAGTTAGCGCATTACATATCATCCATTTACATGGATTTATATACAGACCACAAAAAACATATTCCATTTGCCACATAAATCAACATACATCCTGTCAAACAGATAACTGCTCAGAATAAGCAACCTTCATACATTATCACCCAGTAGCTAGCAACAGCTCCTCCTAGCTCATCATACAGCAGTAGCAGCTTTCATCGGCTTTCTACTCTTGCGTGACTACTTCTGTACACCAGCAATAGCCTCTAACCTTCTTCCTCAGCTCCCCCCGCATCAACACTTTCTCTGTTTCCCTCGGCTTCACCAGCAACATTATCTCCCCCTTTTTGTGAAGAAAGTATCACCATGAGATGGTCTCTGACTTGAATCAGGGCATTCCTCATAGCCTCAACCTCAGAGATTTAGTGGGTGACCTTTGCAATTTGATTTACAAGTCATTCAGTGGACAGTGGAGACTGTCTTGGACCAGTATTGCCAGGAATGTTGGTGACATTCCTGTCAATATCTATACTACTTCCTTCCACTTTCCAGGGTAGATCAATGACTCTCTCTCTACTTTTCAAAACTGTTTTGTTGACTGTGTACAGTTTAGGAGCCTTCCCTAATGTGTCTTCTCTCTTAGGCTTTAAACCTTTGGTAGATAAAACATTGTCTATTAGAGAGGGAAAACAGAGAATTGAGGTTGATTCTTTTTGTGCCAAGTTAGCAACTTGATGGAAGATCATTTTTCCCAGATCAACTCTCAAACCTTTTCCAATTTTATTCAGTAGGGTGACTTGTTCTGTAGTTACAATTGACTCATTCATTGAAGGAAGTCAATTGTGTATAGCAATTTTGTGAAGAGTGGCAAACATGGCTGTTAATTTAGAGGCTGGACATCTAGAGATCCACTTATGCATTATACCTCATGTGAGGTACTCAATTACTTCATCTCTATTGTCCACTGCAGGGTCTGTTTCTCTAATATTCTCCTCGCATTTTTAATCACATACATTGGTTTATAACAGCATGTGTGAAAGAATACTCTCTGTTACGGAGATATACCTTCCTAAGCTTCTTTGAGGAGGTATCTTCTATAACAGAACCCAAATTAGCATAAAACAACCTGACTATTTTATCAACATATGGTCCTTTGTTAGTAACAGATCCTAGGAGCTGTCTTTCTTTTAAGAACTCTACCAAGCCAGATTCTGAGCAAGAGGCAATGTCTAATACTTTTTCAGACCGAATGACTCTATTCTTGTACCAGTCCCAATTATCATAATTAGTTTTAGAATAGAAATTGTCTGAGTAGATAAATGCCTCCTGGTCAGAATCAGATTCGGTTTTGCTAGAGGAGGATGGTGTTGGTGTCTCTTATGAAATTTGATGAAATGTTGCTCGAGATGTTGTGGCATTGTCGGCAACATTTGGAGCAACATCTCGTCAGTGGAGTATCATCAGGAATTTCCTCATCTTGAGACATATTCTGAAGTACAGAGCCAGTAAGATCTTCTTCACTTTATTCAGATGATAGCTAAAATTTCATGTCATCAGTGTCACTACTTGAGCAAGTAGGTATAGGTGTGTCAAGCATGAACTTTTTGGTGCTCGGCTCCTGTTGGACTGTTCTCTCAAATGCTCTACTCGATCTACGAGTAGGAAAAGGGGACGAACTTGTCCGTTTACCTAGGTTCGAATAATTAGATGTTGCATCAACATCTATGAGATTATTGTCATTCCCAGGGTAGTTGATATCGAGCGGTTCCTCATCACTTCGAAGGACTATAGTCGTACACCTGTTTTCAGGAAAATGTGAAGAAGAAAATATGGCTGGTTGTTGAGGAGGGCTTGTACTCATATGGGTGTTGTTGAATGTGTTGGTAGACATAGGTGTTGACATTGGAGAAGTTTCTATTGGTGAGTTTTGAGGAGAATTTTTAGGGGATTTAGGGTTTGAGATTGAGAGTGGAGTTTGGAATGGTGAATCACTAATCGGGTAGGTGATGTTAAGCCCGATTTGTGATGTGATCCCCCCCTTTTTTTTAATAGCGAAAATCAGATATGATAAAAAATGCAAATGAGAGGATTTAATATATATGGCAAATTTTTCAAAGCAACAAAAATTCTTAGTTTTAGGAGTTTGAGATTTATCTAATAACTTACGCCTAAAATTTTGGGATAAGTTGATAAGCATCACGGTAGGAATTTAATCTTATCATTTTAAAGTTTGAAATTCCTATAAAAACAAGGCATAAACATAGGGAGAAAAATCTGATTTTACTGAAATCAGTTAAGAACAACATCTCAACAAATATCATAAACTGAAATGTCAACAGCAATGTTGGCAACATTTTGGACAACACATGTATTATGATCCCGCAAGAACTTTTCGTTTTGACAACAAATCAAGACACATTTTATATGTATTTTTATGAGTTTAACCACTGGACTAGTGTAACATTTTTCCATCGTGTCCTTGACCTAATCATAAAATACATACAAAATTATTTTTTCGTGTCAAAAATAAGAATACTTATTTAGTATTCTTAAAATACTTTTGAAGCACTCGATACTCCTATAGAATAGGAACGGTATATTTTTAAGAGACATTGCCCATTTTGCACAGTTGACAATCATTTGTTAAGGCTTTGCCTTAGTTTGATACTCCCTTTTTATGATATATAATATCATTGCAGGGAACGGTATCACGTTAAAGACACAATATTTATTGAGGGATCATGCTTGTGTGATAAAAAATTAATGTACTATACAGTAACAATAATTAGTTTATGATATTACATATATAAATATCACCTGAAATGTTAGATAATATTTCAGCTTGACATTCACCAAAAATGCATTTTTAGAGATTACAAAGACCAAGAGATTTTTTCAAACTAGAAAATCTCTCATGGTCCAAAGCTTTTGTAAAAATATCAGGTAGTTGATGAATAGTGTCAACATGTTCAATGTGAACTAGCTATTTTTTGACTAAATCTATTAAAAAGTGATGTTTAATAACAATATGTTTTGTTCGTGAGTGCTGAACTGGATTTTTGGAAATATTTATAGCACTCAAATTATCACAGTACAAAATCAAAATGTTGCTAGAAAATCCATAGTCATCTAACATGTGTTTTAGCCATATTAATTGAGAGCAACAACTTCCAGCTGCTACATATTCAGATTCAACAGTCGAAAGTGAGACACAGCTTTGTTTACGACTATACCATGAAACAAGATTATTGCCAAGATAAAAACATCCTCTACTTGTACTTTTTATATCATCTACGTCTCCAGCTCAATCCGAATCACTAAATCATATTAAGTTAGGATTAGTGTCTGGAATACCGAATTCTCAACTCACATATGCTAGCAACATATCGAATAATACGTTTTACGACATTTAAGTGGGATGTTTTGGGACAGGTTTGAAAATGGGCACAAACACAAACACTAAACATAATATCTGGGCGACTTGCGGTAAGATAAAGAAGCCTACCTATCATAGATTGATACAATGTTGGATCGACATTTTCACCAACATTATCATTACATATCTTCTGCGATGAACCCATTGGCATTTTCATCTGTTTAGCATTCTCCAAACCAAATCTCTTAACTAGATTCTTAGCATATTTGCTTTGTGAGATAAAGATTCCATCTTCACTTTGCTTAATTTGCAAGCCTAAGAAAAAAGTTAGTTCCCCAATCATGCTCATTTCAAAAGTTGATGTCATAGATTCAACAAATGACTTTAGATAAGACTGTGAGGTCGAGCCAACGACTATGTCATCTACGTATATTTGAGCAATAATAATATCTACACTGTGACATTTAATGAATAAAGTACAATCAACTTCACCACAGTTAAAACCAAATTCAAGAAGGAAGTTAGTTAGACGACCATACCATGCACGAGGGGCTTGTTTCAACCCATACAAAGCCTTTTTGAGCTTGTACACATAGTATGGATGGTGAGGGTCTTCAAATACTTTTGGTTGTTCAACATAGACTTCCTTATGTAGATAACCATTTAAGAATGCACCTTTTACATCTATTTGGTGTAAAGTAATTTTCAGACAACACACAATAGCAAGTAACAGTCTAATTGACTCAATTCTAGCCATATGTGCGAAGGTTTCGTCATAGTCGATTCCTTCAACCTGAGTATAGCCTTGTGAAACTAGACGAGCTTTGTTTCTAACAATTATTCCCCGATTCGTCTGATTTATTTTTAAAAATCCACTTAGTTCCAATTACATTTGAATTATTTGGACGCGGAACTAAGTCCCAGACTTCATTTCGAGAGAATTGTTCAAGATCTTCTTGTATTGCTTGAATCCAAAAATCATCTTTGAGTGCTTCTAAAATAATTTTTGGTTCTAAAGTAGATATAAAACAAGAAAGACTAACCTTTTGGTATATTGTAGGCATACACACATACCTTACCATTTATCTGTAGTTGAGTGGTTCTTTCCCTCTTATTCTAATTCCTTCAAAAACTCCCCCTATCACCTGGCCTGTTGGATGATTCTTCCTAATCCTTGATGAGGGGTCTCTTCGAACTTGATCTATCAATTCAGCATTTGACTCCTCATTCATGGCCTCTGTGGTCTCTATTTCAGGTTCAAATGTTACTTCGGATGTGGCAACATTTGGGGCAACATCTGATTCTTCACCAGTCTGCACATTTTCCACTGAAACTATAGTGTTATTTTCAGTTGTCTTTCCTGTAAGATCAGAAAAGTCATCAAAAATAACATTTACAGACTCTTGTATAGTTTTGGTCCTTAGATTGTATACTCGATAAGCATGACTATTTTGAGAATAGCCAACAAAAATTCCTTTGTCGCTCTTAGAGTCAAACTTTGCAAAATGATCTCTATCATTTAAAATATAACAAATACACTCAAAAACATGAAAGTAATGCAAGTTAGGTTTCTTTCCATTTATCAGCTCATAAGGTGTCATCTTTGTTCTTTGCCTTAAATAGACTCTATTAGAGATGTGACAGACAGTATTTAAGGCTTTGGCCCAAAAACGTTTTAACAATTTTTTAGAACTAAGCATAACTCTAGCCATTTCTTGCAGTGTTTTATTCTTCCTTTCTGCTACCCCATTCTGTTGAGGAGTTTTGGGAGCAGAAAACTCATGAAAATTCCCTTTTTCTCACAAAAGTTTGTGAATGAACTATTTTCAAATTCTTTTCCATGGTCGGATCTAATCCGAAAAATAGGAGAATAGAACAAGTTCCTTATTCTAGAGTGCAAAATTTTAAACATGTCAAAAGTTTGTGATTTTTCTTTCAAAAAATATATCGATGAATATCTAGAAAAATAATCTATTATCACATAGGAATACCTCATGCCTCCTAAACTGTCTACTTCAATTGGATCCATTAGATTCATATGTAATAATTGAAAACAGTGAGATGTGCCTGAATGTTGTCCGTCGTGTTGGACAATATTATGAGAGACACGGGTTTGCTTACCTTTTAGACAATCTTCACAGACAGTTTTACCTTTATGGCTAAGATTGGGTAAGCCCCTAACCACTTCATATGAGACCAATTTTTCTAAATTGCGGTAGTTGACATGCCCCAACTTTTGATGCCATATTGTTGTGTCATCGATCTTGGCATTATTGCATGTTTCTTGTCTTGTAATAAGATAACAATTATTCCATGTTCTAGTACATGTCATGACACATTCATTAGCTCATTTGTAACTTTACAGGCATTCTTATTAAATTTTACCTCAAGATTGTCATCACACGGTTGACTAATACTAATCAAATTAATCATTAAACCCTCAACGTGTAAGACATTTCTTAAAGCTGGAAATCCAGGAACATCCAAGATCCATTTTCCAATTATTTTGCTTTTGTTGCCTCCTCCATAAGTCACGTTTCCTCCGTTGAATGACTCATAGTTCTTTAGAAAACCTTTTGTACCTTTCATGTGACTGGAACATCCACTATCAAAGTACCAAGAACTTGAAATATTAGTTCTCAATGCAGTTATCGCAACATTACAAGTTACGTCATTTTTAGGAACCCAAACTCTCTTAAAATATTTTATACCTCTTTGCTCAGAAATGTTGCTACGATTGTTATCCAGAATGTTGGACAACAACTTAGACAACATTTTGCTCACAAAATTTTGAAGTTTGGAACAATATGGTTTTAAGTAACCAGGAGAGTTATAGTGATGACATACAAACTTCATATTCTTTGTCATATATGACAACCTACTATTCATTCCTTTTTCTTTTATAAGCATATTTTCTCATTTTTGTCACACAAACTAGAGCATATGGTTTTAAGAGAGTTTTCGTATCCAATACCTACCTGTGAAGGTTTACTAAAGATGAGTATCTCATTCAACTTCGAACTCCCTGTGTTGAGCTTGTGGAAGGTTGCTTCGGCTAAATCCAGTTTTGCACGAATCTTACCAAATTCAGTATCCTTTTTGGTAAGAGCAACCTCAAGTCGTGTTATCGTGCCAATTAATTCCAGATTTTCATGAATTAAAGATTTTACCTTTTTGTCAAGTTGTTTGGACTCTATGATTAAGGCTTTACAAATACTTTATAATTCATTAATCATGGCATCTTTGCATTCAACTTGATTCATACAACCAGCCTCATTACTAGAAATAAAACCACTAAAGCAATTAACATCAGGACAGTTAAAGAATTCGTACCTCTCGGATGTTACTGGGGATGCAGATGTCGTTGTTGATGTTGGAGAAAATGTCGTGACATCTGAGACAACATTACAGATGACATCTTCATTATCAGATAGAGACTGTTCGTAAACAGTGTCCAGCATTGCTTGTGATTCGACTTCTTGATCTCTTTCGTCGTCACTAAGAGAAACCCATAGACTCTTACCAATTTTTCTAAGAGTGTTTGCACATTCGTTGGCATAATGACCCCAACCTGAGCATGCATGACATTGCACGGATTCAAGCTATTTGGGATCAAATTTGGTACTATCTGAGTTGGTTCTTCTTAGTTGATTTCCCTTTTGTACATTAGGAAGAATTCTAGTGGGCTTTTGTTTGAAGACTTGGTTATGGTGATCATTAGATTTAGGTTTATTTCTATAATTGTTGAACTTCCTCACCATCGAATTGTATTTTCGAGTGAGTAAGGCAACATTTGCACCTTCACCAATTTCTTCAAGATTCTCATCATCTTTTTCGATTTGATTCTCCAAGGATTGAACTTGAAGTGCCACATTCTTGATTTTATATAATTCCCGTTGATTCTCAATGTTCATCTCATAGGTTTTGAGAATGCTCATTAAGGTATGAAGGTCCATAGTGGCAAGATTATGAGCTTCTTCAATGACATGAATCTTTAAATTGAACTTTTCAGGAAGAGTACGGAGAGCCTTTTCAACAAGTTGAGTGTTGGTTAATAGTTCACCAAGCACTTGACATTAATTTGAGATGTCAATCAACTTTTCAAAATAAGATTTAGTATCATCCGCTTCTTCCATCCTTAAACGATCATATTTACTCATAAGCATGCGTAGCTTTGTTCGACGAACACTTGAGCTACCTTCACAATGAATTTGTAAAGTATCCCATGCGTCCTTAGCCGTGGGGAAGTTTTGAATTAGTTTGAACATGTAAAGATCAACCCATCCAAAAATTACATTTAAGGCCTTTTCGTTAAAGCTAGCATTATTGGTTTCTTCCGCAGTCCATTCGGATTCAGGCTTAACAAGAATGTCACCTTCTTCATCCGGTGGTAACATTGGAACAACATACCCATTGGTTATAGATCTCCATGCCATAACATCAATTAATTTGATATGAGAACGTAGGCGAATCTTCCAATAGGCATAGTTCGAACCATCTAAAATGGGAAGCCTACTAATAGTTGGATTTGCCAGATCCATAGTTTGAAATAACAGGACCAATCACTTATTGTGTTAAGTGTTGGCTCTGATACTACTTGTTAGGTCCGGATATGCTATGGAACAATAAAAACAAACTGGAAATAAACTAACTTGAATGCCAATTCAGTTTTCGAATGTCGGCGATAATGTCGTCCGGCACCAATGTCAACACTTTAGTAAAAACAGAAAACTTTAAAGAGCAATGCAACGAAAATTTAAAGAACACAAAGATTTAATTTTTACATAGGTTATATATATACCTATGACGGTTAGTGACCGAAAGTATTGTATATATTTATTATATACAAAAATTACAAATTCCTTTCTTTACAATTTTACAAGATGAAATGGAAAGGAATTAAATGTTGAAGTCGCAGATGACTTCTGCATGAAAAATCTACCTAAATAGATATAGACAACTTCTCATTACAATTGCTCAATACAAAGCTAATCTAGAATCTAAACTTCAATTGTAATGTTGGACAGATTGTTGTCGACACGCTCAGGCAACACTTGTGATCCAGTTTTTTGAGATGAATTCTCGAGAGCTCTCTTGATATTTTTGCAATCTGTTTCTGGATATCGATTCACTCTTGTAGCTTCTCTATTTATAGTAGAGAATCTTCCTTAAAAATCTCATTGATTGGTTGAGTAGGTTGAGGGAAATGTGGACAACTGGTGTGTTTGTTGGAAAAGATCATGGAGTCGAAATCTCAACAACTTTGAATCGTTCTTCACTGGACTTCTTCCCCAAGCTTTGACTCTTTCTCCCACATTTTACACAGCTCCTAATTCACATGCCTAAGTCATTTTTACCACTCAGTAAAACTGTTACTGCTTATCGTGAAGTAAAACAAAACTGTTATGAAAAATATTGGTATGAATGTTGTGACATTTGTCCCAACATTTTTGGCAATCAACAACAGTACTTCAGGGGATATGTTGCGTCAAATGTTACAACACCAAACCCAACATTAACATACCTAAAATAAGAGATATACAATTAATGAAAGAATATTCGGGAAATATTTTATTACACCCCCACATTCGAAGCGGGAGATTTATGGACACTGAGACTGGCTCAAAAATCATCAAATAGTATGCGCGGAAGTCCTTTGGTGAATATGTCAGCAATCTGATATCTGGAAGGAACACGAAGGACATGAACTTGACCACGAGCCATTTTTTCGCGAATGAAATAAATGTCCGTCTCAATGTGTTTAGTGCGCTAATGTTGGACGGGATTGTCGGAAAGATATATTGCACTAATATTATCGCAGTAGACCAGTGTTGATTTTTGAATCGGGCAGTGAAGCTCAAGTAGAAGGTTACGGATCCAACAAGACTCAGAGACGACGTTGGCGACACCTCTATACTCTGTTTCGGCACTGAATCGGGATAATGTAGGTTGCCTTTTGGAAGACCAAGACAATAGGTTATCTCTGACGAAAACGCAATAACTAGATGTGGAGCATCGGGTGTCAGGACATCCACCCAGTCAGCATCAGAATAAGCAGTGAAACCAATGATTGAGGACCTGTATGGATGTAATCTGAAGTGAAGTGTACCTTGGACGTATCGAAAAATATGTTTAAGGGCATACATATGTGCTTCCGTCGGATTGTGCATGTGTAGGCAGATTTGTTGCACGACATAGTATAGGTCAGGTCTCGTGAATGTAAGGTACTGCAGGGCCCCAACCAGGCTATAATAGTGAGTCGAGTCTGAATATAAGTGGTCGAAATCAGCACTGAGATTGGAATTGGTGTTTACTGACGTGTGGGATGGTTTACAAGATGTCATGCCTGCACGGTCAAGGATCTTGTCAGCACTTCTTCTGACACAGAAATAGGCCGCCAGAATGTTGAGTGATAGAGATGCCCAAGAAATAACTCAGGGGGACCAGATCCTTCTAGGGCTGGCCAGTGGGTCGGGTTGGCTCGGTCCCGACCCGATCCCCCCGATCCTGCCAAGAAAAAAACCAAAACTGGACTCGAACCTGGGATGGGACCTAGGCTTGTCCCGCCTGACCCGCCCCGATCCCACCAGTCCCCTCACCTGTGCAAAAAATGGATGTTGCACAACGACCATATTTTGCCTCCCACCTACCCTCTTAATATTTATTTTCTACCCCTATGTTAATATATTTACACTTTAACCTAATTTCTCACCTATAAATACCTCATTTTCTCTTCATCTTTCTCACAAATCTTCCAACAATCTCTCTAATTCTAATCTCTCAATCTATCTCTCTACTACAAGTCTACATTGCCTACTAAATATTATATTTTATTTGTTCATTTGTATAACTGTATCAAAGTTCAAAAATTGGGAGTGAAGTTGGCAACTAGCTTGAGGATCATCTATCAAGCAAAGTTTCAATTTTCAACCTCGATTACAAGTCGACGTTAAGTCGGCATTTGGTACCTTCGTTCCTTATTTAAATTATTATTGTTGTTTTATCTTAATTATCACACTTAATTTCATTATCTTTAACTATTTATTTGCATAATTAAAATATAAGGATTAAGAGATATGTTTAAGGGTAAGGGTGCTTCTTCTAGTAGGGGTAACAAGGGCAGGGGTACTTCTTCTAGTCATCCTATTCCTAGACATGATGATTTGATAGATTACACTCATATAGATGAAACTGAATTTTTTACTGATATACCATTAGACAATGATATATATTCTGCAACTCAACCATACTTTAATTTAGAAGATAATCTAGATGACACACCCACTAATGTAGATGACACACCCACTAGTGTACCTCAAACTGAAACTGGAACGCCTCCTATTCCCCTTAGTATGAGACGAGGCCCCACATAACAAAAATTAAAATCTGCTGTATGGGATTTCTTTAATAGGGACCAAGAGAATCAAGTAGTTATATGCCAAATTTGTAAAAATGTTTATAAATTTAAAATGGGAAAATGTCAGGGTGGGACGAGAGGTTTATTGAGACATGTACAAAGTTTTCACAAAGCTAGGTGAGATGAATACGACGCTACAAAGTCGGGTGGGCCAACACGCTCTCAGTTGGGACAAGGTTCACATAGTGTCCCAGACCAAGTACATGGTCAAATTAACCCGAGGACGGGGGGAATTGTAGGTCCTAAATACAATACATAGAGATAGGGAAGAAATAACAAAATTAGTTGCGGTGGAGAGTTTGCCCTTTTCATTTCCTTCCTCTCCTAGTTTTATTCATTACATTAGAGATATGTATAATCCTGCTTTTAACGGTTTTCCTAGATCAACTGTTAAGAGAGATGATTTTAAATTTACACATGAATATCAACAATATTTACGTTATTCCTTATATCATTTTCCTGGCAAAGTATCTATCACGTCTGATATATGTCGTAGTACTAACAACCATGATTATTTAACTGTAACATGTCATTGGATAGATTATAAATGGTCTATGCAAAAACATATTTTAGCATATAGATATATTGATGATAGACACACTGAAAATTTTATTGCAGAAAATATTTATCAAATTTGCGATTATTATGGTATAAGTGACAAAATAATGAATATTACGTTAGATAATGCTTCTTCTAATAATTATGCTATTAGACTTTTAAAAAATATTTTAACTCCATCTTTTCCTAATCATTTTCATATAAAATGTGTGTGCCATATTTATAACTTAGTTGTAAAGGATGGTCTATCACTTTTTGAAGACATTCTTAATAAATTACAATTTGCTATTAACTTTATTTTTAAAAGTAATAGAATACAAAGAAAAAAAGAATATAAAAAAACTTGTCATGTTTGCTGACTACCTTATAGAAAAATTCACGAAGAAGTAGCGAATAAGTGGAATTCTTTATATGAACAACTACTTGTTGCTTATGATTATAGAAGACCTATAACTTTATTTTTAACGCCCATAATTGAAATCCAACTGATATGCTTATAGATAACGATTGGGAAAAAATTTCAGAACTTATTGTATTTTTAGAGAAATTTTATATTATTGGTGTTGTATTAAATCCGACTATTAAAATAGACGGTTGTAAAACACTTATTGAAACTATTTATGATTGCATAGCATTACTTCCACCTCCAACTCCAAAAAATCCAAATGAACAACCACCTAAGGAACCAAGCAAAGAAGAAGTTTTGTCTAGCATACACGATGAATGCAAAATAGTATATACACATTGTCAACAAGAAAGTGCTAGCAACATACCGGATTCTATACTATCTTCTTCTTCTACAATAAAACCTTATAAAAACATGATATTTCTGCGGCTAGTATTGAAAGCCTTAGACATAGAATGTTTAGTGGTACCCCTACTAATCAAGTGAGCGAGTTTGATGTTTTTGTTTTGTAGGGTGTTGTACCATACCAAACAGTTCTCAATGAAGAGGATGTGAAGACTTGCTGAAATACTTGAGGGAGAATGAGAAGACATTTCCGACACTATCAAAGATGGCCCAAGATGTGTTGAACATACAAGCGTCATCAACAACGTCTGAAAGCGCTTTTTCTGCCGGAAGATTTCAAATAGGAGAGAGAGCACAACACTCATTAGCGGGAGACAGCTTGGAGATTGTAGTTTTATTCAGAGATTGGATACGAGCGGAGCGTAGAAGGTACGGTCAACCAAAGATCAACGAAGAAGACGGTGAAAAATACAATGAAATCTTATCCGACGGAGGTGGAAGCGACGTCGAGCAATTTGACCAACACATTCCAATTCCAACAGAAGAACCACAAGACATTGTGAAGAAACTAGAAAAGGTATTTATAAATATATGATTCTTTTAATTGCAATTTTTCTATGTTATTTGCAACTTTCAACACCACAAATTTGCAATTTTGAAATTGTTTTACAAAAGAATCATATTTCTATTAAATAATATAAGAGGCACAAAACCAGCATTGTGATATTTTTATTACACTATTTTGTTCAATTATTGAGGTGTTTATATATGTTATTTTATTAAATTAAGTGCCAAAAAAAATTAAATCGAAAAACCCGATCCCGCCCCAATAAGACCGATCCCCTTTTCTGACGGGACCGAGAATGGGATGGGAAATCGGCGGATCCCGCCAGTCCCGCCGGAGGACCGGTCCCCCCGAGTCCCATCCCGCCCCGAACTTGCCCCGTTGGCCACCCTTAGATCTTTCATAGCAAACTCAGAGGAAAGAAGAGACATAATGGACCGGCGGAGAGAATCAAATGATGTGGTGAGGATGATGTCATCAACATATAATAATAGGTAAGCCATGTATGTACCCTTGTTGTAGATAAACAGGGAATGATCGGATTTGCTGTGTGAAAAACTAATAGAGGAGACATATTCGATGAACCGTTGGTACCATGCTCGAAGAACATGTTTCAATCCATAGAGCAATTTCCACAATAGACACGCATAATCGGGATGAATAGGGTCCCTGAAACCCATAGGCTGATGTATATATACTTTTTCATGAAGATCCTCATGTAAGAAGGCATTCTTGACATCAAGCTGATGAATGAGCCAAGACTTGGATAGAGTAATACTAATGACGGTCTGGATGGTTACGGGCTTTACGACCGGGCTAAACGTTTCATCACAGTCCACTCCCACTTGTTGAGACTTGCCATCACCTACAAGATTAGCTTTGTACCTCTCAAAACAACCATCAGATTTCTTTTTATGTCTAAAAATCTACATAGAATGAATAATGTTAGAATCAGGTGGACGGGGTACTAGGTCCCACATCTTATTATCAATAAGAGAATTATATTCGTCAATCATTCTGGGTTTCCAATTAGGGTCAGACAAGGCATCCTTCGAATTTCGAGGGATAAGGGAAGGGACAACTGAAATACATAGGTTAAATAGTCATTTAGATTTATGAATTTTGTGTATGGCACGAGTTTTCGTGGTTTGATAGCGTGTCTCGAGATACGGGATGGGAGGGGGTGTGTAGTAGGACTGTCGAGAAGAGGAGAAATGGCAGGGGTGGTAGGACCGACTGGTCGATACTCGATTTGCCGATAGGTGGCTGCGGAATCACCTTGAGGTGAGCTGTTCTGGGCCACCGTCGGCAGAACTGGGTGGGCAGTGTGTCTCGAACTATCCAAGGTGGGAGCGGTTGCTGGGGTTTGGGACGACAGACTATGTAAATGATGAATTAGAAGAGGGTTTAAGCCATCATGTAGGAAGTCGTAGGAATGCCGAAGTGGCGGGTTTAGGGAGGCAAAGGGGAATTGAAACTCATCAAATAGGATATGACGTGAAATAATAATTTTATGATTTGACAAGTCATAGTATGAGTAAGCCCGATGATTGACCGGGTAACCCAGAAACACACATGGGGAAAACTGGGGTTGGAGTTTGTGAGTGGTCGGATGTAGAGAATAACAGAGACATCCAAAGATACGTAAGTGTTGATAGGAGGGGTTCCTATGAAACAAAACTTGAGTGGGTGACCGTTGAGCTAGAGACTTGTTTGAGATTATATTTAGGAGATAGGTGGCCATGGAGAGTGCATAATGCTAGAATTGAGGGAGAATTGAGGAGTGAGCAAGTGGGCCACAAATTAGGTTGTTTATGGTTTGGATTTTTCGTTCGGCCTTGCCATTTTGGGAGGAGGTGTGAGGGCAGGAAAAATGAAAGGTAAGACCGTTATTGGAGCAAAACTGTTTGAATTGATTATTATTGAATTTCATGTCATTGTCATAATGAAAACATTTATTGCTCTTTTCAAATCGTGTTTTTACGAGAGCACTAAATGAGGAAAAAATGGGGTAGACCTGAGATTTATTGCCAATTGAAAAAGTCCATAGAAAGTTAGAATAATCGTCCAAAAATAACACATAATATCAATGGCCAGCCGTACTTAAAATAGGAGACATCCAAAAATCACTATGTATGATATCGAAGGTAGTAAAGTATAATTTGTGGATGCAGAAAATGGTAATTTAACATGTTTCCCAAAAAAACACAGGATTCACATATAGGAGTCCTAGAAATACAGTTGCAATTAATAAAATTATTTTTCCTAAAGGAACGTAAAATGAAATCTCTCAGATGTCCTAATATATAGTGTCATAAGGAAGATGAAAGAGCAACAAAGATTGATGGAACTGAGGATGGATTGTTGACGGCGTTTGAAATGGGGTAGAGATCTCTAGTGCTGTCACATCTCATTATTCGTCTCCCTGTCGTAAAATCCTTCACAGAAAAACTAAAATGATCAAAGTGAAGGGAAACATTATTATCAGTTATGAAACATCACACATATATTAGATTCTTAATGAGTTTAGGGGCATGTAGGACATTTTTTTAAGATTAGTGGTGGATGTGGTGAGGATAAGGATGAATGACCCAGACCACGAATGGGAATGCCTTGTACACTACCAACAATAATATTATGATTTAAATTACTCAAATTAGAATAAGACGAGAGTACCTTATGATGTCGTCATGTGAGTATGACATCTGTGTACATATACCAATTTTCGTCTGGAGTATTGAGTGACATTGTGTTCATAGCTGCCTTAATGTCAGTCGGTGCATAAGTTGAGGGCGGGGGGGCCTGTGCTGTGTAGGCATGTTGGGGACGTAGATCGAGTATGCCAGGGTGGGCCTGCCGATTCTAAGGTGGAGTCCATGAGGATGTCATATACGGGCTAGGAGGAGAGGCCCATGACGGTGGGGCCAACGTGGCCCACGGCGGGTATGCAGCCCACATCAAAGGTTGTTGCCACTGTCGCGGTAGCTGCTCGTTGTTCCTGCCGGTAGGGATTGCCCATTCCCACCACCGTTATTGCCGGAAATCCATCCGTCGCGGCCCTTGCCGGACTGCCTGCTCAGGCGGTTGTTGCGGGTAGATGCGGGCTGTTGTGGGTCCTCGGGCCGGTGGTTCTGGTTGCCGGAGTTGGAGGCCCTGCCGTCGGTGGAGGGCCCGATAGTGGTAGTAAGGGTGGCGTCGATAATGTTGACTTGAGTGGTGTTGCGCTTGATTTTCCGGGTTTCCTCAAGAATAAGCTTTGAATGGGTCTCATAAAATGAAGATAACGATGTGCATTGTTGAAGGATGGTGGAAACGTTGTCATAGGATTCGCTCAAGCCTGCAATAAGTTGCATGACCAATCGTTGATTAGTGATTGGTGCACCGACGTTAGAGAGTTGGTCGGCAAGCATATTAAGTTCTTGACAATATGTAGACACGTTTGGGAAATCATCCTGATGAACGTCATTGAACTGATTTTCAAGGTATAACGCTCGTTGAGTTTTGTTGTCATGGAAAATACTTTTCAAACGTTCCCACATTTGGCGGGCAGTGGCATCGGTCTCAATGGTGGTGTGCAACAGATCATTAGAGATTGTGTCGTATATCCACTAGAGGACGGATGCATCTAAATGAGACTAGAGTGCATCATCAGAAGTCGAAGCCGAGGGTAGGTCTGTGGACTTCGGTGTAGGAGAGATAATGTGGTCGATAACTTCGTAAACACGATAATGGATCTTAAAAAGATCCGCCCACGAGGAGTATTGACCCTTTTCCATCTCAAGGGTGATAGAGATGAAATTTTTGATGTTGTTTACTGCAAGTGCATGATGGAATTTGGTTTTGTCAGCCATGGTAGATGAAATTTAGGAGGAGAAGGGAGAGAGAATGGATGGAAAAAAAATACTATAGTTCCATGGGGGTGGCGGCTGAGAGCTATGGTCGGCGGCGGTGGAGGTATCTTTAGGTTACTGATACCATAAATGAATATGTTCCTTGTATTCATCAATAATGTACAGTATATATAGTAGTACAAGAATATTTAAACTAGGTAACTAATCAACCTAATTACAATAGAAAATATAATTCTACCTAAAATAGGAGACCTAATTACAATAGGAATACAATTCTACCTAAAATAAGAAATATACAATTAATGAAAGAATATTCAGAAAATATTCTATTAATTTATTTCAGAATAAGGATATTCGGAGATTATAATCACAGTGTTATTACATTGAAATTATAATCCTATGCCCTATATAATACCAATATTTTTCTATAAAATTTATATTAATTTTAACTAATATCAATAAGCAAACACGGGATAAGTGTAATTCCAATTTCTATACACGACGTCACGACCTAACTAACTACAATAAAAAATAGAGACCTCTACATAGTGTGCATTATTATTGTGCAAAATGTATTACATGGGGGTAAATCCATGTGTGAGTGACAAGAAAGCCATGTATAGGTGGACCCTCTATTTGATTCTGCAATCTTGTGACGTTACCCTCTGGAACTCTATATTAAGCATATATGTTTAAGGATAATCATAGCATGATGCCAATTATGGAAACCAACTTTGTTTTGCCTACTCGTAGTTACTAGGATGATTTAGTTTAAAGGATCTCAAAACTTTTTTTTTAAGTGGCAGGGCCCTTCTTTTCTTTTCCATTTATTTTGGGTCCATAAATTACTAATAAGATGATTAGTAAACGCGCAGGGGCCTTTGTGTATTTTTAAAAACTTCGGGTTTAAGTTTTTAAAGTTTCAAAACATGCCTTTTTTCTTTCCCTCTTTCTTCTTCGTTCATTTACCCTCCAACTCCAACGATCATTGAGCTTCCTCCTTCTCCCACGGCTCCATCCATCTCCAAAAATATATTTGAAGGCAGCTTTGGGAGCCAAAAAGCTATTTCTAGAATCAAGATTTGATGATTTCAGCCGAAGAACAATTGCAGGTTTCAGAAGCCTTAATTTTTCCTATTATAATTTTTTTTAGTTCAAAATGATATTTTTAAAGTCTTATTTTGTGATGTTCTGAGTTTACAGTCATTGTGGAGCCCTAATTAGTTGATATTGATTATTTGTTGATTCTGATTTACCGTCATTGCCAAGCCCTAATTATTTTTTATCCTTTTTTTGTTGAGTTCCATTGTGTTTTACATGTCTTATTTGTTGATTCTTTAGAGTTTATAGTCATGGTGATGACTAGAAGACAATCCGGATCACTTTGGAGAGTCGACTACATGGCTTCTTCATCTAAAAAAGGTTAAGAAACAAGGTTATTGACTTAGATTCCGACGTAAGTGAAGTTGAAGCCCTAAAGAAACAACCAAAAACGTTAATTAATAGAGCAAAAAAACAACCAAATGAGTTAATTAATGGACGAAAGAAACAACAAGAGGAGTTAATTCATAGATGAGATAAAGAACCAGATGAGTTAATTAATAGACGAGAAGAACCAGATGAGTTAATTAATAGACGAGATGAAGAACTAAATGTGTTAATTCATAGACGAGATAAAGAAGAGGCAGACTCTTCGTCTTTTGATAAGCTTCTCAAGAAGATTGATGAATTTGAATCTGAAGAAGAAGAAGTAGCTAATTGTGGTCTTGGAGAAGAGGAATGTCACAAATGTGAGGCTCCCGAAGATGAGGAGGACAATAGTGATCACATATCCGTACCTAAAAATTTCAAGTCCATCGCCGTAGAAAAGATGAAAAGGCTCGGATTGAACTCATGTGTTTTGGAAGGCGTTGATTTCCCCACCAGGGTCATAGTAAGGTCTACTATGAAGTCGTGGTTTGACTTTAAAGTTCTATTGCAAAAGTATAAACTTCTAAATCTGTTTCGTAGAACTTGTTTTGGCCACTTCTTGGACCTGCCCTCACACTGGGATAGGTTTAGAGGAAAATTTGTTCATTCGCTTTTTCTACGGCAAATTACCAATCGAAAGAAGAAGCATGAGATGTGGTTTTTGATTGATGATATGCCATGTTATTTTTGGCCTAAGGTAGTTTGCATTGGTCACTATGTTGAATTGTGGGGCCTTTCCTAGAGGAAAGGAGTCGAATCATGTCCATAAAAATGAAATAAAGTATTACGCAGGATTTACTCGTGAAGAGCTTAGAAAATGAGACATTGTCCAAATTGGACAAGCTTAAGGTGTGCTTGTTGTGGTTTGTTCACTGTATTATATTGGCACATAACAATTCTAAAACAGTTGAGACAAGATGGATAAGCTTAGTTGAATTGTTGCCGCGCTTTAACAAATATCCTTGAGGAAAGATATGCTTTGATCTGACATTAAATTACTTGAACAAGGTGGACATGTTCAAATTATTTATTTAATTCAAAAATGATCCCACTACAAGACCAACTTACTATCTCTACGGATTTCCCTGGGTATTGATAGTAAGTTATCCACAATATCACTTTATTATAGACCATTGTTATTCAATTGACCCTATTATGTGTTGCATTCCATTACAGGCATATGAAGCAATCCCCTTTATTAGACGTAATGGTGCCAAATCATGGGGTTGTTCCTCTTCCAACTCCAAGGATGCTGACATGACGCACTTCATGCCAATATGAACCTGATCCATTCAAAAAGGAAATACTTGCTGAAAAGGTAACAATTTGAACTTAAGTCTATTAGAATATCAATATTGGTACATTATAAACTACTCATTCAAAAAGGAAATACCTACTGAAGAGTTAACAGTTTGAACTTAAGTATATTAGAATGTCAATACTGGTACATTATAAACTACTTATTCAAAAAGTAAATACATGCTGAAGAGGTAACAATTTGAACTTAAGTCTATTAGAATGTTAATACTGGTACATTATAACTACTTATTCAAAAAGGAAATACCTGCCGAAGAGGTAACAATTTTAACTTAACTCTAGTAGAATATCAATATTGATACATTATAAACTACTTATTCAAAAAGGAAATATCTGTTGAAGAGGTAATAATTTTAACTTAAATTAGTAGAATATCAATAATGGTACATTATAAACTACTTATTTTATGAATTGATCTTGTTGTTTGTTTGTTGAACGTAAGAGGGTGCATCCGTTTCTTTACCCAACTGTTGGTGAGATGGAGAAGGACCACATAACAAATCTTGTACCTTATAACGACGAGGAGGTGGATGAAGAAATAGATGCATTGAGGGTGGAGATTGCTGATGCTACATGGATCAATAGGCCAGTAGAGCCCCACCAATGATGACTAGTATAACGGGAGCCTGTGACTTCTGGAGGTAGTGAATTTTGCAAGGAGTGTGGTCGGGGGACGAATGTCGTTCTAGATAGAGTGCCATCAATTGAGAAATCAATTGATGATTTAAAAAAATGCATCATGCTACAATATAATTTGTAATATTAGGACAATTTGTAATATTATCTTTGTTTGTACATGTTCAGATGAATTACTTTAACTTTTTCCGTCATAAAAATTGACTTTGTTGTTGCTTTCATTACTGTCAATTTAATTTTAGAATCAGTTGTACATGTCCAAATAAATGAGTTTTCATTTGCGTCTATTATAAATTGAGTGTAGACAAATACAAAAAATAAGAAACATACCTAAATCCCACAAGTGGATATACATTGAGTGTAGACGTCAAAACTCGGAAAATGCATCGACAAACGCGTACAACATGTCTTTGGATTTTGTCTATATAGTTTTTGTAATATTACTCATTATTACACCAATGTGATACTTCTCAAAGTGGCTTTTCAACTACTAAAAAAGAAAAAGGGTTTTCATATTAAATGCTTTGATGAGAAGTGGAAAAGACATTATTTTATTCCCTATAAATAAACCCCTCCATCTTGTAAGGGAGTTCATATCTACTCATTCAAAAATCCTTCTAAACACTCCAATACTAAAAATGGCAGCACCCCAAAACTTTTCCAATGGCCTTCTAAATGGTCATGTTAACCCCTATCACCCCCGCACAAGTTCATGACCCTCGTGTGGACAAATTATTATGAGAAGTACCCATAGCTAGAGGTAGTATCACACGAATCATAAACCATGTTAATCGCCTTCAGGATGACTTGTGGTATGTTCGTCACATTGCTTTAACGTAGAGAGAAGAGAACCATCGGCATGTTCAGAGAACCAAATAGGATTCTCATTGAACTCCTCGCTGAGCGTGGAGAGGTGATCGAAGACTATTACACCCCCCTCCTTCACCACCACATTCCCCTCAAGCTTCCCCCCAAACAACCCTCAATAATTATGGTTCCTACTTCTCTTTTGTTGTTGTTTTTGCATGACATGTGAAAATGGTGTTGTTTTGTTTGCATGCCATGTAAATCACCGTATATAAATATTAATAGAACAACTTGATTTTATCGGTATTCACTTCTTTCCAGTTTATTTATTTTTACTAGTTAGCCACAGGAAAATAACTATCATGCGTAGACACTAGACCTTATTTTATCTTCTACTAAGCGTTGTTGAAAAATTAGAAAATACGCACTGATAACTTAAAGTTTCACGCAAAGACACTAGACCTAATTTTTATCTTCTACTAAGTGTTGTTGAAAAATGGGAAAAAACACACTGATAACTTCAAGTTCCACGCATAGACACTAGACCTTATTTTTTCTTCTACTAAGCGTTGTTGAAAAATGGAAAAATATGCACTGATAACTTAAAGTTCCACGCATAGACACTAGACCGTATTTTATCTTCTACACTAAGCGTTATTGAAAAATGGGAAAAAACACTGATAACTTCAAGTTCCACGCAGAGACACTAGACCTTATTTTATCTTCTACTAAGCGTTGTTGAAAAATGAGAAAATTCACACTGATAACTTAAAGTTTCATGCATAGACACTAGACCTTATTTTATATGCTACTAAGCGTTGTTGAAAAATGGGGGAAAATATACACTGAAAACTTAAAAGAGACGCATAAACACTAGATGGAATTGTATCTTCTACAAGATGTTTTGAACAGTGGGGAAGATATGTACATTAAATGGAAAAATTATGCACGTTAAAATTGATGAATTAATTCTTGAAAATTATATTGGTTGGCATTTAAAAGAGCAATTAACGAATATATAACGTCATATTAATATAAACAACAATATTAATAAAAAAAGGGATTGATATGCACTGTTAACTATCACACATAGACACATGACAAAATTCTATCTTCTACTAAACGTGTTTGAAGTTGTTACATTAAGTGGGTAAATTATAGTTATGTCATCAATTTAACGTTGTTATAGATGATCATCACAATAAATATGAATTAAAATATCAATATCAAACATCATATTAATATACAATATGAATAAAAATATCAACATCAAACGTCATATTATTATAAACACCAATATCAATGCAAATATACATGACGTTCACATATAATTAAGTTACCGATTTCAAGTTGTTACATGTAATCATCACAACCAAAGACTTTCACTAGCATATTATTAACATTACTCAATTAGTGTCATTGTTTAGATCATTATAATGTTGTTTCACTAATTGCATGATGACTACATAATGTTTAGTCAAACATATATGCTTGAAATTATAGAATTAGTTCAATTCTTATTTAATAAATATTTTTGATTGAAAATACATGTGTTACATTGTATATTCTACTAATATTTTGTAGGTGAATTATAAACTAAACGTTCAGAACTCGCATAAACTCCAACGGTAATTTTTTTCAAACCCAACGTCCAAATAATGGTAATATTTTCATTATAAATATCCTCATTTTCAGACTTTTTACCAAAGAGTAAATAATTGATATTTTATTATAACACCAGTGAAAATTATTAGAAACATCGTTCATTAATTACTAAAATATCACAGTATTCATCGTCTAACACGTATGCCACACAAAAGGGAATAGGCAGGTGTGGTAATTTAGCTTCCATTAGGATTTTAAAGATGGCTGTGCGAAGGGAAATGTTAGTGTTGACACCTAATTTTTACCCTCTAATAATTTTATTTAAATATTCAAAATTCCTGAGTCACAGACGGAGTGAAATATACTTTTTACAAGGCAAATATGATTTTACAAATTATTCCGAAGGATATTTTGTCATTTCATTTGACAAAATATCACTTGGTATACATATTGCATATCATGTCCTAGTTTTACATAATTTTGATCATTAATCATAATTTTGGAATTTTAACCGATAATTATAAAAGTAATTGTTTCAAAAGAATTCTCAATAATAAATAATTAAATTCTCAATAATAAATAATTAATGTTCTACTCTGTCAAAGCTCGAAAATTGTTTAAATTAAACATGATAAGAAAATTACACATCATTTTCAAGTCGTGTTTTAAATTAAAATAATTTTGCACAATTTTAATTTCCTAAATCCTGATTAGTTTCAAATTTAGGCTTAAAACAAAGCTTTTAATCTAATTAGGATATTATATTATTTTTGAATTTAAAATGTGACCAGCAATTGATTAAGGATATTTTAAAATACATTTGGGCCTTTTATTCTTTCAATTCAGCTGAGCCCAGGTCAAATGAACTAAGCCCAGCCCACGATCACAACGGACAAAAAGGAAAAGCGCCCATTTGTTTTTCCTCTCAACGATTGAGACCATGAAAACCCTAGAGCCACACAGTACAAAAAATGGCAATGGAGCAGGGATACCTTGCTTTTAACAGTCGTGGTCCGCTCAGAAAAGGTAAGGACATTAATTTCCCTTACCCATCACCATAGTCATGCCACCAGACCCCATAACTCCCCAAGGTGAGGTCTCCCCTCTTGTACCTTGCTTTTTTTTGCAAGCATTAAATGATTCTTTTCTTATTTACGATTTGAATTTTACATTCTCATTAGTCGAAGAACGAATTGGAGGGAAATTTCCCTCTAATTTTGTTCTCCCACACTGATTTGTGGAGGTCTGCTAGGATTTCACCTTACCCTATAAATACAGACCTCTTTCCCACATTCTAACGGTTCAAAACTTGATTTTAGGCATTCACATTGATTGTGAGCCGTCTTCAAGTTTAAATCCGACTAGTTACACTTAAGTTGGAATCCAAGCTCTTTGGCGAAACCTATAATTAATTTAATTAGTCCTTCATAAACTAAAACCCCTCCCCTTTTGTGTGATTTGCGAGTGCGAGGTCCCCGGAGTGAAGACAAGCTCACCTTCGATCTTTCGGTTGCCTCCATACTAGGTAATCTCATTCCCTTTTTAATTTTTTGTCTAATTTACGTTATATGATCTGTTATGAGGTATTATGCGACTGGTTAGCATGTTTTTAATTGATATTGGTTACTGTTTGTGTTTATTATTGCAGTTATTAGCATGATTAGGTAGATAAAATATTTAATATGTTGTTTTAGGGATTAGATAAATCACGTATGGACTGCTTTGAACCAAATGAGGCTAAAATGATAGTTGCTTAATCATGTATGGATTGTTAGGGTAGCTTAATGCTAGTTTAATCATGTATGAGCTACTGGAAATAGTGTTAAGATGTTATTTGGAGTTTATTTTAAGCTATGAGTGGGCTGTTAATGTTGTGTTGTTTGCTTAATGTGTATATTAGCCCTTGAGATTCATGTTTAGTTTGAATATATTGTCAATGCCTATCCTGTCACCTAAAACTAGTTTAAATCTAAGAATGAACTAAAGGAAGTGATGTGTTAGTATATTTATGTTGATTTGAAGTGCATTGATGATTAAGAACCATTGAAACTAGCATGTTTAGCTATAGGATGTCTAATGAGTTAGTTTGAAACCTTCTTGGTTGTAAGTATGTTGTTTAAAGTTAATACAATGACTAAATGTTAGCTTAAGAGTTTTTTTAGCTATGTATGGATGAATAGTCTTCATGTGGTGATCTTTGTGCATTAGTTGAGGTCTGTACAAATTATTTAAACCACCACAGTTGTATGAGAACCTACATTAGTGATTAAAATGATGTTAAGATAACTTGTCAACATGGTTCATCTCAATATCACCTAGATCTTGGTTTAAAATCAAATACATGGATTAGATAAAGCTATCTGTTGGATCAACTGACTTATTCCTATTTCTGAGAGGCATAACTAGTGATTGGAGTCCCTGGATGCAATGTGATGTAGGTGTATGATCAATAGACCACTTTTGGCACTCCTCCCAACTATATATGACTTGTTAAACTGATTTCAAATGAGAATATGACATGTCATGATATATTGTGTGTTTGATTCAAGATGTTTATTTAGTTTTTGAGTTGTCTGGGTTTCTATGTTTAGCTTTTAAGATTGTGTTACTGGTTGATGACCTATCATGTTGCTGGAACATTTAAAAGTTAAGTTCAGATCTTAAAAAATAGGTTTAGTATGTGTAGTGTCTTGTCTATGCATTTTGAGGACAAGTATGGTCTTTATGCTAGAAATACTTTCTTTGGACAACTTGTTGTAGGTATAGTGACTTGTTTTAGCTCATCTCTATCCATGCTTGCATCATCCTTGTTAAGCTTGATGTTGTTTAATCCTGTTAGTGTTGTGGCCAGTCTGATAGTTGTCACCTAGGTCTTATGAGTAAGTATGTTGTTGTTTGGTACTCCTGCAAGGTGTGTCCTGTCTGTTGCCTTTATGTCTTGGTATTTTGTGCTTGTTCCTTTAAGTTACATGTCAATAAACACTATGGGATATATACTGTATACTGAATATACTCCGTATATGAGAGTATATATACTAATATATCCTCTCTGTGTATCATTTATGAGACTTGCGTGACATTAGGTGATTAGGTGATGGGTCTAACTTATTTGCATCTCACATTTTCACCTTGCTTACCAATGGTAAAGATTGGGCCTAGCCTAGTTCTTTTTCTTTTCCCGCGCATGTTATTTAACAAGTGTTAACTGGGTTGGGTCCATGAACGTTACTTTGCTTCCATGTTTTCATTCTTTCAATTTTGTACTAAACGATTGGGCTTGGCCCATCCATGTGGTGTTGTCTTCTTGTTTTCTCTTTCTATTTAAGGATAGTTAGTGGGTCTATCTTATTTATTTATTTTTTTCATTTGGAGTTGATTTGCCTATATTGTTTAACTTAGTATTTAAACATGATTACCTCTCGTGTGTTTGTTAATTCATATTAGTTATATGATAAGTTTTAGGTGTCACTTGTTTTTTCCACTGCTGCGATGATCTGGGCCCTCATTGGGCCTCCCGACATTCTCTTCTTCAGCCAGTTGGGCTGCGGCCCAACAAAGAAAATCTTAATGATCGAGTCCAATATCCGAGAAGCTAATATTTGCATTTGAAGGCCCAACTATGGTAAAAATAGCTAACTGGTGGGCTTAGGTAGGCCCACCAGCCTAAACTCAGCCCCTTCCATTTCGCTTATATATGTATTTTTTATAATAAAAACACTTTATATATTATTGGAACCCCAATGGTTACAACATAGGATTAGGGATCACAACGGACCGGATCTGGACCGGATCCTACTAGATCCAGATCCAAATCCATTTTTCATATTTGGATCCAGATCCATCGGGTCTATAAAAATCATATTCAAATCCGGATCCACCGGGTCCACGGATCAGATCTGGATCCATATGTAAAAACAAATCATGTCAACACATTAATCTATTTTACTTAGAACCAGAATTTTTATCAATCACATGAAGCAACTTTGAATTAGCTATTTTAAGACTAAAAACCATTGACCTAAGAGGTGTAGCATGGACTAACATATTAACCTCAAATCATCCTACTTGACTTGATCAAATTGAAATTCAATCAAAGAAAGATTTAACTCTGAGACAAAGGCAGTACCAAATCAAATTTGATTTATTGAATTTATTTAGTCTAAACAGGATGTGCACATGACTTAGATGAACTGTATGTCTAAGATAGGTTATGCAAATGGTTTATAGGAGATTTGATTGACTACAAACGGGGCTCAAAGATGCTATTTAGTCTTAACCACAAATAATGATCATTATTACTCCCTACAACATTTTGTATCTATGTGAATAAATAAATGTTACATAGCTTAAGTTCAAGCAAGATGAACACATTCTAATCTAATCCATAAATCAACTAACATAGTTAAGATCATAATATGAATTTAATATATGATAAACTCATCCCAATTCTAAACGGATCATGATTTTGGGTCCTTTATGGACTTGGGCCTGGTTGAGAAAAAAAAAGTAAGATCAAAATTCATTTTAGGTTATGGATATATTTAATAAAAATGATTCATGGGTCGGATCTGGATTGGATACAGATTTCAAATACAAGATCCAGATCTAGATTTGATCCGTCAGAAACGGATTCAGGTCCGATCCGGATCTGTCGGGTCCAAATTTTGAAGATCCATATCCTATAAAACAGATCTGGATCCACAAGATTCGGACCGGGTCCAGGATCCACTGCCATCTCTACTTAGGATAGGCAAATGATACGTATATCATTTAGTTAGATCGCCAAAATGATTTCAAAGTTCGTTTAAATTTGAAATTGAATAAAAATAGGCTGTTATTAAACATAGTAAGATCTGGGAACAAAACTGATTTTCAAGCTAAGTTTTAGACTGATTTTGGGCTTTTTAAATTTCTAACTTGGGCCTCAGATTTAAATTGGATAGACTGCTGATATTTAAAGGATCCGAAATGGGCCTAAGTTACTGAAACTAAGCAAAAGGGCTACTGATCTTTGAAATTGGACCAAAATGAACATTTGAAAAATTGAGTTTACGGGTTAAGCCTAACTAGTTGATTTTTGGACTCTTAAAACACTATCTTGGACTTGAATTGAGATTAATGGTTTTTGAATGTTGGGATATGAGTTGACTTTGGAATTATAGCATGCAAAAGAAATAAAAGAAATCATTTTCTATCTCTTTTGTCAAAAATCAAACTTGTCATTTCAAATGAATTATACTCATTTTAAAATCTTGAAAAGATTTTCAAAAAGATGCAAGTGTGAATTGGACAATATTGTTGGACTAAAAGTGGAATTTTACTCAAATTAACATTTGGGTGTTCTTAGTCCGAAAATAAATTTATCCTCGTGCATATATTTTTGACGGAAGCCTAATTCTTTTGTTTTCAAATAAAACTTTTGAGTTTCGAATAAATGAATGACAAGTATTTTGCGGATATTTTTAAAACACTTTAAGCAATTCAAATTATTTAAGCATGCTATGGAACCCGTAGGTCAATCGTATTATACGAATCCTTAATACCGGGTATCTAACACCTTTTCCCGGGGATCATTAGAACCCTTACCTCGACTCTGGTTTAGATAGGATTTTTCAATTGATTTTGAATAAACCGAAAATATTGGTTTTTCTAATTTACCTATAAATTAGGTGGTGACTCTCAAAACATTATCTGTCTTAGAGCACCATCCTAAATTCACAGTAGCTTTTCGAAACTTTAATACAACCTTTTCTGATCCCGCTCGAGGGGGAGACCCCATATTATACCTATGCACTCTTGTGTAATAGTGAACCATAATAGATGGCCACTCTGTTGGTGATAAACCTAGGTTCTAACCATAAGTGTTCCAATACAACATGCTTTTAAATACCTGCAAATTATAACTGTCGTTCATGCATTTCATCTTCCGTCAAATGGCATGCACACACACTCGCATCAGTGCACAAAGATGGGTATGCAGATTTCACAACCATCCTATAAAACCAAAAACCTTTTCTTGGAAAACATTGAAAACTGAGTTGGTACGCGATCGTTCCAACAGTCGACAACGGTTCACCTTGGGTTGTCCGCTTGGGTCCCTATGTCATTTGCTAAACCCCTCTAGTACAACTAGGATAGAGCGAAGCCAAATCCTTACTGAACTAGCGCATGCTGACATTGACAGGTTCTGGTATCTTAGACCTATCTGGACCTATTAGGCTGACTACCTCATGGCTTGACGGTCTATGACCCGATGACACCGCATCCAACTACTTGCTACATAGAAGCATAAAATGTGCCTTATGTTATGAACCATTGTCCCTCGCGGGAAAAGTAGCTGTGTTTTGTTTTGTAGATTCATACAAATATAAAATTCGACATGGTTATCAATGCACATGAGATGTTGACAATTTGGTAGTCGTGGCTAGATACCCCATAACAAAGAAAAGTAACGAACTGTCTAGGACACCTACCCTCCCTCATGACCATGAAATGAAGTAGTGACTTTCTAGAAGTCCTTACCGGGTACTGGGATTGAGATAATATGGTATTTAGGTTCAGAGATTTCAAGATGACCCTGACCTTAGAGGAGATCCGGGACTATATAAATAGTGTGAGTACTTGTATGAGGCGAAGGAAGAAACCCAACTGTAACCTTTTAGTACTCCATAAGCCGACCCTCGATTAGATTCTTAGGTTCTTGTCCTTAGCTAGCGTCGATTGGATATTCGGCCCGACCATAGCTTTTAGGGACATTTATAGCTGATTTGGGTTTAGACAAGGGTACATAGAGCACTCCATAGAGTTTCGATCCTTTATCAGTTTGAAAGCCACCCGACCCCTAGCTTTTGCCATATGTTTACTAGGAACCATGGTGTTTCCCAAAGACCGTTCCCAGGACATAGATACCCGGGTCATCTTCATCACCCATGTTATCTTTCATGACATAACCACAAATGGAGAAACCAAGTACTATGACATAGTGTCGGTCATCCTAGCCGACATGTATTGAGCTTTAGGTCAATGCCAAAACCTACATAGGTACTTCCAAGGGTGTAACCTTCTAGTACAATGGTGGATCATTAAGCACCTCCAAAAAACTGAGGTTCCATCATACCGAGACCCTGAGCGTAGGGAAGATAACCTCAAAGTCATTTATCCAAATTTCGAGACCCAATCCAAAGAGGGTTGGGCTTTTACCTTTTCTAGGCTCTGAGAGGATAGTATTCAGTGGAGATTTATCGACTTCATATCCGAGACTATAGTCATTAGGGGTGAAAATGCCTTTTTTTGCCACTTATGGGAATCCAGGGAATCCGACCATACGCACCTCTCAGAGTTCTAAGATAGTTTGGAAGGAGATAAGTAATCCCCCAAGTGGGAAACATAGGGGAATATATGGTCGACTATGAAGGAGACAAGATCAGAGAGGTTACTGACATCATTCGAGAGTGGAATGGTTGAATCAAGTGGGGTCCAGATACCCTAGCCGATGATCCCCTCTGTCCAGGTCGTGACGAAGACTATGTAGACTGGTTGAGAGAACACTTACAAGGTACCCTCACACTGGTTCCCAACCTCTATAAGTCCAGACAGGATCAGATGATCGAGATGCCTAATACCTAGAGAAGATGGAGCATGACTAGATTGTCATAGCCAGCTTGACCGAGGAGTTAGACATCACTTACGAGTGTCTAGAGGACTTAGACGCTCGCATAATGATAGTCATGAATGATACTACACCCATGAATTTCACAGAAAAAGGTTATTAGGTCGATTCATTGTTAATATCTACTCATCTCCGGATTCTGACCGCCCTTCGAAGGGCCAAGAGAGATCGGACTGACAGGGCTTTATCATGCGCCACTAGAGGCGACTTCTTCTGATTTTACTGCTTTATTCATGTTTTGTAACCCCACTAGGGAAAACATATTATTAATGAAATGATTATGGGGCAATGGTTATATCAACATTTGGCACAGTTACGCTTTGAACGATTAGAAAGCCTTGGAGTAACTAGGTTTAAGAACGCGATTATACAACTGCTTATGTGCTTCCGTGATATACACTACTTATGTGTTTTCATGTGTTACGTATAAACTATTGATTGGTCCCACATTCCGGACCTAAACCCAAAAGAAAAAACACAAAAACTACCAAAGCTAACCAAAGTTCACCTCCTAAAAAAGGTTGATTAGCTACAAATGGATACACCTGATAGATAGAGCACCACGTTACCAACTGTTGATCTAGTCAACAATAAAGATACCGAGGAATCATTTTGGGTAAAAATTTGCAACATAGACATGAAGATCGACTTGACAAGAGCCAAGATGAAAGAGGTTGACGAAAATATGGATTTAGCTAGAGCCAAAATAAAAGAAGTTGACGAGATCCTGTAATTTGTGGGAAACCTCATTGAAGAGTCTCCCAAAGGAAAACCACAATACAGAAACCTCCCCGATGAGGTAAAAAGGTTGGTCGACGACTACATCCCTCTGACACATTTGCCTGAGAATGATCCAATACCATACAAGGAATCAAGTAGGGTACCTGAAGGAGTTACCCAATCTCCGATAGAGTTTCTAATCACTACGGGATGCCACAAGGGACTCCCCGTGCATCGTCTATAATATGGTAGGCAATTTTCTTAAAAGCTCGTGGTTCGCACTTTAGAGTTTCACCCAAAAAGGTGTGAAATATTGAGGTCTTCGATGGAATGAAAGCTGTCAGATTGGCACATATTAGCTCACACGTCCTCTAAACTTGTGCACCTATCTTTGCTCACAAGAGATTCCTAAACCACATGTGTCAACCTGGCCACGTCACTGATGAATGCATGGCCTTCAAGAGAAGAGCCATCATACTGATTGACGAAAAGGTCATTCATAACCTGTGGGGGCCACACTCCCTATTGGTCTTCGACTCTATTATGCCTGGTGAAGAAATCACCATAGATACACAGCTATGGCATTACGACTTCACTTCTTTTGAAGATTCGTACGCAGTTCTCACTTTTGGCTCGCACTGGTAGGGTTTGCCCACTCAAAACCTCCTGGAAACTATCCGCGAGCACTTCAAGGACGAAGATGTGCTTGTACCATTCAGGGGCTCCTGGACACGACATTGAGAAATATGAAGCCTTCAAGTCCGAGTTAGAGCATTTGGTCAACATCGGCCAGATTTGGCATGTGATACACAATCGCTTTTAGAAAAGCTGTCGGGAAAATGCGTGGTCGTAGGGATGACGAGATGTCGTGGCTTCAAAGAGAAGCCATATTTTGGGTAGTTTAGGTGTCCTCTTTTCAGCTTTCAATCAAATGTTATCCCCTTCCATTTTTTGTACACGAAACCACGTCCGACCTGGTGTCCTGATGAGGGATACGTGGGAAGCCTATATCAGGCCTGGTCAGGATAAAATTCGCGTAGATGAAATTAGGATATAATTTTGATGTAACTCGAACTACGGAAGGGTCTAATTTCTCGAGGAGGAGTACATAAACAGTCTATATAAGACTCGGCCCCCATATAATATAAAATATAATCCCCCTATTTATAGGATGGTTTCTGGTTCAACAGCGGCGCGGTAGCAAATCAACCATAGCCTTCCAATCGAAACCCTAAAAAACAAAATTGGCCAAAATGACCAAAATACCCTTAGAATGAAAAATTAATCAAGACTTCGGATTGAATACATGAGTCTGTGTGCTTGATGCGCAACCTATGTGTGATATCTTGTATTTATGATTTTCGACTAACGTACTAACGTCATTTGTTTTTGAGTTATTTTTCTTCTTATAGAAAATGGTTAATCCGTGTTGTACCACACTTGTATACTTCACCAGATCTAAAGCCTCAGCAGCATCCTTAAATCAACAAGATTAAGCCATAATGACTGGTACCCCTGAGGAAACACGTAACAATGATACTCTGACCATTGAGGATGTTGTGCCTCAAGATCTCCAAAATGCCTCGTATACCGAGGATTTAATCAGCTTGCTATTCAAGAAGATAACAGACCTGCAAGAGCAGGTAGCAAAAAATAAAGTTGTTAACGCTATTAGGGAGACAACTATTGCTGAGGCAAGAAGGCCTCCATCATCTTTTCCATCTCTAAATTCGCCCATACCCGAACACTTCTTGAACAATCATGCTGGTACCTCGTACCAAACACTACCTCCATTAAATGCCATTCATATAGACAGAACTTCCTACTCTGCACTTACCATTTAAGCACCGCCTGTTTTTACTAATCCTAGCCAACACCAAAGCACTGTTACCCACACTATATCCAGAGCTGTAGGCACTCTTAAAAGTCGCCCTATGCATCCCATAGTATCCTTCCGTACTCCAATTACTCCTATTGACTCTTCACCAGAACTTGATCACTACGAAGAGATGGAAACGCATGGAGGTCCGAGCAGGACTGAAGAGACAAGGTCAAACAAGGGTTCCCGCAAAGAAACATGACTGAGATACGATGATTTGTGCATGCATCTAGACTTGGATCTATCAAAGGGCTTCAAAGTGCCCAAATTTAAACTATTCAACGGCACGGGAAACCCCAAAGCTCACTTAAGAGTTTACTGTGACCAACTGGTCGAAACTAAAGGAAACAAGGCACTAATAATAAGGCTTTTCAGCCGAAACCTCACGGGCGAAGCATTAGAGTGGTTCATAGCACAAAATATTCATCGCTGGGACTCATGGGAAGAAATGGAGGGGACATTCATGCATAGGTTCCTCTTCAATATGAAAAACGTGCCCGATTAATATTATTTGGAAAATATTAGATAGAAGTCTATAGAAACCTATCGTGAGTATGCTAGTAGTTGGAGGGCCGAAGCAGCCCGAGTGCAACCTCCAATGAGCGAGAAAGAATTGGTTTCAATCTTCATCGAATCACAAAATTGGACTGTTACGACCGCATGTTGGCCATGGCCGGGAGGCCATTCTCAGATTTAGTCAAGATGGGAGAGGCAATCGAATATGGCCTCAAAATTGAAAAAATTATCAGCGTTGTCAACAAATCTGACACATTACGCTCCATCAGAGCCGCAAAGAAAAAGAAAGAGGACGTGGAAAACGTCTCTCATACCCTTGCCCGATGAGTCATAGAAAGGAAGGATCACTATCATCCTTTGATATATACCAATCTCCTCCTCCGAGCAACTACATACCAATACCATACGACCCTGTGCCAGTCTACTATGCACAACCCAATTACCAAATACATATACCCACCTATCAAGATCTATCTCCAAATTACCAAGATCCCGCACCCGCCTATCAAGTGCCTCAAAACAAAAAAACCATCATAATCAGCAGCCTTCGGCTGCCTACGACTTGCCATGTCCAAAATTTGAGAGAAAACCTCCACAGACATTCACTCTACTTTCGGAAACCCGAACAAGCCTATTCACCAAATTAAACGCTACCGATATTAACTAGACCGTGCCTAAGGATGGCAGGTAGGTATAATTTTGCGGATTCCGCACCGCACCCGCCCTAGTTGGGGTGGGTGTGGGTATAACTTTGGCGAGTAGTAGGTGGGTATGGGTATTGAAAATGTACCCGTCACGGGTAGGCGGGTAGGTGGTGGATTTGCAGTCACACCCACCTACCCGCCCACCTCATACCCGCCCACCTCATACCCGCCCCAAGCCCAAAATATTAGTAGCCCATAAGTCATGCCTTTAGCCCATAAGTCACGACAAGTCTCTCATTCTCCAACAAAACTCAAAACCCTACGCCTCTTCAGTCCTTCACGCCTCCCTCTCTCTCGTTCCCCTTCACGCCGTCTCTCATCCCTCTCTCATTCTCGAAGTCTCTGCTTTTTTCTTTAAAGGAGATGCTGATCGGGAAATATTGATGTCTTTGCTTTGTGCTTTGGGGTTGTCTTGGTGAGGTCAATTTTTGTGCATTTGTTAAATTTTACCTATTGGGTTTGTGGAGTTCAATTGAAAAAGTTTAAAAACTTTAGCTTATATAGCTGAAATAATATATGAGTTTTGTCGACATTTGTAATATATAGCTATTTGGGTGGATAATTTTTGGGTTTTCTTGATTCTTTGCTATGCAAGGGGGAAGAGGTGAAAAAATGGGGAATTCTGATGGTGAAAAAAATCCGGAATTCTCCTCCCTCTCTCCCAAAGAAAATGAGACCGTGACAGTATTGATTCTTGACTCAAAATTTTGGGATAATTTTTGGAATTTGAATTTTTGGGACCATGTTGATCACTAATTGATCACAAAAGAATTGATTACAAAATATGGCAGGCGGGTACAAGCGGGTATTGGCGGGTGACGGATATCCACTTGGGTGGTGGAGCGGGTGTGGATTTAGGAATATACCCGCCTATGCGGGTATGGATGTTGAAAATTGTACCCGCCACGGGTGGCGAGTATAAAATTTTCTAGCGGGTACGAGTGCGGGGGAGGGGGTACCTGCACCTGCCCCGCCCAATTGCCATCCCTAATCGTGCCACCAAAGCTTGCCAATCTCGGTAGCCGTTTCTATATAGCCGACCAAACTTGTGCTTACCATTTTGGAGGGAACAAACACACTACGGAAGATTGCATTAATCTAAAGCACAAGTTGCAAGATTTGATAAAAAATGAGAGATTATCTTGGAGGCCACAACGCCAAACGTAAACACAAACCCTCTCCTAAATCATGCCATGCCAATCATATCCACATGATAGAGTGAGAGAAAGATTGGGATGTATGCCAGCCGCTGGCTTAAAAATCTATGGAATGTTTACAATGGACGGTCGCCTCTCTAACTCTGCAAGAGCGTCCTAACTTCAAGGTGTTGATCTCAGCCCCAAAGAAACCAGTTATGGTCCAGGTGCTACAAGTAGTCATTCCAGCTCCAAGAAAAGAGCTCGCGGCCATATCCCAAGGTATGACAACGAGATCGAGGAGATGTTATACTCCTGACGAATTGGCGTAAAGGGCGCCCCACAAAGAAACCAATCAAAGAAGTCCCATTACAGATAAGGAAGCCAATGATTTATGGTGCAGGATGCAGCCAAAAGAGTACTCTATTGTCGAGCACTTGCAGAAAATGCTGGCTAGAATAGCAGTGATGTCACTAGTTTTGAGTTCTTCACAACATCGTCAGACCCTAATAAAAGTGTTGGATGAGGTACACGTTCCAACAGGGACGAGTAGTGAAATATTGGATGACATAGTAGGCCACGTCGTCGTGGCCCATATGATTTTATTCACTACTAATGAATTTCCAAGAAAGGGAATGACTCACAACAAGGCCCTTTACATCACCATCAAATGTATAGGCAAGGTTATCTCTCTAGGACTAGTCAACAATGAGGAATGGCTTCATATATACCCTAAGTCCATATTGAAGCAATTAAGATACGACATTGGAATGATACGCCAGAGCCATACCAATGTAAGAGCTTTTGACGGGGCGCAGCGTGATCCCGCAGGTGTGGTAGACCTCAACATACAAATGGGGCCCATCGAGTTTACCATCGCATTCCAAGTTATGGACATCAATGCTAACTAAAACCTACTGCTGGAAAGACCATGGACATATGGCCGGGGCAATGCCATCATCTCTACACCAATCACTGAAGTTCATCTGGGAAAATCACAAAGTAGTGATCCACGAAGCGGGTAGCATTCAATATTATCCAAACAACTTTGTACCGATAATAGAAGAAGTACCAAAAGATACAGACTTCCACGTAGTGGTACTTGTGGGAGCCGTCCACCAAGGGGATAATGAGGAAATCCCAATGCCACCTGTCTACAAGATGATCGCTACAACCATGATCCAGATGGCTTTGATCCTAACAAAGGGTTAGGCCAAGAGCTCCAAGGCATCCAAGAACCGGTGTCCATTCCGGAAATGAGTATTGTTTTGGTCTTGGGTACACGCCAAGCTCCAAAGAAGTCTTTGATGTTGAACAAAAGAAGAAAGGCCTTCCACAGATGAGAAAGCCATTTTCGAGTCTGTACTAGTCATTTCCCGTGCGAATGCCCATGCATAACGGCGAAGATGGTGAAGAGGGTTTAGGGGTTATGTTCAAATAAGAAGAGTGTGCCACGATACTAGAGGAATGCTTTGAAGCACCCATCATCCGCGACGTTGATCTAGATGAGCAGCTGACCAACTGGACCTCTACCCCACTTTTTGCTCCTCTATAGAGATAATTTCAAAATTTGCTTTCTAAAATAAGTGAAAATCGGTTGAGGTCTGAGCATTCACCATTTATGTCTTTACTTTTTAACGTAATGTTTGAAATATGGAAATGACTCGATGTTGATCCGAGACAGGACAACAATTTGTACATCTTTTATCAAATTAAGGAAAGCCTCAATTTATGCAAAAATAGTCTCTTTATTTTTATCTAACACGTTTTTACACACTAACGATGCTTTGCCTTTTTTTAGTAATAATAATAAAATAACTCATAATTTCATGACAAGTCGCGAGACGAGTGAGTCAAGTGATAATAATGAAAAGGAATATGAGAAATATGACAAGGAAGTAGAGTTTCTAGAGGACCTCATCGACGAGGAAGAATGGTTGGCCAACATTATGCTAGGACTGGAGTAAATAGAAAAACAACATAGCGGAAGTTAGAGGCACGGATCAACCCCATAGGAACTAACAACCTTTTTGTGATTACAGGTCACCAAAACATCGTCAGGAGGATGACTTCTACTAACTTATTTGTTCATATGTGAAACAGGTACAACAAAAGACGCTTCGGCATCAGGAGACGACAATCAGGCCCTGAGAGCCGCAGAAAGAAAAAAAGACACTCTGATACCAGAAAATGACGCATACAAACTAGAAGATGATAACAGGCCCTGAGAGCCACAGACAAAGCAAAAGACACAATACAGGCCTTGAGAGACATAGACAGAGCAAGCACCATAAGGACATACACCTGGCTAGGAGAGTCAGGAAAAGGATAAAGAAAAGCAATACGGTCATAAGAGTTGTATCAAAGGATAAAACATCATTTGACCGAAAGGGTCACAACCGACGGAAAAAAACAAAAGAAGTACAATCCAGCCATGCGAACCCATATAAAGAGTCAATGTGATGTAAACTCGATCAAAGAGGTCACAGTATGCGCCCCAGGGTCAGAACAATTTAAACCCGATTGGAAGGCCGTATTCTTCATTCCAAGGGTCAGATGATGTAAATTCGATCAAAGAGGCTGCAATCTTCATCTTCAAAGTTAGAGTGATGTGATTCCGGTCGAGAAGGCTGCAGTATTCACTCCAGAGTTAAAATGATGTAAATTCGGTTAAAAGGACGCAATCTTCGTTCCCAAGAGTCATGTGCATGCCGAGAGGACCATTCATATAAACACTGCTGAGAGGGTCATTCATGCAAACTGCATGTCGAGAGGGTCAGTCGTAAAACTACATGCCGAGAGAGTCATTCATATAACTACATGCTGAGAGGGACATTTATACAACTGCAAGTTGAGAGGGGCATTTATATAAACTGCATGCCGAAAGGGCCATTCATTCAACTGCATATCGAGAGAATCATTCATATAAACTTTATGCCGAGAGGGTCATTCATACAATTTCATGCTGAGAGGGTCATTCATACAACTGCATGCCGAGAGGTCCATTCATATAACTACATGCTGAGAGGTCCATTCATAGAAATTGCATGCCAAAAGGGCCATTCATACAACTGCATGCCGAGAGGGTCATTCTTACAAATATGCCAAGAGGGCTATTTACATACGAGCCAAATGATGTCGGAAGTGGCACCCTCTCAAATAAACATTCCCCCAGCAAGTCAATAGAGCCAGACGGTGTCAAAAGTGGCATCCACTCAAGTCAATAGAGTCAACAAGATCCAGACAAAGTCGAAAGTGGCATCCTCTCACGTCAACAAAGTCAACAAAGCTAGACGGGGTTAGAAGTGTCATCCGATCAAATAATATTCTACCAACAAGTAAATAAAGCCAGATGGTTTTAGAAAAGGCATCCGCTCAAGTCAACAAAGTCAATGAGAGCCAGATGGTGTTAGAAGTGTCACCCGCTTAGAACAGTCATCCAGAAGGGTACAACAGACAAAGTCGCACAAGTATGATAAATATTAATAACCAACACACATGTTTCAGCACATGGAAACAGGTCAAAGCTACCAAAGGTGGGAAGCAAAAAGACCAGATCTAGACGCATGTGGAGCAAATGTGGAACTTGTTCTTGGGCGGCTGGTCGAAAATATGTACCAACGAGAGTCAATCTCTCTGTACATGAGCTTGAACATCACTCCCTACTGACCTCGCTTGCAATTTACAAAGATTTTTATTTTCAAAACCCATAACCGGTCGGGCATATACCGGGAGGGTCAAAGGGATTTCCACATAAGAGATACCATTTTCGGGCCATCGAGTCGAACTACAAGTGACCTGATTCTAAAAACCTGAGGATATGTAGTCCACTCAATCTCCGAGGATCGGTCACATTTGTTACGGTTTGATTTTTTATACGGGTGAGAGCATAAAAAGCTATTAAGAGTTTGGATGGTGCTCTAAATTGAATAATGTATTTTAATTCGCCACCTAATTTATAGGTAAATTAAGAAAATCGGTGTGAAAGGGTTTATTCAAAATATTTTGAAAAATCCTATCTAAACCAGAGTCATGGTAAGTGTTCTGGTGATCGTGGTAGAGGTGATAACCGTCATGTGTGCCAAGGAGATGGAGATTGACATTGAATTCCCTCTTATGCTTTTAATATGAATTGACTCCGCTTTGGTCACATCGACCTTCAGCTAAGCACCTAACCCGTGGGACGAGACCCCTTCGGGAAAGGTGTTAGCACCCGATATTTAAGTATCCGTAGAATACAGTTGACCTATGGGTTCTATAGCATGCTTCAAAATGATTTAAATTGCTTAAAGTTTAAAATCCACAAAAATATCTTACCATTTCATTTATTCAAACTCACGGTTTTATTTTAAAACAAATAGTTAAAACTTCCGCCAAAAATAGCATGCACGAGATGGTTTAGTCAATTTTCTAGATTCAAACCATAAGTTGAAGTCCCAATATTTAAAGTATGTTTATACAAAAAATACAATATATACATATACATGTAATATAAAATGTAAATGAGGTAAATGGTAGGCTGGTAGGCCTACTAGTTGGTTATTTTTACTCATAGTTGGGACTTCACGCAACTATTAGCTTTCCTTGCATTCTCTTCGACCAAAATATATATGATTAGGCCTCAGCCAAATCGACTAAGCCTGGAAGGCATTTGACTTGTCTGGACAGAAGTGATGGGCCTAGTTAGGGCCTATCTCGCGATAATGCAGCAAAGAATACACAAAGGGAGAAACAAAGGCCCAAGTTAGAAGGTATATAAGATTATCACTTAACTAATTCATGAAGTAAACAAGTAAACATCCTACAATAGATGGAATATAATTCAGAACAATGGGGCTAGCCCAAACTAAACAATAACACTAAACGAAAAGAAGAAGAATGCAAACAGTGGGCCAAACACAATTATACTGTCGTGAAAAAGGAAAATAAAAGAAATCTATCAGAATGGGCCAGGCCCAACAAAACACATATAACATGCCATTTATTAGTGATGTATAAGATGATATAGGACATGTAAACTTTCGTATACTAAATATACTCTATATTGACATATACAACAATTAATCAAGAATAAAGGAGAAGAGTAATTCCCAGAAGAGGGAAGAGGACAATCAGATTATGCAGACCTCAAACTTAAGCAACCTAATAGTCATATAGGCCACTACTTAACTTATTTAACTTATCCAGTTATTTCAAATAAACAAGAGAAGGATTCAGCTAGAATTGTTAAGTTCCCTCTTGCACCAATGACTAAAAACAAATATAACACTCAGACAAGTTCATGTTGGACTCCTAGGTGCTACTAGGTTCACACAATGAAATGTAGATAGGAATGTACAAGTACACATTGAACAATATCAACTTCAACATGATTCAAGGAGAAGACACAGAAAATATGCAAGCAGGTCTATGTCCACATAAGGCTTCTCAACCAAGTGTCAGTATGGTATTTTCGATGCTTTAGATCCTACTTAGACTAGGTGAGCAAGTTCAACACTTAACAAGTGATATACAATCATAACGGATATGCAAATGATTAAAATAGGCAGATGCAAAGTCATTCACATAAAGAAAGGTAAAATGATTATGAGAAGATTCATATTGGACTACTTAAGACTTATGGGGAAATGCCAAGGGCGTGGAGAATAACTAGAACATTTAAATATGGACACTAAGGTTCGTGTTAAGTGAAACATGATATAGTTTTGGCTTTCTTTGGTTAAACAAACAAACTGAGTTGAATATCAAACATTTTAATCATATTTTAACCTAAATAGAGGCTAAGTGAACTGACATATGCATTCTCATTATGTCCTAACCAGATATGACCCTTAACATGCAACACATACACTAATCACACAAACTGACCTTAACAACTCCTTTATTTTAACTTAAGTTAATGTTGAAGGGCCTAACAAGAACACATGGGTATGGATTGGCTAAACATTGTCTTTAAGTGGTTAAACATGTTTCCTATATCAATACAATAACATATTAAGCCAGTTTATTCAGTTAACAAGTTCCAGATTAACATTTCTGAACATCACATTAACCAACAAATATTTGGTTGAAATAGACTACAACTAATATGCTAATCCCTTTAAAGACATTTAAACGGGTCACCTAGGATGCAACAAACCTTAAACTAACATAGTGGGTATTTATATGCCTAATAATACACAAGTAGCCATCAAACTATATGAATATAACCAACTAAACATGCTAAACTAAATCTTTAGCAACTTAGTTACAAGTTCTGCAACCTTAAATGTCCATACATGACTAGTACACCCTAAAACTAACATTGTAAACACTAAAACTCATAGATAAGCACAATGAACAACTAATAATGATCTTAACTCATACTAATCCATAGTTTAAATAACATATAAGCTATCATACTAAGTACTAATCTGATAAGCAGAAATAACAACTAATTTGGACTAATCAGGTTTATATCATCACAAATAGTGTCAACAAGGGCCTAAACATGCTATTAATCATCATAATAAATCCAAACAATCATCAATCATGCTTAACCCTTAACCTAATGAACATAAACAACATCTAAACTAACTAGATATGCTACATATTAATCTATCAGGCTCAAATAGCAACTGGTCTTGCTTAATAAACACACTTAGTGATTTAAAACAATCATAACTTAACTAAACATGTTTAATAATTAACTTTAACAAACTTAAATAGTCACTAATATCAACTAAAAGTGCTTAATAAACACTCAAACAAATAATAAAAATTATTAAGCTAATTAAATAGAAAATTAACGAAAGGAGTCATGTTTACCTTGTGTGGAGGCAACCTAAAGATCGAGATTGAGCTTGTTCTTCACTCCGACGATCCCAAAGATTCGCAAACACACGAAAACGTAAAAGGTTTTAGTTTGTGAAGGCTAAATCAACTAATTTTGGGTTCCGTGTAAATGGTTTGGATCCCACTTAAGCTAATTTAACCAATTTAAACTCAAAAATGGCTTTCAATCAACGTGAATGCCTACTATCGAATTTATGGCCTCCTCTAAAACTGTGGGAATGGGTCTGTATATATAAGGTAAATAGAAACCCTAGCAGACTTAAGTTGTTCAATGTGGGAGAACCACAATTGAGGGGAAAATCCCTCCAAAATCGTTCTCAACCAATGAAATTCAAGGATTCAAATCGTAAAAAAGGACAAAGAGTATTAAATGCTAGTAGTAGAGGGGTGAGCCTCACCTTGGGGGTTGGAGCCTGGTGGTACGATGGTACCAAGGAGTTCAAGGGGAAGAGGACGAAGTCATTAAATGCCTTTCCTCGTCTGGCGAGACAGAGGAACAGTAAAAATGATGTACACTGGCAATTTTGCAATTAACAGCAATGAAAGAGACAACTAAGGAATGGAACCCTAGTTCTTTTTCATTATTTTCTAAGAGAAATGGGTTTTTACCGCTCTTTGTTCATTTGATGAAACGTGTGGGCTGGTCCTGAGCTTAATTGACTTGGGTTTAGCCAGAAATATTTTTTAAAAAGGGGGGGGGGGATGTATTGATGAATTAAAATGACTATTTACCACATTTTGCAGATGTGGTCACTTTTTAAATGCACTAACGACCCAAATAAACTCAAATATAACCGAATTAAATCGATAGTTTAGGCCTAAATTTGATACTAATTGAAATTAGGAACTCAAAGTCAATGCAAATGTATTTTAAATTAAAAAAATGATTTAAAATTAAAATGAATCCTATTGTCATATTTAATTAATAATTTCCTGAATTTGATTGAGCAGAACATTAATCCTTTTAATTTTGAGATAATTACATTCATAATTGTCGGTTAAAATTCCAAAATTATGATTAATGGTCAAAATTATGTAAAATTAGAATATGATATACAGTATATATACCGGGTGATATTTTGTCAAATGAAATGACAGAATACTCTTGGAATAATTTTATAAAATTATATCCGCTTTGTGAAAATTATATGTCACACCGTCTGTGATTCGGAAACTCTGAATTAATTAAATAAAATTATTGAAATGTAAAAATTAGTTGTCAACAGTTGTCAGTGCAGAGTGATGTTCAAGCTCACGTGCAGAGAGATTGACTCTCGTTGACACATTTTTACACGCCCAAAAACAAGTTCCACGTTTGCTCTGTATGTATCTGGATCTGGTCTTTCTGTTTTCTACCTCCGATAGCTTTGACATGTTTCCGTATGCTGAGACCTGCATGTTGGTTATTATATTTTTTTTATATTTTTCATACCTGCACGACTTTGTTTGTTGTACCCTCTTGGGTGATTTCTTTTGAGCGGGCGCCTCTTCCGACACCATTTGGCTCCTATTGATTTTGCTGAGCGGATGCCACTTGCGACACCGTCTGGCTCTGTTGACTTGTTGGGGAGTGTTTGTTTGAGAGGATGTCACATGCGACACCGTCTGGCTTTGGCTGGTAGATATTGTTGATCCTGTAGTTTGATTATTTGGGAATTAAGATTGTAGCTTTTGACTGGAATTACATCGTTCGGACTTTGAGGTGAAGACTACTGCCTTTCAACCGAAATTACATCACCTGACACTTTTGAATGAAGACTACAATATTTCAGCCAAATTACATCATTCTGACACTTAGAGTGGCGATTGTAACCTTTCTGCCGGGATTACATCACCCAGACACTTGAATGACGACTGCAACCTTTCGGCTAGGAATTACATCACCCTGACGCTTGGAGTGAAGACTGCGACTTTTTGGCTGGAATTACATCACTCAGACGCTTGGAGTGAGATTGTAACCTTTCGGCTAGAATTACATCACTCGAACTTTTGAATGACGACTGCAACCTTTCAACTGGAATTATATCATTCAGACGCTTAGAGTGAAGACTACAACTTTTCGGCTGAAATTACATTACTCGGACGCTTAGAGTGACGACTGCAACCTTTTGGCTGGAAATTACATCACTCGGACTTTTGAATGACGACTGCAAACTTTTGGCCAGAATTACATCATTTAGACTCTTTACTCTCAGGGTTAGGTTGTACCTTTTTACTTTATGCCCCTTACAACACTTTTCTGTTGTTGCGGCTCTCAGGTCCGATGTTAGTGGCTTTCGGGGCCTGTCAGTTGTTTTTTGGTGTTAGAGTGACTTTTGTTGTACCTGTTTCATACATGAATAAGAAAGTTAGTAGAAAAAACATGTTTTCCTCTCGACGATGTTCTGGCGACCTACATTCACAGAAAGATTTGTTAGTTTCGTATGTAGTCAATCTGTGTCGCCGACTCTCGCCGTATTGTTTCTTTATTTTCCAATTTCAACTCATCTTTTGGTCCCGGTATAATGAGAGAAAATGTTTTGAATAGAAATGTTTGAAAATATTTTAGAAAATATATTTTTTACTAAAACATTTATATAACCAAGTTATTGTTAACTCATGTCATGACACATTTGCTTGAGCGAGGTTCTTCGACCGTCTTCGACCGTCTTCGACCGTCTTCGATCGTCTTCGACCGTCTTCGACATTCTACTTTTGCTCTTCGTCAGTCTTTGGTGAAATTTTCAAAATCCCCTAAAAAATTTGCCCAGTTGCATATTTGGATTGGCTAACTCTCATGCCCATTTGCATTGAAGGAATTTTGAGTTCCTCTTAAAAATTCTGCATCTGTTTATGAGCTTGGACCGACTAATCCTTTGAGACGAGTCGTTGATGGAATTTTTGAGATCCCCTTAAACATTATGCCCCAGTTTACACTGTGTGAGGCGATTTCTTCAAATTCTTGATGCCAAGGTTTCCTAGGGGTTTATTTGGTTGTTTGTTCGGTGTGATCAAGCTCGAAGAGCGCCTACATATTCCATCTTGGGAATCAGGTCGAAATGTAGTTTCAGAATAAATATGGTTAGTTTTTTGTAACAATATGACCTAGCTCGAAGAGCGCCTACACATGCCTCTTTGGGAATCAGGTCTTCGCGTAGTTTATATTATAAGGAATGAATGATTTGGGAAATATTACGACCGAGCCCGAAAGGGACGCCTACGTATCCCCTTTTTGGAAACCAGGTCCTCACGTAGTTTATTACAAGGAATGTGGATTTTAATAATAATGCGATCGTGTCTATAATGGATGCCTACGTATCCCCTTTTTGAGAATTCGGTCCTTGTGTAGTTCGTTACAAGTAATGATTTGGTTTTCTAATATAATTACAAGCAAAGTGCGATTACAGGCAATAGGAAAATGCAATTACAAGTAAAGGAAATGCGACTACAAGTCATAGCGATTACAACTGAGAAGCGTGTCTTCACACATAGTACTGCTTGATTTCATCTGAGTTGATTGCTTTGGGCCACTCTGGGCCATCCATTTCTGCGAGGACAACAACTCTTCCCGATAGTACCTTGCGCACCATGTAGGTCCCTTGACAGTTGGGTCTGAACTTTCCTTTGTACTCATCTTGGTGTGTAAACACGCATTTCAGTACCAATTGTCCTATTTGGGAAATCGGGCTCTTACCATCTTGTTGAAGGCACATTCCATTCTTTGTTAATGGAGTTAACCGTGACATACGTCAATCATCCTTGTTTCGTCGATTAGAGTTAGTTGCTTATATCTTTTTCGGACCCTTCTGAGCGAGGGTATCTCTACCTCGGCTGGTATCACTGCTTCAGTGTTGTAGACAGGCAAGTATAGGGTTGCTTTGGTTGAGGTTCGAGTGGTTGTTCAATATCCTATTAATGCGTAGGGCGGCTATTCATGCCAACACTTATAATTGTTGGTCATTTTCCTTAATATTCTCTTGATGTTTTTGTTTGCTACCTCTACGGTCCATTCATCTATGGCCTACATGCGGTCAAATTCCTATGAGTGATACAAAATTTTTCACAGATGTATTTCATCAGATGGATGTTCAAGTTCGCTCTATTTTCCGTTATTATTGACTATGGAATGCCGAATCAGTATATGATGTTATTGCGCACAAAGTCGGCTACCACTTTCTTTGTCATCGACCTGTGTGAAGTAGCTTCAACCCACTTTGTGAAGTAGTCTATGGAGACTACGGAAGAAGCAACGTCCGTTGGATACTGATTGCTCTATGGGCCCAATAACGTTCATGCCTTAAGCCACAAATATCCAGGGTGAATTATGACATTAAGCTCATTTGGAGGGACCTTGATCAGATCTTTGTGAATTTGGCATTAGTGGCATGTTTACACGAATCGGCTATAATCGGTTTCTATTATCATCTAATAGTAGCCTGCTCTTAAGATTTTCTTAGCCAAGACGAACCCATTCATGTGAGGTTCGCAAGTTCTGGCGTGTACTTGTTCTAACAGCTTTATGGCTTCTACGATGTTAACACATCTGAGTAGCCCTAGATCGGGCATCCTCCTAAAGAGTACTCCCTTATTTAGGAAGATACCATCGACCATTGTTCTGATGGTCTTATTTTGATTGCCTGAAGTATTCTCGGGATACTCTCATTTTTCTAGATATATGCTTATGTCGATATACCATAGTTTGCCATCAGCTTCCACTTTCATTTGGGAACAGTAGGCATATTCTTCCTGATGCTGATCTCCACCGGGTCAATATGACTACTATCATGGTGCTATATCATGTATGCTATAGTTGCAAGAGCATCATCGAATTTATTTTGGGCTCTCGGCGTGTTCCAGAGTTCGATCTTTTGAAATCTGTTGCACAATCTTTGTATGGGGTTGACGTATGGAATGATCTTCTCATTCTTAGTGGCCCATTCTCCTCGGACTTGGTGAATCAGTAGATTTGAGTCTCCTATTACAATTTTTGGATATCCATGTCAATGGATATGCGAAGACCTAAAATGCAGGCTTCGTACTCTGCCATGTTGTTCGTGCATTGAAAGTTGAGCTTGGCTGCCATTATATGATCCGTTTTGGATATCAGGTGAGTTTTGTACACCGCCATATGATATCTTACCTTTTGCGCTATCCATGTCAGAGCACAACATGTCTTTTCTACCAGAGTATATCTTGACTCACAGGCTATGGACTTTTTTCTGAGATAGTAGATTAATCATTCTTTCTTTCCTATTTCATCGTGTTGAGCCAACATGCATCTGAATGCATTGTCTGACACTGACAAATACAGCAACAACGGGCTCCCTATCTTGGGAGGAACCAAAATTGGTGGATTAACAATGTATCTCTAGATGGTGTCGAAGGCTTTTTGGCATTTATCTGTCCATTTGATAGGCACATCCTTTTTAAATAGCTTAAGGATGGGCTCAACGATCACTTTAGATTGTGCTATGAAGCACCCAATGTAATTCAACGTTCCCAGGAAGCTCATGACATCCTTCTTGGTTACCGCAGTGGTAGCTCTTTTATGGCTTTGATTTTTGTGAGATATAACTCTATTCCCCTACGGTTGACTATAAACCCCATCAATTTTTTCGGCGGGCACTCCAAATGTGCACTTGGCCGGATTCAATTTCAGATTGAACTTGCGGAGTCTATCAAATAACTTTTTCAAGTGTATGATGTGGTCGGAGCCTTCTTGCGACTTCATTATAACACCATCCGCGTAGACTTCGATTTCCTTATGCATCATCTCATGGAATATGGCAGTTGATGCAAGTAAGGAGGGGTGTTGGTTGGTCGGGTCTTGGTTATATTCGGGTTGACCCGAAAATAGATGCCAAAGTAGGGGGTTTCGGGTTCTCGGCTTGGCCGGCAATGTGGTGTTTGGTGGCTGTTTCGGGTAGTTGTGTTTGGAATCGGGCTTAGAAATTTTGTAGAGTTGTCATGGGAGTGTTTAGGGTCAGGATGATGATTGAGACTTGGTGGTTTGGTGGTGACAAGGCCACAGAAATGAACCGAAACAGTGAGGTCTCGGCAAGGTTGGTTTTGGTGGAGTGTTTGTTGTTGTCGGGCTTGGACGGTTGGATACGTATGGTCTCGGGTAGTGACCTTTATAGTGGATGTTAGGGAAGTGTTTTGGGATGTGGTGGTGAAAGGATTGAAATGGTTTGGGTGAGGGATGAACGCGGAATGCGATGTGCAAGTCTGAGTACACACTAAGTGTTGGAGGTTTGATTTGGTTAAGTGTTTGGTTCGGTTGTTATGGTTTAAGTGAGGTACGATTGATATGTAAAGGATATGGAAACAAGGGTTTTAATGCCCGAGTCGATACCAAGATGAAGGTGACCAATTTCACAAGGACTTGGTCGGGGTTGCTAAGTACAAGCCTGAACACAAACCAAGTAAGGGTGGCCGAAAACCTTAAGATAGACCGTAGGCTTAGGTTAGGTTGGATCACTCAAGTTCCAACGTTCACTTGCGACCAAGGGGTTCCTTAAGCTTAGTTTTGATTAGATCACATAAGGACCGATTGATGTAATCAACACACAAGTTGAAAACACTCAGGTTTATATTTCACTCAATATTCAACATGTCTATTTACAACATCCTAAGGATCCTATTTATAGTAGCATAGGGACCTTTCTAGAAGACAAACTAAAAGACACAAAACCACAACCACTCGATCGAATGGGAACAAGGAAAGGGATCGGGTTGGCTTGGAAACCAAGAAAGTTCTCGGCCATTGTGAGAATAATGGGAAAGAATTTGGCTTTTCTTTGGGACAAATATGAACTCAAACTCCTTCACACCCTTGTTGTGGCACCCAAGTAGAAGAGTGCATGGATTTGGCTTCTCAAGGTCTCATCTTCTTGAAACTAGTTCGGAAGCTTCCATTCCTTGCACAAGAGAGTGGTTTTCGGCCAACTCTTAATCTCCCCTAGGCCGAGCTTGAATTCTTTTAGCTGGTTCATAAATGGCCTTCTTGGAAGTCTCTTGTCCTTGCCACTTTGTCGGCCAAGTCACCTTCCTCGGCTTCATCATTCCCTTACAAGGCATTGATTGTGTCCTAAAGTAAGCTAAGGGTTATTACATAGTTTTAATATGTTATAAGACAACTAGTAGCTAGTCTAGAATTTAAAGACAATAAAATAAAGGCATGGTCTCGGCCAAGACCAACACAAAGGCCAAATAAAAGGTTGTCTCCTAAGACAATTAAGTAATGGTGCTTAATCCGTCCTAAAGTCCATGTCATTCTCGGCCCTTAACCATGGATCAATGACCAACCTTTGACACTTTCGGTCCTTCATTTAACAACTTGATTTGAGAAGCTAAGTTCGGGTCCTTTCGTGCATCATTCTCCCTTTCTTTGAAAGAATTTTCCCTCAAATTCGAGTACACTTGATTAATACAACATGTTGAACCTAGTCCGTTGCCCAAACTTTCTTCTCACATGAGCCACTTCGGAAATTATCCAACAATTTGAAAGGACCATTTTTCAAATATTCTTTCTACTCAATTAAGGCGTCATATGTCAATGGCTTGTGGTGCGTATCTACCAGCTTCTCACTATAAGGAGTCACGGTTTTTTGTTCCTTGCTTAGGTTGACACCAACTCTCCCAAACTCTTGTTCAAGTTGCATCGTCATGACCGTGATAGGGGCAGCATAGGGGTCACAACTTTGGACGTCACAACTTTTGAGTGATACTACAAGACATCCACACTCACCATGTAGGCCCTTGAAGACTTTTTCTCGCTTAATCTCCTCTCCGGTCTTCATTAGTAGAGAGCTTCTTTTCAAGTCGATCCTTGAAGACATTTTTGCTCCACTCAATTCATTCAAATGGACACTCATCCTTGGCCATAGAGACTCGTTCCTCAAGGTGAGGTTGTAGACCAATCGGTGACCCATGTGCACCTCCTAAACCTCATTTTACGTTGGCACCAACAAGAGAGGTCCCGTGTCGGAGCTAAGGCACTCTTGGTCATCCTTCTTGCCTAATTGTTCTTGTTCTTAACATCCATAGGCTTGATGAATATACAACAAACTTCTTGATAATAAATCAAGAGTAAGTTCATTATCTCCCCTTGGTAGGATTCCGGATGTGTTGTTCTTTGAGAATTTCGTATCGGCCCTTTTCTCCATATGGGTTTTCTCGTACAATGGATTGACAAATAAGGTATTTCCCTTTTCTTCCACATGGTACAAAGGATTAGTAAAAAGGGTCCAACATGTTTTTGTTCCTTCACCCTTCTTCGGAATTTGATCATGGATAGGGGTCGGACATGGAACAAAACCTTCTTGAACAAATGGTTCGGGTGCTTCCTTCGGATCTTTAGAGAGATAGAGTGATTCTCCGAGAACTAAATCACAAGTATGGTTAACATTGTTGTTTGGTGGTAGTTTGGTTTTTGGAACATTCGGCATTGCACCTCCCGAAACTTCTACGCTTTATTTCAAGTCGACATCTTCAAAGGTCCGTTCCTCTCTATATGACAAGACATTCAAGGTAGTCTTCTTCTTGGACTCGTCCTACCTTTCACGTGAGAGAACTTCGGATTCGGCTTGGCGCTTTTGGGCTTGTTGGATTTTCATCTCCTTTACTTCACTTGGTGACAAAGGTATTAACCAGAAGTCTTTACCATCCTTGTGAAAGGAGTAGGTGTTTTCTTCTCCATCGTGTAGTGTTTTCCTGTCATATTTCCATGGACGTCCTAACAAGATGTGACACGCGTCCATAGGAAGGACGTCGCACCAAAGCTCATCCACATATCCTCCGATCTGAAAGTTTATGAGGGCTTGAGTAGCTACCTTAAGTCCATTTTCCTTGTTCACCCACCGAAGGTTGTAAGGCTTAGGGTGCTTACGGATTGGTAGTTGCAATTTTCCTACCATCCCAATGGACACCATGTTAGCACAACTTCCTCCATCGATGATCACACTACAAACCTTATCTTTTACTTTGCAACGTGTGTAGAAGATTTGTTCTCATTGCGTCTCCTCAAGTTCTCCTAGTTGTGCACTTAGCACATGTTGAAGAACTAAACTTACTCCATCTTCCTCAAGAGCCTCATCTTCTTCTTGGCTCTCTTCCATTTCGGGTTCTTCTAAGATAAAAGTGTCTCCACTCTCCTTATATTCTTCAAGTGTTCATAACTCTCGGGTTAGGACACTCTTTGGAAAAATGTCTGAGTCCTTGACATTTGAAACATCTCTTGCCGTCTCTATCATTTCCTTTAGCAACTTCCATCTTTCCTTTGTCCTTGTTTGTATCTTCTTGTTTGTGTAAAGGATTGGAGTAGGAAATACTAACTTTATACTTAGTACTTGCGGGCTTGGTGTAGGGTCTTGTGACACACTTCTTTTGTTGTCGCTTGAATCTAAGTGCCAAGTGGAACACATCTTCAAAGGTAGTGTAAGTGGACACCTCCACTTTCTCTTGTATTGCCGCATTTATTCTGCAGATGAATCGGGCAATACGTGTGGCTCCTTTTTTCTAAGTCACATAGCATCGTGAATTCCTCAAATTCTCACACATATTCTTTAACCTTAAGAACACCTTGCCGAAGCTTGGTGAGTTTAAGGTATAGATCTTGCTCATATTCTCTCGGCAAGAACTTTCTTTTAAGTGCTTCTTCAATTTCTCCCAAGAATCAATCTTGGGTTTGCCATGTCTCTTTCGGCTCGTCTTTAGATTCTCGTACCATACGGAAGAAAATGACTTGAGCTTCAACGTGGCAACTTTGAAACATTGGTGGTCGTCATATTGTTTGAACTCAAATATTCTTTCTATGGCTCTTAGCCATTCGAGAAACTCTTTCAGGTCCAAATTACCTTCAAATGTTGGAAGGTCGAACCGTAAGGTTCGGTCACTCCCCCTTTCAAGTCTCGATTCCTCGTATGCATCATCTTCAACATACAGGGGGTTGTTTTAGGCAACTTTCTTCCGAATTCAACATCATTGATGATGACACGATCCACAAATTATCTTCTTAATAGTTGCAGTTGTTACGCAACCATTTCGTATAAGGTCCTCCTAAGTTCATCGCTTACATGTGCCATAGCGTCAAAGCGTGGGACGGGATGACCTCGCTCTGATACCAATCTAATGCAATTAAGGAGGGGTGTTGGTGGGTAAGTGAGTCGAGTCTTGGTTATATTCGGGTTGACCTGAAAATGAATGCCAAAGTTGGGGGATTCGGGTTCTCGGCTTGGCCGGCAATGTGATGTTTGGTGGTTGTTTCGGGTAGTTGTGTTTGGAATTGGGCTTAGGAGTTTTGTGGAGTTGTCACGGGTGTGTTGAGGGTCAGGGTGATGATTTGGACTTGGTGGTTTGGTGGTGACAAGGTCACAGAAATGAACCAAAACAGTGAGGTCTCGGCAAAGTTGGTTTTGGTGGAGTGCTTGTTGTTGTCGGGCTTAGACGGTTGGATACGTATGGTCTCGGGTAGTGACATTTATAGTGGATGTTAGGGAAGTGTTTTGGGATGTGACGGTGAAAGGATTGAAATGGTTTTGACGAGGATAAACATGGAATGCGAGGTGCAAGTACGAGTACACACCAAGTGTTGGAGGTTTGATTTGGTTAAGTGTTTAGTTCGGTTGTTATGGTTTAAGTGAGGTACGGTTGATATGTCAAGGATATGGACACAAAATTTTTAATGCCCGAGTCCACACCAAGATGAAGGTGACCAATTTTACAAGGACTTGATCAGGGTTGCTAAGTACAAGCCTGAATAGAAATCAAGTAAGGGTGGCTGAAAACCTTAAGATAGACTTAGGCTTAGGTTAGGTTAGATCACACAAGTTTCAACGTTCACTTGCAACCAAGGGGGTTCCTTAAGCTTGGGTTTTGATTAGGTCACACAAGTCCTAACAAAGACTTACACCGAAGGGAGGGTGGTTCACACAAGAACCGTGGCCCACACAAGGACCGATTGATGTAATCAACACACAAGTTGAAAACACTCAAGTTTATATTTCGCTCAATATTCAACATGTATATTTACAACATCCTAACGGTCCTATTTATAGTAGGATATGGACCTTTCTAGAAGACAAACCAAAAGACACGAAACCACAACCACTCGATCGAATGGGAACAAGGAAAGGGATCGGGTTGGCTTGGAAACCAAGAAGGTTCTCGACCATTGTGAGAATAATGGGAAAGGATTTGGCTTTTCTTAGGGACAAATATGAACTCAAACTCCTTCACACCCTTGTTGTGACACCCAAGTAGAAGAGTGCGTGGATTTGGCTTCTCAAGGTCTCATCTTCTTGGAACTAGTTTAGAAGCTTTCATTCCTTGCACAAGAGAGTGGTTCTCGGCCAACTCTTAATCTCCCCTAGGACGAGCTTGACTTCTTCTAGTTGGTTCATGAATGGCCTTCTTGGAAGTCTCTTGTCCTTGTCACTTTGTCGGCCAAGTCATCATTTGTCCTTGCCATCTTAGCACTCTCGGCCAAGTCACCCTTCTAGGCTTCATCATTCCCTTACAAGGCATTGATTGTGTCCTAAAGTAAGCTAATGGTTATTACATAGTTTTAATATGTCATAAGACAACTAGTAGCTAGTATAGAATTTAAAGACAATAAAATAAAGGCATGGTCTCGGCCAAGACCAACACAAAGGCCGAATAAAAGGTTGTCTCTTATGATAATTAAGTAATGGTTCCAAATCTGCCCCAAAGTCCATGCCATTGTCGGCCCTTAACTGTGGGTTGATGACCAACCTTTGACACTTTTGGTCCTTCGTTTAACAACTTGGGTTGAGAAGCAAAGTTTGGGTCCTTTCTTGTATCCGTGATCATAGCTCTCATGTAAGTGGTGCCGGTGTTCTTGAGGCCGAACAACATTACACGATAGTGGTATAATCCCCATGGGGTAATGAATGCCATTTTTTGAGCATCTTCTTCGCTCATTAAAATCTGATTGTAACTGACGAAATAATCCACAAATGACTGTAGCTCATGCTTTGCACAGTTATTAATGAATATATGAATATCTGGAAGTGGGAAGTTAGCCTTGGGACTAGTTCGGTTGAGATCTCGGTAGTCTACAAAGATCCAAATTTTCCCATCCTTCTTTGGCATTGGCACAATGGTAGCCAAACACGTGGGGTATGGGGTTACTTCCACGACCCCTGACATTATCTGTTTTTCGACTTCATCTTTGATTCTTATACTTAGGTCAGGCTTGAACTGTTGGATTTTATATTTAATCGGGGTGAATCCCTCGTTGATAGGTAGCTTGTGAGATATGATGTTTGTGCTCAACCCGAGCATATCCGTGTATGACCACGCGAATATGTCAATGTACTCTCTTAACCTATTTATTAATTCTTCCTTTATGGGCTCGTCCAAATGCGCGCTTATCTTGGTTTACTTAACTATTTCCTCATCTCCGAGGTTAATCGCTTCTGTCTCATCTACATTAGGCGTCTGCCTATTCTCATATTGATCTTTCTCGTCGACGAGGTCTGCTGGTAACACTGCTTGTTCATCATACTCCTCATATTCTATATCATCTACATCTCTCGACTCGCCCTCGCGACATGTCATGACGTTGTGAGTCATTTTAATGTTATTGCTAAAAAATAAGGCAAAGCATCATTAGTGTGTAAAAACATGTTATATATATAATATAATAAAGAGACTATTTTTGCATTAATTGGTGAAGAGATGATGGCACTGCTCTGGCCATATGTATCCATGGTCTCCCTAGTAGGAGGTTGTACTTTGCAGTGATGTTCATGATAGGGAATTCTGTGGTGAACTCCACGGGCCCCATTTGTGTGTTGAGATCTACCTCTCTTTCAAGGTCACATTGTGCACCATCAAAAGCTCTCACATTAGTACAACTCTGTCATATTTTTCCAATGTCATAGCCTAATTGCTTTAGTGTGGACTCAGGGCATATATTGAGTCCAACCCCATTATCGACAAGTACTCGGGAGATCGCTTTGCCTCGGCACTTGATGGTGATGTAGAGGGCCTTGTTATGAGTTGTTCCTTCTCTTGGCAATTTATCCGTACTGAATGAAATGTGATATGCCCTAATGACGTGGCCTACTATGTCGGATAACGTTTCACTACTTGTCCCTACTGGGATGTGGACTTCGTCTAGCGCCTTCATGAAGGCTAGACGATGTTGTGTAGTTCTTAGAAGTAGTGACAACACTGAGATTCTGGCCAGTGTCTTTTTTAGGTGTTCAATAATAGAGTAATCTTTTGGTTGCATCCGGCGCCAAAAGTCCTCAACTTCCCCATCAGTGATGGGCCTTCTTGGATTGATTTCTTTGCGAGGCGCTTCTTGCACCAATTATTTGGGAGCGTAGCACCTCCATGATATTGTCATACCTTGAGTCACATCTGCAAGTTACTTTCTAGGAGCCGGGATGACTACTTGCGGTACATGAATCACAAATGGCTTCTTTGGAGCTGGGATCAAGACTTTGAAATTGCAATGCCCTTGCAGTGTGAGGGAGGCGGACGTGCGCTCTAGGCTTTTAATACCCTTTTGGGTCAAATCTTGGCATACCGCCCAATCCTTCTCTTGTTATATCATATGGATATGGTTGGATTCGGGAGAGCGTTGGAATTCACATTGGGCGCTGCAGCCTCCAGAATGATCTCACGTTTGTCAATCAGATCTTGCAACGTATGATTTAGATTGATACGAACCTCCTTTGAATGCCCATTCCCTCCGGAATGGTATGCACAAGTTTGGTTGGGTCTGTAAAAGTGACTCTCTAGGTTAGAAAGCTTTGGCGGCACGACATTAATGAGACCAGTGGCGCTTAATTTGGCGAATAAACTGATTCACATTTCTGGAAGTGGCGTGAATATCTGAGAAGACTTCTTTTCAAAATTCGTATGTGGAAAATTGTATGCGGCCTGAGGCAGCTGATTGTGGTGATTTTGCTGGTTTTGGGGCGCTTGATATGTGGGCGCAAGAATATGGTAATTTGGAGATGGAGCTTGGTAGGTGGGTATAGGTGTTTGGTAGTTTGGTAGTTTGGTTATGGATCTTGGTAGTTCTCTTGTGCGTAATATACCGGCAGAGGGATGTAGGGTGATGGTATGTAGTTGCTCGGAGGAGGATATTGGTATGTGTCAAAGGATGACTATGATCCTTCATTTTTATGACTTCTTGGGCTTGGGTGTGAGAGAAGTTTGCCACATCCTCTTTCTTCATTTTGGTGGCTCAAGTGGAGCTTTATACAACAACTTTGTTGATGATGTTGATGATTTTTCCTCTTTTGAGACCATCTTCTATAGTCTCTCCCATTATTACTAAGTCGGTAAACGACCTTCTGGTCATAGCCAACATTATGTCATAACAATCCAATTCCTGAGATCGGATAAACATTGAAACTAGTTCTTCCTCACTCATTGGAGGTTGTACTCGGGAGGCTTCGTCCCTCCACCTACTCTCATACTCGTGGTAGGTTTCTGTTGATTTTTGTCTGATTTTCTCCAAAGAGTAGCGGTCAGGCACATTTTTCACATTGAAGCGAATCTATCCATAAAGGCTTTCGCCATTTCTTCCCACGAGTCCTAATGATTGACATCTTGCATCGTGAACCATTCAGATGCTTCACCTGTGAGACTTTGGCTGAAGAGCCTCATTAATAGTGCCTCGTTTCCTTTGACGCTGACCAGTTGGTCACGATAAGCTCTTAGATGGGCTTTGGGGTTGCCCGTGCCATTGAATGGTTCAAATTTGGGCACTTTAAAGCCCTCTGGCATGTCCAAATATGGTTGCATGCATATGTCATCGTATCTCAGTCCCGTCGCTTTGCGAGATCCCTTGTTATTTTTTTCTAACAGATCCATCATTTTATGTTCCACGTCTTTATCATTTTGGTCCTGCTCGGACCTCTACGCTTTTTCCATCTCCTCATAGTGATCCAATTCTGGTGGGGATTCTAAGGGAGTTATTGTGCTATGGAAGGACACAGTAGGGTGCGCGGGGCAACTTCTGAGAGTGCCCGCAGCTATGGGAGTAGTATGGGTAGTAGTGTTTTGGTGGATGTTAAGATTAGCTTAAGCTGGTGGTGCTTGAAAGGTAGGCGCGGATTGGGAAGTCCCAACTATGTGGGTTGCATTTAGGGGAGGTGGTGTTTGGTAAAAGGCCCCAGTATGGGCATTTGGGAATTGTTCGGGTACAGATGAATTCAGAGATGGAAAAGGTGGTGGAGGCCTTCTTGCCTCAGCAACAACTGCTTCTCTGGCAGCGTTAATCGCTTTATTTCTCACAACCTATTTTTGTAGGTCAGCGACTTATTTGAAAAGCAAAGTGATTACGTCCTCAGAGTGCGAGGCATTCTGGAGGCATAATATCCCCAATCATAACATTCTTGTTGCGAGTATCCTCAGGAGTACCAATCATATTTGCTTGCTTTTCTTAGTTTAGGGATGTTGTCGCGGCTTTAGATCTGGTGAAGTATGCCAGTGTTTCACAACGGATCGACCCTTTTCTATAAGAAGAAAAAAAACCTCAAAAGCAAACGACGTTAGTCGGAAATCATAATACAAGATATCACACGTAAACAGGGCGAGGTATCTTCATCTAGAACACCTCCTATTACACCAAGAAAACCAGAAAACCCCACACCATTCATATCAAAGCTAGCAACCATGCCAACAAATATACCATCTTCTTCAGCACCCATATCCATGGCAGATAAACTGAAGTATACCACTAATTACATCACATCATATGAGAAGATTAACAAGTTTTATGATTATAAGACTAACCCTCATATCATAAGAAGTGCAAAAATGAGCACGTACCCAAGATTCATATGCAACGAACAAGCGAATTCGGAAATAGTGTCAAAGCTATTCACCTATGGATTCATTGACAAATTGATAGTAGATGATAATATGTGCAATATTGCAAGATTACCAAGTATTATTGTGGAATCCACCAGATTAATGATGGAGTCATTCGGAAAGGGAATATATGGAGTACAGGTATTTGATGCCTCTTTTGATTTAACTGACAAACCAATTATAATTTGTCAGATATTCAAGACAAGTAAAAATAGTACAATCAGCGGAGATGATGAAAATCTGAACAAGAAAATCCCCTCCACTTTAGACAAATTCCAGGAATGGCTAATTGCAAAAAGGACATTCGGATTAATCACCCTGAAAACTAGAATAGAAGACATGCTGAGAGTAAAGAAGGCATGCATTATTGGAGACTCAAGAGGAGGAGAAGTTGAAGAAATTATCACCCTTTACTATGACAATGACATCATGACTCAGGACACCACAAGACTAAATGATATGCATGATAAAATAGTCAATATAAAATATAATCATGCTAGAGAAACAATTGAGCAATATCAAAAGATAATCGGACAAAATAAAAGACCTGTGGTGAACACCAGGCCTACCATCCCCACTAATGTGGTAAAAAAGGAAGTAAATTCTAATCCTTTTGCATAAGGATCTTATTGATTATCTGATTATCGGAATCATGTAGTTTACTATGTGAAACCAATTGATTAACAGATTATCGGAATCATGTAGTTTACTATGTGAAACCAATTGATTAACAGATTATCGGAATCATGTAATCCATTATGTGATATCCAATAGCATCGGGAGCCTGTAGTATTTACTACTTGCAGCCCAAAAATGAATATCTCGAACAGGGAGCCTGTAGTTCTCACTACTTGCAGCCCAACAAATGATTACTTTGATTAAAAGATCTGGTGAAAAAACTTAGCCAAACAAAGAATATTATTAAAAGAAAACACCTGGAAAGAAGAAAATGTTATCAGCAGAAAATGTTATCAGCAGAAGATATTATCAAAAGCAGACACCTGGAAAGCAGAAAACACTATCAGCAGGAGATATTATCCAAAAAAGACACCTGGAAAGCAAAGAAGAAAAGGACAAACAAACTTTTGAAAAAACGGAAAAGCAAAAGCAGAAGAAGACAACCAACCGTTGAAAAAAGAAGAAAATGACAAAACAGCTTTTGGAAAAGTAGCCGATAAACTGTAGCAATTACTATTTAGTACTGTTTACTTTATGACTTTTGAAAAGTAAGTACTATTTACTTTAAAAAAGTAATGAATAGTGAATATCCGAGGTCATCTATATAAGGAGCCTCTTTGTAACTTGAAAATTCATTCGAAATTGGAGAGAACTTCAATACAACTCTTCGATTAAGAAATCATATGTCTAGCTAAACTCTTCCATAGTCTATAATCAAAATCGGTGAGATTATAATAATACCAGTGAAGAAAACACTTTGATAGATTATAATTATTACCATATCAGTCTAGAAGCTAACACCTTAGTAAGAAGCTCAAAGATATTCCGTGAGAATTCCTAGGCACCTAGGCCAAAGATCCCGCAAGTCCGAGGAAGGAGAAGGGAGGCAGAGCCAGGGTGAGGTTGATATTTCCATTGATCTGAAACTATGACTAAGAGGTATGTTTTCTAGACTAGTATGTTCTTAATTATTATCTGGATAAATGTTCTCAGTCTAGAGATTATAGACTTTATTTCAAAAAATGAAATTATGATTCTCATTACATGCTTATTATTTGATTTGATAGAGATTATTAGACTTTATTTCAAAAATATGAAATTTGAGTTAAGACTAAAAAGTACAATAACAATGATGGATGAAATAAAGGAAAATCAAACACGCACACAACAGCAACTAACCAATCTACCCTATACCAACGTTTAAAATACATGCTTATTATTTGATAAAAAATGAACCGAAAATACATAGTAAAAACCGACATCAAGAAACCTGAGATAGTACCAATAGATGCGTGGAGAAGAAGTAGAAAACCAATAATGGTAGATATTAGTAAAATGAAACCAAAACTAACATCTCAAGTAGAAAAAACATTACAAGGTCTAACCATACTAAATAAAAAAGGAGAATTTTAATGGAAAAACAAGAACCTAGTATACCTAGTGTACTTACGTTTTTGAGGAATAATGAAAAAAAGATTATAGAAAAAGAAAGATATAAGTATGAACCTATAAGAATACATACACCAAAAGAGGATACAAACTCAAAAGAAGAGAATATTTATCTAAAGAATGTAGAAAAAACAACCTACGAATATCTAAACCTAAGATTATATCAACAAGAATGAGAAATATCTGAATTAAAAACAGAAAACACAAAGCTGAAACTACATAGCAACGAAGAATGGTACGATAAGTACAAAAAATATAAACATAAGTTCAGAGATACAAAGAAAATATTAAAAGAGACAAAGGTAGAAATAAAACAAATGAAAAATGAGTTAAATGAAACTAATAAGAAATTAGAAAAAACAGAAGGAACAAAGAAAGAATTAGAAGACTTGAAAGAAGAAATGCAAGAACTAAGAGAACATGTAAAAAGGTTAAAAGGTCAAAATAAGGTAAGAAAAGATACAAGCGATGAAAGCACTAGTAGTAATGAAAAGACTAACAACGATAGCGATAGACCAGAGATATGAGTAGTAGAATTCATAGAAGAGGTAGAAGATGAATCAGAAATAATAAAGGAAAACAACCAGATAGTAGAAGCCCTACAAAAGACGAAAAGAGTAAATGCTATTATAGAAGAAGAACCTGAAAGTGATATAGAAGAAGAGTATAACCAACCTGAAGAGACAGAATTAGAAGATATAATAAATGAAGATGCAAACGATTATCCTAAAGAAGAACTAGTAGATCCTAATCTAGAAGTAATAGAAAGAAGACGAACTAGATTACCAAATCATATACCAGCAGGACAACAAGCAGAATTTAGAGAATTTGTAGGATCAATGGCACAAGGAGTAAATTATAATGGATATTTTCTAGACTTAGACAATGTCTACGATGAACAAGAAATAGGAAGAAGAATAACAGATTGGAACCTAGGAATGTATATAGCGATAATGAACTCTGCACATACGGAAAATCTAGAATATATGTACGAATTAATATCGAGAACATTAATAGGAAAAGTAGCATATTGGATAGAGTCTATAGCATACCAGCTAAGAGGAGAAGTAATGAGTCATGCAACAGATTGGAAATCCATGCTAATGATATTTGATATTATATTAAAAAGAGAATTTTTAGGAGAAAAATGGTTAGTAGCCAGAGAAAACGTATTTGCGGAAAGAAAAATTGAAATAATAATGAGTTTAAATAATATGAAGTGTTGTAAGATTAATAAATTACCGGAATACACGATAAGCTTTAGTAAATTCTTTTACGAAGCTAGATTCCTACCAGATGAAGGATTAATGTACCAACAACTTTATTATGACCACTTACCAACACCTTATAATACAGATATAACAAAATAGTATACTCAGCTAGAACCAAAGGAAAATACTTTAGGAGAAAGAATAGGAGTATTACGAGCTTATCTAATGAGAAATTGCGAAGAATTTAGGACGCAACAAAAGATTAAAAAAGATAAGAAATTAGGACTAAGAGAAATATGTGGATTTACAGAAAAAAGGTTAGTGTTCGGATGCGATGATAAGAGAAAAGAGAAGAAGTATAAAAAGCACAGAAAAAACTATCAAACTAAAAGGTATAAGAAAAATAGTTATAAAAACTATAATAATAGACAAAATTATAACAACAAGCCTTATTACAAATCATACAAGAAAAAGAAATTTAAAAGGTATAAAAATACCCCTGAGACCAGGAAAAAATTTAGGTATAAGCGAAAGTTTAGAAAGAAAAGATTCGTAAAACCGATTAATACAGAAAAAGCAAAAGAATGCACATGTTGGATTGCAATGAGAAGGGACATTATGCGAATAAATGCCCAAAACTAAAGAAAAAAGGAATAAAATACATGAATACTACACAATTTATAATGAGTCTACGACAAATTAGAGAAGACAATGATAAATGGTACGACTATGAAGACTTTTATGTAAGTCAAACTGATGAGGAAAATGAATCAGACTTAGAAAATGTCCAGCTCATTAACCAACAATCAGAAAGTGAGACTACTTCTGAATAAAATGAACACGTTAGAAAGAGAGAAAAGAAAATTATTAGAGGAAAGAAATTATTGGATACAATGTGACCAGTACAATAGATACAAATTAGTTATGACTTCAACTACCAGTGAAACAGGAAGCAAATACTATTTGGATAGACAGAAAAAGGTTACAAAGAACCTTGGGAGAATAGTGGAAAGAGTAAGCGAAATAAATTGGAGACTTATTGAGATAAGAAGACAAATACAAATACTAATGATCGATGAAGATATTAGCCAAGAAGTAAGAGAATATGAACAAGATGAAAATCTCCAACAAAGATTAAGAGAAATGAATATTGGATAAATGGTAGCAATCTATATAGAAGCCCATATAGAATATAAGCCTAATAAAATGATAAAACATAAAATCTTTATTGATAGCGGAGCAGACTTATGCTTAGCTAGAAAAGAAGTATTAGAATCACACAGATGGAAGAGAACCAGAACACAGAGCTAAAGTATCAGGATTCAATGAGCAATCAAAGGAATTGGATATAATAGCAGAAAACATGAGAATAATATTAGGAAAAACCATGTTTAGATTACCAATAATATATCAATTAGATAATATGAAACAACAAGTGTTATTAGGAAATAACTTCCTAGATTACTTTAAAACACAAGTTATAGATAGTAACACTTTTAGCCTACAAACACCCTGTAATAAATGGATAGTATTAAAAAGAATATTACCTATTCATACATTAAGATTATGTACTATAAAGAGTAATAGAAATAATAATCTACAATTATTAAAAGAAAAATATCTGAATTTGTTAAAAACAAACTTTGGAGAAAATCCAATCCAACTCTGGGAAAAAGAAAAAATATATGCAGAAATAAAACTGATAAACACGGATGAAATAGTAAGATCAAAACCTATCGGATATAGCCCAACAGAGACCAAGAAGAATTTAAAGCCCAACTAAAAGAATTGTTAGATTTAAAACTTATACAAGAGAGTAAAAGCCCACATAGTAGCCCACCTTTTTTGTAAGGAAACATAGTGAACGAGAAAAAGAGGAAAAGCCAGGATGGTAATAGACTATAGAGAGTTAAACAAGAAAACGATATTTGACGGATATTTTTTACCATATAAAAGAAACCTCATTAAACATATTAGGGAATAAAAAATGGTTTAGCAAATTTGATTGTAAAAGGGGTTTTGGCAAATAAAAATGACTAAAGAATCAAAACCCCTAACAGCATTTAGTGCCCCTCAAGGACACTACGAATGGAATGTATTACCATTTGGATTAAAAAATGCACCACAGATATTCCAGAGAAGAATGGATCAGGTATTTAGAACATTAACAAATTTTTGCATAGTATATGTCGATGACATATTAATATTTAGTGATGACCTAAATGATCATATAAAACACCTAGAAAAATTTATATTAACCATAAAGCAACATGGAATACTTTTATCAGAAAAGAAATCCGAGATATTTAAAAATAGTATTGAATATCTGGGATACATCATAGATAATCAAGGATTACAACTGCAAGAACATGTGATAACAAAGATAAAAAACTATAAGGAAAAATTAGAAAATAAAAAAGAAGTACAACAGTTTTTAGGAATAATAAATTATGCTTCAGATCACATAAAAGATTTACCACTTTTGAGAAAACCTCTATAGGAGTTGATAAAGAAGAACATAACCTTTGAATGGAAACAAGAACATACAGAAGCTATAAAAACCATCAAAGAAAAGGTAAAATCATTACCAAGGCATAGAATACCAACAGAAAAAGATCAATTAGAACTTTTTACTGATGCAAGTGATACAGGATGGGGAGCAGTCCTCATAGCCTATGACAAAGAGGATATAGATAAGGAAAAGCCACTTATTTGTGGACACGGAGGAGGAACATGGAAACCAAACGAAAAGAATTATCATATCAATGAAAAAGAATTATTAGCGGTAAAATTTGGGATAAAGAGATTTCATTACCACTTAATACCGGTAAAATTAGTTGTTAGAACTGACAACACACATGTAAAGGCTTTTATTACAAATAAAATAGATCCCTTACCATAATTGAATAAAAGAAGAAAATGGCAATCTTTCTTTTGTTGTTATGACTTTATTGTTAAGAATATATCTGGAACTAAAAATGTTTAAGCTGATTTTCTTAGCAGATACAATGTCGAACAACAGAGACAAAATAGAAGAATATATTACCAAAGCCATACAATCCATTATACAAACGAATGAAATCCTAATAGCCAGATTACAAGAAAATACCAACACTATCAGCCAACTCAGAGAAGCCATAAAAGACCTGATAACAGTGAAAAAGATACAGAGCGAGGTATCATCATCTAGAACACCTCCTATTACACCAAGAAAACCAAAAAACCCCACACCATTTATATCAAAGCTAGCAACCATGCCAACAAATATACCATCTACTTCAGCACCCATATCCATGGCAGATAAACTGAAGTATACCACTGATTACATCACAACATATGAGAAGATTAACAAGTTTTATGATTATAAGACTAACCCTCATATCATAAGAAGTGCAAAAATGAGCAGGTACCCAAGATTCATATGCAACGAACAAGCGAATCCGGAAATAGTGTCAACGCTATTCACCTATGGATTCATTGACAAATTGATAGTAGATGATAATATGTGCAATATTGCAAGATTACCAAGTATTATTGTGGAATCCACCAGATTAATGATGGAGTCATTCGGAAAGGGAATATATGGAGTACAGGTATTTGATGCCTCTTTTGATTTAACTGGCAAACCAATTATAATTTGTCAGATATTCAAGACAAGTAAAAACAGTACAATCAGCGGAGATGATGAAAATCTGAACAAGAAAATCCCCTGCACTTTAGACAAATTCCAGGAATGGCTAAGTGCAAAAAGGACATTCGGATTAATCACCCTGAAAACCAGAATAGAAGACATGCTGAGAGTAAAGAAGGCATGCATTATTGGAGACTCAAGAGGAGGAGAAGTTGAATAAATTATCACCCTTTACTATGACAATGACATCATGACTCAGGACACCACAAGACTAAATGATATGCATGATAAAATAGTCAATATAAAATATAATCATGCTAGAGAAACAATTGAGCAATATAAAAAGATAATCGGACAAAATAAAAGACCTGTGGTAAACACCAGGCCTACCATCCCCACTAATGTGGTAAAAAATGAAGGAAATTCTAATCCTTTTGCATAAGGATCTTATTGATTATCAGATTATCGGAATCATGTAGTTTACTATGTGAAACCAATTGATTAACAGATTATCGGAATCATGTAGTTTACTATGTGAAACCCCTATTGATTAATAGAATATTAGGAATCATATAATCCATTATGTGATATCCAACAGCATCGGGAGCCTGTAGTATTTACTACCTACAGCCCAAAAATGAATATCTCGAACAGGAGCCTGTAGTTCTCACTACTTGCAGCCCAAAAATGAATATCTAGAACAGGGAGCCTGTAGTATTTACTACTTGCAGCCCAAAAATGAATATCTCGAACAGGGAGCCTGTAGTTCTCACTACTTGCAGCCCAACAAATGATTACTTTGATTAAAAGATCTGGTGAAAAAACCTAGCCAGACAAAGAATATTATCAAAATAAAACACATGGAAAGCAGAAAATGTTATCAGCCAAAGATATTATCAAAAGAAGACACCTGGAAAGCAAAAAACATTATCAGCAGGAGATATTATCCGAAAGAGACACCTGGAAAGCAAAGAAGAAAAGGACAAACAAACTTTTGAAAAAACGGAAAAGCAAAAGCAGAAAAAGACAACCAACCGTTGAAAAAAGAAGAAAATGACAAAACACCTTTTGGAAAAGCAGCTGACAAACGGTAGCAATTACTACTTAGTACTGTTTACTTTATGACTTTTGAAAAGTAAGTACTATTTACTTTAAAAAAGTAATGAATAGTGAATAGCCGAGGTCATCTATATAAGGAGCCTCTTTGTAACTTGAAAATTCATTCGAAATTTGAGAGAACTTCAATACAACTCTTCGATTAAGAAATCATATGTCTAGCTAAACTCTTCCATAGTCTATAATCAAAATCGGTGAGATTATCATAATACCAGAGAAGAAAACACTTTGATAGATTATAATTATTTTACCATATCAGTCTAGAAGCTAACACCTTAGTAAAAAGCTCAGAATATATTCTGTGAGAATTCAAAGGCACCTAGGCCAAAGATCCCGCAAGCCCGAGGAAGAAGAAGGGAGGAAGAGGCAGGGATGAGGTTGATATTTCCGGTGATCTGAAACTATGACTAAGAGGTATGTTTTCTAGAGTAGTATGTTCTTAATTATTATCTGGATAAATGTTAGTCTCTGCAATTATGATTCTCATACTGATTAGAGATTATAGACTTTGTTTTAAAAAATGAAATTTGAGTTAAGACTACGCACTACCATATTACATGCTTATCATTTGATAAACTTGATAGACTCCGAGAATTATTATGTTTACCGTCTATTATCCTACCCTCTTTAGGGTTATTAGCTGATGAAAAGATCTGCCCATGAAATTGGTATCAGAGCGTATAAAGAGGCTAGAGCATCTCACTCGGGATCTGACCCGAACCGAGGCTCTCCGTATAGCACATCCTTCTACTAATTCCCTGAAGTGGGAAGGGAGAGATCGCAAACTGATGGGTATCAGTCGTTGGGTCTCCATGGTACGCCCTACGGGCTCATGGAACTGAGACGATCCAGACGCTGATGCGCCCTGGTGAAAATGTCCAATTTCATGGGCGGATCTTTTCATCATCTAATAACCCTAAAGAGGGTAGGATAATAGATGGTAAACATAATAATTCTCAGAGTCTATCAAGTTTATCAAATAATAAGCATGTAATAGGGTAGTGTGTAGTCATAACTCAAATTTCATTTTTTGAAATAAAGTTTATAATCTCTAATCAGTATGAGAATCATAATTGCAGAGACTAACATTTATCCAGATAATAATTAAGAACATACTAGTCTAGAAAACATACCTCTTAGTCATAGTTTCAGATCGCCGGAAATAACAACCTCATCCCTGGCTCTGCCTCCCTTCTCGTTCCTCGGGCTTGCGGGATCTTTGGCCTAGGTGCCTTTGAATTCTCACGGAATATCTTCTGAGCTTTTTACTAAGGTGTTAGCTTCTAGACTGATATGATAATAATTATAATCTATCAAAGTGTTTTCTTCTCTGGTATTATGATAATCTCACCGATTTTGATTATAGACTATGGAAGAGTTTAGCTAGACATATGATTTCTTAATCGAAGAGTTGTATTGAAGTTCTCTCAAATTTCGAATGAATTTTCAAGTTACAAAGAGGCTCCTTATATAGATGACCTCGGCTATTCACTATTCATTACTTTTTAAAAGTAAATAGTACTTACTTTTCAAAAGTCATAAAGTAAACAGTACTAAATAGTAATTGCTACAGTTTGTTAGCTACTTTTCCAAAAGCTGTTTTGTTGCTTTCTTCTTTTTTTCAACGGTTGGTTGTCTTCTTCTGCTTTTGCTTTTCCGTTTTTTCAAAAGTTTGTTTGTCCATTTCTTCTTTGTTTTCCAGGTGTCTCTTTCGAATAATATCTCCTGCTGATAATGTTTTCTGCTTTCCAGGTGTTTTCTTTTGATAATATCTTCTCCTGATAACATTTTCTGCTGATAACATTTTCTGCTTTCCAGGTGTTTTCTTTTGATAATATTCTTTGGATGGCTAAGTTTTTTCACCAGATCTTTTAATCAAAGTAATCATTTGTTGGGCTGCAAGTAGTGAGAACTACAGGCTCCCTGTTCAAGATATTCTTTTTTGGGCTGCAAGTAGTAAATACTACAGGCTCCTTGTTCGAGATATTCATTTTTGGGCAGCAAGTAGTAAATACTACAGGCTCCCGATGCTGTTGGATATCCCATAATGGATTATATGATAGCTAATATTTTGTTAATCAATAGGGGTTTCACATAGTAAACTACATGATTCCAATAATCTGTTAATCAATTGGTTTCACATAGTAAACTACATGATTCCGATAATCTGATAATCAATACGATCCTTATGCAAAAGGATCAGAATTTACTTCCTTTTTACCACATTAGTGGGGATGGTAGGCCTGGTGTTCACCACATGTCTTTTATTTTGTCCGATTATCTTTTGATATTGCTCAATTGTTTCTCTAGCATAATTATATTTTATATTGACTATTTTATCATGCATATCATTTAGTCTTGTGGTGTCCTGAGTCATGATGTCATTGTCATAGTAAAGGGTGATAATTTCTTCAACTTCTCCTCCTCTTGAGTCTTCAATAATGCATGCCTTCTTTTCTCTCAACATGTCTTCTATTCTGGTTTTAAGGGTGATTAATCCGAATGTCCTTTTTGCACTTAGCCATTCCTGGAATTTGTCTAAAGTGCAGGGGATTTTCTTGTTCAGATTTTCATCATCTCCGCTGATTGTACTGTTTTTACTTGTCTTGAATATCTGACAAATTATAATTGGTTTATCAGTTAAATCAAAAGAGGCATCAAATACCTGTACTCCATATATTCCCTTTCCGAATGACTCCATCATTAATCTGGTGGATTCCACAATAATACTTGGTAATCTTGCAATATTGCACATATTCTCATCTACTATCAATTTGTCAATGAATCCATAGGTGAATAGCTTTGACACTATTTCCGGATTCTCTTGTTCGTTGCATATGAATCTTGGGTACCTGCTCATTTTTGCACTTCTTATGATATGAGGGTTAGTCTTATAATCATAAAACTTGTTAATCTTCTCATATGTTGTGATGTAATCAGTGGTATACTTCAGTTTATCTGCCATGGATATGGGTGCTGAAGAAGATGGTATATTTGCTGGCATGGTTGCTAGCTTTGATATGAATGGTGTGGGGTTTTTTGGTTTTCTTGGTGTAATAGGAGGTGTTCTAGATGATGATACCTCGCTCTGTATCTTTTCACTGTTATCAGGTCTTTTATGGCTTCTCTGAGTTGGCTGATAGTGTTGGTATTTTCTTGTAATCTGGCTATTAGGATTTCATTCGTTTGTATAATGGATTGTATGGCTTTGGTAATATATTCTTCTATTTTGTCTCTGTTGTTCGACATTGTATCTGCTAAGAAAATCAGCTTAAACATTTTTAGTTCCAGATATATTCTTAACAATAAAGTCATAACAACAAAAGAAAGATTGCCATTTTCTTCTTTTATTCAATTATGGTAAGGGATCTATTTTATTTGTAATAAAAGCCTTTACATATGTGTTTTCAGTTCTAACAACGAATTTTACCGGTATTAAGTGGTAATGAAATCTCTTTATCCCAAATTTTACCGCTAATAATTCTTTTTCATTGATATGATAATTCTTTTCGTTTGGTTTCCATGTTCCTCCTCCGTGTCCACAAATAAGTGGCTTTTCCTTATCTATATCCTCTTTGTCATAGGCTATGAGGACTCGCTCCCCATCCTGTATCACTTGCATCGGTAAAAAGTTCTAATTGATCTTTTTCTATTGGTATTCTATGCCTTGGTAATGATTTTACCTTTTCTTTGATGGTTTTTATAGCTTATGTATGTTCTTGTTTCCATTCAAAGGTTATGTTCTTCTTTATCAACTCCTGTAGAGGTTTTCTCAAAAGTGGTAAATCTTTTATGTGATCTGAAGCATAATTTATTATTCCTAAAAACTGTTGTACTTCTTTTTTATTTTCTAATTTTTCCTTATAGTTTTTTATCTTTGTTATCACATGTTCTTGCAGTTGTAATCCTTGATTATCTATGATGTATCCCAGATATTCAATACTATTTTTAAATATCTCGGATTTCTTTTCTGATAAAAGTATTCCATGTTGTTTTATGGTTAATATAAATTTTTCTAGGTGTTTTATATGATCGTTTAGGTCATCACTAAATATTAATATGTCATCGACATATACTATGCAAAAATTTGTTAATGTTCTAAATACCTGATCCATTCTTCTCTGGAATATCTGTGGTGCATTTTTTAATCCAAATGGTAATACATTCCATTCGTAGTGTCCTTGAGGGGCACTAAATGCTGTTAGGGGTTTTGATTCTTTAGTCATTTTTATTTGCCAAAAACCCCTTTTACAATCAAATTTGCTAAACCATTTTTTATTCCCTAATATGTTTATGAGGTTTCTTTTATATGGTAAAAAATATCCGTCAAATATCGTTTTCTTGTTTAACTCTCTATAGTCTATTACCATCCTGGCTTTTCCTCTTTTCTGTTCACTATGTTTCCTTACAAAAAAGGCTGGGCTACTATGTGGGCTTTTACTCTCTTGTATAAGTTTTAAATCTAACAATTCTTTTAGTTGGGCTTTAAATTCTTCTTGGTCTGTTGGGCTATATCTGATAGGTTTTGATCTTACTATTTCATCTGTGTTTATCAGTTTTATTTCTGCATATATTTTTTCTTTTTCCCAGAGTTGGATTGGATTTTCTCCAAAGTTTGTTTTTAACAAATTCAGATATTTTTCTTTTAATAATTGTAGATTATTATTTCTATTACTCTTTATAGTACATAATCTTAATGTATGAATAGGTAATATTCTTTTTAATACTATCCATTTATTACAGGGTGTTTGTAGGCTAAAAGTGTTACTATCTATAACTTGTGTTTTAAAGTAATCTAGGAAGTTATTTCCTAATAACACTTGTTGTTTCATATTATCTAATTGATATATTATTGGTAATCTAAACATGGTTTTTCCTAATATTATTCTCATGTTTTCTGCTATTATATCCAATTCCTTTGATTGCTCATTGAATCCTGATACTTTAGCTCTGTGTTCTGGTTCTCTTCCATCTGTGTGATTCTAATACTTCTTTTCTAGCTAAGCATAAGTCTCTGCTCCGCTATCAATAAAGATTTTATGTTTTATCATTTTATTAGGCTTATATTCTATATGGGCTTCTATATAGATTGCTACCATTTATCCAATATTCATTTCTCTTAATCTTTGTTGGAGATTTTCATCTTGTTCATATTCTCTTACTTCTTGGCTAATATCTTCATCGATCATTAGTATTTGTATTTGTCTTCTTATCTCAATAAGTCTCCAATTTATTTCGCTTACTCTTTCCACTATTCTCCCAAGGTTCTTTGTAACCTTTTTCTGTCTATCCAAATAGTATTTGCTTCCTGTTTCACTGGTAGTTGAAGTCATAACTAATTTGTATCTATTGTACTGGTCACATTGTATCCAATAATTTCTTTCCTCTAATAATTTTCTTTTCTCTCTTTCTAACGTGTTCATTTTATTCAGAAGTAGTCTCACTTTCTGATTGTTGGTTAATGAACTGGACATTTTCTAACTCTGATTCATTTTCCTCATCAGTTTGACTTACATAAAAGTCTTCATAGTCGTACCATTTATCATTGTCTTCTCTAATTTGTCGTAGACTCATTATAAATTGTGTAGTATTCATGTATTTTATTCCTTTTTTCTTTAGTTTTGGGCATTTATTCGCATAATGTCCCTTCTCATTGCAATCCAACATGTGCATTCTTTTGCTTTTTCTGTATTAATCGGTTTTACGAATCTTTTCTTTCTAAACTTTCGCTTATACCTAAATTTTTTCCTGGTCTCAGGGGTATTTTTATACCTGTTAAATTTCTTTTTCTTGTATGATTTGTAATAAGGCTTGTTGTTATAATTTTGTCTATTATTATAGTTTTTATAACTATTTTTCTTATACCTTTTAGTTTGATAGTTTTTTCTGTGCTTTTTATACTTCTTCTCTTTTCTCTTATTATCGCATCCGAACACTAACCTTTTTTCTGTAAATCCACATATTTCTCTTAGTCCTAATTTCTTATCTTTTTTAATCTTTTGTTGCGTCCTAAATTCTTCGCATTTTCTCATTAGATAAGCTCATAATACTCGTATTCTTTCTCCTAAAGTATTTTCCTTTGGTTCTAGCTGAGTATACTCTTTTGTTATATCTGTATTATAAGATGTTGGTAAGTGGTCATAATAAAGTTGTTGCACAGAAAAGCACATAGACTCATGTATTCGATCAGAACCCTTGATTGATTTTTCAATTCCGGGGTATTTTGGGTTTTTAGGGTTTTGATTTGAAGGTTTGTGGTTGATTTGCTACCACATCATCATCAAACCAGAATCTGTCCTATAAATAGGGGGATTATAATTTATATAATATAGGGGCCGAGTCTTATATAGACTGCCTATGTATCTCTCATCGGGAAATCAACCCATTCTATAGTTCGGGTTACATAGAAATTGTATCCTAATTTCTTCTACCCGAATCTTAATTCTACCTTAACCAGGCCCAATATGGGCTTCCTACGTATCCCTCATCAAGACATCAAGTCGGACACGGATTCGTTTACAAAAAGGTGGGAGGGGGATAACATTTGATTGAAAGCTATAAAAGGGGACACTTAAACTACCCAAAAGATGACTTCTCCTCGAAGCCATGACATGTCGTCGTCCTTATGACCGCGCATTTTTCGGCGGCTTTTCTAAAAGCAGCCTTGTATCACGGGCCAGTTTGGCCAGTGTTGACCAAATGCTCTATTTCAAACTTGAAGGCTTCACACTCTTCAATGTTATGTCCGGGAGCCCCTGAATGATACAAGCATATCTTCATCCTCGAAGTGTTTGTGAAGAGTTTGTAGGTGGTCTTAAGAGGTCGAACTTTGTCGGTGCGGCACAAGAGAGAAAAGATGTCGGCGTACGAATCTTCAAAGGTAGTGAAGTCGTAGCGCTAGAGTTGTGAATGACTTTTTCATCAATCAGTCTAACGACTCTTCTCTTGAAGGTCACACATTCATCAGTGTCATGGCTAGGATGGTTTCTTTGGTACAGAGGTGCACAAGTCGAGAGGACGTGAGAGTTGGTGTGGGTTAGTCCGAAAATATTTATCCCATTGAAGACCTTGATGTTTCACACTTCCCTTGGTACCACTCTGAAATAAAAATCACGAGCTTTGAGGGCAATTGCCCACCATGTTGGAGATGATCTACGAGGAGGCCTTTGTGGCTCCCCGTAGTGATTAACAACTTTATTGATGACTAGGGTGATTCCTTCGGGTGTCCCACTTGTTTCCCCATACAGTATTGGGTCATCCTTAGGCAGGTGCGTCATGGGGGAGACAATTGTCCACCGTTGTCTTGACCTCGTCAGGGAGGCTTTAGTATCGTGGTTTTCCTTCAGGTGACATTTTCGTTAGTTTCTCCATGAACTCCAAGATCTCGTCAACCTCTTTCATCTTGGCATTTGCCAAGTCAATTTTATAGTAAACTTCCTTCAATTTCGCTATTGCCAATTCAATCTTCGCATCTATCTGGAAAATCTTGGCCTGAAGCGACTCCTCAATCTCGTCATCGCTGACCAGGTCAATGACTGGTGATATGGCACTTTGACTTTTTGGAGTTTCCATTGATAGCAAATCAACCTTTAAAATGAGGTTAATTTAGTCAGCTTTTGGCATTTTCTTTTATTTTTCTTTAGGGTTGGTGTCCGGAATGTAGGACCAATCAATAGTTCAAGACGGAACACACGAAAACACATAAGCAATTTATATCACAGAAGCACATAAACAGTTATAATATTTGTGTTCCTATACCTTGTTACTCCAAGGCTTTCTAATCTTTTGAAGCATAAATATGTCGAGTGTTAATAAAACCATTGCCCCATAATTATTTCATTAATAATAATATCTCCCCTGATGGGGATTACAAAGCATGAATGAAAAAGCAGTAAAATCAAAAAAAGCATTTGTGCAGTGTCTTCCATATCCTTCTTCATACGAGTGTCTAAGCCCTTAAGACACTCGTTAGTGAAATCAAGCTCCCCGGTCAAGCTGGCTATGAAAGTCTGGTCATATTGTATCTTCTCTTGATATCGGGTATCTCAATCATCCACTTGTCTCTAAATGCGGCGGGGTTTAATCTCAGCCTTGGAATCCCGATCCTGTATGGACTTGTAGAGGTTGGGCCCCGGTGTGAGGGTACCATGGAAATATGCTCTTAACTAGTCTACATAGGCTTCATCATGACCAAAGAGAAGATGATTGTCGGCTAGGATGTCTGGGCCCCACCTAATTCGGTCATTCCATTCTCGGATGATGTCGGTAACCCCTCTGATCTTGTTGACATCGTAGTCAACCACATACTCCCCCATATTCCCTATTTGGGGGATTACTTGTTCCCTTCCGAACTATCTTAGGACCCTAAGAGGTGCATATGGTCAGATTCCTCGGATCCCCATAAGTGGTAAGAAAGGGCATTTTATGCCTCTCATGGATATGGTCTCGGAGATGAAGTCGGGAAATCTTCACTAGATACTATCATCTCGAAGCCTAGAAAAGATGAAAGCCCACCCTACTTTGGGTTGGGTCCCAAAATTTGGATAAATGACTAGAAGGTCGTCTTTTCTACGCTCATGGGTCTCGGTATGATGGAACCTCAATTTTGTGGAGGTGCTTAATTATCCACCAATGGACTAAGAGGTTACAACTTTGAAAGAACCCATGTAGGTTTTGGCATTAACCTAAAGCTCGGTAAATGTCAGACAGGATGCTTGGGACTACGTCATAGTATTTGGTTCCCCCGTTAGTGGCTATGCCATGAAAGATAGCACGGGTGACAAAGATGACCCGAGTATCTATGACCAAGTAATGGTCTTTGGGAAACGTCATATTTCTTAGAAGGCATATGGTGAAGGCTAGGGGTCGGGTAGCTTTCCAAGCGGAAAAGGAGTGAAACTCTACGAAATGCTCTACGTAATCCTAGGTAGACCCAAATTGGGTATGGAGGTCCCTAAAAGCTACCGTCGGGCCAAATATCCAATCAACGCTAACTAGTGATAACATCTTAAGTATCTCACCGGGAGTCAGCTTATAAGGTACTAGCAGGTTGCGATCGAGTTTCTTTCTGCGCCTCATACAAGTACCTACATTATCTATGAAGTCTCGGAACTCCTCTAAGATTGGGGTTATCTCAAAGTATCCAAACCTATAGACTATTCTCTCGCTATCTCAATACCCGGTAAGGACTTCTAGGAGGTCGGTAATTCCTTTCATAGTCATAAGAGAGGGTAGGTGTCCTAGACAGTTCATTACTTCCTTTTGTTTTGGAGCACTTATCCATGACCACTAAATTTTCAACATCTCGGGTGCCTCGGTAACCATGTCGAATTTCAAGTTCGTAGGCATCTACAAAACAGAACATGGTTAATTTCCCCCACCCCCCAAAGGAGCAATGGTTCATCACATATGGCATATTATATGCTTCCACGTAGCAAGTAGTTGGATGCAATTCCTTTGGGTCAATGACCGTTAGGACACGAGGGAGTCATCCTGTCAGGTCTAGGTAGGTCTGAGATACCCGAACCTGTCTAAGTCAGTATGCATTAGTTCAAGGAATTTGGCTTCGCTCTATCCTAGTTGTACTAGTGTGGTTTAGTAAATGACTTTAGGGTCCCGGGTGGACAACCCAGGGTGAGCCGTTGTAGACTATTAGACGACGCGAACCAACTATGTCTTCAACGCATTCCAAAAAAAGGTTTTTGGTTTTATACTCAAGGGTGACTGTGAAATCTACATAATCACCTTTGCGCACTAATGCAAGTGTGTGTGAATGCCATTTGGTGGAATATGAATGCATGAATGACAGTTATAATTACGTTATTTAAACACATAAGCAATATATATCATTTCAAAAAGAATGTTGTATTGGAACCCTTATGGTTAGAACCTAGGTTTATTGCCCAACATAGTCGTCATCTGTTACGGTTCACTTTTTTATACGGGTGAGCACATAAAGAGCTACTCATAGTATGGATGATGCTCTAAATTGGATAATGTGTTTTAGAGTCGCCACCTAAGTTATATGTAAATTAGGAAAACCAGTGTGAAAGGGTTTATTTAAATTCCTTTAAAAATCCTATCTAAATCAGAGTCAAGGTAAGGGTTCTGGTGATCCTCGAGGAAGGTGTTAGCACCCCGGTATTAAGAATCCATATACGGTTGACCTACGGGTTCTATAGCATGCTTCAAAATGATTTAAATTGCTTAAAGTTTAAAATCCACAAAATAACTTGTCATTTCATTTATTCAAACTCAAAGTTTAATTTTAAAACAAAAAGTTAAAACTTCCGCAAAAAATGGCATGCATAAGATGGTTTAGTCAATTTCATTTTCGGACTAAGAACACCTAAACGTAAATAAGAGTAGAACTCCACGTTTAGTCCAACTACATTAACTATTTTCACACTTCCATCTTTTTTTCAAAAATCCTATCTAAGTTTCAAAAGTGGTATAATACCATTGAAATAACAAGTTGGTTCTTGGAAGAAAGATATAGTAGAAAAAATGATTTTTATTTCCTTTTGCATGGTATATTCTCATAGTCAACATCATATTCTACTTTTCAAAAACCTTCAACTTAACTCAGATCCAAGATGGTTTTATAATCCAAAATACTTAGTTAGCTCAACCCGTATTCTAACTTTAAACAAATGTCCATTTTTCAGTCCAAGTGTAAACCTAAGTTCAGCAGCCCATTTATTGCATTTTTAAGTCACTCGAGCCCAATTTCTAGGTCATTCAAATCAGTCCAATCTAGTTTCTCGAATTCAAAGCCCAAGTTTGGTTTTAAGATTTAAAAATCAATCTTGTACTTTGTTGAAAAATCAATTTTCGTTTCCAATCTTTAAATCATTCAAACAGTCCCTTTAATTGATTCACCACAGTTTTATTTTTCATTTCATGATTTCAAAACAAGGCCATTAAAAATCGTTTATTGGCGATCTATGTTAAACGATCTACGTATCGTTTGCCTATCCTAGATTCAAACCATAAGTTGAAGTTCTAATATTTATAGTATGTTTATACAAAAAATACAATATATACATATACATGTAATATAAAATGAAAATGAGGTAAAGTTTAGGCTGGTGGGCCTACAGAAGCCCACCAGTTGGCTATTTTTATCTATAGATGGGACTTCACGCAAATATTAGCTTTCCTTGCATTCTCTTCGACCAAAATATGTATGATTGGGCCTCAGCCCAATCGGCTAAGCATTGAAGGCATTTGACTCGTCTGGACAAAAGTGATGGGCCCAGTAAGGGCCTATCTCGTGACAATGCAACATAGAACACACAAAGGGAAAAACAAAGGCCTAAGTTAGAAGGTATCTAAGCTTATCACTTAACTAATTCATGAAGTAAACAAGCAAACTCACAATAGATGGAATTTAATTAAGAACAATTGGGCTAGCCCAAACTAAACAACGACACTAAAAGAAAAGAAGAATATAAACAGTGGGCCAAGCCCAATCATACAGCCGTGAAGAAGGAAAATAAAAGAAAGCTATCAGAATGGGCCAAAAACACATATGGCATTTATGAGTGATGTACAAGATGATATACAACCTGTATATTTTTGTATACTAAGTATACTCAATATACAACCTGTATACCACAGTATATATTGACACATACAACAGGTAATCAAGAACCAAGGAGAAGATTAATTCCCAGAAGAGGGAAGAGGACAATCAGATTATGCAGACCTCAAACTTAAGCAACCTAACAGTCATATTGTCCACTAAACTTATTTAACTTAGCCAGTTATTTCAAATAAACAAGAGAAGGATTCAACTAGTATTGTTAAGTTCCCTCTTGCAACAATGAATAAAAACAAATATAACACTCAGACAAGTTCATGTTGGACTCCTAGGTGCTACCAGGTTCACATAATGAAATGCAGATAGGCATGTACAAGTACACATCAAACAATATCAGCTTCAACATGATTCAAGGAGGAGACACAAAAAACATGCAAGTAGGTCTATGTCCACACAAGGCTTCTCAACCAAGTGTTAGTATGGTATTTTCTATGCTTTAGATCCTACTTAGACTAGGTGAGCAAGTTTAGCACTTAACTATATACAATAATAACGGATATGCAAATGATCAAAACAGGCAGATGCAAAGGGATGTATAAAATGAGGGGTGTAAGTGGGTCGGAGTTTGGTTGTGAGCGGATTGACACGCAAATAGACTTGAAATGAGGGTTCTCAAGTGGGACGTTTCTGCCGGACAGTGTGGTGTTGTGAGGCTTGGTCGGGTAGATGTAGGAAGAGTTGGGTTAAGGAATTTTAAGGGGGTATTTTGGGTACATTGAGGGTTGTGTTGGTGGTCAAGGTTCGGTGGTTGGGTGGTTAAAAGGTCGTGGAAACTGGCTGAAATAGTGAGGTACCGGTAAGGGACGTTTTAGTAGAATATTTGGTGTTGTCGGAATGTCACGGGTATTTGTGGGTGGTTTCGATCAGTGACCTTTCATGGGGGTGTTTGGGAAGTATTGTGGGATGTGGTGGTCGATTTGAAACAAGGAATGAACATGAGTTACTAGGTGCAATCTTGGATGCAAACCAAGTGAGGATCGATCGATCGATATGGTTAAGGATAATGACATGAGGGTTTTAATGCTCGAGTCGACATCAAGTATAGTAGGCCAATTATATAAGGACTTGACCGAGGTTTCTAAGTACAAGCTCAAGAACAAACCAAGTGAAGGTGGCCAATAACCTTATCAAGAGTAACCAATAGACCTTAGGCTTGGGTTTGGTTGGATCACACAAGTTTCAACTTCCACTTGCACTTCCTTAAGCTTGGGTTTGATTAGATCACACAAGTTCTAACCAAACTTAGGCCGAAGGGAATCTTAGCTTGGGTTTAACTATATCACATAAGTTCTATCTCAACTTACACCAAGGGTTTGACCCACAAAAGATCGAAGGCCCACGCAAGGACCAACTAAGATAAACAACACACAAATTGAATAACTTAGCAATTAAATAAAACTCAAATAATTTTCATAATCAACTCTCCCCTTTTTACAATAGCTTAAGGTCCTATTTATACTAGAATGTGGACTATTCTAGAAGAAAACCTAATGGACACTTAAATATATGGCACTCTCGGCCAAGTGAGAATAAATGGGAAAGGGTTCGAGTTAACTTGGGGAACAAGGGTGTTCTTGGCCATATGGGGGCAAATGGGAAGGGGTTTGGATTAACTTAGGGGACAAGGAATAGACCAACTTTTCAAGTTCTCTAGGCCATTCTTGTATGCCTTCCATGTAAAGAAATGCATGAACTATTTAGTTTATGAATCATTTCCTTGGAGCACGTGTGGAAACTTCTTGTTCTTGAAGTACCTTTGTAAGTTTTTCGGCCAATTCTTCACATCCCCTAGCCCGATCTTGGTGTATCTCATGTAGCTAAGTACATGAATGTATTATCTCCTTGGAAGCATCATCTTCTAGATGATTTTTGTCATTGTCACCTTATCTTCTCTCTCGGCCTAGTCAACCCCTTATAAGAAACTTTCGGCCTAGTCACTTTATTACATAGCCTAGTCATCATTTCCTATTACATGGCTTATTAATTTTGTCCTAAGAAGAACTAGTAGTCGAACTAAGAATTAAAACAATCTAAAAGAAACAAAATGGTCTCGGTCAAGACCACATACAAAGCCGACAAAATAATGTTGTCTTCTTAGCCTTCACGTGATGCCGTCCATTCTACTCCATATTTTGTCCCATTTTAAGTATGTAATCATAGATTGACAGGCAATCGTTGGCACCCTTAACAAATATTCTCTCGGCTTATGTTGGGAGTTTAAGTACACAGGCTTTCTTTCGTCAATCTCCCATTCTTTAAAAGAATTTGTCCTCAAATTCTCATCGTCTAAATATGGTAACAAGCATTCAACAACAAGTGTTGATCTATCACTTCCATAATTGGATAAGTCCGGAAGTTTTATCTTGTAGGCGCCTTCCTCAAAACTTACCAAATAAGGATCCGAATGCAAGACAAAAGATTTTGACTTAAGATGATATCCGCATTGGGCCACGAATCCCATAAGATATAATGCCTTGCCATATGTAGAATAATGATGCCGTACACCACTCAATTTTGTGCTAGAGTAAAAGATGGCACTAGTGTCACGTTTGACTTCTAATGGCTTTTCACGGCTCGACATAGTTAGAACCGGTGCTTCACAAATCTTTTCCTTCAAGGCTTCAAAGACTCTTGTTGGTCCTCAGAACCATTCATACTCATCTTTTCTCATTAGTTCGTTGTTAGGGGCAGCAAGGGTCTAACAATCCCGAATGACTTGATGAGAAAAAGAAGCCAAACCAAGGAAACTATTTACCACAATGACCCCCGTAGACTCGGATCAACTTTGGATAGATTCTACTGTGGGTGGGTTAGCATAAATTTCCTCGGATGATGTTAAGTGTCCCAAGAATGGATGTGGTACCTTATGCAAGGAAGGGTTTGGAATGTCACACCATCCAAATGGCATTACAAGCCATTCGTACAAACCAAACTCGATCTCGAGGGTCATCTTCCATTCAACTTCCCTCGTAGCCTTATTCGATAGTGGCCACTCCTCATATCTATCTTGGGAAACAATTTGGACCCTACCTTGGATTGATACATGTGGAAGTCCGCGTGGGATACTATGTATGGTTTTAGTACCGTATGAATGAAGCTCACGAAAGAGCTTGGAGCATCACACACTCTGACTGGCATTGGAAGTCCTTCGTACAAATCATACTTAATCTTGGAGGCCATCTCTCATGCATCTCCTCATCGGATTATCCCTAGATGGTATCCTCTCCTCGAATCTATCATGTAGAAATACTCGGATCCACTTGATTCTTCAAAAAAAAAATCAACCCACCATAGAAAGTCTGCATTTCATGATGTTGCCGATTGCTTGGATGGTAACACATGTGTGACAAGTCTTATGTCCCTTTTGCACTAACAAGGTTGGTACCATCTTCCTTTCCGGATGGTGTCTATAGAAATGATGGTTAGGGAATGAACTTCTTGGAAATAAACCAAGAGCATGTCCAATACTTCCCATCGGTGGGTACCCGGTTGTAAGAACATCCGCACACACATCTTTCAAGAGTTCCTTGACGCCGACATTTTCAACTGTAGTTCCCACAATGCTCTCCTTCTCCTTGCGTACCAATTAGTCTATATGACTCCCCTTCTTTGACTCTTCTTTTATCCTTCGTGCATTAAGTAAGAGAGCCTCAACTTTGCATTTTTTTGTACTTCAAATTTTCATGTCCTTCACCTCACTAGGTGATAATGGTACCAATCAGATCTTCTTATTATCTTTTTGAAAAGAATATATATTCTTTTCTTCATCATGTTGCACCTTCTGATCCAATTACCATAGTCGTCCCAATAAAATATGACAAGCATTCATAGGTAGGATGTCACACCATATTTCGTCTTCATACTTTCTAATCTGAAAGCTAACAAGAGTTTGTTTTACTACTCTTAGCCCTTTGTCTTGGTTCACCCATTGGAATTCATATGGCTTCGGATGATTGCGGGTGGACAATTTCAACTTGCCCACCATTTCCACGGATGCCAGGTTGACATAACTTCTTCCATCGATGAGCACATTACATACTTTATCTCTTACCTTGCATCGAGTGTAAAAGAGTTGCACCCATTGTGTCTCCTCGTGTTCCTCAAGTTGAACACTCAACACATATTGGAGAACTAAGCTTTCATGCCTTGGGCTATTTTGTATAAGCCCGTATTTGTCCCTGTTCATCACGATATGCCCTGCAAGTTCCCTTTTAAAGACTTGCGCATGTTTCGCAAAAATGTTACTTACGATCCTCCATAGTTCTTTTTTTGTGTAGGCCATAGCGTTAAGGCGTGGGACGTGAATGCTTGGCTCTTATACCAATCTGATGTATATAAGGAGGGGTGTAAGTGTGTAAGTGGGTCGGAGTTTGGTTGTAAGCGGATTGACACGCAAAGGGACTTGAAATGAGGGTTCTCGGGTGGGACGTTTCTGCCGGACAGTGTGGTGTTGAGAGTTGGGTTAAGGTGTTTTAAGAGGGTGTTCTGGGTACGTTGATGGTTGTGTTGGTGGTCGAGGTTCGGTGGTTGGGTGGTCGAAAGGTCATGGCAACTTGCTGAAATAGTGAGGTACCGATAAGGGATGTTTTGGTAGAATATTTAATGTTGTTGGGATGTCACGGGTATTTGTGGGTGGTTTCGGTCAGTGACCTTCAGCGGGGGTGTTTGGAAAGTATGTGGGATATGGTGGTGGAAAGAATATGGTGGTTTGAAATAAGTAATGAACACGAGTTTCTAGGTACAATCTCAGATGCAAACTAAGTAAAGATCGGTCGAAATGGACAAGGATAATGACACGAGGGTTTTAATGCTCGAGTCGACACTAAGTATAGTAGGCTAATTAGACAAGGACTTGACTGAGGTTGCTAAGTACAAGCTCGAGAACAAACTAAGTGAGGGTGGCCAATAACCTTATCAAGAGTAACTGATAGACCCTAGGCTTGGGTTTGATTGGATCACACAAGTTCCAACTTCCACTTGCACCGAGGGGGTTCCTTAAGCTTGGGTTTGATTAGATCACACAAGTTCTAACCAAATTTAGACCGAAGGGAACCTTAGCTTGGGTTTAACTAGATCACATAAGTTCTAGCTCAACTTACACTATGGGTTTGACCCATAAAATGATCGAAGGCCCACACAAGGACCAACTATGATAAACAACACACAAGTTGAATAACTTAGCAATTGAGTAACTCAAATAATTTTTATCAATCAACTCTCCCCTTGGGTAACAAGGGTGTTCTCGGCCATATGGGGGCAAATGGGAAGGTGTTTGGATTAACTTGGGGGACAAGGAATAGACCAACTCTTCAAGTTCTCTAGGTCATTGTTGTATGTCTTCCATGTAAAGCAATACATGAACTATTTAGTTCATGAATCATTTCCTTGGAGCACGTGTGGAAGCTTCTTATTCTTGAAGTACCATGGTGAGTTGTTCGACCAACTCTTCACATTCCCTAGGCCGATCTTGGTGTCTCCCATGTGGCTAAGTACATGAATGTATTATCTCCTTGGAAGCCTCATCTTCTAGATGATTATTTTCTTTGTCACCTTATCCTATCTCTCGGCCTAGTCACTTTATTACATGGTCTAGTCATTCTTTCCTATTACATGGCTTATTAATTGTGTCTTAAGAAGAACTAGTAGTTGAACTAAGAATTAAAACAAGCTAAAAGAAACAAAATGGTCTCGGCCAAGACCTACATTCAAAGCCGACAAAACAATGTTGTATTATTAGCCTTCACGTGATGGCGTCCATTCTACTCTACATTTCATCCCATTTTAAGCATGTAATCATAAATTGACGGGCAATCGTTGACACCATTAACAAATCTCTTCTTGTCTTATGTTGGGTGTTTAAGTCCACGTGCTTTCTTTCATCAGGTAGCTTAATGCTAGTTTAATCATGTATAAGCTACTGAAAATAGTGTTAAGATGTTAATTTTGAGTTCCTTTTAAGCTATGAGTGGACTGTTAATGTTGTGTTATTTTGTTAATATGTATATTAACCCATGAGAATCATTTTTAGTTTGAATATATCGTCAATGCTTATAATGTCACCTAAAACTAGTTTAAGTCTAAGAATGAACTAAAAAAAGTTATGTGTTAATATGTTTATATTGATTTGAAGTACATTGATGATTAAGAACCATTGAAACTAGCATGTTTAGTTGTAGGATGCCTAATGAGTTAGTTTGAAACCTGCTTAGTTGTATATATGTTGTTTAAAGTTAATACAGTGACAGAATGTTAACTTAAGAGTTTGTTTAGCTATGTATGAATGAATAGTCTGTTGGAAATTTGCCTTTGGCGGGGAGGTGCGTCCACTCATATTTAATGAATTAAACACTAGTGTTCCGCATGTTGGAGGCTTTGTCTCTTCACACATGCATAGTCTACTAAGTGAGTAGATGACCGTAGGGCCAAGAATCGTCAAATTTCGTTGAGAAATGAAAGAGATATTGGTCCACGAAGTAAGGTATTTGAGGCATGGAAATATGGTGTGGGACAAATCTATCACATCGGTGGGAAAATGAAGAATTGCTCTCTTTATAAGTCTCTAAAGTGGTAAAGGGTTTGGGACCCCAAGGGGTATCCCATGTGTTTAAAGGAGGGAGGACCTAGATGTGCTTGGGTTAAAGGCTAAGCCCACACGTCCGGACCCCAAATTGCTTAATATTTACAGTTTGGTCCCTAGAGTTTCTGGAAAGTTGAATTTAGAACGACGGAAGACAGAAACTTTCTACCTACCATTGGAACTGTTTTTTGGGGCATTAATCAACCATTACTTGGCTGATTAACTCCTCCATAATCAGCCCTTCTTCAATGACCATGAACAGCCTTTAAACCTGCCATTAATCTGCCTCCTAATGGTCATTAACAACCCTCACTAATGGTTATTAACAGCCTTGTTTGTGGCTGTTGGGTAGCCCTCCCCCATGCTATATATTGAGTTGTTTTGGCTCAATTGTGGAACACACATACGTGATTGAAAGTCACCACAAAACAATAAGCAAACATACAGAAAATAGCACAAAATGCAGCTCAAAACAGTGAGTAAACAGTCAGTGAAAAACACTGCAAAATCAGTGAGCAAAGACCCTCATATACACAAGATATATATAACAGAGACACACTATATACACAGAGACAAAACAGAATAGAAAAGACAAACTCTTCCTTCCTTTTCCATATCTTCAGCAAGTCGATTCGTATTTGTTTTCTTCGTCAGACTCAACCTATTTGCTTTGTAGTGTTGAGATAAAAGTGTTGTTTTATCTTGGAAGACTATTGCTCGCTAACGTAAAAGCATATATACGGGGCAATCTTGTCTTAAGGACAGAGTGCAATCACTCGACTCAACACACAACGTTGTAACCATCCAGATTTAGTTGTTTCTTGATTTCAGGTCATCAAGATTCAAGACACAACAAGCTTGCGGCAGTTATCAACATTGGCCTATTTGTTCAATAAGATTCAATTTCTGAATATTAAATGTTTATTCATCCTTTCGAACACTTGTAATATTTATTTACTTCCCGTACTGCTTTATAAAGTACAATAGTAGTCAACAATTTAAGACAAGATTGTATTGTATTAGTATTAGTGTTCGAAAGATGTTGGTCAAAAGTTGTGTGACCAAATCTGGATATGGCTGTGGTTTTCTGCTTGAAGAGAGTGATGATGATGTTGTTGAAGGTCAACATGTTCATGATGTCATCGCTCCCGGGAGTGGTGGGAACAAGCGCTCACGAGAGGCTGGGGATGTCAACTGGGACAAGAGGAGAAGGCTAAAGATGTGGTTTTATCTTGCAGCAGAAGACCTATATCTGTCCCAGACAAAGGATCCGAATTATGATAAGGAGGAAATGGACACTCAGTCCGATGAAGTGACTGAAGTGGGCCAGAATCCGAAATTGGGATAAATTATTTTCTTCCTTGTCAAGAATAAGATTAAATGATTTCTGATTAAAAATGGCTTAAAAGTAAGGAGGAATATGAAAATGTTTTCTGAAATAATTTATATTCCTTACGCTTTAAAATCAGATGTTTAATCTATTCTTTTTTCCCGTTTAAAGATTGGACTTTGTAAACGACTTAAAAATATCCGTTCTTTTAAGTGTAGTGATTAAAAGTGTGTAAGGTATGTTCGCACATACGATGGAGAAAGATCCACTAACTGTGCGAAAACTCTTACCACTCTTAAGTAAGCGCCAAGAATTGTCTGGGCACCAATCATAACGGAAGAAGTCTAAAAGCTAAAGACGTTGAGCCTGTCACACTATTTGGCAGAAGATCCTTCATAGGATGATATTGGACACTCAGTCATACAAAGCCTCCGGGCGACTGGAGTGGGCCAAAATTCCTTTGATATGATGATATTGGACACTCAGTCATACAAAGCCTCCGGCGACCGGGTGGGCCAAAATTCCTTTGATATGATGATATTGGACACTCAGTCATATAAAGCCTCCGGGCGACTGGAGTGGGGCCAGAATTCATTTCATAGGAAAAGTAATGGACACCTAGTGTAGTGGGCCAGAGTTTCCAGGTCTTAAATGATCTGAAGGCCTAAAGAAAGGCAGAAAAGAAATTGGACACTGAGTTTGCCAAAGTAACTGGAGTGGGCCAGAGTATCCAGATCAAATATGATCCGATTACGCCCTAATCACGGGCAAGAGGTTGTTCATGTGAAGCAACGCCACCTCTAAAGTAGAAGGGGTTGGAGAGGTTGTCCTCAATAGGACTTTAGGGAATGGGACCACTCCAAGATGAGGTGATACATGTCCCAAACTTGGTTTAAGGGACGATATTGGTCAAGCTAGTTTGAGACTAGTCCAACAGGTCTAGAATGGTACAGTATGTCTGTAACTAAATGAATGATATATTTATAATCCGTGCATCTATGCCATCATAGATTAAGACACGTTAAATATAAAGTCATTCAAAAGCTAACGATGTTGAGATTGTTGCCTTCTGTCGACAAAAACCCTCAAAATGAATGTGAGGTAGGCGAAGAGGCAAAATCACATTTCCAAGTTCCGTCAAAGGAATAGCGAAAGAAGTACCGCTCCTCTAGAACTAAGTCACACCTACTTGGGTGATTTAAAGTTTATACAAAATAGAGGGGAGAGACAAGTACGTTGTGACCTTCATTGATGATGGTACAACGTATTGTATCATTTTTTTGTCAAAAAACAAAGATGAAGTTGTTGAAGCGGATAAGCGCTACAAAGCAGAAGTTGAAAATCAACTAAGCCTACGGATTGAGAAATTCGTAGTGATAGAGGGAGAGAATGTGAATCATCATTTATTAAACGACTGCTCATTACTCACCTCAGTCTAACGATGTTAGCCAAGCGCAAAGTCGTACGCCCAAATTATGTGGGGCAAGGCGATCCTTACCGCTAATGTGATTCTCAATAGAACTCCGCATAAGGATCTCACATACAAATGTTGTGATGTGGGATGGTTTCGTACCTAAGACTGTAAATTGCATATCCACTGGAAATGCAAATAACAGTAGTGCTTATCGCATCTTGGTGTCAAAGAATGCTGAATTCTTTGAAGAAAACTTTCCTTGAAAAGGAAAAAAAGTAATTGCTCAAGGTTAACAAGAACCCGCGAGGTCTTGATTGTCCGGAACTAGACGTTCCGTATCTACAGGACTCGAAAGTTGTTGGCTATCCAGAACATAATATTCCAGATCTGCAGAACTCAGGGATTCTAGATATTGAACCGATACGGAGCAAAGAGGGGACAAATACTTGTTCCATACTTTTTAGCTTGTATGCTTGAGAATGAACCATGGACAATTAACAAAGAATTGTCATCTCCAAAAGCGCTGCTTTGGAAAGAAGCTAAAGAAGGAAATAGATTCCATCATATAGAACCATACTTCTGTAATGGTTGATCTTCCTCCGGAAAAAGAACCTTTGGGTTGTAAAATGTGCTCCCCTGTGAGTAGCTTAACATCTAGGGCCATTGCAGTCTTGCGTGGCATAGATGTTGAAAAATTCTTCCTAACCGGAGAGTTGGAAGAAGAAGATCAGAGTTGGTTTGCTGGACTGTTGGGCTTCTTCTTGAAATTTCATTTTGGTCCCTCAAATGTTTACATTTTGGTCCTGAAAGTTTCAGATAAAACAGAAATAATGAATCTGACCACAGAAACATTGACTCTGAAGTTAGAAAGCCAAGAATTGGAGAATCAACAGTTTGAAAGTAAAAGTCATATTGAAACAAAGTCTCGATATGAAAGATATGGGTATCACAGATGACATCTTAGGAATTGGATTTCTAAGACATCTAACGGACTGGTCGATAGTTGACAATCTCGTTGAAGCCACCAATGGATATGAATCATAGAACTGATTAGAATCATGGTGCACCCATATACAAGGAGCGATATGCACAGGTCACGTGTAGTTCAATGTATTGTACACACTACAACCGACCTAGTATCGGCCAACAAAGCAGATCAGTTGAACTAAGGTTCACTGATAATTTTAATACATGATCGGTAGAAGGCGTTAAGTCGAATATGACGATATCTGAAATATTCGCTTATCTACGGATTATAGTATTCTGGAAGTCCAACAATTCTGGGAGAACACAGTGATGCAAACTGGACATCAGATATGAAGAACACCAAAGCCATAAGTAAATGTGTATGGTGGGTCTTGGAAAATCCTCTAAGCAAACTTGCATCGGCCGATTCATGATGGAATCAGAGTTTATCGCTTTATACAAAGCATGAAAGAAGTTGAGTAACTTCATGACTCCTTAGAGGACGTCCCTTATTGGGAGAAACCCGTGCCTTCAGTAGTTATACACTGTGGCTAGTCGGTTGGCTTCAGGAAGGACACGGATGACGGCGTCTAGACATATCTGTCAGGATCTGTCAGAGACATAAGACCGTATGGCAGTTGATCATCACGGGTGTCACTTCCTTACTAACTAAGGGACTACCGGAGATCAAGTGTTCTGCTTGTCTAGGGGAATGGGCTTAAAACACAAACAATACGAACTTTTGCGGTGGTAACCCAACCATACTGATTGGAGATCCCAAGAATTTGGTTCAATGGGAAAACTAAGCTACAAAAGGTTCAGTTGAGCGCTTCGGTGGAAGCAAGAAGCACTTCGGATGATGATTTCTGTACGGAAACATGAATCCAAAGTTGTTCCCGTGATTGACATTAAAGTGCTACATGCATGGTGGGTAAAGATTAAGCTTTCCAAACCTTTAAACGATCCTCAAACGGTTGAGGTTAAGGTTGGAAAACTTTTAATGATTCCTAACACTTGTGAAGTGGGGCATAGCAGTGTACCTTGTAGGAGATCACCTATTTAAGTGCGAGGATGGCCGCCTCAAATGAACGCACTTAAGAATCCAAGTGTGTCCACGGCCACAACGGACAAAAACGTAAGAATGAAAATAAATAAGGAGATTTATTGTGTTGGTATCATTGTCTTGGCTTACACTAAACACTGACGGTTCAAGACATCACGTTCACCGCATAGTAAGTAAGTCCGATGATATTCAACTAGGGAAGGTTCAAAGCGGGAGCTACCTCTCCTGATGCAATATCTTTTCGCTGAAAGATTGCTGAAAGTAGGCACCTTGTGTGTGCGCCATAATCTCTCTTTCATAGAGGGGATTGTTGGAAATTTGCCTTTGACGGGGAGGTGCGTCCACTCATATTTAATGAATTAAACACTAGTGTTCCGCATGTTGGAGGCTTTGTCTCTTCACACATGCATAATCTACTAAGTGAGTAGATGAACGTAGGGCCAAGAATCGTCAAATTTCGTTGAGAAATGAAAGAGATATTGGTCCACGAAGTAAGATGTTTGAGGCATGGAAATATGGTGTGGGACAAATCTACCACATCGGTGGGAAAAGGAAAAATTGTTCTCTTTATAAGTCTCTAAAGTGGTAAAGGGTTTGGGACCCCAAGGGGTATCCCATGTGTTTAAAGGAGGGAGGACCTAGATGTGCTTGGGTTCAAGGCTAAGCCCACACGTGCGCCGCCGCCGCCCGCCGATCCCGTCCCGTTCGGTCTCAGGCTCGGGCTCGAGTCATGGGTCACGGGTCGTGGGCTATGGGCTGTGGGAACTTTCTGATATTATCTTTTTGGATCCCAAATTGCTTAATATTTACAGTTTGGTCCTAGAGTTTTTGAAAAGTTGAATTTGGAACGACGGAAGGCAGAAACTTTCTGCCTACCGTTGGAACTGTTTTTTGGGGCATTAATCAGCCATTACTTGACTGATTAACTCCTCCATAATCAGCCCTTCTTCAATGGCCATGAACAACCCTTAAACCTGCCATTAATCTACCTCATAATGGCCATTAACAACCCTCACTAATGGCTATTAACAGCCTTGTTTGTGGCTGTTGGGCAGCCCTCCCCCATGCTATATATTAAGTTGTTTTGGCTCAATTGTGGAACACACATACGTGACTGAAAGTCACCATAAAACAGTGAGCAAACAGACAGAAAATAGCACAAAACGCAGCTCAAAACAGTGAGTAAACAGTCAGTGAAAAACACTGCAAAATCAGTGAGCAAAGACCCTCATATACACAAGATATACATAACAGAGACACATTATATACACAGAGACAAAACAGAAGAGAAGAGAAACTCTTCCTTCCTTTTCCATATCTTCAGCAAGTCGATTCGTATTTGTTTTCTTCGTCAGACTCAACCTATTTGCTTTGTAGTGTTGAGATAAAAGTATTGTTTTATCTTGGGAGACTATTGCCCGCTAACGTAAAAGCATATATACGGGGCAATCTTGTCTTAAGGACAGAGTGCAATCACTCGACTCAACACACAACGTTGTAACCATCCAGATTTAGTTGTTTCTTGATTTCAGGTCATCAGGATTCAAGACACAAGAAGCTTGCGGCAGTTATCAACATTGGCCTATTTGTTCAACAAGATTCAATTTCTAAATATTGAATGTTTGTTCATCCTTTCGAACACTTGTAATATTTATTTACTTTCCGTACTGCTTTATAAAGTACAATAGTAGTCAACATAGTCTTCATGTGGTAATCTTTGTGCATTAGTTGAGGTCTGTACGGATTATTTAAACCACCACAGTTGTATGAGAACCTACATCAGTGATTAAAATGATGTTAAGATAACTTGTCAACATGATTCATCTCTATATCACCAAGATCTTAGTTTACAATCAAATAAATGGATTAAATAAGCTATATGTTGGATAAACTGACTTATTCCTATTTCTAAGAGGAGTAACTAGTGATTGGAGTCCCCGGATGCAATGTGATGTAGGTGTATGATCAATAGACCACTTTTGGCACTCCTCCTAACTATATAGGACTTGTTAAACTTATTTCAAATGAGAATATGACCTGCAAGGTGATGTTGTTTAATCCTGTTAGTGTTGTGGCCAGTCTGATAGTTGTCACCTAGGTCTTAGGAGTAAGTATGTTGTTGTTTGGCACTCCTACAAGGTGTGTCATGTTTGTTGCCTCTATGTCTTGGTATTTTTTGTTTGTTCATTTAAGTACATGTCAATATACATTATGGTATATAGACTGTATAATGAATATACTCAGTATATGAGAGTATATAGGGCTAATATATGCCCTGTGTATATCACTTATGAGACTTGCGTGACATTAGGTGATGGGCCTAACTTATTTGCATCTCACATTTTCACCTTGCTTACCGACAGTAAATATTGGGCCTAGCCCAGTTCTTTTGCTTCTCATACGCATGTTATTATCAAGTGTTAACTGGGTTGGGTCCATAAACGTTACTTTCCTTCCACGTTTGCATTCTTTCAATTTTGTACTAAACGATTGGGCTTGGCCCATCCATGTGGTATTGTCTTCTTGTTTTCTCTTTTTGTTTAAGGATAGTTAGTGGGTCTATCTTATTTGTTTTATTTTCTTCATATATTTTGAGTTGATTTTCTTACATTGTTTAACTTATTCTTTAATCATGATTACCTCTCGTGTGTTTTTTAATTCATGTTAGTTATATGATAAGTTCTAGGTACCCTCTAACTTGCTTCCTTATTTCCCCCCTCTTCTTTTCCACTGCCGCCATGATCTAGGCCCTCATTGGGCCTCCCAACATTCTCCTCTTCAGCCAGATGGGTTGCGGCCCAATAAATTGAGTCCGATATCCGGGAAGTTAATATTTGCATTTTAAGGCCCAACTATGGATAAAAATAGCTAACTGATTGGGTTAGGTAGGCCCACCGGCCTAAACTCAGACCCTTCCATTTCACATATATATGTATTTTTTTACAACTTAGGATTGGCAAATGATACGTATATCATTTAGTTAGATCACCAAAATGATTTCAAAGTTTGTTTAAATCTGAAATTGAATAAAAAGGGTTGTTGTTGAACATAGTGAGATCTGGGAACAAAACTGGTTTTCAAGCTAAGTTTTAGACTGATTTTGGGATTTTAAAATTTATAACTTGGGCCTCGAATTTAAATTGGACAGACTACTGATATTTAAAGGACCCGAAATGGGCCTGAGTGACTGAAACTAAGCAAAAGGGCGGTTGATCTTTGAAATTGGACCAAAACGAACATTTAAAAAATTGAGTTTACGGGCTAAGCCCAACTAGTTGATTTTTGGACTCTTAAAACACTATCTTGGACTTAAATTGAGATTAATAATTTTTGAATATTGGGATATGAGTTGACTTTGGAGTTATAGCATGCAAAAGAAATAAAAGAAACCATTTTCTATCTCTTTTGTCAAAAATCAAACTTTTCATTTCAAATGAATTATACTCATTTTAAAATCTTGAAAATATTTTCAAAAAATATATAAGTGTGAATTGGAAAATATTGTTAGACTAAAAGTGGAATTTTACTCAACTTAACATTTGGGTGTTCTTAGTCCGAACACAAATGCATATTATTTTGGCGGAAGCCTAACTCTTTTATTTTCAAATAAAACTTTTGAGTTTCGAATAAATGAATGACAAGTATTCTGCGGATATTTTTAAAACACTTTAAGCAATTCAAATCATCTATGCATGCTATAGAACCCGTAGGTTAATCGTATTCTACGGATCCTTAATGCCGGGTGTCTAACACCTTCCCCGAGGATCACCAGAACCCTTACCTCGACTCTGGTTTAGATACGATTTTTCAATTGATTTTGAATAAACCCTTTCACACTGATTTTCCTAATTTACCTATAAATTAGGTAGCGACTCTAAAAATATTATCCGACTTAGAGCACCATCCAAAATTCATAGTAGCTTTTATGCCCTCCCGCGTAACAGTGAACCGTAACAGTTAGTATTTAATTTGCTTACGTTTGGTTTAACTTGATACACTACTAATTTTTTATTTTAATTTGTGTAGAAAGAACATGGTGGCTGCGGTTATTTTAGATAGGTCAATGATGATACCCTATTCATTAAGGAGGAGAAACTTAATTTACTGCACAGGCTCCACAAAGCTGAAGAGTCACTGGGAGAAGTTAGAAGCCTCTTCTTGAAAGCAGAAGCATCGAGGGACTGATTTAAAGATCAAATAAAAGAAGCTCAGACTGAGAGGGATTGGGTAAAACGAAATTGAAGATAGTAGAAACGAAGAGGGATTAGACAAAAAAGGAACTGAAGGCAGCTGAAGTTGGGAATCAAAAGATGAAGAAGATGTTGTTGTGTTTTGTGTCACTTTTAATTACCAAATGGGTCGTTTGTAGTTCCTTTTGACTATATTTATTTTTTAATCAATTATCAGCTTATTTTACATTATGTATAGACCGAATGCATTCGTTCAAAAGCAAAGTCAAAATGACAACGTTTAACATAGACCAATAACAGTTATAAATGGACCAATAACGGTTATAAATATACCAACAACAGTTATACATTTACTGGAGGCATATCAAAAACAAAAGAGCAATAGCCCTATAGACTAACAACAAATATATATTGTACTACAGCCATAGCATACAAAATGGCAATAGACCAATAGACCAACAACAAATATACATTTTACTGCAGCCATAACAAACAAAATGGCAATAGACCAATAAACCAACAACAAATGCATTGCTCAACTTGTGACGAATTCTGTGACAAATTCAGATTACAAGTGGTTTTCTTATGTCCAGGTTGTTTGCATATGGAGAATTTATTTCTTCTATTGGCTGGTTTCTTGGTATTACTACTTTCTCCCTCCAAGCAACTATTCTTACGCTTATTACTCTTTTTACACAGTTTAGGAACGTATTTTGGTGGGGGAACTTTTGCATACCGCATATATGAAGGAATCATCCACTTACTTTCATGAGAAATTTGGACAATATCACCTTTGTATGCTTTGTAGTTTGAATCTGTTGAGTAATATATAGAAGAGTGGTTATAGACGGAGTCTCCAAATGTATCTGGGTACCTCTTACTAATAGCTGCTATGGCATGTGGCATGGGAGCTTGTCCACGTCGAAAACTCTACAAGAATATGACATAGTCGACAGGTTGACAGTTGTATAGTTGTCATGCCCGCATGTGATGTACTCATTTTCATTTACCTTAATGATAACTACCTTTTTTCTCGCTTTCATTCTCTTCCTTATATTTTTCTCAGCACAAGGCATGACACATTGTTTACTAAGAGAAGATTCTTTGCTAAGGTACATGTTTCTTTAAATTTGGTAGTAATCCTCATATTAATGGAATTGAAAAGGGCAGTTATAGAGAACTCTCTCTCTCTATTAGAAACTTTGAGTTGAACGATTCGGCAATGTTTGAGGTCAACACTTCAAATTTGTTCCCCGGGAAAAATGTCCCACTTCATTTATCAAACCCAACTTCATCCTTAAGGCAAATCAGCTATATCCGGTGCAACATGCTGAATTTTACTAAAATGATCATTGAACGCCTTCGCGGTATACGGTTTTTGCTGCTATGTAAAAGTATTTCTCAAAGGATCCATTGTGGAACCTCTCACGCATTCTTTCACAAAGATGTCTTGTGCAAACACCGTGCTGAGTATTAGTGTAAACCTCTCGTAATGCCTTCTTGATGTTGTGGTGCCAATTAGATATTATGCATAAATCTAAGTTGTTAGGAACAATTTCAAGCTAACTGTTGGAAAAAGTAATTCCAAGAGGTATCACACTTCGAGTCAACCACACAGCAATCAACTGGGAAACATGATTTTCCATATCTTATGCCACAATAGTCACCAAAACACCTCTATACTTGCTCTTTAAGTGTGTGCCATCAACTGCTATGGCCTTTCTCATATGCTTAAGTCCCTTATCCACGCTTCAAAAGCCAAGAATCCCCCCATTATCAAGTTGTACGTCTATTTTGCTTCTGGGGTTTGTACTATATACCATCCAACTCTAAGGAATCAATTTTGAATACCTATCAGCTGCTGACCCCCTTACCAATTCCTTAGAAATTACACCTATTTGATAGGCCTTCCAATAGCTAATTTTACACTCAAAGCATTCAAGTACGTTCTTCTGGATTTGTTTAGGAGTGATCCATGCGCCTTCTTCAAATTTACCCATAATGTGCCTGGCTATTACTATAGATGATGCCTTTGAATGTTTAGTGGAAACGTGTTGTATGATGCATGTGTGCACATTACATTACACAGTTATAATAAACCTAGAACTTGCTACGTATTTATTGGCGCACAGTCTCCACTTGCAAGAATCATCAATACATTTAGCCACATATTTGTCTGATTTGCTCTTCTAGGCATAGAAATTGAAGCGTGTCTTCAAGGCAGCTGTCTCAAGTGCTTCCACTAGCGTACGCTTGTCCTTGAAAGTGTCGCCACTCTTAACACCTATTCCATCAACATAGCTATAGTTGCTAGAAGCTGGATTCTCCAAATCATCTCCATGCACATTATCAAGAAAATCATTATCCATTAGAGGTTCTCAAGGATCTTCATAGATGTCATTGTCCATTGCAGGTTCGCAAGGATCTTCATGAATGATTGGTGAGGCTAACCTTGTAGTATTTGTCGCCCCTGATAAATTCACTGCAATTGATGAATTTGATGCAGTTGATGAATTTGGACTTTCAACAATCCTCTCCTTCAAACTTACATATAACCTAAATCTAGAACCATCCTTATCAACATTCATAAGATATAGACGGACTAGATGGTTATTTGTGATGTAGGTAGGAGGCAATCTTTTTTAGGAGCATCAATTACGTATCTAATGAACACTTCTATCGACACGGGGTCTATATTACCAGACAGAATCACGCTCCTCAACAAATAACCATAGGTGTAATAAGTATTCAATTCAACAGGTTGAATGTTTTGTGGAGAATTCCATTTCCATGTGGTTTTAATATGAACTCAGTTACTATCGAAATCACCAGCAGCTATCTTTTTACCCTTCATAATAAACTTAAATTGGTCTATACTAGACTCAGATTACCAGAAATTATAAATTTAGAAGAACACGAATTGAAGCTTACACATCACGAATTAGAGCATACAGATCATGAATTAAAACATACCAGACCAAACTATAACCAAAAAGAGTAATTCCCAAGCCGTAAAACCTAGAAATAACCACCCAAATCGGAATTTGTTTTCAAAAGCTTCAATGGGTTTAACAATGGCAGCCTCAACAATGGCAACTCAAAAAGAAGGACGAGAGGAGAAAAGGAGAAAGAAAGATCTGCTATACTAGAGTTAAGATCGAAAGAGAGGAGAAGAACTGATTTGGGAGCTTCAATTGAAGAAAAAAGCGGGATGCAAAGAGACTAATGGAGGGAAATGATTTATAATAATTTTTATTTTATTATTTTATTATTTTTATTTTTAAATCGTTAGACTAAACTGTATATTTTTTAAATTTGGAGACTTATTTTGACGCCCCAATAACTTGTCTCCATTTAATTAGTCTTAATCTTAAAAAGTGTCCTCCCACCTAATAATTAAAACTTAGGATCCAAATTTTTAATAAAAACTAGACTTGGGATATATATATAATCCAATCAACCAATTACTAATCTGCAATGCCACGCTAGGTTGTTTGGTTAGGCTAAATCAATCATCTATGTGACTGTATCCATTTTGCTTATAAGTTTAGACTTTAGACCCTTGCACTTCTTTTCCTCATTTAAAGTGATACTCATCTGGCAAGTAGCACGTGCCTAGGAGGCATTACTTGGCAAATTCAATATTAATTTTTTTTTAAGTAACCGTTAAAGTTGTTGCCATGTGACCAGAAGGTCATGGGCCGGTTCAAGTCGTGAAAACAACATTTTGCAGAAATGCAGTGTAAAGTTGCGCACAATAGACCCTTATGATTCGATCCTTTTCCGAACCCCCACGTAGAGGGAACTTAGTGCACCGAGCTTCCAAAAGAATTTATGATATTATGACTATCTTTAAGCTAGCAAAACAGTTAATCTATCGCAGCTTTCATTCTTTTTCTTAACTGTTTACATGAAATATGTAGTCCTAAATGTTTGGACCACTTCCTATCCTACGCGGCAAGAACTTGCTAGCTACCGGTCTTTTGATGCAGCCATGGACCCTTAATTTTGTACCGCCACATGGAGAAATATCCTTTATTGAGGTTTGGGCACCAAGTTAAAATCTCTATAAATTCCCCATAATAAGCAATTCCATTGTTGGTGAGACCCTTTCACTTTTAATCGATATAAAGGAAGTTCAAGTCAAATGATAAATAATTGAGAATCGCATCCCATTGATCTGCTATTAATCGACAAGGTTATTATTAAAATAAACGAAGTTGCAAAGGAAAAAAGTTGTTATTAACAAAAACGATTTTTTTTTTAAATTAAGGGCGGAATACTTAAAAACACCCCTAAATTTAGCTCGGGTTATTGGTTCCTTCCTCAAGCTATGGTTAGTCTTAATTTACCCCTGAATTTGGCTATTTAATAGCCTTTTAACCCCCCCCCCCCCCCTCTCCTCCTCGAACGTTGTCATCATAGGAAAGTGATATATTTTTGTCCAAATAGCATTTTTCTCAAATTAAAATATATTTTTGTACTGTTTAGAATTTCATTAATTTTTTAAATCATCTTTTTCAGGTCAATTTTGTAAAAAACTTGATTGGAACTCCATTATTTAGGTAAAAAAAATTGGACTAAAAATACCGGATTTTCAAGTAAAATTTTCATAAATTTGACCCCAAAAAGGAAGAAATACGTTGTTGAAATAAATAGTTATTGTATCTATAAAAATATAAATAAACCACGATTAGAACTTCATTATTTTGGTTAGAACTTTTTATTTGGATAAAATAATGGAGCTCCAACCAATTTTTCTTTTTACAGATTTGACCTAAAAAAATACACCGTTGAGATAAATAGTCATTATATCTAAAAAATAAATGAAACATAAGTATGCAATTGCAACTCCATTATTTTGGCTATACATTTTATATTTATCTAAACGAAATATGATAGAGCGCCAACCGATTTTTTCTTTTACTAATTTAGCTCGCGAAAAAAAATACATAGTTGAAATAAATAGTCATTTATCTAAAGAAGAAATACACAATTAGTACTTATTATTTTGCCTAAAAAAATTATTTAGCAGAAATGGAGTTCCGGTCAAGTCTTTAAAAATAAAGAATTGTCAAGAAAGAAGAGAATACACAGTTGAAACAAATAACCATTGATAATGGAAGAAATTTTTAATTAAAAAGGCAAAATTGAGATCAATTATGTATTACTCCCCCATTTTAAAATATTTATCTGATTTTGACTTGACACAGATTTTAAGAAAGTAAAGAAGACTTTTAATCTTGTTGGTTTTTAAACTAAAAATATGTAGAATGTATCAAAATACCATTTAATCATGTAGTTTTAAACATGTCATTTGGAGAGTTAGAATAGAAGAGTTGTCAAAAAAGGAATGATAATTTTTTTTTCTAAATAGACTAAAAAGAAAAGTAAGATAAACATTTTGAAATGGAGGGAGTATATATTAAGATAAAGCAATATGCCAGAAGAAACACACAATTGGAACAAATATATCATCGTATATGATTATGTGACAATTAGCGGGTAAAATTAAGATTAAACATAATTTGAAAAGGGAACTAATAATCGGATACAAGTTTAGGGGTGTATTGAGGCATTCTATCTTAATCAAATTAGGAACAGTAAATTAAATGAAAGTCACACGTACGGGTGGTCGCAAACGACAAGATATACTAAAATTATGATTCAAGATTGTACTTGAGAAGGACAAATGAAAGATAGAAGTTGAGGTAGTCCTATCTAGCTAGGTGTCCCAGCTCTGTGAATCAATGGCTATAGTTCGTCAACCTTAAGGTCATGTCTTAGTTCTCTGTTCTGTTGTATATTTAGTGCTAGCTAGTATTCCTCGGACGAAGCTGCAACTTTCACACCACCATGCAATGTCTCCTTTCATTATGTTGTGTCTTGTTGAAACAATAAGTGTCTTCTTGTCTACACCTACCTATCATCACTGCCTAACGCAAGCAAAAAGAAAAGGAATAAAACAAAACACACAAAAGAAAGATGCCCTACAAAATATTCTCAACCTAATACTGTGGGTGAAACTTGTGTCACACTAAAATGATAAGACCAACAAAAGCTATTGAACCAATTTGGATAACGTGGGAAAATTAAAGCCACCACATAAATGATAAAACCACTTCAACTGTGTTAGAACAGAGTTACAAACAACAAAACAAAACCCATGAAACTGTTGAATTAGTGTAGTACCTAATATAGAATACTCCTCCGTACTAAATTATGTAATATAGTTTGACTCGGCACTGATAGATAAGGTATACACGGTCAAAATCGTGTATACCACTTGGACCGAAATTCATTAATTAAATTATCATATTTGTAGAATTCTTATACAAATGTAATTATGATATTAGTATTGTATTAGGAAAATGTATTAGTCTTGTATTAGGAAAAGATAGATTTATTTTTCATATTTAGATATTGTATATCATGTATATATACTTCTTTATTAATGAAAATAATCAAGAGATTATTCTCTTTCATGGTATCAGAAGTCTAGGAAAAAATTTCCTTCTCCTAATTTCACCTTCCGCTGGCCCTACTCTCGGATTCCGACGTCGGTTTCCGGCCAAAATTACCAATCCCTTCCAAATTTTCTTCCGAATCCCTAATTCTCCTCTTGTTCTTTCGTCATATCTACCATAAAGAACATGTTTCATCCTGCCCTTACAGTCTCCAACATCAAGAACCACATCCATATCGTTTTTGAGATGGAAAACGTCCAATACGCGACGTGGGTGAAATTATTTAAAGTTCACACACGCTCGCATCAAGTCATTTATCACATTATCTCCCCGGTAACAAGCAGGGAGAAGGTGCCTACCGCCGAGGATGACCCTGTGTTATGGACAACTCTTGATGCTACAGTTCTCCAGTGGATTTATTCCACTATCTCTACGGACCTCTTGCAGACGATTATTGAACCGACGCCATGGCGATGGAAACATGGAATAGGGTGCGTGATATATTTCAATATAACAAAAATTCTCGTGTCGTCACTCTTGAGCAGGAATTTTCCCATATCCATATGGAGGATTTTGCGAATGTCTCTGCCTATTGTAAAAGGATGAAGGAATTGGCGGATCAACTCAAGAACGTTGGTGTGCCCGTCACAAATGATCGTCTTGTTCTTCAGATGGTTGCAATCCTCTCCGAGTCTTATAATGGCGTTCGGACGCTTCTTCGTGAAAGTAATCCTCTTCCACCATTCTACCAGACTCATTCTATGCTCACATTAGAAGAGGTCGGTTTGGCTAAGAAGGCGGCTACCAGAGCAAATTATATCATGATGATGACCACGTCTAATGACCCTCGCTCGTTCTCGGATAATTTAGCCAAAACCGTAACAACGGTGGGGGCAAAAAGGATCAAAATCGGAAAAATAGTGGCAAGACCTGCGGCCACGGCAGTGGAGGTGGTAGTGGCGGTGGTCGAGCAGTCACTGCAGTGGCGGACGTGGTGGCAGTAGGCCGACTGGGCCGCAGAACCACTGGCCGCAACCTTGGGCCAACTGGCCATAGGGCTGGGCCAGTGGCCCAACATGCCCTTCCCGTTTTATCCAACAAATTGGGCTAATTTCCAGAATTCTCATAGGCCCAATTTCCAGAATTCTCAAGCCAAACAACATGTTGAGCTGTGGCAGCAGGGCCGGCTTGCTCTGGCCTCGGCCTCAGCAAGCCTTCGTTGTTACGGGCCTAGCAGCCATCCCGAAACCCTCGGATATCGAGGCCACGATGCATACACTTGGATTAAATCCTCCGGACGCAAATTGATATATGGACACCGATGACACTTCTCACATGACATCCGCACCAGGTAATCTCTCATTTTATTTCAATTTGAGCAACAATCGTGGTATAATTATTGGTAATGGTCATTCATTTTTAATTTGTGGTTATGGTCACACATATTTGTCTCATCCGCATCCACCTCTAGTCTTGAAAAATGTCCTTCATGCCCCTCACTTAATTGAAAATTTGGTGTCTGTCCGAAAATTCACATATGATAATTAAGTTTCTGTTAATTTTGATCTTTTTGGATTTTCTGTGAAGGATTTCGCGACGGGGATACCTCTAATGAGATGTAATAGTCTGGGAGAGCTTTATCCAATCACTATCACCACCATTTCCATGAGTCAAGCCACACCATCAACGTTTGCCGGTTTGCTCCTTCTTTGTGGCATGCACGTTTGGGTCATCCGGGGTTGTCTATTATTTCTTCTCTTCAAAATAATAATTTTATTGATTGTAAGAGTACGCGTATTACTCATATTTTCCTTCTTGTCCATTAGAGAAACATGTTAGATTACCTTTTGTAGCCTCTACTTCTAGTATGTTAATGCCTTTTGACATTATTCATAGTGATTTATGGACCTCTCCAGTTTTAAGTTCTTTTGGCCATGGTTATTATGTGTTATTCTTGGATGATTATTCTAATTTTTTGTGGACCTTTCCTTTGTCTAAAAAGTCTCAAGTTTTTTCAACTTCCTTAAAGTTTAGAGCATTCATCGTACCCAATTTGAACGGGAAATTTAAATCATTCAATGTGATAATGGAAGAGAATATGATAATGGGCCGTTCGAGAATTTTGTGACACTAATGGCATATCTTTTCGGTTCTCTTGTCATCATACATCCTCACATAATGGGAAGGCCGAAAGAAAAATTCGTATCATTAATAATATTGTCCGAACTTTGCTATCCCATGCATCATTACCTCTTTCTTTTTGACATCATGCATTACAAATAGCTACCTACCTCCTTAACATACTTCCTAACAAATGTTAGCATATCAATTTCCACTAAAAATTCTTTATCATAAAGATCCCTCGTATTCTCATCTTAGGGTGTTTGGGTGTTTGTGCTATCCACTTTTCCCGTCCACTATAATTAACAAACTTCAAGTCCGTTCTGCCGCTTGTGTGTTTTTGGGTTATCCGTCGAATCATCGTGGTTACAAATGTTTTGATTTATCCGCTAATAAAATCATAATTAGTCGTCACGTTATTTTTTATGAAATCCCAATTTCCGTTTGCTAAATTGTCCAATTCTGTGTCTAGTTCTTATAATTTTTTGGATGATGGACTCTCACCGTATATTCTCCAACAGTGGGCCTAACCTGCCCGTGATCCAATTCTGCCTGCTGGCCCAATTTCACAATCTCCAGCTATAGTGTCTCGGCCAGTAGGCCCACTTTCTGCTGGCTTAAATAATTCTCCACGCCCCTCCACTGTTTCAGCCAGCAGGCCCACTGCTGCTGCCCCAAACTTATCATCCCTGCATCCAGTTATAGGGCCAGCAGGCCCACTGCCTGCTGGGCTAGTCCACTGTCGACCCGACACATATCCCAAACCTGTCTAATTCTATCTCGAGTCAAGGGCACGTTAACTCGTATCCAACATGATATTTTTAAACCAAAATGATATTTTAATATTAATTCTAATATCACTAAATCACCCCTACCACGTAACCCAGTGTCCGCCCTTCATAACCAAAATTGAAAAATGGTCATGGATGACGAATATAATGCTCTTATTGCAAATAAGACGTGGGTGTTGGTGCCCCGTCCGCCTGATGTCAATATTATTCGTTCTATGTGGATTTTTACTCATAAAGAAAATTCTGACGGTTCTTTTGAGCGGCATAAGGCCCGTCTTGTATGTGATGACAAAACTCAGCAGGTTGGCATGGATTGTGGAGAGACATTTAGCCTGATGGTCAAATCGGTTACCATTCGCACTGTTCTCAGTCTATCTCTCTTGAAATCATGGCCCATTCATCAGCTGGATGTGAAAAAATATTTTCTTACATGGTGATTTTAAGGATACGGTATACATGCAGCATCCCTTGGGTTTTAGGGACCCCGATCATCCTCACCATGTCTGTTTGCTGAAGAAGTCTTTGTATGGGCTTAAGCAGGCCTCACGGGCTTGGTATAAGAGGTTTGCAGATTATGTGTCTACTATTGGGTTTTCTCACAACATGTCTGATCATTCTCTGTTCATCTATCGTTGTGGTACTTCTCTAGCATACATTCTGTTGTTTGTGGATGATATTATATTGACTGCCTCTTCTGATAATCTGCGCAAGTCTATCATGTCTCTTATCAGTTTAGAGTTTGCTATGAAAGACTTGGGGCCATTGTGTTATTTTTGGGTATAACATTCACTCGTCATGCAGATAGTCTATTTTTATCACAGAGGAAGTATGCGGCTGAGATTATTGAGAGAGTTGACATGTCATCTTGTAAGTCATCTTCTACTCCGGTTGATACCAAATCTAAGCTGAGTGCTAATTCTAGCACACTATATGAGGATCCCACCCACTATCGCAGTCTTGCAGGGGCTCTTCGGTATCTTACTTTCATGAGACCCGATATTACTTATGCAGTACAGTAGGTGTGTTTATTTATGCATGATCCGAGGGTTGAGCACATAGATGCGCTCAAACACATTATACGATACAAACATAGCACATTTGATTATGGTTTGCATTTATATCCTTCCTCCATCTCTATACTGATGCTGATTGGGGTGGGTGTCCAGATACTAGGCGTTCGACCTCGGGTTATTGTATGTTTCTTGGTGATAACTTGGTCTCTTAGTCAGCAAAGTGCCAGGATACTTTATCGCGATCCAGTGCGGAGACCGAGTATCAAGGGGTAGCCAATGTGGTGTCTGAGTCATGTTGCCTGCGTAATCTTCTATTAGAGCTTCATTTTCCTATTCAAAAAGCTACCTTGGTCTACTGTGATAATGTTAGTGCAGTCTATCTCTCTGTGAATCCGGTCCAACATCATCGCACAAACATATCAAGATGCATATTCACTTTATTCGCGAAAATGTAGCTCATGGACAAGTACGTGTCTTGCATGTCCCTTCAAGGTACCAAATTGCTGACATCTTTACTAAAGGTCTTCCCTTGATTCTATTTGAAGATTTTAGGGACAATCTCAGCGATACAACAACCGCACGCTTATGACTGCGGGGTGTGATAGACAGGGTATACACGGTCAAAACCGTGTATACCACTTGGACCGAAATTAATTAAATTATCATATTTATAGAATTCTTGTACAAGTGTAATTATGGTATTAGTCTTGTATTAGGAAAATATAGGTTTATTTTTCATATTTAGATATTGTATATCATGTATATATACCTCTTCATTAATGAAAATAATCAAGAGATTATTCTCTTTCAGGCACGGAGTTTAAAAAATAAAGCAAGACTTTTAAATCTTGTGGTCTAAAACAAATCAAATATATTTGTGTGGTTATAGATCATCTCGTTAAGCGTAAAAGGTAAATGTTAAAGTTAAATTGTTGCAAAATAAGGAAATATATCATTCTTTTTTGGACGGATTAAAAAGGAAAGTGTATCACATAAATTGGGACAGAGAGAGTATTATTTTAATGCAAGGAGAGAGAAAGAGAAAGGAAAGGGGATGGTGGTGGAGGTGATGATGAGAATGGTGGCGGAGAGAGTCACAATTTGAATTTCGAGAGTCAAAAAATTAATTTTGACCTTAAATTCGGGCATGGAATCTTTAAATTTTTTAAAATAAAATTTACATATTTGGAAACTACGTAAAAAATACTAAGAGTCACAATAATTGATAATTTAAAATATTTAAAAGATATATGAAAAATTACAATCAAATAAAAACTTGTTTGAATCTCGAAATCCGAAAGGTGCCACAAAAATTGAGACCGGAGAGTATTACTTATGCAAAATTTAAAACATAAATAACTTAGCTCCTAACTAGCTACCAAACGATCCCAAATTATATGACATGTAGGATCATCGGACACCGGGTGCTAAGCTTCCACCGTTTAAAAAATAAGGGCAAATTTATTTCATTTTGCATAGCTCAGGGCAAATTTGATCCCAATTATTAATGGAGGGTAAATTTATTTCATTTCACATAATTTAGTGACAAATTTGACCCTTTACTCTAAAAATAATTTACACATCTTGGTCCATAAAAAACAAAATTTTATTAGAGAGCACACTTTCTTAATTTAATTATTTATCTAATATGCCACTCAAAGCCATAGATCACAGTGTTGCTTTTTGTGTTTGTGTACAGATCGATGATTAAACTGAGAAGTCAAGCTTTGACGATAAACAACAGTAACTGCTTAAGTAACTCCAAAATCAACATCTTTTAGCAGCCAATAGGAGGAGACTTGTTGCCATAGCATTATTGCAAAGCTTGTTTGCACATTCTCTTTCCAAAATGTGGAGAAAAGGGGCCCAAATATTCTTCAGACGTGAGAAACAACAGTTGTGACAAATGATGGGATGAGATCATGTGATATATCTAAGATCAATTATAGTGTTTATCATGATCTTCACAAGTCTCCCTCTGCTTTAGACACTTTCAGTGGTTTATCAAAGGTCGATACAAGATAAGTACCCAAACATCACACGTTTATGAAAAGTTCATATTGCAGATAGAAAGATATATACAACCTTCATATTAACCAGACATCAAGGTCCAAATAACAAGTTGGTGTGTCTGGTGCTAACTTTAAATCATTTATCACCAATTCAACATCAACTCCATGTGTCTTGTCATGTATTTATCATGATTAGAAAATAAGTTGCGGGGACTCTTCGTTTTTTATGTCGCACCCTTTTCGACACGAGACTGGGACGGGTGTGGGATACGTCTTGGATTCGGTCAAACAACTCGGATACTTTGACCGGCGTTCATGGATAAATTTGGGAGAAAAATTGAGATGTTGATTTCTCAAAATGAAAGATAAGACATGGGAAACAACATATCTTCAATATAAGTCCTTTTGTCTCAGGTTCGCTGCTTCATGTTTCAGGCCAAACAGAGAGAAATAAAAAATTCAAGGGTTCGTGTTCTGCATTCGAACTTCTGGTCCTTTTATAACTCTATTGTTATAAACAGATAGAAACCAAGAATTCAAGGGGTCGTGTCCAATGTTCGGACTTCTGGTCCTTTTATAGCTCTATTTTTAAATTTTCTTAGTCGAATCCCTGCACCTATATCCATACCTGAATTCGCACCTCCGAATTTTAAAATTTTAGATTTTGCCTAATCCGATACTCGAATTCATACCTGTATCGGATATCCGCACCCGAGTACGAACAACTTAAATTAGAACTGACAAAATTAATCCATTTTCTTAGTAACTCGTCTAAGTTTAAACATGTTGAGTTATGAGAGCCAATGAAGAATTCTATTACTAATAATCCACGGTTTTTGAAGAGAAATATTTTATTGATAAACTCTATGAATCTGTGAATGCTCACTACAATCTTTCTTGTTATGAAAATAGCTAGCAGCACCCCTATTTATAATAATACGAAGTCTACTTTAACTCAAAATAGGAAAATCTATTCCTATATAAATTTGTTGTTTGCTATTGTAGTAAAGCAGTACGGGAAGTAAATAAATATTACAAGTGTTCGAAAGGATGGACAAACATTCAATATTCAGAAATTGAATCTTGTTGAACAAATAGGCCAATCTTCAAAACTGCCGCAAACTTGTTGAGTCTTGAATCTTGATAACCTGAAATCAAGAAACAACTAAATCTGGATGGTTACAACTGTGTGTCGAGTCGAGTGATTGCACTCTGTCCTTAAGACAAGATTGCCCCGTATATATATTTTTACGTTAGCGAGCAATAGTCTCCCAAGATAAAACAACACTTTAATCTCAACACTACAAAGCAAATAGGTTGAGTCTGACGAAGAAAATAAATATGAATCGATTTGCTGAAGATATGGAAAAATAAGGAAGAGTTTCTGTTTTTCTCTTATGTTTTGTCTCTGTGTATATAGTGTGTCTCTGTTGTGTATATCTTGTGTATATGCTCACTGTTTTTCGTCACTGTTTGGTGTATATTTTTGTGACGGTTTTGCAGTGGTTTTGTTCACTGTTTTGTGTTATTTTTCTGTTTGTATGTGTCATCCACAATTGAGCCAAAACAACTCAATATATAGCATGGAGGAGGGTTGTTCAACTGCCCAAAACATGGTTGTTCATGGCCATTATGGAGGGCTGTAATGACAGGTTTAATGCCATGAAGGAGGGCTGATTATGGTCATTGAATGAGGCTGTTTATGGAGGAGTTAACAGCCAAGTTAATGGTTGGTTAATGCTCCAGAAAACAGCCCAAACGGTAGGCAGAAAGTTTCTGCCTTCCGTCACTCCCAAAATCAACTTTCCAGAAATTCTAGGGACCAAACTGTAAATATTAAATAATTTGGGGTCCAAAAAGCTAATATCAGAAAGTCCCCACAGCCACGACCCGAGACCGAACGGGACGGGCACGCGGCGGCGGCGCGCGTGTTGGCTTAGCCTTGAACCCAAGCACATCTAGGTCTTCCCTGCTTTAAACACATGGGATACCCCTTGGGTTCCCAAACCCTTACCACTTTAGAGACTTATAAAGAGAGCAATTCTTTCTTTTGCCACCGATGTAGTAGATTTGTCCCACACCATATTTCCATGCCTCAAACACCTTACTTTGTGGACCAATATCTCTTTCATTTCTCAACGAAATTTGACGATACTTGGCCCTACGGTCATCTACTCACTTAGTAGATTATGCATGTGAGAAGAGACAAAGCCTCCAACATGCGAAACACTAGTGTTTAATTCATTAAATATAGGTGGACGCACCTCCCCACCAAAGGCAAATTTCCAACAAAATTTGACTATAAATTCTAACTAGACATGAATTAAAATACTAAATCCTAATTATTTTTTATTTCCTACAACTTTGAGTTATTATTACAAACATTCTCCCGTAATTCAAAGTTGTATATACAATTTTTATGCGCTTGTCACCATCTTCCAATTGTTAAAACACTAGTTTTCAACTCATCAATTGTTGAAGTACTTTCTCTTCGACCGTCACTCGCCATCTTCTAATTTGTTGAAGCACTTTCTCTTCAACCTCAATTGTTGAAGCACTTTCTCTTCAACTTTAATCGTTGAAGCACTTTCTCTCAACATTCAATTTTTCCTTCTTAGCATAATTATTTTTCATGCACTTATCATTAGCCTGACGATTGTCAATAAATAATCATTGGCCAAACGGGCGGCATATATAGGTTATAGCCCCCCGCCGACAGCGGGAGCTTCTTAATTCTCTACGATAATCGTAGAAGCTTTGATCTCAATTTCAAGGTAAATATTTTATTGATAAGCTCTATTAATCTGTGAATACTCTCTACAATCTCCACTATCTCTCTTATTCTCTCTTGGTACGAAAATAGCTAGCAGCACCCCTATTTATAATAGTATGAAACATATTTTAACTCAAAACAGAAAAATCTATTCCTATATAAATTTGACTATAAATCATAACTAGACATGAATTAAAATATCAAATCCTAATTAATTTTGTTTTCCTACAACTTTGAATTATTATTACCAACAGTTTTTATCATTTAAAACCCGATCAATTCAATATATCATTATAGGAGGTCCTAATGATTATAGATTAAAACCTTAATTTTGTTGGAAACAAAGCAGTACGGGAATAATAAATAACTATGACAAGTGCTTCGAAAGGATAAACCATAAAGATTACAATAGCAACAAGCTTGTAGTAAATAAGAATTGTGACAACAACAAGCTTTTTGAGTTCTTGAATCTTTATACCAATTTGCAGAAAGCTCTTTGAATCTTGATAACCTGAAATCAAGACATACTAAATCTGGAAGTGTTACAACTGTGCTGAGTCAAGTGATGACACTCTATCTTTAAGACAAGATTGCCCCGTATATATGCTTTTATGTTAGCGGGCAATAGTCTCCCAAGATAAAACAACAAACTATCATTTGTGCAAAGCAAACACAAGTGATTCTAGCGAAGAAAACAAATAACAAAAGATTGCTAAGAGGAGAGGATTTGCAACAAGAATTTCAGAATTATTGTTCTTCAAAAGTGTGTGTAGAATTGAGCCAAATGCCTCAATTTATAGTAGTGTAAGAATGGCCTCTTCAAGTGCCCATGTAATGGCCATTAAATGCCATGTAATGGACCTTTAATTCACCACTTAATGCACCAAAATAATTGCAGATTTATGGAGGAAAAACTGTCATTTTAATGCACCAAAACCTCTCCATAATCAGCCAAACTTTTGGACTTCTGTCGCACTTACTGCCAGTGAAGCGTCGCGGCTCTGCCACACTGGCGCCGCGGTGCCTCAGCTCCAGAGACGCCACTGCCTGGCCGGAGGTATCTCGGTGCTCCCGCGCCCCGGCTCCGTCCGGGTGGCGCCGCGGCCCTTTTCGATGCCGCGACCTTTCCCGACCCGTACTATCTTACACTTTGCACAATCCTTCCTTTGTTTACCCACGTGGAACACTTGTTATTTAGCCAATAACCGTCCATTATTATATGTCTCAAACATTTACTTACGTACCAATATCTCTTTCACTAACGAAATTTACGATACTTGGCACTACGAGTGCACGTGTGTGGAAACGACGTTTCCGGCGTGCGGGACCCCAATTGTTCGAGTCATAAATAATGGGATAAATTTAATTTCACATTAGTAAATTTCCAACATATTTGTGACCCGTTTGCTAACTTTACCAAAAGGGTTAAAACATAAATTTTCTACGGGAAAGCTGTTTTAACATTGCTTTTTAACCTATACCCACTTTTTAAATTTTATTGCACTCGTACACACTTCAGATATGCAGATTCTGAAATAAGGTTTGACAAAATCAAATTTTAAGCATACACCACAAAAAAGGTAATTGGCGGAGGTTGAACATGCAATTCGCGGAGGTTAAAAACCTTCGCTATTTGCTGATAGAAAATAACGAAGGTTTTTAACCTCCACGAATTACATTTTCAACCTTCGCAAATTACCCATTTTTTGTAGTGATAGTATCTTAAGTTACATGTCACAATCCAAAAAATGCCCAAATCGTGTTGGTACCTATTTTTCCACCAATAGGTAAGTTAAATCCCAAATATAAAACAATAAGTAAAAATGAATAAGAAATAAAGAAAAAAATTGCTATCCATAATACTAAGTCCTTATAACTAGAAATGTTGAAGACATAGTCCAAGTACGAATACAAATCCACCCCAAAATTTGGTATCATAAGTACAAGAGCCTATAAAGTAGTAGTTAATACATGTCTGAAACTATGAATACATCGACTGGATAGTACGAAATGAAAAATACTAAATAAGATAGAGGGAGGAGGGATGTTGCGGAACATCCAAGCAACTCACCACAACCTCTGAAATATGTTCCACACGAACTCACTCAATCCGGAAAATTCCACTGGTGCTCGGAGTTGAATCTGCACAAAATATGAGCAAGTGTAGGTTGAGTACGAGAAACACATGTACTCAATATATGTCATAAACCGATAACAAAAGAAGTAATGACGACGTAAGTAGAATATCTCCCTTTATCTTATCAATATTTAGCCAATGCGACGGGAATCATCACCAATATAGGGTATAAGAAAGTCCACTTAAACACTTATTCAGATGATCACGTAGTCAAATAGTCAAGAATCAGATATGAAATCAACATAACCGAATAAGAAATAAAGAAATGCAATTCAATATGCTCCGTATATACACAGAGCTTCTGGGATTGTACGGAATATGTGACCCATGGGGGATTCACGAGGTCCATATACCACCGGAATCAATCAAACCTCCTAGGTCACATCGGATACAGGGCTCAATGACCTACGCATGCTTTGAATCATATAAATCACTTTTCTTGCATTATAATACAACCAGATCCCTTTGTAATTATATGCATAATGATCGTATAAGCATGAACAACTCAACAACTGGACATAATAGCCAATAATTCGCATAAACTCATCAAATATCAGACTTAATAGCTAAAATTTCCATTTTATTCACATAATTGCTTCTCAAGAGTGGACGAGCTTATTAAGGATTACACACAATCAATCAAGTATAATCACGTAGCACATAACATCTAATACTCATATACTTTGACATTCTTGGGTCACAACCCATATCTATAACACAACATAACCCCAACAGATACACTGGTACTAGTATCAATGCTCTGTCACATCACGGGTACAGGACTCCCCATTACGCCTTTATCCCCTTATTATTCATTTTGTACTTCAATAAATGAAAACTTCCATCAAGTGTAGTCAAGTCTTGACATACCTCGAAAGCTGAGTAATGTGCCACGAACCCTTGAGCAATCGCCTTTATTTTTCAAGAAGCCTCGAATAGATCCGAAACTATCCATTACACAATCTAAATGAGTATACGAGTCTGTAGACACCCATATTATTATACTTATACCTAAAACACAAAAAATGAACCCAAAATAGTCAAACCTAAGCCATGAGGGAAAACTTGGAATTTTATTTCAGAAATAGTTTACACATAGCCTAAATAAGATAAATTCAGAAATGTTTTTTAAACTAACCATAGATTGACCTCTAATTTCAAGAAAAAATATTTCCAACTTAGGGCTTAAAACCCCCAATTATCCAACCCCAACCATGATTAAACTACAAATTAATGATAGGAATCAAGATAGAATGATAAAAGTAGGATTAGAATCTTATCTCCGAGCTTAAACAAGAAAAACCCCTTGAAATCACTCTAAACCGAGCTCTAGAACTTGAACTATGGTAAAATGAATTCTAAGTTCGAAGTCGGGGATGAAAAAATGGTTTTCTACCCACCGACGTCGCATCTGCAGAAAACCCCTCGCATATGTGCATCGTTGCTGGGGAAACACCATCGCAGGTGCGGGCCTCTCTTGTGGCGCAGACCCTCGCAGATGTGGAAGAGTCCTCGCACCTGTGGCATTACAGAAGCAGGGAGCTCTCCATAGATGCAAACCTATGCCCCCAGCCTAAACCTCATATGTACAGCCCACCTTATGCAGGTACGACTCCGTATGTGCGTCTTTCCTTGCGTAGGTGAGGCACACCAGACCAGTAGCTCAACCAAGTTGGAAAACTTGGTTTCAACATCTGAAACTCATTCGGAATCCTTCGAACACAAATCAAATATGCACTTCAGTCGTAAAACACGCTACAAGACTACTCGCACACTTAAAACACTGAGAAAATATCGTCTTGACTCAATGTTGATTGTGGTCAACTCTTAAATTAAATTTAACTAATTTTTAACCAATGACCCAAAACACTCGTTCGGAACCCTACACACGTATGAATCCTTATCAAAATACATTGTTTATCCTCAAAAAGAATATTCAAAAGAGACATACTTTAAATCCCGCCAATAATGCTCTCTAACATAATTTTTGAGGTTCAACAATCACTCTATAGTCGATTATGATGATCAAAATTAGAACTTTAATCTAATTTCTCCCATCTCGCCCTTTTGCAAAAACTAATTTTTTTAAGTCAGCATTCATGTTCTTGATATCTTATAAATCACCCATGAATCATAATGCATTTCAACCGATATACGAACCCAAAACAAACCCCATAAAGATACATGAATCAAGGAAACTTACCTCACGAATATTTTCCAATGATTCATCTCTTTAACCATTATTGAGTCGAATTCTTAGATTACGGAATGGAAGATGATTCTAGCATTATCCTTATTAAGTGTACATAATAATCATAGAGTTTGAGTAGGAATTCACCTTGGATGTTTGGGGAAGACCTAGGGTATTTTCTCTCCAAAAAGTCGGTTTAGGATGAAGTGGGGAAGGTTTTAATAAGTTGGAGTTTTACAAAATTCGGAAGAAATCATGCCAAGTCGAAAATGGCATAGCACGACGTGTGGCGTGTCACAACCCGCGTCGTTCTAGGCTTGTTTCATCAAGCCTGTCGATTTTCTCATGCCCTAGAATTTTGGCCAGGCCAGGTGCATCCCGCGTAGCGGTGCGTCGTGTACGATTTATTTTCCACTAAATCAACAACATTCGATAAATCGTGCATAAACTTCTTGCATCAATATCCGATTGACTCATTATTTATATTGTTGGAAAGTTATTTTTTACAGAGTTACAACTTTCATGTGTTACGTTTTCCCTGATTCTCAATGGATCTATGAGTTATACTTACTTGAAGTTAAGCCTAACGTAATCTTACTCAATACTTTTGATTTCTATGCACTTCAACATTCGTCTTGATCTTAAGACCATATTTACACCCAAACCTACATTGATATAACTTTGTATAGCTAAAACATCACGTTATTACCCTCTTCGAGTCTAGCCACAAGCATATAATGAATTCAAACCTAACCCGAAAACACAGAGTATTACATATGAAAAATGTGTTGAAAATAGGATAAAAACACGTGGAGATCGAAATAATTAAGGAAATCAATTCCAATTAAGATTGGATTTCTTAATCAAATTCCTATGAGATTTGGAGCATGTATTCAAGGAAAACTCGACCTACCACTACTCTCATATAAAGCATCACATTGGTGTTATTTGTTCTTGATGCTATTGCAATATTGAAAAAATATTGAAGCAAATAGTTGTCATTGTGAGGAGGAGTCAACTGTCAACGAAGAGAACATGTTTCCAAGACTGTTGCAGCTTATAGTTCTTTAGTTGATTAGTTTGATTTTGTATTCAATAGTTGTAACCTATTTACTTTACTAGACGTTTTGCAATAGGTGATTGAGTTGTAAAGAGCTTTTAGGACTGAGTAAAGTCTTGAAAGAAGTAGTTATAATTAGGATAATTGTAGAGAGGGAAAGGTACTAAGTTAATAGTCTGTTGGTTATAGAGTTGTAACATAAAATTGTTCATGATTTAGTGAAGTTGGGAAAATTCTAATAAGGTAGGCCGTGGTTTTGCCTCCCTTGAGCAAACAATTTTCTACAGTAAAATTTCTTGTGATTTACTAGTCCGCACTTACTTCTTGTTACTGCTGAATAACGTGGCTCTTCAATATATTAGTGGACATCTAAAATAATAAAGTGTAAATTAAATATTGGCGTCAAAATTGGGTATCCGGGCTTTCCCCAAAATACTTATCAAATTATTGGGTCAAAACACATCAACATAATGTAACACGAGCCAAAATACAATCCAAGTCCAAACATACAAATTCAAATTTGAAGATTTATAATCGAGTAAATTTTGAAGAATTTAAGCTAAAATTTAAGAAAATACGTTATCTATTTCTTTTTCTAAAATGGAAAATAAAAAAATGGAGAATTGGATCATATTAGACGAGTTGGATTACGACCTGTTATTTGACTCATTTTAATTTTTTGCATTTTGGTCGAAATAAACTTTAGGCGATTTTAATCATGATTCATTTACTTATTTGATCACTAGTTTTGATCAGTCTTATAGTTTGATTTAGTCGACCCATTTGCCACACTTATCATCACATCGACACGTGGACCCGAACATATTCACAAAGCAAGTTATACAAGAAACCCTTTAAGGACTTGGTTATACCTTAAACACCAAAAATTATTTGTATAGTTTCAAACGGTACTTTCTAATGGCAGAAAGAGGACAGCCTATAATTATGTGTTCAATAATAGAGTTAAGACTTAAGACACATGCAGGTACTCATCACTACTATTTGTTAGATGAGCGACACGTCACAGATATTTATGTGACATTTTGATATGACGATGATAAAAAAAAAAGGTTCAAACATCCTAGCTTTCAAACCTCCAGTTATATATATAAACTTAAAGCTAGCTAGGTACCACCAGCTTTGGTATGATCTTTAAGAAACACAAGAACTTTTTGTCTCAAAAACAGCAAAAGTGAATATATCAGATCAACAAAAAGAGTATATATCAGTTCATATTGGTTATTGAGGTCCATGGTGGGAAGGCAGAAGCCAAGAAGACACGTGTCATCCCACGATGAACGGATACTAAAACAAACAACCACAAAATCCAGTGATCCTTATCTCTATCGTGTTAAATTTAAATCAGTTGTGGAACCGTGTGTTTGGAGATTCCAATATCTAGCTTACTGTTGAGGCTTGGAATCCTTTATTAACTCTTTTCCGATGTTCACTTAATTCACATGATTATAATAACATACTAGTGTAATTTCCTAAGTAGGGTTCGAGGAGAATAAGTTATACGCAAATTTTACTTCTAGCTTTGTGAGGTAAATGATGTTTTCGTTAGACCGTCGGCTCGAATATTGATGATTGATGTGTATAAAATTGCAATACAGCAAATAATTCCAATAATTAAACCATTCCTTAAAAAATATATTCTCGGTTACAACTTATTATTATTTTCTTAAAAAGTACTATAAAGGGAATGAATAAGAGGTCAAGATATCCTTACCGTATTTTAATATCTCACAACTTTGACATATATTTTATTCCATTCATCTTTGACATAAGGGTGTTTTTTTTTTCGTTTTAAGATTTTGAGGTAAATACTCGTGTTCTTTTATATAATATGTGAGCCATATTTTTATAAGTGAGTTTGTACACTATCACTCCTCCCTCTCAAATTATTTATCGTTTTTTTGTTTACACACTCCTTAAGAAAGTATTAATTAGGAGGGGTATTTGACCTACTTTATCTTTATTTATATCTAAATTATAATATTTCTCCATTAGATATTTACTCTATTTATGTGTCATCTTCATTAATGACAAAGGATAAAATGAAGAAAAAAATTAATTATGCTTTAAACTTCTAAAATGATAAATAATTTGAGATAACTATTTTTAGTAATCATGACTATAGAAGCACGACAAAGAGCACAAGCTTGAGATACAACTAGGTTAATGTTATTTCTCACCTTTCTTCTGTACATGGCTCATAGATATATATACTATATGGACAGGGGATATATCAGTGGTGTAATCTAAATAGGATACAAGTAGTAATAGGACTATCCAAACTCACTAGCACGTCTCTTGGTAGTACATGACTTGGATTCAGAATCATGTGTGTCAATACTCCCCTTGCAAGTTGATGGTGGAGAAGACACATTCAGCTTGGACCACATGAAGTCAAACCTGGCGGAGGAGAGAGGCTTAGTAAGAACTATGGGTGGCCAGTGGGCCGGGCTCGGGTCTGGCGGGCCGGTCCGGCGGGGTCGGGGTCGGGGCGGGACGATCCGGGGGTCGGGATTCGGACTAGCGGGCCTAGCGGGGTCGGGTCCGGGCGGGACTGCTCCGGTCCCGTCCCCGATCCCGATCCCGTCGGTATCGGGGCGGGGCGGGCTCGGGGCGGGCTCGGGTCGGGGCGGGGCGGGCTCGGGTTTTCCTTTTTTTTTTTTTTTTAAATAACATATGTATAAAAAAAACTCAATAAACAAAACAAGATAGTGTAATAAAAACATCCCAAGGCTGTTTTTGTGCCTCTTATATTATTTAATAGACATATGATTTTTTTGTAATACAAATACAATTGTCTAAAATCTAAATTGCAACTTTGTGGTGTTGTCCAAAAGTTGCAAATTACATAATAAAATTACAATTAAAAAAATTACATTCTCAAAAAAACCTGTTCTAATTGCTTGATGATTTCATGTGGTTCTTCGGTTGGAATTGGAATTTGTTGGTCAAATTGATCCACGTCGCTTCCACTACCTTCGGTTAAAATTTCGTTGTAGTTTTCATCATCTTCTTCGTTGATCTCCGGTTGACCGCACCTTCTCCGCTCCGCTCGTATCCAATCTCCGAATAATACGCAATTTCCAAGCCGTCTCCGGCCAATGAGTGTCTGTGGTCTCCTATTTGATATCCGCTGCGAAAAAGCGCTTTCCGACGCAGCTTGATGACGCTTGAATGTTCAAAACATCTCGAGCCATCAATGAAAGTGTCGGAAAGGTCTTCTCATTCCCCCTCTAGTATTTTAGCAAGTCTTCTTGTCCATCTTCATTGATAACTTCTTGATACGGTACAGAACCCCGCAAAACAAAAATATCCAACTCGCTAATTTGGTTAGTAGAGGTACGGCCGCACATTCTATTTCGAGGCTTTCAATACTAGCCGCAGAAACAAGATGTCTTTTGTGAGGTTGTGTTGAAGATGAAGAAGATGGTATGGTAGCCGTACGTTACTAGCATTTTCTTGTTGATAAAATCTATATATATTTTTGCGGTGGTGTTCTACGCTATTCAACACTTCTTCTTTAGTTTGTTCAATAGGTGGTGGGTGATTTAGATTTTTGGGACTTGGAGGTGGTAGTACTTCTATACAATCGTAAATAGTTTCAATTAGTGATTTAGTACCGTCTATTTTAATAGTAGGATTTAATACGTAACCAATAATATAAATAGAAGGAATATGAATAAAATATTTTTTTATTTTGACAAACATTTTTTTAATAGCTGCCTTATAAGTTTGGTTTTTCCATATATTCACTAAGTAATAAAAATATTAGAGTTATATAAAATAACATAGTTGAAATAGTAGGATAATATATACCGGAAATTCTTTTGTTGCTTGAAAAAATTTCTCTAAAAATACAATAAGTTCAGAAATTTTTTCCCAATCACTATCTAAAATCATATCAGCTGGCTTTTTATTATGAGAGTTAAAAAATAAAGTTATAGGTAATTTATAGTCATAAGCAACAAGTAGTTGCTCGTATAAAGAATTCCACCTAGTGGATACTTCTTATGGAATTTTTCTAAAAGGTAGTCCACAATCATGACAAATTTTTTTATATTCTTTTCTACGTTGTACTTTATTACTTTTAAAAATAAAGTTTATAGCAAATTGTATTTTACTAAGAATGTCTTCAAAAAGTGATAGACCATCCTTTACAATTAAGTTATATATATGGCACGCGCATTTTATATGAAAATGGTCTGGAAAAGATGGAGTTAACTATTTTTTAACATTGTAATTGCGTAATTGTTATTAGAAGCGTTATCTAATGTAATAGTCATAATTTTATCGGTAATTCCGTAATAATCGCACACTTGATAAATATTTTCTGCAATAAAAGTACCAAAGGTGTGCCTATCATCTATATATCTATACGCTAAAATACGTTTTTGCATAGACCATTTATAATCTATCCAATGACAAGTTACGAGTTAAATAATCATGGCCGTTAGTACTACGACCTATATCGACGTGATAGATACTTTGCCATTAAAATGATATAATGAAAAACGTAAATATTGTTGATATTCATGCGCAAATTTAAATACATCTCTCTTAACAGTTGACCTAGGAAAACCGTTAAAAGCGAGGATTATATATATCTCTAATATAATGAATAAAACCGGAGAGATGAAGGAAATGAAAAAGGCAAACCCTCCACAAAGAACTAATTTTGATATTGCTTCCCTATCTCTATGTTTGTTGTATTTAGAGCCTACAATTCCCCCCGTCATAGGGTTAATTTGACCACATGTACTTGGTCCGGGACAAGATCGTATGTGAACCTTGTCCCGATGGAGCGGCCGTTTGCGCACTGGTTTTGAAGCCTCGGTATTGGGCATACCTAGCCGGATGAGCACTTACTACGTGTCTAATTAAACCCCCGTCCCACCGTGACCTTTTCCAGCTTTAAATTTTAAAACATTTTTACAAATTTTACATATGGCTACTTGATTCTCTACGTCCCTATCAAAAAATGTCCATGCATCTGATTTTAATGGTCGTTTTGCTTGGACCTCGTCTCATACTAGGGGGAATAGGAGGTATTTCGATGAAGGTGCACTAGTGGGCGTGTTGTCATCAATATTAGTGGGTGTATCGTCTAGATCATCGTCTAAATTAAAGTCTTCTTGAGTTCCGTAAAATAACTCCTCGTCTAAATCTAATGGTATTGTAGGAAAATGTTGAGTATCAACAAAATCATCCCGTGTAGGAATAAGATGACTAGAAGAAGTACCCTTGCCCTGGTTGCCTCTACTAGAAGAAGCACCCTTACCCTTACCCTTAAACATACCTTTTAATCCTTCCATTTTAATTATGATAATAAATAATTAAAGACAATAAAATTAAGTGCGCTAAATAAAATAAACAGACAATAATAATTTAATGAAGGAACGAATGTACCAAACGCCGACGTAACGTCGACGTGTAATCGAGAGGTTGAAAATTGAAACTTTGCTCGATGGAAGATCCTCAAGCTAGTTGCCAACTTCACTCCCAATTCCCAAATGAATTAATAAAATTGAATATTTAGCAAACAATGTAGAGAGATATATTGAGAAATTAGAGAGATTGTAGGAAGATTTGTGAGAAAGATGAAGAGAAAATGAGTTATTTATAGTTGAAAAATTGGGTTAAAGTGTAAATATAATAACTTATGGGTTAAAAATAAATATTAAGGGGTAGGGGGGTTGGGGGAGGGGGGGCTAAAATGGCCGTTGGCCAACGGCCATAATCTAAAATGGCCGTTGGTGCAACGGCCATTTTTGCAAAGGGGTTTAAGGGTCGGGGTCGGGGTCGGGGTCGGGACGGGCTCGGGGCGGGCTCGGGTCCGGCGGGCCAGGGCGGGCTCGGTCGGCGGGACGAGACATCGTCCCGTCCCGAGTTCGAGTCCCGCCCCCGTTAAATTTTTTTGTTTTTTTTTAGAGCGGGGTCGGGGCGGGGTCGGGACGGGGTCGGGTCGTCCCGGCCCACTGGCCAGCCTTAGTAAGAACATCAACAATTTGATCCTTGGATGATAAGAATTGCACAGAGAGATCTTTCCGAAAGCGACCTTGTCACGAACAAAATGAAAATCAATTTCGACGTGTTTTGTCCGAGTATGAAATACTGGATTAATGGAAAGATAAGTCGTGCCAATGTTGTCACACCAAATAATTGGAGCTTGTCGAAGACGCACACCTAGCTCAGACAAGATAGATTGGACCCATGTTAATTTAGCAACAACATCGGCAAGCGCTTTGTATTCAGATTCAATGGAATACCTAGCGACGGTGCGTTGTTTCTTCGAGGACCAAGATACAAGAGCAACACCTAAAAAAACTGCATTGCCACATATGGATATGAGATGATCTATGGAGCCTGCCCAGTCTGAATCAGTAAAACCCTGAAGAAGCAAATTGGAAGAGCAAGGGATGTGAAAGCGATGATATTGAGTGTGTTGTAAGTATAGTATTCGTTTAACCGCGGCCCAGTGATTTTATGTGGGATTGTGCATGAATTGACATATTTTACTAAACACAAACACAGGGTTAGGCCGTGTGAGAGTGACATATTGTAAAGCGCCGACAACATGGCGATACAAAGTTGCATAGGAAAATAGTAGGTTGTCACAATTATGAAGCTTTGTATTCACTGCCATAGGGGTTGCTACAGGTTTGCAATGCTGCATTCCAGCCTTGGAAAGAAGATTGCGGATATATTGGTGTTGAGAGAGGAAGACACCATCTGGACCTATAGAAACTTGAACACTAACAAAATAGCTCAAAGTACCCAAATCACGTATGGAAATTTCGGATCCAAGTTTGGAAATCATGGAATCCAAAAATGATATGTGACTCCCAGTAAGTATTATATCATCAACATACACCAAAAGACCATTTCTATTGTAAATAAATAGAGAAGTGTCCGATTTTGAGGCAGTAAATCCCATATATTCGAGAAAATGAAGAAGTCCAATATACTACCCTGGGTGCTTATTTGAGACAATATAAGGACTTCTTAAGGGGAAAAACGTGGTTAGGATAGAGAGGATGAGTAAAACCTGATGGTTGATACACGTGAAAGAGTCTCTTGATTATTTTCATTAATGTCAAAGGTATATATACATGATATACAATATTTAATTATGAAATTTAAATCTACCTTTTCCTAATACATTTTTATAATACAAGACTACTACCATAATTACATATGTACAAGAATTCTACAAATATGGTAAGAGGAGAAACCGTGTATATATGAGAAATATATACACGGTATACATAGTAGGGGAAAACGTGTATATTGAGTCCAATATACAAAGTATATTCTATCACACCCCCGCAATCATAGCAGGCGGCTGTCGTACGCTAAGACTGTCCCTAAAATCTTCAAACAGAACCAAGGGAAGACCCTTAGTAAAGATGTCAGCAATTTGGTATCATGAAGGGACATGCAAGACACGTACTTGTCCACGAGCTACCTTTTCGCGAATAAAGTGAATATCCATCTCGATATATTTAGTACGCTAATATTGGATCGGATTCCTAGAGAGATAGACAGCACTAACATTATCGCAGTAGACCAAGGTAGCTTTCTGAATAGGAAAGTTAAGCTCCAATAGGAGATTACACAGCCAACATGACTCAGACACCACATTGGCTACCCGTCGATACTCGGCCTCCGCACTGGATCGCAATAAAGTAGCCTGGCGTTTAGCTGACCAAGAGACCAAGTTATCACCAAGAAATATACAATAACCAGATGTCAAACGTCTGGTATCTAGACATCCACCCCAATTAGCATCAGTATAAGATACGAGAGTAGATACGGAGGATAGATATAAGTGCAGACCATAATCAAGGGTGTCTTGAATGTAACACATAATTCGTTTAAGAGCATGCATATGCACACCTGCTGCACTGCATAAGTAATATCGGGTCTCCTGAAAGTAAGATACTGAAGAGCCCATGCAAGACTGCGATAGTGGGAGGGATCCTCGTAAGGTGTGCTAGAATTAGCACACAGCTTTGGTTTTGTATCAACCGGAGTAGGAGAGGACATACATAATGACATGTCAGCTATCTCAATAATCTCAGCCGCATTTCTCTGTGATAAAAATAGACCACCAGCATGACGTGTCACAGCTATACCCAAAAAATAACTCAATGGCCCAAGTCTTTCATAGTAAATTCTGAACTGAGAAGAGACATGATAGACTTGCGCAGCTTATCCGAAGAGGCAGTCAATATAATATCATCCACATATAATAGATTGTATGCTAGAGAAGTACCACGACGATAGATGAATAGAGAACGATCAGACCTGTTGTGAGAAAATCCAATAGTCGACACATAATCTGTAAACTTTTTATACCAAGCCCGATGGACCTGTTTAAGCCCATATAAGGACTTCTTCAGCAAACAGACATGGTTAGGATGATCGGGGTCCCTGAAACCCAAGGGTTGATGCATGTATATTGTCTCATTGAGATCACCATGTAAGAAAGCATTTTTGACATCCAGTTAATGAATGGATCATCTTTTGAGAGAGCCATACTGAGAATAGTGCGAATGGTTGTCAGTTTGACCACCGGACTAAATGTCTCTACACAATCCACGTTAACCTGTTGAGTTTTGCCATCACCTACAATATGGGCCTTATGCCTCTCAAAACAACCGTCAAATTTTTCCTTATGAGTAAAAATCCACATAGAACGAATAACATTGATACCAGGCGGACGGGGCACCAAATCCCACGTCTTATTTTTAATAAGAGCATGATATTCATCATCCATGACCATTTTTCAATTCGGATCATGAAGGGCAGCCACTAGGTTACGTGGTAGGGGTGATTTAATGACATTAGAATTGAGATTAAAATGTCATTTCGGTTTACAAACACCCTGTTGGGTACGAGTAACGGGCCCTTGACTCAGAATAGAAGTGGACTGGACTTGGGATGGTGTCGGGTCGTCTACTTTTCAGCAGGCAGTGGGCTTGATGGCCGAAGGGCTGGACCGACGGACTGTATAATAGGGCCAGCAAGCAGTGAGCCTGCTGGCCGAGAGACTGGACCAGGGTGAAAATTTATTGGGCCAGCAGGCAGTGGGTCTGCTAGCTGAAACATAGGACATGGGCAGGGAGTAGTTAGGCCAGCAGGCAGTGGGCTTGCTGGCCGAGAAACAGTAGTTGGACAATGTGCATTTGGGCCAGCAGGTCGTGGGCCTGCTGGTAGATTTGAGTCACGAGAGTGCTGGGCCCACTGGTGGATTAAATACGAAGAGAGCCCATCATCCAAAAAATTATAAAAACTAGACACATAATTATACAATTTAGCAAACGGAAATTGGGTTTCATAAAAAATAACATGACAACTAATTATGATTTTATTAGAGGATAAACCAAAATATTTCTAACCATGATGATTAGAAGGATAACCCAAAAACACACAAGCAGTATAACGAGCTTGAAGTTTGCTAATTGTAGTGGACGGGAAAAGTGGATAGCACAAACACCCAAACACCCTAAGATGAGAATACGAAGGATCTTTACGATAAAGATTTTTTAGTGGATATTGATATGCTAATCCTTTGCTAGGGAATATGTTAAGGAGGTAGTAGCCATTTGTAATGCATGATGCCAAAAAGAAAGTGATAATAAATCATGGGCTAGTAAAGTGCGAACAATATTATTAATTGTACGAATTTTTCTTTCGGATTTCTCATTTTGTGAGGACGTACGGGGACAAGAAAACCGAAAAGATATGCCATTTTCTCGAAACAACCCATTATCATATTCCCTTCAATTATCACATTGAATATTTTTAATTTTCCGTTCAATTTGGGTGCGGATGAATGCTCCAAATGTTAGGAATGTGAAAAAAACTTGAGACTTTTTAGATAAAGGAAAAGTCCACAAAAAATTAGAATAATCATCTAAAAACAACACATACTAACGGTGGCCCAAAGAGCTCAAAATGGGAGATGTCCACAAATCACTACGAATAATATCAAATGGCAACAAAGTACTAGAATTTGAGGCTACAAATGGTAATTTAAGATATTTTCCAAGCGAACAAGAAGGACGAATAATAGTACTGCGTGTACTATTACATTCAATAAAATTATCATTTTAAGAGAGGAAAGAACAGATGCCACCGGATGTCCCAAACGCGTATGCCACAAGGAAGGAGCTAGAGCGGCAAACGTGGACGGTGTGGCTTGATTAGTGAAAGTGGTGGTGGTGGTGATCGGGTAAAGATCTCTCTGACTATTACATCTCATTAGAGGTATCCCCGTCGTGAAATCCTTCACAGAAAATCCAAAAGGATCAAAGTCAACAGAAACCCAATTATCAGTTGTAAATTTGTGAACAAACACCAAATTTTTAATTAATTGAGGAGCATGAAGGACATTTTTCAAGACTAAAAGTGGGTTCGGGGGAGATAAATTTGTGTGACCATAACCACAAATTGGAATTGAATGACCATTACTAACAATTATGCCATGATTTTTTCTCAAATTGAAATAAGATCAGAGATTACCTGGCACAAACGTCATATGAGAGGTGGCTCCGGTGTCCATGTACCAATTTGCGTTCGAAGGATTTAATCCAAGTATATGCATCACTGCCTAGATATCCGTAGGGGTCGAAAATGATGTTGGGCCGACAGCAGCGAAGCACTGCTGAGGCCGAGGCCCAAGCAGCCAGCCTGCTGCTAGTTACTGTTCACTGGCCCAGGTCTGCCTCAGTTGAGTGTAGTTAGGCCTGGCCCAATTTGTTAGAACTGGGCAGGGTGGCATGGGACACTACCCATTAGCCCACGGCGTGGCCCAGGGCCACTGCCCAACTGCCTAGGTCTGGTGTCATGGGTTCAGTGTCCTGGTGCCCTACCTACCGCCACCACCCGTCGGAGTGCCACCACTGTTGCCGCGATTTTTTTCCACCATTTTTCTGATTTTAGCCCTTTTTTCCATCACTGTTATTACACTTTTGGCTAGAATTGTCCGAGAATGAGTGAGGGTCATCGGATGTGGCTGCCATCATAGCAGAATTTTCTCCAGTTGTCGCCTTTTTAACCAACCCGGCTTCTTCTAAGGTGAGCATGGAACGTGCTTGGTAGAACGGTGGGAGAGGATTGCTTTGACGAAGAAGAGTTCCAATGCCATTATAAGCCCCGGATAGGCCTGCAACTATCTGAAAAACAAGACGATAATTCATGACGGGCGATCTAATATTCTTGAGTTGATCCGACAACTCCTTGAGCCTTTTACAATAGGTTGAGACATTTAGAAAAAGCATCTATGTTGATGTGGGAGAATTCCTGCTCAAGGGTCACGACATGAGAATTTTTATTATCATGTAATATATCACACAACCTATTCCAATTATACATTGTCGTGGCATCGGGTTTAATAATAGTCTACAAGAGGTCAGTAGGGATAGTGGAATAAATCCACTAGAGTACCGTAGCATCAAGAGTTGCCCACAACTCTATTTCATAATTGGTGGTAGGCACATTCTCCTTTCTTATTGCCGAGGGGATGATGTAATGAAGGACTCGATGAGACCGTGCGTCAACTTTAAATAGTTCTGCCCATGTCGTGTATTGGACGTTTTCCATCTCAAGAATGATAGGTATGTTGTTCTTGATGTTGGAGACTGCAAGGGCAGGATGAAAGATGTTATTCGAGGTAGACATATTAAAAGAACAAGAGGAGAATTAGGGTTTTGGAAAGAAAAAAAATAATTGAAGGGATGGCATATTATGAAGCTTCATGTGATGAGTTCTCGGTGCTTGTGGCTTGGGTGTTAGAGCCAGAGGCAGAACGAGATTGTAATTGGAGAAGTCGACCACCAGGGGTAATGGAAATCAATTTCGACGTGTTTTGTCCAAGTATGAAATATTGGATTAATGGAAAGATAAGTCGTGCCAATTTTGTCACACCAAAGAATTGGAGTCTGTCGAAGACGCACACCTAGCTCAAACAAGATAGATTGGACCCATGTTAATTCAGCAACAACATCGGCAAACGCTTTGTATTCAGATTCAGTGGAAGACCTAGCGACGGTGCATTGTTTCTTCAAGGACCAAGAGACAAGAGCAACACCTAAAAAAACTGCATTGCCACATATGGATATGAGATCATCTATGGAGCATGCCCAGTCCGAGTCAGTAAAAGCCTAAAGTAGCAAATTGGACGAGCAAGGGATGTGAAAGCAATGATATTGAGTGTGTTGTAAGTATAGTATTCATTTAACCGCGACCCTGTGATTTTATGTGGGATTGTTCATGAATTGACATATTTTACTAACCACCAACATAAGGTCAAGCCGTGTGAGAGTGACATATTGTAAAGAACTGACAATATGGCGATACAAAGTTGCATAGGAAAATAGTGGGTTGTCACAATTATGAAGCTTTGTATTCACTGCCATAGGGGTTGCTAGAGGTTTGCAATGTTGCATTCCAGCCTTGGAAAGAAGATTGCAGATATATTGGTGTTGAGAGAGGAAGACATCATCTGAACCTATAGAAACTTGAACACTAAGAAAATAGCTCAAAGTACCCAAATCACGTATGGAAAAATTGGAAATCATGGAATCCAAAAATGATATGTGACTCCCAGTAAGTATTATATCATCAACATACACCAAGAGACCATTTCTATTGTAAATAAATAGAGAAGTGTCCGATTTTGAGGTAGTAAATCCCATATATTCGAGAAAATGAAGAAGTCCAATATACTACCCTGGGTGCTTATTTGAGACAGTATAAGGACTTCTTAAGGGGACAAACGTGGTTAGGATAGAGAGGATGAGTAAAACCTGATGATTGATACACGTGAAAGAGAATAATCTCTTGATTATTTTCATTAATGTCAAAGGTATATATACATGATATACAATATTTAATTATGAAATTTAAATCTACCTTTTCCTAATACAAGACTAATACATTTTTATAATACAAGACTAATACATTTTTATATACAAGACTACTACCATAATTACATATGTACAAGAATTCTACAAATATGGTAAGAGGAGAAACCGTGTATATATGAGAAATATGTACACGGTATACATAGTAGGGGAAACCGTGTATATTGAGTCCAATATACACGGTATTCTATAAACATGAAACTTTGCTCTTGAAGCTCCCCGTGCAAGAAAACGTTTTGGACATCCAGTTGGCATAAGGACCAGCGATGTGTTACTGCCAGCGAAAGAACAATGCGAATTGTGGCTGGTTTGACGACCAGACTGGAAGTTTATGAGTAGTCTTGTCCTTTTAGTTGATGGAATCATTTTGCAATGAGTCGAGCCTTATAAAGATCAATGGCACCAGTGTGGTTCCATTTAATTTGAAACACCCATTTGCACCCCAAAACATTCATTGATGGATTAAATGGGACCAAGGACCATGTATCATTACGGAGTAAAACATCCATTTCAAATGCCATGGCGACTCTCCATTCTTTGTATTTATTTGCTTTAGTGAAGCAAGTTGGCTCAATTGTTGGAGTAGATGGTGATGCAGCAAATGAGGTAATGGCAAAATTGGTGGAGGGCGGCATATTACGAAGCTTCATGTGATAAGTTCTCGGTGCTTGTGGCTTAGGTGGTAGAGCCAGAGGCAGAGCGATATTGTAATTAGAGAAATTGACCACCAGGGGTAACGTAGGCGAGGATGAGGTCGACGATAAATGGGAAGATCAACTAGAAGAGGTGATGGGTGTAGCATTTTGGTGTGGATCATGTCTGGTACTAGGATGTGTCGACGACAACTAAAGAGTTTCAATAGGTGCGGGTGGAATTAAAACAGGTGGTGAGGGGCGCTGCGAAAGACTTGAAATTGGAGGAATTGAAATAGGGAGAGAAGCCCAAGGGTGTGAGGAAGATGGCTGGGATGGGGGAGGGCCAATGATAGAGGGTTCGGCAAATAGGAATTTACTCTTATCAAATCTGACGTGTCTGGCAATATAAACTCGTCCACTGGAGCGATCAAGACATCTATAACCCGAGTGGCTGGAACTATACCCAGGAAAGACACAATGTTAGCTGCAAAAATCAAACTTGTGTTTGTTGTAAAGACGTAAGTAAAGATAACATAGGCAACCGAAAACTTCCAGAAAGGTGTAGTCAGGTATGGAGTGATTAGTTCATATGCGGAAAGACCATTTGTGGTAGATGAAAGGAGTCGATTAATAAGATATACCGCAGACTCAAAGGCAAAATGCCAGTAATTAACGAGCAGGAGTAGAACTGTGAGCAAGAAGACTAAGACCAATTTCTACAATATGTAGATGTTTTCGTTCAACATTACCTTATTTTGCATGGGCATGTGGACATGATATACGATGTGAGATACCAAGACTTGATAAAATAGGTGACATGGAATGAAACTCTCCTCACCGATCAGATTGTATAGATTTAATTTTAGTGTTGAATTATCGCTCAACAAGGGTCCTAAATTTTTGAAACACGACTAAGGTGACTGTCTTGTTTGAAATAGGAAATCCCCAAGAATAACTCGTGCAATCATCAACGAAAACTATAAATTATTTGTGTCCTTGTGACGAAAGAAGAGGGGCTGGACCCCAAACATTGACATATAATAATTGTAAAATTAAAGAACTTTTATTGATGCGCAAAGGAAGAGATAACTTGTGTGACTTGCCCAATTTACAAGAACTGCATATATTATTGAAACTAGGACTAGTACATGGAAAATTATTTTTCCTAAGTATTTGTTGAAGAATTCATTGGTGAGGATGACCGAGACGAAGATGCCAAAATGAGGGAGATGCCTTGATTGAATAATAAGCTGACACAGCGGAGGAGCCTGGTTGAGGAGAGGACTTGAGAGTGTAGAAAGCGCCACTACTCTGACCGAAAAGAAGAGGCGTATTGGAAACGCGATCCTTGATAAGAAAGTGAAATGGGTGAAATTAAAAAAAAAGTTATTGTATCTAGCAACGTGCTGAACAGAAAGTAGAGATTTTGTAATATTAGGACATGAAGAATATTTTTAAGGGAAAAATGGCGAGAGAGAGAGACAAGAAGAGATCTATAATTAAGTAAATTGTATAAATTATTTCTTGGATCAAAGATAGATTTTCAAAAAATTGTTGAGACTATAATTAAGTAAATAAATCGTGCTTTTTCTAGAGATGGCCTCCTTGTTATGATATCATGTTAAAGTGTGTGACCATCACATCTAAAATTATAACATGTTAGAGCTCTAACATGTTAAACTTTAGATGCGATTATCACACGCTTCAACATGATATCAAAACTAGGAGAGGTTCTAGGATTGAGTCTCACTGCCACCCCTTATAAAAAAATCACATGTTTGACCCATAAAAAATAATCAGGCCCAAGAGCATAATTTATTTAATTAATTATATTCTCAACTAGGGCTGGCCAGTGGGCCGGGATGGCCCAACCCCGCCCCGACCCCGACCCGACCCCGACCCGACCCGACACCGCCCCGACCCCGGTTAGTATTTAAAAAAAAATCGGTAGCGGGACTCGAATTGGGATGGGACAATGTCTCGTCCCGACCCGTCCCGAGCCCACCCCAGGCCCGCCAGACCCGATCCCGCCTGTAGTCCCCCCTTTGCAAATATAACCGTTGCACCAACTGCCATTTTAGATTTTGGCCGTTGGGCAACAGCCATTTTTGGCCTCCCCCCCCCCCCCCCCCCCAACCCCCTACCCCTCAATATTTATTTTTAACCCATAAGTTATTATATTTACACTTTAACCCAATTTTCCAACTATAAATAACTCATTTTCTCTTCATCTTTCTCACAAAAATCTTCCTACAATCTCTCTAATCTCTCAATATATCTCTCCACAAGTGTACATTGTTTACTAAATATTCAATTTTATTTATTCATTTGGGAATTGGGAGTGAAGTTGGCAACTAGCTTGAGGATCTTCCATCGAGCAAAGTTTCAATTTTCAACCTCTCGATTACACGTCGACGTTACGTCGGCGTTTGGTACATTCGTTCCTTCATTAAATTATTATTGCTTTATTTTATTTAGCACACTTAATTTTATTATCTTTAATTATTTATTATCATAATTAAAATGGAATGATTAAGAGGTATGTTTAAGGGTAAGGGTAAGGGTGCTTCTTCTAGTAGGGGAAACTAGGGCAAGGGTACTTCTTCTAGTCATCCTATTCCTACACAGGATGATTTTGTTGATACTCAACATTTTCCTACAATACCATTAGATTTAGACGAGGAGCTATTTTCTAGAACTCAAGAAGACTTTAATTTAGACGATGATCTAGATGATACATCCACTAATGTTAATGACAACACACCCACTAGTGCACCTTCAACTGAAATGACTTCTATTCCCCCTAGTATGAGACGAGGTCCAGCAAAACGACCATTAAAATCAGATGCATGGATATTTTTTGATAGGGACGTAGAGAATCAAGTAGCTAGATGTAAAATTTGTAAAAATGTTTTAAAATTTAAAACTGGAAAAGGTCACGGTGGGACGGGGGGTTTAATTAGACACGTAGTAAATGCTCATCCAGCTAGGTATTCTCAATACCAGGCTTCAAAACCGGGTGCGCAAACGTCCGCTCCATCGGAACAAGGTTCACATATTATCCCGGACCAAGTATAGGGTCAAATTAACCCCACGACGGGGGGAATTGTAGGCCCTAAATACAATAAACATAGAGATAGGGAAGCAATATCAAAATTAGTTGTTATGGAGGGTTTGCCTTTTTCATTTCCTTCATCTCCCGGGTTTATTCATTACATTAGAGATATATATAATCCTGCTTTTAACGATTTTCCTAGATCAACTGTTAAGAGAGATGTATTTAAATTCGCACATGAATATCAACAATATTTACGTTATTCATTATATCATTTTAATGGCAAGATATCTATCACGTCTGAAATAGGTCGTAGTACTAACGGTCATGATTATTTAACGGTAACTTGTCATTGGATAGATTATAAATGGTCTATGCAAAAACGTATCTTAGCGTATAGATATATAGATGATAGGCACACTGGTACTTTTATTGCAGATAATTTTTATCAAGTGTGCCATTATTATGGAATAACCGATAAAATTATGACTATTACATTAGATAACGCTTCTTCTAACAATTAAACTATTACAATTTTAAAAAATAGTTTAACTTCATCTTTTCCAGATCATCTTCATATAAAATGCGTGTGCCATATATATAACTTAATTGTAAAGGATAGTCTATCACTTTTTCAAGACATTCTTAGTAAAATACAATTTGCTATAAACTTTATTTTTAAAAGTAATAGAGTACAACGAAGAAAAGAATATAAAAAAACTTGTCACGGTTGTGGACTACCTTATAGAAAAATTCCAGAAGAAGTATCCACTAGGTGGAATTCTTTATACGAGTAACTACTTGTTGCTTATGACTATAGAAAACCTATAACTTTATTTTTTAACTCTCATAATCAAAATCCAGCTGATATGATTGTAGATAGTGATTGGATAAAAATTTCCGAACTTATTGTATTTTTAGAGAAATTTTTTCAAGCAACAAAAGAATTTTCAGGTATATATTATCCTACTATTTCAACTATGTTGTTTTATATAACTCTAATATTTTTATTACTTAGTAAATATATGGAAAAATCAGCTTATATGGCAGCTATTAAAAAATATTTATCAAAATAAAAAAATATTTTATTCCTATTCCCACTATTTATATTATTGGTGTTGTATTAAATTCGACTATTAAAATAGACGGTACTAAATCACTTATTGAAACTATTTACGATTGTATAGAAGTACTACCACCTCCAAGTCTAAAAAATCTAAATCACCCACCACCTATTGAACAAACTAAAGAAGAAGTGTTGTCTAGCGTACAAGACCGATGCAAAAAAAAATATAGGTTTTACCAACAAGAAAATGCTAGTAACTTACCAGCTTCCATACCATCTTCTTCATCTTTAACACAACCTCACAAAAGACATGATGTTTCTGCGGCTAGCATTGAAAGCATCAGAAATAGAATGTGCAGTCGTACTGCTACTAACCAAATTAGCGAGTTGGATATTTTTGTTTTGTAGGGTTCTTTACCGTACCAAGAAGTTATCAATGAAGATGGACATGAAGACTTGCTGAAATACTGGAGGGGGAATGAGAAGACCTTTCTGACACTTTCAATGATGGCCCGAGATATTTAGAACATTCAAGCGTCATCAACTGCGTCTGAAAGCATTTTTTCTACCGGCAGATATCATAGAGGAGACCACAGACACTCATTAGCCGGAGACAGCTTGGAAATTGCAGTATTATTCAGAGATTGGATACGAGCGGAGCGGAGAAGGTGCGGTCAACCGGAGATCAACGAAGAAGAAGACAAAAACTACAACGAAATCTTATCCGAAGGTAGTGGAAGCAACATGGATCAATTTGACCAACAAATACCAATTCCAACAGAAGAACCACAGGAAATTATCAAGCAATTAGAACAGGTTTTTTTGAGAATGTAATTTTTTAAATTGCAATTTTATTATGTAATTTGCAACTTTTGGACAACACCACAAAATTGCAATTTAGACAATTGTATTTGTATTACAAAAAAAAATCATATGTCTATTAAATAATATAAGAGGCACAAAAACAGCCTTGGGATGTTTTTATTACATTATCTTGTCTTGTTTATTGAGTTTTTTTTATACATATGTTATTAAAAAAAAAAAAAGGAAAACCCACCAGAACCCGCCCCGATCCCGACCCCGCCCGGCCCCCGGCCCGACTCCGACGGGATCGGGATCGGGACGGGACTGGAGAAAGTTCCGCCAAACCCGACCCCGCCCCCTTCGCCCGTCACGCCCCTACCCCGACCCCGCCAGACCCGAGCCCGGCCCACTGGTCAGCTATATTCTCAACACGCCCCTCACATGCGGACTTGATTATTTTTTTCATGGACCAAGCACATGAAAAAAAAATTGATGTTAGAGAGAGCACACTTTACTTAATTATATACTGAACATGCATGCACTCGCATGTGGGGGCTTGATTATTTTTTAATGGGTCAAACACGTGATTTTTTTATGATGGATGGCGTTGAAATTCGATCTCATAACCTCTGTTTTCTCTAATACCATGTTGAAGTGTGTGACTAACTCATCTAAAATCTTAAGCTTTTAGAGAGAGCACACATATTTTACTTGATTATATTCTCAACATGTCAGAGCCTGGGTTCAGTGGGAGGAGTATGACAAAGGCTGATGATGGCGTGGGGCTCAATTTATATCCTGTTATGAGTTTAGAGACGCACGCATACAAAAAAGAAACTAATCGCAGCTTCAGTTGCCATAAATACTCAGATGAGTTGGGTGACACACAATGAATCTCGATAATTGACCCGTGGACTGTGGTAATGGGCCACGTGATACTTAGTTCGACGGGGAGATTGTACTTGGGTGTGCAAACAAAGCCGCACATTGGTAGCTGAAAAGACTGTGAAGCTACATATAAGGTGTAATATCTCTTAATGGTGAGAGATCTTTTGAAAAACTGTGTGGGCTTGACCCGAATAAGACAATATCACACCATGTTAAGAGTATCTTTGGGTTGATTTAGCCCAACAACAAATCTAGAGCTAGGTTCATCTCAATTAATTATTTATCCGAGTTGGACCCCATCTTATATTGTTTACACTATAGTTGGCAGGCCTGGCATGCGGGGGTGTTGAGTCTCCACATCGGCTAAGAGACAGGGAACTTGGTCTCTTTATATGGCTTGAGCAATCCTCACCTCATGAGCTAACTTTGGGGATTGACTTCGACCCAAAATTCATTTCTTTACACAGTATCAGAGCAGACAGAGGTCCTATGATTGAATCTCATGACCGCCACCCATTATCAAAAAAAAAATCACATGCTTGGCCCATAGAAAAATAATTAGGCCCGCACGTAAAAAAGTGTGTTGAAAATATAATTGAGTAAATAAAAAGTGTTTTCTCTAATATCTTAAGTTTTTTAGTTGAAATAGTTACACACTTCATAAGTTTTTTAGTTGAAATAGTTACACACTTCAACAAAAATCAGTTAATGTCATCTTGGACTCCTAAAATCCTCTTCTGAGATTAACCTGAACTGAAGAGAAAAAGAAACACTCCTAGAATATCACTTATTTTGTACCAAATGTATTTGGCAAAAAGGCATATAAAAATGGAATGAAGATAATACTATATTTATTTATCTTACTCTACTATACAATTTTTAAATCAAAAAGTGAAATGAGATGATTAACACTCGATAAAACAAAAAAGTGAACATCCTTTGGTCCCGAGAATTTATGGTCAATTTACAGAGAATATACATATATTTTCATGTTACATCTTCTATAAATACAAGAGCACTAGGAGTTTATTTAAAGTAGCAGCTTGTCACTAAAAATATGGGAGAAAGCGCAGTGCACACTAGCTTACCTTCACCATTACCAAGACAAGTGAAACTATTTGGTTTTCCGGTGACGGAATGTGACAAAACCACCGCACTTACTCCACCGCCGCTGCCATCGCATGACGTGGAGCGGAAGCGATTCGAGTGCCAATATTGTCATAGAGAATTTGCAAATTCTCAAGCACTAGGTGGCCACCAAAATGCACACAAGAAAGAAAGGCAAAGAACAAGACGAACTCACTTAATCGGTAATCATCAACAGCGTTTCAGGCCGGTAGTTCCGGTGATCAATGCACGCGCGGTAAGATCAGGAGCGTTGATTAATAATAACGTGAGTACCATGTCTAGGTATCATGGGCCACGGTTGCGGTCGCAGGTACTTTCAGGTGTTCCACTTCGGTTTCAGATTGTACGGTCGCAACAGATCATGGCCGTTCAAAATCCAGATGGTATAAATAATGGAGCGGATGTTGATCTTCATCTACGACTTGCACCTCCCAAGGATTGATGAAAAACTAGTACTCCCTCCGTCTCAATATAAATGTCTTAATTTGACTAGACACGGAGTTTAAAAAATAAAATGATATTTTTGAATTTTGTGGTATCTCGAAAATAACTGCTCTACCTACCAATGTAGAGTTAAGGTTTACGTACACTCTACCATCCCCATATCCCACGTTGTGGGACTTCACTGAGTATGTTGTTGTTGTTGTTGTTAAATCTTGTGATCTTAAACTAAAGATGTGTGTAATGTACTAAAATATCATTTAATCTTGTGGTTATAAACTTGTCATATAGAATATTTGAACTGTCAACTTACTAAATGTGGAAAGATGCATTTTTTTGATACTGACCAAAAAGAAAAATAAGATATTTAAAATGGGACATAGAATTTCTCAATTCTAACACAAGGTATACTTATATTAGATGGGAGTACTATAATCACGTAATTCATTTCCAAATGTCCTTCCGTTTTTCCTTAGTACTAATAAATAATTCAATGAGAATTTAGTAGTAAGTACTAGCTAATTAGTTCCATTTGTCTTCTTTTATTTCTTTTTTGCTTTACCGATCATGCATTTTTGCTTTTCAATGGTTATTATAACTTAATGTGTAAATTCCACTTAGTCCGCTAATTGAGAAACAATTCCCTTCCTTCTTTTGTGAATGAGGACGATAGCTCCCTTGAATAACATTTATAACGTGAGTTTAGAACTTTAATTCAGGGAAAACTGTAAAATCATAATTTTCTCTCCATTTTCGAAATACAACACGAGTACTTGTCTAAGACTAATACTCCAGTATTATGAAAGATATTGTAGATTGTGTCTCTTAATTCAAAGATAACTTCTTTAAACTTTGGATGATGTCAACATTTTCTCTGTTTTATGTCATTTTTGTTGAGGGAACAGAGTCCTCATTAAGGACCATCCAGTGTAGCTTCTTTTAGCTTATCCAGAGGCCTTACATAAACTGGAAACTGACATTGATTTCAAAGTAGCATTAGCAAAATTGGAATATAAGTATCCGCATTAGAGGTAAGGTCTGCGTACACTCTATCTTCCCCAGACTCCACTTTATGGGTTTTCACTGTGTATGTTGTTGTTGTAAGTATCCGCATTAGCAAAAAAAAGACATTTGACATCAAAGTGGGAAACAAATACAATCGCTAAGCGAAACTGATCTCGCCAAGCTTTCATATTTTCATTGCGTTGTCATTGATACACTGAGATAATACCTTCCAGTACCACTTATATATGTTGCCCCATTACTCAGTTGAAGACTAATGCACCATCTATGAAAGGATATGATGTATCAAAACATACAATCATGTTGTTAACGCCAGAGATCCTAAGGTATGGGACGAGCCTGACAAGTAGAGGCATAGCCAGAATTTAGAGTTTATGGGTTCTGAAATTGTCACCGAATTCATAGCGTGATCATAGTTACTGAGTTTGCGTTTAAATATTTATACATATTTAATGAATTTTCTAATACAAATACAACATTTAAACAAAAGTTACTGGGTTCATTAGAACCCGTAACTATAATGAACCGAGTAACTAATACTCTCCCTCCACCTCTGCTGACAAGTTTAAACTGGAGTTTTGGAATGGAGAGAAGTGTGTACATGCCCTGGATCACTTTCATTAGCATGAACTTAGACAATTCTTTAACTGGAAAATTGAAGAAGAGGAAAGCTTGGAAGCAAGTGAAGCAACCTATAGTTCAAGATTCATCATGCTGAATAAGCCTTTATAACTGGCATACTGATGCATCTTTTCTACGAGGCATAATACATAAACAAGCACTCAAACTTGGATTCAGCTGGCAAGTATGTCCTCCAACTTTGGGTGTGCACAAGTAGGCACCTCAACTTGTATAAAGTTGAACATGTAAATACAAATGTTGACGTGGCACTGACGTGTCACATAAATTTTGGAGGTGTCTAGATGATCATTTTGTAAATTGGATCAACTGATAAAGTAAAAACAAGTTGAGGTGCCTACTTGTACACACCCAAAGTTGGAGGGCATACTTGCCGGCTAAGGCCAAATTTAAAGGCATGTCTAGGTATTATGCCTGTCTACAATTGTGAACAAGTGTTTGTGCTTTCTATATTGAACCTTTAAGAAAAAAAATACAATAATACTTTTTTCCTTATATTAAAATTCTAACTTCACCGGAAAGTATTATTCAAGAAAGTTATCATTTTCATTCAAAAGGAGGGGTAATATTGTTTCCCAACCTTAAAGGTCAAGAGGGTTAAGTAAAATTTACTCTAACTAATTATAAGAATAACAATACATTGTTTCAACTTCCAAGGAAACACTCTAGAGTAGGGCTGGACAGTGGGCCGGGACGGCCCGACCCCGACCCGAGCCCGCCCCGGTGCCGCCACGACCCCGCTTAAAAAAAAAATAACGGGGGCGGGACTCGAACTCGGGAATGGACGATGTCTCGTCCCGCCAGACCCGAGCCCGCCCCAGGCCCGCCTGACCCGAGACCACCCCGAGCCAGTCCCGACCCCGACCCCGCCCTTTTCCCCCCTTGCAAAAATGGCAGTTGCACCAACGACCATTTTAGATTATGGCCGTTGGCCAACGGCCATTTTAGGCCCCCCCCCCCCCCCCCAAACCCCCCTACCCCTTAATATTTATTTTTAACTCATAAGTTATTATATTTACACTTTAACCCAATTTTTCAACTATAAATAACTCATTTTCTCTTCATTTTTCTAACAAATCTTCCTACAATCTCTCTAATTTCTCAATATATCTCTCTACAAGTCTACATTGTTTGCTAAATATTCAATTTTATTAATTCATTTGGGAATTGGGAGTGAAGTTGGCAACTAGCTTGAGGATCTTCCATCGAGCAAAGTTTCAATTTTCAACCTCTCGATTACACGTCGACGTTACGTCGGCGTTTGGTACATTCGTTCCTTCATTAAATTATTATTGTCTGTTTATTTTATTTAGCGCACTTAATTTTATTGTCTTTAATTATTTATTATCATAATTAAAATGGAAGGATTAAAAGGTATGTTTAAGGGTAAGGGTAAGGGTGCTTCTTCTAGTAGGGGCAACCAGGGCAAGGGTGCTTCTTCTAGTAGGGGCAACCAGGGCAAGGGTACTTCTTCTAGTCATATTATTCCTACACAGGATGATTTTGTTGATACTCAACATTTTCCTACAATACCATTAGATTTAGACCAGGAGCTATTTTCTGGAACTCAAGAAGACTTTAATTTAGACGATGATCTAGATGATATACCCACTAATGTTGATGACAACACACCCACTAGTGCACCTTCAACTGAAATACCTCCTATTCCCCCTAGTATGAGACGAGGTCCAGCAAAACGACCATTAAAATCAAATGCATGGACATTTTTTGATAGGGACGTAGAGAATCAAGTAGTCATATGTAAAATTTGTAAAAATGTTTTAAAATTTAAAACTGGAAAAGGTCATGGTGGGACGGGTGGTTTAATTAGACACGTAGTATGTGCTCATCCAGCTAGGTATGCCCAATACCAGGCTTCAAAACCGGGTGCGCAAACGCCCGCTCCATCGGGACAAGGTTCACATACTGATACTGTCCCGGACCAAGTACAGGGTCAAATTAACCCTATGACGGGGGGAATTGTAGGCTCTAAATACAATAAACATAGAGATAGGGAAGCAATATCAAAATTAGTTGTTGTGGAGGGTTTGCCCTTTTCATTTCCTTCATCTCCCGGTTTTATTCGTTACATTAGAGATATATATAATCCTGCTTTTAACGGTTTTCCTAGATCAACTGTTAAGAGAGATGTATTTAAATTCGCGCATGAATATCAACAATATTTACGTTTTTCATTATATCATTTTAATGGCAAAGTATCTATCACGTCTGATATAGGTCGTAGTACTAACGACCATGATTATTTAACTGTAACTTGTCATTGGATAGATTATAAATGGTCTATGCAAAAACGTATTTTAGCGTATAGATATATAGATGATAGGCACACTTTGTACTTTTATTGCGAGAAAATATTTATCAAGTGTGCGATTATTACGGAATTACCGATAAAATTATGACTATTACATTAGATAACGCTTCTAATAACAATTACGCAATTACAATGTTAAAAAATAGTTTAACTCCATCTTTTCCAGACCATTTTCATATAAAATGCGCGTGCCATATATATAACTTAATTGTAAAGGATGATCTATCACTTTTTGAAGACATTCTTAGTAAAATACAATTTGCTATAAACTTTATTTTTAAAAGTAATAAAGTACAACGTAGAAAAGAATATAAAAAAACTTGTCACGATTGTGGACTACCTTATAGAAGAATTCCACAAGAAGTATCCACTAGGTGGAATTCTTTATACGAGCAACTACTTGTTGCTTATGACTATAAATTACCTATAACTTTATTTTTTAACTCTCATAATAAAAAGCCAGCTGATATGATTTTAGATAGTGATTGGGTAAAAATTTCCGAACTTATTGTATTTTTAGAGAAATTTTTTCAAGCGAAAAAAAGAATTTTCCGGTATATATTAACCTACTATTTCAACTATGTTATTTTATATAACTCTAATATTTTTATTACTTAGTGAATATATGGAAAAACCAGCTTATAAGGCAGCTATTAAAAAAATGTTTGTCAAAATAAAAAGAAATTTATTCCTATTCCCTCTATTTATATTATTGGTTCTGTATTAAATCCTACTATTAAAATAGACGGTACTAAATCACTAATTGAAACTATTTACGATTGTATAGAAGTACTACCACCTCCAAGTCCCAAAAATCTAAATCACCCACCACCTATTGAACAAACTAAAGAAGAAGCGGTGTCTAGCGTAGAACACCAATGCAAAAATATATATAGATTTTATCAACAAGAAAATGCTAGTAACTTACCGCCTTCCATACCATCTTCTTCATCTTCAACACAACCTCACAAAAGACATGCTATTTCTGCGGCTAGTATTGAAAGCCTCAGAAATAGAATGTGCGGCCGTACCTCTACTACTAACCAAATTAGCGAGTTGGATATTTTTGTTTTACAGGGTTCTGTACCGTATCAAGAAGTTATCAATGAAGATGGACAAGAAGACTTGTTTGAAATACTTGGAGGGGGAATGAGAAGACCTTTCCGACACTTTCATTGATGGCTCGAGATGTTTTGAACATTCAAGCGTCATCAATCGCGTCTCGAAAGCACTTTTTCTGCGCAGATATCAAATAGGAGACCACGACACTCATTGGCGGAGACACTTGGATATTGCAATATTATTCGAGAGATTGGATACGAGCGGAGCGGAGAAGGTGCGGTCAACCGGAGATCAACGAAGAAGATGATGAAAACTACAACGAAATCTTAACCGAAGGTAGTGGAAGCGACGTGGATCAATTTGACCAACAAATACCAATTCCAACCGAAGAACCACAGGAAATCATCAAGCAATTAGAACAGGTTTTTTTGAGAATGTAATTTTTTTAATTGCAATTTTATTATGTAATTTGCAACTTTTGGACAACACCACAAAGTTGCAATTTAGATTTTAAACAATTGTATTTATATTACAAAAAAATTATATGTCTATTAAATAATATAAGAAGCACAAAAACAGCATTGAGATATTTTTATTACACTATCTTGTTTTGTTTATTTAGTTTTTTTTATACATATGTTATTTAAAAAAAAAAAAAAAGGAAAACCCGACCGTACCCCGCCCCGAGCCCGACCCGACCCCGCCCCACCCTGATACCGACGGGATCGGGATCGGAACGGGACTGGAGCAGGTCCCGTCAGACCCGACCCCGCTAGGCCCCGCTAGACCCGACCCCGACCCCCTAGCTCGTCCCGCCCCGACCCCGACCCCTCCAGACCCGGCCCGCCAGACCCGAGCCCGGTCCACTGGCCACCCTTACTCTAGAGTTTGGATTGCCAAATGGGTTTTTGTTACTCTTGTTATTATTAATTAGTAAGGCCACGGTCCAAGATGAGTTGGCTCGCCTTGTTAAATTGTTGGTATTTTTTGAGAATTTATTGTAGGAGTTATTATTCTATTTCCTTACTCTTTTATTTTAAGTAATGCAAACCAAAGAATTTTTGAGGATCCTTTTTCATTCTCTTTTTTTTAACTCTTGTGAAAAACACTTTATACTACATTGGTGGTGAAAAATCCTTTCTTCCCTCTCATATTGAAATGTGCTTTATTGGGTTAGTAAATGGGCTAGCACAAGAGAGGGACCTCGCGCACATGAGAGTTGGACTTCGTAGGCAAAATGGGTCGATTTGTTCCCCCTGCGCATGAGGTATATGTGAGGCCTAATTCAATTCTGGTTTTGCAAAATATTATTTTGCTATTTTTTGAGCTTACCCAAAATTATCCAAAATCATGCTTACTGCATTAAAATTCGGGCGTAGCTTTCATATCCGGACGTAGCTCTCATACCTCCGAAATTAGTTATTACCGGTCATTGGTTATACCAACGGAATCGTTTGTTATGAATCCGGTCAAGACTTATTCTCCCGGATTTAATTGTCTCGGAACCGGTCAAAGCTCGTTACTTCAGAATTAATTGTTGCAATGATCATTATCAATAAATACTCTGACTTAATGTCGATCTTTATTTCTCTGAACATTGGGAGACGTTTCAAATATCATTCATTATTCTCTGAACGTCTCTGACGTTCAGAAGTATTGTGGAACTTTTGGGAGTGATCAGGCTAAACGATTTGCACCGGAGTCGGTCTGAAATCGCTTTCAAGGAAGTGACTTGCCACGACACAGCTGTGATTCGATAAGTTTTTCTTTAATGTTTCATTTGTTCTTAATCAATATTGTTCTTCTCTTTTACTAACAATTTGAAAGTGATTTTATAAAATATTGATAAGATGACTGTTTCTTTGAACAAAATTCTTTCAAATTTATCAAAACTTGAATCTTTGGAGGGAAACAATTTTAAACATTGGTCACAAAAGCTTTTGATTTTCTGTGAATAATTAAACGTTGATTATGTTATGTTTGATGAACCAACTATTGCTAATAATATTTCTAACACCACTGGTTGTTATGCTGCTAACCATAGTACTACTACTACCGCTAGTATTACTGCTACTGTGGTTGTTGATGATGATGCTAAAAAGAAATTTGAAAAAGATAATAAGACTGTTAGGGACATCTGCTAAACCATATGACTAATTGGCTATTGATTTGTTTGTTACTAATAAATCTGCTAAGGAAATTTGGGATAGTTTGGAAAAAAAATATGGTGCTGATGATGCAAGGAAGAAGAAGTATGTTATTGGCCAATGGATTAAGTTTCAAATGGTTGACAATAAATCAATCATAAAATGGGGTTCATGAGTATGAGAACTAACCGCTGATGTGCTTACCGAGGGCATGAAAATGTGTGATATTTCAGGCCAATGTTCTGCTTGAAAATTTCCAGCCGTTGTGGAGTGATTACCGGAACCAACTAAAGCATAAGAAGAAGAACTTGACTCTTCAGGAACTGATCAGTCACATGCGGATTGAGCAGGCAAACTGTCTCAAAGATAAGATGAAAGCTCTTTCCTTTAATTCTTATAAAGCTAATCTTGTGGAAACTTCTGGTACTGTTGTGAAAGATAGGTTCAAAGGCAAATAGAAGAAAGTCCCAGAAAAGGGAAATGGAAACAAGAAGAATCACTTCAATAAGCCGGAGAGTCAAATTCAGAAGCCAAAGGGACCTTGTTTCATTTGTAAAAAACTCGGTCACGGGGATGCTTAGTGTTATAAAAAATAAGGGCAAAACTCAAAGCCAGGAGGACAATGTGCTGCCCAAGCTAATCTTGCTATCAGAAATGAAGTGATTGTTGTGGTAGTCGTAGAGGCAAATCTGATGGCTAACAACGCATATTGAGTGCTGGACACAGACGCTTCAAGGCATCTCTGTGCTAATAAAGAATTGTTCCATACCTTTGAGAACTTTACTGATGGCAAGTGTGTCTACATGGGTAACTCCACTACTGCTGGAGTTATGGGTAAAGAAAAAATTCTTCTTAAGTTAACCTCTGGAAAAACTTTAGCCTTGAACAATGTTCTGTATGTACCCTCCCTTTGTAAAAACTTAGTTTCTGGAGCACTTATCAACAAAGTTGGCTTTAAACTTATTTTTGAAGCTGATAAAATTATTATTTTCCGTGAAGGAGACTTTGTTGGGAAGGGATATCTTAGTGGAGATTTATTTGTATTGAACATTGTTCGAGAGACTATGAATAATAATGTTTTCAGTTCCGCTTATATTGCTGAGTTTGTTGATTTATGACATGGTAGACTATGTCATGTTAATATTGCTTTGATTAAAAGACTTAGAAAAATAGAATTAATCCCTGCAATAAAGTTAATGAATTTTCTAAGTGTCATGTGTGTGTAGAAGCAAAGCATGCTAAGACACCATTTAAACCTGTTACTAGTAGAAAAACAGAATTGCTTGAACTAGTACATTCAGACTTAGCTGATTTCAAGAACATTGTTAGTAAAGGTGGAAAGAAGTATTACATTACTTTTGTTGATGACTTTTCTAGATACACTAAGATATATCTTCTTAAGTCTAAAGATGAGGTTGAAAGCATGATTTTAAAATTCAAAACAGAAGTAGAAATCAATTAGACAGGAAAATCAAGAGACTTAGATCTAATAAGGGCTGTGAATTTAGTACTAATTCTCTAGAGACTTTTTGTGAGAAAAATGGTACTCCCTCCGTCCCAATTTATGTGATATAGTTTGACTGGACATGAAATTTAAGATATAAAGGAAGAGTTTTAAATTTTGTGGTCTAAAACAAATCATAGATATTTGTGTGGTTATAAATTATCTCGTTAAGCGTAAAAGGTAAAGTTCAAAGTTAATTAATTCTAAATAAGGAAATGTATCATTCTTTTGGTGACGGACTAAAAATAAAAGTGTATCACATAAATTGGGACATAGGGAGTATTATACATGAGGTTAGTGCTCCCTATAGTCCCCAACAAAATGATGTAGCTGAACGCAAGAACCGAACCCTTAAGGAAATGATGAACTATATGCTTTTAAGTTCGGGTCTATCTAATAATATGTGGGGATTAGCTATTTTGGCTGCATGTCATATTCTTATTAGAGTCCCTCATAAGAAGTTAGACAAGACTCCATATGAGTTGTGGAGAGGGTTTCCCCTAATTGATTTCCGAAAGTGTGGGAGTGTTTGACTATGATTGGTTTACCTGATTTCAAATGGGTAAATATAGGATCTATAACTTTTGACACTGTTTTTATTGGCTATGCTCAAAATAGTGTTGCTTATAGATTTATGTCTTTGAATGATTATTCTATTTGTGAATCTAGAGATGCAGAATTTTTTTAGCATGTTTTTCCTTTGAAAAATGATGTGTCTAGTGATATGCAAAATAATGCTTCCACATTTGTGCATGTTAATTCTCATGTTGTGTTTTCCTCTAATGTTGTTAATAATGAGCATGAAATTGAACTTAGAAAGAGTAAAAGACGTAGAATAGAGACTAGCTTTGGTCCTGATTTTATTATTGCATTTTTTACTGAGAATTGTGATATTGATGTCTTAAATGATGAATTAGTATCTATTTACTTAATGGAAGAAGACCCTAAGAATTATGATGAAACAATGAGGTTAATAGATGCTATGTTTTGGAAAGAAGCCATTAAAAGTGAATTAGATTCTATAGTTTCTAATCATACTTGGGACTTGCATGATTTACCTAAAGGTTCTAAATCCATAAGTAGCAAGTGGATATTTAAGAAGAAATTGAGACCTGATGGTACAATTGATAAATATAAGGCTAGACTTGTGATTAGGGATTTTAACCAAAAGAAAGGTGTTGATTACTTTGATACTTATTCTCCTGTGACTAAAATAGAGACCATTAGAACTCTTATTGCCTTAGTCGTTATTCATAGTTTAGTGGTACACCAAATAGATGTTAAAATGAATTTTCTAAATGGTGATTTCGAGGAAGAGATCTATATGACTCAGCCCGAGGGTTTTGTGGTCCCTGGACAGGAAGATAAAGTATGTAAGTTGAGGAAGTCCTTGTATGGTTTAAAACAGGCACCTAAGCAGTGGTTTGAAAAAATTAACGACACGTTAGTGGATGATGGTTTTGTTGTTAATGCTTTAGATACCTATGTTTATTCTAAAATGATAGGATCAAGTTGTGTGATTATATGTTTATATGTGGATGACATGTTAATCTTTGGTCCTAATGTGAATGTTGTAAATGAAACTAAGAACTTTTTGTCTTCTAAATTTGAAATGAAAGACCTTGGAGAAGCATATGTGATTTTAGAAATTAAAATAAAAAAGAACTGTTAATGGCTTTTCTTTGTGTCAGTCTCATTACATTGAGAAGATGTTGAAAAAGTTTGATTGTTTTGATGTTGCACCGGTGAGAACTCCTTATGATCCTACCATACATTTGAGAAAGAATAAAGAATCTAGTGTTTCTCAAACTGATTAAGCTAAAATAATTCGGAGTGTAATATTTCTCATGAACTACACTCGGTCTAATATTGCTTACAATGTTAGTAGATTGAGTAGATATACACATAGTCCCAGTAGTGAGCATTGGACTACTCTTCATCATTTGTTAAGGTACTTGAGAGGTACTATGGATTGGTATTTGCATTTTAATAAATTTTATGTTGTATTAGAAAGAGTTTGTGATGCAAATTGGGTAACTGATAATGATGAAGTTGGCTCCAACAGTGGCTATGTGTATACTTTGGGTGCAGGTGTTATTTCATGGAAGTCTTCCAAACAGACTTGTATAACACGTTCTACTATGAAATCTGAGTTTATTGCTCTTGAGTTAGCATGGCAAGAAGGTGAGTGGTTGAGAAACCTTTTGGTAGATGTGCCATTGTGGGGAAGACATGATTCACTAGTCTCTTTACATTGTGATTCGCAAGCAGAAATTAGGATTGCAAAGAACAGTGTGTCAATGTTAAAATGAGACATATACGCATCGGGCATGGTGTGGTTAAACAGTTCTTGAAGCATGATGTTATCTCCTTGAAATATGTAAGGTCCGAAAGAAATTTGGCGGATCCTTTAACCAAGGGTTTGGCAAGGAAGATGATCCTTGAAATGTCGAGAGATATGGGGCTAAAGCCTATGACTAGAAATGATATTTTGTGTATGGCAAACGAGGTTACAGACTAGTGTTATATCAAATGACTATGATAAGGGAGATATGAAATGTGCTAAAATGATTAGTATTTAAGTGAATTAGGATCAAGAAACTAATTATGTATGTAAGTGATTAAATGTTGAATCATAACGGAGATAAATATATTATTATTACATCAATAGATATGTTTTGGCAAGATAACACCAACACGTTTAAATTTGGGATATAACATCTGGTGACTAACCACTACTAGATATAGGTGGCATCCTAGAAATAGAGTAGGATAGTTAGCATTAAACGGTCCTTTTGATGATGTTGGGAAAAGTTGAGAAGTTTCTGAACTTTTGAAATTCATTTTGAGGTAAGAAATGTTGGTAGCAACTTTAACTTTGGGAATCAAATTGAAGAGCAAAACGTGAGCAACAAATTTAGCTTTGTGAATTAATTTGATGAGCAAAACGTTGGCAGTGACATCTTTAGCTTTGGGATAATTCATTTTGAAGAGCAAAAACGTTCTAACGAGAATTTTAGGAACTCGAGTGTACAAGTGGGGTTTTCCTTTCAGTTATTAATAGTAAGCCTAAAAGAGATGCATGATTCGTGGTAATTATCCGGGGGTCGATATTTGAGGTATGTTAAGGCTAATCCTTCCTTCTTTTGGCATGTTCTAAGTTACGAAACGTAAACGTAATACTGCCCCTTAAATGATTCTACTCTTAGTAGTTAAGGATATTCATGTTATTCATTCATACTTTCAAAGCATGTCTAAATATGTTCCTAAATCCCTATTGAAATAATGGGAAATAGGTTAATATTCATCATGTTAATCAGATGTGTAATGACCTTACGTCACTCGGATAGACTTAGAGTGTCTTGGTATCATTCATGCATTATATACATATATATACATATAAATATATTGGATCGGGTTGCACGTTCCGCAACATATATACATATAAATATATTGGATCGGGTTGCACATTCTGCAATATATATACATATAAATATATTGGATCGGGTTGCACCTTCCGCAACATATATACATATAAATATATTAGATCGGGTTGCACGTTCTACAACATATATACATACACATATATTGGATCGGGTTTCACGTTCCACAACATATATACATATATATATATATATATATATATATATATATATATATATGTATAATGGATCGGGTTGCGCATTCCGCAACACATGCATAAATCGGTGTTTACGTTGCATTGCCTATCCACACATACACCTTAAAGAATACATAGGGGTAGTGATATGCTATACACCTCTCACTATAAGACGATAATAGTTAATAAAGTGAAGACCTACCCGGACAGGTTGTATTTGAGTTTTGTTATTCAGCTCATATGGCATTCAGGTTGCTCATGCTTTCATTTACAGCTTATCGCTTCATATTGTGTTCATGCCTTTCCTTACAATCTATAGATTCATATTGTTATTCATGCTTTACATACTCGGTACATTATTCGTACTGACGCCCTTTTTATCGGGGAACGCTGCGTTTCATGCAAGCAGGCTCAGGTAGACAGAGTGACAATTCGCATGAGTTGGTTGCTGGTTTAGCTGATATCGGAGCACTCCGCTTGTCCTGGAGTTGCAGTCTAATCTTGGTACGGTATTTTTGGTCACGTACTCTTTAGAGGATTGTAAACAAATGTCCTGTGTATAGTAGTCGTGTATGGCCTTGTCGGCCTTAGTATGTATATATGCATGAGTTGGGCTCTTCTGTTTGTATGATTTTACGTAGCTCCCTTCCAGTTTATTATTTCTATGTGTCAGGAGGTTACTGTATGACGACCCTTGTGGCCCACGTTTAATTACGGTTAGATGGTAAATATATGATTAGTGGTATTCGGCAAGTAAGGTCCGGGTGCCCGTTATGGCCCTCCTGTTTGGGTCATGACAAACTTGGTATCAGAGCTGGTCTGTCCTAGGGATATCTACAAGTCGTGTCTAGTAGAGTCTTGTTTATGGGTGTGTAGCGCGCCACACTTATAAGCAGGAGGCTACATGGCATTTAGGATTATCTCATTCCTTCATAATCTAGATCGTTCGATAGAGCCGAGTTGTAAGAAAATTTGTTCTTAATCATATTTTTTCATTTGAAATTGTAGCAATGTCTATGACGAGAAAGATCCAGGTTAGTAAGAGTGTGGGTATGGCAGTGAGAGAAGATACTGGACAGGTACCACCCGCTGGTACGGGTCAGAGGGCTATGAATGTAGTAAAAAGAGATGTAAGTTACACGGTTGAATCAGACTCGTCAGAGATCATGATTTCTATTTAGGAGGATCCATATGAGTCGCCCACTCGAACATTTTCAGTTCTGCTAATGGAAGATGGGGCGAGGGGAGTCCTGACCTCACTGAGGCCTTTAGTTTTAGTATCAGGCCCAATTAACCATGGTGTGAGTGGAGCAACGCAGGGATTGGCACTGCCGGGTTCCCCTCAGGCTCAACATTACGTCAGGGTATTTATTTCATTTACCGACACCAGCTCTTTTGAGGTTTCGGATAGTCCACAGTCCTGGGAGTCCATCAATCAGGGCTCGCTGGTGTATGTCATAAAATACGCAGAGGAAGAGAAGAGTAGGCAGTCCAAGATGATGCGAGTAGTTGATCAGGATAGGAGGGTTCCACTCCGAAGTGTGTCTGATCAAGGCTCATGTATAGGACCGAGGCAGGACAGTACATGTACATTAATCTAGTTATTGAAATTGCTTATATATATATATATACACATATTCATGCACATAGAAAACAACGTATTATTTGTTATAAGGGAATGAGTGATATTCTAGTAGCAATGGGTCGATATTGTAAAGAAAAGACCAGAGTAGGAGTAACAGGATCACAACATTGTTCTAGCAGACTAATAAGATATGATATTTCATCGATGGATGATTAATACGTGATTCGAACCCTTTGTGACATTGTATTCAGAAACCCCGGACTTACATTATGTTGAGTAACCAGTTGGGAGTAGGTTACATATGTTGTTTAACTCTTTATAGGAGAAACCATAATAATCATGTATTGTTATAGAATGGTTATAATAGGTAACATTAAATAGTAGGCAAAGGATAGGGAACATCTCTTTATATAATTTGAGTTTATTTATCTTGTTCCTTTTTCCAGACACGAGAGAATTTTGTTTTGGATTGAGCCTGGTTTGTCAGATAAGAATCGATAATATCTAGAATAGTGATACTGGTTTGGTCTCTCCTTTTTCAGTATTGAATCTAGGTAATGAAATGTAGTTTGATGGTAAGACATTGTCATTACCATTTGACAAAGAACTTTTAGCTTTGTGGTTGTCAAAGATGTTTCGGTCGAGAGTATATTACAAGGAAGGATGGTTACAAGTAGGAAAAATTATCCATAAAGGAACACCTTATGAAATCTTCGGAGCAGTTTAGAGGCAAAATGGTGATGGATGAAGGATAACCATCAAACTAAGTATTATAAATAGAGTAGGGAACCCACAAAAAGGAAACTTAAGGTATGGTAACGACAAGGGTCGTAGGTAAAATAATTATATAGAGTGATGGTAGACTATGCAAGCACAAGAATCCCTTTCATGAATACCAGCGGCAACATCTAACAATTGTTCATGCACAATTGTACAAACTGAACTTGATAACATATTGGTTGTAGTTATAGACAAGGAAGTGTGTTGATGATATAATAAGCGCTCGCTAGAGAGTGGTCATTTCCGAAGAAAGATAAGGAAACTAGTGTTAGCAAGCCACTTCAGGCAAGCTATGGTCGAATTAGGTATTTAGAAAGTTCAAAAGTACTAGGTGACGTTATGATACTGAAAAGATGAATGACTGCACATTGGGAGGATACCAATAAGTAATGAAGGAATAACTATTGTCAGTCAACCACAGTGGGAAACGTCACTAGTAATATTTGTACGTTAAGAAATACCCGGCACAGTCAGGTATAGTATGTATATATGTACATGCCCCTTTTGGGCACCCAAAATGACGTTGAAACTGCCATACTATGAGACGTATATCCCGATGGGAAGTTAAGTCGCAGAGAAAAAGGAAATTGGATGTAACAAATTGATGTGGCGAGGGGGCAACAGTATAAAGAGCTAAGGTGGTGATTACACTCACTAAAGGAATGAAGGACGACACAATAATATCTAGTAGACTTGATCTTCCAATAATCAATCAATAAAAGGATTATAGAAAAGTTAACGGCCAAGGGGAAATATGATGCAGAATAATCAAGGAGGGTGCTTGAATACAAATGATAAGCTTACTAGGAAAGGAGAAATAGGAGGGGAGATATAAGGGAACATCAAGATACTCAAAAGGTTACGACGGTGAAGGTAAAAGTAGCCAAAATGATGTTGACTTAAAAGAAGATACCACGACTATGGAGGAAGGTAAATGGATTCAGAAGTTAGTAATAGGCTAAGAAGGATCGAGATAGAGATGAGGGATTGCAGATGTTTTGGGAAAGGATGACAAAAGGATATCATGAGTCGAAATAAGTACATTTCAGTTATCTAACTAACCACCTCCTTCATAAAGCATGTCAATAGTCAAGGCTATCAGATAAAGAAGGGAATAAGTTCATAACATGAGACTTCAATATTGTCAATACAAGGAAAAACGCGTGTGAGGTTCTGAGAGGGGTTACCTATGGTAAAAAATATGGTGAGACCACGACAAAAAGGAATTACGATAAGTTACCCCCTAACATCGAGTTTCCAGAAGTGGTAGGTACGCAATACAGAGGCAAAGTATTAACATTATTGTTGTAACTATGTTGGTTGAAAAATAAGGGACAACGACAACATTGAGACCACACAAAAGGAGTTCCAAGGCATAGGGTACTAAAACAACTGGTGTATGTATATAGAGAGTGTCAGCAAAAGGTCAAGGGTGGAAATCACCCAAAGGATGGCGCTAAAGAAGGAACTAGAAGTGCTAGGTGAAATGAGAGCAGAGTCTGAACTATGAGGAAAAGTATAATACAAGTGATTCCCGGATGTGTAATGGCCATAGTAGTTTCAATATCGTATGACATATAGGTTGAAAATAGTATTTTGTGTAATCGCAACGGAGACAAAGACAGCCGGCAATCCAGACAAGGAACCTAGAGGTGACTAGAGTGGCTGGTTCAGGGTAAGTTAAGGATTAAGGGCATATGAAATGAAAAGAGATAAATTTTGCGTTGAGAGCCAAGAAGAAGCCAATTTATAGATATTAAGTGAGGCTAGAATGCATTACCTAGGCTTAAATCAAAAGAATAGAGTATCGGAACGGAAGTAGTAGCCATTGGTAGGTCAGCAGAAAAAGGGTGTTGTGGGACGACAAGTGTGTTCATGAGAAAGCTAGACGTGGTAACCCCAACATTCGAGGACAAATGTTTCTAAGGGGGAAAGAATGTAACACCCCGTACTTTCGGGTGATAGTTTGAGCAGCTAGACGTATGCAAGTAGACCCGAGCCTTGAAGGATTTATGTCATATTCACGTACTTAAATGAAGATCTTAGTATATAAAAGGATGCAACCCCGAAATAATTTAAGATTTTAAAGTGTGACAACGATGACTAGAAATGATATTTTGTGTATGGAAAACGAGGCTACGGACTAGTGTTATATCACATGACTATGATAAGAGAGATATGAAGTGTGCAAAAATGATTACTATTTAAGTGAATTAGGATCAAGAAACTAATTATGTGTGTAAGTGGTTAAATGTTGAATTATAACGGAGATAAAGACATTATTATTGCATTAATAGTTATGTGTTGGAAAGATAACAGCAACACGTATAAATTTGGGAGATAGCATCTGGAGACTAACCACTACTAGATATAGGTGGCATCCTAGAAATAGAGTAGGATAGTTAGCATTAAACGGTCCTTTTGATGATGTTGGGAAAAGTTGAGAAGTTCCTGAACTTTTGAAATTCATTTTGAGGTAAGAAATGTTGGTAGCAACTTTAACTTTGGGAATCAAAGTGAAGAGCAAAACGTGAGCAACAACTTTAGCTTTGAGAATTAATTTGAGGAGCAAAACATTGGCAGTGACATCTTTAGCTTTGGGATAATTCATTTTGAAGAGCAAAAACGTCCCAACAAGAATTTTAGGAACTCGAGTGTACAAGTGGGGTTTTCCTTTCAATTATTAATAGTAAGCCTATAAGAGACGCATGATTCGTGGTAATTATCTGGGAGTCGATATTAGAGGTATGTTAAGGCTAATCCTTCCTTCTTTTGGCATGTTCGAAGTTACGAAACGTAAATGTAATGTTGCCCTATAAATGATTCTACTCTTAGTAGTTAAGGATGTTCATTCTATTTATTCCTACTTTCAAAGCATGTCTAAATATGTTCCTAAATTCCTATTAAGATATATGGAAAATAGGTTAATACTTATCATGTTAATAGGAGGTGTAACGACCTTACGTCACTCCGATAGACTCAGAGTGTCTTGGTATCATTCATGCATTATATACATATATATACATATAAATATATTAGATCGGGTTGCACGTTCCGCAACATATATACATATAAACATATTGGATCGGGTTGCACATTCCGCAACATATATACATATAAATATATTGGATCGGGTTGCACGTTCCGCAACATATATACATATAAATATATTGGATCGGGTTGCACGTTCCGCAACATATATACATATACATATATTGGATCGGGTTGCATGTTCCGCAACATATATACATATACATATAATTGATCGGCTTGCGCGCTCCGCAACACATGCATAAATCGGTGTTTACATTGCATTCCCTATCCACACATACACCTTAAATAATACCTAGGGGTATTGATATGCTATATACCTCTCACTATAAGATGAGGATAGTTTATAAAGTGAAGGCCTACCCGGACAGGTTGTATTTGAGTTTCATTAATCAGCTCATATGACATTCAGGTTGCTTATGCTTTCATTTACAGCTTATCGCTTCATATTGCGTTCATGCCTTTCCTTATAGTTTATAGATTCATTTTGTTATTCATGTTTTACATACTCGGTACATTATTCGTACTAACGTCCCTTTTGTTGGGGGACGCTGCGTTTCATGTCAGTAGGCTTAGGTAGACAGAGTGATGGTTCGCACGAGTAGGTTGTTGGTTTAGCTGATATCGAAACATTCCTCTTGTCTCGGAGTTGCAGTCTAATCTTGGTACGATATTTTTGCATATGCATATGGGTATGGCGGGGCCCTGTCCCGACCTTATGATGTCACGTACTCTTTAGAGGCTTGTAGACAGATGTCCTGTGTATAGTAGTCGTGTATGGACTTATCGGCCTTAGTATGTATATATGCATGGGTTGGGTTCTTCTATTTGTAGGATTTTACGTAGCTCCTTTCCAGTTTATTATTTCTATGTGTCAGCAGGTTACTGTGTGACGGCCCTCGTGACCCATGCTTAATTACGGTTAGATGGTAAATATATGATTAGTGGTACTCGACAAGTAAGGTCCGGGTGCCCATCATGGCCCTCCGGTTTGGGTCGTGTCTCTATTGTTGATACACCAAAATATATCTTCTCCAAAGTTTTTCTCTCCTTCTGTTTTTTGGGCAAATTACTTTGTGCATACTCCAAACTTTCAATCACTAATGCAAGTGTCTGGGAGTACTATGGAACCTTGGGAAATGACAGGGCTAAATGATTTGCACCGCAGTAGGTCCAAAATCTCTTTCTAGGCAGTGACTTGTCACGACACAACTATGATTCGATAAGTTGTTCATTACTGTTTCATTTGTTCTTAATCAATATTGTTCTTCTATTTTACCTTCTGAAAAACTATTTCTGCTACTCTCCAGAAACACTTATTTTCTCTCAAAAGTTTGGTCAAACACCTCACCTTTTTTAAAATAAGCACTTATTGGAAGAAAAAAAAAAGCACTTTTGGAGAAAAATAAATTTAGCCAAACAGGCTATTATCAGATACTCATATTATATTTTGCGAAATTTATACATAGTCCTCTTGTTAATTATGGAAAAAACATGGTTTCGTGTGGTTAACCCAGTGATTTTTTTTTTGACAATAGGGGGTTGCTGTAAGCGCCCTCCACTTTCAATCTGAAGGTTGCGAGTTTGAGTCACCAGGGAGCTCCCGGAGGAGGGGTTAAAAAATAAAAATAAAACACAATGAATTTTGAATATGGACCAAGATTAGAAATGTTAGGACTACCAAAAGCCAGGTACAATTACCAAACTTAGGCAGCTAGCTAACAGGGCATCAAAAAAATGTTAGCTGCCATGTCCACTATTAACACAACAATACATGGCCATAGAAACTTATATTTCCCCTAAATAATGCAATAAAGTGATAAACAGAGTCACATAAAATGCTACTTGTAGTTGAATTTTTTTTACCCTCCTGATATTGGTTAGAATTTCTCTTACTTTTCTCACTGTTGTTTTGTTTTCTATTTTTAGTTGTTGGGTGTACAAATAATTCATCATTGATATTTCTCTTTAAATTCATCCATCACTTAGAGCTTATATGAACTTGGTGAATTGTCTAAATAATTGAACTCTCAACAGTGAAACTGAGGCTATTATAGCTGAAACTGAAGGACGCCTTCATATGCAATGTAGTTACAACCCTTAGATTTTTAGGAATTGCAGAAAGAAATCGAGGAAGAAGAAGAAAGGGATGGAGCATTGTACTGAATCTAACAGTGTAAAGCACAATCAAGTTAGTTTATATAGGTTTAGCCCACGTAACTATCACTTTTTTCTTCATAAAAGTCATTGAACTATCTTTTCTAACACAACTAAATCACTAAATTACTTTTCGGTGAATAACTCAATTTTTAATCTCTTTTTAAAAAAAAAAATAATAATAATAATCTAACAAATGAAAATTTAATTAAAAAGATCCAATCCAATCCGACTCAAAATCCATATGAAAAAAGTAAATAGTATTTCATATTCTTCTCTTTTACCTACCATTTTAACATGTTCGATTTGAAATAATACTAAGTAAATTTTCTAACTACCCAAATCAATTAAAATTATTATTCTTACTTTTATACCATAACCAAATTAAACATGGCATGGCATCATCTTGACCGAGAATAATATTATATTTATAAGCTTTAATTGACAAAGTTGACTACCATTATACTAAGTTTCTCGTCATTGTGCTAGCTCAAGATGGGAAGAAATTCAAGAAAAAAAACAATGCAAGATTACCCGTGCGGTCAAAATTTTGTGTAGTTTTTTCAGTTAAACTTACAAATATAGTATTATTCTGATCAAGATGATGTCATACCCTGTTTAATTTGGTCATGATATAAAAGTAAGAACAATAACTTTAATTTATTTAGGTAGCTAGACAAACTACCTAATATTATTTTAAACCAAACATGTTAATATGGTAAGGAAGATTATATACTTTCTTCATATGAATTTTGGGTCGGGTCAGGTCGGATAGGATCTTTTTGTTGGAAATTTGCCTTTGGCGTGAGTTGCGTCCGACCAACTTTAACGGCTTAAACACTAGTGTTCCGCATGTTGGAGAATCTGGTTCTTCACACGTGCATAATCTACTAAGTAAGTAGATAACCGTAGGGCCAATGATCGTCAAATTTCGTTGAGAAATGAAAGAGATATTGGTCCACGAAGTGAGGTGTTTGAAGCATGAAAAGGTGTGGTATTGAGATCAATTCTCCCTCATCGGTGGGGGAAGAAGGAATTGTTTTGTTTATAAGTCTCAAGGTTGGCTTGGGGTTTTGGACCCCAAGGGGTATCCCATGTGTTTAAAGGAGGGAGGACCTAGATGTGCTTCAGTTCGAGGAAAGCCCACACGCGCGCCGCCGCCGCTCGCCCGTCCCATCGAGTCGCGGGTTGCGGGTCGCGGGCGGGGGGCTGTGCTTCTTCTGATATTATCTTTTTGGACCAACCTTGTTTCATATGTACAGTTTGGTCCCTGAACTTTCAAGAAATTCAAATTCGGCAGAGAACTTTGCTATATGTACAGTTTGGTCCCTGAAGTTTCAAGAAAGTCAAATTCGGCAGAGAACTTTGTGGTTTCTGGAACGTCAACCAGCATTCAATTCAGCCATTTATTTTGGCTTTCCTAAATGCCAATCCGTTGCACATCAATTCACCATTTATTTTGGTGAATTACTACCTCCATAATTGTCATTACTTGGCCAGTAACAGGAACTTATGTGGGCAGTTGGTAAGCCTCTCCTTCAACTATATAAAGGACCCTTTGCACCATTGTTGAGCTACACACAAAACAGAAACGAAATCAATTCTTCCTACTACCTTCCAGCATCATTTCATTACTCAAAATTCTTCACGGTAGCACTTGAGTTTCCTTTGCTCATTTGTTCATTTGCTGTTTTATCTTAGGAGACAATTGTCCAGCATGTAGAAAGGATACATACGGGGCAATATTCTCTTAAAGACAGAGTGCAAACACTCGACTCAGCATACCAAAAACTGATCCAGTTTATTGTTCAAGTTTATTGTAATTCAAATTTATTGTTCAAGTTAATTGTAATTTCAGCTGCTTGTAATACTTAGCAGTTATTTATTTCCGTTTCCTGCAACATTGTAACCAACAAGTTTAAGACAATATTTGCTTATTGTAACTGCAGCAACATGGCTGAAAACATGACTGATTCTGCTGCTGCTGCTACTGCCACCCAAGGCAACAATGTTGCCTTGCCTGCTACTGCCGCTACTGTCGAAGGCAGCAACTCTGCTGCCTTTCCCGCTCCTGCCTAAGGCACGTCGCTGCCTTTACTGCTCCATCCTCCGCATTCCACCATGATCGCCCTGAAAAATTCATGGGCTCAAACTTTAAGAGATGGCAGCAGAAGATGTTGTTCTACTTAACTGTTATGGGCATGGCCCGGTTCCTAACAGAAGATCCTTCACAAGCTAGAGATGAAATGGACCCTTCGCCTTCTGAAATAGGTGAAGGGGGCCTTGGTATCTATGTCACTAATGGCATGAAGATGGTTCTTGATGCATGGAATCATAGCAATTTCATGTGTAAGAATTACATACTGAACTGCTTGCCAGACCCTCTCTACACGGTCTATTGCACCGTTGGCACTACCAAAGAGCTGTGGGAAAAACTGTAAAAGAAGTACAATGCACAAGATGCAGGTATTAAAAAGTTCATCGTTGGGAAGTTTTTAAAATTCCAAATGGTGGATAGTAAGACAGTGACGTCCCAAGTCCAGGAATTCCAAATGATTTTACATCACCTGGATTTGGAAGGAATGAAACCAAATGAGCAGTTTTTGATTGCATCGCTGATTGAGAAGTTACCTCCTTCGTGGAATGAGTTTATAAGTTACTTAAAACTCAAGACAAAGGAGATGACCTTTGAAGAGCTTATTATCAAACTCCAAATTCAGGAAGATAATAAGAAGGCCTTGCCTAGGGGTAAACAACCTGCTGAGGCAAAGGAAAATCTGGCTGAGGCCAAAGGGAACCCAAGCAAGAAGCAGAAGTTCCAGAAAGACGACAAGGCCCACGCAGTGGAGATGTTCAGAGGCAACTGTCACCACCGTGGGAAACCTGGTCATAAGATCAAGGAATGCCGCAAGCTCAAGACTGAGCAACAATAGAAAGCCAAGGCTAAAGGCAAGGCGCATGCTAATGTCGTCAAAGACACGCTCCTAGATGACATGATTGAGGAGTTCTCAGCAGTGGTGCTAGAAGCAAACCTGGTTAAGAATCCGATGTAGTAGTGGATGGACACATGTGCTACCAGACACATCTGTTCCAACATAGATGCCTTCTCCACGTACACATCGGTCACCAACAAGAAGTTGTTCATGGGCAACAATGCTTCGTTTGACGTGCTGAGGGTGGGAAATGTGGTCCTGAAGATGACGTCCAGAAAGGCGCTCACTCTGAAGAAAGTGATGCACGTCCCAAAAATTAGAAGAAATTTAATTTCAGGACCTTTATTGGTTAATGCTGGTTTTAGGCTAGTGTTTGAATCCAATAAGTTTGTACTCACTAAGAATGGCACTTTTGTGGGGAGAGGCTTCGTCTGTGAAGGCCTCTTCAAGGTGAATGCCATGTCTGTAATGCGTCCAAGTAATAAAGTTGAACCTTCTTCTTATGTGCTTGAGTCTTCTAATTTATGGCATCATAGATTAGGACACGTTAACTACAAGTCTATCCAAAGGCTAGTAAAGTTGGAGTTGTTGCCGCCTGTCGACGTAAACCCTCAACATAAGTCTGAGGTGTGCGTAGAGGCAAAACTCACCATGCTTCCTTTTTTATCCGTCGAAAGGAATACCGCTCCTCTAGAACTTATTCACACAGATATATGTTATTTGATGTTCGCACAAACTAGAGGAGGGAACAAGTACTTTGTGACATTCATTGATGATAGCACAAGATATTGTTACCTTTACTTGTTGAAAAGTAAGGATGAAGCCTTTGAAGCGTTCCGACGTTACAAAGCAGAAGTTGAGAACCAACTAAGCCTGCGGATTAAATCCATTCGTAGCGATAGAGGGGAGAATACGTAGCGCCATTTGAGGAATACTGTGCCCAAGAAGGCATTGTTCATCAAACGACGGCTCCATACTCACCTTAATTGAACGGTGTGGTGGAACGTAAGAACCGCATATTGAAGGAAATGATGAATGCCTTGCTCATCAATTCTGGTCTTCCCCAAAATATGTGGAGAGAAGCCGTCCTTACCGCTAATACGATTCTTAACAGAGTCCCACATAAGGGTAAGGACGAAACTCCATATGAATCATGGAAGGGAAAGAAACCCACCTACAAATATTTTAAGGTGTGGGGTTGTTTGGCAAAGGTTAAAGTACCCAAGCCAAAGCAGGTCAAGATTGGGCCTAAGACTGTAGATTGCACATTCATCGGATATGCAAATAACAGTAGTGCTTATCGCTTCTCAGTGCATAAGTCAGATAATCCAGATATCCACCAAGGTACAATCATGTAATCAAGGAATGCTCAATTCTTTGAAGGTACCTTTCCTAGAAAGGAAAAAGACATAACCTCTCGCAAACGAAGTTATGAACAAAGCTCTCAAGAATCGGGAGTCGTTGACGGCCCGAATCTAGATGGTTCAGATATAGCGAATCTCGAGGTGGCTGAATATCCAGAATCTAGTGCTCTAGATTCTCAGAACTTGGAGACTCCAGAAATGGAACTAAGGCGAAGTAAAAGGGCCAGGAAGGATAAATCCTTCGGTCATGACTTTGTAGCTTATATGGTTAATGACGAACCAAGGACAATTGCTAAAGCGTTGTCAACTCCATAGGCACCACTTTGGAAAGAAGCTATTGAGAGTGAAATAGGCTCCATTTTGCATAACCATACTTGGGAGTTGGTTGATCTTCCTCCGGGAAATAAACCGTTGGGTTGTAAATGGATACTCAAACGGAAATATAAAGCAGATGGGTCTATAGACAAGTACAAGGCTAGGTTGGTAGTCAAGGGCTATCGGCAGACAGAAAGTCTTGACTACTTTGACACATACTTCCCGGTATCTCGGATGACATCCATACGGGTATTCATTGCGATCGCAGCCTTGCGTGACCTTGAGATACATCAAATGGATGTCAAGACAACCTTCCTAAATGGTGATTTGGAAGAAGAAATTTCTATGGACCAACCAGATGGGTATGTGGTTCAAGGGCAAGAGAATAAAGTCTGTCGGCTTGTCAAATCTCTGTACGGGCTGAAACAAGCCCCGAAGCAATAACATGAAAAAATTGATAGTACTCTACTATCGAAGGGTTTCGCCATTAATGAGTGTGATAAATGTGTACACGAAAGGTAACTCTGACTCATTCGTCATGATATGCCTATACGTAGATGACATGTTGATCACAGGAAGCAGTCCTAGGGCAATCCTAGAGACTAAGAACATGTTGAAACAATGCTTCGACATTAAGGATATAGGTATCGCAGATGTCATCTTAGGGATAAAAATCTCTAAGATGTCTGACAGACTGGTCTTATCTCAGTCTCACTACATCGAGGATGTTTTGAGAAAGTTTGAGATGTTAGACAGTTCACCGATAAAATCACCAACGGATAGAAATCAAAAGCTTGATAAAAATCTTAGTGCACCCATATACCATGAGCGATATGCACAGGTGATCGGTAGTTTGATGTATATAACAAACTGCACCCGACCTGATATTGCTTATGCAGTCAATAAGTTGGCTAGGTTTACCCGTAATCCGAGTGATGATCACTGGAAGGCGTTGAATCGGGTATTACAATACCTGAAAATATGTTAACTTTCGGGTTAAATTATTCGAGATATCCAACTGTACTAGAGGGGTACAGTGATGCAAACTGGATATCTGATATAGAGAACACCAAGTCCACCAGTGGGTATGTATTTACAATTAGTGGTAGGGTTGTGTCTTGGAAATCCTCTAAGCAAACTTGTATCCCCTGATCCACAATAAAATCGGAGTTTATCATTTTAGACAAAGCAGGAGAAGAAGTTGAGTGGGTTCATTACTTCTTAGAGAATGTCCTGTGTTGGAACAAACCCGTACCTTCGGTAATGATCCACTACGACAGCCAGTCGGCTCTAGGAAGGGAATAAAATGCTATGTACAATGGCAAGTCTCGTCATATTCAACGGAGGCATAAGACTGTTAGGCAGTTGATCACTGCGGGTATAATATCCATCGATTACATTAAGTCAAAGGATAATATAGCAGACCCGCTGACAAAGGACTTACCCAAAGATCAGATATTCTGCTTGTCTAGGGGAATGGGCTTAAAAGCCAAGCTATAAGGACCAATACGGTGGTAACCCAACTTTACTGACTAGAGATCCCAGGAATTAGGTTCAATGGGAAAACTAAGCTGTAAAGGTTCAGTTGATCCCTTCAGTGGAAGCATGAGCACTTCGGATAGTGATTTCTGTAAAGAAACACCAAAATCCAAAGCCGTTCCCGCGATAGACGTTAAGTGCTATATGCAGTATGGGTAAAGGTTAAGTTTTCAAAAACCTTTAATGATCCTAAACAGTTGAGGTTGGGTTGGAGAAACATTTAATGGTTCCTAAAACTTGTGAAGTGGGGTATAGCAGGTTACCTTGTAGGAGACCACCTATTTAAGTGCGAGGACGGGCCGCCTCAAATGAACGCACTTAAGAATCCAAGAAGTTGTCCATGGCCACAACGTACAAAACATTACTAAGAAGAAAGTAAGGGAATTTGTTGTGTTGGTACTATTGACTTGACTTACACTAAACACTGACGGTTCAAGACATCACGTTCACCGCGCAGTAAGTAAGTCCGGTGGTATTTAACTATGGAAGTTTCAAAGCTGAAGCTACCTCTCCTTATGCAACATCGATCCGCTAAAATATTGGTGGAAATGGAAAGACACCATGTGAGTGCGCCAAAATCTCTTTCAAGAGGGGATTGTTGGAAATTTACCTATGGCGGGAGTTGCATCTGACCAACTTTAACTGCTTAAACACTAGTGTTCCGTATGTTGGAGAATCCGGTTCTTCACACGTGCATAATCTACTAAGTAAGTAGATAATCGTAGGGCCAAGGATCATCAAATTTCGTTGAGAAATGAAAGAGATATTGATCCACGAAGTGAGGTGTTTGAAGCATGGAAAAGTGTGGTATTGAGATCAATTCTCCCTCATCGGTGGGGGAAGAAAGAATTGTTTTGTTTATAAGTCTCAAGGTTGGCTTGGGGTTTGGGACCCCAAGGGGTATCCCATGTGTTTAAAGGAGGGAGGACCTAGATGTGCTTCGGTTCGAGGAAAGCCCACGCGCGCGCCGCCGCCGCCCTCCCGTCCCGTCCCTTCCGATCCGGGTCTCGGGTCATGGGCTGTGGGCTATGGGCTGTGCTTCTTCTGATATTATCTTTTTGGACCAGACTTGTTTCATATGTACAGTTTGGTCCCTAAAGTTTCAAGAAAGTCAAATTCGGCAGAGAACTTTGCTCTATGTACAGTTTGGTCCCTGAAGTTTCAAGAAAGTCAAATTCGGCAGAGAACTTTGTGGTTTCTGGAACGTCAACCAACACTCAATTCAGCCATTTATTTTGGCTTTCCTAAATGTCAATCCGTTGCACATCAATTCACCATTTATTTTGGTGAATTACTACCTCCATAATTGTCATTACTTGGCCAGTAACAGGCAATTATATGGGCAGTTGGTAAGCCTCTCCTTCAACTATATAAAGGACCCTTTGCACCATTGTTGAGCTACACACAAAACAGAAACGAAATCAGTTCTTCCTACTACCTTACAGCATCATTTCATTACTCAAAATTCTTCACGGTAGCACTTGAGTTTCCTTTGCTCATTTGTTCATTTGCTGTTTTATTTTGGGAGACAATTGTCCAGGACGTAGAAAGGATACATACGGGGCAATATTGTCTTAAAGACAGAGTGCAAACACTCGACTCAGCATACCAAAAACTGATCCAGTTTATTTGTTCAAGTTTATTGTAATTCCAATTTATTGTTCAAGTTAATTGTAATTTCAGCTGCTTGTAATACTTAGCAGTTATTTATTTCCGTTTCCTGCAACATTGTAACCAACACTTTTTAATTAAATTTTTATTTCTTAGATTTTTTTTAAAAAGAGCAGAAATGAGTTATTCACCGGAAAGTATTTTAGTGACACCGAAAAGTGATTTAGTGACTTTTGTGTTAGTATACTCAAAGTTATTCACCGGAAAGTATTTTAGTGACACCGGAAAGTGATTTAGTGACTTTTGTGTTAGTATACTCAAAGTTAAGTGATTTTTGTGTTATTTTTTTCAATCCCCTTCCCCAGGAGCTCCCCCCTTTACTCCCTTGATGACACGAACTCGCAACCTTCGGGTTGAAAGTGGAGGGTACTTACCATCTGAGAAACCCCTTCTTGTCTGAATTTTGTGTTAGAAAAAATAGTTAAGTGATTTTTATGGGGAAAAAATGATAGTTATGTGACCATTTGTGAAATTTAGCCTTAATCATCAATATATATAATAAAAGTAGAAATAGTCAATCGGCATCTCTATATGACCACCACCCCTTTTTTTTTGCACTTTTTTCTCCGCTTCTCTACATAATTTACTACTAAGTGAATTAACAAAAATCTCATAAACTAAATATTCCTTGCCTCAAGTAACAGGTTTGATTGTGAGCCCACGTAGCATAACAGTTACTATATAAGACCTCTTCTTTTCCTATAACTTCTGACTTTTCATTTTCTTCTATACTAAATAAATGAAGGGACTGACGTGATGTTGCAAACTAAAAACAGCCAACATTTCCTTTAAAATTAATTTTATAATAATTCCTCTCGTATATTAATAAATGAAGAAACGACGTGATGTTGCAAACTGAAAGAACTAGCATTTCCTCTAAATTAATTTCATTAATTCCTCTCATTATTTCTTTACCAGAAAGACTACAACGTATAGGTGGGTTTTATATAATGCTAATTTGAAGTTTTGAACTCAAAACTCAGATCTTTTCTTTGGTCCGTAAACAGTGGCGAATGCACGATTTTCATTAAAGGTCAAAAAAAAGTAAGCACGCCAATAATTTCATAACCCACCCAATGAAATTAAATTTGAGGCCATGTCCCTTCTAAAATTGGTTCTCGGTTTCGGTCTTTACTATTTTACTGATTTGAACGGATGCTGCATTTAGGCCAATAAAATTGAATTTGAGGTCATGCCCCTTCGGAAAATGCTCTTCTGTTTCAGTTTGCTGTTTTTGGCATTTAAACATCCGTACACGGATAACTCACTGTTTTACAGATTTGAACAAATATTGCACTCTTGCCAATGAAATTAAATTTGAGGTCGTGTCCCTTCGGAAATTATTTTCTTAGTTTCTGTTTTCTTTACTGTTTTACTGATTTGAATAAATACGGCACTCTGGCTGATGAAAAAATATCCGTCGATTTTTTAGGCCTCCACAGTTGGAAAGACGGAAAATAAAACTTCTGGGCAAGGATGAAACTTAAACATTTTTCCATCCGAGAGACCAACATGTTCGGAAGGCAACTAAAATGACCAACGAGTCATATGTTTGCAGCCATGACGTGATTGGAATGATCTTTTCAGAATTTAAGTCTGAGCCCTCCGTAATCAAAACATTTACTATTATGGATACAGATCTGAAATTATTTATATTCAATTATTTCTAACCGTTTGTTCTTGACAGCTTGCAAGGCATATTTATGAAAGTTAAAGAAGACAAGATACCTCTCCGAGATGATTTATTTTATTATTGTTTTTACTTTCTTTAATTCAACTTTATTTCATTATGTATTGTAATATTATTGTACTCGTGAAATTATTGAAATATTTAGAACATGTAGACTTAGAATTAATTAATAGGGTAGTCTAAAACTGGAAATCCATCGCTAGTTTATTTATTTTTAGGCTCGGTTAGTTTTAAAATCGGAAATCGCTCGTTTACCTATTTTTAGGCCCGTCGCCCATAAAAAATCACCTTGCATATATTTTTATCAATTTTCATACAAATGCATACTTTTTTTCAACTTTACATATATTTTTAATGCCATACAAATGCATACTTGTACAAATGCATCATTTCATTAAATACTTGCAACATCATTTTAACTTTATATTTTAAACATGCATTTTCTTAGTACAATAATTAACCTGAGTTTGACTGGATATCTGTAAGTTAGCGAGTCTTAAAGGGTTCCTAATCCCTTCCCTTTAGGATAATAAAGAACACTTACCTAGAATCTCATCAGTTTCGCAGACTAAAATTGGAGTTATTTTGCAGCATTTAGTTAACATTCAGGTGTCCTAATTCACCTTAGAATAATTAGGTGGCGACTCCTCAACAAAGCATTTTTATCCAATCCAGAGGGAATCGACGTCGTTACGTCGCGGAGCCCGCGGGTTAAAAACGGGCGCGACAGCATGGCGACTCCACTGGGGAGTTTCATGTTCTTAACCAATGCAAATCCAGGTAAATTATTATTGCGTTTTATTTTGCTCCTTATTTGATCTACTGCTTTAAATTGTTTCCTTTTGGAACTTTGTATGTTTAACTGCTTTAATTGCAATTTTTATTTACTGCTTTTCTTAAATTGGCATTCCGCTCATATTTCCTCCACTTCGGAAAATTGACACTATCACACATTACACGCGAGGTGTGTTTAGAGCACCTGCAAATTCTTTCAAATTTCCAAATTTTAGGAGAGTTGGCATATGCGCAGAGTGTCCGGACCATCTGATGGCCGCGTAGCCTTCTCACTCGAGTAGTCCGCTTGGGAACCTTGAGTCTAGTAAGCCAAATCTTAGAAAAATTAGGATAGAGCTATACCACCATTTATCTTAAGTCATGCATGTATACATCTTAGGTGGTTCGATCTTTGGTATCGACTCCACAATTAAGAAAACCACCAAATTTTTGACGGGTCTCACGACCCAACAACATATTATGTGTAGCGTGATAATGATAGACGAATCCAATAGATGAATCCAAGTCTAATCATGACATGCCGAAATTGGAAAATGTACATTCATTTTGTCTTCATTTCCGACAAAAGCATCGCAGTTTAACAACTTGGATTAATCTGTCATAATCTCGCATATTTGGCATTTAGGCTCACCTCTGGCATAGGAGAATCCCCATGCACGTTAGGACGCGCATTTAATTTCCACACAATTTGTTTGCTATTTTTCTGCTTTTCACTCTGTACATATTATTTAATGCAATAATTCCCTGCTTCAATTCTGTACATATCATGCCATGTCACTTGCAACTATGGGCATGAACATTTACCCTTTAAACTTTTGGGCTATCGCACTACAATCAAGACTTCTACTAGGGCAACGCCATAACTTTTGGTCCTTGGGACAGAAATTGTGTCACCTCCTGAGGATAAAGCGTTCTTGAACATCAAGACTCGGACCTTGTGAAGCAATCAGGGGAGTCTTTGACCATAATGTCACACTTCTACATTTTATTATTTTTGCCACTTTCCTACTTTCACACATGTTTCTCATTTTTGCAGGAAGACCGTCCTTGCAAATAGTCGAGGGCGATCGTTATAAAACATCATCCCTGGAGATACTCCAGGAGAGAAAAAAAAGTTTTTTACAAAGATGACCGGGAGATACTTTGACTGAAAGAAGTCATCCAGCCTCCAGTCCTAACAAACCAATCAGGGGAGTCTTTGACTATATTGTCACACCCCCACATTTTATTATTTTTTTCGTGACTTTCCTCCTTTCACCCAGTGCTCTTATTTTTGCAGGAAGACCGTCCTCGCGAACAGTCGAGGGCGGTCGTTATAAAATATTATCCCTGAAGATACTCCATAAAAGTATAAAGCAAATGGTTTTCACAAAGATGACCAGGAGATGTTTTCGACTGAAAGATGTCAGCCAACACCTGATTCAACGAGGCATCGCTCTGAGTTTGTCTATACTTTTGTTCTTTTTACATATTTGCAAAATTCAATTGATATGCTTAATTTTCATTACATAATTCCTTTATATCATACATTTTTACAACATATCTTCACGAACTTCGAGTGTCTGATTCTCACCATACGGTGTGATACGTAGGTAACCCTTCTCAGGTTTGACACCACCACAAAATATAAATTTGGTCCTTATGGAACGCTACCCAATGAAAGTGGAACGAGCCTTCCAAAGGGACTCACCTCCTTGTCCACCTTAGAAAGGGACGAACTTCTCTGTCCACCTTAGAAAGGGACATATTTCTGACTTACCCATCTTTTTATTTATCCTATCATGGACAATTATTTTTTCATTGCATTCATGCTATCATGGACAATCATTTTACTTTGCATTCGTCCCGTAGTGGACAATCATCTGTTTTATACAGTTTTTACTCTTACTATCCTATCGTGGATGAATTCTTTTTCAAGCATACATTTTTATAACCTATCTGAACGAACTACACACACCTGATTCTCGTCAAAGATGAGATACGTAGGCAGCCCTATTTGGGTTCGGTACCCTTTATTAAAAAAAATATAGAAAAATATTTTAAGCGTCATTGATTGACTTGGTTGAATACCAACACAATTAGGAGTGTGCATAGGAAAGAACAAGCGGAGATTACTGACTTCGTGGTAAACGATAGATTCTTTTGATACCTCTCTTTCACACCTGTGGCGACACTTGAAAAATTGCTTTGCATACTTCCAAGATATGAACAAAACCAACTTCATCGTTTCATATGCATTGTGTGGTGAGTATTAGAATAAGTTCAATTACATTGCATTGTGATCTAGAACTTGGCTCGAATGTTTGTTGAGGCGAAATCCTGAGTAACACTTACTATAGAAAATGATCGTAGGCTTTCTTTGATCCGTTTGAGCCTTTCCAGCGTACCAAATAACATTATCCGTAGCACTTCCCCTTTGAGCCTAAAGCCTATTTTTTTAACAACCACATCTTATGCCTATACCCTTTCTAAGTGCATACACGCACTATCCCTCTCTTGGCCCGACCTCCTTGAGCGCATCAGAAATGTGCAAATTGCTGAAAAAGATCCGAGTTGAAGTTGCAATGTTCCCAAAAGAGGAAAAGAAAATAAAACAAAAGGACGACTTCACACAAAGAAGAAGTCAAAAAGCCCCGACAATATCAAAAACAAAGAAGAGGAAATAATTCCGAAAATGGGAAAAGCTCCAAACGAAATATTCAAAAGAAGTCAGTACAAAACAAAGGGGGCAAAAAGAAGCAAATCGGCATCAAGGCACACAAATACCAAGCGCGGACATATTCCAACTCTCAAAGAAGGATTAGTCACTCCTTACCCAAATGATATCCTTTCCTTTCACCAAGCCTACATTACAAACCTATAACAAGCCCTACATGATCCTATACAGAGGGTTCTCACATTAGTGGATACTCACATGATGGCCAAGCCTATGGTATCACAATTAAATGCATTGAACATCTTTCTGAGGGTGAGTGTACTTCTCTAGACGTCCCAAAGTTCAAAATACTGAAATATATGTGAGAAATAGACTTTCTTTTAGTGAGGGCATTTGAAACATGAGGATGCGTATATGTCGAAACCTTGGATTGAAGCAAGTGTCGATACTCAGGTATGTCTGAGGTAGCATCTGAAGCTGTAGAAATTACCCTGGAATCGGTCTCGGTTGGACAGAAAGCAAATAATGGGAGCCCTTAGCACAATACTAATTGTTTGGTACCAACTGAAGTCAAGATGTGATTCTGTCTTTTTCATATTTTCAAAAAAGACAAAAAATATCAAAAACCTTGCAAAATATATTGCATCATTTTTCAAATTCTAATCACTCTCTTTTACAAAAAAAAACATTTTCCAAACTCAAATTCCTTTTTTTTTCCACAGAGTCTCAGGTAAACAACCTAGAATTTGATTTTTATTCCCCGATAGCAAACATGAACTACGTTATGACCTGATTTCCCTTGTCAGAATACGTAGGCGGCCTATATCGGCTTCGGTCACATCATTGAAAATTTTCTTTCCTTATCTCGCACACAACGCAATATGCCCACATGATCGCCTTAATAGTACAAGCAAGTTGCCCACACAAACTCGATTTTGTCCAGTTAAAAATTCAACATCTTCATATATACCAGAAACTGGGGCAAATTTTAAGGGTTCACTGCAAGAATACGCCAATTGACCTGGAAAAATGCCAGACAACTAAGTCTTCAATCTAAACCAGTCTGAGCTTGCAAGTGTCAAGGGAAAAAACTACAAAGTCAACGCGAATCAACCGCCCCCCCCCCCCCCCCCCCCCAAACTCATAAATTTCTTTGAGTGTAGGTCTTCAGGTTGACAAAGGCAGGGAAACCGCAACACGTGTGTTTAAATTGTAAAGAACTCTGGCATTGTAGTTACAAGGATCACGTTACTATTGAGAGTTTATACAAAAACGTCATCTTGACCTATAGGGTCCCAGCTGCTATGTCCGTACAAGGACGGTATTTCGACTCACAGGGTCATATTCTCATCATTATCCATTCCTTTTACATTGCTTATGTCCGCGTATTAACTTTTAATCTAGATTGATGACATAACAATTCGACCTTAGGGTCACACTTTAGATCACGTCTAAACAATGACATCATTACATTTTGTCTATGCAACGACGGCATCTGCATCACGTCTAAGCAACGACGTCATTACATTTCGTGTATGCAACGACGACACCTGCATCACGTCTAAGCAACAACGTCATTACATTTTGTTTATACAATGACGACATCTTCATCACGTCTAAGCAACGACGTCATTTCATTTCGTCTATGCAACGACGATATCTGCATCACGTCTAAGCAACGACGTTATTACATTTCGTATATGCAACGACAATATCTACATCATGTCTAAGCAACAACGTCATTACATTTCGTCTATGCAATGATGACATCTATATCACGTCTAAGCAATGACGTCATTTTATTTCGTCTATACAACGACGATATATGCATCACGTCTAAGCAACGATGTCATTACATTTCGTCAATGCAACGACGACATCTGCATCACATCTAAGCAATGACGTCATTACATTTCATCTATGCAACGATGACATCTGCATCACGTCAAAAGCAATGACGTCTAATGCGGGTATTTTAATTTCAGTCAGGCGCCCACCTCCTAATGCGGGTATTTTAATTTCAGTCCGGCGCCCACCTCCTAATGCGAGTATTTTATTTTCAGTCAGGCGCCCACCTTCTAATGCGGGTATTTTAATTTCAGCCAGGCGCCCACCTCCTAATGCGGATATTTTAATTTCAATCAGGCTCCCACCTCCTAATTCGGGTATTTTAATTTCAGTCAGGCGCCCACCTTCTAATGTGGGTATTTTAATTTCAATCACGCCTATGCAACGGCGTCATCTGCATAACGTCTAAGCAACGACGTCATCTCATTACGCCTATGCAACAGCGTCATCTGCATTGTGGAAGTACTTCGAACGTCTTTCCGCCATTGCCCCAGTATTTCACCACATCTGCAACCAGTTTCATCATAACTCGACACTGGGCAATGTTTCTTGTGTCTGCACCATCTTTTGCAACTTCTCTCCCCCTCGGGATTCTATTTCTTCCCACTCATCCCTAACATTCCCTCGAGTTCCGATGATCATGATAAAATTGGCTACTCAATCAACTTCTTTGGCCGAAAACTCTTTCATCGTCTCCTGCCAAAGAGGGGCATCTGTTGACATCCAATTTTGTCCCATCTTTTCTGATTTTATTTACAATTTTAAATATTTTTGACACCTCAAAATAATTTTAATAAATAGGCATATACATACATACATATACATACATACATACATATACATACATACATATATATATATACATACATATAAATATATATATATATATATATATGTATGTATATGTATGTATGTATATGTATGTATATATATATATATATATATGTATGTATATATATATATATATATATATATATTTATAATACTACTAATGATGATAAATAATGATATTGAGAATAATATATATATATATATATATATATTATTCTCAATATCATTATTTATCATCATTAGTAGTATTATAAATATTTTTACTGTCATTTGCATTTTAATATCATAATCATACTTTTTATTCAATTATTATATGTTATTTTATTTTCGCAAAATGGCATCGCATTTTATTTTTTTAAGCACCAAGCATTTCGCAAATATTATATTTTTATCATATTGTCATCTTTACTATTTATAAATTTTGCAAAACTTTATTTTTTATATAATAAAACCCTTTTTATATTTTAAATCCATAACCCAATTATTTTCCAACCCAAAACAAACCACCCATTTTCGGACCCCATCCGAGGCCTAATCGGCCGACCCCCCAAGCCCAAATCGAACCGGCCCAATCCCCTTTCCCCTTTTTATTCCCCCCTAACTCACAACCCTAAAAAAACACAACTACAAAAACTCTCCTCCCGATAAAAAACAAGAGGGGTCGCATACCAAAAAAAGAAGAACACACATCTCTCTCAAAAATGAAATCAGTCGCATGCCCCCAAAAAATCCTCTCTAAAACCAAAAAAAAAACCTCCAATCGGTCACCGGCCACCGACCCCACGTCGCCGGCCCCACCGACACCACCAACCCGTCAACCTCATACCCTATCCCCCCAAAATCCGAAACCCATCTATGAAACCCCTTTGTTCTTCATTTTGGAAGGGGCATTTTTGGAGGTCTAAGTACGAAAAAAGAGGATTCGGAAAGTTGTTTTATGGGTGGTTTTCGATGCTTTTTGTTGGTATTTTTTTGTGCTTTTGTTGGTGGTTTTTGGTTGTTTTGTTGGTGGTTTCTGGTGTTTTATTGGTGGTTTCCGGTTGGTTCGTTTGCTTTATTTCGAATCGGTTTTGATATTTTATTTTTTCCGATCGTTGTTTTGGTTGGTTTCTCTCAGTCGGAGTTCTAAAAAATCAAAAAATCAAGAACAATCCGGGTCGGGTCAGGTAACTGCTCTATCTCGGTTATTGTTTCGACGAGTAAATTCCAAAATTTTGTATTTTGATATTTTGTTGCTGGTTATCTGAAATTTGGAAAGAAATCGATTCGGGTCGACCCAGTTTGGGTAAATTTTCCATATTTTGTATTTTGATATTTTGTTGTTGGTTATCTGAAATTTGGAAAGAAATTGATTTGGGGCGGAACCCCTGATTCGGATCGGGTAACCGATCCGGGTAGGGTAGGGCCGACCCGATTTGGGTAAATTTTCCAGATTTTGTGTTTTTTATCTTATTGTTGGTTATCAGAAAATCCAAAAAAAAATGATTTTGGGTCACCACTGCTCCGGGTTGCATTTCTCGGGTAGGATCGATCCGAAATTCGGGTCGGGTCAAATTTCAGAATTCGGGTCGGGTTTTCAGGAGCATTTCAAGTCCTGTTTCGGTTCGAATTTTTTTAGAATTCGGGTCGGACTTTTAATTGCAGACTGTTGGTTTATTTTGGCATTTGAACATCCGTTACACAACTATCTTGCTATTTTACTAATTTGGATAAATACTACATTTAGGCCAATGAAATTAAATTTGAGGGCATAAAAAATCACCTTGAATATATTTTTAGCAATTTTCATACAAATGCATACTTTTTTTCAACTTTACATATATTTTTAATGTCATACAAATGCATACTTGTACAAATGCATCATTTCATTAAATACTTGCAACATCGTTTACTATGTTCTCTGTAATCGAGGAAAAGGTCAGACTAGTAGGTTCCTGGTCCTCTATCTTTTCTCTAACAGTGGAATTTTCATAAACGGGTCTTGGTATTTAGTTGGAGTAGTCTACGTTTCTTAGATTGGGTAAGTCTGACGTAGAATGTCTCAGTTTTGTTTTGTAATGAGTATTTATGACTGAGGGAATCTGTGAGACTCTTCCTAAGTCAAGGGTTTCTATGGAACTAGAATCATCGTATCTACTACTCGTAGATTTTCTATGAAACGATAGACTGACTCTACCATCCTATTATTGGATTATTTCTCTGAGACGGGTATTTGGTTGGGAAGTCTCTAGAGGTTCAGGTTTAGCAACACCTTCTAAGATCCATTCGTCTGGTAGGGTAATATCCTTCCATCTAATAGGTCTCGGTATAACGGTGTTAGATCTAGAAAGATCTGTTTGTAAAAGAAGGGTTTTACCTTTCTTATTATGGTATCTGACTTTTGTAGCAAAAGCGGAAGTCATAGCTTTGTAATGGATTCTATAAATTATAGCTACAGGAATCGATCCTTCAAGCATTTGGTAATTGTGAGTCTTGATTTGTAAGATAAGGGATTTTTGGATATTTTTGTCATTTAAAGAAACTGAGAAATTTGGGTAGCAGTCAAAAGATATTAGTCTTGTGCAGAGACTAGACTCAACAAAACTCAATAGGGAATCTTCGAAATTTGTGAATCTTGCATCACGTAAGATAGCAAGGATTGATGTGTTTAATCCTTCCTTCGTGAGGGGTTTTATCCCTACTTGGACTAATCCAATAGGTGATATATTTGTAATTTCTTTCTCTGTGTCTCTTCAAGGAATTTTGAGAAAGTAATTGGATTTCTTCAAAAGGTTGAGATAATTGGATATCTCTTTCCTCTGTTTTGATAGTGAAATCGATTTTAAATAACTGGTATTTGGAATTTTTGTAAATCTGATCTCGATTTACTCTCGGTATTTTCCAATTATGAATAGATTTTTCAAAATCTTGTATCAAGATTTCTTCGGTGTTTAGTATCTTCTTTGAATCCATGGAAGAAGATGAACCAAAATCACAAGAAGTAGATATGTTGAGAAACGAATCCATGTTATGGAACTCCTATTAACAGAGCACTCGAACTCTTCCTACAATCAAAGGCCTTTCCTAGGGTATAACTACCTGCGTTCGTTGAGGACTTACCGACCTCGGACTATCCTAAGCACAAAACCTCGAAAGAACCCGAACCTCTAACAAGGAATCTCATCTGCTCTGGACAATATTCTCTCTATCTCTACTCTTTATGGCTCTGATACCAAACTTAGGCCGAGGATCTAAAAGGGATAACAGACGGGGAAGGAATCGGGATATAAGGTATTGAAAACTTAAAAGATAATTGAAATATGCAGAAAGTAAATAAAGATTAACTTACAATTTGAGGTTCCAATTATGTAAACCATAAATCAAAGGTTTTGCAAGAATTTAAATCAAATAGGCGGTAGAACCAACCAAGTATTTAATGAATTTAAAACCATGAAGTGTTTAAAAGATTAGGAGGTAGTATCGTCCATAATCATATTCATTTAAAATATTGAATTTACAAAGTATTTTATCAAGGAGATATACCTTGGGAATTTCTAAGGTATTTCGGATCATATGATATGGGTCATATGAACTGAATCATATGAGGGAATTTGAAGGGAATTTTAATCTAATCTAAAGGGGAATTTCTTTAGAGCTCTCACTTCTCTCTAGAATCTGAAGTTCAGAAAGATAAATGTGAAAAGAAAAGCTTATCTAACTAAGGGAGATGGAGTCTCCTTTTATAGGAGTTTTACATGACATTTTCGTAATTAAAAAGAGATCTAACTATTCATCTAAGTGGAGAATAACTATGCATCCGAGTGGAGAATGACTATTCATCCTTTTGGCATTTTCTTGAATTATTGTCGGAATCTTTAATTTTTCAAAAGTAGCTTTTTCGGCCATTTTCTTTTGTCTGAATTTTGTCTGAACTTTACTCCGGGTATTTATAATTCTTTTGGCAACTTTCTTCAGAATCCACTGTTGCCAAAAACTGAATTGTCTTCAATATTAATTTCTGGTTCTTCTTCTGATGATGAAGAGCTTTCTCTCGATTTTATTTTGTAAGGAGTATTTATGACTGAGAGAATCTGTGAGACTCTTCCTAAGTCAAGGGTTTCTATGGAACTAGAATCATCGTATCTACTACTCATAGATTTTCTATGGAGCGATAGACTGACTCTACCATCCTGGTATTGGGCTATTTCTCTGAGACGGGTATTTGGTTGGGAAGTCTCTAGAGGTTCAGGTTTAGCAACACCTTCTAAGATACATTCGCCTGGTAGGGTAATATCATTCCATCTAATAGGTCTCGGTATAACGGTGTTAGATCTAGAAAGATCTGTTTGTAAAAGAAGAGTTTCGCCTTTCTTACTATGGTATCTGACTTTTGTAGCAAAAGCTGAAGTCATAGCTTTGTAATGGATTCTAAAAATTATAGCTACAGGAATCGATCCTTCAAGCATTTGGTAATTGTGAGTCTTGATTTGTAAGACAAGGGATTTTTGGATATTTTTGTCATTTAAAAAAATTGAGAAATTTGAGTAATAGTCAAAAGATATTGGTCATGTGCTGAGACTAGACTTAACAGAAGTCAATAGGGAATCTTCGAAATTTGTGAATCTGGCATCACCTAAGATAACAAGGATTGAGGTGTTTAATCCTTCATTTGTGAGTGGTTTTATCCCTACTTGGACTAATCCAATATGGATATATTTGTATTTTCATTCTATGTGTCTCTTCAAGGAATTTTGAAAAAGTAATTAGATTGTTTCAAAAGGTTGAGATCATTGGATATCTCTTTCCTCTGTTTTGATAGTGAAATCGGTTTTAAATAACTGGTATTTGGAATTTTTGTAAATCTGATCTCGATTTACTCTCGGTATTTCCCAATTATCAATAGATTTTTCAAAATCTTGTATCAAGATTCTTCGGTGTTTATTATCTTCTTTGAATCCATGGAAGAAGATGAACCAACATCACAAGAAGTAGATATGTTGAGAAACGGATCCATGTTATGGAACTCCTATTAACAGAGCACCCAGACTCTTCCTACAATCAAAGGCCTTCCCTAGGGTATAACTGACTGCGTTCGTTGAGGACTTACCGACCCCGGACTATCCTAAGTACAAAACCTCGGAAGAACCCGAACCTCTAACAATGAATCTCATATGATTTGGACACTATTCTCTCTATCTCTACCCTTTATGGCTTTGATACCAAACTTAGGCCGATGATCTAAAGGGGATAACAGACAGGGAAGGAATCGGGATATAAGGTATTGAAAAATTAAAAGATAATTGAAATATGCAGAAAGTAAATAAAGATTAACTTACAATTTAAGGTTCCAGTTATGGAAACCATAAGTGAATAAAGATTAACTTACTAAACAAAATCGAGACATTCTACGTCAGATTTACCCAATCTAAGAAACATAGACTACTCCAACGAAATACCAAGACCCGTTTATGAAAATTCCACTCTTAGATAAAATATAGAGGACAAGGAACCTACTAGTCCGACTTTTTCCTCAATTATAGAGAACATAGTAAACGAAATTGGTGTTTTAGAAAAAGATTTCAAAGTAGACAAAAAATTCCTATAAAATGATTTTTATGAAAAATACAACCTAGAAAAACGAATTTGGTTCTTCAAAACCTTTTTAAAAACTAGGACGCAAATACATGAAAAATTCTACGAGTTTGTTAATGAACATAGGATAAACATCCTTTTCTTTGACTGGTTCGATTATTATTCCTCCCAAAATTCCATTGATTATCCCTTTTCTAGTACGATAAATCCCGTTACGACTAGGAACAAATCACCGGAGTGGAAAACCCTAGCTGATTCTAAAAAAATCCAGTCCAACCACCCTCTTCTACAAGGTATTAAGCTAAACATTCATGGTTGTCCTGTAGACGCGATTCCTCTTAAGAATCCTGCAGAGGATGAAAAAACAAATACCAAGAATATCCTCGCACAAAATAATTTCACCAATATCAGTTTGAACACCCTAGGAAAACAACTCGATAGGGTAGAAAAATACATAAAAACCAACCATTTAGTCACCATAGATTCCACAGGTATGACTAAGGATATGAAATTGAAAAGCCAAAGCCCTATCTTTAAACGCTTTCAGGTGTCCAAAGATGGCGTCAAGAATATCCAGCAAAACAGGTCTGAATTTATTCAGGCTATCCAGGATCAATTGAGTAGAATTGGAACTTGCATTAGTTCTAATACTAAAACCATTGTTCCAGATACCCCACAATCATCCAATAAAATCACAACTTTGACGAATAGTTCCAATAACGATGATACATTAGAACAATTCCAAAATACTACAAATCCCAAAAGGAGTGTTTCCAGATACAAGCATATAACATGCTCCAAATGCAACAGAAAGGGTCACACTTCGAGATTCTGTAAAAAGAAAAAAAAATTATAAGAATTGAAACTCGACGATGAAGTCACCCAAAAAATCTCCAATCTTCTTATTGATTCCTCTCATTCAAATGCCGAGTCAGGACCTGACTACTTTTCTCTGTCTTCTGAAGACAACAAAGCCCTTCAAATAGATGAATTGCTTACAACTAGTTCTTCTGAAAATTCTGATAAGGGTACGAGAAAAATTGTTTGTGTTTTAACCAATGATCAAGAATTCATGTTAAAAATGGTTCAACACATAGATGTCGAACACCAAAAAGATTATTTGAATAAACTCCTCAAATCCTTTACTAACGAGAAAAAAGATTTCAAAAATATGATTTTGCCAAATACCTCCAAAAATACCTACGGCTTGACCAAAATCCTGAAAAGGGTAAAAGGATGAAAAAATCCAAAGAACCCCCAGTTCTAGAACTCCAGAGGGAGGTGAAACAAATCAAAGTAGATATCAAGGCTCTACGAGAAAAAACAAGAACAAGACTCTTCTACTAAAAACAGTCATTTAAAAAACCCAGGATGATTCTGAATCCAGTTCTGAGTCCGACAACTCCGACTCTGAAAATTCAGAAGAACCTCATGACAACCCTTTTCTTGAAGAGGTCCCACAAGAATTCCTTGATCTCTTAAGACATATCACGTCCAAGAAATAACTTGTTTAGATAACTCTTAAATTCTTAAGCAATTTTAGAATTACTACTATTGCTCCTTTTGACACTGGTGCTGATCTGAATTGCATAAAAACGGGTCTAATACCTAATAAATTTCATGAAAATACCCAAGAAACTCTAGCGGCGGCTAATAACACAAAGCTAGAAATCAATTCCCAAACCAGTGCGTTTGTTATTATTAATGGTGTTTCTATAGCAACATCGTTTGTCTTAGTAAAAGACATTCACAACTCCGTTATCTTAGAAACACCGTTTATAAATCTTATCACCCCGTATAAGGTAGATAATGATTTCATCTCTTTTGATTCCAATAAAAAGAATTTAAAATTCCCTTTTCTGACAAAACCAAATGCTAGAGACTTCAATCTGATTAAAGCATATTCTTGTCATCTAGTTAATTAATGAATAGTTTTTTAGATCAGAATTCTGAGTCCCCTAGAAACTATGATACCCGTTCCATCAAGCAATTTGATGCCTTTGCATATACAAAATTTTTGAAGCATAATTTACAATATCAAAAACATTTTCAAAACATTACATTAAAAAATATTTTCTGCAAATTGAGTCATGACATTTTTTACTTTAAAAATCTTTTAACCAGTGGTTTACTAAAAACATGAGAGAAAATCAACAGATTTCTGATACTGGCTACAACGCAGAAATGTCCTATCACTACCCCTTGCCCCACTGTCTGGGCTACAAGGAAAAAATATCCAGGAAGGACATGCGGGAATCCGGGCAATACTGTGTCCACGCAATGTGTGGAGCCTAATCCAAAAGAGAAAAGATGAGATACCTCCACCAATAAATACACCACAACAACAAACAAATTCCATGGCCCCCAAAAAACCACAAACGCCAAACCAATAAAAAAAGAAAAAGAAAAATTCCCTGCCAAATCTCCCACTAAAAACCCCCTGACATGGTATGATGCACTAATGAAATAAGAAAATGAAAATGCCGCAGCATCTGTGCAAGAAACACCAGCACAAGAGATAACTGCTGAAAATCTTCTACAACTCCTTGCGAAATCCCCAAAATTACAACAGGCATTGATACAACTTCAAAATCCCAAACAAGAAGTTGTTCAAAGCTCAGGAGAGGAAAAAACCTCTCAAAATTTTACAAAAATCGAGAAAGGCGAATCTTCAAAAACCCTTTCTCAGAAACAATTTTCAAAACTCCAACTTGAGAAAGAAGAATCTTCAAAAATCCTTTCTCAAAAACAATTTTCAAAAAATCAACTTGTGGTACCACAAGTCCCCAAAAAACTTGCTCCTAAATTCTTCATAAAACCATTTTTTCAAAATATTGTGACTCTTGAAAAAAGTTTTTTTTAATGAAGACCCTTTTCTAGCATTACAAAATTATTTTGGACCACAATGGTTTTACAAATCATGGGATATTTTAAAAACTTCAGAAATTTCAGGATCAGCAACAATCAAACATAATAATTTTAAAAATAACCCAATTCCCTTTTTTTCCATTTGCAAAATGTTTAACGTAATTGCTCCATGCGATTGGGGGAATGATCTGCCTCAACTCCTAAATTTCCCAGATACCTACAAAAATGAACCATTTTTTGATATTCCTTTTAATTACTGGGATTACCAACAAGCTTGGTTCAATTCCTTCTTTATTCAAAATACCAACCAAAGCCACACTTGGCTTTTCCATTTTGATACCTCATGTAATCCATCACAATTTTCAACATGGTGGAATTCATGGTGGGAACAATTCGGATCCGCCTTAGAAATACAAAAACCAAAAGTCACTAAATCTTTCAGCCTCTTCAAATCCCAATATAAACCCTCTGAGGAAGAAAAACAATTTGTGCCACTACACCTTTTTCACATAAAATTCCACTTACCATGAGTATTTACATGGTTCGTAGATTATTCGGATAATAAAATCCCAACAATCCGAAGAAGATACACAATCAGATGGTGGGACAACTTTAAAATACCATTAAGTCTCACACCACAAAAAGTCCAGAAATTGTTAAATGCCCGAAAATCTATTCCAGTACAGGCGCCTATACAAACACCACCGGCTCCACTACAAACACCGGAGCACACCCAGTTCCTTTCACGGAAATCCCAGATGGCCTCAATGCTTGCAGCGGCCAAAAATCCAAAAGAAACGCAAGTCATAATTCTGAAATTTGCACCGCCTTCATCAAAACAAGGCTCTTCATCAGAAGAAGAAGAAGAAGAACCAGAGATTGATAATGAAGACAGTCCGATTTTTGGCAACAATGGATTCTGAAGAAAGTTGCCAAAAGAATTCAAAATACCCGGAGTAAAGTTCAGACAAAATTCCGACAAAAGAAAGTGCCCGAAAAAGCTACTTTCGAAAAAGCAAAGATTCCGACAAAAATTCAAGAAAATGCCAAAATGATGAATAGTCATTCTCCACTCGGATGAATAGTTATTCTCCACTTAGATGAATAGTTAGATTCCTTTTTAATTACGAAAATGTCATGTAAAACTCCTATAAAAGGAGATTTCCTCTCCCTTAGTTAGATAAGCTTTTCTTTTCACATTTCTCTTTCTAAACTTCAGATCCTAGAGAGAAGTGAGAACTCTCTCTCTCTATATATATATATGGATATAGAAATAAAATTGTAATTAATAAAACGGAGTAATACTATGATAAATGATTAAATTAATTAAAGTAACGATAGTATCAATCAAATAAATAATATGGGATGCTAATATTGATGCTAGAATTTATTAAATTATTATTTAAATAGGTAAAAGAATTTAATAAATTATTAAGGATCAATAGCTATTGAACAATTAACTGAAGGAAAAAGGCGAGCCCAAATTAGATGTCAACACATATGTCAATTAATGATTATTTAATGTTAATTTAGCTAAAGCTAACAATTATATTTCATAGAGAAATGAGTATGCCTACTGTTGCCCACTGCTAATCGAACTTAAATTTTTATGCTTGATTCAATGCTTTCAATTGGTTTTAAATCAAAACTAAATGATTAGATTATCACAATCTAAAAGTATATTATTAAAAAAAATCTCGAAAACCAAACTCATGTCTTTAAGAAATAATATAAAAAACTTTCTTAAAATTTAATCCACACGCAACGTTTTTATTTTATTTTTTCAAAATCATTTCCCAAACCTAGTTTTCAAAAATGAAAACCACATCTAAATTCAAATACTTTTCCTACTTTTTAGGTCTTTCAAATATATTCACAAATTGGGAGAGCGCATTGCATCCCTATGTATAAGAGTCTTTCCAACGAAAAACTATATTGTTCTATAGTTGACTCGACTTGAATGTCTTCTTAGCATTAGCATCCGTACACATATATTTTAAAATTTTATTTTTTGTGTTTTCCTTTTTTTGTTACAATTGAAAGTATATTGAGATAAATAAAATAAAGAAAAGAGAGAAGGAAACGAATATTACTTGTGAAAAGGAATTTTTTCTACTGAGTAATTAGAACAGCTGAATAAGTATGATAAGTTAATTGGCTACTGAAATTTGAATATGATATTATAATTGAAATTGTAATTTCCTCACGATTACCGTGGGGAGAAAAAGAAAAAAGAATTAATTATCCATTTTTTTTAAATAAAAGATACTTTTATTAAAAAAATATCGGATCCAACATAAGATAGGACTTTAATTAACAGGAGTTGTAAATGTTTTAAAAAAATCTCTCTGATTTGCAACTATTGTCGTTGACTTTATTCTAATACGCCGTTAATCTAATCCTCAAAGTTGAAAGGGTGGACTGCGAAGCAGGGAATCGAGCGCGTCCCGTTGGGAATTTGAAATGCCTCCCTCTCATTACAAAAGAGACGTTAGAACCTTTTTAAACCTTTTGTAGACAAACCCATTAAATATTTTCTTGTTTCAAATTATTAAAATCTGATTTTACTTATTTCAAAAATTTAATTGTGTTTCTCTGTCTTCCTCATTTAATGTTCTCTAATGTTTGACACCAATAAAAAACATTACAGCTCTTCCTACTGCTATTCTTCCCCCCCCCCCCCCCCCCCCCCCAAACACAACCCACCCATCTCCTCAGTTCCTACAGTTTTTGTATATCAAATATTGATAATTAAGAGTTCAAGAATCTTGATTTTTTCTGGATCATGTAAGTTCTTTCCATATTTGTTTTTTTTTTTTTTTTTTTTTTTGGTTTAGTTCGTCACTGGTGCTGTTATATGAATTGATATATGGTAAAGATTGATTTTTGAACTATGTTTCAGACCCACAAGCATTGGTGTTCTAGGAAAGGAAAGGGTTGGCTTGGAGGAGATTTAGCATTTGATTTGTTTTGGGTCATGTAAGTTTTGTTATGTGGGTATGGTTCTTTTAGTTTCTTAGTGCTGATACCAATTGGGTTTTTTTGTTCACTTTATATGATTTATATATGGGAAAGATTGATTTTTTTTACTATGTTTATGCCTGATCATTCTAGGGAATTTGTAAAGGCTGGAGCTTTAATGAGTTCTGATTTCTTCTGAGTCACTTGAGTCTTTAAATTTTTGGATTTGTTTTGTTTTGTTTCTTTAAAATGGTGATGACAAATTGGGTTGTTGTTCTACTTGTAGGACTGTTACATTGGGGAATGCTTGATTCAATGCTATGTTTTTGCTTGAAAATTCACTGGGTTGAATGTTTTCGATTTGTCATCTTTTCAGATTGTTTAGTTCAATTATGGTTTGACTGAGATTTAGAATTAAAAGTAGCTTTGAATCTTGATATCAAGGCAGAAGAGAAAGGAAAGGGAGAAAATAAATTTCCCCATTGAGAATCTTTTAATAGATATGATTCAGGCTTTCATAAAAATTCTCGTTGAATTGAGAATGAAGTTTCATTTACATGCCAGTTTGTAATTTTCTAGACCTAATAGGGGGAGGGGTACTTATGATATTCTAGTTCACATTTTCTTTATAAAAGCACTACATTTTAAGTCTTTGATTGACCATATCTTTAAGGCACAGTGATTGCATTGGAGTGATTTGGGAAATCAAGAACTAGGTTCTGCTTGTCTGCTTTGATTTTGCAACACTCATTACGACTATGGGTTTTCCATATTCTGTTATCAGGACACAAAGTGAGTCCCAATTCAAAGGTCACGGGAACAACTCCTTCAAACCTGCTGGAAGCAGGAACTTGGAACTAATTTGATTTTAGTGGTGTTAATGACATTAAGGTTCTGAAGATATTCTGTCTTTTTTAATCAAATTTTTAGTATTGCCACCTTTTTGTTGAATTAATAAGATTTCTTAGTCCTTGAGGCACAACTTTGAACTAACAAGGTCATATTGCTACTCACTTTGGTATGTTAGAGGTGAACTTCGGACAATGCAACCAGTAGTCAACTGAAAATAGACAACTTGAGAGAAGTGAGGATCTTGTCAGGGTCGGGAAAGTGGAGCAATAGGATTAGGTGGTCTACGGTTGGATGGAGGAATTATTGACTCAGTGTTATAGGGAGCACGGAGGGGGTTGAGATTTGGGGTACCGGATACGAGGAGGAGATAGATGAGGGTCTCAATGATTAATAAAGGGAACTCTAAAAAAGAGGGCAGCCCGGTGCACTAAGCTTCCGCTATGCGCGGGGTCCGGGGAAGGGCCGGACCACTAGGGTCTGTTGTACGCAGTCTTACCTTGCATTTCTGCCAGAGGCTGTTTCCACGGCTTGAACCCATGACCTCCTGGTCACATGAATAAAGGGAACTCTGTGCAATTAAAATACTCGTGCAAGCCACTTTTGAGTCTGAAGTCATGATGTAATTCCAACTAGAGAATGCTTCTCAAATGTGTGGGGTTTCACTACTACAGAGTAAATACTGAACCAAGATGAAGTAACAATCTGAAAAGAACTTGTAACATGTTCTAGCTAGTGATTCTCCAACCGGTCCCCAGTAGGTGGCCTCATTCGATTAGTGCTGATATCAAGAAAAGGAATTTAAAAAATGGAGAAACTTGCTGGAAAGATGTTACATCAAGACTTGGATAACGCAAAGTAGTTTTCATGCGTATTCAATTCTTGAAAAGAGGATAGTTTCCAATGTCAAGGAAAAGTAGTCGAGCAAATTAGTGGCCAAAATAGGAGACTAAGAAGAAGAAAAGATAAGATCTTCAAAGTAACTGTGGGGGAGCATATCTCCTCCATTTCCATTTACTGAATTTCACAAGTTCAGCTGACAAATAAAGTAGCCTAAAGGAACAAATCTCTAAAAGAAGATGCTAAAATGCATCTAGATTTTACTCACCCTTTTAGATTTCCCAAGGTTCGTTTGTTTTAAACAGCATCTCTTGCTTCTAAAATTTTCAGCAGCTGAGCTTGGGTCTGGAAACAACAATGCTTGCTGTTATAGCTGTTTTTTCATTTCACAAATTTTGAAGAGAGCTTGAGATCAGTGGGTGAATATGGGTGCTGAGAAACACGGTTCCAAGAGTGGAGGTTATGTTGGTGGCTTCCTGCAGTTATTTGATTGGAATGCAAAATCACGGAAGAAATTGTTCTCTAGCAAGTCTGACATACCAGGTAAACTCTGAGATTGTCTATGAACAATGGTTAGGACTACTGATTCTTCCATGTGCATGTACTGGTAAAACTTCAAGAAAACTATGCTGTTAAGTTTTATTACGGCTGAACAAGCATAATTTCTATGCTTTTTGCAGAGCAATCCAAGCAGAAGAAGAGATGTAATGGGAACTTGCCTATGACCCGAGTTCATCTGGTCTGTATTCAATAGTTAATTAAGCTCTCTCATCTTTTCTTTTTCCACCAATTTTCCTGTTGTACTTTTTCAACTGAAACTATTTTGATTGCAGAACAATGAGGAAGATACTATAGCTGGGTCCAGTGTCAAAGGAAGCAGTGATTACAGTTGTGCCTCGTCGGTGACTGATGAGGAATATTATGGAATCAAACCTGCTGGTGTCGTTGCAAGGCTTATGGGATTGGATTGCTTACCATCCTCTAATTTTTCAGAGCCTTACTCTACTCCATTTTTTTCCGATTCCCAGTCTCTAAGAAGTGCTCCTTGCCTTTCGAGAGACCTCGAATACCAACAAAATTTTCAAACAGGATATTCCAGCAACCTCTCTCTAGGCAGGAGCTCACTGGAGCCAAATCAAAGGAAGATCGAGAAGTTTCAAACAGAAATTTTGCCTCCTAAGTCAGCTAAATCAATCCCAATCACTCATTGTAAGCTTCTATCCCCAATCAAAAGTGCCAATTCTATCCCACCTCAGAATGCAGCTCAGATAATGGCAGCAGCAGCCAGAATACTTGAGGCAGGACCTCAAACTACTTCGAAAGCAAAACTGTCCCTAATTGGATCTTCTTCAGTTCCTTTGAAGGTAAAAGATTTAAAAGAAAGGGTTGAAGCTTCTCAAAAGGGTTCCAAGATTGCTGAAGCTTCTCGAAGGCCAGCTGAGTCTAATGCTTCTAAGTACCTTAAAGGGCAACCTATGAATAAGAGCTGGAATGGATCGGCAGATATAACTACCAGGCAGAAAGATTTCTCAGATTCTGATGAATCTTTTGTTGGAGGTGGAAAAACTAAAGGAAAATCTATTTCACTAGCCCTGCAAGCAAAAGCCAATGTCCAGAAAAGAGAGGGCCTAAATCCAGGCAGTAACAGAAGTGTACTTGTCCAGAAAGAACCACCAAGTAAAGTCAGTTCAAACCAGTTGTTTACAAGACAACCTAGTACAGAAAAGAACACACATAAGAAACAATGTTTACATAACAGTTCAAGTGTTCTGCGGCAGAATAATCAAAAACAAAATAGCATAGCTGATAGGGGGAAGTCACCTACTAAGCAATTTCTTTCCAACTCACAAGGTAAACGAACACTTAGTGGTGATTCTTCCTTTGTGCAACAGAGAAGTTCAGGTAAAATGGCTGAAAACTCTAAAGTCAGTTCCAGGAGGTTGAGCAGAGAGGCAGACGAGAAAAAGGAAGAAACATATTCTGGTACTAAAAGTGTCTCACGTAAGAAACGGCCTAGTGACGGCGATATCCAATATGAGAAAAATCATGCTGCTGGGAGCATGTCTACTCATAAAAGTGGAAAGTTGATTCAGTCTGGCACATTCATGGATAGGGAAATAAGCTGGGGTGAGAACAGTAAAGGGAAAGGGACAGACATTATTTCCTTTACTTTCAATGCTCCTTTAACACGATCAATGCCCAGCCCTGAGCCCCCAAGAGAAGTATTAGGGAAAAGTCACGAGTTTAGCACAGATTTTCGAAGTAAAAAGATGCAGCTCACCTCAGACTGTATGAATAGTCTTAAGGCCCCTTTTGGGCATAACTTGAGTGGAGGGGATGCTTTGAGCACTCTTTTGGATCAAAAGTTAAGAGAATTGTCTTATGTAGTTGAGTCTTCACGCCAGAAAACAGTAATACCCAGTAGTTCCTCATTGATTTTCCAGGATCTATCATCGAAGACCACTATGTTGCATGGTAACAGGAACCATGATAACATGGAAGTGGATGATTTAGTCAGCCCTGGCTTTTCTTCTATTGGAATTACTGGGCAGCACAAGCATCAGGTATGAATCATAGGTTTTGCACTTGAATCTTTATTGTATTAAGTTTGCCACTCTGTTTGTAGGTTGCAGATATCTCTATTGATACATCAATTGATATTCTTCTACAGTATCACCTGTCATCATATGAGAATTTAATTAGATCATTCAGATGACTCCTATGTAAACCTGCATTTCTTATTTAGCCCTTTTATGCCTTTTAATGATTTAATGTTGTGTGGTCTTTGACACCTTTGACTAAAATGTTATCCTCCTCCTGCTTGTAATTGAGTTGGATTTGATGTAGTATGGTTTTGGACATCTTTGACTAAAAACTTTCAGCACATTGCAGAAAGTAATTCTCTTCTCCTACTTTCCTGATTCAATGTACTTTTGGTAATTGTATTTGCTCTATTTGCTTAAGAACTCTTCTTTCTATAAGTTATAGAAAGCTCTTTACAGAGTAGATGGAAAACCTTTTAATTCCATCATATCATTTCAGGGGATTGAAGAGGAACTGAGTGAGTATGGAAGCAGTGAATTTGAATGCAGGAAGGTGTTTGGCAGTCGGTTCCCAAGCCCTATATCTGTTCTTGAGCATTCTTTTCTTACTGAAAGTTGCAATTCTTCAGATACAGCAGAAAGTAACAATACAGGAGGTAAGATCAGCACACCTAGTGCCTTTTATTTTATTCATGAAAAATTCACTCATGAACATAGATTGAGACTATAGATATATCTGAACATTATCTAATGAATTTCAGCTAGCAAGCAAAGTTCATCAGTACAAGCTAAAGAAGTGTTTGGTATAGGCTCATGGAAAAAGTTCCATTCTATGGAACCTGATGTAGATTTGTTAGACTCGGCCACTTCAACTTCTGATAAAAAGGAAGACTGGAAGCATGTCCGGACGATGAAATCACCAAATTGGGAGCTGGAATATGTGAAGGACATACTATGCAATATTGAGTCGATGTTCATGGATTTCGCAGTGGGCATGTCTCACGAGATCATCAATCCACACCTTTTTGATCAATTGGAAAGGGTAAATGGTAGTGGACATGATGAGCTAAAACAAAGACGAAAGGTTGTTTTTGATTGTGTGGGTGAATGCTTGGACTTGAGATGTAGGGAGTATGTGGAGGGTGGATATGATAAATGGTCAAAAGGTGTATTGGTGGTTAGAAACAAGGAGAAGCTAGCAGAAGAAGTATATAGGGAAATATCAGGTTGGAGTGGCATGGGAAACTGCATGGTTGATGAACTCGTAGACAAGGACATGAGCAGTTACTTTGGAAGATGGCTCGACTTTGAAGTTGAAGCATTTGAACTAGGAATACAGATCGAGAAACGATTGCTAAATTCATTGATTGATGAAGTGGTTGCTGACATCTTGCTACTCTAAAAGATTATCAATTTTTTATCTTGCTCTGTGAATGCACATTCTTCTTGTATGTTTTTACATCTCTTTATGATTCTTGTGGTCATTGAGATAGAAGAAGAAAAATGAAACTAATACCGGCTTTTGGATGTTCATGTCTTCCATTATAGATTATTTGTTTGAGGTGATGTTACCAGAATATCAACATCCAAATTTCATTTATCAGTTTGTTATCATTCTGTTCCATTTGTCTTATTTTTTTCTTCTTTTTTCCTGAGGGTCAATGGGGCTAGGATCCTAAATTAGCTGTACGGAGTATAACTTAAATACTAACATTTATGGGCAGTAAAGTTTCATTTCATACACATGCTAAGTGAAGTTAATCTGAATGGATTGGTGGCCATGGGGGCATTTTCTCAAAGGGGAAAAAAGTTAAAGAGGGAGTAACATTTAATCATTTATCATCCCATAGCCAAAGCAAAATGTCATCCCCGTCATGGAGTTGGCACATGAGCGATCAAAATCCTTGCAAAGTCAATAAATGGAGAGAAAATCGACCAAGTGAATACATTCATTAGTCATATAAAGGACTTTAATTTGTCAAGATTCATAAGCAATTCTCAAAAAAGAACTGAGAAATTTCACACTTTATTCAGAACTAAAACTTGAAAGGAACATACTATCCCTTAAAAAGAATTGAAGATTTCCTCTTAATCCAAAACAAGAACCTTATTTGCAACTTGTTCAGTTTATGCATCATTCTTTGTTAGGAAAACTAGCCTTGAGAGTTGCATAAGTTAGCAGCTCTGTACTATTTTTGTCCAACATTTTCATATTTTCTTCACTCAAAGTAACCTAAGCTTCCACTTCACCATCCTTTGTATCTATTAAGAACATCATATTCTTGATATTTGCTTCAATTGTACTAAACATAATTGGCTTCCCCCATCCAAAATCCACATCATAAAATGAGTAACCACACCAACTAGAGAATTGCTATGCATCCACTTCATCCTTTTTATTAAATAAGCTTATCGAATACTTTAATAGCTCTAGAGTAGTTCTAATGGCCTCATCCCCTTTCAATCTTTTCGCATATTGATCATCAAACTCCGATAACCCTTTTCGTAATGCGACCACCATGTTAGCTACATCTTTCTCACTCTCCTCCTTTGATGCTACCAAAAGCCCAACGAAGTTTCCAATACAATGAGCATGCATTGGAGGGTCAACACGCTTCCTCATGTTTACCAAATGGACTAACAACGACGGCCTCTTGGAGTTCGCGGTTAGGAACTTCCACATGACACTTGTCACTACTTCAACACGAGTAGGTTTAGGCACATTTTCACTAGCCACCTTCTTCTTGAGATCCGCGATGCTAGAAGGGCTAAAAATTGTTGAAAATTTACTAATGTGGAATTAAGTTTATCCCATTATTTATGACTCGAACAATTGGGGCCTCGTACGTCGGAAACGTCGTTTCCACACACGTGCACACGTAGTGTCAAATATCGCAAATTTCATTAGTGAAAGAGATATTGGTACGTAAGTGAAACGTTTGAGACATAGAATGATGGATAGTTATTGGCCAAATGACAAGTATTCCACGTTGGTAAACAAAGAAAGAAGTGTGCGAAGTGTAAGATGAAACGAGTCGGAAATCGCCGCGGAGCCGTGAAGGGCCGCGGCACAGCCCCGTCGGAGCCGAGGTGCCGGAGGGCCGTGACGCCTCCCAGGAAGAGCCGCGACACTAATTGGGAGTTCAGCCACTAGAGCTGAAGCACCGCGGCGCTAATTCACAAGTTGCGACGCTAATTCGCAGAGCCGCGGCGCTTCGGAGGTAGAATGTTGCAACGGGAAGATGGAAAGTTCTGACTTTTGGGCTGGTTTTGGAGCATTGAATCTCCATTATTTAGCACATAAATTCAGCCATTATTTGGCTGAATGTAACCCATCAATAAGTGTAATTACATGGTTATTGAAGGCCATTAGTTGACTAGTTGAGGGGTCATCTCCTTACACTATAAATTGAGGCCTTTGGCTCAATTGTTCAACATACTTAAGATATTTTTCTGAAATCTTCTTCTTCTTCCTCTCTAGCAAATTTTCTATATTCAAAGTTCTTCAAGAGTAACACTTGAGTTTGCTTTGCTCAGTTGTTAAGTTGTTGTTGTATCTTGGGAGACTATTGCCTGACACCGTAAAAGGATATATACGGGGCAATCATGTCTTAAAGACAGAGTGCCATCACTCGACTCAGCAAATCACAAGGAGTTTGTATCGTTCCTGATTCCAGCTTGTTGTAATTTTTAGTTTATCCTTTCTAGCAATTTGTAATATTTACTTACTTCCCGTTTTCTGCAATTGTTGTAACCCACAATTTTAAGACAAGATTGTTGTAAGTGCTTAGAAAGATGACTAGAAGGGAACAACTCGCTTCTAATTTTGCTGTTGTTGCTACTCAAGGCAACTCCTCTGCCTTCCCCACTGCTCAAGGCACACGCAATGCCTTTCCAGTTGCTCAAGGGAACCTTAATGTTCCTCCACCCTCTTTTTTCCATAATGAACACCCAGAGTAGTTTATGGGCTTCAACTTCAAGAGATGGCAGCAGAAGATGTTGTTTTATCTTACTGTTATGGAAATGGCTCATTTCCTAATAGAAGATCCTCCACAAGCTGGAGATGAAGTGAACCCTCAGCCTAATGAAATGGCTGGAGGGGGCCAAGGTATCCATGTCGTCAATGGCATGAAGATGGTTCTTGATGCTTGGAGTCATAGTGACTTCATGTGTAAGAACTATATTATGAACTGTCTGTCAGACCCACTCTACATGGTGTATTGCGCTGTAGGCACCGCCAAAGAGTTATAGAAAAAGCTGCAGAAGAAGTACAACGCATAAGATGTTGGTACTAAGAAATTCATCGTTGGGAAATTCCTGAAATTTCAAATGGTGGATATCAAAACTGTGATGTCCTAAGTCCAGGAATTCCAAATGATTCTACATCACCTGGATTTGGAAGGTATGAAACCAAATGAGCAATTTTTTGTTGCATCACTGATTGAGAAGTTACCTCCCTCTTGGAATGAGTTTATGAGTTACTTAAAACTCAAGACAAAGGAAATGACCTTTGAGGAACTTATTATCAAACTCCAGATTCAGGAAGATAATAAGAAGGCCTTGCGTAGGGGAAAACAACCTGCTGAGGTAAAGGCAAATCTGGTTGAGGCCAAAGGGAACCCAAGCAAGAAGCGTAAGTTTCAGAAAGACGGCAAGACCCAGGCGGCGGAGAAGTTCAAGCGAAACCGTCACCACTATGGTAAACCTGGTCACATGATCAAGGACTGCCGCAAGCTCAAGACTGAGCAACAAGAGAAGGGCAAGGCACATGCTAACGTTGTCAAAGACACGCTTCTTAATGACATGATTGAAGAGTTCTCGGCGATGGTGCTTGAAGCAAACCTTGTTGAGAATCCCATGTAATGGTGGATGGACACATGTGCTACCAGACACATTTGTTCCAATAGAGATGCCTTTTCCACATATACACCAGTTACAAATAAGAAGTTGTTCATGGGTAACAATGCTTTCTCTGACGTGCTGGGGGTAGGAAAGGTAGTCTTGAAGATGACTTCTGGAAAGGAGCTCACTCTGAAAGAGGTGATACATGTCCCTGAGATTAAAAGGAATTTAATTTCAGGTCATTTATTGGTTAATGCTGGTTTTAGGCTAGTATTTGAGTCCAATAAGTTTGTAATCACCAAGAATAAAACTTTTGTGGGAAGAGGCTTCATATGTGAAGGCCTCTTCAAAGTTAACGACATGTTTGTAATACGTGCAAGCAATAATATTGAAGTTTCTTTTTACTTGCTTGATTCCTCTAATTTATGACATCATAGATTAGGACATGTTAACTATAAGTTCATCCAAAGGTTGGTTAAGTTGGAGTTGTTGCCGTCTATCGACGTAAACCCTCAACATAAGTGTGAGGTATGCATAGAGCCAAAACTCACAAAGCTTCCTTTTTCGATCCATCGAAAGGAATACCGCTCCTCTAGAACTTATTCACATAGATATATGTGATTTAAAGTTTGTACGAACTAGGGGGAACAAGTAGTTTGTGACATTCATTGATGATAGCACAAGGTATTGTTACCTTTACTTGTTGAAAATTAAAGATGAAGCCTTTGAAGCGTTCCGATGCTACAAAGCAGAAGTTGAAAACCAACTAAGCATGCGGATTAAATCCATTCGTAGCGATAGAGGGGGAGAATATGTAGCGACATTTGAGCAATATTGTGTCGAATCAAGCATTGTTTATCAAACGACAGCTCCATACTCACCTCAGTCGAACGGTGTTGCTGAACGCAAGAACCACATATTGAAGGAAATGATGAATGTCTTGCTCATCAATTCCGGTCTTCCCCAAAATATGTGGGGAAAAGCCATCCTTACCGCTAATATGATTCTTAATAGAGTCTCACATAAGGATATGGACAAAACTCCATATGAATCATGGAAGAGAAAGAAACCCACCTATAAATATTTAAAGGTGTGGAGTTATTTGGCAAAGGTTGAAGTGACCAAACCAAAACAGGTCAAGATTGGGCCTAAGACTGTAGATTGCATTTTCATCGGATATGCAAATAACAGTAGTGCTTATCGCTTCTTAGTGCATAAGTCAGATATTTCAGATATCCACGGGGGTACAATCATGGAATCAAGGAATGCTAAATTCTTTGAGGATACATTTCCTAGAAAGGAAAAAGACATAACCTCTCGCAAATGAAGTTATGAACAAAGCTCTCGGTAACCAAGAGTCGTTGACTGCCCAGATCTAGATGGTTCAGATCTAGTGGACTTCGAAGTGGTTGAATATTCGAAATCTAGTGTTCCAGATTCTCAGAACTTGGAGACTCTAGAGATAGAATCGAGGCGAAGTAAAAGGGCTAGGAAGGATACATCCTTCGGTCCTGACTTTGTAGCTTATATGGTTGATGACGAACCAAGGATAATTGTTGAAGCATTGTCAACTCCAGAGGCACCACTCTGGAAATAAGCTATTGAGAGTGAAACAGACTCCATCCTACATAACCATACTTGGAAGTTGGTTGATCTTCCTCTGGAAAATAAATCGTTGGGTTGTAAATGGATACTCAAACAGAAGTATAAAGCAGATGGGTCTATAGATAAGTACAAGGCCAGGTTGGTAGTCAAGGGCTATCAGCAAAAGAAAGGCCTTGACTATTTTGACACGTACTCTCTAGTGTCTAGGATGACGTCCATACGAGTATTCATTGCGATCTCAACGTTGCGTGACCTTGAGATACATCAAATGGATGTCAAGACAGCCTTCCTAAATGGTGATTTGGAAGAAGAAATCTATATGGAACAACCCGAAGGGTATGTGGTTCCAGGGCAAGAGAAGAAAGTCTATCGACTTGTCAAATCTCTGTACGGGCTGAAACAGGCCCCGAAGCAATGGTACGAAAAATTTGATAGTACTCTACTATCGAAGGATTTCTCCATTAATGAGTGTGACAAATGTGTCTACACGAAAGGTAACTCTGACTTTTTCATCATGATATATCTGTACGTAGATGACATGTTGATCACAGGGAGCAGTCCTAGCTTGATCCTAGAGACTAAGAACATGTTGAAACAATGCTTCGACATGAAGGATATGTGTATCACGGATGTCATATTAGGGATAAAGATCTCTAAGACGTCTGACGGACTGGTCTTATCTCAGTCTCACTACATAGAGGATGTGTTGAGAAAGTTTGAGATGTTAGACAGTTCGCCTATGAAGTCACCACTGGATAGAAATCAAAAGCTTGCTAAAAATTGTGGTGCACCCATATGCCAGGAGCAATATGCACAGGTGATTAGGAGTTTGATGTAAATAACAAACTGCACCCGACCTGATATTGCTTATGCAGTCAACAAGTTGGCTAGGTTTACCCGTAAACCGAGTAATGATCATTGGAAGGCATTTAATATGGTACTACGATACCTGAAATACACGCTAACTTATGGGTTGCATTATTTGAGATATCCAGCTGTACTAGAGGGGTACAATAATGCGAACTGAATATCTGATATAGAGAACACCAAGTCCACCAGTGGGTATATATTTACAATTGGTGGTGGGGATGTCTTGGAAATCCTCTAATCAAACTTGCATCGCCCGATCCATGATGGAATCGGAGTTTATCGTTTTAGACAAAGCAGGAGAAGAAGCTGAGTAGCTTCACGACTTCTTAGAGGATATCCCTTGTTGGGACAAACCCGTACCTTCTATAATGATCCACTGCGACAGTCAGTCGGCTCTAGGAAGGGCACGAAGTTCTATGTACAATGGTAAGGCTCGTCATATTCGACGGAGACATAAGACCGTTAGGCAACTGATCACCACGGGTATAATATCCATTGATTACATAAAATCAAAGGATAACATAGTGGACCCGCTGACAAAGGGCTTATCCAGAGATCAAATATTCTGTTTGTCTAGGGGAATGGGCTTAAAACCCAAGCTATAAGGACCAATACGGTGGTAACCCAACCTTACTGACTGGAGATCCCAGAAATTAGGTTCAATGGGAAAACTAAGTTGTAAAGGTTCAGTTGAGCGCTTCGGTGGATGTATGAGCACTTCGGATAGTGATTTCTATAAAGAAACATTAATCCAAAGCCGTTCCCGCGGTAGAAATTAAGTGCTATCTGCAGTGTGGGTAAAGGTTAAGTTTCCTAAACCTTTAATGATCCTCAACGATTGAGGTTAGGTTTGGAGAAACTTTTAATGGTTCCTAACACTTGTAAAGTAGGGTATAGCAGGATACCTTGTAAGAGACCACCTATTTAAGTGCGAGGACAGGCCGCCTCAAATGAACTCACTTAAGAATCCAAAAAGTATCCACAGCCACAACGGAAAAAACATTACGAAGAACAGAGTAAGGGAAGTTGTTGTGTTGGTACCATTGACTTGGCTTACACTAAACACTGACGGCTTATGACATCACGTTTACCGCGTAGTAAGTAAGTCTGATGGTATTCAACATGGAAGGTTCAAAGCGGAAGCTACCTATCCAGATGCAACATCGGTCCGCTGAAAGATTACTGGAAAAGATACCATGTAAGTGCGCCAAAATCTCTTTCAAGAGGGGACTGTTGGAAATTTACTAATGTGGAATTAAGTTTATCCCATTATTTATGACTCGAACAATTGGGGGCCCGCACGTCAGAAACATCGTTTCCACACACGTGCACACGTAGTGCCAAGTATCACAAATTTGATTAGTGAAAGAGATATTGGTACGTAAGTGAAACGTTTGAGACATAGAATGATGGACGGTTATTAGACAAATGACAAGTATTCCACGTTGGTAAACTAAGGAAGAAGTGTGCGAAGTGTAAGATGAAACAAGTCAAAAATCGCCACGGCGTAGGCTCGTCGAAGCTGAGGCGCCGGAGCGCCGTGACGCCTCCAAGGCAGAGCCACGACGCTAATTGGGAGTTCAACCACTGGAGCTGAGGCGCGGTAACGCTAATTCGCAGAGCCGCGACGCTTCGGAGGCAGAATGTTGCGACGGAAAGATGGAAAATTCTGACTTTTAGGCTGGTTTTGGAGCATTGAATCTCCATTATTTGGCACATGAATTCAACCATTATTTGGCTGAATATAACCCCTCAATAAGTGCCATTACATGGCTATTGAAGTCATTAGTTGGCTAGTTGAGGGGTCATCTCCTTACACTATAAATTGAGGCCTTTGGCTCAATTGTTCAACATACTTAAGATATTTTTCTGAAATCTTCTTTTTCCTCTCTAGCAAGTTTTCTATATTCAAAGTTCTTCAAGAGTAACACTTGAGTTTCATTTACTCATTTGTTAAGTTGTTGTTGTATCTTGTGAGACTATTGTCCGACACCGTAAAAAGATATATATGGGGAAATCTTGTCTTAAAGACGGAGTGTCATCACTCGACTCAGCAAATCACAAGGAGTTTGTATCGTTCTTGATTCCAGTTTGTTGTAATTTTTAGTTTATCTTTTCTAGCCATTTGTAGTATTTGCTTACTTCCTGTTTTCTGCAATTGTTATAACCCACGAAAACGTAAACGTTCGTAACACATGCCTCCCTTGAAATAACGGCTTCAATGCTTGGTGAGGGTGGCAATTCATTGATTGGTGGTAACAATTTTGCAATGGTGGGGACAAGTGGAATGATCACAAAATTGGGATCATCGCGACGTGCTAAAGATGTCCAATTAGTTTAAAAAGTGCTCAAAGAACAAGTGTTCAATACTTTGTGAGTAGCTGAAATTCCAAGAACCATTCCTCCACATTCAAAAAAGAAAACTTGAATGGTAAGCAAAAGGGTTGATGTGAATGACTCCATAGTGAATGGAAGTAAAGATTTTTTAAGTTTATTTTCATCATGAGGGGTTTTGAGAATATCTTCCAAATTTTGTTTACGCACAAATGCTTCAACAAATGGCACACCTTCATCGTTGCAATCGACACAATTATTAGTAATATTGAGTCTTCCTGCCAAAAAATAATATTGAGCAAGAATTTCAGACAAAGATTTCTTCAAGTGTTTTGATCTTGATGAGTTGATGGTAGTAGCATTATTTGATTTTTGGTTTTTTGATGGAGGAGGAGGAGGGTAGTATATAAGTATTGGGATATAATTTGACGGAGCAAATTGATCAAGAATGGAATATTGATAGGATTTGAGGTGATTGGGAGTGGGAGAAACAGGTTTGATGAATTCTTTGGAAATTATCTTCATCCTTAATTTGTTTCCTAGTTAGGCCTTGGATGCAGCTTTGATTTATAAAATTAGGGGATGTTTCTAATAACATTTAAGCAAAGTCTAAAAATAGGTATACTGCGTTAAATTGCACTATTGCCTAACCTCAACGTTAGTGTTTTAGGCAATAGTAGTGACTAACTTCAATACCAAGATAGTACGCCATGAGCCCCATGTCTGTCATCTTGAATTCTTTCGTCATTACTTCCTTGAATTCATTGAACATGTGTTGGGTTGCTTCTGGTGAAGATCAAATCATCCACGTAGAGGCACACTATCAAAATATCTCCATCTTTGATCTTGATATATAGAGTGTGCTTGTAGGGACATTTGTTGAAGCCATTTTCTTGGAAGTACTTGTCGATTCGGCTATTCCATGCCCTTGGTGCTTGTTTTAGCCCGTAAAGAACCTTCTTCAACTTCAACACCTTGTCTTCGTGGCCTTTGACTTTGTAGCCTGATGGTTGTTGAATGTAGACTTCCTCATCAAGAACTCCATGTATGAAGGCAGACTTTACATTCATCTGTTGTATCTCCCACTTGTTTTGAGCTGCCAAAGAAGTGATTATAGTCTCCAATCGGGCAATAGGAGCAAATACCTCATTATAGTCAATTCCATCCTTTTGACTATAGCCTTTAGCAACTAGTCTCGCTTTGTGCCTTTCAATCTCTCCTTTAGCATTTTGCTTTGTTTTGTACACCCATTTGACACCTATCGCCTTATGTCCCTTTGGAAGTGAGGTAAGTTCCCATGTGTCATTATTCTTGATGGCCTTTATTTCTTCGTCCATCGCATCCCTCCACTTCTTTTCTTGTACTGCTTCTTGAAAGCTCACTGGTTCACAATCGACAAATATGCAAAATAATATAAGATTATCTTGTCGTTCAGTTACCTCATAGAGATCTCTAAGGCTTCGTGTATGTTTCACAACTCTTTCACTTTGACTCCCACTTGACGATGAAGAAGGTGATGAGTCTCCTTGAGTGGTTGATGTTGGTAAAGTGGGTGGAGTTGCAAGCTCTTGTTGAGGTTCACCTAGTTGCTCCCTCATTATCTGCTTATCTTCTTCAAACTAAGGAAAGAAATTAAAGTCAGATGCATGAGAGTTAAAATCTCATTCTCCTTCTTCGTTGAATGCTACATCTCGACTAATCACAATCTTCTTATTGTCTGGATTGTACAACTTGTAGCCCTTCGAATTAGCATCATAGCCGATGAAGATAAAACTCTTGCTTTTATGATCAAGCTTCATTTTTCTCTCGTCTGGTAGATGAACATGAGCTATACTTCCAAAGGTTCTCAGGTGGGAAATTCCAGGCTTTCTTTCACTCCATGCTTCTTGTGGTGTCTTTCCCTATACACTTCTTGTTGGAGATCAATTTGACAAGTAGATTGCACATGCTACTGTTTCGGCCCAAAACTCCTTGGGAAGTTTCTTGCTTTTGAGCATGCTTCGTGCCATGTCGAGGATTGTTCTGTTCTTTCTTTCTGCCATGCAATTTTGCTGGGGGGATATAGGAAGTGTCATTGATCGATGAATTCCATTTGCTTCACAGAACTCTTGAAACTCCCTAGAAGTAAATTCTCCACCTCGGTCGGATCTCATGGCTTTGATCTTTCTACTACTTTCTCTCTCCACTGTAGTTTTGAACTTCTTGAAAACTTCTGACTTCTGTTTCAAGAAATATACCCAAGGTATTCTTGAATAATCATCAATGAAGAGAAGAAAATAGCTATTGTTACCGAGAGAGTTAGGCTTGATCGGACTACACACGTCAGTATGGATGAGCTCGAGTGGCTTCTTGGCTCTTGAATCTGACTCCTTTGGAAAGCTTTTCCTGAATTGCTTCCCGACTAGACACCCTTCACAAAGTTGGTCAGGATGGTTGATGCGAGGTAGTCCCTTCACCATCTCCTTCATAGATACCAACTCTAGACCTCCAAAATTGAGATGCCTAAATCGAAGATGTCAAAGCCATGATACATCTCTGTGGAAAAATTTCAGGCACTTTGCAATATCGTTTTGTATGTTGATCAGGAACATTATATTCTTTGACATTGGCACTTTAGCAATGAAGTTATTCTTATCATCTTTTATATTCATATGAATATCATAACCTTTCTCTAACAGTTGTCCTAAACTCAAGATGTTACTTTTCATATTGGGCACATAGTAGACATTGGAAATAAACTGATGTCTCCCATCTTTCAAACGGATAAGGATGTTACCTCTTTCACTGCTTTTGTGGAATCATCTCCAAATGAAATATTTTTGCTTACTGACTCGTCTAGCTCCACGAACATGTCTTTCTTTCCACACATGTGATTGCTTGCACCAATGTCAAGGTACCAGGAATTTGCTTGCCTACCATCAGTTTTCTTTCGTGCTAGAAGAAGAGTTTTTTTGCTATCTGTCTTCTCCTCCATGTAGTTAGCCTTCTCCTCAATTTTGTTATTGGGAGCTCTACATTCGGAAGCATAATGCCCAAACTTCTGACAATTATAGCATCGAACTTGAGATTTGTCATACCTTGAGTTCGGATTGATTCTTCCACAACCTCGTGTTGAGCTTTCTCATTTCTCATAGTTGTTGTTGAAATTGTTGTTGTTGTAATTCCAACCTCGTCCACGACCGCGACATCCACCTCGTCCATGGTCTCTACCTCTACCTCTGTCTCTGCCTCGGCCACGACCACATTGGTTTCTATCATTGCCTCAGCTTTCATGCATATCCTTGAGTTGCAGCTTGAGGAGTTGCTCAGTAAACCCTTGCTTCTTCTTATGCTTCTCTCCATATGCTTGCAATGATCCTTGGAGTTGCTCGATCGTCATTTCTTCCAAGTCTTTAGTTTCTTCAAGGATATGCATGAAAGCTGAGGCAATGATAGAAACCAATGTGGCCGTGGCCGAGGCCGAGGCAGAGTTGAGCACATCGTTGTGATCCAAGAAGTGCCTTCATTTTGATACTCCAATTGTCGTAGTTGTTGTTGTTGAGTGTCGGGACTTAGAATGGTGCCATACCATTTACCATATCTCTCAATATAATGAGAATTTGCAAAATTTGATTGCGCAGATGAATTCGGAACGCCGAAAGACCTTGGGAGGGACCTGGTCAAATTTTTAGTTTTCGGTCAACGGTCAAAGTCAACCCTAACTTGGTCAACAACCAAAGTCAACCCTAACCTGATCAACGGTCAACGACTTTAATGGCTCAGTCAACTCGGCTTGGACGGCTCGGTCAAGCGGCTTGGTCAACAGGTTTACGGTTTGGTCAACTCAGCTGACTCGGCTCAACTCGGTGAGTCAAATAGATTTTCTGGCAGCACTCTTCCAATGGCGCGTGGTGGCGTGTCTGAACTTTGATCAGGGAGATTCTGGCGGTGGCGGATTTCTATCGTCGAGACCTTTGATTTGATATGCAATAGTGTATACTTTTCAACTGACTCTGATACCATTTTGTTGAAAATAAAACACTCTCACAAGTAATTTTTATTCAAACTCAAACAAATATTACAAGAGCACTCTCACTCAACAACAAGATACTACAACTCACTCTTATAAGACTTTGTTTCTTCACTCACTTAGAAGCTCTTAATTTTCTTGATTCCTAAACTAAAATGGGGAGGGGTATTTATACTACTTAAGAACAATCCTACACCACACAAATAAACTAATAAAAAATTACAATAACCATACACCTCATTCTTCTCCATCCTTCTAACAATATTTTAAATTATCAAATGATTCACATGCATAATTACCATACCCTAGAAAATTCTAGGTAGAAGGCTTGTAGTTTTGTACCTTGATTATGGACTTGGACTCCAATTTGATTGAGTTTGGGTTTGAGCTCCCATAATGGATTAAGTTTATGATCCAACCCTTGGTACCTTCGTTGGCCAGTTTGGATGCTTAAACCTTACTAGGATTCTGTCAGAGTTTTGGCAGGGAAAGTGACAGTTCTCTATTCATTAATGGTAGCACTTGGTTCATTTGAAGGGTTAGAACTTCCAATATCTGTAGAGCTTGGTTCTTGTCTCTTTTAGCAATTAATTGTTGTGTGTCTTAGATACCCACATGTTGTACATGGTAGTTTTTCCCCTTCATACAAAATTTGTTGTTTGTTGGAGCCAATAAAGATATGAGTCTTTACTGTTCTGTTCATATGAAGTTCAACAATTAACCTAGCATAACGTCCTCGTAATGTTGCCGAGGTATATGCGTCAATACGTAGTAGTCTGCCGATTGTGCTTCTAATTTTCTATTGGATTATTGCATCATAAAACTCCGTTGTGCACTGCTGTTTCTCTTCTGAGGAAGATGAAGTTGGGCTTCCATCTTTGTACTGAGAGAAAATGGTTAAAGATGAACCACGACCCGTTTTATAGGGCTTTTGTCATATTTTCTTCTTGCATAAATTTTACTATGAAGTAGTTTGCGCCTAAATCAATTAACGGGAAGTTCTCGGAAGGTTGCCAAAGCTCTTGAATTTTGATAATGAGAGAGTACTTCCATGGTTGGTATATTCGCTCTTTGTCTTCGACTGATAATTTAACTTGAAATTCAATCGATAATTCTTCATTATTTTCTGACATCTCCTGATCTCCGGTGGCTGTCGTATCAAGATTTTTGTCTTTTTGGGTAATAGACAAATTCCCAGAAGACGATATGAGATTTTCCTTAAATGATTGAGGATTGGTTTTGCTGGTTCGGCGGTAGTGAATTTCCAAGATTCAAGTCAGCTATAACAAGGCGGTAGGCGGCTATGTGAGTCGAGAAGGCAGAAGAACGTCTAGAGAGAGTTAACTCCCTAGTAGAAGAGGGTTGATAATTAGTACTATCAATACTATTGTATCTACATATAACACTAGTAGATTGTATGAAGAATTGCATTACTTCCTACAAGGTTGATAATTAGTATAAGAATTTGCACTACTAGTAGATTGATAATTAGAGTGGGTATAAAACATAGATGACTAATAGATTGTATGAAAACATAGATCACTAGTAGATTTTAGGAAAAAGGATCAAATTTATCTCTGTACTTTAAGAAATAATTCATATTTATTCTTAGTAAATTAGGTCTTATCAAACATGCCCTTATCATTAATAAAGTTATTATTTTTACCCTGAACCCTAACGTTTCTCCACTATGGCATGACCAAGCTTAACTCAAGTGTAGCAGCGTAGCAAAGAGTTGAACTTTAACAAGAACAATTACATCATAAAATACTTCATTCATTACTTTGTTCATACGCCATAACAAAATACAACACACCATGACATTTAGTACTAATTAAAGTTCGTAATTACCTAAAAACTAACAAGAACAATTACAACATGATAACAAAATGTCCCGAAATAAATTCACTTCATCATCGACGCAGTCAGAAATCCAATAAAAAGTCCCCATAGAAATCATAAGCAACATCCTTGTCTTTGCAAGTTTATTATAACTTTTTTCACTTCAATTTGGTGTTTACTCTCCGAGGCAATTAAGTCCTCCTTGATTTTGTTCACTTCAAATTGGTGTCTTGCTTCAATGCCAATTACTTCTTCTTTCAATTTGTCCCTTTCGATCTTAACCATATCCAACGACGATGCTAATTCTTGAATATTAGTTCAATCACTTTGTGGGAACAAAGCATCTTCCCATTGCTGGTTTATACAAAGAAATACAAACAAAATAACTTAATAATTGAACATTATAAAACTTGGGGTAAAGTTTGGACGAAAACAGTTAAACACAAAATTTAACATATCTTAGGCCTCGGACATTTGTAAAATTTTCTTCCGGGATTACTTGGAGTCGATGAAGTGTAGTGGTTGACAAAGATGCCACAACGACACTTTATATCAGATGAACAACTACCTTGAGACATTTGAAATCCACAAAAAGTAACTGAATGGAGTGAGAAATTATGGACAGAAATTAGTGTAACCCTAATTTTAGCAGCAATGGAGGGTGAATTTTTGGAGAAGAAGACGGTCAATTGAATGGAGAAGAGGGCATCGTATATATTGTATGTATTTAGGGTGAATAGAGGCTGGGTCGGTTTTGGGGCGGTCCGAATTAGCTTATGTGGCGGGTGACGTGGAACCATTTAAATGACGTGGCCACGCCACAGTGGAGAAACGTTAGGGCTAAGGATAAAAATAACAACTATATTAACGATAAGGGCATGTTTGATAAGACTCACTTACTAAGGATAAATATGAATTATTTCTTAAAGTACAAGGGTAAATTTGACCCTTTTTCCTAGATTTTAAATATACAATATTGTATAAGTAGGTATAAAATATAGACCTGGACTAGTTTTAAATATGAATTGCGCTTTTATACAAGACAAATACATTATGTATATGGGTGTATAAAAATATATAATAGTATATGTTGACACCCAATTTTGTCCCATCTTTTATGATTTTATTCGTAATTTCTAATATTTTTGACACTTTTAAAAACAATTTTAAAATATAGGCATGTATGTGTATATATCTTATTATTATTATTCGCATTTTTTACTATCATTTGCATCTTTATCATAATCATAGTTTTATCCATAATATTCTATGTTATTTTATTTTTCGCAAAATGGCATCGCATTTCCGTTTTTTATCAAGCATTGAACATTTCGCAAATATTATATTTTTTATTATCACTTCGTTATGTTATTTTAAATAATTCACATCTTTTACAATATATATATATATATATATATATATTTAATGTTAAAACCCTTTTATATTTTTAAACCCAAAACAATTTCTAACCCATTTCATTTTCCCAACCCAATACAAATCTCCCAAACCCAATTCCCTTTCCCTTTTTCCCAAAAAACCGAAGCCCAACTCCCCTTTCTTATTCCCCATCGCCCAAGCCCAAACTCCCCAATTAAATCCCCCAACCCGTCGGCCCAACCCGTCGGCCCCAAACCCGAACCAGCCCAAAACCCGCAAGCCCAAAACCCATTCCCCCTTTAAAACCCCAAAACCCAAAAAAAAAAAAAAAAAAAAAAAAACCAAAAATCAGAAAAACCTTTCCCTACCCCCCCTGAACCAGCGCCGCACACCCCACGCCCTCGACCCCACTCGCCGGTCACCTCGCCCCTGCCATCACCGACCCCTGACACCACCAACCCCCCTCTGTTACGCCGACACCCGAAAATCCGCGACCCATGCCCCTCAAATCCGCGATTTTGGCTCCTTTATTTTGAATTTCAAACTCGTTTTTTAAGGGGGAATCCACCTATAAATACCCCATGTTGTTCTTCATTTTGAGGAGAGATTGGACAGATTTTTGGGAGGATTTTCAAAGGAATTTTTTCGGAGGTCCAAATTGGATATAAATATTTTGTTGTGTTCTTGATGGTAAGCATTTGCCCTCCTTGTTATTCAAGAATCAAGTCCAAAAAGGTTTGTTCTCCACTTTTGATTCTCTGATTTTGGATACTTGATTCGAGTCGGGTCGACCGGTTCGGTAACATTTTCGAATTCTTGCATTTCATATTTATGTATGTTGGTTATCCGAAATTGGTGAATATTTAATTTCGGATTTTGGATACCGATTCGGATCGGGTCAACGACCGGGTCGGGTCGACCGGTTCGGGTAACATTTTCGACATTCGGCATTTCATATTTATGTATGTTGGTTATCCGAAATTGGTGAATATTTAATTTCGGATTTTGGATACCGATTCGGACGGGTCAACGACCGGTCGGATCGTTGACTTGGAGTCGGGTAACATTTTCGAATTCTTGCATTTTCATATTCATGTATGTTGGTTATCCGAATTTGGTGAACATTTGATTTCGGATTCGATACTTGATTCGGGTCGGGTCGGCGACCGGTCGGGTCGACCGGTTTGGGTTTTCCAAATTTTCTTGCATTTCATATTCTTGTTATTGGTTATCCGAATTTGGTGTTAAAATCGATTCGGGTTTGGATCATCGATTCGGGTCGGGTCAACGACCGGGTCGGGTCGACCCGATTTGGATATTTCCGAAATTCTTGCATTATCATATTCATGTATGTTGGTTATCGAATTTGGTGTTAAAATTTGATTCGGTTTTGGATCAACGATTCGGGTCGGGTCACCGATCCGGGTTGGGTCGACCGATCTGGATATTTCTGAATTTTAGAACTTGGGTCGGATACTTTAATTGCTCACTTGCTCGTTGCTTTTCTTGTTTTATTGTTTTATTAATATTGCATTAAGGCCGACGAAATTGAGTTCGAGGCCGCGCTTTTCTTTCGTTTCATTTCTCTATTTTCAAGATTGTTTTGAGTATCAAGGCAACGGATATTTTACTTTTTTTTTTTTTGTTTTAAACTAAACACCGCCTCTTTTTCGGAAATTATTTTTTGCTTCTTTGTTTTACCGTCTGCTTTCTTCTTCATGTTTCTTGTTTCATTTTAATTTTACTTGATTTGAACACGATACTACACTTTGGCCAATGAAAAATATCCGTCGATTTTGAGGCCTCCACGGTTGAAAAGACGGAAATATAACTTCGGGCAATGATGAAGACTTAAACCTTTTATTTCATCCGAGATCAACATGTTTAGTAGGCGAGGTGAATTATATATTCGCATCACGACGTGATTATAGTGATCTTTTCTATTTCACCCGAGAGACCAACACGTTTAGTAGGCGTGGCAATCAAAATAAACCACATTAGTCATATGTTTGCACCACGACGTGATTGGAATGTTCTTTTCAAAATTTAAGTTCGAGCCCTCCGTGATCAAAACATTCACCGTTTTGAATACGGATATGAAGTTATTTGTATTTAATCTTGTTTCTAACCGTTTGTTCTTGACGGCTTGCGGGGATTAAAGTAAATAAAGGCGATTATTCCTCGGTGTTTATTTATTTTATTTCTTTCTTTAATTCGACTTTTATTCCGCTTTGTATTGTAATATTATTTATCGCACTTATGTAACTATTGAAATGCTTAGAATAGGCAAACTTAGGATTAATTCATAGGGTAGTTTAAGATTTGAAACCCGTCGCTAGCTTATTTATTTGTAGGCTCGGTTAAATTCAAACTTAGAATTCCTTCGCTAGTTTATTTATTTTAGGCTCGTCACGCGTATTCAAGATTTTCAAAACAACTTTTGTCATCTTTTATTTGCTTTATTAAATCATACCGAATAAGTTTATCTTTTGTCAATTTACAATTCATTGATTCCCCAAATTTTACTTCTTTGGCAATGATAAATAATTTGTTTTACTATCAATTGTCAAATACATATTTTTTCAACTCTACATGTATTTCTCTTTAAATACCATACAAATGCATATTTTTTTTAAAAAAATAAAAATCTCTACATGTATCTTTCTTTTTTAAATGCATCATTTACTAATTATTTGCAAACATCTTTATATCGGTTATACTTGTAAAAACATATATTTTTCTAGTAATAATTAACTTTGAGTTTGACCGGATAACCAAGTTAGCGGATCTTAAAGGATGCCTAACCCCTTCCCTTTAGGATAATAAAGAACCCTTACCTAGAATCTCGCTAGTTTCGCAGACCTTAAAATTGGAGTTACATTGCAACATTTAGTTTAATATCTAGGTGTCCTAATTCACCGTAAAAAATAATTAGGTGGCGACTCCTCAATTCTTTACCCAGGAATCACCGAACACGTTGTGCTCCGCTTTTTGACTAGAGCCAGGTCAAAAACGGGCGCGACAGTATATATGGGTGTATACACCCCCCTTATACACTATTATACAAAAATTAACTCCAACACCACCAACGACGGAGTAGCACCAGCCACTAGCCATCACCGGAGTTCTGTTCTCTGGCGAACTCCAACACCACCAACGATGGAGCAGCAGCAGCGAAGGATCTTCTAGGCTCCGACGAGCTCACTGCCTCTCCGACGAGTAGCAGCGGACTTTCTCCCTCTTCATTCATCTCTATCTCTCCATCGACGAGATCACAACGGAGCTCCAGCGAAAATCACCAGCCACACCACCTCGCTCATCACCACTAGATCTGAGAGAGAGAGAGAGAGAGAGAGAGAGAGCGAGAGAGAAGAGGTGCGATAGAGAGCGAGAGGAGGAGGAGGAAGTGAGAGTGAGTCATTTTAAAAGGTGGGTCAATTTTAATAGCATTGTTATATTATTCCATATTTTATTTGTTTAGCCAAGCTGCATAAATTTTTCAATTTTTAGTCGGATTGCTTTGTAAATGATGTTGATAGTATTCTGACCCTTAGACTCCCTGCATAGTTAAGTTAGGCATAAGTAAGGTGACGTGTGACCTCTCTATAAATATTCATATTTATATTTTTTTCTCCTTTTTTGACATTTCTCTATTTTGTTTGTTTGTTTGTTTTTTCTACTACTTTTTATGTATCATTGTAACGATACTAAATGACTCAATAATTAATAGTCCAGTTCCCCTTTTAATTTTCTCCAAATCCTCAAAATTAGCTAAGTAATTACCATCCCTTCTTACTCCTTCCGTTTACTTTTACTTGTCTATTATACTAAAAATATATATTCACTTTTACTTGTCATTTAGATATCAGGAAGAAAAAATAATCTTTTTCATATTTTACCCTTAGCATTATGCTTATTTCCCAAATCATTTTTTAAAACTTAAGATTAAACATCAATTAATATAAATATTATAATAAAATAACCATATCAATTAGTATTATTTTTTTAAAGAATATGGAAAAGTCTAATCTAGACAAGCAAAAGTCAACCAGGGAGTAGTTGATAACAACTGTTTTCACTTTTTAATTAAAGGACAGTCATGCCCTTTCAAGTTGAAAGATCAATAGCCTCATCAGTTTCCCTTTTCTCGTCCTCTATCATTGTGAATTAAATATCAAATTTTTGGCCTGTTAAATATGTGAAACAGAGAGGAAAGTAAGTGATTTGTGAAGGGTTGGAGCTGGAAGATAAGGAAAAAATTGTTCACTTTGGAAGTAAAATTATGGGAATGAAGTTTTAACTTCTTTGATATTTGCAAATGTAGATGATTATTCCATTTTAAGAAGATTGCTTCCATGGTTTATTTTTAAAAGGTTAGAAATTAGGCATTATATATATTAGTTTGATATTGATTATTATAAAGGAGTTCCTTTTTTACTAATTACTTATCTATTAATTTTACTTTATTCAATTTGTTATTTATTTAATTGAGATGCAATCATTTTTTGCCTCAGTTTTGTTTAATTAGTATGAAATAATTGTAGCTTAATTCTTCATACTTGTTTGGTGTTTGATTTCATGTTTATCTGCCTTTTATTTTATTTCCGTTTTACTTCAAATTTTTACAGGGTGTAAGTTCAAGCAGTAGGATTCAGGTAAAAAAAATTATTCTTCTTTTTTTTCTTTTCATTTGACTATCATAGTATTTGTCTTAAGAGTTGAATTATTTTTCATACCGTTGATGGCGTAGTTTGAATCCTTTACTTTTTTTATATGCTTTAACAACTCCTACACATATATCTTTTTATATGCTTTAACAACTCCTACATATATGATTATCTCGACCTTTCAAGTATCTTTTATATGTTATCAGTGATGAATTCATATGAAAGAATGATGTCGAGTTGATAAGTAGGAAAAACTATTTTAAGAAAAACAAAATGCAAGAATTAGTGAGTTTGGATGATAGATTAAACGAATACGTTGAGGAATGGGACGACGATTAGAAAATAATAATACGTCACAGAGAAAGGAAAGAAAAGGGAAGGAGAAAAGATAAAAAGAGAGAATACAAAGATACGAGGAAAAAAAAGTAAAGAAAAGAAATGACACATTGTAGGCGTGGGTGGAGCTATCCTTGTTCGAGGGGGTGTCAAGCACATCCCTTCGCTAGAACATTACAGTGTATAGATAGATGAAATTTTGATTTTATAAGTATGTATACTAGTGTTGACACCTTTTAACACAAGCTGAAGATTTAGTGCAGTGGTCAAGGGATTGCAAAAGTTTTCTAAGGTTGCGTGTTTGAACCTGTGTCGCGACATATCTATATTTTTTGACACCCCTTAATATGAATCCTGGCTCCGTCATTAATGATAGGAGCTTTTGATATTGAATCCACCACGATTCAAGTGTGTGGTATGCCAACTTTTATTTCGTCTTTCTCCTTCTTTATGTTTTTTTCTAAATGAAAAAAAAAACTACCTACAAAATAAGACAAGTTAAATTACGTCGTATACTAGAATTAAATGTATCTAAAAACATAGGAGTTAGTATATATTATTTAGCAAAATTGAAGATTTCTAAAGTTGTACTAAAATAATAAAACATATTTTTTTATTTTCTTTTGTAATGAAATAAGTTCTAAAAACGACTTAAAAGTCCTAGATTACAAAAATATTGAAAGGAAATAGGAAATGGGCGAAAATTCTTGGTACGTCAATAATATGTGAGAAGCCTTCAAATAAACTCCCATTTGAAATTTTAAGTGGGTCGATTATACATATTATTGTGATTTGCTAAAAGCATCTTTGTGGATAGTAAAATTGCAATGGAATTTATTACTACCTGTTTTTATCTGGGACTTAAATCTATCAAATTTTTTATTTTCTTTTTTCCATGTCAACAATTTTCAAATAGTGGATTATTCACTCTATTTTTGTCAATAAAAACATAATATACTGAGTGGAATATATCATTCAATAAAGAAAATGAAAGATACCATTCTCTTTTTAATTCTTTTTATGTTCTTTTCTTTTATATAACCGCGCAAAACACGAATAAATTCACTAGTTTACTACTTCCTCCATCCCAATTTATATGATATTTTTCGCTTTTATAGAGTCAATTTGACTAAACTTTAAAAATAAGTTGTATTAGACTAACTTAATATTTTAAGATTAAAATTTATATATTTGAAAACAGCGTAAAAAAAAATTATCTTAAAATATTGATCAAATTTTTAGATAGTTTGAATTTCGAAAAGTGAAAAATATCATATAAATTGAGGCAGAGAAATTTAATCATTGTACAACAATTCTTTTATTATTAATCATTACACAATAATCATTGTATCCCCGCGTAACCTGTCTCCCGACAAAACAACCCCTAATAGAACATACTTGGTGCCCCATATATCAATAAAACCCTTTTGTTTTACTAGTTATTTTTAGCAACAAAAAAAAGGAACACTACATTAAATGGTTTACTTATTTACATTTGACTGTCTATTATTCACTTTGCTACAACTTGTTTATCACAACTTCTTTAAAAACTTGTGCATCAGATGTTGTCAAACTGGCACTAAATTATAAGGTAAGGTGAGTTCAAGAATAGAAGAGCTTCAAATTCTAAAAGTCAGTTTACCCAATATTTAAACACTGCATATTACTACTGCAATATATCATGAATAAATTCAAGGGAATATGGTTTAGGGAAACAATGTGAGTGACGAAACCAAAAGTCCTCATTTGATGTACAATATAAATTCTTGGACTAAGAAAAGAAAACAAATACAATCCCTCACTTCATGTAAACTGTATCCTCAGATCCCTTGAATGAATGTACAAGAAAGTGTTGACTACTTTAAAAGTTAAGACAATATTCTATACAGCCATCATTGTAACTCCTAAATGTGCCGCCTCCCAAGGTTTAAAATTGTGAGGTTAGCGAAGGTCTACAATATCAAACTTCATGTTTGCATTCATATAGACATGAGAACAGTGTTCATATATTGGACTTCCATCATCGGGCTCCTTGTGAGGATGAAAACCACGTTGTTGACAATTGCGAATAACACACACACCAGAAGGATCAGACAAGTGGAATATGCCATGGGGGCTGTCACGTAAAAAAACTGCAATCAGTATTTTGGAGTCGCTTCCATTAATTGACTTTTTTCAGATCTCAGATGATGTACTTTGGATCTCTGTACAACTTTATAGGTTTTAGGACTCCAGAGCTTAAAAACTTTTTGATAAGTGCATTTCTCGCTGGCATTGCATGATGCCTGAACAGCCCAAAGGCATGGTCAAGTCCAAGCACGGCCACAGTAGGAAACCAGAATTTGATTCAATAAAAATCACCCTATAATTGACTACTTTAAAAGAGCATTTAATCCACCCAAGACTTGGATAGTTAACATACAATTCACGAGAATGTTAAATATGGAGCTGCGAATCAGAACAGTATTACTTAGCAAAGAACCGTACTAAGAATCCTTTTTTGTGTACAAGCTACTCGAGCAATACCAGAGAATAATCGATAATGCCTTACCTGGCAGTGTCTGTAGGAGCCATCACAATTGCAACTGCTTCTGGCAACATAATCTACAAATGAGCCAAAAGAAAGTGTCAAGAGAGACAAAAAATGCACCCTAGGATAAAAAATGGACAGTTACAAATCCATTCTCATCCCATGGGATGAACATCTTTGATTAGGTAATATAATCCACATTTTTCTGACGATACTCTTCAAAGATTTAAAATCTATAGCAAATCCTTTTGCCACAAGTAAAAGATATTCAATATACAGAACTATCAAAAACCACCTATTGTTAGATTGTAAAGTTACATTCTGCCATTTCACAATTACACTTAGATGGAGAGGCTTCAACTTCTGAGAAATATACACACTTTCTTTTCCAAAGAATTGGATATCTGAACCTTGCTCAGTCATATCTAAGGTAAAGTAACACAAAGCATTGCTTATTACCTGATAAGAATAATGAGTGTGCAGATCAACTGATGACATAAAACATGTTTGTGATGGATGTGTCTGCAAATTACCACAAACAAGAAGAAAACAAGTCATACTCATGGGTGTGATAAAACCTGTCAAGATGTGAAAGCAACTAAATCTAATTTACACCACGCTAGAGACTTCTCCAAATGTTTCATCTTTTATTTCAACATAGTAGATTTTAGGCCAGTTATGACAAGAAAGAATCTAATGACTTTCAGAACAATCAACTTGTTTGGAACATTTCACCCCTAATTCAAAAGTAGGAGTATATCAAATAAGCTTAAGATACAAAGAAAGGCCGTTCTATGGAAGCTGCTGGATTATCAGGTGATCTGACATAAGATGACCCTCCATGCCAAAACACAAAAACACAATAAACAGTCGCTAAAACAGGAAAACACAGACTAAGGAGTCCCATGTTGCCATTCTTACATGCAGCAGAGATGGGAAAGCTTAAGAGGCAAGATAATTGCAGACATAAAATGGTGTTAAGCAAAAAACAAGACACTGAACCTTTCCATAAATAGATTCATACATACCCTACGATCTTTAAGAATAAACAAAGTCACTAGCATTAAAGCATATTCTGACCTTAATGAGTGAAACAGAACCATCAACCATGTCAGCATAAACCATAACAGATTCCTAGATGTGATTGGAAACGAAGTAACTTGAATAGAAAATGTATTACAATCAGGGTACCCAAGTGTTTGATAAGCTCCCATGACTTCAACCGATGATTGAAAGAAAAATAATGACACTAACAGATAGCTCTTGAGCAGTACTGCAGGAACTTTTACAAGATTCAAGAGAGTACATACTCTATATAAACTAACAAAGGTGTTAATCAAACAATTCCATGGAAGCTGAACACATCTATATCAGCTGAATTTTCTTATCTACTTATCTTAATTCCATGGAGACAACAAAGTTAATTCACTATTCAAATCTTCATACTCCAGAGTACTGACATTGACCAAGTATAGAATCATAAGAAGTCAACATATCTGCTGGCAATACTTACATGTATCCAACCAAGAGGAAAGAGAGACTGCTTGTCTTGAATCTCAAAAATCTCTTCTTCATTTAATGTCTGGCACTGAGAATCAAAAGTTGTGTTTAGAAACGTATAAAAACCACTTTTTATCATTGAAGCATTTCTTTATAAAACAAAAATTATTGTGTAAAAGGGGATGTTGCCGTTGATTCGACAAAGATAAGCCATGGATAAAAGGTACAAAAGGGCTATGCTGCAACACTTAGCAGTGAAACGTATAGCACGAGTTTTGGGGCTGCTAACTACATGTTTTTATCATTGAAGCATATCTGACTATTTTATTCCTTTTAACTAGTATGACCTATCAGGCCCTGTAGTTTTATCATGCCCGCAACCTCATTTCAAAATCAGGACACTATTAAAATAAAGTATTAGGAAACAGTATCTGAAATTTAGAAACTACCAACTAACTTATTATTTCTTATGCTCCACTCTAACTTTGATTCTGGAAACAGGGAATTGAAAACATAATGAGCACTATTTCCAGCAATTCCACCCCCATTTCAGGTTATTTAAATCCAAACATGGAAACTTGAAAGATCCTCCTAAAGAGCCATAGCTCTTAAAATTTACAAACATGGTTCAACAGTTTTCACTTCAAAATCCAAAGACGCTTATATGCAGGATTTGGACTTTTTCCATCCTAATTCATCCAATTTTGCTTTCTGAAAACTAGAGGTCAAGCTGAAGCATAAATGAAATGTAGTGTACAGATGAAACATAAATTTTGTCTTACTGAATCTGAAGTTGACTCCTGCTTTGGGACTATAAGAGTAGTGATGTGAAAAACACGGTTTTTCTGCAAGTTAAGAAATACAAGACATAAATTACAACGCATAGAATAATAGGTAAATAGAGTTCATAAATTTCATATTTAGCATTTAGATCTACTTTGTTTCCATCATACCAGTGAACCAGCAAGAACTCCACAAGTTTCTAAATTCTTTGCTGTATTTTCTCGAGCTAATCTCAAGAAATCTTCCATCAGTCTCACTGGCTGCAGTATAAGAGAAAAGGAACAAAGGTCATACTAGCGCAATTTTATATCAGGCAAAGCTGATCTAAAACTACAACTACAAAGACTTTAACGCAAAATCTCCTACAAATATGACAGTTACTCCAAGACTTCTACTGATCAGAAGAGATACAGAAGCCAAAATAATGTAAAATAAAGTAAGAACTCACAACATGCAAATGTTGATAAGAATTTGAACTGGATGGTCCATCCTGAATGGACATAGCTGGCCCAGGTCTTGGATCTGCAACTTTGGATGGAGATATAGGACGAAACTCTTGTTGTAGTTGTGCCAAAACTGGAGGGGGTGAAGGTTGCCTTAAGTTACTTAAAGGAATATTATCACTCCGCACATCGTCAAGAAATTGAAAATTAGAATCCTCAGTAGGGTGTAACCATCGTCCATCATCCAAAGAAAGAACCGATTCCATATTAGACTTATCCACCTTCAAGCTAGTGTTGTTAGACGCCAAAGGTCCATCTTCAACCTGATTGAGGCTATAAAAATAGCGACACAACATTAAAAATGTTGCACCAAAGTAATTTGAAGAAATAAAAAAAATAGAGAAACATAGGTATTGCAAGTTTTGGGGTACTAATGATATACTAATTCAATTCTGCCATAAACAAATTTGGGAGGGCCTAACCTCAAAATCTCATTTGAAGCTTGATAATCATTTGCTGGGTAATTAACCTGTAGAAAACAAAACAGATCATTTAGTTTAGGCTGAATTCTGTCATAAGATCTTAAACTACCTTTTAATTGAACAAAACTACCTTTATCTCAGAACTAGGTCCTGACCATTGACCACGAAGACCATTTGGGCCTAAAAAAGAGTGTCTTGATAATGTTTCTTGCTTTGGAACAGAAAAATTGAGAGATCTGCAACAATAAATTTATATAACAACCATTTAAATTACATCAGAAAAATTCCTGTTACCATATAAACTATCACACAATATATATGCAGAAGAATTGCAGAACTTCACAAGAAAATAAACTTCCACCATTACAAATTAAACGTCCATGCTTAATGCTTGACTTGCACAAAGGTTGAGATTAGAGTTAAAAGTTGTATTGGTTAAAGTTAAATTGCTGAAAATGTGGGGACTAGTTGTATTGCTTAAAAATGATAATTTTACAGGTTCTTCCTGGCGACAACAGTGTTGCATGTGGCAAGCAATTCTCTTAACCTGGATAAGACATATTCAGGTAACTTGAAGCATATGAACTTCATAGTAAGCTCTATAACTGCAAAATGTCCAGCAAAGCTTATAACCAGTTGCTCCAAATATGGTAAACACTATGAAACCCTATACCACAGAACTTCACAGCATAAACTGACTAATTGACTGTTTTCAACCGAAGCTTGGTGTAACAACTGTTTAGTAGATGAAACCAGTTTTAACTTCTTCAATAGCAGTATCTCTGCTCAAACACCAATGAAATAGGATCACAAAGACTGGTAAAATCAGTGTGGTCTTTGTATTAATTAAAAGTAATTTTGGTTGTCTCAAAAGTAGCTAGCATGTTATTATGTATCTAGAGTATTCTAAAGGCCTCTAGAAAATGAGTCTTGGGGAAGCCAAAGAGTTTCCACTGTATCTATATATGTGAAGTGTATTGAACAAAAAGAATGAGGAAAAACAATAACAATTGTTGCTGAAACAATATAATAGCTCGTGCAGTAAAACTACTATTGTGCTTTCTTAAGTTAATATGATTCATCCAGACTTACTCGAAACATCCTAGAGTTACTATTTCTCAGTACTTTTCTGATTGCTACACTTCCTCTCACGCAAAACCAACAAAGTGGTATCACAGCTTGATGATACAAAATCTGGATGCGGAGTATAACATCTTGAAGAAGAGAAAGGCTAAACAATGCTGGCACAAGTGAATAAGCCGTTGCTCAACTGTCCGTTCCTATTTTCAATGGAGAAGATTGTGATTTTTGGTACTTAAAGGTCAAAACAGTATCGCTATGCTAGACTTATGGGAACTTGTTGAAGATGGGTAAAAAACCATAAAATATAGAAGCTCTTTTTGCAACAGAAATGAAGGTTTTGAAGGAAACTAAGAAGAAAGATGCAAAAGCCCTAGCATAGATTCAGCAAGCAATGACAGAGTCCTTGTTTCCAAGAATCATGAGAGCTACACCCGCAAACCAAGCATTTAAAAAGCTCTACAAGAAGAGTTTCAAGGAAACATGTATGACTATTAAACGTCAGACTTTAAGAAGTGAATTGGAGAATATGAAGATGAAGGATGGAGAAAGTTTGAAGGAGTATTTTTCTAGAGTTGTTGAGATTGCAAAACAAATGAGCTTATATGGGAAGTGATTAAAGATCAAAAACTTGTTGAGAAGATTTTGATCAGCTTGACTAAAAAAATACTATGATTTATAGTTTCTGTTATTGAGGAGACAAAAGACATATCCACCTTAAGTGTCTGTGAGTTGATGGTACAAGCTCATGAGCAAAGGTTGTTAAGGCACTTCGAAAAATTCTTATTAAGTCCTTTACAATCCAAGCGCAACTTGTCCACAAAAACACAAGGGGCAGAGCAATATCCCTACTAGGGTGAGTCACAAAGTGAAGGCTGAAGTGAAGATGGGAAATGAATTTTGTGTTCAAGCAATTGGAAGAGGCACAATTTGCATTCAAACAAAGGTACTCAATATGTCCCAATTTGTTTGAAGGTTGACTAGTTTGGGAGTCAAACAACTTTATTTTAACTTAATTTTAAACATCGATTCTTCGAGTATTTTATAATAAAATTTACATATTTGAAAACTACATAAAAAGTACTTCAAGTCTGCATAATTAATAATTCACAATATATAAAAATAGACGGAGAACATCGTTGTCAAAAAAAGAGATGGTTGACTCCCAAACTGGTCAACCTTCAAACAAATTAGGACGGAGGGAGTACTAAAAATATCTATACTGTACGTTTGACTCCTGATTTAGATAAAATTTTACTTAGTTTCAGGCAACTTGTGGAGAATGAATATGCTATTTATTTTCACAATAATTACTACACAATCTATGATACAAAAGAAGAAAAGAAACTCATGGAAAATGTGAGAATTGAAAAAGGAAGAAGTTTTCAAATGACCTTTGATTATGGGTGATGTATATAAGGAGGGGATTGTAGGGTTAGGTGGGTCGGAGTTGGAGTGGGACAGGGTGGATACGAAAATGGTGGGTGGGGGGGGGGGGGGAGGGAGGGAGGGAGGGGTCAAATGGATGTTGAATTTGGAGGGTGTTGGGCTAGGACGTTTGGAGGGGATGAACTAGACACGTTGTAGGTTATGTTGGTGGTTGGTATTTGGTGGCAAGGTGGCGGAAACTGGTCGGAACAATAAGGTTGAAGGAATAGGGGTGCGATCGGGACGGTGGGGAATCGGTTGGGGATTTCGGGTGTTTGTGAGAGGAGTCGGTTGACGACATTTTGGGTGTGAGTTGGGGAAGTATTGGAGTGTATTGAGGTGAAAGTAATTAAGCAGTTTGGACAAGGATGGGGCACGAAATTGATAAACAAATTCGTGTGCGGGTAAGGTAATGTAGGCCGAGAAGACCTTCAATGTGTTTGTAACAAGTAACCGGATAGAACCTTGGCTTGGGTATAGTTAGATCACAAAAGTTCTAACTAGACTTGCACCGAGAGTTTGGACCACAAAAGGACCAAGGGGTGGCCCACAAAAGGACCAGGGTGTGGACCACAAAAGGACCGACTAAGATAACAACACAAAAGTTGAAAACTTAGCAAGTTTGAGCAAACTCAAATATATTTCATAAAACTTCAATGTCCCCTTACATCAATTACATCTCCTATTTATATTAGTTCTAGAGCTTCTAGAAGAGGAAACAAGAAAGACACAAACATAGCACTCGGTCAAATGGGAATGGGGAAGGTGTTCGACCGGTTTGGGAGAGGGGAAAAGGCTCAACTCTTCATGTTCTCTAGGCCACCCTTTTGTGTCATCCATGTAGATAAGTGCATGAACTAGCTAGTACATGAATTACCTCTTTGGGGCAAGTTGGAAGATTCTCATTCTAGATGGTTCTCAGTCTAGTCATCTCATCCTATTCATGGCCTAGTAATTAAGATATAAGGAAATTAAGCTAGGAATTAAAATAAGCAAAAAGTTGGTCTCGGCCAAGACCTACATAAAAGTCGAAAATTAATGTCACTTGGCTTGGATCTTCAAGTCTTTTCTTCAATTCCACTCCATACTCCATTCCACGTTAGGCATGTCACCATAGGATGATTAGCAATCTTCGGCACTCCTAGCAAATCACTTCGCGACTCATGTTGGAAACTTAAGTTCACGGCCTTCTTTTCATCATACTCCCCTTCTTTAACAGAATTTGCCCTCAAATTCTCATCATCTAAGTATGGTGATAAGTCTCCAGCATTAAACGTTGAACTAATACCTCCATATTCGTCCGGAAGTTCTACCTTGTAGGCGCTTTCACCAAACCTTGCCAATATCTTGAAAGGGCCATCCGCCCTTGGCATTAGCTTGTTCTTCCTTATGTTCGAAAATCTTTCCTTCCTTGGGTGTAGCCAAACCAAATCTCCGAGCTGGAACTGCGGTTGAGTCCTAGACTTGTTCGCATCCATTTTGTACTTGGCATTGGCCTTCTGAATTTGTGCTCGGATTTGATCATGTAACTTCTTGAAGGCCTCAATGCGATCTTTAGCTGTGAAGCTAAGGGTTTCTTTCTTTGGGATTGGAACTAGATCAATAGGTAAAAACGGGTTAGTGCCATAAACAATTTCAAATGGAGTTTTACCCGTTGTACGAGATTGACTCCGATTATAAGCAAATTCCGCGTGTGCCAACTTGATGTCCCAATCCTTGGTGGTCTTACTCACCAATCCTCTCAATAGTGTGCCAAGAGTTCTATTAGTCACTTCCGTTTGGCCATCCGTTTGAGGATGATGGGAGGTACTAAATAGCAACTTGGTACCAAGAAGTCTCCATAGTGTTTTCCAGAAATAACTTAGGAACTTCACATCCCTATCGGACACAGTAGTCTTAGGAACGCCATGCAATCTTACCACTTCCTTCAAATACAAGTCCGCAATATGTGTTGCATCATCGGTTTTGTGACAAGCAATGAAGTGAGCCATATTCGAGAATCTATCCACAACCACCATGATAGAGTCCTTGCCCCGCTGTGTTTTTGGTAAGTCGAGGATGAAATCCAAGCTCACACCTTCCCATGGTCGCTCCGGAACCGGTAAAGGAGTATACAATCCTTTGTGGAAGAAACTTTTAGCCTTTTGACAAGTGGAACACCTACTTACCACTCCATTTACATCTTTATCCATCCGCGGCTACTAAAAGTGTTCTTGTAGAATCTCCAAAGTCTTCACTACCCCAAAATGTCCAGCTAGTCCACCCGAATGCACTTCATGTACAAGTAATTCTCTCATGGAACATTTGGGCACACACAATTTGTTTCCTTTGAAAAGGAAACTTTCTACTATGGAATAAGAACCATGAACTCCAATATTACATTCTATCATTACGTCTTTGAACTCGGGATCTCGTTCATAGAATGCCTTTAGCACTTCAAATCCCACAAGTTTTTGTTCAAGCATGGTCAACATTACGTGCCTCCGGGAAAGTGCATCCGCCACTATGTTGGACTTTCCATCTTTGTGCCTTGTAGAGAATGTGAAAGTTTGCAAGTACGCCACCCACTTAGCATGCCTTGGATTCAACTTTCTTTGCCCATGTAAATACTTCAAGGATTCATGATTCGAATATAAGACAAAAGGTTTTGGCCTCAAATAATGTTCCCATTAGACCAAGGATCTCACAATAGCATAAAATTCCTTGTCATAAGTAGAATGGTTGAGTCGTGCACCACCCAATTTCCACTAGAGAAAGCAATGGATCTTTTGTCTTGAATCAAGACGGCACAAACACCAATTCCACTAGCATCACACTGAATTTCAAATAGCTTCTCAAGGTCTAGAGCCGGTGCTTCTCAAGCATCACACTGGACCATTTTAACTCACCGTTTCTCATTAGTTCAGTTATAGGGGCAGCAAGGGTACAACAATCTCGAATGAAACGATGAGTCAAACCATGGAAACTTCTTACCTCACTTACATTCGTAGGCTCGGGCCAACTCCGGATAGTTTCCATCTTAGATGGATCCACATGCATGCCCTCGGATGATACAATGTACCCCATGAATGGTCGTAGCACCTCGTGTATGAGCCTCATGAAAGAGCTGGGAGCATTCCATAATCCAAATGACATCACAAGCCATTCGTACAAGTCATACTTGGTTTTGGAAGTCATCTTCAATTCACCTTCCTCTCGTCTCTCATTTGATGGTAGCCACTTCTCAAATCTATCTTGGAGAACAACTTGGCCCCACTCAATTCATCCCAAAGATCATCCAATCTTGGCATAGGAAACTTGTACTTCACGGTGATATTTTTGACCGCTCGGCTATCGATACACATGCACCAAGTTCCATCTTTCTTTGGCACCAACAGGGCGGGTACCGCACATGGACTAAGGCTTTCTCGGACAAAGTCTTTGTCTAATAATTCTTGCACTTGTCTTTGCAATACCTTGGCCTCTTCCGGATTGCATCTATAGGCGGGACGATTAGGTAATGAACTTCCCGGAATAAAATCAATAGCATGTTCAATACCTCTTATTGGTGGTAATCCGGGTGCAAGGTCATCCGGAAATACATCTTCAAATTTCTTCAAGAGTTCTTTCAAGTCGGCATCCTCAACCGCATCTCCCACAAGACTCTTCTTATCTTTGCACTTCAATTCATATATGGGACTCCCCTTCTATAACTCCTCTTCGATTTCCCGCGCATCAAGCAAGAGGGCCTCGGATTCTCCTTGCGGTTCTTGGCAATTTGGATCTTCATTTTCTTCACCTCACTAGGTGACAACCGGATCTTCTTACCATCCTTTTGAAAAGAATAGACATTTTTTTCTCCATCGTGTTGCACTTTCCTATCAAATTGTCATGGCCGACCCAATAAAATATGACAAGCATCCATAGGTAGGATGTCACACCATATCACATCTTCATACTTACCAACCCAAAAACTAACAAGAGCTTGTTTCATTACCTTTAGCCTTTCGTCTTCACATATGGTTTAGGATGGTTGCGGGTAGGCAATTTCAATTTGTCCACCATTTCTATGGAGGCCATATTGGCACAATTTCCTCCATCAATGATCATATTACATACCTTGTCATTTACCTTGCATCGAGTGTAAAATAGTTGCTCTCTTTGTGTCTCCTCATGTTCTTAAAGTTGAAGAGTCAACACACGTTGGAGTACTAAACTTTCACCCTCCTCCGCAAGATCATCATCCTCCTCAAGGACCTTCTCGACTTCGGGTTCTTCAATAACAAGGAATCCATACACTCTTGATATTCTTCACTTTCATGCCTTGAGTTGTTTCGTAAAACCCCGGACTTGGCAATATTGCTCGCGGCACGCCCCGCAAATTCTTTTCTCAAGATTTGCGCTTGTTCTGCAAACAGGTCACTTATGATCCTCGGTAGTTCTTCTTTTATGTTAGCCATAGCGTCAAGGCGTGGGACAGGAATGCCTTGTTCTGATACCAAACTGATGTATATAAGGAGGGGATTGTAGGGTTAGGTGGGTTGGAGTTGGATTGGGACCGGGTGGATACGAAAATGGGGGGGGGGGTTGAATTTGGAGGATGTTGGGCTAAGGCGCTTAGAAGGGATGAACTAGACACGTTGTATGTTATGTTGGTGGTTGGTATTTGGTGGTTGGGTGGTGATAGGGTGGCGGAGACTGGTCGGGACAGTAAGGTTGGCGGAATAGGGGTGCGATCGGGATGGTGGGGAATCGGTTGGGGATTTCGGGTGTTTGTGGGAGGAGTCGGTTGACGACCTTTTGGGTGTGAGTTGGGGAAGTATTGGAGTGTATTGGGGTGAAAGTAATTAAGCAGTTTGGACAAGGATGGGGCACGAAATTGATAAACAAATTCGTGTGCGGGTAAGGTAATGTAGGCCGAGAAGACCTTCAATGTGTTTGTAACAAGTAACCGGATAGAACCTTGACTTGGGTATAGTTAGATCACAAAAGTTCTAACTAGACTTACACCGAGAGTTTGGACCACAAAAGGACCAAGGGGTGGCCCACAAAAGGACCGGGGTGTGGACCACAAAAGGACCAAGGGTTGGACCACAAAAGGTCCGACTAAGATAACAACACAAAAGTTGAAAACTTAGCAAGTTTGAGTAAACTCAAATATATTTCATAAAACTTCAATGTCCCCTTACATCAATTACATCTCCTATTTATATTAGTTCTAGACCTTCTAGAAAATGAAACAAGAAAGACACAAACATGGCACTCGGCCAAATGGGAAAGGGGAAGGTGTTCGACCGGTTTGAGAGAGGGGAAAAGGCTCAACTCTTCATGTTCTCTAGGCCACCCTTTTGTGTCATCCATGTAGATAAGTGTATGAACTAGCTAGTTCATGAATTACCTCCTTGGGGCAAGTTGGAAGATTCTCATTCTAGATGGTTCTCAGCCTAGTCATCTCATCCTATTCATGGCCTAGTAATTAAGTTATAAGGAAATTAAGTTAGGAATTAAAATAAGCTAAAAGTTGGTCTCGGCCAAGACCTACATAAAAGTCGAAAATTAATGTCACTTGGCTTGGATCTTCAAGTCTTTTCTTCAATTCCACTCCATACTCCATTCCACGTTAGGCATGTCACCATAGGATGATTAGCAATCTTCGGCACACCTAGCAAATCACCTCGCGGCTCATGTTGGAAACTTAAGTTCACGGCCTTCTTTTCATCAATGGGGGAGATATAGCCTTGAATGCACAAGTTAACAACGAGTCTTGCTCAAGGCACAAGAGGCTTACACTTGTATTTTGAATAGATGAAGCTACTAGAAGAAAAGAATATGGCGTATGGGCTGCCAAGATTGAAGATGAAAGTGGTGCTGGTGAAGGGTGTGCAATTGGAAAGCATCATCGAAACTCTTTTCCGCAAAGTGGTGCATGGAGACCAAAATGAGCATTGGAGCTAGTTCATAAAGATGTTTGTGGACCAATGAGGACAACATCTCTTGGTGGAAACAGGTATTATATTTTGTTTATTGATGCTTATATAAGAATGATAGGTTTATTTCATGAAATAAAAAATCTGAGATATATGGAGTGTGGAAAAAGTTCAAATTATGTTGAAAAACAAAGTGGCCGCTATATAAAGGTGTTGAGGATTGATAGAGATAAAGAATATACCTCAAGAGAGTTTGATAAATTTTTTGAAGATGAAGGAATAGAAAGGCAAGTAACTATTGGTACACTCCACAACGAAATGGTGTATCTGAAACGAAGAATCAAACTATTGTTGAAATGGAAAAAATGATGCTAAAAGGGAAGGGACTTCAAAAACATTTTTGGGTCTGAAGTAGTGTTTACGACGGTGTACTTGATATATAGGTGTCCAACAATAGCGGTGCAAAATAGAACTCCTTTGGAAACTTGGAGTAAGAAGAAGTCTTCGGTGACACACTTGAAGATTTTCGGTTGCATTTGCTATGCTCAATCCCAAAAGCGAAGAGGCATATGCTTGTTAAAATAAATGAGAAATGCATTTTATAGCCTATTATAAATAGAGATGTGATATTCGACGAAGAAGCAAATTGGAATCATGACCAAAGCGAGGTTGAAAGACAAGATGTAGTGGCTGAAGAATCTGATAAAGAAATTAATGGTGAAGAAGCTCTAAGATGTGATCCACCATCATCTTCAAGTGATGGTTCAAGTTCTAGCTAAAGCCCAAGTAATGGTTTTTTGATCCACATGAAAGCCCAAGTAGTGGTTGAACCAAGCTTTGAAGAAGCAATTAAAGAAGATGTTTGGAAGAAAGAAATGGTGGAATAATTGCAAATGATTGAAAACAAATCAGACTTGGTGGTTGGTAAGTAAACCAGGAGTAAAGTGGATTTACAAAATCAAGTATCATATGGATAGTAATAGTACCGCACTGAAGCACAAGGCAAGATTGATTGCAAAAGGGTATTTGCAACAACTATGAGATGATTATCACGAGACTTTTGCACCCGTGTCTAGCAAGGAAATAATTCGAACTCTTATTGCATGGGTTGAACAAAAAGGTTGGTTATTGTACCAACTTGATGTAAAATCAACATTTTTTAGTGGTGAACTTGAAAAAGAAATCAACCATGATGGTCTTGTTAAAAGAGAGAATAAGACAAAGTGTACAAGCTCAGAAAGGCGTAGTATGAGTTGAAGCAAGCACCATGCAATGGTATAGTTAAATTGACAACTACTTTGTGCATCATAGATAGTGGCACACCAAGGATATTAAGGTCCTGGGTGCTCACTCAAGAATAGATCTAAAAGAGAAGGGATTCAATTGTGTTGTAGAAGAAGAGGGTCCTCGTATGTTTTCGGGAAGCTGAGGTTGCATTGGAAAGAATGTAAAAAAATAAAAAAATTACAAAAGGAAAAAAAGAAAATAGAGTCGAGGGTCTATTAGAAACATTATATCTACCTTCACAAGGTAGGGGTAAGGTTGCGTACACACCACCCTCCCCAGACCCCACTTGTGGGATTGCACTGGTTATATTGTTGTTGTTGTTGAAGAAAGAATATAGAATTCCGTTTTGGGAAGAGGTGCCTAGAATTGAGGAAGAGAGTTAAAAGGAAAGCTCATAAAGAAAAAGAAAGGCGGAACAAAAAACATAAAAGCTATAAACGAAAATATTTTAAAGAAGTGTCGCTCCACCGATGTAAGGGCAGAGCACCTATTCAAATGGCTTCCAAGACCAGCACATCAATTTGACTTAGTGATGCTGGTACTCTGTTTTTTATTACTTCCTTTTCAATAGCTTATGAATATAAATAGCATCCGAGTCAAGAGTAATGGGTGCTCGAGCACCCACTACACACAATGTAAGTCTGCCTTGATCATAGATTTGCCACGAGCAAGAGGGAGCCCACTCCTTAGTGAAGAAACGAGGTAACTTTTTTTTGAACCGGAAGAAACGAGGCAACTCTATTTTTATTGTTGCTATTTATGTTGATTTTATTTTTTCTAGTAACAATGAGGATATTGTTGAGTCCCACATCAGCTAAGGGAGGGGAACTTGGTCTGCTCATATGGTCTTGGGCAATCCTCCCCTTATGAGCTAGCTTTTGGGGTTGAGTTAGGCTCAATATTCATTTCTTAACATGGTATCAGAGTCGGACCCATCTTAATTCATTGTTTCACCGATGTTAGACCCCATCTTATATTGTCCATGCTCCAGATGTCCAGGGTGTGTGGATGTGGGGGAGGAGGTGTTGAGTCCCACATCGGCAAAGGGATGGGACTTGATCTTCTTATATGGTCTTGGGAAATTATCCCCTCATGAGCTAGCTTTTGGGGTTGAGTTAAGCCCAATATCGATTTTTTAACATATATAGTTACTGAAATAAGAAAGGCCCGATGAAGATGAAGAGATATGAGATGAGTGATTCGAGATTGTTGCGTCATTTTCTTGGTCTTGAGATCTATCAACAAGTTGATGGAGTACTAGTTTGCAACAATACTATGTTAAAACAATACTTAAAAAGTTGAATATGTTTGGTTGCAAAACAATGACAACACCAGTTGCCTCAAACGCGGAGTTGATGAAGGAAGATGGAGGAAGAAAAGTGGACAACACTGTATAGTAGTATTTTCGCAAGATTGATGTATCTTACTGCCTCTAGGCCAAACATTATGTTTGCTACAAGTTTATTGTCAAGATTTATGCAAGATCCCGTCTATATTCACCTTGGAACAACATTAAAAGAACTTGGCTTATGATATCAAGTATTGGAGAGTCCGAGAGGACAACAATTAAAGTTAGTTGGCCATTGAGATAGTGATTGGCCGAACTCTAAAGATGATATGAGAAGAGCACAACAGGTTATGTTTTTCACTTGGTTCGGGAGCATTTTCTTGGCAATAGAAGAAGCAAGATATAGCTGCACAATTGCTGAATATAAATCAGCAGCCATGGCAACTTCTCAAGCTATTTGGCTTCGAAGAATTTTGAAGGAAGTTGGAGAAGAGCAAAATAAAGCAACAAGGATGTTCTGTGACAACAAATCAGCTGTAGCAATGGCCAAAACCCAATTTATAGCCGCCGAACAAGACACATTGCGGTGAAGCATCCTTTAATCCAACAGAAGGCTGAAGAACAAGAGATTGAACTCGAGTATTGCAAGTCCGAAAATCAAGTTGCTAGTATTTTCACTAAAGCATTGCCCAATGAATATTTCAGAAATTTTGTGAGTTTTTGGGAGTTCAAGACCGATACATGAAGGGGGATGTTAAAATTAATGTGTTGTCTTTGTATTAATTAAAAGCAATCTTGGTTGTCTCAAAAGTAGTTGTCAAATTATTATGTATCTAGAGTATTCTAAAAGCCTCTAGAAAAATGAGTCTTCAGGAAGTCAAAGAATTTCCATTGTATTTACATATGTGCAAGTGAAGAAGAAGAATGAGGAAAAACAATTACTACTGCTGCTGAGACAGTATAGAAACTCGTTCAGTAAAACTACTACTGTTCTTTCTTAAGTTACTTCATAGTTCATTCCATACTAGACTTACTAAGAACATACTAGAGTTACTATTCCTGAATACATTTCTGATTTCTACACTTCCTCTCACGCAAAACCAACAAAGACAAACAAATTATTTAAATACATTTTTTCATGCTCTGCAACACAACAACCCCACCCCCTGAGAAAAATTAGTAATTTTCTTATTTTGGATACTCACAGCTTCTGGAATTGCATATCAATCGAACTTGGGGATGAAATACGAGAGTATTCATTATTCTGCTTCCATGTAGATGAAGGTGCATTTGTTATGGCCTGCAATTTTACCGTATACAAATTTGTGTTCCATAAGAAGTGAGAAAAATTGTAAGAAAGAAAAAGAAGGCCGAAGAGAAGGCCTTGAAAGCTACACCGACAAAATATAAGTTAGATAAGAAATCGGAGGCAAAAATGATGCACTTTACTGAGATGGAAAAAGAATATGAATCTGTGACTTCAAGTAAGAGAAAATTTCCCCTAAACTCTAGTAAATGAAATCAGACAGCAAAGAGCACATGTATATAAAATTTAGGCTTAATATATAGACAGCCCCTTAAACATGCCAGTAAATTCCATTTAGACATTCGAATTAAGACTTGTTTCAATTGAGCACTTGAACACATAATAAAGTGTTCCTATTTGACACTTCCAATTTAATTTTTGAAAAAACTCTTGTGTTGTTCTTTAGCGTCCATTAGATAAGTTAACCACTTAAAATATGTCATCTCCTTTAATTTTATGCATTGTCTCAATAAGCCGTTAAAAGCTCAGACCTATTCCAATTAAGGTTGATGTGTATACTTAAAGGAGATGACATATTTTATGTGCTTAACTTAACTACCTAATAGACACTTGAGAACACACGCAAAAGAATTCTAAAATTTGAACCGAAGTGTCAAATAGGAACATTTTATTATGTGTGCAGATGCTCAATTGGAACAAGTCTTAGTTCGAGCGTCTAAATGAAATTTGTTGGCAAGTATAAAGGGATGTCCATGTATTAAGCCTAAAATTGAAGTACTTTTTTGACAACTATTATAATTTAAGTTATGTACCATTCTAATTTCTAAAGAATGAAAAATGAAAACAACATAAAGCGATAGAAAAAATAAATAGTCAAATATCAATCATAAAATGCAACAAATCAACCAAAACCCCAACTATTCAAAGAAAACAGAAAACCAGCATGTTACGTACCCATTGATTATCATAATCTGAAGATGATTTATTGTTGGTAGAAGGCCATCCTAAAGAATTCCCAACTGGTCTATAGCGATGGTTTTCCTGATTATTGAGTTGATAAGGCTGAGCTGTTACTTGAGCTTCTTTATCAATTCCAAGGAACTGACGCTGGAATTCAGGTTTCAAACCCTCTAGTTCATCTAGCACTGCTAACAGCATCTGATACATCCAAAAAATCAAAAGTTGAAAACTTGGCATCTTTAAGTCAACTTAAAGAACAATATCACAAATCGTATCTGAACCACATTACTTTTAAAAAAAAAAAAAAGTCGTATACGGATCACATGAAGAATAATTTGCAATCTAGAATGTTGATTAGTAAAAGAAAAAGTGTTCAAAGTAGCCTCATTCGTAAAGGACCATTTGGGAAAATGAACTGATGAAGCACTGACCTTTTTGGATAATGCTCTTTCTTTAGGATGCAAAGCCTGGTAATCTCGATGGTAGGGTATTGTTTCAGTAACCAAGCTGTACAAACAACGCCATTAAGTTATTAGCAAACACATATAAATCCAACTAAGGAAAAAATGGCCACAAAAAAAGAAGCATTATTCTTGATTCACCTTGAATATCTCAGAAGTATTATATACAAGTCTATGATATTCTTCTCTCCACGGTGAATATTGGCCTGTAAATAAACCATAAGACAATCACAAAACTCAATCCAAACAAAACCATTTGTCAATATAAAGTTTTGGAATGCACCCAAGGGTGTGGTCAATGAAGTGGGTTGAGAACCATGAGGTCCTAGGTTCAAACCGACAAAAAGAATATGTATCCCGTGGAATTAGTCGAGGCGTGCACAAGCTGGCCAGACCGCCACAGTTATAAAATATATATATATATAAAGTTTTTATCATCATAACAATGACATGTATTGGAATCAAATAGGCACAAGTAGATAGAGAGAATTCAGACAGTTTGGAATTGAGGCGCAATTGTAGCTGTATTTGCAATGGTTCCGCCTTTAACAGCTTATATCAGTAAAAAGTTAAAAAGTCCAACTGAAGCATAAAATTTCAACTCTATCAAGTTTAGAAAACAAATAAAGGGGTTTTGGAAAAGGTTCATTGTAACGATCGTACCTGTCGGAGGAGATTATTGGCGATGCGGTAGTAATTGCGAAGAGCAATTCGATTGTCCACCTCCACTTTCCGACTCATGGCATCCACGTTCATCATTTCCGCTTCTTTCTTTTCTTTGAAAAGGGTAAACATTTCATCCTAATTTCTGTTTGGAAGCATGGGAATTGGGTTTAATTATAATTATGTGTAATTAACTTGTTTATTTAATTAAGTAATTATCTGATTAGTAGGAAATTTGGTGTAATTGAAAAGAGAAAATTGAGAATTGGGTGTTGTTGTAATAACAAGATTACTTTTTAATTTTTTCATTTTTATTTTTACTTTTAAAATTGCTTTTATTTTTATATTATTTTTCTTTCATTTCTCAACATTTAACTTTAATTGCTCATATTTTTATTTTTTATTTACTTATTTAGCATAACGGTATTTTTATTTTAGTTTTTGAAATTATATCTCCTAATATTGAAAAGAATGAGTTGTAACAAATTTGACATTGAATGAGTGATGTTTTAAAAAGAATTTCGTTGTTGAATGAAGTTATAGACGTGTGTTTTTCCCTTTCTTTTTAATTATATTTACTTAAGTTAAGTTATGTTGTAACTTATTTTATATTATGTTGGAATTTGACATAAGAGTATACTGTTAAAAATGGATTTTTACTTTTGGTTATATTTTCAATTTTAATTTCTTTGCTTTAGTATTTCTAATTTATTTTATTTTATTTTCACCCGGTATCCGCATTAGAGCCTGACTATATCCGAATTCACGTCGTGTAGAGTCCATTTATGCGGAGAAACGCTCTCTACCAAAGATTTTTTCATACTCAGGATTCGAACTCGAAACCTTTTGTTAAGAGTGGAGCAGCCTCATCAACTGCACCACGTCCTTTGTTCGTTAGTACTTTTGACTTGTTATTTCACATTGCATGTTGTTCATTTTTCACTTACAAGTGATAGATTATTTTTTGTCAATTATTGAATTTATGGCATTATATTTCAAACATCCAGTCTACATGTTCTTATAAAATATATGCTTTTAATTATTATAATTAATTAAGTTAAAATAGTGCTAATTTGAAATATATATCAACTATGTTTAACCATATTAGTTACCAGAATATGACTATTAATTAATACATTTTTAAGAAATAATATGTATCTTAAATAACTAATTTAATATCATTTATGAACGCACCTATTTTTCAAACATCAATTTTTAGTTTTGATAATTAATTCTTATTTTTAAATTAATTTAATTGTGTAATTACACTTGCACAATTAAACGGAACAACAACATATCAATCGAATATCACAAAGTGGAGTCTGGGGAGGGTAAAGTTTACACAATCATTACCCTACCTTGGAGGGTAGAGAGGCTATTTCTAGTAGACCCTCGTCATAAGGAAAAACAATTCAAAGCAGTATGAAAAAAAATATAACCAAATAATCCACAACAACATACTATATAAGCATGATAGAGAAGTAACGACCACAAGAAGGAGCAATAACAACCACAAAGTAAAACAATAGTCAAAGAACAAGAAACAACAAATAAAAGCAGAAATCGAAGGGCAAGAAACTACAAGGATTGAGGGGGCAAGGACCCCTCGCGCCGTCGTCGTCGCTCGCTCGGCTCGGCTCGGCTTCGGCTTCGGATTTGGATTTGGTCAAATGATCTGATTGATTGATAATCTTTTTGGACCAAATTTTCTTTAATTTTTAATTATTTAATTAATCATTATTTAATTAAATTAATTAACTTATCCAATCCTACCCGTTAGTGACCCTGACCCGCGACCCGGCCGGATCTGCGTGTCTGACCCGCGACCCAATTTCTTTTCCTTATTTAAATTTCCCACCATTTTCAATGGTTGTTCAGAAAGGTTGCAAACCTTCAGAAACAGTACTTCCATGGCTATAAATTCGTTTGATTCCTCAGAATATTACTTACGAATTTTCTGAACAACAAAAACTTCTTCTTCTTCTGCATAAACAAATTCTGTGTGATATACTTTAACATTGTTGAGTGGTTCGCCGCTACCGGAATTTGGAGTACTACTATTCTGGTAAGATAATCGTTCTATCCTGGGAGGGGATATTCCATCAACCTCGAGTACTGTGAGGGGAATAATTTCCTTAAGGACACACTTTGAACTAAGTGGGCTCGATTATATTCTGAAAAATATTTTTATTTTTCCAACACTGATTCTGTTCATTTTTCAATTATTATTGTTTACTGGTTTTTTGGAATACAGATTAATAACACAAAGTCAGCAACACTAATAGACATCATTCAAGATTGATATAGTCTTACAGTTTGTGAGTTTTCTGGTGAGTCCACCAATGACCAGTGTTGAAAATGATAATATCGGCATCATGGTACTTAGTAAGAGAGCCATGGATTGTATCCAGCCTTAGAGTTCGCGGCGTGGTCCAGCTTTATCCGAGAACTTCCATTCTTGAACTAGGAATGACGATTTTATGAAGTCAATTGAGCATTTGAAATCCTACACATAAACACAACAACAGACACTTTTCATATTTCAGAATATGCCATTCAAGAACAGAAATTCATTGAAATAATTACTAGTGACTAAATGACCTTAAATTTGAAGGAATAAAATCCTTGACTTCTGAATTCGCGGCGGCCAGATACTTCATTTACTCTGCTCTTGTCACTAAGTGAGTTTCTCAAGGCACAAACCAAAGCAAAGATTCCCACGTGTTCCTGTTCAAAGAATCCCCAACAAAAACCAATCTTTTGCCCCTTAACATATTCAGCATTTTCAACCCATCAAATCTATTATTTTCCCAAATAAAATAAAAAGAGATAACTTCAACAAGAAAATGTGAGAAAAAAAGCTTTAGAAACTAGGAATTTAAATTCAAGAATTGAACCTTGGAAATTTGGAATGTCACAACCATGTGGCTTCCATCTCAGCCTGAGATAATCAGTATCACGACGTCAATTCTTGAAACAGTTGAAAGAATCATCAATAAATGGACAAGAACCTGATCATTATCCTCTACCCATTCACCATAAAAAATATCACAAGAAGAGGTGTCCTCTTCAATGGTAACATAAATCCAAGATTTTCTTGGAAAATTTGTGGGTGATGAAACTGTACTGCTAGTATGGGAAGAATCAATAGAAGAAAACGAGAAGCAAGAATCTTGGTGGTGACGATTGAGGGAGAGGTGTTGGAAGTGGAGAAGAAAATGAGGAAGATGAGGAGTGTTATGGTGAAGAAGAAGAGAGTGAAGAAACCAGAAACTTGGGTTCTTGATTGTAACATTTTTTGAGAAGATGCAGAGTTCCTTCAAAGAAGAAGCCATTGATAGAATGTATAGTTTCTGTGGATTTTTTGGTTTTTCGTTAGGCCCTGGATGAAGTTGCAAAGGCGGTTTAAGTTCATTTGCATTTAAGTACCCGCGCACGCTTGGTGTGATTTTTAAATTTTCTTTTTTCGTTCTATGAAATTTAGAAAAAGCACAAATAGGATAAGCAAATGTTAAGAGACGGATAAAAGTGAGTCAATTGATTTACAGAGTATGTGGTATAATTCATGTGTTTGTGTACGAACTAGTGCAGCCGACCAATGGAAGCTAGAAGTCTAATTAATGGAAGCGAGAAGTCTAATTTTCTTTCTTTCTAGAAGTAGGGAAAATAGGAAAAGGGTGTATGAAGACCCTAACGTATTGTTTGGTTGGTCGTTACCTATGGTTTCATAATGTACAATATTGTATTGTATAGTATGATATTGTATTGTACTATATTAATAAATATAATGTTTGAATAGACTGTATCGTTTGTTGTGATTTAATAATATTTTTATTGTTTGATTTGACTGTATGACCCTACATGCCTTCTCATATCGACATTAATCAAATTAAGGTCTACGCGAAACTCCTAGACGGCGCCGGAAGACGAACTCAATATGTGAATTACATTTACGCGAATCCAGTAAACTTAGCCTTTATGTGGTAAGATAAAATCCTTTCATTCACGACACACCCGATCAAGCTTAGGATTTGTCAAGTGTCTATCCAAATGGCTTAATCATTATATCTCATCTATATTAGTTGACAACTAGACCATATTCTAAATACGTCTATTGCGTTGGCCAACGACTTAGTTAACTTAATATCACTGAGAAACCGAGTGTTCTCCCGAATATACATTCGAGGAATGAATCCTAATCTTGGCTCAACTACCACATTTAATCCACATCGTAATGTATCCAATACAAGCCGTATCTCAACCTATAAGGCATTTGACCTTAGGACGGGATCAAAGTACATTACTTTGTAGACAAGGCACGTATTGACCTCAAGTCTAAGGACTTCTATCTCCCACACGTTGATCATACTTTAGACAAGTATAACAAACAGTATATCAGCAGGGTATACCAATCCTTCCAAAGTATCCATGTGTCCATCACGAGTAGTCATTACTCGTAGCAGGTGAGACATACTACATCCTCCAAGGATATGATGCAAGCCACATGGCGACTTATCACATATCATCGATATCCCTTTCTCTATGATCATTAGTCGAGGCTATTTTAAGAGTTACGCTCTATCATGAATATCTCACTCTATTAATGACAACGTAAGCTCAATGGATGCATATTAATGAATAATTACAAAAAATCAAATAATAATTCAATAATTGCAAATGCCAAAATATTAATCTCTATTAACAATAATATGAATGTGTATAAAGTACATTTCTCCTAATACAGATTGTCTCTAGGACATAAATATACTTTTAATCTCCCACTTGGCCTAGAGCAAATCTCCAATATATCTAATGCCCATATTCTCAAAATGACCATTATGCTTGACTAAGCTTAATGGTTTAGTGAATGGGTCAGCTAGATTATCGTATGTGGAAACATAGTCTAATTTAATCTCTTCAGTCTCCACCATCTCCCTGAGTATGTGGTACTTCCTTAGTACATGTTTGTTTCTGTTGGTTGATCTTGGTTCCTTAGCTTGCGCAATCGCACCAATGTTGTCACAATAAACCGTTATTGGACAAGTGGCACTTGGAACAACCCCTAGTTCCTTTAGGAACTCAGATATCGCGACAACTTCTTTACCAGCTTCCGATCCAGCAATGTACTCAGCTTCTGTTGTCAAATCAACAGTTGTAGCTTGTTTGGAACTTTTCCAGCTTACTATTCCACCATTGAAAATAAATGTACATCCTGATTGAGATTTGTAGTCATCAACATCTGTCTGGAAGCTAGCATCAGTGTACCCAGTAGCAGCTAGCTTTTCTTCCCCACCATAGACTAATAAGTAATATTTAGTTCTTCTAAGATACTTAAGAATACTCTTGACTGCCTTCCAGTGTTCTTCCCCAGGATTCTGCTGGAACTTGCAAGTCATGCTAAGTGCAAAGGCCACATCTGGCCTGGTACAGGTCATGGCATACATGATCGATCCTATAGCCGAAGCATATGGGATCCTTTTCATGCGTTCAAGTTCCATAGTATTAGAAGGACTATCTTTCTTAGATAACTTGATGCCTTGTCCCATAGGTAGACCGCCTTTCTTGAAATTTTCCATAGAAAAACGTCTAAGCACTTTATCTAAGTAGACTGACTGTGACAGCCCCAACAATCTGTTAGGTCTATCTCTATAGATCCTAATCCCCAGAATGTAGCAGGCTTTACCTAAATTCTTCATCATGAAGGTACTGGACAACCACTCTTTGACCGACTGCAGGAATGTCTTATTGTCTCCCATTATTAATATGTCATCTACATATATGATAATGAAGACAATACTCCCATCATTGCGTTTACTATAAACACATGGATCCTCTTTGCTTTTGACGAAATTAAATGACTTGATAGCCTTGTCAAAGCAAATGTTCCAACTCATCGAGGCTTGCTTAAGCCCATAAATGGACTTTTGTAGCTTGCATACGGCATTTGGTTCGGACTCAATTGAAAAACCCTCATGTTGTTTCATATATACTTCCTCAACTAGATTACCATTGAGAAAAACAGTTTTGACATCCATCTGGCAAATGTCATAGTCATAATATGCAGCTATTGCAAGCAAAATCTGAATGGACTTAATCTTAGCAACATGTAAAAAAGTTTCATCATAATCGACCCAGGCCATTGATTATAACCTTTAGCCACCAATATTGCTTTATAAGTCTGTACCTTGCCATATACATCAATCTTCTTCTTGAAGACCCATTTGCATCCTATGGGTCTAACCCCTGTTGGCAAATCAACCAAGTTCCAAACTTGATTTATGTTCATCATGTCCATCTTAGATTTCATGGCTTCTAGCCATCTCTGTGAATCATTGTCTAACATAGCTTCGCTGTAGGTTCATCGTCATCAGGAATATCTATCTTATTGTGTGTTTCAATAAGGAGATTAAGTCTTTCAGGCGGATGATGAGTCCTAGTGGTCCTACGGAGTTGAGTATTCTGCGTTTCAGTGTTTATTGCATTCTGATTTTGAGAAGGTATTTGTGTGTTGGACAATCCATCACCTTGAGAGCTTTCAGGAATGTCATTTTCATGTATTTCCTGAATGGAATAAAATAATGTACAACCATTGTATCATCTTCCATTGGTTGTGTATAAGAGCCTTGGATTTCTGCACCATTTCTCACAGTACTCCCACTGGCTGAAGGGCGTACTCTAAGTACTCAATCTTCACCAGATACTCCCACTGAATCCTTGTTTAGGTCATTTGACAAGGGTTCAACTTCTGTGTTATCTTGTGGTTCTTGAATTTCTTCAAGTTCTATCTCTGTGCAGCTATGTTCTTTGTAGACATATTCTTCTTCAAAGAAAGTTGCGTTCCTAGAAACAATGACCTTATGTTCTCCAAGAAGATAGTAGTAGTATCCCTTAGTTTCATTTGGATACCCCACGAGGTAACATTTCTCACTTTTACATTCCAACTTGTCAGTGAGCATCTTCTTAACATATGTAGGGCACCCCCAGGGTCTCATATGTTTAAGAGCTGGCTTCTTGCCACACCATATCTCATAGGGTGTCTTTTCTACTGACTTGGAAGGAACCATGTTCAGAACATATATTGAGGTTTGTATAGCATGTCCCCAAAGGTATGTAGGTAGAGTTGAGGAGCTCATTATGGATCGAACCATATCTAATAAGGTTCGATTTCTCCTCTCGACAACACTATTCATCTGTGGTGTTTCAAGAGGTGTCCATTCTGATTGGACTCCATGTAGCTTTAAGTAATCTACAAAATCCTTGCTCAAGTATTCACCTCCTCGATCTGATCGAAGGGTCTTGATACTTGTTACAAGTTGCTTCTCTACTTCCGACTTGTACTCATTGAACTTCTCAAAGGCCTCAGATTTGTGTCTCATAAGATACATATACCCATACCTTGTGAAGTCGTCAGTAAAAGTGATGAAGTATGGGAAGCCTCCTTTAGCTTGAGTTGAGAATGGCCCACATACATCAGTATGGACCAACTCAAGCGCCTCATTGGCTCGCACACCTTTCTCAGAAAATGGTTTATTGGTCATCTTTCCTCTCAAGCAAGATTCACAGTTACCATAAGACTCCAAGTCAAATGGTTCGATGTAGTCTAACTTCCTCAATCTTTTTATCCTTGATTCGTTGATATGATCAAGTCTGCAGTGCCATAGGTAGGTAGAGTTTCTATTACTTATATTGGCTCATTTATTTTGTACATTGAATATCTCTCGACTACAGTTCAATGTATATAATCCATCCACAAGAGGAGTAGTTTCATATATAACATTATCAAAAGACAGTACGTGACTACCATTATTAATATACGAGGAAAAACCCTCCATGTCCAACACTGGGATAGAAATAATATTCCTCGTTAACGAGGGTACATAAAAGCAGGCATTCAACACTAAACAATACCCGGAAGGTAAATTTAATCTATAAGTCCCTACGCGCTCAGCATCCACTCGTGCTCCATTTCCAACGCGTAGGTCTACCTCTCTCGATCCAACCTTCCTGCTATCAGTTAGCCCCTGCACATTTGTACAAATGTGTGAGCCACAAGCGGTATCCAATACCCAGGAATGAGAGTTATTTATAGACATTTATTTCAATGACATACATACCTTGTCCACCAAATGCAGGAGCACCTAGTGCTTTTCCTCCTCCTGGTGCCATGCAGTCCTTCTTCCAATGCCCCTTCCTATGGCAGTTGAGGCATTAATCCTTAGCCGCGTTCACCTTCTTCTTTACACCTCCTTTGAGCTTCATAGCTGAAGGCGCATCGATTGCTTTGCCCTTCTTCTTCTGCCATTCCTTGCATTTCGGCTTGGGTCGGCTAGAAAAGCTCACCATGAGCACAACTTTGCCTTTGGAAATAGAGGACTCAAAGGTCTTGAGCATGTTGTGCAGCTCTGGCAGAGTCGCCTTCATTCCATTCATGTTGAAATTCACTATGAAGTTCTCAAAGGTACGAGGGAGAGAGTTCAGGATGAGTGTGGTAGCGACATTCTTTTCAAGCTTCGTTCCAATTGAAGCAAGCCTCTCTATCAACCCTATCATCTTCAACACGTGTTGTGAGACCGAGCCCCCTTCATTGAGCTTACACTTAAAGAGTTCTATTAGCAACTTATATTCCATAGTCTAGGATTGAGAGTCATCAAGTGTTCGAGCATCTCATTGGGCCCCATGTTCTCATGCTGTCTCTGAAGTTCCATAGACATGGAAGACAACATTACGCATTGCGCTGAAGTGGCATCATTTAGATATTTCTGGTAAGCATCCTTATAAAAAATGACATAATCGTCAGAGTCTGTCGCAGGGACTGTTGGGAACACCGTGTCCAACACGTATTCTATTTTTTCTTGTCTCAGTACTATTCACAAATTCCTTAGTCAGTCAAGGTAGTTCGGTCCAGTAAGTTTATTCATCTCAATCAACATTTTCAACGATAAGCTCGACATCTGTAAATAATCTAAAGAATTAGATAGACTGGAAATCAAACTCAAAATCTATTTCCTATTATACACATTCATTTAGGCTAATCAACAAGGCCTTTTGTTTAATTAGCTCCCACTATTTTAACATACTTCTACGACCCCATGGTAGAATACGGACCTATATTAATTGAGGTCATAATGGGCCAAGATCCAAGCTTATGCTATCTCCGTGTTTGCTTTGGTTGATAACTTCAATAACACATCTTGATAGGTTCTAAACCAATTGCAAAACTTATTCGCAACTCTTGGTTGATCAAATATTACATTTAATCTTGCGTCCTTAGATTAGTCCGACACTTTGGCGCTAAGATTTGTCTAAGCAAGTCAACCTCATTACATGAATGTGTTTATGTATCTAAGCAAATTTGGCCTTTGTGAGCAAACACTTTGGTGTAAATACCCACAAAAGTTTATCACTTACCTTTACATTAAAACACATCTATGAAAGAGTCTGGGTCCTCGTAGACTTAGGGCAAATGATTTGGCATAAATACTCGTATCGCCGAAAAGGATTTTGCACTCTAACATAATCCAATATATGTATATGTTGCGAAACGTGCAACCCGGTCCAATATATTATATATGTTGCAAAACATGCAACCCGATCCAATATATTATATATATATGTATGTTGCGGAACGTGCAACCCGATCCAATAAATTATATGTGTATATGTATGTATGACAATGAAACATTCTGAACTTATCGGATGACATAATATCCTTGTACCTTCGGCTAACATTGGGAATATTAACATCTTTTCCGTATACCTCAATAAGGATTCAGGAACATATTTAGACATGTTTTTAACATAGGAATCAATAACATGAACATTCTTACTTACTAAGAGTAGAATAATTTATGAAACAATATCACAGTTATATTTCGTTAAATGGAACATACCAAAAGAAAGAAATAATTTGTCTTAACATACCTCCGTTTTGCTAAAGTAAAGCAATCGTGGCTGCTATGTTAATAATGCTACTGCTACGTTGGAAAGATTAAATCACAAAATACTTTGTTGAAGTAGAAAAGATCAATTAAAGTTGCTGCCCGTAATATAGAACTTAGGTTGCTGCTTTACAATTCCTATAATTTTGCAAAGACTTGTTGCTGCCCTCATTAAGATTATTAATAATCACACACATAATTAAATTCGTGATCCCATTTTACTTAAATTTTAATGATTTATAAAACCTTCATATACTCAATGTCATAATTTTGTGATATGACACTAGTCCATAACCTCTTTGAGGATATTAAACTATTATTACCAATCCCATCGTGAAACTTATTAAGTCCTAAATTATTTCGGGACTGCATCCTTTTATATATTAATTTCTTTATTTGCATACGTAAATATATCATAAATTCACCAAGACTCGGGTCTTACTTGCATACGTGTAGATGCTCAAACTATCGTCCGAAAGTACGGGATGTTATATCCTTCCCCCCTTAGAAACATTTGTCCTCGAATGTTGGGGTGACGTCTCTAATCCCCGTTACGTAGCCCAAAAATACAACTATTTTTTTCCATTGGTCATGTAATTCAACCCATTACATCAGACCTCACATTGAATTAGAATAGTAGGAATTAGAACTCACATTAGGTTTCTCTTGGAACCTCGGCATTGGTCTAGAATAGGTATGTATATTTGTGCATCATTTCTTCTTCCGTCTCCCATGTCATTTCTTCTACATTCTTATTCCGCCACAACACTTTCATGGATGGCTACTTATTTAGTCCTCAGCCTGCGGACTTGTCGATCTAAGATAGCCATATGAACCTCTTCATACAATAAATTCTCTGTAATCTTCACATCATTAATCGGTACAATTCGGGAAGGATCTCCGACATATGCTCTCAACATAGAAACATAGAAAACCGGATGAAGAAACTCCAACTCTGAAGGCAAGTCCAATTCATAAGCTACTTGACCGATCCGTCAAAATATGCGATATGGTCCAATATACCTTGGATTAAGCTTTCCCTTCTTCTCAAATCTCATTACCCCTTTCATAAGTGAAATCTTCAGGAAGACCCAATCATCCACCTGAAACTCTAAGTCTCGCCGTCGCACATCTGAATACGACTTCTGACGACTCTGAGTGGTTAACAACCATTCTTGAATAATCTTTACCTTCTCTATGGCTTGGTGTACCATGTCAGGCCCAAATAACTCTGATTCGCCTACGTCGAACCATCCGATAGGAGATCTACACCTCCGTCCATACAAAGCTTCGTATGAAGCCATTTTAATGCTAGCATGATAACTGTTATTGTACGCGAACTCAATAAGGGGTAAATGGTCATCCCAACTTCCCTTAAAATCCAATACACAAGCTCGTAACATGTCCTCGAGCATCTGAATCGTACGATCGGCCTGCCCGTCTGTATGAGGGTGGAAAGTTATGCTAAGATTAACCTGGGTACCTAAACCTTTTTGAAATGACTTCCAGAAGTTAGCTGTGAACTGAGCACCTCGGTCGGATATAATAAAAATAGGCACACCATGAAGGCGAACAATCTCCTTCATATACAACTTCGCGTAGTCCTCGGCCGTATAGGTAGTTCTGACTGGCAAGAAATGAGTTGATTTGGTTAATCTATCAATAATTACCCAAATAGAATCAAACTTATGATAAGAGCGAGGTAAACCCGTAACGAATCCATATTAATCATTTCACATTTCCACATCGGAATCTTAATGTTCTGAGTCAAGCCACTGGGCTTTTTGTGCTCCATTTTTACTTGCTGACAATTCGGACACTGAGCTATAAATTTCGCAATGCTTCTCTTCATGTCATTCCACCAATAAATACTCTTGAGATCATGATTCATTTAGTAGATCCCGGGTGAATAGAGTACTCTGAGCAATGGGCCTCTGTCAAAATTTTATCTTGTATTCCCGCTACATTTGGAACACATAACCGGCCTTGGTGCCTGAGAATCTCATATTCGTCAATCTCAAAGGCTGTGGTCTTCTTCTATTGAATGCCCTCTATGATCTTTCTTAAACTGGGGTCTTCCCACTGCCGTTTCTTAACTTCCGATATGAGGGACGATTCGGACATATTCCGAATCACAAAACCACTATCCTCCGCATCCATTAGTCAGACTCCCAAACTGGCTAACTGATGGAGTTCCCTTACTAACTCCTTCCTTTTGACATGCACCGGAGTCGAGCTGATCATCGACTTACAACTGAGTTCATCTGCTACCACATTAGCTTTACCGGGATTATATAAGATATCTATATCATAATCCTTCAATAATTCAAGCCACATTCTTTGTCTCGAGTTCAACTCCTTCGGTTTAAATATGTATTGCAGACTCTTATGATTCGTGAAAGTTTCTACATGAACACCATATAAGTAGTGCCGCCAAATCTTCAGTGCGTAGAACACTGCGGCCAATTCTAAGTCGTGTGTCAGATATTTTTTTCTCATGTTTCCTCAATTACCTTGAAGCATAGGCAATTACCTTGCCATGCTGCATTAGCACACATCCTAAACCTTCTCCCGAGGCGTCAAAATACACAACATAGCCTTCTGGACCCTCTGAAATAGTAAGGACTAGTGCTGATGTTAATATATCCTTCAACTCTTGGAAACTCCGCTCACAAACATCGGATCACTGGAATTTTATGGCCTTTTGTGTCAACTTTGTTAATGGTGTTGATATGGTAGAAAAGCCTTCTACAAACCTTCTATAATAGCCGGCTAAGCCTAAAAAGTTGCGAACCTCTGATGGAGTCGTGGGCCTCGGCCAATTCTTCACCGCTTCAATCTTCTGAGTGTCAACTCGTATTCCCTCGTCTGACACTATATGACCAAGGAAAGCCACTAACTTCAGCCAAAACTCACACTTAGAGAGCTTAGCATACAACTTATGGTCCTGGAGCGTCTGTAGTACTATTCGCAAATGCTCTACATGCTCTACCTCCGAGTAAGAATAAACCAGGATATCATCTATAAATATTATCACAAACACATCCAGAAATGGCGAAACACGTTGTTCATTAGTTCCATAAATGATGCTAGTACGTTTTGAGTCCAAATGACATTACTAAGAATTCAAAGTGCCCATACCTTGTCCGGAAAGCCATTTTCGGAATATCCTTCCCTTTGACCCTCAACTGGTGGTACCCCGACCTTAGGTCGATCTTTGAAAAACATCTTGCACCTTGTAACTGGTCAAACAAATCATCAATTTTTGGAAGAGGATACTTGTTGTTGATAGTGACTTTATTCAGCTACCGGTAGTCGATACACATCCGTAACGAGCCACATTTCTTTCGTACAAACAATATCGGTGCACCCCAAGGAGATATGCTTGGCCTAATAAAGCCTTTCTCAAGCAGATCCTTAAGTTGCTCCTTTAATTCTTTCAATTCGACTTGAGCCATTCTGTAAGGAGGAATAGATATCGGCTAAGTGTCTGGCAACACATCTATACCGAACTCAATTTCCCTTCCAGGAGGAAGGCCTGAAAGTTCGTTTGGAAATACATCAGGAAACTCACTAACCACTGGAATTGATTGAGAAGTAGGTGGTTTGGTATTGACATCCCTAGCCCAAACAAGATGGTATATACAACCTTTAGACATCATCTTTCTTACCTTAAGGTAGGAAATAAACCTACCTTTCGGCGACGCCATATTACCCTTCCATTCAAGAATTAGCTTTCCTGGGAACTGAAATCTAACAATCTTTGTTCGGCAATCAACATAAGCATAGCACGATGCTAGCCAATCCATGCCCATAATAATATCAAAGTCAACCATCTCTAGTTCTACCAAATCCGCTAGGGTCTAATGGCAACAAGCTAATACTGCACAATTTTGATAGACCCGTCTAGCAACTACCGACTCACCAACTGGTGTAGATACCACAAAGGGATATTTTATCAACTCAGGCTCCATACCAAATTTACAGGTAATAAAAGGGGTGATATATGATAAATTGGAGCCTGGATCTAACAACGCATACACACTATATGAAAGGACTAATAAAATACATGTAATAACATCAGGTGAGAATTCTTGATCTTGCCGTCCCATTAATGCATAAGTACGGTTCTGGCCCCTCTGCATCGATCGGATAATGTCTGTTGACCTTGTCCGGACAGGCATACTGAATGTGATGAAGCTGTTGCAGATCCGACCGGCTGAGCCCTAACACCTTAGCCTCTTATCGAGCATTCTCGCCTGATATGACCAGGTTCACCACAAAAATTACACATATTTGATCCTTGTTGGCATGGTCTTGTATGAGTCATGCCACACTGCTCGCATCGAGTCAATGATGGTCTCATCTGAATAGAATCCCCTCTGTAATAAGATCCTGACACTTGTGAACTCTTACCTGGTCCCGATTGAATAAACCAATCAACTCTTGACCTCAAAAATGGTAACGATGCACTAGCTGCCGTGTATGATGGGCGTCTATAAAGCTATGGCCTGGGCCCACCTCTGAAATCCCTCATATCACCTATGGATCGAGCCCTCTTATGCTGGCCCTTATCACGTTCTTGATCTACCCTCTGTTGCTTCTTACGGTCCTCCAAATTATGTGTATAAGCCTGAATGCGAGCAATATCCATATTCGGATTCAAAGAAGCCGTAGTACACACATTGACCAAATGCGGCCCCAAGCCAGTAACAACCTTATGTACCCGATCACTCATCTTAGCTATAATCGTAGGAGCGTATCTGACCAATGAATTGAACTGCAAGCTATATTCTCGAACGCTCATATTGCCCTGCTCAAGACGTAGGAACCTGTCTTGCCTGGCCCGTCGAAGCTCGACTGGCAGAAAATGCTGTAAGAAGGCCTCTGAAAACTCTCTCCATCCTGCTGGTGGAGAACGAGGTCCCCTAGATTTCTCCCATATCTCATACCAGGTCACCGCGATATCCCGCAGTTTATAAGAAGCAAACTTTACCGACTCAGTATTAGTAGCATCCATTACCCGTAAGGTACGCTGTATCTGATTCAGAAAATTTTGTGGGTCCGCATTCAGGTCTGATCTCGTGAATACCGAAGGGTCTAGATTAATAAAATCATGAGTTCTCGCGCTAACAGCTCTATCAGAAGGACTGGGAACCTGACGTTAGGCCTGAGCGGCCACTAATCGTATCAATAACTGTACAACACTTCGTATATCAAGATCCACATCTGGAGTATCAAGTGGAGGAACTGGAGGTACTGCAACTCCACTAATCTCCTCTGATGGTGGTGAACTAAGGAATCATACGAAGAAGTCACACCGAGGGTCTCACTCTGACCCTCGCTAGCGGGTGGCAATCAGCTAGTACCTTTGCCTGCAGCCGTATCCAACGCCCTCACACTCTTGAAATTCTTCCTTGCTGTAGGCATTGCTGGAATCATAAACACGAGATGGATTAGGAATGAAATGCTTATAACTCAGCTCTACTGCACGATTTATGAGATAAAATAATGGAAGAAATCCCTAAATGTCAGGTAGCCTCCTACTTATAAGTATGGTGCACAACATACCCATAAACAAGATTCTACTAGACACAATTTGTAGACTCCCTAGTACAGACATGCTTTGATACCAAGTTTGTCACGACCTAAACCGGAGGGTCGCGACGGGCACCCGGACCCAACCTGCCGGGTACCGCTAACCATAGCTTCAATAGCTATTCATAATTAAGCATGTGTTACAGGGGCCGATGTAAAAACATAACCAGAAAAGCTCAACTTATATATACATACATATCAAGGCCGATAAGGCCATACAAGACTACTACACACAGGACACTTGTCTACAAGCTTCTAAGAGAGTACATGATATCAAAAGGTCGGGACAGGGCCCCATCATACCCGTATATACAAGCAAAAATATACCGTACCAAAATTAGACCGACATTTTGAAACATGGGGAGTGCTCCAAAAATCCGGTGAGTCAACAACCTACTAACGTGGATCGTCGCCTTGCCTACGTGAACCTGCGGCATGAAATGCAGTGTCCCCCGACAAAAGGAACGTCAGTACGACTGATGTACCGAGTATGTCAGGCATGAACAATAGCATAACAGGAATACAATAATAAACAAAAACAGCCGACAAAATTAGCCGACAACAACAGTTAGCCAGTAGTGAATGCTTCTGAGGTCCCTAATATACCTAACATATCATGCACAATGCGAACGCGGTATGCATATATATATGTATGCTGCGGAACGTGCAACGTGATCCAATATATGTATATGTTGTGGAACGTGCAACCCGGTCCAATATATTATATATGTATGTATGTTGCGGAACATGTAACCCAATCCAATATATTATATACATTGCCGAACGTGCAACCCGATCCAATTTATTATATATATATATATGTATGTTGCGGAACGTGCAACCCGATCCAATATATTATATAAATATGTATGTTGCGGAACGTGCAACCCGATCCAATATATTATATGTGTATATATATGTATGACAATGAAACATTCTGAACTTATCGGATGACATAATGTCTTTGTACCTTCGGCTAACATTGAGAATATTAACACATTTCCCGTATACCTCAATAAGAATTCAGGAACATAGTTAGACATGCTTTTAAATAGGAATCAATAACATGAACATTCTTACCTACTAAGAGTAGAATAATTTATGGAACAATATCACGGTTATATTTCGTTACATGGAACATGCCAAAAGAAATAAATAATTTGCCTTAACATACCTCCATTTTGCTAAAGTAAAGCAATCGTTGCTGCTATGTTAATAATGCTACTGCTACATTGGAAAGATTAAATCACAAAACACTTTGTTGAAGTAGAATAGATCAATTAAAGTTGCTTCCCGTAATATAGAACTTAAGTTGCTGCTTTACAATTCCTATAATTTTGCAAAGACCTGTATAAGTTTGAAGTGAAATGTTTTGTTTCTATTTCGTACAAAAAAAGAGGTTGGAGGAGTCTCTACAAAAATGAATCACGACTTGCTCCTCCTCCCCATATTAATATTAACTACCTTCTAATCTCAATTGCTGCCACCCAATAGTAATATACCTTAGTCACTTAGGTAATCCCTTAGTAGATTACACGTGTTTATCCCACTAGTATTGTCCCCCATTAAGATTATTAATCAATCCCACAATTAATCAATCACACACATAATTAATCTCGTGATCCCATTTCACCTAAATCTTAATGATTTATAAAATATTCATATACTCAATGTCATAGTTTTGTGATATGACACTAGTCCATAACCTCTTTGGGATATTCAACTATTATTACTAATTCCCATAATGACACTTATTAAGTCCTAAATTATTTCAGAACTGCATCATTTTATATACTAATCTCTTTATTTGCATACGTAAATATAACATAAATTCACCAAGACTCGGGTCTTACTTGCATACGTCTAGATGCTCAAACCATCACTCGAAAGTACGGGATGTTACAGGAAACCAAAGGTCCTCACATGTCCTCATTTAGCACTTTCAGAAGTGATTTTCACAAGAATAATGGCTTGTGAGACACCTAAAGAAGCATAGGATAAGCTAAAACAGGAGTTTGACAAAAGTGACAGGGTGAAGACTGTCAAACTCTTAACTCTCAAAAGAGAATTTGAGATGTTAAAGATAAAGGAAGGAGACACTGTGAAAGAGTACTTTGCCAAACTTTTGGAGATTGTAAACAAAATAAGATTATTTGGTGAAGTCTTTCCAGATTCAAAGGTGGTGGAGAAGATGATGATAAGCTTACCAGCAAGGTTTGAGTCCAAGATTTCAGCAATAGAAGAATCTTGTGATTTGAAGACTTTATCAGTAGCAGCACTGATCAGCAAGTTGCAAGCCCAACAACAGAGATCAAGTATAAGAGATGAAGAAGTAACAGAAGTGGATTTCAAGCAAAGCATAAAGACAAGCAGCCTGCCAAGGATAATAAAAGGATGGAAAGAGATAAAATAGTAAAAGGAAAAACATGGAAGGAATCTTCAAAGAAAGGGAAGTTTCCACCTTGCAACAATTGTAAAAGAACCAATCATCAAGAAAAGGATTGTTGGTTTAAAGGAAAGCCATCTATTCAATGTAGATTTTGTAGAAAAATGGGTCATATTGAGAAGAATTGTAGGATCAAGCAGAGTCAACCACAATAACACCATGTGCCGCAGGAATTTTTTACTGAAGAGTCAGAAAAGGAAGAAGAAAGCTTGTTTATGGCTTCTCATGAAGAAAACACAACCAACAAATCCACATGGTTCATAGATAGTGGATGTACGAGTCATATGTCACACAATAAGCTTGTGTTTCACACAATTGACAAGTCAATTAGAACTAAAGTCAGGAAGGGAAATGGTGAGACAATAGAAACACATGGGAATGGTCCAGTTGCCTTCCAGACTAAATAAGGTACAAAATTTATACATGATGTGTTGTATGCTCCTTGTTTAGAATGTAATCTGTTAAGTGTTGCTTAAATGATGTCGAAAGGTTATTCCTTATTTTTAAGGGCAAACATTGTTTGATTTTTTACTGTGAAGATAGTTTGATTGTTAAAGTAGAAATGGTGAATAAAATATTTCCTTTAGACGAGAATTTTGATAGTGCCAATTTTGCAAGTTTGGATGAGTCACGATTGTGCCACAATAGATATGTGCATTTTAACAATGCTACTTTAAAATATATGTATGAAAAGGGCTTGACTAAGGATTTACCTGAGATCTCGCTGTCTAAAGAAGTTTTTGGTTCATGTCAGATGGGTAAGGTACACAGGAAAGCATTTCCTAAAAATGCTACCTGGAGGGCAACTGAAAAACTTGAACTAGTTCACACTGATGTGTGTGGGCCTATGAAGACATCATCTTTGGGCCAAAATAATATTTTGTGCTCTTTATTGATAACTTAACAATGATGACTTTGCTGTATTTTTGAGTAACAAGTTTCAAATATTTTTATTTTTCAAGAAATTTAGAGCTTTTGCTGAAAGACACTGGTTGTAAGCTAAAGGCTTTGAGGTCAGACAATGGTGGAAAATACACTCCAAATGAGTTCACTAAGTATTGCGAAGATGTGGAGATTTATAATAAGTTGACAGTAATATATTCACCAGAACATAATAGAGTCTCAAAGAGGAAGAACATGACTGTAGTTGAAATGGCTAGATGTTTGTTTCTGGAAAAGAAACTACCGCAAAGCTTTTGGGCAAAAGTTGTTTATACTTCAGTGTATTTGTTAAATAGGCTGCCAATGAAAGTTGTAGATGGAAAAAATCCCATTGAGGCATGGAGTGGAATAAATCCATCCGCCAAACTTTTAAAAATCTTTGGTTCAATATGCTATTATCATGTTTCTTCAGTCAAAAGAAGCAAACTTGAACCGAAAGGTGAATTGGGGATTTTTATTGGGTATTCATCGCAAGCCAAGGGTTATAGAATTTTCAACTTGAAAACAAAAATTATTTCCATCAGAATAGATGTAGTAGTGGATGAGCATGCTTATTGGAACTGTGACAATGAGAAAATATAGAAAGAAAATACAGGTTTTCAGAACTTGTTTCCGCTGCCTGCGACATAATTATTTGGCTGTGAAAATCTGGAAGAAGATGAAGAACCAGATGGGGAATCCTCACTTGATTCGCCAATTTTGAAGACAATGTCCCTTTCTGATATATACGAAAGATGCAATATTGCAATCTCAGAACCAACTAGCTATCAACAAGCATCGAGATACGAAGTTTGGATTGAAGCTGTCACACCCCAACCTTTGGGGGGTGGGGATGGCCGACACCGTGTTTTCTAAGACCCAAGCATACCAATCGTGATACCTTTAACATATTTAACCCGATGTGGGCCGACAAGGCCGCTGGCTAATAACTATATGACAAGACGGCATATAAGCCTGTAAGCAGAAGAGATCCAAAAAATATATATAAACATACTAAGACCGACAAGACCATCATTAGTGTAACCGACCATTTGAAATGCCGATAAGGCCATATCCGACTACTATATACAAGACAACTTTTTACAAGCCTCTAAGGAGTGTATGAATATCATCAGGTTGGGACAGGACCCCGCCATACCCAAACTATATACACATGTGCAACAACCATTACCTACCAACTTACTAGACAACTCTGGAAGAGAGGAGCGTGACTATCTGTAGCTGAGTCAAGTCACTTATTGTGAAGGATCGTCTGTGCGTCTATCTGTACCTGCGGGCATGAAACGCAGTGCCCCAACAAGAGATGTCAGTATGAAATAATGTACTGAATATGTAAGGCTGAAACTATAAATAAGTACAATACTATAAATAGGGTAAGAGAAAAAGACCTCTTATAACTCTGAGTGCCTCTGTGAGCGAATGATATGTATACTTTCTTTTAAAATTCATACATATGTATATATGTATATGTAGGCCACACATTGGGGCTATCTCATCATTATTAAGCCGTCTTTGGGGCTATTATTATCATAAACTATCCAACTGCAGTGGTGTGCATAAATAAGTGCCTTCCCGATCGACTATAACACAGTTTGGTGTCATAAAATAGATAAATATACAATGCATGAAGGGAATCATAAGAACCTCATAAGACTGATCGAAGTGACACAAGATTGTTACCCTCTAATTATCATTATGGAACTATATACGTATCAGCTGTCATATAATCGATAAGAGCCATAAAAGGCCATACAATCAGAGACACTATCCAGTACAGGAAGTGCTCCCGACAAGGGATAACAATGGACATGAAACACATCAATAGGAAGTAAAGGCATTTACAAGTTCAAATATTAAGAGTAGAGCCATTTTTGGAAGGACGTTCATTCTCATTATGATTATTCATAGGTCATGACAAAAAGAAGGAAAAGTGAGCCTTAACATACATATATCGTCTGGAAAATGATAGCTTGAACGTCCTCGTACGTTCTACAAGAAATAATATGCACAATAGAGATGATTCAAATCAAATCGATATTGATAATTTAAGAGTCGACTTATAGTTGTAAGATTTCCTTATTGCGATATTCTATCAAACACTTAGCATGCACAATTTTCTTATCTTGTTTTCATAGAAGCCAAGCTATCATAATCCTTCCATCATCACTTAACACAATTCCAATATTACCACAAACTATGTTCTACAGGTTCGAGTCCATACTTTTCTCAAGAACTCAACTAAACTAACACAACAACCAACATGTCTCAATCATAGAGTTTAACTTAACTTCTCATAGATTACCTTTGCCAAATGATCACTCTAAGCTAGAAGAAGTTTAAGAATACTAAGAGTAGCAAGAATCATCTCTTAAACAAGCTAAGAGATTCTCTACACCAAGCTTTCCTTCAATCTCCAAGAATTCCCAAGTTCTTCTCAACAATCAAGAGGAGATTTCAAGATGATCCAAGCTTCTTGAGGGAGGATTCACATAACAATTTTGTGGGAATGTAATTTAATGGTGTGGGAACCTTTGAAGAGGGTTTGTGAGATCAAGGGGTTGGAGGGATGGTAAATGGAGGTGTCGAAATGAACCCACCGCTTCCCTCTTTTTCAATAGATGTGGCACCGCCTCTAGTCTGCACCCAAGTCTACGACGTAGACCCCATATGGGACTACAGATCTAAGGGTAGACTAAGGTAGATTGCCCATTCATGCCAAGCTTAGATATATGCCTCAATCTGTGAGGCCTATCGGCCTATCTTCGTCAAACTTCATCGAGGGATGTTTACTTTAATCCAAAGGACTTATAACCTTCCATAAACATTCTTGACCTCCATATAAGTCGTGAATGACCCTCGGAAAGGGTCTCGAGTCACCAGAATTCAAGTCATCTAATTACACTCTCAACCATGCATAAAATGTCGGAATGCAACATGAAACCCCTAGATGCACTTTTAACATTTGTCCGAGGCTTTCCTTAACTTTCCATAGGTAGCCTAACTTCTTTTCAACTTGAATTAGTTCATCATGACGCACTAGACATAAGGAATATAAGCACATATGGCATAGCAACTCTTCAGCTTTAGCAACCTCTCAATGATTTAACTCAATCACTTTGATTATATTCGTAAGAGCAAATTCTCCCTTGACTTATGTCTACTAGCTTACGACCATTCAATGTACGAAGGTACAGGGTGTAACATCCTTCGTCCCTTAAAAATATTCACCATTGAATGCTGGGGGTATTATAACTTTAAGGTTTTAATATTTAAGTCTTTGAGTTTTCCTTGTAAAAAAAGCTATCTCAACCTCTCGCACAATCCAACGAACACAGTTATTGTCCCCCAAGGCCACAAAACCCAAAAGGTTTTACAATATAGCTCTACATGGTTGTACGTCTGTTCATACATTGCATAGTAAACCATAGACCACTTTTAGTGTTAGCCCTCGACATCTGAATGACACCCTCACTTTTTTGTTATAACCATCCCTTTGGTAGGGTACATAAGATGAAGCAATTGGTAGTAGGTATAGACAGATATTTAGATTTCATATCTTCTTTTGTCTTCCCGTATCACCTATTCTACACTCCTTATGCCACTTCTTTCTTATCGCTATCATCCCACCGAACTTGTTTATGAAACTACCATCATCAACACTTAGCTAGCCAACTTGTTGATCTTGGAACTTCTCCATACAGTAAGCTCTTCTCTTATCTGTGTCTTCACCACAGGTAGGGTCTGAGAAGGATTTAACATATGAATTATATAGGTGCGTTATACGGGTAGGAACATGTCTACTCTGCAAGTCATTTGGCTTATTTGTCAAGCTCATGCATTATTACTGATTATGTTCAAGATAGGACTGGCAATTTCACCCTAATCCGATGGATATCCATCCACCCGACCCGATTATATAGACGAAAAACTGACAAAACATGGATTTTAATCCGGTGACGGATGGATCGGGTCGGATTCCGGTGGACATACATCCAACCCACCACCCGACCCACCACCCGATCCACCACCCGACCCATTCATCCACCCGTTTATAAATTAGTTATTTTTTGTGGACATACTAGTACTTGGTTTTATTTCCAATAGTTGCCTTTATTTTTCTAAAGTGAATGGAAATTATTTTTCAATTTCAACATGATAATAACGATGATTCCTAGTATCAAAAATGTTGTTTTTGTACTACGTTATACATAATTGACATTTTCTATGTTGAACATCACTCTATATATGACTATAACTGTTAGCAATATAATAGGTTGAGGAATATTACAATGGGATAAATATCAAATTATAATGGTAAAGCAAGATAATATGAAAAACAAGATAATATGAAAATTGAAAAATAAACCAAAAGTACCAAACTGATTGTGCTACAATTTTCATCCGCAAAACACCCGATCCACCCGATTCACCCGTCGATGATGGGTGGATCGGATGTAGATGAAGAAAAAATAGGGTGATGGATGGGTCGGGTGGTGGATGAATGGTTGGCGGGTGGAAGTGGATTGAGCTCCACCCGATCCACATCCGATCCATTGCCAGCCCTAGTTCAAGATTAAATTTTCACCCCTTCTAGGTCCAATCACATTCGTTTTAAGCAAGATTTTCAGGAATTTCCCGGCATTACCTGGAATTCTAAGCATTGCTCTTACACAGCTTCACACATTCTTAACGATTCTGAGTGCTTGACACCTAGCTTTGATCTTTTTTTATAGCATGATACATCATGTTAGATTCTATCATTCCGGGCTATTTTTTTGCTAGTTACTCAATAGTCTTTGTTATACATAACCTTATATGTAGTCTTCGTAATACCTTGCACGATAGTTGTCATCATACTTATTCTTTAGGTAATTTCTCCAGTTTTCCTTCCAAGTCCAACACACTTGCTCATAACATGTCTTTGAAGATTCGAAGTTGCTTATTTGCTTGAGGGTGGGGCTAACTCGGGTACTTAAGTCCCTTTCAAAACAGTCTTTCAAAAATCTTACTATAGCCAAAGCATTGATAATATACTCTAATATATATATATATCTCAAAACAAGTGTAAGATAGTGAGTAATCTTCTCAATATGCAATGTCGTATAACCTTTGTCCGCATAGGTAGTCCTAGTTTCCATGATGTAATTTGACAAGCCATTTACTTATTATTCTTCTGGATTAAATTCGGTTATGCTTATAATGAGATAATCCTTACCGATTTTTCATGCTAGCTATTCCCCGCCTTTCAATGATTCCTTCTTAGTTAATCTTTCCAGTATTAGTTGCATATTTCCCGACGTACTGATTTTCACGTACTGACTTTGATTCTTGTAAGGTTCCTCCTCACGTTGTTCTCATTGATACCTTTATTCCATATCATGATATATCTCGGTGAATCTTAGGTGGATGGATTATTACGAGCAATCTTCATCCTGTCATTCCCTTAGTTCTCAATATGAGGAAGGACTCTGTCGTGTTCTGAGTTATGAAATTACTATCACTTAACTTAAACCCCCACTGGCTAACCGACGCATTTAGGTCAACTCACTCCATTAGCCTGCACATTTGTCAAATTGCTCACGTGTGTGCGGTGTTGTCGTCATCTATAACTTTGATTACCAACGTTATGTCGGAATCTCTTATATCCCATAGCATTTCATTCCCACATCTTTGTAGACGACGTCATCAAAAATCTGAAGCGTGTTTATCCTTACAACTAACTCTTATTCGTAGTTTAAGACGAACCCTTTCTACGCTTTGCTTCACAATTTAGGCATCATGTTCTTATTCCCTCTAAGGCCTTCAAGTACACGTACTCGATCCCAATGTTGTTTTCAGTGCTATTCCTTTACGTTACTATCTTTTAGAGGATGAGTTGCTTAATTTATCCCTTCATTAGGTACATACAAGATCTTGAAGAGTTTGACGTTACTAGATGTTATTCTGCCCTACTCAATCCCGGGTCATCGCATTTAGATTAACATATTTTCCTTTATCTTTTGGTCACGACCTTCCATACATGATGTCCTGAGCGAGGTTTAACCGAGTTTGTTCAACCTTATATTTATTCTAAAATCCACTTACCTAGCCTTTAAATACCATTATTCGCCTACTTACATCCTTGGTCTATGATATGTACTTCCCAAGCCATTTCCTCAATATCTACTTTGAATCCTTAGACACGCTATTCGTCCCATCATTATTTTGTATGTTTACATCGAGCTTCACTCGTTGCTTACTTCTACTTTACATATCCTAGAGCGTTGTGATGACGCTTGTGGCATAACTAATGTTTTGCATACCTAATTCTAGTTCGTAGCTTGATTTAAGCTTGTAACCTATTCGGGTCTCCTTACTTTGGCCGTTAATCAATCTCCCACAACCGATCACTCGATCAACTTACCTTTATACTTTTGGTTTTGAGTATTCATTAAGGGGGGTCTCTTCTATTATTGTACTCTTCATACTATCATTTCTAGACGTCGAAGGTCTTGCATTTTTTGGCTGATAAGTTTTGGGTATCCCTCATTCGGTATTTCCCTTACACTATCTTAAGGTAATCACACTATTACAGGCGTACATAGTCTTGTTATTTGCATAATCTTTGTCGTAATCCTTTTACTTGTCTGCCCTTCCGCGAACCACCTTCCGACCTCAGTACCTTGTCATAGCATCCCACATGTATTTACTAAGTCTATATCCGTTGCATATAACCAATCTTCGAATGTTTCATGATTTTTTATCGCCATTGGCCTTCCTCAAGCTATCATTGTTCTATAGATGTTTAAAAATTACTCCGCACTATACAACGGAACTGAATATCTTCTCCCTCCAATGATTAAATCCGATGATCTCTTGCTGCCATCAACGCGCATACCTCCCAATGGCAGACAATTATGACTTTGTTCAAATAGACGGGAAAACTCATCATATCCCCTGCATTTGTAGACGGTCCATTTCTTACAAAAGAATTAGTCATATGTGGGGCGTGACATCTTGCATAATTCATTTAAACACCTCTCGGAATGATTCTTCATATGACGCAATTCCAAAATTTGTTGCTATTGGCAATAGTTTGAGGTCACCTTTAATCCCTCAGGCCAATTATTACCATTCAGGTCACATGTTCATACCGGGTCCTCATATTCAAATTAACGTATGTTCCATAAAACAAATGAATTCTTACAACCTTTTTAAACTTCGCAATGACATTGTTTGCATCCCCTCGTTACAATATTTCTCTTGACTTGTCACTTCCTCCGCAAAGCCTGGGGCTTTCGTGCAATCGTTGGGTAGTATAATACTGCGAATTCAGGGTTTATCTAGTATAGTCATTTGGATAACATACTACATATTCTATTGCTAGGTTGGGTGTGAGCTCCAGGTCCTTTCAGTAAATTACATACATACATCGTTTTAGCCATCGATTGGACTAGAAGTCCCTATTCTTGATTGATACCCTTGTACCTCAAACTTATTCTTATCGAAATGTCTTACCCAATGAGTAATATTGTAGAAACTAATTTCCAAAATGGGGTCAATATTCTTAAACACATAATAGATCCATACTAAGCATGTAAGAGGTAGGTGGGTTTACGATGGAAATCAGTAGCATACATGTGCCCGTCTGCTCAGCTCAGACAACATCATAACTCGAGGCTTCATCCTCAATTTTCACATTATTCCTTACAGGCCAATCTGAGACATTCTCAAATCTTATACTCTCGATTACCACACCAATAGCAGCCTCATGTTCCTTTGCGGCATAGCCCCATATGTATTTGTTCACAATTCCCACAACATGGCCTAGACAACCCCACTCGGTATGCACTAATCTGACCCTGACGTATAGAAGTTTGTGATCCCTGCCTCGGTTTTACTTGAGAACTCTGATCATACGAATCTGCTGTGAAAATCCATCATGCTGACCGTATATCCGTAACTCTTCCTCACTCTATCGCCCCTTATAATCAGTAGTCATCCTATCCTTCTTGGCTTTTTCTTCATTTCCAACTGGGCAAAACCACTGAATATCAACGATCCCTGGCCAACGAGCTATCTAGGCTGTGAACTCCTTAACCCTTCTAAGGGCCTACCACTGTCAATCATACCAAGGTGATGTCATGTCTGAGAGGCAATCGGCTGAGTCAATATTTGAACTGCCCTCCTAACATTCTCGTCAGACGGCGCTGGTTGTATCATGGATGATTCGGGGTCTATCTTCGGCTCCCCTAGTCCTACTTGAGTCGGTGATGTGTGAGAAGGTAACCCGCTAATATCCTTTTATGGATCGGTCTCGATAGAGGGTGTATTACTCGAAGAAGGCATCGCTTCAATCGTAAACACAATAAGGTCAAGAATGGAATACTTATGGCACAGCTCTATTGTACGATCTAGATCAAGAAAGAAAGTAATCATCCTAAATGCCCTGTAGCCTCTTGTTTATAAATGTGGCGCGTTACATACCCATAAATAAGACTCTACCATACACAGCTTGTAGATATCCCTAGGATTGACCTACTCTGACACTAAGTTTATCACACCCCAACCTTGGGGAGTGTTGCCGGCACCCGGTGCCCTAAGGCCGAGCGTACCAGTCGTGATACCTTTAGCATATTTAACGCAACGTGGCAGACAAGGCCGCTGGCTAATAACTATATGACAAGATGACGTATAAACCTGCAAGCAGAAGAGATCCAACAAATATATACAAACATACGAAGGCCGATAGGGCCATCATCATCATCTGAAAGGTCGATAAGGCTATACATGACTACTATCTACAAGCCTCTAAGAAGTGTATGAACATCATCAAGTCAGGACAGGTACCCGTCATACCCAAACTATAAAAATGTGCAACAAGCATTACCACTAACTTACTAGACAGCTTCGAAAGAGATGAGCGTGACAATCTGTAGCTGAGACAAGTCACATACTGTGAAGGATCGTATTTGCATCTATCTGTACATGAGGGCATGAAATGCAGCGCCCCAGTAAGGAACTCAGTAAGGAACATCAGTACGAAAGAATGTACTGGATATGTAAGGCTGAAAATGTAAATAAGTGCAATACTGTAAATAGGGTAAGAGAGAAAGACCACATGTAACTCTAAGGGCCTCTGTGGGCGAATAATATGCATACTTTCTTTTAAAATTCATACATACATATATATGTATATGTAGGTCACACATTAGGGCTATCTCATCATCATTAAGCGTATTTTGGGGCTATTATTATCATAAACTATCCAATTGCAGTGGTGTGCATATATAAGTGCCTTCTCGGTCGACTATAACGCGTCACAATGTCATAAAATAGATACATATGTATATCATACATGAAGGGACTCATAAGAACCTCATAATACTGATCGGAGTGACATAATGTCGTTACCCTCCGATTATCATTATGGAACTATATACGTATCAACTGTAGTAGAATCAATAAGAGCCATAAGAGGCTATACAATCAAAGATACTATCCAGTATGGGGAATGCTCCTGACAAGGGATAACAAGGGACATGAAACACATCAATAGGAAGTAAAGGCATTTAAAAGTTCAAATCTTAAGAGTAGAGCCCTTTTTGGAGGGAAGTTCATTCTCGTTACGATTATTCATAGGTCATGCTAAAAAGAAGGAAGTGTGAGACTTAACATACCTCTTTCATCTGGTCAATGATAGCTTGCATGTCCTCGTACGTTCTACAAATGATGATCTAAAACAATAGAGATGATTCGAATCAAGTCAGAGTTGCTAATTTAAGAGTCGACTCATTAGTTGTAAGTTTTCCTTATTGTAATATTTTACCAAACACTTAGCGTGCACAATCTTCTTATCTTGTTTTCATAGCAGCCAAGCAATCATAATCATTCCATCACTTAACACAATCCAAGATTACCACAAACCATGTTCTACAAGATCGAGTCCATACATTTCTCAAGAACGCAACTAAATCATAGAGTTTAACTTAACTTCTCATAAGATTAACTTTTCCAAATGATCACTCTAAGATAGAAGACGTTTAAGAACACTAAGAGTAGTAAGAATCATACCTTAAATCAACCAATAGATTCTCTACACCAAGCTTCCCTTCAATCTCCAAGAATTCCCAAATTCTTCTCAATAATCAAAAGGAGTTTTCAAGATGATCCAAGCTTCTTCAAGGAGGATTCACACCACAAGTTTGTGGGAATGTACTTTAATGGTGTGGGAACCTTTGAAGAGGGTTTGGGAGCTCAAAGGGTCGAAGGGGTGGAAAATAGAGGTGTGGAAATGAACCCACCACTTCCCCTTTTTTAAATAGAGGTGGCACCACCTCTGGTCTGCGCTCGGGTCTGCGAGGCGGATCCCATCCGCGACGTAAAATGCATAACGTATCGGCCTATCTTTGTCAAAATTTGTTGAGGGATGTTTACTTTAATCCAAATGACTTCTAACCTTCCATAAACCTTCTTGACCTCCATCTAAGTCATAAATGGCCCTCGAAAAGGGTCTCGGGTCACCGGAACTCAAGTTGAATAATTACACTCTCAACCATGCATGAAATGACGGGATTCAACATGAAACCCCTAGATGCACTTTCAACATTTGCCCAAGGCCTTTTCTAACTTTCCATAGGCATCCTAACTTCTTTCCAATTTGAATTAGTTCATCACAATGCACTCGACGTAAGGAATATAAGCACCTATGGAATAGCGACTCTTTAACTTTAGTGGCCTCTTAATGATTTAACTCAATCACTTTGATTATATTCTTGAGAGCAACTTATCCCTTGCCTTATGTATACTAGCTTACAACCATTCAATTTATGAAGGTACGAGGTGTAACAAAAGCTATGAAAGAGGAGATTGGTATGATCGAGAAGAATGGCACCTGGAAGTTGGTTGATAAACCCAAAGATAGAAATGTTATAGGTGTGAAATGGATTTATAGAACCAAACTTAATCCGGATAATTCAGTTTATATGTACAAAGCAAGGCTTGTTGTGAAAGGTTACACGCAAGGTGCAGGTCTGGATTATGGAGACACATTTACACATGTTGCGAGACATGATACCGTTAGGCTTTTATTTGCTTTGGTAGTGTTAGATAGAATAATTTCCCTTAGCGATTCCTTTCATTATTCACAATATATATAGTTGTACAGATGTTGATTCATAATACACTACGAATCCTAATTTACCTTAAGAGGCTGATTCCTAATACAATAAGAATCCTAAGTTATCTTAAATATACGTCTATCATAATTACAAAATATACTGAGAATATTCGGAGAATATTCGGTAATACTCCCCCTCAGACGGAGCGGGAGGAGGCCGAACGCTAAGGGTGGATCGGAAGTCGGTGAAGAGCTGTCTCGGTAGTCCCTTTGTGAAAATATCTGCATACTGATATGAGGAGGGCACATATAATATTTTGACCTGACCAAGAGCGACCTTCTCTCGCATAAAGTGGATATCCATCTCAATATGCTTAGTCCGCTGATGTTGGACCGGATTGTGAGACATATAGATGGCAGAGATGTTATCACAACAGACTATAGACGCCTTGTAGTGTCACTCTATGTTGATGATCTTCTGTTAACAGGAAGTAATGAAGCTATGGTGAATCAATTCAAGCAAGAAATGGAGAACAAGTTTGAAATGTCAGATTTAGGTGAAATGACTTACTTTCTAGGAAAGAAGATTCATCAAGCTACTGATCAGAGAAAATATGCATGTGATATTCTTAAAAGGTTTAAGATGGAGAGGTGCAAGCATGTATCAACTCCACTGGCTCACAATGAAAAGGTTTCGAAGTCTGAAGGAGGTGATAGGGCTGATCCAACAGTTTATAGAAGTCTAATTGATAGTTTGCTGTATTTGACAGCAACAAGACCTGATCTCATATTCGCGGCAAGTCTTTTGTCGAGGTTTATGCATGCTCCAAGTCATGTTCATCTTGGTGTCGCTAAACGAACGTTGAGGTAGATCAAGGGAACTGTTGATTATGGTATTTGGTTTAAAAAGGAAGAGCAAGGGCAATTGATGGGTTATTCGGATAGTGATTGGGCAGGAAGTGTTGATGATATGAAAAGCACTTTTGGATATGATTTTACACTTGGTTCAGGAATGTTCTCATGGAGTTAAAAGAAGCAAGATGTGGTAGCTCAATCTTCTGCAGAAGTAGAATACATCGTCGCTGCTGGTGCGACCAATCAGGCTCTATGGTTAAGAAAGATTTTACGTGATCTGGAGCAAAGTAACACTAAAGCTACTGTCATTAAGGTTGACAAGTCAAAAATATCTATGGCCAAAAATCCAGTGCAACATGGTCGTAGCAGGCATATAAATGTGAAGTTTCACGCTATCAGGCAAGCGGAGAAGGATGTCGAAGTCAAACTTGTTCATTGCAGCTCAGATCAGCAGATTGCAGATATCATGACCAAGGCTCTTCCTAAGGGGAAATTTGAAGTTCTAAGGGCTAAGCTGGGAGTATCCAAGAAAAATCTCAAGGAAGAGTGTTACAAAAATGAGATTTTTCTGGATAGTCTTTAGTTTAACCGTTCCTATTTTAATATTCTGTTTAGTTTGTAAAGGAATGATCAATCCTTGTTTTGTGGAGTATGTCTTGTAAGAAAGTTCAATAGTGGTTGGTTAGGTAAGGTGTTCTACTAACTTGTGAAATGTATTATGTAGATATATGTGTGTATGCTTTTGGAACATCTGTGAATGAAAAAAGCTTCTGCTGAACCTCATCTTTTTCCTCTGAAGTTTCCAAATACTAACAATTTGCAGGCATTGAACCTGCATTAAAAACTGGAAGATTAAACAATCCTTCCCATTTAAGCAAAATGTGATGCCATAAGTATAGGAAAATGAACTCCCCATTTACTCGATGGAGTAACTGAAATTATCATTTAACACAAGGCTTTGTTTTCATTTCTTTGGAAGGGTAAGATGGTCACTTAGCTTTTGCTGGGCGTTGGCGTAATTCAACTTTAGGCTTAGGACCTTCCCGCTTTTAATATAATATAATTACAAACATATAGTGAATGAACGAGTCCCTTTAACTTATTGGGACTTTTATGTGTATTCTTGTATCAAGGAGAGATGAATCCAATCTCCTATTTTGGTCCATATGCCATGCTTACCACCCTTGGAAAGGAGTCCTTGGGATATGTTTGGTTGTTTCTTTTCTCGATCATATTAAACAAGATATCGTTCAAGAAGTAAAGTATAGTTGTATGTTTTTGCAAATGAATAATAATTGGAATATCATCATTTATAATCCAAACTTTCAAATGTTAGGATGTAAATTTGCAGGCAATGAACTTCCCCAGTCTAAAAGATTATTCCAACCCCATCTCATTTTCTCCCTGTCTGAAAATAACGACCACGTGGCTCTTCTTTTGAAGGGAGAAAAATGCCACCGGTGATATATATGATTGCAGACTTGGGGTGTATTTGGCACGGAGGAAAACATTTTCTGGACTTTACTCGGTGTTAATTTTCGTGCAGGGAATTTTGCCTTCTGGTATGGAAAGCAGATATGTTGTTGTTGTCTTATAATTCAAAAATGGCTCAATATAAACTTTGGGATGCATATCTGCAACAACGGCCCATATGGAACAAGAATTTCCAATAATTAAATGTTACAGCTAACAACAGTCTCATCCAGATCAACATCTAATAATGAACAGATGGACTTTAGTTTACTAGTACAACATATCAACACGCTTGTCAAATTAAACACACAAAAAACTAGAGCGCTAATTTTTCCAGCAATATCTTCACTTGTGAATATTGCTTTAAAGGAAGAAAATAAGGACCAAAGTCATCAGAGCAAAGCCATGCAGCATGGACTTCGAAGCACGAAAAGCAGTGCTACCATAAGCTAGGATGTGCTCAGCAACATTGAAATAACCTGTCGACACATTTCAGAATGAATTTAACTTCTATATACTAACAATATAAAATAAATTTTACACTCGGGTAACAATCTATAAGAAGACGGCAGGGTTACCTGCTAAAACAAGTTAAAATACATTGACAGTGTATATAATTTAAACGTTTTTTCTTTAAAAATACTTTCGCTCGCAAAATCATATCCAATATATTTTTCACCAGAACCTACAGAACAGTTTTTCTATAGTAAAGTGGATGGATTGGAGAAAGTTTTAACCTCTTTTAGGGCCATAGCTACATCCCTCCTTGATAGTCTCTTCGACTGCTCTAACGGTGGCCTTATTGTAAAACCTGAAGTGCGACAGTATGTTTTCAAGACAATTTAGCACAAGGTGAGTCTCCTCCAAGCAAGGCCCTCTGCAGTATTGATCGGCATATTCAGGTGGTACATGGAGCTCCCCTGTCTCAGTTAATCTATAAGACTCCTCACAACTACTGTATATCTGCAGCAAATCGTATTTACTCATCATTATTGCATTTCAAATTGTATTCAAGTAATACTTTTTGAAAATCATGTAGGTGAAATAGGCAAAGATTAAGTGAGGATTAACATCCATGCATGGTAAGAATGACTTACATGCTTATCAGTGAAACATTGCAAAGCTTTGGAGAACAGATAGTCAGGTTGAACATCACCATATTGAGGTGAATCTCCGTTTTGCGATGAATATCCTCCATAGTTAGGCAAATATTCATTTTCAAGTACTCCTGCAGCCGCGGTTCGAGTCTCATAATCATCTGCTTCACCTATCAACAACAATTTACATTCACATAAACTGTCATATATATGACTTGAAAAATCAGCAATAGAATGGAGCAAAGAGAAATGTAGAAAGCATACGTCACCTAATGTGAAAAGGAAAAACAAGAAACAGGACAGGGTTAAAGCTTGAAGAGAATGCATCATGTTAATGGAAACTGCCATTGAGTACATGACAGTCATATTACAGAAAAGAGAACAAGTTTGGGCTGATTATATAAAAACAAGCAATGCCTCAAAACCAAGAGTAATTATCCAGAGTGAATGATTTTTTCCCAAGATTAGGAACAACAAGAAATTGGATAATGTTCTACCTGCAGGATGGTTGCAGATATATATATTTGAAGTTTTCAGTTGTGGTAACGAGGCTTATGGCTGAAGAATCTACTAGAGTCAAGTAAAACAAGATAAACTCCATGGGGAAAAGTAAAAGCAATAGGTGATCTGCTCGATGGAAACTTAAAATATTGGATGGACCAAAAAGGTGACTAAGTTGAAACGAAACGGCCAACTAACCAGACTTTACTTGCTTGAGGTCTTTTGCGTTCGAAATCAAACCTAAAAGATCCATCCTTGTCCCACAAGTTACCCTTTCTAGTAGTACTGCTCTCCAATGGTATGAAGTTGTATTCAACATGCAGGGAATTGAACCAAACCAAAAATAATAATTAAAAAAGGGGTTTTTATTATGGTCAGTTAGGAAAGCTTACATAACCTTTTTTAATTGTATTAGCAAAAAGCTTGAGGATTTTTTTTTTCATTTAACATTCTGTATCAGGAACTCACTAGCCCACCAATTGAGATTCGCGTCAAATAGGCTTACTAAGGTAAAACACTTCCTACCAAAAGTTTCTCCATTCCCATAACTTGAATCCGAGATATTTAGTTAATGATATGAAGGAATCTCAACCATCACACACAGTCCTCAAAAGGTAAAACCTTGAGGGAGGATTACATGAAGGAATAGAATAACTTATAATCTTAGGTGAGAAGAAGCAACAGAACACCCAACCTCAAGAAGCAAGATAGTGTAGCTTTGGTAGGTAAGAATAAGGGACAGTAGGAGTAAAATTCATTCTTCAGATAAGCATATCAAGATTTCATCTTGAATTGTTCACATTAGGGAAATATTAAATGTGAGAACAAACTAACAAATTGCTAATACATGATAATTCACACTTCAAAAAAATTTCTATGAGAAATTTTGCTATGGTTCCTCATACAAGCACTTAGTACAGAAATACATTGATATAGGTATGGGTGGAGCCACCTTAGGCGAAGGGTGGTCAAGTGCACACCTACGCAGTGTAGATAGGTTAAATGTTAATTATTTTGAGTATATATTTAATTTTGCACAATCTTAACACAAGTGAGAAGAAAATTTGCACACCCTTCGCCAAATTCCTGGCTCCGCCACTAGTCATTCAGGGGATTGTATCTTGATGATTGCTTGGCCATGAGGACTTCTGGAAATATAGGAGGAACCTACAGAAATAATGAAATATGGTCAAAGACCACACGCAGCTTCCATTTTGGAAATGTTAAAGAAGGGATAGCGTCACTTCCTCATAATCCTTCCTTTTACTAATCTGCTCAGCTAAGTACCGAGTAACGATTGAACTTGTCATTGTACATTTATCCTTTAAACCCCCCAAGAGAATAACCATCCTAGATAAGGCCAACTTAGAACAGAACATCGATACTTTTTTATCATACATGCTAATAAATAAACATTCTAACTAACACAGACGATCAAATATCTCCATATCCTATATGACAAGGGGCTTAAACCATATGTCAGGAGCCTATACTGCTTGTCAGCTTACGTTCGACCCTATTTACATGGGTGAAGGAAAGAAGAGAAAAACTTCATCAAAGCTGCCAGAAGCTGCATGAACACAAACTGAAATCAGTCACAAGTACTGTCCATTCCACCTAGACAAGAATAAAGGAAGAAAAAACTACATCATGCAAGAAGAAAGAGAAAAACCTTTTGACAAACTAACACCCAGGTTTAATATATGAGACCAAACAAGGAGCTCTATCTTCATATTCTCAGTGAATTATCTATAACGGGTAAAAAATTCAGTTTGGACTTTGTCATTGATAAGACCACGCCAGTGACTTCCTTCTTTTCCCTCTAGTCAGATTTCTTAAGATCAAGAGAGGTGTTTAATATAAAGCACCAACGTATTTATTCCTGATCCCACAAAGAAACTAGTATAACAATTCTTTTAGATCACAAAGTAGCTGGCATGTTGCTTGCTTTCTCCGCTCATTCCCTTCCTGTGGAACACAAGTAAAGATGAAAATAACAATAAGTTAAAGAGTCTTCATTCCTCACTATAGGGATAAATTGAGTTGAAATATCAAATATTACCAGTCTCAATCCAAGTAGATGTAGAACATCAAGATTTCACACAGGAGATATAAATACAAGCAAATCAAAAAGTAAACCAAAGTAGATAGAAAATATCAAGATTTCTACAGAAGAGATAAAGATAAACTTGCTGTTTCTCCAGGGTAGATCAAGCAAAGACTGCTGCTCCTTCGAAAAGAAAAGTCGCTCCTCGTATAAAAAGATATAACTACTACACCAGGGGCGCAGGCATATAAACGCACAAGTGAAAATTCTAACCCCAAACACTTCTCTGACAGGAGTCCTAAAAGACGAGAATAATACAATACAAACACACTTGTACTAGGAGTACCTAAAAATAAAGCCTAGTGGCGAAGTATTCTATTAACTTTCAACAGCTAAAAGATTGGAAGCCCTTTCAAGCTAAAGACTCGAGAGGAGTAGCAGAAATCTACTGAAAGTAAAGGGTATTCATATGTAGCCATGAGATTTGGAGAGCCTGTGTAATATATCTCTATAGTGTACTTATGGTATAAAGTTATTCCGCAAGAGTTATCCAAGTGTGAACTACAGCAGGAAATCACACTTCAGATATCTGCATCACGTATCTATCAATTCTGCAAGTTCATTATCACTACAAAGTTTCCAAGTGCACAAATGTTTGATATGGGCAACATTGTCCTGTTGGAACAGCCAACATCCTTATTGCACTTCTACCAATTCCTCAAACTCCTACCATCCTTCTATATTCAAAATTATGTTATTGATATAACACAAAGAACAACAACAACATACATACCCAGTGTAATCCCACAAGTGGGGATATAACACAAAGAAAATGCTAGTATACAAACATTATAAAATTTTATAGTTTTTGATAAAAGGTAGTGTTAGGATCAGCCTGCACACATCTCAACTAATACACTTGTTACCTACTACCTTCCACCAATACAGGAAATCAGGTAACTCTCGCCACCTAGACTTGGACAAATAGGAAGAATCACCTCAACTATTTCTGTATCAGTTGAAATTTGAGTCATGATCTCCCATGGTCCGTTCTAGCTTCATTAATCACTGGTTAACGCATACAGACATTATATAACTTGTAGACCATAATTAAGAACTCAAACTGAAGCCATTTATCAACGCAAACTGGAGTATACTTGTTATACCGAAAATACAAATTTGTATTTTTGGTATTTTTTTGGATAAGGTAAATTGTTTACCTTATCAAAAAGAAAATAGTACCAAAAATACAAAAGGAACTTAAACGGTAAGCTATGGATTTTCAATCCTTCAAACATTTCTACTAAACCTTTCTTTCCAAATCCTGTCCTCAGTCATTGCCTCCACTGCCATTCTAGGGTAACCAACGAATTATTAAACAAAATGTATATTACAGACAGCACTCCAATTCAAAGCTACAATGTAAAGATTCTAGTAGCAGGTAAAATTGACTGAAACTCCTGCTTTTGCCAGCATGATAGTATACACAGACTAGCAGCAAGAAGTCAACTGAATGATCAAAGCATCAGTTGTTTGAACATAAGCTCAATCAGAATGTGAAAGGTCCTAGCTATGCTATTGTTCAATACAAAATCCAGTGCGATGAAGTCTACCCCGATGCTCTTCTTCATTCATCCATTTAACCTCAGCTAGGAACACGTGGATCAAGGGAATCCGATTCTACAACTTCTTACTAGTAGAACAGTTAACAACAACATACCCAGTGAAATCCCACAACGTGGGGTCTGAAAAGGGTAGAGTGTACGCAGACCTTACCTCTACCTTGGTAGGTAGAGCGGTTGTTTCCGGGAGACCCTCAGCTCAAGACAAAGCATAATCACAAGCAAAGCAAGAGAAACGGTCAGACAAGAAATTAAAGCAGTATGAACATACTGATAACAAAATCGAATACGTCATGGTAGCGCATTCTAACAAAAGGAAGCAGTAGTTAACGCAACTAAATAAGATAAACAAAGTACACTAAAGAACACATAACAGCAGAAATCAAACTACAGGGGACTATAAAGCAATACTGCACCTATAGGTGTGATAGGCTAATTGGGCCTACAGTAATAACACTACAACTATCATTTTGTAAGCGTAAGTAGGACTACGCTCGACTACCTACTACCCTTCTACCCTAATACATGTCCTCCACAACCCCCTATCTAAGGTTATGTCCTCAATAAGTTGCACCTGCATCATATCCCGTCTAATCACCTCCCCAATACTTTTTCGGCCTACCTCTACCCTCATGAACCCGTCCATAGCCAACCTCTCACACCTCCGCACTGGAACATCTGTGTCTCTTCTCTGCACATGCTCGAACCATCTCAACCTCGCTTCCCGCATCTTATCCTCCACCGAGGGCACTCCCACTTTGTCCCGGATATCATCATTTCTAATCCTATCTCTCCTTATATGCCAACACATCCATCTCAGCATCCTCATCTCCGCAACTTTCATCTTTTGTATGTGCGAAGTCTTGACTGGTCAATACTCCACCTCATCCAATATAGTCGATCTAACCACCACCTTACAGAACTTGCCTTTAAATTTTGGTGGCACATTTTTGTCGCACAAAACTCCAGATGCGAGCCTTCATTTCATCTACCATGCCCCAATACGACATTGTCATCAATCTCTCAATTTCCTTGGATAATAGACCCTAGGTACTTAAAGCTTCCTTTCTTTGGAATGACCCGAGTACCAAGCCTCACCTCCACGTCTGTCTCAGGGTCGCTCCCGTTACTGAACTTGCACTCTAAATATTTTGTCTTGGTCCTACTCAACCTGAACCCTTTAGACTCCAGAGTTTGTCTCCAAAACCTCCAGCTTGGCATTCACTCCACTACAAATCTCATCAATCAGGACGATGTCGTTACGAATAACATACACCATGGTACCTCCCATTGGATTTGTCACGTTAGTCCGTCCATCCCCAAAGCAAATAGGAATGGGCTAAGAGATGATCCTGGTGCAGCCCCATCATCACTGAGAAGTGCTCTGAGTCTCCTTTTACTGTCCGTACCCTAGTCTTGGCTCCATCATACATATCCTTGATCGCCCTAGTGTACGCCACAGGTACACCTCTAACCTCCAAATATCTCCATAGAACCTCCTTAGAGACTTTGCAGTATGCCTTCTCAAGGTCGATGAAAACCATATGTAAGTCTCTCTTCCTCTCCCTATACTTCTCCATTAACCACCTAGTAAGATGAATGGCTTCAGTAGTCGAACGCCCCGGCATGAATCCAAACTGATTCTCGAAAATAGACATGCCTCTCCTCACCGTCATCTCCACGACCCTTACCCAAATTTTCATAGTGTGACTCAGCAGCTTGATACCTCATATAGTTGTTGCAACTCTAGATATCACCTTTGTTTTTGTACAAGGGAATCATTGTACTCCACCTCCATTCTTCGGGCATTATTGCCATCTTAAAAATGACGTTAAACAACTCAGTCAGCCACTCCAAACATGCCCTGCCTGCGCTCTTCCAAAATTCAACTAGGATCTCATCAGGCCCGATCGCTTGTCCCCTGCGCATCCTGCGAACATCACCCTTAACCTCCTCAATCTTAATGTTTCTACAATACCCAAAATCCCGATACCTACCAGAATGCTCCAGATCTCTCAACACAATGTCTCCATCTCCTTTTTCGTTCAAGAGTTTATGACAGTAAGACTGTCACCTCCGCCTAATATGCGCTTCCTCCACCAGTACTTTGTCGTCCTCATCCTTGATGCACCTCACGTGATCCAAGTCACGGGCCCTCCTCTCCCTTGCGTTGGCTAATCTGTACAACTTCTTATCCCCGCCTTTCTCCTCTAGGCATTCAAAAGCCGCCATTTTCGCCGCCGTAACGGCTAGCTTTGCCTCCTTCCTCGTCATCTTATACAGTTCCCTATCAGTCCACTTCTCCACCTCATCCTTGCATTCAAAAAATCATGCAGTTTTTTGTAACCTTCAAAAATAACATATTCAGTGTGATCCCACAAATGGGTCTGGGAAGGTGGGATGTATGCAGACCTTACCCCTACCATAGTGGGGTAGAGAGGTTGTTTCGGACAGACCCTCGATTTTTAAGACGTGCAGATAAAGAGAGAAAATATCCTAATTTCCGGTGATCTAGTTCGTCCCAAGCAATATTATCTTTGATAATTCTCAACAATATAAGACTTAAGAGTCTGTCCAATCGAGAACCTGTTGTTTGGACCAATGGAAATTGGTCTAGGATTTCAACAGAATAACGATGATAGAGGAATAATGTTTACTATATACCGTATGCAAGACATATCAACAGCCTTACCAATTGCTAAAGCATCAAATGTTTCTATTTGCAAGTCCAACTAAGACCAAGTAAAAGGTCAAACCACATGGTACAAGTTTTACCAACGAAATCCAATTCCAGAAAAGGACAACTTGGGAAAGTGAAATGCGTAAGACAATTTCAAGCAAGCAAGGGAAATACAGTCGCATAAGAGTTGGGAAATGAGTAAAGCTAGCACATGGAAAAAATTAAATACAAGAGACAACTCTTGCCACGCAGCCCACGCTGAATTCTATAGCCACAACATAAGCTTAGGACAGAAATCTACAAAACCATATTCGTCTGAGACAGGAAAATCCTAGTTATTTTAAGTGCATTGCTCAAAAGATATTTTATCACATTAGAGCAGAAATATGAATATTTTAAAGTCCAGATAACACATCGAGTTCTCATCTTGTTCAATGCTTCACCAATTTCTGTTATGCCTCCTGCTGCTCTTCTTGCGGCTAGTCCTCTCTTCAAAATCAGAGGACTCAGATGTTGAGCTGTATTTCCGGTGTCTTCTCTTCTTCTTCCTCCTCTCTTCCTCTGAATCAGTTGAAGAACTATAACTCGAGTCACTCTCCCCAGAAGAATAATCTGACCCTGCGACTGATCACACCTCACTGCCAGATTCAAACACTGAAGTCTCACTATCAGTCCCTGACTCCGTATCTGACTTATGCTTCCTCTTGCTCTTCTTCACAGATTTTTCACTCTTCATCTCCTTCTCAATATCTGGGTTCTCTAGATCATAAGATATTGATACTTTCATCCTCAAGTTCGGATTTTTCAGCTGCTGTGTACGAGACGGTCGTGATATGTACACCCACTCATTCTTGCACTCATAAGTCCAATGTCCTGCCTGTAAACATTTCTGACATTGTGAAGCCGCACCAAGCGTGGAACCCGAAGCCTTGTCTTTTCTTTCACCCGTCTCACCAGTTTCTAAGTACTCATTAAATACATCTGCCTCTTTGCTTCTTTTCTTTCCTGCCATCGACTAGGTCCTTCTTCCTTCTGGCCATATGCATTGACACAGCATGCTCTGCCTGACCATGACTCAAATGATAGTAGTACATAAATAAGTTTTGTTTCATATATTTTTTTGGCCTGTAAGGAATTGGGTGTTAGAATTAATTTGTAACGGAAGCTGTTTCATTCTTCTTTATTTTGGTGAAATGTAAACAGCATTACTTAGAAACGCCTTATGCAATCATCTTACTGGAGTCGTAAGGGGTTTTCGAATATAACAGTCATGTTTTGCTATGAGTACTAAACTTTAGGACTTCACAGGATCAGATTCAAGTTGTTGCAAAAGTGGCACTTCAAATGAATCATCGGCAAACGCAAGCCCTACCGGATCTTCTTCCAAAAAAAGAAAAATCTTGAAAGACAGATCTAAGGCTTGGAAACAATTCGAAAGGTTCATGACGAACATGGAATCAAAATGTAAGTATAGCGATCAAGTATATGATGCTCACTCAAAAGGTTCTGGTACTAGTAATTTGCTTGCACATATGAAAAAGTTTAAGAACTTTCCCCGTCATACCTAACTCAAACACAAATTGGTTTTCTTGTCCCTTGGAAATTTGATCAAGATGTGTGGAGGGCTTGATTATTGTCGACGAGCAGCTTTTTAATTTGGTCGAAAAGGAGGGATTTAGAGCTGTTCAACCTATGTTTTATGTTCCTTCTCGTACTACTACTACTAGGGATTGTCTTGAGCTTTACAATGAAGAGAAATAACCTTGAAAAAATATTTCAAAGAAACAAAACAGAAAATTTGTACTACTACGGACATGTGAACTTCAATTCAAAGAATTAATTATAGGTGTGTAACTCGTCATTTTATTGACAGAGATTGAAGCTGCATAAAAGAATATTAAACTTTTGTCCAATCAATGGTCACAAATGTCAAGATTTAGATTGTGGTGTTTCTAAATGTTTGCTTGAATATAACTTTTACTATGACAGTTGATAATGCAAGTTCTAATAATGTCATGGTTAAAGAGTTGTCAAAATAATTTACTAAGTGAAATACCAATATGATGGAAGATAAACACCTTCATGTGAGGTGTATGGCTCACATCATCAATCTAGTTGTTCAAGATGGCTTGAAAGAAGGGAGTGTGTATGTGGAACGTGTTAAGACAAGATGTTAGGTACATTAGGCAATCTCCCGCAAGATGGTAGAGGTTTAGGGATTGTTGTGATCTTGACAAGATAACATTTAAGAAATTTTTGTGTCTAGATGTTCCTACTAGGTTAAACTCCACATATTTGATATTGAATGTTGTTGTGGTTTATAAGGAAGCTTTTTCTCAGTAGTGTGATATTGATTATGGAACTATATTATTAACTATATTTATGAGGACGGAGAAGCTGCACGTGCACTCTAAGTAGAGATCGGGAAAGTGTTACACAATTTTTTTTATCAACTCACCTTGAAGGTATCGGGTTCACTTTATGTTACATTTAGTGTGCACTTTCTTGAGATTTGTGAAGTTAATTCATTACAAAGTCAATCTTGAACACACACAAGCACTTGCACCAATCTAGGAGTCAATGAATTCCTAAATAGATCAAGTATAAGCCTTCTGGTACTAAAAGCAGATTCATATGCCACACTAGAAATGAGAATGACTAACACATCACGAGCCCATCTCACCAAGACTAGAAAATCTAAGTGAATTCACCTTCCACCAACTTAAAATATCAAATCCATCTCTATCTTCCTCAACATCATCACCCAAATACTTATCCAACTCTATTTCAGAATCAATACCTCCACCATTCTTATACCTATTTAAGTCTTGCATGAATTTTGAGATTCTTATTTTTTTGAGACTATTTGGACTTGATAAACATATGCTACCGCTGGATGTCTTTGATGAAGTAAGTGAAAATGGAGAAGATATGAATAACATTATTCTTTGCATACTCATTGAACAAAGATTCCATGTATGTCTCAACTTCCTCGTGTATGTTCACCCTTGGTGTTTCTCCAAACATAGTAGCTAGGGCAAAAGGAAGAGGGTGAAACTTGTGGCAAGAATCCAACACACATGGAATAAAAATCATTTTGTTCATCTTTTGACGATCACCCCGATACTTGTCAAATTTCTCTTTCATATTCTTTGCCACTGCTCGCACGACAATATCTTCATTTTCCATAAGCTCTTTCAAAGAATAAGTCACTTCACAAATCTCAAGAAAGTGCACATTAGACGCAACATAAAGTGAACCCTATACCCTCAAGGTGAGTTGATAAAAAATTCAAGAAACTTCATAATGCGTCTAACACTTTCCCAATCACTACTTAAGAGTGCACCTGCAGCTTCTCCAACCTCACAAAGATGGTTAGTAATATAGTTCATCAATCCATAATCAATATCACAATATTTTGAAAAAGCATCCTTATAACCCATAGTAACGTTAACATCAAATAAGTGGAATTCCAGCTAGTAGGAACATCGAGGCACAAAAGATGTTATCTTGTAAAAATTACAACAATTCCTAAACCTCTTCCATCTTGGGGGAGATTGCCTAATGTACCTAATAGCCTTGTCTAACACGTTCCACAGACACTCCCTTCTTTCAAACCATCTTGAATAACTAAATTGATGATGTGAGTCATACACCTCACATAAAGTGTTTATCTCCAATCATATTAGTATTCCACTTAGTAAATTGTTTTGACAACTTTTTAACCATGACATCATTGGAACTTGCATTATCAACTGCCACAACAAAAATCTTATTCAATCCCCATTCAAGTAAACATTTAGAAATACCACTAGCTAAATTTTGACCTTTGTGACTAGTGATTGGACAAAAGTTTAATAGTCTATTATGCAACTTCCAGTCTTTATCAATAAAATGATCAGTTACACACATATAATTAATTCTTTGAATTGAAGTCAATGTGTCAGTAGTAATACAAATTATCTATCTTGTTTCTTTGAAATATTTTTTTCAAAGCTTGTTTCTCTTCATTGTAAAGCTCACGGCAATCCCTAGTCACACTAGTACGAAAAGGACCATGAAGCATAGGTTGAACGACCCTAACAAAATCTCTAAAAAAAACCTTTTCAACCAAATTAAAAGATTGCTTGTCCACAATAATCATACGAGCTAAAGCCCTCTACACATCTTGATCAAATTTTCAAAGGACAAGTGAGTCCTTTTTCACCACCTTTTTAGGTTCAAAACCAATTTGTGTTTCGAGTTAGGTCAAAGATGATGGGGAAAGCTATTACACTTCTCATATGTGCAAGCAAATTATTAGTACCACAACCTTTTGAGTGAGCATCATATACTTGATCGCTATACTTACATTTCAATTTTTTTATTCCACTTTCATCAATGAGCTTTTCAAAGTGTTTCCAATCCTTAGATCTGTCTTTCATGATTTTCTTTTTTGGAAGGAGATCCAGTAGGAGTAGGGCTTGTGTTTGTCGATGATTCATTTGAAGCACCGCTTTTGCAACAACTTGAATCTGATTCCCCATCCCTTCGGACCCTGCATCTGCCATCTATGAAGGCAAAGTAAAAAAAGATGAATGAGACCCAATGCATAGAAAGGGCGAATATCAAACTATTACAGTGAACTATGAGGGCTGCTCATTGATCATATCAGAGTATCAGACCCAATGAAGCATAAAAATGTAACAAAAAACCTAGGTTTTCAGCACTACACATGAACCATTTCAAAATAATGGCTTTGCATTTTATAATCACTCAAAATTGAACAGAAAGAATAGAGACGGAAAATAGAAAGGGACAATCGAACGATTACACAATGAAATCAAAAAAGCATACACAGAAAATAGGGAGGAGAGGAATGCAAACATGCAGCGAAAATGAAGGGAGACAATCAACAAATATCAAACAAAATTAGAGATGAAAAGAGTAATTTCTTACAATGAAAAACAGAGATGAAATCAGAGATGGAGCTTGAGAACGGTTGTGGTCTTGACTCTTGAGAAGTTGAGACTGAAAGAGAGACGCAAACTTAGGGCTGAGTGAGAGAGACTGAGAGACAGCAGTGATTTAGGAAATATCGAAGGGAAGCCCTAAATGTTTTGTAATAGAAAGGAGGAAGTTAGATATACGTTGTAGGACCAGGTTGTACCTGTATACGCATACAATTCGGTTTCTCAGTCGGTTCGGATGTAAAATATACCAAACCGTAACAGAACCGTGAAACCAAGACTTAGGTCTGAGTGAGAGAGAGCGAGAGACGACTATGATTTAGGAAACATCGAAGGAAAGCCCTAAATGTTTTGTAATAGGAAGGAGGAAATTAGATACACGTTGTAGGGCCAGCTGTACCTGTATACGCATGCCCAATTCGGTTTCTCGGTTGCTTCGGGTGTTAAATATACCAAACCGTAAACGAACCTTGAAAACATTATAATTGATCACTGAATTCGTAAACCGATCTGTTAAACCGTAAAACAAATTAAATGATCCAAAATAATTATTTCGGTTCGAAATTTAGGGTTGAACAGAACTGTGCACAGCCCTACCTGGATGTATATATCAAACACTTTGATTCTTCGATTATCATTTCATTAAGAACTGCTGCTTACTAGTAATAGATCACAGCTAATTGCATAATTCGGAAACAAGAAAAACATCCGTCCTAAATTCTAATAGAATACACAGATATAATCTATTGAAAAAGTCTTGTATTTTTTTAGTCAATTAAATAGGAAAACTTATGAACAAATGATAACCACAAAGGCGACATCTGAGGCATCACCGGTCATAGAGCAGCACCTTTACTTTTTAAACTTGTCCTTTCCAACTTTCCAGTACATTAGACTGGTACTATATTACAATCAAATCCCACTTTTTACTCTGCCTGTCCAGTACGCATCTTTGACCTTGCCTACATATCATCTTTTACCATTTGGGATTTACAATTGCAAATATGGTGATCAGAGGAGCAAGGATGGGGGAAAAGGTAACTTTTAATAGCTATAGGTTGTTCTTTTTTGATAACCGTGGTGTCCGGACTAGCTTGCGCACAACCCAGCTATAGGTTTTTCTTTGTCATGCATCAACGGGGAAAACATAAAACTAAATTGCTACTTAGAGATCAAAACAGAACAGACATTTAAAACCAAAATAAAAATGCATAGGGAAACAAAAGAAGAAGAAAACAAATAGAACATCAAAGAGAGGAGATCATAACAGCATACATAGAGTAACTTATCAAGAAAACATACCTATAGTACATTTGGCCAGCCTGATGAGTCAATAACAAGGCTATGTTCATGATTGGCTAACAAGCAGCGTGTAGCTTGTGAGCATTAAGTGATAATCACTCCTAAAGCAAGATCCTACAAAGAAGTAATGGGTTCTAATAGCATTCCCCTTTTTCTGCACTCCCTTAAAACATCCTGAGCTTCTTCAGTACGGCCAGATTGGATAATTGAATCAAGATATAATTTACATGTCAAAACGTCGGGGATGCATCCATTTGCTTCCATTGAGGAAAACAACTTCTTAGCTTCATCAAATCTCCCTGAATTGCATAAGGCTCTGATAAAAGCACCATAAGTAAGATTATCAAGGCTCAAATCCAGTGTCAACATGCTTACCAGAAGCCTTTGTGCCTGATCAATTTTATTCATCCTACAAAAACTTTGAATTAAGGCATTGAAGGAGAAAACATCTGCCTTTATTCCATTACCTTGCATTTTTCTTAATAATTTCAGTGATCTACCAACATCCCCGAGGATACAAAGTGCACGAATTAAGGTATTGTACGTAACAGCGTTTGGAGCAACTCCCCATTCTACCATCTCTGTGAGACAGTCTAAAGCATCGTCAATCCGGTTTACTCTACAAAGGCTATCAATCAGTGAACTAAATGTGAAAATGTCCGGTCGAAAACCATGTTGCAGTAGCATGACTAGTAGCTCATGTACCTTGTTAACCTTCTCTACCTTAGAATATCCACTAATAAGAGTGTTAAAAGTTACAACATTGGGAGTGACACCTCTCTGAAGCATATCTTTGAAAGCGTCTGATGCTTTCTCCATCATTTTGATTTTGCAAAAGCAATCAATGACCCGGTTATAGTAGAATGTGTTAGATACAAGACCATCCTTAAACATCTGGTCCAAATATCTGTTCCCCTGTTCTACTCTCCCTGCTTTATAAAGAGCATCAGCAAGTGCAAGATAAATATCAACACTAACCTTCACCCCTCGAACAGTGGTGAAGTCTAACATCTTACAAGTATCATCAAGCTCTAATCCTTTGATTAAACAAGTCAGTACAATGTTAAGAGTTGAGTTATCCAGGAAGTAACCTCGATCAATTGATATTCTTAAAAGTTGAGCTGCTTCTCTTGGCAAAAAATTAGTACTAAGGAAATATAGCATGGACGAACAAGCTACATTAGGCAAGGTAGGTTCTTTCTCTAACCATCTAGATAACAATTCAAAGCCCTTATCTGGTGGCATACAGCGAAATACCCCATTAACCAATGATCTTACAGTAGCTTCATTTGGAACAATACCCCTACTCTTCATTACCCCGAAAAGCTCAAATGCCTCGTCCACCCTTTTAGCATTACAAAATCCCTCAACCAAAATTGTGTAAGTAAACACATTGGGAGAGAATCCCACTCCTTCCATCTGTTTTACCAGACGAAGCGCCTCGTCCACAACCCCAGCCTTACAAACTCCGTGAATGAGAATATTATATGTAAACCTATCCGGATTACAGTTATCCACCTGCATTTGCTGAAACTTTAAATAGGCTAAGTCAAGTGAATTGCACTTGATCAACGCATCGATTACCACATTATACAACCTAGTATTAGGAGCTAGCCCCAAATAAGACACCTGCTCCAAAATGTCAACACAATACTTCCCCAACCCTAATCTCCCCCAACTACCAATCAGGACACAAAGAAAGTCCACAGTAATTACATTTCCAGAGTTTCTGATATCTTGAACTAACTCAGCTGACAACAAAAGGGGACCTTTCCTATAAAGTACATTACCTAAAACACCCTTAACTGATTGATTCTTGGAAAAAGAGGGACAAATATTCAAAACCCAGATATAAAATCTAAAAGGATGTAATGGGTTTTCTTGATTTTGCAAAATACTAACAACTGTTTGGTGATTCAAAGTAACCCTCTTGGCTTTATACTCATGGTTTAGCAATAAATACCAGTCTTTTCTTGCAAGAATCTGGGTAAAATAATCATGATCAATAACAGTTGCTCGAAAGTTACCTTTTTTAGCTGCTATCGAATTCCAATTCAATAAAGGCTTAGTAGTGGTGGCAAAAGAGTCAAGATTTGAGGGTTTAGGAGTAATGGGTGTGAGGGAATGTTGGTTTTGTTGTTTAGAGAGATTGGTGAAAGAAGACCTTGAAGCTACAGAGGAAAACCCTCCTCTCATACTCTCTCATTCCCCTTTCCAAATTACAGATTTCGCTCTCTATGGTTTATTTCTGTATATCTGTATATGCGACTATGTTTTGTTCTTGACCGTGTTATTAATTTTGCCGCCCCTACTTCATATAACTTAGAAATAACCTAATCTTTATTTTATTTTTATTTTCTTTTAGGTTTTGGTCACAGAAACTTTTCAATTTGGTTAGAGATTAATAAGTAAATGCAGAATTAAATATGTGATACGAAAACTTATAGTCTTAAAATAATTATTAATTTCAAAATATAAATAATTAAGTATTGAAATGAGATGGAGCCAAATAGAATAGAAAATATATAAATGATTTCTTTTTTTTTTTGGATAGATTATGAGCTTTTATTAATAAAGTGCAGTAAAACTAATGAAAAGAATGAGTTCAAAAATAAAGATATATATATTCTAAGCCTTGACCTAGCTGCCTTTGAAATGTACATCCCAAAAACAACTATACATTTTGATGTCAAGCAACTAACAAAATTAATATGTTTTTAAGAACTAATGAGTTTGTTTTCAATACCACATTTTGTATTTGTTGTGCTAAACAACACTTCACTGCTTTATGAATTGTTGTTGCTTCTGCTACCATGTTGATTGTGTGTCCCAACTAATGTATATGTGCATAAATAACGTCGCCTCTGTCATCTCAAACACAAAAGCCATATGAGTTGCATTCTGAATTCCCTTTACTAGCCCCATTTGTGTTGCATTTGAGTGTGCCCAATACTGGTAAGTTTCACCCTACAAAGCAATAGTGCAGAGAGGGCTTATAGTTACGGAGCATGTTGATGATTGAAGATCATTCTGATGGTATTTTGGTTAGCCATGAATATCTCACTTTGATCAGTTGAGCTATTGTAAGTTGGACCTGATAAAGCATCATATTGCATGCTGTGTTTTCCCCATGTTATAGTGAGTTTCTCCTCCTCCATTTCACAGAGAATGATTGTTGGAACTGCCGTGTATATGTGTTTCAGTTTGGGAGGTGCAATTATTGTCCACCATATATTTGGTTATTACATGTTGTAGTTGCAGGCCTTCTATATTCATACCTGCACAAGAAGTAAATTACCTCTAAAGCTTAAAAGTTATTGGAGATGTTAGAAAAAGATGAGACATTGTTTCTATTTTATGATTATCACAACACCAACATCTTGACACCACTAGAATCCTCAGCCTTATTAAGTTGTCATCTATTGATATCCTCTTTTCCCGTACTCTCCACAAGAAGAAACTGATTTTTATTGGCAATCCATCGATCCAGACATAACTATACTGCACAAATCCTATTTGCTTCTGTCTCATCTCTTCCCAGACACTTCTAACAATGAAAGCTCTATTTGTATTACCCATCCACCAAGCCTTATCATTGTCCACCTACTGCAGCACTGATTTGATTGACTCAACAATATGTACAATTTCTTCTTGTAATAACCTTCTCAGTTTTGTCAAGTTTCATTATCCATCATCTATATATTCTTTCACATCTATTTCCTCTTCAAATGCATGGTTAGATACCACAAAATACAAAGCTCCTAGCTTTTTCCAATTATCATACCAAAAGCTGGAGTTTTCAGCTTTTATCTGCCACCATAGATTATGCTCCACTTATTCTCTAACCCCCACCATCTTCTTTCATACATTGAAGCACCATTTGAATGTGCTATAGTTGGATGCAACCCTTTATAGTATTTATTCACCATGTAAGATCTCCTTAAAGAAGGACAAGTTCTCATATTCTACCATAGCTTTGCAAACAAAGCCTTATATATGTCATGCATGGACCTGAATCCCAAACATCCTTCATTCTTTGGATACCACATTTGTTTCCATGATACTCAGTGTTTCCCCTTTACACCAGAAGTGTTACTCCAGAAGAAATTTGCAAAGACGGGAAGTTCCTAATACAAGCTCAAATCTCTACTAAGAGTTCTTGGTCATTCAAGTTAAGATTGGAAGCTATTAACATTGATCGTTCGACGAGAAGTTCGTAATACTAGCTCTCTACTTCTCCTCTCTATTGATGTTCGATTAGAGGCTTAATTGCTAAAGTTTGGAGTGTGCTAAAAGGATGATTTTGATCCTTAAGCTAAGATTCATATTCTTGTTAATGTGTTTGAGCTTCCACGACTTGTAGGAAGTTGTTTTGCTAAGAGCTTGTAGCTCAATTATTGAATGAATTAAGTTGATGTTGTGTTGTTGTTGAGCTGCTCGTTTAGAGCTATTTATGGATATCAATTGTTGGTTGTTGTATGAAAGAGTTAAGGAAGTTAAGTAGAGTTGAAGAGGTTATCTCGTTAGTTAGCTACCATTACTAAGGACGATAGAAGTTCTACGCACTTTAGGTGTTTGACGAAATGTCTAAGTGAAGTCAACTTATAGTTTATTGATCCGATTGTGATTCAAATCATTCGTATAATATAGTAATCATTTGTAAAGCATACGAGGACGCATGGGATCCATATAACTAAGGCGACAAGGTATGTAATGCTTACCATTTCTTCTTTTTTGGCATGATTTTATGGCTAACGACATGTATCAAAACGTCCGCAAAAGCAAGTTCTACTCTTGGCCATTGATAACATATTAGTTCTTTACTATTGAAAGTGATTTCATGATCCCGGTTTGTCTCTTGTGGGAGTACTTTCCTCACCTTATGATTTTTCTTATTATATGCTTGATTCTAAGTTCCTTGTTAGATTATAACGATTGATGTACATAGTTCCATAATGATAGGCGGAAGTTAATGACCTTAAGTCACTTCACCCTGTTCATGTTGGTCTTCTTTGGTCATTCTTGCATTATATATATATATATATTTTTTTCTATCGAGCCACGCTATAGTCGGTCGAGTATGACACTTATATGTGCAGACCACTACAGTTGGGTACGTTATGATGATATTTGCCGCAGAGAACGACTTGATGATGATATTGCCCCATAGTGTGGCCTATATATATAAGCAGTTGAGGATTATGAAAAATGGTACGGTTAAGAGAATAGTTCACCTCCATGGTGTCTCTAGTTGTATGACATTTGACAAGGATGCTCAATTTATAACTAAGGTCAGAAGATTGTTTGGAAGGAGTTTTAGGCACCCCGGTGGGCCCCATCCCCAATGAGATATTCAAATCAAACATATGATTCAGATGCTCAAGAGTATATTACGAATTTGCATAGTGGATGCTAAAGGGGATTTAAATGAGCACATATCTCTTAGTGAGTTATTTGCAATAACCTCCATCATTTTAAGCATCAGAATGACGTCATATGAAGCTTTCAATGCGCGAAGATGTAGAACCCCTATCAAATAGTTAGAAGTAAGTGAACCAAAGTCAATGAGATCTGATTTATGGTATTGAGTCATAAAGAAAATAAAGTCTCACAGCAAAAGATGCTAAATACATAGGATTATCAGTAATTTGTGTTCAAATGGATGGCGACTGGACTTAGAATTCCAAGTTAGTGATTCTTGAAAGTGTTATTTCTGAAGGACATGATGAGAGTCGGAAAGAGAGGCAAGCTTAGCCTTAGGTACAGCGGACCATATGGGATTGTTAAAAAAAATTGGTCAGGTGACCTATAAACTTGAACTACATCTGAGATTTAGAACAACTCGTCCAGACTCCTGACAGCACACTGAGACACCAACCGCCAACAGAGAGGCATAGCCATAGTCAGCAGATAAGGCAGCAATCCATAGAAAGATTTGGCGTCGCTCACTAAATTCTGTGGTTATTGAGATGTTTCATAAGCCAACCACTTCAGAAATACATAAGAAATCTCTTTCGTGTTACCCATGTAGAGAATGTTTAGATTACCGAGAACTCATATGGAAAAGATGTCATGGGAGGTGAAGAGGAACATGAAGTCCAAATATCCCCGCTTGCTTCAGATAACAAGTTTACGCTCAAACTTATCTTATGTGCTTTATATAGGCAGTATTTGTATAAGTAGTGTTGTTGACACAGATTTAACGAATGCAACCCAGATTTTGACACCTGACAGTTGAGGTAAGTTATGGCTAACCCTTTTGATTTCTAGATAAATAGATGGTCGTGTGAGGCCGATATTGTTATGACATATTATTATGTGGCCCTGTGAGGCATTGAATATGTGTTTTTGGGCTGCTTGACATGTCTTGGATAGTCCATTTATAGAGGAAACTCTACCAAATTTCTAGAAAATCTTTAAGAAATGAGATTCTAAAGATACGTTACCCCAACATTCGCGGACGAATGTTCTTAAGGGAGAAAAGATGTTATACCTCGTAGTTTATTGACATGTCATGCTGTTGACTAACCTAAAGTATCTCGAGAAGGTGTGAGAATTTATGGAAGGATAAGAAGGGTTTAAGACTTGTTTATAGAAGTGTCGGGAAATATAAGAGTTAAACGAACCTAAGAGAATACATTTTGATGAAATTCGGCAACTTTCCAGAGGTACTTTGAAAAGTACAGACCGTACATTTTTGTATAGGTCGTACATGGGGCCGTACATTTTGTACTGGTTGTACATGTGGCTGTACAATTTGTACGGACCATACATGGGGCGGTACAATTTGTACGAACCGTACAATACGACTGTACTTTGAGGCAGTCAGAAATTTTTAGCTTTTATATAATTCTTTTACTCGACCAAAAATATCATTCCCCATCTTTCAAACCCTAACTTGCTCCTAAAACATTTCTTAAGATTCTTCCATGGTTATAAGCAAGAATTAAAGGCAAACTACGCTAGACTAACATAATGAATCCCATAATCATCATCTTATCTTCTTTCTCTATATTGTGGCGATTGTGAAGTCTTCTTGTGATTTGAGGTAAGCATCCTTCACCTCTTCTTTATTTTAGATGTATACAAGTACTTGGATGGTGGTAGTTGAAGGATTCCTTTAAGAACAAGTTATAAAATCTTGCAAACTAGAATTATGATGTTGTTGGGCTGAATTATATGAATTAAGAGTATGCTATGAAGTTGTTGGGATGTTGATAAGGTTATGGAGGTCGTGGAGAGTTAGAATTAAGTTGTAATGTTGGAATTCATGTAGAATTAAATATAGAAGCTTTTGTAAACTTCACAAACGTAAGGTGTTCGATAGAATGTCCAAACGAGTTTTCTCATTATTTTTGAAACCGTTGTTGATACCAATTATTTGTATAATATAGATAATTACTCGTAGAACACCCAAGGACATCTGGAATTCATATAAGCTAAGCAACGTGGTATGTAAGGCTTATCCTTTTCTTGGCATGATCTTGGTTAATGTAAAAATGAGATGAAATATTGTTGAACGACTTCCATTCTTAATAGCTTGATGACCTTGTGTTTTTCATTCCGTTAAGGATTATGATCCTTGTATATTCCTTGTTGAATCTCCTACTCGCATCTTATGATATCCTTGTTATACGATTAATTCTAACAACTCTTGTTGGATTGTAACGTTCACTATATATAATTCCATAACGGCAGGTGGGGGCTAATGACATTAGGTCACTCCATCCTATTCACGTTGTTATTTTGAGGTCTTGCATTGCACTTATATATATATATATATATATATATATATATATATATATATATATATATATATATATATATATATATAATCAAAGCCATGAAGAGTAGAGATAGAGAGAATAGTGTCCAGATCAGATGAGATTCCATTTTAGAGGTTCAGGTTTTCCGAGGTTTTGTGCTTAGGATAGTCCGGGGTCGGTAAGTCCTCAACGAACGCAGGTAGTTATACCCTAGGGAAGGCCTTTGATTGTAGGAAGAGTCTGGGTGCTCTGTGGGAGTTCCATAACATGGATCTGTTTCTCAACAGATCTACTTCTAGTGATTTTGGTTCATCTTCTTCCATGGATTCAAAGAAGATAACAAACACCGAAAAAATCTTGATACAAGATTTTGAAAAATCTATTGATAATTGGGAAATACCGAGAGTAAATCGAGATCAGATTTACAAAAATTCCAAATACTAGTTATTCAAAACCGATTTCATAATTAAAACAGAGGAAAGAGATATCCAATTATCTCAACCTTTTGAAACAATCCAATTACTTTCTCAAAATTCCTTGAAGAGACAGAGAAAGAAATTACAAATATATTCATATTGGATTAGTCCAAGTAGAGATAAGTCGCCGGTATACTGTGATCTAGACCCAGGAAGGGCCAGACATGAATCAGAAAGAGTCACTTTCCTCATAGGAGAAAGGGTGATCCTTGCTATCTTACGTGATGCCAGATTCACAAATTTCAAAGATTTCCTATTGAGTTCTGTTGAGTCTAGTCTTTGCACAGGACCAATATCTTTTGACTGTTACCCAAATTTCTTAGTTTCTTTAAATGACAAAAATATCCAAAAATCCCTTGTCTTACAAATCAAGACTCACAATTACCAAATGCTTGAAGGATCAATTCCCGTAGCTATAATTTACAGAATCCATTATAAAGCTATGACTTCAGCTTTTGCTACAAAAGTCAGATACAATAGTAAGAAAGGCGAAACTCTTCTTTTACAAACAAATCCTTCCAGATCTAACACGATTATACCAAGACCTATTAGATGGAAGGATATTACCATACCTGACGAATGGATCTTAGAAGGTGTTGCGAAACCTGAACCTCTAGAGACTTCCCAACCAAATACTGTCTCAGAGAAATAACCCAATATCAGGATGGTAGAGTCAGTCTATCGTTCCATAGAAAATCTATGAGTAGTAGATACGATGATTCCAGTTTCGCAAAAACTCTTGACTTAGGAAGAGTCTCACAGATCCCTCAGTCATAAATACTCCTTACAAAACAAAACCGAGACATTCTACGTCAGATTTACCCAATCTACGAAACGTAGACTACTCCAACAAAATACCGAGACCCGTTTATGAAAATTCAACTGTTAGAGAAAAGATAGAGGACTAGAAACTTACTAGTCCGACTTTTTCCTTGATTACAGAGAACATAGTAAACGAAATTGGTGTTTTACAAAAAGATTTCAAAGTAGACAAAAAATTCCTACAAAATGGTTTTTATGAAAAATACAACATAGAAAAATGAATTTGGTTCTTCAAAATCTTTTCTAAAACTAGGACGCAAATACAGGAAAAAGTCTACGAGTTTGTTAATGAACATAGGATAAACATCATTTTCTTTGACTGGTTCGATAATTATTTCTCCCAAAATTCCATTGATTATCCCTTTTCCAGTACAGTAAATCCCGTTACGACCAGGAACAAATCACCGGAGTCAGAAACCCTAGCTGATTCTAGGAAGATCCAGTCCAACCACCCTCATTTACAAAGTATCAAGCTTAATATTCATGGCTGCCCTGTAGACGCGATTCCTCTTAAGAATCCAGCAGATGATGAAAAAACAAATACCAAGAATATCCTCGCACAAAATAATTTCACCAATACCAGTTTGAACACCCTAGGAAAACAACTCGATAGTGTAGAAAAACACACAAAAACCAACCCTTTAGTCACCATAGATTCCACAGGTATGACTAAAGATATGAAATTGAAAAGCCAAAGCTCTATCTTTAAACCCTTTCAGGTGTCCAAAGACGGCGTCAAGAATATCCAGTAAAACAAGTCTGAATTTATTCAGGATCAATTGAGTAGAATTGGGATATCCAACAGTTCTAATACCGAATACTCCACAATCTTCCAATAAAATCACTGCTCTAATTAGAGATGGCAATGGATCCTGGACCCGGTCCGGATCCGGTGTATCCAGATCCGTTTTATAGGATATGGATCTTCAAAATTTGGACCCGACGGATCCGGATCCGATCCGGATCCGTTTCTGACGGATCGGATCTGGATCTGGATCTTGTATTTGAGATCCGTATCCGGTCCAGATCCGACCCGTGGATCCATTTTTTATTAAATATATTCATAACCTAGAATGTAATTTTATAAGTATTTTCTTAAAATTGCTAAGCACATCCTTGCAAGTTTAATTTTCAAAACAAGTTTAATTTATCCCCGCTTTAACTCAAAAACAAAAAAATAAAGAGGTAACTTCGATAATAAAATCAATGTTATATTAGTGAATGACTAACATCTCCATAGACAAGTAGTTAAAATTATATTCACTTCATTTATGAAGATTCCAAGCACATGCAAGTTCTGCATTGTGGAAATACTAGTGAGCATTTTCCACAACTATTGTCATTGTCCAACATTTTTAATTAATAGCTCACAATCAAAACGAGACAACGAATAAAATATCTCATATGAACATTTCAAAATTGAAAAACAGTAAACTGTTAGCTAAGTAAAAATCGTTTGTCAGTTCAAAAAAAATTTCTTAGCAAGGTTACATTTTTAGCAAGGTAATTTTTTTTACATGTGGATTCAGATCCGATCCGTGGACCCGGCGGATCCGATGGATCCGGATTTGGATATGATTTTTATGGACCCGCTGGATCTGGATCCGGATCTGGATTCAGGTATGAAAAACGGATCTGGATCTGGATCTGGATCTAGTAGGATCCGATCCAGATCCGATCCGTTGCCATCCCTAGCTCTAATACATGACTCCGACGACAGTGATACTCCAAAAATAAACCTTTTGTTAACCATATGGATTGGCAAAGACCAATACAACAACAATTACAGATTATTTCTGCCCCAGATCTGGGAATAGTCAAACCCCTAGCTCAATCCCGTTTCAATGCCTCTTCCATTTATGATTGGAACATAGACGGGATGACCGAATACAATATTCTCAGTTTTCTCCAACAATGACCATGGCTGCAAATGCCTACAAAACCCAGAATGGTACGCAAGACAAGACCATTGCAGAACTGTTCATCGCAGGATTCTCTAGTCAATTGAAAGGTTGGTGGGATAATTATCTCGCTGATCAACAAAAAAAAGATATCCTCAATTCCATCAAAACTGATGAAGAAGGAATACCAATCCTAGATGAATCCCTACAAGATGTCATAGCAACCTTGATTCTCACAATCTCTTTAAATTTCATAGGAGATTCTTCACATTTGAAAGACAAAAATGCTGAGTTGCTTTCCAACCTTAAATGCAAGAAACTCAGTGATTTCCAATGGTACAAAAGTACCTTCTTAACCAGAGTTATGCGCAGGGAAGATTCCAACCAGCCATTTTGGAAAGAGAAATTCCTGGTCGGACTACATACCCTTTTAGGAGAAAAGGTTAGGAACAAAATCAAAAAAAATTGCGGTAAACAGATTATACCCTACAGTGAGTTTACATAGAGACAGCTTGTCAGTATAACTCAACAGGAAGGTCTAAAAATCTGTCAAGACCAGAAATTACAAAACACCTCAAACTGGAGCTAAAGAGAACTAAGTGCGAACTTGGAACCTTTTGCAAACAATTTGATACGAATTTCTCAAAACCCTATTCTAGTTGTACAGAAAACTGTAGCAAGACTCATAAATCCCTTAAGAGTACTTCAAGAGGTTACAAAAGAAGAGATTTTAGCAAAACCAATGCAGAGTATTACAAAAACCCATACAAAAATACTCATCATTCCAAAAACCTAAATACCAAAAAAGTTGATTCCAAATACAAGGACATTACAAATGTCACAAAAAGGGTCATACATCGAAATACTGCAAGATGAATAAAAAATTACAAGAATTGAAGCTAGACGATGACGTCACCCAAAAAATCTCCAATCTTCTAATTGATTCATTCGATTCAAATGTCGAGTCAGAACCTGACTACTTTTCTCTGACTTCTCTTCAAATAGATGAATTGCTTACAACCAGTTTCTTCTGATGTCGAACACCAAAAAGATTATTTGAATAAACTCCTCAAATCTTTCACTGATGAGAAAAAAGATGTCGAAAATACGATTTTGTCAAATACCTCCAAAAATACCTACAACTTGACCAAAATCCTGAAAAATGCCAAAAGGATGAAAGAATCCAAAGAAACCCAGTTCTAGAACTCCAGAGGGAGGTGAAACAAATCAAAGTAGAGATCAAGGCTCTACGAGAAAAATAAGAACAAGACTCTCTTCTACTAAAGACAGTCCTTTCAAATACCCAGGATGAATCTGAATTCAGTTCTGAGTCAGACAATCCCGACTCTGAAAATCCAGGAGAACCTCCTGACAACCCTTTCCTTGAAGAGGTCCCACAAGAATTCATTGCTGTCTTAAGACAGATCACGACAAAAAATACCTTGTTCAGATAACCCTTAAATTCTCAAGCAATTTTAGAATTACTACTATTGCTCTTTTTGACACTGGTGCAGATCTGAATTGTATAAAAACAGGTCTAATACCTAATAAATTTCATGAAAATACCCAGGAAACTCTAGCTGCGGCTAATAACACGAAGCTAGAAATTAATTCTCAAACCAATGCGTCCGTTATTATTAATGGAGTTTCTATAGCAACATCGTTTATCTTAGTAAAAGACATTCACAACTCCGTTATCTTAGGAACACCATTTATAAATCTTATCACTCCTTCTAAGGTAGATAATGATTTCATCTATTTTGATTCCAATAATAAAAATTAAAAATCCCTTTTCTAACAAAACCAAAAGCTGGAGACCTCAACCTGATTAAAACTTATTCTTGTCATCTAGGCGAATTAAGGAATTGTTTTTTAGATCAGAATTCTGAGTCCCCTAGAAACCCAAATATTTGTTCCATCAAATTAATTGATTCCTTTGCATATACAAACTTTTTGAAGCATGATTTACATTATCAAAAACATTTTCAAAACATTGCATTAAAAAATATTTTAATACCGGTTACAACACAAAAATATCCTATCACTATCCCTATAAAAACCCACAGAATTCTAATACCGGTTACAACACAGAGATGTCCTATCACTGTCCCTTGCCCCAATGTCTGAGCTACAGAGAAAAAATATCCAGGAAGGACATGCGAGAATTCGGACAATAATGTAACCATGCGATATGTGGAGCCTTGCTCCAAAAGAGAAAAGATGAGATACCTCCACCAATAAATACACATGTTGTTGCACTACAACAACAAACAAATTTCATGGCCCCCAAAAAACGCACAAAAGAAGAGAAAGAAAAATTTCCTGCCAAATCTCCCACTAAAAACCCCCTCACGTGGTATGATGCAGTGATGAAAGAAGAAAATGAAAATGCCACAACATCTATGCAAAAAACACCAGCACATGAGATAACTGCCAAAAATCTTCTACAACTCCTGGCAAAATCCCCAGAATTACAACAGACATTGATACAACTTCAAAATTCCAAACAAGAAGTTGCTTAAAGCTCAAGAGAGGAAAAAACCTCTCAAAATTTTACAAAAATCGAGAAAGGAGAATCTTAAAAAACCCTATCTCAAAAGCAATTTTCAAAACTCCAACTTAAGAAAGAAGAGTCTTCAAAAACCCTTTCTCAAAAATAATTTTAAAAAAATCAACTTGTGTTACCACAAGTCCCCAAAAAACCTACTTCTAAATTCTTCATAAAACCATTTTTTCAAAATATTGTGACTCTTGAAAATGATTTTTTAATGAAGACCCTTTTTTAGCACTACAAAATTATTTAGGACAAAAATGTTTTTATAAATCATGGATATTTTAAAAACTTCATATTTTTATCAAGCTATCCTTGAAATATCAGGATCAACGACAATTAAAATTAATTTTGATAAAAATAACCCAGATCCCTCTTATTCAATTTGTAAAATACTTAGCGTAATTGCTCCTATTGATTGAGGGAATGATCTGTCTCAACTCCTAAATTTCCCAGATAACCACAAAAATGAATCATTTTTTTATATTCCCTTTAATTACTGGGATTACCAACAAGCTTGGTTCAATTCCTTCTTTATTCAAAATACCAACCAAAGCCACACTTGGCTTTTCCATTTTGATACCTCATGTGATCCATCACAATTTCCAACATGGTGGGAGCAATTCGGATCCACCCTAGAAATACAAAAACCAGAAGTCACTAAATCTTCCAGCCTCTTCAAATCCCAATATAAACCCTCTGAGGAAGAAAAAAAATGTGTGCCACTACACCTTTTTCACACAAAATTCCACTTACCATGGGTATTTACATGGTTCGTAGATTATTCGGAGAACAAAATACCAATAATCCGAAGAAGATTCAAAATCAGGTGGTGGGACAGCCTTAAAATACCATCAAGCCTCACCCCACAAAAAGTACAGGAATGGTTAAATGCCCGAAAATCCATTCCAGTACAGGCGCATCTACCGGCACCACTACAAACACTCCGCACACCCAGTTCCTTTCACAGAAATCCCAGATGGCCTCAATGCTTGCAGCGGCCAAAAATTCAAAAGAAATGCAAGCCATAATTCTGAAATTTGCACCGTCTTCATCAAAACAAGGTTCTTCATCAGAAGAAGAAGAACCAGAGATTGATATTGAAGACAGTCCGATTTTTGGCAACAGTGGATTCTGAAAAAGTTGCCAAAAGAATTCAAAATACGCGGAGTAGAGTTCAGACAAAATTCCGACAAAAGAAAGTGCTCAAAAAAGCTACTTTCAAATAAGCAAAAGGCAAAAGCAAAGATTCCAGCAATAATTCAAGAAAATGTCAAAAGGATGAATAGTCATTCTCCACTCGGATGAATAGTTATTCTCCACTTAGATGAATAGTTAGATTTCTTTTTAATTACGAAAATGTCATGTAAAACTCCTATAGACTCCCTCTCTCTTAGTTAGATAAGCTTTTCTTTCTAAGCTTTTCTCTTTCTAAACTTCAGATTTTAGAGAGAAGGAAGAGCTCTTACTAAATTCCCCTTTAGGTTAGATTAAAATTCCTAATATTCCCTCAAATACCCATATGATTCAGTTCATATGACCCATATCATATGATTCATATCATATGATCAGAAATACCTTAGAAATTTCCAAGGTATATCTCCTAGATAAAATACTTTGTAAATTCCAATTTATATTAAATGAATATGATTATGGATGGCACTACCTTCTAATCTTTTAAATACTTCATGCTTTTAAATTCTTTAAATTCCTGCATTAAATACTTGGCCGGTTCAACCGCCTATTTGATTTAAATTCCTGCAGAACCTTTGATTTATGGTTTCCATAACTGGAACCTTAAATTGTCAATTAAATTGTTAGATAATGCAGGAAGCTAGAAATTAATTCCCAAACCAGTGCGTCCGTTATTATTAATGGAGTTTCTATAACAACATCGTTTATCTTAGTAAAAGACATTCACAACTCCGTTATCTTAGGAACACCATTTATAAATCTTATCACTCCTTATAAGTTAAATTGTCCAGTTATGGAAACCATAAATCAAAGGTTCTTGAGGAATTTAAATCAAATAGGCGGTTGAACCGGCCAAGTATTTAATACAGGAATTTAAAGAATTTAAAAGCATGAAGTATTTAAAAGATTAGAAGGTAGTACCGTCCATAATCATATTCATTTAAAATAAATTGGAATTTACAAAGTATTTTATCAAGGAGATATACCTTGGAGATTTCTAAGGTATTTCTGATCATATGATATGGGTCATATGAACTGAATCATATGGGTATTTGAGGGAATATTAGGAATTTTAATCTAACCTAAAGGGGAATTTAGTAAGAGCTCTTCCTTCTCTCTAAAATCTGAAGTTTAGAAAGAGAAAAGCTTAGAAAGAAAAGCTTATCTAACTAAGAGAGAGGGAGTCTCCTTTTATAGGAGTTTTACATGGCATTTTCGTAATTAAAAAGAAATCTAACTATTCATCTAAGTGGAGAATAACTATTCATCCGAGTGTAAAATGACTATTCATCCTTTTGACATTTTCTTGAATTATTGCTGGAATCTTTGCTTTTTGCCTTTTGCTTATTTGAAAGTAGCTTTTTTGAGCACTTTCTTTTGTCGGAATTTTGTCTGAACTCTACTCCGCGTATTTTGAATTCTTTTGGCAACTTTTTTCAGAATCCACTGTTGCCAAAAATCGGACTGTCTTTAATATCAATCTCTGGTTCTTCTTCTGATGAAGAACCTTGTTTTGATGAAGACGGTGCAAATTTCAGAATTATGGCTTGCATTTCTTCTGGATTTTTGGCCGCTGCAAGCATTGAGGCCATCTGGGATTTCTGTGAAAGGAACTGGGTGTGCGGAGTGTTTGTAGTGGTGCCGGTAGATGCGCCTGTACTGGAATGGATTTTCGGGCATTTAACCATTCCTGGACTTTTTGTGAGGTGAGGCTTGATGGTATTTCAAAGCTGTCTCACCACCTGATTTTGAATCTTCTTTGGATTATTGGTATTTTGTTGTCCGAATAATCTACGAACCATGTAAATACCCATGGTAAGTGGAATTTTGTGTGAAAAAGGTATAGTGGCACAAATCTTTTTTCTTCCTCAGAGGGTTTATATTGGGATTTGAAGAGGCTGGAAGATTTAGTGACTTCTGGTTTTTGTATTTCTAGGGTGGATCCGAATTGCTCCCACCATGAATTCCACCATGTTGGAAAAAATTGTGATGGATCACATGAGGTATCAAAATGGAAAAGCCAAGTTTGGCTTTGGTTGGTATTTTAAATAAAGAAGGAATTGAACCAAGCTTGTTGGTAATCCCAGTAATTAAAAGGAATATAAAAAAATGATTCATTTTTGTGGTTATCTGGGAAATTTAGGAGTTGAGACAGATCATTCCCTCAATCAATAGGAGCAATTACGCTAAGTATTTTACAAATTGAATAAGAGGGATCTGGGTTATTTTTATCAAAATTAATTTTAATTGTCGTTGATCCTGATATTTCAAAGATAGCTTGATAAAAATATGGAGTTTTTAAAATATCCCATGATTTATAAAAACATTTGTCCAAAATAATTTTGTAGTGCTAAAAAAGGGTCTTCATTAAAAAATCATTTTTCTAGAGTCACAATATTTTGAAAAAATGGTTTTATGAAGAATTTAGAAGCAGGTTTTTTGGGGACTTGTGGTACCATAAGTTGATTTTTTAAAAATTGTTTTTGAGAAAGGGTTTTTGAAGACTCTTCTTTCTTAAGTTGGAGTTTTGAAAATTGCTTTTGAGATAGGGATTTTGAAGATTCTCCTTTCTCGATTTTTATAAAATTTTGAGAGGTTTTTTCCTCTCCTGAGCTTTGAGCAACTTCTTGTTTGGAATTTTGAAGTTGTATCAATGTCTGTTGTAATTCTGGAGATTTCACCAGGAGTTGCAGAAGATTTTTGGCAGTTATCTCATGTGCTGGTGTTTTTTGCATAGATGTTGTGGCATTTTCATTTTCTTCTTTCATCACTGCATCATACCACGTGAGGGGTTTTTTAGTGGGAGATTTGGCAGGAAATTTTTCTTTCTCTTCTTTTGTGGGTTTTTTGGGGGCCATGGAATTTGTTTGTTGTTGTAGTGCAACAACATGTGTATTTATTGGTGGAGGTATCTCATCTTTTCTCTTTTGGAGCAAGGCTCCACATATCGCATGGTTACAGTATTGTCCGAATTCTCGCATGTCCTTCCTGGATATTTTTTCTCTGTAGCCCAGACATTGGGGCAAGGGACAGTGATAGGACATCTCTGTGTTGTAACCGGTATTAGAATTCTGTGGGTTTTTATAGGGATAGTGATAGGATATTTTTGTGTTGTAACCGGTATTAGAAATTTGTGGATTTTTTCTCCTGTTTTTGAGTAAACCATCGGTTAAAAGATATTTAAAGCAAAAAATATCAGGAATTAATGTGCAAAAAATATTTTTTAATGCAATGTTTTGAAAATGTTTTTGATAATGTAAATCATGCTTCAAAAAGTTTGTATATGCAAAGGAATCAATTAATTTGATGGAACAAATATTTGGGTTTCTAGGGGACTCAGAATTCTGATCTAAAAAACAATTCCTTAATTCGCCTAGATGACAAGAATAAGTTTTAATCAGGTTGAGGTCTCTAGCTTTTGGTTTTGTCAGAAAAGGGAATTTTAAATTTTTATTATTGGAATCAAAAGAGATGAAATCATTATCTACTTTATAAGGAGTGATAAGATTTATAAATGGTGTTCCTAAGATAACGGAGTTGTGAATGTCTTTTACTAAGATAAACGATGTTGCTATAGAAACTCGATTAATAATAACGGACGCACTGGTTTGGGAATTAATTTCTAGCTTTGTGTTATTAGCCGCAGCTAGAGTTTCCTGGGTATTTTCATGAAATTTATTAGGTATTAGACCTGTTTTTATACAATTCAGATCTGCACCAGTGTCAAAAAGAGCAATAGTAGTAATTCTAAAATTGCTTGAGAATTTAAGGGTTATCTGAACAAGGTATTTTTTTATCGTGATCCATCTTAAGACAACAATGAATTCTTGTGGGACATCTTCAAGGAAAGGGTTGTCAGAAGGTTCTCCTGGATTTTCAGAGTCGGGATTGTCTGACTCAGAACTGGATTCAGATTCATCCTAGGTATTTGAAAGGACTGTTTTTAGTAGAAGAGAGTCTTGTTCTTGTTTTTCTCGTAGAGCCTTGATCTCTACTTTGATTTGTTTCACCTCCCTCTGGAGTTCTAGAACTGGGTTTCTTTGGATTCTTTCATCCTTTTGCCCTTTTTCAGGATTTTGGTCAAGTCGTAGGTATTTTTGGAGGTATTTGACAAAATCGTATTTTCGACATCTTTTTTCTCGTCAGTGAAAGATTTGAGGAGTTTATTCAAATAATCTTTTGGTGTTCGATATCTATGTGTTGAACCATTTCTAATATGAATTCTTGATCCTTGGTTAGAATACAAATAAGTTTTCCCTTACCCTTATCAGAATATTCAGAAGAAACTGGTTGTAAGCAATTCATCTATTTGAAGAGCTTTGTTGTCTTCAGAAGACAGAGAAAAGTAGTCAGGTTCTGACTCGACATTTGAATCGAATGAATCAATTAGAAGATTGGAGATTTTTTGGGTGACGTCATCATCGAGCTTCAATTCTTGTAATTTTTTATTCATCTTGCAGTATTTCGATGTATGACCCTTTTTGTGACATTTGTAACACGTAATGTCCTTGTATTTCGAATAAGTTTTTTTGGTATTTAGGTTTTTGGAATGATGAGTATTTTTGTATGAGTTTTTGTAATACTCTTCATTGGTTTTGCTAAAATCTCTCCTTTTGTAACATCTTGAAGTACTCTCAAGGAATTTATGAGTCTTGCTGCAGTTTCCTGTACAACTAGAAGAGGGTTTTGAGAAATTCGTATCAAATTATTTGCAAAAGGTTCCAAGTTCGCACTTAGTTCTCTTTAGCTCCAGTTTGAGGTGTTTTTGTAATTTCAGGTCTTGACAGATTTTTAGACCTTCCTGTTGAGTTATACTGACAAGCTGTCCGTATGTAAACTCACTATAGGGTATAATCTGTTTACCGCAATTTTCTTTGATTTTGTTCCTAACCTTTTCTCCTAAAAGGGTATGTAGTCCGATCAGGAATTTCTCTTTCCAAAATGGCTAGTTGGAATCTTCCCTGAGCATAACTCTGGTTAAGAAGATATTTTTGTACCATTGGAAATCACTGAGTTTCTTGCATTTAAGGTTGGAAAGTAACTCGACATTTTTGTCTTTCAAATGTGAAGAATCTCCTATGAAATTTAAAGAGATTGTGAGAATCAAGGTTGCTATGACAACTTGTAGGGGTTCACCTTGTTCATCTAGGATTGGTATTCCTTCTTCATCAGTTTTGATGGAATTGAGGATATCTTTTTTTTGTTGATCAACGAGATAATTATCCCACCAACCTTTCAATTGACTAGAGAATCCTGCGATGAACAGTTCTGCAATGGTCTTGTCTTGCGTACCATTCTGGGTTTTGTAGGCATTTGCAGCCATCGTCATTTGTTGAAGAAAACTGAGAATGGTGTATTCGGTCATCCTATCTATGTTCCAATCATAAATGGAAGAGGCATTGAAACGGGATTGAGCTAGGGGTTTGACTATTCCCAGATCTAGGGCAGGAATAATATGTAATTGTTGTTGTTGTTCCTGTTGTATTGGTCTTTGCCAATCCATATGGTTAACAAAGGGTTTCTTGTTTTGGATTTGTTCTAGAGTATCACTGTCGTCGGAATCATTGACAAGAGTAGTGATTTTATTGGAAGATTGTGGAGTATCAGGAACAACGTGTTCAGTATTAGAACTGATGGACGTCCCAATTCTACTCAATTTATCTTGGATAGCCCGAATAAATTTAGACTTGTTTTGCTGGATATTCTTGACACCATCTTTGGACACCTGAAAGAGTTTAAAGATTGGGCTTTGGCTTTTCTTATCCTTAGTCGTTCCTGGGGAATCAATAGTGACTAAAGGGTTGGTTTTTATGTGTTTTTCTACCTTGTCGAGTTGTTTTCCTAGGGTATTCAAACTGATATTGGTAAAATTATTTTGGGCGAGGATATTCTCGGTATTTGTTTTTTCATCCTCTGCAGGATTCTTAAGAGAAATCGCGTCTACATGACATCCATGAATGTTAAGCTTAATCCCTTAGTAGAGGAGGGTGGTTGGACTGGACTTTCCTAGAATCAGCTAGGGTTTCCCATTTTGGTGTTTTGTTCCTAGTCGTAACAGGATTTATCGTTTTAGAAAATGGGTAATCAATGGAATTTTAGGAGGAGTAAATTTCAAACCACTCAAAGAATAGGATGTTTATCCTATGTTCATTAACAAATTATTAAATTCTTCCTGTATTTTTGTCCTAGTGTTTAAAAAGGTTTTGAAGAACCAAATTCTTTTTTCTAGGTTGTATTTTTTATAGAAATCTTTTTGTAGGAATTTTTTATCTACTTTAAAATCTTTTTGTAAAACACCAATTACGTTTACTATGTTCTCTGTAATCGAGGAAAAAGTCGGACTAGTAGGTTCCTGGTCCTCTATCTTTTCTCTAACCGTGGAATTTTCACAAACGGATCTCGGTATTTCGTTGGAGTAGTCTACGTTTCGTAGATTGGGTAAATCTGACGTAGAATGTCTCAGTTTTGTTTTGTAAGGAGTATTTATGACTGAGAGAATCTGTGAGACTCTTCCTAAGTCAAGAGTTTCTACGGAACTGGAATCATTGTATCTAATACTCGTAGATTTTCTATGGAATGAAAGATTGACTCTACCATCCTGGTATTGGGTTATTTCTCTGAGATGGGTATTTGGTTGGGAAGTGTCTAGAGGTTCAAGTTTCGCAACACCTTCTAAGATCGATTCGTCAGGTAGGGTAATATCCTTCCATCTAATAGGTCTTCGTAAAAACGGTGTTAGATCTGGAAAGACCTGTTTGTAAAAGAAGGGTTTCGCCTTTCTTACTATGATATCTGACTTTTGTAGCAAAAGCTGAAGTCATAGCTTTATAATGGATTCTGTAAATTATAGCTACGGGAATCGATCCTTCAAGCATTTGGTAATTGTGAGTCTTGATTTGTAAGACAAGGGATTTTTGGATATTTTTGTCATTTAAAGAAACTGAGAAATTTGGGTAACAGTAAAAAGATACTGGTCCTGTGCAGAGACTAGACTCAATAGAACTCAATAGGGAATCTTCGAAATTTGTGAATCTAGCATCACGTAAGATAGCAATGATTGAGGTGTTTAATCCTTCCTTCGTGAGGGTTTTATCCCTACTTGGACTAATCCAATATGAATATATTTGTAATTTCTTTCTCTGTGTCTCTTTAAGGAATTTTGAGAAAGTAATTGGATTGTTTCAAAAGGTTGAGATAATTGGATATCTCTTTTCTCTGTTTTAATTATGAAATCAGTTTTGAATAACTGATATTTGGAATTTTTGTAAATCTAATCTCGATTTACTCTCGGTATTTTCCAATTATCAATAGATTTTTCAAAATCTTGTATCAAGATTTCTTCGGTGTTTATTATCTTCTTTGAATCCATGAAAGAAGATGAACCAAAATCACTAGAAGTAGATCTGTTGAGAAATGAATCCATGTTATGGAACTCCCACAGAGCACCCAGACTCTTCCTACAATCAAAGGCCTTCCCTAGGGTATAACTGCCTGCGTTCGTTGAGGACTTACCGACCCCGGACTATCCTAAGCACAAAACCTCGGAAGAACCCGAACCTCTAAAATGGAATCTCATCTGGTCTGGATAATATTCTCTCTATCTCTACCCTTTATGGCTCTGATACCAAACTTAGGCCGATGATCTAAAGGAGATAATAGACAAGGAATGAATCGGGATATAAGGTATTGAAAAATTAAAAGATAATTGAAATATGCAGAAAGTAAATAAAGATTAACTTACAATTTAAGGTTCCAGTTATGGAAACCATAAATCAAAGGTTCTGCAGGAATTTAAATCAAATAGGCGGTTGAACCGGCCAAGTATTTAATGCAGGAATTTAAAGAATTTAAAAGCATGAAGTATTTAAAAGATTAGGAGGTAGTACCGTCCATAATCATATTCATTTAAAATAAATTGGAATTTACAAAGTATTTTATCAAGGAGATATACCTTGGGAATTTCTAAGGTATTTCTGATCATATGATATGAGTCATATGATATGAGTCATATGAACTGAATCATATGGGTATTTGAGGGAATATTATGAATTTTAATCTAACCTAAAAGGGAATTTCTTTAGAGAAGCTCTCACTTCTCTCTAGGATTTGAAGTTTAGAAAGAGAAACTTAGAAAGAAAAAGCTTAGGCCGAGTATCTAAAGGGGATAACAGACAAGGAAGGACTCGGGATATAAGGTATTAAAAAATTAAAAGATAATATCTATTTTTTTACCGAGCCGCATTATAGTCAGCCGGGCAGACACTTATACGTGCACATTATTACAGTTGGGTATGGTATTATCGAGACCTTTTAAGGCCGAGTATGTTATGATGAGATTTTTCCCATAGAAAGGCTTGATACTATATTATATGACCCCATAGAGTGGCCCGATTTTACTTTCATGCATATATTCATGATTATGTCAGTTGTATGCTCTCAATGACCTTTTTTGAGTTTCAGATTGATTTCTATACCCTTATCTTGTATTTCATTCTTTATTTACATGCTTTACATGCCTTACATATTCGGTACATTCTTTCGTACTGACATCCCTTTCTGGGGTGCTGTGTTTCATGCCCGTAGGTATAGCTAGATAGACAGACGTACCTCCACATTAGGGTACTTGCTTCCAGCTATTGATATGTTGTAGTACCCCTAGAGGTTTGCAGACTAATAGTCAGTATATATTCATTTTGCTTGACCTTATCGGCCTCTTTGTTGGCCTATTTATTATTGTATAATACCCATCCATTGTCGAGGTTACTTTCCGTCAATTTATGTGATGCTCTCATTTATATTTACTTATGCCTTACATGCTCTCATTTATAATATGTAAGGCATAAGTAAATATAAATGAGAGCATAACATAAATTGACTGAAAGTAACCTCGACAATGGATGGGTAATATACAACAACAAATTTACAGGAGAATCACAAGTACTTTCTTAAGGACTAAGAGTAGAGTGTTTATCAGATTTAATTGCGTAGTCGTCGTTTCTATATTGATCATGCCAAAAAAAGTGAGCCTTACATACCTTGTAGCTTATACGAATTGCAGAAGTTCTCAGACGTACTACGAGCGGTTATCTACATGATATAAACGATTGCTATCAATAACTGATTCAAAACTCATAAGAAAACTCATTTGGGCATTTTATCGAGCAACTTATGTTCATGAAGTTTATACACTCTTTTATATCCAAATTTACATGAAATTCCAACACTACAACTTCATACCAACTCTCCTCCATATCCTAAACCTTATGAACATCTCAACAAGCTCATAACATACTCATAATTCACACAAATGAGCCCAATAATAATACAACTCAAGATCAAAGCTTCTAAGAATTGGTTTATCAAAATCAGTCAATAATTCACTCCAAACACTTACATGATCACTAGAATATGTAGATAAAGATAAAACTCGCCTTTAACCACCAGAATCTCCCCAAAAACAGAGTTACTTCACCTCCAAAAATCCTTCGAAATCGATACAACGAGGAGGAAGATGATGCAATGATAAATACAAGATTCACCATGTTGGATTTGCCTTTGATTTTGGCCTTGGATCACATGAGAACTCTTAGAGAGGATTTGGGAGAGTTTTGGAGCTGATAAGATCGTGAAATGAAAGAAAAAAGGACTGCACTGTTTTAAATAGCAATCTGTAAGTTTCCACCACCCTAAGGGCGCTATACGGGTCACTTCACACTGGCCATCATCCCAAACCGGCTACCTGCGCAGTCTTGCAAAAATACGAATAACTCTCTTCTCTTACATCATATCGATGAACAGTTTGTTGCTTTGAAAAGTAGACTCGCTGAAATTGAATTGCAATAGGTCATATACCCCAAAATACCTTATATACTAGGAGATATACTAGGGCCAAGGTTGGCCAAAAATCCTATCTGAAATTTTGTCTGCTATTCCCCGAGTTTCGACGAACTTTATTTCTTTGATTCGTTTGACCTCGAACTCTTACAAAACTTTCGTAACACTTGTTTAGACTTATTGTCATCCAAATATAAGATTTTAGCCTCATCGGGATTTACGTGAGTTTATTTATGACACATACGAGCGCAAAAATACGGGGTGTAACAATACGGTCTTGTCGGCCTCAGTTTATGTATATATATGTTGTTATTGGGCTTCTTATGCATGCATGATATTGTTGCATTCTATCTTATTATTGTTGTTGAAATGACTTGTCAGCCCAAGTCTCGCGTCGTATAATTCAGGTACTACAGTTGGTATACTCGGGCCTTAGGGTGTCAGGTTCCGGCCACACCCTCCAAGGTTGGGGTGTGACACCTATCCTTATCATTCTTGCTATGACTGCCACTAGAGTCTTTTCATGAACATAGAATAAACTTTTGCTATTGTTGATCATTTGACCTGAACTTGCTTCATAGTTCTTAAGAATTGTCATCATCTTCTTCAATGATTTAGATTCAGCTGAGCATAAAAGTATTGTGTCATTTGCATAGGACAAATGATTGATTTGTGGACTCCATTTAGGAAGACTAAACCCTTTAAGTCTATATCCCCATGCAGTTTGTTCAACCTTCTTACCAGTATCTCTGCAACAATTATAAACAATGTTGGAGACAAGGGGTCTCCTTGTTTAAGACCCTTAGTTGAATGAAAAAAGTCACGCGATTGCCCACTAATTAGCACAAAATACTAATTATTAGAGACTAGTCCCTATTATGATCCATTTTTAACCTTGCGGTAAGAACGTACCATAACTTGACTATTTGTTTGAAAACATAGTCGCCATCTATTTTTTTACGAAATTATGAAACCATTTTGAAAAAAAAAAGTTAATTACGAAAAACCTTTATTTTAAAAACCAGAGAAAGAAGATTAAGAGTTCTGATGATTCCTCGAGGAAGGTGTTTAGCACCCCAAGAAATCTGCAAATGCGGTTACCGACGGGTTTAAACATTTTGTTGCTAAAAACTATATTATTTATTTACAAATATATATTTGAAACTTAAACTAAAAAAATATAATTTATTCACAAAATGGGAATTTGAAATTTAAACAAAATTTGGTATAATTTATTTACAAAATGAGAATTTGAGATTTAAACTAAAATTTGATTCACTTAAATCAATGTTTGAAATAAGTAAATCATATTATACACCTTACTTAATACGTTAACTATTTATATCATCTTTACTATGTAAAATAATTCAAATATTTAAACATTCAAATAAACCTTTTAAAGACATTAATTCTACTTATCCGGATAAAAAATCGAATTAAACGGTAAATTCAACTTCAAAATCAGATTAATATAATTATTTTAGACTCTTATTTAATAAATTGAAAATAAAATAATAGTGTTCAAGTCGTTTTCTCAAATTCATGATTAATCATGGGTTATAAAGAATTACCATCACCGAAATAAAATATATAAAAAATAATAGGGTATAAAAAAATTACCACCACTTGATATAAATGCATAAAATTTATACTGAGGTATAAAAAATTACCACCACTTGAAATAAATGGTTAAACATTAAAAGATGAGAGGTATAAACAATTATGTTAGCAAAGTTAAAGAATTATGTTAGTAAATTATAATGTTAGCATATGATAAAGTAATATCAGTGTTAATGTTAGTATACGATAAAGTAATGTTAGTGTTAGAATTACCGTAATTAGTGTATATGAATTAGGTAATGTTTAGTCTCCTAGTTTATGCAATATTGTAATATAATTAGTATTGTACACTTATCATAATTATTGTATTACCATAAATGTAATTCAAGTAGAATAAAGTTTTAGGAGTAGAATAGGAATAAAATTCTCCTATTATATAAGTTGTATAAATAGTCTTTCAATTAATGAAAATAATCAAGAGATTATTTCTTTCATGGTATCAGAAGTCTAGGTCTTAAATTCCTCTCTCAAAATTTCCGTCCAAACAGCCGAAATCCGAGCTCCCTTCTCTCGTTTTCCGTGCCCCGACGGTGTCCTCCTCTTCCCAAATTTTTTCTTCCAACTCCCTCAATCACGTATTGTTCTGTCGTTATGTCTACGTCAAAGAACACGTTTCACCATGCCCTTACTGTTTCTAACATCAAGAATCATATCCCTATCATTCTTGAAATAGAAAACGTCCAATACACGACGTGGGCCGAACTGTTCAAAGTTGACGCACGCTAGCATCAAGTCATCCATCACATAATCCCCGCGGCTCCTGAGGATACGAATGTGCCAAAACGCGAGGATGATCCTAAGTTGTGGACGACTCTTGATGCTACCGTCCTTCAGTGAATATATTCCACTATATCTACCGACCTTTTGCAAACAATCCGAGAACCTCAACAACGGTGGCGGCAAAAAGGGTGGAAATAAGAAAAATAATGGAAAGAACCGCAGCAGCAGCCGGCAGAATGGTGGTGGCGGTGGGGGTCCTCGCGATGGTCAGCAACAGCAGCAACAACAACAGTTCTAGGGCCCACAGTGGGCCCCTATGCAGTGGCAGCAGGCCCCACAACGGTTTGGGCTCGGCCCGCCTTGCCTCCGGCGGCGGTTTCCAGCCCAACCGCCGGGGACGGCCCACTGCCCAGGTTTCCACAACGGCCCACTGTTTTTTCTCCAGCCCAACGCTACAATGGCAGTTTCAGTGAGCAGGAAGGCACTTTTGGGCCCCACCAGGCCCATCATGCAGCGGCCCCCACACCTACCGATATTGAAGACGCGATGCACATGCTTGGAATAAATCCTTTGGACCCAAATTGGTACATAGACACCGGTGCCACTACTCACATGACGTCCGACTCAGGTACTCTCTCGTCTTATTCCAATTTGAGCAACAATCGTGGTATAATTGTTGGTAATGGTAATTCAATTCCAATTCATGGGTATGGTCAGAAAACATTGTCTCCCCCTCATCCACCCCTTATATTGAAAAATACCCTTCACGCACCAAAATTGATTAAAAATTTGGTGTCTATCCAAAAATTCATCACTGATAATTCCGTGTCCATAGAATTTGATCCATTTGGATTTTCGGTGAAGGATTTCAAAACGGGGAGTCCTCTCATGAGGTGTGATAGTAGGGGTGATTTTTATCCTATCACGCCAAGTTCCAGTTTCTCGAGTCACGCAATGCCATCCACTTTTTCCGCTCTGGCTCCGTCCTTGTGGCATGCTCGTCTAGGTCATCCGGGGTCATCTATTTTATCTTCCTTAGATAAAAATAATCTTATTTCTTGTAAGGGTGTGCATAGTACTCCGAATTGCCAATCTTGTTCTTTAGAAAAAATAGTTAAATTGCCATTTGTAGACTCCAATTCTCATACTTTAATGTCATTTGATATTATTCATAGTGATTTATGAACGTCTCATGTTCTTAGTTCTTTGGGTCATTGATATTATGTTCTCTTTTTGGATGATTGGACTTTTCCGATAGCGAAAAAATCCCAAGTTTTTTCCACCTTCTTAAAATTTAGAGCATTCATTAGAACCCAATTCGAACGAGAAATTAAAACTATTCAATGTGATAATGGCAAAGAGTATGACAATGGAGTATTTCGGAAATTCTGTGCTAATAATATGATCAATTTTCATTTTTCTTGTCTTCATACTTCTTCACAAAATGAGAAAGCTGAACGCAAAATTCGTACCATTATTAATATTGTCCGAACTTTATTGATTCATGCCTCCGTACCCCCGTCTTTAAGACATCATGCTCTTCAAATGACTGCATATCTCCTTAACATAATTCCTTCCAAAGGTCTGACATATTCTTCCCCACTTCAAATTTTATATAATAAGACTCCTTATTCTCATCTTCGAATTTTTGGGTGTTTATATTATCTGTATAAATAGTATTTCAATTAATGAAAATAATCAAGAGATTATTTCTTTCAGTTAACATGCGATAAAGTGAAGTTGGTGTAAGCAACATTAATGTAAACAAATTTACTATAATAATGTTAGCATAATAGGTTAGTAATTTTCTATTTAAATGGACTTACATATTTAATATAATTGTATATAGATCTTGCTATCAATTAAATGAGCCTATTTTAGTGATCTAATAAAGTATTATATATGAGCGGTAGAAATATTAAGTTGCAAGTATGAACTTTATTTATGCATAGAAATATATTTACTTTTTAATTATAATTGATGAATCTTATAATTGAAAAGGTAACTCTTCTAAAGAAGCATAATTGAAAAATTGCCTTTGAAAAAAGATATCGGAATATAAATGTTGTGGTCCCAAGTCTAGACACTAATTTTTCTTCCTCTCCCCATCTTAGAAAGAACAAACAAGACTTAGATTTTACAACTAGTTATAAAGTGAGAGGAGATCTTCAACAAATTATTCCCGCAATGGATCAATGTTAATATTCATCATTATTCTGGATTGTTGTTTCCATCATAATAAACACAAACAGTGATTTATTTTTGGGTACTTTCCGAGTTCAGGATTTATCTCTGGGTATGTGTGTAATCACATAGTAAAAGGTGTTAGCAAATGAATAAATAACCATCGATTGTATTAAGGAAATAATAAACAAGCTTAAAAATAAAAATACCGGGAAGCCTTGAAAACAAGAGATTCCTTCATCTGTCATAAAAGTGTAGCATTTGTCAATATCAATAAACCAGCAAAAACGAAAAGTGACAAAAATAATTCCGCAGCAGTAGTAACATTGACGAACAAAGTAGAACAACAAGAGAATAATAAATCACGTCACCAAAGAAACACACATGATTAGTAACCGAAAATGGCGATAGAAGTGGCTCAATCATATTTTAACACAATGGAGCATTAAACTAGTGCTACGATGGTGGAGTAGTGGTGTGGTGTGGAAAATAAGATAAAGTAAAATTAGTTCCTCCTCTCGATCTCCTCTTTTTCTTTAGAAATATATGCATATGTGCAAAGTGTTTAACAATTGAAAAAAAATATCCAAACTACCAAAGAAAAAACCAATGAGTAAACAAAAATGTCAAATGCAGTAAAAGAGATCTAAAAATGTAGAGCAAAAATAATAGAAAATCCAATAAAAAAAAATTCCTAGTGTGTGTCAGTGTAGAAAAAGAGATGAAAGTATAAAAGAATTTAGAAAAAGAAAAAAGAGTGTGAGCTTTCTTTTTTGGGAGATGAATGTAATGGAGATTTTCTCCTCTGAGTGACTGAGTGTAGTGTAGAAATGAGGGAGAGGTGAGATTAAATAAAGAAAGAAAAAGTTGAACATTACAGGGAGGAAATTGAAAAAGTAATAATAATAATAATAATAATAATAATAATAATAATAATAATAATAATAATAATAATAATAATAATAATAATAATAATAATAATAATAATAATAATAATAATAATAATAATAATAATAATAATAATAATAATAATAATAATAATAATAATAATAATAATAATAATAATAATAATAATAATAATAATAATAATAATAATAATAATAATAATAATAATAATAATAATAATAATAATAATAATAATAATAATAATAATAATAATAATAATAATAATAATAATAATAATAATAATAATAATAATAATAATAATAATAATAATAATAATAATAATAATAATAATAATAATAATAATAATAATAATAATAATAATAATAATAATAATAATAATAATAATAATAATAATAATAATAATAATAATAATAATAATAATAATAATAATAATAATAATAATAATAATAATAATAATAATAATAATAATAATAATAATAATAATAATAATAATAATAATAATAATAATAATAATAATAATAATAATAATAATAATAATAATAATAATAATAATAATAATAATAATAATAATAATAATAATAATAATAATAATAATAATAATAATAATAATAATAATAATAATAATAATAATAATAATAATAATAATAATAATAATAATAATAATAATAATAATAATAATAATAATAATAATAATAATAATAATAATAATAATAATAATAATAATAATAATAATAATAATAATAATAATAATAATAATAATAATAATAATAATAATAATAATAATAATAATAATAATAATAATAATAATAATAATAATAATAATAATAATAATAATAATAATAATAATAATAATAATAATAATAATAATAATAATAATAATAATAATAATAATAATAATAATAATAATAATAATAATAATAATAATAATAATAATAATAATAATAATAATAATAATAATAATAATAATAATAATAATAATAATAATAATAATAATAATAATAATAATAATAATAATAATAATAATAATAATAATAATAATAATAATAATAATAATAATAATAATAATAATAATAATAATAATAATAATAATAATAATAATAATAATAATAATAATAATAATAATAATAATAATAATAATAATAATAATAATAATAATAATAATAATAATAATAATAATAATAATAATAATAATAATAATAATAATAATAATAATAATAATAATAATAATAATAATAATAATAATAATAATAATAATAATAATAATAATAATAATAATAATAATAATAATAATAATAATAATAATAATAATAATAATAATAATAATAATAATAATAATAATAATAATAATAATAATAATAATAATAATAATAATAATAATAATAATAATAATAATAATAATAATAATAATAATAATAATAATAATAATAATAATAATAATAATAATAATAATAATAATAATAATAATAATAATAATAATAATAATAATAATAATAATAATAATAATAATAATAATAATAATAATAATAATAATAATAATAATAATAATAATAATAATAATAATAATAATAATAATAATAATAATAATAATAATAATAATAATAATAATAATAATAATAATAATAATAATAATAATAATAATAATAATAATAATAATAATAATAATAATAATAATAATAATAATAATAATAATAATAATAATAATAATAATAATAATAATAATAATAATAATAATAATAATAATAATAATAATAATAATAATAATAATAATAATAATAATAATAATAATAATAATAATAATAATAATAATAATAATAATAATAATAATAATAATAATAATAATAATAATAATAATAATAATAATAATAATAATAATAATAATAATAATAATAATAATAATAATAATAATAATAATAATAATAATAATAATAATAATAATAATAATAATAATAATAATAATAATAATAATAATAATAATAATAATAATAATAATAATAATAATAATAATAATAATAATAATAATAATAATAATAATAATAATAATAATAATAATAATAATAATAATAATAATAATAATAATAATAATAATAATAATAATAATAATAATAATAATAATAATAATAATAATAATAATAATAATAATAATAATAATAATAATAATAATAATAATAATAATAATAATAATAATAATAATAATAATAATAATAATAATAATAATAATAATAATAATAATAATAATAATAATAATAATAATAATAATAATAATAATAATAATAATAATAATAATAATAATAATAATAATAATAATAATAATAATAATAATAATAATAATAATAATAATAATAATAATAATAATAATAATAATAATAATAATAATAATAATAATAATAATAATAATAATAATAATAATAATAATAATAATAATAATAATAATAATAATAATAATAATAATAATAATAATAATAATAATAATAATAATAATAATAATAATAATAATAATAATAATAATAATAATAATAATAATAATAATAATAATAATAATAATAATAATAATAATAATAATAATAATAATAATAATAATAATAATAATAATAATAATAATAATAATAATAATAATAATAATAATAATAATAATAATAATAATAATAATAATAATAATAATAATAATAATAATAATAATAATAATAATAATAATAATAATAATAATAATAATAATAATAATAATAATAATAATAATAATAATAATAATAATAATAATAATAATAATAATAATAATAATAATAATAATAATAATAATAATAATAATAATAATAATAATAATAATAATAATAATAATAATAATAATAATAATAATAATAATAATAATAATAATAATAATAATAATAATAATAATAATAATAATAATAATAATAATAATAATAATAATAATAATAATAATAATAATAATAATAATAATAATAATAATAATAATAATAATAATAATAATAATAAGAAGTTGAAAAAGGAAAAAGGAAGAATGAATTTGGGCGGATGAGGGAGAGAACGTGAGTTTAGGGAAGAAAAAGTCAACAAAGTAAAAACCATGTTTTCCTTTTTTTGGAGCAAAAGAAGGGATATGATTTGATAAGTAATTTATACAATCTCCGTGAATTAACAGTGTTTGCGATAAATTGTTCCAGCTTTTTTACTGACGGGTGGTATTAAAATATAATTAATATACTATAAAGATGTATGTATGTTTAATATGCATAGAATTTTTAAAAATAAAATAAAATGCGATTGATACTTTGAAAAATGTACTGTGGTGTAAAGAACTAAAAATAATTATTCACTGAAATAAATTTGTAGTGTTGTGCGGCGTATGTGCAGAAAAGTAATAGTTATTGAAATTAATTTAAACGATAATAAATTGATAAAAATCCTAATATTTGCAGAGATAAGAATAATTATCAATACATTGTGTTAAAAATTGGAAAATGTGTCAAAAGTGATATTTCATGCTTTACTGATCAGGACATCCCGAGAAATTATTTTAAAGCAAAATGAACCAAAATTAGGTGTCAATAACTGTCATTGTTTGACCGGAGATGATGTAAGAGTCTTTGGACAAACAAATTGACGTATGACCAATTTTGGCTCGATTTTTGCAGACAGTTTGAAAATAAATACGAATGGCCCTCTTAACATGAAAAATGTCATCCTCTTTGATGGTTTAAGAGTAACTATGAATGAATGGCCATCTCGGTATGCAAATGTCATCCTCCTGGATGATATGAATATGAATGAATGATCCTCTCAGCATGAAAATGTCATCCACTCGGATGGTTTTAAAAATATGAATGAATAACCCTCTCGGCATGCAAATGTCATCCTCTTGGATGGCATGAATATGAATGAATAGTCATCTCAGCATGCAAATGTCATCCTCTCGGATGGTTTTGAAAATGAATGAATGGCCCTCTCGGCATGCAAATGTTATGCTCTTGGATGGTTTTGAAAATATGAATGAATGACCCTCTCAGCATGCAAATGTCACCCTCTTGGATGGTATGAATATGAATGAATATCCCTTTCAGCATGCAAATATCATCCACTTGGATGGTTTTAAAAATATGAATGAATGGCCTCTCGGCATGCAAATGTCATCCTCTTGGATGGTATGAATCTGAATGAATGGCCCTCTTGGCATACAAGTGTCATCTTTGTGGATGGTATAAATATGAATGGCTTTCTTGGACGGATCGTATTGTCCCCTTGGACATTTCAAATCCAGTTGCAGCCCTCTTGGCTGGATATTATCGTTTCTTGATGAATTTTGAGGTCCTTCCTCAAAATTCTGCTTCAGTTTCAATGCATGGGTGAATTCTCATATTTGATCTTAGAATTTTTGAGATATTCTCAAAATTCTGCCCCAATTTCTTCCTAAATGATAGTGAATATTTTGGCATGACCGATTCCATAAGGCGCCTATGTATCTCGCAAGGACAGGAATTAGGTCATACGTAGTTCAAGAAATGCTACTGGGGAATGAAAATTGAGTTCCGAGTTGTATGTCCGAGACTCTGTGGGATAATAAAATTCGAGCTTGTGGATTGATTTTTGGTGTAACAGAGTGATCAGAATTTTGGAAAATCATGATGCAACATATCCTATGATGTTTTTATTTTATCGATGTTTTTGTATTTTTTGTAAAATTGAAGTGAATCACGTCTTGACTTCAGTTGGTACCAACAATTAGTATTGTGCATAAGAATTCCCACTTTTTTCATTCTGTCTATCGAGACTGGCTCTGGGTAATTCTTATAGATTTCAGATGGTACCTCAGATATACTTAAGTATCGACAATATTTGTTCGTCTTGGTTCAAGCAATGATTTTGAACTATACCTATCCTCATGTTTTAAGTGCCCTCACTAGAAAGAAAGTTAATTTCTCGCATAATGTTTCAGTATTTTATTAACTTTGGGACGTCTAGATAAGTATACTCACACTCAGAAAATATGTTCAAAGCATGCAATTATGAAATCATAGGCTTGATCGTCATGTAAATATCCACTAATGTGAGAAACACTTGGAATAGAATTATGTAAGGCTTGATATCGGCTTGTAATGTAGGCTTGAAGAAAGGATAGGATATCATTTGGGTAAAGAGTTACTAATTCTTCCTTGAGCGTTGCACTATGTCTGTGCTTAGCATTTGTGTGTTTTGATGTTGCTCTACATCATTTTTTCCCCTTTCTTTTATATTGACTCCTTTTGAATCTTTGTTTGGAGCCTTTCTCCTGTTTGCAGAGTTATTTCTTATTTCATCATCATTAATCATTTTTTTCCGGATTTTCTCTTCATCTTGATATTGTCTGGTTTTTCGGCTCCCTCTTTGTGTGAAGTTATCCTTTTGTCTTATTTTTCTGGGACTTTTGGACGTTTGTATTTGACAACTTCATCTTGGATCTTTATCCGCAATTGCACGTTTCTAGTACGCTCAGAGAGGTTGGGCCAAATGAGGGTTAGTGCTTGTAAGCACTTAGAACTGGTATAGGCTTATGATGTAGTTGTCAAAATAATAGGCTTTAGGCTCAAATAAGGTATGCTAGGGATAATGAGATTTGGTAGGCTAGAAAGGCTAGAAAGGCTCAAACGGTTCAAAGAAGGCCTACGATAATTTCCTATACCAAGTGTTACTCAGGATTTCATCTCAACAAACATTCGGACCAAGTTCTAGATCATAATGTAATGCAATTGAACTTAATGTAAAGCTCACCACACAATGCACATGAAACGATGAGGTTAATTTTGGAATCATGCAAGAGAATTTTTCAAGTGTCACTAAAGGTGTGAATGAGAGGTACCAAAAAATTCTATGGTTTACCACGAAGTCAGTCCTCTCCATCATACCGATTGTTCTTGTTGTTTTCTATGCACATTTCAAACAGTATTGGTACCAACCAAGTTAGACTATGATTCTTTAAAAAATTATATATATTTTTAGATTTTTTGAATAAGGGGTATCGAACCCAAAGGGATGCCTACGTATCTCCCCAAAGAAGAGAATCAGGTGCGCGTAGTTCATTCAGATAGTTTATAAAATGTATGATTGAAAAAGAACTCATCCACGACAGGGTAGTAAAAGTAAAACTATAAAATAACTAATGACTTTCCACAGTAGGACGAATGTAAGACTGACAATTATCCCTGATAGGATGAATGATAATTGTCCATGATAGGATGAATACAAAGAAAAATTTTACTCCAATGGCGACTCGATGACTTGCCCACATCAGGACAATACAAAAAGTAAAATTTTGCTCAGATGGCGATTCGATGACTTGTCCACGTCAAGACAATACAAAAAGTAAATTTTTTCTCTGATGGCAACTCGATGACTTGTCAACGTCAAGATGATTCGGAAAGTAAAATTTGCTCTGATGGCGACTCGGCGACTTATCCACGTCAAGATGATACATAAAGTAAAATTTGTTGTGATGGCGACTCGATGGCTTGTCCACGTCAGGACGATACAAAAAGTAAAATTTGCTCTGATGGCGACTCAATGACTTGTCCACGTTAGGATGATACAAAAGTAAATTTTGCTTCAATAGCAACTCGATGACTTATCCACGTTAGGATGACACAGAGAGTAAAATTTTCTCTGATGGCAACTTGATGACTTATCCACATCAGAATGATACAAAAAGTAAAATTTGCTCCTGTCACACCCCAACCTTAGGGGGTGTGGCCGGCACCCAGCGGTCGAAGGCCTGAGTGGACCAACTATAGTATCTGGAACCAGTAATATGAATCCTAGGCCAACAAGGCCTCCATATAATCATAAAAAGATAAAAAAGTATGACACCTGCACGCAGAAGTCCCAATACAATATATACAGATAACCAAGGCCAACAAGGCCACCAGAAGAGTACCCTGCTAACAAAAGAGGCCGATAAGGCCATGACATACATACACATAATATACACAAGTCTGCGAACCTCTAAGAGTGGCATAAAACATCAATAGTTGGGACAGGGTCCCGCCATACCCAAAATACTAGTAATGTATATGCATGTCGTGGCCTTGTCGTCCTCTTTTGTTAGCAGGGTACTCTTCTGGTGGCCTTGTTGGCCTTAGTTGCATGTATATATTGTGTTGGGACTCTTATGCGTACAGGTGTCATACTCTTTTGCCTTTTTATGGTTATATGGAGGCCTTGTCGGCCCAGGATTCATATTACAGATTTCAGATACTATAGTTGGTCCTCTCAGGCCTTCGGGCGCTAGGTCCCTTCCACCCCCACCCCCCAAGGTTAGGGTGTGACAGACTTGGTATCAAAGCAGGTCTGTCCTAGGGAGTCTGCAAGTCGTGTCTAGTAGAGTCTTGTTAATGGGTGTGTTTTGCACCACACTTATAAACATGAGGCTACAAGGCATTTAGGGGTGATTTCTATTCTTTCATCTCATAGATTGTGCAGTAAAGCCGAGTAGTAAGAATTCGAGTCTAACTCGTGCTTTATACAGTTCCAGTAATCTCGGTTATTAAAAAGACTCCAGCTAGTTTGTATTCATGATAAGTAAACGAAAAAACCCCCATCCCCCTAATAGGTTATTGATACTTCAAAGGTGCGAGTGTTATACTATAGTCTTAGAGTATGAACATTTGAGATATGGAAGAGATAATGAACGCCTAGAAAGGTAAGGCGCTGATTTTTGGATGCAAAAAAAGTGAGGAGAAAGAGGTGCGTACCTGAATACAGGAGGTTATAAGGAAATTAATATTCTGATGGGATAATGTAAGTATTGTTATCTTGCTTTCCATAATGGTAGAACCACAATGAGAAGAACCTAAAAAAATCTCGGGACTTAGTAAAGGGTAGAAAAGCCACTCCATTGGACCATGTATATTTGACGTACCCATAAATTGTGAAACGAATATGATTTTTTAAATAATCTTAATGCTTCAAGGGCAAAGTATTGAATTTCTTGTGTGAGAGGTAATTGTTTTCCTCAGAAAGGCTTTTGTCTGAAGTAAGCAGAAATAGTAAGTGCATAGGAGATAAGGCCAATTAAAGAAAGGGAAGTTATAAGAAAGGGAGTTTTTGTCACGAGTATTGAAACTAAGATAATAAATGATGTGGATAGTAAAGGGATGGTACCAATATAAGTGGGACACTTGAGAAAATATGAACAACGACTAGAGTCATAAAATAAAGTACGGTAATGCGACAAGTTTGTAACTAAGTAAACCAGAAGACAAGGAGAAGTAAATGCTAAGTTGTGACAATGAATGTGCTATGAGACTAAGTACTTACTATGAGATTCGAACAACCATATGTTAACGAAATATACCGATCAAATGATCTAGCCTTCTAAATTAGGGAGTACCGATATCGGGAGAGTTTCCTTGGTTAAGTGGAATGCGAACCATAGATTTAAAAATTGCAAGGTAAGTAATCAAACAGTTATACGTTCACACTATAATATACAAGTGGTACACTCGGGCCGTTCAAGATCCAGGTGTCGGTCACCCCCTCGAAGCTGGCGTGTGACAGCTCTGATGGTGACTCGATGACTTGTCCACGTTAGGATGACACATAAAGTAAAATTTGCTCTAATGGCAACTCGATCACTTATCCACGTCAGGACGATACAAAAAGTAAAATTTTCTCTGATGGTGACTCGATAACTTGTCCACGTCATGACGATACAAAAAGTAAAATTTGCTCCGATGGTGACTCGATGACTTGTCCACGTTAGGATAATACAAAAAGTAAAATTTACTCTAATGGTGACTCGATGACTTATCAACATCAGGATGATACCAAAGTAAAATTTGCTCTGATGGCGACTCGATGAAAGAAAGTAAAATTTGCTTTGATGGAAACTCGATGACTTATCCACGGTAGGACGATACCAAAATTTATTTCACGATAGGACGGATGATGATTATCCATGATAGGACAAATTATGGTTATCCACGATAGGATAAATGATGGTTGTCCACGATAGGACTAATTATGATTGCCCATAATAGGACGAATGGTGATTGTCCATGATAGGACGAATAATAGTTGTCCATTATAGGACGAATTATGATTGTCTAGGACAAGACGAAGTAAAAGGTGGGTAAGCCAAATATGTTCATTTCAAAGACGGAAAAGGTGAGTACATACCTTGTTAAGGTAGATACGGAAGTATATCCCTTTTGAGGTGGATGAGTCGACGTGCCCCTTTCTAAGGTGGACAACGAGGTGCGTCTCTTTCTAAGATGGACGAGAAAATGTGTTCCTGTCTAAGGTGGACAAGAAGGTTCATCCCTTTCTAAGGTGGACGAGAAAGTTTGTCCCTTTTTAAGGTGGACAAAGAGGTGTGTCCCTTTCTAAGGTGGACAAGAAGTGTATCACTTTTTAAGGTGGACAAGAAAGTGTGTCCCTTTCTAAAGTGGACAAAGAGGTGTGTCCCTTTCTAATATAGACGAGAAAGTGTGTCCCTTTCTAAGGTGGACGAGAAGGTGCATCCCTTTCTAAGGTGAACGAGAAAATGTGTCCCTTTCTAAGGTGGACAAGAAGGTGCGTCCCTTTTTAAGGTGGATGAGAAAGTGTGTCCCTTTCTAAGGTGGACAAGGAGGTGTGTATTTGGCGGTGCATTCCACTTTCGGCGGGTAGCATTTCATGAGGACTAGATTTTATTCATTTATTTAATTTTGTTATTATTTTTGAGTGATGTCAAACCTGAGTAGGTTTTCCTACGTATCACACCGTTTGGTGAGAATCAGACACGCGTAGTTGTGAGGATAGAGTAGAAGGAAAATATTCTGATTTTTATTATGTGGTGCCAAACCGAAGAAGGGTTGCCTACGTATCATAGCATGTGGTGAGAATCAGATACACATAGTTCGTGAGGATAGAGTAGAAGGGAAATATTCTAATTTTTGTATGTGGTGCTGAATCCAAGAAGGGTTTCCTACGTATCACACCATGTGGTGAGAATCAGACACGTGTAGTTTGTGAAGATATGTTATAAGACGTACAATCTAAAGGCATTATGTGATGAAAATCAAGCATATCGATTGAATTTACGAATAAGTACAAAATAAAAAAGTATAGACAAACTCGGAGCGATGCCTCGTTGAATTTGGTGTCGATTGACGTTTTTCATTAAAAAATATCTCCAGTCATCTTTGGGGAAACTTGTTGTTTTGTTTTCTCTTAGAGTATCTCTAGGGACTATGTATTGTTGCGACCGTTCCCGATTGTTTATGGGGACGGTCTTCCTGAAAAAAAAAAGAGCAATAGGTGAAAGCAAGAAAATCACAAAGAATAATAAAATGGAGGAGTGTGACAACATGGTCAAAGACTCCCCTGATTGTCCATTCAGACTGGAGGTTGATGTTTTGCAAGGTCCGAGTTGTGATTTTCTGGAATGGTTGATCCTCCAAAGTCAGATGAAAAAATATGAGTCATTATAAAATGTGTAAGACAAAAGGAACTAGAGATAGGCATTGTGGCAAAGAAGTGTCTGATTCGTGATCGGAGATCGGTGCTATTCTTCAGTGAATTCTTAGAACAACGTTGTCCCTTGATTGAAAAGGCGTTGATGGTCCCATGAGTCAATTACTTTTTTTTGGAAATTATTTAAATAAGAAACGACAAGAAAAGAAAAAGAAACACGTTAGTTTATGAAAATAATAAATACACGCAATAGAGTCATGTAGTAGATACAAGATGTAAAATAATCAAGTAGTAATAGTGCGTCCTAATATACACGTGACCTTTTATGTCAAAGGTAGGCCTAGAGAGTTTGAAGGATGCATATGTCACTGTAAGACATTCCATGCCTCTTAATAAAGTTTATAAAAATAATCCCGAATGAGGATACAAAATAACCAATCTCGGGAGACAATGTGTAACACATCGTACCTTCGGGATATGGTTTAAACCGTACAATGGGAACATGATGGAACTAAGATGAGGAGTATATAAAGTATTTTGAAAACTAATCAAGGCATAAGAAGGGCCTTAGGAAAAATTAGAGTCGGAAGCTACTCTAAGGAGCATGTCTTCAAGTGAGATTGCAGTAGGACTCACTTAAATCAGGTTTACGGATAACTCTATAAGGAATTTGGGAAAACATCCTTCATGAAAGTTGTAGCCCTTTATAATACCTTTCCATACATATAAGGCCCAAGTCAAACGGAGGTATAATAAATGCTATGACTGTGTTACTGAGGACGTGTAAAATAGAAATCTCAATTCTTGTAGGATTAGGTTTTAAAGCCCAAGCCTTTTATGATAACCTATAAATACAACCCAAAAACGTTTTATGTGAAGATTTTTTACTAGAGCTGCTACCAAACACCTAAGGTAGGTTCTTATTCAAATCCCTATGTCAATTATATTAAGTTAGCACTAGATTAACACCGAATCATTATTTGGAATCACTAGATTTTTGAAAATCCATTCAAGGTCGAATTTGAAATGAAGCTTTGGGATTTTCTTCAAAAAGGTAAGAATCTCTCTCATTAATGAATTATATAGAGTTATTATTATATTTTAGATATTTAATGGTCGGTATAATCATGAAATATGATTGATTTAGATGCACTCCAAATGCAAAATCCTAGTAATTTTTCTGTAGATTTTCCCTCCAACCAGCCATCTACTGTTGGCGTTTTCTGATAATATAACCGTTGGATCGAGCCCAAATTATAACTGAGTGGTCACCACAGCCTGAAACTACGTATGCCAACGTAGGTTAAGAATTGCTCCACCCAAAGAATTATACCTTCATATTATCCCTTTATGGAATTATTAGATCCATTCATATCATGTTCATGCCTCGTACCCTGGCAAGGTATGAGATGGCCTAACTGATAGGGCTATTATTAGACGCTATGTTCATGCATGGTGATTACATGTCAATTTTGTTAATGCTCTCTAAAAAATATACATACATAGAGATTTTATACATGTTTTTACATTCATGTCAGATCATGTTCATGTTCATGTTCATTGATTAGTTCCAGTTTCATATTCCTATTATTTCATATGCTTGCTTATTATTTTAGTTGTTTTACATATAGTACAATTCAAATGTACTTACATTCCTTTTTCCTGGGCCGGCGCTTCACGGTGCAGGTACAAAGTTTCGGGATGATGGATCTGCTTATTAGGATTTGCCTTTGTATCAGCTATTGGTGAGCCCCATTTCATTCGAGGTGTTAGTCATTTATTTTACATATTATGCTATACAATAAAGGTAGTCCAGGCCCTTGTCCTGGTAAAATAGTTTTATAGTCAGACTCATGTTCAGAGGTTTCATGGATTAGACTAGTTTAATAAGTCACGTCAGAAAATTAGTATTTCAGACTAATTATGTTTTCCGATATTTTTGCAATATTTTTTTTAGACTATTTTGGAACCGACTCTGAAGTCTAAAGGTTTCAGTTTGACCAGGATCAAGACAGAATACTTGGAGTGTTAGTTCAGTGAAGTGACGCGGGAGACAGACGTAGAAGTAAGGCTTAACACACATGTCATCCCTAAGAAAGGAAGTTTCAAGTATCTGGGGTATATTATTCAAGGTAATGGAGATATTTATGATGATGTCACACATCGTATTATTGCGGAGTGAATGAAATGAAGGCTCGCATCCGGGGTCTTATGTGATAAGAAGGTGCCACCAAAACACAAAGGCAAGTTCTACAATGTGGTGGTAAGACCAACCATGTTGTATGGGCAGAGTGTTTGCTAGTAAAAAAATCTCACATTTAGAAGATTAAAGTTGCAGAAATGAGGATACTACGGTGGATGTGTGGAGGACTAGGATTATGGTAGAAGGCTAGTAGGTAGTCTCGCTTATCCTTTCATATTAGTAGTCGCAGTATTGCTCTAGATTTTCTTATGCTTTGTGCTACTATTTGTTATTTCTTGTACTTCTATTATCCTATTTTACATGTGGTAGATACTGTCCATTTTCAAACTATTTTATCATGGCTTAGTCGCTTTCATTACTTTCATTTCCATACTGCTTTGAATTTCATGTCCTTATTTGATCTCTTTTTAGCTTTGAATTCCATGCCATTATCTGATCTCTTTTTATGCTTTCTCTTGAGCCGATGATCTTTTGGAAACAGTCTTCCTACCTTGATAGGGGTAAGGTCTTCGTACACTCTACCCTCTGTAGACCCACGTTGTGGGATTTCAATGGGTATGTTGTTGTTGTTGTTTTTTCAGACTATATTTCAATAATCAGTTTTACATGTTTTAAATCATTACTATTGCATATTTTGATGCTCATGTTGATTCAAAAATTCATGTGGTTTGCTCGGTCACATGCAGTCAGGCATCGAGTATCATATTTTGCCCAGGCCATGGTTCTTGGCATTACAAAACTTGGTATCATAGCCTAGGTTCAAATGTCTTAAGGAGTATGTGAAACTGTGCCCAGTGGGGTCACTTTTATATATGTGTTCGCACCATACATATAAATGGTTGACCACCAAGACATTTAGGATTTGTCTCATTTCTTTCATACGCTAGATCGTGCAATTATAGTAGTACTTTCAGGAATTCTTCTAATTCGTGCCATGAAGCTTAGAGTCGTACATAACATTCTCTTTCCATCAAATTCTGAATGTATCGAATGCATAAGAAATGAGAAGGAAATTCAAGGTCCAAGTGAGAATGATTACCCATCGGGGTGTAAATTGTGATGTACATGTTGGTAATAAATGAGACCCGAGAGGATATTGAAAGTGGGACAAAGTTCATAGTTACTACAGACTAGAGCATAACCCTTAACAGAAAATGCAAAAGTAGTTATCATGATTTTTGGTTATCAGTCAACCTCAGTTACTAGTTATACAGTGTTTCAGTTAGCAGGATTATGGTTATTCAGTACAACAGTGTTTAGTTATGTAGTTATCACATTTCCAATTTTTAGTGTATCAAGATTCTTATGACTTGTGAGTATATAGTGATGCCTATGGGTGCTAAGAGAAAGTGTAGTGACGATGACTATAGAGAAAGCTTCGCGTGTTTTAAGTCCGGGTTAAGACCCAAGACTCGCCAAATGGCGCATGAAGTAATTTATCAGGTTATGAAGGACAAGGTTGTACATGGTAGTATACGTATGTTCCTTACTTTAAAGAATAAGTTTAATTAGATTTCTGGACCATGGAGCTACAAGTATAAGGATGACAGTTCAGATTTAAGACCCTGCATGGTAACTTGTTATGAAGTTTAACCGCAGTAGACATAAACTGCCTATGATAGTTTTGAGCAAAAAAAAGTCTAAAGGCAAAGTACCTGGGAGGCAAAAAGATGTGATATTACAGAATGTGTTTCCGTATAACCTATGCACATTACTAAGAAGAGATTGTGTACGACATGAGAACCATGATCAGACGATATTGAATTTATGGGGATAGTTTAAAAAATTTAAGTTTATTCAGATCCGAACCAGAGAGTATGTCGTTAGTAAGTTACTACAAGAAGTAGATATTAGTATAAGACGTGACAACTCACTCTAACGTTATGTGATTTAAGTATTTATCCCATGTGTGTATAATTTGACATGACCTTAAAG